>OZ012739.1:274626627-277200717 GCA_963859935.3 Lathyrus sativus
TTTAAAACCACTTCAATGAAATTCATGCCTTCTAAGTTCATTTTCCTTTGATTTTCTTCACCAATCTTCATATCCATGCCAAGTCCATGGCAATTTTATGTTCAATTATGGAATTGAGATCATTTGAAACAATTTTCATGTTAGAAAAAGTTTCATTTGAAGTGTGCAAAATCATGAAATGGACCTATAATCAAAATGACCTATAATCTCACTTTCCCAAAATAACCCTACCTTGCAAGCTTCATAACTTGAGTTCTCCAAATGAGATGAAGGACTTCTAGGACTTTTTGGAAAGCTAAGATCATGAGGAATAACTTTCCTGTTCATCAAAAGTTGAGGTGAAAAATGATTCTAGGTCAAACGTGCCTTGGAAGTTGGTTGACTTTTGTTGATTGAAAATACATTCATCTGTGGACCCATAACTTGTCAGCATCATAACTTGAGTTATAGAAACCCAATGGATGAGTTCTAGTACTCAAAGGAAAGCTAAGAACATGCTCTACAAGTATCATGTTTATGTTAAAGTGAGATGAAACTTGTATCTTGAAATATGTGGTCTTGAAGTTAGGCACTAAACAGGGGATTTTACACTGACGAACTTCTGAAACCCTAATTTAGTAACTTCTCACACTCTTGATTCTTCTTGAATTGCCCTTGAAATAACATCTTATATGTCTCAAAACAACTATCCATGAATCTAAATACTTAAAGCCAAGTCTTAATCTCCTTCAAATTCACAATGGATCTTGCACTAGGCAAATAAAACCCTCAGTGTACAATCCTTTGACTGCAACCTATTGCACATGATGTACCAACTTGTATAAGCTCCACAATGGCTCTTAAAGAATTCAATGAGCTTCACAACTCCTTATATCCATGACAATGAACTCATGATCCTCTGATGATCTTCACTTGGCCTCCAAGATAGGAGATGAACCACAACTATCCACCTACTCTCTCAAAGAGCTTTGACCTTCTCCTGATGATGATAAGCACCTAACCACTTGAATAAAACCTCTTGCTTAGGCTTAGACCCTTAGTAACCTCCTCTTGCTATGCACACCTCTCTTGATCCCCTGCAAATGAATAATGATATGCAATGCAGATGCTAGAACAATGCAATGAAAACATAAACCAAGTAAAGAAAAAGGTTGGGCAAATTTTGGGGTACAACAGAAGGAAAGGTTGTAACTTTATGTGGGGAAGAAGATATAATGGTTGTAAGTGCTCTTGATTGGCTGCATTTTATGGCAAGACATTAGTACATGTATGAATGTCATGTCTGATGTGGTTACATTCATAAGATGGACTGTGCAGGATAAGTTAACTAAGCTAACTATAAGTTAAGCTGGATGTCATACTCAATGTTATAACATAGATCGTATGACATCAAGCGGAAGTTTGTTATTCTGGTAGCTACAACTCAGGAAACAAATCAGAAGCTCAAGCTGGAATGCAGGAGACATTTTAGACGCCCTAGAGGAACTAATATGTACCTGATTAAAGTGGCAAACGTGTAGAATACTAAACAGTGCTTTTATGATGGATAAAACCTAATGCATGCACCCAGACCCAACGACTGATCTGCTGCTATAAATAACAGGAGAAGCAATCCTAGAAGGAAGCTGTTAGAAATAGAGAAGCATAGAAATCACCATAGTGGTTTAGAAGTGAAGAGGTTGTTCTTCACGATTGTGTCTTAGGAACACTTGTAATCCAAGCAACTGTTGATTGCATTGGTTAGGTAGTTTCTAGGTTGTGTACCACTCGAAGCTGTTAAGCAAGAGTGTGTGTCACTTGATCAAAGCTTTGAAGCAAGATCAAGGTGTGTGTGTAGTTGAAGTGTCTCTTCATTCTACTGTTTAATTTGCTACTGTTTGATATCACTGGTGTGTGATTGTAGGGAGTGAGTGGGAATACTCAGGTCTAGAGTGTCTCTAGGTTAAATTGTCATTGGGTAGTGATTAAGTGAGGAGTGCAAACTGGAGGTTTGACTCTGAATTGATACTGCTGATAGTGAAATTTCTCCCTGGCTTGGTAGCCCCCAGATGTAAGTGTGTTGCACTGAACTGGGTCAACAACTAACTGTGTTATTTACTGCTTTGTTATTACTGCATAATAGTAGGCCTGTAGTGAATGTCACAGTGGATGTTATAACTTCTGTTAGAACATCCATCGTGGGCTGGCCAGAATTTACAATTGGCATCAGAGCAGGCACCCTGCCTGTTTATTACTTGGTGAGATCTAGGGAAACAAAGTTATGGTACTATGGATAAAGATATTGGATTCACCAATAGACCTCCAATTCTGGATGGCTCTAATTATGACTATTGGAAGCCTAGGATGATTGCCTTCCTAAGGTCCTTAGACAGCAAGGCTTGGAGAGCTGCAAACTCTGGCTGGGAACATCCTGTGAAGACTGACAAGGATGGAGTATCTGTGCAAATTCCTGAAGAGGAATGGACCAAAGAGCAAGAGGCATTGGACCTTGGAAACTCTAAAGCATTGAATGCACTCTTCAATGGTATAGACAAAAACATCTTTAGACTGGTCCACCGCTGTGAACTAGCAAAGGATGTTTGGGACACTCTCAGAACTACTCATGAAGGAACCTCCAAGGTCAAAATGTCAAGACTTCAAATGCTGACCACAAAATTTGAAAGCCTAAGAATGAAGGAAGATGAGACCATTCATGACTTTTACATGAATGTTCTTGAACTAGCTAACACCTCAGGAGCTTTGGGAGAAAAGATGGCTGAAGAAAAGCTTGTAAGGAAGATACTAAGGTCACTACCTAAAAGGTTTGCCATTAAGGTAACAGCCATTGAAGAAGCTCAAGACATATGCCACATGAAAGTGAATGAACTCATTGGATCCCTTCAAACCTTTGAGATGGGGATGTGTGATCAGGCTGTGGAGAAAAAGAGCAAAATTATAGCTCTTGTCTCAAACACTGCTGAGACTTCAGATCATGAAAAGGAGGAAGATCTATCAGAGGCAATAGCCATGCTTGGAAGACAGTTCAACAAACTAGCCAAAAGGATAGATGCTAAGTCTAAACCTTATTTCAAAAGCTTGCCTGCTGACAAAGAAAAAGCTGAAGACAAAGCCAACCAAAGCAGATGAGTACAGTGCCATGAGTGTGAGGGATATGTACATGTTAGAAAGGAATGTCCCACATACCTCCAAAAGAAGGGAAAAGGCCTAACAGTCACTTGGTCTGATGAAGATTCTGACAGTGGATTAGAAGGAGAATCATCCAAACATGTAACTGTTCTCAACAGTGTGTATGTATCTGATGGAGACTCAAGTGAAGAGGAGCTAACTTATGATGAACTAGCTGAATCATATAAGAAGTTATCCATCAGAAGCACAGAACTGTACCAGCAAGGAGAGCATCAGAAGAAGCTCATCAAAGAGCTAGAAGCTGAAAAGAGAGAGTATCTAGTTACTATAAACTCACTCCAAGGAGAGGTAAAGGAGTTAAAAGGAGAAAAGGAGCAAATGGCAAAATCCATAAGGATGCTCAACTCTGGATCTTACATCCTAGAGGAGATTCTTCAAAGTGGTCAGACTGCAGGAAATAGGTCTGGTCTAGGATTTGTTGAAAAACAAAATCCTGTCTTGAAACTCAAGAGGTTGCAGCCTGACATTCAAAAGTTACAAAGGATGTCACAGTCAAAGTTACAACATCCTCCACACAGAAATTGGAATCAAGTCAAGAGACAATTTCAAAGACATAGATGCTACCACTATGGAAAACTTGGGCATATTAGAGCTGTGTGCTTTTGGTTGCATGGATTTCCTAGCCAAAGAAGTGATAACCAGGGTAAGCATGGAAAAAGACAGCATCATGGACAAAGGCAGCATCATGTCAACTAGAGCTGGAGGCAGCATCAAGCAAAACCCAAGAAGAAGGAAGTGCCTAAGAAGCAAGAACAATGGGATGTCAAGATTGTAGCTCTAACAACTAACATTTCCCTAAGAATTCCAACCAATAAGGATTGGTACTTTGACAGTGGCTGCTCCAGGCATATGACTGGAATTGAGGATCTGTTGATCAAACTCAAGCCTCATTCATCTAGCCATGTAACTTTTGGGGATGGAGCTAGAGGAGAAATCACAGGTGCTGGACAACTTGACAGTCCTAAAGCTCCAGAATTGAAGGATGTCCTGTTAGTTAAAGGATTAATAGTTAAGCTAATAAGCATAAGTCAGCTATGTGATCAAGGTTTAAAAGTACACTTTTACAAAGACAAGTGTGTGGTGATCAATGAAGAGGGTAAGGAAGAAATGAGGGGATCTAGATCCAAGAATAACTGTTACCTATGGGAGCCCAGAAGTAACATAAATGGACTGGTAAATGAAGAAAAGGATCACCTAGGGCTAGAGAAAAGGATCACCTAGGTCCAAATCATCAGCAAAAGGATCCTCAAAATATGCTTCAGAAAGAAGGACAGGTTGTAAGAAAAGTCAAATAGGAAGGCTAAACAAGAAGGGATACCCAAAGATTGGTCATCAGGTAAAGCTAGATATGCTATATTGGAACCTAATGGAGTCCATGGAGGATACTCTACAGAAAATAAGCAATGTCATTCCCAATGTCATGACTTTGTTCTGTGACATTAAGGGCACCATTCTAATAAAATCTACTGAGTTCAAGGGAGACATGCCTGAGGGTAACGTGTGGAAAGGGCAAAAAGCATGTGCAACACCTGGTGGCTATATCCTAAATATTTCTGACGAGAAGTCAAGAAGCATCAAGGAACCTCAATTTAAAAAATTAAGTTCCTCTAGTGCTGATGAGTTATAGCAATTAAAGGAAATGGGGAATTACATTTTGATACTAAGTCATTTAATGATGAGTCAAAACGGTACGTTCCCTCCTAGTGGGCATTCATACCTCACTCCCATGTACATAACACACTCTCACTACTCTTGGTGCCTTCACAAACGCTCCAGCTTCCATACCATCTCAAACAAGCACAAAAAAGTTCCCTCATCTTCTTCAACGACAACAACTATGGCACAACCAACCTCCAGGATGAACACTAGTCCCGATGAAGCAAACCCTAATGAGGCTCTAGAGATTGCTCCATTGCGGATGATGACTCCTGAAGGATTGCTGGTAAAGAAACCTAAAAGGAAGAATGCAAGACAATCAAAAACCCTTGGCTCAGGTAAAGCTACTCCTACGACTACATCTGGTGACCTAAAAACTGAAGAAGCAAGACGAACGCACCTTGAAATTATTATGATGGTTGCTAGTGCCCTCAAAATTTCTATTAAGGGGACTGAGCCTAATCAAAGTGATCAAAGTAGTGTCCCACACAATGTCAAAGCATTGGAAAACAACCCTCCAGAAGAGAAGAATAAGGATGAAGGGTCGGATAAAAGGGATGATGATTTGCATGAAGCCAAAGATGCTGAGGTAGTCAACTTAGACGAGTACTCTAACAATGATCTCATAGCAACGATCAATCCAGGCATTGCCAAAAGATTGATGAAAAGAAAAGGGAAAAAGGTAGCTGACCAAAGCTCACCCAAGAAAAGGGATGTTGAGAAGACTACTGAGCAAGAAGATACCACCAAGAAGGTTGGAACTAAGAGGACTCAGGTTGGACCCTCAAAAGGGTGGAGCAAGGTGACCATCAAGAAGAGAAAGATTGAATCAAGACCAGAATAAGAAAAAGATTCGGATGTTGATATGGATGTCACTGACATCCCAGCAAAGAGGAAACCTGCTTCAAGCAAGCTGGCTGAAAATGTTCCTGAGGTGCCCCTTGACAACATCTCCTTCCACTGTGCCTCAGGTGTCATCAGGTGGAAGTATGTATACCAAAAGAGGTTAGCCCTAGAGAGAGTGCTTGCTCAAAATGCTCTGGAAAACAAGGAGATTGTGAACCTCATATGTGAAGCTGGCTTGATGAAAACTGTCACTCAGTTCTCCCAATGCTATGAAATTCTGGTCAAAGAATTCATAGTTAATTTATTTGATAAATGTGCTGATAGAAAATCGTCTGAGTTTGGGAAAGTGTTTGTCAGGGGAAATGGTGTTGTCTTCACTCCCACCATCATCAACAACTTCCTTGAAAGAACAAATGAGGCTGTGCCTGAGTTAACCATCTCTGACAACAAAATATGTCAAGTAATAACTAGGAATCAAGTCAGGAAGTGGCCATCAAAAGGGAAGCTTGCTGCCAGTAAGCTGAGCATGAAATATGCCTTGCTGCACAAGATTGGTGCTGCAAACTGGGTACCGACCAATCACAAATCATCAGTGGCCACCATCATGGGGAGGGTCATCTATGTTGTGGGAACCAAGACCAAAATGGATTATGGCACATACATCTTTGATCAAACAATGAAGCATGCTGGCAGTTATAGCATCAAAGGACCTATAGCATTTCCTTCCCTCATCTGTGCAATCATGTTAGCACAGTTTCCAAATATCCTCAAGACTAGTGATGTAGAAAGCAAAAGAGAAACTCCCTTAGCCTTTCATCATAAACTGTTTCAAGGAACCCATGTTTCAGACATTGCCATGGCATCCACTGAGACATAAAAAAGGGTTCCCAAAGCCAGAAAAGCTGAAGTGATGACCATCATTAAAGAAACATGCAAGGAACTGGATGCAAGAAAGCAAACACTTGAAAAATTGCTACAATCTCTTGAACAAGATGAGGATACTGACAGCTCAGAGGATGCTACAAGGGAAGAAGGTGCCACAAAGGAGGATGATGGTACTAGGGAAGAGGGAAGTTGGCTCAGAAGATGCTGTTGAGGAAGGCACTGATGCTGAGGAGGAAGGCACTGATGCTGAGCAAGAAGGCCCTGGAGAGACTGAGGAGGACAGGTCCAACTCAGCTGCAGAAGAATATTAATATCTTATAGCTCAAACCAATGCTAGCTGAGGTGGTGCAAGAGGAAGGGTTGTTGTTGTATTGGTTTGGTTTGATTTGTTAGGCTTGTGTGGGAACTATAAAGACAATCTATTTTTTTGATGATCTATATGAGGAGGTTATGTAACTCCAAACACATGTATGATATGTGTTATGTGTTAGTTGGATCTCATTTTATGGCTAAAAACGGGGAGAGTTTGTTAGATAAAAACATGAGTAGGTACAACAGATGGAAGAATTGGTGGATAACTAATATGAGTACCACAGGTTATGTGGTAGTGGTAGTAACAACAGTTTGACTGTACTTGTTGCTTATGATATGTGTGTAATTACAGGTGTTGCTGATGAGATGTGTGTGTGTGATAACAGCTGTTTGGGTTGTTACTGATATGATATGTATGCCATGTATGTTAGAACTAGGACTGACATGCTGTAGGTACTAACATGGGTGATCCTAACAAGATGCTTAGGAGTTCTATGTATGTCTGTAAGGAGCAGAATGCATCCCTTCAGGGGGAGTTGCTCAACTTAGCATAATGCATCCCTGCAGGGGGAGTAGCACAAATGTGTGACATCAGAAGGTCATGTTGAATGTTATAGCATCCAGTTCAGCCTGGATATTGCGCAGCTGATAAGTGCATCAGTTGAGGGGGAGTAACTCTGTTACTCAACTAGCAAAGGGTGAAATCTATAGTAGAAGTCTACAGAGAGTTAACAAAGTGAGTGTTAACAGGGCTGAAAGCCAATTGTGAGGATTCTGAGAGCTTGAGCAGCAATTCAATTACCTGTATGACAGGACCAATGTTAATTCTTCTGCTGTGTGGAAATCTCTGATGTAAGTATAGAGTGTTTTAGCCAAAAAATTTCCAAAGGGGGAGTTTGTAAGTGCTCTTGATTGGCTGCATTTTATGGCAAAACATTAGTACATGTATGAATGTCATGTCTGATGTGGTTACATTCATACGATGGACTGTGCAGGATAAGTTAACTAAGCTAACTATAAGTTAAGTTGGATGTCATACTCAATGTTATGACATAGGTCGTATGACATCAAGCGGAAGTTTGTTATTCTGGTAGCTAGAACTTAGGAAACAACTCAGAAGCTCAAGCTGGAATGCAGGAGACATTTTAGACGCCCTAGGGGAACTAATATGTACCTGATTAAAGTGGCAAACATGCATAATACTAAAGAGAGGTTTTATGATGGATAAAACCTAATGCATGCGCCAAGGCCCAAGGACTGATCTGCTGCTATAAATTACAGGAGAAGCAATCCTAGAAGGAAGCTATTAGAAATAGAGAAGCAGAGAAATCACCATAGTGGTTTAGAAGTGAAGAGGTTGTTCTTCACGATTGTGTCTTAGGAACACTTGTAATCTAAGCAACTGTTGATTGCATTGGTTAGGTAGTTTCTAGGTTGTGTACCACTTGAAGCTGTTAAGCAAGAGTGTGTGTCACTTGATCAAAGATTTGAAGCAAGATCAAGGTGTGTGTGTAGTTGAAGTGTCTCTTCATTCTACTGTTTAATTTGCTACTGTTTGATATCACTGGTGTGTGATTGTAGGGAGTGAGTGGGTATACTCAGGTCTAGAGTGTCTCTAGGTTAAATTGTCATTGGGTAGTGATTAAGTGAGGAGTGCAAACTGGAGGTTTGACTCTGAATTGATACTGCTGATAGTGAAATTTCTCCTTGGCTTGGTAGCCCCCAGATGTAAGTGTGTTGCACTGAACTAGGTCAATAACTAACTGTGTTATTTACTGCTTTGTTATTACTGCATAATAGTAGGTCTGTAGTGAATGTCACAGTGGATGTTATAACTTCTGTTAGAACATCCATCGCGGGCTAGCCAGAATTTACAATGGTTAGTCAACTGTCAACGTTCAAGTATGTAGAGGTGTACGAGGAAATCCATGAAACACTCTGTCAAGCCTTTGAAGCTGTACAAATTTAGGAGAAGCCTCCTGTCGAGGTCAAAGGCCCAAAGGTTTCAATGTTCCTGCGCGTGCTATTGTTGAGTTTGGAACTTCTTAGAGGTGGGGCCAAGTTCTTGATGTTCCTGTCAAACAAGATAAATTTGGTCTAGGGTACAAGCCCTCTAATCCTTCTCAAGACCCTCCAAAATACAAGGGACCTGTCACATTCACCATTGGTGGATTCATCTTTGATAGAATTCATGATATAGGGGACGATAAAGGGGATAATGACTGCAACATGGATGCTTGGATCCGTCCTTGTGTTCCTGGCCAGAAGTTGTGCAATTCGACCACCGAGGAAATCATTCAAGTTACCACCGAAGACTAATTTTCATTTGTTTTTTATTATGTCCAGTCCTACGTTCTGCCCAAGACGTAGTGACTCATTCTGTAGGGCCCCATTGTTAATTTCAACATCATCATAAATAAAGGACATCTTTTTGCATTCAAATATTTTGATCACTATTTTTTCGTTTTTGTTTTTACATTTTATTAACAGAAAAATGGCAATGTATTTGTGTTTGTTTGTTGCATTTCATAATAAACATAAAACATCTATCATATAGGTCCTTTATCTCATATACCATCAATCTGATTCAGCTATGGCTCAGTATGACTTTGATAGTCCCATTTATCAAGCTGAATATGAGACTGATAAAGACTTTGAACTTCCTGAAGAGTTAGCCAGACTTTTAAAGCCAGATGAAAGGGTCATTCTACCTCATCTGGATATTGAAGTCATCAATCTGGGTACTGAGAATGAAAAAAAGTAGTCAGAATTGGAGTTGCTTTAGAAGACAATGTCAAGAGAAGATTGGTTGAAATGCTCCGTGAGTATATGGATATCTTCGGTTGGTCTTACCAAGACATGCCCGGGCTGGATACATATATTGTGGTACATTGGTTACCTCTATGAGAAGAATGTATGCCAGTCAAGCATAAATTGATAAGAACGAGGCCTAACATGGCAATCAAGATTACAAAAGAGGTTCAAAAGCAGTTGCACATTGGTTTTCTTGCTGTCACAAACTATCCTATGTGGGTCACTAACATTGTTCATGTACCTAAGAAAGATGGAAAGGTCAGGATGTGTGTTGATTATAGAGATCTAAATAGAACGAGCCCTAAATATGATTTCCCATTCCCCCACATTTACGTGTTGATTGATAACATCGCTCAATATTGTGTGTTTTCCTTCATGGATGGCTTCTCTGGGTATAACCAAATCAAAATGGCCCTAGAGGACATGGCGAAAACTATTTTAATTACACCGTGGGGGACTTTTTTCTATAAGGTGATGCCCTTTGGATTGAAAAATGCTAGGGAAACCTATCTGCAGACAATGGTGACTCTCTTTCATGATATGATTCATCAGGAGATTAAAGTATATGTTGATGACATGATTGCAAAGTCACATACAGAGGAAGGACCTTTGGTTAATCTTCTGAAACTGTTTGAAAGATTGAGGAAGTTTAAGTTGAGGTTGAATCCTAATAAGTGCACCTTCGGGGTGAGATCTGGAAAGTTGCTAGGTTTCATTGTCAGTGAGAGGGGTATTGATGTAGATCCTACAAAAATAAAATCTATTCAAGAAATGCCTGAGCCGAGGACGGAAAAAGAGGTTCATGGTTTCCTAGGGAGATTAAACTACATTGTAAGGTTCATCTCTCATCTTACAGCCACTTGCGAGCCTACATTCAAACTGCTAAGAAAATATCAACCGGTCAGGTGTAACAAAAATTTCCAGAAAGCTTTTGAGAAGATAAAAGAGTATTTGCAGGAACCTCCAATGTTAATGCCTCTAGTAGCAGGGAGACCTCTGATCATGTATCTAAAAGTTCTAGAGAATTCAATGGGTTGTATGCTCGGTTAATACGACGAGACAGGTAGGAAAAAGCACGCTATTTACTACTTGAGTAAGAAATTCACTGATTGCGAGTCGAGATACTCGATGCTAGAAATAACATGTTATGCACTTGCTTGGGCAGCTAAGCGCTTGAGACAATACATGTTAAACCATACAACCCTATTGATATCAGAGATGGATCCGATCAAGTACGTGTTTGAGAAGTAGGGACTCTCCGTAAGGATCGCGATATGGCAAATGGTTTTGACTGAGTAGAATATCTTGCTGAACAACCGATTGGAGACTATTAGCCGATGGAGTTTGAATTTCCAGATGAAGACATCATGTTTCTGAAGATGAAAGACTGTGATGAGCCTTTGCCTTACGAGGGTCCTGAGATTGGATCTTAGTGAAAGTTGGTTTTTGACAATGCTGTTAACTCACATGGAAACAGAATCGGGGAAATCATTACAACTCCTCACGGTTCTCATATACCATTCACTTCCTGATTGGCGTTCGCTTGCACTAACAATGAAGCAGAATACGAAGCATGCATTATGGGTTTAGAAGAGGCCATTGATCTGAGGATCAAGAATCCTGATGTATATGGTGATTCAGCGCTAGTAATTAATCAAATTAAAGGAGCATGGGAAACTCTCCAGGTCAACTTGGTACCATACAAGAATTATGCTAGAAGACTGCTACCTTTCTTTAACAGAGTTTAGTTTCATCATGTGCCTAGGGATGAGAATCAGATGGCAAATGCATTGGATATGTTAGCATCAATGTACAAAGTGAATTTCTGGAATAAAGCTCCAACAATCACTATCATATGTCTTAACAGACCTGCCTTTGTGATTACAGTTGAAGAGGCGTCAGTTGGAAAGCCTTAGTATTTTGACGTCAAGCATTTTCTCAAGACTCAAGTGTACCCATATGTGGCATCTAGCAAGGATACGAAGACTCTGAGGAGGCTATCCGACAACTTCTACTTGATAGACATGCAATGGCCAGAAAATTATTGAGAGCTAGGTATTATTGGACGACTATGGAATCTGATTGCTTCAAATACGCCAAAAAGTTCCATAAATTCCAAATTCATGTTAATAAGGTGCATGTGCCACCTAACCCTATGAATGTGTTGACATCTTCTTGGCCCTTCGCAATGTGGGGCTTTGATATGATTTGAAAGATTGAGCCAACTGCTTCCAATGGGCATCGTGTTATTCTGGTTGCCATTGATTATTTTACCAAGTGGGTGGAGGTAGCCTCTTTTGCTAATGTCATAAGACAGGTAGTGGCCCGACTCATAAAGAAGGACATCATGTGTCGTTATGGAATCCCAGAGTGAATCATTACTAATAATGGTTTGAATTTGAACAACA
The DNA here is from genome assembly GCA_963859935.3 of Lathyrus sativus. Lineage (NCBI taxonomy): Eukaryota > Viridiplantae > Streptophyta > Magnoliopsida > Fabales > Fabaceae > Lathyrus > Lathyrus sativus. The sequence goes on from OZ012739.1 coordinate 274,638,735, forward strand.
AGATAATGAAGGAATTATGCCAGAGTTTCAAGATTGAACACCATAATTCTTCTCCATTTCGTTCGAAGATGAATGGTTCTGTTGAGGCAGCAAAGAAGAACATTAAGAAGATTGTGCAGAAGATGATGGTAATCTATAAGGATTGGCATGAGATATTGCCCTTTGCTTTACACGGTTATCGTACTTCGATACGTACATCAACAGAGGCAACTCCTTTCTCACTAGTTTATGGTATGGAGGCAGTCCTACCATTAGATGTTAAGATTCCTTCTTTGAGAGTGTTGGATTATGTGAAGCTTGACGAAGCTGAATAGGTGCAAACCAAGTTGAATCACCTGAGTCTTATTGATGAAAAGAGATTGGCAGCCATCGTTCATGGCTGTTTCTACTAAAGTAGGATGAAGAAAGCCTTTGATCAGAAAGCGTCTCCTTGGTGCTTCCTTATAAGTGACTTGGTTTTGAAAAGGATCATTACTCCTCAGACAAATCATAGGGGAAAATGGAATCCAAACTCTGGTGGAACCTTATTACTATCAACTATGGATGGCGAAGATTTTACTTCCCCTATGAATGCAGACATGGTCAACAAATACTTTGCTTAAAAGAGACCCGCTGGACAGAAAAATAAATTTCAGGCAAAAATGGGGCATTCTGGCGAACCATAAAAGAAAAAGGTTCGGGAAAAACATAGGGATAAAAGAAAAAAGAATAAACCTGCAAAGTTGAAAACCTGAAAACGCGACTTTGGCAAAAATGAGTATCTCGGTGGATTGAAAACTCACAAGGGAGATCTAGGCAAAAGTTAGGGATTTAAAAGCAAACGACTACGGTCTGCTTTAGATTTGTTAATTCATCTGGATGTATGGAAATACCGAAGGATATGAATCAATTCAGTCAGTCTTTTCAGAAGGCAAACCATTGGTGAACATTAAAGACATACAGGTCACAGCTGAATCGACACATGGTGACTATACGTTTCCATATTTCTGACATTTGTGTATATTTATTTTTGTACTTTTTAAGAAATTACCTTTTTTCAAGAATTGCATCCAAAGTGTAACCTGCCTATTCACAGGCTATTTCAATCAATGAAGTATTCATTTCACTCAAAAATCTTTTCATTTTTGTTTTTATTTTACTACTTTGTTTGCGAAAACGTACGATATTTTTGATAAACATTGCATGTGAAAACATTGGGGCTTTACAGAGCATTTTGAAAGCAACGACTTTACTTGAACGAAAGGTGTCATGAATGGTAATTGAGGTAGCCATTTTTCATATAAAACATCCTATTGCTTTTTGTTTGTTTGTAGGATGACATGGATCTCTCCCAGTAAAGCTCTTCTCCCCAATAGTGAAGTTCTGACAGTATCAACAACGCATGGTGAATCATTCCTCCGCCAACACAAGTTCAGGGTTTTGTGTTCCCCAGCCAGTTTGATTAGTACTCCCTAGTGAGTGTTTAAATATTGACCATTTTAGTAGGAGGGTGTTAATATACAGTCAGTCATTTGTTCAATAGAAGACTCTTTGTCTTCCCACAGTAGAGATTTTGTCTCCCGACAGAGTCCTGTTATCATATCATAAGTTTTTTCGCCAGCAACAGTGTGCACTTATGCTCGAAAGGGTAAGGTTGAAGGATATTTCCTCAGCAATAGGGTAAACTCATTGTTATTCCCCAGCAGGATTGGCATCCTTGACTTTTCTCCCCAAGCAGAGTTCGGTGTTGATTCCCTCGACAGGTAAATCATTGACATGTTGATATCCTTAGTAAAGTCCAATGATCATTGGCATTTTTCAAAATCAGATTTTTGGGACTATCTCCCAAGAGATGTTTGTCTCAATTCCCAGCAAAGTGGAATTTTCAACAGATATTATATCCAGAAAGGCCATTCAGTGTGCCTTCCTCAGCATATGTTGTTTGCTGATCTTCTCAGCACTCCTTCCGGTGGTGTTCTTTCACATATCATTTGCATTTTTGCATTACATCCTTCCAAATGCGTAGCATTTCCATTTCGTATGGAGCATTACGCCATATTCAAACATATAAATTCGAAGCATAAGCCAAGTTTGATTTCATTGTTGCCAGACGTCTCTCTAGCAGATATTGGTATAATTCATGAGATTTTATGGTACTTTATCCTCCCGCAAAAATCATTAACAAATGTTTTCATCTTACTTACGTTACCCGACAGAGTTTGTTTTTTTTAAACTTCTCTTTCCCAAACAGAATCTTCTTTTCCAGTCGTAAGTCGATTGGTTCTACTTCCAGTTATAATACCCCAAATTTTGCCCTAAGATTTGTCGTTTCATCTCGCATCCTGTTGCATTTTTTGCATTGCATTTAACCAGTCGCTAACAGGTTTGTGTAGTTGGTTTGATCTTGCAGGAAAAATCTCCTTGTACGCAATTCAAGCGGTGAAGGGTAAGAGGGTCATTTGTTTGCAGAGGGCCGTCAATTTACGAATTTTGAGCTGTAGTCAGGAAATTTGAGCCGTTGGACATTGTTGACATGAGTCAGAGCCAAAGTGCAGTTGGAACTGTTCGATTAAGAAAGATTTGAGCTCTTCGAAAATAAATCGATTCAAGTTATTGGACTGAAGTTAGCCGGAGAATACGATCACTTGCGTTTAATCAGACAGTTGGATTTATCCAGATAAAGTTGTTCATTTGAATTGCCAGAGAGATTAGTCGGAAGTTCGCATCGGAGACGAGATTAGTTTGATAATTTGGATCAAAAATGGAATTTTAGTGATTGTTTTTTATTTCATTTTAAATCAAAAAAGGACAAAAATATTTTCTTTTCAAGTTTGTAATTTTTTATTTTATTTTTAATTAATTTCCTTATTAAGTCAAATTTTATTTCTTTTTTAGATTCATTTCATTTTTTAAAATCATATTTCATTTTAAGTTAATTTCATCACTAAATCAATCATTCTTTCATTTTTAAAAAAAAACAAGAACAATCAATTTCATTTCTATTTCATTTTTAATTTTTATGCTCTTTTCATATTTTAAATAGTTTTAGTTCTTTTCTTTTTATTAATTGTTAATATTATATGTTTTATATTAGTTTTGATTTGCATACCAAAAAAAAAGGAAAAAACAGTTAATAAGTAAATAAATTAAAGAGTTTTTATTAATAATATTAACTCTTTACTAAAAAACAATAAAAATAAAATTACAAAAAAAATATAAAATTACATTTTATATAAAATAATAAATTCCTAATATTCCTAAGTCTTCCGATTTCTTCGATTTTTCCCGAGCTTCCAATTTTCTTCGAACTTGTTTAAATAAGCAAAGCAAACAAAAAAAATTAATCGGTTAGTTTTGTGTCCCGACACCCTCAGAACATTGTCATCATCGGGCGTGTCGGGAGGGTAACGGATTACTACGAAACCAACTCCTGACTTTATTTCTGACCAAAGGCTAAACCGGTAAAATCCATTCTTATTCCAAGGCAACCGAGAAAGAGAGATAAAAAAGTGATTTTGAAAAAGGCTAGTTGAAAAAGCAGTTATTGAAAAAGCACTTAATTGAAAAGTTTTTTCTTCAGAAAATTGGTTTGCCAAACATGAGCTTAACAACAATTTACAGAAAAAGCACAATCCAACGGATCAAAACCACTTTCCGAAAAGTTATCCAACAAGTCTCAACAGCTGGACCACAACATTCACAGAACCCAGTCAAAGCATCATTTCTGGAAACTCAACAACAACAAGACCGGAAGATCCGTAACGCGCAATCAAACCGCAAATCCTGGGGAAATCACAACAAGTTCGCAACGGTTAAAGCGTAGCAACGAAAACACAAACAAACAACTTTCCAGAAATCCATACGGATCCAACAAGCGAACAAGCAGCAACTTTTCCGTAAAAGTAGCAATAATAACCGTTAAAAGCTCCGCGAAATCATAAGAAATCCAACCCACATCACACAAACGAAGAACAATATAAATCATCATAAGGGTACAGATCAAAACCCTAAGGAAAAACGAAAAATGGCTCAATCGAGAGGTTCAGAGAAACTCTTCGAGTTTCACCATCATCACCTTTGAGCATCGAAAGAAGAAGAGGGAAAGAGTTCGAAACCCAGAACGCGAGGATCAACGGAATCATCATCAGAAGAGCGGAGGCAGCGAAAACCAGACTCAGAAGAACCGTGTTCTTCATCAGCGTCGTGTAAATCCGCGGAGGTCGTGATCCCCAGAAAATCTCACTACCACCGCGAAAACCGCCATCATCGGCGAAGCACCAAACTCGTGTTAACGCCATCAATCGGGCGAAAACGTAAGAATTTACTTGAAAACATCATGTTTCGTTGATGGGTTCTGTGTTTCAGGTTAGATTGAGGAAGAAGAAGACGGAGGAACGACAGCAAGTCGGAGGACGGGATAGGAAAAGCTTCGAGGAAAGCTCTAATGGTCACCGGCGCCGTTACAAGAGAGAAGAAGGAGAGAATTGGAACGAAACCCTAAAAAATCTCAATGCAATATCTGTCCTTATTCTTTTTTTTTTTATTTATTTCCGTTTTCAATTCCTTTTTTTTTGTATATGTTGTTTATCATTTATTTGTTTTGATAGCTTAGAATTTAATAATAATAATAATAATAATAATAGGTTTTAAGAAAACTTAATGCAAAATTCAAAGGTGTTTAAAAGGTTAATCACACATCCATTTCCACAATTGAGTTTGTGTTATTAAGATTAAGTTTTTCTTAAATTAACACTTTTCGTATTAAAATTCAAACACTTTTTTTTCATATTAAAATTGAAACATTTTTTGAAATATTAAAATTAAAACATTTTTAAATAGTAAAATTAAATTTTTTTTTAAATGTTAAAATTAAAACATTTTTTACAATAAATTTAAAACAAAATTTTCTTCATCAAAAACTTAAAAGCAAAACAACTTTTCTTTAATTAATTAAACATAAAACAAAATTTTCTTAAGTAAAAACATTAAAATTAAAATAATTTCCCCTTGTAAATACAAAAAATTTAACGTTTCCTTCAATTCAAAAATAAAACTCTTGATGTAGCTGTTTCAGTTTGTCTAACCCTCATTATCTAGTTCGTTTCAGTTTATCAATATTTCATGTGTTCATATTGTCATTTTTATTCTCAGTTTTATTTTTGGTTTGTAATTGTGCGAGTAATCGTCGCAGTTAGTTATTTTTGCATTTTTTGAGATTTGTAATTTACGCGAGTGATCGTCGCGATGCTTTTCTTTATCGCTTTCTTTATTTTTTGTATTTTAATGCTGTCATATAATAATTCATCTTTTGCATCATTTACCGTTAGCGTTCTTCCGAAGGATTAGGTCTAGCAGTTTGACCGCCGAGTCAATAGCCTTACCCTTTGAATGTTTCAAAACCCTAATTTGCCTAGGTGTCCCGCCGTTGACAAAAATGCCCTTTACCCTAGTATTATGTCAAAGAGTCGTCGTACTCTGTTTTAGGGTTTCTCGCCGTGAAACATTTAGTCAACCCTAATTTCAATTAACAATTTCAACGTAGAAATAGGAGTCTCAGAACTCCACATAAGCGGTTCCTTACGAAACGCTTATTCCCCATTGAAAAATTGACCATAGTCAAGCCGTTTCTAACCTCCCTTTCGAGGGGAACTATGATTACTCTAATTCCATTCCCTATCCAGGATACGTAGGCACAAGATGTGAATCTTGCCGAGTAAACTTAGGGCTAACCCTTAGGTCATTCAGTCACTCTTAACCTTTAGCTCAGTATATACCCTAAAGCAAATAATAAAGCAAAAATAGCAAAAATAAACAAAAGGTTCCTGTAGAGTACTACAGATGTTTAGGGTGCTAATACCTTCCCTAAGCTTAAACAACCCCTTACGTACCTAGGTCTCTCCCCGCATTGTGTGTACGATGCAAAAATTAGGTTTTCCTTCTTTTGACCTTTTCCTTCGGATAAATCAAAGTCGGTTGTGAATTAAAAATATGATTCAAGCTAATTAATAGTTTGATATCCTATTTCCACCACAACAGAGAATGGCGAGACTAGGGAGATGCTATAATTTTTAAGGGTTACCCCTATTTTATTTTATTTTTTCTATTTGCTTCGTTATTTATTTTCTTGTATATATTATCATTGTACCTTGCTTTGGGGTATCTACTTTGTTGTAAGATAAGTCCTACACTCGGACTTGAGTGACCTTATTATAGGATGGTGATAGATTCAACGAGGCTTATAGGGAGTTAGTCCCGACCATGCTGACTTGAGAATCACCGCTCAGTTGAGACCCTTTCGAAAATGGTTCGGTTGAATGAGTAGTTCTGAAAACTTTTACTATTTTCGGATAGGAGTCTGTGATACTGGGGACCGTAGTTACCTTAACACCACCTTGGCCTTATCTAGGATGTAGTGCGGGAACTATGAGGGAGTAATTCCAAAATAGTTTCTACACGATACTACACTCAAAAGAGGTTCTCTTGAAAATATTATCGACCTCTAAGTCAGTGGAAAGTTGATAATATTCGAAGGATGGACGGATGACTTTGGGCACCGCTTTAGAACCCTTGTTCTGCAGGTACAACTAACCTTAATACAAACCTTATGGGGATGGGTAAACCTTAACTCCGTGCATATACCTTAACCTAGGACCTTGTGTATATATATGCATTGCATCCATAAAGTATCACATCACATTACATTTCATGGAATTCAAATTTTACTTATGAACATTGCAAGCTACCATGGATTACAATAGAAGAAACACTTTGAAATATACTTTTAAAAGTCTTAAGCTAGATGACCTAAGGAAGGTAGGAGCTTTAGTCCAAGATCGAGAAGGATTCCGTAACCGGTATGGGAGGTTGTTATCTCTGTTGGAACTTCAAGCGAACGAAGGACTTCTTTCGGTTTTACTACAGTTCTACGATCCAGACTACCATTGTTTCACATTCCCCGATTATCATCTATTGCCTACTTTGGAAGAATATTCTCAGTTAGTAGGGTTGTCTATTTTGTATAAGACTCCTTTCCCTTTCTTGAGGAAAGGACCCTAAAGATCAGGATATTGCTAAAGCCACATGTTTGAAGGTATCTGACATTAAGGAGAACCTGACTCATAAGGGTGAAATTTTTGGGTTACATACAAAGTTCCTAATCGAGAAAGCCCAATATTATGCCGATCATCTAAGCATGCCTACCTTTGAGACAATCCTCGCCTTACTTATCTATGGAGTGTTGCTTTTCCCTAGTTTTGAAGGATTTGTGGACCTTAATGCCATCAAGATCTTCATGATGAGAAATCCAGTGCCGACTTTATTGGGTAACACCTATCATTCTATACATCTCCGAAACCTCCGCGATGGAGGTATGATCACCTGTTGTGTGCCATTATTGTACAAGTGGTTTATTTCGCACTTGCCTAAGTCCGGTCCTATTTGGGATCGCACTAAAGGACGTTGGTCACAAAAAGTTATGGCTTTAACTCACTCCGATATCGATTGGTATAATCGTATGTACGACAGAATATTACTCATTGATGGTTGTGGAGACATCGCTAACGTGCCTTTGCTCGGTTTTAATGGAGGAATTAGCTACAATCCAGTCCTAGCTCGCTGATAGTTAGGGTATCCCTTGAAGGAACTGCCTAAAAGTGTTTATATGGAGAAAATCTTTTTTAAGGATAACAAAGAACCTCAAGATCAGATTATATCCTCCTGGCGCCACTTGTCTAGGAAAGGTCGAGAAAGTCTGGGAAGGCCTAATTGTGTGTCTATGGAGCCATACCTTCAGTGGGTCTGAGAAAGAGCTATCAAATTGAAGATGCCTTATCCTCACCAAGATCCTTTACCTCCAATAGAGGAACCTGTCTTGATCTTCATGTCCGAAGCTGAAAGGTTGGAAATCGCTTTGAAGAAAGCACAACATGAGGCAGAAGCATGGAAAAATAAATATCAGGTTATCATCAGTGAGAACGAAGAGCTACAAAAGAAGCTTCAGCTGAAGAATGAGGAAGTACCTTCCTACAAAAAGAGAAGAATCTGCGAGGATTTATTTTCCTCCGACTCTCCGCCTACTCGTTGAAGTTGTGGATAACGTTTCCTTAGGGCTTTTTAGCTTTTATTTATTTAGCTATTTCTTGTTAAGATTTTCTCTTAAGAATATTTATTTGTAATCCCTTTCCAAATTAATAAATAAAAACCCATTGGTATTCCACGATATTCATAAATGTTTGAATTCCATGAAATCTTGCATTCGCGTTTTGCATTTAGCACCATATTTTGCATTACATGTGTCTCCCAGTTTCTCATACTCGGTTCTCTCGCCTTCCAGTTTTGTCACCCTGAGTTCTCTGCATCGATACAACACTAGAGCCCAAGCTCGAAAAAGGATGGAGGAACAAGCTCAAGAGATGGATCGTGTCAACAACAAACTTGGAGAGCTTCGAGGAAGGGTAGGACAGATCATGGAATTGCTCCAAGTTATCAATTCAAGGATGGATACTCAGCCTACTGTGGTCTCTGAGATTAACACTACTATTGCAGATCCTCCACCTGTCGTTACTGTTGAGAATGCATATCTTTATGGTCTTCCACAGGGTTTTGTACCTCCTATCATTTTATCAGTGCCACAAGTTGTTCCTGTTGTGCAACCAGTTCAGCAAGTCGTGCCTTTGGTTTCCGAACCTCCTCGAGTGGTTCCTACTTTTGCACCAGCTACTGTTCACACTCGTGTACAACCCTATCTCAATGAGCCCGTTTATGAAATTCTTGATGATAATGATGAAGCGTACCAGCCATGTGATAGAATCCGTGAAGAAGTTGTTACTATTGATAAAAGATTGAGAAAGATGGAAGGGGACCAGATATTTGGTGTTGCTTCCAGAGACGTCTGTTTGGTTTCCGGTCTAGTTATTCCGCCAAAGTTCAAAACTCCGAATTTTGACTATTATGAAGGCACTACTTGTCCGAAAAGCCATTTGATAATGTACTACCGCAGGATGGCTGCCCATGTGGAAGTTGATGATTCACTATTTCCAAGACAGTCTGAAAGGTGCTTCATCAAAGTGGTATTTGACATTGGACCAATCTCGCATCAAGTCTTTTAAAGATTTATCCAATGCTTTTATTAAACACTATAAGTACAACATGGACTTGGATCCCGACAGGAGACAACTGTTGAGTATGACTCAGAAGACTTCTGAGACCTTTAAAGAATATGCTCAGAGATGGAGGGAAATTGCTTCTCAGGTCAAACCTCCATTAACTGATAAGGAACTAGCTTATTGGTTTGTTGACACCGTTCATCCCGAATTCTACGAGAGGATGGTGGGTAGTGTGACTACGAATTTTGCTGACATTATTGCTGTTGGGGTAAAGGTTGAATTGGCTATGAAGAGTGGAAAAATGTCGAGTGGTCCTGGCAGTTCAAGCTCAAAGGATCAAGCTAAGAAGTCTTCTTTCAATTCTCAGAAAAAGAAGGAAGGTGAGACCCAAGCGGTATCTTCAGGTAAAAGAAGAAATCAACAGTATCAATATCCACCGCAGTATGCTCAACCACAGGGTTACCCAGTTCAGTACGCTGCCCCGCCGTATGTGGCTGCTGTTGCATCATCTTTTAATCAGCAAGCTCAACAAGCTCCCGCTTATCAGCCTATGCAACATGCTCTTGGTTACCCACCTCCGGTTTATCCTCCTCCTATGTATCAGCAAGCGCCCAACGCTCTTGCCACTCAGCAATCGAGGAATCAGGCACCTCGTCAAAATGCTCCGAATAAGAGATAATACAAGACATGTCTGCCGATTCCCATGACGTTCACCGAGTTGTAGCCTTACTTAGTACAACGAGGTCTGATTACCACCCGAGCTTTGGGTCCGCCTCCAGATCCATTGCCAGCCAACTACAACACCGCCTCTCATTGTTTATTTCATGAGGGCGCGCCCGGTCACGATTTGGAAAACTGTTATGCTCTGAAAAACATTGTCAGAGATCTGATGGAAAAGAAGATTTTTTCCTTTGACAATCCTCAACCAAATGTCAAAAGCAACCCTCTGCCTAACCATGGGGCTGTTAATGCCATTGATGATTCGTCCGAAGAAAATTTTATTCTTGAGGTAGCCTAGATTAAGACTCCTCTAAAGGTATTCCATTCGAAGTTGTTTGAAGCCAGTTTAGTATCTACTTCGCATGCTGACTGTGCAAGTTGTGAGGTTTGTGCTAAGGGTTGTGTTATAGTTTAGAAGGATGTTCAGAAACTGATCAACAATGGTTTTCTGCAAGTGGTTAACAAGGCGAAGAGGGATGAAGTTTCCGCGATTTAGCCTATCTTCAACTTGCCCAAACCAATGGGTAGGATTCTAGTGTTCAATCTGCCAGGGGCAAGTTCTGCCAAGCCAGTGTTCGATAGGACTCCGACATTGGATCAGTCGAAGCCAATAATTATTCAGAAACTGAGTTCGTTCCCGTTCAGTGATCCAAGAGTTGTACCCTGGAAGTACGACGTAACCGCGATTGACAAAGAATCTGGGAAGGTCATTCCTAGGGAAGAAGTTAAGACTGATAGTGAAACCGTGACCAACATAGCTGGGGCAAGCAGGATGACTTGCAGTGGTCGCATTTATACTCCCCGTTTCAATGAGGCTCCGCCTAAGGAAACAGCTACCACTACTGCTTGTCGCTACTGCGAAAATCGGCGCCGGCTGAACAGAAGAGTCGCCACCGTGCGTTATTTATCCCACGGGAGGGAAAGGAAACGCTCAGAGTAAACCTCGCACAACACGGGAAAGGTATGGTCGTCGCAACCAAAACCTGGATTCGGGAGTCGGTTACGCAAGGGGAAGGTATTAGCACCCCTCACGTCCGTCGTACTCGACAGGATCCACGCTTGTTTTCGGGTATGGATTGTTATTCTATCTACGCTAAAGGTCGAGGGTTAAAAGAAAATAAAATGAAAATGAAAATGACTCGGCAAAGTATCGCACTTCATGCCTACGTATTCCCGCCTGGAACGAGAAATCAGAGTCAACGTAGTTCGCCTACCTACGGAAAAGGAGGGGAAGGTTGCTCGCTAGGATATCGCATCCTATGCCTACGTACTTCCACACAGCATGGAAGATCAGAGCAAACGTAGTTCGGGCCACGTACGACACAAGCTTGTCTTGATTGATTTTATTCCTTCTGAAAAAGGGGTTTTCTGATTAACAGTCCCAGCGGACAAAAATGACGTCTTGATGAGTTCACATTCTTTTACGGAAGTTTATTGTGTTTGAAATATTTATTGTGTTTTTCTGTTTGTTTTGAGAAAGAAAAGACAGAACTCTAACCTACGGTTGCAAAGGGAAGCAAACTAACCTAATGTTATCATGCATGGGTTAAGACCTAGTCTATCATGCTCCTCTCTTGCACAGAGAGAAACAGAGATCCTACGGGATAGGCAGAAGCAGAAACAATATCAGATATGTACAGTAAAACAGTAAAATGCATGGATGCAACAGTACAAGCGAGGCAAGGGAGTCCCACTCAACCTCGAACCTAGAAAACAATAGGCAAAAGTGAACAGGCTTCACTTTCAACCCAACAGGGTAAACAGCAAACAATACAGTCCAGAAAACCAATCAATACATCAAGAAGTGAAATACAACAGCAAAAATAAACAGCCACAGCAGCTCTGCATCAACACCTATCTCCAAGCCATTTCCAATCAGCTACAAGCTTCAGCAAGCATCAATCTCCATCTTTATGACCTTCAGGCAAGGGCTTTGATCATCAGTCTTCCATCTGCAATGGCTTTTCTTCAAGTTCAAACCTCCAGGATGAGGAATCAGTCACAAGAGTGAAGTGAATGAATGTTAGACAGTTAATTACCTACCAAGGGTGGTTCATCAACTGTTAACATTAAACAGAAAGTTTCCTCTCAAAAGTTCTATCTTTCAAATATATTCACTGATCCTTCCAAAGGAAGGAGGTGGATATTTGAAAGAGACTTTGAATCATAGAGAAAGGATGGATGCAGACAAGGCATTCCATGTTTGAGAAACAAGCTTTCTAATCTAGAGCTCTGCCTAGCTCCTAAACCCTAGTCTCCTCAGCAGCTGCTAGCAAGAACCTCTCCTCCAACTCTGGCAGTTGATCTTCAATCTCTGGATCTCCAATGGTCTTCATCTCCTCAAGTCTTCAGCTCCCCCAAGTCCCCAGACAATCCCAATACCCAGGCAAGCAAGCAATAATCCCCAGAGGGCACACCACACCAGTCAATCAGATATACACAGAGTATTAATAGCAGTAGGGGAATCCTAGCTTTTCTCTAAGGGATCTAATAACTACCCATAGCCCCTATAGTCCCATAACTAAACTAGTCAAACCCTAAGTCCTAAGGGAAAGAATCAAACTTCCTAAGTCATCACCTAAAAAACCCTAATTTGTTCATGTTATTCAAGCCTACCTTAAGCACCTAAAATTAATTTCTAAAAAAGGGAACTAAATTGAATCTATAAGTTCAATATCTAATCTAAGCAACCTAAAAAAAATGAACAAAAAATATGAAAGCATTTAATAGAACAAAAATTAATAAAATCATGCATGAAATGAAACTATTTAAAATGACATTTATTTAGAAAATATGGAAAAAATATCAAATAAAAATAAAAATGCAATTTTATTTAATGACAATTTTCTACACATCCTAGAGAAAATAGTGTAAAAAGAATGAATTAAAAATGGTTTTTTATCTATTTATTATGAATTAATGAAAATTAAGAAAATAGTAAGAGAAATTGAAAATCAAAATGAAAGAAATAAATGGGGAGAGGGGTGTGGTTAGCAGGCGCCCTAGTTGTTTTTAAAATTGGGCTTAATACTGGGGGTGCGAACAGCAAGTTTGAATTAGGCCCAGAACCATTCAGAATCATTAAAAATAACAAAACAAGCAGGGGGTGAGAAAAGTAAGGTTATCACGTGCAAAATGAATTGGGCTCAGGCATTGGGGGGTGGGGATATCAATGGAGTCTTAGGCCCGCCCGTTTCAATTAATGAAACGGTGCGTTTAGGGCACCCAGCTAATTCCCTCCAAAATCAGAATTAAACGAGAGCCACAGGATTGCTCTCTGAGTCAAAGGTCCAACACGAAATGGATGGCCATGATTTCGTCTTCCTCATTGGATCATATGAGAGCTAGGGTTTCCTCCATGAAACTCCATGCACACACCACTTCAAGCTCTCGGTTCTCCCTCTCCAGTCCATGAAACGCCACGATACAAACATGAAAAACACTCATAATCTCTCCCTCTACATGTCTATGGTCATAGATTGCTTTGAAACTCAACAAACCACTCAACCCGAGCGCAACAAATTCTGGTCACCATGGAAATACTCTGCAACTTACCAACATAATTCTCCATCAAACCTAGACTAATCTCTTCCATGACTAATGGTGATCATTCTGCTCTATCAAACTAAGATTATAATGGCCTAACCTAAGAGTTCTAGGTCCTAACAGTTCTAACAACCTGTTAATAATCATCACCAAACCACTCCAAACTCATCCTAATTGCTCTACTAACATCCTACATCATATCTAAACTAACAAAACCATGCTAAACTAACTAAATCAAGCTGTGGCAGAGAAAATGCACCTGGTGTGAAATCTTGTGGATGATGATGAAATTCGTGGATCTGAGGCTTTTGAGGCTTGGATCTTGATCTACAATTGCACTACTTGATTCTGTATGCAACACCTTGAGGAGTTTTGCCTTGGATCTTGAGTTCCAATGGAAATTGCAATTTTGATGTTGATGCTTATAGTGCTCGAAAATGGATTGATCACACCTTGTTCTTGGTTGAATTCTGATCTATGATGATGAATCAGTATGATGAAATTGATTTTGATGGTGATTGGTGAAGAATTTGAGAAATTGAGGTGAAAATGCAATGAGAAAGAATGGAGAGAATTTGTGAGATTTTTGTGAAAAATGAGTCCAACCCTTGCTCAATTCTGATCTCATGAATATATAGGGCTCACATGAACTTTCTAGAACCATCTTGCCACATTCCCTTGCATTCCAAATTGGTTGATCTTGGTTATGTTTCTTCACATACAAGTAACCATGGATAACTTTTCTTTTTCCTTCTAAACTCAAAAAAGTGTTTGAACCATTGTCTCTAGAATGTCTTTTGGACCCAAAATCATATATTGGAAGTCTCCATTTGGACTTATAAATCTCCCAAACCATTTTTCACTTTGACTTTATTCAAATTATAAGCCTTTTAGTTCAAATTTGGACCAATCATGCAACTTCATGTTATGAGCTTTTCCAACAATTTGTGACCTTCTTTCTAGACTTAAAATGTCATTTGGAGCAAGTTTGATGTTGTAAGTTTTTCCATTTGAGGCCTCCTTGTATGAGTTTTGGACATAGGTTAAAATGACCTATAATTCACAAATGCCCAAAATACCCTTTGCTTGCCAAGACCATAAGTTGAGTTCCACACATCATATGAGGGCATGCTATACCATTCTAGAAAGCTAAGACAATGAGGAACAATTCTTATGTTGACCAGAAATTCATTTGAAATCTCCTTGAGGGGTAAAAATTGCTTGGAAGTCAAGTCACTTTCACAGACAAATTTTCAGATACCTCAGATGACCTGTAACTTGCAAGGACCATAACTTGAGTTCTATAAATCTCCTTGATGTCTTCCACCACTCAAATTAAAGGTCTTGAGATCCTCTACAAGTTTCATGTTGGCCAAGAAGCCATTTGAAGCTAGCATTTTGACTTATCTTGCTTGGAAATTTGACCTAAACTAGGGGATTTTACACAGAAACCCTAATTTAGAAACTCCTCTTCTCCTTGATTTCTCTTGAATTCTTCTTGGCATATCACCATATTCTTCTCTATATGTCAAATGATGAACCCCACATCTCTCCACTAGGCTTGAATGCCTCTTAAATCAGTCAATTGATCTAGGATTGACCTAGGGTTGACCCAGATGAAACCCTAGTTGACTGCCTTCAGCTATAGCTCTTGTGCTCTCATCAATGACTTGTCTCCTTCTTTAAATGACTTTCTAAGTCTCTCATAATGTCTAGATACTCTCCATGCCTTCAACTCACAGATGACAACCCTCTTGTTGACCCTCAGATACCCTCAGCTAGGAGATGGACTCAAGGCTTGATTTGCTGAACTTTTTGCTTTCAAATTCTTTCCCGATGACTTGAATGAGATTGAATTGGGATAATAACCTCTTGATAGGCTTCTAGAGATGAAAATAATGATTGGTCCCCCTGTTGTATGACTTGCTATGCTTATGCTATGCAGATGATTAGTCTATGTAAGTGACTCTATATGCAAATGCTAATGATATTGAAACATAAACCAAGTGAATAAGGTTGGGCAAATTTTAGGGTGCAACAGCTGCCCCTATTCAAGCGACTTGGACCCGATTGGGTGAAGAGCCCGGAGCCTTCAGACATTCGCGGTACGAGACGGTTGAATACTAGGAACCCAGAAATTTGCCAACCGCAAAACTAAATTGCGCTCCTGCTTGAGGAACGGCATTCATCAGCCGAATATGACTGTTACGGCAACCCACTGATCTCGTGCGAGCGTGCTAGGGATCGTCTTCATCGTTCTGAAGAGGATTCTGTCATAACAGATTGCTTGCTTGTCCACGTTAGGACTCTGTCCGTCATCAATACGAAGAAATCTCAACTAAAACCTGTCCACGTTAGGACTCCACTTGCTGTTAACCCAGAAAAATCTCGGCAACTCCGCTGGGGATAATTCGTCTGCATTTCCATAAACTGAATCGTCCACGCTAGGAATAAAACTCTTCCACGTTAGGAGTAACACCTGTCCACGTTAGGAATAACATCGTCCACGTTAGGAGTAACACCTGTCCACGTCAGGAATCATTTCTTCTGTATCTGTCCACGTCAGGACTAACCCTTTCATCTTTCCACGTTAGAAAGCAATCTTCTTTCCTCATAAGGAGAACTATATCAATCTGTCCAAGTAAGGACTCCAATACCACTTGACATGTCCGCGTCAGGACTCCAATCTTTCCACATAAGGAATTCAACTTTGGTTCTGAACCTGTCCACGTCAGGACTCAACTTTCTGCGTAAGGAGTACATCGTTCTTCCACGTCAGGAATCAACTTTTCTTGAATCTGTCCACGTAAGGACCCCAGTTTTTCACGTAAGGACTAAATCTTCTTCTTCCACATTAGGAATAACTTCTTTGGTCTGTCCGCGTCAGGACTAAACTCTTCCACGTTAGGAATAAACTCGTCTTCCCACGTAAGGAAACCATTTTTCTTCCACGTAAGGGATTCTCTTGATATGTCCACGTAAGGACTCCGATCTTTCCACGTAAGGAATACCATCTTCTTACCGATTCGTCCGCGTCAGGACTACATTTTTCCACGTAAGGAATGCCATCTTAATCTGTCCACGTAAGGACTCCACACTTTCCACGTCAGGAATGCTGTCATTTCCACGTAAGGAAACTATCTTTTTTTTCCGTAAGGAATCATCTCTTTTCCACGTAAGGAATCACCATTCTGATATGCCCGCGTAAGGACTACATCGTCCACGTTAGGACCCACTTCTCCACGTTAGGCGTCTTCGACCCGCTGAGGAAATAAGACTTGTCCACGTAAGGACTCACACGCTAGCCTGATCTGTCCGCTTCAGGACACCAACACAAAGAGTAATCACTTTTGTCAACGTCATGACCTCCCATTCCACTAATTTCGAGAACTCGAATCTGCCCACATTGGGACTAACACACCTCACCAATCCGGGGAAATAAACCTGTCCACGTTAGGACGCCCACTTCTGAAGAAATCTCGTCAATAAATTGTCCACGTCAGGACTTAGTTCTCCAATGATCCTCACCCACAAACTTCTTAACACTGACGTGACAGCGACTTTGAGGCGGACTCTACTGGGGATATCTGGAAACCAAACTATCGGACGCCTGTTCTGATAACCGGCGGTGGCCTCTGAAATTCTGATTCATGGAACCCTTTATGACAACTGATTCTGCCTGGGAACAAAGAGAAACTTATCCTGATAACTCTGCGGGGAATACTGCCGAAACTGACATTATCATTGGATGTCCCGTGCCGAGATCTTGAATGTCTGGTAATTCATTTGAGCAATAATTCTCTCCACCTGAACTGCTAGAGTACAGAAACTGCTTCGGCAAAATAAATGCTGGAAGGATAATGCCGACTCCGCCGGGGATAGCCAGATGCTACAGAATCATTCCAGCAAAATAAATGCTGGAAGGATGAAGCCAACCCTGCTGGGAAATTGGGAACTCAAACCGAGCACCCTGTTGAGGTAACCCCCTGCTGGGGAAAATAACCTTGCTGGGGAATAGCAGATGTGCATAGTACGATCGGACTTTCTGCTGGAGAGTGAATTGATATTACACAGTATCCCTGACAAAATAAATGACAGGACCCACCATCGACTCTGCTTGGGAGAGTCTTAATCTTCGAGTTCCACTGGAAGGAATGAAAACACTTGCAAAGAGAATTCCGCTGGGGATGGGATGATTCTCTTGGGGAAAATTAACTGATTCCGCTGGGGGAGAGTGCATGACCCTGCGGGGAAAGATGAACCTGTCTGAATACAGCCTTACGATCTTGGAATCGCCAAACTCTATTGAGGACGAATAACTTTTCTGGAGCACGTCCCTTGGATAAGCTACGGCTAGCTGGGGAATTCTATCCTTCTTCAGGAAGAACATGCGTGACCTGCGTGGGGATCACGTCTTTCGTTATCGCAATCTTTTGATCGTCTTCCTCGTACGGTTAGGAAACCTGCAACAACACAAACAAGACAAGACAAGCCTATGCAACCAAATCAACTCAGGTTAGCGACGTTACACTCAGTTAATTCAAAGCTTTAACAATTGTTGGCAAGGGCCAGTGATGTTATACTCATGCTAGCTTCACTAAACTTAGGCGTTTTATCATGCACAAAACAGTAAAGAACCAGCATCAAGTACTGAATAACATATTTTATTGATCGGGCCCCTGAATGGGCGGAGTTTTATACATGGGATGTAACTCCTGAAATGAGGAAGCTACACAAAGCAAATACATAAGTATGCACAAGAAGCATGAATATTTTGACAAATTAAATTTTGTACACATGTCGGCAACGGGATGCAGATGAACACCACGAAATGATCCTCCTATGACTCGCCCGACTCTAATGCTTTCCCGGTATCCCCACTTCTGAAGAGATTGTATCCGATAGCTGGCTCCTCAAACATATTCTCCCGCATTGATGCTCATTGAATTCGGACCGCAGTCATTTGCTTTTCAAATCCCTAACTTTTGCGTGAACCGCCCTTTACGGGTTTTCAGTTCACCGGGATACCCTTTTTTGCCGAAGCCGCCCAGTGTAGGTTTTCAACTTCGCGGGTGTACATTTTTTCAATTTTATCCCTAACTTTTGCCCGAACCTTTCATTCTGTTTTTGGTTCGCCAGGATGCCCCCTTTTTGCCTGGACTCTCTTTTTCTGTCCAGCGGGTCTATTTTAGGCAAAGTATTTTTTAACTGCGTCCGAATTCACAGGTGACACAAAGTCTTCTCCGTCCATGGTGGACAACAATAAAGCTCCTCCTGAAAAGACTTTTATGACAACGTATGGCCCTTCATAGTTGGGGGTCCACTTGCCCCTGTGATCTGCTTGCGGCGGGAGAATCCTTTTCAGCACAAGGTCGCCCGTCTGAAAGCTTCGCGGAAGTATCTTCTTGTCGTACGCTTTCTTCATTCGGCTCTGGTACAAACGACCGTATGCTAAAGAAGCTAGCCTCTTCTCGTCCATTAAGCTCAGTTGGTTCAATCTATTCGTTACCCATTCTGCCTCGTCCAGCTGAACGTCTCGCAATACCCTCAGAGAAGGGATCTCAACCTCTAATGGTAATACCGCTTCCATTCTGTATACCAACGAGAACGGAGTTGCCCCGGTTGATGTGCGTACCGTCGTACGATAACCGTGCAAAGCAAAAGGTAGCATTTCATGCCAATCCTTATAGGTCACCACCATTTTCTGAACAATTTTCTTGATATTCTTATTGGCCGCCTCAACAACGCCATTCATCTTGGGTCGGTAAGGGGAGGAGTTGTGATGTTCGATCTTGAAATTCTGACAGAGCTCCTTCATCATTTTGTTGTTCAGGTTAGAACCGTTGTCCGTGATTATCCGCTCGGGAATCCCATATCGGCAAATGATATCTCTCTTGATGAACCTGGCCACCACTTGCTTCGTGACATTCGCGTAAGACGCCGCTTCCACCCACTTGGTGAAATAATCGATTGCTACTAGGATGAACCGATGCCCATTAGAAGCCGTCGGCTCGATCTTTCCAATCATATCGATTCCCCACATCGAGAATGGCCATGGAGATGACATCACATTTAGAGGACTCGGAGGCACGTGTATCTTGTCAGCATAGATTTGGCACTTGTGGCACTTCCTCGCGAACTTGAAACAATCAGTTTCCATCGTCAGCCAAAAGTAACCTGCCCTCAGCAGCTTTCTCGTCATAGCATGCCCACCAGCATGCGTACCAAAGGTACCTTCGTGAATTTCCTCCATGAGAAGCTTTGCCTCTTTCTCGTCTACACAACGCAACAACACCAAATCGTGGTTTCTTCTGTATAAGACGCCATCCGGATTCAAGTAGAAATTACCCGCTAATCTCCTGAGAGTCTTCTGATCTTGACTGGATGCCCCAGCCGGATACTCTTTATTCTTCAGGAAATTAAGGATATCGAAATACCACGGTTTGTCATCAGATGCTTCATCAATAGCAAATACATAAGCCGGCCTGTCCAACCGAGAGATAGTGATTTGGGGAGCTTCGTTCCAGAAGTTGACCTTGTACATGGAAGACAAAGTGGCAAGGGCGTCAGCCATTTGATTTTCTGCCCGCGGTACGTGATGCAATTCAACTTTGTCGAAGAAAGGCAACAATCTCCTTGCATAATTCATATAATGTATCAAATTAGGCTGACGTGTCTCCCATTCCCCTTTTATCTGATTCACTACCAGAGCTGAGTCTCCGTATACGTCTAGATGCTTGATTCGCAAATCAATGGCTTCTTCAAGCCCCATTATACAAGCTTCGTATTCGGCCTCATTGTTGGTAACGACAAAGGTCAATCGGGCAGTAAACGGGATGTGCGACCCGTGTGGCGTCGTGATGATTGCCCCTATCCCGCTACCGTAAGCATTCACAGCTCCGTCAAAAATCATCTTCCATTGGGACCCTAACTCTGGTCCTTCGTCTGGCAACGGCTCTTCGCAATCTTTCATCTTTAGGTACATGATATCCTCGTCAGGAAAATCAAACCTCATCGATTGGTACTCTTCAATAGGCTGCTCCGCCAGATACTCAGACAGCACACTCCCCTTTATAGCCTTTTGCGAGACGTATTGGATATCATATTCAGTCAAGACCATCTGCCAACGGGCAATTCTACCTGACAACACCTGCTTTTCGAATACATATTTGATAGGATCCATCTTCGAGATGAGCATGGTTGTATGATTCAGCATGTACTGCCTCAAACGCTTGGCGGCCCAGGCTAGCGCGCAACAAGTTTTCTCCAGCATTGAGTATCGAGATTCACAGTCTGTAAATTTCTTACTCAGGTAATAGATCGCATGCTCTTTTCTCCCCGTCTCGTCGTGTTGACCGAGAACACAACCCATGCTTCCCTCAAGAACCGTCAAATACATTATCAAGGGTCTCCCTGCCACCGGGGGTATCAAAATAGGAGGCTCCTGCAAGTACTTCTTTATTTTATCGAACGCCTTTTGACAATTTTCGTTCCACGTCACAGCTTGATCTTTCTTCAACAGCTTGAATAATGGTTCACACGCGGCCGTTAGGTGAGATATGAACCGGGCAATGTAGTTCAACCTCCCTAAAAACCCGCGCACCTCTTTCTCTGTTTTAGGCGTCGGCATTTCTTGAATTGCTTTTATTTTAGCAGGATCGACCTCTATTCCTCTTTCGCTTACGATAAACCCCAGCAGTTTACCCGATCTCACCCCGAAGGTGCACTTATTAGGGTTCAGCCTCAGCCTGAACTTCCTAAGTCTTTTAAACAACTTCAGCAGATTTACCAGATGCTCTTCCTCCGTCTGGGATTTGGCAATCATATCGTCAACATAAACTTCGATCTCTTTATGCATCATGTCATGGAAAAGAGTCGTCATCGCACGCTGATATGTTGCCCCAGCATTTTTCAAACCAAAGGGCATCACTTTGTAACAAAATGTTCCCCAAGGCGTTATGAAAGTAGTCTTCTCCATATCCTCTGGCGCCATTTTAATCTGATTATAGCCTGAAAAGCCATCCATGAAGGAGAATACAGAGTATTGAGCGGTATTATCAACTAACACGTCAATGTGAGGAAGTGGAAAATCGTCTTTTGGGCTTGCTTTATTCAAATCTCTATAATCCACGCACATTCGAACCTTTCCATCTTTCTTTGGCACTGGTACGATGTTGGCAACCCATGAGGGATACTTCGTCACAGCCAGGAAACCAGCGTCCCACTGTTTCTGCACCTCCTCTTTGATCTTCATTGCCATATCTGGTCGAGTTCTGCGAAGCTTTTGTTTGACCGGCGGGCAATCTTCTTTCAGTGGCAGGCGATGCACAACCATATCAGTATCGAGCCCCGGCATGTCTTCATATGACCAAGCGAATACATCATTATACTCTTGGAGCATTTCAACCAGTTTTCGCTTGATATCACCCTGCAGTGCGGCTCCGATACGAATATTCTTCTCAACCCCTTCCGACCCCAAATTGATAATTTCGATGACCTCGTCGTGAGGCAGAATGGCTCTTTCCTCTTGCTTCACCAACCAAGACAGTTCTTCAGGAACGTCGCTATCTTCGACAACCTCTTCTTCGGCCTGGAATACCGGGTGCTCGAAGTCGGGACGAGTCATAGGTGGTTCAAGGATGTCATCTGAAAATGTTATCCTGCAAAAGGAATGGTTAAGTGCTTCAAAATGCGTATAAAGCGAATAACCACGTTGCCATTTTATTGAAAAATATAAAACAAGAAAGACAGGGATTACGGTATTTGCACATGAAAAACGCCATTTATTTAATGATTGACACGCAATGTTTATAACAACATAGCCCTAAGCAAATCTCGATGCCCCGGGAAAGACATCAGATTATTCAACAATTAATAAAGCAAAGCATTACTGTTTAAAAGTCACAGGAACAAGCTCCTGAATAGACCAGTTGCACAGTCCTTGTCCTGGCGTGCTTGGCTGAATCCAGGCATCCATATCACAGTCGCTGTCTCCTTCATCCGACTCTGAAGCAGCATTGACAGTTTCATGACATACTCCACTGGCAGAGATGATAATCGGCTTTCTGAAACGGGGTGCCCCCACGGAAGGAGTTGATGACGACGGTCGGTACCCCAGCCCGAACCGGTCCATCTTCACAGGAATGTCCAGCACTTTGCCCCAGCCCTTGGCTTCTCCTGCTTCCACTAGAGCTTGAGCTTCCTTATACGATGAGACAGCTATCTCTGGCACTTTGCTCGGCCCGGGCCCTTTGTCCTTGATGCGCAAACCTTCGAATGCCTGGCATGGCGTCTCGTGGATCTCTCCGTCGACTTCCACATATTTAAACGACGATAAATGGCTGACCAGGATGTCTTCTTCTCCGCACACGGTGACTACGCTGTCTCCGACCATATATTTTAACTTCTGATGCAGGGTGGACGTGACGGCCCCTGCCCCATGAATCCAGGGTCTTCCAAGCAAGCAGCTATACGCAGGCTGTATATCCATGACATAAAACTCAGTTGCAAACACTTCCGGCCCCACTTGCAGAGGCAAGGTAATCGATCCGAAGACTGTTCTCCGCGTGCCGTCAAATGCTCTGACTACCAAATCACTGGGTGTACACAAAATTCCTCGAACATCCAGCTTCATCATCGCCTTCTTGGGCAGCACATTCAAAGATGATCCGGTGTCAACCAATACGTGCGACATTACTGATCCTCTACACTCAACCGATACGTGTAATGCCATATTATGATCTCTCCCTTTCGGAGTCAAGTCAAAATCGGTAAAACCCAGACTGTGGCCTGCATTCACATGTGCCAATACTCCTTCTAGCTGATTTACAGAGACGTCTTGGGGTACAAAAGAAGTGTCCAGGACTTTCAGCAAAGCATTTCTGTGAGCTTCCGAACACAACAGCAATGATAGGATAGATATTTTGGACGGTGTCTGCTGCAGATGCTCCACAATCTTATAATCACTTTTTCGAATTAAGCGCATGAATTCTTCCACATCTTTCGATGCTGCTTCTTTTTCACTTGCTTGTACCGGAACATTTTCAACCACTTTCCCTTTTCCTTTCGCTAGCCTTTCAGCCTCCACTTCAGGAGATATAAAGATCCTGCCACTCCTCGTCATGCCTCCTGAGCCCACAACATTATCCACAATCTCCGCTGGCTGCTTGTTAACATCAATCTTTATCCCATCACAATACACCTCTAACCCATATGACCATGGGACTGCCTTCGTGTTCTCGTACGGGATTGGCCCGGCTTTAGTTATGGTAATCGGAGGTCGCTGAGCTGGCGCTGCAATAGTGATCGTCTTCCGAGGAATCGTTACCGTGGCCACATCACTCTGATTATCCACTACTGCCCCTGCAGGCTCGTCAGTTGCCGCTCGATCAAACTGCAATATGCCCTCATCAATTAAAGCCTGAATGCCTTTCTTCAAATCCTCACACCCCCCAGCTAGGGTCCAACAGTCTAAGCAATACTCGTTACATCCTGGGTAAACACCTCCTTGCAACAGTCGGCTCTTTATCTCGCTCAGCGGCGTCTTTAAATCTTCAACATTCATAATAAGATTCAGACCTTCCTCAGTCAGAACGGCGTTTGCCCCATGATTGGGCATGGGCTTCTGGACTATATTCGGACCTGCCGTTCCGAAATTGATAGTCTTGTTGTCTAAAAGATCCTGCACAACATGCTTAAAAGCATGGCAACCTTCTATATCGTGACCCGGGGCTCCAGAATGAAACTCACAGTGCCTGCTTGCATCGTAGCCGAACGGGGGAGTTCCCGTTATAGGTGCCAAAGTTCTCTTCTCTACCAGGTTCAATCCCAACAATGTCTGCAATAAATCAGCATAGGTAGAGGGAGGCTTCTCAAACACTCTTCTCGGTTTACTACCCTGGAATCTTCGTTGAGCCTGCTGTGCCCCCTGCTGAGGCTGCTGCTGCTGTGGCATCGGCTGCTGCTGAACCGGTTGTTGTTGATATGGGATAGTGACACTCGACACCTGCTGCGGCTGACGATATTGACCTCGTCCCCGGCCTCGGCCTCGGCCTCGGCCTCCAAATACTGCGCTGGCTTCGCCCTGACGGCGCCCACCATAAGCTTTCCTATTACTGCCAGATGCAGTTGATTCCTCGACTTGGAACTTTCCTTGCTTAATATTACGCTCAATCTTTTCCCCCATCAGAATCAGGTCTGAAAAACTGGCCAGAGACGTATGAAACAGCATATCATGAAACAGCCCAGTGAATGTGCCGACAAACATGTCATTCATTTCCTTATCTTCCACCGGAGGACGGACCCTGGCAGCCATATCGCGCCACCTTTGCGCGTACTCTTTAAAACTCTCCCCCTTCTTCTGCGAAAGCCCGGCCAACTGGACCCGATTGGGTGCCAGGTCGCTGTTATACTTGTAGTGGGCTACAAATGCCTCTGCTAATTGCTTCCATGTCTTGATATCAGTTGGCTCCAACCCCATGTACCATTCTAGGGAAGGACCCGACAGACTATCTTGAAAGAAATGCATTAGCATTCTTTCATCAGTTGAGTATGCAGACATCTTTCTGTAATAAGCTCGTACATGCACTTTCGGACATGTGTCTCCTTTGTACTTATCGAACGCAGGAGCTTTGAATTTAATTGGCACCCTCAAGCCAGGTACCAGACCCATGGTTGCCATGTCCAATCCCACAGCACTTTGATTTAGGACTCCCTTCATCTGCTCTTCCAGCATTCTAATCTTTTGGGAATCATCCATCGGCCCTTCAAAACCTCCTCCAGAGAAGGCGTCTTCCTGCTGATCCTCTTGCCACATACCGTTTCCAGCCCCGTACCCATCATATCCATTATTACGTCCAGCTCTGATCTGATTCATCCCCGGACCTCGGCCTCTGTTGCCGTACCCTTGAACACCTCCAGCGGGACCAAAAGCCATAAATCCAGTACCATTTCCGTTTCCAAAGCCTCCGTAACCCTGATTGACCATACCATAACCATCTTGCCCAAAGCCTTGAGCATTAAAGCCATACTTCCCAGTGTTATCGAATCCCTGATCGTTGAATCCGAACCCAGTATTGACAAAGCCATTGCCTCCTAGATTATCTCCCAAATTGACATCACCCAGCCCAGCATTATGGACAGCAGTTTCATTCCCCACTCCAACGTTACCATTCGCAGCAGCGGTAGCGTTGTTGACATTAGCAGCAGGCATATTGACTACGGGCGGAGCCACTGGCGTGGGAGTGCCGTCTCCATGAGCAGTATCGACCCGGACAGACTGATGATCTTCATTACCATGACCAGCGTTTCGGGCCAACAGAGGCTGGACCATGGCCTGCAAATTCTCCTGCCCTTTTGCTATAGCTTCCATGGTCTGCATGAAGAGGGCGAGCTTCTCGCGCACATCCTGCATCTCGTTCTGCATTTGGTCCATGATTTTTCGACAATTGGAGCGTGTAGAATAGCGGTGCGGATGTTGATCTGCAATCCTGTTAAGTACCTGATACAGAGCAGAAAATAAGACACCATCCAAAGATGACCTGTAATGCAATATGAATATGAATGCAATGCAATGTGTCCGTGCCTTAGGGAAGTTCATTCCCCCAGTTCTAGTGCGAAGGTGCCGGTGCAGTGACAGTGCTGACAATAGGAATATCGGAGCTGAATCATAGAAAGCCTCATATATTGCAGGGAGAATCAATAGGCCCAGGGTACAAAATCACTGAGAGTACAAAGAAGGCATGACCTCAACCAACAATCCTGGTGATGGTCAGCACTATGCAAATAAAGCATACAAGTTACTATATGAAATAGTCAAATCCTCCCAAAAGTCTGGTACTCTTCTATCAACTTCTTGGTCTCCGGATGGCTTGGTCGATCAAGCAGTCCTTCAACAAGCTGGTTTCTCCTCTTAAGGACACGGCGTACGTCTTCAGCAGTTTCTTCCCATGTTGCTTCTCCGAAGCAATCTTCTAACTTTCGCTTCTGAGACACTGCTTCATCTCTGGACTTGATTGCCTTGTTCAGTGCATGCTGGACACTATACCGGGTCATCACTTCCTCCTCACACTTCTTGATGCTAGACTTCAACTTCTCTTCGAGGTCGGAAATTTGCTGCTTCAGCTTGTCTTCCCTCTTCTTATTGTTGGTGAGTGTGGCATTCCAAGTCTTATTGCAAGAGGAGATTTCTCGGTGTGCTGCGTCGAGCGCCTTCTTTTTGGCTTCCAGCATGTCATGGGAGCTTCTGAACTCTTGCCCTAGACGTTCACGCTTTTTCTTTTCCTCAGTCAACTCGGCCTCTAACCTGTTTAGCAGCTCGATCTGTTGTTGGAAAGCATATACGGCCTTGTTCTTCTCGCTGCGTACTTGGGCTAACTCTTGCTCTAACCCTTCATTAATCTTCATCAAGGCTTCTTTTTCTCTCACAACTTGTTCGTAGGCCTCCCTAGAAACAGTAGTTGGCTCTTCTGCCGGAATAGGAACAATGATTGGTGCATCTGGAAACGGCATCCTCAACTGACTAGCCCTCTCCTGAATCCAAACTCTATAAGGTGCATAGGCCTGACAGTCATTCTTTCCTAACAAAGGCTTCCCTCTGCGGTTAATACGCGTCCAGGCATGTTGCAGCTTGGCTAGTAACTCCCCCTTCACGTCTCCGGTGAAGTACAGAGATTCCTGTACTTCCTCCTCCTTTGGCGGGTTCTTCAGCGCATATCCGAACTGACGGACGAACAGAGATGGGTTGTAATTGATACACCCTTTTCTTCCTATCAGCGGTACATTAGGGTACCCAGAACAACTGAAGATGAGCTCAGATCCCAACAAATCTCGATCAAACCATACAACGTCTTCGGAAGATAGCCTCATCAGGCGTTCTGACCAACTGGCTGAGGTTGCACTGTCTACAAATGGTCCCTTTATGGGAAGGTGACTCTTGAACCACATATTTAATAGAGGAGCACAGCAGTAAACGACTTTTCCCCTTCGGTTTTCGTTCTTGTAGTGCAATGAATGATAGAAGTCTCCAATCAAAGTTGGCACTGGGTTGCCTGCAGCAAACAGATAAAAAGCATCCAAATCCACAAAATTGGGCAAGTTAGGAAACAACACAATTCCATAGATGCATAAAGCCAAAATAGCATTGAAAACCACCCAACAACCGTTCTTGGCGTACTCTCGAGCTTTGACAACTAAGAAATCAAGAGAGAAACCTGAAACCCCAAGCCAAGAAGTCAATAACAGTTCTGCAGCGTCCATATGTAAGGCTTTGGCTAAGTCCTCCAACTTGGGCTCAGCAGCAGAGTGAATGAAGGGAACTTTGTTCTGCACGGGAAGCTCAGTAAACTCCCCATACTCCTCAATGGTAGGTCCTAGAATAAAGTCAGCAAACGTAAAGCATCTCAATGCGGGGTCATAGAACTGCATCAAGGTGTATAGCCCGTTCATCTCATCGGCAGTGGGCTTACAGACTAATCTCAGTAATCTCCCATGGCTCATTCTGAAGCTTCTCCTAACCTCCTCATCGGCAAGAGATATCAGACCAAGCAAAGAAGTAATATCAGGTGAAGGCAGCTTATACGCAACTGTTTTCCTCAAACCAGCCATAATCAATATTCAGAAATCTGGGCACTAGAACTAGGGAAATGCAAATGCACCTGCAGCACAGACACACATTAGTGAAATGCAAATGGTAATGGATATGCAGGCAATGCAATGCAAGTAACATGCAACAGGGACCAAAGCTGTAGCTGAATAGCCTGAACCCAATCAAGAAAGGTCTCAGATAGACCATCCAGAAGTCATCAAACCCTGGTCTCTGATAGACCTAACACAAAGTTCCAATACTGGTCTCTGACAGACCTCAAACCATAACTCCAACTGGTCTCTGACAGACCTCAAATCACCTCTCTAATTGGTCTCTGACAGACCTCAGAACACATCTCCAAATGGTCTCTGACAGACCTCATCACTCTCCAAATGGTCTCTGACAGCCCTCATAACTCTCCATAAATACCCAGGATCTCTGATCAAGAAATAACCGGTATCTGGAAGTCTGGTTTCCTGCATAACCCTAAATCCCCTCACAGGTGGGTGGCCCTATAACTGGCACAAGGTACGGCATCCTATGCGGTCGTCGGCGTCACAGACTTTCAGGGTTGATGATACGATTCCCAGAAGGAGTGGCATCATCAAATCCTGAAGAGGCCTCACTCAGCCAACTTCTAAGTGATCGGTTCCCGGAGTCGACAATTCAGCTGACCAACAACCCCTTCGACCCAAAGGGTAGAAAAAGAAGCCAACCAGAAGAACCTCGTCCGAGTGTAGATTTCATGAGACACTAATGCAAGCAAAGCCGGCACGCGCCCACTACTTTCTACTCTAATTCTAGGTGCACTCAAGCCCAGGTCCGGCTTATCTCTCAATATCAGAACACCCGTCACACCCCAAATACAGCAATAATAATCCATATACAAAGCTGAAAATACAAGGTTAGAAATATACAATAACTCCATACAAAATCCTCGACGGGAAAACAAGCGCTAGGATTGACTCTCTTAAGGGACGTTGGATCCCAAATGCATAAGAACTATCGCAGTCCTTAGCAGCCAGGGGACGTTGGATCCCCAGCAGAGTCGCCAGCTGTCGCTACTGCGAAAATCGGCGCCGGCTGAACAGAAGAGTCGCCACCGTGCGTTATTTATCCCACGGGAGGGAAAGGAAACGCTCAGAGTAAACCTCGCACAACACGGGAAAGGTATGGTCGTCGCAACCAAAACCTGGATTCGGGAGTCGGTTACGCAAGGGGAAGGTATTAGCACCCCTCACGTCCGTCGTACTCGACGGGATCCACGCTTGTTTTCGGGTATGGATTATTATTCTATCTACGCTAAAGGTCGAGGGTTAAAAGAAAATAAAATGAAAATGAAAATGACTCGGCAAAGTATCGCACTTCATGCCTACGTATTCCCGCCTGGAACGAGAAATCAGAGTCAACGTAGTTCGCCTACCTACGGAAAAGGAGGGGAAGGTTGCTCGCTAGGATATCGCATCCTATGCCTACGTACTTCCACACAGCATGGAAGATCAGAGCAAACGTAGTTCGGGCCACGTACGATACAAGCTTGTCTTGATTGATTTTATTCCTTCTGAAAAAGGGGTTTTCTGATTAACAGTCCCAGCGGACAAAAATGACGTCTTGATGAGTTCACATTCTTTTACGGAAGAAGTGTCTTTTATTGTGTTTGAAATTTTATTGTATTTTCTGTTTGTTTTTGAGGAAGAAGAGATAGAACTCTAACCTATGGTTGCGAAGGGAAACGAACTAACCTAATGTTATCATGCATGGGTTAAGACCTAGTGTCTATCATGCTCCTCTCTTGCACAGAGAGAAACAGAGATCCTACGGGATAGGCAGAAGCAGAAACAATATCAGATATGTACAGTAAAACAGTAAAATGCATGGATGCAACAGTACAAGCGAGGCAAGGGAGTCCCACTCAACCTCGAACCTAGAAAACAATAGGCAAAAGTGAACAGGCTTCACTTTCAACCCAGCAGGGTAAACAGCAAACAATACAGTCCAGAAAACCAATCAATACATCAAGAAATGAAATACAGCAAAAAGAAACAGCTTCAGCAGCTCTGACTCAACATCTGGCTTCAAGTAATTTCCAATCAGCTACAGGCTTCAACAAGCATCAATCTCCATCTACATGGCCTTCAGGCAAGGGCTTTGATCATCTGTCTTCCCTCTGCAATGGCTTTTCTTCAAGTTCAAACCTCCAGGATGAGGAATCAGTCACAAGAGTGAAGTGAATGAATGTTAGACAGTTAATTACCTACCAATGGTGGTTCATCAACTGTTAACATTAAACAGAAAGTTTCCTCTCAAAAGTTCTATCTTTCAAATATATTCACTGATCCTTCCAAAGGAAGGAGGTGGATATTTGAAAGAGACTTTGAATCATAGAGAAAGGATGGATGCAGACAAGGCATTCCATGTTTGAGAAACAAGCTTTCTAATCTAGAGCTCTGCCTAGCTCCTAAACCCTAGTCTCCTCAGCAGCTGCTAGCAAGAACCTCTCCTCCAACTCTGGCAGTTGATCTTCAATCTCTGGATCTCCAATGGTCTTCATCTCCTCAAGTCTTCAGCTCCCCCAAGTCCCCAGACAATCCCAATACCCAGGCAAGCAAGCAATAATCCCCAGAGGGCACACCACACCAGTCAATCAGATATACACAGAGCATTAATAGCAGTAGGGGAATCCTAGCTTTTCTCTAAGGGATCTAATAACTACCCATAGCCCCTATAGTCCCATAACTAAACTAGTCAAACCCTAAGTCCTAAGGGAAAGAATCAAACTTCCTAAGTCATCACCTAAAAAACCCTAATTTGTTCATGTTATTCAAGCCTACCTTAAGCACCTAAAATTAATTTCTAAAAAAGGGAACTAAATTGAATCTATAAGTTCAATATCTAATCTAAGCAACCTAAAAAGAATGAACAAAAAACATTAAAGCATTTAATAGAACAAAAATTACTAAAATCATGCATGAAATGAAACTATTTAAAATGACATTTATTTAGAAAATATGGAAAAAATATCAAATAAAAATAAAAATGCAATTTTATTTAATGACAATTTTCTACACATCCTAGAGAAAATAGTGTAAAAAGAATGAATTAAAAATGGTTTTTTATCTATTTATTATGAATTAATGAAAATTAAGAAAATAGTAAGAGAAATTGAAAATCAAAATGAAAGAAATAAATGGGGAGAGGGGTGTGGTTAGCAGGCGCCCTAGTTGTTTTTAAAATTGGGCTTAATACTGGGGGTGCGAACAGCAAGTTTGAATTAGGCCCAGAACCATTCAGAATCATTAAAAATAACAAAACAAGCAGGGGGTGAGAAAAGTAAGGTTATCACGTGCAAAATGAATTGGGCTCAGGCATTGGGGGGTGGGGATATCAATGGAGTCTTAGGCCCGCCCGTTTCAATTAATGAAACGGTGCGTTTAGGGCACCCAGCTAATTCCCTCCAAAATCAGAATTAAACGAGAGCCACAGGATTGCTCTCTGAGTCAAAGGTCCAACACGAAATGGATGGCCATGATTTCGTCTTCCTCATTGGATCATATGAGAGCTAGGGTTTCCTCCATGAAACTCCATGCACACACCACTTCAAGCTCTCGGTTCTCCCTCTCCAGTCCATGAAACGCCACGATACAAACATGAAAAACACTCATAATCTCTCCCTCTACATGTCTATGGTCATAGATTGCTTTGAAACTCAACAAACCACTCAACCCGAGCGCAACAAATTCTGGTCACCATGGAAATACTCTGCAACTTACCAACATAATTCTCCATCAAACCTAGACTAATCTCTTCCATGACTAATGGTGATCATTCTGCTCTATCAAACTAAGATTATAATGGCCTAACCTAAGAGTTCTAGGTCCTAACAGTTCTAACAACCTGTTAATAATCATCACCAAACCACTCCAAACTCATCCTAATTGCTCTACTAACATCCTACATCATATCTAAACTAACAAAACCATGCTAAACTAACTAAATCAAGCTGTGGCAGAGAAAATGCACCTGGTGTGAAATCTTGTGGATGATGATGAAATTCGTGGATCTGAGGCTTTTGAGGCTTGGATCTTGATCTACAATTGCACTACTTGATTCTGTATGCAACACCTTGAGGAGTTTTGCCTTGGATCTTGAGTTCCAATGGAAATTGCAATTTTGATGTTGATGCTTATAGTGCTCGAAAATGGATTGATCACACCTTGTTCTTGGTTGAATTCTGATCTATGATGATGAATCAGTATGATGAAATTGATTTTGATGGTGATTGGTGAAGAATTTGAGAAATTGAGGTGAAAATGCAATGAGAAAGAATGGAGAGAATTTGTGAGATTTTTGTGAAAAATGAGTCCAACCCTTGCTCAATTCTGATCTCATGAATATATAGGGCTCACATGAACTTTCTAGAACCATCTTGCCACATTCCCTTGCATTCCAAATTGGTTGATCTTGGTTATGTTTCTTCACATACAAGTAACCATGGATAACTTTTCTTTTTCCTTCTAAACTCAAAAAAGTGTTTGAACCATTGTCTCTAGAATGTCTTTTGGACCCAAAATCATATATTGGAAGTCTCCATTTGGACTTATAAATCTCCCAAACCATTTTTCACTTTGACTTTATTCAAATTATAAGCCTTTTAGTTCAAATTTGGACCAATCATGCAACTTCATGTTATGAGCTTTTCCAACAATTTGTGACCTTCTTTATAGACTTAAAATGTCATTTGGAGCAAGTTTGATGTTGTAAGTTTTTCCATTTGAGGCCTCCTTGTATGAGTTTTGGACATAGGTTAAAATGACCTATAATTCACAAATGCCCAAAATACCCTTTGCTTGCCAAGACCATAAGTTGAGTTCCACACATCATATGAGGGCATGCTATACCATTCTAGAAAGCTAAGACAATGAGGAACAATTCTTATGTTGACCAGAAATTCATTTGAAATCTCCTTGAGGGGTAAAAATTTCTTGGAAGTCAAGTCACTTTCACAGACAAATTTTCAGATACCTCAGATGACCTGTAACTTGCAAGGACCATAACTTGAGTTCTATAAATCTCCTTGATGTCTTCCACCACTCAAATTAAAGGTCTTGAGATCCTCTACAAGTTTCATGTTGGCCAAGAAGCCATTTGAAGCTAGCATTTTGACTTATCTTGCTTGGAAATTTGACCTAAACTAGGGGATTTTACACAGAAACCCTAATTTAGAAACTCCTCTTCTCCTTGATTTCTCTTGAATTCTTCTTGGCATATCACCATATTCTTCTCTATATGTCAAATGATGAACCCCACATCTCTCCACTAGGCTTGAATGCCTCTTAAATCAGTCAATTGATCTAGGATTGACCTAGGGTTGACCCAGATGAAACCCTAGTTGACTGCCTCCAGCTATAGCTCTTGTGCTCTCATCAATGACTTGTCTCCTTCTTTAAATGACTTTATAAGTCTCTCATAATGTCTAGATATTCTCCATGCCTTCAACCCACAGCTCACAACCCTCTTGTTGACCCTCAGATACCCTTAGCTAGGAGATGGACTCAAGGCTTGATCTGCTGAACTCTTTGCTTTCAAATCCTTTCCTGATGACTTGAATGAGATTGAATTGGGATAATAACCTCTTGATAGGCTTCTAGAGATGAAAATAATGATTGGTCCCCCTGTTGTATGACTTGCTATGCTTATGCTATGCAGATGATTAGTCTATGTAAGTGACTCTATATGCAAATGCTAATGATATTGAAACATAAACCAAGTGAATAAGGTTGGGCAAATTTTAGGGTGCAACACTGCTGTGCCTGCCAAAGACAAAGAGGCAACCAATAATGATGAAGATGTTGAATTCTTAAGGATCATCAGGAAGTGTGACTACAAAGTTATTGATCAGCTTCACCAGACTCCTTCGAAGATCTCTATTTTGTCTCTGTTGATGAATTCACCCGCTCATAGGGCTGCTTTGCAGAAAGTATTGACTCAAGCTCATGTCGCTCAGGACATTACTACCGGCCTGTTTGATAGCGTGAATGCAAATATTACGACTTGTAATACTCTCAACTTCAACAATGAGGAGCTACCGAAAGAGGGTCCAAATCACAACCGTGCTTTTCATATATTAGTGAAGTGTCAAGAGGATAATATAGCAAGGGTACTTGTGGATACCGGTTCATCTTTGAACGTCCTACCCAAGAGAGTTCTTAGCAAGTTTGCTTGTAAAGAGTCTATGGTGAAGCCTACTTCGTTGATTGTCAAGGCTTTTGATGGTTCTCGTAGAGCTGTGATTGGAGAAGTGGAACTTTCGATTCTGATTGGTCCGCATGTTTTCGATATCACTTTCCAAGTCATGGATATCAATCCCAATTACAGCTGTCTACTTGGAAGACCTTGGATCCATGCCGCTGGGGCAGTAACTTCTACTTTGCATCTGAAGATGAAGTTTATGGTTGATGACAAGCTAGTTATTATACATGGTGAGGAGGATTTGATGGTCAGTAATTTATCTTCGTTCCATTATATTGAGGCCGATGAAGACGCGTTGGAAACTTCTTTCCAAGCACTTGAGATCGCCAATGCTGTTTTAGTGGAAGTTGAAGAGATTGTGGAAGGCCAGAGTAATCCATCTTTTGCATCCTTGAAGAGTACCAGATCAACAATCGATAGGCGCGTTCCTGAAGGTTGGGGAGAAGTCATCAACGTCAAGACCAAGACTGACCGCCACGGGTTAGGTTATAGACCATCTCATGATAAAGCTTCTACAACTATCGAAGGGCGTCCAAATTTTTTTCAAGAAGTGTTTGTCAGTGGAGGTTTTCAAGTTAATTCCATCAGTGACTATGATGAAGACGAAGATCTGAGCAACCTGGTATTCAAGAGCGATGTAGTTTTGAGCAACTGGGAGGCTATAGAGATTCCTGTTGTTTTCTTGTTTCAAAGTAATTTAACATTTTCATTTGTGTTTTCACATCCATAGCTCTGCCCAAGGCTATTGGATTGCTTTGTAGGGCCACCTTTCATTTTTAAAACAATTATTAACAAATGCATTTTGTTCTACTTCCACTTTGTTCCATTAGCATTTTTCGTTTTCACCTTTTTTAAATGAAATTGGCAATCTTTTCAAAAACTACAAAATAAAGCATTTCCACTCTCTTGCATTTTCATTGAACACTTAATAAAGCAAGCCTTTCAACATGCAGTGACATTACAACCCTTGTTGAATCCAATGACTCTATTGTCACTCCTGACTAGGATTCACCCATTTATCAAGCTGAAGATGGGGGTGAAGAAGATTTTGAAGTACCCACCGAACTGACAAAATTGGTTGAGTACGAGTACACATAACTTCAACCGCACAAGGAGCAGGTAGATTTGATTAATCTCGGCACAGATGAAGACAAGAAAGAGGTCAAGATTGGTGCAGTACTTGGGGCTGAGGTCAAGCAGAAATTGGTCAAGTTGTTGAAGGATTATGTTGACGTGTTTGCATGGTTGTATCAAGATATGTCCGGTTTAGACACATATATTGTAGTTCACAAGTTGCCACTTCAGCCAGAATGTCCTCCTGTCAAGCAAAAACTTCAAAGAACGAGACCTGACATGGCTTTGAAGATTCGAGATGAGGTTAAGAAACAGTTGGATGCAGGTTTCCTTGCAGTGGCGAAGTATCCTGATTGGGTTGCCAACATTGTTCCAGTGCCCAAAAAGGACGGTAAAGTCAGAATGTGTGTAGATTACAGGGATCTGAACAAAGCTAGTCCGAAAGACGATTTCCGTTTGCCTCATATTGATACACTTGTCGATAATACAACTAGTTTTGTAGTTTTCTCATTCATGGATGGGTTCTTCGGTTATAATCAGATCAAGATGGATCCTGCCGACAGAGAAAAGACTACATTCATTACTCCTTGGGGAACTTTCGGTTACAAAGTTATGCCATTCGGTTTGAAGAACGCAGGGGCAACCTATCAACGTGCTATGACGACTATCTTTCATGACATGATGCACAAAGAGATCGAAGTGTATGTGGATGATATGATTTTCAAATCTCATAACGAAGAGGAACATTTGGTTCATCTGTTGAAACTGTTTGAACGACTCAGGAAGTATCAGTTGAAACTAAATCCTGCGAAGTGTACTTTTGGTGTCAGATCCAGAACGCTACTTGGTTTCATCGTCAGCCAACGAGGAATCGAGGTAGACCCTGATAAAGTCCGAGCCATTCAAGACATGCCTGCTCCATAGACTAAAACCCAAGTCAGAGGTTTTCTTGGACGTTTGAGCTACATCTCTAGGTTTATCTCTAACATGACTGCTACTTGTGAGCCGATATTCAAGTTGCTTTGCAAAGGTCAGATTGTCGATTAGAATCCTGATTGTCAACATGCGTTTGAAAAGATTAAGGATTATTTGCAAGAGCCTCCTATCTTGATCCCTCCTGTTCCTAGAAGGCCATTGTTCATGTACCTTACCGCCTTGAGAAGTCTATGGGTTGCGTACTTGGGCAATACGATGAAACTGGACGAAAATAACATGCCATAAACTATCTAAGCAAGAAGTTTATTGATTGTGAGAACAGATACTCACTCTTAGAGAAGACTTGTTGTGCGCTAGCATGGGCTGCTAGGCGTCTCAGACAATACATGATTTGTCATACTACCTTTTTGATCTCGAAGATGGATCCAATAAAGTACATTTTCGAAAAGCCTGCTCAGACTGGAAGACTTGCCTGTTGGCACATGTTGTTATCAGAATATGACATCCAGTACGTACCTCGGAAAGCTATCAAAGGAAGTATCTTGTCAGATTATCTTGTAGACCAGCCGGTCGAAGATTACGAGCCTCTCAAGTACGACTTTCCTGACGAAAACATTATGTGGGTAAAAGATTTCTAAGAGCCAGAGCCCGAGAAAGGTCCCGAGTCGGGTATCTGGTGGAAAATGATTTTTTATGGTTCCTCCAATAACAATGGGCATGGCATAGGCGCCGTTTTGATGAATCCAAAAGGTGGCTATACCCCATTTATAGCAAGGCTAGACTTTGAATGCACGAACAATATCGCCGGATATGAAGCATGCATCCTTGGCCTTGAAGCAGCTATCGATCTCCGAATCAAACTTCTTGAAGTAATTGGAGATTCAGCTCTGGTTATCTATCAAGTGAAAGGTGAATGGGAAACCAATAATGAGAAGCTAGCCCCTTACAGAGCCTACATTGTTAAGTTGATTAAGTACTTCGATGAGATCAAGTTCGAACATGTTCCGAGGTCTGAGAATCATATTGCTGACACCTTAGTCATGTTGGCATCCATGTGGAAGGTCAGATTTGTCAATGATGCACCACTCATCCGAATCGAACGTAAAATTGAACCCGCCTACTGTTAGTTGATTGAAGAAGATGAGATTGATGAAAAGCCTTGGTTTCATGAAATCAAGAATTATTTGCTCACGCAAGAGTATCCAGCGGATGCTACTCACCTCGACAAAAGGACCTTGAGAAGATTGGCATCTAAGTTCTTCATCATCAATGACGTGCTATACAAACAAAATCATGATATGGTGTTGTAGCACCCCAAAATTTTCCTTTTCGTTTTTGCAGCGTCTGGCTTTTGTTTCTTTGCATTTTTGCATTTTTGCATTTGCATATCATTCGTCCTTGAGACAGGGGATCAAGGTTTTCCCGTGGTTCAGTTTTCATCTCAGTGCATGAACCTGAACAACAAGCATCTGAGGCTCTGGCATTTATTTTGCTCAGTGGTCAGACGATCAATTTTATATTTATTTTGCAGGGTACTGTCAGCTCAGAAAGCAGCATTCAGGCTATCGCAAGCATTTTCATAGTTATGATATGCAAAAGCAAGTGTCAGAAGTTGAATAGATCTCAAAATAGTGGGAAACGGACAAAAGACAGATTTCCCTCCAAAAGGCGCCAAAATTCAAATTTTGAAGAGGTTAACCGATTAACCAATATGGTTAATCGATTAACCAAGTCAAAATCAGGTCAAATCTGAAGTTTTGAAGGTGTTAACCGATTAACCTATATGGTTAATCGATTAACCAGTGCAGATTATGCCTCTACACGTGAATTTTCAATGCAAGCCATTTTGGGGTCCAATTTTAGTCATGTGCAAATCTGATATTCACTTTGGGAAGGATCTATAACATATTTGAATTGTGGTTAATTTCATTTTCCCTCCAAATGCCCATTCCTCATTTCAAACCAAATTTCACAAACCATATTCTAAAGCTCACATTTGGATCCAAGCCTAAGTGATATTTTAGTGATCCACTCCAAACCAAGAGGGGGAATCTCTCATAATTCACTCTCATTCTCATAATTCATCTTAATTCTCTCAAACTCTCTCTCAATTTTCCATTCTCCAAAACCCTCACTAAAGCTCTTCTCATTGAAATCATTGATTCTTCAATGGAATCCTTGATTTCTAAGAGCTAAACCTTCATCCATTCTCTCCATTAAATCAATTTCTTCATCCAATTTTTGTGCAAAATTGGATCTGAACTTGGAAGTGATTTTAGAAGTGATTATTTGGCTTATTTTGGCTTGATCTTGGTGGATCCTCACTCCTACAACAAGAATATACTTGGATCTCGAAGAATCTACAATTTTCTTGCTTCAATCTGCTTATTTCCAGCGAATCAACACTAACCGAAGCAAATCTCCGCTTCGTAGGTTGGAAATTCTTGATCCGAATATGTTTTTAGCTTATTTGCATAATCATGTGGATTTTCATATTTGATTGAGTTTTGATGGATTTCATCTGTTTGATCTGTTATCTTGCTGTGTTAATTTGTTCATATGCTGTTTGAATCATGATTTGCTAGTTTAATTTCGTGATTAAGTGATTATGCGATCATCCGGTTGATCGAATAAGTGCTTATTTGCTGAAAATGTTGTTCTGTTGTTGTTTTTCTGCTGTTGGCACAACGTTAATCGGTTAACACATTTGGTTAACCGATTAACCATTATAGATATTCAAAATTTTCAAAGTTTTCAAGGTGTTAATCGGTTAACGCCTGGTGTTAACCGATTAACACGTACGAATTTCATGATTTTCAAACATTTTCCACAGGTTAACCGATTAACCTCCAGTGTTAACCGATTAACATTGTGCCAGCAGGTCTGTTTTGCTATTTTTCTTGTTTGCTTGAGTATCGTTTCACATTGGATTATCATAGATCAATATGATGCATCAGGAGTGAAATGTTTTGGACATTTTATCGTTGTTTTGATTGTTTAATCGGGACTTCGTCAACACGCATTTTGTTTTCTGCTTGGATACACATGTTTGTATGTGTTGTTCAAAGTGATGATGTGCTTGCATGTTTATGTTTGCTTGCTCTTATTGCATTTCTCTTTTGCATTTTCATACACATACTTGAGGCCGAGACGCGCTTATGGCGGCTGCTTCCCCACACTACTTTCCTCCCTCACTTTCATTCTAATTGTGCATTACATGTTTGCATACATGCACTTTCTTTTGTTTCTTTGTCCTCCTTTGCCATGTTCCTGTTAGGGTCTATAATCTCTTTGAGATTATGATAGACATTAGGTTTTGAACCATGCATGCCAACATTAGGGTAGACTTTCCCTTTTTAATCCCAACTCTAAGTCCACTTTGCATGACAGCTATTAGGTTCGAGTTAGTCTCCCTTTAGTGTGTCCTTTCTCTTCTCATCTTCAAACAATTTCAAAACACTTAATAAAGGCTAATGAATGTTGTGCGTTACGAGCCTTAAGTACTTGGGAAATGATTATTGGATGGTTTCCTCTCAATTGTCTAATGTGTCTAGTGTACACCCTGAGGGTGATATGCGACGCATTCGCTCCTAGGTCATAGTCTTTAGTGCAACATGAGTTACAAATCAAACTCAAAACACTTCTTCTCTAAAAGACTTCAAAAACAAAGTTCAAACCTTTTTCATCCTTCAGGATCTTAATAATGGAAAATCTTTTCATAAAAAAAAGTGTTGATAAACTTTGGTTCTGCCGTAAACAGGCGTTGTCCCTAACTGCTGGAACGAAGGTTTAACCCAACTCGGGCCTAAAAAATTTTGAACCAACCAGTGTTCTTGTTAGCCCGAACTACGTTTGCTCTGATTTCTCATACCAGATGAGAATACGTAGGCACTAGACGACGATGTCTCAGCGAGCAACCTTTCCCCTTTCACCCGTAGTTAGCTAAACTATGTTGACTCTGACTTTCCCCTTGCATGAGGGAATACGTAGTCACAGAGCGGCGATGCTCTGCCGAGTCTCTTTTCTTAAATTAGATTAAAAACACCTTTATTTATACAACAAGCATGGATCCTGTCCAGTACGACAGACGTGAGGGGTGCTCATACCTTCCCCTTGCGTAACTGACTCCCGAACCTAGGACTTGGTTGCGATGACCTTGTGTTTTCCTTTTTCGTTAGGTTTTTCTGATCGTTTCCTTTCCCTCTCTTTGGGATAAATAACGAAAGGTGTCGACTCTTCTGTTTTCCGCCGGGTGTTTTTCGCAGTTGTGACAGCTGGCGACTTTGCTGGGGACAGGAACATCCCCTATGCGATTCAATCCTAGCTCCTGGTTATTTGTCTTCGGGTGTTATATATATGTGCTTTATTTAATTTCACATTTTACTTTCTGCATTATATCAACATTGTCGTGCTGTGGGGAGGGAATGTTCCACTGAGAGATAAGCCGAACCCGGGCTTGAGTACAAACCTAGCATTAGTAGTGGAGAATAGTGGTGGACCTGCTTGCTTAGCAGGCACAAGTTCCCATGAAATTCGCGCTCAGATGAGATTCTCTTTGATGATTTCCTTTCCGGTCCTTAGGATCTGAGGGGATTTTGGATCTAAGGGTTGTCGACTCTGAGGACCGATCATCTGTGATTTAGCTAAGTGAGGCCTCTTCGGGAGATTATGATGCCAAACCAAAAATGGTGAACGTATCATCGTTTCTTGAAAGTCTGTGACGCTGATGAATGCATAGGATGCCAAACCTTATCAGTGGATAGGTCCATACCCATGAGAGGGATTGGGTTATGCAGGAAACCTTGACTTTCAGACTACCCGATTTTCTTTGCAGTGTGAATCTGTGTTCTTGGTATCAGAGGTTCCTATTATCAGAGTAGTGCTATGTTCTTGCTAAAGCGGAGCACTGGTTCTTCTCGATCAACAACACAACCATCTTGATCCCCTTTTTGCATTTTCATATGCATTTTCGTTAACATGTATTTATGTTGCAGGTGCAAATTTCTTCCCCGATTCTAGTGATCTTGTTCCTTATTTATGACACGGAGCCCTTGAAGAGGATAATAGCCTACAGGTTCCCAACATCGGATGTTAGTTCTTTGCTGAGTTTGATTGCCATGGCTGATGGGAAAGTGATGGAAGACTTCAGGAAATCTTATGGGAGATTGTTGAGATGTGTCTGCAGGCCTTCAACATATGAGATCAGTGGTATTTATACACTTAAGCAGTTCTATGACCCACAGTTAAGGTGTTTTGTCTTTCCAGATTATGTTCTGGCACCTACTCTAGAGGGGTATTCTAAGCTGCTGGGTGTTCCTGTCTTAGACCAGATGCGTTCTACCACATTGATGCTGAGCCTGATCTGGCTAAGCTCGCTGCTGCACTGCATTTGGATGTTTTGGAGTTGAAGGGGAAGATGATCAAAAGGAGTGGGATGTTTGGTTTTCCTTTGCCTTTTCTGGTTGATAAGGCTCAGTAGTTCGCCAAAGAAGGGTGTTGGATTGTGTTTAGCGCCATCTTAGCTCTTTGCATCTATGGTATCATATTGTTCCCTTATCTTCCAGAATTTGTAGATGCAGATGCTTTCTATATATTTGCTTCTGAGAATCCGGTACCCACGCTGCTAGGAAATGTCTATCATTCTGTTCACCACAAGAATGAGAATCGGAGGGGAAAGAATGTATCTTGTTGTGTTCCTTTGTTGTACAGGTGGTTTGCTAGTCATATGCCCAAGACAGGTCCGTTTGTTGCTACTGCTGGTACTTCAGAGTGGTCGGATAGGCTAATGGGTTTATCTTCAGAGAATATCACCTGATTTGACAAAGATAGGCTCGGTATAGAGATCATCTATAGTTGCGGCGGATTTCCTAACGTCCCTTTGGTCGGAAGGAAAGGATGCATCAACTATAACCCATCCTTGTTAGTTAGGCAGTTTGGGTACGCACTAAGAGATCCTCCGAAGGAAGAGGAGATACAGGAATCTTTGTATCTCACCGGGTTATTGGAGGGTGATACTTTAGCCAGAGTTGAGCATGCTTGGAGCAGTGTCCACAGGAAGGGAAAAGCCTTGTTGGGGAAGAGTAATAATAGAGCCTATGACCGCTATCTGACTTCGATTCGTGATAGAGCTACAAAGTTCCTGATGTTGTTTCCTTCTGTTGAGCCTCTGTATCCTTTTATGATTGAGGAGCCTACCACTGTGGACATTCAGAAGTACAACCAGTTATGGTTCGAAAAAGAAGAGTTGCAGAAAACGAATGAGAAATTGGAAGAAGAGATTACTCAGCTTTGTGGCGAGAAGAATGAAGCAACTTATTCTTTAAAAAGGCCGACTGAGCTTGTGAATAGGTTGGGTACGGATTTTACCAAGCAAACTAGTTCTCGAGAGTGTTTGGGTTTGGATCTCAAAGCTATTAGTGATGTTCTCGCTTCCAAAAAGAAAGAATTAGACAAAGCTTATCTGGAGATTTCGAAGTTCAACAAGCAGTGGAATGCAACTCTCACCAACAACAAAGCACATGAAGATGGGTTGAAACAACAGATTAGCAAGTTGAAGACGCGGCTTAGAGCGAAAGATGAGAAGATTTCAGATGAAGCTTTTCTCACACGACACAACGATTGTCGGCTGAATGAAGCACTTGCGACCTTGAAGGACTGCAAGCTAATGGCTGATTCAAAGAGGCGCAGGCTGGAAGAAGTCTTTGGTAAAGGTGCTTGGGAAGACTATGTTGAGGATCTATAGCACACTATTAGCCAGCGAGAGCTACTCATCCAGGGGTTGCTCACTAGACCGGATCATCCTGAGACACACAAGTTGTTAGAGGAGTTTCGGGCTTGGCGTCGCACTTGATATCTTTTATTTCCTTGTAGCTTGTTGTTGCTGTTGTGTTGACCATCACCAGGCTTGTTGGTTGAGGTCATTCTATTTGTACTCAGTGTTATG
This sequence comes from Lathyrus sativus, assembly GCA_963859935.3. Taxonomy (NCBI): domain Eukaryota; kingdom Viridiplantae; phylum Streptophyta; class Magnoliopsida; order Fabales; family Fabaceae; genus Lathyrus; species Lathyrus sativus. Next base: position 274,681,870 of record OZ012739.1, read on the forward strand.
CTTGTACGCTGCCTGTTTGGCTATTCATCTTTATATATGAGGTTTTTTCTCTATGCTTGTCTATGGGTTCTCCATTGTCGTCCTGTTATTCTCGGAACTAGAATCGAGGGGAGGGGGGGGGGGATTTCCCTGTTGCATATATACATGTTTGCATTTTGCATCTTGCATTTTCATTCACATCGTAGGTGTTCTCAGTGGCTTTTGTTCCTAACTCTGCTTGGTTTTCTTTAGTAACAGGATCGAGGAATTCAGTTTCCACAGGTATTCAACTCGAGGGAATCAACAAAGAGTAATGGATCAAGTTCAAGCCGAGCTGCAGGAAGTCGGGGCTCGTATGGCTCAATTCATGGAGTTGATGAAGACTGTTGCTAGTGGGCAGGAATAATTAAGAACTTTGGTCCAGCCGTTGATAGCACGAGTTGACGAAGAGGGCGTTTTTCACAGAGGAGCTGGTGTTATTCCTGCATCGATCGGTGGATCTATCCCACAGGGTATCCCTACTATTGTCATACCTCCGGGCGGAGGAGCTGCGAATGAGAATGGCAACGTTGCTGGTAATGGAAGTGTGTACGCTGTGCACGGGGTTGCTGGCCCTCATTGGGAAGATAACCAGGATGATGTGTTTTCCATGAGAGATATGGAGGGTGGTTTACCGACTAAAGCTGACCGAAGGTTTAAACTGATCGAGGAGAAGATGAAATATTTTGAGAATTAGAATTCTTTAGGCCTTGATATGTCAGATCTTGGTCTAGTTCCTGGAGTCAGGATTCCTCCCAAATTCAAGATGCCTGATTTTGACAAATACAACGGGACGACCTGTCCAAGAGTGCATATTCGGGCGTAGTTCAGGAAGATGTCTGCTTACTCCAACCATGAAAAGCTGCTAATGCAGTTTTTCCAAGACAGTCTGGCAGGGGCGTCTTTGGAGTGGTTTATGGGACTTGAGAGAACTCATATCCGTAGCTGGAGAGAATTGGCCGAAGCTTTTGTACGTCACTATCAGTATAATAGTGATTTGGCCCCAAACAGGGTACAATTACAGAGCTTGTCACAGAAAGTACTAAGAGCTTCAAGGAATACGCCTAGAGGTGGCAAGATTTAGCTGCAAGGGTACAACCCCCTTATGGTTGAAAGGGAGTTGATCGACCTATTCATGGCTTCGCAGCCTGGTGTGTACTTTGAGAAGTTGATAGGCTGCATGTTTGTAGGATTTTCTGATCTGGTAATTACTGGTGAGAGAGTCGAAAGTGGAATTAAGTCTGGAAAGATTCCAAATGGTGGTGGATCCTCTTCGGGAGGAACAAAGAAACCATATTCAGTGAACCCTAAGAGAAGGGAAGGGGATGTAAACGCTATTTCTCACAAGGGTAAAGGTAGAGCTCAGTCCCGTTATCATCAAAAAGTTGCTACGGTAAATATCCCAGTCGCAGCTCCGTAACAAGTCAACACTCCATGACCTTATGCTGCTAGACGCAGAATGCCTGATAGACAATTCAAGAATCCTCTGATGTCGTATTCTTAGTTGTTACAACATCTGTTGCAGTTACAATTGGTTCAAAAGAGGACTTTGTCTCCTCTCACTGGTATGCCACCTCCTGGCTACGATGCGAATGCTCATTGTGATTTTCACTCAGGCTCCCCAGGTCATGATATTGACCATTGCAAAGCCTTCAAGCACAAAGTCTAGGATATGCTTGATTATAAAGCTATCAACTTCATTAATGATGGGTCCAATGTGAATCAAAACCCGATGCCGAATCATGGGGTGGCAGGAGTCAATGCCATTATTGAGGGGGAGAAGCTAAATCTGGTAATGGATGTTGGGGATTTGAAGACTCCGCTGGAGTTTGTGAAGGCTAGCTTGTTGAAGAAGGGGGTGTTTCCTGGTTGTTCTCTTGACTGCTCAGAGTGTGAAGTGCAGCCAGAGGGTTGCGATCTTTTGAGAAAGGGTATTCAGAGAATGATGGATGAGGGTTGTTTGCAATTTGATAGAGTTGTGAAAGAAGATGCTGAGAATAAAGTGAGTAATGATGGAAGCGAAGTTGCTACGATCTCCATTCCATACCGGACAATCAATATTTCAGCGCCTTTTAGGCCAGCTCCGGTTATCATTACTATACCTGGACATGTGCCATACGAGAGCACCAGAGCTATAGATAGAAGTTCGTCGGTTGAGAATATATATGGGGCCGGAGGTATCACTAGAAGAGGTAGGGTCTTTTCACCACCAGAGGTTAATGCTGATAAGAATGACAAAGGGAAAAGGAAGGTTGTGATTGAAGAGAATGTCCAACCATGGGTCGGTGCTGATGTTCTTTCGAAGGATGCAGAGGAACTTATGAGACTTATTCGAAAAAGTGACTACAAGATTGTGGATCACTTAAATCAGACTCCTTCGAAGATTTCTATCCTGTCGTTATTGTTGTGTTCAGAGGCACACCGCAATGCATTATTGAAGATCTTGAATGCAGCGTACATACCCTAGGAGATTTCTGTTAACCAGTTGGAGGGGGTAGTAGTTCATATAATAGTCGATAATGGTCTCGGTTTTACTGATTTAGATCTGACTCCTACTCGGAGGAACCATAACCGTGCTTTGCATATATCTTTGGAATGTATAGGTTATTTGATGTCACATATCCTGGTTGATACAGGATCATCCCTCAATGTGCTTCCAAAGAAGGCATTAATAAAGTTGGACGTTCAAGGTTTGGTATGCACGCCAAGTGATTTGGTCGTGAGGGATTTTGATGGATCTAAGAGATCAGTGTTTGGGGAGATCATGTTGCCTATTCAGATAGGGCCAGAGATCTTTGATGCAACTTTCTACATTATGGATATCCAGCCAGCATACAGCTGTTTGCTTGGCTGACCTTGGATACACGCTGCAGGGGCAGTCACCTCAACATTGCATCAAAAGTTGAAGTATATGGTGGAAGGGAAGATAGCCACGGTATGCGGTGAAGAGGATATTATGGTTATCTATTTTTCATCCTTCAAGTAGGTGGAAGTGGATGGGAAGATTCACGAAACCCTCTGCCAGGCATTTCAAACAGTTTAGATTCAGGGGAAGTCTCCTGTAGAAGCCAAGAGCCCAGAGGTCTCGATGTCATCGCTCAAGGAAGCTCGTGCTATCGTAGAATCCGATTCATCGCAGAAGTGGGGCCAAGTTCTTAATGTTCCCGTCAAGCAGGACAAGTTCGGCCTGGGATTCAAACCCTCCAGTTCCTCTAAAAACATTTCAAAGTATTGGGAACCTGTGCAGTTCACCAACAGTGGTGTGATATTTGACAGGATTAATGCCATTGGAGATGATGAAGGTGACAGTGACTACGATATGGATGCTTGGATTCGTCTATGTACTCCTGGCCAGAAGCTGTGTAATTGGACTACCGAAGAAGTCATTCATGTTACTACTGCAGAGTAATGTTCATTGTTTTGATTATGCTTAGTCCTACGTTCTGCCTAAGACGTAGTGACCCAATTTGTGGGGCCTTTTGTTATTCGCACTTTATCATTAAATAAAGGACGTTTTCGCATTCAAATATTGTGATCACTGTTTGTCTTGTTTTTGTTTTGCATTTATATTAAACAGAAAAATGGCAATGTGTTTTGTTTGTTGCATCGCATAATAAACATAACATCATCATGCAGGTCTTTTCTATCAGATGCCATCGATTCAGGTTCGGTTATGACTTCGTATGACTTTGATAATCCCATTTATCAAGCTGAAGAAGAGACTAGCAAAGACTGTGAACTACCCAAAGAGTTAGTCAGGCTTCTCAAGTAGGAGGAAAGGGTCATTGTGCCTCATCTGAAGGATATTGAGATTATCAATCTTGGCACCAAGGATGATAAGAAAGAGGTTTAAGTAGGGGTTGCATTGGAAGATAGTGTCAAGAGAAGATTGGTTGAAATGCTCCGTGAGTATAAGGATATCTTCGCTTGGTCTTACCAAGACATGTCTGGGATGGATACAGATATTGTGGTACACCGGTTACCTCTCAGAGAAGAATGCCTGCCAGTCAAGCAGAAATTGAGACGAATAAGGCCTGACATGGCAGTCATGATCAAAGAAGAGGTTCACAAGCAGTTGAATTTTGGGTTTCTTGCTGTCACTAATTACCCTCCGTGGGTCGCTAATATCGTTCTTGTTCCTAAGAAAGATGGAAAGGTCCGGATATGCGTCGATTACCGAGATCTGAATAAAGCGAGCCCGAAAGACGATTTCCCACTCCCCCATATCGATGTGTTGGTTGATAACACCGCTCAATATTCTGTGTTTTCATTCATGAATGGCTTCTCTGGGTATAACCAAATCAAGATGGCCCCATAAGACATGGAGAAAACTACTTTCATCACACCACGGGGGACTTTTTGCTACAAAGTGATGCCCTTTGGATTGAAAAATGCAGGGGCAACTTATCAGCGGGAAATGGTCACTTTGTTTCATGATATAATTCATCATTTGGTTGAAGTCTATGTTGATGACATGATTGCCAAGTCACAAACAGAGGAGGGACATCTGGTCGATCTTCTGAAATTGTTCGAAAGGTTGAGGAAGTTCAAGCTGAGGCTGAATCCTAACAAGTGCACCTTCGGGGTGAGATCTGGAAAGTTACTGGGTTTCATTGTTAGTGAAAGGGGTATTGAGGTAGCTCCTATCAAAATAAAAGCTATACAAGATATGCCTGAGCCGAGAACGGAAAAAGAGGTTCGTGGTTTCCTGGGGAGATTAAACTACATTGCAAGGTTTATATCTCATCTTACAGCCACTTGTGAACCAATATTCAAATTGCTAAGAAAAGATCAAACAGTCAGGTGGAATGAAAATTTTCAGAAGGCGTTCGAAAGAATAAAAGAATATTTGCAGAAACCTCCAATACTGATGCCTTCAATTGCATGGAGACCACTGATCATGTACCTCACGGTTCTTGAGAATTCAATGGGATGTATGCTCGATCAACAAGACGAGTCGGGTAGAAAAGAGCATGCCATCTACTACCTAAGTAAGAAGTTCACTGATTGTAAGTCAAGATACTCGATGCTGGAAAAAACATGTTGTCCACTTGCTTATGCCGCTAAGTGTTTGAGACAGTACATGTTAAACCACACAACCCTGTTGATTTCGAAGATGGATCCTATCAAGTACGTCTTTCAAAAACAAGCACTCTCCGGAAGGATTGCCCGATGGCAAATGGTTTTAACAGAGTGTGATATTCAATATGTTTCCAAGAAGGCCATTAAGGGAAGCGTTTTGTCGGAATATCTCACGGAACAACCAATTGAGGATTATCAACCAATGAAGTTTGGGTTTCCAGATGAAGACGACATGTTTTTGAAGATAAAAGACTATGATGAGTCTTTACCTGACGAGGGTCCCGAGAGTGGATCTCAGTGGAAACTGGTTTTCGACGGAGCGGTTAATTCATATGGCAATGGGATCGGGGCTATTATTACTACTCCTCACGGTTCTCATATACCGTTCACGGCCCGATTGATTTTCGCCTGCACCAATAATGAAGCCGAGTATGAAGCATGCATATTGGGTTTAGAAGAGGCCGTTAATATGAGGATCAAGAATCTGGATGTGTACGGTGACTCAGCGTTAGTCGTTAACCAAATCAAAGGAGAGCGGGAAACTCGTCAGGCCAACCTGGTGCCTTACAAGGATTATGCAACGAGATTGTTGCCGTTTTTTGACAGAATCGAGTTCCATCATGTGCCAAGAGGCGAGAATCAGATGGCAGATGCCTTGGCCACGTTATCTTCGATGTACAAAGTGAACTTCTGGAATGAGGCTCCGGACATCACTATTATGCGTCTTGATAGACCTGCTTTCGTGTTTGCAATTGAGAAAGCATCAGATGGAAAGCCTTGGTATTTTGATATCAAGCATTTTTTCAAGACTCAAGAATATCCATCTGGGGCATCCAGCAAAGATAAAAAGACCTTGAGGAGGTTAGCCAGTAACTTTTATCTGAACAAAGACGATGTGCTCTACAGGAGAAATTTCGACATGGTCTTGCTGCGCTGTGTTGATGAACTTGAAGCAAACCTGTTGATGGAGGAAGTCCACGAGGGTTCTTTCGGTACTCATGCCAATGGACATGCAGTGGCTAGAAAATTGTTGAGAGCTGGGTATTATTGGATGACTATGGAATCCGATTGCTTCATATGCGCCAGAAAATGCCATAAATGCCAGATTTATGAGGATTAGGTGCATGTGTCACCGGTTCCTCTGAATGTGTTAACATCTTCTTGGCCTTTTGTTATGTGGGGAATCGATGTTATCGAAAAGATTGAGTGGACTGCTTCTAATGGACACCGCTTCATTCTGGTTGTGATTGATTACTTTACGAAGTGGGTAGAAGCAGCATCCTACGTTAATGTCACGAAACAGGTGGTAGCCCGATTCATAAAGAAGGACATAATTTGTCGTTATGGAATTCCTGAGAGAATCATTACTGATAATGGTTCAAATTTTAATAACAAAATGATGAAGGAACTGTGTCAGAGTTTCAAGATTGAGAATCACAATTCTTCTCCATATCGTCCGAAGATGAATGGCGTTGTTGAGACAAAGAACAAGAATATCAAGAAGATTATGCAAAAAATGGTATTAACCTATAAGGACTGGCATGAGATGTTGCCCTTTGCTTTTCACGGTTATCGTACTTCGGTGCGTACATAAACTGGGGAAACTCCTTTCTCACTGGTGTATGTACGGAAGCAGTCCTGCCATTGGAAGTTGAAATTCCTTCTTTAAGGGTATTGTCGGATGTAAAGCTTGACGAAGTTGAATGGGTGCGAACCAGGTTGAATCAATTGAGCTTGATTGACAAGAAGAGATTGGTGGCTATTACGCATGGTCGGGTATACACGAGTAGGATGAAGAAAGCCTTTGATTAGAAAGTGCGTCCTCGGTGCTTCTAGACGGGTAATTTGGTGTTGAAAAGGATCCTTCCTCCTCAGAAAGATCACATGGGAAAATGGACTCCTAACTATGAAGGTCTGTATATGGTAAGAAAGGTTTTCTCAGGAAGAGCCTTATTACTATCTACCATGGATGGTGAAGATTTTTCGTCCCTTGTGAATGCATACGTAGTTAAAAAATACTTTGCTTAAAGAGACTCGCTGGACAGAAAAAAGAAAAGTCCAAGCAAAAATGGGGGATCCCGGTGAACCATAAAAAGAGAAGGTTCGGGCAAAAATTAGGGACAAAAAAGGAAAGAGGTAAACCCGCAAAGTTGAAAACCTGAAAAGGCGACTTTGGCAAAAATGGGTATCTCGGTGGATTGAAAACCCGAAAGGGCGATCTAAGCAAAAGTTATGGATTTGAAAGCAAACAAATGCAATCTGTGTTCGATCTGTGAGCTTAAGAGCAGTTATCCCGACGGAAAGGAATCAGTCCAGTCAGTCTTTTCAGAAGGCAAAATACGGGGCACATCGAAGACATACGGGTCATAGCCGAATCAACACATGGTGGTTGTCTGTTTCCATGTTGCCGACATTCGTATATATTCTTTTGCTTTTACGCAATTGCCTCTTTTCAGGAATTGCGTCCGAATTGTAATTTGCCTATTTACAGGCCTTTTATCAATAAAGTATTCACTTCAGTCAAAGAGCTTTCCCTTTCTTGTTTTACTTTTACTATTTTGTTTGCAAAAACGTCCGATATTTTGATAAACATTGCAGGAGAAAACAGGAGGCTTTACAGAGCATAACGAAAGCAAATGACTTTGCTCATGTGATAAGTGTCATGAATGGTAACCGAGGTAACCATTTCGCATGTGCACATTCTTTTGTTTTATTGCAGGATGGCAGCTCCCCAGCAGAGGTGTTCCTCCACGGTATTGAAATTATAATACAGATTCGTTTCTCCCCTAGTAGAGATTTTTTCGTACCCACAGAGTCTCACTATCGGAGGTGTGTAGTAAATCTTCAGCGGAATAGGGTTTCGTCTCCCTGCAAAGGCTAACCCTTGGCAGGATGGGTTTGTTCTCAGCGTATTATTCTCCAGCGGAGGCAACGTTTTGGACGCCCTCTCCCCAACGGAGTTGACTTTCTGGTGTTTTCCCGGTAGTATCAGTATTTAGGGTTTCTTCCTCGAGCAGAGTTCAGTGTTGATTCCTTCAATGTGACAGGTGCTTAGGCGAAGCATGATCGATTTCTCGGTAGAGTGGAGCTTTCAGTAGAAGTATTTGATATTCTCCAGCAGGGTGGAATTTCTTTCCAAGCAGAGTGAAGCCATTTTCCAACAGTTTACTTTACTTCCCAGTAGGGTCGTATTCTGAACGGTTCTCCTCGGTTGAGTGTGTTTATTCCCTAGAGTGTTGGAAGGCTGTTTTGGGAAGCCATCCAGGGAAGTTTCTTCAGCAAAGTTTGATTCCCAGCGGAGTGGATTTTTGTTCTCTTTAGAACGGTTGTATCCGAGAGGTGCTTTCCAAGGAGGTTATCCAGGGCTTGTTTGTTCCCCAGTATGAGTCTGATCGTACTCGCCGTCCTATTTCTCTCCGGCAGATTGGTCGCTTCTCTCCAGCATTTATGTTGCTGGGGTGGTTCCTTTGCATTTGCATTTTTGCATAGCATCCTCCCAAATGTGTAGCATTTCCATTTCGTATGGAGCATTGTGCCATTTTCAAACATATGCATCGGAAGCACAAGCCAGGATTGGTATCTTTAAGACTGTTTGTCTTTTCAGCAGAGACTGTTTGATTCAAGAGGTTTTCGTGTTATTCGCGTCAGAATGTATCTTTGGGTTATTCATGTTGTTGGATTGGTCCTAGTTAGTCGTTTGGTCAAGCGTCTTCTTCTTCAGCTGGTTCGTTTGGTTAAACGTCGCCATTCTCCCCAAGTGAGTCGCTTGCGAGTGTTGTCCTCCCTGGTCGAGTCTGTTGGTCAGACATCACTCCCCCAACAGAGTGGTTAGTGAATTGATGTTCCTTGGCAGAGTCAGTTATTTAAACCCCTCTTTGCAAGTCGTGAGTCGGTTGATTTTGTTGCCTACCTATTCTGGGTGTGTTATCCCAACTTTTGGTTGGTAATCCCCAGCGTAGTCCAAATTATTGTGCTTGGTTTTCCAAATTTTGGTTGGTAATTTCTGGGATGTGTTATTTCAACTTTTGGTTGGTAATCTTCGATTTCCTCTACAAAGTCCTTATTCCAACTCTTGGTTGATAATATTTGTTTTATTCCAACTCTTGGTTGGTGACCCAATGGTGTTTGGATGTTATTCCAACTTTTAGTGGTTAATCCTTATTTTCCTCAACAAAGTCGGGGATTCTAACCTTTGGTTGGTACTCCCCAGCGTAGTCCAAATTATTGTGTTTGGTATTCCAACTTTTGGTTGGCCTAGAAGGTGATCCCAACTTTTGGTTAGTAATCTCTGGTTTCCCCTCGCAGAGTCTTTGTGCCAACTATTAGTTGGCAATCTTTGTTATTCTAACTCTTTGTTAGCAGCTTCTATTCTAACTCTTGGTTAGTAGCTCTTGTGTTCCAACTTTTGGTCGATGAGGATTTTTCCTGGCGATCCTAACTCTTGGTTAGTAGCTTTTGCTCCGACTTTTAGTCGAAGAGGATTTTCCTAGCGATCCTAACTTTTGGTTAGTAGTTTTGTTTCCCAACTCTTGGTTGGATGTTATCCCCTGCAGTTGTTATCCCAACTTTTGGTTGGTGGTCTGTTGCTTGATGGATTGTTGTTCCAACTTTTAGTTGGTAGTCCTCCTCTATTCCTCAACGGAGTCGGTACCCTAACTTTTGATTGGTGAGGTTTGGTTGACGTTTTCCAACTATTTGTTGGTAGTCTTTCATTCCTCAGTAGGGTCGGCCTTGGATGTTAGTTTGTTTCCCAACTTTTAGTTGGTAGTCTTTGGTTCCCCAGTGGAGTCTTATCCCAACTTTTGGGGGGTAATATTCGGTTTGGTCGTCTTGGTGGGTAACCTTGGTTTCCTGGTTGTTGATTCCGACTTTTGGTCAGTGTACCTCCCCAGCGAAGTCGTCTCACCATTTAAATTTTGGTTAAGGTTATGGCGGTTCCAACTCTTGGTTGGTGGTGCTTGGTTGTTATCCCTAGAGAGTAAGTATTATCCCGTCTTTTGGATGGTATCTTTGGATGGATGTTTATCCTGTGTGGAGTCGTCTGGTTAGTCTACTCTTTCCCCAGTGAAGGAAAGTCATCAGGTTATTTTCTCGCAAGATGCGGTTTGTTGGTTGATTTTCTCTCTTGTTCCCCAGCAGGGTCGTTGTCCCAACTCTTGGTTGGTATCTTGTGGGAGAGTTATCTCGACTCTTGGTTGGTATCCTTTGATTTTTATCCCGACTCTTGGTTGGTATCTTGTGGATGAAGATCGTATTGGATTGTTATCCCCCAGCGTGTCGTGTTCCAACTCTTGGTTGGTATTTGCTATTTTGCATCCCCGCAGGGTGCAAATTTCTGGGTTCTTTTATATTCAATCACCTTATACCTTGAATGTTTGAAAGCGGATGCTTTTCCTCCCTTCAGGTCCAAGTTGTTTGAATACGGGCCGCTGTAGGACCCCAAAATTTGCCTTTTCATTTTGGCAGCATCTGGCTTTTGTTTCTTTGCATTTTTGCATTTTTGCATTTGCATAGCATTCGTCCTTGAGACAGGGGATCAAGGTTTTCCCGTGGCTCAGTTTTCATCTTAGTGCATGAAACTAAACAGCAAGCATCAGAGGCTCTGGCATTTATTTTTCCAGCGGTCAGGCGATCAATTTTATTTTTATTTTGCAGGGTACTGTCAGCTCATAAAGCAGCCTTCAGGCTATCACAAGCATTTTCATGGTTATGATATGCAAAAGCAAGTTTTAGAAGTTGAACAGAGCTCAAAACAGTTGGAAACAGACAGAAGGGCAGATTTCCCTCCAAAAGGCGCCAAAATTCAAATTTTAAAGAGGTTAACCGATTAACCAAAATGGTTAATCAATTAACCAAGTCAAAATTAGGTCAAATCTAAAGTTTTGAAGGTGTTAATCGATTAACCTATATGGTTAATCGATTAAACTACAGATTTTGCCTCTGCATGTGAATTTTCAATGCAAGCCATTTTGGGGTCCAATTTTGGTCATGTGCAAATCTGATTTTCATTTTGGGAAGGATCTAGAACATATTTGAATTGTGGTTAATTTCATTTTCCCTCCAAATGCCCATTCCTCATTCCAAACCAAATTTCACAAACCATATTCCAAACCACACATTTGGATCCAAGCCTAAGTGATATTTAAGTGATCCACTCCAAACAATAGGGGGAATCTCTCATAATTCACTCTCATTTTCAGAATTCATCTCAATTCTCTCAAATTCTCTCTCAATTTTCCATTCTCCAAAAACCTCACTAAAGCTCTTCTCATTGAAATCATTGATTCTTCATTGGAATCCTTGATTTCTAAGAGCTAAAAGTTCATCCATGGTTTTCTGGTTTAATTTCGTGATTAAGTGATTATGCGATCATCCGGTTAATCGGATAAGTGCTTATTTGCTGAAAATGTTGTTCTGTTGCTGTTTTTCTGCTGTTGGCACAGTGTTAATCGGTTAACACATTTGGTTAACCGATTAACAATTACATATATTCAAATTTTTCAAAGTTTTCAAGGTGTTAATCGGTTAACGCCTGGTGTTAACCGATTAACACGTACGAATTTCATGATTTTCAAACATTTTCCACAGGTTAACTGATTAACCTCCAGTTTTAACCGATTAACATTGTACCAGCAGGTCTATTTTGCTATTTTTCTTGTTTGTTTGAGTATCATTTCACATCAGATCATCGTAGATCAATATGATGCATCAGGAGTGAAATGTTTTGGGCATTTTGTCGCTGTTTTGATTATTTAATCGGGACTTTGTTGACACGCATTTTGTTTTCCGCTTGGATACACATGTTTGTATGTGTTGTTCAAAGTGATGATGTGATTGCATGTTCATATTTGCTTGCCCTTATTGTATTTCTCTTTTTCATTTTCATACACATGCTTGAGGTCGAGACGCGCTTATTGCGGCTGCTGCCCCACACTACTTTCTTCCCTCACTTTCATTCTAATTGTGCATTACATGTTTGCATACTTGCACTTTCTTTTGTTTCTTTGTCCTCCTTTGCCATGTTCCCCTTAGGGTCTATAATCTCTTTGGGATTAGGATAGACATTGGGTTTTGAACCATGCATGCCGACATTAGGGTAGACTTTCCCCTTTTAATCCCAACTTTAGGTCCACTTTGCATGACAACTTTTAGGTTCGAGTTAGTCTCCCTTTAGTGTCCTTTCTCTTCTCATCTTCAAACAATTTCAAAACACTTAATAAAGGCTAATGAATATTGTGCGTTACGAGCCTTAAGTACTTGGGAAATGATGATTGGGTGGTTGCCTCTCAATTGTCTAGAGTGTCTAGTGTACACCCTTAGGGTGATTTGTGACGCATTCGCTCCTAGGTCATAGTCTTTAGTGTAACATGAGTTATAAATCAAACTCAAAACACTTCTTCTCTAAAAGACTTCAAAAACAAAGTTCAAACCTTTTTCATCCTTCGAGATCTTAATAATGGAAATTTTTTTCATAAAAAAGAGTGTTGTTAAGCTTTGGTTCTACCGCAAACAGGCGTTGTCCCTAACTGCTGGAACGAAGGTTTAACCCTACTCGGGCCTAAAACATTTTGAACCAACCGGTGTTCTTGTTAGGCCGAACTACGTTTGCTTTGATTTCTCATACCAGATGAGAATATGTAGGCACGAGACGAAGATGTCTTGGCGAAAAACCTTTCCCCTTTCACCCGTAGTTAGCCGAACTACGTTGACTCTGACTTTCTCATTACATGAGGGAATACGTAGGCACAGAGCGGCGATGCTCTGCCGAGTCTCTTTTCTTTTCTTTTGTCCCTGAGCCTGTAGCATATATAAATTAAACACACCTTTAGTTAGACAACAAGCGTGGGTCCCGTCGAGTACGACGGACGTGAGGGGTGCTCATACCTTCCCCTTACGTAACCGACTCCCGAACCCAGGACTTGGTTGCGATGACCTTGTCTTTTCCTTTTTCGTTAGGTTTTTCCGATCGTTTCCTTTCCCTCTCTTTGGAATAAATAACGAAAGTTGGCGACTCTTCTATTTTCTGCCGGGTGTTTTTCACAGTTGCGACATGTGCTGCTTAGATGTGTTGATAAACGTGAAGCATGCATGTTACTCTAGGAGATTCATGAAGGTACGTTTGGAACTCATGCCAACGGTTATGCCATGTCCAAGAAAATCTTGAGGGCTGGGTATTACTGGTTAACTATGGAATCATATTGCATCTGATATACCAGGAAATGTCACAAGTGTCAGGTCTATGCCGATAAAATGCATGTACCTCCAGCACCGTTGAACGTTTTGACTTCACCGTGGTCGTTCTCAATGTGGGGCATTGACATGATTGGGGAAATTGAGCCGAAAGCTTCTAACGGTCAATGGTTCATTCTAGTTGCTATTGATTACTTCACCAAATGGGTAGAAGCTGCTTCTTATGGCAACGTGACCAAGCAGGTTATTGCCCGCTTCATTTAGAAAGAAATTATCTGCCGCTATGGAATTCCAAGCCGAATCATAACTGACAATGGTATCAATCTGAATAACAAAACTATGAAAGAGTTGTGTGACAATTTCAAGATTGCGCTCCACAATTCACCTCCTTACCATCCTAAGATGAATGGAGATGTTGAAGCCGCGAATAAAAATATCAAGAAGATCCTGCAAAGGATGGTCAAGACTTACAAGGATTGGCATGAGATGTTACCATTCTCTTTGCATGGATACAGAACTACAGTCCGAACTTCAACAGGGGCAACCCCTTTCTCATTGGTATATGGAATAGACACCATCCTACCCATTGAAGTTGAGCTACCTTCCTTAAGGGTATTGAGGGAAGCCAAGCTAGATGAAGCTGAGTGGGTTCAAGACAGATTTGACCAGCTGAATCTCATAGACGAGAAGCATTTGACAGCTATGTGCCATGGTCAGTTATACCAGAAACGGATGAAGAAAGCCTTCGATAAGAAAGTCTAAATCCGTGAGTTTCGACAAGGAGAACTTGTACTCAAGAAGATCTTGCCAGTTCACAAAGACATGCATGGGAAATGGACGCCCAATTACGACGGCCCATTCATTGTTAAGAAGCAGAATGAATGCATGGGAAAAGTACTCAAGCAGATACATCTTACAGACATACACTCCAATCCATTCGCTCTTGTCAGAAGCAGAATGTTTGGGGGTAGTCTTAGTCATTAGGGTTAGTAGGTCGTTGGATTCAATGTAACCCTTCCCATATTGCCAATTTCAAATTGTAATTTCCCATGGAGCTATGCCTTTAGCAAGCTACCATTCTTCAATAAAATTTACCTTTTGCTATTCAATTTCCTTGTTCGCACTATCTCTATTTAGTTTTTTGTTATGCAAAATGCCATCTGTTAATAAACTTTTGAAAGAGAAAGGTGTTTTTCAAAACTTTAAAACTATTCTCTTGAAAATGCTTTTGAAAAATAAAAGTTGCTTTGACTTGTGGAAATCTCTGAAGGATCTCTTCGTTCCCTGGTGAGTCTCATTGTTGCATAGGGACTTTACTTCTTCTTAGAAGCAAGAACGTCGCTGACAGCCTTCAGATCTAAAGCCAAATGTTCCCGAGTGCGAATCACTTTGGTCAGATCTGTACCCAACTTGTTTACCAACTCAGTTTGCTTCTTAGCTGCATAAGTAGCACCACTTTTCTCACCCCGGAGATGAGTAATCTCTTCTTCCAACGCCTCATTAGCCCTGTGCAACTATTCTTTCTCAGAACATAACTGATTATACCTCTGTATGTCAACGGTGGTAGGCTCCTCAATCATCAGAGGATACAAAGGCTCATGAGATGGAAAAGGCATCAATACCTTATCTGCTCTGTCACGGGTCCAAGTGATATAAGGGTCATAGGCTCGACTATTACTCTTCCCCAACAAAGCTTTCCCCTTTCGGTGGATGCTGCTCTAAGCTCTCTCAACTCTAGATAAAGTATCACCCTCTAGCAAACCAGTGAGATACAGAGATTACTATATCTCCTCTTCCTTAGGAGGATCTCTCAAAGCGTATCCAAACTATCTCACCAACAGGGATGTGTTATAGTTGATGCATCCTTTCCTTCCGACCAATGGGACGTTAGGAAATCTACTGCAACTGTAAATGATCTTAGTGTTGCGGTGAGAATCGTGATACCAAGCTATTTATTAACTTGAATCTTTAACTTATTAGTGGTAGGAGGTCTCCATATTTGAAATGAAAGCAGCGGGGTTTCTGACAAGTCTTGCCAACATCCTAAGACGGCTCAATCTCAGATCCGGGAATGGAAGCATGTCTCTTCTCACCATGTTGCTGCCTGCAAAAAGAAAATTTTGAATTTCCTTGAATGGTTAGAAGAAATGCAAATACAAATGCAAATGGTGTCATGGAACTCAGTTATTTAAGAACATCAGAAGTCGTCATTTCATTGATCAATAAAATAGGTTTACAAAATATTGTTTCCTCTTACAAGAGTTTTAAACATAAAAAACAACTAAATGAATCCTAACAAGGTTCCCCTAGCAGCCTCAAGTTGAGCTTCTCGATTTTTCTTTCCATCTGAGCCTTCTCAAAAATTAGTTTGTCCACAATTAACTTCCACGAAGTAGACTGGGGCTCATAAGGTTCTTCTTGTGCTTTCTTCTTCTTACAAGAGAGTACTTCTTCGTCTTTCAACTAGAGTTGCTACTGGAGCTCCGCACTCTCTTCGACGACTACTTGATACTTGTGCTTCCAAGCTTCTTCAGTTTGTTGTGCTTTGACTAAAGCAATCTTCAACTTTTCTTCTTCAGACATGAAGACCAAAGGGCGTTCTTCCTTCAAAGCCATATGCTCTTGCTTAGGATAAGGCATCCTTAGTGTGATGGCTCTCTTTCGAACCCATTGGAGGTAAGGTTCCAAAGAGATACAGTTGAGTCTTCCAAGATCCTTTCTCCCTTTCTTGTGTAGATGCTTCCAAGCCTCTAGAATCTTTCCTTTTAGTCCTTGACTATCTTTTTCTTCTTTGAAGAAAATGTTTTCCACTTGAACACTATTGGGCTTATCCTTTAGAGGGTATCCCAATTGTCGGTGGGCAAGGATTGGATTATAACTGATTCCTCCATTAGCACTGAGAAGAGGTACATTGCCAAAATCCCCATAATTGTCGATGATCATTGTCCCATCATAGTCACGACTATACCAATCAATATCAGAGTGGGTGAGAGCCATGATCTTTTGCGACCACCATCCTTTCTTTGGATCCCAAAAAGCGTTAGCTTTAGTTAAGTGTGAAGTGAACCATTTGTATAACAAAGGAGCGCAACAAGTGATCATCCCTCCATTGTGAAAGTTCCTCAGATGAACAGAATGATATGTCTCTGCTAGCAAGGTAGGCACATGATTCTTCTTCAAGAAAATTTTAATGGCATTGAGGTCCACAAAATTCTCAAAGCTAGGGAACAAGAAGATGCCATAGATGAGTAAGGTAAGGATAGCCTCGAATGCATCCATGCTTAAATGATCCGCATAATACTGAGCTTTCTCAACCAAGAACTCTGCTTTTAGCCCAAAAACTCCCCCTTTTGTAATCAGGTTCTTTTTAATATCAACCAATCCCAAACGTGTAGCCTTGGCAATATCTTGTTCTTTAGGGCCCTCCTCCTTGATCGGAAAAGGAAATTATTCAAGAATGGGCAATCCAACCAACTGAGAATACTCTTCTAGTGTGGGCACTAGTTGATAATCGGAAAATGTGAAACAGTGGTAGAGCGGATCATAAAACTGGAGGAGAGTAGAAAGGAGTCCACCATCCATCTTTATCTTCAAGAGTAACAACAACTTCCCATACCTGCTTTGAAATCCCTCTGGATCTGTCACTAAGGTGCTCAACCTTTTCAAGTCATCTAAGTTAAAACCCTTGTAAGTTTACTTCAAAGTTTTCTTTCTTTCACTGTTCATAACGACATCTGATGTTTACAAACAAAAAAGTCTGAGTTCCATGAAACCATATGATATGATGTTATGAATGCAAAATGCACAAACACAGGCAAATGCAAAGATCACACATATGCATACAACACAAGGTTAGGTTTAAAGACGAGCGTGGATCCAAGATCTACCCATCCCCAAGGATTATACTATGGATTGATTTGTACCTGCCGAACGGGTTCTACAGAGTTCCCAGAGTCATCAAACCATCTTTCGGATATTATCAATTTCCCAAATTACTTGGTAATCGATAATATTCTCAAGAGAATCTCGTCTGAGTGTAGTATCACGTATCAACTATTTCGGAAATACTTCCTTATAGTCATCGCACTACGTCCTAACAAGGCCAAAGTGGGGTAAAATGTATTCTAAAATTCCACAGTGTCATGGGCTCCTTCTTTGAAAGTAGCATTGTTTTCACGAATACTCGATCAATAACACTAAACTTTCAAGAGGGCCTACACTGAGCGGTGGTTTCTCAAGTTAGCTTGGTTGGGAATCAACTCCCTATAAGCCTTCTTGAATATACCACCATCCTATCACAATTGCACTCAAGTTCGGGTATAGGACCGTCTCACCACACAAAGCACCCAATACCCCACAATCGAACAAATATATTGACAAATATACATGTTAAGCAAATATTTACAAATATAGCACACAATTAAACAAAATAGGCTAAACCCTCAAATTAAGTAAAACCTCGCCAGTGAAGTCGCCATTTCTGTTGTAGTGAGAATCGTGATACCAAGCTATTGATTAACTTGAATCATTAATTCTTAAACAACCGTACTTTAATTTATCCAAAGGAAAGGTCTAAAGAAAGAAAGAACCTTTTGCGCGATGTAACAACAACGCTAAGAGATTCGGGGATCGGGGGTTGGTTATACATAGGGTAGGTATTTCACATCCTAAACATCTATAGTACTCTATAGGGACCTTTTGTTTATTTGCATGCTAAGTTTGTAAATGTTTGCTAAGGTTTGGGGTTGGGTAAAGGGTATAGGTTAAAACCTAAAGATGGTTCCTAAGTTTGCTCGCAAAGACGTCGCATCCTTTGCCTACGTATCCTAACTAGGATAGAATCAGAGAAATCGTAGTTCACCTCACTAGGGTTGAAGAACACTTGATTATGATCAAGGTTTATGGGGAAACAAACATAACAATGCTTGTGTAGAGTTTAAGGAAACTCTCTAGATCTATGTTATAACACTCAAGAGGGGAGTAAGTAATCATTGCTATGATTCTTACATAGAGTTTACAAACTCTATCCTAGGGTTCTAGTTGAAGAACACTCCTAGCAAAGGTGGGTTTTCTAGACTTAAAGCAAAGTCTAATGGCTTGTATGTTCTAACTTAACTAAGCTAGGGTTTAAGATGACTTCACAAAGTCAAGGGAGGGAATAATGAACTATCCAATGACACAAGGGTCAAGGGAGAGACTTTTCCTTTGGAAGGAGAGAGAGAGGCAACTTGGATGAGAACTAAAAAGTTCCATCACTTAGGGAAAGAATACTTAACAAAGCAAATAAACAAATAAGTAAGATGAATAAGATTACAATCAAGTAGGCAAGCATATTATAATAAGAAAGGATCAAATAATACCAATGGTTACAACCGATAATCAAATATCTTAACAAAGGTGGAAGCAATAATCATGCAAGTAAGTCACAACTTAAAAAGAATCATGTTATAAAATCAAAGTGTATCAAATGAATCAACATTTAGGCATTGATGACAATCAAGTATGCAAGGATTGATCGCAACAGTTCAATTCAAGACTTTAAGAAAAGGAACAATAACTCATGGTAACAACCAACAAAAAAATGAGATCTCAACATGTTAACAAACATAATGGAGTCAAATACCAATAAATCTCACAAGATAAAATAAACATGGTATGAAGGAAATTTAATCGAAACGCACGGTAACGACCTAAGAACGGATCTACTAACAAGCAGGAAAAAAGCATTGTAAAAACAAGCAACTATGAGATTTCAATCCATTTAATATAACTAGACATCACAATGAAAAAGTTGCAAAAAGAACGGGTTGAAAATAATGCACGATGAACAAGTTACGAGATTTTGAAGTTTTATTGATTTTATGACAATAAAAATAAATAAACAAGCAAATAAAAAAAGAAAGGGGCATGGGTAGGGATTGAACCCATGCCCTTGTGTTTACCAACACAACAAACATCCACCAAGACATAAGGCGCGTGCGCATGAGGGAATGGAAGAGAAACAGAAAATCATTCAATTACAATTGAAAAATAAATTGCCCAAAAAGGGTTGATCCCAAGGATCAAACCCATGGCTGGCAAGTGAAAGGGGAGAATGCGCGCAAGTTGATTACCACTGGGGTGGCTGTACATCCAAGTACATACGGGTACTCAAATAAACTGGTTATTTAAATAATCCATATCTATATCCAAATCCGGTTATTAAAAACCGGTTAATTATTAGTATGGTTTTAACCAAATCCACATTTTGGATATATTTTTAATATGGTTTTAACCAAATCCATAATTTGGACATCCATATCCAAAATAAAAACCAAATTAGTTAATTTGTTAATTAAAAAAAAATTTTGAAATTTTTTTTTTTAAAAAATTATTTTTATTTTGAAAAAAAAATTAATTTTTTTTTAAAAAAAATATTGTTTTAATTTTTTTCCAGTAAATACAAATTTTTCTGTCATAATTATTTTACTATTTATTTTTTAAACATAGTTGACGGAAACCAATTTATTGTTCATTTCAATTTCAACTTTAAAAATTAATTATTTTACTATTTGATAAATAATATATAAATAATATCAATCTATACGATTTCTATTTTATTATATTTTATGTCACGTCATTTTAAATTTACCATTCAATTTTATTTGAAGTATAAGAATGTGTGATCTAAAGTGAGTGGTTTTAATAGTGAGTGACCAATTTAATGTTAAACTAATCATCTTTTATTATTATTATTATTATATATTAACATAGAATTACATATTATACAATTTATTAATTGTTAATATAATTGTTGCACAATAATAGTTTCACACCTGCGCTACCTGTTAAAATATCTAAATACTTATTCTACTATGACTGTATTATACTAAAATTTTATATTGCTCTCTTCAAGATGATTAAGAAATAGTTTGTTTAAAATTTCCACAACCGATTTGCAAAACGTTTTATTCAAGATATCTTAACTATATAATATCTCCTTCATATCACTTATTATATACAACACTCTAATTATTTTATTCATGATTCAAAAAAACCAAAATAAAAATTAAATTAGTCAATTTTTTTAATTAAAACAAAACTTTGAAATTTTTTTTCAAAAAATAATATTTTTATTTTGAAAAAAGTATTGTTTTTATTTATTCAGTAAATAAATTTTTTTTCCAAATAATTTTAAAAAATAATTTTTAATAAAGTTAATTTTTTAAAATCAACATGAACCTATATATTTTGTTAAAACCCGTATATTTAAAATCAAATAAACCTATATATTTAACATGAACCTATATATTTAAAATCAACATAGTAATTTTTAGTTACTATGTATTTGAAATATTAGTAAAGTTAATTTTTAAAGGGAATTAAATTTCCACTTGTAAGTTACTCTTGTTGATCACTAATATGTTGATTTCTATATATTTTGATGAAAATACACACCTATATATTTTGTTACTAGTATATCGTGAAATTTTTAAAGGGAATTAAGTTTACACATAGTAATATTATAATTTTGAAAACATCAATTTTAAAATAAAATTAAATCAAAATTAATTATAAAATTGGTTATGGATATAACCGGTTAATAACCGGTTTATAACCATTTTAAAAGATAAAAACCGGTTATGAGAATTGGTTTTATTAACGAGTTGTAATATATGGATTATTTATGGTGATGGATTGGTTTTGAACATTAACCATCCATGACCACCCCTACAAGTACAAAGCCACCCCCATAAACAGATAAGGCAAATATTTATGATTTTCTGGGCAAGTTAAAAGAAGCAAGAACAAGGCAATTTTTCAAAAGGTGTTTCAATGCTAACTTGCTCAATTCTCCACCAATTTTAACAAACTTTAGGTCTAACTTGGGTAGAATTGAACAAGGATCATGATGGTAGTGTTAATTTTTCAAGATCATGCACACAAATGAAAATTCGACTGTAGATGCAGATGGGAGTTTATGTGTTGCATTTTCGAAAACATGAACCAAACCAGTGGTAGTTGGGATTAAGAAACAGCATGAGCAAATTATGAATAGGATTCTGAATGAGTTCTAACAAGAGTCTAATTCAAAACAGCCTTGGATTAACAAGAAGTATATGAGTTGCAAGCATAGGCATGATAAGATGCATTTGGAAGCCAAATCACATGTTGGTCTGATTCAAACTAAACAAACATCACACACATGCTAACAGAGGGTTTCAACACTCAAAGATCAACATGAATTAAGCAAAACAGAAAGTTGTTTCATTGATTGCAAATTCAGCATAAAAAAGCAGCAACTGTCAAGACAGATGGGAAGATTCCAAATCAATACATAGCCTAAAAGTCCTAATCATGTTAATGATGTTGTTCTCAAGTCAAACAAATCAATTCAACAATGCTCAGGCAAAGAAAAGAAGTAGGATGTATCATGATAGCATATTGGATGAATGGAACAGCAGATCAACATGGATGTATACATTAAAACTTGATCAATCAAAACAAGAACATCATGAGGTATCCATCATCATAATTGAAATGCAATGAGTAACACGTATATAACCATCACAATGTTAATCTCAAACACAAAAACACAACTGCTTATGCTATGCCAAGTGAAAATTGGAGAAAAAATTGCAAGTTTGAAAGCTAGATCAAGTAGCAGACAAAATTGAAATGAACAGACCCTTCAAACATCCTCAAAACATCATATAAGGTGTGTCTTTACTTCAAAAATATTCACAAACATCATGGAAATGAAAATCACAAGTCAGCTGCTCAATCACTCATAAATTTGCAATATTGGAACCAAAATTGGATTGGAAACAGATTGAGGTCAGGAAAATGCTACATACAAGTCTCAAATATGATCATAGATGAGTCTAACACTTAAAATGATCATGGAATGCACATAATAAAAACAAGGTGATCAATTTGCAATTTGTACCATACATGGTAACCGACTGTCATGACAGAGAAGCACAGCACACACAAAACTGTTGATTCATGCACACACCAATCCTAAATATCACTAGAGATCTAATGCTAGATGAGCAACCCTAAGACAATAAAAAAAATGAACTGTGTGCAATTGGTTTCAAAGCAGTTGGCAGCAGATAGGTACAAGTTGGTCCAGCTATGATCAAGTGGTCTCATGTTGACAAACACAACACACACACATCATAAATGTGAAGATAAGAGAGTCTCAACTCAGAAAAACCATCATATTGCAAGCAGGGAAGAATTTGGTATGGTTGTGGTGTGTTTTGGCTTGACAGTGCAATTTGAGGGTGAAATGAGAAAGCAGGTAAACATAGATCAAACCAAACATCTACACACATTAAAGTCATGAATATGGATGAGATCATGCATAGAAATCAAGCTTATTGTAGTTGGCACATAAATTGACATGTTGGTAGTAAGAAAAAGTTGTCTTGAAACAGGTTTTGGTACATCAAGGCATTTTTAAGGCCATGAGATTTCATGAGGAAACAAATATCATACACATACTATAAACATGCTAACAAATGAGATCAAACTCAAGATTCAGGCAAACTTCAATCAAATCAGAATTTGGCATGTTGGTTGAAATGTAAAACAGTTTTGGTAACATTGATGAGGCAGCAGGTGAATTTTCAAGCAGTGAGGTTTCAAACCAAAATAAACATTCACACACATTATATGCATGATGATAGATGAGATTGAGTTCAAAGCATTAACATTTTTCACTTAAAACAAAAATTGGCAGGTGGTGTGATATGAAGAAAACCTGTTTTGATAGGGCAGTGTGTGAAATTTCAAAAGGTGTGATTTTATGCCAAACCAATGATGCACACATGTCATATATGCAATAACAGATGTTGTTGAGCCCAAAAATTAAACACATTCCCTTTGATTCAAAATTTGGTTTGGTGATGGTAGCATGTTGAGAAATTGTAAATGAGCAAACTGTCAAATAAAGATGCAATCTGGTATGATCTATGCTACTACCACATACAAACTTCAAACATGCTATCTAAAGAACATAGACTCTAAAATCTATCAAGGTCAAACTACACACTCTTACCATGGCAATGATGAGCATCACAATTCACATGCTTTGAACATATGAGTTACACTCTAATAAACAAACATCAATCAACTTCAACACATGAACATCATTAGTACATCATTTCACATATATTATACCTTAACAAAAGTAAGAAACAATGAAATGAATACAAACTCTTGACAAAGAGCAGTTTTGGGACAGCATACACATAGTTTCCACAAAAACACCTCAAGAATGCAAAACATAACAATGTAATGTAAAATGAGAGGTTTATGGATTACATACCTCTTGTAGACTATGTTGAGAAAGTTAGAAACAAAGAAAACCAAAGATCTTCTTCCTTGGCAAAGATTTGAAGTTTGCTTCCTCTTGAAGCAATAAAACACTTTTCAAGACAATTGGAGTTGTGTAGTTTCCAGCTGGTTTTTTAGAGTTTGGACAGTTGAGATATGATTTATATGAGGTGTTGGGAGTGTTAGAATGGTAGGAAATGCCTCGAGTGAGGATTTTGATTTCAAAGTGCAAGAAATTCAATATACTAAGGTGTGAAGGTTGACTTTTGGAAAAATAAGATTTTTGAGTGGTTTGAATATATGGACACCTTCTACACAATATTTATGGGTTTTGTAGATGGTTTTGAGTGACTTGGAAATGGTAGAACTGAGCTTGAGTAGAGTTTTGCTCAAGACAACTTTTTGGTGAAAAATGGAAGTTTTGAAAAATGAGATTCTTGAGGAAATGAAAGAGAGTTGAGAGCTATTGTTTCTCTTGGTTTTGGAGAGTGCTCTGGTGTATCTAACATCAATGAGGATGCCTCTATTTATAGTGAAAGCAAGAGTGAGGGCAGCTTGGTATTTTGCCACTTTTGGAGGGAAATTTGTGAAGTTTTTTGAAAAATCTTGCCAAGATCTCTAAACATCAGTTCCATGGACAATTGCTGAGCCAAATTCAAGTGAGATGGGAAGGATGGGAAGGCTGAAATGAGGCTAGAAGGTAGGGGACTGCAACTTGCTTGAAAAGTTTCTCTTTCATGCTTTTAAATGATTATTTTATTATCCACTTGTTCCAAGTTGCACAAGCCTTCCAATTTCTCATTTTTTCTGGTGTTTGCATCATCCAACCTTCATAATATCATAAAGGAGCAAGATCTAATGGCTGAGGGTAGCCCAAGTTGTGAAAATCTGAATTTTAAGAGGTTTGACATAGTGGTTTCAAGTGTTGGCATCCCTAACTTCCATGGTTCATAACTTTCTGCTCACACAATTTAGAAAGCCCTTAAGTAGCTCTATAACTTTCATGTTTTGGAGATTTCCAAATTCTAGATGGAACTAGGTTGAAAAACCCTTCCAAGTTGCTGAAAAAATCACTTAAAAAGGCTAAATAACTTAGAATTTTTCGAAGGTATTTCCCTTCTTAAAATGAATCTTGTCATAACTCCAAATCTATGCATTTTTTGATCATGGACCAATTTGAGGATTTTGTAGGACTTGTCAAGGGCTTTCCAATGAGCTTGGAACCACATCATTTGGATGCGTGGTTGAGGAGTTATGGTCTTGCCCCTTTCGAAACCCTAATTCCCGATTTTTGCAATTACTTCTTAACCCTTGATCCAATGGTCATGAAATTTTATGGGAAGGTGTAATATTAAATAAGGAACATTTTTGATTCACATCTTGAAGTCAAATTCCTTATTGTTGAAGAGTTGACGTTTCGGTCAACCGTTCGATAGATCGGTGACTACCGAGTCAACTGTTCATGCTCCGGACATTCTGAGGACTTGAAACTATTTGGATGGAATTTACTAAGCCATAGGAGCTTAATGTACCTTTATCCCACCATTGAAACACTTTTCAAATCAAAAGTGAAACTACAGTTGACTTTTCCTGATCGAAAACCCTAATCGGGTATCTTGAACTGCACTGTTCTCAATTCCCGGGTGACCACCTCAAATTGGATTCATACTTGATCCAACGGAGTATATTTGATGATGTGGAGACCTATTTGAGGTTGAATTAATCCAAAACATTGATTGATCAGACCACTGAAGCCTTGATTTTGACGGTGCGGAACCTTAATTCATCTGCATCTTGACAAAGATAAACTTGAACTGGGTTAAGGTTAGTTAATCGAACGAAAATCATCCTACAATGATGATGAGGATCTACGGGGTAAAAATTTGGGGTGCAACACTTAGTACCTAGCATGTCTCTATTAAACCAAGTGATGTTATCGGCAGTCAACCCCATCAACCTCTCAGACCACTCTGTTGCACCCTAAAATTTGCCCAACCTTATTCTTTGGTTTATGTTTCATTATTACTAGCATTTGCATATAGGGTCATGTACATAGACTAACCATCTGCATAGCATGAGCATAGCAAGTCATTCAACAGGGGACCAATCATTATTTTCATCTCTAGAGGCCTATCATGAGGTTATTATTCCAATTCAATCATATTCAAGTCATCAGGAAAGAATTTGAAAGCAAAGAGTTCAGCAGATCAAGCCTTGAGATCATCTCCTAGCTGAGGGTATCTGAGGATCAACCAGAGGGTTATGGGCTGTGGATTGAAGGCATGGAGAGCATCTAGACATCTTGAGAGACTTAAAAGGTCATTTGGAGAAGAAAATAAGTTGTTGAGGTGATCACAATAGTTATAACTGAAGACAGTCAACTAGGGTTTCATCTGGGTCAACCCTAGGTCAACCCTAGGTCAATTGACTGACTTAAAAGGGCATTCAATGCTATTTGAGAGATGTGGGGTTCATCATTGGACATATGAAGAATGATATGGAGATATGACAAGGAGAATTCAAGAGAAATCAAGGAGAAGAGGAGTCACTAAATTAGGGTTTCTCTGTAAAATCCCCTAGTTTAGGTCAAATTTCCAAGCAAGATAAGTCAAAATTCTAGCTTCAAATGGCTTCTTGGCCAACATTAAACTTGTAGAGGATCTCAATACCTTTAATTTGAGTGGTGGAAGACCTCAAGGAGATTTATAGAACTCAAGTTATGGTCCTTGCAAGTTACAGGTCATCTGAGGTGTCTGAATTTTTGTCTGTGGAAGTGACTTGACTTCCAAGCTAATTTTGCCCCTCAAGGAGATTTCAAATGAATTCTTGGTCAACATAAGAATTGTTCCTCATTGTCTTAGCTTTCTAGAATGGTATGGCATGCCTTCATATGATGTGGAGAACTCAACTTATGGCCTTGACAAGCAAAGGTTATTTTGGGCATTTGTGAATTACAGGTCATTTTAACCTATACCCAAAACTCATGCAAGGAGGCCTCAAATGGAAAAACTTACAACATCAAACTTGCTCCAAATGGGATTTTAAGTCTAGAAAGAAGGTCACAAGTTATTGGAGAAGCTCATAGCATGGAGTTGCATGATTGGTCAAAATATGAACTAAAAAGGCTTATAAAGTGAATAATTTCAAATTGAAAAATGGTTTGGGAGATTTACAAGTCCAAATGGAGACTTCCAATATATGATTTTGAATGGAAAAACAATTCTAAGAACAATGGTTCAAACACTTTTTTGAGTTTAGAAGGAAAAAATGAAGTTATCTTTGGTTGCTTGCCTTTTAAGAAACATAATCAAAATGAGCCAAAGTTGGAAAACAAGGGAATGTGTAAGATGGATCTAGAATGTACCATTGGGGTCTATATATTCATGAAAGGAGAATTTGGCAAGGGTTGGCTTCATTTGCACCAAGAATTCCACAAATTTCTCATTCTTGTTCATAAAAGTTTCATTCCAAATCTCTCAAATTCTTCATCAATTTTCCTCAAAATCAATTCAATACTATTCAACATTCATCATAGATCATAATTGAAGCAAGGATTAAGTGATTCTCATCCATTTTCGAGTGCTTTTTTCATCAACATCAAAATCACAAGTTCAAGTGAATAGCATAATTCAAGCAAGGAATCTCCAAAATTGTGCATACAGAATTGAGTACTGAATTGGTGAATCAAGATCCAAGTCTCAAAAGCTTCATATCTTCCATTTCCATAGCTGTTTTCAAGGTTTCTCATCAGGTAAGTTTTCATTCGATTTGCTTAATTCAGTTAGTGTAACATGATTTCATTAGTTTAGACTTGATCTAGGTGGTTAGGAGATTAAGTTAGATGAATTTGGAAAGGATTGGTGATGGTTAGTGACAGGTGCAACAAACTGTTTGGATCAATATCTCTTGGATTAAGGCGTTAGAATGTTAGTTTGATTCATCAGATTAACCTCCATTATGTGTAGATTAGTTTAGGGTAAGTTTGAGGAAGAATGGTGATGGTTCATATCAGTGCATTTCAATGGTGGCCAGTGTTTGATTCAATCGTGTTTGTCGTTGTGGTGAATTTCAAAGGAAACTGATGCCCTAGGATTGTAGAGGGGGAGATTCTGAGCAGGTTTCATGTTTATGGCGTGGCGTTTCACTGCGTGTAGAAGGAGAACCGAAGGGTGTAAAGCTTGCTCGTGCATGGATCCATGGTGAATTGAAACCCTAGGTTCAGTTGAATGGAGGAAGAAGAGATAATCTGGACCCTTCATGTTGAGTAAGACTTTTGACTTCCCAGAAGATCCAATGGCCAGCATTTAATCTGAAGTTTGGAGGGAATTGGGGTTTGGCCCTAAACGCACCGTTTCATTAAATGAAACGGGCGGGCCTGATTGGATTTTGTTATCCCCACCCCCGTGTTAGGCCCAAAACCAAGTTCTAACGTGAATTTGTCACTTTTCTCACCCCCCAGCGATTCTCTTTTTGTTTCACTAATTCAGAGTGGTATTGGGCCCTAATGCAAGCGCTATCTGCACCCCCTGTCTGAGGGCCCATCCAGATATCAACTGGGGCGAGTTTCTATTTCAACCCCCTCCCTCATTTTTAATTCATTTTAATTTTCTTAATTCATTTTAATATTTTACCAATTTCATTAATTCATAACTAATTCATAAAAAATGCATTTTCATCCATTCTTTTTTACCATATTTTCATTAAAATGTCTAGAATATTATAGGAAAATAAAATTTCATTTTTAGTTTTATTTCATATTTTTTTCATATTTTCTAAATAAATGTCATATTAAATAGTTTCATTTCATGCATTATTTTTATGATTTTTGTTCTCTTATATGCTTTAATATTTTTTAGTCATTCTTTTTATATTGTTTAGATGAGGTATTCAACTTGTAGAAATATTTTAGTTCCCATTTTTAGAGGTTAATTTTAGGTGATTAATAAATGCTTGAACATCATGTACAAAACTAGGGTTTTAAGTGACAACTTAAGAAGTTTGATTTCATTTCCCTTAGGACTTAGGGTTTGAATAGATTAGTTATGGGACTATATGGGCTATGGGTAGCTATTAGATCCCTTAGAAAAAGTCAGGATTCCCCTACTGCTATTATTACTGTCTGTTATATCTGACTGTCTGGTGTGGTGTGCCCTCTGGGGATTGTTGCTTGCTTGTTTGGGTATTGGGTTTGTCTGGGGCCCTGGGGAAGCTGAAGATTTGTGAAGATGAAGCCATTGGAGATTCAAAGATTGGAGATCAACTGTCAGAATTGAGGAGGAGTTCCTTGCTAGCAGCTGCTGAGGAGACTAGGGTTTAGGAGCTAGGCAGAGCTCTAGATTAGAAAGTTGTTTCTCAAACATGGATTGCCTTGTCTGCATCCATTCTTCTCTGTGATTCAGAGTCTCTCTAGGACACTCACCCCCTTCCTTTGGAAGGCTTGGTGATAGTGTCCATGAGATAGAACTCTTGAGAGAAAATGTCTCTTGTGTTAGAAGCAGTCTGTTCACCACCCTTGGTAGTCAACTGATTGCTTAACACCCAATTCACTCCTGTGACTGATCCCTCATCCTGGAGGTTTGAGCTTGAAGAAAAGCCAGTGTAGATAGAAGACTGATGATCAGAGCCCTTGTCTGAAGGCCATGAAGATGGAAATTGGTGCTTGTGGAAGCATGTGAATGATTGGAGATTACTTGAAGCCAGTTGTTGATTCAGAGCTGCTGATGCTGTTCATTTTTGCTGTATTTCATTTGCTGATGTATTGATTGGTTTTCCTGACTGTATTGTTTGCTGTTTACCCTGCTGGGTTGAAAGTGAAGCCTGTTCACTTTTGCCTATTGTTTTCTAGGTTCGAGGTTGAGTGGGACTCCCTTGCCTCGCTTGTACTGTTGCATCCATGCATTTTACTGTTTTACTGTATATATCTGTTATTATTTCTGTTTCTGCCTATCCCGTAGGATCTCTGTTTCTCTCTGTGCAAGAGAGGAGCATGATAGACACTAGGTCTTAACCCATGCATGATAACATTAGGTTAGTTTGTTTCCCTTCGCAACCGTAGTTTAGAGTTCTGTCTCTTTCTTTCTCAAAACAAACAGAAAAACACATAAAGATTTCAAACACAATAAAAGACACTTCTTTCGTAAAAGAATGTGAACTCATCAAGACGTCATTTTTGTCCTCTTGGACTGTTAATCAGAAAAACCTTTTTCAGAAGGAATAAAATCAATCAAGGACAAGCTTGTGTTTTCCGTAGCCCGAACTACGTTTGCTCTGATCTTTCATGCTGTATGAAAGTACGTAGGCA
Source organism: Lathyrus sativus (assembly GCA_963859935.3). Lineage (NCBI taxonomy): Eukaryota > Viridiplantae > Streptophyta > Magnoliopsida > Fabales > Fabaceae > Lathyrus > Lathyrus sativus. The sequence goes on from OZ012739.1 coordinate 274,711,787, forward strand.
TAGGATGCGATATCCTAGCGAGCAACCTTCCCCTCCTTTCCCGTAGGTAGGCGAACTACGTTGACTCTGATTTCTCGTTCCAGACGGGAATACGTAGGCATAAAGTGCGATACTTTGCCGAGTCATTTTTATTTTCATTTTATTTTCTTTTTAACCCTTGACCTATAGAGTAGATAGAATAACAATCCATACCCGAAAACAAGCGTGGATCCCGTCGAGTACGACGGACGTGAGGGGTGCTAATACCTTCCCCTTGCGTAACCGACTCCCGAATCCAGGTTTTGGTTGCGATGACCATACCTTTCCCGTGTTGTGCGAGGTTTACTCTGAGCGTTTCCTTTCCCTCCCGTGGGATAAATAACGCACGGTGGCGACTCTTCTGTTCAGCCGGCGCCGATTTTCGCAGTAGCGACAGCTGGCGACTCTGCTGGGGATCCAACGTCCCCTGGCTGCTAAGGACTGCGATGGTTCTTATGCATTTGGGATCCAACGTCCCTTGAGAGAGTCAATCCTAACGCTTGTTTTCCCGTCGAGGATTTTGTATGGAGTTATTTTATATTTCTAACCCTGTACTTTTCAGCTTTGTATATTGATTATTATTGCTGTATCTGGGGTGTGACGGGTGTTCTGACATTGAGAGATAAGCCGGACCTGGGCTTGAGTGCACCTAGAATTAGAGTAGAAATTAGTGGGCGCCCGCTTGCTTTGCTTGCTTTGGTGTCCCATGAAATCTACACTCAGACGAGGTTCCTCTGGTTGGCCTCCTGCCCCTTCCTTTGGTTGGCGTGGGTTGCTGGTTAGTTGGATTGTCGACTCTGAGGACCGATCATTTGGAAGTTGGCTGAGTGAGGCCTCTTCAGGAATTGATGATGCCACTCCTTCTGGGAATCGTATCATCAACCCTGAAAGTCTGTGACGCCGACGACCGCATAGGATGCCGTACCTTGTGCCAGTTATAGGGCCACCCACCTGTGAGGGGATTCAGGGCTATGCAGGTAACTAGACCTCCAGACTACCGGTTATTTCTTGATCAGAGATCCGGGTTATTTATGGAGAGTTATGAGGTCTGCCAGAGACCATTTGGAGATTTATTCTGAGGTCTGTCAGAGACCATTGGGAGAGCTATGAGGTCTGTCAGAGACCATTTGGAGATGTGATTCTGAGGTCTGTCAGAGACCAGTTATAGATGGGATTTGAGGTCTATCAGAGACCAGTGAGTTATGATTTGTGGTCTGTCAGAGACCAGTATTGGAGTTTTATTATCTGAGACCAGGGTTTGATGACTTCTGGATGGTCTATCTGAGACCTTTCTTGATTGGGTTCAGGCTATTCAGCTGCAGCTTTGGTCCCTGTTGAATGTTACTTGCATTGCATTGCTTGCATATCCATTACCATTTGCATTTCACTAATGTGTGTCTGTGCTGCAGGTGCATTTGCATTTCCCTAGTTCTAGTGCCCGGACTTCTGAGTATTCGATCATGACTAGCTTAAGGAGAACGGTTGCCTACAAATTTCCTACGCCTGATATTGTTCCTTTACTGGGGTTGATCTCTCTTGCCGATGAGGGTGTTCGTAGGAGTTTCCGGATGAGCTATGGTAGATTATTGAGATTGGTGTGCAAACCTACAGAGGTAGAGTTAGATGGGCTGTATGCTTTGATGCAATTCTATGACCCTGCTTTGAGGTGCTTTACGTTCTCTGACTTTATTATGGGACCAACCCTGGAGGAATACGCTGAGTATGTTGAGCTGCCCGTGCAGAACCAGGTTCCATTCATTCATTATGACGCCAAGCCCAAGCCGGAGGATTTGGCAAAAGCCTTGCATATTGATGCTTCTGAACTTGTGACTACTGTCTCCCGTGGAGTTCCAGGCTTCTCACTCCAATTCTTAGTTGGTAAAGCCCAAGAGTATGCCAAGAGCGGGTGCTGGGTTGCTTTCAATGCTGTGTTGGCCTTGTGCATTTATGGCATAGTTTTATTCCCCAATATACCGGATTTTGTGGACTTCGATGCTTTCTACTTGTTTGCCGCTGGTAATCCTGTACCTACCTTACTCGGAGACCTCTACCACTCACTGCATTACAAGAATGAGAAGGGAAGAGGGAAGAATGTCCATCTTTGTGTACCCTTGTTGAGTATGTGGTTTGAGAGTCATCTTCCTAAGAGAGGATCTGCTGCAGAGACTACAGTTCCAGTTGGTTGGCCGGAGCGTTTGATGAGGCTATCGTCGGAAGATATGGAGTGGTTTGATAGAGACCTGTTGGGATCGGAGCTCATCTTCAGTTGTTCTGGTTACCCTAATGTGCCATTGATAGGAAGAAAAGGGTGCATCAACTACAACCCTTCTCTTTTCATTCGCCAGTTTGGATATGCGCTGAAGAATCCACCTCAGGAGGAGGAAGTACATGAATCTCTGTACTTCACTGGAGATTTGAAGGGGGAATTGTCAGCCAAGTTGCAGCATGCCTGGACACGTATTAACCGCAGAGGGAAGCCGTTGTTAGGAAAGAATGACTGTCAGGCCTATGCACCTTATAGAGTTTGGATTCAGGAGAGGGCTAGTCAGTTGAAGATGCCGTTTCCAGATGCACCAATTCTTGATCCTATTCCGGTAGAAGAGCCGACTACTGTTTCTAGAGAAGCATATGAACAAGTTGTGAGAGAGAAAGAAGCCTTGATGAAGATTAACGAAGGGTTAGAGCAAGAGTTAGCCCAGGCACGCAGTGAGAAAAACAAGGCCGTATATGCTTTCCAGCAACAGATTGAGCTGGTAAACAGGTTAGGGGCTGAGTTGACCGAGGAAAAGAAGAAGCGTGAGCGTCTGGGGCAAGAGTTCAGGAGTTCCCATGACATGCTGGAGACCAAAAAGAAGGCGCTCGACGCAGCACACCGAGAGATATCTTCTTGCAATAAGACTTGGAATGCTACACTTACCAACAACAAGAAGAGGGAAGATAAGCTGAAGCAGCAAATTTCCGACCTCGAGGAGAAGTTGAAGTCTAGCATCAAGAAGTGTGAGGAGGAAGTGATGAATCGGTATAGTGTCCAGCATGCACTGAACAAGGCAATCAAATCCAGAGATGAAGCGGTGTCTCAGAAGCGAAAGCTAGAAGATTGCTTCGGAGAAGCAACATGGGAAGAAACTGCTGAAGACGTACGCCGTGTCCTTAAGAGGAGAAACCAGCTTGTTGAAGGGCTGCTTGATCGACCAAGCCATCCGGAGACCAAGAAGATGATAGAGGAGTACCAGACTTTTGGGAGGATTTGATCATTCCATTATTTGTATGCTTTATTTGCATAGTGCTGACCATCACCAGGATTGTTGGTCGAGGTCATGCCATCTTTGTACTCTCAGTGATATTGTACCCTGGGATTATTGATTCTCTCTGCTATATACGAGGCTTTCTATGATTCAACTCCGATATTCCTATTGTTAACACTGTCACTGCACCGGCACCTTCGCACTAGAACTGGGGGAATGAACTTCCCTAATGCACAGACACATTGCATTGCATTCATATTCATATTGCATAACAGGTAATCTTTGAATGGTGTCTTATCTCTTGCTCTGTATCAGGTACTTAACAGGATTCCAAATCAACATCCGCACCGCTATTCTACACGATCCAACTGTCGGAAAGTCATGGACCAGATTCAGAATGAGATGCAGGATGTACGCGAGAAGCTCGCCCTCTTCATGCAGACCATGGAGGCTATAGCAAAAGGGCAAGAGAATTTGCAGGCCATGGTCCAGCCTCTGTTGGCTCGCAACGCTGGTCATGGTAACGAAGATCATCAGTCTGTCCGGGTTGATACTGCTCATGGGGACGGCACTCCTACGCCAGTGGCTCCGCCTGTCGTCAATATACCCGCTGCTAACGTCAACAACGCTACCGCTGCTGTGAATGGTAACGTCGGAGTTGGAAATGAAACTGCTGTCCACAATGCTGGGCTGGGTGATGTCAATTTGGGAGATAATCTCGGAGGCAATGGCTTTGTCAATACTGGGTTCGGATTTAACGATCAGGGATTCGACAACACTGGCAAGTATGGCTTTAATGCTCAAGGCTTTGGGCAAGATGGTTATGGTATGGTCAATCAGGGTTACGGAGGCTTTGGAAACGGAAACGGTGCTGGATTTATGGCTTGTGGTCCTGCTGGAGGTGTTCAAGGGTACGGTAACAGAGGCCGAGTTCCGGGGATGAACCAGATCAGAGCTGGACGTAATAATGCATATGATGGATACGGGGCCGGAAACGGTATGTGGCAAGAGGATCAACAGGAGGACGCCTTCTCTGGAGGAGGTTTTGAAGGACCGATGGATGATTCTCAAAAGATTAGAATGCTGGAAGAGCAAATGAAGGGAGTCTTAAACCAGAGTGCTGTGGGATTGGATATGGCAACTATGGGCTTGGTACCTGGCTTGAGGGTGCCAATCAAGTTCAAAGCGCCTGCGTTCGATAAGTACAAAGGAGATACATGCCCGAAAGTGCATGTACGAGCTTATTACAGAAAGATGTCTGCATACTCCACTGACGAAAGAATGCTCATGCATTTCTTTCAGGATAGTCTATCGGGTCCTTCCTTAGAGTGGTACATGGGGTTGGAGCCCACTGATATCAAGACTTGGAAGCAATTAGCGGAGGCATTTGTAGCCCATTACAAGTATAATAGCGATTTGGCACCCAATCGGGTCCAGTTGGCCGGGCTTTCGCAGAAGAAGGGGGAGAGTTTTAAAGAATACGCGCAAAGGTGGCGCGATATGGCTGCCAGGGTCCGTCCTCCTGTCGAAGATAAAGAAATGAATGATATGTTTGTTGGCACATTCACCGGGCTGTTTCATGATATGTTGTTTCATACTTCTCTGGCCAGTTTTTCAGACCTGATTTTGATGGGGGAAAAGATTGAGCGGAACATTAAGCAAGGAAAGTTCCAAGTTGACGAGTCAGCTGCATCTGGCAGTAATAGGAAAGCTTATGGTCGGCGCCGTCAGGGCGAAGCTGGCGCGGTATTTGGAGGCCGAGGCCGAGGCCGAGGCAGGGGAAGAAATCAATATCGTCAGCCGCAGCAAGTGTCGAGTGTGACTATTCCTTACCAACAGCAACCAATCCAGCAACAACAACCGGTTCAGCAGCAACCAATGCCACAGCAGCAGCAGCCTCAGCAGGGGGCACAGCAAGCTCAGCGAAAATTCCAGGGTGGTAAGCCGAGAAGGGTGTTCGAGAAACCTCCCTCTACCTATGCGGATTTATTGCGGACATTGTTGGGATTGAATCTGGTGGAGAAAAGAACCTTGGCACCGATAACGGGAACTCCCCCGTTCGGCTATGATGCGAATAGACACTGTGAGTTTCATTCTGGAGCCCCGGGCCATGATATAGAAGGTTGTCATGCTTTTAAGCACGTTGTGCAGGATCTCTTGGACAACAAGTCTATCAACTTCGGAACGACCGGTGCGAATATAGTCCAGAAACCCATGCCTAATCATGGGGCGAACGCTGTTCTAACCGAGGAAGGTCTGAATCTGATTATGAATGTTGAGGATTTAAAGACGCCGCTGAGCGAGATAAAAAGCCGACTGTTGCAGGGAGGTGTTTACCCAGGATGTAATGAATACTGTTTAGATTGTTGGGCCCTGTCTGGGGGGTGTAAGGACTTGAAGAAAGGCATTCAGGCCTTGATTGATGAAGGTATATTGCAGTTTGATCAAACAGCAACTGATAAGCCGGTAGGGGCAGTAGTGGATAATCGGAGTGATGTTGCCACAGTGACAATTCCTAGGAAGACGATCACCATTTCAGCACCTGCTCAGCGACCACCGATTACCATAACTAAAGCCGGGCCAATCCCGTATGAGAACACGAGAGCAGTCCCATGGTCATATGGGCTAGAGGTGTATTGTGACGGGATTAAAATCGATGTTAACAAGCAGTCAGCGGAGGTTGTGGATAATGTTGTGGGCTCAGGAGGCATGACGAGAAGCGGCAGGATCTTTATATCTCCTGAAGTAGAGGCTGAAAGGATAGCGAAAGGAAAAGGGAAAGCGGTTGAAAATGTTCCGGTACAAGCAAGTGAAAAAGAAGCAGCATCGAAAGATGTAGAGGAATTCATGCGCTTAATTCGGAAGAGCGATTATAAAATTGTGGAGCATCTACAGCAGACACCGTCCAAAATATCTATTTTGTCATTGCTGTTGTGTTCGGAAGCTCACCGAAACGCTTTGCTGAAAGTCCTGGACACTTCTTTTGTACCACAGGATGTCTCCGTGAACCAGCTAGAAGGAGTATTGGCACACGTAAATGCAGGCCACAGTCTGGGCTTTACTGATTTCGACTTGACTCCGAAAGGAAGGGATCATAATATGGCATTACATGTATCTGTTGAGTGCAGAGGGTCGACAATGTCGCACGTATTGGTTGACACCGGGTCGTCTTTGAATGTGCTGCCTAAGAAGGCTATGATGAAGCTGGATGTTCGAGGGATTTTGTGTACACCTAGCGATTTGGTAGTCAGAGCGTTTGACGGCACGCGGAGGACAGTCTTCGGATCAATTACCTTGCCTCTGCAAGTGGGGCCGGAAGTGTTTGCAACGGAGTTTTATATCATGGATATACAGCCTGCGTACAGCTGCTTGCTGGGAAGACCTTGGATTCATGGGGCAGGGGCTGTCACGTCTACCCTGCATCAGAAGTTAAAGTATATGGTCGGAGACAGTGTAGTCACCGTGTGCGGAGAAGAAGACATCCTGGTCAGCCATCTTTCTTCGTTCAAATATGTGGAAGTCGACGGGGAGATCCACGAGACGCCATGCCAGGCATTCGAAGGTTTGCGCATAAAAGACAAGGGTCCCAGGCCAAGCAAAGTGCCAGAGATAGCTGTTTCTTCGTATAAAGAGGCTCAAGCACTAGTGAAAGCAGGAGAAGCCAAGGGCTGGGGCAAAGTATTGGACATTCCTGTGAAAATGGACCGGTTCGGACTGGGGTACCGACCATCGTCATCAACTCCTTCCGTGGGGGCCCCTCATTTCAGAAAGTCAATCACCATCTCTGCCAGTGGAGTATGCCATGAATCTGTCAATGCTGCTTCAGAGTCCGATGAAGGGGACAGCGACTGTGATATGGATGCCTGGATTCAGCCAAGCACGCCAGGACAAGGACTGTGCAACTGGTCTATTCAGGAGCTTGTTCCTGTGACTTTTAAACAGTAATGCTTTGCTTTATTAATTGCTGAATAATCTGATGTCTTGCCCGGGGCATCAGGATTTGCTTAGGGCTGTGTTGTTATAAACATTGTTTCGTTAATCATTAAATAAATGGCGTTTTTCATGTGCAAATACTGTAATCCCTGTCTTTCTTGTTTTGTATTTTTCAATAAAATGGCAATATGGTTATCCGCTTTATACGCATTTTGAAGCACTTAACCATTCCTTTTGCAGGATAACATTTTCAGATGACATCCTTGAGCCACCTATGACTCGTCCCGACTTCGAGCACCCGGTATTCTAGACCGAAGAAGAGGTTGTCGAAGATAGTGACGTTCCTGAAGAACTGTCTTGGTTGGTGAAGCAAGAGGAAAGAGCCATTCTGCCTCACGACGAGGTCATCGAAATTATCGATTTGGGGTCGGAAGGGGTTGAGAAAAATATTCGTATCGGAGCCGCACTGCAGAGTGATATCAAGCGAAAACTGGTTGAAATGCTCAGAGAGTATAATGATGTATTCGCTTGGTCGTATCAAGATATGCCAGGGCTCGATACAGATATGGTTGTGCATCGCCTGCCACTGAAAGAAGATTGCCCGCCAGTTAAACAAAAACTTCGCAGAACTCGCCCAGATATGGCAATGAAGATCAAAGAGGAGGTTCAGAAACAGTGGGACGCTGGTTTCCTGGCTGTGACGAAGTATCCCTCATGGGTTGCTAACATCGTACCGGTGCCAAAGAAAGATGGCAAGGTTCGAATGTGCGTGGATTATAGAGATTTGAATAAAGCAAGCCCAAAAGACGATTTTCCACTTCCTCATATTGATGTGCTAGTTGATAATACTGCTCAATACTCCGTATTCTCCTTCATGGATGGCTTTTCAGGCTATAATCAAATTAAAATGGCGCCAGAGGATATGGAGAAGACTACTTTCATAACGCCTTGGGGAACATTTTGCTACAAGGTGATGCCCTTTGGTTTGAAAAATGCAGGAGCAACATATCAGCGTGCGATGACGACTCTTTTTCATGACATGATGCATAAAGAGATCGAAGTTTATGTTGACGATATGATTGCCAAATCCCAGACGGAGGAAGAGCATCTGGTGAATCTGTTGAAGTTGTTTAAAAGACTTAGGAAGTTCAGGCTGAGGCTGAACCCTAACAAATGCACCTTCGGGGTGAGATCGGGTAAGCTCCTGGGGTTCATAGTAAGCGAAAGAGGAATAGAGGTCGATCCTGCTAAAATAAAAGCGATTCAAGAAATGCCGACGCCTAAAACAGAGAAAGAGGTGCGCGGGTTTTTAGGAAGATTGAACTACATTGCCCGATTCATATCTCACCTGACTGCCACGTGTGAACCATTATTCAAACTCTTAAAGAAAGATCAAGCTGTAACGTGGAACGAAAATTGTCAAAAGGCGTTCGACAAAATAAAGAAGTATCTGCAGGAGCCTCCTATTTTGATACCCCCGGTGGCAGGTAGACCCTTGATAATGTATTTGACGGTTCTTGAGGGAAGCATGGGTTGTGTTCTCGGTCAACACGACGAGACGGGGAGAAAAGAGCATGCGATCTACTATCTGAGTAAGAAATTTACAGACTGTGAATCTCGATACTCAATGCTGGAGAAAACTTGTTGCGCGCTAGCCTGGGCCGCCAAGCGTTTGAGGCAGTACATGCTGAATCATACAACCATGCTCATCTCGAAGATGGATCCAATCAAGTATATATTCGAAAAGCAGGCGTTGTCAGGTAGAATTGCCCGTTGGCAGATGATCTTGACTGAATACGATATCCAATACGTCTCGCAAAAGGCGATAAAGGGGAGTGTGCTGTCTGAGTATCTGGCGGAGCAGCCTATTGAAGAGTATCAATCGATGAGATTTGATTTTCCTGACGAGGATATCATGTATCTCAAGATGAAAGATTGTGAAGAGCCGTTACCAGACGAAGGACCAGAGCCGGGGTCCCAATGGAAGATGATATTTGACGGAGCTGTGAATGCTTACGGTAGCGGAATAGGGGCAATTATCACTACGCCGCACGGGTCGCACATCCCGTTTACTGCCCGATTGACCTTTGCCGTTACCAACAATGAGGCCGAATACGAAGCTTGTATAATGGGGCTTGAAGAAGCCATTGATTTGCGAATCAAACATTTAGACGTATACGGAGACTCAGCTCTGGTAGTGAATCAGATCAAAGGGGAATGGGAGACACGGCAGCCCAATTTGATACATTACATGAATTATGCAAGGAGATTGTTGCCTTTCTTCGACAAAGTTGAATTGCATCACGTACCACGGGCAGAAAATCAAATGGCTGACGCCCTTGCCACCTTGTCTTCTATGTACAAGGTCAATTTCTGGAACGAGGCTCCCCAAATCACTATCTCTCGGTTGGACAGGCCAGCTTATGTATTTGCTATTGATGAAGCATCTGATGACAAACCGTGGTACTTTGATATCCTTAATTTCCTGAAGAATAAAGAGTATCCGGCTGGGGCATCCAGTCAAGATCAGAAGACTCTCAGGAGATTAGCGGGTAATTTCTATTTGAACCCGGATGGCGTCTTATACAGAAGAAACCACGACTTGGTGTTGTTGCGTTGTGTAGACGAGAAAGAGGCAAAGCTTCTTATGGAGGAAATTCACGAAGGTGCCTTTGGTACGCATGCTGGCGGACATGCTATGACGAGGAAATTGCTGCGGGCAGGTTACTTTTGGCTGACAATGGAAACTGATTGTTTCAAGTTCGCGAGAAAGTGCCACAAGTGCCAAATTTATGCTGACAAAATACATGTGCCTCCGAGTCCTCTAAATGTGATGTCATCTCCTTGGCCATTTTCGATGTGGGGAATCGATATGATTGGAAAGATTGAGCCGACGGCTTCTAACGGGCATCGGTTCATACTAGTAGCAATCGATTATTTCACCAAGTGGGTGGAAGCGGCGTCTTACGCAAACGTAACGAAGCAAGTGGTGGCTAGATTCATCAAGAGAGATATCATTTGCCGATATGGGATTCCCGAGCGGATAATCACGGATAACGGTTCTAATCTGAACAACAAAATGATGAAGGAGCTCTGTCAGAATTTCAAGATCGAACATCACAACTCCTCCCCTTACCGACCCAAGATGAATGGCGCTGTCGAAGCGGCCAATAAGAATATCAAGAAGATCGTCCAGAAAATGGTGGTGACGTATAAAGATTGGCATGAAATGCTACCTTTCGCTTTGCACGGTTATCGTACGACGGTACGCACATCAACCGGGGCAACTCCGTTCTCGTTGGTATACGGAATGGAAGCGGTGTTACCATTAGAGGTTGAGATCCCTTCTCTGAGGGTATTGCGAGACGTTCAGCTGGACGAGGCAGAATGGGTAACGAATAGATTGAACCAACTGAGTTTGATGGATGAGAAGAGGCTAGCTTCTCTGGCATACGGTCGTTTGTATCAAAGACGAATGAAGAAAGCGTACGACAAGAAGATACTTCCGCGAAGCTTTCAGACGGGCGACCTTGTGCTAAAAAGGATTCTCCCGCCGCAAGCAGATCACAGGGGCAAGTGGACCCCCAACTACGAAGGGCCATACGTTGTCAGTAAGGTCTTTTCAGGAGGAGCTTTATTGTTGTCCACCATGGACGGGGAAGGCTTTGCATCACCTGTGAATTCGGACGCAGTTAAAAAATACTTTGCTTAAAATAGACCCGCTGGACAGAAAAAAGAGAGTCCAGGCAAAAATGGGGCATCCTGGCGAACCAAAAACAGAATGAAAGGTTCGGGCAAAAGTTAGGGATAAAATTGAAAAAAATGTACACCCGCGAAGTTGAAAACCTACACTGGGCGGCTTCGGCAAAAAAGGGTATCCCGGTGAACTGAAAACCCGTAAAGGGCGGTTCACGCAAAAGTTAGGGATGTGAAAAGCAAATGACTGCGGTCCGAATTTGAATTCAATGAATATCAATGCGGGAGAATATGTTTGAGGAGTTAGTTATCGGATACAACCTCTTCAGAAGTAGGGATACCGGGAAAGCATTAGAGTCGGACGAGTCATGGGAGGATCAGTTCGTGGTGTTCATCTGCATCCGGTTGCCGACATGTGTACAAAATTTAATTTGTCAATATTTATGCTTCTTGTGAATACTTGCATACTTGTATATTTGCTTTGCGTAGCTTCCTCTTTTCAGGAGTTACATCCCGTGTACAAAAACTCCGCCCATTCAGGGGCCCAATCAATGAAAATGTGTTATTCAGCACTTGATGATTGTTCTTTACTGTTTTGCGCATGATAAAACGCCTAAGTTTGATGAAACTAACATGAGTATAACATCATTGGCCCTTGCCAACAATTGCTAAAGCTTTGAGTTGACTGAGTGTAACGTCACTAACCTGAATTGATTCGATTGCATAGGCTTGTCGTGCCTTGTTTGTGTTGTTGCAGGTTTCATAACCATATGAGGAAGATGATCAGAAGATTGTGTTAACGAAAGGCTCGATCTTCACGCAGGTCATGCATGTTCTTCCTGAAGAAGGGTAGAATTCCCCGGCTAGCCGTAGCTTATCCAAAGGACGTGCTCCCGAGAAGTTACTCGTCCTCAGCAGAGTTTGGTGATTCTGAGATCGTAAGGCTGTATTCAGACAGGTTCATCGTTCCCCGCAGGGTCAGGCACTCTCCCCCAGTGGAGTCAGTTAATTTTCCCTTAGAGAATCGTCCCCTCTCCAGCGGAGTTCTTTCAAGATACTGGTGATATCGGTTCGCGTTCCAGCAGAAGGTCTGAGCATACCGTGCACATCTGCTATTCCCCAGCAGGGGGTTACTTCAACAAGACGTTTGGTTTGAGTTCTCAATTTCCCAGCAGGGGTCGACTTCACCCTACCAGCATTTATTTTGCTGGAATAATCTTGTAGCATCAGGCTATCCCCGGCGAGTCGGCATTATCCTTCCAGCATTTGTTTTGCTGAAGCAGTTTCTATACTCTAGTAGTTCAGGTGGAGAGGGCTCTTGCTCAAATAAATTACCAAACAGTCAAGATCTCGGCAGGAGATATTCAATGATAATGTCAGTTTCGGCGGTATTCCCCACAGAGTTATAATGAGAGTCTCTTTGTCTCCAGCAGAGTCATTTATGCAAATGTATCTTATTTTCCCCAGCCAGAGTGGCCAGGGTAAGAATATCCTTATCCCCAAGCAGAGTTTGTTTGTCATCAACGGGTCGCATGAATCAGAATTTCAGAGGCCACCGCCGGTTATCAGAGCAGGCGTCCGATAGTTGGTTTTCAGACATCCCCAGTAGAGTTCATCTCGAAGTCGCTGTCAAGTCAGTGCTAAGAAGTTTGTGGGTGAGGATCATTGAAGAACTAAGTCCTGACGTGGACAATTTACTCCTAGAATGACGGGATTTCTTCAGAAGTGGGCGTCCTAGCATGGACAGGTCTATTTCCCTGGGCTGATGGGAGGTGCTATTCCTAACTTGGACAGGTTCGATTTCTCAGAATTGTTGGAAGGTGGAGTCCTGACGTGGACATTTCCTCAGGTTGACGATATGTGCTAGTCCTAACGTGGACGGATTTGATTTCTCGGTATTGATCGAATGTGAAATCCTGACGTGGACAAGATTGGTTACTCTTCGTGGTGGTGTCCTGACGTGGATCATTTGTTTCCAACAGATATCTTCATTCGTAATGGTGAAATGTGCGTCCTGACGTGGACAAGTTTGTAGTTCCTTGTGATGACAAGATACGAGAGTCCTAACATGGACAAATTTATCCTTCTTCGTGTTGTTGGCAAAGTGTAAGTCCTGACGAAGATATTTCCCCAGCAAGTCGAAGACGCGCGAGTCCTTACGTGGACAAGTTATTTCCCCAGTGGGTCGAGGGTGTGAGTCCTTACGTGGACAAGTCTTATTTCCTCAGCGAGTCGAAGACGCCTGAGTCCTAACGTGGACGAATCAAGACGAGATCAGTGTCCTGACGTGGACGAATCAGAGAAACTATTATCCCTAATAAGGAGAAATGGGTCCTAACGTGGACGAGGTAGTCATTACGCGGACATATCAAGTTGAATTCCTTACGTGGAAAGAGATGATTCCTTACGTGGAAAAAGATAGTTTCCTTACATGGAAGTGACAGCATTCCTGACGTGGAAAGAGTGGAGTCCTTACGTGGACAGATTGAGATGGCATTCCTTACGTGGAAAAATGTAGTCCTGACGCGGACAAATCGGAAGACAATGCTTCCTTACGTGGAAAGACGAGTTTATTCCTTACGTGGAAAGATTAAGTCCTCACGCGGACATATCAAGATTGGTTCCTGACGTGGAAAGAAAGAGATTATTCCTGACGTGGAAGAGATTGAGTCCTGACGCGGACAGATCAAAGAAGATATTCCTAATGTGGAAGAAGAAGATTTACTCCTTACGTGGAAGAATTGGGGGGTCCTTACGCGGACAGATTCAAGAAAAGTTGAGTCCTGACGTGGACGGGTTCGGAACCAAAGTTGAATTCCTTACGAGGAAAGATTGGAGTCCTGACGCGGACATGTCAAGTGGTATTGGAGTCCTTACGTGGACAGATTGATATAGTTCTCCTTATGTGGAAAGAAGATTGTTTCCTAACGTGGAAAGATGAAAGTTTCAGTCCTGACGTGGGCAGATACAGAAGAAATAATTCCTAACGTGGATAAGCGTCACTCCTAACGTGGACAGATGTGATTCCTAACGTGGAAGAGCGTTATTCATAATGTGGACGATGCAGTTTATGGAAATACAGACGGATTATCCCCAGCGGAGTTGCCGAGATGTTTATGGGTTAACAGTAAGTGGAGTCCTAACGTGGACAAGTTTTAGTTGAGATTTCTTCGTATTAACGACAGACAGAGTCCTAACGTGGACAAGCAAGCAATTTGTTATGACAGAATCCTCTTCAGAACGATGAAGACAATCCCCAGCACGGTCGCGCGAGATCAGTGGGTTGCTGTAACAGTCAGATTCAGCTGATGAATGTCGTTCCCCGAGCAGGAGCGCAGTTTATTTCTGCGGTTGGCAAATTTCTGGTTTCACTAGTATTCAACCGTCTCGTACCGCGAATGTCTGAAGGCTCCGGGCTCTTCATCCAATCGGGTCCAAGTCGCTTGAATAGGGGCAGCTGTTGCACCCTAAAATTTGCCCAACCTTATTCTTTGGTTTATGTTTCATTATTACTAGCATTTGCGTATAGGGTCATGTACATAGACTAACCATCTGCATAGCATGAGCATAGCAAGTCATTCAACAGGGGACCAATCATTATTTTCATCTCTAGAGGCCTATCATGAGGTTATTATTCCAATTCAATCATATTCAAGTCATCAGGAAAGAATTTGAAAGCAAAGAGTTCAGCAGATCAAGCCTTGAGATCATCTCCTAGCTGAGGGTATCTGAGGATCAACCAGAGGGTTATGGGCTGTGGATTGAAGGCATGGAGAGCATCTAGACATCTTGAGAGACTTAAAAGGTCATTTGGAGAAGAAAATAAGTTGTTGAGGTGATCACAATAGTTATAACTGAAGACAGTCAACTAGGGTTTCATCTGGGTCAACCCTAGGTCAACCCTAGGTCAATTGACTGACTTAAAAGGGCATTCAAGGCTATTTGAGAGATGTGGGGTTCATCATTGGACATATGAAGAATGATATGGAGATATGACAAGGAGAATTCAAGAGAAATCAAGGAGAAGAGGAGTCACTAAATTAGGGTTTCTCTGTAAAATCCCCTAGTTTAGGTCAAATTTCCAAGCAAGATAAGTCAAAATGCTAGCTTCAAATGGCTTCTTGGCCAACATGAAACTTGTAGAGGATCTCAATACCTTTAATTTGAGTGGTGGAAGACCTCAAGGAGATTTATAGAACTCAAGTTATGGTCCTTGCAAGTTACAGGTCATCTGAGGTGTCTGAATTTTTGTCTGTGGAAGTGACTTGACTTCCAAGCTAATTTTGCCCCTCAAGGAGATTTCAAATGAATTCTTGGTCAACATAAGAATTGTTCCTCATTGTCTTAGCTTTCTAGAATGGTATGGCATGCCTTCATATGATGTGGAGAACTCAACTTATGGCCTTGACAAGCAAAGGTTATTTTGGGCATTTGTGAATTACAGGTCATTTTAACCTATACCCAAAACTCATGCAAGGAGGCCTCAAATGGAAAAACTTACAACATCAAACTTGCTCCAAATGGGATTTTAAGTCTAGAAAGAAGGTCACAAGTTATTGGAGAAGCTCATAGCATGGAGTTGCATGATTGGTCAAAATATGAACTAAAAAGGCTTATAAAGTGAATAATTTCAAATTGAAAAATGGTTTGGGAGATTTACAAGTCCAAATGGAGACTTCCAATATATGATTTTGAATGGAAAAACAATTCTAAGAACAATGGTTCAAACACTTTTTTGAGTTTAGAAGGAAAAAATGAAGTTATCTTTGGTTGCTTGCCTTTTAAGAAACATAATCAAAATGAGCCAAAGTTGGAAAACAAGGGAATGTGTAAGATGGATCTAGAATGTACCATTGGGGTCTATATATTCATGAAAGGAGAATTTGGCAAGGGTTGGCTTCATTTGCACCAAGAATTCCACAAATTTCTCATTCTTGTTCATAAAAGTTTCATTCCAAATCTCTCAAATTCTTCATCAATTTTCCTCAAAATCAATTCAATACTATTCAACATTCATCATAGATCATAATTGAAGCAAGGATTAAGTGATTCTCATCCATTTTCGAGTGCTTTTTTCATCAACATCAAAATCACAAGTTCAAGTGAATAGCATAATTCAAGCAAGGAATCTCCAAAATTGTGCATACAGAATTGAGTACTGAATTGGTGAATCAAGATCCAAGTCTCAAAAGCTTCATATCTTCCATTTCCATAGTTGTTTTCAAGGTTTCTCATCAGGTAAGTTTTCATTCGATTTGCTTAATTCAGTTAGTGTAACATGATTTCATTAGTTTAGACTTGATCTAGGTGGTTAGGAGATTAAGTTAGATGAATTTGGAAAGGATTGGTGATGGTTAGTGACAGGTGCAACAAACTGTTTGGATCAATATCTCTTGGATTAAGGCGTTAGAATGTTAGTTTGATTCATCAGATTAACCTCCATTATGTGTAGATTAGTTTAGGGTAAGTTTGAGGAAGAATGGTGATGGTTCATATCAGTGCATTTCAATGGTGGCCAGTGTTTGATTCAATCGTGTTTGTCGTTGTGGTGAATTTCAAAGGAAACTGATGCCCTAGGATTGTAGAGGGGGAGATTCTGAGCAGGTTTCATGTTTATGGCGTGGCGTTTCACTGCGTGTAGAAGGAGAACCGAAGGGTGTAAAGCTTGCTCGTGCATGGATCCATGGTGAATTGAAACCCTAGGTTCAGTTGAATGGAGGAAGAAGAGATAATCTGGACCCTTCATGTTGAGTAAGACTTTTGACTTCCTAGAAGATCCAATGGCCAGCATTTAATCTGAAGTTTGGAGGGAATTGGGGTTTGGCCCTAAACGCACCGTTTCATTAAATGAAACGGGCGGGCCTGATTGGATTTTGTTATCCCCACCCCCGTGTTAGGCCCAAAACCAAGTTCTAACGTGAATTTGTCACTTTTCTCACCCCCCAGCGATTCTCTTTTTGTTTCACTAATTCAGAGTGGTATTGGGCCCTAATGCAAGCGCTATCTGCACCCCCTGTCTGAGGGCCCATCCAGATATCAACTGGGGCGAGTTTCTATTTCAACCCCCTCCCTCATTTTTAATTCATTTTAATTTTCTTAATTCATTTTAATATTTTACCAATTTCATTAATTCATAACTAATTCATAAAAAATGCATTTTCATCCATTCTTTTTACCATATTTTCATTAAAATGTCTAGAATATTATAGGAAAATAAAATTTCATTTTTAGTTTTATTTCATATTTTTTTCATATTTTCTAAATAAATGTCATATTAAATAGTTTCATTTCATGCATTATTTTTATGATTTTTGTTCTCTTATATGCTTTAATATTTTTTAGTCATTCTTTTTATATTGTTTAGATGAGGTATTCAACTTGTAGAAATATTTTAGTTCCCATTTTTAGAGGTTAATTTTAGGTGATTAATAAATGCTTGAACATCATGTACAAAACTAGGGTTTTAAGTGACAACTTAAGAAGTTTGATTTCATTTCCCTTAGGACTTAGGGTTTGAATAGATTAGTTATGGGACTATATGGGCTATGGGTAGCTATTAGATCCCTTAGAAAAAGTCAGGATTCCCCTACTGCTATTATTACTGTCTGTTATATCTGACTGTCTGGTGTGGTGTGCCCTCTGGGGATTGTTGCTTGCTTGTTTGGGTATTGGGTTTGTCTGGGGCCCTGGGGAAGCTGAAGATTTGTGAAGATGAAGCCATTGGAGATTCAAAGATTGGAGATCAACTGTCAGAATTGAGGAGGAGTTCCTTGCTAGCAGCTGCTGAGGAGACTAGGGTTTAGGAGCTAGGCAGAGCTCTAGATTAGAAAGTTGTTTCTCAAACATGGATTGCCTTGTCTGCATCCATTCTTCTCTGTGATTCAGAGTCTCTCTAGGACACTCACCCCCTTCCTTTGGAAGGCTTGGTGATAGTGTCCATGAGATAGAACTCTTGAGAGAAAATGTCTCTTGTGTTAGAAGCAGTCTGTTCACCACCCTTGGTAGTCAACTGATTGCTTAACACCCAATTCACTCCTGTGACTGATCCCTCATCCTGGAGGTTTGAGCTTGAAGAAAAGCCAGTGTAGATAGAAGACTGATGATCAGAGCCCTTGTCTGAAGGCCATGAAGATGGAAATTGGTGCTTGTGGAAGCATGTGAATGATTGGAGATTACTTGAAGCCAGTTGTTGATTCAGAGCTGCTGATGCTGTTCATTTTTGCTGTATTTCATTTGCTGATGTATTGATTGGTTTTCCTGACTGTATTGTTTGCTGTTTACCCTGCTGGGTTGAAAGTGAAGCCTGTTCACTTTTGCCTATTGTTTTCTAGGTTCGAGGTTGAGTGGGACTCCCTTGCCTCGCTTGTACTGTTGCATCCATGCATTTTACTGTTTTACTGTATATATCTGTTATTATTTCTGTTTCTGCCTATCCCGTAGGATCTCTGTTTCTCTCTGTGCAAGAGAGGAGCATGATAGACACTAGGTCTTAACCCATGCATGATAACATTAGGTTAGTTTGTTTCCCTTCGCAACCGTAGTTTAGAGTTCTGTCTCTTTCTTTCTCAAAACAAACAGAAAAACACATAAAGATTTCAAACACAATAAAAGACACTTCTTTCGTAAAAGAATGTGAACTCATCAAGACGTCATTTTTGTCCTCTTGGACTGTTAATCAGAAAAACCTTTTTCAGAAGGAATAAAATCAATCAAGGACAAGCTTGTGTTTTCCGTAGCCCGAACTACGTTTGCTCTGATCTTTCATGCTGTATGAAAGTACGTAGGCATAGGATGCGATATCCTAGCGAGCAACCTTCCCCTCCTTTCCCGTAGGTAGGCGAACTACGTTGACTCTGATTTCTCGTTCCAGACGGGAATACGTAGGCATAAAGTGCGATACTTTGCCGAGTCATTTTTATTTTCATTTTATTTTCTTTTTAACCCTTGACCTATAGAGTAGATAGAATAACAATCCATACCTGAAAACAAGCGTGGATCCCGTCGAGTACGACGGACGTGAGGGGTGCTAATACCTTCCCCTTGCGTAACCGACTCCCGAATCCAGGTTTTGGTTGCGATGACCATACCTTTCCCGTGTTGTGCGAGGTTTACTCTGAGCGTTTCCTTTCCCTCCCGTGGGATAAATAACGCACGGTGGCGACTCTTCTGTTCAGCCGGCGCCGATTTTCGCAGTAGCGACACACTCCAAAGTACCTACAGTATCAATGAAAGGACCAATCTTGGGGAGATGAATAACAAACCACTTGTATAACAAAGGTACGCAAAAAGATACGTTCTGACCTCTTCAGTTCTCATTCTTATAGTGCACACAATGATAAACGTCGCCTAGAAGCATAGGTACAGGATTCCCTGAAGCAAATATGTGAAACGCATCCAAGTCTACAAAATCTGGAAGGTTAGGAAACAGCATGATACCATGGATACATAGTGATAAGATAGAATTAAACACAATCCAACAACCATCTTTGGAAAACTGCAAAGCTTCAGAAAAAGTAAAGGAAAACCAGACACCCCACTCCTCTTGGCCAACTTCCCTTCAGCTCAGAACCATCCAAATGCAGAGCAGCAGCAAGCTTAGCCAAATCAGGCTCAACATCAGTGTGATAAAATGGCATTCGGTCTAAGATAGGAACACCCAATAACGCATAATACTCCTCTAAGGTAGGCGCCAGTACATAATTCGGAAAAGCAAAGCACCTTAGCTGTGGGTCATAGAACTGTAGAAGAGCATAAAGACCATTAAACTCATATACTGAAGGCTTGCAGACACAACTCAAAAGCTTCCTATAAGATTGCTTGAAGTCTTCCATCACTTTCCTGTTAGCTACAGAGATCAAACTCAACAAAGATCCGATATCAGACAAAAGAACAAGTCACTAGAATCAGGGAGAAAATACGCAACTGCAACATAAATACATGTCAACAAAAATGCAGATGCAAATGCAAATGCACACAGGGGATCAAGATTGGTGTGTTATTGATTGAGAAGAACCAACGCTCCGCTTTGGCAATAACATAGCACTGTTACTGATATGAATCCCTTATATCAAGAACGCAGACTCACACTGCAAAGAGAACCGGGTAGTCTGAAAGTCAAGGTTTCCGGCAATAACCTAATCCCTCTCACAGGTATGGACCTATCACTGACAAGGTTCAGAATCCTACGCGTTCATCAGCGTCTTAGACTTTCGAGAAACGATAATACGTTCACCATTTCTAGTTTGGCATCATAATCTCGCGAAGAGGCCTCACTTAGCTGAATCATAAATGACCGGTCCCCAGAGTCGACAATCCTCAGATCCAAAATCCTCTCAACGCTCCAAAGGACTGAAAAGGAAATCATCAAAGAGAATCTCGTCTGAGCGCGAATTTCATGGGAACTAGTGCATGCAAAGCTTACATGTTCACCACTACTTTCCACTTCTAATGCTAGGGTTATACCTAACAGCATAGCAAAACTGATATATACAATGTTGAAAGTAAAAATGCAATAAAGATAAAGTACAACACACATATACACACCCAAAAGATAAACAAACAAGCTCTAGTAGTGACTCGCATAGGGAACCAGAGTCGCCAGCAGAGTCGCCAGCTGTCGCATCGTTGTGAAAAGGGCCGACAGAAGATAGAAGAGTTGCCACCGATCGTTATTTATCCCAAAAGAGGGAAAGGAAACGATCAGAGAAAACCTTACGAAAATGGGAGAAGACAGGTCATCATAACCAAATCTTGGGTTCGGGAGTCGGTTACGCAAGGGGAAGGTATGAGCACCCCTCACGTCCGTCGTACTCGACGAGATCCACGCTTGTTGCCTATCTAAAAGAGTGTTGAACTATCTATGCTAAAGGCCACAGGGACAAAAGAAAAGAAGAGAGACTCGATAGAGCATCACCGCTCTATGCCTACGTACTCCCTCGTGCAATGGGAAAGTCAGAGTCAACGTAGTTCAGAAAACTACGGGTGAAGGTGGGGGAAGGTTGCTCGCCAAGACATCGCCGTCTTGTACCTACGTATTCTCGTCTGGTACGAGAAATCAGAGCAAACATAGTTCGGGCTAACAAAGATCACAGGTTGGTTCAGAATGTTTTAGACCCGAGTAGGGTTAAACCTTAGTTCTAGCAGTTAGGTGTATGCAGCTCGACCATTGGAGACTTAGGCGTTACCTATTTGCGGTAGAACCAAAAGTTAACAAAACTCTCCTTATGAAAATGGTTTCCAATTAAGATCCCGAAGGATAAAAATATTTGAAGTTTGTTTTTGTGTTTTTTAGACAAAGAAGTGTCTTGATTTATGGTTTGAAACTCATGTTGCACTAAATACTATGACTTAGGAGTGAATACGTCGCATGTCGTCCAAAGGACATACGCTAAACACTCTAGAAATTTGAGAGGAGGCCCCCCAATCATCATTCCACGAGTACTTAAGGCTCGTAGCGTACAATATAAATTATCCTTTATTAAGTGTTTTGAAGATGTTTGAAGATGAGAAGAGAGAGACAACCTAAAGGGAGACTAAGACTCAACCTAATGTCTCATACAAAGTGCACCTATGATTGGGATAAAAGGGAATGCTACCTAATGTTATAATGCATGGGTTCAAGTCTAAGGTCTATAATAATCAATCTCGAACAAGAGAGATTAGAGGTCCTAAGGGAACATGGCGAAGAAGAAAGAAGAATGAAGCAAAAGATAGAGAAAGTATGCAAACATGTAATGCACAATTAGAATGAATGTGGGGGAGGAACAAAGTGTGGGGCAGTAGCCTCCACAAGCACATCTCAACCTCAAGCGTGCATATGAGAATATTCACAAGGATGCAAGCAAAGAAAATAATGCACACCCACAAACAAGAACACAAACAAGAGTGAGATGAAATGGGAGAAATGAACTTCCTACAACCATTTGTCATCAATCACCATGCCCAAAGGCAAACCAAAATTAAAGGAAGAAGCCATGATTAAATGGGAGAATGGGAGGAAATGTGAGGACATCAAGGAACTCAAATGGGAAACTCAACCAAAGCAACACCATAATCATCCAAGCAAACACAAGAAGAGTCCTCAAAGAATCAACATTCATGATATGTTTAAGGTACCTCCAAAGGAGGGACTAAACCATATCAAATGGGAATCAAAGGTCATTGGACAGAATAGGGGATGAGAGGAGAGAATGCACAAAGCAAAGGATCAAACACATCAAAAGGAATGCAAGAATAGGCAAGGCAAAAGACCTAGGTCTTAAACAACTTCAACATTTGGAAACCAAATGGAATGCCTAAAAGAAATGAAACCACAACAAGCATCAAACAAGTTTATGACCTATAAATGAGCATTCAAATACCTCAACATGTTAGAAGTACGAATCAATAAGAGTTGAGAGCCCAAGGGATCCATAGAAGTCATTTCCCATTCAAACTAGGTCAAATGCATGTGTGAACCACCCTTAGAAGTAACTTAACTTGTAAGATACCTCAAAAAAAGGAAAAAGGCTCAAAATAAACCAAATAAAATCCCAAAATCACATAAGAGGGTTGGCAACCAGAGACCAAAGGATTACAGCCAATGTCACTTCACAACATCACCAAAGAATTTGATTCACAAGGGTTCCCCATTGTGAAGGAGGGTTATCGAGGGTCAACAAGAATGACTTAAAAGTCAAACCAAAAATGATCAAACCAGAGGGAAAACCATCCTATAACACCCTTCATCTCATCCTTCAAATGAGAAAAAAATTTCAATCATTGGAGATAAAGATTGATCAAGAAACTAGGCATGAACAAGAAAGAACAAGAAATAATTCAATTAAAAACAACTCCAAACAATAAATCCCATTTTAATTGAAAAATAAACCAAAAATGAAATTAAAAATTCCAAAAATTAAATGATACATTAAAGCATCTAAAAATATTTTTTTGAGGGATTTGAGCACATTTGGAACTATTTTTAAAAGAATTAAATCAAAACAGAAACAAAAAATAAAATAAAGCAATTAATTGAAACAGTGCAAATAGCAAGATCTGCAGGCAAAAACATTGGGTTGGGTTAACAAGGGGGTGCAAATAACGCTGCAAAGCCCAACTCCCTCAGCTAAGTGAAACGAGGCGTTTCACTAAATGAGTTGGCAAGCTGACCAACACGCAAGCCAGTTAAACGAATCCTGACCATCCATCAACCAAGGTCAATAGGTCAAAAGCACAACATATCAGCGCCCCTGAAAGAGAACCAGACAAATGGATCTATGAGTGTTTGGAGGCCCAACATGGCCTGGTTATGGTGAATTACAAAAATACCCAATTTGGAATGTGAGCTTCATGCATACGTGAAAATGGCTCCAATTCCACTTGAATTTTATTTGAATCAGCTGCTGGCAATGTGAATTGATCATGTGGATGGAAATTAAGCCTTAATTTGATCCAATGGTGGAGATTTGAAATGAAACTTCTTCTTGAAGTTATTTGCATTTACACGTGAATTTCATACCCTGGACCAAAATTGACTTGGGCATTCTTCTTGTTGGACCATTATGAATCAAAATGAGTACAAACATGGCATGTAAATATTCCAAAACCAATTCAATTGAATTCATGACTTTTAAGTCCATTTTCACATAATTTTCTTCACCAATCTCCTCATCCTTGCCAAATTCATGACAATTTGGTGTTCCACGATGAATTGAGATCATTTGGAGCAAGTTTCATGTTGATCAAAGTTTTATTTGAAGTGCATAAGTGGATGAAAAGGACCTATGATGAAAATGACCTATAATCTCACTTTCCCAAAATACCTCTGCCTTGCAAGCTTCATAACTTGAGGAACAACTTTCATAAAGCTAAGATCATGAGGAACAACTTTCATGTTCATCAAAAGTTGAGGTGAAACATGATTATAGGTCAAAATTGTCTTGGAAGTTGGTTGAATGAAAATATGGTTCATCTGAGACCTCTAACTTGTCAACATTATAACTTGAGTTCTAGAAATCCAATGGATGAGTTCTAGTACTCAAAATAAAGCTAAGAATATGCTCTACAAGTCTATTATTTTCATCAAAGTGAGATTAAGCTTGTATCTTGAGATATGTGGTCTTGAAATTAGGCACTAAACAGGGGATTTTACACTAACAAACCTCTGAAACCCTAATTTAGTAACTTCTCACACTCTTGATTCTTCCTGATTTGATATTGAAATAACATCTTATATGTCTCAACACAACCATCCATGAATCCAATGACTTGGAATTAAGTCTCAAACTCCTTCAAGTCCTCTGTTGACTTTGCACTAGACAGATGAAACCCTAGGGACTTGTGAACCCCTGATGATTTGAACTGAGCCCTCTTGCTTGAACTAGGAATATTTGATATTTTTCTCTTGTGATGCACACCTCTCTTGATCCCCTGCAGATGACAATGTTATGCAAAATGCAAATGCTAAGAAATGAAATGAAACATAAACCGAGTAAGAAAAAAGGGTGGGCAAATTTTGGGGTACAATAATGGCGAGCAACCTTCCCCACCTTCACCCGTAGTTTTCCGAACTACGTTGACTCTGACCATCCCATTGCACGAGGGAATATGTAGGCATAGAGCGAAGATGCTCTATCGAGTCTCTTTTATTTTCTTTTGTCCTGTGAGCCTGTAGCTTAGATAGATAAACACACCCTTCGACTAGACAACAAACATGGATCCCGTTGAGTACAACAGACGTGAGGGGTGCTAATACCTTCCCCTTGCGTAAATGACTCCTGAACCCGAGATTTGGTTGCGATGACCTTATCTTTTCCCTTTTCGTCAGGTTTTCTCTGATCGTTTCCTTTCCCTCTCTTTGGGATAAATAACGAACAGTGGCGACTCTTGTGTTTTTCCGCCGGGTGTTTTTCACAGTTGCGACAGCTGGCGACTCTGCTAGGGAAATATATGGTTCCCTATGTGAGTCAATCCTAGCGCTTGTCTATTGTGCTTCTTTGGGTGTTTACTTTTATGTACATTATATGTTGTATATTACTGCATTTGCATTTTTTTTATCATATTATGTTGCTGTTGTGCTGTGGGGCAGGTTGTTCCATTGAGAGATAAGCCCAATACCCAGGCTTGAGTATACATATAGGATTAGTGTGGAGAGTAGCGGGAGCATGGGAGGCGTTTGGCCATACAATAGCTCGTGCGAAATTCACATCCAGACGAGGTTTTTCTTTGGAGATATTCTATCCTGCGCGTCAGGTGCAGTTGAATTGAGGGCGTATCGATTTAGAAAGACTAACGACTCTAAAGACCGTTCATTGGGAAGTCAGCTAAGTGAGGCCGCTTTGTTTGACTATGATGCCAAACTAGAAATGGTGAACATATCATCGTTTCTCGAAAGTCTGTGACGCTGATGACCTGCATAGGATGTCGTACCTTTCAAGACTAGAACCCACATGTGAGAGGGGATGGGTTTGCAGGAAAATTGACCTTCCACCAACCCGGTTTTCTCGTCGGTGTGAAATTTTGATCCTGAGTACTCCGGCTTTCTATCATTTCGATGTTCTGATGAGAGCAGAGCTATGGTTGTATTCAGTCAATGACACAACAAAAAGTTTGAGCATTGGATACCTTGATCCCATGTGTGCATCTGCATAATCATTCTGCATTTAACATTGCATGTCTGTGTGTGTTACAGGTTCTCGTCTATCCTTTGATTCTGGTATCGGTCTTTTGTAGAGATGGAAGTTGGTAGAAAGAGGATTGTGGTATACAAGTTTCCTGCACCTGAGTTGGGACCTTTATTTTGTCTGATTTCCCTGGCTGATCCTGGCGTCCTGGAAACCTTCAGTGAAGATTATGGGAGAATTCTGAATCTTGTCCGTCAGATCACGAGTTATGAGCATGGAGCTATCCATACCCTATTATAGTTTTATGATCCACCACTGTGATGTTTCACGTTCCCGGACTATGTGTTGGTTCTGCCTTTGGAGGAGTTCGCGTTTATCTTAGGTGTTCCGGTTCAAGATAAGGTGTCGTTCTTCAGTTCCGAAGAAAAACTTGATCTCGAGAAGTTACCCGCCGCTCTTTATTTGAGCGCCTTTGAGTTGGTAGACCATGTTGTTAGCAAAAATGGAGTTTTCGGCTTTGATTTATCTTTCTTGATGGATAAGACCCGAAAGTATGCTAAAGAGGGTTGTTGGGTGGTTTTCAGTGCTATCTTGGCTCTGTGCTTCTATGGCATTGTGTTGTTCCCTTATATACCGGATTTCATGGATCTTAATGCTTTTCATATCTCCGCCTCCGGGAATCCTGTACCTACTCTTCTGGGGGATTTGTATCATTCAGTACATTACAAGAATGAGAAGAGAAGAGGGAAAATGGTTTCTTGTTGTGCACCACTTTTGCACAAGTGGTTTGTTGATTATGTTCCTCGCTCTGGAGCTTTTGTGGATTTAGCGAACTCGTCTAAATGGTCAAAGAGGCTTATGGGTTTAACAGAAAAGGATATTGCCTGGTTCAATCGAGACCTGCTTGGTCGTGAGCTTATCTTTAGTTGTGGTAGCTTTCCTAATGTGCCTTTGATGGGGAGGAAAGGCGGCATCAACTATAATCCTTCTCTTGCTGTGAGGCAGTTTGGTTATGCTTTGAGAGGACCTTTGAAAGAAGAAGAAGTGTAGGAATCTCTGTACTTCACCGGTGTAGCGGATCCTTGTATTTTGGCCAAATTCGTGGACGCATGGGGCAAAATTCACAAGAAGGGAAAGCTTTCTTTAGGCAAAAGCGATTGTAGAGCATATGACCCTTACTTGGAGTGGATTCAGAAGAGAGTTGGGAAGGTTCTATTGCCATTTCCTATCGAAGAACCATTGTATCCTTTAGTCATTGAGCAACCTACTACGGTCGACATCCTGAGGTATGACGAGCTTTAGTAGAGAGGAAAAGCTGCACAAAGAGAATGAAGAATTATTACAAGAGATCGGTCAGCTGAAGCATGATAAAGGTGAAACTGTTTATTTGGCCAAGACAAAGTCAGAGTCGTTGATCAAGTTGGAGAAAGAACTTGCTGATCAGGTACAAGTATGAGAGCGGGTCGGTCATGATTTAAAAAGCACCTGCAACATTTTAAAGTGCAAGAAGGAGGATTTAGATAGAGCATATCTAAAGATATTCAAGTTCGATGAGCAATGGAATGCTACTTTGACCGCCAACAAGAGTAGAGAGGATCAGCTTCGTACTCAGGTCGATAATTTGAAGGCGCAACTCAAGGCTAAGGAGAAAGAGGTATTGATAGAATCGTCCCGCCGATGCACGATTGAGCAGAAATACCAGGAGACTTTACCAGCACTTGAAGAGCTCAAGATACGCGCAGATGTGAAGAAACCCATGCTTGAAGATGTCTTCAGTGAAGATGCTTGGGAGGATCATTGTTGTTATCTTCGGGATGTGATACGCAAAAGGGATATCCTCATCAGAGAGTTGGTTGATAGACCAGATTATCCAGATACAAAGGAGATTCTTAGGGAGGCTTAGGCCTGGGGCAAAGAGCATGACTACTAGGGAGGCTTATCTTTTATAGCTTCTTTGTTTTTTGTATCTTGATCATCACCAGAGATGTTGGATGAGATCAATACCTCTTTGTATGCGAATATTCATCATTTTGTTGTATTGGCTCAACTTTATCTGATATATGAGAAGATTATCATGGTGTTCTTATCCATATCTGCTGTTCTTATTTTATGGAAACTAGAATCAAGGGGGAGATCTCCCTGTAAATACATAGACATGTCTGCATTTTGCATCTTGCATTTTCATTTGCATCACAGGTGTTCTCGATGGCCTTCTGTTCCTAACTCTACTTGGTTTTCTTCAGTAAAAGGATTGAGGAGTTCAGTTTCCACAGGTATTCAACTCGAGGGAATCAAAAAAGAGTAATGGATCAGGTTCAAGCTGAATTGCATGAAGTCAGGGCTCGTATGGCCCAATTTATAAAGCTGATGGAGACTGTTGCTAGTGGGCATGAACAATTAAAAACTATGGTCCAGCCGTTGATAGCACGTGTTGACGAAGAGGGCATTTTGCACGGAGGAGCTGGTGTATTCCTCCACCGATCGGTGGATCTGTTCCACAAGGTATTCCTACTGTTGTCATACCTCCGGGCGGTGGTGTTGCGAATGAGAATGTTAATGTTGCTGGTAATGGACGTGTGGGGTTGTGCACGGGGCTTCTGGTCCTCATTAGGAAGATAATCAGGATGATGTCTTTTCCATGAGAGATATGGAGGGTGGTTTACCAACTGAAGCTGACTGAAGGTTTAAATTGATTGAGGAGAAGATGAAGTCTTTTGAGAATTAGAACTCTTTGGGTCTCGATGTGTCAGATCTTGGTCTAGTTCCTGGGGTCAGGAATCCTCCAAAGTTTAAGGTACCCGATTTCGACAAATATAAAGGGACGACCTGTCCAAGAGTGCATATTTGGGCATATTTCAAGAAAATGCCCGCTTAATCCGATGATGAAAAACTGCTAATTCATTTTTTCCAAGATAGTCTGGCAGGGGCATCTTTGGAATAGTGATCTAGCGCATAATAGTGATCTAGCGTCGGACATGGTACAATTGCAGAGTTTGTCGCAGAAAAGTAATGAGAGCTTCAAGGAATATGCCCAGAGATGGCGGGATCTAACTGCAAGAGTGCAACCCCCTATGGTAGAAAGGGTGCTGAACGACATGTTCATGGCGTTGTTGCCTGGTGTGTATTTTGAGAAGTTGATAGGATGCATGTCTGCAGGGTTTTCTGATTTTGTTATGGCTGGTGAAAGAGTTGAAAGTGGGATTAAGTCTGGAAAGATTCCAGATGGTGGTGGATCCTCTTCAAGAGGAACAAAGAAACCATATTCAGCGAACCCGAAGAGAAGGGAAGGGGATGCAAATGCTCTTTCTCACAAGGGTAAAGGTAGAGCTCAGTCCCGTTATAATCAACAGGTTTCTACTATAGATATCCCGGCCGCAACTCATCAGCGAGTTAGTGTTCGTCGACCTTATAATGCTAGACGCATAATGGTTGATAGACAGTTTGAGAATCCTCCGATGCCATATTCTCAGTTGTTACAACATCTGCTGCAGTTACAGCTAGTCCAGAAGAGGACATTGGCTCCTCTCACCGGTACACGACCTCCTGGTTACGATGCAAATGCCAGATGTGAGTTCGATTCTGGCACCCCGGGCCATAATATTGACAATTACAAAGCCTTCAAGCACAAAGTTGAGGATTTGCTTAACTCCGAGGATATCAACTTCACCAACGATGGGCCTAATGTGAATCAAAATCCGATGCCAAATCATGGGGCAGCAGGGGTTAATGCTGTTATTGAGGGAGAGAAATTAAATATGATAACTGATGTTGGGGATTTGAAGACTCCATTGAGCTTTGTGAAGGATAGGTTGTTGGAAAAGGGGGTGTTTCCTGGTTGTTCTACTGACTGCTCAGAATGTGAAGCGCAACCTGAGGGTTGTGATCTTTTGAGGAAAGGTATTCAGAGAATGATTGGTTAGGGTTGTTTCTAATTTGACAAGGTTGTAAAAGACGATGTTGAGGATAAGGTGAGTAATGATGGAAGCGAAGTTTCTACGATCTCTATTCCGTACCGGACAATCAACATTCCAACGCCTACTAGGCCAGCTCCGGTTGTCATTACTGTACCTGGACCTGTCCTATATGAAATCTCTAAAGCCATCCCATGGAACTATGGGGGAGAGGTGTTCTGTAATGGGAAGAGACAGGAATGGACAACGCCTACAGATGGAAGTTCGTCGGTTGAGAATATAGGTGGTGTCGGAGGTATTACTAGAAGTGGTAGGATCTTTTCTCCACCAGAGGTTAACATTGATTAGAATGACAAAGGTAAGGGTAAGGTCGTGATTGAGGAGAATATACAACAACAGGTTGGTACTGATGTCTTTTCGAAAGACGCAGAGGAATTTATGAGGCTCATCCGAAAAAGTGACTCCAAGATTGTGGATCACTTAAATTAGACTCCTTCGAAGATTTCAATTCTGTCATTATTGTTGTGTTCGGAGGCACACCGCAACGCTTTATTGAGAATCTTGAATGGAGTATATGTACCCCAAGTGATTTCTGTCAATCAGTTAGAGGGGGTAGTAGCTCATATAAATGCCAGTAATGGTCTTGGTTTTACTGATCTGGATTTGACTCCTACCCGGAGAAACCATAATTGTGTTTTTCATATATCTATGGAGTGTAGAGGGTCTTTGATGTCGCATGTCCTGGTCGATACAGGATCATCTCTTAATGTGCTTCAAAAGAATGCGTTGATGAAATTGGATACTCGAGGTTTGATATGCACGCCAAGTGATTTGGTTGTGAGGGCTTTTGATGGGTCTAAGAGATCAGTGTTTGGGGAGATTATGATGCCTATTCAGGTAGGGCCAGAGACTTTTGATGCAACTTTTTACATTATGGATATCCAGCCGGTATACAGTTGTTTGCTTGGCCGACCTTGGATACATGCTGCGGGAGCAGTCACTTCAACGTTGCATCAGAAGCTGAAATACATGATGGAAGGGAAAATTGTCACGGTATGCGGTGAAGAGGACAGTATGGTCAGCCATTTGTCATCCTTCAAGTATGTGGAAGTGGACAGGGAGATCCACGAAACATTATACCAGGCATTTGAAACGGTTCAGATTCAGGAGAAGTCTCCTGTAGAAGCCAAGAGCCCAAAGGTTTCAATGTTGTCGCTCAAGGAAGCTCGTGCTATCATAGAATTCGACTCGTCACAGAAGTAGGGCCAAGTTCTTAATGTTCCCGTCAAGAAGGACAAGTTCGGCCTGGGATACAAACCCTCTAGTTCTTCTCAAAGCATTCTGAGGTACAGGGGACCTGTGCAATTCACCAGCAGTGGTGTGATATTTGACAGAGTTAATACCGTCGGAGATGACGAAGGTGACAGCGATTGTGATATGGATGCCTGGATTCGTCCATGTACTCCTGGTCAAAAGCTGTGCAATTGGACTACGGAAGAAGTCATTCATGTTACTACTGCAGAGTAATGTTCATAGTTTTGTTTATGTTCAGTCCTACATTCTGCCCAAGACGTAGTGACCCAATTTGTGGGAACCTCTTGTTAGTTTCACTTTATCATAAATAAAGGACGTTTTTCGCATATTGTGATCCTTGTTTTTCCTGTTTTTCTTTTGCATTTATATTAAACAGAAAAATGGTAATGTGTTTTGTTTGTTGTATCGCATAATAAACATAAACATCATCATGCAGGTCTTTTTTATCAGATGCCACCGATTCAAGTTCAGCTATGACTTTGTATGACTTTGATAATCCCATTTATCAAGCTGAAGAAGAGACCGACAAAGACGGTGGACTACCCGAAGAGTTAGCCAGACTTCTCAAGCAAGAGGAAAGGGTCATTGTGCCTCATCAGGAGGATATTGAAGTTATCAATCTGGGTACCGAAGATGATAGGAAAGAGGTAAAAGTGGGGGTTGCATTGGAAGACAGTATCAAGAGAAGATTGGTTGAAATGCTCCGTGAGTATAAGGATATCTTCGCTTGGTCTTACCAAGACATGCCTGGGCTGGATACAGATATTGTGGTACACCGGTTACCTCTTAGAGAATAATGTTCGCCAGTCATGCAGAAGTGTAGGCGGACAAGGCCTGGCATGGTAGTCAAGATAAAAGAAGAAGTTCAGAAGCAGTTGAATGTTGGTTTTCATGCTGTCACGAATTACCCTCAGTGGGTCACTAATATTGTTCATGTGCCTAAGAAAGATGGAAAGGTCAGGATATGTGTTGATTACAAAGACCTGAATAAAGCGAGCCTGAAAGATGATTTCCCGCTCCCCCACATTGATGTGTTGGTTGATAATACCACTTAATATTCTGTGTTTTCCTTCATGGATGGATTCTTTGGGTATAACCAAATCAAAATGGCCCAAGAGGACATGGAGAAAATTACTTGCATCACACCATGGGGAACTTTTTGCTATAAGGTAATGCCTTTTGGATTGAAAAATGCAGGGACAACCTATCAACAGGCAATGGTGGCTCTCTTTCATGATATGATTCATCATGAGGTTGAAGTATATGTTGATGACATGATTGCAAAGTCACAGATGGAGGAAGGACATCTGGTCGATCTTCTGAAATTGTTTGAAAGGTTAAGGAAATTCAAGCTGAGGTTGAATCCTAACAAGTGCACCTTCGGAGTGAGATCTGGAAAGTTACTGGGTTTCGTTGTCAGTGAGAAGGGTATTGAGGTAGATCCTGCCAAAATAAGAGCTATACAAGAAATGCCTGAGCCGAGAACGAAAAAAGAGGTTCGTGGTTTCCTGGGGAGATTGAACTACATTGCAATGTTCATATCTCATCTTACAGCCACTTGTGAACCAATTTTCAAATTACTAGAAAAGATCAAAAGGTCAGGTGGATTGGAAATTGCTAGAAGTCATTTGAAAGAATAAAAGAATATCTGCAGGAACCTCCAATACTCATGCCTCCAGTTGCAGGGAGACCTCTGATCATGTATCTCACGGTTCTTAAGAATTCAATGGGATGTGTGCTCGGTCAACAAGACAATTCGGGTAGGAAAGAGCATACCATCTACTACCTGAGTAAGAAATTCACTAATTGTGAGTCGAGATACTCAATGCTGAAAAAAACATGTTGTGCACTCGCTTGGGCTACTAAGCGTTTGAGACAGTACATGTTAAACCACACAACCCTGTTGATTTCGAGGATGGATCCGATCAAGTACGTCTTTGAAAAACAAGCTCTCTCCGGAACAATTGCCCGATGGCAAATGGTTTTAACAAAATATGATATTCAGTATGTTTCCCAAAACGCCATTAAGGGAAGCGTTCTGTCGGAATATCTTGCTGAACAGCCAATTGAGGATTATCAGTCGATGAAGTTTTATTTTCCAGATGAAGAAGTCATGTTTTTGAGCTGAGGATTAAGAATCTAGATGTGTACGGCGATTCAGCGCTAGTCATCAATCAAATCAAAGGAGAGTGGGAAACTCGTCAGGCCAACCTGGTGCCCTACAAGGACTATGCAAGGAGACTGTTGCCTTTCTTTGGTAGAATTGAGTTCCATCATGTGCCAAGAGCTAAGAATCAGACGGCAGATGCCTTGGCCATGCTATCCTTAATGTACAAAGTGAATTACTATAATGAAGCTCCAGCTATCACCATTATGCGTCTTGATAGACCCGCTTTTGTGTTTGCAATTGAGAAGGCATCAGATGGAAAGCCTTGGTATTTTGATATCAAGCATTTTCTCAAGACTCAAGAGTACCCATCTGGGGCATCTAGCAAAGATAAGAAGACTTTGAGGAGGTTAGCCGATAATTTTTATCTGAATAAAGATGATGTGCTCTACAGGAGAAGCTTTGGCATGGTCTTGTTGCGTTATGTTGACGAACATGAAGCAAGCCTGTTGATGGAGGAAGTCCACGAGGGTTCTTTCGGTACTCATGCTGCTGGACATGCAATGGCTAGAAAATTGTTGAGAGCTGGGTATTATTGGATGACCATGGAATCCGATTGCTTAAAATACGCCAGAAAATGCCATAAATGCCAAATTTATGCTGATAAGGTGCATGTGCCCCTGACTCCTCTGAATATGTTAACGTCTCCATGTCCTTTTGCTATGTGGGGAATCGATATGATTGGAAAGATTGAGTCGACTGCTTCTAATGGACATCGTTTCATTCTGGTTGCGATTGATTACTTTACGAAGTGGGTAGAAGCAGCTTCCTTTGCCAATGTCATGAAGCAGGTGATAGCCCGATTCATAAAGAAGGACATCATTTGTCGTTACAAAATTTCAGAGAGAATCATCACTGATAATGGTTCAAATTTGAATAACAAAATGATGAAGAAACTGTGCCAGAGTTTCAAGATTGAACATCACAACTCTTCTCCATATCGTTCGAAGATGAATGGCGTTGTTGAGGCAGCTAACGAAAATTTCAAGAAGATTGTGCAGAAGATGGTTGTAACCTATAAGGATTGACACGAGATGTTTCCCTTCACTCTTCACGTTTATCGTACCATGGTACGTACGTCAACCGGGGTAACTTCTTTCACACTAGTGTATGGTACGGAAGCTGTCCTACCATTAGAAGTTGAGATTCCTTCTTTAAGGGTACTGACAGATGTGAAGCTTGACGAGGCTGAGTGGGTGCAGACCAGGTTGAATCAGCTGAGCTTGATTGACGAAAAGAGATTGGCAGCCATTGATCATGGCCGATTGTACCATAGTAGGATGAAGAAAGCCTTTGATCTGAAAGTGCATCCTCGGTGCTTCTAGACGGGTAACTTGGTGTTGAAAAGGATCCTTCCTCCTCATATAGATCACATGGGAAAACGGACTCCTAATTATGAAGGTCCGTACGAAGTGAGAAAGGTTTTCTCTGGCGGAGCCTTATTACTATCTACCATGGATGGTGAGGATTTTTCATCCCCTGTGAACGCAGACGCGGTTAAAAAATACTTTGGTTAAAAGAGACCCACTGGACAGAAAAAGAAAAGTCTAGGAAAAAATGGGGCATCCTG
The DNA here is from genome assembly GCA_963859935.3 of Lathyrus sativus. Taxonomy (NCBI): domain Eukaryota; kingdom Viridiplantae; phylum Streptophyta; class Magnoliopsida; order Fabales; family Fabaceae; genus Lathyrus; species Lathyrus sativus. Next base: position 274,746,244 of record OZ012739.1, read on the forward strand.
GCGAACTAGAAAAAGAAAAGGTTCGGGCAAAAATTAGGGATAAAAAGAAAAATGTAAACCCGCAAAGTTGAAAACCTGGAAAGGCGACTTTGGCAAAAATGGGTATCCCAGTGGATTGAAAACCCGAAAGAACGATTCAGGAAAAAGTTAAGGATTAGAAAGCAAATGACTGCGGTCTGCGTTCGATCTGTAAGCATGTGAGCAGTTATCCCGAAGGAAAGTAGTTATCCAGAAGGCGAAACATGGGGAACATCGAAGACATACATGTCATAGCTGAGTCGACACATGGTGGTTGTCTGTTTCCACATTGCCAACATTTATATATATTCTTTTGATTTTATGCAATTACCACTTTTCAAGAATTGCATCCAAATTGTAATTCGCCTATTTACAGGCCCTTTTATCAATAAATTATTCATGTTAGTCAAAGAATTTTCCGTTCCTTGTTCAAATGAGGCTTTACAGAGCATAACAGAAGCAATGATTTTTCTTGGACGATAGGTATCATGAATGATAACCAAAGTAACCATTTTGCATGTAAGGCATGTTGTTGTTTGTTGCAGGATGACAGGGTCTTCTCCCCGGTAGAGTTTCCCCAGTGTTGAGGTCTTAACGACAGTACATGGTGATTCACTTTTCCCCTAGCGGGAACTCAGAGTTTTGTTTCCCAGCGTAAGCGGATGCGTATGCCCTAGCAAGTTTTCGAAGGGGTCATTCATGTGGAATGCAGTCAGGCATTTTGTTCAACAAAGAGTTGGTTTCTCCGCAAAATCGCGTTATTAGATGTCGCCAGCGAAAGTGTGGCGTGTCTCGTGCAGAATAAAGTTTTGTCTCCCTACAATAATCCCCAGTAGGGTGGATTTGTTCTCAGAATATTCCCGAGCAGAGTAAGGTGGAAGGATATTCCCTCGGTGGCAGGGTAAATTGCAATCCAGTATTATTCTCCAGCAGAGGAAACGTCTTTGACGCCCTTCCCCCAACAGGAGTCGACGTTTTGGTGTCTTTCCGGTAATATTGGTATTCAGGGCACCTTCCTCGAGTAGAATTTAGTGATGATTCCTTCGACAGGGTAAGTGTTCAAATAGAAGCTTAACTCATTCCTCGGTAGAGGCCTCTGATATTCCTCAGTAGGGCGGGTGCGTCCCCACCGGTGTGGAGTTTCTTTCCAAGCAGAGTGGAGCTTTCAGTATGGTTCTTGATTCCCCACTGAGTGGTTTGTTTGGTGTTTTCCCATCAGGGCGAAGATTTTCAGGAAAGGCCATCCAGGGAATTTCCCCAGCCGAGTCTTTTGTTCCCTAGAAGGGTGGTATTGGGGTAGGCCATTCAGGGCACTTTCCTTAGTAGAGTTTGCATTGATCCCAAGCAGAGTGGATTTTTTTTTGTTCTTGTCTGAGCAGTATAACCCATGAGAGTTCTTTTCTTAGAGGCCAACATAAGTCCAATCGTAATTGGCATATCCTATCTTGCCCCGACAGGGTTGTTCCCTTCAGCATTTATTTTGCTGAGGTGGTTCATTTGCATTTTAATTTTTCCATAACATCCTCCTAAATGCGTAGCATTTCCATTTCGTATGGAGCATTGCGCCATTTTCAAACATATGCATCTGAAACATAAGCCAGGTTTGGTGCTAGAGGGTGTTTGATCCAGGAGATTTTCGTGTTATCCCTGTTGGTGTGGATCTTTGGGTTGGTCAGTTTATCGGTTTCCTTCCTAGCCATTCGTTTGGTTAAACGTCTTCTCTCTTTAGTTAAGTCGTTTGGTTAAACGTCTTCATTCTCTCCAGGTGAGTTGCTTATAAGCACTTTCTTCCCTGGTCGAGCCTGTTGTTCAGATGTCTCTTTTCCCCAACAGAGTTGTTTGGTGAACTGATATTCTCCTCCTCGGCAAAGTTGTTTGTTTAAACCTCTTTTTTCCTATTGGGATTTTCGTTGCAAATTGAGAGTCGGTTGATTCTATTGCATGCCTCTTCCGGGTGCGTTATCCCAACTTTTGGTTGGTACTCCCCAGCGTGGTCCGAATTATTGTGTTTGGTATTCCAACTTTTGGTTGGTAATTCTAGGGTGGTTTATCCTAACTTTTGGTTGGTAATATCTGGTTTCCTCTCGCGAAGTCTTTATTCCAGCTTTTGGTTGGTAATCTTTGCTTCGTTCCAACTTTTGGTTGGTGACCTATTGGCGTTTGGATGTTATTCTAACTTTTTGTTGGTAATGATTGTTTTCTTCAGCAAAGTCGGATATTCTAACTTTTAGTTGGTAACCTTTGTTGTGGTCAGTTTGCTCTCGTTTAGCGTTTCCGACGATCCTAACTTTTGGTTAGCAGCCTTTTATTCCAACTTTTGGTTGGTAATCCCGAATGATTATTCCAACTTTTGGTTGGTAGTCTTCTGTGGTGGAGTCAGCGTTGTTCAGCGTCCCTAACGATCCTAACTTTTGGTTAGTAGCTTTTGTTCCGACTTTTGGTCAAGGAGGATTTTTCTTGGTGATCCTAGGTTTTGGTTAGTAGCTTTTGTTTCGAATTTTGATCGATGATAATCTTTCTGGCAATCCTAACTTTTGGTTAGTAGCCTGTGTCCCAACTTTTGGTTGGATTCTATCCCCTGCAGACGTTATCCCAACTTTTGGTTGGTAATCTGTTACTTGTTGGACATTATCCCAACTTTTGGTTGGTAGTCTGTTGCTTGTTGGACGTTATCCCAACTTTTGATTGGTAGTCCGTTGCTTGTTGGACGTTATTCCAACTTTTGGTTAGTAGTCTGTTGCTTGTTGGACGTTATCCCAACTTTTGGTTGGTAGTCTGTCGCTTGTTGGACATCGTTCCAACTTTTGGTTGGTAATCCTCAACGGAGTCGAAAGCTTTGTTGACGTTATTCCAACTTTTGGTTGGTCGTCTTCCTTTTCTGGATTTGTTATTCCAACTTTTGGTTGGTAGCGTTGTCTGTTTCCAACTTTTGGTTGGTGAGATTTTGTTGAAAGTGATTCCATCTTTTGGTTGGAAGCTTATGGTCGTTGTGTTTCATCGGATGTTTTCAACTTTTGGTTGATAGTTTAGGATCAACGTTGTTTGGTATGGCGGCGATTCCAACTTTTGGTTGGTAGCTTTTATTCATTACCTTTTTGTTGCATACTAACTTTTGGTCAGTGTATTCCCCAGTGAGGTAGCCCGTCATTTCACCTTCGGTCAATGTTATGTGTTGTACCCCAAAATTTGCTCAACCTTTTCTTGTCTGATTTATGTTTCATTGCATTTCATTTGCATAGTTACATCATGTACATAGTTCAATCATTGGCATATCATAGCATAGCATGCCTCCAACAAGGGATCAAGGTGTCTACCAAGAGAAGAGCCTAGCAAGGTGTGTTATCCAAGATGAGAAGTCATCCAGGCCATCAAGAAAGGATTTGAAGTCTTGAGAAGTTTGAGTGCCTACATGTGGGTTTTGCTCCTATCTTGAGGAATATTGAGAATCATCAGCGGGATGTGGAATATGTAATGTGAATTTGAGGTGTGTATGGATCTCATGGGGTGCCTAGAGGGCCATATTGAAGTTGATACAAGTCATTGATTCAAGTATGAAAGCCACAGTTGAGGTGCAGTCAACTAGGGTTTCATCTGGGTCAACCCTAATTCAATTGTGCAAATTGGAGAGCATCAAAGCCTACCTTGAGTTCATGGGATTCATGGTTTGGTATGTTGATACATTTTTGGTGTTGTGCCAAGATCAAATCAAAAAGAATCAAGAATGTGGGAAGTTGCTAAATTAGGGTTTCAGTGCAAAGTACCCTGTTTAGTGCCTAACTTCAAAGCCATATAAGTCAAGATACAAGTTTCAAATGGATCTTTGGCCCACATGAAACTTGTAGAGTATCTCAATACCTTTAATTTGAGTACTAGAAGTCCTCAAGGGGATTTATAGAACTCAAGTTATGGTTCTTGCAAATTACAAGCCACCAGAGGACACTGAAATTTATCTGTGAAAGTCACTTGACTTCCAAGCAACTTATGCCCCTCAAGGAGTTTTCAAATTCATTTTTGGCCAACAGAAGAGTTGTAGGTCTTGATCTTAGCTTTAATTTTAGTACTAGAAGTCCTCAAGAATATTTGTGGAACTCAAGTTATGATCTTGGCAATCCAGGGGTATTTTGGGAAAGTTGAATTATAGGTCATTTTCAAGCATGTGCCAAAATCTCTATCTTCCACTCCTCAAATGGAAAATTGTTCAACATGAAATGTGCTTAGAATAATGTTTTTAGGTCAGTTAAGTCATCATGGTGGACTGAATTGGCTTATATCATGAAGTGATTCAAAATGGCCTAAAAAGGAAGCTTTTCAAATGATTAAAAAGAGGGAAATTGGAATTTTTGAATTATAGGTCCCAAATATTTCATGTGAGTAGTCATTTTGACCAGAAATTGCATTCTAAACACAATGACATTTCCACATTTTTGAATTGAGGCTTAATTTCATGACTTGCTTAGAAAAGTTGTTTCTTCATTTACAAGTCACATTGCCAAAGTTAGTTCCAATGCAATTCAGGCCTCTCTCTTGATCCAAACACATTCACAAACCAATTTGCAGTTGAAAGGAACCTTCTAGAGCAAGCTGAGAGTGCAAAATCATGACTATCACCATTGATTCACAAGTGCCATAACAGAATTTTGGATTGGTTAATTTGGGCTTCAATTTGGATCCAAAAGCCCACAAACAGTTTCTATTTAAGCTCTAGAGTGAATCCAGATGGGGGTTGGTGTTGTATTCGAGCTGAAGAGGAGAATTGCAGTTGGTTTTCACAAGCTCCTAAGTCAGAATCAGTTTTTGAGTTGCAAGCATATTCAGGCCAAATTGAAGGTTGAAGAAACTCTATGGTGTATCACTGATCGTGTCTGGAAGGTTTGAAAGGTTGAATTGAGCCACAACTACCTCTGTTGATCAAGATTCAGCAGGTATGTAACTCTCAAATTTCATGTTGATCTAGGAAGAATTGAGTAGAATCTTGCATGTGGTTAGGACCTAGGTTGATCATGGATCATTTCTGGATAAGAATTTTAGTGTTTAGAGACAATTAAGTGTGATACACCATTTTTGTTTGAAGACGGTTATGCATAATCTTGAGGTTTTGACTTGAATTAGATAGCTAGTAGTGACCAGTGCAATAAGAGGAAGAGATCTGTGGAATTTTTTTTGATTTGGTGTTGATCCAATTTTTGGTGCCATTTCTGTTTGCTTTCGAATTGAGGAACGTGGTGAGAATTAAGTGATTTGGAGTGGAGATTTGGAATCCTTGTAAAATTCTGGTCAAGGTCAACATTTGGTTTGTGTTTTCTGATCACCTGCAACCACCATCTCACCAGAGAAGATGGTGGTTTCCACCGTGGACCACCGCCTGAGAATGTGACCTTCGCCTGAGCTAGAGGTAGGAGATGAGGTCTTAGCCCTTGGATCAGCTTCTTCCATTGACCTTGTATGTGTATCTCACGATCCAGATTCAAACTCAGGATTGCTTCCAAGCCATTGAAACGCATCGTTTCATTAAATGATGTGGCACGCCAATCATCTCCATACGTGGACACGCTCTGGATCTTTGGATGCGTTTACCAGTCAATTAATCTAATGGCTCCCATTTATTTCAGCATTTTAATTTCTTTTATTTTATTTTCTTTTATTTTTAATCCATTTTGTTTCTAAAATTCATAATAAATAGGAAAATAATTATTTTTAAGCTAGATTTTTTCCCCTAACTCCTTAAAAAATGTAGAATTTAATAGGATTGAAAAATAGTTAATTCATGCATTTTTTATTTTATTTGCATTTTTTGTATGTTAATTGGTTTTATTTTTAATTTGTTTGACATGTGTTTTTGCTGATTTTATTGTGAATAATTGGTGATGAATTTTGAGCTGATTCTTTTGGGGATAGATAGCTTAGATATGCATGTAACCATAGTAATTTTATCATATTTTTGTGAGAGAATTTTAGGCTAGTTTGAGCATTGGAAATTAGATGGTTTAGAATTAGGGTTTTATGTTGATACCTTTAGGTTTAGGGCATAGTTTTAGGTCCAAATGAATGTTTAATCCCCTGGTTTTTGTATGAGAGGTTCATAAGAGGTTTAGGAACCCTTAGTAATTTTTGTAGTATTTTATAATCACTTTTGGTATTTTAAGTAGAATTAGTTTTAAGACTAACTTCTAGGTGTTTCTGATGAACTAATTTGGCTAGTTTAATTCAATAGTTCCCCTTAGACTAGGGTGGTGTTGCTCTTGTGCTTGGGTGATCATGAAGACCAATTGAAGATGCTTTGGAGAGCTTGAAGGAGCTTGGATGTGAATATTCTCTCATCTGGTGGACTGCCTGTCAGAAGCTTAGAGAACTAGGGTTTTAGGAAAAGCCTCAGAGTAGTTTTGCTTCTTTCTTTCAAACATAGAGAGCTTCTTGTGCCTCTATTCAATCCTATGACACAAGGTCCCCCCAAAGAAGTTCCATCTCTACTTAGGAGGGATGTAGAGCATACCTTGATTGAGTAGAACCTTGAGGATACCTCTCAATTATCATGTTAAGGCCTTAGTGGTTTCCCTGGGTGGCCATTAAGCCTTTTTAACATATCAAACTGATCTTGTTGAATGATTCTCCCTTGGAGGTGCTTGTTGAAGCTTGGTAAAGGAATATGAGGTTGCTTGTTGGAGCTAGGGTTTTGTTTGCTTGTTGAAGCTAGGAGCTGGGTGAGGTCAGGAGCTGTCTGAAGCTGGTTATTGGTTGGGGTTGAGCTTGCTTAAGCTGGGGAGCTTGTTGAAGCCTGGTGCTTGTTGAAGGTTGAAAGTTTATTGAAGCTTTAAGATGGGAGTTATTCATGAAGATGAAGGTTGTTGCTTTCAACTTTCTGCTGTTTGATCAACTTGTTGCTGTCAGAGCTGCTGTTTGTGCTGTTTGTTGTGGGAGCTTGGTGCTGCTGCTTGGGCTTCCTGCTTTGTTGGGTTTTGTTTTTCTGTATTGTTTGTTGGCTTGTATAGCTTGCCCCCTAGGTTTGAAGTGAATGTTGTTTCACTTTGCCTGTTGTATTGCTGCATTGCATGCATTTTACTGTACTTGCTTGCTTTCTTTTCTGTTTATCCCCTAGGGTCTCTGATTTCCTCTGTGCAGGAGGGAATTATGACAGACATTAGGATTCTTATCCATGCATGACAACATTAGGTTAGTTTTTATTCCCTTTTCAACCCTAGGCTTTTTAGAGCTTCTTTCTCTTCTTATCTCAAAACAACTCAAAAATACAGTAATAAGGTTAATCGATGTCGTACGTCACGAGCCTTAAGCTATTTGAGAAAGGGTTGCGGGAGAGCTTCTTTCCAGTAGTCTGACTGCTTAGTGTGGCACCCTTTGGGTGACATGCGATGTAGTCACTCTCAAATCATAGTCTCTAGTACGTCAGAGATTGCACACAAACTAAAAAACACTTCTTTCGTAAAAGATTCAAAACAAACATCAAAGTGTCATTTTTGTCTGCTTGGACTCTTAATCAAGAAAAACCCTTTCATAAGGTAATAAAAAACCAGTCAGACAAGCTTGTGTCTTCCGTAGCCCGAACTACGTTTGCTCTGATCTTTCATGCTGTATGAAAGTACGTAGGCATAGGATGTCGTATCCTAGCGAGCAACCTTCCCCTCCTTTCCCGTAGGTAGGCGAACTACGTCGACTCTGATTTCTCGTTCCAGACGGGAATACGTAGGCATAAAGTGCGATACTTTGCCGAGTCATTTTCTTTTCTTTTTAACCCAGACCTGCAGTGTAGATAGAATAACAATCCGTACTAGAAAACAAGCATGGATCCCGTCGAGTACGACGGACGTGAGGGGTGCTAATACCTTCCCCTTGCGTAATCGACTCCCGAATCCAGGATTTGGTTGCGAGACCATTCCTTTCCCTCCTTGCGTTAGGTTTACTCCGAGCGTTTCCTTTCCCTCCTTTGGGATAAATAACGCACGGTGGCGACTCTTCTGTTTATCCGGCGCCGATTTTCGCAGTAGCGACAGCTGGCGTCTCTGCTGGGGATTTGGTTGCGAGACCATTCCTTTCCCTCCTTTTCATACTAACTTTTGGTCAGTGTATTTCCCAGTGAGGTAGCCCACCATTTCACCTTTGGTCAATGTTGTGGTAATTCCAACTCTTGGTTGGTAGTGTTTGTTTTATCCCCGGAGAGTAATTCTTATTCCATCTTTTGGATGGTATCCTTTGATTATTATCTTTTGGTGGATATGCAGAGCTGTCTAGTTAATCTATTCTTTCTCCAATGAAGTCATCACATGACTGCTTGGGTATTTTCCTCTTGTGTTCCCCGGCGGAGTCAGTATCCCAACTCTTGGTTGGTACTCGTTTGCTGGTCATCCCATCTTTTGGATGGTATCCTTTGATTGTTATTTGGTAGACGCACGGTCCCCACAGGGCGGTTTGGTATAAGATTCTCTCTTATTTTCCCAACGAAGTTTTTCTTGTCCTCAGGTCATCCGTTTGTTGGTTGTACGTCCTGCAGGTTCTTGATTCAAGTTTTATCCCAACTTTTGGTTGGTATCCTTTGTTTGTTATCCCAACTCTTTGTTGATATCGTTTGGTTGATGTTTCACATTGGATTTTAGGAATTTCCTTAAGAAGAGAGTCCCCTTGACTTTTAGGAAATTTTCCTGTCCCTTCCCTTCGTTAGGGGTGCTAGGACTATTGGGAGATGAAGATGATTTAGCATATCGTTGTTTAGTCGATTTGGAAGCACTACTATGTAAAAGTCGTATCACAGCGGTTGGAAAAGAAATACTGCAATATGTCTGACCAACCGTTGTAAGGTAAAGGGTGGTTCTATGTATGATGTTTTCTATCACAGTCGTGCCACCGTAATTATAGGTTATCTAGCGTACTGCCTATCACAATAGTTATTTCAAACAACCATTGTGATATTCTTCAATGCATAATATTTAATAATGCTTGTTTTAAACATCCATTATGATATATACAATGAGTTTAATATAAATTATATGGAATGCTGATTTCACCAATGCTCACTAAAAATATATTATTTTAATTTGATCTAGAATATTATAATATGACATATTAAGTTATATTAGAAGAATAAGTTACACGTTCAATGATAAACAATAATTCTTCAACTACTTATTTGTATTTTGCTCTTTAACCGTCATGTTGTAAATGTGCCTTAAAACCTTTGTTGATGAAGAGAAAGAAAACATATTTTAGAGATTTCATTTACCGTGAAAATCGGAAGTTTTAGAAAGTCGGACGAAAAGTCGAGAAAAAAAAAACGGTTGGTGAATAGTATTGTCCGTACTGTGAATCGTGATATCCATACGTATAAATAGTAACGTTCGTACGATGATTAGTGGTGTCCGTACGATGAATAGTATTTTTGAGTTTTCGGACTTTTTCGATTCGATCCATGTGATTTTGGACTTTGTTTGTTAGGTATTTGCTATTATAAATATGCATCTCTTATATGCTTGAAGTATGACTATCTTAGAGTTTTCACCAACAAGGGAGACCAAAGGTTTAAAGGTATAGTTTAGGGTATCAACTATGCACAAAGAAAACCTTGGATTATGTAACAGCATTTTCTACCCCACAAATTAAATGGCAAAATATTCACATTTATCAGAGTAAAATATTAAACTAAAAAAAATCACCTCAAATGGCGTACATTTCACAATAAATCAAATATAGCTTAAGGCTCCGTAAACAACGGGTTTTCCCAAAAGTTATCAAAAATTGCTCAAAAGGTAACAGAACTCAAAAAAATGTATAATCCAAAGTTTTCCTTGTACGGAAACCAAATCAAAATAACAACAATCAAAATAAAACATGGTTTAACTCAAAGACCCCAACCCGATCTTACACTACCAGAGCAATGACCCTCTAAGTTAACCAAAATGACCATCTAGGATTTTATTTTTAGAGACTGGTGAAAGAGATGTTATGATTTTTTTTGAGATAGACGGATGTTATGTACTGAAACCAGAGATAATTTGGCTTATATATAAATATGTAACACCTTTCATCACAATTGATATGAACCGTGATGAAATGATTGTAATAGTTTTTTTTGTGTCTTTAATGACACCAAAAAACATGGAAGACATGAGCATCTTCTTGACTTGAAAATGATATTTTGGTAGGTCCATCAAAAACTCATGTGATTTCTTGGTTTGACTTGAGAACCATATCCTATTTCTAAGCCAATAGAGGAGCGGGTATCCTTGACTTTTATTTTATGTGTTCTTATTTTGTATTTTATGGTTTTGTTGTTCTTCACATGCCTTCAAATTAGAGAGATATAGTTTTGCCTAAAGCTAATTTTTTTTCTATGGTTGTTCTTTGTCTGTTTTTACTTTCTTCTTAGAGGTTGGAATTGTTGTATAAGTAGTTATATTTTATTTTTATTTTTATTTCAATCCCACATTTGATAGTTTTTGTGTCTTTTTGGGGATTCGTTGTATTGCGGTTTTACTATCTACCTTTTTATTTATATATAATATTTCTCTTTAAAAAAACATACGGTTAGATTTAATCGTAGGTTCAATTTATTAAAGAATAAAAGAGAATAATATATATTTCCTCTTACTATCACGTCTCTACTTTTTAAAGTTTTATTCTTCTATATCTTCTCCAAAATTCACTATCATATTTGCCGTTATAAAAAATAGCTTACTTGATTTAATATTACACTACATCAGTTAGTTTGATTTTTTTCAAACAACACACTTCTGATTCGTAAATATGTCTTTTTAAAATATTATTCATATTTTTTATTTTACCCATTTATATCATAAAAGTTTATAAACTAGTTTGTTATTTTATAACATGTTTATTTTGTATGTTAAAGGGACAAACACTATACAGTAATTTGCTTAAATAATATTTAATAACTATTATTATTATTATTAAAAGAGTGAGGCATAAACACTGAAAACTACTTAATTGACGTAAGCAGATAATAGGATTTTATAAAATTATAAAATGATAGAACAATTTATTACATGCACAAAGGAATAAATGGCTTTAGTTTCTAAATTTGTTTCAGTTATAATTATATTTATTTTCAAAATTCTCCTTGCACTCAATATTGAAGGTAAGTAATTTTTATTCTTCATAAACTTCATTTTTTAATTTGTACATTATATTTTATCATATATTATTTAAGTTGTCTTATTCTCTTTTTTACAGCGACTAAGATTTAAATGTACAGTAGATGCTGATTGTATAGGCCGTCTTCCTTGTTTGAAAGGATTTATGGCCGTTTGTAGAAATAAACGATGTGTACGTTAAAGTCATGATAGATTAAATTTTTGAATGATTTTGTATTTAGTTTCATACTTAAAATCGGTATATACTAAAATATTTTATAAGTTGTCATTTAATATTTATGTTTCTATGTAATAATTTAAGAGAGAATAAATGATAAATTGACAATGTAAATTAATTTATACTGTCAGTTAATGACGATTATGAATTTTGCCACATCACACCGATATTTAAAAAAAATTAGTGACATGATAAATTATTATTTTTATATTAGATAACAATGTAAAATTATTTTATACTATCAGTGCATATCAATTAAATCAATCATTTAAATATAATTATGCTTATTTTATTTAAAGAGGAAACTCTGCATGTGAGTATACTCACATTACATAATAATATTACACATTCACGTTATGTTTCTAGGAACTTATTGATTCTTCAACTATTTGAGTTTTTTTGGAAAGTATCAAAAGTTGACAACGTCTCATTTATAGCATATTTATTAGATATTAAAGATTGTAATCTATGTATTTTGTTTCATTAAAGTGTTACCAGGATTGTTTTAAATTATATTTGCAATTTATTGTGCTCTAATTTTGTCTGGGAATAAATTTTTCTCCAAATAATATTTAAATATATATTTAATTTTTACTAATTGCATTTTCACATTTTCAGTAAAAGATAAATAAATAATAATAATAATAATAATAATCATAATAATAATAATAATAATAATAATAATAATAATAATAATAATAATAATAATAATAATAATAATAATAATAATAATAATAATAATAAATGAATAAGAGGATTATTCTATTAGAAGTGAGATGTCGATGAAAATGCGTTTGAATCATTAGATGACCGTTGATTTTTTAAAGTTGCTGATTTGTCTTTGAATAAGTCTGACTTAGAGGTTGTTTTCTTAATACGGAGTGACTATAATATGATTTTATCATTTTATTTTAGTGGATTTATGTCTTTTTGTTTTTTATTGAAATTACTAAGTTTAAATAGATATAAATTTTTCTTCTCATTTTAAACTCTATATAAGTTAATCTTATAAAATGCATTATTAATATATAAAATATATATAGTTGTATCTATGTAGTATGTTTTTTAAAATTCTCATATCCGTGTATGTGTCGTATCTTGTATCTGTGTCTGAGTCTTGACTTCATAGTTCATATATGATAACAACCATTTTCAATAATCATCACCATTTTTTATATAGAACTTATTCACCTTCCATTGTGATTTATCACATGAACAAACATCATAATCATCATCATGATCAACTAACCTTCTTCTTCCCCTCTCACAATCACAACACCATTGAAATTCTGGTATCAGATATGAGATGTCTAAGGAGATGTCACGACACTAATATCTGAATAATTACCAATATGTGAACAAGATAAAATGCAGTTAACAGATGTAAAGAGACACAAGCAATTGTTAATCTAGTTCGGTGCAAACACACCTACGTCTGGGGGTTACCAAGCCAGGAAGGAAATTCACTAAACATAATTAGTTTGAAGATTCTCAGCAAACTCTCTCTAGTTTACAATCTTTGCACCTAATCTCTACCCGTGTAATTTCTATCTAAGACACTCTCAGATAGGAGACACCTTTCACTCCCCATCAATCACAATAGTGATAGAAACAAAATATTAAAAACTAGAAGACACACTTCAAGGACAACATTTAAGTTTGCTTAAAAACTTCAATCAAGAACAATGCACTCGTGCTTAAAAGCTTAGAATGGACAAGTTACAACTCAAAGAACTCAGTCCAATTCACACATCAAAGTGATGAGTGAATGGCTCACAAATAACAATAACACAAGGTAAAACCATATTCCTTAAAGAATGCACACTCACAACCCTAGCTTCTCTTTTCTTCAAATAAGATTGTAAAGTCTTTATATAGAAACACCTTGAATGGGTTTGGGAAGTAGCAAAAACTAATTCTGATTTGATTAAATCAAATTAAATAATTCTTCAAATTGTTTCATAATTAACGTTATAGAAATAGAATCAAATCAACCTTCAAATCTTCTCAAGATTTTCTACACTAAAATAGAACAAAAGATTCCACAATACTCCACGAATTATCCAGCAGAAGCTCTTTTGTTTAAAGAAGATCTCCACGTTGATTTGTGTAACACCATTTTCTACCCCACAATTATCATGGCAAAATTACACAGATATCAGAGTAAAATTGTTAAATTTTATAAAAGCCATCAAAAGGGCGTACATTTCCCAAATCAAAAAATTCGATCAAGGCTCCGTAAACAACGGGTTTTCTCAAAATAATCAATTCACACAAAGCAACAAAACTCAAAGGCATAGATCAAGGTTTTCTCATCAGGGAAAAATAAGCAAAATAACTCAAAAGTATATAGTTTAACTCAAAAGAACCCAACCCAATGTTACATATCAGAGCAAGACCTTATAAGCTAACCAAAAGGCTAAAAACTCAAAACTTCATAAATACTCTTCGACGACGTCCACGGCTAAACTTGGTCATCTGCATGTTACCCACGTGGAGGTAACATTCAAACAGCCAGGGTGAGTGAAACAATTCATAATAACTAATGTATAAAATCAACATATAACAACGTCATATTCATATTCAACACATTCATATCCTTCAATAGGCCTCGAAGGCCACAACATCATAATTTATACAAAAAGGCTCATAAATGCAAATGTAACATCGGCTCAATGCATGTGGTACCAATCATCACAGCGCGATGGACACTGGGCCATCAACCCTCCATAGATCCTCATCAATAGGATCGATTCTACTAGAGAACCGGAGCACATCAAAACACTTCACATGCACACAATGGGATTGAAGCCAAAGTAATCGAGATCCTAAACCGAAGTCTGGATGCACATGAATGCATGATGCATACGTCACAAATCATCCTCATATAACAGCATAAGTGCATCATCATTCATCATATTCATCATCATGTCAATCATCATCATAGCTTATATCATCATATAAATTCATCAAAGTCATGGTAATATCATCATATTAAGTCATATAAATCATCATGTCATCATGTATACATCACATAAAACTCACAGTCACACTCATGTCAATGCATCACAAAAATCACAGAATCAAACATCAAGGCTTCGCTGCACAAGATCAACATTCGCGAAACTCTGCTACATTCGCTAGGCGAGTCTGGGGCGAGTTTCTTCTCTAGGCGAGTCTGGGAACAATATTGTTCGCTAGGCGAACTGTGCGATGACAGCAAATTCTGCTATGCACCAGAATAGATTTCTACCCAAAAGGCCCTACGATTCACTTACCCAATGCCCCCAAAACATCCCTAAATCATCCCTAAGGTCCTACGGCGATAAAGGCACAAAGCCTAAGGTTTATTAGGCCAATCCCAGAACATATTCATGTCCTGAATCACAATTTCCCTACAATTACCCTGTAGGTATCTGAGTTACTCACATTCAAATATTCCTATTCCTTTAGGGTCAGACATATAACAATTCAAGGTTTTGGCCACGAAGGCCTAAGGTTTCCCTTTCCCACATTATGCTCTACTGTCAGGAATACTTACCACTACACCAAACATCAGATTTCCCACAACTAGATTTAGGCCACGAAGGCCATGGATCACTTGTTCCCATATCCTTCTAATCTTCCTTAATCCAAATAAATCCCCACGGTCAAAATCTCAATAATAGATTTAGGCGACGAAGGACAAAATCCCTTTTTCTCATAATTCTCCATAAAACCCTTAAATCAACCATAATCACATCGAAATCTACACATAGGAAATCATGGAAAGCTATACTCCTCATACCTTAAACGTTGATTCAAAGCCTTCACGAATCTATCAGGGAATCTTTCAATGCTCCCGCCTCCAATTTCCTCTTCAGATCTCTCTGACCTCAATTCTTCACGGTTAACAGAAATGAATCCTAAAAACCCTTCAGAACTCTCTTTTTGTTAAACCTAGACTTGGGCCAAATAATTGGGCTTTCTCCATTATACCCTCACTTACTCAATTGTCCCAATTACCCTTCTTTCACTATTATTTATTTTAATTCATAATAATACAAATAAATTAATATTATGTACTATCAATTAAATAAATAACCCACAAATTGCATAATTCTCAATAATTCCACAAAACACCGAAAATCACCGAAAACACCCAAAATACGAATATTCTTAATTAAATAAATTAATTAAAATATTCCGATTAAAATTGGGGTGTTACAACTCTCCCCCACTTAAAAGAATTTTCGTCCTCGAAAATTACCTCAAGAAAATAGAGTCAGATACGACTCCTTCATCTAATCTTCACGTTCCCAAGTCCAACTTTCTCCAGCTGGTCCTCCCCACAGTACCTTCACCAAGGCAATCTCTTTATCTCACAGCTGCTTCACTTCTCGTTCGTCAATCCGAACAGGCAACACCTCAATAGTCAAATCATCTCTCACTTGTACATCATCCATCTGAATCACATGCGACGGATCTGGAATATACTTCCTTAACTCGGATACAAGAAACACATCATGTAAATTCGCAAGCGACGACAGTAAAGCAATCCGATATGCTATTTCCCCCACCTTCTGCGAAATCTGATACGGACCAACAAAGCGCGATGTGAGCTTTCGTGACTTCAAAGCTCAGCCAGCACCAGTCACTGGTGTAACTTTAAAAAACACGTGATCTCCTTCTTGGAACTCAAGTGCTTTCCTCCTCTTATCATGGTAACTCCTCTGACGACTCTGCGACGATTTCATATTTTCTTGGATCCTCTTGATCTTTTCAGTCGTCTCTTGCACAATCTCAGGTCCGAGTACACACTCTCGCCTGATTCATACCAACACAGTGGAGTCCTACACTGTAACACACCAAAACTTGCCCTTCTGTTTTAACTTGGTTTGGTTTTTATTTCTTTGCATTTTCGCATTTCTACATATCATTGCATATGTTCTTGTGGCATGGGATCTAGGCGTTTATGTGGCTCAGGGCTCTTTTAGTGCAGGAGACTGAACAACGAGCGTCAGAAGCTCTGACATTTATTTTGCCCGGTGATCGAGCGGTCGATTTTATTTTATTTCGCATGTTATTTTCAGATCAAAAGGCGGCGTTCAAGCTATCTCAGGCATTCTCATAGTTTTGATATTCGAAAGCAAGTTTCAAAGGTTTAACAGAGCTCAGAGCAGATGAAAACGGACCAATGTGCACTTTTCCCTCCAAAAGGCGCCAAAATTCAAAGGTGTTAATCGATAACCCATATGGTTAACCGATTAACAAAGGCAAAAATCAGTTCTGCACGTGAATTTTCAAAGGCAGCCACTTTGGGGTCCAATTTTGATCACTTGTGAATTTGAGTTTACACCAGAAGAAGGTTCTAGAACCACCTTGAATTTTGATTAACTTTCAAATTAATTCAAGTTCCCTCCAATTTCCCATTCCTAATCCCATTTCAATTTTCACAAACCAAACTCCAAACCACATTTGGATCCAAACCAAGACATATTTAAATCATTTGCTCCAAACCTCACACACACAATCCTCATAATTCCATTTCATTTTAAGAATTCACTCTCATTCTCTTAATTTTTCTCTCAACTTTTCTTCCCACCAAAACTCCATTAAAGCTCTTTCTTGGAATTCTTTGATTCTCCATTGGAATCATTGAATTCTAGAGCTAAAACATTCATCCTTCATCCATATCATCTCTAATTCTCCATTCAATTTTCGTGCTATTGTGGATCTAAATTTTGAAGTTGATCTAGAGGAGCTTATTTGGATAATTCTTGCTTAATTTTGGTGGATCTTCATTTCTACTATAAGTAATCACTTGGATCTTGAAGGATTTCTAGATTTCTTGCATAGATCTGCTTAATTGAGGTTGAATCAATAATTACCAAAGCAAATCTCCGCTTTGTAGGTTGGAAATTCTAGATCTGAGTCTGTTTTTGAGCTTATTTTGCATATTCAATGTGGATCTTCATTTTTGATTGATTTTTGGTTGATTTGATCCAATGGATTGGTGATCTTGCTGTTGTATTGTGTTTACATGTTGATTGGATCACTGTTTTCTGGTTTAAATTCGTGCATAATTGATTATACAATCATCTGGATTATTGGAGAAGTGATTAATTACTGAAAAGTGCTTTTGAGCTGCTGTTTTCTGCTGCTGGTACATTGTTAATCGATTAACCAGTTGCAGTGCAAACTGGTTAATTGATTAACCAGTGCGAATATTCAAAATTTCAAACATTTTTCAATGGTTAATCGATTAACCCCTGGTGTTAAACGATTAACATTGTGCCAGCAGGCCTGTTTTGCTATTTTCAAGGTTGTTTTGGTATCAGTTCACTTCGAATCTTCATAGATCAGTATGGTGCATTAGGAGTGCGATGTTTTGGATTTGCGTTGTTGTTCTTGATTGTTTAATCATGATTTCTTCGACACGCGTGTTCGATTTCCACTCGAATGCATGCTTATGAATGTGGTTCAAAGTGATGATCATTTGCATTGTTGCCTTTGCTTGCATTGCTTGGTTGAGATGTGCTTGTGGTGGCTGCTACCCCACACTTTTTCCTCCCACTTTTCTTTTGTGTTTGTATTTCATGTTTGCATCTCTTTCATTTTTTTCTACTTGTGAATGATTTACCTTGTGTTTTCTTGGTTTTCTTTGCCATGTTCCCTTAGGATTCCTAGTCTCTTTAGAAGTAGGAGAGACATTAGGTGTTCAATCCAAGCATGCTAATATTAGGATAGGATTTCCCTTTCCATCCCAACTTTAGGTCCATTTTGCATGACAATGTTAGGACCGAGTTTCCCTTAGACCTTCCGTGCGTCTCTCTTCTCATCTAAAAACATTCTAACTCATCTAATAAATACGATGAACGTTGTACGCTACGAGCCTTAAGCACATGGGAAATGATGAGTGAGGGGTTTCCTCTCGCTTGTCTAGAATGTTTAGTGTACGTCCCGTTTGGGGGCGATATGCGATGCATTTGTTCCTATGTCATAGTCTTTAGTGCAACGTGAATCACAAATCAAATCAATTCACTTCACTAAAAAACTCAAAACAAACCTCAAACCTTTTTATCCTTCAAGATTAATTAAAAACCATTTTCAGAAAGAGTGTTGTTAAGCTTTGGTTCTACGGCAAACAAGCATCGTCACTAACTGCTGGAACGAAGGTTTAACCCTACTCGATTAAAACACTTAATCAACCAGTGGTTTCGTGTCAGCCTGAACTATGTTCACTCTGATTTCTCATACCAGATGAGGATACGTAGGTACAAGACGACAATGTCATGGCTGTCACAATGCTGCAAAGAGGACCGGCGGAAGATAGAAGAGTTGCCACCGTTCGTTATCTATCCCAAAAGAGGGAAAGGAAACGACCAGAGAAAACCTAACGAAAACGGGAGAAGACAGGTCATCGTAACCAAATCTCGAGTTCGGGAGTCGGTTACGCAAGGGGAAGGTATGAGCACCCCTCACGTCCGTCGTACTCTACGGGATCCATGCTTGTTGTCTATCTAAAAGAGTGATGAACTATTTATGCTAAAGGCAACAGGGAAAAAAGAAAAGAAGAGAGACTCGATAGAGCATCGCCGCTCTATGCCTACGTACTCCCTCGTGCAATGGGAAAGTCAGAGTCAACGTAGTTCAGAAAACTACGGGTGAAGATGGGGGAAGGTTTCTCGCCAAGACATCACCGTCTTGTGCCTACGTATTCTCGTCTAGTACGAGATATCAGAGCAAACGTAGTTTGGGCTAACAAAGACCACAGGTTGGATCAGAATGTTTTAGACCCGAGTAGGGTTAAACCTTAGTTCTAGCAGTTAGGTGTATGCAGCTCGACCATTGGAGACTTAAGCATTAACTGTTTGCGGTAGAACCAAAAGTTAACAAAACTCTCCTTATGAAAATGGTTTCCAATTAAGATCTCAAAGGATAAAAAGATTTGAAGTTTGTTTTTGTGTTTTTTAGACAAAGAAGGGTCTTGAGTTATGGTTTGAAACTCATGTTGCACTAAAGACTATGACTTAGGAGCGAATGCGTCACATATCGTCCAAAGGACATACGCTAAACACTCTAGACATTTGAGAGGAGGCCCCCCAATCATCATTCCCCGAGTACTTAAGGCTTGTATCGTACAACATAAATTATCCTTTATTAAGTGTTTTGAAGATGTTTGAAGATGAGAAGAGAGAGACACTCCAAAGGAAGACTAAGACTCAACCTAATGTTCTCATAGAAAGTGCACCTATGATTGGGATAAAAGGGAATGCTACCTAATGTTATCATGCATGGGTTCAAGCCTAAGGTCTATCATAATCAATCTTGAACAAGAGAGATTAGAGGTCCTAAGGGAACATGGCAAAGAAGAAAGAAGAAGGAAGCAAAAGATAGAGAAAGTATGCAAACATGTAATGCACAATTAGAATGAAAGTGGGGGAGGAACAAAGTGTGGGGCAGTAGCCTCACAAGCACATCTCAACCTCAAGCATGCATATGAGAAGATACACAAGGATGGAAGCAAAGAAAAGAATGCACAGCCACAAACAAGAGTGAGATGAAATGGGAGAAATGAACTTCCTACAACCATTTGTCATCAATTACCATGCCCAAAGGCAAACCAAAAGAAAAGGAAGAAGCCATGATTAAATGGGAGAATGGGAGGAAATATGAGGACACTAAGGAAATCATATGGGCAACTCAGCCAAAGCAACACCATAATCATGCAAGCAAACACAAGAAGAGTCCTCAAAGAGTCAACATTCATGATATGTTTAAGGTACCTCCAAAGGAGGGACTAAACCATCTCAAATGGGAATCAAAGGTCATTGGATAGAAGTGGGGATGAGAGGAGATAATGCACAAAAAAAAGGATCAAACACATCAAAAGGAATGCAAGAATAAGCAATGAAAAAGACCTAGGCCTTAAACAAATTCAACATTTGGAAACCAAGTGGAATGCCTAAAAGAAATGAAAACCACAACAAGCATTAAACAAGTTTATGACCTATAAATGAGCATTAAAATACCTCAACATGTTAGACGTATGAATCAACAAGAGTTGAGAGCACAAGGGACCCATAGAAGTCATTTCCCATTCAAACTAGGTCAAATGCATGTGTGAACCACCCTTAGAAGTAACTTAACTTGTAAGATACCTCAAAAATAGGAAAAAGGCTCAAAATAAACCAAATAAAATCCCAAAAGCACATAAGAGGGTTGGCAACCAGAGGCCAAAAGATTACAACCAATGTCACTTCACAACATCACCAAAGAATTTGATTCACAAGGGTGCCCTATTGTGAAGTAGGGTTGTCGAGGGTCAACAAGAATGACTTAAAAGTCAAACAAAAAATGATCAAACCAGAGGCAAAACCATCCTATAAAACCCTTCATCTCATCCTTCGAATGAGAATAAAGTTTCAATCATTACAGATAAATATTGATCAAGAAACTAGGCATGAACAAGAAATAATTCAATTAAAAACAACTCCAAACAATAAAACCCATTTTAATTGAAAAATAAACCAAAAATGAAAATAAAAATTTCCAAAAATTAAATGATATATTAAAGTATCTAAAAATAATTTTTTGAGGGATTTTAGCACATTTGGAACTATTTTTAAAAGAATTAAATCAAAACAGAAACAAAATAAAACTAAAATAAAGCAATTAATTGAAACGGTGCAAATAGCAAGATCTGCAAGCAAAAACATTGGGCTGGGTTAACAAGGGGGTGCAAATAGCGCTGCAAAGCCTAACTCCCTCAACTAAGTGAAATGAGGCGTTTCACTAAATAAGTTGGCAAGCTGACCAACACGTAAGCCAGTCAAATGAATCCTGACCGTCCATCAACCAAGGTCAACATGTCAAAAGCACAACACATCAGCGCCCCTGAAAGAGAACCGAACGACGGAGCTGCTTCTCCGATCGTCTTCTCCGGCAAGGCAGCCAAAGTTACAGGTTCAAAACACCACCAAATCATGCAAAATTATATTCCAAAATGAAGAGGAACTTATGTAGATCACAGATCCGCTGTCCAAATTCATTAATCATGCATAACAAAGGAGAATCAAACGATTGAAAGTAATAACATATAACTGGAAAATGCATCAAACATCACCAATAACTATCCAGAATTTTCCTACCAAGTGTAGGTCTTCAGATGCAACAAGAATGGCAATGATTCAATGCATATCATGAGAGAATTTTGAGAAAGAAGAATACCTAACGGATTCTCTCCGTTGGAGCTTCACGCGTGCTTAAGCTTGCTTGAAACTGTGCAGAATCACTCAATGAACTTCAAGGAAGATGATGCTTGCTTTGGTTTTGCTTGAAATAACTTAGATCTCAGTTTCCAATTTTCAAATTGCTCTTGAGTTTTCAAACTTTACTCTGCTCCTTTCTCCATGAAAATGCATGAATGAATGTTCAAATTTCATTTGGAACTTATCTAAAATGGATCTATGAGTGTTTGGAGGCCCAATATGGCCTGGTTATGGTGAATTGCAAAAATGCCCAATTTGGAATGTGAGCTTCATGCATACGTGAAAATGGCTCCAATTCCACTTGAATTTTATTTGAATAAGCTGCTGGCAATGTGAATTGATCACGTGGATAGAAATTAAGCCTTAATTTGATCCAATGGTGGAGATTTGATATGAAACTTCTTCTTGATGTTATTTATATTTACACGTGAGTTTCATACCATGGACCAAAATTGACTTGGGCATTCTTCTTGTTGGACCATTGTGAATCAAAATGAGTACAAACATGGCATGTAAATATTCCAAAACCAATTCAATTGAATTCATGACTTTTAAGTCCATTTTCACTTGTTTTTCTTCACCAATCACCTCATCCTTGCCAAATTCATGACAATTTGGTGTTCCATGATGAAATTGATATCATTTGGAGCAAGTTTCATGTTGATCAAAGTTTCATTTGAAGTGCATAACTGGATGAAAAGGACCTATGATGAAAATGACCTATAATCTCACTTTCCCAAAATACCCCTGCCTTGCAAGGTTCATAACTTGAGTTCTACAAATGAGATGAAGGACTTCTAGGACTTTTTGGAAAGCTAAGTTCATGAGGAACAACTTTCATGTTCAACAAAAATTGAGGTGAAACATAATTATAGGTCAAAGTTGTCTTAGAAGTTGGTTGGCGTTTGTTGACTGAAAATATGGTTCATCTGAGACCTCTAACTTGTCAACATCATAACTTGAGTTCTAAAAACCCAATGGATGAGTTCTAGTACTAAAAAAAAAGCTACGAACATGCTCTACAAGTCTCTTGTTTGCATCAAAGTGAGATTAAGCTTGTATCTTGAGATATGTGGTCCTGAAGTTAGGCACTAAATAGGGGATTTTACACTGACAAACCTCTGAAACCCTAATTTAGTAACTTCTCACACTCTTGATTCTACTTGATTTGATCTTGAAATAACATCTTATATGTCTCAAAACAACCATCCATGACTCCAATGACTTGGAATTAAGTCTCAAACTCCTTCAAGTCCTCAGTTTACTTTGCACTAGGCAGATGAAACCCTAGGGACTTGTGAACCCCTAATGATTTGAACTGAGCCCTCTTGCTTGAACTAGGAATCTTTGATAACTTTCTCTTGAGATGCACACCTCTCTTGATCCCTTGCAGATGACAATTCTATGCAAAACGCAAATGCTAAGAAATGAAATGAAAGATAAACCGAGTAAGAAAAAAGGGTGGGAAAATTTTAGGGTACAACAGCTGCCCCTATTCAAACGACTTGGACCTGAATGAGTGAAAAGCGAACGACTTTCAAATGATCAAGGTAAAAGACGATTGAATACCAACAAACTCATAAATTTGCCAACCGTAAAAATAAAACTGTAAACTCTTATTGGGGACAACAATCTCTGGAAATAACTGAATAATAGTTGCAACGGCAACAAGTCGACTGATTATCGATAAAAACATCGACATGCGGTCGGAAGAACATCTGCTAACACGCAGGAAACAACACTAAGTCGGAAAGATCATCTGACATCACCGTCAAGCATCGAAACTAAGTCGGAAAGATCATCTGACATCACTGTCAGGCATCGACACTAACTCGGAAAGATCATCTGATATCATGTAACAGATAATGAACCCCTGACTTCGCCGTCAGGCCTCTGCATCAATTTGGAAAAACATTTGTCCTCGCTGTCAGGCATCGACATCAAGTCGGTAAGCACACATCTGACATCGCCGTCAGGCATCGACACTAAGTCGGAAAACACATATCTGACATCACCGATAGGGATCTGGCCTCGCTGTCAGGCATCGGCGCCAAGTCAGAAAACAACTCTAACATCACCGTCAAGCATCTGTTGAACATAATAGGCAACAGAACCAAAAGCCAGTTCAACACACAGCTGAGAAGAACCATCTAACATCACCGTCAGACATCGGTTAAATACAAACTTGCATCAAATCCGAAGATAAGGATCTCTGACATCGCCGTCAGGCATCGACACTAAGTCGGAAAACACATATCTGACATCACCGATAGGGATCTGGCCTCGCTGTCAGGCATCGGCGCCAAGTCAGAAAACAACTCTAACATCACCGTCAAGCATCTGTTGAACATAATAGGCAACAGAACCAAAAGCCAGTTCAACACACAGCTGAGAAGAACCATCTAACATCACCGTCAGACATCGGTTAAATACAAACTTGCATCAAATCCAAAGATAAGGATCTCTGACATCGCCGTCAGGCATTCTCTAAATAAAAGCGAGCAACAAACCCAAACGTAAAGACATCTGACATCGCTGTCAGGCATTCGCTAGATAAAAGTGAGCAACGAACTCGAAGGTAAGGACTTCTGACATCGCCGTCAGACATTCGCTAAATAAAAGCGAGCAACAAACCCAAAGGTAAAGACATCTGACATCGTCGTTAGGCATTCGCTAAATAAAAGCGAGCAACGAACCCGAAGGTAAGGACTGCTGACATCTCCATCAGGCATTCGCTAAATAAAAGCGAGCAACGAACCTAAAGGTAAGGACTTCTGACATCGCCGTCAGGGATTCGCTAAATAAAAGCGAGCATCGAACCCGAAGGTAAGAACTTCTAACATCACCGCCAAGCATTCGCTAAATAAAAGTGAGCATCGAACCCGAAGGTAAGGACATCTGACATCACCGCAAGGCATTTGCTAAATAAAAGCGAGCAACGAACTCGAAGGTAAGAACTTCTGACATCGCTGTTAGGAATTCACAAAATAAAAGCGAGCATCGAACCCGAAGGTAAGGACTTCTGACATCGCCATTAGACATTCGCTAAATAAAAGCGAGCATCGAACCCGAAGGGAAGGACTTATGACATCGCCGCCAGGCATTCGCTAAATAAAAACAAGCATCGAACCCAAAGGTAAGGACATCTGACATCGTCGCCAGGCATTTACTAAATAAAAGTGAGCATCGAACCCGAAGGCCGGATCAACACGCAGTTGATAAACGTCTGAAAAATCACAAGAATACTCCGTTGGGAAAGAGAGAAACTTAACCAAGCATCTCTGATAGAGAGAAAAGGGAAACTTAACCAAGTAACTCTGTTGAGGAACACATGATAAGATGAACACATCTATCACGGATCTTTTGTCGAGGTCTGAATACCTATACGGACTTAGATAAACATTGTCACCACCTTGCCATGGTCTAGACACGGCGGGGGATGAAGGATACCACCACCGACCGTAGTCAGGTGACGCCGCTGGAGAATAACATGAGCCTGGGTCTGGATACTGCACGGGTTAACAGAAACTGTTATGGTCTGAACACCACACGGGCAGAAAGATCAATCTTCCGGAGATACACCTGAAACAAAGAGATAACCACCTGGCTTATGTTTCACATGCATATGTTTGAAAATAGCGTAATGCTACATACGAAATGGAAACGCTACGTGTCTAGGACGATGCTATGCATGAATGCATATGCAACGGAACCGAATTAGCAAATAAATATTGGAGAGAGAAAGCCACTCTACTGGACGGTAATTCTACTCTGCTGGGATTAAATCAAATCCCGCTAAGGAAAATGCTCTGAACGGCCTTCGAGCATACAAACCTTCTGGGGAACAGGCGACCTTACTGGGTAGAACCACATGCTAAATAACCATTCTATTCTGCTGGAGAAAAATGCCCTAACCGGCCTTCCAGGATACGATTCTTTCAAAGAAAATAGATAACTCGGCTATGGAAAGACAACCAGACATGAGAAAACGTCCACCATGCTAGGGAATCAACGACTCTTCGGGGAAAGTACAACAAAACACCAAGGTTGATCATACCTTATCGAGGAGGCCTGCCAGAATATAACATTCCAGGGAACAGGCAACTCTGCATGGGAACCAACACTACTCACTGATATTAAACATGCTCTGTCACGAAAATCAAGCTCTGAGCAACCTGCCAGAATATAACATTCTGGGGAACAGACAACTCTGCCGGGGAAGCAAGCGCAAATTATGAAAGCATAACCCCATCTGCCGGGTTACTCAACTGGGGAAGAATCTACCTCTGCTGTAGATTACTCAATGGGGAACCACCACCGCTACTGACCTAGCTGAGGATAAAACTCTGCCGACTCTACTAGGGAGACAACTACTCCGCCAACTTCGCTGCGAACCAAGCCATGAGGGAAGCCGCATCAACCTCTTCTTAGGGAAATGAGTAACAAACTCATCAATGCCAACTCGAACTCTGAGGGGATACAAAACCATCTGTTCAGACTCCGTGGGAAAAAATCCCGTCTCGGCTCGTTGCTGGGAAAAAATCTTAGACTTGCCTGTCGGAGGGAAATCCAATCTCGACTCGCTGGAGAGTAAGTGCATACCTATAGGGGAACAAAGGTACATACCTGACCTGCGTGGGGATATTAATCTCGACCCTATGAGGATGATTCTACTCTGCAAGAGACCTTGGTCTGAATTGCTGAAGGATGAGTGCATACAGACACACTGCTGGAGCTAAATGTGTACTGACCAACTGCTAAAGATAAGCATACACACTTAACTACTCACTTAACTTTAATACAAACTCTACTAGGGATAGAGATGCACAAACTCCACTTGTTGGGGGGGGGGGGAACAATGATCATACCGAAGATACACCTCTGACAAGTTGCCTCAAGGGTAACAACCCTGCAAAAATGAACAAAACAGACAAGATATCCTGCACAAAGGGAACTATCTTGGTCATCATCCGTGACATTGCTCAAATAAATCAAAGTCTTAACAATTATCGGCTAAGGCCTGCAAGTTTATGTATTTGCCACTTTATAAAAAAATATCGGGCATTTTCGCAAACAAATCAGTAAAGATTAAAACGACGCAAACAATTACTAAATAGTATATGTTTATTGACAAATGGCCGGTAAATACGCAAATTTTACAATAGATGCAACCCCTGAAAAGAGGAAGCTGTGAAAAAAATATACAGAAATGCACAGAAATATACAAAATGTCGGCAATATGGCACAGACAAACACCATGAGTTGATTCATCCATGACTCGCCTGACTTCGATGATTCCCGGACACTTCGTCTTCTGAAGAGATGGATTCAGATAAGCGGCCCTTACGTCCTCCCTTAATCCACTAATCTCTGAAGCTCAATACGCAGACCGCAGTCATTTGCTTTTGAAATCCCTAACTTTTGCGCGAATCGCCCTTTCGGGTTTTCAATTCACCGGGATACCCATTTTTTCCAAATTCGCCTTTTTAGGTTTTCAACTTTGCGGGTTTACATCTTTTTCTTTTTATCCCTAATTTTTGTCCGAACCCATTCTTTTTAAGGTTCTCCAGGATGCCTCATTTTTTGCCTGAATATTCTTTTTCTTTCCAGCGGGTCTCTTTAAGCAAAGTATTTTTTAACTGCGTCTGCGTTCGCAGGTGATGTGAAATCCTCACCATCCATGGTGGTTAACAGCAAGGCTCCTCCGGAGAAAACCTTTCGTACAACATATGGACCTTCATAGTTGGGAGTCCATTTTCCCCTGTGATTTGTTTATGGTGGGAGAATCTTTTTTAGCACAAGATCGTCTGTCTGAAAGCTTCGAGGGCGCACCTTCTTGTTGAAAGCTTTCTTCATTCGGCTCTGATACAACTGACTATATGTAATAAATGCTAGCCTTTTCTCGTCAATCACGCTAAGCTGATTCAATCTATTTCTTATACATTCTGCCTCATCGAGTTTGACATCGACATTGACTCTCAAAGAAGGAATCTCGACTTAGAATTGTAGGACAACTTCCATACCATACACCAGCGAGAAATGAGTTGCCCTTGTTGAAGTGCGTATCGTTGTACGATATCCATGCAAGGCAAAAGGCAACATCTCATGCCAATCCTTATAGGTTACAACCATCTTCTGCACTATCTTCTTGATATTCTTGTTGGCCGCCTCAACAGCGCCGTTCATCTTCGAATGATAGGGATATGAGATGTGATGCTCGATTTTGAAATTTTGGCATAATTCCGTCATCATATTATTGTTTAAGTTCGAACCATTATCAGTAATGATTCTCTCAGGTATTCCATAGCGATAGATGATGTCCCTCTTGATAAACCGGACTACCACTTGCTTGGTGACATTAGCATACGAAGCTGCCTCCACCCATTTGGTGAAATAATCAATGGCTACTAGGATGAAACGATGTCTGTTAGATGCGGTGGGCTCAATCTTGTCGATCATGTCAATGCCTCACATGGAGAAAGGACAAGGAGATGCCATGACGTTTAACGGACTCAGTGACACATGAATCTTGTCGGCATAAATCCGACATTTATGACACTTCTTTGCAAACTTGAAGCAATCGGACTCCATAGTCAGCCAATAATACCCTGCTCGTAACAGCTTCCGAGACATGACATGCCCACCGGCATGTGTACCAAAGTTACCTTCGTGAACCTCCTCCATAAGCAGGATTGCTTCATTTTCGTCCACACATCTTAGAAGCACTAAGTCATGATTCCTCCTGTTGAGTACACCATTCTGGTTCAGATAAAAGTTCCCATCCAATCTCCTCAGAGTTTTCTTATCCTTGGTCAACGCACCTGGCGGATACTCCTGGCTTTTGATAAAGTTATGGATATCGTAAAACCATGGCTTACCGTCAGCAGCTTCCTCAATGGCGAATATGAATGCCGACCTATCAAGGCGAGAAATGACAATTCTAGGAGCATCATTCCAAAAGTTCACTTTATACATTGAAGACAACGTTGCCAGAGCGTTTGCCATATGATTCTCCGCTCTAGGCACGTGATGGAACTCCACCTGATCAAAGAAAGGTAACTGCCTCCTTGCATAGTTCATGTAAGGTATCAGATTAGGCTGTCGGGTCTCCCATTCTCGCTTAATCTGATTGACAACTAGCGCTGAATTGCCATAAACATCCAAAATCTTGATCCTTAGATCAATGGCTTCTTGCAATCCCATAATGCACGCTTCGTACTCGGATTCATTATTATTGCAAGGGAATGTCAACCTGGCAGTGAACGGGATATGAGTGCCATGAGGCGTCGTGATAATTACCCCAATTCCACTACCATAAGAGTTGACAGCGCCGTCAAATATCATCTTCCATTGAGAACCCTTCTCCAGACCTTCATCGGGTAATGGCTCTTCGCAATCTTTCATCTTTAGGAACATGATGTCTTCGTCGGGGAATTCAAACTTCATAGGTTGATAGTCATCAACCGGTTGTTCGACAAGGTATTCTGATAGAACACTTCCCTTGATGGCTTTCTGAGAAACATATTGAATGTCGTACTCTGTCAGTACCATCTGCCACCTGGCAATCCTCCCCGAAAGTGCTTGCTTTTGAAAGAAGTACTTAATCGGATCCATCTTCGAAATTAGCATGGTTGTATGATTTAGCATATATTGTCTCAAACGTTTGGCAGCCCAAGCGAGTGCGCAACATGTTATCTCCAACATTGAGTACTTGGACTCACAATCTGTGAACTTTTTACTCAAGTAGTATATTGCATGCTCTTTTCTTTCAGTCTCGTCTTGTTAACCGAGAACACAACCCATGCTGTTCTCAAGAACCGTTAGATACATTACTAATGGTCTTCCAGCTACTAGAGGTATCAGTATCGGAGGCTCCTGCAAATACTCTTTTATCTTATCAAATGCCCTTTGGCAATTTTTGTTCCAGACGACCGCCTGATCTTTCTTTAGCAATTTGAACATGGGTTCACACGTGGCTGTGAGATGAGATATGAACCGAGCAATGTAGTTCAATCTCCCCAAGAAACCACAAACCTCTTTCTCCGTTTTCGATGCTGGAATATTTTGTATTTCTTTTATCTTTGCAGGATCGACCTCGATTCCTTTTTCACTGACAATAAACCCCAGCAACTTTCCAGATCTCACCCCGAAGGTGCACTTGTTCGGATTCAACCTCAGTCTGAATTTCCTAAGCCTCTCAAACAGCTTCAACAAGTTGACCAGATGTTCCTCCTCCATTTGGGACTTTTCTATCATGTCATCAACATAGACCTCGATCTCATGATGAATCATATCATGAAACAAAGTTCCCATAGCCCGCTGGTAGGTTGCCCCTGCGATTTTCAACCCAAAAGGCGTTACCTTATAACAGAACGTCCCCCACGGTGTGATAAAAGTTGTTTTCTCCATATCCTTCGGCGCCATCTTAATCTGATTATACCCGGAAAAACCGTCCATGAAGGAAAACACGGAATACTGAGCGGTATTATCCACCAATACATCAATGTGAGGGAGCGAGAAGTCATCCTTCGGGCTCGCTTTATTCAGATCTCTATAATCAACACACATTTGTACCTTACCATCTTTCTTTGGTACAGGTACAATGTTAGCGACCTACGAAAGGTAAGTTGTTACGGCTAAAAATTCGGCGTCCAACGGCTTCTGGACCTCCTCTTTGATTTTCACTACCATATCTGGTCTAGTCCGTTTGAGCTTCTGCTTGACTGGCAGACATTCTTCATGCAACGGCAAACGATGAACCACGATATCAGTGTCAAGAACGGGCATGTCTTCATATGACCAGGAGAAGATATCACTATACTCTCAGAGAATTTCAACCAATCTGTGCTTGATATCACTCTGCAAAGCAGCCCCTATCTTGACATTTCTCTTGACTTCCTCAGAACCCAAGTTGATGACCTCGATTTCCTCCTGATGAGGTAGAATGATCTTCTCTTCCTATTTCAAGAGTCTGGCTAGCTATTCTGGTAAGTCTTCATCTTCATCAATCTCTTCTTCGGCTTGAAATATCAGATTATCAAAGTCAAAGCGAGTCATAGACGGTTCTGGATCAGTGTCATATGCAATGTGAAACCTACAATGATGATGATTAAATGCTTAAAATGATACGCAAACAAGCATAAACCATATTGCCATTTTATTGTAAAAATAAAACATGAAAGATAAGGATCATAATATTTGAATGTATAAAAACGCCCTTTGATTGATTGATAAAAGATTGTTCAAGCATAAATAATTAGGCCCTGAAGACAAATAACACTATGCTCCGGGTAGAACATAGGGCTACACAATAATCAGAAAAACAAGTCATTACTCTTTTGTCGTCAATTGGATGATTTCTTTAGCAGACCAGTTGTTGAGGCTTTGTCCTGGGATGCATGGCCGAATCCAAGCGTCCATATCACAGTCGCTGTCACCCTCTTCGTCTGAGAAGACGTTAATCTGCTCGAAGATTACCCCACCGCTAGTAACCGGACAGGCCCTTCATAGCGCGACGCGCTATGTGAGGATGAAGATGGGCTGTATCCCAGACCGAACTTGTCCTGCTTGTTGGGTATGTTCAGCATTTAACCCCAACCTTGCGATGCCCCAGTCTTTACCACTTCCTAGGCTTCCTTGAAAGATGACATGGCCACTTCGGGTGCTTTGCTCACGACCGGTGCTTTATCCTTGACCTTTACCGTCTCGAAGGCTTGACATAAAGTCTCATGGATTTTTCCATCCACCTCAACGTACTTGAACAAAGATAAATGACTAATCATTATATCCTTCTTTCCACATACAGTGACAACGCTGCCACCCACCATGTATTTCAACTTCTGGTGCAGTGTGGATGTTACGGCGCCTGCCGCATGGATCCATGGACGTCCCAGCAGACAGCTATAAGCTGGTTGGATATCCATGATATAGAATACGGTATCAAACACTTCAGGACCAACTTGAATTGGCAGCGTCAACTCCCCGAATACGGACCTACGAGTCCCATCAAAAACACGTACTACCAAGTCACTTGGACTACATATATTGCCTCGAGTATCTAATTTCATTAGTGCCTTCTTCGGAAGCACATTCAAGGATGATCATGTATCAACAAGCACGTGTGACATGACAGCTCCTCGACATTCAATAGATATGTGCAGCGCACAATTATGGTTCCTCCCCTTCGGGGTCAAGTCCAAATCTGTGAATCCCATCCCGTTACCTGCATTGCCATGCGCTACAACCCCTTCGAGTTAATTTACAGATATTTCTTGTGGTACATAGGTTGTATTCAGGATTCTCAACAAAGCGTTCCTATGCGCTTCCGAACATAACAACAAGGACAAAATAGAGATTTTGGACGAAGTCTGCTGCAAGTGATCCACTATCTTGTAATCACTCTTTCTTATCAATCTCATGAACTCCTCCGCTTCCTTCTCCAAAGAATTCTTCTCTCCTGCTTGAGAAGTTTCTTCAACCAACACTTTCTTCCCTTTGTCAGCTCTATCAGCAGCTACTTCAGGTGATGAGAACACTCTTTCGTTTCGAGTAATTCCCCTAGCTCCAACTAGATTATCCACAGAATCCACCGGTAGACTCTTCAATTCCTATTTCTGCCCGTTACAATATACCTCAGCTCCGTAATTCCACGGAATTGCACAGGACCAGCTTTGGTGATGATAATGGTTGGCGGCCTCGGAGGATCAGAGATAGTAACAGTCTTGTATGGAATTGAGATTGTCGCAACCTCATCCTTCTCTTCAGTCACTACTTCCTCAGCTTATTTCTCATCAACCCTATCAAATTGCAAGACACCATCATTCATCAGACCCTGAATATGGTTCTTCAGCCTGTCACATCCCTCTGGAGAACTCAAACATTCACCACATAACTCATCATAGCCCGAGAATACACCTACCCTCAGCAACTTCTTTTATAAAGCTCAGCGGCGTCTTCAACTCATTGACATTCGGAACCAAGTCCAAATTCTCATCTTCAAGGATAGTGCTGACTCCAGCGGCTCCATGGTTTGGCATGGGGTTCTGCACGACACTGGGCGCGTCGTGAGAAAATTTTATAGCTTTGCTATCCACCAAATCTTGAACTTTGTGTTTAAACGCCTTGCAATTATCAATATTGTGACCCGGTGCACCTGAATGAAACTCGCAACGAGCATTGGCATCATACCCAGGTGGTGGAGCACCTGTCATAGGAGCCATGGTTCTCTTTTATATCAACTGCAATTGTAACAAATGCTGAAGCAACTAAGAATACGACATTGGAGACGCGTCAAATTGTCTATTCACCACTCTGCCCCGATCCTGATATCTACGAGGAGCATATTTCTGATTCTGATTCTGTTGTAGTTGTTGTTGTTGCGGTGCTGCAAGCATTGTGATACTCACAACCTAGGGTTGCTGCTGACGATATTACTAGCGTTGATTTCTATTCCTATTACGAGAGCCAGACACTGCGTTAGTCTCACCTTCCTTCTTTTTATTGCCAAACAGCTTTCTTCCTCCTCCAGCTGAGGATACTTCGCCAGCTTCAATATTACCAAGCTTAATGCCATCCTCTCCCCAGTGATGATTAGATCAGAAAAGCTACTGGACATGCTACCAATCAACTTCTCATAGTATACGCCCGACAACTTAGCAACAAACATATCAATCATCTCACGCTCCACCATGGGAGGCTGCACCCTAGCTGTTAGCTCACGCCACCTCTGGGCGTACTCTTTGAAGCATTCATTGTTCTTCTGGGAAAGATTTTGCAGCTGGATCCTGTTTGGTGCAAGGTCGCTATTATACTGATAGTGCTTCACAAAGGCTTTAGCTAGGTCCCTCCAACTACGAATATTAATCGGTTCCAAGCTCATATACCACTCAAGAGAAGGTCCAGAAAGGTTGTCTTGGAAAAAATGCATCAGCAATTTTTCGTCATCTGAGTAAGCAGACATCTTATGATAATAAGAGCGCAGAAGAACCCGAGGACAAGTCGCGCCTTTGTATTTATCAAAGTCGGGAACTTTGAATTTCAGTGGTACCTTCAAGTCTGGGATCAGCCCCAGATTGGCCATGTCTAGTACCATGGAATTATGATTTTCAAAAGATCTCATCTTCTCTTAAATCAGCCTAAACCTCTTATCAGCCTCAAACGATGTCGCTACTGCGAAAATCGGCGCCGGCTGAACAGAAGAGTCGCCACCGCGCATTATTTATCCCAACGGAGGGAAAGGAAACGCTCGAGGTAAACCTACCGCAAAGACGGGAAAGGAATGGTCATCGCAACCAAATCCTGGATTCGGGAGTCGGTTACGCAAGGGGAAGGTATTAGCACCCCTCACGTCCGTCGTACTCGACGGGATCCACGCTTGCTTTCTGGTACAGATTGTTATTATATCTACTCTAAGGGTCAGGGGTTAAAAGAAAAGAAAATGACTCGGCAAAGTATCACACTTTATGCCTACGTATTCCCGTCTGGAACGAGAAATCAGAGTCAACGTAGTTCGCCTACCTACTGGAAAGGAGGGGAAGGTTGCTCGCTAGGATATCGCATCCTATGCCTACGTACTTTCATACATCATGAAAGATCAGAGCAAACGTAGTTCGGGCCACGTACAATACAAGTCTGTTTGTTTTGATTGTTTTTATTCCTTCTGAAAAAGGTTTTTCTGATTAACAGTCCAAGCGGACAAAAATGACGTCTTGATGAGTTCACATTCTTTTATGGAAGAAGTGTCTTTTATTGTGTTCGAAATATTTATTGTGTTTTTCTGTTTGTTTTGAGAAAGAGAAGAGACAGAACTCTATCCTATGGTTGCGAAGGGAATCAAACTAACCTGATGTTATCATGCATGGGTTAAGACCTAATGTCTATCATGTTCCTCTCTTGCACAGAGAGAAACAGAGATCCTAAGGGAATAGACAGAAACAGCAACAATAGCAGATATATACAGTAAAGCAGTAAAATGCATGGATGCAACAATACAAGCGAGGCAAGGGAGTCCCACTCAACCTCGAACCTAGAAAACAATAGGAAAAAGTGAACAGCATTCACCTTCAACCCAACAGGTTAAACAGCAAACAATACAGTCCGGGAAAACCAATCAATACATCAGAAATGAATAACAGCAGAAAAATAAACAGCCACAACAGCCCTGCATCAACACCTATCTTCAAGTCATCTCCAAACAGCTACAAGCTTCAGCAAGCATCAATCTCCATCTCCACAGGCTTCAAGCAAGGTCTTTGTCATCAGTCTTCCATCTGCAATGGCTTTTCTTCAAGTCTCAAACTCCAAGAGGAATATCAGTCAACAAGATAGAATGAATGTTAAACAGTAAACTGCCTACCAAGGGTGGCCCATTAACTGTTAACATTATACAGACAATTTTCTCTCAAAAGTTCTATCTTTCAAATACATTCACTGATCCTTCCAAAGGAAGGAGGTGGATATTTGAAAGAGACTTTGAATCGTAGAGAAAGGATGGATGCAGACAAGGCATTCCATGGTTGAGAAACAAGCTTTCTACTCTAGAGCTCTGCCTAGCTCCTAAACCCTACACTCCTCAACAGCTGCCAGCAAAGGTCTCATCATCAACTCTAGAAGTTGGTCTTCAAGCTCTTGATCTCCAATTGCTTCATCATCACAAGTCTTCAGCTCTCCCAATCCCCAAAGCAATCCCAATACCCACACAGACAAAATAATAATCCCCAGAGAGGGCACCACACCCTCAAACAAATACAGACAGTATACTAATAGCAGTAGGGGAATCCTAATATTCTCTAAGGGATCTATTAACTACCCATAATCCCTATAGTCTCATACCCCAAAAATCCAATCTCTAACTCCTAAGGGAAATGAACTAATTCACCTATGTTATCTCCTAAACCCTAGTTTTGTTCATGTTATTCACACCTAAACAAATCTCCTAAAATTAAGTCCTAAAAATATGAACTAAATTTTATATGCAAGATACTAATCAACCTAAAAATAATGGATTAAAAATATTAAAGCATCTAATCAAACTAAAATTAACAAATACATGTATCAAACAAAATGATATTTACACCTATTTAAAAGAAAAATATGCCAAAAATATTAAAATAAAATGAAATTGGAATTTTTTTGTATGATATTTTTCTTGACAAAAATATGAACAATATGAAAAAACAACCAATTAAAAACTAGCATTCTTCTATTTTTTATGAATTTTGAAAGAATTAATATTTTTTGAAAGAAAGTATATGTGAATTAAATGGATGAGGGTGCATTTAGTAATGAAAATTAGTTAAAACAATAAACTGGGCCCAGACTGGGGGGCGCGCATAGCAAGCGCGTCTGGGCCCAACACACACTCAGAAAAATGAAAAAAAAGAAAAAAACACTAAACGGTGCAAATAGCGAGAATTATAGTTATAATGGAAATGGGCCTGATTGGGGAGGGTGTCCATAGCAAACAATCTTTGAGCCCAGTCTGAAACAATAAGTGAAACGGTGCGTTTCTGCATTTGAATCTCCCTCCGTTTTTTCTTTTTAATCGTGGCCGTTGGATGAGAGGCCAAGTCAAGGTCAATCAAGCAATCTTGTGGCTCTCATGTTGTCTTCAACCTTCAGCAAACCCTAATGTCTGAAACTCTTCACCATGCATGCATCTTCCAGCTTTGCTCTCTCCCTCGTCTCTCCATGAATCCACACGATTCCAAGAGCAAAGTTGCTCTAAATCCTTCCCTCTACACAGCCATGCCCATAGTTCTTCCTAAAACTCACTCAAGAAACAAACCCGATAGGTGCAATAATTCTGATCCTCCATTTTCACCTGTGAGCAACCATTTCAATTCTCTCCAAATCTTACCCTAAACTAATCCACATCTTATGCTGATCATTATGAGCTAATCATTCAAGATTATCGTGCCATAACCTATGAGTTACAAGTCCTAACAGTTTTGACACACCAATGGCAACCTCCATGAAACTTCTCCAAACTCACCAAAATCAGTCATCTAACCTATCCTAACATTCTTATGCTAACAAATCCCTATAATCCTAACTAAAACATGCAATTCGAAGGAGAAACCTACCTGGTGTAAAATGAAGAAAACAGCTATGGAACTCCTTGATCCAATGCTTGCAGTGATTTGAAACTGATCCACACACTCAAACCTTGATTCTGTATGCAAATATTCTGACTCAAACTTCTTGGATCTTGTGATTGAAGAATTCTTGCTTCTTGGATGATTCACTTGTATGGCACGAGTTCTACTCCAATCAACCAAATGCTTGTGTGAATTGTGATCTATGAATGATGGTGATGAAGATCAGATCAAGAATTGTGAAAATTGGTGAAGATTTGAGGGAGTTTGAGTTGATTTTGCAAAATGGAAGATTTGTATGAAACTTGGTGTTATGAGCAAAGTGATTCACCAACCATGGTATGAAGCTCTTCATATCAATATATACATGAGTTTAGAAAGTCCTAGAAGTTTGGAGAAGCTTCCCATGCACTCTTTCTTTGCATTTTGGATTATGTAACTTTCATTGTAAGTAACCATGCATAACTCCTAAATAATGAACCAAACTCAAAATTCTACTTTTTCCAATGTTCTCAAAATGATTTTTCCAATCAAAATGACCTATAATTTCATCCCATTTGGCCAAAGTATGAAAAATCTCAAATTTAGGTCATTTTTTATTCATTAAATCCACCAATTTTGAAACCTTGAGCTATGAGCCTTTACAATCTTTCATGGTCCCTTTTCT
The DNA here is from genome assembly GCA_963859935.3 of Lathyrus sativus. Classification (NCBI taxonomy): domain Eukaryota; kingdom Viridiplantae; phylum Streptophyta; class Magnoliopsida; order Fabales; family Fabaceae; genus Lathyrus; species Lathyrus sativus. The sequence continues at coordinate 274,783,608 of OZ012739.1, forward strand.
AGACTCAAAATGTCATTTGGAACAAGTTTGATGTTGTGAAGTTTTCCATTTGAAGCTTCCTTGTATGAGTTTTGGGCATAGACTTGAAATGACCTGTAATTCTCAGATGACCAAAATACCCTTTGCTTTCCAAGACCATAAGTAGAGTTACGCAAATCATATGAAGGCATACCATATCATTCTAGAAAGCTAAGACAATAAGGAACAACTCTTATGTTGACCAGAAATTCATTTGAAATCACCTTGAGGGGTAAAAGTAGCTTATAAGACAAGTCACTTTCACAGACAAAATTTCAGATACCTCAAATGACTTGTAACTTGCAAGGACCGTAACTTGAGTTCTATAAATCTCCTTAATGTCTTCCACCACTAAAATTAAAGGTATTGAGATCCTCTACAAGTTTCATGTTGACCAAGGATCCATTTGAAGCTTTCATTTTGACTTATCTTGCTTGGAAATTTGACCTAAACTAGGGGATTTTACACAGAAACCCTAATTTAGAAACTCCTCTTCTCCTTAATTTCTCTTGATTTCTTCTTGACATATCATCATATCTTTCTCTACATGTCAAGTGATGAACCCCACATCTCTCCAATAGCCCTTAATGCCTTTCAATCAGTCAATTGACCTAGAGTTGACCTAGAGTTGACCCCAGATGAAACCCTAGTTGACTGTCTTCAACTGCAATTCTTGTGATCACACCAATGACTTGTTTCCTTCTCCAAATGACTTTCTAAGTCCTCCATGATGTCCACATACTCCCCATGCTCCATTCACAGCTCACTACTTCCTTGATGATCCTCAGATACCCTCAGATAGGAGATGGATGCACTGCTTGATCCATTGACTTCCTTAGCTTTCCAATTCTTTCTGATGACCTGAATGAGATTGAATTTGAATAATAACCTCTTCATAGGCTCATGGAGATGAGAATAATGCTTGGTCCCTGTTGGATGATTTGCTATGCTATGCTATGCAGATGGTTAAGCTATGTACATGACTCTATATGCAAATGCCAATGCAATTGAAACATAAACCAAGTGAACAAGGTTGAGCAAATTTTAGGGTGCAACAACTGCCCCTATTCAAGCGACTTGGACCCGATTGGGTGAAGAGCGAACGACCTTCAAACATTTGAGGTATGAGACAGTTGAATACTAAGAACACAAAAATTTGCCAACCGCAGAAACGAACTACACCACTGCTTGGGGAACGATATTCACCAACTGAATCTGACTGTTTACAACAACCCACTGATCTCGTGCTGGGGATTATTTTCATCAGCCTGAAAAAGATTCTGTCATCGAAAGGATAGAACTTTGCTTGTCCACGTTAGGACGCTTGTGTCGTCAACATAAAGAAACCTCAACTAAAACTTGTCCACGTCAGGACTCCACCTGCTGTCAGCCCGAAAAAACTTCGACAACTTTGCTGGGGATGGCTCGTCTGCCTTCTCGTCAGAAATAAATCGTCCACGTTAGGAATAAACTCTTCCACGTGAGGAATAAACCCTTTTGTATCTGTCCACGTCAGGACTAAATTCTTCCACGTCAGGAATAAAATCTTTCCACGTTAGGAATACCTCTTCTTTTCCACGTAAGGAATCACCTCTTTTTTTCCACGTAAGGAATCACCTCTTTCCACGTAAGGAAACCAACTTCTCTTCTAAATCTGTCCACGTCAGGACTAAACTTTTCCATGTAAGGAATACATCGTTTTTCCACGTAAGGAGCCAATCTTTCCACGTCAGGAATGCTATCTTTCCACGTAAGGAATCACATTTTGATTCGTCCACGTAAGGACTCCAATTTGTTCCACGTAAGGAATCACATCTTTCCACGTAAGGAAACCACCCTTTCTGATTCGTCCACGTAAGGACTCCCGTCTTTCCACGTAAGGAATCCGTCTTCTTTCCACGTAAGGAAACCAATCTTCTTCCACGTAAGGAATAAAATTCTTGATCTGTCCATGTAAGGACTCCAAGCTTTCCACGTAAGGAATACAATCTTTCCACGTAAGGAACTAACTCTCTTCTCGCTTTGTCCATGTAAGCACTCCAGTTTTTCCACGTAAGGAAACCGTATCGTCTTGATTTGTCCACGTAAGGACTCACCTCTTGACTCGCTGAGGATAAAAACTTGTCCACGTCAGGACTTGCGTATCTTCGACTTGCTGGGGAAATCAAATTCGTCCACGTCAGGACACCCACGCTTCACCAACAACACGAAGAAGGATACATTTGTCCACGTCAGGACTCTCGTATCTTGTCATCACAAAGGACTATAAACTTTGTCCACGTCAGGACACACCTTTCACCATTACGAACAGAGATATCTGCTGGAAATAAAATGGTCCACGTCAGGACACCAACACGAAGAGTAATCCACTTTGTCAACGTCATGACTTCACATTCAATCAATACCAAGAAATCCAAATTGTCCACGCTAGGACTAACACATATCATCACCTGGGAGAAATGTCCACGTCAGGACTCCACATTCCAACAATTCTGAAAAATCGAACCTGTCCATGTTAGGACTAGCACCTCTTATCCACCATGAGGAAATAAATCTTTCCACGTTAGGACCCCCACTTTTCTAGCACAAAGAAAACCTGTCAATAAAATTCTCCACGTCAGGACTCATCCTTCCATTGGTCCCAAACCACAAACTTCTTAGCACTGACGTGACAGCGACTTTGAAGCGGACTCTCCTGGGGATATTTGGAAGCCAAACTACTAGATGCTTGTTCTGATGACCGACGGTAGCCTCTGAAATTCTGATTCAGGGATACCCTTTGATGACAAATAACTCTGCTTGGGAACAAGGAGAGATTTTGCCTACTAACTCTGGCGGGGAAAACAAAAGAAATTCACAAATAACTCTGTTTGGAGCCAAAGAAAACCTCATCATGATAACTCTGTGGGGAATAATGCCAAAGCTGACACTTCATTGAATGTCTCACACCGAGACCTCGAATGTTTATTGATTTATTGGAGCAAGAACTCCTTCCACCTGCAAGAGAGAAATACTTGAAACAAACGGTTAGCCATCCTGGTTTATGCTTCAAAATGCATATGTTTGACACTGACGCAATGCTCCATTCGACCTGGAAATGCTACACGTTTTTATTTGGGTGGATGCAAATATGACACTATATGCCGATGCCAATGCATACTCGAACTGCTGAGATACAGGAACTGCCTCAGCAAAATAAATGCTGAAGACAATACCAACTCCGCTGGGGATAGCCAGGTGCTACAGAATCATTCCAGTAAAATAAATGCTGGAAGAATGAAGTCGACCCAGCTGAGAAATTGGGAACTTAAACCAAGCACCTCATCGAAGTAACACCCTGCTGGGGAATATAACTCTGCTGGAGAATAGCAGATGCGCCTGGTATGATTAGACTTCTGCTGGAAAGTGAACGGATATCACACGGTTCTGGCAAAATAAATGCCGGGACACACAGCCAACTTTGCCGGGGAGAGTCTTACTCTTCAAGTTCCACTGAGAGGAATGAAAATACTTGCTGAACAGAGAACTCCATTGGGGATGGGATGATTCTCTTGGGGAAAATCAACTGCCTCCGTTGGGGGGAGTAACTGACCCTGCGGGGAAAGGTAAACTGTCTGAATACAGCTCACAAACATTAATCTTCTGCGGCTAAACCACTCTGCTTGAGATGCACTGTCTGAATACAGCTTTCGAACTAGAAATCATCGCTTCTGCTAAGGATAAACGACTTTGCTGGAGAACGCCCTTTGGATAAGCTACGACTAGCTAGGGACTTTGATCCTCCTTCAGGAAGAACATGCATGACCTGCGTGGGGGTCGAGTCTTTCGCTACGAGCTTCTGGTCCATACTGCAATCTTTTGATCATCTTCCTCGTACGACTATGAAACCTGCAACAACACAAACATGACAAGACAAGCCTATGCAACCAAATCTATTCAGGTTAGTGACATCATTTTCAGTTAATTCAAAGTTTTAGCAATTGTTGGCAAGGGCCAGCGGCGTTATGCACATGCTAGTCTCATCAAACTTAGGCGTTTTATCATGCACAAAACAGTAAAGAACCAGCATCAAATACTGAATAACATATTTTATTGATTGGGCCCCTGAATGGGAGGAGTTTTGTACACGGGATGTAACTCCTGAAAAGAGGAAGCTACGCAAAGCAAATATACAAGTATGCACAAGAAGCATAAATATATTGACAAATTAAATTTGTACACATGTCGGCAACGGGATGCAGACGAACATCACGAACTGATCCTCCTATGACTCGTCCGACTCTAATGCTTTCCCGGTATCCACACTTCTGAAGAGATGGTATCTGATAATCGACCCCTCGATTATATTCTCCCGCACCGATACTCACTGCAATATCAAATTCGGACCGCAGTCATTTGCTTTTCAAATCCCTAACTTTTGCGTGAACCGCCCTTTACGGGTTTTCAGTTCACCGGGATACCCTTTTTTGCCGAAGCCGCCCAGTGTAGGTTTTCAACTTCGCGGGTGTACATTTTTCAATTTTATCCCTAACTTTTGCCCGAACCTTTCATTCTGTTTTTGGTTCGCCAGGATGCCCCATTTTTGCCCAGACTCTCTTTTTTTGTCCAGCGGGTCAATTTTAAGCAAAGTATTTTTTAACTGCGGCCGAATTCACAGGCGACGTAAAGTCTTCTCCGTCCATGGTGGACAACAACAACGCTCCTCCTGAAAATACTTTTCTGACAACATATGGCCCTTCGTAGTTGGGGGTCCACTTGCCCCTGTGATCTGCATGCGGCGGGAGAATCCTTTTCAGCACAAGGTCGCCCGTCTGAAAGCTCCGCGGATGTATCTTCTTATCATATGCTTTCTTCATTCGGCTCTGGTACAAACGACCGTATGCTAGAGAAGCTAGCCTCTTCTCATCCATTAAACTCAGTTGGTTTAACCTGTCTTTCACCCATTCTGCCTCGTCTAGCTGAACGTCCCGCAACACTCTCAAAGAAAGGATCTCAACTTCCAGTGGTAGCACCGCTTCCATTCCGTATACTAACGAGAACGGGGTTGCCCCGGTTGATGTGCGCACCGTCGTACGATAACCGTGCAAAGCAAAAGGTAGCATCTCGTGCCAATCCTTATAGGTCACCACCATCTTTTGAACGATCTTCTTTATATTCTTGTTGGCCGCTTCAACAGCGCCATTCATCTTGGGTCGGTAAGGGGAGGAGTTGTGATGTTCGATCTTGAAATTCTGACAGAGCTCCTTCATCATTTTGTTATTCAAGTTTGAACCGTTGTCCGTGATTATCCGTTCGGGGATCCGATATCTGCAAATGATATCTCTCTTGATGAATCTGGCCACCACCTGCTTAGTTACATTTGCATAAGACGTCGCTTCCACCCACTTGGTGAAATAATCGATTGCTACTAGAATGAACCGGTGCCCATTAGAAGCTGTCGGCTCGATCTTTCCAATCATATCGATTCCCCACATCGAGAATGGCCATGGCGATGACATCACATTTAGAGGACTCGGAGGCACATGAATCTTATCAGCATAGATTTGGCACTTGTGGCACTTCCTCGCGAACTTGAAACAATCAGTTTCCATAGTCAGCCAAAAATAACCTGCCCGCAGCAGCTTTCTCGTCATAGCATGCCCACCAGCATGCGTACCAAAGGTACCTTCATGTATCTCCTCCATGAGCAACTTTACCTCTTTTTCATCCACACAACGCAGCAGCACCAAATCATGGTTCCTTCTGTACAAGACACCATCCGGATTCAGATAGAAATTACCCGCTAATCTCCTGAGAGTCTTCTGATCTTGACTGGATGCCCCAGCCGGATACTCTTTATTCTTCAGGAAGTTAAGGATATCGAAATACCACGGTTTATCGTCACATGCCTCATCAATAGCAAATACGAAGGCCGGTCTGTCAAGCCGAGAGATAATGATCCGAGGAGCCTCGTTCCAGAAGTTGACTTTGTACATGGAAGACAAAGTGGCCAGGGCGTCAGCCATCTGATTCTCCGCTCGCGGTACATGATGCAATTCAACCTTGTCAAAGAAAGGCAACAGTCTCCTTGCATAATTCATGTAATGTATTAAATTGGGCTGACGTGTCTCCCATTCCCCTTTGATTTGATTCACTACCAGAGCTGAGTCTCCGTATACGTCCAGATTTTTGATTCGCAAATCAATGGCTTCTTCAAGCCCCATAATACAAGCTTCGTATTCGGCTTCATTATTGGTAACTGCAAAGGTCAATCGATCAGTGAACGGGATGTGCGACCCGTGTGGAGTAGTGATGATTGCCCCTATTCCGCTACCGTAAGCGTTCACAGCTCCGTCAAATATCTTCTTCCATTTGGAACCCAACTCTGGTCCTTCGTCTGGCAACGGTTCTTCACAATCTTTCATCTTTAGGTACATGATATCCTCGTCAGGAAAATCAAACCTCATCGATTGGTAATCTTCAATAGGCTGCTCCGCCAAGTACTCAGACAGCACACTCCCCTTTATAGCCTTTTGCGAGACGTATTGGATGTCATATTCAGTCAAGACCATCTGCCAACGAGCAATTCTTCCTGACAACTCCTGCTTTTCGAATACATATTTAATAGGATCCGTCTTCGAGATGAGCATGGTTGTATGATTCAGCATGTATTGCCTCAAACGCTTGGCGGCCCAGGCTAGCGCGCAACAAGTTTTCTCAAGCATTGAGTATCGAGATTCACACTCAGTAAATTTCTTACTCAAGTAATAGATCGCATGCTCTTTTCTTCCTGTCTCGTCGTGTTGACCGAGAACACAACCCATACTTCCCTCAAGAACTGTCAAATACATAATCAAGGGTCTCCCTGCCACTGGGGGTATCAAAATAGGAGGCTCCTGCAAATACTGCTTTATTTTATCGAACGCCTTTTGACAATTTTCGTTCCACGTTACAGCTTGATCTTTCTTCAACAGCTTGAATAATGGTTCACACGTGGCCGTTAGGTGAGATATGAACCGGGCGATATAGTTCAACCTCCCTAAAAACCCGCGCACCTCTTTTTCTATTTTAGGCGTCGGCATCTCTTGAATTGCTTTTATTTTAGCAGGATCGACCTCTATTCCCTTTTCGCTTACGATAAACCCCAGCAGTTTACCCGATCTTACCCCGAAGGTACACTTGTTAGGGTTCAGTCTCAGCCTGAACTTCCTAAGCCTTTTGAATAGCTTCAGCAGATTTACCAGATGCTCTTCCTCCGTATGGGATTTGGCAATCATATCGTCAACATAAACTTCGATCTCTTTATGCATCATATCATGAAAAAGAGTCGTCATCGCACGCTGATACGTTGCCCCAACATTCTTCAGTCCGAAGGGCATCACTTTATAACAAAATGTTCCCCAAGGCGTTATGAAAGTAGTCTTCTCCATGTCTTCTGGCGCCATTTTAATCTGATTATAGCCTGAGAAGCCATCCATGAAGGAGAATACGGAGTACTGAGCAGTGTTGTCAACTAGCACATCGAAATGGGGAAGCGGAAAATCGTCTTTTGGGCTCGCTTTGTTTAAATCCCGGTAATCGACGCACATTCGAACCTTGCCATCTTTCTTTGGCACTGGTACGATGTTAGCGACCCATGAGGGATATTTTGTCACAGCCAGGAAACCAGCGTCCCACTGTTTTTGAACCTCTTCTTTAATCTTCACTGCCATATCGGGTCTAGTTCTGCGAAGCTTTTGTTTGACCGGCGGGCACTCTTCTTTCAATGGCAGACGGTGCACAACCATATCTGTATCGAGCCCTGGCATATCTTCATACGACCAAGCGAACACATCATTATACTCTCTGAGCATTTCAACCAGCCTTCGCTTGATATCACTCTGCAGCGCGGCTCCGATACGAATATTCTTCTCAACCCCTTCCGACCCCAAATTGATAATTTCGATGACCTCTTCGTGAGGCAGAATGACTCTTTCTTCTTGTTTCACCAACCAAGACAATTCTTCAGGAACGTCACCATCTTCAACAACCTCTTCTTCGGCCTGAAATACCGGGTGCTCGAAGTCGGGACGAGTCATAGGTGGTTCAAGGATGTCATCTGAAAATGTTATCCTGCAAAAGGAATGGTTAAATGCTTCAAAATGCGTATAAAGCGAATAACCACGTTGCCATTTTATTGAAAAATACAAAACAAGAAAAACAGAGATCGCAATATTTGCACATGAAAAACGCCTTTTATTTAATGATAAACACGCAATGTTCATAACAGCACAGCCCTAAGCAAATCATGATGCCCCGGGCAAGACACCAGATTGTTCAACAATTAATAAAACAAAGCATTACTGTTTAAGAGTCACAGGAACAAGCTCCTGAATTGACCAGTTGCACAATCCCTGTCCTGGCGTGCTTGGCTGAATCCAGGCATCCATATCGCAATCGCTGTCTCCTTCGTCAGACTCCGAAGCAGCGTTGATGGTCTCATGGCATACTCCACTGGCAGAGATGGTTATTGGCCCTCTGAAACAGGGTGCCCCCACAGCAGGTGTTGATGACGACGGTTGATATCCCAGTCCAAACCGGTCCATCTTCACAGGAATATCCAGCACTTTGCCCCAGCCCTTTGCTTCTCCAGCCTCTACTAGAGCTTGAGCTTCTTTATACGACGAGACGGATATCTCCGACACTTTGCTCGGCCCGGGACCTTTGTCCTTGATACGCAACCCTTCAAATGCCTGGCAGGGTGTTTCATGAATCTCTCTATCGACCTCCACATATTTAAATGACGACAGATGGCTGACCAGGATGTCTTCTTCTCCACATACAGTAACCACGCTGTCTCCTACCATATATTTCAACTTTTGATGCAGGGTAGACGTGACTGCCCCAGCCCCATGAATCCAAGGTCGTCCGAGCAGGCAACTATATGCAGGCTGTATATCCATGATATAAAATTCAGTTGCAAACACCTCCGGCCCCACCTGTAGAGGCAATGTTATCGATCCAAAAACTGTTCTCCGCGTGCCATCGAATGCTCTGACCACCAAGTCACTGGGCGTGCACAAGATTCCTCTGACATCAAGCTTCATCATCGCTTTCTTGGGTAGCACATTCAAGGATGATCCGGTGTCGACCAATACATGCGACATGACTGATCCTCTACACTCGACAGATACGTGCAGCGCCATATTATGATCTCTCCCCTTAGGGGTCAAATCGAAGTCGGTAAAGCCCAAGCTGTGGCCTGCATTTACATGTGCCAACACTCCTTCCAGCTGATTCACGAAAACATCTTGGGGTACGAAGGAAGTATCCAGGACTTTTAACAGTGCATTTCGGTAAGCTTCAGAACACAAGAGCAACGACAATATAGATATCTTGGACGGCGTCTGTTGCAGATGCTCCACAATCTTATAATCACTTTTTCGAATCAAGCGCATGAACTCTTCTACAGCTTTCGATGCCGCCTCTTTGCCGCTTGCTTGCACTGGGACATTCTCAACCATTTTTCCCTTTCCTTTCGCCAGTCTTTCGGCTTCTACCTCAGGCGATATGAAGATCCTACCACTCCTTGTCATACCTCCGGTACCAACAACATTATCTACAGTCTCAGCTGGCTGCTTGTTAACATCAATCTTTATTCCGTCACAATACACTTCCAACCCATATGACCATGGGACTGCTTTAGTACTCTCGTACGGGATTGGCCCGACCTTAGTTATGGTGATCGGTGGTCGCTGGACCGGTGCTGTTATAGTGATTGTCTTTCGAGGAATAGTTACAGTGGCCATATCACTCTGATTATCTGCTACTGCCCCTGCAGGTTCTTCAATTGCTGCTCGGTCAAACTGCAATGTGCCGCCATCTATTAAAGCCTGAATTCCTTTCTTTAAGTCATCACACCCCCCAGCTAGGGTCCAACATTCCAAGCAGTACTCGTCACAACCTGGATAGACACCCCCTGCAATAATCTGCTATTTATCTCGCTCAGCGGCGTCTTTAAATCATCGACATTCATAATCAGATTCAAACCCTCCTCAGTCAGAATGGCATTTGCCCCATGATTAGGCATGGGCTTCTGCACTATATTCGGACCCGCCGTTCCGAAATTGATAGCCTTATTGTCTAATAAATCCTGCACAACATGCTTAAACGCATGGCAACCCTCTACGTCGTGGTCCGGGGCCCCAGAATGGAACTCACAGTGCCTACTTGCATCATAACCATACGGAGGAGTTCCCGTTATCGGTGCCAGAGTTCTCTTCTCTACCAGGTTCAAACCCAACAATGTCTGTAACAAATCAGCATACGTTGAGGGAGGCTTCTCAAATACTCTCCTTGGTTTACCACCCTGGAATCTACGCTGAGCAGGCTGTGCCCCCTACTGTGGCTGCTGTTGCTGCTGTTGTTGTTGCATTGGCTGTTGCTGAAATGGTTGTTGTTGAAACGGAATAGTAACACTCGCCACCTGCTGCGGCTGATTATACTGGTTCCGACCCCTGCCCCGGCCTCTGCCTCGGCCTCCAAACACTACGCTTGCATCGCCCTGACAGCGTCCACCAAAAGCCTTCCTGTTACTGCCAGATGCAGTTGACTCCTCAGCTTGGAATCTTCCTTGTTTAATGTTGTTTTCAATATTTTCTCCCATCAGAATTAAGTCTGAGAAACTGGCCAAAGATGTGTGAAACAATTTGTCATAAAACATGCCTGTGAATGTTCCAATGAACATGTCATTCATTTCCTTGTCTTCTAAAGTAGGACGGACCCTAGCAGCCATGTCGCGCCATCTTTGCGCGTACTCTTTAAAGCTCTCACCCTTCTTCTGGGATAGCCCTGTCAATTGGACCCGATTCGGCGCCAAGTCGCTGTTATACTTGTAGTGAGCTACAAATGCCTCTTCCAGCTGCTTCCATGTCTTTATATTAGTTGGCTCCAACCCCATGTACAACTCTAGGGAAGGGCCCGACAAACTATCTTGAAAGAAATGCATTAGCATTCTCTCATCAGTTGAGTACGCAGACATCTTTCTATAATAAGCCCGCACGTGCACTTTCAGACAGGTGTCCCCTTTATACTTATCAAACGTAGGAGCTTTGAATTTGATTGGCACCCTCAAGCCAGGTACCAGACCCATTGTTGACATGTCTAAGCCCACAACACTTTGGTTCAGGACCCCCCTCATCTGCTCTTCTAGCATTCTGATCTTCTGGGAGTCATCCATCGGTCCCTCGAAACCTCCACCGGAGAAAGCGTCCTCCTGCTGATCTTCCTGCCACATACCATTCCCAGCTCCATACCCATCATGTCCATTATTGCGGCCAACTCTAATCTGATTCATCACTGGGCCTCGCCCTCTGTTGCCGTATCCCGGAGCAATTCCAGCAGGTCCAAAAGCCATTAACCCGGCGCCGTTTCCATTTCCGAAACCTCCGTAACCCTGATTGGTCATGCCAAAACCGTCCTGCCCAAAGCCTTGAGCATTGAAACCATATTTCCCAGCATTATCGAGTCCCTGATCATTGAACCCGAATCCAGCATTACCGAAGCCGTTGCCTCCCATATTATCACCCAAGTTGATATCACCAAGCCCAACGTTATGGACAGCAGTCTCGTTCCCAACTCCGACGTTACCGTTCCCAGCAGCGGTAGCGTTGTTGACATTAACAGCAGGTATATTGACTACAGGTGGAGCCACTGGTGTGGGAGTGCCATCCCCATGAACAGTGTCGACTCGCACAGACTGATGATCCTCATTACCGTGACCAGCATTTCTAACCAACAGAGGCTGCACCATAGCTTGCAAATTCTTCTGACCCTTTGCAATAGTCTCCATGGTCTGCATGAAGAGCGCTAGCTTCTCGCGCATATCTTGCATCTCGTTCTGCATTTGATCCATGATTCTTCGACAGTTGGTGCGAGTGGAGTAGCGGTGCGGGTGCTGATCTGCAATCCTGAAAATACCTGGTACAAAGCAGGAAATAAGATACCATCCAATGATTACCTGTAATGCAATATGAGTACGAATGCAATGCAATGTGTGTCTGTGCATTAGGGAAATTCATTCCCCGATCCTAGTGCGAAGGTGCCAGTGCAGTGACAGTGCTAGCAATACGAAGATCGGAGCTGAATTAAAGAAAGCCTCATATATTGCAGAGAAACCCAATAAGCCAAGAATACAATATCACTGAGTACAATGAGAAGGCATGACCTCAACCAACAATCCTGGTGATGGTCAGCATTATGCAAATATAGCATACAAGTTAATACATGAAGTGATCAGGTACTCCCATAAGCTCGGTACTCTTCTATCAACTTCTTGGTCTCTGGATGACCTGGTCGGGTAAGCGGCCCTTCAACAAGTTGGTTTCTTCTCTTGAGAAAACGACGCACGTCTCCAGCAGTTTCCTCCCATGCCCCTTCTCCGAAGCGATCCTCTAGCTTCCGCTTCTGAGACACGGCTTTGTTCCTGCCCTCGATGGCCCTATTCAACGCATTCTGGAGACTATACCGGGTCATAACTTCTTCTTCATACTTCTTGATGCTAGCTTTCAAATGCTCTTCGAGGTCGGAAATTTGCTGCTTTAACTTATCTTCCCTCTTTTTATTGTTGGTGAGCGTAGCGTTCCAAGTCTTGTTACAAGAAGAGATCTCTCGGTGTGCTGCGTCGAGCGCTTTCTTTTTGGATTCCAGCATGTCATGGGAGCTTCTAAACTCTTGCCCCAGACGTTCGCGCTTCTTTTTCTCCTCAGTCAACTCAGCCCCTAGTCTGTTTACTAGCTCGATCTGCTGTTGGAAAGCATGCACGGCCTTGTTTTTCTCACTGCGTATCTGAGCTAGCTCTTGCTCTAACCCTTCATTGATCTTCCTCAAGGCTTCTTTCTCTTTCACCACTTGCTCGTAGGCCTCCCTAGAAATAGTGGTTGGCTCTTCTACCGGAGTATGAACAGGGACTGGTACTGCTGGAAATGGCATCCGCAACTGACTTGCTCTCTCCTGGATCCAAACTCTGTAGGGTGCATAAGCCTGACAGTCGTTCTTCCCTAACAGTGGCTTCCCTCTTCTGTTAATACGTGTCCAGGCATGCTGCAGCTTGACCAATAACTCTCCCTTCAAATCACCGGTGAAGTACAGAGATTCTTGTACTTCTTCCTCCTTTGGTGGGCTCTTCAGCGCATATCCAAACTGGCGAATGAACAGAGAAGGGTTGTAATTGATACACCCTTTTCTTCCTATCAACGGAACATTAGGGTACCCAGAACAACTGAAGATAAGTTCAGACCCCAGCAAGTCTTTGTAACGCCCCGATTCTGAATTCCCATTAATTGTTGAGTCTTTTAATTTATTTAATTGATGTTTGTTTAAATTGGGAAATTATATATATTATTATGTGGTGTTTGCTTATTTTATCTATTTTACCGATTCGGAGAGTCTTCGGGGAATTAGAGTAAAAAGGGCATTTTAGACATTTAGCAATTTAGTGTGAGAATTGATTGGTAAGTGTTGGAAAGAATTTGAGAGGAAAGAAATAGAGATAGAAATAGAATAAGAGAGGAAAAGGAAGAAAGATAGTAACATAAGAGGAAAAACAAGAGAAAGAAAAGAGGAGAAGAGAAAGAGAAGAGAAAGTGGAGAGGAAAACCTAGAATCATCAAGGGATCATCACCAAAGCTTGCAATCGATCGGTAAGGGTGTGAAACTCCATCATCTCTTTAATGTATATGATTGTATGTGTATGTGTGTGGATTTTGTAGAGTTTCTACTCTTTTTCCACTTAGGTTAGAAGTTGGTTTTGTGAGTAGAATGAGGTTTTAATCGGTTAGAACTCGGATTAGACGATGTAGTTTAGTCGGGTGATGGTTGGGCTGTGCTACTGTGACTGGTTTGGATTTAATCGGTTGGTTGTGTGGAGTTTGGGCTTTGAGACAGCCATAGAAGTTCTGTCTTCGCAAGTTCGCCAGGCGAAAGGCAGCGAAGCTTCGCCAGGCGAAGCCTAGCGAGCTGTAGCGAAGCAAGTCAGAAGTTAACACCCTGTATTCGCTGGCAAGTTCGCCAGGCGAGGTTAGTTGGCGAAGGTTCGCCAGGCGAGTGTGTAGCGAGCCTCAGCGAGTAATTCCAGAATTACTCCCAGTGGACTTCACTGGGAAGTTCGCCAGGCGAAGGTCAGCGAGCATTCGCTGCGTGGCTTCGCCAGGCGAAGGTTGGCGAACCTGGCAGTGTTATTTTGTTTTGCTGTTTGTTCAATGCATGATGTTTGGTTGATTCAATTATGATTAATGCCTATATGAATGATCGATGTGTGAACTATTTTGACATGTCGTGTTGTGGGTGGCCGAAAGGCGTGAATCCTAGATTGTAGAGTAAATGGTGAATCTTGAATATTTGACAATCTTGTGTATTTGCTCGAATTGAATAGAAACGTATTGATAGGCTGATATGTGTGTAAACCATGTGTGGAATGGTGTATAATGTGAATGCATGATAGATATATGCTAAGTATGTGATAAATGCAATGAGTATGTTTGTGAGCATAGTATGCATTTTTGTGTCGATTGATCCCTCGGAGGATTTGCAGAACCTCGTATGATACGATGGTTATATTTGATTCCTTGGAGAATCGGTTGCATTGTGTGATTCCTTGGAGAATCGGTTGCATTTTGTGATTCCTCGGAGAATCGGTCATAACATGTAATCCCGTGGAGGATTGGCTAGAGTATTTGATTCCGTGGAGAATCTGCTGAGTACTTGATCCCGTGGAGGATCTGATGAATATTCGATTCCGTGGAGAATCTGATGAATATTTGATTCCGTGGAGAATCTGCTGAGTACTTGATCCCGTGGAGGATCTGCTGAATACTCGATTCCTTAGGGAATTTGTTGAACGAGTCGGTACCGCATTTGCATCTGCATAGAGTCGTGTGTCGGTCTCTATGAGTTGCATGAGTCATCTGTGTATGATGCATTGGTTGAATGAATATAACTGTGTATGTTATATATGATTGTTTGGAGGAACATATAGTGAATGTTTATGAACATGTGTAGAGGCATGATTAATTGTATATGCTTGATGTGGTGAGAACATGTTTGAGTATGACTTGTATAATTATGAATATATGTATATATACAATTTTTATGCATTAACTGTTATGATGTTGTTTCTCACCCTTCTGCTGTTTTATAATGCTCTACGAGGCATTGCAGAGTAGGAAGCTGGAGGTTCTTTTTGTGAAGCGATGTCTTCATTCTTTTTGGTCAATGGCTCTGATATGTAACATCTGGGTAGTTAGGAAGCTTTAGGCTCTCTTGGAGTTACATTTGTTTTGATTCTTTTGTGATACATATGTGTATGTATCTGCTGTGGATATGTTGTAAAGCATGAATTAACTGATGGTTGTATATACTTTTATGAATGAGATCGATTCAATATTTGGATGTTTCCGCTTTATTCTAAATATTGAGATGTGGGTTACGCATTGTTGCATATCTATTTTGAGCATGTATCGTATGTGTTTAATTTCATGATAATGTGATGCGCCTCTTTTATACCATGTTTTAATTAAACTCTGATGAAATAAATATTCTAAGTGCCTAATTGATTTATGGATTAACTTGGGGGTATAGAAAGGGGGTGTTACAGTCTTGATCAAACCACTTAACGTCTTCAGAAGATAGCCTCATCGGGCGCTCTGACCAGCTAGCGGTAGTTACACTATCCACAAAAGATCCCTTCGGGGGAAGATGACTCTTAAACCACATACTCAACAGAGGCGCACAGCAGTAAACAACCTTTCCCCTTCTGTTTTCATTCTTGTAGTGCAATGAGTGGTAGAAGTCTCCGATCAACGTGGGCACTGGGTTGCCAGCAGCAAACAGATGGAAAGCGTCCAAGTCCACGAAGTTGGGCAAGTTAGGAAACAGCACAATTCCATAAATGCATAGAGCCAAAATAGCATTGAAAACCACCCAACATCCGCTCTTGGCATACTCCTGAGCCTTGCCAACCAGAAAATCAAGAGAGAAACCTGAAACCCCAAGCCAAGAAGTCACTAACAGCTCTGCAACGTTCATGTGCAAGGCTTTAGCTAAGTCCTCCAACTTGGGCTCAGCAGCAGAGTGAATAAAGGGAACCTTGTTCTGCACTGGTAGCTCAGTGAACTCCACATACTCTTCAATAGTAGGCCCCAGAATAAAGTCGGAAAACGTGAAACATCTCAATGCCGGGTCATAGAACTGCATCAGGGTGTACAGCCCATTCATCTCATCAGTAGTGGGCTTGCAGACTAATCTCAGTAATCTCCCATGACTCAATCTGAAACTTCTCCTAAACTCCTCATCAGCAAGAGATATCAGACCAAGCAAAGGAGTAATATCAGGTGTAGGCAGCTTGTACGCAACTGTCTTCCTCAAACTAGCCATGATCAAAACTCAGAAGTCTGGGCACTAGAACCGGGGGATATGCAAATGCACCTGCAGCACAGACACACGTTAATGGGATGCAATGATAATGGGTATGCAAACAATGCAATGCAAGTAACATGCAACAGGGACCAAATGCCGTAGCTGAATAGCCTGAACCATATCAAGAAGTCTCAGATAGACCCTCTAGAAGTCCTCAAACCCTGGCCTCAGACAGACCTAAAACAAAGCTCCAACACTGGTCTTTGACAGACCCACAGCATAACTCTGACTGGTCTCTGGCAGACCTCATATCATATCCCCAACTGGTCTCTGACAGACCTCAGAACTCCAACTGGTCTCTGACAGACCTCAGAATTCTCCAACTGGTCTCTGACGGACCTCAGGACTCTCCATAAATACCCAGGATCTCAGATCAAGAAACAAACCGGTAGTCTGAAGGTCTAGTTACCTGCATAACCCCAAACCCTCTCACAGGTAGGTGTCCTAGTAACTGACAAAGGTACGGCATCCTATGCGGTCGTCGGCGTCACATACTTTCAGGGTTGATGATACGATTCCCAGAAGGAGTGGCATCATCAAATCCTGAAGAGGCCTCACTTAGCCAACTTCCAAATGATCGGTTCCCGGAGTCGACAATTCAGCTGACCAACAACCCCTTCGACCCAAAGGGTAGAAAAAGAAGCCAACCAGAAGAACCTCGTCCGAGTGTAGATTTCATGAGACACTAATGCAAGCAAAGCCGGCACGCGCCCATTACTTTCTACTCTAATTCTAGGTGCACTCAAGCCCAGGTCCGGCTTATTTCTCAATCATAGAACCACCCATCACACCCTAATACAGCAATAATAATCAATATATAATGCTGAAAATAAAGGTCAGAAATATAAATCCATACAAAATCCTCGACGGGAAAACAAGCGTTAGGATTGACTCTCTTAAGGGACGTTGGACCCCAATTGCATAAGAACTATCGCAGTCCTTAGCAGCCAGGGGACCTTGGGTCCCCAGCAGAGTCGCCAGCTGTCGCTACTGCGAAAATCGGCGTCAGCTGAACAGAAGAGTCGCCACCGCGCGTTATTTATCCCAACGGAGGGAAAGGAAACGCTCGAGGTAAACCTACCGCAAAGACGGGAAAGGAATGGTCATCGCAACCAAATCCTAGATTCGGGAGTCGGTTACGCAAGGGGAAGGTATTAGCACCCCTCACGTCCGTCGTACTCGACGGGATCCACGCTTGCTTTTTGGTACGGATTGTTATTCTATCTACTCTAAGGGTCAGGGGTTAAAAGAAAAGAAAATGACTCGGCAAAGTATCGCACTTTATGCCTACGTATTCCCGTCTGGAACGAGAAATCAGAGTCAACGTAGTTCGCCTACCTACTGGAAAGGAGGGGAAGGTTGCTCGCTAGGATATCGCATCCTATGCCTACGTACTTTCATACAGCATGAAAGATCAGAGCAAACGTAGTTCGGGCCATGTACGATACAAGTCTGTTTGTTTTGATTGTTTTTATTCCTTCTGAAAAAGGTTTTTCTGATTAACAGTCCAAGCGGACAAAAATGACGTCTTGATGAGTTCACATTCTTTTACGGAAGAAGTGTCTTTTATTGTGTTCGAAATATTTATTGTGTTTTTCTGTTTGTTTTGAGAAAGAGAAGAGACAGAACTCTATCCAATGGTTGCGAAGGGAATCAAACTAACCTGATGTTATCATGCATGGGTTAAGACCTAATGTCTATCATGCTCCTCTCTTGCACAGAGAGAAACAGAGATCCTAAGGGAATAGACGGAAACAGCAACAATAGCAGATATATACAGTAAAGCAGTAAAATGCATGGATGCAACAATACAAGCGAGGCAAGGGAGTCCCACTCAACCTCGAACCTAGAAAACAATAGGCAAAAGTGAACAGCATTCACCTTCAACCCAACAGGTTAAACAGCAAACAATACAGTCCGGGAAAACCAATCAATACATCAGAAATGAATAACAGCAGAAAAATAAACAGCCACAGCAGCCCTGCATCAACACCTATCTTCAAGTCATCTCCAAACAACTACAAGCTTCAGCAAGCATCAATCTCCATCTCCACAGGCTTCAAGCAAGGTCTTTGTCATCAGTCTTCCATCTGCAATGGCTTTTCTTCAAGTCTCAAACTCCTAGAGGAATATCAGTCAACAAGATAGAATGAATGTTAAACAGTAAACTGCCTACCAAGGGTGGCTCATTAACTGTTAACATTATACAGACGATTTTCTCTCAAAGGTTCTATCTTTCAAATACATTCACTGATCCTTCCAAAGGAAGGAGGTGGATATTTGAAAGAGACTTTGAATCATAGAGAAAGGATGGATGCAGACAAGGCATTCCATGGTTGAGAAACAAGCTTTCTACTCTAGAGCTCTGCCTAGCTCCTAAACCCTACACTCCTCAACAGCTGCCAGCAAAGGTCTCATCATCAACTCTGGAAGTTGGTCTTCAAGCTCTTGATCTCCAATGGCTTCATCATCACAAGTCTTCAGCTCTCCCAATCCCCAAAGCAATCCCAATACCCACACAGACAAAATAATAATCCCCAGAGAGGGCACCACACCAGTCAAACAAATACAGACAGTATACTAATAGCAGTAGGGGAATCCTAATATTCTCTAAGGGATCTATTAACTACCCATAATCCCTATAGTCCCATACCCCAAAAATCCAATCTCTAACTCCTAAGGGAAATGAACTAATTCACCTATGTTATCTCCTAAACCCTAGTTTTGTTCATGTTATTCACACCAAAACAAATCTCCTAAAATTAAGTCCTAAAAATATGAACTAAATTTTATATGCAAGATAACACTTTATACTAATCAACCTAAAAAGAATGGATTAAAAATATTAAAGCATCTAATCAAACTAAAATTAACAAATACATGTATCAAACAAAATGATATTTACACCTATTTAAAAGAAAAATATGCCAAAAATATTAAAATAAAATGAAATTGGAATTTTTTTGTATGATATTTTTCTTTACAAAAATATGAACAATATGAAAAAACAACCAATTAAAAACTAGCATTCTTCTATTTTTTATGAATTTTGAAAGAATTAATATTTTTTGAAAGAAAGTAAATGTGAATTAAATGGATGAGGGTGCATTTAGTAATGAAAATTAGTTAAAACAATAAACTGGGCCCAGATTGGGGGGCGCGCATAGCAAGCGCGTCTGGGCCCAACACACACTCAGAAAAATGAAAAAAAAGAAAAAACACTAAACGGTGCAAATAGCGAGAATTATAGTTATAATGGAAATGGGCCTGATTGGGGAGGGTGTGCATAACAAACAATCTTTGAGCCCAGTCTAAAACAATAAGTGAAACGGTGCATTTCTGCATTTGAATCTCCCTCCGTTTTTTCTTTTTAATTGTGGCCGTTGGATGAGAGGCCAAGTCAAGGTCAATCAAGCAATCTTGTGGCTCTCATGTTGTCTTCAACCTTCAGCAAACCCTAATGTCTGAAACTCTTCACCATGCATGCATCTTCCATCTTTCCTTTCTCCCTCGTCTCTCCATGAATCCACACGATTCCAAGAGCAAAGTTGCTCTAAATCCTTCCCTCTACACAGCCATGCCCATAGTTCTTCCTAAAACTCACTCAAGAAACAAACTCGATAGGTGCAATAATTCTGATCCTCCATTTTCACTTGTGAGCAACCATTTCAATTCTCTCCAAATCTTACCCTAAACTAATCCACATCTTATGCTGATCATTATGAGCTAATCATTCAAGATTATCGTGCCATAACCTATGAGTTACAAGTCCTAACAGTTTTGACACACCAATGGCAACCTCCATGAAACTTCTCCAAACTCACCAAAATCAGTCATCTTACCTATCCTAACATTCTTATGCTAACAAATCCCTATAATCCTAACTAAAACATGCAATTCGAAGGAGAAACCTACCTGGTGTAAAATGAAGAAAACAGCTATGGAACTCCTTGATCCAATGCTTGCAGTGATTTGAAACTGATCCACACACTCAAACCTTGATTTTGTATGCAAATATTCTGACTCAAACTTCTTGGATCTTGTGATTGAAGAATTCTTGCTTCTTGGATGATTCACTTGTATGGCACGAGTTCTACTCCAATCAACCAAATGCTTGTGTGAATTGTGATCTATGAATGATGGTGATGAAGATCAGATCAAGAATTGTGAAAATTGGTGAAGATTTGAGGGAGTTTGAGTTGATTTTGCAAAATGGAAGATTTGTATGAAACTTGGTGTTATGAGCAAAGTGATTCACAAACCATGGCATGAAGCTCTTCATATCAATATATACATGAGTTTAGAAAGTCCTAGAAGTTTGGAGAAGCTTCCCATGCACTCTTTCCTTGCATTTTGGATTATGTAACTTTCATTGTAAGTAACCATGCATAACTCCTAAATCTTGAACCAAACTCAAAATTCTACTTTTTACAATGTTCTCAAAATGATTTTTCCAATCAAAATGACCTATAATTTCATACCATTTGGCCAAAGTATGAAAAATCTCAAATTTAGGTCATTTTTTATTCATTAAATCCACCAATTTTGAAACCTTGAGCTATGAGCCTTTCCAATCTTTCATGGTCACTTTTATAGACTCAAAATGTCATTTGGAACAAGTTTGATGTTGTGAAGTTTTCCATTTGAAGCTTCCTTGTATGAGTTTTGGGCATAGACTTGAAATGACCTGTAATTCTCAGATGACCAAAATACCCTTTGCTTGCCAAGACCATAAGTAGAGTTCCACATATCATATGAAGGCATACCATACCATTCTAGAAACCTAAGACAATAAGGAACAACTCTTATGTTGACCAGAAATTCATTTGAAATCTACTTGAGGGGTAAAAGTAGCTTAGAAGACAAGTCACTTTCACAGACAAAATTTCAGATACCTCAGATGACCTGTAACTTGCAAGGACCATAACTTGAGTTCTATAAATCTCCTTAATGTCTTCCACCACTAAAATTAAAGGTCTTGAGATCCTCTACAAGTTTCATGTTGACCAAGGATCCATTTGAAGCTTGAATTTTGACTTATCTTGCTTGGAAATGTGACCTAAACTAGGGGATTTTACACAGAAACCCTAATTTAGAAACTCCTCTTCTCCTTAATTTCTCTTGATTTCTTCTTGACATATCATCATATCTTTCTCTACATGTCAAATGATGAACCCCACATCTCTCCAATAGCCCTTAATTCCTTTTAATCAGTCAATTGACCTAGAGTTGACCTAGAGTTGACCCCAGATGAAACCCTAGTTGACTGTCTTCAACTGCAATTCTTGTGATCACACCAATGACTTGTTTCCTTCTCCAAATGACTTTCTAAGTCCTCCATGATGTCCACATACTCCCCATGCTCCATTCACAGCTCACTACTTCCTTGATGATCCTCAGATACCCTCAGATAGGAGATGGATGCACTGCTTGATCCATTGACTTCCTTAGCTTTCCAATTCTTTCTGATGACCTGAATGAGATTGAATTTGAATAATAACCTCTTCATAGGCTCATGGAGATGAGAATAATGCTTGGTCCCTGTTGGATGATTTGCTATGCTATGCTATGCAGATGGTTAAGCTATGTACATGACTCTATATGCAAATGCCAATGCAATTGAAACATAAACCAAGTGAACAAGGTTGAGCAAATTTTAGGGTGCAACAAACGGCAGTCCAGCACCAACATCGCGCAGAGAGAATGCATCTTCCTGTTGATCTTCCTCCCACTGAGGAACATTGTTGTCATGCATAGCACCCACTACCTCAGGGATTCCACCTATATTACCTTCGCCCGGAGGGATAACTGTTGTACGAATAGCAGTAGCATGTGGCGTACCATCATGATGAGGAGGATTAGCAGCAGTTCCTCCGTGAAGCACACCATTATTATCAACTCTGGAAATCAATGGCTGCACCAAGGTCCTTAATTGCTCCTGACCATGTGCCACACCCTGCATTAGCTCCATAAACTGAGTCATCTTATCCCCCATCTCCTACATCTCAGCCTGCACTTGTTCCATTATTCTGCGTTGATTCCCTCTGGTACCGTAACGGTGAACTATATGATTGTCTATCCTGAAACAAACTAACAAACCACAGGAAATAAGGTTAATGGTTTCGATGCACCTGCTATGCAAAAATGCAGAATGATGCAAAAATGCAGACATGTATATATGCCTTAGGGATATTTCCCCCTCGATTCTAGTTCCGAGGATAACAACATGACACTAGAGAACTCATAGACAAGCATAGAGCAAAACTCCTCATACATAGAACAGAAACTCAAAAGGCAATATACAAGAGTAACATTGAGTACAATGGAATCAGAAAGAGACCTCAGCCAACAGGTCTGGTGATGGTCAAAATACATCAATAGCACAAAATACACAAAAATGAAAGCTATCAACTATGATGCCCGAGACTGAAAATCATCTAGCAGCTCCTTTGTCTCGGGATGATCTAGCCTGATAAGCAATCCCTAAATAAGAAAATCTTGCTGGCTAATCGTGGTCTGTAAACCCTGAGTATAGTACTCCCAGGCACCCTCACCAAAGTCCTCCTCAAGCTTGAACCTCTTCGTATCAGCTCTAGCTCTGTAATCCTCTAAGGTTGCAATAGCTTCATTTAGTCTGCAATCACTGTCACGTCTGAGTGAAGCTTCAGCTGCAATCTTCTCATCCTTCAAGGTAAGATGAGTATTCAATCTAGCAATCTGCAACTTCAGTCCGTCCTCACGCTCCTTATTGTTAGTAAGAGTAGCATTCCACTGTGCATTGAACTTGGATATCTCCAGATAAGCTCTATCCAAGTCCTTCTTCTTAGAAGCAAGAACGTCGCTGACAGCCTTCAGATCTAAACCCAAACATTCCCGAGTGCGAATCACTTTGGTCAGATCTGTACCCAACTTGTTTACCAACTCAGTTTTCTTCTTAGCTGCATAAGTAGCACGACTTTTCTCACCCCGAAGCTGAGTAATCTCTTCTTCCAATGCCTCATTAGCCCTGTGCAACTCTTCTTTCTCAGACCACAACTAATTATACCTCTGTATGTCAACGGTGGTAGGCTCCTCAATCATCAGAGGATACAAAGGCTCATGAGATGGAAAAGGCATCAAAACCCTATCTGCTCTGTCACGGATCCAAGTGATATAAGGGTCATACGCTTGACTATTACTCTTCCCCAACAAAGCTTTCCCCTTCCGGTGGATGCTGCCATAAGCTCTCTCAACTCTAGCCAAAGTATCATTCTCCAGCAAACCAGTGAGATACAGAGATTCCTGTATCTCCTCTTCCTTAGGAGGATCTCTCAAAGCGTATCCAAACTGTCTCACCAACAGGGATGGGTTATAGTTGATGCATCCTTTCCTTCCGACCAACGGGACGTTAGGAAATCCACCGCAAGTGTAAATGATCTCAGTACCCAGCATGTCTCTATCAAGCCAAGTGATGTTATCGGCAGTCAACCCCATCAACCTCTCAGACCACTCCAAAGTACCTACTATATCAATGAAAGGACCAATCTTGGGGAGATGACTAACAAACCACCTGTAGAACAAAGGTACGCAAAAAGATATGTTTTTCTCTCTTCGGTTCTCATTCTTGTAGTGCACACAATGATAAACGTCGCCTAGAAGCATAGATACAGGATTCCCTGAAGCAAATATGTGAAACGCATCCAAGTCTACAAAATCTGGAAGGTTAGGAAACAACATGATACCATGGATACATAGTGCTAAGATAGCATTAAACACAATCCAACAACCATCTTTGGAAAACTGCTAAGCTTTGTCAATCAGAAAAGGTAAAGGAAAAAAAGACACCCCACTCCTCTTGGCCAACTTCCCCTTCAGCTCAGAACCAGCCAAATGCAGAGCGGCAACAAGCTTAGCCAAATCAGGCTCAACATCAGTGTGATAAAATGGCATTTGGTCTAAGATAGGAACACCCAATAACGCATAATACTCCTCTAAGGTAGGCGCCAATACATAATTCGGAAAAGCAAAGCACCTCTGTTGCGGGTCATAGAACTGTAGAAGAGCATAAAGACCATTCAACTCATATACTGAAGGCTTGCAGACACAACTCAAAAGCTTCCCATAAGATTTCTTGAAGTCTTCCATCACTTTCATGTCAGCCACAAAGATCAAACTCAACAAAGATCCGATATCAGGAGTTGGGAGCTTGTATGCCACTGTCTTCTTCAGAAGCTCCATGTCAGACAAAAGAATAAGTCACTAGAATCAGGGAGAAAATACGCACCTGCAACATAAATACATGTCAACGAAAATGCAGATGCAAATGCAAATGCACACATGGATCAAGATTATTATGCTGTTGATTGAGAAGAACCAACGCTCCGCTTTGGCAATAACATAGCACTGTTACTGATAGTAACCCTTTGTATCTAGAACACAGACTCACACTGCAAAGAGAACCGGGTAGTCTAAAAGTCAAGGTTTCCTGCAATAACCTAATCCCTCTCACAGGTATGAACCTATCACTGACAAGGTTCAGAATCCTATGCATTCATCAGCGTCACAGACTTTCAAGAAACGATGATACGTTCACCATTTCTGGTTTGGCATCATAATCTCCCGAAGAGGCCTCACTTAGCTGAATCACAAATGAACGGTCCCCAGAGTCGATGATCCACAGATCCAAAATCCTCTCAACGGTCTAAAGGACTGGAAAGGAAATCATCAAAGAGAATCTCGTCTGAGCGCGAATTTCATGGGAACTAGTGCATGCAAATGTTACATGTCCACTACTACTTTCCACTTTTAATGCTAGGGTTATACTCAAGCCTGGGTTTGGCTTCTCACTCAATGGAACATTCCCACCCAACAACATAGCAAAACTGATATATACAATGCTGAAAGTAAAAATGCAATAAAGATAAAGTACAACACATATATACACACCCAAAAGATAAATAAACAAGCTCTAGTATTGACTCGCATAGGGAACCAGAGTCCCGAGTAGAGTCACCAGCTGTCGCATCGCTGCGAAGAAGGCTGACGGAAGACAAAAGAGTTGCCACCGTTCGTTATTTAGCCCAAAAGAGGGAAAGGAAACAATCAGAGAAAACCTAACGAAAACGGGAGAAGACAGGTCATCGTAACCAAATCTCGGGTTCGGGAGTCGGTTACACAAGGGGAAGGTATGAGCACCCCTCACGTCCGTCGTACTCGACGGGATCCACGCTTGTTGTCTATATAAAAGAGTGTTGAACTATCTACGCTAAAGGCCACAGGGACAAAAGAAAAGAAGAGAGACTCGATAGAGCATCGCCGCTCTATACCTACGTACTCCCTCGTGCAATGGCAAAGTCAAAGTCAACGTAGTTCAGAAAACAACGGGTGAAGATGGGGGAAGGTTGCTCGCCAAGACATTGCCGTCTTGTGCCTACGTATTCTTGTCTGGTATGAGAAATCAGAGCAAACGTAACAAAGACCACATGATGGTTCAAAATGTCTTAGACCCGAGTAGGGTTAAACCTTAGTTCTAACAATTAGGTGTATGCAGCTCGACCATTGAAGACTTAGGCGTTACCTATTTTCGGTAGAACCAAAAGTTAACAAAACTCTCCTTATGAAAATGGTTTCCAATTAAGATCCCGAAGGATAAAAATATTTGAAGTTTATTTTGTGTTTTTTAGACAAAGTGTCTTGAGTTATGGTTTGAAACTCATGTTGCACTAAAGACTATGACTTAGGAGCGAATGCATCGCATATCGTCCAAAGGACATACGCTAAACACTCTAGAAATTTGAGAGGAGGCCCCCCAATCATCATTCTCTGAGTACTTAAGGCTCATAGCGTACAACATAAATTATCCTTTATTAAGTGTTATGAAGATGTTTGAAGAGGAGAAGAGAGAGACACTCTAAAGGGAGACTAAGACTCAACCTAATGTTCTCATACAAAGTGCACCTATGACTGGGATAAAAGGGAATGCTACCTAATGTTATCATGCATGGGTTCAATCCTAAGGTGTATCATAATGAATCTTTAACAAGAGAGATTAAAGGTCCTAAGCGAACATGGCGAAGAAGAAAGAAGAAGGAAGCAAAAGATAGAGAAAGTATGCAAACATGTAATGCACAATTAGAATGAAAGTGGGGGAGGAACAAAGTGTGGGGCAGTAGCCTCCACAAGCACATCTCAACCTCAAGCGTGCATATGATAAGATGCATAAGGATTCAAGCAAAGAAAATAATGCACACCCACAAACAAGAACACTAACAAGAGTGGGATGAAATAGGAGAAATGAACTTCCTACAACCATTTGTCATCAATCACCATGCCCAAAGGAAAACCAAAAGAAAAGGAAGAAGCCATGATTAAATGGGAGAATGGGAGGCAATTTGAGGACATCAAGGAACTCAAATGGGAAACTCAACCAAAGCAACACCATAATCATGCAAGCAAACAAAAGAAGAGTCCTCAAAGAATCAACATTCATGATATGTTTAAGGTACCTCCAAAGGAGGGTCTAAACCATATCAAATGGGAATCAAAGGTCATTGGACAGAATGGGGGATGAGAGGAGAGAATGCACAGAGCAGAGGATCAAACACATCAAAAGGAATGCAAGAATAGGCAAGGCAAAAGACCTAGGTCTTAAACAACTTCAACATTTGGAAACCAAATGAAATGCCTAAAACAAAACCAAACCACAACAAGCATCAAACAAGTTTATGACCTATAAATGAGCATTCAGATACCTCAACATGTTAGAAGTATGAATCAACAAGAGTTGAGAGCTCAAGGGATCCATAACAGTCATTTCCCATTCAAACTAGGTCAAATGAATGTGTGAACCACCCTTAGAAGTAACCTAACTTGTAAGATACCTCAAAAATAGGAAAAAGGCTCAAAATAAACCAAATAAAATCCCAAAAGCACATAAGAGGGTTGGAAACTAGAGGATAAAAGATTACAACCAATGTCACTTCACAACATCACCAAAGAATTTGATTCACAAGGGTGCCCCATTGTGAAGGAGGGTTGTCGAGGGTCAACAAGAATGACTTAAAAGTCAAACAAAAAATGATCAAACCAGAGGAAAAACCATCCTATAAAACCCTTCATCTCATCCTTCAAATGAGAAATTTTTTTCATTCATTGGAGATAAAGATTGATCAAGAAACTAGGCATAAACAAGAAAGAACAAGATATAATTCAATTAAAAACAACTCCAAACAATAAATCCCATTTTAATTGAAAAATAAATCAAAAATGAAATTAAATGATACATTAGAGCATCTAAAATTTTTTTGTGTGGGATTTGAGCACATTTGGAACTATTTTTAAAAGAATTAAATCAAAACAGAAACAAAATAAAAATAAAATAAAGCAATTAATTGAAACGGTGCAAATAGCAAGAACTGCAGGCAAAAACATTGGGCTGGGTTAACAAGGGCGTGCAAATAGCGCTGCAAAGCCTAACTCCCTCAGCTAAGTGAAACGAGGCGTTTCACTAAATGAGTTGGCAAGCTAACCAACACGTAAGCCAGTCAAACGAATCCCGACCGTCCTTCAACCAAGGTCAACAGGTCAAAAGCATAACACGCCAGCGTGCCTGAAAGAGAACCAGATGACGGAGCTGCTTCTCTGATCGTCTTCTCCGGCAAGGCAGCCGGAGTTATAGGTTCAAAACACCATCAAATCGTGCGAAATTATATACCAAATTGAAGAGGAACTTACGTAGATCACAAATCCATTGTCCAAATTCATTAATCATGCACAACAAAGGAGAATCGAACGATTGAAAGTAAGAACACATAACTGGAAAATGCATTAAACATCACTAATAACTATCCAGAATTTGCCTACCAAGTGTAGGTCTTCAGATGCATCAAGAATGGCAATGATTCAATGCGTATCATGAGAGAATTTTGAGAAAGAATAATACCTAACGGGGTCTCTCCGTTGGAGCTTCACGCATGCTTAAGCTTGCTTGAAACTGTGCAGAATCACTCATTGAACTTCAAGGAAGATGATGCTTGCTTTAATTTTTCTTGAAATGGCTTGGATCTCAGTTTCCAATTTTCAAATTGCTCTTGAGTTTTCAAACTTTGCTCTGCTCCTTTCTCCGTGAAAATGCATGAATGAATGTTCAAATTTCATTTGGAACTTATATACAATGGATCTATGAGTGTTTGGAGGCCCAATATTGGTTGGTTATGGTGAATTGCAAAAATGCCCAATTTGGAATGTGAGCTTCATGCATACGTGAAAATGGCTCCAATTCCACTTGAATTTTATTTGAATCAGTTGCTGGCAATGTGAATTGATCATGTGGATGGAAATTAAGCCTTAATTTGATCCAATGGTGGAGATTTGATATGGAACTTCTTCTTGAAGTTATTTGCATTTACACGTGAATTTCATACCATGGACGAAAATTGACTTGGGCAATCTTCTTGTTGGACCATTGTGAATCAAAATGAGTACAAACATGTGTCGCAACTGCGAAAAACAACCGGCGGAAAAAACAGAAGAGTCGCCACCTTACGGAAAAACAACTGCGAAAAACAACTGGCGGAAACAATTCATATGGTAATGGAACCGGTGCGATCATTACTACTCCTCATGGTTCCCACATATCGTTCACTACCCGATTGACTTTAGCATGCACCAATAATGAAGCCGAGTATGAAGTTTGTATTATGGGTTTAGAAGAGGCCATTGAGCTGAGGATTAAGAATCTAGATGTGTACGGCGATTCAGCGCTAGTCTTCAATCAAATCAAAGGAGAGTGGGAAACTCGTCAAGCCAACCTGGTGCCCTACAAGGACTATGCAAGAAGACTGTTGCCTTTCTTTGGTAGAATTGAGTTCCATCATGTGCCAAGAGCTGAGAATCAGATGGCGGATGCCTTGGCCACGCTATCCTCAATGTACAATGTGAATTACTGTAATGAAGCTCCAACTATCACCATTATGTGTCTTAATAGACCCGCTTTTGTGTTTACAATTGAGAAGGCATCAGATGGAAAGCCTTGGTATTTTGATATTTATCATTTTCTCAAGACTCAAGAGTACCCATCTGGGGCATCTAGCAAATATAAGAAGACTTTGAGGAGGTTAGCCGGTAATTTTTATCTGAATAAAGATGATGTGCTCTACAGGTTATGTTGACGAACTTGAAGCAAGCCTGTTGATGGAGGAAATCCACGAGGGTTCTTTCGGTACTCATGCTAGTGGACATGCAATGGCTAGAAAATTGTTGAGAGCTGGGTATTATTGGATGACCATGGAATCCGATTGCTTCAAATACGCCAGAAAATGCCATAAATGTCAAATTTATGCTGATAAGGTGCATGTGCCACCGACTCCTCTGAATGTGTTAACGTCTCCATGGCCTTTTGCTATGTGGGGAATCGATATGATTGGAAATATTGAGCCGACTGCTTCTAATGGACATCGTTTCATTCTGGTTGCAATTGATTACTTTACGAAGTGGGTAGAAGTAGCTTCCTTTGCCAATGTCACGAAGCAGGTGATAGGCCGATTCATAAAGAAGGACATCATTTGTCGTTACAGAATTTCGGAGAGAATCATCACTGATAATGGTTCAAATTTGAATAACAAAATGATGAAGGAATTCTTCCAGAGTTTTAAGATTGAGCATCACAACTCTTCTCCATATCGTCCGAAGATGAATGGCGCTGTTGTGCAGAAGATGGTTGTAACCTATAAGGATTGACAGGAGATGTTGACCTTCGCTCTTCACGGTTATCGTACCATGGTACGTACGTCAATCGGGGTAACTCCTTTCTCACTGGTGTATGGTACGGAAGTTGTCCTACCATTAGAAGTTGAGATTCCTTCTTTAAGGGTACTGACAGATGTGAAGCTTGATGAAGCTGAGTGGGTGCAGACCAGGTTGAATCAGCTGAGCTTGATTGACGAAAAGAGATTAGCAGCTATTGCTCATGGCCGGTTGTACCAGAGTAGGATGAAGAAAACCTTTGATCAGAAAGTATGTCCTCGGTGCTTCCAGACGGGTAACTTGGTGTTGAAAAGGATCCTTCCTCCTCATATAGATCACAGGAAAAAATGGACTCCTAATTATGAAGGTCCGTACGTAGTGAGAAAGGTTTTCTCTGGCGGAGCCTTATTACTATCTACCATGGATGGTGAGGATTTTTCATCCCCTGTGAACGCAGACACAGTTAAAAACTACTTTCCTTAAAAGAGACCCGCTGGACAGAAAAAGAAAAGTCCAGGAAAAAATGGGGCATCCTAGCGAACTAGAAAAAGAAAAGGTTCGGGAAAAAATTAGGGATAAAAAAATATGTAAACCCGCAAAGTTGAAAACCTGGAAAGGCGACTTTGGAAAAAATGGATATCCCAGTGGATTGAAAACCCGGAAGGGCGACCCAGGAAAAAGTTAAGGATTAGAAAGAAAATGACTGCAGTCTGCGTTCAATCTGTAAGTATGTGAGCAATTATCCCGAAGGCGAAACGTGGGGAACATCAAAGACATACAGGTCATAGCTGAGTCGACACATGGTGGTTGTTTGTTTCCACATTGCCAACATTTGTATATATTTTTTTGATTTTACGCAATTACCTCTTTTCAGGAATTGCATCCGAATTGTAATTCGCCTATTTACAGACCCTTTTATCAATAAATTATTCACGTCAGTCAAAGAATTTTCCGTTCCTTGCTTTTACTGCTATTATTTTGTTTGCAAAATACGTCCGTTATTTTGGTAAACGTTGCAGGTGAAAACATGAGGCTTTACAGAGCATAACGGAAGCAACTATTTTGCTTGGACGATAGGTATCATGAATGATAACCAAAGTAACCATTTTGCATGTAAGGCATGTTGTTTTTTGTTGCAGGATGGCAAGGTCTTCTCCCGGGTAGACTTTCCCCAATGTTGAGGTCTTAACGACAGTACATGGTGATTCACTTTTCCCCTAGCGGGAATTTAGAGTTTTGTTTCCCAGCGTAAGCGGGTGCGTATGCCCTAGCAAGTTTTCGAAGGGGTCCTTCATGTGGAATGCGGTCAGGCATTTTGTTTAACAATGAGTTGGTTTCCCCACAGAGTCGCGTTATCAGATGTCGCCAGCGAAAGTGTGGCGTGTCTCGTGCATAACAAAGTTTTGTCTCCCTACAATAATCCTCAGTAGGGTGGATTTGTTCTCAGAATATTCCCGAGCAGAGTAAGGTGGAAGGATATTCCCTCGGCGGCAGGGTAAATTGCAATCCAGTATTATTCTTTAGCAGAGGCAACGTCTTTGACGCCCTTCCCGCAACGGAGTCGATGTTTTGGTGTCTTTCCGGTAATATCAGTATTTAGGGCACCTTCCTCGAGCAAAATTTAGTGTTGATTCCCTCGACAAGGCAAGTGTTCAAATAGAAGCTTAACTCATTCCTCATTAGAGGCCTGTGATATTCCTCAGCAGGGCGGGTGCGTCCCCAGCGGGGTGGAGTTTCTTTCCAAGCAGAGTGGAGCTTTTAGTATGGTTCTTAGTTCCCCATTGAGTGGTTTGTTTGGTGTTTTCCTAGCAGGGAAAATATTTTTAGGAAAGGCCATCCAGGGAATTTCCCCAGCCGAGTTTTTTGTTCCCTAGAAGGGTGGTATTCTGGTAGGCCATTCAGGGCGCTTTCCTTAGCAGAGTTTGCGTTGATCCCAAGCAGAGTGGTTTTTTTTTGTTCTTGTCAGAGCAGTATAACCCATGAGAGTTCTTTTCTTGGAGGCCAGCATAAGTCCAATCGTAATTGGCATATCCTATCTTGCCCTGGCAAGGTTGTTCCCTTCAGCATTTATTTTGCTGAGGTAGTTCATTTGCATTTGCATTTTTGCATAGCATCCTCCTAAATGCGTAGCATTTCCATTTCGTATGGAGCATTGCGCCATTTTCAAACATATGCATCTGAAACATAAGCCATGTTTGGGGCTAGAGGGTGTTTCATCCAAGAGATTTTCATGTTATCCCTGTTGGTGTGGATCTTTGGGTTGGTCAGTTTATCAGTTTCCTTCCTAGCCAGTCGTTTGGTTAAATGTCTTCTCTCTTTAGTTAAGTCGTTTGGTTAAACGTCTTCGTTCTCCCCATGTGAGTCGTTTGTAAGCACCTTATTCCCTGGTCGAGCCTGTTGTTCAGATGTCTCTTTTCCCCAACAGAGTTGTTTGGTGAACTGATATTCTCCTCCTCAGCAAGGTTGTTTGTGTAAACCTCTCTTTTCCTATTGGGATTTTCGTTACAAATTGAGAGTCGGTTGATTCTATTACCTGCCTATTCCGGTTGTGTTATCCCAACTTTTGGTTGGTACTCCCCAGCATGGTCCGAATTATTGTGTTTGGTATTCCAACTTTTGGTTGGTAATTCTAGGGTGGTTTATCCCAACTTTTGGTTGGTAATCTCTAGTTCCCTCTCGCGGAGTCTTTATTCCAACTTTTGGTTGGTAATCTTTGCTTCATTCCAACTTTTGGTTGGTGACCTATTGGCATTTGGATGTTATTCTAACTTTTGGTTCGTAATCCTCGTTTTCTTCAGCAAAGACGGATATTCTAACTTTTGGTTGGTAACCTTTGTTGTGGTTAGTTTGCTCTCGTTTAGCATTTTCGGATATCCTAACTTTTGGTTAATAGCCTTTTATTCCAACTTTTGGTTGGTAATCCCAGACGATCATCCCAACTTTTGGTTGGTAGTCTTCTGTGGTGGAGTCAGCGTTGTTCAGCGTACCCAACGATCCTAACTTTTGGTTAGTAAGTTTTGTTCCGACTTTTGGTCGAGGAGGATTTTTCTTGGCGATCCTAGGTTTTGGTTAGTAGCTTTTGTTCTGACTTTTGGTCGATGATAATCTTTCTGGCGATCCTAACTTTTGGTTAGTAGCCTGTGTCCCAACTTTTGGTTGGATTCTATCCCCTGCAGACGTTATCCCAACTTTTGGTTGGTAATCTGCTACTTGTTGGACGTTATCCCAACTTTTGGTTGGTAGTCTATTGCTTGTTGGACGTTATCCCAACTTTTGGTTGGTAGTCTGTTGCTTGTTGGACGTTATCTCAACTTTTGGTTGGTAGTCTGTCGCTTGTTGGACGTCGTTCCAACTTTTGGTTGGTAATCCTCAGCGGAGTCGAAAGCTTTGTTGACGTTATTCCAACTTTTGGTTGGTAGTCTTCCTTTCCTGGATTTGTTATTCCAACTTTTGGTTGGTAGCGTTGTTTGTTTCCAACTTTTTGTTGGTGAGATTTTGTTGAAAGTGATTTCAACTTTTGGCTGGAAGCTTATGGTCGTTGTGTTTCATCGGATGTTTTCAACTTTTGGTTGATAGTTTGGGTTCAACGTTGTTTGGTATGGCGGCGATTCCAACTTTTGGTTGGTAGCTTGTATTCATTACCTTTTTGTTGCATACTGACTTTTGGTTAGTGTATTCCCCAGCGAGGTAGCCCGCCATTTCACTTTCGGTCAGTGTTGTGGTGATTCCAACTCTTGGTTGGTAGTGTTTATTTTATCCCCGAAGAGTAATTCTTATTCCATCTTTTGGATGGTATCCTTTGATTATTATCTTTTGGTGGATGTGCAGAGTTATCTAGTTAATCTATCCTTTCCCCAGTGAAGTCATCACATGACTGCTTGGGTATTTTCCTCTTGTGTTCCCCGACGGAGTTGGTATCCCAACTCTTGGTTGGTACTCATTTACTGGTCATCCCATCTTTTGGATGGTATCCTTTGATTGTTATTTGGTAGACGCTCGGTCCCCACAGGGTGGTCTGGTATAAGATTCTCTCTTATTTTCCCAACGGAGTTTTTCTTGTCCTCGGGTCGTCCGTTTGTTGGTTGTACGTCCTGCAGGTTCTTGATTCAAGTTTTATCTCAACTTTTGGTTGGTATCCTTGGTTTGTTATCCCAATTCTTGGTTGGTATCGTTTGGTTGATGTTTCACATTGGATTTTAGGAATTTCCTTAAGAAGAGAGTCCCCTTGACTTTTAAGAATTTTTCCAGTCCCTTCCCTTTGTTAGGGGTGCTAGGACTATTGGGAGATGAGGATGATTTAGCATATCATTGTTTGGTCGATTTGGAAGCACTACTATGTAAAAGTCGTATCACAGCGATTGGAAAAGGGATACTGTAATATGTCTGACCATCCGTTGTAAGGTAAAGGGTGGTTCTATGTATGATGTTTTCTATCACAGTCGTGCCACCGTGATTATAGGTTATGTAGCGTACTACCTATCATAATAGTTACTTCAAACGACCATTGTGATATTCTTCAATGCATAATATTTAATAACGCTTGTTTTAAACATCCATTATGATATATACAATGAGTTTAATATAAATTATGTGGAATGCTGATTTCACCAATGCTCACTAAACATATATTATTTTAATTTGATCTAGAATATTATAATATGACATATTAAGTTATATTAGAAGAATAAGTTACAGGTTCAGTGATAAATAATAATTCTTCAACTACTTATCTGTATTTTGCTCTTTAACGGTTATGTTGTAAATGTGCCTTAAAATCTTTGTTGATGAAGAGAAAGAAAACATCTTTTGGAGATTTCATTTACCGCGAAAATCAGAAGTTTTAGAAAGTCGGACGAAAAGTCGAGAAAAAAAATCGGTTGGTGAATAGTATCATCCGTACTGTGAATAGTGATATCCATACGTATGAATAGTAATGTTCGTACGGTGATTAGTGGTGTCCGTATGATGAGTAGTATTTTCGAGTTTTCAGACTTTTTCGATTCGATCCATGTGATTTTGGACTTTGTTTGTTGGATATTTTCTATTATAAATATGTATCTCTTATATGCTTGAAGTATGACTATCTTAGAGTTTTCACCAACAAGGGAGACCAAAGGTTTAAAGGTATAGTTTAGGGTTTCAGCTATGCACAAAGAAAACCTTGGATCATGTAACACCCTTTTCTACCCCACAAATTAAATGGCAAAATATTCACATTTATCAGAGTAAAATAATAAACTAAAAAAAATCACCTCAAAGGGCGTACATTTCACAATAAATCAAATATAGGTCAAGGCTCCGTAAACAACGGGTTTTCCCAAAAGTTATCAAAAATTGCTCAAAAGACAACAGAATTCAAAAAAATGTATAATCCAAAGTTTTCCTTGTACGGAAACCTAATCAAAATAACAACAATCAAAATAAAACATGGTTTAACTCAAAGACCCCAACCCGATCTTACACTATCAGAGCAATGACCCTCTAAGTTAACCAAAATGACCATCTAGGATTTTATTTTGAGAGACTCGTGAAAGAGATGTTATGATTTTTTTTTGAGATAGACGGATGTTATGTACTGAAATCAGAGATAATTTGGCTTATATATAAATATGTAACACCTTTCATCACAATTGATATGAACCGTGATGAAATGATTGTAATAGTTTTTTCTGCGTCTTCAATGACACCAAAAAACATGGAAGACATGAGCATCTTCTTGACCTGAAAATGATATTTTGGTAGGTCCATAAAAAACTCATGTGATTTCTTGGTTTGACTTGAGAACCATATCCTATTTCTAAGCCAATAGAGGAGTGGGTATCCTTGACTTTTATTTGATGTGTTCTTATTTCGTATTTTATGGTTTTGTTGTTCTTCACATGCCTTCAAATTAAAGAGATATAGTTTTGCCTAAAGCTAATTTTTTTTTTATGGTTGTTCTTTTTCTGTTTTTACTTTCTTCTTAGAGGTTGGAATTGTTGTATAAGTAGTTATATATTTTTTTCATTTTTATTTTAATCCCAAATTTGATAGTTTTTGTGTCTTTTTGGGAATTCGTTGTATTGCGGTTTTGTTATCTACCTTTTTATTTATATATAATATTTCTCTTTAAAAAAAGATACGGTTAGATTTAATCATAGGTTCAATTTATTAAAGAATAAAAGAGAATACTATATATTTCCCCTTACTATCACATCTCTACTTTTTACAGTTTTATTCTTCTATATCTTCTCCAAAATTCACTATCATATTTGCCGTTATAAAAAATAGCTTACTTGATTTAATATTATACTTCATCTGTTAGTTTGATTTTTTTCAAACAACACACTTCTGATTCGTAAATATGTCTTTTTAAAATATTATTCATATTTTTTATTTTACCCATTCATATCATGAAAGTTTATAAACTAGTTTGTTATTTTATAACATGTTTATTTTGTATGTTAAAGGGACAAACACTATACAGTAATTTGCATAAGGAATATTTAATAACTATTAATATTATTATTAAAAGAGTGAGGCATAAACACTGAAAACTACTTAATTGATGTAAGCAGATAATAGGATTTTATAAAATTATAAAATCATAGAACAATTTATTACATGCACAAAGGAATAAATGGCTTTAGTTTCTAAATTTGTTTCTGTTATAATTATATTCATTTTCATAATTCTCCTTGCACTCAATATTGAAGGTAAGTAATTTTTATTCTTCATAAACTTCATTCTTTAATTTGTACATTATATTTTATCATATATTATTTAAGTTGTCTTATTCTCTTTTTTTTACAGCGACTAGATTTAAATGTACAGTAGATGCTGATTGTATAGGCCGTCTTCCTTGTTCAAAAGGATTTATGGCAGTTTGTAGAAATAAACGATGTGTACGTGTTAAAGTCATGATAGATTAAATTTTTGAATGATTTTATATTTAGTTTCATACTTAAAATCGCTATATACTAAAATATTTTATAAGTTGTCATTTAATATTTATGTTTCTATGTAATAATTTAAGAGAAAATAAATGATTAATTGACAATGTAAATTATTTTACACTGTCAATTAATGACGATTATGAATTCTGCCACATCACACTGATATTTAAAGAAAATTAATGACATGATAAATTATTATTTTTATATTAAATAACAATAAAAAATTATTTTATATTATCGGTGCATATCAATTAAATCAATCATTTAAATATAATTATGCTTATTTTATTTAAAGGGGAAACTCTGCATGTGAGTATACTCACATTACATAATAAGATTACACATTCACGTTATGTTTCTAGGAACTTATTGATTCTTCAACTATTTGAGTTTTTGGAAAGTATCAAAGGTTGACAACGTCTCATTTATAGCATATTTATTAGACATTAAAGATTATAATCTATGTATTTTGCTTCATTAAAGTGTTACCAGGATAGTTTTAAATTATATTTGCAATTTATTGTGCTCTAATTTTGTCTCGGAATAAATTTTTCTCCAAATAATATTTAAATATATATTTAATTTTTACTATTTGCATTTTCACATTTTCAATAAAAGATAAATAAATAAATAATAATAACAATAATATTAATAATAATAATAATAATAATAATAATAATAATAATAATAATAATAATAGAATAAGAGGATTATTTTATTAGATGTGACATGTCAATGAAAATGCGTTCGAATAATTAAATGACCGTTGATTTTTTAAAGTTCCTGATTTGTCTTTGAATAAGTCTGACTTAGAGGTTGATTTTCTTAATACGGAGTGACTATAATATGATTTGTATCATTTTATTTTAGTGTGTTTATGTCTTTTTGTTTTTTTTATTGAAATTACTAAGTTTAAATAGATATAAATTTTTCTTCTCATTTTAAACTCTATATAAGTTGATCTTATAAAATGCATTATTAATATATAAAATATATATAGTTGTATCTATGTCGTATGTTTTTTAAAATTCTCATATCCGTGTCTGTGTCGTATCTCGTGTCTGTGTCTGAGTTTTGACTTCATAGTTCATATATGATAACAACCATTTTCAATAATCATCACAATTTTTTATATAGAACTTCTTCACCTTCCATTGTGATTTATCACATGAACAAACATCATAATCATCATCATGATCAACTAACTTTCTTCTTCCCCTCTCACAATCACAACACCATTGAAACTCTGGTATCAGATATGAGATGTCGAAGGAGATGTCACGACACTAATATCTAAACAATTACCGATATGTGAACAAGATAAAATGCAATTAACAGATGTAAAAAGACACAAGTAATTGTTAATCCAGATAGGTGCAAACACACCTACGTCTGGGAGTTACCAAGTCAGAAAGGAAATTCACTAAACAAAATTAGTTTGAAGATTCTCAGCAAACTCTCTCTAGTTTACAATCTTTGCACCTAATCTCTACCCATGTAATTTCTATCTAAGACACTCTCATATAAGAGACACCTTTCACTCCCTCTCAATCACAACAGTGATAAAAACAAAATATTAAAAAGTAGAAAACATACTTCAAGGAAAACACTTAAGTTTGCTTAAAAGCTTCAATCAAGAACAATGCACTCATGCTTAAAAGCTTAGAGCGGACAACTTACAACTCAAAGAACTCATTCCAATTCACACATCAAAGTGATGAGTGAGTGGATCACAAATAACAATAACACAAGAAGGTAAAACCATATTCCTTAAGCAATGCACACTCAAAACCCTATCTTCTCTTTTCTTCAAATAAGATTGTAAAGTCTTTATATAGAAACACCTTGAATGGGCTTGGAAAGTAGTAAAAACTAATTCTGATTTGATTAAATCAAATTACATAATTCTTCAAATTGTTTCATAATTAACGTCATAGAAATAGAATCAAATCAACCTTCAAATCTTCTCAAGATTTTCTACACTAAAATGGAACAAAAGATTCCACAATAATCCACGAATTATCCAGCAGAAGCTCTTTTGTTTAAAGAAGATCTCCACGTTGATTTGTGTAATACCCTTTTCTACCCCACAATTATCATGGCAAAATTACACAGATATCAGAGTAAAATTGTTAAATTTCATAAAGGCCATCAAAATGGCGTACATTTCCCAAATCAACAAATTCTGTGAAGGCTCCGTAAACAACGAGTTTTCTCAAAATAATCAATTCACACAAAGCAGCAAAACTCAAGGGCATAGATCAAGGTTTCCTTATCAGGGAAAAATAAGCAAAATAACTCAACAACATATAGTTTAACTCAAAAGAACCCAACCTGATGTTACATATCAGAGCAAGACCTTCTAAGCTAACCAAAAGGCTAAAAACTCAAAACTTCAAAAATACTCCTCGACGGCGTCCACGACCAAACTTGGTCATCTGCACGTTACCGACGTGGAGGTAACATTCAAACAGGCAGGGTGAGTAAAACAATTCATAATAACCAATGTATAAAAATCAACATATAACAACGTCATATTCATATACAACACATTCATATCCTTCAATAGGCCTCGAAGGCCACTACATCATAATTTATGCAAAAAGGCTCATAAATGCAAATGCAACATCGACTCAATGCATGTGGTACCAATCATCACAGTGCGATGAACATTGGGCCATCAACCCTCGATAGATCCCCATCAATAGGATCGATTCTACTAGAGAATCGGAGCACATCAAAACACTTCACATCCATGCAATGGGATTGAAGCCAAAGTACTCGAGATCCTAAACCGAAGTCCGGATGCACATGTCACAAATCATCCTCATATAACAGCATAAGTGCATCATCATTCACCATATTCATCATCATGTCAATCATCATCATAGCTTATATCATCATATAAATTCATCAAAGTCATGGTAATATCATCATATTAAGTCATATAAATCATCATGTCATCATGTATACATCACATAAAACTCACAGTCACACTCATGTCAATGCCTCACAAAAATCACAGAATCAAACATCAAGGCATCGCTGCATACGATCAACATTCGCGAAACTCTGCTACGTTCGCTGGCATGTTCGCTAGGCAAGTCTGGGGCGAGTTTCTTCGCTAGGAGAGTCTGGGAACAACATTGTTTGTTAGGCGAAGCTTGCTTCGCTAGGCAAACTGTGCGATGACAGCAAATTCTGCTATGCACCAGAATTGATTTCTACCTAAAAGGCCCTACGATTCACTTACCCAATGACCCGAAAACATCCCTAAATCATCCCTAAGGTCTTACGGTGATAAAGGCACAAAACCTACGGTTTATTAGGTCAATCCCGGAACATATTCATGTCCTATTTCACAATTTCCCTACAATTACCCTGTAGGTATCTAAGTTACTCACATTCAAATATTCCTATTCCTTTAGGGTCAGACATATAACAATTCAAGGTTTTGGCTACGAAGGCCTAAGGTTTCCCTTTCCCACATTATGCTCTACTGTCAGGAATACTTAGCACTACACCGAACATCAGAGTTCCCACAACTGGATTTAGGCCACGAAGGCCATGGATCACTTGTTCTCATATCCTTCCAATCTTCCTTAACCCAAATAAATTCCCGCGGTCAAAATCTCAATAATAGATTTAGGCCACGAAGGCCAAAATCCCTTTTCTCATAATTCTCCATAAACCCTTAAATCAACCATAATTACATCGAAATCTACACATAGGAAATCATGGAAAGCTATACTCCCCATACCTTAAACGTTGATTCAAAGCCTTCACGAATCTGTTAGGGAATCTTTCAATGCTCCCGCCTCCAATTTCCTTCCTCTTCAGAGCTCTCTGGCCTCAATTCTTCACGGTTAACACAAATGAATCCTAAAAACCCTTCAGAACTCTCTTTTTGTTAAACCTACACTTGGGCCAAATAATCGGGCTTTCTCCATTATACCCTCACTTACTCAATTGTCCCAATTACCCTTCTTTCACTATTATTTATTTTAATTCATAATAATACAAATAAATTAATATCATGTACTATCAATTAAACAAATAACCCACAAATTGCATAATTCTCAATAATTCCACAAAACACCGAAAATCACTGAAAATACCCAAAATACGAATATTCTCAATTAAATAAATTAATTAAAATATTCTGATTAAAATTGGGGTTTACAACTCTCCACCACTTAAAAGAATTTTGGTCCTCGAAAGTCACCTCAAGAAAATAGAGTCGGATACGACTCCTTCATCTGATCTTCACGTTCCCAAGTCCAACTTTCTCCAGCTGGTCCTCCCCACAGTACCTTCACCAAGGCAATCTCTTTATCTCGCAGTTGCTTCACTTCTCGTTCGTCAATCCGAACAGGCAACACCTCAACAGTCAAATCATCTCTCACTTCTACATCATCCATCTGAATCACATGTGACAGATCTGGAATGTACTTCCTTAACTGGGATACATGAAACACATCATGTAAATTCGCAAGCGACAGTGGTAAAGCAATCCGATATGCTACTTCCCCCCACCTTCTTCAAAATCTGATACGGACCAACAAAGCGCGATGTGAGCTTTCGAGACTTCAAAGCTCAGCCAACACCAGTCACTAGTGTAACTCTCAAAAACATGTGATCTCCCTCTTGGAATTCAAGTGCTTTCCTCCTCTTATCATGGTAACTCCTCTGAAGATTTTGCGACGCTTTCATATTTTCTTGGATCCTCTTGATTTTTTCAGATGTCTCTTGCACAATCTCAGGTCCGAGTACAACACTCTCGCCTGATTCATACCAACACAACGGAGTCCTACACTGTAGCACCCCAAAATTTGCCCTTCTGTTTTTACCCGGTTTGGCTTTTGTTTCTTTGCATTTTCTCATTTCTGCATATCATAGCATCTGTTCTTGAGGCATGGGATCTATGCATTTCTGTGGCTCAGGGCTCTTTTAGTGCAGGAGACTGAACAGCGAGCGTCAGAAGCTCCGACATTTATTTTGCCCGGCGATCGAGCGGTCAATTTTATTTTATTTCACAGGTTATTTTCAGATCAAGAAGCGGAATTCAAGCTATTTCA
Organism: Lathyrus sativus; assembly: GCA_963859935.3. NCBI lineage: Eukaryota > Viridiplantae > Streptophyta > Magnoliopsida > Fabales > Fabaceae > Lathyrus > Lathyrus sativus. The sequence continues at coordinate 274,825,792 of OZ012739.1, forward strand.
GGCATTCTCATAGTTTTGATATTTGAAAGCAAGTTTCAAAGGTTTAACAGAGCTCAGAGCAGATGAAAATGGACGAATGTGCACCTTTCCCTCCAATAGGCGCCAAAATTCAAATTTTTAAGGTGTTAACTGATTAACCAATATGGTTAACCGATTAACCAAGTCAAAATCAGGTCATATTTGAATTTTTAAAGGTGTTAATCGATTAACCCACATGGTTAACCGATTAACTAAGGCAAAAATCAGCTATGCACGCGAATTTTCAAAGGCAGCCACTTTGGGGTACAATTTTGATCACTTGTGAATTTGATTTTACACCAGAAGAAGGATCTAGAACCACCTTGAATTTTGATTAACTTTCAAATTAATTCAAGTTCCCTCCAAGTTCCCATTCCTAATCCCATTTCAATTTTTACAAACCACACTCCAAACCACATTTGGATCCAAACCAAGAGCATATTTAAATCATTTGCTCCAAACCTCACACACACAATTCTCATAATTCCATTTCATTTTCAGAATTCACTCTCATTCTCTTAATTTTTCTCTCAACTTTTCTTCCCACCAAAACTCCATTAAAGCTCTTTCTTGGAATTCTTTGATTCTCCATTGGAATCATTGAATTCTAGAGCTAAAACCTTCATCCTTCATCCATATCATCTCTAATTCTCCATTCAATTTTCGTGCTATTATGGATCTGAATTTTGAAGTTGATTTAGAGGAGCTTATTTGGATAGTTCTTGCTTAATTTTGGTGGATCTTCATTTCTACTACAAGTAATCACTTGGATCTTGAAGGATTTCTGGATTTCTTGCTTGGATTTGTTTAATTGAGGTTGAATCAACAATTACCAAAGCAAATATCCGCTTTGTAGGTTAGAAATTCTAGATCCGATTCTGTTTTTGAGCTTATTTTACATATTCAATGTGGATCTTCATTTTTGATTGATTTTTGGTTGATTTGATCCATGTGATTGGTAATCTTGTTGTTGTATTATTTTTACATGTTGATTGGATCACTGTTTTCTGGTTTAAATTCGTGCATATTTGATTATACAATCATCTGGATTATTGGAGAAGTGATTAATTGTTGAAAAGTGCTTTTGAGCTGCTGTTTTCTGTTGCTGGTACAGTGTTAATCGATTAACCAGTTGTAGTGCAAACTGGTTAATCAATTAACCAGTGCGAATATTCAAATTTTCAAACATTTTTCAATGGTTAATTGATTAACCCCAGGTGTTAAACGATTAACATTGTGCTAGCAGGCCTGTTTTGCTATTTTTCAAGGTTGTTTTGGAATCATTTCACTTCGAATCTTCATGGATCGGTATGGTGCATTAGGAGTGAGATGTTTTGGATATGTGTTGTTGTTCTTGATTGTTTAATCATGGTTTCTTCGACACGCATGTTTGATTTCCACTCGAATGCATGCTTATGGATGTGGTTCAAAGTGATGATCATTTGCATTGTTGCCTTTGCTTGCATTGCTTGGTTGAGATGTGCTTATGGTGGCTGCTGCCCCACACTTTTTCCTCCCACTTTTCTTTTGTGTTTGCATTTCATGTTTGCATCTCTTTCATTTTTTTCTACTTGTGATTGATTTACCTTGTGTTTTCTTGGTTTTCTTTGCCATGTTCCCTTAGGATTCCTAGTCTCTTTGGGAGTAGGAGAGACATTAGGTGTTCAATCCAATCATGCTAACATTAGGATCGGATTTCCCTTTCAATCCCAACTTTAGGTCCATTTTTCATGACAACATTAGGACCGAGTTTCCCTTAGACCTTCTGTGCGTCTCTCTTCTCATCTCAAAACATTCTAACTCATCTAATAAATATGATGAACATTGTACGCTATGAACCTTAAGCACATGGGAAATGATGAGTGAGGGGTCTCCTCTCGCTTGTCTAGAGTGTTTAGTATACATCCCGTTTGGGGGCGATATGTGACACATTTGTTCCTATGTCATAGTCTTTAGTGCAACGTGAATCACAAATAAAATCAAATCATTTCACTAAAAAACTCAAAACAAACCTCAAACCTTTTTATCCTTCGAGATTAATTAAAAACAATTTTCAGAAAGAGTGTTGTTAAGCTTTGGTTCTACTGCAAACAAGAATCGTCCCTAACTGCTGGAACGAAGGTTTAACCCTACTCGATTAAAACACTTAATCAACCTGTGGTTTTATGTCAACCCGAACTACATTTGCTTTGATTTCTCATACCAGATGAGGATACGTAGGCACAAAACGGTGATGTCATGGTTGTCGCATCGCTGCGAAGAGGGCCGGCGGAGGACAGAAGAGTCGCCACCATTTGTTATTTATCCCAAATCAGGGAAAGGAAACGATCAGAGAAAACCTAACGAAAACGGGAGAAGACAGGTCATCGTATCTAAATCTCGGGTTCGGGAGTCGGTTACGCAAGGGGAAGGTATGAGAACCCCTCACGTCCGTCAAACTCGATGGGATCCACGCTTGTTGTCTATCTAAAAGAGTGTTGAACTATCTACACTAAAGGCCACAGGGACAAAAGAAAAGAAGAGAGACTCGATAGAGCATCGCTACTCTATGCCTACGTACTCCCTCGTGCAATGGGAAAGTCAGAGTCAACATAGTTCAAAAAACTACAGGTGAAGGTGGGGGAAGGTTGCTCTCCAAGACATCGCCGTCTTGTGCCTATGTATTCTCGTCTGGTACGAGAAATCAAAGCAAATGTAGTTCGGGCTAACAAAGACCACAGGTTGGTTCAAAATGTTTTAGACCCGAGTATGGTTAAACCTTGTTATAGCAGTTAGGTGTATGCAGCTCGACCATTGGAGACTTAGGCGTTACCTGTTTGCGGTAGAACCAAAAGTTAACAAAACTCTCCTTATGAAAATGGTTTCCAATTAAGATCCCGAAGGATAAAAATATTTGAAGTTTGCTTTTGTGTTTTTTAGACAAAGAATTGTCTTGAGTTATGGTTTGAAACTCATGTTGCACTAAATACTATGACTTATGAGCGAATACGTCGCATATCGTCCAAAGGACATACGCTAAACACTCTAGATATTTGAGAGGAGGCCCCCCAATCATCATTCCCTGAGTACTTAATGCTCGTAGCGTACAACATAAATTATCCTTTATTAATTGTTTTGAAGATGTTTGAAGATGAGAGAGAAAGACGCTTTAAAGGGAGACTAAGACTCAACCTAATGTTCTCATACAAAGTGCACCTATGATTGGGATAAAAGGGAATGCTACATAATTTTATCATGCATGGGTTCAAGCCTAAGGTCTATCATAATCAATCTTGGACAAGAGATATTAGAGGTCCTAAGGGAACATGGCGAAGAAGAAAGAAGAAGGAAGCAAAAGATAGAGAAAGTATGCAAACATGTAATGCACAATTAGAATGAAAGTGGGGGAGGAACAAAGTGTGGCGCAGTAGCCTCTACAAGTACATCTCAACCTCAAGCATGCATATGAGAAGATGTACAAGGATGCAAGCAAAGAAAAGAATGCACACCCACAAACAAGAACACAAACAAGAGTGAGATGAAATGGGAGAAATGAACTTCCTACAACCATTTGTCATCAATCACCACGCCCAAAGGCAAACCAAAAGAAAAGGAAGAAGCCATTATTAAATGGGAGAATGGGAGGAAATGTTAGGACAACAAGGAACTCAAATGGGAAACTCAACCAAAGCAACACCATAATCATGCAAGCAAACACAAGAAGAGTCCTCAAAGAATCAACACTCATGATATGTTTAAGGTACCTCCAAAGGAGGGACTAAACCATCTCAAATGGGAATCAAAGGTCATTGGACATAAGTGGAGATGAGAGGAGAGAATGCACAAAGAAAAGGATCAAACACATCAAATGGAATGCAAGAATAGGCAAGGCAAAAGACCTAGGTCTTAAACAACTTCAACATTTGGAAACCAAATGGAATGCCTAAAAGAAATACAAACCACAACAAGCATCAAACAAGTTTATGACCTATAAATGAGCATTCAAATACCTCAACATGTTAGAAGTATGAATCAATAAGAGTTGAGAGCTCAAGGGATCCATAGAAGTCATTTCCCATTAAAACTAGGTCAAATGCATGTGTGAACCACCCTTAGAAGTAACTTAAGATACCTCAAAAATAGGAAAAAGGCTCAAAATAAACCAAATAAAATCCCAAAAGCACATAAGAGGGTTGGCAACCAGAGGCCAATAGATTACAACCAATGTCACTTCACAACATCACCAAAGAATTTGATTCACAAGGGTGACCCATTGTGAAGGAGGGTTGTCGAGGGTCAACAAGAATGACTTAAAAGTCAAACCAAAAATGATCAAACCAGAGGCAAAACCATCCTATAAAACCCTTCATCTCATCCTTCAAATGAGAAAAAAGTTTCAATCATTGGAGATAAAGATTGATCAAGAAACTAGGGATGAACAAAAAAGAACAAGAAATAATTCAATTAAAAACAACTCCATAAAATAAATCCCATTTTAATTGAAAAATAAACCAAAAATGAAAATAAAAATTTCCAAAAATTAAATGATACATTAAAGTATCTAAAAATAATTTTTTGAGGGATTTTAGCAGATTTGGAACTATTTTTAAAAGAATTAAATCAAAAAAGATACAAAATAAAAATAAAATCAAGCAATTAACTGAAACGGTGCAAATAGCAAGATTTGTAGGCAAAAACATTGGGTTGGGTTAACAAGGGGGTGAAAATAGCGCTGCAAAGCCTAACTCCCTCAGCTAAGTGAAACGAGGCGTTTCACTAAATAAGTTGGCAAGCTGACCAACACGTAAGCCAGTTAAACGAATCCTAACCGTCCATCAACCAAGGTCAACAGGTCAAAAGCACAACACGTCAGCGCCCCTGAAAGAGAACCAGACGACGGAGCTGCTTCTTCGATCGTCTTCTCCGGCAAGGCAGTCGGAGTTACAGGTTTAAAACACCACCAAATCGTGCAAAATTATATACCAAAATGAAGAGGAACTTATGTAGATCACGGATCCACTGTCCAAATTCATTAATCATGCACAAAAAAGGAGAATCGAATGATTGAAAGTAAGAACACATAATTGGAAAATGCATCAAACATCACCAATAACTATCCAGAATTTTCCTACCAAGTATAGGTCTTCAGATGCAGCAAGAATGGCAATGATTCAATGCGTATCATGAGAGAATTTTGAGAAAGAAGAATACCTAACGGAGTCTCTCCGTTGGAGCTTCACGCTTGCTTAAGCTTGCTTGAAACTGTGCAGAATTACTCAATGAACATCAAGGAAGATGATGCTTGCTTTGATTTTGCTTGAAATGGCTTGGATCTCAGTTTCCAATTTTCAAATTGCTCTTGGTTTTCAAACTTTGCTCTTCTCCTTTCTCCAAGAAAATGCATGAATTAATGTTCAAATTTCATTTGAAACTTATATGCAATGGATCTATGAGTGTTTGGAGGCCCAATATGGCTTGGTTATGGTGAATTGCAAAAATGCCCAGTTTGGAATGTGAGCTTCATGCATACGTGAAAATGGCTCCAATTCCACTTGAATTTTATTTGAATCAGCTGCTGGCAATGTGAATTGATCATCTGGATGGAATCTAAGCCTTAATTTAATCCAATGGTGGAGATTTGATATGAAACTTCTTCTTGAAGTTATTTGCATTTACACGTGAATTTCATACCATGGACAAAAACTGACTTGGGCATTCTTCTTGTTGGACCATTGTGAATCAAAATGAGTCAAACATGGCATGTAAATATTCCAAAACCAATTCTATTGAATTCATGACTTTTAAGTCCATTTTCACTTGATTTTCTTCACCAATCTCCTCATCCTTTCCAATTTCATGACAATTTGGTGTTCCATGATGAAATTGAGATCATTTAGAGCAAGTTTCATGTTGGTCAAAGTTTCATTTGAAGTGCATAAGTGGATGAAAAGGGCCTATGATGAAAATGACCTATAATCTCACTTTCCCAAAATACCCCTGCCTTGCAAGCTTCATAACTTGTCTGAAAATATGGTTCATCTGAGACCCCTAACTTTTCAACATCATAACTTGAGTTCTAGTACTCAAGTGAAAACTAAGAACATGCTATACAAGTCTCTTGTTTGCATCAAAGTGATATTAAGCTTGTATCTTGAGATATGTGGTCTTGAAGTTAGGCACTAAACAGGGGATTTTACGCTGACAAACCTCTGAAACCCTAATTTAGTAACTTCTCACACTCTTGATTCTTCTTGATTTGATCTTGAAATAACATCTTATATGTCTCAAAACAACCATCCATGACTCCAATGACTTGGAATTAAGTCTCAAACTCTTTCAAGTCCTCAGTTGCCTTTGCACTAAGCAGATGAAACCCTAGGGACTTGTGAACCCCTGATGATTTAAACTGAGCCCTCTTGCTTGAACTAGGAATCTTTGATAACTTTCTCTTGAGTGCACACCTCTCTTGATCCCTTGCATATGACAATGCTATGCAAAATGGAAATCTTAAGAAATGAAATGAAAGATAAACCAAGTAAGAAAAAAAGGGTGGGCAAATTCTGGGGTACAACAGCTGCCCCTATTCAAACGACTTGGACCTGAATGAGTGAAAAGCGAACGACTTTCAAACGATCAAGGTAAAAGATGATTGAATACCAACAAAATCGGAAATTTGCCAACTGCAAAAATAGAACTGTAAACTCTTATTGGGGACAACAATCTCCAGAAATAACTGAATAATAGTTGCAATGGCAACAAGTTGACTGATTATCGATCAAAACATTGACACGCGGTCGGAAGAACATCTGCTAACGCGCAAGAAACGACACTAAGTCGGAAAGATCATCTAACGTCACAGTCAGGCATCGACACTAAGTCGGAAAGATCATCTGACATCACTGTCAGGCATCAACACTAAGTCGAAAAGATCATCTGATATCATGTAACAGATAATGAACCCCTGACTTCACCGTCAGGCCTCTGCATCAATTTGGAAAAACATATGTCCTCGCCGTCAGGAATAGATATCAAGTCGGTAAGCACACATCTGACATCCCCGTCAGGCATCTAGCCTCGCTGTTAGGCATCGACGCCAAGTCGGAAAATAACTCTGACATCGCTGTTAGGCATCTTTTGAACACTATAGGCAATAAAACTAAAAGTCATCTCAACACACAGCTGAAAAGAACCATCTGACATCGCCTCCAAGCATCTGTTAAATAAAAACTAGCATCAAATCCGAAGATAAGGACCTCTGACATCGCCGTCAGGCATTTTCTAAATAAAAGCGAGCAACAAACCCAAAGGTAAACGCATTTGACATCTCCGTCAGACATTCGCTAAATAAAAGCGAGCAATGGACCTGAAGGTAAGGACTTTTGACACCGCCGTCAAGCATTCGCTAAATAAAAGCGAGCAACGAACTCGAAGGTAAGGACTTCTGACATCGCCGTCAGAAATTCGCTAAATGAAAGCGAGCAACGAACCCAAAGGTAAGCACTTCTGACATCACCGTCAGGAATTCGCTAAATAAAAGCGAGCAACGAACTCGAAGGTAAGGACTTATGACATCGCCGTCAGGAATTCGCTAAATCAAATCGAGCATCGAGCCCGAAGGTAAGGACTTCTGACATCGCCGCCAGGCATTCGTTAAATAAAAGCGAGCATCGAACCCGAAGGTAAGGACATCTAACATCACCGTCAGGCATTCGCTAAATAAAAGTGAGCAACGAACCCAAAGGTAAGGACTTCTGACATCACCGTCAGGCATTCGCTAAATAAAAGCGAGCATCGAACCCGAAGGTAAGGACTTCTGACATCACCGTCAAACATTCGCTAAATAAAAGCGAGGATCGAACCCGAAGGGAAGGACTTCTGACATCGCCGCCAGGCATTCGCTAAATAAAATTGAGCATCGAACCCGAAGGTAAGGACATTTGACAGTGCCGCTAGGCATTCGATAAATAAAAGTGAGCATCGAACCCGAAGGCCGGATCAACACACAATTGATAAACGTCTGACAAATCACAAGAATACTCCGCTGGGAAAGAGAGAAACTTAACCAAGCATCTCTGATAGGGAGAAAAGGGAAACTTAACCAAGTAACTCTATTGAGGAATATATGATAAGATGTACACATCTATCACGGATCTTTTCCCGAGGTCTGAATACCTGTACGAACATAGATAAACACTACCTTGCCATGGTCTGGACACGGCGGGGGATGAAGGATACCACCACCGATCGTAGTCAGGTGACGCCGCTGGGGAATAACATGAGCCTGTGTCTGGATACCGCATGGGTTAACAGAAACTGTTATGGTCTGAACACCACACAGGCAGAAAGATCAATCTTCCATAGATACACCTGAAACAAAGAGATAACCACCTGGCTTATGTTTCACATGCATATGTTTGAAAATGGCGTAATGATCCATACGAAATGGAAATGCTATGCGTCTAGGAGGATGCTATGCATGAATGCAGATGCAACCCAACCGAATCAACAAATAAATGTTGGAGATTGAAATCCCGCTACTGGGGATTAGATCAAATCCCGCTAAGGAAAATGCTCTAAACGGCCTTCTAGCATACAAACCTTATAGGGAACAGGCGACCTTACTGGGGAAATAAAACCAGATGCTAAACAACCATTCTATTCTGCTGGAGAATAACGCCCTGACCGACCTTCTAGGATACGATTCTTTCAAAGAAAATAGACAACTCGGCTGCGGAATGACAACCAAACATGAGAAAATGTCCACCATGCTAGGGACTCAATGGCTCTTCGGGGAAAGTACAAAAAAACACCAAGGTTTATCATACCTTACCGAGGAGGCCTTCCAAAATATAACATTTCAGGGAACAGGCAACTCTGCATGGGAATCAACATTACTCACTGATATTAAACATGCTCTGTTGGGAAAATCAAGCTCTGAGCAGCCTGCCAGAATATAACATTCTGGGGAACAGACAACTCTGCCGGGGAAGCAAACGCAAACTGTGAAAGCATAACCCCATCTGTCGGGTTACTCAACTGGGGAAGAATCTACCTTTGCTATAGATTACTCAATGAGGAACCACCACCACTGCTGACCTAGTTGAGGATAAAACTCTGCCCACTCTACTAGGGAGACAACTACTCCGCCAACTTCGCTGGGAACCAAGCCATGAGGGAAGCCGCATCAATATCTTCTTGGTGAAACGAGTAACAAACTCATCAATGCCAACTCGAACTCTGAGGGGATACAAAATCACCTGTTCAGACTCCATGGGAAAAAATCCCGTCTCGACTCGTTGTTGGGAAATAATCTTAGACTTGCCTGTCGAAGGGAAATCCAATCTTGACTCACTAGGAAGTAAGTGCGTACCTACAGGGGAACAAAGGTACATACCTGACCTGCGTGGGGATATTAATCTCGACCTTCTGAGGATGATTTTACTCTACAAGAGACCTTGGTCTGAATTGCTGAAGGATGAGTGCATACAGACACACTGCTGGAGCTAAATGTGTACTGACCAATTGCTGAAGATAAGCATACACACTTAACTACTCACTTAACTTAAATACAAACTCTAATAGGGATAGAGATGCACAAACTCGACTTGCAGGGGGGGACGATGATCATACCGGAGATACACCTCTGACAAGTTGCCCCAAGGGTAACAACCCTGCAAAAATGAACAAAACAGACAAGGTATCCTGCACAAAGGGAACTATCTCAGTCAAGGACTGACAAGTTGCCCCAAGCATCCATGACATTATTCAAATAAATCAAAGTTTAAACGATTATCGGCCAAGGCCTGCAAGTTTATGTATGTGTCGCTTTATCAAAAAATATCGAGCGTTTTCGCAAACAAATCAGTAAAGCTTAAAACGATGCAAATAAGTACTGAATAGTATATGTTTATTGACAAATGGCCTGTAAATAGGAAGATTTTACAACAGATGCAACCCCTGAAAAGAGGAAGCTGCGTAAAAAATATACAAAAATGCACAGAAATATACAAAATATCGGCAATGTGGCACAAACAACACCATGGGTTGATCCATCCATGACTCGCCTGACTTCGATGATTCCCTAACACTTCGTCTTCTGAAGAGATGGATACAGATAAGCGGCGCTTAGGTCCTCCCTCAATCCACTAATCTCGGAAGCTCAATACGCAGACCGCTGTCATTTGCTTTTGAAATCCCTAACTTTTGCGCGAATCGCCCTTTCGGGTTTTCAATTCACCGGGATACCCATTTTTACCAAAGTCGCCTTTTCAGGTTTTCAACTTTGCGGGTTCCATCTTTTTCTTTTTTATCCCTAATTTTTTCCGAACCCATTCTTATTTATGGTTCTCCTGGATGCCCCATTTTTGCCTGGATATTCTTTTTCTTTCCAGCAGGTCTCTTTAAGCAAAGTATTTTTTAACTGCGTCTGCATTCACAGGGGATGTGAAATCCTCACCTTCCATGGTGGATAACAGCAAGGCTCCTCCGGAGAAAACCTTTCGTACAACATATGGACCTTCATAGTTGGGAGTCCATTTGCCCCTGTGATTTGTTTGTGGCGGGAGAATCTTTTTTAGCACAAGATCGTCCGTCTAAAAGCTTCGAGGGCGCACCTTGTTGTCGAAAGCTTTCTTCATCTGGCTCTGATACAACCTACAATATGTAATATATGCTAGCCTTTTCTCGTCCATCAGGCTAAGCTAATTCAATCTATTTCTTATCCATTCTGCCTCATCGAGTTTGACGTCGACCAGGACTCTCAAAGAAGGAATCTCGACTAAAAATGGTAGGACAACTTCCATACCATACACCAGCGAGAAAGGAGTTGCCCCTGTTGAAGTGCGTACCGTTGTACGATATCCATGCAAGGCAAAAGGCAACATCTCATGACAATCCTTATAGGTTACAACCATCTTCTGCACTATCTTCTTGATATTCTTGTTGGCCACCTCAATAGCATTGTTCATCTTCGAACGATAGGGAGATGAGTTATGATGCTCGATTTTGAAATTATGGCATAATTCCTTCATCATCTTATTGTTCAAGTTCAAACCATTATCAATAATGATTCTCTTAGGTATTCCATAGCGACAGATGATGTCCTTCTTGATAAACCGGGCTACCACTTGCTTGGTGACATTAGCATACGAAGCTGCCTCTACCAATTTGGTGAAATAATCAATGGCTACCAGGATGAAACAATGTCCGTTAGATGTGGTGGGCTCAATCTTGTCGATCATGTCAATGCCCCACATGGAGAAAGGCCAAGGAGATGCCATGACGTTTAACGGACTCGGCGACACATGAATCTTGTCTGCATAAATCTGGCATTTATGACACTTCTTTGCAAAGTTGAAGCAATCAGACTCCATAGTCAGCCAATAATACCCAACTCGTAACAGCTTCCGAGACATGGCATGCCCACCGGCATGTGTACCAAAGGTACCTTCATGGACCTCCTCCATAAGCAGGATTGCTTCTTTTTCGTCCACACATCTTAGCAGCACTAAGTCATGATTCCTCATGTTGAGTACACCATCCTGGTTCAGATAAAAGTTCCCAGCCAGTCTCCTTACAGTTTTCTTATCTTGGGCCAACGCACTTGGCGGATACTCCTGGCTTTTGAGAAAGTTATGGATATCGTAAAACCATGGCTTTCTGTCAGCAGCTTCCTCAATGGCGAATACGAATGCCGGCCTACCAAGGCGAGAAATGACAATTCTGGGAGCATCATTCCAGAAGTTCACTTTATACATTGAAGACAACATTGCCAGAGCGTCTGCCATCTGATTCTCCGCTCTAGGAACATGATGGAACTCCACGCGATCAAAGAAAGGTAACCGCCTCCTTGCATAGTTCATGTAAGGTATTAGATTAGGCTGTCGGGTCTCCTATTCTCCCTTAATCTGATTGACAACTAGCGCTGAATCGCCATAAACATCCAAATTCTTGATCCTCAGATCAATGGCTTCTTCCAATCCCATAATACATGCTTCGTACTTGGTTTCATTATTAGTGCAAGGGAATGTCAACCTGGCAGTGAACGGGATATGAGTGCCATGAGGCATCATGATAATTGCCCCAATTCCACTACCATAAGAGTTAACAACTCCATCAAATATTATCTTCCATTGAGAACCCTTCTCTGGACCTTCATCGGGTAATGGCTCTTTGAAATCTTTCATCTTTAGGAGCATGATGTCTTTGTCGGGGAATTCAAACATCATAGGTTGATAGTCATCAACCGGTTGTTCGGCAAGGTATTCTGACAGAACACTTCCCTTGATGGCTTTCTGAGAAACATATTGAATGTCGTACTTTGTCGGTACCATCTGCCACCTGGAAATCCTCCCCGAAAGTGTTTACTTTTCAAAGACGTACTTAATCAGATCCATCTTCAAAATCAGCATGGTTGTATGATTTAGCATATACTGTCTCAAACGCTTGGCAGCCCAAGCGAGTGCGCAACACGTTTTCTCCAATATTGAGTACCTGGACTCACAATCTGTGAACTTTTTACTCAAGTAGTATATCGCATGCTCTTTTCTTCCAGTCTCATCTTGTTGACCGAGAACACAACCCATGTTGTTCTGAAGAACCGTTAGATACATTATCAATGGTCTTCTAGCTACTGGAGGTATCAATATCGGAGGCTCCTGCAAATACTCTTTTATCTTATCAGATGCCCTTTGGCAATTTTCATTCCAGACGACCGCCTGATCTTTCTTTAGCGATTTGAACATGGGTTCACACGTCGCTGTGAGATAAGATATGATCCGAGCAATGTAGTTCAATCTCCCCAAGAAACCATGAACCTCTTTCTCTGTTTTCGGCGCTGGAATATTTTGTATTGCTTTTATCTTTGCAGGATCGACCTCAATTCCTTTTTCACTGACATTAAACCCCAGCAACTTTCCAGATATCACCCCGAAGATACACTTGTTCGGGTTCAACCTCATTCTGAATTTCCTAAGCCTCTCAAATAGCTTCAACAAGTTGACCAGATGTTCCTCCGCCATTTGGGAATTTGCTATCATGTCATCAACATAGACCTCGATCTCATGATGAATCATATCATGAAACAAAGTGACCATAGCCCGCTGGTAGGTTGCCCGTGCATTTTTCAACCCAAAAGGCATTACCTTATAACAAAACGTCCCCCATGGTGTGATAAATGTTGTTTTCTCCATATCCTCTGGCGCCATCTTAATCTGATTATACCCGGAAAAACCGTCCATGAAGGAAAACACAGAATACTGAGTGGTATTATCCACCAATACGTCAATGTGAGGGAGCGGGAAGTCATCCTTCGGGCTCGCTTTATTCAGATCTCTATAATCAACACACATCCGTACCTTACCGTCTTTATTTGGTACAAGTACGATGTTAGCGACCCATGGAGGGTAAGTTGTTACGGCTAAAAATCCGGCGTCCAACTGCTTCTGCACCTCCTCTTTGATTTTCACTGCCATATCTGGTCTAGTCCATCTGAGCTTCTGCTTGACTTGGGTCATTCTTCACGCAACGACAAACGATGAACCACAATATCTGTTTCATGAACCCGCATATCTTCATATGACCAGGCGAAGATATCACTATACTCTCAGAGCATTTCAACCAATCTCTGCTTGATATCACTCTCCAAAGCAGCCCCTATCCTAACATTTCTCTTGACTTCCCCAGAACCCAAGTTGATGATCTTGATTTCCTCCTGATGAGGTAGAATGATCTTCTCTTCCTGTTTCAAGAGTCTGGATAGCTCTTCTCGTAAGTCTTCATCTTCATCAATCTCTTCTTCGGCTTGAAATATCAGATTATCAAAGTCAAAGCGAGTCATAGAGGGTTCTGGATCGGTGTCATCTGCAATGTGAAACCTGCAATGATGATGATTAAATGCTTAAAATGATACGCAAACAAGCATAAACCATATTGCCATTTTATTGTAAAAATAAAATATGAAAGACAAGGATCACAATATTTGAATGCAGAAAAACGCCCTTTGATTGATTGATAAAAGATTGTTCAAACATAAACAATTAGGCCCTGAAGACAAATACCACTATGCTTCGAGTAAAACATAGGGCTACACAATAATCAGAAAAACAAGTTGTCGCTACTGCGAAAATAAGGTGCCGGCAAAACAGAAGAGTCGCCAGCTGTCGCTACTGCGAAAATAAGGTGCCAGCAAAACAGAAGAGTCGCCACCTTTCGTTATTTATCCCACAAAAAGGGAAAGGAAACGATCGGAAAAACATGACAAAAAGGTATAAGACAAGGTCATCGCAACCATGTCTGGGTTCGGGAGTCGGTTACGCAAGGGGAAGGTATTAGCATCCCTCACGTCCGTTGTACTCAACGGGATCCATGCTTGTTGTGTCTATCTGACGGGTTGGTTTTACTATATACCTATCAAGGCTGGTTTGAAAAGAAAAGAAAATGACTCGGCAAAGCATCGCACTTCGTGGCAACGTATTCTCGTCAGAGAACGAGAAATCAGAGTCAACGTAGTTCGCCTAACTATGGGTAAACGGATGAGGGAAGGGGGCTCGCCAATACGTCAGTATTGTGCCTACGTACTCTCAACAGACATGAGAGATCAGAGCTTACGTAGTTCAGGATAATACGGATTACGGGAGTTCAGATTTATCTGTTTTTATGAGTAGGGTTAACAAACAGTTCCAGCAGTTTGGTGTATGCAGCTTGCTTGTCAGAGACTCGTGCGTTACCATTTGCGGTGGAACTAAGAGTTAACGACACTCTTTTCTTCAGAAACGTTTTCCTTGAGTTATGGGCCCATGGGGCAAAAAGGTTTGAAGTTTGTTTTCTGTCTTTTACGGAAGAAGTTTTTTTTATGGATGTCTGCAACTAATATCGAACTAGAAACTATGACCTAGGAGTGAATGCGTCGCATGTCACCCAAAGGGTACCATACTAAACATCCTGATAATTGGAAGGAAACCCTCCGACAATCATTCCCTAAGTAGCTTAAGGCTCGTAACACACGATATCAATTAACCTTTATTACTGAATTTTGATTTGTTTGAAGAGAGAAGAGAACAGACACAACTAAGGGGAAACTATCAAGTCGTAATGTTTTCATGCCAAGGATTCATCCTATAGTTGAGGTTTGAAACAGGGAACTCCTAGATGTTATCATGCAAATGCTTCATCCTAAAGTTCTATCATCACTTCCTTATCAAAGGAAGTGAGAGTCCTAGGGGATCATGTCAACGGGAAACAGACAACAGATAAAGCATCAGCTAACATCAGTAAAACAGATAAACAGAAAAGAAAACGGGAAAGATGCAAATGCAATGCAGCAATACAAGCAGAGGGAGACTCACTCAACCTCTAGAGCAATCAAGCAAAAGCAACACAATACACAAGCAAGGGAGACAAACTCAACCTTCAGCCAACAAGCAAAGCCAAACAGTAACAGGCAAGCAGAGGGAGACAAACTCAACCTCTCAGGCAAACAAGAAAAGGGAGGCAAGCTCAACCTTTCAATGCACTTAGGCCTAGAATCAACTACATGAAAGCCTATTATAATGAAAAACACCAAATAAACAGTCACACAAATACAGTTAAACAGCAACCACAGCAGAGCAGCACAACAACACTCCAACAGTCTGACAGTCTGTCTTCTAGTCCAAGTTATCTGTCAAAGCTATCCATCAGGAGATAAGGGAATAAGGACTTCATCTTCAAGCTTCAAATTTCTCCATCAAGAGATGATATGAATTAACACAAAGATTATTGCATGATGAGGGGAAGCATGATGGAAACCAAGGGAATCCACCATGACACTCAACCACTCATCTAAGATTGGTATCCTCAAAGGTTTTACCTTTTGTGGTAGGCCTTTAGTCCTTCCAAAGGAGGTAATAGGCTCCCACAAAGGAACCATGCATCATTGGATAGGAAATGGAATGCAAACCAAAGAAAACCACAATTATGAAAAAGGAAGAAACTCCTAAAGGCTCTAAAAACCCTAATTCCACAAGCTCTAAAAGAAAATTTTTAAAGGGAACTAATGCACCAAATTAAACCTTAAGATTCAATCTACAGAGGCATCAACATGTCTATTAAACCATCAGAAAAGGTTTGGAAGCTTATCATGAACTAAAGGTCACTTTTGAAGTTCAACTATGGGAAGTACTATGCTAGAGGCATCCTACAAACAGCCTAGATGTAAAATCTAACTAAAATAGTAAATCAACTCCTAAAAATCTATAAAAATTTCTAATAGGTCCTAAAGGATTTGGGTACCTATGGTGAAAAATCCAGAGCTTAAATCAATGTTTAATTGCACTAATGAAATTCTAAACCTAAAGTTGTCAAGTGAAAGCTCAAGTGGGGAAGGCTCTAAAAACCTAGTTCAAAACTATGCTTAGAGCTACCTAAAAATCACCATAAAATTCCTATAATCTCATCAATATGTACATAAACAGCTAGCAAAATATCAACATCAAATTCTAAAGCATGAATTAGTAATAAAATCAGCAAGCAACAAGTCCAAAATGCCAAATTAAAAGAAATAATAAAAATAGAAAAATGGACATTAAATTGAAAACAACACCAAAATAAAATTCAAAGGCATAGAAAAATCAGAAATTAATCAAGGATCATTCACATATTTTTTCCATAATTTTCTGATCAATATTTTATTTAATATGTATTTTAGATGAAGAAATCAATTAAAAGAAATGAAAAACGATTAAAAGAAATAAAAGAATCCAGTAAATATCACAGCCCTTAGATCTATGACTCAGTCCACTCATCCTACAGCTACGCGTGTGCCACCTCATTTAATAAAACGGTGCGTTTTGGCCATGGACATTGTGTGGTTCAGTTGATTGAGGCATATGGTAGGTTCTAATCACATCCATTGAATGGAAAAGTATGTTGATCTGAGGCTCCAGGATGTGCCACCTCACGAAGACCTAGTCCAACTAAACCTTATCCATTGGATGCTAAGACCAAGTCCACCAATGCAAACGGATCCAACAGTCCACTATCATGTTCTTCAATTTGAACTGAACAAAGAGGGAAAACAATTCACGGTGGCCAGAGAAGAGCTTCACCGTCTTCTCCGGCGAGAGCAACAATGCTCTGGTTCCAAACTCAACTAAACATAATGAAAAATACACGAATCCACTCGTCTCTCCACACTTAACATCAAGATCCATTCCATTCTCACTGATTCCTCATGAATGATCAAACACAATGATGAACAGAAAAATCACCATTTCCACAAGTGTCATCAAACTCCAAATTAACTACACAAAACTCTTCCTCACCTCTCAAGGATCACTCTGATCTATCCAATTCATCCTAACTCTCAAGAATCATCCAGATACAAGTCTAAAAAGAAATGTCATCCCATCAAGAATCATCACAGAACTCCATAATTCTGACCCTAAAACGATCTAGGTTACATCTATAACCTAACCACATGCCAAATTCACTCTAAATAAGCGTAGAACTAGAGGAGTTTTGACGGATAAAAACCTGAATAAAAGCTTGAAATTGAAGGTGTTTGCGTGTGAATCTTGACTTCAAATGCTGCAGATTTCTTCACTGAATGATCCTGGGCGATTCTTGATATTCAGAAGTTCTTGATTCTTCCTCAAACTCCAAAACCAATTCTTGCTCGAAAGCTCCAAAACCCCAACTGTAATAACTGCTTTCTCTCCAAATGCTACCCAAAAAACGATATGAACCTGATCCAAGACTTAAATAGAAGCTATTTGGATCATAACCTGGCCCAATTATGGCCCAATTTGATAAATCCAATTTTCAATTTTCCTTCAATGTGCAACAATGGCAGTCGTGTATTCTGGCTCTATTTCAACTCAATTTTTCACTCAAATAGCCTGCATAACACTCCTTGGATATGAATGGATCAGATTGAAGACTTGATTTCATCCAATGGTGCACATTGGTTATATTACTTCAATTCTAAGTAAACTTTGAAATGTCCATGAATTATGACTCAAACCAAAAATGTGAAATTGCCAATCCTCTCCAAATGCCTTTGGCAATCAAAAAATGCACAAACTTATGAAGTTTTGCACAAAAATGAATTAAAATGGAATTTTCACTTTTTATGCCTTTTAATTATCTTTTTTTCAAATTTCTTCATACACTTCTTCAATCCATATCAATGAATCCTTAGGTCATGGTTAGATAAATAAAACCATTTTGAACAACTTTCAAGTTGATCAAAAGTCCATTTGAGATGTCTAAGTTGATGAAATTGACCCATAACCAAAAATGACCTGTAATTCCAAATTCCCAAAATACCCGAACAACATTCATGTTGGCCAAAAGTTCA
This sequence comes from Lathyrus sativus, assembly GCA_963859935.3. NCBI lineage: Eukaryota > Viridiplantae > Streptophyta > Magnoliopsida > Fabales > Fabaceae > Lathyrus > Lathyrus sativus. The sequence goes on from OZ012739.1 coordinate 274,844,126, forward strand.
TGAGAATCATCCTTCTAGGTCAAAAGTGTCATGCAAGTTGGTTGACTTTCAAGCTCCAAATTCACATGCCTCAGATGACCTGTAACTTGTCTGGCTCATAACTTGAGTTCTATAAACCCTATCAAGGACTTCTAGTACTCAAATTAAAGCTATGATCATGCTACAACAATCATGTTGGGTTCAAGGTGAGATGGAAATCACATCTTGAGTTAAGTGGTCTTGAAGTTAGGAACCAAACTAGAGGATTTTACACTGTCAAGCATAGCAACCCTAGCCTAGGAACTCCTCACACTCTTGATCCATGATGAGTTGACCTTGGAATCATCCCTTGGACATCTTGATACATCAATCCATGATCACATGGCCTTGGAATTAGGTCTCAACCTTCTTCAAGTCATCAGTTGACCTAGGGTTGATCAGATGAAACCCTAATTGTGCCAACCTTGGTTGTAGCTTCATACCCTTTGCATATTGACCTGTCTAGGCTTCAAAGTGACTTTAAATACCTCTTATGAGCTCTCTCAAGGTCCCAGGTCCAACTTCATGGCTTCAAAATCATCTGAATAGCTTCCCATAACTCTCAAGTTAGGAGATGTACACATTTGGCTTCAACCACTCTCTCTGAGGATCTTTGGCTTCTCTGGTGAGGATATCAACCCTTGAATACTTGAATAAGGTTCTTAGCTAGCTTCATAGCCTTGTGTAGCCCTTGAGTGGTAGTCATACCTCTTGATCCCCTACAGACATGTCAATGCAATGTAGATGATAATGCTAATATGAATGCAATGAAACACAAGCTAAGTATAAAAAAGGTTAGGCAAATTTTGGGGTGCAACACAAGTCATTTCTCTTCTGTCGTCACTTGGATGATTTCTTTAATAGACCAGTTGTTGAGGCTTTGTCCTGGGATGCATGGACGAATCCAAGGGTCCATATCACAGTCGCTGTCACCCTCTTCGTCTGAGACGGCATTAATCTGCTTGAAGATTACCCCACCGCTAGTAAACCGGACATGCCTTTTATAGCGCGGTGCACTCTGTGAGGATGAAGATGGGCTGTATCCCAGACCGAACTTGTCCTGCTTGTTGGGTATGTTCAGCATTTAACCCCAACCTTGCGATGCCCCAGTCTTTACCACTTCCTAGGCTTCCTTGAAAGATGACATGGCCACTTCGGGTGCTTTGCTCACGACCGGTGCTTTATCCTTGACCTTTACCGTCTCGAAGGCTTGACATAAAGTCTCATGGATTTTTCCATCCACCTCAACGTACTTGAACAAAGATAAATGACTAATCATTATATCCTTCTTTCCACATACAGTGACAACGCTGCCACCCACCATGTATTTCAACTTCTGGTGCAGCGTGGATGTTACGGCGCCCGCCGCATGAATCTAGGGATGTCCCAGCAGACAGCTATAAGTTGGTTGGATATCCATGATATAGAATACGGTATCAAACACTTCAGTACCAACTTGAATTAGCAGCGTCAACTCCCCGAATACGGACCTACGAGTCCCATCAAAAGCACGTACTACCGAGTCACTTGTAGTGCATATACTGCCTCGAGTATCTAATTTCATCAGCGCCTTCTTCAAAAGCACATTCAAGGATGATCATGTATCAACAAGCACGTGTGACATGACAGCTCCTCGGCATTCAATAGATATGTGCAGCGCACAGTTATGGTTCCTCCCCTTCCGGGTCAAGTCCAAATCCGTGAATCCCAGCCCGTTACCTGCATTGACATGCGCTACAACCCCTTCGAGTTGGTTAACAGATATTTCTTTTGGTACATAGGTTGTATTCAGGATTCTCAACAAAGCGCTCATGTGAGCTTCCGAACATAACAACAAGGATAAAATAGAGATTTTGGACGGATTCTATTGCAAGTGATCCACTATCTTGTAATCACTCTTTCTTATCAATCTCATGAACTCCTCCGCTTCCTTCTCCAAAGAATTCTTCTCTCCCGCTTAAGAAGTTTCTTCAACCACCATTATGTTCCCTTTGTCAGCTCTGTCAGCAGCTACTTCAGGTGACGAGAACACTCTTTCGCTTCGAGTAATTCCCCCAGCTCCAACTAGATTATCCACAAAATCCACCGGTAGACTCTAAAATTCCTGTTTCTGCCCGTTACAATATACCTCAACTCCGTAATTCCATGGAATTGCACAGGACTAGCTTTGGTGATGATAATGGTTGGCGGCCTCGGAGGAGTAGAGATAGTAATAGTCTTGTACGGAATTGAGATTGTCACAACCTCATCCTTCTCTTCAGTCACTACTTCATCAGCTTGTTTCTCAACAACCCTATCAAATTACAAGACACCATCATTCATCAGACCCTGAATATAGTTCTTCAGCCTATCACATCCCTCGGGACAACTCAAACATTCAGCACATACCTCATCACAGCCCGGGAATACACCTCCCCTCAGCAACTTCTTTTACAAAGCTCAGCGGCGTCTTCAACTCATTGACATTCGACACCAAGTCCAAATTCTCATATTCAAGGATAGCGCTGACTCCAGCTGCTCCATGGTTTGGCATGGGGTTCTGCACGACATTGGGCGCATCGTTAGAAAAGTTTATAGCTTTGCTATCCATGAAATCCTGAACGTTGTGTTTAAACGCCTTGCAGTTATCAATATTGTGACCCGGTGCACATGAATGAAACTCGCAACGAGCATTGGCATCATACCCAGGTGGTGGAGCACCTGTCAGAGAAGCCATGGTTCTCTTTTGTATCAACTGCAGCTGTAATAGATGCTGAAGCAACTGAGAATACTGCATTGGAGACGCGTCAAATTGTCTATTCACCACTCTGCCCCGATCCTGATATCTACGAGGAGCATAGTTCTGATTCTGATTTTGTTGTAGTTGTTGTTGCGGTGCTGCAGGAATTGTGATACTCGCAACCTGGGGTTGCTGCTGACGATATTGCTGGCGTTGATTTCTATTCCTATTACGAGAGCCAAACACCGCGTTAGTCTCACCTTCCTTCTTTTTATTGCCAAACGACTTTCTTCCTCCTCTAGCTGAGGATACTTCGCCAGCCTGAATATTACCAAGCTTAATTCCATCCTCTCCCTAGTGATGATTAGATCAAAAAAGCTACTGGACATGCTACCGATCAACTTTTCATAGTATACGCCCAACAGCGTAGCAACGAACATATCAATCAACTCATGCTCCACCATGGGAGGCTGCACCCTAGCTACTAGCTCACGCCACCTCTGGGCATACTCTTTGAAGCATTCGTTGTTCTTCTGGGAAAGATTTTGCAGTTGGATCCTGTTTGGCGCAAGGTCGCTATTGTAATGATAGTGCTTCACAAAGGCTTTAGCTAGGTCCCTCCAACTGTGAATATTAACCAGTTCCAAGCTCATATACCACTCAAGAGAAGGTCCAGAAAGGCTGTCTTGGAAAAAATGCATCAGCAATTTTTTGTCATCTGAGTAAGCAGACATCTTACGATAATAAGAGTGCAGATGAACCCGAGGACAAGTTGCACCTTTGTATTTATCAAAGTCGGGAACTTCGAATTTCAGCGGTACCTTCAAGTCTGGGATCAGCCCCAGATTGGCCATGTCTAGTCCCATGGAATTCTGATTTTCAAAAGATCTCATCTTCTCTTCAATCAGCCTAAACCTCTTATCAGCCTCAGACGGCAGTCCAGCACCAACATCACACAGAGAGAATGCATCTTCCTACTGATCTTCCTCCCACTAAGGAACATTGTTGCCATGCATAACACACACTACCTCAGGGATTCCACTTGCATTACCTCCGTCTGGAGGGATAACTGTTGTAGGAATAGCGGTAGCATGTGGCGTACCATCACCACGAGGAGGATTAGCAGCAGTTCCTCTGTGAATCACACCATTATTATCAATTATGGCAATCAATGGCTGCACCAAGGTCCTTAGTTGCTCTTGACCATGTGCCACACCCTGTATTAGCTCAATAAACTGAGTCATCCTCTCCCTCATCTCCTGCATCTCATCCTGCTCTTGTTCCATTATCCTGCATTGATTCCCTCTGGTACCGTAACTGTGAATTGTCTGATTGTCTATCCTGAAACAAACTAACAAACCACTGGAAATAAGGTTAACGGTTCGGATGCATCTGCTATGCGAAAATGCATAATGATGCAAAAATGCAGACATGTATATATGCCTTAGGGATATTTCCCCCTCAATTCTAGTTCCGAGGATAACTGCATGACACTGGAGAACTCATAGACAAGCATAGAGCAAAACTCCTCATACATAGAACAGAAGCTCAAAAGGCAATATACAAGACTAACACTGAGTACAATGGAATCAGAAAGAGACCTTAGCCAACAGGTCTGGGGATGGTCAAAATACATCAATAACACATAATACACAGAAATGAAAGCTACCAACTATGATGCCGAGACTGAAAATCATCTAGCAGCTCCTTCGTCTCGGGATGATCTGGCCTGATAAGCAATTCCTGAATAAGCAAATCTCGATGGCTAATCATGGTCTGTAAACCCTGAGTATAGTCCTCCCAGGACCCTCACCAAAGACCTCCTCAAGCTTGAACCTCTTCATATCAGCTCTAGCTTTATAATCCTCCAAGGTTGCAATAGCTTCATTTAGTTTGCAATCACTGTCACGTCTGAGTGAAGCTTCAGCTGCAATCTTCTCATCCTTCAAGGTAAGTTGAGTCTTCAATCTAGCAATCTGCAACTCCAGTCCATCCTCACGCTCCTTGTTGTTAGTAAGAGTAGCATTCCACTGTGCATTGAACTTGGAGATCTCCAGATAAGCTCTATCCAACTCCTTCTTCTTAGAAGCAAGAACGTCGCTGTCAGCCTTCAGATCTAAACCCAAACGTTCTCGAGCGCGAATTGCTTTAGTCAGATTTGTACCCAACTTGTTTACCAACTCGGTTTGCTTCTTAGCTGCATAAGTAGCACCACTTTTCTCACCTCGGAGCTGAGTAATCTCTTCTTCCAACGCCTGATTAGCCCTGCGCAACTCTTCTTTCTTAGACCACAACTGATTATACCTTTGTATGTCAACGGTGGTAGGCTCCTCAATCATTAGAGGATACAAAGGCTCATAAGATGGAAAAGGCGTCAATACCCTATCTGCTCTGTCACGGATCCAAGTGATATAAGGGTCATAGGCTCGACTATTACTCTTCCCCAACAAAGCTTTCCCCTTCCGGTGGATGCTGCTCCAAGCTCTCTCAACTCTAGCCAAAGTATCACCCTCTAGCAAACCATTGAGATACAGAGATTCCTGTATCACCTCTTTCTTAGGAGGATCTCTCAAAGCGTATCCAAACTGTCTCACCAATAGGGATGGGTTATAGTTGATGCATCCTTTCCTTTTGACCAACGGGACGTTAGGAAATCCACTGCAACTGTAAATGATCTCAGTACCCAGCATGTCTCTATCAAACCAAGTGATGTTATCGGCAGTCAGCCCCATCAACCTCTCAGACCACTCCAAAGTACCTACAGTATCAATGAAAGGACCAATCTTGGGGAGATGACTAACAAACCACCTGTACAACAAAGGTACGCAACAAGATACGTTCTTCCCTATTCGGTTCTCATTCTTGTAGTGCACACAATGATAAATGTTGCCTAGAAGTATAGGTACAGAATTCCCTGAAGCAAATATGTGAAACGCATCCAAGTCTACAAAATCTGGAAGGTTAGGAAACATCATGATACCATAGATACATAGTGCTAAGATAACATTAAACACAATCCAACAACCATCTTTGGCGAACTGCTAAGTTTTGTCAATCATAAAAGGTAAAGGAAAACCAGACACCCCACTCCTCTTGGCCAACTTCCCCTTTAGCTCAGAACCATCCAAATGCAGAGCAGCAGCAAGCTTAGCTAGATCAGGCTCATCATTGGTGTGATAAAATGGCATTCGGTCTAAGATAGGAACACCTAATAACACATAATACTCCTCTAAGGTAGGGACCAGTACATAATCCGGAAAAGCAAAGCACCTCAATTGCGGGTCATAGAACTGCAGAAGTCTTCCATCACTTTCCTGTCAGTCACAGAGATCAACATCAACAAAGATCCGATATCAGGAGTTGGGAGCTTGTATGCCACTGTCTTCTTCAGAAGCTCTATGTTAGACAAAAGAATAAAATCACTAGAATCAGGGAGAAAATACGCACCTGCAACATAAATACATGTCAATGAAAATACAGATGAAAATGTAAATGCAAATGCAAATGCACACAGGGGATCAAGATTGTTGTGCTGTTGATTGAGGAGAACCAACGCTCCGCTTTGGCAATAACATAGCACTATTACTGATAGGAACCCCTTGTATCAAGAACGCAGACTCACACTGCAAAGAGAACCGAGTAGTCTGAAAGTCAAGGTTTCCTGCAATAACCCAATCCCTCTCATAGGTATGGACCTATCACTGACAAGGTTCGGCATCCTATACATTCATTAGCGTCACAGACTTTCAAGAAACGATGATACGTTCACCATTTCTGGTTTGGCATCATAATCTCCTGAAGAGTCCTTACATAGCTGAATCGCAAATGACGGGTCCCCAGAGTCGACAATCCTCAGATCCAAAATCCTCTCAATGGCCCAAAGGACTGGAAAGGAAATCATCAAAGAGAATCTCGTCTGAGGGCGAATTTCATGGGAACTAGTGCATGCAAAGCATACATTTCCACCACTACTTTCCACTTCTAATGCTAGGGTTATACTCAAGCCTGGGTTTGGCTTCTCACTCAACGGAATATTCCCATCCAACAACACATCAAAAGTGATATATACAATGCTGAAAGTAAAAATGCAATAAAGATAAAGTACAACACATATGTACACACCCAGAAGATAAACAAGCAAGCGCTAGGATTGACTCTCATAGGGAACCAGAGTCCCCAGTAGAGTCGCCAGCTGTCGCATCATTGCAAAGAGGGCCGGCGGAAGACAGAAGAGTCTCCACCTTTCGTTATTTATCCCAAAAGAGGGAAATGAAACGATCAGAGAAAACCTAACAAAAACGGGAGAAGACAGGTCATCGTAACCAAATCTCGGGTTCGGGAGTCGGTTACGCAAGGGGAAAGTATGAGCACCTCTCACATCCGTCGTACTTGACGGGATCCACGCTAGTTATCTATCTAAGAGAGTGTTGAACTATCTACGCTAAAGGCCACAGGGACAAAAGAAAAGAAGAGAGACTTGATAGAGCATCACCGCTCTATGCCTACGTACTCCCTCGTGCAATGGGAAAGTCAGAGTCAACGTAGTTTAGAAAACTACGGGTGAAGGTGGGGGAAGGTTGCTCGCCAAGACATCGTCGTCATGTGCCTACGTATTCTCGTCTGGTACGAGAAATCAGAGCAAATGTAGTTTGGGCTAACAAAGACCACATGTTGGTTCAAAATGTCTTAGACCCGAGTAGGGTTAAACCTTAGTTTTAGCAGTTAGGTGTATGCAGCTCGACCATTGGAGACTTAGGCGTTACCTGTTTGCGGTAGAACCAAAAGGTAACAAAACTCTCCTTATGAAAATGGTTTCCAATTAAGATCCCGAAGGATAAAAATATTTGAAGTTTTTTTTTGTGTTTTTTAGACAAAAAAGTGTCTTGAGTTATGGTTTGAAACTCATGTTGCACTAAAGACTATGACTTAGGAGCGAATGCGTCGCATATCATCCAAAGGACATACGCTAAACACTCTAGACATTTGAGAGGAGTCCCCCCAATCATCATTCCCCGAGTACTTAAGGCTCGTAGTGTACAACATAAATTATCCTTTATTAAGTGTTTTGAAGATGCTTGAAGATGAGAAGAGAGAGACACTCTAAAGGGAGACTAAGACTCAACCTAATGTTGTCATACAAAGTGCACCTATGATTGGGATAAAAGGGAATGCTACCTAATGTTATCATGCATGGCTTCAAGCCTAAGGTCTATCATAATCAATCTTGGACAAGAGAGATTAGAGGTCCTAAGGGAACATGGCGAAGACGAAAGAAGAAGGAAGCAAACGATATAGAAAGTATGCAAACATGTAATGCACAATTAGAATGAAAGTGGGGGAGGAACAAAGTGTGGCGCAGTAGCCTCCACAAGCACATGTCAACCTCAAGCATGCATATGAGAAGATGCACAAGGGTGTAAGCAAAGAAAAGAATGCACACCCACAAACAAGAACACAAACAAGAGTGACATGAAATGGGAGAAATGAACTTCCTACAACCATTTGTCATCAATCACCATGCCCAAAGGCAAACCAAAAGAAAAGGAAGAAGCCATGATTAAATGGGAGAATGGGAGGCAATGCGAGGATAGCAAGGAACTCAAATGGGCAACTCAACTAAAGCAACACCATAATCATGCAAGCAAACACAAGAAGAGTCCTCAAAGAATCAACACTCATGATATGTTTAAGGTACCTCCAAAGGAGGGACTAAACCATCTCAAATGGGAATCAAAGGTCATTGGACAGAAGTGGGGATGAGAGGAGAGAATGCACAAATCAAAGGATCAAACACATCAAAAGGAATGCAAGAATAGGCAAGGAAAAAGACCTAGGTCTTAAACAACTTCAACATTTGGAAACCAAATGGAATGCCTAAAAGAAATGCAAACCACAACAAGAATCAAACAAGTTTATGACCTATAAATGAGCATTCAAATACCTCAACATGTTAGAAGTATGAATCAACAAGAGTTGAGAGCTCAAGGGATCCATAGAAGTCATTTCCCATTCAAACTAGGTCAAATGCATGTGTGAACCACACTTAGAAGTAACTTAACTTGTAAGATACCTCAAAAATAGGAAAAAGTCTCAAAATAAACCAAATAAAATCCCAAAAGCACATAAGAGGGTTGGCAACCAGAGGCCAAAAGATTACAACCAATGTCACTTCACAACATCACCAAATAATTTGATTCACAAGGGTGCCCCATTGTGAAGGCGGGTTGTCGAGGGTCAACAAGAATGACTTAAAAGTCAAACCAAAAATCATCAAACCAGAGGAAAAACCAGCCTATAAAACCCTTCATCTCATCCTTCAGATGAGAAAAAAGTTTCAATCATTGGAGATAAAGATTGATCAAGAAACTAGGGATGAACAAGAAAGAACAAGAAATAATTCAATTAAAAACAACTCCAAACAATAAATCCCATTTTAATTGAAAAATAAACCAAAAATGAAAATAAAAATTTCCAAAAATTAAATGATACATTAAAGCATCTAAAAATATTTTTTTGAGGGATTTTAGCACATTTGGAACTATTTTTAAAAGAATTAAATCAATACAGAAACAAAATAAAAATAAAATAAAGCAATTAATTGAAATGGTGCAAATAGCAAGATATGCAGGCAAAAACATTGGGCTGGGTTAACAAGGGGGTGCAAATAGCGCTGCAAAGCCAAACTCCCTCAGCTAAGTGAAACGAGGCGTTTCACTAAATGAGTTGGCAAGCTGACCAACACGTAAGCCAGTCAAACGAATCATGACTGTCCATCAACCAAGGTCAATAGATCAAAAGCACAACACGTTGGAATGTTTGAAAGAGAACCAGATGAAGGAGCTGCTTCTCCGATTGTCTTCTCTGGCAAGGTGTCGCTACTGCGAAAATCGGCGCCGGCTGAACAGAAGAGTCGCCACCGCGCGTATTTATCCCAACGGAGGGAAAGGAAACGCTCGAAGTAAACCTACCGCAAAGACGGGAAAGGAATGGTCATCGCAACCAAATCCTGGGTTCGGGAGTCGGTTACGCAAGGGGAAGGTATTAGCACCCCTCACGTCCATCGTACTCGATGGGATCCACGCTTGCTTGGTTTGTCTAAAGGATGCAAAAAACAATCTATCTACGGCTGCTAAATCTAAACGGAAGGGAATTGACTCGATAGAGCGTCGCACTCTATGCCTACATATTCTCAAGAGAGAAAGTCAGAGTCAACGTAGTTCGGGAAACTACAGGGAATTGGCTCGCCAAGACTTCGCGTCTTGTGCCTACATACTCCCACACAACATGGAAGATCAGAGCTTTCGTAGTTCAGGCTAACTACGGCTAAGCAGGGTGTTCTCGATCACACAAGAAGTGAGAGATTAAGCTGGTTCTAAAGGTACGAGAACCTATGGGAACAAAAACTACGGTCTGGTCTCAAATGCACTCGGGCAAGAGAAAGGGATAACATCAGTCGTCAGCGGGAAAGTCTCGATCGCACAGCAGCGAGAGAACAGAAGAGTTAGTTGTTAGTGTGCTCGCTAGGATATCGCATCCTATGCCTACATATTCTCGCTCAGTACGAGAAATCAGAGCAGCTGTAGTTCGGCTAACTACGGGACCACAACTCAAATCTCGTTTTATTAATATTCGGAAAATGGGTTACAGTGATTGAATACGGGAAATAAACTCCTAGAAAATACTGTCCTATCCATCTATAATGGAAAATCAAGTGAAAAATAGTCCCCTAACAAGTGGACTTCTAAAACTACCTCTAAAAAGGTGAAATAAACTCTATGAAAAATTGCATCCTAAAAGAAAAATATTAAAATCTATATATTCTCTATTTTTTATTTCTTTATTTTTTCACATATTCTTTTTCAACTATTTTTCTTCTTTTTTTCAATATTTTCTCTTAATATTCTTTTATTCATTTTTTTTTTCAATATTTTTTCTTATTTCTTTTCCATATTCTTTTTTTCAAATATTCTTTTTTCAACATTCTTTTTCTATATATTCTTTTTGCACTAGTTTTTTTTCAATATTCTTTTTATTGTTCTTTTTTCTTTCTAAAGATGCATACAAAAGAAAATAATAAAAAAAACAAAAAGAAAAACAAAGGGGGTGCAGCCAGCCCTGCCAGGGGTGAGGTAGCAAAAAACCAGAACAGAACAGGGCCCAACCCACTACACCAATTCAGAGAAAAAAAACAAAAGCAGGCGGGGGAATGAAGCAAACAGAGGGTGCAACTAGTAGTGACGAACTGGGCCCAGCCCAATCAGACCGAACCACAAAAACAAAAAAAAAAACGGGGGGAATGCCCAAAATGGGAAGGTGTACAGACGAAAACAAACGGGCCCGGCCCAATCCAACACAGTCCACCTTCCCATTCATCTTCTCGGAAAACCTAAATCCCCTTGTGTCACTGTTCACGAAATCTCCTACGCCGTTTCTCCACGAATTCTTTCTCTCGGAGACTCACTCTCAACCCTAGATTCAACCTCACAAATCCGTTCAATCAATGTTCACATCTCAAACCAGAAAAACACTTTGACTCTAATAACCATCACGTAATCGATGCGAGCAGATCCATGGTGTGACAACCAGAGGAAGTTCTTAAAGAACTCAGGATCCGTGTTCTTGACGAAGATCAAACAGTGATGATGTTTGAAGCAAAATCTCTTGAAGATCCAGGATGCATGTTCGTGGATGAGGATCCTTGCCAATCGTGGAGTAACAATCATGATGTGGAAGATCGTGGATGGTGTTCTTTGATGATTTGCAAAGATGAACTTCTTAAGATTTGACGGATGATGTTCTTGAGGAATGATGAACAAAGATGAAGATCTTGGAGGAGGTTCCTGGAGACGAGACGATGAAGATCTTGGAAACAAACGGTTACAAACACGATGAGTATTGTTGACGATCCGTGATGCTGATCTTGGAGAAATCTGGAAATGGATGAACCTGATGAACGTTCTTCAAGTTTTATGGGAAAAGGCTTGAAGGTGATGAACGGTTGTTGGATCGTTTTCTGGAAGATCTGGAAACGTGATGAACTAATGAACGGTATTGATGAAGTTCCTTGAAGATCTGGTGAGAGGCTGATGAAGATGTCGATGCAAATCTGGGAAATGATGGATGAATGATGATATTGTGATGATGTTGATCGGAGAAGATAAATTTCTGGTGATTGAAGGATTTCTGGGAAATTATTGAAGAACATTGATGGAGGTGGAAGAAGATTCCGGTGAGGTCTTGAGTTTTCCGGTGAGAGGTTGATGAAGATGCGAACGGAGAAGATGAAGAAACGATGATTCTGGGGATTTTCCAGTTTCCGGCGGGTTGTTGCGGTGGCCGGAGGTAGTTAGGGGTTGGTTAGGGTTGCCAGAAATGGTTGGGTGCGGTGGTTTCATGGCCGCCGGCCATGCAACCGGTGAAGCTCCAGGCGAAGACAGGTGGCAGTGAGGAGTCAGAAGGAGGATGCATGCGAAACACGTGGCGAGGTTAGCGCTGAGTGGAGTATGAGGTGTGAAGCATGCTGAATGCATGAAAAAGTGAGGTGGCCCCTTCTGTGTGTAACACGTGTGATCTTTTATAGTGACACAGATTTTTTTTGGACTTGCGGAAGTGGGCCTATCTGATAGCTTTGGATAAAAAGCCCAACATGCTAATACTGAAGGATCAACGTGAAGAATAATATGGATTAAAGACTAATGACAAATTGAATGTTAATTGGATTAAAACTAAATGGATTAATACTGATTAATGCAACGTTAATATGGACTAATGACAATAAGTGCTGAAAACGAAAATTAAAGTGAGTGAATTAAGATTAACTTAATTAAAATCTAACGAACTATTTAATATCTAAACAATTACCCTAATCCTGTTCTAACAATTAAAACCTAATAAAGATCTAATAATGTCTAATTAACATCTAATATTCCAAAAAACTAATTAAAAGCTACTAAATTATTCATATCTATTTAACAAATATTAATAAAACTAAACTATCATTTATTAATTTCTAATATTCTAAAAATCCAATTAATCTCTAAAAAGCTATTAACTTCTACATAAAAAAAATAAAATCTATTAAATCTATATCTAAAAAAACTACTATATTCTAAAAAAAAATTTATTCTAAAATCTATTTAAAAAACAATTTATAAATTCTAAAAAAAGATTTAAAACTATTAAAAATATTAAAAGAAATCTATTTAAATTCTAGAAAATCTATATTAAAATCCGTAAAAGGCTATTAAACCCTAAAAATGCAAATAAAGGCAAATAACCAACATAAAAGAGAGCGCGAGACCAGATCGAAGCAAACAGTAAATCCCGACACCAAGAATCTCAAAAATCGCTGCGTAAGGTGAAAACAACCAGGAAGCGCGTTACTTCTCAAAATAACCTCTGATTGTCCGAACCGGTCTGAAATACCCGAAATGCGACAGCAGGGCTGTAATCCCGATAAAATCACTATGATTGAGAAAATGCACTATATGCAGTATGTAAATGCGAATGCGAAATGCATCGAAACATCGAGCCAGATACGGGACCCGGTTGGTCAAATTTTAGGGTGCAACAGCTGCCCCTATTCAAGCGGCTTGGACCTGAATGGTTGAAGAGCGCCCAACCTTTAATCATTCAAAGGTAGAAGATGGTTGAATACAAATGAAACTCTGGAATTTGCCAACCGCAAAATAAACTGCAAAACTGCTTGAGAAATAGCGTCTAATAAACTGAAGTCTGGTTGTTACGGCAACAACTGTCATTATTTGATAAATTTTCTGCTGTTTTTTCAACATCAATCACCTGCGTGACGCCACAGGCACTGATTCTTCGGAATAATGCTTCAACAAAGCAAACACCTTCCCATCTATTATTGGATCTTTTCTGTCGACTCATGGTTCACGGAGAACCTGAGGAAACTCCCTTGGGGAATTCTGAATTGAACTGCCTGGCACCTGTTTCGACGAAGGCGGCAGCTTCAGAAGTTCGATATATGTCAATCTTTCTTTTTTTCCGTGCTGACGTAACAACCAAATATGAAGAAGTACTCCGCCGGGGGAGAAGAGAAGCTTAACCACACAACTCTATAGGGGAACAAATTCGAAATCCAATAGGTAACCACCTTGGTCTATGTTTCGACATGCGGATGTCTGAAATGATGCAATGCCCTATATGACATGTAAATGTCATGCGTTTGTAAATGCAATGCTCCGTACGGCATGAATATGCTATGCGTTTTGATAGATGCAATGCCCCGTACGGCATGGTTATGCTATGCAAATTTGACGATATATGCAAATGCTAACGTAAGCTCGAGCTGCCAGAGAACACCAGGTCTACAAACCGTTTGGCAAAATAAATGCCGGAGGCAAAGTCAATTCCACTGAAGGTAATCAATTATCACAAAATCATCTCGACGATATTCTTTCTAACCACTGTCAAACTGCATTCTGTGGGGATTAACCCAATAGGGGTTGATTGTGAACGACTCACTGCTGAGAATGCCCCTTCTATCAATCTTAATCGGCTAGGGATACTCCTGATCCTACTCTGATGTGGGGTAAGATACAATCTCAATTCTTCCGGGAACAATACACAACTTTCAACTGCTAAAGAGGAGCAATTCTGATTTAACAACGTCCATACGGTATTCAACGTTAATCGGGGAACTGGCATCCATTAAGCTTTGTATCGGGGAACATGACAATATTATTGTATCGGGTATTTACACATTTTTTGGTTTTTCTAGGATAACAACGGGTTATTAACAAGATGGAAAACACTAGACGAGAACTAGCATTCAAAGTTAGACTACCAGGCGAGAACTGATAGCAAAATAGATTAGGAAAATTGAACGAAAATTGGTTTTTTATGTTTTAAACGTCAAACGGGGCTGACTGGATAATAGGTAAAGAAAAAGACGACCAGGCGAAAACTGGATGAAAGCTGACACGTACCAGACGAGAACTGATACAACAATAGGTTAAAGAAACAGTGACCAGACGGGAACTGGTACCAATAGCGTACACCAGACGAGAATTGATGTAACAAACAGGTTAGAGAATTAATGACCAGACAGGGACTGGTTAAAAGGTAACACGCACCAGACGAGAACTGATGTTTACGGAAGCATGGGCCAGACGAGAACTGGTTACCGGTTTGCCAGGCAATACCTGGACTTTTGAAACGACTTGGTTACGGAGTTCTGACACGTAACAAATTTAGACTGTAGGATAACAATCCACCGACAACACGACTCTTTTTCAGGTTTTTTTTCCGATAAAGGTAATGACACGGCTCCCCGATACTCAACTCTGGCTGGGGATAAACAGGCTTGCTTGAATAACTTGCCCCAGTACAATTCAATTTGCCCCAATCCAACTTTTGGAAATACCTGCTCTGAACAGCTTGCTACGAGACGACTTCGAGAATGTTTGCCCCGGTATCTGTACGACAAAAGATTCAACCTCAATCAAACAATTGTCAACCCAGTTGGTCTTCACTATCTCTGAAGTGACTTTGCCCCTGAATGAGAGTATAAGCGACTTAACCTGATCTGATTACCCACTGGAAGGTTCTGCTTTCAAATCACAACATTCTAGATGATTGCCCCTGATTGGGTCTCGAGAAAATTCATTTCTGATCAACTGCTTCTCAAATAAACTGCCCCTGATCAACTAAAGCTTCGGGATTTGTCCTCAGACTAACTGATTCTGAACTTATTGCAAATCAATGCCCCTGATCCACAGGGTTTCACAACATACACCATTCTGGTTCAGACTAATGTATTTTTCAGTCCTGTTCGATTATTCCCGGTTGGAATTTCCTTCTTGTCAACTACTGACCTGCAAGTAAAGTTGTCTGCTCACGAATGGTAATCTTAATGCAATGTTTATGCAGATTTTGAAATTTTTTTCCTTGTCACTCATTTATATGCTATGATTGTGAGTGATGAATGAACCTAAGTTCAAACGTAGTGCTGATTTGATCAGTGAAAAATACAACAAGGAAATGACTTGCAAATCAAGAAGGAGTCAGGTTACTCAACCTTATCGTAATGCACTTTCAGAATAAACCCTGCCTCAATTAGGTCTTTTAAGGGTTGTATCGTGGTCGGGTTCACGGTTCGTGAAACAAAGGATATTTGGCTCAAATTTTGATTTGTACCCACCCCTTCTACGTGATGATCTCTGATCCTAAAGTTCAGTTAACTTAGCACGAGAGCTCGCCTCTTCGAGAGGTATGTTGAATGGTAAGAACCATAACTAAGGAATTCACAAGGTTTTTCGGAGTGACAGTTACTCCTTCTTCGTTTTCGGTGTCTGTATACACAACTTTGTCCTTCACTGGGGATCTATTTTTTCTATCCCTTCTTTTCCATTCTTTTTGATTCCGTAACTTTTGCCTGGACTGACTCCTTTTGAGTTCTTTTCGATTTTCTTTTTGAAGTCCAGCGGGATGCCCTGATTTTTGCCTAAGTATTAGCTTTCCAGCTTTTTCATTTCTTTTTTTACTTAGCGGGCTTTATTATTGCTTTCTTTTTCTTTGTAACAAAGTCATGTGACACTGGTTGTCTTGATTGCTCCGAAAGGTTTACAACTGTCTCACTCCTGATTGGTGAATTTTAACCATTGTGGTTGACGAAGTACGACCTCTTGAGAGGCATAAACTGTTATTGGTCCTCGAATGGAAACATCCCTCTGTAAGACTTGAATGCTCGGTCAAGCTAACTGACAACTACCCTGCCCCGGGTTAAGATGTGAGGGTTTAAAAAAAGTCCGAAAAAACTTCTACTTCCTGGCTCAAAGTGGTTAACAAGGGACTAACTCCTTATATCTCCAGTGTTTAGGGGATTTGAAACAATGCCTTGTACATCATCGGTAAGGTCTTATCTGAAAGCGTACGATCATCGGTTATGAGTTTATTTCGTCATCCTCCCTCCAATCTTTGCTAATCATGTGACAAAGTAGAGTGAATAAAATGCAAGTGTCAGTGCAATGCAATAAATGAGCGACAGCGACATGATTAATTCAGAAAATGCATAGTCACCTTATTAATATCACCATCCGAAACATACAATATTTACAGCAAATAGTAACTGACAGAAAAGAAAACTACAAATGCAAATGATATAAAAGTCTGAGGACTGCCAATGTCGAGGCGCCCGCCTGTCTGAATCACTGGCTTCTTTGAAAACAACCTTCTGAATCTACGAGCTTTGACAACTGAGCGGTTGGTATGAACAAACAGAAATCCTTCTCGAAAGGAAATGCGATCTTGGTCGATCAACTGTTGTACTTTCGCCTGAAATGCTTTACAATCTTCCGTCGAATGCCCTGGAGAGCCACCATGGTAACCACACTGAACGTGGGGATTGTACCCAGGAGGGTAAGGTTCTGGAACTGGCTTAAGAGCTTTAGGTTCCACCAAAGAACTCTGGATCAAAGATGGTAGCAGCTGGCTATACGGCATAGGCACTGGGTGAGAAGGAGCTTTCCTTCGTTCCAAATTGTTGCGAGGTCGATTCTGATTCTGACGCTGATTCTGATAACCTCGACCACGAGTTCGCTTATTTGCAAGGGAAGCGACATAAGATTCCTGATATGGTGCCCTAGGCACAGTTGTTTGTCCAGCATAACAAGCCACAGGAGGTACTGATCTCTGATAAGATGAAGAACCAACAAAATTCACTGATTCGTCTCGAGAATATTCAACATTTGGCATGGCTGCATTGATTACACCTTCTTCTTTGTTCTGATAGTCACAAGGATATTCAGTTTCACTAGCTTGATCGTTCGAAATAATCTGAATTTTCCCGATCCTTATGGTATACTCAAGGCGTTCTCCCAATATTACCACGTCAAAGAAACTTAACGGAAGTCCAAGCAATCTTTCGAAGTACGGATCTTGTAGGGAATCTACAAACATGCTCGTCAGCTCTCGGTCTAAAAGCGGTGGGTGCACTCTAGCAGCAAATTCTCTCCATCTCTGAGCATACTTCCGGATAGGTTCATTGTTCTCTTGAGACAATTCTTGCAACTGCATGCGATGGGGAGCTATGTCTAAATTATAATCGTACTGCTTCAGAAAAGCTCTGGCTAAATCCACCCATGATCGGATCTGATTTCTCTCTAACTGCATACACCACCTCAAAGATGCCCCAGTCAGACTATCTTGAAAGCAATGGATCATCCATTTGTCATCTCGCACAAACGAAGTCATTCTTCGACAGAACATCATCAAATGTTGCTTCGGACAACTATCTCCTTGGTACTTCTCAAATTTCGGCACTTTGAACTTATAAGGCAACACCAGGCTAGGAACCAAACACATGTCTGCAGCATTCAGGTTAACAGCATCTTTCATTTTCAAAGCTTTAACCCCTTCTTCCAATGCTCGGAGTTTTCTATCCATCTCAAGAGCTCTTGGATCTACCATCCTGGCTATTGGAATATCTCTTTGGTAATTCATCACAGGGAAAACAACGCCTTGATTGTTAACAGGAAGAGGACGTTCATTTCGGGCAACAAACTGCTCATGTCGATCTCGGTTCTCAACAAAAGGCTGTACAACTTGGTCTACAGTAACATTGTTCGCTTGCGGGAAGTCTTCCATAGAATCATACAGAGGGTTGGACGTCATAGTGAACCCTGCCAAGTTGTTAGGAGACTGGAAATTGCCTTCAGACATAGCTACCAATAGTCTTCAGCTGACTTCAATGCTTGATTATGCTCAAATCTACTCAACCCCTAGGTCGTCTTCTGACAATCACAGTTGCTCAATCCAAACTCCAGGTAATCACCTTCAGGAAACAAAGGCTGGATCAGAACTCTGGCTAACTGGAGGATGATATGCAATATGATGCAACACGTTTATGCAAATGATATGCAAGATGCAGCAAACAACGGGATCACATCCCCCACACACAATCTGAACACTGCTGCGCTGCTGACGGAGTACGTTCACTCTGAAGAGAAGACCAAAATAACGGGTAGGTTGGAAGTCAAGGTTCCTGCAAAAACCCTCCCACTCACGGGTCATGGACCTAGATCTGTCAAGGTACGGCATCCTATACGGTCGTCAGCGTCACAGACTTTCAAAACTGACGATACGATTCCCAGAAGGAGTGGCATCATCAAGTCTTGAAGAGGCCTCACTTAGCTAACTTCCAAATGATCGGTTCTCGGAGTCGACAATCCAACTAACCAACAACCCCTTCGACCCAAAGGGTAGAAAAAGAAGTCAACCAGAAGAACCTCGTCCGAGTGTGGATTTCATGAGACACTAGTACAAGCAAAGCCGGTACGCGCCCAATAATTTCCACTCTAAGTCTAAGGTGCACTCAAGCCTGGGTCTGGCTTCTCACTCAAAGGAACATCCCCACCCAACAACACAACAGCAATAGATAATAGCAATACAGAAATAATAAACACCCAATAGACAAGCAAACTAGCGCTAGGATTGACTCTCTTAGAGGACGTTGGATCCCACATGCATAAGGAACTATCGCAGTCCTTAGCAGCCAGGGGACGTTGGATCCCCAGCAGAGTCGCCAGCTGTCGCTACTGCGAAAATCGGCGCCGGCTGAACAGAAGAGTCGCCACTGCGCGTTATTTATCCCAACGAAGGGAAAGGAAACGCTCGAAGTAAACCTACCGCAAAGACGGGAAAGGAATGGTCATCGCAACCAAATCCTGGGTTCAGGAGTCGATTACGCAAGGGGAAGGTATTAGCACCCCTCACGTCCATCGTACTCGATGGGATCCACGCTTGCTTGGTTTGTCTAAAGGATGCAAAAAATAATCTATCTACGGCTGCTAAATCTAAACGGAAGGGAATTGAATCGATAGAGCGTCGCACTCTATGCCTACGTATTCTCAAGAGAGAAAGTCAGAGTCAACGTAGTTCGGGAAACTACAGGGAATTGGCTCGCCAAGACTTCGCGTCTTGTGCCTACGTACTCCCACACAGCATGGAAGATCAGAGCTTTCATAGTTCAGGCTAACTAAGACTAAGCAGGGTGTTCTCGATCACACAAGAAGTGAGAGATTAAGCTGGTTCTAAAGGTACGGGAACCTATGGGAACAAAAACTACGGTCTGGTCTCAAATGCACTCGGGCAAGAGAAAGGGATAACATCAGTCGTCAGCGGGAAAGTCTCGATCGCACAGCAGCGAGAGAACAGAAGAGTTAGTTGTTAGTGTGCTCGCTAGGATATCGCATCCTATGCCTACATATTCTCGCTCAGTACGAGAAATCAGAGCAGCTGTAGTTCGTCTAACTACGGGACCACAGCTCAAATCTCGTTTTATTAATATTCGGAAAATGGGTTACAATGATTGAATACGGGAAATAAACTCCTAGAAAATACTGTCCTATCCATCTATAATGGAAAATCAAGTGGAAAATAGTCCCCTAACAAGTGGACTTTTAAAACTACCTCTAAAAAGGTGAAGTAAACTCTATGAAAAATTGCATCCTAAAAGAAAAATATTAAAATCTATATATTCTCTATTTTTTATTTCTTTATTTTTTCACATATTCTTTTTCAACTATTTTTCTTCTTTTTTTCAATATTTTCTCTTAATATTCTTTTATCCTTTTTTTTTCAATATTTTTTCTTATTTCTTTTCCATAGTCTTTTTTTCAAATATTCTTTTTTCAACATTCTTTTTCTATATATTCTTTTTGCACTATTTTTTTCAATATTCTTTTTATTGTTCTTTTTTCTTTCTAAAGATGCATACAAAAGAAAATAATAAAAAAAAACAAAAACAAAAACAAAGGGGGTACAGCCAGCCCTGCCAGGGGTGAGGCAGCAAAAAACCAGAACAGAACAGGGCCCAGCCCACTACACCGATTCAGAGAAAAAAAACAAAAGCAGGGGGGGAATGAAGCAAACGGAGGGTGCAACTAGTAGTGACGAACTGGGCCCAGCCCAATCAGACCGAACCACAAAAACAAAAAAAAAACGGGGGGAATGCCCAAAATGGGGAGGTGTACGGACGAAAACAAACGGGCCCGGCCCAATCCAACACAATCCACCATCCCATTCATCTTCTCAGAAAACCTAAATCCCCTTGTGTCACTGTTCACGAAATCTCCTACGCCGTTTCTCCACGAATTCTTTCTCTCGGAGACTCACTCTCAACCCTAGATTCAACCTCACAAATCCGTTCAATCAATGTTCACATCTCAAACCCGAAAAACACTTTGACTCTAATAACCATCACGTAATCGATGCGAGCAGATCCATGGTGTGACAACCAAAGGAAGTTCTTGAAGAACTCAGGATCCGTGTTCTTGATTAAGATCAAACAGTGATGATGTTTGAAGCAAAATCTCTTGAAGATCCAGGATGCATGTTCGTGGATGAGGATCCTTGCCAATCGTGGAGTAACAATCATGATGTGGAAGATCGTGGATGGTGTTCTTTGATGATTTGCAAAGATGAACTTCTGAAGATTTGACGGATGATGTTCTTGAGGAATGATGAACAAAGATGAAGATCTTGGAGGAGGTTCCTGGAGACGAGACGATGAAGATCTTGGAAACAAACGGTTACAAACACGATGAGTATTGTTGACGATCCGTGATGCTGATCTTGGAGAAATCTGGAAACGGATGAACCTGATGAACGTTCTTCAAGTTTTCTGGGAAAAGGCTTGAAGGTGATGAACGGTTTTTGGATCGTTTTCTGGAAGATCTGGAAACGTGATGAACTAATGAACGGTATTGTTGAAGTTCCTTGAAGATCTGGTGAGAGGCTGATGAAGATGCCGATGCAAATCTGGGAAATGATGGATGAATGATGATATTATGATGATGTTGATCGGAGAAGATAAATTTCTGGTGATTGAAGGATTTCTAGGAAATTATTGAAGAACATTGATGGAGGTGGACGAAGATTTCGGTGAGGTCTTGAGTTTTCCGGTGAGAGGTTGATGAAGATGCGAACGGAGAAGATGAAGAAACGATGATTCTGGGGATTTTCCAGTTTCCGGCAGGTTGTTGCGGTGGCCGGAGGTAGTTAGGGGTTGGTTAGGGTTGTCGGAAATGGTTGGGTGCGGTGGTTGCATGGCCGCCGGCCATGCAACCGGTGAAGCTCCGGGCGAAGACAGGTGGCAGTGAGGAGTCAGAAGGAGGATGCATGCGAAACACGTGGCGAGGTTAGCGCTGAGTGGAGTATGAGGTGTGAAGCATGCTGAATGCATGAAAAAGTGAGGTGGCCCCTTCTGTGTGTAACACGTGTGATCTTTTATAGTGACACATATTTTTTTTGGACTTGCGGAAGTGGGCGTATCTGATAGCTTTGGATAAAAATCCCAACATGCTAATACTGAAGGATCAACGTGAAGAATAATATGGATTAAAGACTAATGACAAATTGAATGTTAATTGGATTAAAACTAAATGGATTAATACTGATTAATGCAACATTAATATGGACTAATGACAATAAGTGCTGAAAACGAAAATTAAAGTGAGTGAATTAAGACTAACTTAATTAAAATCTAACGAACTATTTAATATCTAAACAATTACCCTAATCCTGTTCTAACAAATAAAAACCTAATAAAGATCTAATAATGTCTAATTAACATCTAATATTCCAAAAAACTAATTAAAAGCTACTAAACTATTAATATCTATTTAACAAATATTAATAAAACTAAACTATCATTTATTAATTTCTAATATTCTAAAAATCCAATTAATCTCTAAAAAGCTATTAACTTCTACATAAAAAAAATAAAATCTATTAAATCTATATCTAAAAAAACTATTATATTCTAAAAAAAAGTTTATTCTAAAATCTATTTAAAAAACAATTTATAAATTCTAAAAAAAGATTTAAAACTATTAAAAATATTAAAAGAAATCTATTTAAATTCTAGAAAATCTATATTAAAATCCGTAAAAGGCTATTAAACCCTAAAAATGCAAATAAAGGCAAATAACCAACATAAAAGAGAGCGCGAGACCAGATCGAAGCAAACAGTAAATCCCGATACCAAGAATCTCAAAAATCGCTGCGTAAGCTGAAAACAACCAGGAAGCGCGTGACTTCTCAAAATAACCTCCGATTGTCCGAACCGGTCTGAAATACCCGAAATGCGACAGCAGGGCTGTAATCCCGATAAAATCACTATGATTGAGAAAATGCACTATATGCAGTATGTAAATGCGAATGCGAAATGCGTCGAAACATCGAGCCAGATACGGGACCTGGTTGGTCAAATTTTAGGGTGCAACACAAGGCAGCTGGAGTTACAGGTTCAAAACACCACCAAATCATGTGAATTTATATACCAAATTGAAGAGGAACTTACGTAGATCACAAATCCACTGCCCAAATTCATTAATCATGCACAACAAAGGAGAATCGAATGATTGAAAGTAAGAACACATAACTAGAAAACGCATCAAACATCACCAATAACTATCCAGAATTTTCCTAGCAAGTATAGGTCTTCAGATGCAGCAAGAATGGCAATGATTCAATGCGTATCATGATAGAATTTTGAGAAAGAAGAATACCTAATGGAGTCTCTCCATTGGAGCTTCACGCGTGCTTAAGCTTGCTTGAAACTGTGCAGAATCACTCAATAAACTTCAAGGAAGATGATGCTTGCTTTGATTTTGCTTGAAATGGCTTGGATCTCAGTTTCCAATTTTCAAATTGCTCTTGAGTTTTCAAACTTTTCTCTGCTCCTTTCTCCATGAAAATGTATCAATGAATGTTCAAATTTCATTTGGAACTTATATACAATGGATCTATGAGTGTTTGGAGGCCCAATATGGCTTGGTTATGGTGAGTTGCAAAAATCCCCAATTTGGAATGTGAACTTCATGCATACGTGAAAATGGCTCCAATTCCACTTGAATTTTATTTGAATCAGCTGCTGGCAATGTGAATTGATCATGTGGCTGGAATCTAAGCCTTAATTTGATCCAATGCTGGAGATTTGATATGAAACTTCTTTTTGAAGTTATTTGCATTTACACGTGAATTTCATACCATGGACAAAAATTGACTTGGGCATTCTTCTTGTTAGACCATTGTGAATCAGAATGAGTACAAACATGGCATGTAAATATTCCAAAACCAATTCAATTGAATTCATGACTTTTAAGTCCATATTCACTTGATTTTCTTCACCAATCTCCTCATCCTTGCCAAATTCATGACAATTTGGTGTTCCGTGATGAAATTGAGATCATTTGGAGCAAGATTCACGTTGATCAAAGTTTCATTTGAAGTGCATAAGTGGATGAAAAGGACCTATGATGAAAATGACATATAATCTCACTTTCCCAAAATACCCCTATCTTGCAAGCTTCGTAACATGTTTCTACAAATGCGATGAAGGACTTCTAGGACTTTTTGGAAAGCTAAGATCATGAGGAACAACTTTCATGTTCATCAAAAGTTGAGGTGAAACATGATTATAGGTCAAAATTGTCTTGGAAGTTGGTTGACTTTTGTTGACTGAAAATATGGTTCATCTGAGACCTCTAACTTGTCAACATCATAACTTGAGTTCTAGAAACCCAATGGATGAGTTCTATTACTCAAACAAAAGCTAAGAACATGCTCTACAACTCTCTTGTTTCAATCAAAGTGATATTAAGCTTGTATCTTGAGATATGTGGTCTTGAAGTTAGGCACTAAATAGGGGATTTTACACAGACAAACCTCTGAAACCCTAATTTAGTAACTTCTCACACTCTTGATTCTTCCTGATTTTATCTTGAAATAACATCTTATATGTCTCAACATAACCATCCATGACTCCAATAACTTGGAATTAAGTCTCAAACTCCTTCAAGTCCTCAGTTGACTTTGCACTAGGCAGATGAAACCCTAGGGACTTGTGAACCCCTGATGATTTGAACTGAGCCCTCTTGCTTGAACTATGAATCTTTGATATTTTTCTCTTGACATGCACACCTCTCTTGATTCCCTGCAGATGACAATGCTATGCAAAATGAAAATGCTAAGAAATGAAATGAAACATAAACCAAGTAAGAAAAAAGGGTGGGCAAATTTTGGGGTAGAACAATGGCGAGCAACCTTCCCCACCTTCACCCGTAGTTTTCCAAACTACGTTGACTCTGACTTTCCCATTGCACGAGGGAATACGTAGGCATAGAGCGGCAATGGTCTATCGAGTCTCTTTTATTTTCTTTTGTCCTGTGAGCCTGTAGCTTAGATAGATAAACACACCCTTCGACTAGACAACAAACGTGGATTCCATTGAGTACAACAGACATGAGGGGTGCTAATACCTTCCCCTTGCGTAACCGACTCCTGAACCCGGGATTTGGTTGCGATGACCTTGTCTTTTCCCTTTTCGTCAGTTTTTCTCTGATCGTTTCCTTTCCCTCTCTTTGGGATAAATAACGAACAATGGCGACTCTTCTGTTTTCCGCCGGGTGTTTTTCACAATTGTGACAGCTGGCGACTCTGCTGGGGAAAGATATGGTTCCCTATGCGAGTCAATCCTAGCGCTTGTCTGTTGTGCTTCTTTGGGTGTTTACTTTTATGTACATTATCTGTTGTATATTACTACATTTGCATTTTTTTATCATATTATGCTGCTGCTGTGCTGTGGGGCGGGTTGTTCCATTGAGAGATAAACCCAATACCCAGACTTGAGTATACACATATGATTAGTGTGGAGAGTAGCGGGAGCTTGTGTGGCGTTTGGCCATGCAATAGCTCGTGCGAAATTCACTTCCAGACGAGGTTTTTCTATGGAGATAATCTATCCTGCGCGTCTGGTGCAGTTGAGTTGAGGGAGTATCGACTTAGAAAGACTAACGACTCTGGATACCGTTAATTAGGAAGTCATCTAAGTGAGGCCGCTCCGTTTGACTATGATCCCAAACCCGAAATGGTGAACATATCATCATTTCTCGAATGTCTGTGACGCTGATGACCTACTTAGGATGTCGTACCTTTCATGACTAGAACCCACATATGAGAGGGGGTAGGTTTTGCACGAAAATTGACCTTCCACCAACCCGGTTTTCTCGTCAGTATGGAATTTTGATCCTGAGTACTCCGGCTTACTATTATCTCGGTGTTCTGATGAGAGCAGAGCTATGGTTGTATTCAGTCAACGGTACAACATCAAGTTTGAGCATTGGATACCTTGATCCCATGTGTGCATCTGCATAATCATTCTGCATTTAACATTGCATGTTTGTGCTTGTTACAGGTTCTCGTCTCTCCTTTGATTTTGGTATCGGTCTTCGGTAGAGATGGAAGTTGGTAGAAAAAGGATTATGGTATACAAGTTTCCTGCACCTGAGTTAGGACCTTTATTTGGTCTGATTTCCCTGGCTGATCCTGGCGTCCTGGCAACCTTCAGGGAAGATTATGGGAGAATTATGAATCTTGTCCGTAAGATCACGAGTTATGAGCATGGAGCAATCCATACCCTATTACAGTTTTATGATCCACCACTGCGATGTTTCACGTTCCCGGACTATGTGTTGGTTCCGACTTTGGATGAGTTCGCGTTCATCTTAGGTTCCGATTGAAGATAAGGTGCCATTCTTCATTTTCAAAGAAAAACCTGATCTTGAAAAGTTATCTGCCGCTCTTTATTTGAGCGCCTCTGAGTTGGTAGACCATGTTATTAGCAGAAACAAAGTTTCCGGCTTTGATTTATCTTTCTTGGTGGATAAGGCCCGAAAGTATGCTAAAGAGGGTTGTTGGGTGGTTTTCAGTGCTATCTTGGCTCTGTGCGTCTATGGCATTGTGTTGTTCCCTAATGTACCAGATTTAGTGGATCTTGATGCTTTTCATATCTCCGCCTCCGGGAATCCTGTACCTACTCTTCTGGGGGATTTGTATCATTCAGTACATTACAAGAATGAGAAGATAAGAGGGAAAATGGTTTCTTATTGTGCGCCACTTTTGCACAAGTGGTTTGTTGATCATCTTCCTCGCTCTTGAGCTTTTGTGGATTTAGCGAACTCGTCTAAATAGTCAAAGAGGGTTGTGGGTTTAACAGAAAAGGATATTGCCTGGTCCAATTGAGACCTGCTTGGTCGTGAGCTTATCTTTAGTTGTGGTAGATTTCCTAATGTTCTTTTGATGGGGAGGAAAGGCGGCATCAACTATAATCCTTCACTTGCTGTGAGGCAGTTTTGTTATGCTTTGAGAGGACCTCCGAAACAAGAAGAAGTGCAGGAATCTCTGTACTTCACCGGTGTAGCGGATCCTTGTATTTTGGCCAAATTCATGGACGCATGGGGCAAAATTCACAAGAAGGGAAAGCTTTCTTTGGGCAAAGGCGATTGTAGAGCCTATGGCCCTTACTTGGAGTGGATTCAAAAGAGAGTTGGGAAGGTTCTATTGTCGTTTCCTGTCGAAGAACCATTGTACCCTTTAGTCATTAAGCAGCCTACTGCGGTCAACATCCTGAGGTATGACGAGCTTTGGGTAGAAAAGGAAAAGCTGCACAAAGAGAATGAAGAATTGAGACATGATATCGGTCAGTTGAAGCATGATAAAGGTGAAGCTGTTTATTTGGCCAAGACAAAGTCAGAGTCATTGATCAAGTTGGAGAAAGAACTTGCTGATTAGGTACAAGTACGAGAGCGGGTCACTCATGATTTAAAAAGCACCTACAGCATTTTAAAGCGCAAGAAGGAGGATTTAGGTAGAGCATATCTGAAGATATCTAAGTTCGATGATCAGTGGAATGCTACTTTGACCGCCAACAAGAGTAGAGAGGATCAACTTCATACTCAGGTCGATAAATTGAAGGCGCAACTCAAGGCTAAGGAGAAAGAGGTATTGATATAATTGTTCCGCCGATGCACGATTGAGTAGAAATACCAGGAGACTTTATCAGCACTTGAAGAGCTCAAGATACGCGCAGAGGTGAAGAAACCCAGGCTTGAAGATGTCTTCGGTGAAGATGCTTGGGAGGATCATTGTTGTTATCTTTTGGATGTGATACGCAAAAGGGATATCCTCATCAGAGAGTTATTTGATAGACCAGATCATCCAGATACAAAGGAGATTCTTAGGGAGGCTCAGGCCTGGGGTAAAGAGCATGACTACTAGGGAGGCTTATCTTTTGTAGTTTCTTTGTTTTTTGTATCTAGATCATCACCAGAGATGTTGGATGAGACCAATACCTCTTTGTATGCGAATATTCCTCATTTGGTTGTATTGGCTCAACTTTATTTGATATATGAGAATATTATCATGGTGTTCTTATCCATCTCTGTTGTTCGTGTTTATGGAAACTAGAATCAAGGGGGAGATCTCCCTGTAAATACATAGACATGTCTGCATTTTGCATCTTGCATTTTCATTTGCATCACAGGTTTTCTCGATGGCTTTTTGTTCCTAACTCTGCTTAGTTTTCTTTAGTAATAGGATTGAGGAGTTCAATTTCCACAAGTATTCAACTCGAGGTAATCAACGAATAGTAATGGATCAGGTTCAAGATGAATTGCAGGAAGTCAGAGCTCATATGGCCCAATTCATGGAGCTGATGCAGACTGTTGCTAGTGGGCATGAACAATTAAGAACTATGGTCCAGGCGTTGATAGCACGGGTTGACGAAGAGGGAATTTTGCACGGAGGAGCTGGTGTTATTCCTCCACCGATCGGTGGATCTGTTTCACAGGGTAATCCTACTGTTGTCATACCTCCGGGCGGAGGTGTTGCGAATGAGAATGGTAATGTTGCTGGTAATGGAAGTGTGTGCGTTGTGCACGGGGCTGCTGGCCCTCATTGGAAAGATAACCAGGATGATGTCTTTTCCATGAGAGATATTGAGGGTGGTTTACCAACTGAAGCTGACCGAAGGTTTAAACTGATAGAGGAGAAGATGAAGTCTTTTGAGAATTAGAACTCTTTGGGTCACGATATGTCATATCTTGGTCTAGTTCCTGAGGTCAGGATTCCTCCCAAGTTTAAGGTACCCGATTTCGAAAAATATAAAGGGACGACTTGTCCAAGAATGCATATTTAGGCATATTACAGGAAAATGTCCGCTTACTCCGATGATGAAAAACTGCTAATGCATTTTTTCCAAGATAGTCTGGCAGGGTACAATTGCAGAGTTTGTCGCAGAAAAGTAATGAGAGCTTCAAGGAATATGCCCAGAGATGGCGGGATCTAGCTGCAAGAGTGAAACCCCCTATGGTAGAAAGGGAGTTGAACAACATGTTCATGGCGTCGTTGCCTGGTGTGTATTTTGAGAAGTTGATAGGACGCATGTCTGCAGTGTTTTCTGATCTGGTAATGGCTGGTGAAAGAGTTGAAAGTGGGATTAAGTTTGGAAAGATTCCAAATGGTGATGGATCCTCTTCAAGAGGAACAAAGAAACCATATTCAGCGAACCCCAAGAGAAGGGAAGGGGATGCAAACGTTATTTCTCACAAAGGTAAAGGTAGAGCTCAGTCCCGTTATAATCAACAGGTTGCTACTGTAGATATCCCGACCGCAACTCAGCAGCGAGTTAATGTTCCTCAACCTTATAATGCTAGACACATAATGGTTGATACATAGTTCGAGAATCCTCCGATGCCATATTCTCATTTGTTACAACATCTGCTGCAGTTACAGCTAGTCCAGATGAGGACTTTGGCTCCTCTCACTGGTACACCACCTCCTGGTTACGATGCAAATGCTAGATGTGAATTCCATTCTGGCGCCCCGGGCCATAATATTGACAACTTCAAAGCCTTCAAGCACAAAGTTCAGGATTTGCTTGACTCCAAGGCTATCAACTTCACCAACGATGGGCCTATTGTAAATCAAAACCCGATGCCAAATAATGGGGCGACAGGGGTTAATGTTGTTATTGAGGGAGAGCAATTAAATCTGATAACCGATGTTGGGGATTTGAAGACTCCATTGAGCTTTGTGAAGGCTAGGTTGTTGGAAAAGGGGGTGTTTCCTGGTTGTTCTACTGACTGCTCAGAATGTGAAGTGCAGCCTGAGGGTTGTGATCTTTTGAGGAAAGGTATTCATAGAATAATTGGTGAGGGTCGTTTACAATTTGACAAGGTTGTAAAAGACGATGTTGAGGATAAGGTGAGTAATGATGGAAGTAAAGTTGCTACGATCTCTATTCTGTACCGGACAATCAACATTTCAGCGCCTACTAGGCCAGCTCCGGTTCTCATTATTGTACCTGGACCTGTGCCATACAAAAGCTCTAAAGCCATCCCATAGAACTATGGGGGAGATGTGTTCTGTAATGGGCAGAGACAGGAATGGACAACACCTACAGATGGAAGTTCTTCGGTTGAGAATATAGGTGGTGTCGGAGGTATTACCAGAAGTGGTAGGATCTTTTCTCCACCAGAGGTTAACATTGATAAGAATGAAAAAGGTAAGGGTAAGGTCGTGATTGAGGAGAATGTCCAACAACAGGTTGGTACTGATGTCTTTTTGAAAGACGCGGAGGAATTTATGAGGCTCATCCGGAAAAGTGACTTCAAGATTGTGGATCACTTAAATCAGACTCCTTCGAAGATTTCCATTATGTCATTATTGTTGTGTTCGGAGGCACACCGCAATGCTTTATTGAGAATCTTGAATGCACCATACGTACCCCAAGAGATTTCTATCAATCAATTAGAGGGGGCAGTAGCTCATGTAAATGTCGGTAGTGGTCTTGTTTTACTGATCTGGATTTGACTCTTTCCCAGAGAAACCATAACCGTGCTTGGCACATATCTGCGGAGTGTAGATGGTCTTTGATGTCGCATGTCCTGGTCGATACAGGATCATTCCTTAATGTGCTTCCAAAGAAGGCGTTGATGAAATTGGATACTCGAGGTTTGATATGCACGCCAAGTGATTTGGTTGTGAGGGCTTTCGATGGGTCTAAGATATCAGTGTTTAGGGAAATTACGATGCCTATTCAGGTAGGGCCAGAGACTTTTGATGCAACTTTTTACATTATGGATATCCAGCCGGCATACAGTTGTTTGCTTGGCCGACCTTGGATACATGTTGCGGGAGCAGTCACTTCAACGTTGCATCAGAAGCTGAAATACATGATGGAAGGGGAAATTGTCACGATATGCGGTGAAGAGGACATTATGGTCAGCCATTTGTCATCCTTCAAGTATGTGGAAGTGGACGGGGAGATCCATGAAACACTCTGCCAGGCATTTGAAATGGTTCAGATTCAGGAGAAGTCTCCTGTAGAAGCCAAGAGCCCAGAGGTTTCAATGTCGTCGCTCAAGGAAGCTCGTGCTATCGTAGAATTCGGCTCGTCACAGAAGTGGGGCCAAGTTCTTAATGTTCCCGTCAAGAAGGACAAGTTCGGCCTGGGATACAAACCCTCCAGTTCTTCTCAAAGCATTCCGAGGTACAGGGGACTTGTGCAATTCACCAGCAGTCGTGTGATATTTGACAGAGTTAATACCGTCGGAGATGAAAAAGGCGACAACGATTGTGATATGGATGCCTGGATTCGTCCATGTACTCCTGGTCAAAAGTTGTGCAATTGGACTACGGAAGAAGCCATTCATATTACTACTGCAGAGTAATGTTCATTATTTTGTTTATGTTCAGTCCTACGTTCTTCCTAAGACGTAGTGACCCAATTTGTGGGGCCCTCTTGTTATTTGCACTTTATCATAAATAAAGGAAGTTGCATCGCATAATAAACATAAACATCATCATGCAGGTCTTTTCTATTAGATGCCACCGATTCAAGTTCAGCTATGACTTCGTATGACTTTGATAATCCCATTTATCAAGCTGAAGAAGAGACTAACGAAGATTGTGAACTACCCGAAGAGTTAGCCATACTTCTCAAGCAAGAGGAAAGGGTCATTGTGCCTCATCAGGAGGATATTGAAGTTATCAATCTGGGTACCGAAGATGACAAGAAAGAGGTAAAAGTGGGGGATGCATTGGAACACAGTATCAAGAGAAGATTGGTTGAAATGCTCCGTGAGTATAAGGATATCTTCGCTTGGTCTTACCAAGACATGCCTAGGCTGGATACAAATATTGTGGTACACCGGTTACCTCTTAGAGAAGAATGTTCGCCAGTCAAGCAGAAGTTGAGACGGACAAGTCCTTACATGGTAGTCAAGATAAAAGAAGAAGTTCAGAAGCAGTTGAATGCTAGTTTTCTTGCTGTCACGAATTACCCTCCGTGGGTCACTAATATTGTTCTTGTGCCTAAGAAAGATGCAAAGGTCAGGATGTGTGTTAATTACAAAGATCTGAATAAAGCAAGCTCAAAAGATGATTTCCCGCTCCCCTACATTGATGTGTTGGTTGATAATACCGCTCAATATTCCGTGTTTTCCTTCATGGATGGCTTCTCTGGGTATAACTAAATCAAAATGGCCCCAGAGGACATGGAGAAAACTACTTTCATCACACCATGGGGAACTTTTTGCTATAAGGTAATGCCTTTTGGATTGAAAAATGCAGGGGTAACCTATCAGCAGGCAATGGTGACTCTCTTTCACGATATGATTCATCATGAGGTTGAAGTATATGTTGATGACATGATTGCAAAGCCACAGACGGAGGAAGGACATCTGGTCGATCTTCTGAAATTGTTTGAAAGGTTAAGGAAATTCAAGCTGAGGATGAATCCTAAAAAGTGCACCTTCGGAGTGAGATCTGGAAAGTTACTGGGTTTCATTGTCAGTGAGAAGGGTATTGAGGTAGATCCTGCCAAAATAAGAGCTATAAAAGAAATGCCTGAGCCGAGAATGGAAAAAGAGGTTTATGGTTTCCTGCAGAGATTGAACTACATTGCAAGGTTCATATCTCATCTTACAGCCACTTGTGAACCAATTTTCAAATTGCTAAGAAAAGATCAAACGGTCAGGTGGAATGAAAATTGCCATAAGGCATTTGAAAGAATAAAAGACTATCTGCAGGAACCTCCAATACTCATGCCTCCAGTTGCAGGGAGACCTCTGATCATGTATCTCACGGTTCTTGAGAATTCAATGAGATGTGT
This sequence comes from Lathyrus sativus, assembly GCA_963859935.3. Taxonomy (NCBI): domain Eukaryota; kingdom Viridiplantae; phylum Streptophyta; class Magnoliopsida; order Fabales; family Fabaceae; genus Lathyrus; species Lathyrus sativus. The sequence goes on from OZ012739.1 coordinate 274,876,846, forward strand.
GCTCGGTCAACAAGACGAGTCGGGTAGGAAAGACCATGCCATCTACTACCTGAGTAAGAAATTCACTAATTGTGAGTCGAGATACTCAATGCTGAAAAAAACATGTTGTGCACTCGCTTGGGCTGCTAAGCGTTTGAGACAGTACATGTTAAACCACACAACCCTGTTGATTTCGAGGATGGATCCGATCAAGTACGTATTTGAAAAACAAGCTCTCTCCGGAAGGATTGTCCGATGGAAAATGGTTTTAACAGAATATGATATTCAGTATGTTTCCCAAAAAGCTATTAAGGGAAGCGTTCTATCGGAATATCTTACTGAACAACCAATTGAGGATTATCAGCTGATGAAGTTTTATATTCAAGATGAAGACGTCATGTTTTTGAGGACGAAAGACTGTGATGAGCCTTTTCATGATGAGGGTCCTGAGATTGGATCTCAGTGGAAACTGGTTTTCGACGGAGCGGTCAATTCGCATGGTAATGGAATCAGTGCGATCATTACTATTCCTCAAGGTTCCCACATATCATTCACTGCCCGATTGACTTTTACATGCACCAATGATAAAGTCGAGTATGAAGCTTGTATTATGGGTTTAGAAGAGGCCATTGAACTAAGGATTAAGAATCTAGATGTGTACGACGATTCAGCGCTAGTCGTCAATCAAATCAAAGGAGAGTGGGAAACTCGTCAGGCCAACTTGGTGCCCTACAAGGACTATGCAAGGAGACTGTTGCCTTTCTTTGATAGAATTGATTTTTATCATGTGCCAAGAGATGAGAATCATATGGCGGATGCCTTGGCCATGTTATCCTCAATGTACAAATTGAATTACTGGAATGAAGCTCCAGCTATCACCATTATGTGTCTTGATAGACCCGCTTTTGTGTTTGCAATTGAGAAGGCATCAGATGGAAAGCCTTGGTATTTTGATATCAAGAATTTTCTCAAGACTCAAGAGTACCCATCTAGGGCATCGAGAAAAGATAAGAAGACTTTAAGGAGGTTAGCCGGTAATTTTTATCTGAATAAAAATGATGTGCTCTACAGGAGAAACTTTGACATGGTCTTGTTGCGTCATGTTGACGAACTTGAAGCAAGCCTGTTGATGGAGGAAGTCCACGAGGATTCTTTCGGTACTCATGCTGGTGGACATGCAATGGCTAGAAAATTATTGAGAGCTGGGTATTATTGGATGACCATGGAATCCTATTGCTTCAAATACGCCAAAAAATGCCATAAATGCCAAATTTATGCTGATAAGGTGCATGTGCCACCGACTCCTCTGAATGTGTTAACGTCTCCGTGGCCTTTTTCTATGTGGGAATCGATATAATTGGAAAGATTGAGCCGACTCCTTCTAATGGATATCGTTTCATTCTGGTTGCGATTGATTACTTTACAAAGTGGGTAGAAGCAGCTTCCTTTGCCAATGTCACAAAGCAGGTGGTAGCCCGATTCATAAAGAAGGACATCATTTGTCGTTATGGAATTCCGGGGAGAATCATCACTGATAATGGTTCAAATTTGAATAACAAAATGATGAAGGAACTGTGCTAGAGTGTCTAGATTGAGCATCACAACTCTTCTCCATATCTTCCGAAGATGAATGGCGTTGTTGAGGCAGCTAACAAAAATATCAAGAAGATTGTGCAAAAGATGATTGTAACCTATAAGGATTGACACGAGATGTTGCCCTTCGCTCTTCACGGTAATCGTACCATGGTACGTACGTCAACCGGGGTAACTCCATTCTCACTGGTGTATGGTACGAAAGCTATCCTACCATTAAAAGTTGAGATTCCTTCTTTAAGGGTACTGACGGATGTGAAGCTTGACGAGGCTGAGTGGGTGCAGACCAGGTTGAATCAGCTGAGCTTGATTGACGAAAAGAGATTGGCAACCATTGCTCATGGCCCTTTGTACCAGAGTAGGATGAAGAAAGCCTTTGATCAGAAAATGCGTCCTTGGTGCTTCCAGACGTGTAACTTGGTGTTGAAAAGGATCCTTACTCCTCATATAGATCACAGGGGAAAATGGACTCCTAATTATGAAGGTCCGTACATAGTGAGAAAGGTTTTCTCTGGTGGAGCCTTATTACTATCTACCATGGATGGAGAGGATTTTTCATCCCCTATGAAGGCAGACGCGGTTAAAAAATACTTTGCTTAAAAGAGACCCGCTGGACAGAAAAAGAAAAGTCCAGGAAAAATGGGGCATCCCGGCGAACTAGAAAAGGAAGAGGTTCGGGCAAAAATTAGGGATAAAAATAAAAATGTAAACCCGCAAAGTTGAAAACCTGGAAATGCGACTTTGGCAAAAATGGGTATCCCGATGGATTGAAAACTCGAAAGGCCGATCCAGGAAAAAGTTAAGGATTAGAAAGCAAACGACTGCGGTCTGCATTCGATTTGTAAGCATGTGAGCAGTTATCCCGAAGGAAAGTAGTTATCTAGAAGGCGAAACGTGGGGAACATCGAAGACATATAGGTAATAGCTGAGTCAACACATGGTGGTAGTCTTTTGATTTTACGCAATTACCTCTTTTCAGGAATTGCATCCGAATTGTAATTCGCCTATTTACAAGCCCTTTTATCAATAAAGTATTCACGTCAGTCAAAGAATTTTTCGTTCCTTGTTTTTACTGCTATTTTTTTTTGTTTGCAAAAGACGCCCGTTATTTTGGTAAACGTTGCAGGTGAAAACATGAGGCTTTACAGAGCATAACGAAAGCAATGATTTTTATTGGACATTAGGTATCATGAATGATAATCAAAGTAACCATTTTGCATGTAAGGCATGTTGTTGTTTGTTGCAGGATGGCAGGGTCTTCTCCCCGGCAGACTTTCCCCAATGTTGAGGTCTTAACGACAGTACAGGGTGATTCATTTTTCCCCTAGCGGGAATTCAGAGTTTTGTTTCCCAGCGTAAGCGGGTGTGTATGCCCCAACAAGTTTTCGAAGGGGTCCTTCACGTGGAATGTATTCAGGCATTTTGTTCAACAAAGAGATGGTTTCCCCATAGAATCGCATTATCAGATATCGCCAGCAAAAGTCTGGCGTGTGTCGTGCAGAAAAAAGTTTTCTCTCCCTACAGTAATCCCCAATAGGGTGGATTTGTTCTCATAATATTCCCGAGCAGAGTAAGGTGGAAGGATATTCCCTCGGCGGCAGGGTAAATTGCAATCCAGTATTATTCTCCAGCAGTGGCAACGTCTTTGACGCCCTTCCCCCAACAGAGTCGATGTTCTGGTGTCTTTCCGGTAATATCGGTATTCAGGGCACCTTCCTCGAGCAGAATTTAGTGTTGATTCCCTCGACAGAGCAAGTGTTCAAATAGAAGCTTAACTCATTCCTCAGTAGAGGCCTCTAATATTCCTCAGCAGGCCGGGTGCATCCCCAGCGGGGTGGAATTTCTTTTCAAGCAGAGTGGAGCTTTCAGTATGGTTCTTGATTCCCCACTGAGTGGTTTGTTTGGTGTTTTCCCAACAGGGCGAAGATTTTAGGAAAGGACATCTAGGGCATTTCCCCAGCCGAGTCTTTTGTTCCCTAGAAGGGTGGTATTCTGGTAAGCCATTCAAGGCACTTTCCTTAGCAGAGTTTGCGTTGATCCCAAGCAGAGTGGATTTTTTTTTGTTCTTGTCAGAGCAGTATAACCCAAGAGAGTTCTTTTCTTGGAGGCCATCATAAGTCCAATCGTAATTGGCATATCCTATCTTGCCCCGACAGGGTTGTTCCCTTCAGCATTTATTTTGCTGAGGTGGTTCCTTTGCATTTGCATTTTTGCATAACATCCTCCTAAATGCATAGCATTTCCATTTCGTATGGAGCATTGCGCCATTTTCAAATATATGCATCTGAAACATAAGTCAGGTTTGGTGCTAGAGGGTGTTTGATCTAGTAGATTTTCGTATTATCACTGTTGGTGTGGATCTTTGGGTTGGTCAGTTTATAGGTTTCCTTCCTAGCCAGTCGTTTGGTTAAACGTCTTCTCTCTTTAGTTATGTCGTTTGGTTAAACGTCTTCGTTCTCCCCATGTGAGTCGTTTGTAAGCACCTTGTTCCCTGGTCGAGCCTGTTGTTCAGATGTCTCTTTTCCCCAAGAGAGTTGTTTGGTGAACTGATATTCTCCTCCTCGGCAGAGTTGTTTGTTTAAACTTCTCTTTTCCTATTGGGATTTTCGTTGCAAATTGAGAGTCGGTTGATTCTATTGTCTGCCTATTCCGGTTGCGTTATCCCAACTTTTGGTTGGTACTCCCCAGCGTGGTCCGAATTATTGTGTTTGGTATTCCAACTTTTGGTTGGTAATTCTAGGGTGGTTTATCCCAACTTTTGGTTGGTATTCTCTGATTCCCTCTCGCGGAGTCTTTATTCCAACTTTTGGTTGGTAATCTTTGCGACATTCCAACTTTTGGTTGGTGACCTATTGGCGTTTGAATGTTATTCCAACTTTTGATTGGTAATCCTCATTTTCTTCAGCAAAGTCGGATATTCTAACTTTTGGTTGGTAACCTTTGTTATGGTCAGTTTGCTCTCGTTTAGCATTTCCGACGATCCTAACTTTTGGTTAGTAGCCTTTTATTCCAACTTTTGGTTGGTAATCCTGGATGATCGTCCCAACTTTTGGTTGGTAGTCTTCTGTGGTGGAGTCAGCATTGTTCAGCGTCCCTAGCGATCCTAACTTTTGGTTAGTAGATTTTGTTCCGACTTTTGGTCGAGGAGGATTTTTCCTGGCGATCCTAAGTTTTGGTTAATAGCTTTTGTTCCGACTTTTGGTCGATGATAATCTTTCTGGCGGTCCTAACTTTTGGTTAGTAGCCTGTGTCCCAACTTTTGGTTGGATTCTATCCCCTGCAGACGTTGTCCCAACTTTTGGTTGGTAGTCTGTTACTTGTTGGACGTTATCCCAACTTTTGGTTGATAGTCTATTGCTTTTTGAACATTATCCCAACTTTTGGTTGGTAGTTTGTTGCTTGTTGGACGTTATCCCAACTTTTGGTTGGTAGTCTGTCGCTTGTTGGACGTCGTTCCAACTTTTGGTTGGTAATCCTCAGCGGAGTCGAAAGCTTTGTTGACGTTATTCCAACTTTTGGTTGGTAGTCTTCCTTTCCTAGATTTTTTATTCCAACTTTTGGTTGGTAGCGTTGTCTGTTTCCAACTTTTGGTTTGTTGAGATTTTGTTGAAATTGATTCCAACTTTTGGTTGGAAGCTTGTGGTCGTTGTGTTTCATCGGATGTTTTCAACTTTTGGTTGATAGTTTGGCTTCAACGTTGTTTGGTATGACGGTGATTCCAACTTTTGGTTGGTAGCTTGTATTCATTACCTTTTTGTTGCATACTCACTTTTGGTCAGTGTATTCCCCAGCGAGGTAGCCCGCCATTTCACCTTCGGTCAGTGTTGTGGTGATTCCAACTCTTGTTTGGTAGTGTTTGTTTTATCCCCGAAGAGTAATTCTTATCCCATCTTTTGGATGGTATCCTTTGATTATTATCTTTTGGTGGATGTGCAGAGTTGTCTGGTTAATCTATTCTTTCCCTAGTGAAGTTATCACATGACTGCTTGGGTATATTCCTCTTGTGTTCTCCGGCGGAGTCGGTATCCTAACTCTTGGTTGGTATCTTTGGTTGTATCCCAACTCTTGGTTGGTACTCATTTGTTGGTCATCCCATCTTTTGGATGGTATACTTTGATTGTTATTTGGTAGACGCTCGGTCCCCACAGGGCGGTCTGGTATAAGATTCTCTCTTATTTTCCCAGCGGAGTTTTTCTTGTCCTTAGGTCTTTCGTTTGTTGGTTGTACGTCCTGGAGGTTCTTGATTCAAGTTTTATCCCAACTTTTGGTTGGTATCCTTGGTTTATTATCCCAACTCTTAGTTGGTATTGTTTGGTTGGTGTTTCATATTGGATTTTAGGAATTTCCTTAAGAAGAGAGTCCCCTTGACTTTTAGGAATTTTTCCCATCCCTTCCATTCGTTAGGGGTGCTAAGACTATTGGGAGATGAGGATGATTTAGCATATTGTTGTTTGGTCGATTTGGAAGCACTACTATATAAAAGTCGTATCACATCGGTTGGAAAATAGATACTGCAATATGTCTGACCCATCGTTGTAAGGTAAACAGTGGTTCTATGTATGATGTTTTTTTATCACAGTTGTACCACCATGATTATAGGTTATGTAGCGTACTACCTATCACAATAGTTACTTCAAACAACCATTGTGATATTCTTCAATGCATAATATTTAATAATGTTTGTTTTAAACATCCATTATGATATATACAATGAGTTTAATATAAATTATGTGGAATGCTGATTTCACCAATGCTCACTAAACATATATTACTTTAATTTGATCTACAATATTATAATATGACATATTAAGTTATATTAGAAGAATAAGTTACACGTTCAATGACAAACAATAATTCTTCAACTACTTATCTGTATTTTGCTCTTTAACGGTTATGTTGTAAATGTGCCTTAAAACCTTTGTTGATGAAGAGAAAGAAAACATATTTTGGAGATTTCATTAACCGCGAAAATTGGAAGTTTTAGAATGTAGGACGAAAAGTCGAGAAAAAAAATTGGTTGGTGAATAGTATCGTCCGTACTGTGAATAGTGATATCCGTACGTATGAATAGTAACGTCCGTACGGTGATTTGTGGTGTCCGTATGATGAATAGTATTTTCGAGTTTTCAGACTTTTTTGATTCGATCCATGTGATTTTGGACTTTGTTTGTTGGGTATTTGCTATTATAAATATATATCTCTTATATGCTTGAAGTATGACTATCTTAGAGTTTTCACCAACAAGGGAGACCAAAGGTTTAAAGGTATACTTTAGGGTTTCAGCTATGCACAAAGAAAACCTTGGATTATGTAACACCCTTTTCTACCCCACAAATTAAATGGCAAAATATTCACATTTATCAGAGTAAAATATTAAAATAAAAAAAAATCACCTCAAAGGGCGTACATTTCCCAATAAATCAAATATAGGTCAAGGCTCCGTAAACAACGGGTTTTCCCAAAAGTTATCAAAAATTGCTCAAAAGGCAACAAAACTCAAAAAAATGTATAATCCAAAGTTTTCCTTGTACGGAAACCTAATCAAAATAACAACAATCAAAATAAAACATGGTTTAACTCAAAGACCCCAACCCGATGTTACACTATCAGAGCAATGACCCTCTAAATTAACCAAAACGACCATCTAGGGTTTTATTTTGAGAGACTGGTGAAAGAGATGTTATGATTTTTTTTTTGAGATAGACGAATGTTATGTACTGAAACCAGAGATAATTTGGCTTATATATAAATATGTAACACCTTTCATCACAATTGATATGAACCGTGATGAAATGATTGTAACAGTTTTTTTCTGCGTCTTCAATGACACCAAAAAACATGGAAGACATGAGCATATTCTTGACATGAAAATGATATTTTGGTAGCTCCATTAAAAAATCATGTGATATCTTGGTTTGACTTGAGAACCATATCCTGTTTCTAAGCCAATAGAGGAGTGGGTGTCCTTGACTTTTATTTGATGCGTTCTTGTTTCGTATTTTATGGTTTTGTTGCTCTTCACATGCCTTCAAATTAGAGAGATCTAGTTTTGCCTAAAGCTAATTTTTTTTTCTATGGTTGTTCTTTTTCTGTTTTTAATTTCTTCTTAGAGGTTGGAATTGTTGTATCAGTAGTTATATTTTGTTTTCATTTTTATTTTGATCCCAAATTTGATAGTTCTTGTGTCTTTTTGGGGATTCGTTGTATTGCGCTTTTGTTATCTACCTTTTTATTTATATATAATATTTCTCTTTAAAAAAAGATACGGTTAGATTAAATCATAGGTTCAATTTATTAAAGAATAAAAGAGAATAATATATATTTCCTTTTACTATCACGTCTCTACTTTTTACAGTTTTATTCTTCTATATCTTCTTCAAAATTCAAACCAACCAAAAATTGAAGGTGGTTTCTATATTTAAAATTCTAAATTATGGTAGATTTTCTTACCTAAGAACACACCTCATAATACTTAATTCGAGAAAAAAATATTAAAATTTTAATAAATGTGGTTTTTTGACTTGTACTTGTCATTGATTTTATTGAGAAGATGCTTAAAGCTTAAACACTTATTAAGGTTCTTGCATAGAGAAAAAAAAGGAGAAGAAAGAACAACCTTGTGTTATTTGTGATTTAATTGAAGCAACTTTATTCTCTCTGTAGTTTTGGAGCAAAATGATAAACTTTTAGAAGATACAAATTTCCATTTCTTATTATTGGTTGTTCGTTAGAATTGCCCTTCATTCAACACTAAAATAATTATTTGATCCAAAGTGAATGAATATTATTCTAATTATTTGATTCAAAGTGAATGAATACTATTCTAAAGTGAATGAATACTATTCTAAAATAAATGAATACTATACTAAAATGAATACTATTCTAATTAGTATAAATATAAATTGGATCTAATGTGTTATGGACTATTTAGATCATGTAAGCTTGTTTAATAAAATGGTAAAATTGAATGGTACACAACTAAGAGATTTAATTGATCCCTCTTTCTAAAATTCACTATCATATTTGCCGTTAAAAAAAAATAGCTTACTTGATTTAATATTACACTACATCTGTTAGTTTGATTTTTTTCAAACAACACACTTCTGATTCGTAAATATGTCTTTATAAAATATTATTCATATTTTTTATTTTACCCATTCATATCATGAAAGTTTATAAACTAGTTTGTTATTTTATGACATGTTTATTTTGTATGTTAAAGGGACAAACACTATACAGTAATTTGCTTAAAGAATATTTAATAACTATTATTATTAAAAAAGTGAGGCATAAACACTGAAAACTACTTAATTGATGTAAGCAGATAATAAGATTTTATAAAATTATAAAATGATAGAACAATTTATTACATGCACAAAGGAATAAATGGCTTTAGTTTCTAAATTTGTTTCAGTTATAATTATATTTATTTTCATAATTCTCCTTGACCTCAATATTGAAGGTAAGTAATTTTTATTCTTCATAAATTTCATTCTTTAATTTGTACATTATATTTTATCATATATTATTTAAGTTGTCTTATTCTCTTTTTTACAGCGACTAGATTTAAATGTACAGTAGATGCTGATTGTATAGGTCGTCTTCCTTGTTCAAAAGGATTTATAGCAGTTTGTAAAAATAAGCGATGTGTACGTGTTAAAGTCATGATAGATTAAGTTTTTGAATGATTTTGTATTTAGTTTCATACTTCAAATCGGTATATACTAAAATATTTTATAAGTTGTCATTTAATATTTATGTTTCTATGTAATAATTTAAGAGAAAATAAATGATAAATTGACAATGTAAATTATTTTATACTGTCAACTAATGACGATTATGAATTCTGTCACATCACACTGATATTTAAAAAAAAATTTATGACATGATAAATTATTAATTTTATATTATATAACAATGTAAAATTACTTTACATTGTCAGTGCATATCAATTAAATCAATCATTTAAATATAATTATGCTTATTTTATTTAAAGGGGAAACTCTGCATGTGAGTATACTCACATTACATAATAAGATTACACATTCACGTTATGTTTCTAGGAACTTATTGATTCTTCAACTATTTGAGTTTTTGGAAAGTATCAAAGGTTGACAATGTCTCATTTATAACATATTTATTAGACATTAAAGATTGTAATCTATGTATTTTGCTTCATTAAAGTGTTACCCGGATAGTTTTAAATTATATTTGCAATTTATAGTGCTCTAATTTTGTCTGGGAATAAATTTTTCTCTAAATAATATTTAAATATATATTTAATTTTTACTATTTGCATTTTCACATTTTCAATAAAAGATAAATAAATAAATGATAATAACAATAATATTAATAATAATAATAATAATAATAATAATAATAATAATATAATAAGAGGATTATTCTATTAGATGTGAGATGTGATGAAAATGCGTTTGAATCATTAGATGACCATTAATTTTTTTAAGTTGCTGATTTGTCTTTGAATAGGTCTGACTTAGAGGTTGGTTTTCTTAATACGGAGTGACTATAGTATGTTTGTATCATTTTATTTTAGTGGATTTATGTCTTTTTGTTTTTTTATTGAAATTACTAAGTTTAAATAGATATAAACTTTTCATTCTCATTTTAAACACTATATAAGTTGTTCTTATAAAATCCATTATTAATATATAAAATATATATAGTTGTATCTATGTCGTATGTTTTTAAAAATTCTCATATCCGTGTCTGTGTCGTATCTCGTGTATGTGTCTGAGTCTTGACTTCATAGTTCATATATGATAACAACTATTTTCAATAATCATCACCATTTTTTATATAGAACTTCTTCACCTTCCATTGTGATTTATCACATGAACAAACATCATAATCATCATCATGATCAACTAACCTTCTTCTTCCCCTCTCACAATCACAACACCATTGAAATTCTAGTATCAGATATGAGATTTCGAAGGAGATATCACGACACTAATATCTAAACAATTACCAATATATGAACAAGATAAAATGCAGTTAACAGATGTAAAGAGACACAAGCAATTGTTAATCCAGTCGGTGCAAACACACATACGTCTGGGGGTTACCAAGCCAGGAAGGAAATTCACTAAACATAATTAGTTTGAAGATTCTCAACAAACTCTCTCTAGTTTACAATCTTTGCACCTAATCTCTACACGTGTAATTTCTATCTAAGACACTCTCAGATAAGAGACACTTTTCACTCCCCCTCAATCACAACAGTGATAAAAACAAAATATTTAAAATTAGAAGACACACTTCAAGGACAACACTTAAGTTTGCTTAAAAGCTTCAAACAAGAACAATGCACTTGTGCTTAAAAGCTTAGAGCGGACAACTTACAACTCAAAGAACTCAGTCCAATTCACACATCAAAGTGATGAGTGAATGGCTCACAAATAACAATAACACAAGAAGTTAAAACCATATTCCTTAAGTAATGCACACTCACAACCCTAACTTCTCTTTTTTTTTTCAAATAAGATTGTAAAGTCTTTATATAGAAACACCTTGAATGGGCTTGGGAAGTAGCAAAAACTAATTCTGATTTGATTAAATCAAATTACATAATTCTTCAAATTGTTTCATAATTAACATCATAGAAATAGAATTAAATCAACCTTCAAATCTTCTCAAGATTTTCTACACTAAAATAGAACAAAAGATTCCACAATACTCCACGAATTATCCAGCAGAAGCTCTTTTGTTTAAAGAAGATCTCCATGTTGATTTGTGTAACAGCCTTTTCTACCCCACAATTATCATGGCAAAATTACACAGGTATCTGAGTAAAATTATTAAATTTCATAAAAGCCATCAAAATGGCGTAGATTTCCCAAATCTACAAATTCAGTCAAGGCTCCGTAAATAACGGGTTTTCTCAAAATAATCAATTCACACAAAGCAGCAGAACTCAAAGGCATAGATCAAGGTTTCCTCATCAGGGGAAAATAAGCAAAATAACTCAACAGTATATAGTTTAACATAAAAGAACCCAACCCGATGTTACATATCAGAGCAAGACCTTCTAAGCTAACCAAAAGGCTAAAAACTCAAAACTTCAAAAATACTCCTCGGCGGTGTCCACGGCTAAACTTGGTCATCTGCACGTTACCCACGTGGAGGTAACATTCAAACAAGTAGAGTGAGTAAAACAATTCATAATAACCAATGTATAAAAATCAACATATAACAGCGTCATATTCAACACATTTATATCCTTCAATAGGCCTCGGAGGCCACAACATCATAATTTATATAAAAAGGCTCATAAATGCAAATGCAACATCGACTCAATCCATGTGGTATCAATCATCACAGCGCGATGGACACTGGGCCATCAACCCTCCTTAGATCCCCATCAATAGGATCGATTCTACTAGAGAATCGGAGCACATCAAAACACTTCACATCTACACAATAGGATTGAAGCCAAATTAATCGAGATCCTAAACCGAAGTCCGGATGCACATGAATGCATGATGAACACATCACAAATCATCCTCATATAACAACATAAGTGCATCATCATTCATCATATTCATCATCATGTCAATCATCATCATAGCTCATATCATCATATAAATTCATCAAAGTCATGGTAATATCATCATATTAATTCATATAAATCATCAAGTCATCATGTATATATCACATAAAACTCACAGTCACACTCATGTCAATGCATCACAGAAATCACAAAATCAAACATCAAGGCATCGCTCCACACGATCAACATTCGCGAAACTCTGCTACGTTCGCTGGCATGTTCGCTAGGCAAGTCTGGGGCGAGTTTCTTCCTTAGGCGAGTTTGGGAACAACATTGTTCGCTAGACGAAGCTTTCTTTGCTAGGCGAACTGTGCGATGACAGCAAATTCTGCTATGCACCAGAATTGATTTCTACCCAAAAGGCCCTACGATTCACTTACCCAATGCCCCCAAAACATCCCTAAGGTCCTACGGCGATAAAGGCACAGAACCTACGGTTTATTAGGCCAATTAATCCCGAAACATATTCATGTCCTAAATCACAATTTCCTACAATTACCCTGTAGGTATCTGAGTTACTCACATTTAAATATTCCTATTCCTTCAGGGTCAGACATATAACAATTCAAGGTTTTGGCCAGGAAGGCCTAAGGTTTCCCTTTCCCACATTATGCTCTACTGTTAGGAATACTTACCACTACATCGAACATCAGAGTTCCCATAACTGGATTTAGGCCACGAAGGCCATGGATCACTTGTTCTCATATCCTTCTAATCTTCCTTAACCCAAATAAATCCCCACGGTCAAAATATCAATAATAAATTTAGGCCACGAAGGCCAAAATCCCTTTTTCTCATAATTCTCCATAAAACCCTTAAATCAACCATAATCACATCGAAATCTACACATAGGAAATCATGGGAAGCTATACTCATCATACCTTAAACGTTGATTCAAAGCTTTCACGAATCTGTCAGGGAATCTTTCAATGCTCCCGCCTCCAATTTCCTCTTCAGAGCTCTCTGGCCTCAATTCTTCACTGTTAACACAAATGAATCCTAAAAACCCTTCAAAACTCTCTTTTGTTAAACCTAGACTTGGGCCAAATAATTGGGTTTTCTCCATTATACCCTCACTTACTCAATTGTCTGAATTACCCTTCTTTCACTATTATTTATTTTAATTCATAATAATACAAATAAATTAATATTATGTATTATCAATTAAATAAATAACCCACAAATTGCATAATTCTCAATAATTCCACAAAACACCGAATATCACCGAAAACACCCAAAATACGAATATTCTCAATTAAATAAATAAATTAAAATATTCTGATTAAAATTGGGGTGTTACAACTCTCCCCCACTTAAAAGAATTTTCGTCCTTGAAAATTACCTCAAGAAAATAGAGTCGGATACGACTCCTTCATCTTATCTTCACGTTCCGAAGTCCAACTTTCTCGCAGCTACTTCACTTCTCGTTCGTCATTCCGAACAGGCAACACCTCAACAGTCAAATCATCTCTCACTTGTACATCATCTATCTGAATCACATGCGATGGATCTGGAATATACTTCCTTAACTGGGATACATGAAACACACCATGTAAATTCGCAAGCGACGACGGTAAAGCAATCTGATATGCTACTTCCCCTACCTTCTGCAAAATCTGATATGGACCAACAAAGCGCGATGTGAGCTTTCGAGACTTCAAAGCTCAGCCAACACCAGTCACTGGTGTAACTCTCAAAAACACGTGATCTCCCTCTTGGAATTCAAGTGCTTTCCTCCTCTTATCATGGTAACTCCTCTGACGACTATGCGACGCTTTCATATTTTCTTGGATCCTCTTGATCTTTTCAGTCGTCTCTTGCACAATCTCAGGTCCGAGTACAACACTCTCGCTTGATTCATACCAACACACTGGAGTCCTACACTGTAGCACCCCAAAACTTTCCCTTCTATTTTAACCTGGTTTGGCTTTTGTTTCTTTGCATTTTGGCATTTCTGCATATCATAGCATCTGTTCTTGAGGCATGGGATCTAGGCGTTTCTGTGGTTCAGGGCTCTTTTAGAGCAGGAGACTGAAAAGCGAGTGTCAGAAGCTCAGACATTTATTTTGCCTGGCGATCGAGCGGTCAATTTTATTTTATTTCGCATGTTATTTTTAGATCAAGAGGCGGCATTCAAGCTATCTCAGGCATTCTCATAGTTTTAATATTCGAAAGCAAGTTTCAAAGGTTTAACAGAGCTCAGAGCAGATGAAAACGGACGAATGTGCACTTTTCACTCCAAAAGGCGCCAAAATTCAAAATTTTAAGGTGTTAACCGATTAACCAATATGGTTAACCGATTAACCAAGTCAAAATCTGGTCAAATTTGAATTTTTAAAGGTGTTAATCGATTAACCCATATGGTTAACCGATTAACCAAGGCAAAAATTAGCTCTGCGCGTGAATTTTCAAAGGCAGCCACTTTGGGGTCAAATTTTGATCACTTGTGAATTTGATTTTACACCAGAAGAAGGATCTAAAACCATCTTGAATTTTGATTAACTTTCAAATTAATTCAAGTTTCCTCCAATTTCCCATTCCCAATCCCATTCCAATTTTCACAAACCACACTCTAAACCACATTTGGATCCAAACCAAGAGCATATTTAAATCATTTGCTCCAAACCTCACACACACAATCCTCATAATTCCATTTCATTTTCAAAATTCACTCTCATTCTCTTAATTTTTCTCTCAACTTTTCTTCCCACCAAAACTCCATTAAAGCTCTTTCTTGGAATCCTTTGATTCTCCATTGGAATCATTGAATTCTAGAGCTAAAACCTTCATCCTTCATCCATATCATCTCTAATTCTCCATTCAATTTTCGTGCTATTATGGATCTGAATTTTGAAGTTAATCTAGAGGAGCTTATTTGGATAATTCTTACTTAATTTTGGTGGATCTTCATTTCTACTACAAGTAATCACTTGGATCTTGAAGGATTTCCGGATTTCTTGCTTGGATATTCTCAATTAAGGTTTAATCAACAATTACCAAAGTGAATCTCCGCTTTGTAGGTTGGAAATGCTAGATCTGATTCTGTTTTTGAGCTTATTTTGCATATTCAATGTGGATCTTCATTTTTGATTGATTTTTGGTTGATTTGATCCATGTGATTGGTGATCTTGCTGTTGTATTGTGTTTACATGTTGATTGGATCACTGTTTTCTAGTTTAAATTCGTGCATAATTGATTATACAATCATCTGGATTATTGGAAAAGTGATTAATTGCTGAAAAGTGCTTTTGAGCTGCTATTTTTTGTTGCTGGTACAATGTTAATCGATTAACCAGTTGCAGTGCAAACTGGTTTATCGATTAACCAGTGCGAATATTCAAAGTTTCAAACATTATTTAATGGTTAATCGATTAACCCCTGGTGTTAGATGATTAACACTGTGCCAGCAGGCCTGTTTTGCTGTTTTTCAAGGCTGTTTTGGTATCATTTCACTTTGAATCTTCATGGATCATGATGGTGTATTAGGAGTGAGATGTTTTGGATATGTGTTGTTGTTCTTGATTGTTTAATCATGATTTCTTCGACATGCGTGTTCGATTTCCACTCGAATGCCTGCTTATGGATGTGGTTCAAAGCGATGATCATTTGCATTGTTGCCTTTGCTTGCATTGCTTGGTTGAGATGTGCTTGTGGTGGCTGCTGCCCCACACTTTTTCCTGCCACTTTTCTTTTGTGTTTGCATTTCATGTTTGCATCTCTTTCATTTTTTTCTACTTGTGATTGATTTACCTTGTGTTTTCTTGGTTTGCTTTATCATGTTCCCTTAGGATTCCTAGTCTCTTTGGGAGTAGGAGAGATATTAGGTGTTCAATCCAAGCATGCTAACATTAGGATAAGATTTCCCTTTCAATCCCAACTTTAGGTCCATTTTGCATGACAACGTTAGGACCGAGTTTCCCTTAGACCTTCTGTGCGTCTCTCTTCTCATCTCAAAACATTCTAACTCATCTAATAAATACGACAAACGTTGTACTCTACGAGCCTTAAGCACATGGGAAATGATGAGTGATGGGTCTCCTCTCGCTTGTCTAGAGTGTTTAGTGTACGTCCCGTTTGGGGGAGATATGCGACGCATTCGTTCCTATGTCATAGTCTTTAGTGCAACTTGAATCACAAATCAAATCAATTCACTTCACTAAAAAGCTCAAAACAAACCTCAAACCTTTTTATCCTTCGGGATTAATTAAAAACCATTTTCAGAAAGAGTGTTGTCAAGCTTTGGTTCTACCGCAAACAGGCATCGTCCCTAACTGCTGGAACGAAGGTTTAACCCTACTCGATTAAAACACCTAATCAACCTATGGTTTTGTGTCAGCCCGAACTACGTTTGCTCTGGTTTCTCATACCAGATGAGGATATGTAGGCACAAGACGGCGATGTCATAGTTGTCGCACCGCTGCGAAGAGGGCCGGCAGAAGATAGAAGAGTCGCCGCCGTTCTTTATTTATCCCAAAAGAGGAAAAGGAAACGATCAGAGAAAACCTAACGAAAACGGGAGAAGACAGGTCATCGTAACCAAATCTCGGGTTCGGGAGTCGGTTACGTAAGGGAAAGGTATGAGCACCCCTCACATCCGTCATACTCGACGGGATCCACGCTTGTTGTTTATCTAAAAGAGTGTTGAACTATCTACGCTAAAGGCCACAGGGACAAAAGAAAAGAAGAGAGACTCGATAGAGCATCGCCGCTCTATGCCTACGTACTCCCTCGTGCAATGGGAAAGTCATAGTCAACATACTTCAGAAAACTACGGGTGAAGGTGGGGGATGGTTACTCGCCAAGACATTGTCGTCTTGTGCCTACGTATTCTCGTCTGATACGAGAAATCAGAGCAAACATAGTTCGGACTAACAAAGACCACAGGTTGGTTCAGAATGTTTTAGACCCGAGTAGGGTTAAACCTTAGTTCTAGCAGTTAGATGTATGCAGCTCGACAATTGGAGACTTAGGCCTTACCTGTTTGCGGAAGAACATAAAGTTAACAAAACTCTCCTTATGAAAATGGTTTCCAATTAAGATCCCGAAGGATAAAAAGATTTGAAGTTTGTTTTTGTGTTTTTTAGACAAAGAAGTGTCTTGAGTTATGGTTTGAAACTCATGTTGCACTAAAGACTATGACTTAGGAGCGAATGTGTCGCATATCGTCCAAAGGAAATATGCTAAACACTCTAGACATTTGAGAGGAGGCCCCCCAATCATCATTCCCCGAGTACTTAAGGCTCATAGGGTAGAACATAAATTATCCTTTATTAAGTGTTTTGAAGATGTTTGAAGATGAGAAGAGAGAGACACTCTAAAGGGAGACTAAGAGTCAACCTAATGTTCTCATACAAAATGCACCTATGATAGGGATAAAAGGGAATGCTACCTAATGTTATCATGTGTTGCACCCCAAAATTTGACCAACATTTCTTTACCTAGCTTGTTGTTCATCTCATTCACATTAGCATTATCACTTACATTTCATTGACATGTGTGCAGGAGATAAAGAGGTATGATTACCAATCAAGAGCACCACAAGAGTTTGAAGCTAGCCAAGAAGGTTATTCAAGTTTTCAAGGGTTGATATCTTTGTCAGAGAAGTGAAAAGATCCTCAGAGAGATTGGTTGAAACCAAGGTTGTGTGCCTCCTAACTTGAGAGTTGTGGGAGCTCCTCAGATGATGCTGAAGCTATGAGGATGGACTTGAAGCTTTGAGAGAGCTTATGAGATGTCTTGAAAGCCATCATGAAGCCTAGAGAGGTCATTGTGCAAGATTAAGAAACCTCAGCCATGAGTGGTGTAATTAGGGTTTGACTGGGTCAACCCTAGGTCAACTGATGATTTGGAGAGGGTTGAGACCTAATACAAGAGCCATGTGATAATGGATTGATGCATTGAGATGCTATAAGGATGATTCCAAGGTCTACTCATCATGATTGAAGAGTTTGAGAAGTTTCAAGCTAGGGTTTCTAAGGCTTGACAGTGTAAAATCCCCTAGTTTGACCCCTATCTTCAAGGCAGTTTAGCTCAAGATGGGATTGTCATCTCATCTTACCCCCAACATGAATGTTGTAGAGCTTGCTCTTAGCTTTAATTTTAGTACTATAAGTCCTTGATAGGATTTGTAGAGCTCAAGTTATGACTTTGACAAGTTACAGGTCATCTGAGGTATGTGAATCTGGGGCCTTGAAAGTCACCCAACTTGCATCAAACTTTTGCCCAAGAAGAATTATTCCTATGAACTTTTGGTCAACATGAATGTTGTTCCTTATCTTCTTAGATTTCTAGATAGTACTAGAAGTCCTTGATAGGATTTGTAGAACTCAAGTTATGGTTTTGACAAGTCAAGGGCATTTTGGTCATTTGGAGATTATAGGTCATTTCAAGCATAAGGCCATAACTCCTATTTCCAAGCTTCAAATGGAAAAACACTCAACATCAAACTTGCTTAAAATGATGTTTTAAGGCTAGTAAGGAGGTCATGAGATGTTGAAAAGGCTTGTAGCTCAAAATGGTAAAAATGACCTAAAATGGAGGCATAAGTTAAATAAGTTAAAGTTGGAAATTGAAATTTCCAAGCTACACATCCAAACCATGGTATGTAATAGGTCATTTTGACTCTAGAAAGCATTTTAGAAACAATGGTTCAGCCACATTTTTGATTTGAGGTTTAGATCATGGACTTGCTTTGGAAAATGATTGCTTGCATATTAAGGTACATATGCAAAACACAAGAGAGAGCAATGCACAAGCTAGTAAAGTATCCTAACATGCCATGTATCTCATCTAAGGATATTTTCAAGTCAGAACAAGCTGCTGTAAGAGGTATAGCATGAGATGGTACATGAGATGGATTGAAATCAAAAACTCATGGCATGAGAATCTCAAATTCTCATTGGATAATTCCAGAAAGTTCGGGATGGTTTAGAACCATCCTATATATGGATTAGAACTTGCTCAGATGCAAGGTTGGTGAGAGATTAGAGAGGAGAGTGAGATTGCCATTTCAATTTCTTCCATTGCAAGTTGAAATCAATTTCTATATTCCACACCATTTCCATTGATTCTTTCAATCCTAACATCTTCCATTGATCATACTGAATGTGTGCATACCAAATTGAGAGCAAGATCATGTGGGATTAAAGAGATAGCATTTGGATTTTGGGAGCTGCAAGTCACCATCGGATTTGGAGATTCAAGCTTCCTTTATCAAATCTTTTGCAAACAGAAGCATTAACATCAATCAAGGAGTGATTCTAAAGAGATTGAGAGATTGAAGTGGAGGTTTGACCTATATGGTATTCAAGATTTGACAGGTTTGCAACTTTTCCTCTACACCTTAATTTAAGCATAGGTTTGAACTACTTTTCTTTACTAAATGCACCGTGCTTTTTTCTTTTGCTTTATATTTTGTTATTTGTTTTCTGATTAAAATTGGGCCTAGCGCGCATTGCTGATCACACCCCTATTTCAAGCCCATTCTCATAATGAACTGCATATCATTGCTATTTGCACCAAGCATTTCATATTTTATTTTCTTTTTCTCCATTTTTCTTTAATCTTTCAAAAATCATATTAAATATAAAAATAATGATTTTTGCATGGGGATTTTTTATCCTATTTCATATTGATGTCTAGAAAATAATAAAATCAAAACATTTGCAGTTCATGCATTTTTAATATTTTTTGTATATTTTCTCTTTTAATAGCTTTTTTAATTTATTTTATGTTGATGCATAGATTTGTAGAATTTTGCTTAGATAGTTCCTTTTGAATTTTTATGCCATTCTTTTTAGGATAGTTAGATTAGGACTTTAGCTCCCCTCTGGATTTATTCCATAATTTTTTGATTAGGTTTTGATTGGTTTTGATTAGATGACTTTAGGTTGTGTAGATTTAAGTCAATCCTTAACATAGGTCCACAATAACACTAGAATTTTGGGTTTCTAGGTCAAGATAGATATTGGAATATATAAGGTATTAAGGGTAGGTATATAGGATCCCCTAGAAATTATATTAGATTTTAATATAATAGTATACTATTTTTAATTGATTTTTGTAATTGATTGTTGTTTGTGTTGCCCTTGTGGGCTTGTATTTTGTTTTGCTTTGCTTTGTGGGTTTTTGCTTGGCTTGGTGGGCTTGGTCTTTCTTTGTGGAGCATGGAGGAGCATAGTGGAAGACTTGAAGATGGAGGAAGGGGCTTGAGAGCTTGAAGACTTGTTTTGTTGTTGTTTTAGGGTTAGGAATTAAGTAGAGCTTAGACTTAGTTGATTCCTTTCTTAAACATGGATGGTATCTTTCACCTCCATTCTTCCCCATGATTCAAGGTCCTGCCATGGTATTCACCTCCCTCCTTTGGAAGGATAAGTGATGGTACCTAGGAAGTAGAACTTTTGATGGAACCATTCTTTTGATGTTGAACCCTTATAGGTCACCTTTGGTGGTCAGTAAGTAGTTTAATATCCTAGCTTATCCAGTTAAGTGATTTCTTCTGGTTTGAGTATCTTGAGAGATGTGGGGCTTGAGTGTGAAGATGAAGACTTTATTGAAGAGTATGGAAGAGGATGATTCCTTGAGCACTGCCATTGCAGCTGAAGCTTGAAGAGCAAGAAGAAACAGGTTGATACTTGGAGACCCAATGAAGATCCAGTAAAGACTGAATGGAGAGCTGAGGCTTAAAGACTGAAGGATGAAGTTGACACTTCTAAGTGATTGAAGACTACTCTGAGAAGCTGAGACTTGTAGATGAAGAAGACCAAGTTGACACTGGTAAAGCAAAGAAAGCTTGAGAAGCTTGAAGACTAAGTTGGTACTTAGGAAGAGGATTCAATTGAGATTGAGGGTAGAGCTGAAGCTTGAGGAATAAAAGAATAAGTTGATCTCTGACACTGATGTTTGGAGAGCCTGAAGGTGGAATTGACTAAGGAGCTGAAGCTTGAAGAAGGAGGATAAGTTGACACTTATGTTGATGGGTTGAGACCTTATAAGCAAATTGATATTTGTCAAGAGTGATGGAGGTCTGAAGACTGAGTTGCTGTCAGAAGAGCTGAGGCTTGGAATTGGAAGAAAGTTGTTGATCTGCTTTCTTGTCTGTTTTCTTTTCTGTGCTGATGTACCTTGTTTGACTTGCTTGATGCATTAGAATAAGTCCATGATTAGTCTGACTTTAATCTAGGAGCATGATTGCACTAGAGGTTGAGTTGCTCCCTCTGCTTGTATTGTTACTGTATAGCTTTGCTTGCGGGTATTCGGTAGAGCCCAGCTCCCTTGCCCATGTGGTTTATTTTGCTTGATAGCATGTTATTTTTACTGTATGATTGCAGTTTATCTCATTTTGCTTGATAGCATTTTATTTCCTCTGTATGATTGCAGTTTATTCATATCTGGCTTGAGGTTGAGATGAGCTTGCGGAGGCTGATGCCCCACACACATTTCCTCCCTCACTTGCATTGCATGCATTTTACAGCCGTTTACTGTTTACTGTTTAAGCTGATGCTTTATCTGTTTCTGTGTATCATTGACATGATCCCCTAGGACTCTCACTTCCTTCGATAAGGAAATGATGATTAGAACTTTAGGTTGAAACCTATGCATGATAACTTCCAGGAGTTCCATGTTTCAAACCTCAACCATAGGATGAAACCTTGACATGACTACAGTAGGACTTGATAGTCTCCCCATAGTTGAGCCTGTTCTCTTCTCACCCCAAAACAGTTTAAGATACAGTAATCATGAATGATTTCTTTCGTATGTTACGAGCCTTAAGCTATCTGAGAAAGGATTGTTAGAGAGCTTCTTTTCAACAGTCCGGATGTTTAGTATGGCACCCTTTGGGTGACATACGACGCATTCACTCTCAGGTCACAGTCTTTAGTGCGATTGAAATTGCAAACACAATAAAAAACACTTCTTTCGTAAAAGACAGAAAACAAACTTCAAACTTTTTTGCCCCGTGGGCCCATAATTCAAAGGAAGCTTTTCTGAAGAAAAGAGTGTCGTTAAACTTCAGCGCCACCGCAAACAGGCTTTGTCCCTAACTGCTGGAACTGCTGTTTAACCCTACTCGATAAAACAGATGAATCTGAATTCCCGTAACCTGTAGTTTCCCGAACTACGTAAGCTCTAATCTCTCATATCTGTTGAGAGTACGTAGGCACAATACTGATGTATTGGCGATCCACCTTCCCCGTAAACCCGTAGTAGGTCGAACTACGTTGACTCTGATTTCTCATTCTCTGATGGGAATACGTAGGCATAAAGTGTGACGCTTTGCCGAGTCATTTTCTTTTCTGTTTAAGCCAGCCTTGATAGGTAGATAGATAAACCAACTCGTCCAGTAAACACAACAAGCGTGGATCCCTTCGAGTACGATGGATGTGAGGGGTGCTAATACCTTCCCCTTGCGTAACCGACTCCCGAACCCAGACAACGGTTGCGACGACCTTGTCTTATACCTATTCGTCAGGTTTTTCCGATCGTTTCTTTTCCCGCTCCGAGGGATAAATAACGAAAGGTGGCGACTCTTCTGTTTTGCCGGCACCTTATTTTCGTAGAAGCGATAGTTGGCGACTCTGCTGGGGATTTGATAGTTTCCTGGGATCCAACGTCCCGAATGCGAGTCAGTTTGGGGATCCGACGTCCCCTGCGAGAGTCAATCCTAGCGCTTGTATGATTACTTGTTGGGTTGTGTTTATTTATCGCATTTTTATTTCCCGCACTTTATTTTCAGTATGATATGATTATCTGTGCTGTTGTGGGAGGGGCATTCTGATGAGTGAGAAGCCAGACCCAGGCTTGAGTGAACATAGCATTAGTTGTGGAAATTAGTGAGCGCGTGCTTGCTTTGCAAGCACTAGTGTCTCATGAAATCCACGCTCAAACGAGGTTCTCCCGGTTGGCTTCTCTTTCAACCCTTTGGGTTGAGACGGTTGTTGGTTTGGAGGATTGTCGACTCTGGGGACCGATCATTTGTGATTCAGCCGAGTGAGGCCGCTTCATGAGCTGGTGATGCCACACCTTCTGGGTATCGTATCACCCCTCTTGAATGTCAGTGACGCTGATGAACGCATAGGATGCCGAACTTGAGTCAGTTTAGGTCCATACCTGTGAGCAGGGTTGGGTTTATTGCAGGAAACTTTGACCTTCAGACCACCTGGTTTTCTTGATAGTGGATCAGTTTTGTTGGGATCTGAGGATCTTATCTGCAGATATATGATTGTTCTTGACAGAGCAGGTTTTTGATTGGCATCAGAGGATCTTATCATCAGATGTGTATTTGTTCTTGATAGAGCAGGTTTTGATTAGAGGATCTTATCATCATATGTGTATTTCTTCTTGATAGAGCAAGTTTTGATCAGAGGACCTTACATTCAGATATATATATGTATGTTCTTGACAGAGCAGATTTATGATTGGGGTCTGAAGATCTCATCAGCAGATGTGCGTTTGTTCTTGACAGAGCAGAGATTTATGGTCCTGTATCAGAGGTCCTTATTATCAGTTGTTTGTTCTTGACAGAGCAGGTTTTTGGTCCTGTATCAGAGGTCCTTATTATCAGACGTTTGTTCTTGACAGAGCAAAATTATGGTCCTATGTATATGGCCCTATCAGATGGTTGTTCTTGATAGAGCAGATTTGTGGTCCGATACCAGGGTTTTCTTCTTATCAGATATAGTGGTTATTCTTGATAGAGCAGGATTATGGTTTTGTTGATGCAGAATCTCCACAACACAGTTGCCTTGATCTCCTGCTGCATGATTGCATTTTGCATTATTTTGCATACTCATTTGCATTTCATTAACGTGTGTCTGTGTTGCAGGTACCGTTTTCCCCGATCCAGGATTTCTTGCCTCCTATTGTATTGTTATGGGTTCTCTGAGGAAGACCGTGGCTTACAAGTTCCCTGCCCTTGATTTGGTTCGGCTGACCGGTTTGATTGCTTTAGCAGATGATTATGTGAGGGACGAGTTTAGAAAGTCTTACGGCAAATTGCTCAGTTTGGTTCGTAAACCTTCTGCGTTCGAGTTGAATGGGTTGCACGCTCTGCTGCAGTTCTACGACCCTCCGTTGAGATGTTTCACTTTCCAGGATTTTGTTCTCGCACCCACGCTAGAGGAATATGCTGATTTGTTAGGTGTGCCTATCAAGAGGCAGATGCCTTTTGTTCATATGGATGATGAGCCTGATCTGGCTGGTTTAGCTCCTTCACTTCATCTGGATGCCTCCGAATTGGTATTGTCTAGTTGGAACAAGGTTCCTGGTTTCTCCTTACAGTTCTTAGTGGGAAAGGCTCAGCAGTGCGCCAAAGACGGATGTTGGGTCGCGTTCAACGCCATCCTCGCTCTGTGCATATATGGCATCATTCTGTTCCCCAATATGCCCGATTTTGTAGACTTCGACGCATTTCATATCTTTGCTTCAGGGAATCCAGTCCCTACCTTGATAGGAGATGTCTACCATTTCACCCACTACAAAAACGAGAACAGGAGGGGCAAGAATGTCTCATGCTGTGTACCCTTGCTTCATAAATGGCTTGATAGTCATCTGCCCAAGAGGGGTCCCTTTGTTTCGTTTACAGCTGAGTGGTCCGAGCGTTTGATGAGTCTATCTGCAGAGGATATTGACTGGTTTGACAGAAATAGGTTGGGTACCGAGATTATCTTCAGCTGCAGCGGGTTTCCAAACGTGCCTTTTATAGGCAGGAAGGGTTGTATAAACTACAATCCGTCTTTGCTGGTACGACAGTTCGCGTACGCTTTGAGAGCTCCACCGAAGGATGAAGAGGTATAGGAATCTCTGTACCTCACTGGTCTTCTGGAGGGGGATCTGTTGTCCAAGCTTCAGCGCGCCTGGAATGGCATCAGTAAGAGGGGAAAGCCACTGCTGGGGAGAAGTAATTATCAATCCTACCCTCCGTATGTGACTTGGATCAGAGCCAGAGCAGATGCTATAGGAATTCCGTTTCCTCAGGCCAGACCAGAAAGCCCTCCAATGATTGAAGAGCCTACTACTGTGCCCATTCAGTAGCATAATTAGGTTTTGGCTGAGAGAGATGAATTGAAGAGGGCAAATGAGGAACTGGAGAAAGAATTGGCTCAGCTCCGAAGCGAGAGGAACGAAGCCGTTCATTCCTTCAAGAGGCAGACAGAGCTGGTGAACCAGCTAGGTACAAACTTGACTAAGCAGATAGCCGAGCGTGAGCGCATGGGTCAAGACTTCAGAGCTGTCAACGACGTACTGGTTACGAAGAAGCATCACTTGGATGAAGCATATCGGAGGATATCCAAGTTCAACCAGCACTGGAAGGCTTCCCTGGCCACCAGGAAAGAGCAGGAGGATAAGTTGATGCTACAGATCTCCAAGCTGGAAGCCCAGGTGAAGGATAGTGAGAAGAGGTTTGATGAAGAAACCGCTCGCAGATACGCCGCCGAAGGCCAGCTCAATAGGGCTCTCGCTAACCTGAAGGAGCGCAAACTGGCGTTTGAGTCCAAGAAGCGGAAGTTAGAAGATTGTTTCGACGAAGGAGCATGGGAAGATTCGGTCGAAGGTCTTCGGTACACTATTGTGCAGAGGGAATTACTCGTCGAAGGGTTACTCACGCTGCCTGATCATCCAGAAACGAAAGAGTTATTAGAAGAGTATCGCGCCTGTGGCCGTACTTGACTATTTGTATTCCTTTTGTTTTGATCATTGTTGTATGCTGACCATCACCAGGCTTGTTGGCTGAGGTCACGCTATTGATTCATCTTGTACTCGCTGATGTTGTGTACTGCCTTGATGGGCTTTCTTTATATATGAAATCGTTATTTCCATGATTGGACTCGGACTTCTTCTTATTATCAGCACTAGCACTCAGGCACTAGGATCGGGGGAGATCTCCCTAACGCAGAGACACACGCTTGCATTTGCATGAAGCATTTGCATAACGAGCACTTTGTTGTTTTTCCTAACCCTTTTGTGTTTGACAGGTTGTTTCAGGTTGTTTCAGGTGGTTCCAGGATTGATTAGAGACCTATTCACTGCTATCCGACTAGAGCTAATCAAACCAGAATCATGGAGCAAGTGCAAACTGATGTTCAGGAACTCCGCGAAAGAATGGATCGCTTCATGGAGCTCATGCAGGCGGTCGCCAATGGCCAGGATCAGCTCAGAACCTTGGTTCTGCCTCTGATTTCGAGGGTTGATAGCAATGGCGTACTCCATGGTGGGACTGTGCCTACTCCTCCACCAGTTGAAACTCCACAGAATGGTGTTCCCGTGACCGGGGGAAACGGCAGTGCCAACGGCAATGTGATGGCCAACATGGGACTCAATACGACGGGCGTCGGTAATGGAAGTCTGGGAGATAATGTCAATGTCGGGCTGGGCAACGACAATGCAGGTGTCGGGAATCTGTTTGGACCTCAGCCATGGCTGGAGGATCGTCAGGACGATGTGTTCTCTCAGAGAGGTGCTGAAGGGGAGCTGAATGCTGAAGCACGGCTTAGATTCAAGGCACTTGAAGATAAGATGAGAGATATCGAGAATCAGAATACTTTGGGCATTGATATGTCCAAGTTGGGATTAATTGCTGATTTCAAGGTGCCTCCCAAGTTCAAGGTACCTGACTTTGAAAAGTATAAGGGCACCACTTGCCCTCGTGTCCACCTGAGATCGTACTACAGAAAAATGTCTGCTCATTCTGAGGACGAGAAGTTGCTGATGCACTTCTTTCAAGACAGTCTTTCCGGGCCATCCCTTGAGTGGTACATGAGTCTGGAGCCTACTAGTGTGCGCACGTGGAAGGATCTTGCTGAAGCATTTGTGCACCACTACCAATACAGTAGCGACTTGGCCTCGAACCGAGTCCAGCTGCAGAATCTGTCGCAGAGGAACAATGAAGGGTTTAACGAATACGCCCAGCGGTGGCGTGAGTTGGCAGCCAGGGTTCAACCGCCGATGGTTGAACGTGAGCTCGTGCAGATGTTCGTAGCCACCCTCCCAGGGGTTTACTATGAGAAGTTGGTCAGCGGTATGTCCGGAACATTCTCAGATCTCATTATCACGGGTGAGCACATCGAAAATGGGATCAAGCTCGGAAAAATTCAAGGTTAGTCATCTTCAACCAGAGGAGGCGGAAAGAAACCTTATAGTGGCAAAAGACGGGAAGGAGAAGCGAGCGCTGTGACCAACGCTCGAAGGAAGGGTAAAGGCCCTCACCAGCAGGTGGCCGGCATAACTATCCCGGCAGTTCCACAGCAGCAGCAGCAGCAGCAACCGAATCAACAGGGATACAGAAAGTACCAGAATCGGGCACCTCTGTCGAACCGTCACCTCGAGACACCGCCCATGTCGTATGCGCAACTCTTGTAGACTTTTCTTCAGCTACAATTGATCCAGAAGAGAATGCTGGCTCCCTTGACAGGGGCACCTCCCCCAGGGTACGACGCGAATGCCACTTGTGAGTTCCACTCAGGGGCACCAGGCCACACAGTAGAGAACTGCAAAGCCTTCAAGCATAAGGTGCAGGACATGGTGGACGCTAAGATCATCAACTTCTTGGATAATGTGCCAAACGTCACGAAGAACCCTATGCCGAATCATAGGGGAGGCGGAGTGCACACCATTATCGAAGACGAGAGTTCGGACTTGTTGACTGACGTCAGAGATCTAAAGACGCCGCTTAGCTTCGTTAAAGCTAAGTTGATGAAAAGAGGGTTCTTTCCAGGTTGCAGAGAGCTATGTATGGATTGTGCCACACGTTCTGATGGATGTGAACAGTTGGTAGAAGGAATTCAAAGTCTGATGACTGAAGGGATTCTGCAGTTTAGCCGAAAGGCCGAATGTGGATCAGGGGAGGTAGTGCTGAAGCAAGATGATGAGGTCGCCACCATCACCATCCATCGCCAGACGATAACCATTTCTGCGCCCACGCCGCCCACAATTACCATCACCAGAGCTGGGTCGATACCCTTCGAAAGCACTAATGTTGTCTCGTGGCATTATGGGGTTGAAGTCTACTGCAACGGACAGAGGTTGGAGCTAGAACCGTTTGGGTCAACTGTGGAGAACCTTGTGGGAATCAGTGGTATTACTCGCAGCGGAAGAGTGTTTGGACCACCAGAGGTCGTGGCGGACAAAGCGGTCAGAGCTGATGCGGCCGATAAAGGTAAAAGTAAAGTCGTTGAAGAAATCCCACGTGGGGCAGAAAACGACTTGCTTGTTAAAGATGCCGAGGAGTTTATGCGGTTGATTAAAAAGACTGACTACAAGATTGTAGATCATCTCCATCAGACGCCCTCGAAGATTTCCATCCTGAACTTATTGCTGTGTTCCGAAGCGCACCGCAACGCGCTGCTAAAGGTGTTGAACGCCGCATGTGTACCGCAGGAAATATCGGTGAATCAGCTAGAAGAGGTAGTAGCCCACGTGAATGCTGGAAATGGGTTAGGTTTCACAGACCTGGAGCTGACTCCGAAGGGGAGGGATCACAATAGCGCCCTGCACATCTCGATAGAGTGTAGGGGCACAATTATGTCGCACGTGTTGGTGGACACGGGTTCGTCACTTAATGTTCTTCCGAAGAAGGCATTAATGAAGTTGGATACTCGTGGGGTGATTTGCACACCCAGTGATCTGGTTGTGAAGGCGTTCGATGGGACTAAACGCCATGTTTTCGGGGAGGTGACCCTACCAATCCAAGTTGGTCCGAAAACGTTCGACGCGGTCTTTTACATTATGGACATTATGCCTGCCTACAATTGTCTCTTGGGCCGGCCGTGGATCCATGTTGCTGGTGCCGTAACCTCCACGTTGCACCAGAAACTCAAAT
The DNA here is from genome assembly GCA_963859935.3 of Lathyrus sativus. NCBI lineage: Eukaryota > Viridiplantae > Streptophyta > Magnoliopsida > Fabales > Fabaceae > Lathyrus > Lathyrus sativus. The sequence continues at coordinate 274,905,807 of OZ012739.1, forward strand.
ATGTTGTCGGAGGTAGCATCGTGACCGTTTGTGGCGAGGAAGACATAATGGTGAGCCATTTGTCGTCCTTCAAGTATGTGGAGATGGATGGCGAAATCCATGAGACTCTATGCCAAGCGTTTGAAGCTATCAAAGTGAATGACGTAGCTCCTGTAGTCACTGAAAAGCCAGAGATGACTCTCTCCTCATTCAAGGAAGCTCGGGCCGTTGTCCGAGCCAGATCTACCCCAGGCTGGAGGCGAATTTTGGAGATACCTAACAAGCAAGACAAGTTTGAGTTGGGATATTCCCCTGGAGCTGAAGCTTCTTCTTCTTCTAGCAGTGCGTCTCAAGGTAAAGGGCCGATCCAGTTTACCAGTGGCGGAGTGATTTTCGAAAGCATCAACACAGTGTCTGAAGACAACGGAGATAGCGACTGTGACCTCGACTCTTGGATCCCGCCAAGCAAGCCAGGCGAGGGCCTCAACAATTGGTCCGTCAAGGATATCATCCAGATGACAAGCGAAGAGTAATGATTTACTTTTTTCAATCATTGTACAACCCTATGTCTTACCCGGGGCATAGTGTTTTTATTGTCAGGGCCTTGTTGGATTATGTACATCCATTTTGTTAATAAATCAAAGGCGTTTTCTTCGTATTCAAATATTGTGATCTCTGTTATTCCTGTTTTATATTTGTTTTGAAAAATAGTAAAATGGCAATGGGGTTTGTGCTAACCTGCACATCCTTGTTTTAAACTTAACCCTTGTTATTGCAGGATCCACATAGCAGATGACATCGACTCTGGACCTTCTACGGCTCACTTCGACTTCGATTGCCTGATATATCAAGCCGAAGAAGAGATTGATGAAGACGAAGACCTTCCTAAAGAGTTGGCCCGCTTGTTGAAACAAGAGGAGAAAGCTATTCTGCCTCATGAAGAGGAGATTGAGATCGTGAATCTGGGTTCTGAAGAACTCGTCAGAAATGTCAGGATAGGGGCTGCACTGCAGAGTGATGTCAAGCAGAGATTGGTCAAAATGCTGAGAGAGTATAACGACATCTTTGCTTGGTCGTACGAAAATATGCCCGGACATGACATCGACATCGTGGTCCACCACTTGCCGTTGCGAGAAGATTGTCCTCCCGTTAAGCAGAAGCTTAGGAGGGCGAGACCAGATATAGCCATTAAGATCAAAGAAGAAGTGCAAAAGCAGCTTGATGCTGACTTCTTAGCGGTCACTACTTACCCTCCGTGGGTCGCCAACATAGTACCTGTACCGAAGAAGGACGGTAAGGTACGCATGTGCGTCGATTATCGGGATTTGAATAGGGCGAGCCCTAAAGATGATTTCCCGCTGCCTCATATCGATGTGTTGGTCGATAACACAGCCCAGTTCTCCGTGTTTTCGTTCATGGATGGCTTCTCTGGTTACAATCAGATCAAGATGACGCCGGAGGACATGGAGAAATTGACGTTTATCACTCCCTGGGGAACATTTTGCTATAAGGTAATGCCTTTCGGTCTGAAGAACGCAGGGGCGACTTACCAACGAGCAATGGTAACTTTGTTTCATGACATGATTCATCAGGAGATTGAAGTCTATGTTGATGACATGATTGCGAAGTCCCAAACGGAGGAGGGACATCTGGTCAATTTGCTGAAGCTTTTTGAGAGGCTTAGGAAGTTCAGGTTGAGGCTGAATCCTAACGAGTGTACTTTCGGAGTACGGTCCGGAAAGTTACTGGGGTTTATCGTAAGTGAAAGAGGCATTGAGGTTGATCATGCGAAGATTAGAGCGATACAAGAAATGCCAGTGCCAAAAACTGAAAAAGAAGTTCGTGGTTTCCTGGGCAGAATAAGCTACATTGCAAGGTTTATTTCTCAGCTCACGGCCACGTGTGAACCGATGTTCAAACTGTTAAAGAAAGATCAGGCGATTACCTGGAATGAGGATTGCCAAAAGGCATTCGACAAGATAAAGAAGTATCTGCAGGAACCTCCGATCTTGATACCCCCAGTGGTTGGACGCCCATTAATCATATACTTGACAGTTCTTGAGAATAGTATGGGGTGTGTTCTCGGTCAGCACGATGAGACGAGCAGAAAGGAGCATGCCATTTACTATTTGAGTAAAAAGTTCACAGACTATGAATCTCGCTACTCAATGCTGGAGAAGACGTGTTTTGCACTAGCCTAGGCTGCCAAACATTTACGACAGTACATGCTCAATCACACCACTATGCTAATTTCGAAGATGGATCCGATCAAGTACGTCTTCGAGAAGCAAGCTCTTTCGTGCAGGATTGCCAGATGGCAAATGGTGTTGACGGAATATGATATTCAGTACGTTTCCTAGAAGGCCATCAAGGGAAGCGTATTGTCTGATTACCTTGCCAAACAGCCGATCGAGGATTACCAGCCGATGAAATTTGAATTCCCTGATGAGGATATCATGTTTCTCAAAGCGAAAGATTGCGATGAACTGTTGCCCGACGAGGGTCCAGATAGGAAATCCCAGTGGAAGTTGATATTTGACGGGGCGGTTAATTCTTACGGAAGTGGCATAGGGGCGGTCATCACGACTCCCCACGGATCCCACATCCCGTTTACTGCGAGACTGACGTTTCCGGTCACCAATAATGAAGCGGAGTACGAAGCATGCATCATGGGTCTAGAAGAAGCAATTGATTTGAGAATCAAGAACCTAGACGTATATGGTGACTCGGCGCTTGTGATTAACCAGATTAAAGGGGAGTGGGAGACTCGTCAATCGAATTTGGTGCCGTATATGAACTATGCCCGAAGGCTGCTTCCGTTCTTTGATCGAGTGGAACTCCATCATGTGCCCAGAGCAGAAAACCAGATGGCTGATGCCTTAGCCACGTTGGCTTCGATGTATAAAGTCAATTTTTGGAATGAGGCTCCAAGAATTGTCCTTTCCCGTCTTGATAGACCTGCATTTGTCTTTGCGATCGAGGAAGCCGCCGACGGCAAGCCATGGTTCCATGATATCCAGACTTTCCTTATGACTAAGGAGTATCCTGCAGGAGCGTCGACCCAGGATAAGAAGACTCTGAGGAGGCTGTCTGGAAATTTTTATCTCAATCCTGATGGAGTTTTGTACAAAAGAAACCATGATCTCGTGCTACTCAGATGTGTAGATGAGAAAGAAGCAAGTATCCTTATGGAAGAAGTCCATGAGGGCACATTTGGTACGCACGCCGGCGGGCATGCTATGACAAGAAAGATCCTGAGAGCAGGATATTACTGGCTGACGATGGAATCAGATTGCTTTAAATTCGCGAAGAGATGTCATAAATGCCAGATTTATGCTGATAAAGTTCATGTGCCGCCGTGCCCGTTAAATGTCATGTCCTCCCCGTGGCCGTTCTCCATGTGGGGCATCGACATGATAGGCAAGATCGAGCCCACTGCATCTAACGGTCATCGCTTCATTCTAGTAGCTATCGACTACTTCACCAAGTGGGTGGAGGTAACCTCATATGCTAATGTGACCAAGCAGGTGGTGGCTAAATTCATAAAGAGGGACATCATCTGTCGTTACAGAATTCCCGAGCGGATCATTACTGATAATGGTTCGAATCTGAATAACAAGATGATGAAGGAGCTGTGCCAGAGTTTCAAGATTGAACACCACAACTCATCTCCTTACCGGCCAAAGATGAATGGCGCCGTTGAAGCGGCCAATAAGAACATAAAGAAGATTGTCCAGAAGATGGTTGTGACCTACAAAGATTGGCACGAGATGCTCCCATTTGCATTGCACAGTTATCGTACGACGGTACGTACGTCGACCGGGGCAACTCCTTTCTCCTTGGTGTACGGTATGGAAGCAGTCCTACCGTTAGAAGTGGAGATCCCTTCTTTGCGAGTTTTGGTTGACGTGAAACTCGACGAGGCAGAATGGATTAAGAACCGACTAAACCAACTCAGCCTGATGGACGAGAAGAGGTTAGCATCGATTGCATATGGTCGTCTGTCCCAAAGCCGAATGAAGACATCTTATGATAAGAAGGTGCGTCCTAGAAGTTTTCAGACGGGTGATCTCGTCCTGAAGAAGATTCTTCCTCCACACTCCAATCACCGGGGCAAGTGGACTCCCAATTACGAAGGTCCGTACGTCGTCAGCAGGGTCTTCTCGGGAGGAGCTTTGTTGTTATCCACGATGGATGGTGAAGATTTTGCATCCCCGGTGAACGCGGACGCAGTTAAAAAATACTTTGCTTGAAAGCGACCCGCTGGACAGTAAAAAGTGAGTCCAGGCAAAAATGGGGCATCCCGGCGAACCATAAAAAAGGAAAAAGGTTCGGGCAAAAAATTAGGGATATAAATTGAAAAATGTACACCCGCAAAAGTTAGGGATTTGAAAAAGCAAATGACTGCGTTCCGCGTATGGACTTTCATTGTTTAGTGGTTTGGAAGACCTGAGGGCCGTTTATCTGAATCAATATCTTCTGAAGCTGAAGCGTCGGAGAAGTATCGAAGTCGAGTGGGTCATAGAGGGATCAACTCATGGTGTTCGTCTACGCCTCGTTGCCACATTTGTATATACTGATGTATATTTATGTTTTTACTTTGTTCGCGCAGCTTCCTCATTCCAGGAGCTTGCATCTGTTGTAAAACATTTTTACCCATTCAGGGGTTCGTTATCAATAAAATGTATACTATTCAGCAATTTTGTTTGCCTGTTTAGCATTTATCTATTTTGTTTGCGGAAAAGAACGCCGATGTTTTTGATAAAATGCGCATACATAAACTTACTGGCCTAGGCCACTGATTGTTGAAACAATGAATTACTTGAACATTGTCACGAGATAATAACCTTGATAGGTCCCTTTGAGAAGGGTATCTTGTTTGTTTGTTTGTGTTGCTGCAGGTGTAGCATATTCCAGACAGTACGCCGTGCGTATCCCCAAGCAGGATGATTCCTCCTTCTCCAGCAAAGGTCAGCAGCCTCTCCCCGCAGAGTCTGAACGCGAGATCGTGAGCATTGATATGTCTCCCCAGGCGGAGAAGATTCCCTCCCCAATCAGATGCATCCTGAAGGAATGTCATCTCCTCAGCTGAGTCATTCACTGAAGTGTGCAGTAATTGATGGTTCAAGACTGAAGTCTCCAGCGGAATTGAGTTTCCCCACAGAGTCGTACTCTCCCCGGCAAGCAGAATGATTTCTTCTTCCTCAGCCGAGTATGCAGATCCCCAAGAGAGCCGAGTCCTTGGAAGCCGCTCAGGCCATGATTGGTTTTACCCAATAGAGTGTTGAATAGCTGATGTTGTGTTTCCCCGCCGGAGCCGTTATCTCCAAGGAAGGTTAGCCGTGAAGGCCGTGCAGTTTATTCCCGCGATTGACATCACTTTCCCTCAGCAGGTCCAGGTTCTCGTAGAGCTTCATCCCCCTGCAGCAGTCAACTGAAGTTCACTTCCCCACAGCGCCCGATTGAGATTGGCGTGACCTTTTTCCCCTCAGCAGGATGATTCCTTCCCTCTATCAGAGTGGTTCTTTCTCCTTGACAGGAGGATTCTCCCTTCAACGTTTATTTTGTTGACGGGATCGCATCATTTTGCATGACTGCATAGCATTTATCATAAACGCGTAGCATTTCCACCGTGTGGAGCACTGCGCTATTGCCGAAACATATGCATAATAAGCATGATCTAGGTTGTTACCGTTCTTGTTTTGCAGGTGTTCCGCCGCAGAATTGATTGCTCAAGATGATTCTTGAATTCTCCCTAACGGAGTCGCTTGCTCAAGATGATTCTTGAATTCCCCAACAAGGTCGTTTGCTTAAGATGATTCTTAAAATTCCCAGTGCAGTCGCCAGAGTTGGTCGCTCAAGTTGATGCTTAGAGTCCCCGACAGAGAGTTTGCTCAGGATGATTCCTGAAATCTCCAACAGAGTTATTAGTTCAGGATGATTCTTGAAGTCCCCCGACGAAGTTGTTTGTTCAAGATGATTCTTGATGTCCTCAGCAGAGTTGATTCATCCAGAATGATTCCTGGAACCCCGAAGTAGAGTTACTTGATAGTTCTCCAGAATCCCCAGCAGAGATGTGTCATCCCCAGCAGGTTTCTGAACAGCGAAGTTGAAACTTCCCTAGAAGACTTGATGATTGAAGTCCGACCGTGTTAACAAAGCAGTTCTCGTGGCTGATGCAGAGTGCCTGATGGCAGAAGTTTGGATATCCCCAACTGGCTCATGATTGACCGAGAATTCTACTCCCGACTTACTGATGAAGTCCTGCTGATGCCCGAAAGTTTTCTTTGAATGCCCGACGGCATGATTTAACGTGATTGTTGTTTTGATGAGTCCCGAGGAATCTTGATGCCTGACGGCATGATCGACCATGTATCACTGGTTACCATGTGATCAACTCCCCAGCTAGTGTCGTGCAGCTAGTAGTTCAGTTTTCGAAGATTTGTCCCCATCAGAGTACCGTGTACTTGTGCAGTTGGAAAAATTTCCGGGTTTGTCGGTATTCAACCGTCTTGCACCTTGATTGGTTTAGAGTCGTTCGTTTCTCACCCAGTCAGGTTCAAGCTGTTTGAATAGGGGCAGCTGTTGCACCCCAAAATTTGACCAACATTTCTTTACCTAGCTTGTGGTTCATCTCATTCACATTAGCATTATCACTTGCATTTCATTGACATGTGTGCAGGAGATCAAGAGGTATGGTTACCAATCAAGAGCACCATAAGAGTTTGAAGCTAGCCAAGAAGGTTATTCAAGTGTTTAAGGGTTGATATCTTTGTCAGAGAAGTTAAGAGATCCTCAGAGAGATTGGTTGAAACCAAGGTTGTGTGCCTCCTAACTCGAGAGTTGTGGGAGCTCCTCAGATGATGCTGAAGCTATGAGGATGGACTTAAAGCTTTGAGAGAGCTTATGAGATGTCTTGAAAGCCATCATGAAGCCTAGAGAGGTCATTGTGCAAGATTAAGAAACCTCAGCCATGAGTGGTGTAATTAGGGTTTCACTGGGTCAACCCTAGGTCAACTGATGACTTGGAGAGGGTTGAGATCTAATCCAAGAGCCATGTGATCATGGATTGATGCATTGAGATGCTATAAGGATGATTCCAAGGTCTACTCATCATGATTGAAGAGTTTGAGAAGTTTCAAGCTAGGGTTTCTAAGGCTTGACAGTGTCAAATCCCCTAGTTTGACCCCTATCTTCAAGGCAGTTTAGCTCAAGATGCGATTGTCATCTCATCTTACCCCCAACATGAATGTTGTAGAGATTGATCTTAGTTTTAATTTGAGTACTAGAAGTCCTTGATAGGATTTGTAGAGCTCAAGTTATGACTTTGACAAGTTACAGGTCATCTGAGGTATATGAATCTGAGGCCTTGAAAGTCACCCAACTTGCATCAAAGTTTTGCCCAACAAGGATGATTCCTATGAACTTTTGGTCAATATGAATGTTGTTCCTTATCTTCTTAGCTTTCTAGATAGTACTAGAAGTCCTTGATAAGATTTGTAGAACTCAAGTTATGGCTTTGACAAGTCAAGGGCATTTTGGTCATTTGGAGATTATAGGTCATTTCAAGCATAAGGCCATAACTCCTATTTCCAAGCTTCAAATGGAAAAATCTTCAACATCAAACTTGCTTAAAATGATGTTTTAAGGCAAGTAAGGAGGTCATGAGATGTTGAAAAGGCTTGTAGCTCAAAATGGTAAAAATGACCTAAAATGAAGGCATAAGTTAAATAAGTCAAAGTTGGAAATTGAAATTTCCAAGCTACACATCCAAACCATGGCATGTAATAGGTCATTTTGACTCTAGAAAGCATTTTAGAAACAATGGTTCAGCCACATTTTTTATTTGAAGTTTAGATCATGGACTTGCTTTGGAAAATGATTGCTTGCATATTAAGGTACATATGCAAAACACAAGAGAGAGCAATGCACAAGCTAGTAAAGTATCCTAACATGCCATGTATCTCATCTAAGGAGATTTTCAAGTCAGAACAAGCTGCTGCAAGAGGTATAGCATGAGATGGTACATGAGATGGATTGAAATCAAAAACTCATGGCATGAGAATCTCAAATTCTCATTGGATAATTCCAGAAAGTTCGGGATGGTTTAGAACCATCCTATATATGGATTAGAACTTGCTCAGATGCAAGGTTGGTGAGAGATTAGAGAGGAGAGTGAGATTGCCATTTCAATTTCTTCCATTGCAAGTTGAAATCAATTTCTATATTCCACACCATTTCCATTGATTCTTTCAATCCTAACATCTTCCATTGATCATACTGAATGTGTGCATACCAAATTGAGAGCAAGATCGTGTGGGATTGAAGAGATAGCATTTGGATTTTGGGAGCTGCAAGTCACCATCGGATTTGGAGATTCAAGCTTCCTTTATCAAATCTTTTGCAAACAGAAGCATTAACATCAATCAAGGAGTGATTCTGAAGAGATTGAGAGATTGAAGTGGAGGTTTGACCTATCTGGTATTCAAGATTTGACAGGTTTGCAACTTTTCCTCTACACCTTAATTTAAGCATAATTAGTTTGATTTGTTAGGTTAGAATGGTTAGAGACAAGTAGGAGATGGATTCTGGAAAGTTTGAGATCATTTGGTGAAGTTTGAGTTAGTGGCACCAATTTTGTTTTGATCAAGAACACGATGTATAGTGAGATATAACATGAGTTTAATAGCAAGATTTAACCAGTGTGAGGTGGTGATCATTCTGAGCCAATCAATTTCAAGAATCGTTAAAGTTGAAGTTTGAGCATAGTTTTGATCTTGGATCGGGTTTAGAGATTGAGGATGATTCTTTGAATTCTAATACCATGGTTGTGATCAGGGTTGAATTTAGAACAGATTAGGGTTTTGAACTATGGATTTTGGTTGAGTTTGGATGGAGTCGAGTTAGAAGAAGCTTGATATTTGAAGCTCTGTTCATGGAGCTTTCCCTCCATTTCCATGGCTGGAGGAAGAAGATGACTCCATGGCCGTTGGATCATGCAAGGACTCATTGACTGGACTTAGATCTAAGGGCTGTGATTTAATTTTGCATTTGAAGAAGGAAGTCTGAAGACAATGAAATGAGGCGTTTCATTAATTGGAGTATTGGGCCTTATAGCTATACGCACCCCCATCCATGGCCCGTTGTAGATTTGAACTACTTTTCTTTACTAAATGCACCATGCTTTTTTCTTTTTCTTTATATTTTGTTATTTGTTTTCTGATTAAAATTGGGCCTAGCGCGCATTGCTGATCACACCCCCGTTTCAAGCCCATTCTCATAATGAACTGTATATCATTGCTATCTGCACCAAGCATTTCATATTTTATTTTCTTTTTCTCCATTTTTCTTTAATCTTTGAAAATCATATTAAATAGAAAAATAATGATTTTTGCATGGGGATTTTTTCTCCTATTTCATATTGATGTCTTGAAAATAATAAAATCAAAACATTTGAATTTCATGCATTTTTAATATTTTTTGTATATATTCTCTTTTAATAGCTTTTTTAATTCATTTTATGTTGATGCATAGATTTGTAGAATTTTGTTTAGATGGTTCCTTTTGAATTTGTATGCCATTCTTTTTAGGATAGTTAGATTAGGACTTTAGCTCCCCTCTGGATTTATTCCATAATTTTGTGATTAGTGTTTGATTAGTTTTTATTAGATGACTTTAGGTCAATCCTTAACATAGGTCCACAATAACACTAGAATTTTGGGTTTCTAGGTCAAGATAGATATTGGGACATATAGGGTATTAAGGGTAGGTATATAGGATCCCCTAGAAATTATATTAGATTTTAATATAATAGTATATTATTTTTAATTGATTTTTGTAATTGATTGTTGTTTGTGTTGCCCTTGTGGGCTTGTATTTTGTTTTGCTTTGCTTTGTGGGTTTTTGCTTGGCTTGGTGGGCTTGGTCTTACTTTGTGGAGCATGGAGGAGCATAGTGGAAGACTTGAAGATGGAGGAAGGGGCTTGAGAGCTTGAAAACTTGTTTTATTGTTGTTTTAGGGTTAGGAATTAAGTAGAGCTTAGACTTAGTTGATTCCTTTCTCAAACATGGATGGTATCTTTCACCTCCATTCTTCCCCATGATTAAAGGTCCTTCCATGGTATTCACCTCCCTCCTTTAGAAGGATAAGTGATGGTACCTAGGAAGTAGAACTTTTGAGGGAACCATTCTTTTGATGTTGAACCCTTATAGGTCACCTTTGGTGGTCAGTAAGCAGTTTAATATCCTAGCTTATCCAGTTAAGTGATTTCTTCTGGTTTGAGTATCTTGAGAGATGTGGGGCTTGAGTGTGAAGATGAAGACTTCATTGAAGAGTATGGAAGAGGATGATTCCTTGAGCACTGCCATTGTAGCTGAAGCTTGAAGAGCAGGAAGAAACAGGTTGATACTTGGAGACCCAATGAAGATCCAGTAAAGACTGAATGGAGAGCTGAGGCTTAAAGACTGAAGGATGAAGTTGACACTTCTAAGTGATTGAAGACTACTCTGAGAAGCTGAGGCTTGTAGATGAAGAAGACCAAGTTGACACTGGTAAAGCAAAGAAAGCTTGAGAAGCTTGAAGACTAAGTTGGTACTTAGGAAGAGGATTCAATTGAGATTGAGGGTAGAGCTGAAGCTTGAGGAATAAAAGAATAAGCTGATCTCTGACACTGATGTTTGGAGAGCCTGAAGGAATCAAGTTGATACTTGTAGTTAGGAGTGAAGCCTGAAGGTGTAATTGACTAAGGAGCTGAAGCTTGAAGAAGGAGGATAAGTTGACACTTATGTTGATGGGTTGAGACCTTATAAGCAAATTGATATTTGTCAAGAGTGATGGAGGTCTGAAGACTGAGTTGCTGTCAGAAGAGCTGAGGCTTGGAATTGGAAGAAAGTTGTTGATCTGCTTTCTTGTCTGTTTTCTTTTCTGTGCTGATGTACCTTGTTTGACTTGCTTGATGCATTAGAATAAGTCCATGATTAGTCTGACTTTAATCTAGGAGCATGATTGCACTAGAGGTTGAGTTGCTCCCTCTGCTTGTATTGTTACTGTATAGCTTTGCTTGCGGGTATTCGGTAGAGCCCAGCTCCCTTGCCCATGTGGTTTATTTTGCTTGATAGCATGTTATTTTTACTGTATGATTGCAGTTTATCTCATTTTGCTTGATAGCATTTTATTTCCTCTGTATGATTGCAGTTTATTCATATCTGGCTTGAGGTTGAGATGAGCTTGCGGAGGCTGATGCCCCACACACATTTCCTCCCTCACTTGCATTGCATGCATTTTACAGCCGTTTACTGTTTAAGCTGATGCTTTATCTGTTTTTGTGTATCATTGACATGATCCCCTAAGACTCTCACTTCCTTCGATAAGGAAATGATGACTAGAACTTTAGGTTGAAACCTATGCATGATAACTTCCAGGAGTTCCCTGTTTCAAACCTCAACCATAGGATGAATCCTTGGCATGACAACAGTAGGACTTGATAGTCTCCCCATAGTTGAGCATGTTATCTTCTCACCCCAAAACAGCTTAAGATACAGTAATCATGAATGATTTCTTTCGTACGTTATGATCCTTAAGCTGTCTGAGAAAGGATTGTTGGAGAGCTTCTTTTCAACAGTCCAGATGTTTAGTATGGCACCCTTTGGGTGACATACGACGCATTCACTCTCAGGTCACAGTCTTTAGTGCGATTGAAATTGCAAACACAATAAAAAACACTTCTTTCGTAAAAGACAGAAAACAAACTTCAAACTTTTTTGCCCCGTGGGCCCATAATTCAAAGGATGCTTTTCTAAAGAAAAGAGTGTCGTTACACTTCAGCGCCACCGCAAACAGGCTTTGTCCCTAACTGCTGGAACTGCTGTTTAACCCTACTCGATAAAACAGATGAATCTGAATTCCCATAACCCGTAGTTTCCCGAACTACGTAAGCTCTGATCTCTCATATCTGTTGAGAGTACGTAGGCACAATAGTGATGTATTGGCGAGCCACCTTCCCCGTAAACCCGTAGTAGGTCGAACTACGTTGACTCTGATTTCTCATTCTCTGATGGGAATACGTAGGCATAAAGTGTGACGCTTTGCCGAGTCGTTTTCTTTTCTGTTTAAGCCAGCCTTGATAGGTAGATAGATAAACCAACTCGTCCAGTAAACACAACAAGCGTGGATCCCGTCGAGTACGACGGACGTGAGGGGTGCTAATACCTTCCCCTTGCATAACCGACTCCCGAACCTAGACAAAGGTTGCAACGACCCTTTCTTATACCTATTCGTCAGGTTTTTCCGATCGTTTCCTTTCCCGCTCCGAGGGATAAATAACGAAAGGTGGCGACTCTTCTATTTTGCTGACACCTTATTTTCGCGAAAGCGACATCATGCATGGGTTCAAGCCTAAGGTCTATCATAATCAATCTTGAACAAGAGAGGTTAGAGGTCTTAAGGGAACATGGCAAATAAGAAAGAAGAAGGAAGCAAAAGATAGAGAAAGTATGCAAATATATAATGCACAATTAGAATGAAAGTGGGGGAGGAACAAAGTGTGGGGCAGTAGCCTCCACAAGCACATCTCAACCTCAAGCATGCAAGCAAGAAGATGCACAAGGATGCAAGCAAAGAAAAGAATGCACACCCACAAACAAGAACACAAACAAGAGTGAGATGAAATGGGCGAAATGAACTTCCTACAACCATTTGTCATCAATCACCATGCCCAAAGGAAAACCAAAATAAAAGGAAGAAGCCATGATTAAATGGGAGAATGGGAGGCAATGTGAGATCAGCAAGGAACTCAAATGGGCAACTCAACCAAAGCAACACCATAATCATGCAAGCAAACACAAGAAGAGTCCTCAAAGAATCAACATTCATGATATGTTTAAGGTACCTCCAAAGGAGGGATTAAACCATCTCAAATGGAAATCAATGGTCATTGGACAGAAGTGGGGATGAGATGAGAGAATGCACAAAGCAAAGGATCAAACACATCAAAAGGAATGCAAGAATAGGCAAGGCAAAAGACCTAGGTCTTAAACAACTTCAACATTTGGAAACCAAATGGAATGCCTAAAAGAAATGCAAACCACAACAAGCATCAAACAAGTTTATGACCTATAAATGAGCATTCAAATACCTTAACATGTTAGAAGTATGAATCAACAAGAGTTGAGAGCTCAAGGGATCCATAGAAGTCATTTCCCATTCAAACTAGGTCAAATGCATGTGTGAACCACCCTTAGAAGTAACTTAACTTGTAAGATACCTCAAAATAGGAAAAAGGCTCAAAATAAACCAAATAAAATCCCAAAATCACATAAGAGGGTTGGAAACCAGAGACCAAAAGATTACAACCAATGTCACTTCACAACATCACCAAAGAATTTGATTCACAAGGGTGCCCCATTGTGAAGGAGGGTTGTCGAGGGTCAACAAGAATGACTTAAAAGTCAAACCAAAAATGATCAAACCAGAGGCAAAACCATCCTTTAAAACCCTTCATCTCATCCTTCAAATGAGAAAAAAGTTTCAACCATTGGAGATAAAGATTGATCAAGAAACTAGGCATGAAAAAGAAAGAACAAGAAATAATTCAATTAAAAACAACTCCAAACAATAAATCCCATTTTAATTGAAAAATAAACCAAAAATGAAAATAAAAATTTCCAAAAATTAAATGATACACTAAAGTATCTAAAAATAATTTTTTGAGGGATTTTAGCACATTTGGAACTATTTTTCAAAGAATTAAATCAAAACAGAAACAAAATAAAAATAAAATAAAGCAATTAATTGAAACGGTGCAAATAGCAATGCAGGCAAAAACATTGGGCTGGGTTAACAAGGGGGTGCGGTTAGCGCTGCAAAGCCTAACTCCCTCAACTAAGTGAAACGAGGCGTTTCACTAAATAAGTTGGCAAGCTGACCAACACGTAAGCCAGTCAAACGAATCCTGACCGTCCATCAACCAAGGTCAACAGGTCAGAAGCACAACACGTCAGCGCCCCTGAAAGAGAACCAGACGACGAAGTTGTTTCTCCGATCGTCTTCTACAGCAAGGAAGCCGGAGTTACAAGTTCAAAACACCACCAAATTGTGCAAAATTATATACCAAAATGAAGAGGAACTTATGTAGATCATGAATCCACTTTCCAAATTCATTAATCATGCACAACAAAGGAGAATCGAACGATTGAAAGTAAGAATACATAACTAGAAAATGCATCAAACATCACCAATAACTATCCAAAATTTTCCTACCAAGTGTAGGTCTTCAGATGCAACAAGAATGGCAATGATTCAATGTGTATCATGAGAAAATTTTGAGAAAGAAGAATACCAAACGGATTCTCTGCGTTGGAGCTTCACACGTGCTTAAGCTTGCTTGAAACTGTGCAGAATCACTCAATGAACTTCAAGGAAGATGATGCTTGCTTTGATTTTTCTTGAAATGGCTTGAATCTCAGTTTCCAATTTTCAAATTTCTATTGAGTTTTCAAACTTTTCTCTGCTCCTTTCTTCACGAAAATGCATGAATGAATGTTCAAATTTCATTTGGAACTTATAAACAATGGATCTATGAGTGTTTGGAGGCCAAATATGGCCTGGTTATGGTGAATTCCAAAAACCCCCAATTTGGAATGTGAGCTTCATGCATACGTGAAAATGGATCCAATTCCACTGGAATTTTATTTGAATCAGCTGCTGGCAATGTGAATTGATCATGTGCAAGGTTTAGAGAGTTTTAGGTTCGGGGGTCGGTTAAACTTAGGGAAGGTGCTAGCATCCTAAGTTTCTGTAGTACTCTACAGGAACCTCTTGTTTTATGTTGTTTATTGCTATGGTTTATCTGCTTAATGGTTGAAAGACCCTAGGGGTTTATTTCTAAGTATACTCGATAAGATATCACATCTTATGCCTACATATCCTTACGGGAGTGGAATCAGAGTATTTGTAGTTCCCCTAAAGGGTTTAAGGAGTTCTTTGACTCTGGTCAAAGTTCCTACGGATTTAGGGTAGTTGATTGATTGAGTTTAGGAGAAAAGGTGAGTTGTCATTTTAAGGGAGATTTAACCGCCACAAATTGTAGGAAAGTAGTCTTTGCATCGTCTTAAGAGAAGGGCTCAAGTACTCGGATATTGATCGACGAGTACGCCTCTATCTCTCTTAAGGCAAAGTCCCTACGGTATTGATTGTATTGATGTGGGGTGGAGATTCTATCTCGCTTAAGATGATTAACATCCTTTTCTCTATTGTGTTTAAATGTTGTGTTGAGTTGATTGTTTGTTTCTATGTTGTAAAGAGAAGGTACTTCCTATAGGGTGGGATCTATCTTAAAGATCGACTTGAATGGGATCAAGGATCATGTGGGAGAATGATGCAAATGATGTGACTACGCACAATTGTTGAATCATGTGTAGGTTTTTCCTTTGGACGGAATGCAATGCGAGAATATAAATTGCGATAATGAAAATTGCGGTAAATAAAGTTGCGGATAATGTAAAACATACACAACGCATGAAAGCGCTAAAGTGTGTGAAAGTGTGAATATGTGAGTGGTAGTGAAAGCGTGCACGATTGAATTGATTAATTTGCGATGTTGATTAATTTTTAGGCGAGGTTGAATTGATTTTAGTGATATTGATATTAAGGGGATTGATTTGTGAGAAGTTATGGGATATTAATTCGTTTTTAGTTGAATTATATTTATGAGAAAGTGTATTATATTTGTGGTGAGATTGGTTAAAAAGGTTGTAATTTAGTTTTATGTGAATTGATTTGTAAGGAAAACGTTACATTAATTTAAATTATAAGTTGGTTGGTTTTTATAAAAAGTTTGGTTTTTACCAAATAAAATTTAATTTTAAACAAAATGTTATCATTATAAATTAAATAGGTTATGAGATAGTTTTTTTTTTATAAAAAAAGCAACTAGTTTTAATTATAATAAAAAAAGTATATAAAAGAAAGTTAATTAATAAGTAAATAAGTTAAAAAGGTTGTAAAAGGTTAATTAATTGTTTTTAATTAAAAAAAAGCTGATCATAATAAAGATTGATAAAATTGAGTTAACTATTATATTAATCCGAAAAAAGGTTTACTAATTAAAACTAAGTTAAGATTAATTAAATTAATTTTAATAAAATAGATTTAGTTTATTTAAATAAAAAACTGATTAGAAAAGATTAATAGACTGATTAATTAATAAAATAAAGTAAAAAGGATTAAGTTAAATTAAAACAGGTTGATTGAAGATTTTAAAAGGGTAATTAGGGGTTAAGAGGGTTAAGCACCGATTAGTAGAGGGTTAATTAGGATTACTGGGTTGATTAAGTGGAGGCGGACGGATCCAGTGTGTGGGGTGTAGCGGGTTATCGTGGGCAGCGGTATGTGGATCGTTTGATTACGTGGTAGGTGAGGTGTGTGGTGTTGAGCGAGGGTGTAGTGTAGTTACGGTGTGTGCAAGTGTACTGGATTATAAGATAAAACAAAATTACAAGCAAAAACCCTAATTAACCTATTCGATCCCCTCCCCCTTTCCGTCAATCTTACTCTTCCGCCGCTCTCTCTCTCCCTCTTCATTCTTCTCACTTTGTTTTCGTTCTCTGTTTGTAAACCTTCTTTCTTTTCCTCTTCGACCTCTTCTGTTGATTCCCTGCAAAACAAACAACAAAACAAAGGAAAACCAACCAATTAATGTTAGCAAAAAAAACAACGGTTTAATGGCTTTGTTTGTAGGGGGCTTCGTATATGGTTGAATTTGCGGATGGTTGAGAAGCAATGGTGGTACGCAAGTTTGGGGATTTGCGGTGGTTGATGTTGGTGAGGGTGGTTCAACGGCGAAATGAGGTCGGAAGTGGGGATTTCGATGATGACGGAGCTTCGAGATAAGTTTCCTTCCTTCGAAAATTTCTTTAGTTTTTCGATTTGGGATTTCTTTGTTGTTGGTGAGTTAGAGTTTTTTTGCTGTGAAATGATTTGTGGGTTCTGGTTGTGTTCTTAATTGATTTGTTTTTTGTTTGTCAAAGGTGATTGGCCAAGATGCTTCGCTTCAATGCCGACTTGTAACCGTTAAGTTGTCGCGGTCATTCTAGGAGCACATTTGTTGCTTAATTGCGGCATGTTACAAGTTGTAGCTTTCTTAATCTTGTGTGGTGAATATCATTTATGATGATTAACTCTTGAAACTGGGATTTATACGATTGTTGATGCAGGATTCGAAGACTTCTCTTTGGTCATGATGCTTTCAAAACATGGCTTATTTCTCTCTGAACTTGGAATGCTGTACTATGTTACCTGGGTGATTAATTCTTTAAAACAGTCGCAACATCAATTCACACAACAAGGTTCAAAAGTCTTGTTTGTGATGTACACCGGTTACCCAGGAAAGGTATTAACGGGTCGTGAAAGTGGCGTACTGGTTTTAGCAATGAAGGCTTTTCTTTTTCTTAATACAGACTTGGTTTATGTAGTTCTAACTGGTGTAATTATTATGTACGACATAATTCCATGGCTCTTGTGTTACGACTTCCATTTGGTATAGACAACCTCTTCTTCTTATTTTTTTGCTAATGATGCTTAAGGGATTTGTACCGTCACTTTTCATGATGGCCATGTAGGCTTTGTAATTTACCTTGTTATTCTAACACTAATTCCTACTGGCACCTTAAATTGTGGATGAGATTTTATGGAAGTTTGAATCCTTGTCACTTTCTACCTTTACGCTTTTGAATTGGGTTTCTTCTATGATCAAAAGGGGCTTTGGATTGTAGCAATAAAATATAACGGGCCTTGAATTGTAAAGACTTGTGCATTATCGTAACTTGAGGACCTTTGACTCATTACTAGAATTTGAATGCGAAGTGGAAATTTACTCGTGGAGCTAGCCTTAAATAAATTAAACTGATGTAGTATCCTCATTTGTCATCTTGAAATCATTAAATAAATCCCCAACACACATGAAGATATGCCCACACTTAATCTCCAAGTACAAACTAGCGTGAGGAATCCATCACGCCAATGCATAGCCAAAGTAAATTAAACCATCGAGACCAACACGTCTTTGTGATGCTTGATTGTGAGAGTGACTATCATCCACACTCGAAAATAATGTATCTGCACAAGTCAGTTAGTCGCACACATAAGTAGAGAGATAAGAGGTGGAATCTTAAGGTCAAAAATTAGGGTGTGACAAAGGCATTACCTTATACCAGGAAAAACCGTCCATGAAGGAAAACACGGAATACTGAGCGGTATTATCCACCAATACGTCAATGTGAGGGAGCGGGAAGTCATCCTTCGGGATCGCTTTATTCAGATCTCTATAATCAACATACATTTGTACCTTACCGTCTTTCTTTGGTACAAGTACAATGTTAGCGACCCACGGAGGGTAAGTTGTTACGGCTAAAAATCCGGCGTCCAACTGCTTCTGGACCTCCTCTTTCATTTTCATTGCCATATCTGGTCTAGTCCATCTGAGCTTCTGCTTGACTGACGGACATTCTTCACGCAACGAAAAACGATGAACCACGATATCAGTGTCCAGAACGGGCATATCTTCATATGACCAGGCGAAGATATCACTATACTCTCAGAGCATTTCAACCAATCTTTGCTTGATATCACTCTGCAAAGCAGCCCCTATCCTGACATTTCTCTTGACTTCCTCAGAACCCAAGTTGATGGTCTCGATTTCCTCCTAATGAGGTAGAATGATCTTCTCTTCCTGTTTCAAGAGTCTGGCTAGCTCTTCTGGTAAGTCTTCATCTTCATCGATCTCTTCTTTAGCTTAAAATATCGGATTATCAAAGTCAAAACGAGTCATAGACGGTTCTGGATCGGTGTCATCTGCAATGTGAAACTTGCAATGATGATGATTAAATGCTTAAAATGATACGCAAACAAGCATAAACCACATTGCCATTTTATTGAAAAAATAAAACATGAAAGACAAGGATCACAATATTTGAATTCAGAAAAATGCCCTTTGATTGATTGATAAAAGATTGTTCAAGCATAAACAATTAGGCCCTGAAGACAAATAACACTATGCTTCGGGTAGAACATAGTGTGACACCCCACTTCCCCTAAATTAAATAAAATACAATTATTTCAAATAAACATCATAGTTTCCCCTTACAAGTGGGATATCACATGAAATAGTTCAACATAAATCTTCATTAGTTGGTTTTCAGAATAAACAGTGGGAATAATCATTAATCCAATATTCTCAGCCATCCGCCCAATTTACATAAAATTATTCATTAACAAGTTCACCAAATACGATATGTCACAGGAGTAAAGCAAGTTCAACATAAAACAATTAAACACTTAAATCCCGTGCTACGTATCAGAGCATCCTAAGACTCAACTCGCACACCACTATCCAAGCTAGCTAAGTACCTGGATTATCTGTACCTCCGAAGAAGCACATACCACAACGAAAACAAAGGGGTGAGAAAACATGATCAAAATTATCGGTAATAAGATACATGAAATAAAGGTAGCAATCATATAAAATATCACCCAACACGCACCAACCACGACCTACTGTCCATCATCAAACACCACATATAATAATGCAAATATGCAACTCAACACCATACATGCGGTACCGACTCGTTGGTTCATTCAATCGAACCCTAGATAGATCACATACACCCCTCTTTGGCAATGATCTATCCCCACCATTCTCCACAAAGGAGTACGGATGATCGCGTACACTCGTCCTGAGCAACGATTTCATCCCACCAAAGCACTATGATATGCACGACACCAAATGCACAATAAATAACTCAAGCACGCTACGTGCACGCGATCCTACTTATCACATCACCATACACAACCAATAATTCAAGCACACTAAGTGCACACGATCCTCCTGATCACATCACCATACATCATATATATATATATATACATATATATATTATACACCAATTAATCATATCAACAAAATCAAATATCATGGGAATTCATATTCTAACACCCAGTATACAATTTTCGCCACCAAACATCATCCCTATAGCCATCATGACCAAAGGGATCCTACCAAACATCAACATTGGTTGGAAACCACAAAAATCAAACAATGTTGTCACGCTCGCCACCCTGCTCGCTTAGCGAGGCTCTAGCGAACGTTCTCTACCTGCTCGCCTAGCGAATATGATAGCGAAGGAAGACCGTGGCTACTGGAAGTGTTCGCTACCTAGCTCGCCTAGCGAGTCCCTAGCGAATGCTCGCTACCCTGCTCGCCTAGCGAACCTTCTAGCGAGCGTCTGCGTACTCAAAATCCTCAACTGTCCCAAATCATCAGAAGTTCATAGATCACCCGATTTTCACCAAACTAGTTCCTGTAGCCTTAGCCCAATATTCCCCGACTAAACTACATGACTTAATCCAGATTTTACCTAATAAAACATCAATTCTACCGACTAAACCATTTCTGACCTAAATTGGCAAACTACACAAAAACACCCAAACAAACCCTACATAATCACATGCATGGATGGAATCACAGAGTTTCACTAATATCATAACAACATATGCACAAATTCATCCATGGAAGCAACAATCATCAACATACCAATCAGATTCATCAATTCCCTACGGGGTTAAGGAATCCCCTCTACCCAATTCATGTAAAATACCAATCACAATCATTTTCTCCTCCCTTACCTCGATTGATTGCTCAGATTGTTGAAGAACTCTGAAGAATGGGTAGCCTTAGCCTTGCTTCTCTTCCCCTTATTCTTCCTCCTTAATCTGCTCTCTCTCCACAAGTTTATCGTGTTCTATCTCCTCTTTACCCCAAAACCCCTTCTTATATCTCTTAATCCTCATTTCACTTATTCCATCCACTAATAATACAAATAACAACAACAATAATAATAATAATAATAATAATAATAATAATAATAATAATTATTAAATTATCATCATTATTAATTATATTATCTTAGTATTAAACTCTATGGCTTATTAAATAATCCCTATAAATTAAGGACATCCACCAATGCGCTCGGACACACCCCCACATAAGGACACACCAAAAATATAATAACACCAAAAAGACTAAATAATTAAAATTGGTGTTACACATAGGGCTACCAAATAATCAGAAAAACAAGTCATTACTTTTCTGTCGTCACTTGGATGATTTCTTTGACAGACCAGTTGTTGAGGCTTTGTTCTGGGATGCATGGCTGAATCCAAGCGTATATTTCATAGTCGTTGTCACCGTCTTCGTCTGAGATGACATTAATCTGCTCGAAGATTACCCCACCGCTAGTAAACAGTACAGTCCCTTTATAGCGCGGCGCGCTCTGTGAGGATGAAGATGGGCTGTATCGTAGATCGAACTTGTCCTGCTTGTTGAGCATGTTCAGCACTTGACCCCAATCTTACGATGCCCCAGTCTTTACCACTTCCTAGGCTTCCTTGAAAGATGACATGGCCACTTCGGGCGCTTTGCTCACGACCGGTGTTTTATCCTTGACCTGTACCGTCTCGAAGGCTTGACATAAAGTCTCATGGATTTTGCCATCCACCTCAAGATACTTGAACAAAGATAAATGACTAATCATTATATCCTCCTCTCCACATACAGTGACAACGCTGCCACCCACCATGTATTTCAACTTCTAGTGCAGCGTGGATGTTACGGCGCCCGCCGCATGAATCCAGGGACGTCCCAGTAGACAACTATAAGCTGGTTGGATATCCATGATATAAAATACAGTATCAAACACTTCAGGACCAACTTGAATTAGCAGCGTCAACTCCCCGAATACGAACCTACGAGTCCCATCAAAAGCACGTACTACCAAGTCACTTGGAGTATATATACTGCCTTGAGTATCTAATTTCATCAGCGCCTTCTTCGGAAGCACATTCAAGGATGATCATGTATCAACAAGAACGTGTGACATCACGGCTCCTCGACATTCAATAGATATGTGCAGCGCACAATTATTGTTCCTCCCCTTCGGGGTCAAGTCCAAATCCGTGAATCCCAGCCCGTTACCTGCATTGACATCGCTACAACCCCTTCGAGTTGGTTTACAGATATTTCTTGTGGTACATAGGTTGTATTCAGGATTCTCTATAAAGCGTTCCTGTGCGCTTCCGAACATAACAACAAGGACAAAATAGAGATTTTGGACGGAGTTTGCTGCAAGTGATCCACTATCTTGTAATCACTCTTTCTTATCAATCTCATGAACTCTTCCACTTCCTTCTCCAAAGAATTCTTCTCTCCCGCTTGAGAAGTTTCTTCAACCACCACTTTCTTCCCTTTGTCAACTCTGTCAGCAGCTACTTCAGGTGATGAGAACACTCTTTCGCTTCGAGTAATTCCCCCAGCTCCAACTAGATTATCCACAGAATCCACCGGTAGACTCTTCAATTCCTATTTCCGCCCGTTACAATATACCTCAGCTCCGTAATTCCACGAAATTGCACAGGACTAGCTTTGGTGATGATAATGGTTGGCGGCCTCGGAGGCGCAGAGATACTAACAGTCTTGTACGGAATTGAGATTGTCACAACCTCATCCTTCTCTTCAGTCACTACTTCCTCAACTTGTTTCTCAGCAACCCTATCAAATTGCAAGACACCATCATTTATCAGACCCTGAATATGGTTCTTCAGCCTGTCACATCCCTCGGGACAACTCAAACATTCAGCACATAACTCATCACAGCCCGGGAATACACCTCCCCTCAGAAAATTCTTTTACAAAGCTCAGTGGCGTCTTCAACTCATTGACATTCGACACCAAGTCCAAATTCTCATCTTCAAGGTTAGTGATCGATGGTTTTTACACGTGATTTTACCGGTTCTTTCTGTTAATCATTTGTTATATCTTGTCGCATTTTATTTGTTTTTATTGCATTTTACGCATTGGTTTGGTGTTTTCACTATTTCTAGGTTCAGGTAGACAATAAAGGAGAATCGGAGCAAAAACCGAGGGAAAACACCAATAATTCGGAAGCGCTTTGGAGTGGACCAGAAGCAAGACATGGTCGTCCGTGTCACCTGACACGGCCCGTGTCAGGATGTCCTCAGAAAAGCCAATTTTGGTGGAAACCAGGGACTTGACACGGCCGCCCGTGTCAGGACACCTGGGACTTGGAAAATCACATGTAAATGATATCAGAAAGCCAACACGGCCGCCCGTGTTGCCTGACACTGCCCATGTTGGTTAAAACGCCTCACTCCCTATTTTTCTTGTATTTTTGACACTTGTGATCCCTGAGGGTATTTTGGTGATTTCCCTGGTACTGAGTTTGAATGGAGGCTATTTGATACGTGTTTTGAGAAAAGAGAGAGAACTTTTTGGACAGAAAGAAATTTCACTAGAAAGATTGGAGCGATCAAGGTGTTGGGAAACTGAAGGTCCTCATGAGCGGAAGCGATTGAAGATCAAAGCAACCGATTATCTTGTAATGTTTAATCTTATTGTTGATTTTATATGTATTATTATGAGTAGCTAAACCCCCCAATGCTAGGGGGTGTTCCTGAATTGACTCTGTAATGACCTTGTTTCCTTTGAATAATGGATTTCACTACTTTCTAATCATCATTGTTATTGTATAATTTTCTTATGGCTTTTCTTATTTTACAAGTAAGGATTTGATTTACGGTTAACCTTAGGTTTGGAAAAAAGATCGTTAACGCGTTTATACGATAATACTATTGTAGATATTGCCTAGGAATGGGGATACCCTATGATAACCGTAATGTTTTAGATAAAATATATTGCTTGGGATTGTTCCTTTACCGCCAAGGAATTGGGGCATAGGAAGAATCCCAAAGGGTTGTCTGCTAAGGAATTAGAGTTAACTAATCTTTAAAACCGGTAACGATTGAATTGAGCGGTGATTTCTAAAAACTAAGGATTAAAGTTATTACAAGGCTTTTCATACACCCTACCCTAGCATGCTTTTCATAACTGTTTAAAACCTTTATTTTACTGCTTTTGCCTTTTGGCTTTATAATTCTAAAGAAACAAACCAAAACCACTATGACTTTTTGTTTAATTGCTTTACTATAGAACTTGTGTTCATACAAAGTCCGCGAGATCGATATTCTGGGAGTTTCCCCTTATTACTACATCGGTACAATTAGTACACTTGCTAATTTACCGGTCTAGTTTTTGGCGCCGTTGCTGGGGACTGCCAGAATATAAGTTGTATCCTATTTCAATTGAAATTTTGTTGCTCTGCGACCTAAATTTTATTTTTCAGTTTTTATTTTTAATTTTTATTATTATTATTTTGTTACTACTAATCTGCGTCTAACATTTTCATGCGAGGAGATCCCTCAACTAATTTTTCTTTGGACGCAAAAATGAAAAGGACTATACGCGAAAGGTAGGCAAGCTAGACTATTAGCTTCAGAAGAAGAAAGAGTTTCTATTCATTCAGATTCAGGTTCGAAATCAGAAAGAGACACTAAAGCTATGGCGGATCTCCCACCAGCGGAGAGACTTTTGGGAGACTATGGAGGGCCAAATGCTCAACCAAACCGGATGACCATCGTGAATCAATCGGTGAATGTGGCACACTTTCATCTACATCCTTCCATCATTCGCCAGTTGGAGAGCAAGCCTTTCTATGGAAGAATCAACGAAGATGCAAACAACCGTCTACAGAGATTCCTAACGACTACCACATCTTTGAAGATAGCAGGCCATTCTAAAGAGGCCAAGAGACTTGTTATGTTTCCGTTCACACTGACTAATGATGCAGAAGAATGGTTCTATTCACTTCCAGCTGGGAGTATCACCACATGGCAAGAGATGGAAACTGCATTCCTTAACGAGTATTTCCCTGCTTCAGTGTTTATTCGAAAAAGATACGACATTGTCAGTTTCAAACAAAAAGAAGGGAAATCTCTAGGAGATGCATATAAGAGGTTTAAGAGGTGTCTGACGGCGTGTCCTACTCATAACATGGATACCACTGAGCAGATGCAGAACTTTGTGAATGCATTATGACTCAAGACAAAACAGCTTATAGACACTGCTGCTGGTGGCTCAACTAATTTCTCAACAGCCACTAGTATCAAGAGGATCATAGAAGCAATTGCCGCCAATGAGCATCTTGAGTTGTATGATCGCACTGTGAACCAACCAGAAGGTGAGATTGAGTTGAAGCTAGAGGATCAAGTTGTGAACATGGAAGAGAAAATCAAAGCGGAAGTGGAAAGAAGACTTAAAGGAATGAATATGGGTACTGAAACTGTAGCTCAGGTTCAACGTGTCCAAGCTATGAGTTGTGAGGTTTGTAATGGTCCCTATTTTACTGCGCATTGTCTTGCTACTGCTCAACAAATTGAAAGGATAAAATTTTTGAGGCAGAACAATCCATATTCTCAGACATATAATCCAGGATGGAAGAATCATCCTAATTTTTCTTGGAAAAACCAAAACCAACTTCCATATCCGCAAAATCAGGCTCCTCAAAAAGAAGAATGGGAGTTAGCTATTGAAAGAATGGCAGCTCAAAGTATGCAATTCCAAGAAGAGACCTGTAATGTTCAAAGGAATAACATAACTTCCATCAAAAATCTTGAGGCGCAAATGGGGCAGATAGCCCAACACCTCTCAGCACACACTCAAGGAACCCTCTCGAGTGCGACAGTACCGAATCTGAAAAATCAAGAGAGTATTAGTGTTGTCACAACAAGAAATCAGAAAAAATATGGAAGAAGAAGAAACTAAGGAGGATGAATGCATAGAGGTGGAACTTGAGGTAAGAGAAAAAACGAACGAACCAGAAGAAGTTGTACTATCAGAAAAACATACGGGAGAGAAAAAGAAAGAGGAGGTTAAACCAAAAATCAAACTACCGTTTCCTCAAAGAGTTACAAAGAAGGATCAGAAAGAGAAAGACTTTGGAAGGTTCAGTGCTATGTTCAACAAATTGGAAATCAACATGCTATTCTTTGAAGCACTCGAGCAAATGCCTTTGTACAAGAAATTTATGAAAGAGGTTATAGGTAAAAAAAAGATCAGTAGGTGAAGAACCGAAGACCACAACTGAGCAGTGTAAGGAAATATCACAAGAAAAGAGAATCCCCATCAAGAAGAAGGACCCTGGACCTGTTACAATCCCTTGTACTATAAAAGATCGAACTTTTAAGAAAGTTTTAATTAATTCAGGTGCTAGTTGTCGCTACTGCGAAAATCGGCGCCGGCTGACAGAAGAGTCGCCACCGTGCGTTATTTATCCCTCAGAGCGGGAAAGGAAACGCTCGAAGTAAACCTCGCAAAAAACGGGGAAAAGGTATGGTCATCGCAACCATAGCCTGGGTTCGGGAGTCGGTTACGCAAGGGGAAGGTATTAGCACCCCTCACGTCCGTCGTACTCGACGGGATCCACGCTTGCTTGGGTTGTCTACTGGATGCAAAACAATCTTATCTACGGCTGCTAAATCTAAAGGGAAGGGAATCGACTCGATAGAGCGTCGCACTCTATGCCTACGTATTCTCAAGAGAGAAAGTCAGAGTCAACGTAGTTCGGGACTACGGGGAAAATTGGCTCGCCAAGACATCGCGTCTTGTGCCTACGTACTTCCACTGAATGGAAGATCAGAGCTTTACGTAGTTCAGACTAACTACGGCTAAACAAAACATTCTCACACAGCAGTGAGAAAAACAAATGGTTTCACAGGGTCGGGAACCTATGGTCAAAACTATGGCTGAGTCTCAAATGCACTTGGGCAAGAGAGAAAAAGGGTTCAATTAATCGTCAGCGGGAAAGTCTCGATCGCACAGCCGCGAGAGAACAACAGTTAGTCGTTAGTGTGCTCGCTAGGATATCGCATCCTATGCCTACATATCTTCGTCTGGTACGAAGAATCAGAGCAGCTGTAGTTCGGCTACTATCGGACCACAGCTCAAATCTCGTTTTATTCATCTCTGAAAAATGATTACAATGGTTGCATATCGAAATAAATCTCCTAGGAAACGCTATCCTATTCTATCTTGAAAAAATCGAATGAAAACGGCCCCCTAACAAGTGGGCCTCTAATTCTATCCTAAAAGTCGAAACAATAAGGTCTATGAAAATATCCTAAAAGAAAATGCTTAAAAATATTAAACTACTTTTTAATATTTTTTTCTCCTTTTTCTCCTTTTCTTTTCTCCTATTTTTCTTTCTCAATATTTCTTTTTTTGAATATTTTCTTTTATTTTTCACCATATTTTTCATAATATTTTCTTCACATTTTTTTCAATGTTTTTCTTCTTTCAATATTTCTTCTTTTTTTCTATTTCAAAATATTTTCTTTTCATCTCTATTTTTTCTTTCTTTTTTCAAATATATTTCTTTTTTCTTTTTTCAAATATATTTCTTTTTTTTCTTTTTTCTATTTTTTCTCTATTCTTTTAAAACAAACTAAACAAATAAAAATAAAGAAAAGAAAACTACAAAAGAGGGGAGGGGGTACACTAGTTACAGGGGGGATATGCTAGCAAAAAGTAAAAAAGAAAATTAAGGGCCCAGCCCAATTAGGCAATCACACACGGGGGTGTATAACACAGTAACGGAGGGTGTACGCGTAAAAGTGAGTGTAGGGCTTAACAAGGCCCACAGCTTTGGTCCACTACCAATTCCCTTCAGTAAGACCAACAAAACCCTAGGTTATCCTGAGTTGCTATGCCACTGTTCACAAACCCAAATCGTGTCGTTTCTCTCTCACTTCCAAACCCTCTCGTCTTCCTCTCAGACTCTCTCAACCTTCAATCCGTTCTTCATTATCCCAGATTCTTCCAAAATCAACTGCTGAATCCGAACCTTCATAGTTTTTCACAAACTAAACCTCACCACTTCCTTAACATCCCACCACCATTCTTGATGCACGAACAAAGTAAAAGCGGCGAATAGAAGATGACATGAATCTAAAAACCTGGAGAATCCGCGAAATGTCGAAGATCTATGACGAAGATGGATGGTGTTATCTCAACGAGTAGAGAACACGTGACGGATCTGAATACCTGGTACGAGTTCGATGCTTGCACGAATGTTGACAGAGAATACTTGACGGAGGCTCTCAAGTTCGTGGAGGTTCGCTGATGATTTGAAGACGAAGGTTCTTGTTCTGGAGATTTGCGCAGTTTCATTGACGACGATCAACGATGAAGCTCCTCGAATTCTTTGAAGGAGGATACTTGCTGATAGAGTCTGTGAAGATTGTTTTATGAGCGCGATCAAGGTCCTTCAAACAAGATCTGGAGAATAATATAAGCGCGACGAAGATCCTTGAGAGCTTCGATGAAGGAATCTGGAGAACGTGACGATGAAAGATCACATGAGTCTTGAAGCTTCTGGGAAAAACTGTGAACATCAATGAAGAGTCTTGAAGTTTGCTATGAATGTTCTTGAAGAAGGTTCCTGAAGGATGAATTCTGGAGGTTGAAGAAACTCTGGAGTAGAAGATCACTTGAAGAAGTTGATCGGAGAAAACTTGATGAAACTCAAAATCTGGAAAAATGACGATAAGGTTGAGGATCGCCGGAAGAAAATTATTGATGATGTAGACGATCGGTGGATCGGAGGTTGGAGATTGAATGAAGGTTCAGGAAAAAAATCTAGAGGAAATTGTGTTTCCGGCGAAAATTCACGGTGGCCGGAGTAGGTTGGAAAGTAGTTATGGCGGCCGCCGGTGGACAGT
This sequence comes from Lathyrus sativus, assembly GCA_963859935.3. Taxonomy (NCBI): domain Eukaryota; kingdom Viridiplantae; phylum Streptophyta; class Magnoliopsida; order Fabales; family Fabaceae; genus Lathyrus; species Lathyrus sativus. Next base: position 274,934,467 of record OZ012739.1, read on the forward strand.
TGCGGTGGTTGCATGGCCGTCGGCCATGCAACCGGTGAGCTTCAGTAGGTGGACGCGTGGCAACGATAGTGGAGGAGGGCGATGCATGCGGCCCACGTGGAGATGGAGAGAGAAGGGAAAGTGGTGGCGTGTGTCAGCTTCAATGATTACGCGTGGGGCTCCCTCCTTTCACAACACGTGTCATCTTGCCTTTTATACTGATGAATGCGCTGGAACCTTCTGGAGTATTCTGGAAATACCTGGAAATGGCTGGATCAAGCTGGAACTTTGGACTCTTCTGCTGGACCTACTTCACTGATTGGGCCTGCGAACATTGGGACAAAGCCCAACGAAAAATGAAAAAAAACCCACAAAGAACTGAATTATGATATTCACAAAATGCTGACTAACTAAAACCCCCTAATCTGAAAATTAGACTAAACCCCTATTAACTTTAAAATTCTAATTAACCCCTAATTAACTCTAAAAAAATCTCTAATAAATTCTAAAAAAAAATCTATATTATTCACAAATGATTAAAATCTATTTAATCTCTAATAATATCCTATATTATTCTAAAATGAAAAAATCTACATTAAAACTCTATTTATTAATGGAAGGTCTATATTCTACCTCTAAAATTAAAACAATTAATTTCTATTAACAAAACTATTCTATATTATTTAAATCTATTTAAAAATCCTATTAAACCCTAAAATGAATTTAAAATCTATTTATTCTATAAAATGCTAACAAATGATTTAAAAAGAATTAAAATATCAAAAATTCTATTAAATCCTAAAAATGATTTAAAAACTATTTAAACCCTAAAAAATCCTATAAAATCCAGAAAAATCAAGATAATTCCCAGAGGGACAAAATAATCACCAAACGACACAAAAATAATCGGTAAAAATAAACGGGCACCGAAATATCCCAAAAATACGATTCTACTGATCAAAAAAAAAAACACCTGAAACACGAGACGGGAGCTGTGATCCCTGATAAAATCAAAACAAATGAACAATGCAATGTATGCGATATGCAGATGCGAATGCGATTATGCGTCGAAACATCGAGCCAAATGCGAGACCCGGTTGGTCAAATTTTGGGTGCAACAGCTGCCCCTATTCAAGCGACTTCGACCTGAGTGGATGAAGAGCGCTTAGCTTTCAGACATTCAAGGTAGATGACGGTTGAATACAAATGGAACCCTGAAATTTGCCAACCGCAAGAATATACTGCAAAGCTGCTTGAGGAATAGCTTCCGATAAACTGAAGTTTGGTTATCACGGCAACATCTGGTCAATTTTCTGATAAAATTTTCTTCTCCAAAACCTGTGTGACGCCACAAGTATTGAAATAATGCTTCATAAAGCAAACACTTTGATTCCCATCTCTCTCGTGGGATCAAATCTGGTCGACTCACAGTTCATTGCGAACTTGAGGACAATTCTCCTGGGGAATTCTGAATGGAACTGCCTTGCACCTGTTTTGACAAAGGGGGCAGCTTCAGAAGTCTGATATATGTCAATTTTTTGTTGTTGTTGTTGTTGTTTTTTTCCGATGCTGACGTAACAATCAAATGAAGAGTCACTCCGCTGGGGAAGTCAAGAAGCTGAACCACACAACTCTGCAGGTGAACAAATTCGAAATCCAATAGGTAACCATCTTGGTCTATGTTTCGACATGCGTATGCTTGATATGATGCAATGCCCTATATGATATGTAAATACTATGCGTTTTGTTTGAAAATGCAATGCCCTATATGACATGAATATGCTATGCGTTTTGTTTGAAAATGCGAGGCCCAGACGGCATGGATATGCTATATGCTTGTATAAACGCTATGACTATATATGCAAATGCTAATGCATGCTCGAGCTGCCAGAGAACATCAGGTCTGAAAACCACTTGGCAAAATAAATGCCGACGGCGATGCCAACTCTACTGGGGATGACCTGAAGTCACAGAACCATCTCAGCAAAATAAATGCTGGAAACGGGAAATCAAATCCGCTGGGGATAACTGCCCTGCTGGAGAAATGAAAAGGCAACCCTGCTTGACGACTTCGCTGGGGAAAGAAAGAGAACTCTGCTCGGGGATGCTTTCTTCAAACCATTGGCAACTGATTGCGCTCTGCGGGGATTGACCCAAACTGAGGTTGATTACGCGCGGCACACTGCTGGAAATGCTCCTACTATCAAGGATATCAATCTTAATCTGCTGAAGATACTCCTGATCCTACTCTGATACGGGGTAAAAGACAATCTCGACTCTTCCGGGGATAATAAGCAACTTTCATCTGCTGAAGAGTGGCAATTCTGATTTGACAACATCCACAAGGAATTTAAACATTACTCGGAGCACTGGTATCCGTCGAGCTTCGTATCGGGAAACATGACGACATGCGAGTCATTGGGAAATATTGTGTCAGATCTCTTTTAGGTTTTTTGCTTTGCTTTTCTGATTTAGAATAAACATGGATTATGTACACAGGGAAATGGAAATACTAGACGAGAACTAGCATTCAAAGGTAGACTACCAGGCGAGAACTGATAGGAAAATAGGTTAGAAAAATTGATTTTTGTGTTTTTGTGTTTTTGAACATCAGACGAGCTGACTGGATAACAGACTGAGATATAGACAACTAGGCGAGAACTGGCTGAACGCTAACGTACACCAGGCGAGAACTGGTGTAACACATAGGGTAAAACACACGAGAACTGATTATGCGATGACATGTACCAGGCGAGAACTGATACAACACTTGAAGAAACGGTGACCAAACGAGAATTGGTTACCAATAAACTGCACCAGGACGGGAACTGCCGCTTACAATAAACTGCACCAGGACGGGTGGGCCAGACGAGAACTGGTTACCGGTTTGCCAGGCGAGAATTGGACTTTGGAAACGACTGGTTACTGACACGCAACAGGTTTGAACTGCAGGATAATGATCCAACGACAACAAGATCTTCTTATGTGAACGGTTTTCGATAAGGGTATTGACATGATTCCCCGATATTCAACTCTGGCTGGGGATAAACAAGCTGGTTTGAATGACTTGCCCCTGTACACTCAGCTGGGGATAACAAGACTGGCTTGCACAACTTGCCCCAGTACAATTCACCTTGCCCCAATCTAACTCTTGGGAATACTGCTCTGAACAGCTTGCTACGGGAAAACTTCGAGAATACTTGCCCCGGTATCAGCATGACAAAAGAATTCAATCTCCAATTAAACACCTAACAACCCAGTTGATTTCAACATTCTCTGCGATGACTTGCCCCTGAATGAGCGTTCTAGCGACTCAACCCGATCTGATTATCCATTGGAAGTATCTGCTTTCAAATCTCAGCGCTCTGCATAATTGCCCCTGATTGGCTCCCGAGAAGACTCCCTCTGATCAACTGCTTTTCAAACACACTGCCCCTGCTCAACTGAAGCTTCGGGACTGGTCCTCAGACTGACTGATACTGAACTTATCGGAAGATAATGCCCCTGATTCATTGGGCTTCACAACATTCACCATTCTGGTTCAGACTGCTGAATTACTCAGTCCTGCTTGATTACTCCCTGATGGAATTTCTTTCATGCCAACTACTAACCTGCAATTAGAATCGGCTGTCTACGAATGGTAATCTTAATGCAATGGTTATGCAGATTTTGAAAAAATTTGAGCTGTCACTCATTTACATGCATGTGATTGAGAGTGACGAATGAACCAAAGTTCAAACGCAGTGCTTACGTGGTCAGTGAAAATACAACAAGATATGACTAGCAAGTCAAGAAGGAGTCAGGTTACTCGACCTTATCGTAATGCGCTTCAGAATAACCCTACCTCAATTAGGTCTTTTGAGGGTTGTATCGTGGTCGGGTTCACGGTTTGTGAAACAAAGGATATTCGGCTCAAATTTTGATTTGTACCCACCCCTTCTACGTGATGATCTCCGATCCTAAGGTTCAGTTAACCTGGCACAAGCACTCGCCTCTTTGAGAAGTGTGTTGAATGGTAAGAACCACAGTTAAGGAATTCACAAGCTTTTCTTCTAGAGTGATAGTTACTCCTTCTTTGCTTTCGGTGTCTGTGTACACGACTTTGTGATTTGCTGGGGAAAATTTTCTTTTTAATCCCTCTTTTTCATTCTTTTGGTTCCCTAACTTTTGCCTGGACTGACTCCTTTTGAGTTCTTTTCGATTTTTTCGATTTCTTTTGAAGTCCAGCGGGATGCCCTGATTTTTGCCTAAGTATTTAGCTTTCCAGCTTTTCTTTCTTTTTACTTAGCGGGCTTTCTTTCTTCTTTCTTTTGGAACAAAGTCGTGTGACACTGGTTGTCTTGATTGCTCCGAAAGGATTGTAACTGTCTCACTCCTGATTGGTGAGGTTTGACCTCTTGAAAGGTATAAACTGATTGGTCCTCGACAGACAACACTCCTCTGTAAGACTTGAATGCTTGGTCAAGCTAACTGACAACTACCCTGCCCCGGGTTAAGATGTGAGGGTTTATAAGTCCGAAAAAACTTCTACTTCCTGGCTCGAAGTGGTTAACAAGGGACTAACTCCTTATATCTCCAGTGTTTGGGGAATTTGAAACAATGCCTTGTACGTCATCGGTACGGTCTTATCTGAAAGCATACAATCATTGGTTATGAGTTTCAGTTTCGTCATCCTCCCTCCTGACTTTGCTAGTCACAGCGAAAAAATGGAGTGCAAAAATGCAAGTGTCAGTGCAATGCAATAAATGAGCGACAGCGACATGATTAATTCAGAAAAATGCATAGTCACTTTATTATTATCACCATTCGGAACATACAATGTTAAAGAGCAGGTAGTAACTAACAGAAAAAGAAACTACAGATGCAAATGATGTAAAGGCTTGAGAACTGCCAATGCTGAGGCGCCTGCCTGTCTGAACCACTGGCTTTTGCTGGGGAACGCCCTTCTGAGTCTACGAGCTTAGACAGCTGAGCGGTTAGGGATGAACAAACAGAAACCCTTCTCGAAAGGAAATGCGATCCTGATCAATCAACTGCTGTACCTTCGCCTGAAATGCTTTACAATCTTCCGTTGAATGCCCCGGAGAGCCACCATGATAACCACACTGCACGTGGGGATTGTACCCAGGAGGGTAAGGTTCTGGAACTGGCTTAAGAGCTTTCGGCTCCACCAAAGACTTCTGGATCAAAGATGGTAGCAACTGGCTATACGGCATCGGCACTGGATGAAAAGGAGCTTTCCTTCGTTCCAAGTTGTTGCGAGGTCTGCTCTGATTCTGACGCTGATTCTGATAACCTCGGCCACGAGTTCGCTGATTTGCAATGGAAGCGACATAAGATTCCTGATAGAGTGCCCCAGGCACGGCTGTCTGTTCAGTATAACAAGCCACGGGAGGTACTGATCTCTGATAAGATGATGCACCAACAAAATTCACTGATTCGCTTCGAGGATATTCAATCTTTGGCATGACTGAGTTGATCACCACTTCTTCTTCACTCTGATAGTCACAAGGGTATTCAGTTTCACCAGCTTGATCATATGAAGTAATCTGAATTTTCCCCATTCTTATGGAGTACTCAAGGCGTTCTCCTAATGCTACCACGTCAGAGAAACTTGCTGGAACTCCGAGCAATCTTTTGAAGTACGGATACTGTAGGGAATCCACAAACATGCCTGCCAGCTCTTGGTCTAACAGCGGGGGACGCACTTTAGCAGCAAATTCTCTCCATCTCTGAGCATACCTCCTGATCGGTTCATTGATCTCTTGAGACAACTCTTGCAAATGCATGCGATAAGGAGCAATGTCTAGGTTGTAATCATACTGCTTCAGAAAAGCTCTGGCTAAATCCATCCATGACTGAATCTGATTCCTCTCTAACTGCATATACCACCTCAAAGATGCCCCAGTCAGACTATCTTGAAAGCAATGGATCATCAATTTGTCATTTCGCGCAAACGCAGTCATTCTTCGACAGAACATCATCAAATGCAGCTTTGGACAGCTATCTCCCGTGTACTTCTCAAATTTCGGCACTTTGAACTTGTAAGGCAACACCAGGTCAGGAACCAAACACATGCCTACAGCATCTAGGTTAACAGCATCTTTGGCTTTCAAAGCTCTCATTTGCTCTTCCAACACTCGGACTCTTCTACCATCGTCAAGGGCTCTTGGATCTACCATCCCAGCTGCTGGAATATCTCTTCGGTAATTCATCACAGGGAAAGCAACACCTTGATTGTTGACAGGAGGAGGACGCTCATTCTGGGCAACAAACTGCTCATGCCGACCTCGGTTCTCAACAGAAGGCTGTACAACTTGGTCTGCAGCAACGTTGTTCACTTGCGGGAAGTCTTCCATGGAATCATACAGAGGGTTGGACGCCACAGTGAACCCTGTCAGGGTGTTAGGAGACTGGAAATTGCCTTCAGACATGGCTACCAATAATCTTCAGCTGACTTCGACACTTGATTCTGCTCAAATCTACTCAACCCCTAGGTAGGTCTTCTGACAATCAACAGCTGCTCAATCCAAACTCCGGGTAATCACCTTCAGGAAACAAAGGCTGGATCAGAACTCTGGCTAGCTGGAGGATGATATGCAATGCAACACTGATATGCATATGATATGCAAAATGCAGCAAACAATGGGACCACAGCCCCCACACAAAATCTGAATACTGCTGCGCTGCCGACGGAGACGCTCTCTGAAAAGAGGACCAGAATAACGGGTAGGTTGGAAGTCAAGTTTCCTGCACAAAAAACCCCCCCACTCACAGGTGTGGACCTATATCTGACAAGGTACGGCATCCTATGCGGTCGTCAGCGTCACAGACATTCAGAACTGACGATACGATTCCCAGAAGGAGTGGCATCATCAAGTCCTGAAGAGGCCTCACTCAGCTAACTTCCAAATGATCGGTTCCCAGAGTCGACAATCCAGCTAACCAGCAACCCACGCCAACCAAAGGAAGGGACAGGAGGCCAACCAGCAGAACCTCGTCTGAGTGTAGATTTCATGGGACACCAAAGCAAGGCAAAGCAAGCGGGCGCCCACTAATTTCTACTCTAATTCTAGGGTGCACTCCAAGCCCAGGTCCGGCTTATCTCTCAATATCATAGAACACCCGTAACACCCCAACAGCAACAGATAAAATAGGCCCCAAACAAGCGCTAGGATTGACTCTCTCTTAGGGGACGTTGGATCCCACATGCATAAGAACTATCGCAGTCCTTAGCAGCCAGGGGACGTTGAATCCCCAGCAGAGTCGCCAGCTGTCGCTACTGCGAAAATCGGCGCCGGCTGACAGAAGAGTCGCCACCGTGCGTTATTTATCCCTCAGAGCGGGAAAGGAAACGCTCGAAGTAAACCTCGCAAAAAACGGGGAAAAGGTATGGTCATCGCAACCATAGCCTGGGTTCGGGAGTCGGTTACGCAAGGGGAAGGTATTAGCACCCCTCACGTCCGTCGTACTCGACGGGATCCACGCTTGCTTGGGTTGTCTACTGGATGCAAAACAATCTTATCTACGGCTGCTAAATCTAAAGGGAAGGGAATCGACTCGATAGAGCGTCGCACTCTATGCCTACGTATTCTCAAGAGAGAAAGTCAGAGTCAACGTAGTTCGGGACTACGGGGAAAATTGGCTCGCCAAGACATCGCGTCTTGTGCCTACGTACTTCCACTGAATGGAAGATCAGAGCTTTACGTAGTTCAGACTAACTACGGCTAAACAAAACATTCTCACACAGCAGTGAGAAAAACAAATGGTTTCACAGGGTCGGGAACCTATGGTCAAAACTATGGCTGAGTCTCAAATGCACTTGGGCAAGAGAGAAAAAGGGTTCAATTAATCGTCAGCGGGAAAGTCTCGATCGCACAGCCGCGAGAGAACAACAGTTAGTCGTTAGTGTGCTCGCTAGGATATCGCATCCTATGCCTACATATCTTCGTCTGGTACGAAGAATCAGAGCAGCTGTAGTTCGGCTACTATCGGACCACAGCTCAAATCTCGTTTTATTCATCTCTGAAAAATGATTACAATGGTTGCATATCGAAATAAATCTCCTAGGAAACGCTATCCTATTCTATCTTGAAAAAATCGAATGAAAACGGCCCCCTAACAAGTGGGCCTCTAATTCTATCCTAAAAGTCGAAACAATAAGGTCTATGAAAATATCCTAAAAGAAAATGCTTAAAAATATTAAACTACTTTTTAATATTTTTTTCTCCTTTTTCTCCTTTTTCTCCTTTTCTTTTCTCCTATTTTTCTTTCTCAATATTTCTTTTTTTGAATATTTTCTTTTATTTTTCACCATATTTTTCATAATATTTTCTTCACATTTTTTTCAATGTTTTTCTTCTTTCAATATTTCTTCTTTTTTTCTATTTCAAAATATTTTCTTTTCATCTCTATTTTTTCTTTCTTTTTTCAAATATATTTCTTTTTTCTTTTTTCAAATATATTTCTTTTTTTTCTTTTTTCTATTTTTTCTCTATTCTTTTAAAACAAACTAAACAAATAAAAATAAAGAAAAGAAAACTACAAAAGAGGGGAGGGGGTACACTAGTTACAGGGGGGATATGCTAGCAAAAAGTAAAAAAGAAAATTAAGGGCCCAGCCCAATTAGGCAATCACACACGGGGGTGTATAACACAGTAACGGAGGGTGTACGCGTAAAAGTGAGTGTAGGGCTTAACAAGGCCCACAGCTTTGGTCCACTACCAATTCCCTTCAGTAAGACCAACAAAACCCTAGGTTATCCTGAGTTGCTATGCCACTGTTCACAAACCCAAATCGTGTCGTTTCTCTCTCACTTCCAAACCCTCTCGTCTTCCTCTCAGACTCTCTCAACCTTCAATCCGTTCTTCATTATCCCAGATTCTTCCAAAATCAACTGCTGAATCCGAACCTTCATAGTTTTTCACAAACTAAACCTCACCACTTCCTTAACATCCCACCACCATTCTTGATGCACGAACAAAGTAAAAGCGGCGAATAGAAGATGACATGAATCTAAAAACCTGGAGAATCCGCGAAATGTCGAAGATCTATGACGAAGATGGATGGTGTTATCTCAACGAGTAGAGAACACGTGACGGATCTGAATACCTGGTACGAGTTCGATGCTTGCACGAATGTTGACAGAGAATACTTGACGGAGGCTCTCAAGTTCGTGGAGGTTCGCTGATGATTTGAAGACGAAGGTTCTTGTTCTGGAGATTTGCGCAGTTTCATTGACGACGATCAACGATGAAGCTCCTCGAATTCTTTGAAGGAGGATACTTGCTGATAGAGTCTGTGAAGATTGTTTTATGAGCGCGATCAAGGTCCTTCAAACAAGATCTGGAGAATAATATAAGCGCGACGAAGATCCTTGAGAGCTTCGATGAAGGAATCTGGAGAACGTGACGATGAAAGATCACATGAGTCTTGAAGCTTCTGGGAAAAACTGTGAACATCAATGAAGAGTCTTGAAGTTTGCTATGAATGTTCTTGAAGAAGGTTCCTGAAGGATGAATTCTGGAGGTTGAAGAAACTCTGGAGTAGAAGATCACTTGAAGAAGTTGATCGGAGAAAACTTGATGAAACTCAAAATCTGGAAAAATGACGATAAGGTTGAGGATCGCCGGAAGAAAATTATTGATGATGTAGACGATCGGTGGATCGGAGGTTGGAGATTGAATGAAGGTTCAGGAAAAAAATCTAGAGGAAATTGTGTTTCCGGCGAAAATTCACGGTGGCCGGAGTAGGTTGGAAAGTAGTTATGGCGGCCGCCGGTGGACAGTTGCGGTGGTTGCATGGCCGTCGGCCATGCAACCGGTGAGCTTCAGTAGGTGGACGCGTGGCAACGATAGTGGAGGAGGGCGATGCATGCGGCCCACGTGGAGATGGAGAGAGAAGGGAAAGTGGTGGCGTGTGTCAGCTTCAATGATTACGCGTGGGGCTCCCTCCTTTCACAACACGTGTCATCTTGCCTTTTATACTGATGAATGCGCTGGAACCTTCTGGAGTATTCTGGAAATACCTGGAAATGGCTGGATCAAGCTGGAACTTTGGACTCTTCTGCTGGACCTACTTCACTGATTGGGCCTGCGAACATTGGGACAAAGCCCAACGAAAAATGAAAAAAAACCCACAAAGAACTGAATTATGATATTCACAAAATGCTGACTAACTAAAACCCCCTAATCTGAAAATTAGACTAAACCCCTATTAACTTTAAAATTCTAATTAACCCCTAATTAACTCTAAAAAAATCTCTAATAAATTCTAAAAAAAAATCTATATTATTCACAAATGATTAAAATCTATTTAATCTCTAATAATATCCTATATTATTCTAAAATGAAAAAATCTACATTAAAACTCTATTTATTAATGGAAGGTCTATATTCTACCTCTAAAATTAAAACAATTAATTTCTATTAACAAAACTATTCTATATTATTTAAATCTATTTAAAAATCCTATTAAACCCTAAAATGAATTTAAAATCTATTTATTCTATAAAATGCTAACAAATGATTTAAAAAGAATTAAAATATCAAAAATTCTATTAAATCCTAAAAATGATTTAAAAACTATTTAAACCCTAAAAAATCCTATAAAATCCAGAAAAATCAAGATAATTCCCAGAGGGACAAAATAATCACCAAACGACACAAAAATAATCGGTAAAAATAAACGGGCACCGAAATATCCCAAAAATACGATTCTACTGATCAAAAAAAAAAACACCTGAAACACGAGACGGGAGCTGTGATCCCTGATAAAATCAAAACAAATGAACAATGCAATGTATGCGATATGCAGATGCGAATGCGATTATGCGTCGAAACATCGAGCCAAATGCGAGACCCGGTTGGTCAAATTTTGGGTGCAACACTAGTGTGAGTCTCATGCCATTATCGATTTTCAAAAAGCTGGATATTGGAAAAGTGAGCGATACAGGAACAAGTTTGAAGTTTGGCGACCACATAACTAAGATGGCATATGGGCTAGCAGAGGATGTTCTAGTGACAATCGATAGATTCACCTTTCCAGTTGACTTTCAAATCATGGATATTCCAAAAGATGAAGAGACTTCGATCATACTTGGTCGGCCGTTCTTGCTTACTAGTCGGTGCAATATTGATGTGGAAATAGGTACGACCACTTTGAAATCTTTTGATGAAAAATTAACTTTAAAGGCGGTGGAGGTGAAGAAGAAAGGTAAGGAGAAAGAGGTCAAACCTTCGGTTGGGAAGATCAACACAATTAAGAAGGGAGAACAATCAAAACCACTTCAAGTTGCACATATCCCAAAGCCTAACAAACATTATGTGGTGAAGAAGTCAAGCAATAAGGTTTGGAAGTTAAAGTACCCCCCATAACAATGAGGAGTCGACCATCGAGCCATGCGACGTTAAACGAAATGCTGCGTGAGAGGAAACCCACGACTGTTAAGAATTGATGTTGTTTCTTTTTGTGGTCATTGTTTTTGTAGGAATAACCGAGAGTTTACAAGGGAAAACGTGGAAGCAGCAAAGAGTTGCTGCATTACCTGTCGACCCCTCTGTGAGTACACCTCGTCTTCTCTTGTTCTTGAACATTGAGACAATGTTCCGTTCAAGTTTGGGGGAGGTTTTATCGTTTTGAATTTTCAATTTAAGTGCCTTTTTATTTAAGTTCGGTAAAAAACACGTTGAATTCGCCCCATAGGAAGACCATAATTTTTTTTCTTGTGAAGGTTAAAGGTGTAAGGTAGTCAAGAAAGTATTTAGAGTTCAAAGGAAGAGGAGTTTGAGCTAAAGAACTTGAGAAAGTTTGGAAATTGAGGTATAATTTGAACACCCTAGGTTCTCCGGAGTAAGGAAACGAGTCCAACGTGTATATTTGTGCCATAGTACTTGGACTTGAGAAGTATTCCCCGATTTGTTCATTGTGATAGTCCGACATGATTGAAAGAATTGTATATGTTGATTTTGAGAATGACTTGTGGCACCAAAAAATAAATTCTGAATAATGATAGTAAAGACAACCTGTCCTTCTAAGTTGGGTAACCCTCACCCGGTTATTTAGCCTAACGGCGATTGAATCTCTATAGTCGTCCCAAAGTGGACTAATAAACACCTGTGAGCAAGAAAAAGAATAAAGGTGCCACGAAAAAAAGTCTCGAGAAAAATTGCACATGCCTTAATCTGATTATCCGAATGAAAGGGGTAGAAAATCGAAGAAAAGACTTAAGCCCAAAGCATAGTTAGAGAGGTGGCCGAAAGGGGGATTTAGGTCCGTGGTTTTACCGCGGTATGTGTTTATATAATTCCTTGTTTAACGGATGAGTACCGAGAGAGCTGGTTTGAGCCAATCAGAACTAAGACTCACGTATGAGTATTGACACGCCTTACATCCGAGCCCTTCGCTTGATGTGCTGTTTGATTTGAAAGTGTCTATCCAACCTTTTTGCTAGAGGTCAGCAATGGTTTAAGTTTGGGGGAGTTTTATCGGTGGTTTTTACCGTTTGTTTCTGTTAATCATTTGTTATATCTTGTTGCATTTTATTTGTTTTTATTGTATTTTACGCGTTGGTTTGGTGTTTTCACTATTTCTAGGTTCAGGTAGAAAATAAAGGAGAAGCAGAGCAAAAACCGGGGGAAAACATCAAGAATTCGGAAGCGCTTTGGAGTGGACTAGGAGCCTGACACGGCCGCCCGTGTCACCTGACACGGCCCGTGTCAGGATGTGCTTAGAAAAGCCAATTTTGGTGGAAAACAGGGACCTAACACGGTTGCCCGTGTCACGTGACACGGCCCGTGTCAGGACACCTGGAACTTGGAAAAATCACGCGTGAATGATATCAGAAAGCCAACACGGCCGCCCGTGTTGCTTGACACGGCCCGTGTTGGTTAAAACGCCTCATTCCCTATTTTTCTTGTATTTTTGACACTTGTGATCCCTGAGGGTATTTTGGGCATTTCCCTGGTACTGAGTTTGAATGGAGGCTATTTGATACGTGTTTTGAGAAAAGAGAGAGAACTTTTTGGACAAAAAGAAATTTCACGAGAAAGATTTGAGAGATCAAGGTGTTAGGAAACTGAAGGTCCTCATGAGAGGAAGCGATTGAAGATCAAAGCAACCGATTATCTTGTAATGTTTAATCTTATTGTTGATTTTATTTGTATTATTATGAGTAGCTAAACCCCCCAATTCTAGGGGGTGTCCCTGAATTAACTATGTAATGACCTTGTTTCCTTTGAATAATGGATTTCACTGCTTTCTAATCATCGTTGTTATTGTATAATTTTCTTATGGCTTTTCTTATTTTACAAATAAGGATTTGATTTACGGTTAACCTTAGGTTTGGAAAAACGATCGTTAACGCGTTTATACGATAATACTATTGTAGATATTGCCAAGGAATGGGGATACCCTATAGTAACCGTAATGTTTTAGATAAAATATATTGTTTGGGATTGTTCCTATACCGCCAAGGAATTGGGGCATAGGAAGAATCCCAAAGGGTTGTCTGATAAGGAATTAGAGTCAACTAATCTTTAAAACCGGTAATGATTGAATTGAGTAGTGATTTCTGAAAACTAAGGATTAAGGTTATTACAAGGCTTTTCATACACCCTACCCTAGCATGCTTCTCATAACTGTTTAAAACCTTTATTTTACTGCTTTTGCCTTTTGGCTTGATAATTCTAAAGAAACAAACCATAACCACTATGAATTTTTGTTCAATTGCTTTACTATAGAACTTGTATTCGTACGCAGTCTGTGAGATTGATATTCGGGGAATTTCCCCTTATTACTACATCGGTACAATTAGTACACTTGCTAATTTACCGGTCAGATAGCGCTGACTCCAGCTGCTCCATGGTTTGGCATGGGGTTCTGCACGACATTGGGCACGTCGTGAGAAAAGTTTATAGCTTTGCTATCCACCAAATCCTGAACTTTGTGTTTAAACGCCTTGCAGTTATCAATATTGTGACCCGGTGCACCTGAATGAAACTCGCAACAAGCATTGGCATCATACCCAGGTGGTGGAGCACCTGTCAGAGGAGTCATGGTTCTCTTTTGTATCAACAACAACTGTAACAGATGCTGAAGCAACTGAGAATACGACATTGGAGACGCGTCAAATTGTCTATTCACCACTCTACCCCGATTCTGATATCTACGAGGAGAATAGTTCTGATTCTGATTCTATTGTAGTTGTTGTTGCGGTGCTGCAGGAATTGTGATACTCGTAACCTGGGTTTGTTGCTGACGATATTGCTGGCGTTGATTTCTATTCCTATTACGAGAGCCAGACACTGAGTTAGTCTCACCTTCCTTCTTTTTATTGCCAAACGGCTTTCTTCCTCCTCCAGCTGAGGATACTTTGCCAGCCGGAATATTACCAAGCTTAATGCCATCCTCTCCCCAGTGATGATTAGATCAGAAAAGCTATCGGACATGCTACCGATCAACTTTTCATAGTATACGCCCGACAACGTAGCAACGAACATATTAATCAACTCACGCTCCACAATGGGAGGTTGTACCCTAGCTGCTAGCTCACGCCACCTCTGGGCGTACTCTTTGAAGAATTCGTTGTTCTTCTGGGAAAGATTTTGCAGCTGGATCCTGTTTGGCGCAAGGTCGCTATTGTACTGATAGTGCTTCACAAAGGCTTCAGCTAGGTCCCTCCAACTGCGAATATTAAACGGTTCCAAGCTCATATACCACTCAAGAGAAGGTCCAGAAAGGTTGTCTTGGAAAAATGCATCAGCAATTTTTCATCATCTGAGTAAGCAGACATCTTACGATAATAAGAGCACAGATGAACCCGAGGTCAAGTCGCGCCTTTGTATTTATCAAAGTCGGGAACTTTGAACTTCAGCGGTACCTTCAAGTCTGGGATCAACCCCAGATTGGCCATGTCTAGTCCCATGGAATTCTGATTTTTAAAAGATCTCATCTTCTCTTCAATCATCCTAAACCTCTTATCAGCCTCAGACGGCAGTCCAGCACCAACATCGCGCAGAGATAATGCATCTTCCTGCTGATCTTCCTCCCACTGAGGAACATTATTGCCATGCATAACACACACTACCTCAGGGATTCCACCTGCATTACCTCCGCCCGGAGGTATAACTGTTGTAGGAATAGGGGTAGCATGTGGCGTACCATCACCACGAGGAGGATTAGCAGCAGTTCCTCCGTGAAGCACACCATTATTATCAACTCTAGCAATTAATGGATGCACCAAGGTCCTTAGTTGCTCCTGACCATGTGCCACACCCTGCATTATCTCCATAAACTGAGTCATCCTTTCCCTCATCTCCTGCATCTCAGCCTGCACTTGTTCCATTATCCTACGTTGATTCCCTCTGGTACCGTAACGGTGAACTGTGTGATTGTCTATCATGAAACAAACTAACAAACCATAGGAAATAAGGTTAACGGTTCTGATGCACCTGCTATGCAAAAATGTAGAATGATGCAAAAATGCAGACATGTATATATGCCTTAGGGATATTTCCCCCTCGATTCTAGTTCTGAGGATAACAGCATGACATTGGAGAACTCATAGACAAGCATAGAGCAAAACTCCTCATACATAGAACAAAAGCTCAAAAGGCAATATACAAGAGTAACATTGAGTACAATGGAATCAGAAAGAGACCTCAGCCAACAGGTCTGGTGATGGTCAAAATACATCAATAGCACAGAATACACAGAAATGAAAGCTATCAACTATGATGCTGAGACTGAAAATCATCTAGCAGCTCCTTCGTCTCGGGATGATCTGGCCTGATAAGCAATCCCTAAGCAAATCTCGCTGGCTAATTGTGGTCTGTAAACGCTGAGTATAGTCCTCCCAGGCACCCTCACCAAAGACCTCCTCAAGCTTGAACCTCTTCGTATCAGCTCTAGCTCTGTAATCCTCCAAGGTTGCAATAGCTTCATTTAGTCTGCAATCACTATCACATCTGAGTGAAGCTTCAGCTGCAATCTTCTCATCTTTCAAGGTAAGTTGAGTCTTCAATCTAGCAATTTGCAACTTCATTCCGTCCTCACGCTCCTTATTGTTAGTAAGAGTAGCATTCCACTGTGCATTGAACTTGGAGATCTCCAGATAAGCTTTATCCAACTCCTTCGTCTTAGAAGCAATAATGTCGCTGACAGCCTTCAGATCTAAACCCAAACATTCCCGAGCGTGAATTGCTTTGGTCAGATCTATACCCAACTTGTTTACCAACTCAGTTTGCTTCTTAGTTGCATAAGCAGCACCACTTTTCTCACCCCGGAGCTGAGTAATCTCTTCTTCCAACGCCTCATTAGCCTTGCGCAACTCTTATTTCTCAGACCACAATTGATTATGCCTCTGTATGTCAACGGTGGTAGGCTCCTCAATCATCAGAGGATACAAAGGCTCATGAGATGGAAAAGGCATCAATACCCTATCTGCTCTGTCACGGATCCAAGTATTATAAGGGTCATAGGCTCGACTATTACTCTTCCCCAACAAAGCTTTCCCCTTCCGGTGGATGTTGTTCCAAGCTCTCTCAGCTCTAGCCAAAGTATCACCCTCCAGCAAACCAGTGAGATACAGAGATTCCTGTATCTCCTATTCCTTATGAGGATCTCTCAAAGCGTATCCAAACTGTCTCACCAACAGGGATGGGTTATATTTGATGCATCATTTCCTTCCGACCAACGGGACGTTAGGAAATCCACAGCAAGTGATGTTATCGGTAGTCAATCCCATCAACCTCTCAGACCACTCCAAAGTACCTACAATATCAATGAAAGGACCAATCTTGGGGAGATGACTAACAAACCACCTGTAGAACAAAGGTACGCAACAAGATACGTTCTTCCCTCTTTGGTTCTCATTCTTGTAGTGCACACAATGATAAACGTCGCCTAGAAGCATAGGTACAGGATTCCCTGAAGCAAATGTGTGAAACGCATCCAAGTCTAAAAAATCTGGAAGGTTAGGAAACAGCATGATACCATAGATACATAGTGCTAAGATAGCATTAAACACAATCCAACAACCATTTTTGGCAAACTGCTAAGCTTTGTCAATCAAAAAAGGTATAGGAAAACCAGACACCCCACTCCTCTTGGCCAACTTCCCCTTCAGCTCAGAACCATCCCAATACAGAGCAGTAGCAAGCTTAGCCAGATCAGGCTCAGCATCAGTGTGATAAAATGGCATTCGGTCTAAGAGAGGAACACCCAATAACGCATAATACTCCTCTAAGGTAGGTGCCAGTACATAATCCGGAAAAGCAAAGCACCTCAGTTGTGGGTCATAGAACTGCAGAAGAGCATAAAGACCATTTAACTCATATACTGAAGGCTTGCAGACACAGCTCAAAAGCTTCCCATAAGATTGTTTGAAGTCTTCCATCACTTTCTTGTCATCCACAGAGATCAAACTCAACAAAGATTCGATATCATGAGTTGGGAGCTTATATGCCACTGTCTTCTTCCGAAGCTCCATGTCAGACAAAAGAACAAGATCACTAGAATCAGGGATAAAATACGCACCTGCAACATAAATACATGTCAACGAAAATGTAGATGAAAATGCAAATGCACACAGGGGATCAAGATTGTTGTGTTGTTGATTAAGAAGAACCAGTGCTCCGCTTTGGCAATAACATAGCATCGTTACTGATAGGAACCCCCTATATCAAGAACGCAGACTCACACTGCAAAGCGAACTGGGTAGTCTGAAAGTCAAGGTTTCCTGCAATAACCCAATCCTTCTCACAGGTATGGACCTATCACTGACAAGGTTTGGCATCCTATGTGTTCATCAGCGTCAGAGACTTTCGAGAAATGATGATACGTTCACCATTTCTAGTTTGGCATCATAATCTCCCGAAGAGGCCTCACTTAGCTGAATCACAAATGACCGGTCCCCAGAGTCGACAATCCTCAGATCCAAAATCCTCTCAACAGTCCAAAAGACTAGAAAGGAAATCATCAAAGAGAATTTCGTCTGAGCGTGAATTTCATGGGAACTAGTGCATGCAAAGCATACATGTCAACCACTAATTTCCACTTCTAATGCTAGGGTTATACTCAAGACTGGGTTTGGCTTCTCACTCAATGGAACATTCCCACACAATAGTACAACAAAACTGATATATACAATGCTGAAAGTAAAAATGCAATAAAGATAAAGTACAACACATATATACACACCCAAAAGATAAACAAACAAGCGCTAGGATTGACTCGTATAGGGAACAAGAGTCCCCAGCAGAGTCGCCAGCTGACGCATCGCTGCGAAGAGGACCGGCAGAAGACAGAAGAGTCGCCACCGTTTGTTATTTATCCCAAGAGAGGGAAAGGAAACGATCAGAGAAAACCTAATGAAAACGGGAGAAGACATGTCATCGTAACCAAATATCGGGTTCGGGAGTCGGTTACGCAAGGGGAAGGTATGAGCACCCCTCACGTCCGTCGTAATCGACGGGATCCACGCTTGTTGTCTATCTAAAAGAGTGTTGAACTATCTACGATAAAGGCCACAGGGACAAAAGAAAAGAAGAGAGTCTCGATAGAGCATTACCGCTCTATGCCTACGTACTTCCTCGTGTAATGGGAAAGTCAGAGTCAACATAGTTCAGAAAACTACGGGTGAAGGTGGGGGAAGGTATCTCGCCAAGGCATCGCCGTCTTGTGCCTACGTATTTTCGTCTGGTACGAGAAATCAGAGCAAACGTAGTTCGGGATAACAAAGACCACAGGTTGGTT
This sequence comes from Lathyrus sativus, assembly GCA_963859935.3. Lineage (NCBI taxonomy): Eukaryota > Viridiplantae > Streptophyta > Magnoliopsida > Fabales > Fabaceae > Lathyrus > Lathyrus sativus. The sequence goes on from OZ012739.1 coordinate 274,953,199, forward strand.
CAGAATGTTTTAGACCCGAGTAGGGTTAAACCTTAGTTCTAGCAGTTAGGTGTATGCAGCTCGACGATTGGAGACTTCGGCGTTACCTGTTTGCGGTAGAACCAAAAGTTAACAAGACTCTCCTTATGAAAATGGTTTCTAATTAAGATCCCGAAGGATAAAAATATTTGAAGTTTGTTTTTGTGTTTTTTAGACAAAGAAGTGTCTTGAGTTATGGTTTAAAATTCATGTTGCACTAAAGACTATGACTTAGGAGCGAATGTGTCGCATATTGTCCAAAGGATATATGCTAAACACTCTAGACATTTGAGAGGAGGCCCCCCAATCATCATTTCCCAAGTACTTAAGGCTCGTAGCGTGCAACATAAATTATCATTTATTAAGTGTTTTGAAGATGTTTGAAGATGAGAAGAGAGAGACACTCTAAAGGGAGACTAAGACTCAACCTAATGTTCTCATACAAAGTGCACCTATGATTGGGATAAAAGGGAATTCTACCTAATGTTATCATGCATGGGTTCAAGCCTAAGGTATATCATAATCAATCTTTAACAAGAGAGATTAGAGGTCCTAAAGGAACATGGCGAAGAAGAAAGAAGAAGGATGCAAACATCTAATGCACAATTAGAATGAAAGTGGGGGAGGAACAAAGTGTGGGGAAGTAGCCTCCACAAGCACATCTCAACCTCAAGCATGCATATGAGAAGATGCACAAGGATGCAAGCAAAGAAAAGAATGCACACCCACAAACAAGAACACAAACAAGAGTGAGATGAAAAGGGAGAAATGAACTTCCTATAACCATTTGTTATCAATCACCATGCCCAAAGGCAAACCAAAAGAAAAGGAAGAAGCCATGATTAAATGGGAGAATGGTAGGCAATGTGAGGACAGCAAGGAACTCAAATGGGCAACTCAACTAAAGCAACACCATAATCATGCAAGCAAACACAAGAAGATTCCTCAAAGAATCAACACTCATGATATGTTTAAGGTACCTCCAAAGGATGGAATAAACCATCTCAAATGGGAATCAAAGGTCATTGGACAGAAGTGGGGATGAAAGGAGAGAATGAACAAAGCAAAGGATCAAAAACATCAAAAGGAATGCAAGAATAGGCAAGGCAAAAGACCTAGGTCTTAAACAACTTAAACATTTGGAAACCAAATGGAATGCCTAAAAGAAATGCAAACCACAACAAGCATCAAACAATTTTATGACCTATAAATGAGCATTCAAATACATCAACATGTTAGAAGTATAAATCAACAAGAGTTGAGAGCTCAAGGGATCCATAGAAGTCATTTCCCATTCAAACTAGGTCAAATGCATGTGTGAACCACCCTTAGAAGTAACTTAACTTGTAAGATACCTCAAAAATAGGAAAACGGCTCAAAATAAACCAAATAAAATCCTAAAAGTACATAAGAGGGTTGGCAACCAGAGGCCAAAAGATTACAACCAATGTCACTTTACAACATCACCAAAAAATTTGATTCACAAGGGTGCCCCATTGTGAAGGAGGGTTGTCGAGGGTCAACAAGAATGACTTAAAAGTCAAACAAAAAATGATAAAACCAGAGGAAAAACCATCCTATAAAACCCTTCATCTCATCCTTCAAATGAGAAAAAAGTTTCAATCATTGGAGATAAAGATTGATCAAGAAACTAGGCATGAACAAGAAAGAAAAAGAAATAATTCAATTAAAAACAACTCCAAACAATAAATCCCATTTTAATTGAAAAATAAACCAAAAATGAAAATAAAAATTTCCAAAAATTAAATAATACATTAAAGCATCTAAAAATATTTTTTAAGGGATTTTAGCACATTTAGAACTATTTTTAAAAGAATTAAATCAAAACAGAAACAAAATAAAAATAAAATAAAGCAATTAATTTAAACGATGCAAATAACAAGATCTGCAGGCAAAAACATTGGGTTGGGTTAACAAGGGAGTGGAAATAGCGCTGCAAAGCCTAACTCCCTCAGCTAAGTGAAAGGAGGCATTTCACTAAATAAGTTGGCAAGCTGACCAACGCGTAAGCCAGTCAAACGAATCCTGACCGTCCATCAACCAAGGTCAACAGGTCAAAATCACAACACGTCAGCGTGCCTAAAAGAGAACCAGATGACAGAGTTGCTTCTCCGATCGTCTTCTCCGACAAGGCATCCGGAGTTACAGGTTCAAAACACCACCAAATCGTGCGAAATTATATACCAAATTGAAGAGGAACTTACGTAGATCACAAATCCACTGTCCAAATTCATTAATCATGCACAACAAAGGAGAATCGAACGATTGAAAGTAAGAACACATAACTGGAAAATGCATCAAACATCACCAATAACTATCCAGAATTTGCCTACCAAGTATAGGTCTTCAGATGCAGCAGGAATGGCAATGATTCAATGTGTATCATGAGAGAATTTTGAGAAAGAAGAATACCTAACGGAGTCTCTCCGTTGGAGCTTCACGCATGCTTAAGCTTTCTTGAAACTTTGCAGAATCACTCAATGAACTTCAAGAAAGATGATGCTTGCTTTGATTTTTCTTGAAATGGCTTGGATCTCAGTTTTCAATTTTCAAATTGCTCTTGAGTTTTCAAACTTTGCTCTGCTCCTTTCTCCATGAAAATGCATGAATGAATGTTCAAATTTCATTTGGAACTTATATACAATGGATCTATGAGTGTTTGGAGGCCCAATATGGCTTGCTTATGGTGAATTGAAAAAATTCCCAATTTGGAATGTGAGCTTCATGCTTACGTGAAAATGGATCCAATTCCACTTGAATTTTATTTGAATTAGCTGCTGGAAATGTGAATTGATCATGTGGATGGAAATTAAGCCTTAATTTGATCCAATGGTGGAGATTTGATATGAAACTTCTTCTTGAAGTTATTTGCATTTACACGTGAATTTCATACCATGGACAAAAATTGACTTGGGAATTCTTCTTGTTGGACCATTGTGAATCAAAATGAGTACAAACATGGCATGTAAATATTCCAAAACCAATTCAATTGAATTCATGACTTTTAAGTCCATTTCACTTGATTTTCTTCACCAATCTCCTCATCCTTGCCAAATTCACGACAATTTGGTGTTCCATGATGAAATTGAGATCATTTGGAGCAAGTTTCATGTTGATCAAAGTTTCATTTGAAGTGCATAAGTGGATGAAAAGGACCTATGATGAAAATGACCTATAATCTCACTTTCCCAAAATACCCCTGCCTTGAAAGCTTCATAACTTGAGTTTTACATTTGAGATGAGGGACCTCTAGGACTTTTTGGAAATCTAAGATCATGAGGAACAACTTTCACGTTCATCAAAAGTTGAGGTGAAACATGATTATAGGTCAAAATTGTTTTGGAAGTTGGTTGACTTTTGTTGACTGAAAATATGGTTCATTTGAGACCTCTAACTTGTCAACATCATAACTTGAGTTCTAGAAACCCAATGGATGAGTTCTAGTACTCAAAAGAAATCTAAGAACATGCTCTACAAGTCTCTTTTTTGCATAAAAGTTATATTAAGCTTGTACTTAAGATATGTGGTCTTGAAGTTAGGCACTAAACAGGGGATTTTACACTGACAAAACTATGAAACCCTAATTTAGTAACTTCTCACACTCTTGATTCTTCCTGATTTGATCTTGAAATAACATCTTATATTTCTCAACAAAACCATCCATGACTCCAATGAATTGGAATTAAGTCTCAAAATCCTTCAAGTCCTCTGTTAACTTTGCACTAGGCAGATGAAACCCTAGGGACTTGTGAACCCCTGATGATTTGAACTGAGCCCTCTTGCTTAAACCAGGAATCTTTGATACTTTTCTCTTGAGATGCATACCTCTCTTGATCCCCTGCAGATGACAATGCTATGCAAAATGAAAATGCTAAGAAATGAAATGAAAGATAAACCAAGTAAGAAAAAAGGGTGGGCAAATTTTGGGGTACAACAATGGCGAGCAACCTTCCCCACCTTCACCCGTAGTTTTCCGAACTACGTTGACTCTGACTTTCCCATTGCACGAGGCAATACGTAGGCATAGAGCGGTGATGCTCTATCGAGTATCTTTTATTTTCTTTTGTCCTATGAGCCTGTAGCTTAGATAGATAAACACACCTTTCGACTAGATAACAAACGTGGATCCCGTTGAGTATAACGGATGTGAGGGGTGCTAATACCTTCCCCTTGCGTAACCGACTCCCGAACCCGAGATTTCGTTGCAATGACCTTGTCTTTTACCTTTTCGTCAGGTTTTCTCTGATCGTGTCCGTTCCCTCTCTTTGGGATAAATAACAAACAATGGTGACTCTTCTGTTTTTCCGCCGGGTGTTTTTCACAGTTGCGACAGCTGACGACTCTGCTGGGGAAAGATATGGTTCCCTATGCGAGTCAATCCTAGTGCTTGTCTATTGTGCTTCTTTGGGTATTTACTTTTATGTACATTATTTGTTGTATATTACTGCATTTGCATTTTTTTTTATCATATTATGTTGTTGCTGTGTTGTGGGGCGGGTTGTTCCATTGAGAGATAAGCCCAATACCCAGGCTTGAGTATACACATAGGATTAGTATGGAGAGTAGTGGGAGCTTATGTGGCGTTTGGACATGCAATAGCTCGTGTGAAATTCACGTCTAGATGAGGTTTTTCTTTGGAGATATTATATCCTACGCGTCTGGTGCAATTGAGTTGAGGGAGTATCGACTTAGAAAGACTAACGACTCTGGAGACCGTTCATTGGGAAGTCAGCTAAGTGAGGCCACTTCATTTGACTATGATGCCAAACCAAAAATGGTGAACGTATCATCGTTTCTCGAAAGTTTGTGACGCTGATGACCTGCATAGGATGCCGTACCTTTCAAGACTAGAACCCACATGTGAGAGGGGATGGGTTTTGCAGGAAAATTGACCTTCCACCAACCCGATTTTCTCGTCAGTGTGGAATTTTGATCCTGAGTACTCCGGCTTTCTATTATCTCGGTATTCTGATGAGAGCAGAGCTATGGTTGTATTCAGTCAACGGTACAACAACAAGTTTGAGCATTGGATACCTTGATCCCATGTGTGCATCTGCATAATCATTTTGCATTTAACATTGCATGTCTGTGTGTATTACAGGTTCTCGTCTCTCCTTTGATTCTGGTATCGGTCTTCTGTAGATATGGAAGTTGGTAGAAAGAGGATTGTGGTATACAAGTTTCATGCACCTGAGTTGGGACCTTTATTTGGTCTGATTTCCCTGGCTGATCCTGGCGTCCTGGAAACCTTCAGGGAAGATTATGGGAGAATTTTGAATCTTGTCCGTAAGATCACGAGTTATAAGCATGGAGCTATCCGTACCCTATTACAATTTTATGATCCACCACTGCGATGTTTCACGTTCCCGGACTATGTGTTGGTTCAAACTTTGGAGGAGTTCGCGTTCATCTTAGGTGTTCCGATTCAAGATAAGGTGTTGTTCTTCAGTTCCAAAGAAAAAAATAATCTCGAGAAGTTATCTGCCGCTCTTTATTTGAGCGCCTCTGATTTAGTAGACCGTGTTATTAGCATAAACGGAGTTTTCGGCTTTGATTTATCTTTCTTGGTGGATAAGGCTCGAAAGTATGCTAAAAGGGTTGTTGGGTGGTTTTCAGTGTCATCTTGGCTTTGTGCGTCTATGGCATTGTGTTGTTCCCTAATATACCGTATTTTGTGGATCTTGATACTTTTCATATCTCCGCCTCCGGGAATCCTGTACCTACTCTTCTGGGGGATTTGTATCATTCAGTACATTACAAGAATGAGAAGAAAAGATGGAAAATGGTTTCTTGTTGTGTGCCACTTTTACACAAGTGGTTTGTTGATCATCTTCCTCGCTCTGGAGCTTTTGTGGATTTAGCGAACCCGTCTAAATGGTCAAAGAGGCTTATGGGTAACAGAAAAGGATATTGCCTAGTTCAATCGAGACTTGCTTGGTCGTGAGCTTATCTTTAGTTGTGGTAGCTTTCCTAATGTGCCTTTGATGGGGAGGAAAGGAGGAATCAACTATAATCCTTCTCTTGCAGTGAGGTAGTTTGGTTATGCTTTGAGAGGACCTCCGAAAGAAGAAGAAGTGCAGGAATGTCTGTACTTCACCGGTGTAGCGAATCCTTGTATTTTGGCCAAATTCGTGGACGCATGGGGCAAAATTCACAAGAAGGGAAAGCTTTCTTTGGGCAAAGGCAATTGTAGAGCCTATGACCCTTACTTGGAGTGGATTCAGAAGAGAGTTGGGAAGGTTCTATTGTCGTTTCCTGTCGAAGAACCATTGTATCCTTTAGTCATTGAGCAGCCTACTACGGTCGGCATCCTGAGGTTTGACGAGCTTTGGGTAGAGAAGGAAAAGTTGCGCAAAGAGAATGAAGAATTGAGACAAGAGATCGGTCAGCTGAAGCATGATAAAGGTGAAGCTGTTTATTTGGCCAAGACAAAGTCAGAGTCATTGATCAAATTGGAGAAAGAACTTGCTGATCAAGTACAAGTACGAGAGCGGGTCGGTCATGATTTAAAAAGCACCTGCAACATTTTAAAGTGCAAGAAGGAGGATTTAGATAGAGCATATCTGAAGATATCCAAGTTCGATGAGCAGTGGAATGCTACTTTGACCGCCAACAAGAGTAGAGAGGATCAGCTTCATACTCAGGTCGATAAGTTGAAGGCATAACTCAAGGCTAAGGAGAAAGTGGTATTGATAGAATCGTTCTGCTAATGCACGATTGAGCAGAAATACCAGGAGACTTTATCAACACTTGAAGAGCTCAAGATACGCGCAGAGGTGAAGAAACCCAAGCTTGAAGATGTCTTCGGTGAAGATTCTTGGGAGGATCATTGTTGTTATCTTCGGGATGTGATACACAAAAGGGATATCCTCATCCGAGAGTTGGTTGATAGACTAGATCATCCAGATACAAAGGAGATTCTTAGGGAGGCTCAGGCTTGGGGCAAAGATCATGACTACTAGGAAGGCTTATCTTTTGTAGTTTCTTTGTTTTTTGTATCTTGATCATCAATAGAGATGTTGGATGAGATCAATACCTCTTTGTATGCGACTATTCCTCATTTGGTTGTATTGGCTCAACTTTATCTGATATATGAGAAGATTATCATGGTGTTCTTATCCATCTCTGTTGTTCTTGTTTATGGAAACTAGAATCAAGGGGGAGATCTCCCTGTAAATACATAGACATGTCTGCATTTTGCATTTTGCATTTTCATTTGCATCACAGGTGTTGTCGATGGCCTTCTGTTCCTAACTCTGCTTGGTTTTCTTTAGTAATAGGATTGACGAGTTCAGTTTCCACAAGTATTCAACTCGAGGGAGTCAGTGAAGAGTAATGGATCAGGTTCAAGCTGAATTGCAGGAAGTCAGGGCTCGTATGACCCAATTCATGGAGCTGATGCAGACTGTTGCTAGTGGGCATGAACAATTAAGAACTATGGTCCAGCCATTGATAGCACGGATTAACGAAGAGGGAATTATGCACGGAGGAGTTGGTGTTATTCCTCCAGCGATCGGTGGATTTGTTCCACAGGGTATTCCTACTGTTGTCATACCTTCAGGGGGAGGTGTTGCGAATGAGAATGGTAATGTTGCTGGTAATGGATGTGTGTGCGATGTGCACGGGGTTGCTGGCCCTCATTGGGAAGATAACCAGGATGATGTCTTTTTCATGAGAGATATGGAGGGTGGTTTACCAACTGAAGCTGACCGAAGGTTTAAACTGATTGAGGAGAAGATGAAGTCTTTTGAGAATTAGAACTCTTTGGGTCTCGATATGTCAGATCTTGGTCTAGTTCCTGGGGTCAGGATTCCTCCCAAGTTTAAGGTACCCAATTTCAAAAACTATAAAGGGACGACCTGTACAAGAGTGCATATTTGGGCATATTTCAGGAAAATGTTCGCTTACTCCGATGATGAAAAACTGCTAATGCATTTTTTTCCAAGATAGTATGGCAGGGGCATCTTTGGAATAGTGATCTAGCGCCGAACAGAGTATAATTGCATAGTTTGTCGCAGAAAAGTAATAAGAGCTTCAAGGAATATGCCCAGAGATGGCGGGATCTAGCTGCAAGAGTGCAACCCCCTATGGTAGAAAGGGAGTTGAACGACATGTTCATGGCGTCGTTGCCTGGTCTGTATTTTGAGAAGTTGATAGGATGCATGTCTGCAATGTTTTTTGATCTGGTAATGGCTGGTGAAAGAGTTGAAAGTGGGATTAAGTCTGGGAAGATTCCAAATGGTGATGGATCCTCTTCAAGAGGAACAAAGAAACCATATTCAGCGAACCCCAAGAGAAGGGAAGGGGATGCAAACGCTATTTCTCACAAGGGTAAAGGTAGAGCTCAGTCCCGTTATAATCAACAGGTTGTTACTGTAGATATCCCGGCCGCAACTCAGCAGCGAGTTAATGTTCCTCAACCTTATAATGCTAGACGCAGAACGGTTGATAGAAAGTTCGAGAATCCTCCAATGCCATATTCTCAGTTGTTACAACATCTGCTGCAGTTACAGCTAGTCTAGAAGAGGACTATGGCTCCTCTCATTGGTACACCACCTCCTGGTTATGATGCAAATGCCATATGTGAGTTCCATTCTGGCGCCCTGAGCCATAATATTGACAATTTCAAAGCCTTCAAGCACAAAGTTCAGGATTTGCTTGACTCCAAGGCTATCAACATCACCAACGATGGGCCTAATGTGAATCAAAACCCGATGCCAAATCATGGGGTGGCAGGGGTTAATGTTGTTATTGAGGGAGAGAAATAAAATCTGATAACCAATGTTAGGGATTTGAAGACTCCATTGAGCTTTGTGAAGGCTAGGTTGTTGGAAAAGGGGATGTTTCCTGGTTGTTCTACTGACTGCTCATAATGTGAAGTGCAGCTTGAGGGTTGTGATCTTTTGAGGAAAGGTGTTCAGAGAATGATTGGTGAGGGTCGTTTACAATTTGACAAGGTTGTAAAAGATGATGTTGAGGATAACGTGAGTAATGATGGAAGCGAAGTTGCTACGATCTCTATTTCGTACCGGACAATCAACATTTCAGCGCCTACTAGGCCAACTCCGGTTGTCATTACTGTACTTGGACCTGTGCCATATGAGAGCTCTAAAGCCATCCCATGGAACTATGGGGGAGAGGTGTTCTGTAATGGGCAGAGACAAGAATGGACAACGCCTACAGATGGAAGTTCGTCGATTGAGAATATAGGTGGTGTCGGAGGTAATACCAGAAGTGGTAGGATCTTTTCTCCACCAGAGGTTAACATTGATAAGAATGACAAAGGTAAGGGTAAGGCCGTAATTGAGGAGAATGTCCAACATCAGGTTGGTACTGATGTCTTTTCGAAAAACACGGAGGAATTTATGAGGCTCATCCGGAAAAGTGACTCCAAGATTGTGGATCACTTAAATCTGACTCCTTCGCAGATTTCCATTCTGTCATTATTGTTGTGTTCGGAGGAACACCGCAATGCTTTATTGAGAATCTTGAATGTAGCATACGTACCCCAGGAGATTTCTATCAATCAGCTAGAGGGGGTAGTAGCTCATGTAAATGCCGGTAATGGTCTTGGTTTTACTGATCTGGATTTGACTCCTGCCCGGAGAAACCATAATCGTGCTTTGCACATATCTGTGGAGTGTAGAGGGTCTTTGATGATGCATGTCCTGGTCAATACAGGATCATCCCTTAATGTGCTTCCAAAGAAGGCGTTGATGAAATTGGATACTCTAGGTTTGATATGTGTTGCACCCCAAAATTTTACCAACATTTCTTTACCTAGCTTGTGTTTCATTTCATTCACATTAGCATTATCATTTGCATTTCATTGACATGTATGCAGGAGATCAAGAGGTATGATTACCAACCAAGAGCTATACAAGACTATGAAGCTATCCAAGAAGGTTATTCAAGTGTTCAAGGGTTGATATCCTTGTCAGAGAAGTGAAAAGATCCTCAGAGAGAGTGGTTGAAGCCAAGTGTGTAGGTCTCCTAACTTGAGAGTTGTGAGAAGCCATCATATGATTTTGAGGTCATGGAGATGGACTTGAAGCCTTGAGAGAGCTCATGAGATGTCTTGAAAGCCATCATGAAGCCTAGACAGGTCATTGTGCAAGATTAAGAAGCCTCAGCCATGAGTGGTGTAATTAGGGTTTGACTAGGTCAACCCTAGGTCAACTAATGATTTGGAGAGGGTTGAGACCTAATTCAAGAGCCATGTGATCATGGATTGATGCATTGATATGCTATAAGGATGATTCCAAGGTCAACTCATCATGATTGAAGAGTTTGAGGAGTTTCAAGTTAGGGTTTCTAGGGCTTGACAGTGTAAAATCCCCTAGTTTGACCCCTATCTTCAAGGCAGTTTAGCTCAAGATGTGATTGTCATCTCATCTTACCCCCAACATGAATGCTGTATAGCTTGTTCTTAGATTTAATTTGAGTACTAGAAGTCCTTGATAGGATTTGTAGAACTCAAGTTATGACTTTGACAAGTTACAGGTCATCTGAGGTATGTGAATCTGGGGCCTTGAAGGTTACCCAACTTGCATCAAACGTTTTCCCAAGAAGGATGATTCCTATGAACTTTTGGTCAACATGAATGTTGTTCCTTATCTTCTTAGATTTCTAGAGAGTACTAGAAGTCCTTGATAGGATTTGTAGAACTCAAGTTATGGCTTTGACAAGTCAAGGGCATTTTGGTCATTTGGAGATTACAGGTCATTTCAACCATAAAGCCATAACTCCTATTTCCAAGCTTCAAATGGAAAAATCTTCAACATCAAACTTGTTCAAAATGATGTTTTAAGGCTATTAAGGAGGTAATGAGATGATCGAAAGGCTTGTAGCTCAAAGTTGCAAAAATAACCTAAAATAAGGGCATAAGTTAAATAAACCAAAGTTGGAAATTGATATTTTCAACCTACACATCCAAACCATGGTATGTAATATATCATTTTGACTCTAGAAAACATTTTAAGAACAATGGTTTAGCCACATTTTTGAGTTGAGATTCAATTTATGGACTTGCTTTGAAAAGCACTTACTTGCATATTAAGCAACACTTGCAAAACTCAAAATCAAGGCATGAGCAAGGCTTTTTGCAAGCTAAACACCTATAATATCTCACTTGGGGAGATTTTGGGATGAGAACAAGTTTCTGCACCAAGGGAAACAGAATTGAGCATGTCATGTTACATGATTGAAAATCTCATGACATGAGAAGTGGAAAATCTCATTGGAAGGATCTAGAGGGTTCTAGATCATCCAAACTTCATCTATATATTGAGTAGAGATGATCCATTGAAGGGGTTGGTGATCATTGAAGGAGAGAGCTTAGTTTGAGATTGAAATTTCATAGCTTGCAATTGAAATCGGTTTCACCAAATTCTCCAGTTTCCTTCCATTTTCTTGATTGATACTTCTTCCATGGATGTCAAGGAGTGATTCCAGATCATTTTCAAGAAGAATTGGTGGTCAAATCGTGTATGAGCAAGTGATTTTCAGAACCTGCAACTCACCATCGGATTCCAAGATTCAAGCACTTTCAACTAGTTCTTTTGCATACAGAAGCAAGAAGAAGGTTCATTGAAGGTGTCTGCAAGATTGTAGAGCTTGGATTGGAGGTTTCATGCATCTGTTCATCCAAGATTTTTAGGTTGGTAGCTTTCTTCCTCAGGCATGATTTAGGTAGAATTAGGTTGAATTAAGGTGTTAGATTTATTGTAGAATGGTGTAGGATGGATTTCAGATAGTTAATTGAGGAGTTAGAGACAAATTAGGTGAATTGCCATTTTCGGTTGAGATTGGGATATGGTGAATCTTGAGGTTTCAGAGGAAACTAAGGGTATGGTTGAATTCGTGGCAAGATTTGGAATGAATTTCATGTTGTGACCATTTGCAATGGAGGCCTGTAGAGAGAACTAGGGTTGGGGAAGACGACCGGAGCTCCACCGGCGGTGGCCGGAGCTGGGCGCGAAGTTGCAGAGGTTTGAATGGAGAAGATGACTCTGGGACCATTAGATGATGGTTTGACTTGGACTTTGAGGCTGATCCAATGGCCACGTTTTAAACTTGAGTTGTGAAGGATTCTGATGAATGAAACGCACCGTTTCATATATTCAGGCGTTTTGGGCTTAGTGAACTAAATGTTATCCACACCCCCACCCACAAGCCCATTGATGATTTTAACTGAATCTGATTACTATTGGCACCGCGCGCTTGTTTATTTTTATTTGATTTTCTTTTAATTTTCATTTTATTCATGGTTCTTGAAAAATTCATAATAAATTGAAAATTAATCCAATTAAAACCATTCTTTTTGCATTCTACTCATGATTGAGTCTATTATTTTTTAGAGAAAAAATATTTCCATTTCATGTAATTTCTGATTTAATTAGAATTTTATATTTTAATTGATATTAAAATGATTATGTTTGATGCATATTTTTGTGGAATTTTGTATGATCTCATGGTGATGATTTTGAGCCTAATTTTGTGTGTGTGATTAAGTTAGAAAAGTATGCTCCCATAGTGTTTTTCTCACATTTTTGTGATGAAAATAGGTGTGCTTTCTAGATTGATATTTAGGTGCCTCCTTTTAGGGTTTTAGGGTTGATACCTTGTAATGTAGAATTTAGTTCTAGGTCTAATTTGATGGTTTGATCTCTGAAATTATTATGGTAGAGTCATGATTGACCTAGGTTCCCATAGTAATTTTTGTAGGATTTTAAAATTGATTTTAGTATTTTAGTTAGGACTAACTTTAGTACTGGGTTTTAGGTGATCCTAATTTACTAATTCAACTACTTTAACTTCCTTAGTCCCCTTAGACTAGGGTTTGTGCTTGGTTTGCCTTTGATTGATATTGAAGACAAGTTGAAGACAAGATGAGGATGCTTGAAGTTGCTTGAAGTTGCTTTGAGCTTTGGATTTGTTGGTGCCTGAAGGTGTCTGATGAAGATTAGGAGATAGGAGATAGGGAGAGCCTTGTAGTTAGAATGATTTCTTTCACAAACATGGAAAGCATCTTGTGCTTCCATTCCTCCCAATGACTAAAAGTCCTTCTCAGATATTCACATCCTTTGGAAGGATGAGTGGCTTTCTTTGGTTGTGAGTAAGCTGTTTATCATTTCCTCTCATCTTGTTGAATCAATGGCCTTCTGGTTTGAGTATCTTGAAAGATGTTAGACTTGAGTTTGAAGATGAGGACTTCATTGAAGAGTGTGTAAGAGGATGATTCCTTGAGCATTGCCATTGCAGCTAAAGCTTGAAGAGCTTGAAGAGCAAGTTGATACTTGAAGATTCAATGAAGATTGAGTGAGAGCTGAGGCTTAAAGATTGAAGGATGAAGTTGACACTTCCATGTGATCAAAGATTACTCTAAGAAGCTGAGGCTTGTAGGAGAGGAAGACCAAGTTGATACTGGTAAATCAAAGAAGGCTGAAGCTTGAGGACTAAGTTGATAATTATGAAGAGGATTCAATTGAGATTGAGTGTATAGCTGAAGCTTGAGGAATAAAGGATGAGTTGACACTTACTGATGCATTGAGAGCCTGAAGGAATCAAGTTGATACTTGTAGTTATGAGTGAAGCCTGAAGGTGAAATTGACTGAGAAGCTGAAGCTTGAAGAAAGAGAATAAGTGGACACTTATGTTTGATGGGTTGAAACCCTGGAGAAACAAGTTGATATTTGTCATGAAAGATGATAGCCTTGAAGGGTGGTTGAAGTCTGAAGACTAGATTGCAGTTAGAAGTCTGAAGTCTGAAGTCTGAAGACTAGTTGAAGTCTGAAGAGAGGGGTTGATCTTCTTTCTTGTCTGTTTTCTTTTCTGTGCTGATGTGCCTTGTTTGACTTGCTTGATGCATTAGAATAAGTCCATGATTAGACTAACTTTAATCTAGGAGCATGATTGCACTAGAGGTTGGGTGACTCCCTCTGCTTGTATTTTTACTGTATGGCTTTGCTTGCGGGTATTCGGTAGAGCCCAGCTCCCTTGCCCATGTGGTTTATTTTGCTTGATAGCATGTTTTATTTTCTTCTGCATGATTGCAGTTTACTGTATTTTGCTTGATAGCATATTGTTCTTTTCTGTATGATTACAGTTATGCATATCTGGCTTGAGGTTGAGATGAGATTGTGGAGGCTGCTGCCCCACATACATTTCCTCCCTCACTTGCATTGCATGCATTTTACTGTATACCTGTTTACTGTTTCAGCTGATGTTTTATCTGTTTCTGTTCATCATTGACATGATCCCTTAGGGCTCTCACTTCCTTTGATAAGGAAGTGATGATAGAACTTTAGGTTGAAACCTATGCATGATAAATTCTAGGAGATCCCTGTTTCAAACCTCAACCATAGGATGAATCCTTGGCATGACAACACTAGGACTTGATAGTCTCCCTTTAGCTGAGCCTGTTCTCTTCTCATCTCAAAATAGTTTAAAATACGGTAATCATGAATGATTTCTTTCGTACGTTACGAGCCTTAAGCTATCTGAGAAAGGATTGTTGGAGAGTTTCTTTTCAACAGTCTGGATGTTTAGTATGGCACCCTTTGGGTGACATGCGATGCATTCACTCTCAGGTCATCGTCTTTAGTGCGATTGAAATTGCAAACACAATAAAAAACACTTCTTTCATAAAAGACAGAAAACAAACGTCAAAGCTTTTTTCCCCGTGGGCCCATAAGTCAAAGGAAAGCTTTTCTAAAGAAAAGAGTGTCGTTAAACTTCAGCGCCAACGCAAACAGGCTTTGTCCCTAACTGCTGGAACTGCTGTTTAACCCTACTCGATAAAACAGATGAATCTGAATCCCCGTAATCCGTATTAGCCCGAACTATGTAAGCTCTGATCTCTCATACCTGTTGAGAGTACGTAGGCACAATACTGATGTATTGGCGAGCCACCTTCCCCGTAACCCGTAGTAGGTCGAACTACGTTGACTCTGATTTCTCATTCTCTGATGAGAATACGTAGGCATAAAGTGCGACGCTTTGCCGAGTCATTTTTATTTTCTGTTTAAGCCAGCCTTGATAGGTAGATAGATAAACCAACTCGTCCAGTAAAAACAACAAGCGTGGATCCCGTCGAGTACGACGGACGTGAGGGGTGCTAATACCTTCCCCTTGCGTAACCGACTCCCGAACCCAGACAATGGTTGCGATGACCTTGTCTTATACCTATTTGTAAGGTTTTTCCGATCGTTTCCTTTCCCGTTTTGAGGGATAAATAACGAAAGGTGGCGACTCTTCTTTTCTGTCGGCACCTTATTTTCGCAGAAGCGACAGCTGGCGACTCTGCTGGGGACTTGATAGTTTCCTGGGATCCAACGTCCCGTATGCGAGTCAGTTTGGGGATCCGACGTCCCCTGCGAGAGTCAATCCTAGCGCTTGTATGATTACTTGTTAGGTTGTGTTTATCGAATTTTATTTCCCGCACTTTATTTTCAGTATGATATGATTATCTGTGCTGTGGTGGGAGGGGCATTCTGATGAGTGAGAAGCCAGACCCAGGCTTGAGTGAACATAGCATTAGTTGTGGAAATTAGTGGGCGCGTGCTTGCTTGGCAGGCACTAGTGTCTCATGAAATCCACGCTCAGACGAGGTTCTCCCGGTTGGCTTCTTTTTCAACCCTTTGGGTTGAGGGGGTTGTTGGTTTGGAGGATTGTCGAATCTGGGGACCGATCATTTGTGATTCAGCCGAGTGAGGCCGCTTCATGAGCTGGTGATGCCACACCTTCTGGGTATCGTATCACCCCTCTTGAATGTCTGTGACGCTGATGAACGCATAGGATGCCGAACTTGGGTCAGTTTAGGTCCATACCTGTGAGCAGGGCTGGGTTTATTGCATGAAACTTTGACCTTCGGACTACCTGGTTTTCTTGATAGTGAATCAGTTTCGTTGGTACCAGAGGTTCTCATCAGATATATGATTGTTCTTGACAGAGCAGAGTTATGGTCCTGTATCAGAGGACCTTATCTTCAGAGATATGTATTTGTTCTTGACAGAGCAGGTTTATGATTGGGATCAGAAGATCTCATCAGCAGATGTATGGTTGTTCTTGACAGAGTAGAGTTTTGGTCATCAGATGTGTGTTCTTGACAGAGCAGAGTTTTGGTCATCAGATGTGTGTTCTTGACAGAGCAGATTTTTGGTCCTGTATCAGAGGTCCTTATTATCAGATGTGTGTTCTTGACAGAGCAGAGTTTTGGTCGTCAGATGTTTGTTCTTGACAGAGCAGATTTATGGTCTTATATGTGTGTGTTCTTGACAGAGCAGATTTGTGGTCCGATACCAGGATTTTCTTCTTATCAGACATAGTGGTTGTTCTTGACAGAGCAGCATCATGGTTTTGTTGATACAGAATCTCCATATCACAGTTGCCTTGATCTCCTGATGCATGATTGCATTTTACATCGCTTTGCATACTCATTTGCATTTCATTAACGTGTGTCTGTGTTGCAGGTACCGTTTCCCTGATCCAGGATTTCTCGCCTCCTATTGTATTGTTATGGGTTATTTGAGGAAGACCGTGGCTTACAAGCTCCCTGCCCCTGATGTGGTTCAGCTGACCGATTTGATTGCTTTAGCAGATGATTCTGTGAGAGATGAGTTCAGAAAATCTTACGGCAAATTGCTCAGTTTGGTTCGCAAACCTTCTGCGTTCGAGTTGAATGGGTTGCACGCTCTGCTACAGTTCTACGATCCTTCGTTGAGATGCTTTGCCTTCCAGGATTTTGTTCTCGCACCCACGTTAGAGGAATATGTTGATTTGTTAGGTGTGCCTATCAAGAGGCAGATACCTTTTATTCATATGGATGCTGAGCCTGATCTGGATGCCTCCGAGTTGGTATTGTCTAATTGGAACAAGGTTCCTGGTTTCTCCTTGCAGTTCTTAGTGGGAAAGGCCCAGCAGTGCGCCAAAGACGGATGTTGGGTCGTGTTCAATGCCATCCTCGCTCTGTGCATATATGGCATCATTCGGTTCCCCAATATGCCCGATTTTGTAGACTTCGACGCCTTCCGCATCTTTGCTTCAGGGAATCTGGTCCCTACCTTGATAGGAGATGTCTACCATTCCATCCACTACAAAAACGAGAACAGAAGGGGCAAGAATGTCTCGTGTTGTATGCCCTTGCTTTATAAATGGCTTGATAGTCATCTACCCAAGAGGGGTCCCTTTGTTTCATCTGCCGCCACAGCTGAGTGGTCCGAGCATTTGATGGGTCTATCAGCGGAGGATATTGACTGGTTTGACAGAGATAGGTTGGGTACCGAGATTATCTTCAGCTGCAGCGAATTTCCGAACGTGCCTTTGATAGGCAGGAAGGGTTGTATAAACTATAATCCGTCTTTGCTGGTCCGACAGTTCGCGCATGCTTTGAGAGCTCCGCCGAAGGGTGAAGAGGTGCAGGAATCTATGTACCTCACTGGTCTTCTAGAAGGGGATATGTTGTCTAAGCTTCAGCGCGCTTGGAATGGCATCAATAAGAGAGGAAAACCATTGCTGGGGAGAAGCAATAATCAAGCCATCCCTCCGTACGTGACGTGGATCAGAGCCAGAGCCGATGCTATAGGGATGCCGTTTCTTCTTGCCAAGCCAGAAAGCCTTCCAATGATTGAAGAGCCTACTACCGTTCTCATTCAGCAACATAATCGGGTGTTAGCTGAGCGAGATGAACTGAAGCGGGCAAATGAGGAAATGGAGAAAGAATTGACGCAGCTCAGAAGCGAGAGAAACGAAGCTGTTCATTCCTTCAAGAGGCAGACAGAGCTGGTGAACCAGCTGGGGACATACTTGACTAAGCAGATAGCCGAGCGTGAACGCATGGGTCGAGACTTCAAAGCTATCAATGATGTACTGGCCACGAAGAAGCAGCACTTGGACGAAACGTATCGGAGGATATCCAAGTTCAACCAGCACTGCAAGGCCTCCCTAGCCACCAGGAAAGAGAGGGAGGATAAGCTGATGCAACAGATCTCCAAGCTGAAAGCTCAGGTGAAGGCTAGTGAGAAGAGGTTGGATGAAGAAACCGCTCGCAGATATGCCACTGAAGGCCAGCTCAATAGAGCTCTCGCTAACCTGAAGGAGCGCAAACTGATGTTTGAGTCCAAGAAGCGGAAGTTAGAAGATTGTTTCGGCGAATGAGCATGGGAAGATTCGATCGAAGGTCTTCAATACACCATTATGCAGAGGGAGCTACTCGTCGAAGGGTTACTCGCTCGGCCTGATCATCCAGAAACGAAGGGGTTGTTAGAAGAGTTTCGTGCCCGTGGCCGTGCTTGACTATATTTGTATTCCTTTTGTTTGATCATCGTTGCATGCTGACCATCACCAGGCTTGTTGGTTGGGGTCATGCTATTGATTCGTCTTGTACTCACCGATGTTGTGTACTACCTTGATGGGCTTTCTTTATATATGAGATTGTTGTTTCCATGACAGGACTCGGACTTCTTATTATTAGCACTGGCACTCAAGCACTAGGATCGGGGAGACCTCCCTAATGCACAGACACATGTTTGCATTTGCATGAAGCATTTGCATAACGAGCACTTTGTCGTTTTTTCCTAACCCTTTTGTGTTTTCAGGTTGTTTCAGGATTGATCAGAGACCTATTCACCGCTATCCGATAAGAGCAAATCAAACCAGAATCATGGAGCAAGTGCAAACTGATGTTCAAGAACTCCGCGAAAGAATGGACCGTTTCATGGAGCTCATGCAAGCGGTCGCCAATGGCCAGGATCCGCTCAGAACTTTGGTTCAGCCTCTGATTTCAAGGGTTGATAGCAATGGCGTACTCCATGGTGGGTCTGTTCCAACCCCTCCACCAGTTGAAACTCCACAGAATGGCGTCCCCGTGACCGGGGGGAATGGCAGTGCCAACGGCAATGTGATAGCTAACATGGGACTCAACGGCAATACGACGGGCGTCGGTAATGGGAGTCTGGAAGCTAATGTCAATGTTGGGCTGGGCAATGGAAATGCAGGTGTTGGGAATCTGTTTGGGCCTCAGCCGTGGTTAGAAGACCGTCAAGACGATGTGTTCTCTCAGAGAGGTGCTGAAGGGGAGCTGACTGCTGAAGCACGGCTAAGGTTCAAGGCACTCAAGGATAAGATGAGAAATATCGAGAACCAGAACACCCTGGGCGTTGATATGTCCAAGTTGGGACTGATTGCTGATTTCAAGTTGCCTCCCAAGTTCAAGGTACCTGACTTTGAAAAGTATAAGGGCACCACTTGCCCTCGCGTCAACCTAAGATCGTATTACAGAAAGATGTCAGCTCATTCTGAGGACGAGAAGTTGCTGATGCACTTCTTTCAAGACAGTCTGTCCGGACCATCCCTCGAATGGTACATGAGTCTGGAGCCTACCAGTGTGCGCACGTGGAAGGACCTTGCTGAAGCGTTTGTGCACCACTACTAATACAATAGCGACATGGCCCCGAACCGAGTCCAACTGCAGAATTTGTCGCAAAGGAACAACGAAGGGTTTAAGGAATACGCCCAGCGGTGGCGTGAGTTGGCAGCCAGGGTTCAGCCGCCGATGGTTGAACGTGAGCTTGTGTAGATGTTTGTAGCCACCCTCCCAGGGGTTTACTATGAGAAATTGGTCAGCGGTATGTCCAGAACCTTCTCAGATCTCATTATCACGGGTGAGCACATTGAAAATGGGATCAAACTCGGAAAAATTCAAGGTGATTCATCCTCAGCTGGAGGAGGCAGAAAGAAACCTTATGGCGGCAAAAGACGGGAAGGAGAAACGAGCGCCGTGACCAACGCTCGAAGGAAGGGTAAAGGCCCTCACCAACAGGTGGCCAGCATAACTATCCCGGCAGTTCAACAGCCGCAGCAGCAGCAGCAGCCGAATCAACAAGGGTACAGAAAGTATCAGAATCGGGCACCTCTGTCGAGCCGTCACCTCGAGACACCGCCCATGTCGTACGCGCAACTATTGCAGACTTTGCTTCAGCTACAGTTGATCCAGAAGAGAACGCTGGCTCCCTTGACAGGGGCACCTCCGCCAGGTTATGACGCGAATGCCACTTGCGAGTTTCACTCAGGGGCACCAGGCCACACGATAGCGAATTGCAAAGCCTTCAAACACAAGGTGCGGGACATGGTGGACACTAAGATCATCAACTTCTCAGATAGTGTGCCAAACGTCACGAAGAACCCTATGCCGAATCATAGGGGAGGTGGAGTAAATGCCATTATTGAAGACGAGAGCTCGGATTTGTTGACTGACGTCAGAGATCTGAAGACGCCGCTTAGTTTCATTAAAGCTAAGCTGATGAAAAGAGGTTTCTTTCCAGGATGCGGAGAGTTGTGTATGGGTTGTGCTACTAGTCCTGATGGATTGAAAAGTTGATAGAGGGAATCCAAAGTCTGATGACTGAAGGGATTTTACGGTTTAGCCGGAGAGTCGAATGTGGATCGGGAGAGGTAGTGCTGAAGCAAGATGATGAGGTTGCCACCATCACCATCCCTCGCCAGACGATAACTATTTCTGCACCCAGGCCGCCCACGATTACCATCACCAAAGCTGGGCCGATACCTTTTGAAAGCACTAATGTTGTCCCATGGCATTACGGGGCAGAGGTCTACTGCAATGGACAGAAGTTGGAGCTAGAACCGTTTGGGCCGTATGTGGAGAACCTTGCGGGAATCAGTGGTATCACTCGCAGCGGAAGAGTGTTTGCACCACCTGAGGTCGTGGCGGATAAAGTGGACAGAGCTGATGCAATTGATAAAGGTAAAAGTAAAGTCGTTGAAGAGATCCCGCGTGGGGTAGAAAAAGACTTACTCGTTAAAGATGTCGAGGAATTTATGAGGTTGATTAAAAAGAGTGACTACAAGATTGTGTATCATCTCCATCAGACACCCTAGAAGATTTCCATCCTGAACTTGTTGCTGTGTTCCGAAGCACACCGCAACGCACTGCTGAAGGTTTTGAACGCCGCATATGTACCGCAGGAAATATCGGTAAACCAGCTGGAAGAGGTCGTAGCCCACGTGAATGCTGGAAATGGGCTGGGGTTCACTGACCTAGAGCTGACGCCGAAGGGGAGGAATCACAATAGTGCCCTGCACATCTCGATAGAGTGTAGGGGAACGATTATGTCTCACGTGTTGGTGGACACAGGGTCGTCACTCAATGTTCTTCCGAAGACGGCATTAATGAAGTTGGATACGCATGGAGTGATTTGCACACCCAGTGATCTGGTGGTGAAGGCGTTCGATGGAACCAAACGCCATGTTTTCGGGGAGGTGACCCTGCCAATCCAAGTCGGGCCGGAAACGTTCGACGCAGTCTTCTACATTATGGACATCATGCCTGCCTACAGCTGTCTCTTGGGTCGGTCGTGGATCCATGCAGCTGGAGCCGTGACCTCCACGTTGCACCAGAAGCTCAAGTATGCTGTCGGAGGTAGCATCGTGACTGTGTGTGGCGAGGAAGACATAATGGTGAGCCATTTGTCGTCCTTCAAGTATGTTGAGATGGATGGGGAAATCCATGAAACTTTATGCCAAGCGTTCGAAGCTGTTAAAGTCAAGGACATAGCTCTTGTAGTAGCTGAGAAGCCAGAGATGACTCTCTCCTCCTTCAAGGAAGCCCGGGCCGTTGTCCAAGCCGGATCTACCCCAGGCTGGGGGCTAATTTTGGAGATACCTAACAAGCAAGACAAGTTTGGGTTGGGATATTCTCCTGGAGCTGAAGCTTCCTCTTCTAGCAGTGCGTCGCGAGGTAAAGGGCCGATCCAGTTTACCAGTGGTGGGGTGATATTTGAAAGCGTCAACGCGGTGTCTGAAGACGGCGGAGATAGCGACTGTGACCACGACTCTTGGATCCAGCCAAGCAAGCCAGGCGAGGGCCTCAACAATTGGTCCGTCAAGGATATCATCCGGATGACAAGCGAAGAGTAATGATTTACTTTTTCCAATCATTGTACAACCCTGTGTCCTACCCGGGGCATACTGGTTTTATTGTCAGGGCCTTGTTGGATTATGTACATGCATTTTTTCAATAAATCAAAAGGCGTTTCTTCGTATTCAAATATGGTGATCTCTGTTATTCCTGTTTTATATTTGTTTTGAAAAACAACAAAATGTCAATGGGGTTTGTGCTAACCTGCATATCCTTGTTTTAAGCTTAACCCTTGTTATTGCAGGATCCACATAACATATGACATTGACTCTGGACCTTCTACGGCTCACTTCGACTTCGATTGCCCGATCTATCAAGCTGAAGAAGAGATTGATGAAGACGAAGACCTTCCTGAAGAGTTGGCCCGCTTGTTGAAACAAGAAAAGAAAGTTATTCTGCCTCATGAAGAGGAGATCGAGATTGTGAATCTGGGTTCTGAAGAACTCGCCAGAAACGTCAGGATAGGGGCTGCACTGCAGAGTGATGTCAAGCAGAGATTGGTCGAGATGCTAAGAGAGTATAGTGACGTCTTTGCTTGGTCATACGAAGATATGCCCGGACTTGACACTGACATCGTAGTCCACCACTTGCCGCTGCGAGAAGATTGTCCTCCCGTTAAGCAGAAGCTTAGGAGGACAAGACCAGATATGGCTGTCAAGATCAAAGAAGAGGTGCAAAAACAGCTTGATGCTGGCTTTTTAGCGATCACTACTTACCCTCCGTGGGTCGCCAACATAGTGCCTGTATCGAAGAAGGACGGTAAGGTACGAATGTGCGTCGATTATCGGGATTTGAATAGGGCGAGCCCTAAAGATGATTTCCCGCTGCCTCATATTGATGTGTTGGTCGACAATACAGCCCAGTTCTCCGTGTTTTCGTTCATGGATGGCTTCTCCGGTTACAATCAGATCAAGATGGCGCCGGAGGACATGGAGAAAACTACGTTTATCACTCCCTGGGGAACGTTTTACTACAAGGTAATGCCTTTCGGTCTGAAGAACGCAGGGGCCACTTACCAACAAGCAATGGTTACTTTGTTTCATGACATGATTCATCATGAGATTGAAGTCTATGTTGATGAAATGATTGCGAAGTCCCAAACGGTGGAGGGACATTTGGTCAATTTGCTGAAGCTTTTTGAGAGGCTTAGGAAGTTCAGGTTGAGGCTGAATCCTAACAAATGTACTTTCGGGGTACGGTCCGGAAAGTTACTGGGGTTTATCGTGAGTGAAAGAGGCATCGAGGTTGATCCTGCGAAGATAAAAGCGATACAAGAAATGCCAGTGCCAAAAACAGAAAAAGAAGTTCGTGGTTTCTTGGGCAGAATAAACTACATTGCAAGGTTTATCTCTCAGCTTACGGCCACGTGTGAACCGATGTTCAAGCTGCTAAAGAAAAAACAGGCGATTATCTGGAACGAGGATTGCCAGAAGGCATTCGACAAGATAAAGCAGTATCTGCAGGAACCTCCAATCTTGATACCCCCAGTGGCCGGACGACCTCTAATCATGTACTTGACAGTTCTTGAGAATAGTATGGGGTGTTTTCTCGGTCAGCACGACGAGACGGGCAGAAAGGAGCATGCCATTTACTATTTGAGTAAAAAGTTCACAGACTGTGAATCTCGTTACTCGATGCTGGAGAAAACATGTTGTGCACTAGCTTGGGCTGCCAAACGTTTACGACAGTACATGCTCAATCACACCACCATGCTAATTTCGAAGATGGATCCGATCAAGTACGTCTTCGAGAAGCAAGCGCTTTCGGGCAGGATTGCCAGATGGCAAATGGTGTTGACGGAATATGACATTCAGTACGTTTCCCAGAAGGCCATCGAGGGAAGCGTATTGTCTGAATACCTTGTCGAACAGCCGATCAAAGATTATCAGCCGATGAAATTTGAATTCCCTGATGAGGATATCATGTTTCTTAAAGCGAAAGATTGCGATGAATCGTTGCCCGAAGAGGGACCAGATAGGAAATCCCAATGGAAATTGATATTTGATGGGGCGGTTAATTCTTATGGAAGTGGCATTGGGGCGATCATCACGACTCCCCATGGATCCCACATCCCGTTTACTGCGAGACTGACGTTTCCAGTCACCAATAACAAAGCGGAGTACGAAGCATGCATCATGGGTCTAGAAGAAGCAATTGATTTGAGAATCAAGAACCTAGACGTATATGGTGACTCGGCGCTTGTGATTAACCAGATTAAAGGGAAGTGGGAGACTCGTCAATCGAATTTGGTGCCATACATGAACTATGCCAGAAGGCTACTTCCGTTCTTTGATCGAGTGGAACTCCATCACGTGAAGGTGAGAAAATTACTTAGAAGGGGGGGTTGAATAAGTAAGACTAAAAATCAAAGATTTGAACACAGATAATTTTATCCTGGTTCGTTGAATACAACTACTCCAGTCCACCCTCTCAAGAGTGATTTTCCTTTCTCTATCAAGGACTTAATCCACTATTTAAATCAAACAGATTACAATAGCAACACCTAAGAACAACTGTTCTTAGTCTTCTCAAGAGCAACTGATCCCAACTGGATCCTCTTAAGGAAAACCTTTTACAAATAATGTAAAACTTTTACAAGAGTAAGAATGCTTCTAATAAGCTGTTATCACAACTGTGATATTTCTCTTAAGTTAAGAACAATGTTATAGCAAAAATAAAATAATAAGAGCTTTGAGAGTTTTGCTATGGTGAGAGATTTTGCTAGATGTTTTATACTGAAGAAGATGGAGTGGACTTCTTTATATAGGCACTAAGTTCCAAGAAGTCTTGTTACGTTGAAGGCTGTGCAGAAAAGCCTGAAGCCTTTTGTCTTTACATTGGAGGCTGTGCTGAAACAAGCCTGATACCTTTTGTCTTCACTTGCAGAAAAATTTCCTCAGAATGGAATGCACAGATAAAACCTTTTTGTCTGTGTCCTTGTGTCTAGCACAAAATAGGAAAGAGTTGTTGAGATAAACCAACGTACATATTTAAATCTTCTTCAAAGTAAGTTCAGCTTTCAACAATAGAATCTGAATCTTCAGAGTCTCCAGAATAGAGATCTTCTGGATCTTCAGAGTCTTGGATGTTCTTCAGATTGAGCTGAATCAGAGTATGTGCAGCTTGTGTGCTTGAGCGTGTAAATCTATCAGAGCAGAGTCTTCTATGCTTTAGAGGCTCCTGCTTCAGAATCTTCAAGAGATAGTAATCAGATTCTTCTGGGAGCAGCGTTCAGATCTTCACTAAGATGCTCTTGAACTTATGAAGCCCTTCATAATAACATTGTTCAGATCCAAATTTGCTTTCTTAAGATAATTATCTTTAGTGCCTGTAGCAAACAATCTAGAACACGTTTAGAGTATATAATTCTTGAATACAAAATTCATAAGTGTTATCATCAAAACATAGAGATATAACTAAGACACAATCTGTGTTCTTACAATCTCCCCCTTTTTGATGATGACAAAACATGAGAAATTTTGTTCAATAAAGAGTATGAATTAGAAACTCCCCCTGAGATTAACAATCTCCCCCTGAAATAAATACTTCAATAGAATAGAATACTTCCCTTTCTGATTAAGTATATTTCAAATTCAGAGCCTGATGAAAGAGTTCATAATCAAATCTTGATGCCAGATACATATGACTTCCTTTAGTCAGAGCGTCTGGTTATCATCTTGCATGAATTCTCTTTCAGAATAAATGTATTAGAGTAAGATATCAGAGTTATCAGAGTTGATTGAATACTCAGATTTTCTTTAGAGGATCAGGTTCTGGTTACTTCAATGAATTATGTCAGATATATCAATGTAATCTGAAAGACTTAAATTCAAAGTAAGTTAATAAAAATGTCTGAATTTCAGTTTTAGTAATTGCTTATAGATTGAACACTCAGTTTCTCTTTTTCTCCCCCTTTTTGTCATAATCAAAAAGATTTTCAAAAGCAGAAAGATATAGAAGAAAAGAGGCATATAGGATCAAACATATTATCATGCAATTAAAACAAACCAAAGTTCACAGTCAAACAGGCAGAAGCCAAAACACATAACACAACAAAAACACAAACAGACAGCAAAAGCAGTTCATGTGCAAAACAACAAATAAAACTAAGTCTGGCGAGAGGCAATAAGGGTCAGAAGCTCTGTCATCTTGGCAGCTGACTCTTCTTGCTTAGACATCCAGGTCTTGATTTCATCAGTTGTCTTCTCTTGCTTGATCATCCAGTCCTTTATGTCCTTCACATCATTCACAAGTTCTGCAACCACAGATGAAGACGGAGCAGATGCAGTAGCAGCAGGGTTCCCTTCAGATTGGTTTTCATCAGAAGCTTGTTCAACCATTTCAGATGCATGAACTACTGGAGGAGCAGCTTCCAAAAGTAACACAGGAGGAGGAGGAGGCATGTTCATCAGAGTTACCTTGATTAATTCTGCAAATTTAGTCTTAGCAAGCTTAGAGCATTTAGCTCTAACTTTTAAGGCAGCTATGTTGAACATCCAGATGAAGCGCTTCCAAGCAGTATTCGAAACAGTTGGATCCAAACTAGACATGCATACAGCCTTAACACGATCATATTCAGAATCTAACTCCTTTTTGAAAATATCAAACATAGTATTAACACATGATCCTAGATCTGACTGTTCAGACTGTTCAGGGGGAAAAGGATTAGGGGTGTTAACAGGAGTAGGTTTAGATGGTTGTGGTTGAGGTGATGGTGGTTGAGATGTGTGGATGTCAGATTGAGGGAGTTCAGATGGTTGAGGAAAAGTCTGATTTTCAGATGGATTGGTTTCAGGTGGTTGAGGAATGGTTTGGTTTCCAGATGTTTGAGTGTCAGATGGTTGAGTTTCAGATGGTTGTTGATGAGATGGAGAGTTTGGTGGAGTATGAAACAAAGCAATGTTAAGATGTTTCTTCATAACACTTTCAGAGCGAGCTTGTTTGAGTGACTCTGAATCACAGTCAGATGAATCAGAAGATTCATCTGAGTGAACAGATGTTGACGAAATTATAATTGATTGATTGAGGGGTTGAATATCAAGAATATTGTCAGAAAGATTTGGATCTTCTGAGGGAATTGTTTGTTCAGAGTGTTCAGTTTGAACAGTCTCTGGTTGGTTTTGTTCTGAAATAATTGTTTCTGGTTGGAGAGTCTCTAATTGGGGATTCTCTGGTTGTGACAAAGTTGGTTGTGGAGTTACTGTTGGAGAGTTTTCTGGTTGAGTTGGTTCTGGTGGTGGAATTTCTGATTGAATTGTTTGAGGTTGTGGTTCAGATGGAATTGGTACAGGAGATGGTTGTAAATTTACTGGTTTAGAGGAGAGTGGTTCAGATGAAAGATTGACAGACTCTTTGGATTTTGAAGTTCTTTGTATAAGGTTGGGAGAGAGTTGTGGTGATGAAAGGGGTGAATGAACAGTAGGTGTAGGATCAGATGCTAATACCTGTTGAATGGTGTCTCTGATCTCTTCCAGAGTGGCTTCTCTAGGACTGATTCTGGCTTTCTTTCCTTCTTTCTTCTTCTTTCTTGAAGCTTCAGGTGCTTTTCTCTTCTTCTGAACTGATCCTTCTTCAGCTTTCCTCTTACTACGCCTTTCCTTCATCAGATTTGACAATTCTTCTCCTGATTTCTGAACAAGGTTAGCAGGTAGAGGAATTCCTTCCTTTAGACATTCAGTAATGTACATCCAGACAAATTCCTTTGGTTCATCTGCACTGAATAGTGGAAAGTCTTCCACAGGAATTCTTCTGCCTTGAACCTCTTCAGAGTTGATCTTCCTTAGTTGTCCTTTCAATTCTGAAATGATTTTCATCCTTTTCAGATTGAGTCCATTTATTTCAGATCCAATGATGTAAGTCAGATCTTCTGTAATCTTCGCATCTGTCAGATGCTGTACCAGCTTGTTCTCAATAAGGATGTCTGAAATCAATCTTCCCAGGGGTATCCACGTCCTACCTTTACCAGCTTTAGCTCTTACCTCCTCTCTGGTTTCTTTGACATGAGTTAGTAGATGACTGAAGATTAGATACGGTAGATCCACTTTGACATTCTTGCTAATGCAGTACATGAAATACAGATGTTCCGAACTCACATAGTCTGGTGAGTTGGATGGTTTTCTGTGAAAAATGTACTCATAAAGATTTTTGCCCAGATCCTATAAATGGGTTTCAAATCTTTAACCTTACTTGATGGCATTCCAGCTATAGTAACTTCTTCATAAACCCTAGCCATATCAATGCGAGAAGAAGCAAGGTTTGAAACTCCATCAGATTCAGTATAACTGAACAGTTGCCTGATCAGTTTCTCAGTAATAACTATCTCCATTCCAAGAACCGATGAATGAATAAACTTAGGACCAGCGCTTGCGTGAATCCAGAATTCCTTTACCAGTGACGGAAATACAGGACCCATTAATCTTTCAAAGTATTTCTCCCAACCTTGAGCTTTAATGGCAGGAGTTAGGTCGAACCCATTTTCCTTTAACGAATCAAGATCAATGAAGCTTTCACAGAGAACCTCCAGATCTGCCACTGGAGTGAATAAGGTTCGTTCTGGTTCTTTGTACATTATAGTCTTGTTAGGTTTTGCAGCAGTGTTTGAAGTAGACGCCATTGAAGAAGAAGAGGATCTTGGTTTAGGTTTAGGGTTTTGGTAGAGTTTGAAGAGAGAACAGAAACGCATGAATGTAGTGAATGTGGAAAGTGTGAAAATAGTGTGATAGGTGATATTTATAGATAACCAATAATCAAGCATAGGGCACAACAAAAGACACTTACGCATGTTTGGACAACATTTAATGAAAAAATAATCATTTCACTTTAAATTTATGACAGCTGGGGGGAAAACCAAGAAAAGTGAGATTTTCAAAGCAATACCTCAAACGTCAATTCAGTTGAGCACTCCATCTTTTCAGATACTGAGTGACACATGTTTGCGTTGCATGCGCATCTGATGTCTCTCAAGAAATGAAACGTTTCCAACTTTCGGATCTTCTGAGCTTGTTAGTTCAGAGTTTCACACAAAAAATAATTGAATGAATATAAATGAACTAGACAGATGAAATACTTCAGATTATTAAACATTTTGCATCTGAGAGGTTGCCTCTGAGAAATATTACTCTGGACACAAATCCATACAAATATTTTTCAGAATGAACTTAAATCTATCTTCAGCAAGGGGTTTTGTGAAAATATCAGCCCATTGATGATCTGTATCAACAAAAGCCAAATTAATTACACCCTTCTGAACATAGTCTCTGATGAAGTGATGTTTAATTTCTATATGTTTTGCCTTAGAATGCAAGATTGGATTTTTTGACAAACATATAGCAGAAGGATTATCACAGAAGATAGAAAGATTACTCTCATAGATTTGATAATCTTCTAATTGACTCTTCATCCAGAGCATCTGAGTACAACATCCAGCAGCAGCAATGTATTCTGCCTCTGTAGTTGATAGTGCAATGGTAGGTTGCTTCTTGCTGTACCATGAGATCAGATGACTTCCAAGAAACTGACAGCTTCCAGAAGTGCTTTTACGTTCAACTCTGTCTCTAGCATAGTCAGCATCACAGAATCCAACTAATGAAAATTCATCAGATCTTCTTTAACACAAACCCATGTTAGCAGTACCTTTCAGATACCTTAGAATCCTCTTAACAACTGTTAAGTGTGATTCTCTAGGATCTGATTGGAATCTTGCACATAAGCAGACACTAAACAGAATATCTGGTCTAGAAGCAGTCAAGTATAGAAGAGATCCTATCATACCTCTGTAGAGTTTTTGATCTACCTTCTTACTTACCTCTTCCTTACCTAGAGTGCTTGTAGGATGCATTGGAGTCTTTGCCATTTTGCTATCAACCATGTTGAACTTCTTCAGAAGCTCTTTAACATATTTGGTTTGATGTATGTAGGTGCACTCTGGAGTCTGGTTGACTTGGATTCCCAAGAAGAATCTCAATTCTCCCATCATGCTCATTTCAAATTCTTCCTGCATACATTTAGCAAACTCCTTTCCAAGCGTAATATTTATTGATCCAAAAATAATGTCATCTACATAAATTTGACAAATCAACAGATCTTTCTTAACAGTTTTACAGAATAAAGTTGTATCCACTTTTCCTCTGATAAAATTTTTCTTCAGAAGGAAGTTGCTCAACCTCTCATACCAAGCTCTAGGAGCTTGTTTTAATCCATAAAGGGATTTCTTTAATTTGAAAACATGATCTGGAAAGTTTTCACTTTCAAAACCAGGAGGTTGGTGAACATATACTTCTTCTTCTATAATACCATTAAGAAAAGCACTTTTAACATCCATCTGATACAGAGTGATGTTATTCTGTGCAACAAATGAAATAAGAAGACGAATAGATTCTAACCTTGCCACTGGAGCATATGTCTCAGTGTAATCAATACCTTCTTGTTGACTGTATCCTTGAGCAACCAGCCTTGCCTTATTCCTTTCTACTTCTCCTTTTTCATTCAGCTTATTCCTGAAGACCCATTTTGTTCCAATGACATTGAATCCTTTAGGTCTAGGAACCAGATCCCAAACTTCATTTCTGGTGAATTGATTCAGCTCTTCTTGCATAGCTATAATCCATTCATTATCTTCCAGAGCCTCATCTACAGATGTTGGTTCTATCATTGATACTAAGCCAAATAAAGAAGATTTAGAAGTTTTGAGAAATGATCTTGTCCTTATGGGATCATCTTTCTTTCCAATTATCACATCTTCTGGATGAGAAGCTTTGATTCTGGAAGAAGATCCTCTGACAGTTTGTCTTTCAGAAATATGCAAGTTGTTTAGTTGGGAGGTCAAAGGTGTAGCATCTGGGGTTGCTTCAGATTCTTTGTTCTTTGCCTTTTCTGCCTCTGAGCCTTCAGAGTCTGTGAGAATCACTTCTCTATCTGCAGAACTTTCAAACTGCTTTGGCTTTTCAGAGCCAAGCTTATCATCAAATCTAACATGAATAGATTCTTCCACAATCTGTGTTTCAGTATTGAATACTCTGTAGCCTTTAGAGCGTTCAGAATAACCAAGCATGAAACACCTCTGTGCTTTGGAATCAAACTTGTTCAGATTATCTTTAGTATTAAGCATATAACAAATACATCCAAAAGGATGAAAATAAGCAATGTTAGGCTTTCTGTTTCTCCACAATTCATAGGGAGTCTTTTCCAGAAGAGGTCTTACAGACACTCTGTTCTGAATATAACAAGCTGTGTTAATTGCTTCTGCCCATAAATATTTTGCCAGATTTGTCTCGTTGATCATGGTTCTGGCCATTTCTTGCAATGTTCTATTTTCCCTCTCTACAACTCCATTTTGTTGTGGAGTTCTAGGGCAGGAGAAATCATGTGCAATGCCTTTTTCAGAAAAATATTTTTCAAAATGTTTATTTTCAAATTCTCCACCATGATCACTTCTGACTTTAATAATTTTACAATCTTTTTCAGTCTGGACTTGATTGCAGAAGTCAAAGAACACAGAATGAGACTCATCCTTGTGTTTTAGAAACATTACCCAAGTCCATCTGCTGTAGTCATCTACAATGACTAACCCATACTTCTTGCCTCTAATGGATGCAGTTTTCACTGGTCCAAACAGATCAATGTGAAGTAATTCCAATGGTCTGGAGGTAGAAACAACATTTTTTGATTTAAAATGTGATTTTGAAAATTTACCTCTTTGACATGCTTCACACAGAGCATCTGAGTTGAACTTCAACTTAGGAAGTCCTCTGACTAGATTGAGTTTATTAATCTGAGATATACGTCTCATATTAATATGCCCCAACCTTCTATGCCAGACCCATTGCTCATCATTCACAGATAAGAGGCATTTTACATTTTGAACTTTAAGTTCTGAAAGGTTAATTTTATAAATGTTGTGTTTCCTCTTTCCATTGAATAGGATAGAACCATCCTTTTGACATACAGCTTTGCAACATTTTTGATTAAAGATTATATCATAACCATTGTCACTTAATTGACTTATGGACAATAGATTATGTTTCAATCCTTCAACTAACAGAACATTAGAAATAGAGGGTAGGTTGCCATTACCTATTGTTCCAGAGCCAATGATCTTGCCCTTCTGGTTCCCTCCAAATTTCACGTCCCCTCCAGATCTAAGTTCCAGACTTTGGAACATAGACCTTTCTCCTGTCATGTGTCATGAGCATCCAGAGTCCAGGTACCATGATTGGTGTCCTGACCTTGCTGCTAAGGACATCTGCAACAGGGATTATTTTGTCTTTAGGTACCCAGATCTTCTTGGGTCCTTTGGGGTTAGTTGGTTTGTAAGTTTGTCTAAACTTCTGTTTTGCAACATAATGTTTATTCTGACTTGCCTTAGGTTTAAACACATAAGTACTCTTCTCAGAGCTTATGTGTTTAATGTCATTCAAGTGACCAAATTTGAATTGAGAATACAGAGGTGTCTTCCTGATGAAAAGTTTGTCAACAGGTTTTGGATTGCTTCCAGATGAAGACTCATACCCAATGCCTCTTCTGTTGTTTCCACTAACACCATAGATCATGGAAGCCATCTTGCTTCTGTCTATGCTCTTAGTGAGAAATTTCTGAAAACTAGAGTCATATTTTTCTAAAATATTTTCAAATGACTTAGTCTCAGATTCAGATTCTTGTTGAGTTTTATCAAAGTCATTTTTGATTTTTAAATTTATTTCTTTCTGCTCAACAAGTTCTGTTTTCAGAAGATCAATCTCAGATTCAAGATTGCTTTTCAGCTTCTTGTATTTGAGTTTGATGTTGTTATAACTTTTAAGAACTTCTGTTAAAACTTTAATAAGTTCTTCTTTGGTAAGTTTAGCCATTACCTCTTCTGCATCATCATCAGATTCAGATTCTGATTCATATCCTGAGGTACCTTCCTCTTGATCCTCTGTACTGGCCATCAGTGCAACGTTTGCACATTCTTCTTCTGATTCAGAAGATGATTCACACTCATCTGAGTCATCCCAAGTTGCCATGAGAACCTTCTTCTTTTTATCAAACTTTCTCTTGGGTTTCTCCTTGAGAAGTTTGGGGCAATCATTTTTGTAGTGCCCAGGTTCTTTGCACTCATAGCACACCACTTCTTTCTTGGCAGATCTTCTGTGACTAGAAGATTCCTTTCTGTTATCAGATCTTCTGAAGTTGTTGAACTTCTTTCCCTTGTGCTTCCAGAGTTTGTTAATCCTTCTAGACAGCATGGATAACTCATTTTCTTCTTCAGAAGAAGATTCTTCAGAGCTTTCTTCTTTTACCTGCAAAGCTTTAACAGGTTTGTTAGATTTTAAAGCTAAGGATTTACCTTTATCTTTCTTCTGGGGTTCATCTTCCTCCAGCTCAATTTCATGACTTCTCAAAGAACTGATAAGTTCTTCTAGAGAGATCTTGTTCAGATCTTTTGCCATCTTTAATGCGGTCACCATTGGTCTCCATCTGATGGGAAGACTTCTGATGATCTTCTTGACATGATCTGACGTTGAGTAGCCCTTATCCAGAACTTTCAGACCAGCTGTAAGAATCTGAAATCTAGAAAACATAGTTTCTACATTTTCAGACTCTTCCATTTTAAATGCCTCATACTTTTGTATGAGCGCCAGAGCCTTGGTCTCTTTAACCTGAGAGTTTCCCTCATGAGTCATTTTGAGTGACTCAAACATGTCATGAGCAGTATCTCTGTTAGTAATCTTCTCATACTCAGTATGAGAGATTGCATTAAGCAATATAGTTCTGGCTTTGTGGTGATTCTTGAAATCTCTTTTCTGTACTTCAGTCATTGATTTTCTATCAATCTTTTTGCCATCCTCATCAGTAGGATGTTCATATCCATCAATGATCATATCCCAAAGATCAGCATCATACCCAAGGAAAAAACTTTCTATTATATCTTTCCAATAGTCAAATTTTTCCCCATCAAACATGGGTGGCTTAGTACTGATCCTATCTCCTTCATATTTGTTGTTGTAAGTTGATGTAGAAGTATTATCCATATTGACAACCAAATAAATATCAAAGTATCTTTCTCACTGGATCTTTAACTGTCACGGTTAAGTGGAGCACACGCAGAACCGGAGCTCTGATGCCAACTGAAGGTGAGAAAATTACTTAGAAGGGGGGGCTGAATAAGTAAGACTAAAAATCAAAGATTTGAACACAGATAATTTTATCCTGGTTCGTTGAATACAACTACTCCAGTCCACCCTCTCAAGAGTGATTTGCCTTTCTCTGTCAAGGACTTAATCCACTATTTAAATCAAACAGATTACAAATAGCAACACCTAAGAACAACTGTTCTTAGTCTTCTCAAGAGCAACTGATCCCAACTGGATCCTCTTAAGGAAAACCTTTTACAAATAATGTAAAACTTTTACAAGAGTAAGAATGCTTCTAATAAGCTGTTATCACAACTGTGATATTTCTCTTAAGTTAAGAACAATGTTATAGCAAAAATAAAATAATAAGAGCTTTGAGAGTTTTGCTATGGTGAGAGATTTTGCTAGAAGTTTTATACTGAAGAAGATGGAGTGGACTTCTTTATATAGGCACTAAGATCCAAGAAGTCTTGTTACGTTGAAGGCTGTGCAGAAAAGCCTGAAGCCTTTTGTCTTTACATTGGAGGCTGTGCTGAAACAAGCCTGATACCTTTTGTCTTCACTTGCAGAAAACTTTCCTCAGAATGGAATGCACAGATAAAACCTTTTTGTCTGTGTCCTTGTGTCTAGCACAAAATAGGAAAGAG
Organism: Lathyrus sativus; assembly: GCA_963859935.3. Lineage (NCBI taxonomy): Eukaryota > Viridiplantae > Streptophyta > Magnoliopsida > Fabales > Fabaceae > Lathyrus > Lathyrus sativus. The sequence goes on from OZ012739.1 coordinate 274,987,929, forward strand.
CTGTTGAGATAAACCAACGTACATATTTAAATCTTCTTCAAAGTAAGTTCAACTTTCAACAATAGAATCTGAATCTTCAGAGTCTCCAGAATAGAGATCTTCTGGATCTTCAGAGTCTTGGATGTTCTTCAGATTGAGCTGAATCAGAGTATGTGCAGCTTGTGTGCTTGAGCGTGTAAATCTATCAGAGCAGAGTCTTCTATGCTTTAGAGGCTCCTGCTTCAGAATCTTCAAGAGACAGTAATCAGATTCTTCTGGGAGCAGCGTTCAGATCTTCACTAAGATGCTCTTGAACTTATGAAGCCCTTCATAATAACATTGTTCAGATCCAAATTTGCTTTCTTAAGATAATTATCTTTAGTGCCTGTAGCAAACAATCTAGAACACGTTTAGAGTATATAATTCTTGAATACAAAATTCATAAGTGTTATCATCAAAACATAGAGATATAACTAAGACACAATCTGTGTTCTTACATCACGTGCCCAGGGCTGAAAACCAGATGGCTGATGCCTTAGCCACGTTGGCTTCAATGTATAAAGTCAATTTTTTGAATGAAGCTCCAAGAATTGTTCTTTCTCGTCTTGATAGACCTGCATTTGTCTTTGCGATCGAGGAAGCCGCCGACGGCAAGCCATGGTTCCATGACATCCAGACCTTCCTTATGACTAAGGAGTATCCTGCGGGTGCGTCAACCCAGGATAAGAAGACTCTGAGGAGGCTGTCTGGAAATTTTTATCTCAATCCTGATGGAGTTTTGTATAAAAGAAACCATGATCTCGTGCTACTCAGATGTGTAGATGAGAAAGAGGCGAGTATGCTCATGGAAGAAGTCCATGAAGGCACATTTGGTACGCACGCCGACGGGCATGCTATGACGAGAAAGATCTTGAGAGCAGAATACTACTGGATGACGATGGAGTCGGATTGCTTTAAAGTCGCGAAGAGATGTCATAAATGCCAGATTTATGCTGATAAAGTTCATGTGCCGCCGTGCCCGTTGAATGTCATGTCCTCCCCGTGGCCTTTCTCCATGTGGGGCATCGACATGATAGGCAAGATCGAGCCCACTGCATCTAACGGTCATCGCTTCATTCTAGTAGCTATCGACTACTTCACCAAGTGGGTGGAGGCAGCCTCATATGCTAATGTGACCAAGCAGGTGGTGGCTAAATTCATAAAGAGGGATATCATCTGTCGTTACAGAATTCCCGAGCGGATCATTACTGATAATGGTTCGAATTTGAATAACAAGATGATGAAGGAGCTGTGCCAGAGTTTCAAGAATGAACACCACAACTCATCTCCTTATCGGCCGAAGATGAACGGCACCGTTGAAGCAGCCAATAAGAACATAAAGAAGATTGTTCAAAAGATGGTTGTGACCTACAAAGACTGGCACGAGATGCTGCCATTTGCACTGCACGGTTATCGTACGACGGTACGTACGTCGACCGGGGCTACTCCTTTCTCCTTGGTGTACGGTATGGAAGTTGTCCTACCGTTAGAAGTGGAGATCCCTTCTTTGCGAGTTTTGGTTGATGTGACACTCGACGAGGCAGAATGGATTAAGAACCGACTAAACCAACTCAGCCTGATGGACGAGAAGGGGTTAGCATCGATTGCTTATGGTCGTCTGTACCAAAGCCGAATGAAGAAAGCGTATGATAAGAAGGTGCGTCCTAGAAGCTTTCAGACGGGTGATCTCGTCCTGAAGAAGATTCTTCCTCCACACTCCGATCACCGGGGCAAGTGGACTCCCAATTACGAAGGTCCGTACGTTGTCAGCAAGGTCTTCTCGGGAAGAGCTTTGTTGTTATCCACGATGGATGGTGAATATTTTGCATCCCCGGTGAACGCGGACGCAATTAAAAAATACTTTGCTTAAAAAATGACCCGCTGGAAAGAAAAAAAGTATCCAAGAAAAAATGGGGCATCCCGGCGAACCATAAAAAAGGAAAAAGGTTCGGGAAAAAATTAGGGATATAAATTGAAAAAATGTACACCCGCAAAGTCGAAAACCCGGATGGGCGACTTTGGCAAAAAAGGGTATCCCGGTGAATCGAAAACCCTGAAGGGCGGTTCACGCAAAAGTTAGGGATTTGAAAAGCAAATGACTGCGTTCCGCGTGTGGACTTTCATTGTTTAGTGGTTTGGAAGACCTGAGGGCCGTTTATCTGAATCAATCTCTTCTGAAGCTGAAGCGTCGGAGAAGTATCGAAGTCGAGTGGGTCATAGAGGGATCAACTCATGGTGTTCGTCTATGCCTCGTTGCCGACATTTGTATATACTGATGTATATTTATGTTTTATTTTTTCCGCGGCTTCCTCATTCCAGGAGCTTGCCTCTGTTGTAAAACATTTTTACCCATTCAGGGGTTTGTTATCAATAAAATGTATACTATTCAACAATTCTGTTTGTCTGTTTAGCATTATCTGTTTTGTTTGCGAAAAGGAACGCCGATGTTTTTGACAAAATGCGCATACATAAACTTACTGGCCTAGGCCACTGATTGTTGAAACGGTGAATTACTTAAACATTGTTACGAGATGATAACCTTGATAGGTCCCTTTGAGAAGGGCATCTTGTCTGTTTGTTTGTGTTGTTACAGGTGTAGCATGTACCAGACAGTACGTCGTACGCGTTCCCCAAGCAGGATGATTCCTCCTTCTCCAGCAAGGTTCAGCAGTCTCTCCCCCGCAGAGTCTAAACCTGAGATCGTGAGCATTGATATGTCTCCCCAGGCAGAGAAGATTCTCTCCCCAACTAGATGCATCCTAAAGGAACGGCATCTCCCCAGCTGAGTCAGGCGCCGAAGCGTGTGTTCATCCCCAGCACCGGGTCACAAGTGCAAGTCTCGTAGGAGACCATTCACTGAAGTATGCAGTAATTGATGGTTCCAGACTGAAGTCCCCAGCGGAATTGAGATTCCCCACAGAGTCGTACTCTCCCTAGCGAGCTGGATGGTTCCTTCCTCCCCAGCCGAGTGTGCAGATCCCCAAGAGAGCCGAGTCCTTGGAAGCCGTTCGGGACCATGATTGGTTTTCCCTAGTAGAGTGTTGAATGGCTGATGCCATATTTCCCCGCCGGAGTCGTTATCTCCAAGAAGGTTAGTCGCGAAGGCTGCGCAGTTTATTTCCGCGATTGATATCACTTTCCTCAGCAGGTCTGGGTTCTCGTAGAGCTTCATTCCCTCGCAGCAGTCAACTGAAGTTTGCTTCCCCGTGCGGAGTCCGATGGAGATTGGTGTGACCTTTTTTCCTTGGCAAGATGATTCTTTCCTCCACCAGAGTGGTTCTTTCTCCTTGACAGGAGGATTCTCCCTTCAGCATTTATTTTGCTGACGGGATCACAATATTTTGCAGGATTGCATAGCATTTATCATAAACGCGTAGCATTTCCACCGTGTGGAGCATTGCGGCATATGCATACTAAACATGAGCTAGGTCGTTACCGTTCTTGTTTTGCAGGTGTTCCTCCGCAAAGTCGTTGCTCAAGATGATTCTTGAATTCTCCCCAGCAATGTCGTTGCTCAAGATGATTCTTGAAATCCCCAGTGCAGTCGCCATAGTTGGTTGCTCAAGTTGACACTTAGTATCCCTGGCCGAGTGTTTGCTCAGGAAGATTCCTGAAATCTCCAGAAAATTTATTGGTTCAGGATGATTTTTAAAGTCCCCGCGGAGTTATTTGTTCAAGATGATTCTTGAAATCCTTAGCAGAGTTGATTCACCCAGAATGATTTCTGAATCCCCGAAGCAGAGTTACTTGATAGTTCTCCAGAATCCCCAGCGGAGATGCGTCACCCCCAGCAGGTTTCTGAACAGCAAAGTTGAAACTTCCCCTGAAGACTTGATGATTGAAGTCCAACCGTATTGACGAAGCAGTTCTCTCAGCTGAAGCAGAGAGCCTGATGGTAGAAGTGGATATCCCCAAGCGGTTCATGATTGACCAAGAATTTGACCAACATTTCTTTACCTAGCTTGTGTTTCATTTCATTCACATTAGCATTATCATTTGCATTTCATTGACATGTATGCAGGAGATCAAGAGGTATGATTACCAACCAAGAGCTATACAAGACTATGAAACTATCCAAGAAGGTTATTCAAGTGTTCAAGGGTTGATATCCTTGTCAGAGAAGTGAAAAGATCCTCAGAGAGAGTGGTTGAAGCCAAGTGTGTAGGTCTCCTAACTTGAGAGTTGTGAGAAGCCATCAGATGATTCTGAGGTCATGGAGATGGACTTGAAGCCTTGAGAGAGCTCATGAGATGTCTTGAAAGCCATCATGAAGCCTAGACAGGTCATTGTGCAAGATTAAGAAGCCTCAACCATCAGTGGTGTAATTAGGGTTTGACTGGGTCAACCCTAGGTCAACTAATGATTTGGAGAGGGTTGAGACCTAATTCAAGAGCCATGTGATCATGGATTGATGCATTGAGATGCTATAAGGATGATTCCAAGGTCAACTCATCATGATTGAAGAGTTTGAGGAGTTTCAAGTTAGGGTTTCTAGGGCTTGACAGTGTAAAATCCCCTAGTTTGACCCCTATCTTCAAGGCAGTTTGGCTCAAGATGTGATTGTCATCTCATCTTACCCCCAACATGAATGTTGTAGAGCTTGTTCTTAGCTTTAATTTGAGTACTAGAAGTCCTTGATAGGATTTGTAGAACTCAAGTTATGACTTTGACAAGTTACAGGTCATCTGAGGTGTGTGAATCTGGGGCCTTGAAGGTTACCCAACTTGCATCAAACCTTTGCCCAAGAAGGATGATTCCTATAAACTTTTAGTCAACATGAATGTTGTTCCTTATCTTCTTAGCTTTCTATAGAGTACTAGAAGTCCTTTATAGGATTTGTATAACTCAAGTTATGGCTTTGACAAGTCAAGGGCATTTTGGTCATTTGGAGATTACAGGTCATTTCAACCATAAAGCCATAACTCCTATTTCCAAGCTTCAAATGGAAAAATCTTCAACATAAAACTTGTTCAAAATGATGTTTTAAGGCTAGTAAGGAGGTCATGAGATGATGGAAAGGCTTGTATCTCAAAGTTGCAAAAATGACCTAAAATAAGGGCATAAGTTAAATAAACCAAAGTTGGAAATTGATATTTTCAACCTACACATCCAAACCATGGCATGTAATATATCATTTTGACTCTAGAAAACATTTTAAGAACAATAGTTTAGCCACATTTTTGAGTTGAGATTCAATTTATGGACTTGCTTTGAAAAACACTTACTTGCATATTAAGCAACACTTGCAAAACTCAAAATCAAGGCATGAGCAAGGCTTTTTGCAAGCTAAACACCTCTAATATCTCACTTGGGGAGATTTTGGGATGAGAACAAGTTGCTGCACCAAGGGAAACAGAATTGAGCATGGCATGTTACATGATTGAAAATCTCATGACATGAGAAGTGGAAAATTTCATTGGAAGGATCTAGAGGGTTCTAGATCATCCAAACTTCATCTATATATTGAGTAGAGATGATCCATTGAAGGGGTTGGTGATCATTGAAGGAGAGAGCTTAGTTTGAGATTGAAATTTCGTAGCTTGCAATTGAAATCGGTTTCACCAAATTCTCCATTTTCCTCCCATTTTCTTGATTGATACTTCTTCCATGGATGTCAAGGAGTGATTCCAGATCATTTTCAAGAAGAATTGGTGCCCAAATCGTGTATGAGCAAGTGATTTTCAGAACCTACAACTCACCATCGGATTCCAAGATTCAAGCACTTTGAACTGGTTCTTTTGCATACAGAAGCAAGAAGAAGGTTCATTGAAGGTGTCTGCAAGATTGTAGAGCTTGGATTGGAGGTTTCGTGCATCTGTTCATCCAAGATTTTCAGGTTGGTAGCTTTCTTCCTCTAGCATGATTTATGTAGAATTAGGTTGAATTAAGGTGTTAGATTTATTATAGAATGGCGTAGGATGGATTTCAGATAGTTAATTGAGGAGTTAGAGACAAATTAGGTGAATTGCCATTTTCGGTTGAGATTGGGATATGGTGAATCTTGAGGTTTCAGAGGAAACTAAGGGTAAGGTTGAATTCGTGGCAAGATTTGGGATGAATTTCATGTTGTGACCATTTGCAATGGAGGCCTGTAGAGAGAACTAGGGTTGGGGAAGACGACCGGAGCTCCACCGGCGGTGGCTAGAGCTGGGCGCGAAGTTGCAGAGGTTTGAATGGAGAAGATGACTCTGGGACCGTTAGATGATGGTTTGACTTGGACTTTGAGGCTGATCCAATGACCACGTTTTAAACTTGAGTTGTGAAGGATTCTGATGAATGAAACACACCGTTTCATTTATTCAGGCGTTTTGGGCTTAGTGAACTAAATGTTATCCACACCCCCACCCACAAGCCCATTGATGATTTTAACTGAATCTGATTACTATTGGCACCGCTGGCACCGCGCACTTGTTTATTTTTATTTGATTTTCTTTTAATTTTCATTTTATTCATGGTTCTTGAAAAATTCATAATAAATTGAAAATTAATCCAATTAAAACCATTCTTTTTGCATTCTACTCATGATTGAGTCTATTATTTTTTAGAGAAAAAATATTTTGATTTCATGTAATTTATGATTTAATTGGAATTTTATATTTTAATTGATATTAAAATGATTATGTTTGATGCATACTTTTGTGGAATTTTGTTTGATCTCATGGTGATGATTTTGAGCCCAATTTTTTGTGTGTGATTAGATTAGACAAGTATGCTCCCATAGTATTTTTCTCACATTTTTGTGATGAAAATAGGTGTGCTTTCTAGATTGATATTTAGGTGCCTCCTTTTAGGGTTTTAGGATTGATACCTTGTAATGTAGAATTTAGTTCTAGGTCTAATTTGATGGTTTGATATCTGAAATTAATATGGTAGAGTCATGATTGACCTAGGTTCCCATAGTAATTTTTTTAGGATTTTACAATTGATTTTAGTATTTTAGTTAGGACTAACTTTAGTACTGGGTTTTAGGTGATCCTAATTTACTAATTCAACTAGTTTAACTTCCTTAGTCCCCTTAGACTAGGGTTTGTGCTTGGTTTGCCTTTGATTGATATTGAAGACAAGTTGAAGACAATATGAGGATGCTTGAAGTTGCTTGGAGCTTTGGATTTGTTGGTGCCTGAAGGTGTCTGATGAAGATTAGGAGATAGGACATAGGGAGAGCCTTGTAGTTAGAATGATTTCTTTCACAAACATGGAAAGCATCTTGTGCTTCCATTCCTCCCAATGACTAAAAGTCCTTCTCAGATATTCACATCCCTCCTTTAGAAGGATGAGTGGCTTTATCTGGGAAGTAGAACTTTGAGGGAACCAGTCTCTCATAATGATGAACCCTTACAGGCTTCCTTTGGTTGTCAGTAAGCTGTTTATCATTTCCTCTCATCTTGTTGAATCAATGGCCTTCTGGTTTGAGTATCTTGAAAGATGTTAGACTTGAGTTTGAAGAGAGGACTTCATTGAAGAGTGTGTAAGAGGAGGATTCCTTGAGCATTGCCATTGCAGCTAAAGCTTGAAGAGCTTGAAGAGCAAGTTGATACTTGAAGATTCAATGAAGATTGAGTGAGAGCTGAGGCTTAAAGATTGAAGGATGAAGTTGACACTTCCATGTGATCAAAGATTACTCTGAGAAGATGAGGCTTGTAGGAGAGGAAGACCAAGTTGATACTGGTAAAGCAAAGAAGGCTGAAGCTTGAGGACTAAGTTGATACTTATGAAGAGGATTCAATTGAGATTGAGTGTATAGTTGAAGCTTGAGGAATAAAGGATGAGTTGACACTTACTGATGCATTGAGAGCCTGAAGGAATCAAGTTGATACTTGTAGTTATGAGTGAAGCCTGAAGGTGAAATTGACTGAGAAGCTGAAGCTTGAAGAATGAGAATAAGTGGACACTTATGTTTGATGGGTTGAAACCCTGGAGAAACAAGTTGATATTTGTCATGAAAGATGATAGCCTTGAAGGGTGGTTGAAGTCTGAAGACTAGATTGCTGTTAGAAGAGCTGAAGCTTGGAGTTGAAAGAAGAGAGGGATTGATCTTCTTTCTTGTCGGTTTTCTTTTCTATGCTGATGCATTAGAATAAGTCCATGATTAGACTAACTTTAATCTAGGAGCATGATTGCACTAGAGGTTGGGTAACTCCCTCTGCTTGTATTTTTACTGTATGGCTTTGCTTGCGGGTATTCGGTAGAGCCCAGCTCCCTTGCCCATGTGGTTTATTTTGCTTGATAGCATGTTTTATTTTCTTCTGCATTATTGCAGTTTACTGTATTTTGCTTGATATCATATTGTTCTTTTCTGTATGATTACAGTTATGCATATCTGGCTTGAGGTTGAGATGAGCTTGTGGAGGCTGCTGCCCCACACACATTTCCTCCCTCACTTGCATTGCATGCATTTTATTGTATATCTGTTTACTGTTTCAGCTGATGCTTTATTTGTTTCTGTTCATCATTGACATGATCCCTTAGGGCTCTCACTTCCTTTGATAAGGAAGGGATGATAGAACTTTAGGTTGAAACCTATGCATGATAACTTCTAGGAGATCCCTGTTTCAAACCTCAACCATAGGATGAATCCTTGGCATGACAACAATAGGACTTGATAGTCTCCCTTTAGTTGAGCCTGTTCTCTTCTCATCTCAAAACAGTTTAAAATACGGTAATCATGAATGATTTCTTTCGTACGTTATGAGCCTTAAGCTATCTGAGAAAGGATTGTTGGAGAGTTTCTTTTCAACAGTCTGGATGTTTAGTATGGCACCCTTTGGGTGACATGCGACGCATTCACTCTCAGGTCATAATCTTTAGTGCGATTGAAATTGCAAACACAATAAAAAACACTTCTTTCGTAAAAGACAGAAAACAAACTTCAAACCTTTTTGCCCCGTGGGCCCATAAGTCAAAGGAAAGCTTTTCTGAAGAAAAGAGTGTCGTTAAACTTCAGCGCCAACGCAAACAGGCTTTGTCCCTAACTGCTGGAACTGCTGTTTAACCCTACTCGATAAAACAGATGAATCTGAATCTCCGTAATCCGTATTAGCCCGAACTACGTAAGCTCTGATCTCTCATACCTGTTGAGAGTACGTAGGCATAATACTGATATATTGGCGAGCCACCTTCCCCGTAACCCGTAGTAGGTCGAACTACGTTGACTCTGATTTCTCATTCTCTGATGAGAATACGTAGGCATAAAGTGCGACGCTTTGCCGAGTCATTTTTCTTTTCTGTTTAAGCCAGCCTTGATAGGTAGATAGATAAACCAACTCGTCTAGTAAACACAACAAGCGTGGATCCCGTCGAGTACGACGGACGTGAGGGGGTGCTAATACCTTCCCCTTGCGTAACCGACTCTCGAACCCAGACAATGGTTGCGATGACCTTGTCTTATACCTATTCGTCAAGTTTTTCCGATCGTTTCCTTTCCCGTTCTGAGGGATAAATAACGAAAGGTGGCGACTCTTCTGTTCTGCCGGCACCTTATTTTCGCGGAAGCGACAATATGCACGACAAGTGATTTGGTTCTGAGGGATTTCGATGGGTCTAAGAGATCGGTGTTTGGGGAGATTACGATGCCTATTCAGGTAGGGCCATGGACTTTTGATGAAACTTTTTACATTATGGATATCCAGCCGGCATACAGTTATTTGCTTGGTCGACCTTGGATACATGTTGCAGGAGCAGTCACTTCAACGTTGCATCAGAAGCTGAAATACATGATGGAAGGGAAAATTGTCATGGTATACGGTGAAGAGGACATTATGGTCAGCCATTTGTCATCCTTCAAGTATGTGGAAGTGGACGGGGAGATCCACGAAACACTCTGCCAGGCATTTGAAACGGTTCAGATTCAGGAGAAGTCTCCTGTAGAAGCCAAGAGCCCGGAGGTTTCAATTTCATCGCTCAAGGAAGCTCGTGTTATCATAGAATTCGGCTCGTCACAGAAGTGGGGCCAAGTTCTTAATGTTCCCGTCAAGAAGGACAAGTTCGTCCTGGGATACAAACCTTCCAGTTCTTCTCAAAGCATTTCGAGGTATAGGGGACCTATGTAATTCACTAGCAGTGGTGTGATATTTGACAGAGTTAATACCGTCGGAGATGACGAAAGTGACAGCGATTGTGATATGGATGCCTAGATTCGTCCATGTACTCCTGGTCAAAAGTTGTACAATTGGACTACGGAAGAAGTCATTCATGTTACTACTGCAGAGTAATGTTCATTGTTTTGTTTATGTTCAGTCCTACATTCTGCCCAAGACGTAGTGACCCAATTTGTGGGGCCCTCTTGTTATTTGCATTTTATTATAAATAAAGGACGTTTTTCGCATATTGTGATCCCTTTTTTTCCTATTTTTCTTTTGCATTTATATTAAACAGAAAAATGGCAATGTGATTTGTTTGTTGTATCGCATAATAAACATAAACATCATCATGCAGGTCTTTTCTATCAGATGCCACCGATTCAAGTTCAGCTATGACTTCGTATGACTTTGATAATCCCATTTACAAGTTGAAGAAGAGACTGACGAAGACTGTCAACTACCCGAAGAGTTAGTCAGACTTCTTAAGCAAGAGGAAAGGGTCATTATGCCTCATCAGGAGGATATTGAAGTTATCAATCTGGGTACCGAAGATGATAAGAAAAAGGTAAAAGTGGGGGCTGTATTGGAAGACAGTATCAAGAGAAGATTGGTTGAAATGCTCCGTGAGTATAAGGACATCTTCGCTTGGTCTTACCAGGACATGCCTGGGCTGGATACATATATTGTGGTACACCGGTTACCTCTCAGAGAAGAATGTTCGCCAGTCAAGCAGAAGTTGAGACGGACAAGGCCTGACATGGTAGTCAAGATAAAAGAAGAAGTTCAGAAGCAGTTGAATGTTGGTTTTCTTGCTGTCACAAATTACCCTCCGTGGGTCACTAATATTGTTCCTATGCCTAAGAAAGATGGAAAGGTCAGGATGTGTGTTGATTACAGAGATCTGAATAAAGCGAGCCCGAAAAATGATTTCCCGTTCCCCCACATTGATGTGTTGGTTGAGAATACCACTCAATATTTCGCGTTTTCCTTCATGGATGGCTTCTCTGGGTATAACCAAATCAAAATGGCCCCAGAGGACATGGAGAAAACTACTTTCATCACACCATGGGGAACTTTTGGCTATAAGGTAATGCCTTTTAGATTGAATATGCAGGGGCAACCTATCAGTGGGCAATGGTGACTCTCTTTCACGATATGATTCATCATGAGGTTGGAGTATATGTTGATGACATGATTGCAAAGTCACAGACGGAGGAAGGACATCTGGTCGATCTTCTGAAATTGTTTGAAAGGTTAAGGAAATTCAAGCCGAGGCTGAATCCTAACAAGTGCACTTTCAGATTGAGATCTGGAAAGTTACTGGGTTTCATTGTCAGTGAGAAGGGTATTGAGGTAGATCCTACCAAAATAAGAGCTATACAAGAAATGCCTGAGCCGAGAACGGAAAACTAGGTTCATGGTTTCCTGGGGAGATTGAACTACATTGCAAGTTTCATATCTCATCTTACAGCAACTTATGAACCAATTTTCAAGTTGCTAAGAAAAGATCAAACAGTCAGGTGGAATGAAAATTGCCAGAAGGCATTTGGAAGAATAAAAGAATATCTGCAGGAACCTCCAATACTCATGCCTCTAGTTGCAGGGAGACCTCTGATCATGTATCTCACGGTTCTTGAGAATTCAATGGGATGTGTGCTCGGTCAACAAGACGAGTCGGGTAGGAAAGAGCATGCCATCTACTACCTGAGTAAGAAATTCACTAATTGTGATTCGAGATACTCAATGCTGAAAAAAACATGTTGCGCACTCGCTTGGGCTGCTAAGCGTTTGAGACAGTACATGTTAAACCACACAACCCTGTTGATTTCGAGGATGGATCCGATCAAGTACGTCTTTGAAAAAAAAGCTCTCTCCGGAAGGATTGCCCGATGGCAAATGGTTTTAACATAATATAATATTCAGTATGTTTCCCAAAAAGCCATTAAGGGAAACGTTATGTCGGAATATCTTGCTGAACAGCCAATTGAGGATTATCAGCCGATGAAGTTTGATTTTCCAGATGAAGATATCATGTTTTTGAGGACGAAAGACTTTGATGAGACTTTTCCTGATGTGATTCTTGAGATTGGATCTTAGTGGAAACTGGTTTTCGACGGAGCGGTCAATTCATATGGTAATGGAATCGGTGCGATCATTACTACTCCTCACGGTTCCTACATATCGTTCACTGCCCGATTGACTTTCGCATGCACCAATGATGAAGCCGAGTATGAAGCTTGTATTATAGGTTTAGAAGAGGCCATTGAGGTGAGGATTAAGAATCCGGATGTGTACGGCGATTCAGCGCTAGTCATCAATCAAATCAAAGAAGAGTGGGAAACTCGTCAGGCCAACCTGGTGCCCTACAAGGACTGTGCAATGGGACTGTTGCTTATCTTTGATAAAAATACCTACCATTTTCAGTATCCCCACAGAGTTCAACCCTCGTGGATGATGGTTATTTCAGTTATCTTTTCCATGCTAGGAATAGATAATTCCCATTTGAGTTCATTCCCTCAATGGAGTCTTGTTTGACAATTTTTTTCTAGCTCGATCCTAGATTGAACTTCGGTCCCTGTCGGTCGCCAAACCTACCTGGAAGCGCATTTATTTTGCACTATCTATCAAGAAGAGCCCTTTTACAACCTTCACAGATATGCGACAGTTCTCGCCTGAGAAGCTTTCCACCATTTTACAACATCGGTATGTGACAGTTCGATGCCTGAGAAGCTTACCCCTACATTTTACAACAACGGCATGTAACAGTTATCACCTGAGAAGTTTACCCTATATTCATTATGACTAGCAACAAGTGACCACAACCTTAAGACGTTGAGTTGCCGTACTCATTCTTGGGCGTCCCGCCATGGACCTATTTCCTAAACCTTAAGACGTTGAGTCGCCGTACTCATTCTTGGGCGTCCCGCCGTGGACATATCATCTCTGTAAACCTTAAGACGTTGAGTCGCCGTACTCATTCTTAGGCGTCCCGCCGTGGACATATCATTTCTTAAACCTTAAGATGTTGAGTCGTCGTACTCATACTTGGGCGTCCCGCCGCGGACAAATTTTTACCCTTTTCAAGTAAAAGAAGAAACTGAATATAAACCATGAAGTATGGGGGTTTATTTTACCCTTTAGTAAAAGAAGAAACTAAATCATTTCAGGGAGCATCAGACCTTGAAACGTGAAGAAGTTTATTTACCCTTTCTAAATAAATCATTTAGTTAAAGAAGAAGCTAAATCATAATTTAATCATGGAAGCTTACCCTTTATCTTAGAGTATCAACCGGTCATGCCTAAACCTGTTTAGCCATACTCTTGGATATTCCCCAGTGGAGGTCGTCTCGCCGGTGCCTTCTTCATTGAGGACCCCATGGAAGTTTTTTTTATCAAATAAGCGACAATCTCTTTATTTGAGAGTTTATCCATTTTTACATGTAAGTCCCTTTCAGCGATAAGTGGCAGTCTCTCTCGAGAAGCTTATCAGGGAATTTCCCCTTGAAGTCCATCTATTTTGGCATACAACAGGTTTTTACCCTATATATTTTCTAATGGTTCCTGAAGATCCTGTTTCAAGAAGCTCGGACGTTACTCTTTACTCAATTTTCCAGCATTCTGTTTACTTGATCCTACCCTAGAGTGTCAACCGGTCATGCCTGGACCTGTTGAGCAATTGCTCTCGGATATGTCCCCAATGGAGGCCGTCTCGACGGTGCCATCTCCATTGAGGACCTTTTCTTGCTTTCTTTCTAAAGTGACAACTGGTCATGCTTGAACTTGTTGGTCTACTACTTTAGATTTCCTCGGTTCGGTACTGTTTCCCCAGTACGTTGCTTTCCCCTGTAGCGTCGTGTCATCTGCATGTCCACATCATCATTTCCATCATATGCATCATATTAGATTCACAACATTGTCAGCATTTTCATTTTGTCCATAGCATTGCGTATCACTGCATCTAAGGGCAAAATTTTCGGTTATCTGTATTTAAATCCCTTTCACCATGATTTCTCGAGCCTTCGTCGCTCAAATCATCTGGAGAAGTTATTTAAATAGGGGCAACTGTCATACCCCAAAATTTACCCTTAGATTCATTGATCTTCGCATATCATCTTAGGTTGATCTTTCCTGCATAGCTAACCATTTTCAATAGACGTTGTTTGGTACATTTGTGAAGCTAGGTTTGCTACAGAAGATCCAGAAGACATGAAGACCGTGTGTGTGCTTTTTGTCTCGTGCAAGCTGGGTTGAATTGTTGCAGAAGCATATCCCCTCAGACTCAAATCAACGTTCCCCTAAGAGGATCAGATTTTCTGGCCCTTAAGCTTCAGAAGTTTTGAGAACTGGTTGGAGTTATATGGAAGACGGATTTAGACTTCTCCTAGCATGATTTGATTTTATTTATAAAGCGGGTTTATAGTTTGTTAGATATAAAATTTTGGAGCCGTATGATTTTAGGCGTTAAAGTTAGATGAAAAGAGCGTGGATTTAAGTTTAAGGAAGGATCATTTCAATATAAAGTTTAAGTCGATACATTACCCTTTTTCTAAGACTTATATACGTGGCTATAATTTCACGGAGATTTTATACTTTTAAGTTGGGATCCAATCAAGATTGCACCATAAATCATCACAAAGAGTTCCTTATGGAATACGTGTCTAATTTTACAAGTGTACTAATCAACTCCTAGAGTCATGTTTGGAGCATAGAACTCAAACAAAAAGACATCTATGTTATGTTTCTTAAAAGGAAAGTATCAAATTTTCAAGCCCAAAGTTCACAAGCTTCAAGTTTATTTTGAACTTCACTCAAGTCACAAGCTCAAGAAGTTTTGTCATGCCATGAACAAATTTTGTCACTTATAACAAAGTACGTCGGAAGAATGCAGTAGTTAGGACTGTTGCCGGAAGCATGCTGGAAAAGTCTAGAGATGTAGATTGATGCGTGAAAGCCGCGCATATTGGATGAGGCGACATCTCCCTAACAGCGACAGCTCCAGCAGGTCGTAGTATTATTGGTAAGCACGGCTCCGTCCCGCAAAACTTCTGTTAAAAACAACAAAGGTGATCAGTAGTTGCATAGCCAGGAAGTAAGAGGTTACTGCTTAAAATCAAAATAAATGGGAAAGATGTTCTGAGTAACCCAATGCAAGACATATTCAAGGCTCATCAATTTTCACCATATTCATAGTCCGCGCAAGGCTGGAAATTCAAGGAAACAAGAAAATGCTTTATTTACTCATGAGAACAGCCATCGTCTTTACGTTGCGCCAGAATGTTGTTACACCAGGGTAATTAGTTCAATTTGGATGACACTCTAGGGCAATTCGACAGAACACGGTAGCCTGCATTTGGAAGATTCATTACAAACAGATCCTTATCAAACACAACTCAAAAGTAAAAACCACATTGAAGCATTCACTAATAAACAGCAAGTCTGGTTCAATAATTCTAGCATAGAAACAACTTTACCTTGCAACGAGGTGCGGTGAGAGATATGGTGTTAGCAACACAATAGAATTTGCGGATTACGTTTATGTTTAACTCTGAGGCTCCAAGCACCTCCTTCACGAGCCGACTCACTGTCTGCTATTAAGGACCGGTTCACGTGTTAAGAAAAAATGTTCGTTCCAGCCAGATTCTTGAACACTGTCACGATCAAAGCCATGTCACGAGTCAACAGCCGTGATGCCCCTATCACACGAAAAGGATCAATGTTCGGTCGTTCATATTGTTGAAAACAAGGTTGATCCCTTGAAGTTTTACCCTGCAAAAACATGATGGAATCCATCATTTTACAAACTTCTCTGCAACACAACAACACGTGAATGCATATGCCGCAAGGAATTCTGTTTTGAAAGGTGGAAGTAAGTTCAGCTTTCAGAATCCGCATTAAGCCACTGCGATGAAGAATCCGCCGATGAATTTCCGGACCTGCAATAACAACATGAAACATTAAACAGTCCTGCTTCTCCAACACAACCTCTAAATCCAATCCACAAATACATGAGAAAAAAAAAACAAAGAAGTGATGAGCACTCCAAGGCATAACCGAATGTTCTAATAAAACTTTTGTTTTACAACCATGAAACCGTGCAACAATGTTGTCAAAACATCTCAAGCAATCTCGGCAGAAATAAAACATCATCAATTTCGTTTAAGTGAAAACCGGACAATTCAAAAACATGTCTGGACAGATTTAGCTCAAAATGGAAATGCTTTATGTTTTTACTGTCAAAGAAAGGAAGAAATCATTAGAGATAAATCAAATTTCCCAAAACAAGATTAAACATGTCAGACCCAAATAGGAAGGTGTTCAAGGTCTTCGTTTTCAAAGTCACTTATAAAAAAAAATTCAGAAGAAAGGAAGGGGGAATCCATCACAAACAGCGATCACCAACAACAGAAAGAAATCCCAAATGAAACCCGAAAATTGGTAAAGAAAAAACAAGAAACTTATCTCGTTGCGAGTCCCAGACGGCGCCGCGAATCCACTTTCGAAACCCATCGTCGGACCCCTTCAGCGAAACCCCGGCGCGATTCGTCGCCGTCATCCGTGTCTGTTCATCGTCAGAGAAACTTCACCGTGAAAGCCCATCGCAACCCCCGTTGTCCCCGCGCTGCAAATCACCTCATCTCCCCGGAATCCCTTTTCCATCCTCGCCGCGAAAACCGTCAAAGATCTACAAAAAACAAAGCTCTGATTTTAATAAGTCATTTTACTAACATCTGATGATTTGGTTGTTTATTTGTTTTGACTTAGGAGATGGATCGTAAGAAAGAGAGACAGAGGATGAAACGGAAGTAGAATCAAAGAAAAGGAAGACTGAGATTGAAAATGGGGAAGGGGGCCGCCGTTTTTGAGTTAAGGTTTTGGTAACCCTTTCTGCCCCTTCATTTGGGGATTTCGGGTTGGTTGGGTCCTGGGGACTTCATCAACCCAGACCCAATTGTTTTAATTTTATTTTATTCGTTTTGTTTTAAATTGTTTTGTAATCTTTAATTAACATTAATAATAAATTACTAACCACTAACTTACTAACCAACTAACCACTAAACCTTATTTTAAAATCTAAATATATTTAGTAATTAAAAAAAGAAACAAATGATAATAAAAAAATGATAATAATGTTAATTGTTAATTTAAGTTTATAATAATAAAAACAATAATAAAAACTAACAATACTAACATCTAATATTTTTTCTGTTTTTTAATTAAAAATAAATAAAGTTTTTAGATCTAACATAACTTAATAATAAATAATTCTTTTAAGAAGATATAACTTAATTTCAATTTATTTTTAATTTAGCCTTTTCCTAAAATAAAAATAATAATATATATTTAGGCTTTACTTTAAATTTGATCTAACTTTATTTCAAAATACAAATTTGTTTAATTATGTTTGTTTAAGTTAATTTCTTCTTAATAATTAAAATCCATAAAAATAATTTTTACTTAAAAATCCGAATAGTCTAATAATCTAATGGATTTTATTTAAATTAACTTTTTAGAGTTTCTTAGTTAATTAAGTTTTTAAACTAGCTACATTGTCATAAAATTTATCCTTTTTTAATAATTACAATTCAGGATTAACTTGTTAAATTTAAATTTCTACCTTCTTTTATTTAATTATAATCCAACTTTTTTCCTAATCACAAATGACTAAAAATAACAAGTCTCTAATTCTTACGTAAATTTCACAAAATCCATTTATTTTCTAATACCATATTCTAACTTAGACCTTTTTTTCCCAACAAAGATCTCAAAATAAATAACCTTTTAGTGTAAAAACCAATTAGTCTAGCACATTTAAGTTATTCTAATCTAATTTTCTAATTTTTTTTGTAATTACATAAAATCCCACCAAAAAAAAGAAAAAGAAGAAACCTTATAATTAATTCTAATATTTTGTCCAATTCTCGCTTAATCACAAAATCATTAATATAATTAAAAATATTTAATTTCTAAGTTTCAATTTACCACCTAATTTCACTTAATCCTAATTTTCACTTAACCAATCACACTTAATCGATCTAATGCCTCTCCCAATTTAATTCGACTTCTAATCCATTTACCTATTTGCACAATACGTACATCCCCATATTCACTACCGTTACTCATGTATCAATTTTTAATTATCACTGCTTTATTATTTACTGCTAATTCCCCTCTGAATGAAAGGTTACACCATTTGACCGCTGAGTCAATGCTTTTGCCCTCACCTCATCCTAGCCGTAGGATCCGAGTCGCCGTACTCATACTTAGGCGTCCCGCCGTGGACATCCAATCCTTCATCCTACCCTTATAAATGGCTTGATAGTCATCTACCCAAGAGGGGTCCCTTCGTTTCCTTTGCAGCCACATCTGAATGGTCCGAGCGTTTGATGAGTCTATCTGCACAGGATATTGACTGGTTTGATAGAGATAGGTTGGGTACCGAGATTATCTTCAGCTGCAGCGGGTTTCTGAACGTGCCTTTGATAGGCAGGAAAGGCTGTATAAACTATAATCTGTCTTTGCTGGTCCGACAGTTCGCGTACGCTTTGAGAGCTCCGCCGAAGGATGAAGAGGTGCAGGAATCTCTATACCTCACTGGTCTTCTAGAGGGGGATCTGTTATCTAAGCTTCAGCGCGCTTGGAATGGCATCAGTAAGAGGGGAAAACCATTGCTGGGAAGAAGTAATAATCAAGCCTACCCCCCGTATATGGCGTGGATCAGAGCCAGAGCATACGCTATAGGGATGCCGTTTCCTCCTGCCAAGCCAGAAAGCCCTCCAATGATTGAAGAGGGCAAACGAAGAACTGGAGAAAGAATTGTTTCAACTCAGGAGCGAGAGAAACAAAGTCGTTCATTCCTTCAAGAGGCAGACAGAGCTGGTGAACCGGCTGCGGATAGACCTGACTAAGCAGATAGCCGAGCGTGAGCGCATGGGTCAAGACTTCAAAGCTGTCAACGATGTACTGGCCACGAAGAAGCAGCACTTGGACGAAGCATATCGGAGGATATCCAAGTTCAACCAACACTGGAAGGCCTCCCTAGCCACCAGGAAAGAGCGGGAGGACAAGTTGATGCAACAGATCTCCAAGCTGGAAGCCCAGGTGAAGGCCAGTGAGAAGAGGTTTGATGAAGAAACCTCTCGCAGATATGCCGCCAAAGGCCAGCTTAACAGAGCTCTCGCTAACCTGAAGGAGCGCAAACTGATGTTCGAATCCAAGAAACGGAAGCTAGAAGATTATTTCGGCGAAGGAGCATGGGAAGATTCGGTCGAAGGTCTTCAGTACACCATTGTGCAGAGGGAATTACTCGTCGAAGGGTTACTCACCCTGTCTGATCATCCAGAAACGAAGGAGTTGTTAGAAGAGTATCGCGCCCGTGGCCGTGCTTGACTGTTTGTAGTCCTCTTGTTTTGATCATTGTTGTATGCTGACCATCACCAGGCTTGTTGGTTGAGGTCACGCTGTTGATTCATCTTGTACTCGCTGATGTCGTGTACTGCCTTGATGGGCTTTCTTTATATATGAGATTGTTATTTCCATGACTGGACTCGAACTTCTTATTATCAGCACTGGCACTCAGGCACTAGGATCGGGGGAGATCTCCCTAACGCACAGACACACGTTTGCATGCCCATGAAGCATTTGCATAACGAGCACTTTGTCATTTTTTCCTAACCCTTTTGTGTTTTGACAGGTTGTTTCAGGTTGTTCCAGGATTGATCAGAGACCTATCCACCGCTATCCGACCAGAGCAAATCAAACCAGAATCATGGAGCAAGTGCAAACTGATGTTCAGGAACTTCGCGAAAGAATGGATCGCTTCATGGAGCTCATGCAAGCGGTCGCCAATGGTCAAGATCAGCTCAGAACCTTAGTCCAGCCTCTGATTTCAAGGGTCGATAGCAATGGCGTACTCCATGGTGGGAACGTGCATACCCCTCCACCAGTTGAAACTCCTCAGAATGGCATCCCCGTGACCGAGGGGAATGGCAGTGCCAATGGAAATGTGATAGCTAACATGGGACTCAATGGTAATACGACGGGCATCGGTAATGGGAGTCTGGAAGCTAATGTCAATGTCGGGCTGGGCAACGGCAATGCAGATGTTGGGAATCTGTTTGGGTCTCAGCCATGGCTAGAAGATCGTCAGGACGATGTGTTCTCTCAGAGAGGTGCTGAAGGGGAGCTGAATGCTGAAGCACGTCTAAGGTTCAAGGCACTTGAGGATAAGATGAGAAATATCGAGAATCAGAACACCCTGGGCGTTGATATGTCCAAGTTGGGACTGATTGCTGATTTTAAGGTGCCTCCCAAGTTCAAGGTACCTGAATTTGAAAAGTACAAGGGCACCACTTGCCCTCGCGTCCACCTGAGATCATACTACCGGAAAATGTCAGCTCATTCTGAGGACGAGAAGTTGCCGATGCACTTTTTTCAAGACAGTCTGTCCGGACCCTCCCTCGAATGGTACATGAGTCTGGAGCCTACCAGTGTGCGCACGTGGAAGGACCTTGCTGAAGCATTTGTGCACCACTACCAATACAACAGCGACTTGGCCCCGAACCGAGTCCAGCTGCAGAATCTGTCGCAAAGGAACAATGAAGGGTTTATGGAATACGCCCAGCGGTGGCATGAATTGGCAGCCAGGGTTCAGCCATCGATGGTTGAACATGAGCTTGTGCAGATGTTCGTAGCCACCCTCCCAGGGGTTTATTATGAGAAATTGGTCAGCGGTATGTACGGAACCTTCTCAGATCTCATTATCACGGGTGAGCACATTGAAAATGGGATCAAGCTCGGGAAAATTCAAGGCGAGTCATCCTCAGCTGGAGGAGGCGGAAAGAAACCTTATAGTGGCAAAAGACGAGAAGGAGAAACGAGCGTTGTGACCAACACTCGAAGGAAGGGTAAAGGTCCTCACCAACAGGTGGCCAGTATAACTATCCCGGCAGTTCAACAGCCACAGCAGCAGCCGAATCAACAAGGGTAGAGAAAGTATCAAAATATGGCACCTCTGTCGAGCCGTCACCTCGAGACACCGCCCATGTCGTACGCACAATTATTGAAGACTTTGCTTCAGCTACAGTTGATCCAGAAGAGAACCTTGGCTCCCTTGACAAGGGCACCTTCGCCAGGTTATGACGCTAATGCAACTTGTGAATTTCACTCAGGGGCACCAGGCCACACAGTAGAGAATTGCAAAGCCTTCAAGCACAAGGTGCAGGACAAGGTGGATGCCAAGATCATCAACTTCTCAGATAATGTGCCAAATGTCACGAAGAACCCTATGCCGAATCATAGGGGAGGTGGAGTAAACGCCATTATCGAAAACGAGAGTTTGGATTTGTTGACTGACGTCAGAGATCTGAAGACGCCGCTTAGCTTTGTTAAAGTTAAGTTGATGAAAAGAGGTTTCTTTCCAGGTTGCGGAGAGCTATGTATGGGCTGTGCTACTAGTCCTGATGGATGTGACCAGCTGATAGAGGGAATCCAAAGTCTGATGACTGAAGGGATTTTACAGTTTAGCCGGAGGGCCGAATGTGGATCGGGAGAGGTAGTGCTGAAGCAAGATGATGAGGTCGCCACCATCACCATCCCTCTCCAGATGATAACTATTTCTGCACCCAGACCGCCCACAATTACTATCACCAAAGCTGGTTCGATACCCTTCAAAAGCACTAATGCTGTCCCATGGCATTATGGGGCTGAAGTCTACTGCAACGGACGAAAGTTGGAGCTAGAACCGTTTGGGTCGTCTGTGGAGAACCTTGCGGGAATCAGCGGTATTACTCGCAGCGGAAGAGTGTTTACACCACCTGAGGTCGTAACGGATAAAGCGGACAGAGCTGACGCAACTGATAAAGGTAAAAGTAAAGTAGTTGAAGAGATCCCCGGTGGGGTAGAAAAAGATTTACTTGTTAAAGACACCGAGGAATTTATGAGGTTGATTAAAAAGAGTGACTACAAGATTGTGGATCATCTCCATCAGACACCCTCGAAAATTTCCATCCTGAATCTGTTGTTGTGTTCCGAGGCACACCGCAACGCGCTGCTGAAGGTGTTGAACGCCGCATATGTACCGCATGAAATATCGGTCAACCAGCTAGAAGAGGTTGTAGCCCACGTGAATGCTGGAAATGGGCTAGGTTTCACTGATTTAGAGCTGACGCCGAAAGGGAGGAATCACAATAGCGCCCTGCACATCTCGATAGAGTGTAGGGGAAGGATTATGTCGCACGTGTTGGTAGACACGAGTTCGTCACTCAATGTTCTTCCGAAGAAGGCATTAATGAAGTTAGATACTCGCGGAGTGATTTGCACACCCAGTGATCTGGTTGTGAAGGCGTTTGATGGAACTAAACGCCATGTTTTCGGGGAGGTGACCCTACCGATCCAAGTCGGGCCAGAAACATTCGATGCGGTTTTCTACATTATGGACATCATGCCTGCCTACAGCTGTCTCTTGGGCCGGCCATGGATCCATTCGGCTGGTGCCGTGACCTCCACGTTGCACCAGAAGCTCAAGTATGCTGTCGGAGGTAGCATCGTAACTGTTTGTGGCGAGGAAGACATAATGGTGAGCCATTTGTCATCCTTTAAGTATGTTGAGATGGATGGGGAAATCTACGAAACTCTATGCCAAGCGTTCGAAGCCGTTAAAGTGAAGGACGTAGCTCTTGTAGTCACCGAAAAGCCAGAGATGACTCTCTCCTCATTCAAGGAAGCTCGGGCTGTTGTCCAAGCCGGATCTACCCCAAGCTGGGGGCGAATTTTGGAGATACCTAACAAGCAAGATAAGTTTGGGTTGGGATATTCTCCTGGAGCTGAAGCTTCTTCTTCTTCTAGCAGTGCGTCGCGAGGTAAAGGGCCGATCCAGTTTACCAGTGGCAGAGTGATTTTTGAAAGCATCAACGCGGTGTCTGAAGACAGCGGAGATAGCGACTGTGACCTCGACTCTTGGATTCAGCCAAGCAAGCCAGGCGAGGGCCTCAACAATTGGTCCTTCAAGGATATCATCCAGATGACAAGCGAAGAGTAATGATTTACTTTTTCCAATCATTGTACAACCCTATGTCCTACCCGGGGCATAGTGGTTTTATTGTCAGGGCCTCGTTTGATTATGTACATGCATTTTATCAATAAATCAAAAGGCGTTTTTCTTCGTATTCAAATGTTGTGATCTCTGTTATTCCTGTTTTATATTTGTTTTGAAAAACAACAAAATGGCAATGGGGTTTGTGCTAACCTGCATATCCTTGTTTTAAGCTTAACCCTTGTTATTGCAGGATCCACATAGCAGATGACATCGACTCTGGACCTTCTACGACTCACTTCGACTTCGATTGCCCGATCTATCAAGCCGAAGAAGAGATTGATGAAGACGAAGACCTTCCTGAAGAGTTGGCCCGCTTGTTGAAACAAGAAGAGAAAGTTATTCTGCCTCATGAGGAGGAAATCGAGATTGTGAATCTGGGTTCTGAAGAACTTGTCAGGAACATCAGGATAGGGGCTGCATTGCAGAGTGATGTCAAGCAGAGATTGGTCGAGATGCTGAGAGAGTATAGTGACGTCTTTGCTTGGTCATATGAAGACATGCCCGGACTTGACACTGACATTGTGGTCCACCACTTGCCGTTGCGAGAAGATTGTCCTCCCGTCAAGCAGAAGCTTAGGAGGACACGACTAGATATGGCCGTTAAGATCAAAGAAGAAGTGAAAAAGCAGCTTGATGCTGGCTTCTTAGCGGTCACCACTTACCCTCCGTGGGTCGCCAACATAGTGCCTGTACCGAAGAAGGACGGTAAGGTACGAATGTGCGTCGATTATCGGGATTTGAATAGGGCGAGCCTTAAAGATGATTTCCCGCTGCCTCGTATTGATGTGTTGGTCGACAATACAGCGCAGTTCTCCGTATTTTCGTTCATAAATGGCTTCTCCGGTTACAATCAGATCAAGATGGCGCCGGAGGACATGGAGAAAACTACGTTTATAACCCCTTGGGGAACATTCTACTACAAGGTAATGCCTTTCGGTCTGAAGAACGCAGGGGCCACTTACCAACGAGCTATGATAACTTTGTTTCATGATATGATTCATCATGAGATTGAAGTCTATGTTGATGACATGATTGCGAAGTCCCAAACGGAGGAGGGACATCTGGTCAATTTGTTGAAGCTTTTTGAAAGGCTTAGGAAGTTCAGGTTGAGGCTGAATCCTAACAAGTGTACTTTCGGAGTACGGTCCAGAAAGTTACTAGGGTTTATCGTGAGTGAAAGAGGCATCGAGGTTGATCCTGCGAAGCTTAAAGCGATACAAGAAATGCCAGTGCCAAAAAGAGAAAAAGAAGTTCGTGGATTCCTGGGCAGAATAAACTACATTGCAAGGTTTATCTCTCAGCTCACGGCCACGTGTGAACCGATGTTTAAACTACTGAAGAAAGATCAGGCGATTATCTGGAATGAGGATTGCCAGAAGGCATTCGATAAGATAAAGCAGTATCTACAGGAACCTCCAATCTTGGTACCCCCAGTGGCTGGACGGCCACTAATCATGTACTTGACAGTTCTTGAGAATAGTATGGGGTGTGTTCTCGGTCAGCACGACGAGACGGGCAGAAAGGAGCATGCCATTTACTACTTGAGTAAAAAGCTCACAGACTGTGAATCTCGCTACTCAATGCTGGAGAAGACGTGTTGTGCACTAGCCTGGGCGGCCAAACGTTTACGACAGTACATGCTCAATCACACCACTATGCTAATTTCGAAGATGGATCCGATAAAGTACGTCTTCGAGAAGCAAGCGCTCTCGGGCAGGATTGCCAGATGGAAAATGGTGTTGAAAGAATATGACATTCAGTACGTTTCCCAGAAGGCCATCAAGGGCAGCGTATTGTCGGATTACCTGGCCGAACAGCCGATCGAGGATTACCAGCCGATGAAATTTGAATTCCCTGATGAGGATATCATGTTTCTCAAAGCGAAGGATTGCGATGAGCCGCTGCCCGACGAGGGGCCAGATAGGAAATCCAAGTGGAAGTTGATATTTGACGGGGCGGTTAATTCCTACGGAAGTGGTATTGGGGCGATCATCACGACTCCCCACTGATCCCACATCCCGTTCACTGCGAGACTGAAGTTTCCAGTCACCAATAATGAAGCGGAGTACGAAGCATGCATCATGGGTCTAGAAGAAGCGATTGATTTGAGAATCAAGAACCTAGACGTATATGGTGACTCGGCGCTTGTGATCAACCAGATTAAAGGGGAGTGGGAGACTCGTCATTCGAATTTGGTGCCGTACATGAATTATACCAGAAGGCTACTTCCGTTCTTTGATCGAGTGGAACTCCATCATGTACCCAGAGCAGAAAATCAGATGGCTGATGCCTTAGCCACGTTGGCTTCGATGTATAAAGTCAATTTTTGGAATGAAGCTCCAAGAATTGTCCTTTCTCGTCTTGATAAACCTACATTCGTCTTTGCGATCGAGGAAGCCTCCGACAGCAAGCCATGGTTCCATGACATCCAGACCTTCCTTATGACTAAGGAATATCCCGCGGGAGTGTCAACCCAGGATAAGAAGACTCTGAGGAGGCAGTCTGGAAATTTTTATCTCAACCCTGATGGAGTTTTGTATAAAAGAAACCATGATCTCGTGCTACTCAGATGTGTAGATGAGAAAGAGGCGAGTATGCTCATGGAAGAATTCCATGAAGGCACATTTGGTACGCACGCCGGCGGGAACGCTATGACGAGAAAGATCCTGAGAGCAGGATACTACTGGCTGACGATGGAATCGGATTGCTTTAAATTCGCGAAGAGATGTCATAAATGCCAGATTTATGCTGATAAAGTTCACGTGCCGCCGTGCCCGTTAAATGTCATGTCCTCCCCGTGGCCGTTCTCCATGTGGGGCATCGACATGATAGGCAAGATCGAGTCCACCACATCTAACGGTCATCGCTTCATTCTAGTAGCTATCGACTACTTCACCAAGTGGGTGGAGGCAGCCTCGTATGCTAATGTGACCAAGCATGTGGTGGCTAAGTTCATAAAGAGGGATATCATCTGTCGTTACGGAATTCCCGAGCGGATCATTACCGATAATGGTTCGAACCTGTATAACAAGATGATGAAGGAGTTGTGCCAGAGTTTCAAGATTGAACACCACAACTCATCTCCTTACCGGCCGAAGATGAATGGCGCCGTTGAAGCGGCCAATAAGAACATAAAGAAGATTGTTCAGAAGATGGTTGTGACCTACAAAGATTGGCACGAGATGCTGCCATTTGCATTGCACGGTTATCGTACGACTGTGCGTACGGCAACCGGGGCAACTCCTTTCTCCTTGGTGTACGGTATGGAAGTTGTCCTACCGTTAGAAGTGGAGATCCCTTCTTTGCGAGTTTTGGTTGATGTGAAACTCGACGAGGCAGAATGGATTACGAACCGACTGAACCAACTCAGCCTGATGGACGAGAAGAGGTTAGTATCGATTGTGCATGGTCGTTTATACCAAAGCCGAATGAAGAAAGCTTATGATAAGAAGGTGCGTCCTATAAGCTTTCAGACGGGTGATCTCGTCCTGAAGAAGATTCTTCCTCCACACTCCGATCACCGGGGCAAGTGGACTCCCAATTACGAAGGTCCGTACGTCGTCAACAAGGTCTTCTCGGGAGGAGCTTTGTTGTTATCCACGATGGATGGTGAAGATTTTGCATCCCCGGTGAACGCGGACGCAGTTAAAAAATACTTTGCTTGAAAGCGACCCGCTGGAGAGTAAAAAGAGAGTCCAGGCAAAAATGGGGCATCCCGGCGAACCATAAAAAAGGAAAAAGGTTCGGGAAAAAATTAGGGATATAAAAGAAAAATGTACACCCGCAAAGTCGAAAACCTGGAAGGGCGACTTTGGCAAAAAAGGGTATCCCGGTGAACTGAAAACCCGTAAAGGGCGGTTCACGCAAAAATTAGGGATTTGAAAAAGCAAATGAGTGCGTTCCGCGTGTGGACTTTCATTGTTTAGTGGTTTGGAAGACCTGAGGGCCGTTTATCTGAATCAATCTCTTCTGAAGCTGAAGCGTCTGAGAAGTATCGAAGCCGAGTGGGTCATAGAGGGATCAACTCATGGTGTTCGTCTACGCCTCGTTGCCGACATTTGTATATACTGATGTATATTTATGTTTTTACTTTTTTGCGCAGCTTCCTCATTCCAGGAGCTTGCATCGGTTGTAAAACATTTTTACCCATTCAGGGTTTCGTTATCAATAAAATGTATACTATTCAGCAATTCTGTTTTTCTGTTTAGCATTTATCTGTTTTGTTTGCGAAAAAGAACGCCGATGTTTTTGACAAAATGCGCATAAATAAATTTACTGGCCTAAGCCACTGATTGTTGAAACAATGAATTACTTAAACATTGTCACAAGATGATAACCTTCATAGGTCCCTTTGAGAAGGGTGTCTTGTCTGTTTGTTTGTGTTGGTGCAGGTGTAGCATGTACCAGACAGTCCGCCGTATGCGTCCCCAGGCAGGATGACTCCTTCTTCCCCAGCAAAATTCAGCATCCTCTCCCTGCAGAGTCTGAACGTGAGATCGTAAGCATTGATACGTCTCCCCAGGCAGATAAGATTCTCTCCCCAATTAGAGGTATCCTGAAGGAACGGCATCTCCCCACTGAAGTGTGCAGCAGTTGATAGTTCCAGACTGAAGTCTCCAGCGGAATTGAGATTCCCCACAGAGTCGTACTCTCCACTGTGAGCAGGATGATTCCTTCTTCCCCAACCGAGTTTGCAGATCCCCAAGAGAGTCGAGGCCTTGGAAGCAGTTGGGACCATGATTGGTTCTCCCCAGTAGAGTGTTGAATAGCTGACGCTGTGTTTCCCCGCCGGAGCCGTTATCTCCAGGGAAGTAGCCGTGAAGGCCGCGCAGTTTATCTCCGCGATTGACATCGCTTTCCACAGCAGGTCCAGATTCTCGTAGAGCTTCGTTCCCCTGCAGCAGTCAACGGAAGTTTGTTTCCCCATGCGGAGTCCTCTTGAGATAAGCGTGACTTCTTCTTCTCGGCAGGATGATTCCTTCCTCCACCAGAGTGGTTCTTTCTCCTTGACGGGAGGATTCTCCCTTCAGCATTTATTTTGCTGACGGGATCGCAGCACTTTGCATGATTACATAGCATCTATCATAAACGCGTAGCATTTCCACCGTGTGGAGCATTGCGCCATCGTCAAAGCATACACATACCAAACATGAGCTAGGTCGTTACCGTTATTGTTTTACAGGTGTTCCTCCGCAGGTCGGTTGCTCGAGATGATTCTTGAATTTTCCCCACCGGAGTCGCTTGCTCAAGATGAATCTTGAATTCTCCCCCAGCAAAGTCGTTTGCTTAAGATGATTCTTAAAATCCCCGGTGCAGTCGCCAGAATTGGTTGCTCACGTTGATGCTTAGAGTTCCCGGCAGAGTGTTTGCTCGGGATGATTCCCGAAATCTCCAGCAGAGTTATTGGTTCAGGATGATTCTTGAAGTCCCCGCGGAGTTATTTGTTCAGGATGATTCTTGATGTCCTCAGCAGAGTTGATTCACCCAGAATGATTTCTGAAGCCCCGAAGCAGAGTTACTTGATAGTTCTCTAGAATCCCCAGCGGAGATGTGTCATCCCCAGCAGGTTCCCGAACAGTGAAGTTGAAACTTCCCTCGAAGACTTGATGATTGAAGTCCAACCGTATTGATGAAGCGGCTCTCCCAACGGATGTGGAGTGCCCGATGGCAGAAGTTTAGGTATCCTCAACTGGTTCATGATTGACCAAGAATTCTATTCCCGATTTACTGATGAAGTCCGACTGATGCCCGAAAATTCCCCCGAATGCCCGACGGCATGACTAACTTGATTGTTCACCTGATGAGTCCCGAGGAATCCTGATGCCTGACGGCATGATCGACCGTGTATCACCGGTTGCCGTGTGACCAATTCCCCAGCTAGTTGTCGTGCGGCTAGTATTTCAGTTTTCGAAGATTTATTCCCATCAGAGTACCGTGTACTTGTGCAGTTGGCAAATTTCCGGGTTTGTCGGTATTCAACCGTCTCGCACCTTGATTGGTAGAGAGACGTTCGCTTCTCACCCATTCAGGTTCAAGCCGCTTGAATAGGGGCAGCTGTTGCACCCCAAAATTTGACCAACTTTTCTTTACCTAACTTATGTTTCATTTCATTCACATTAGCATTATCATTTGCATCTCATTGACATGTATGCAGGAGATCAAGAGGTATGATTACCCATCAAGAGCTATAAAAGAGTTTGAAGCTAGTCAAGAAGGTTATTCAAGTGTTCAAGGGTTGATATCCTTGTCAGAGAAGTTAGAAGATCCTCAGAGTGAGTGGTTGAAACCAAGAGTGTGTGCCTCCTAACTTGAGAGTTGTGGGAACTCCTCAGATGATTCTGAAGCCATGAATGTAGACTTGAAGCCTTGAGAGAGCTTATGAGATGTCTTGAAAGCCATCATGAAGCCTATACAGGTCATTATGCAAGATTAAGAAGACCCAGCCATGAGTGGTGTAATTAGGGTTTGACTGGGTCAACCCTAGGTCAACTGATGATTTGAACAAGGTTGAGACCTAATTCAAGAGCCATGTGATCATGGATTAATGCATTGAGATGCTATAAGGATGATTCCAAGGTCAACTCATCATGATTGAAGAGTTTGAGAAGTTTCAAGCTAGGGTTTCTAAGGCTTGACGGTGTAAAATCCCCTAGTTTGACCCCTATCTTCAAGGCAGTTTAGCTCAATATGTGATTGTCATCTCATCTTTCCCCCAACATGAATGTTGTAGATCTTGTTCTTAGCTTTAATTTGAGTACTAGAAGTCCTTGATAGGATTTGTAGTACTCAAGTTATGACTTTGACAAGTTACAGGTCATCTGAGGTATGTGAATCTGGGGCCTTGAAAGTTACCCCACTTGCATCAAACGTTTGCCCAAGAAGGATGATTCCTAAGAACTTTTGGTCAACATGAATTTTGTTCCTTATCTTCTTAGATTTCTAGAGAGTACTAGAAGTCCTTGATAGGATTTGTAGAACTCAAGTTATGGCTTTGACAAGTCAAGGGCATTTTGGTCATTTGGAGATTACAGGTCATTTCAAGCATAAGGCCATAACTCCTATTTCCAAGCTTCAAATGGAAAAATATTCAACATCAAACTTGTTCAAAATGATGTTTTAAGGCTAGTAAGGAGGTCATGAGTTGTTGGAAATGCTTGTAGCTCAAAGTTTCAAAAATGGCCTAAAATAAGGGCATAAGTTAAATAAACCAAAGTTGGAAATTGATATTTTCAACCTACACATCCAAACCATGGCATGTAATATATCATTTTGACTCTAGAAAACATTTTAAAAACAATGTTTTAGCCACATTTTTGATTTGAGGTTTAAATTGTAGACTTGCTTTGAAAAGCACTTACTTACATATTAAGCAACATTTGCAAAACTCAAAATCAAGGCATGAGTAAGGGTTTTTGCAAGTTAAACACCTCTAATATCTCACTAGGGGAGAAATTAAGAGTGAATGGGATGAATTCCAAGCTGTTTGCAAGGGTTGTACATGTCGTGATAAGTGATTCAAAATCTCATGACATGAGATGTGGAAAATCTCATTGGAAGGATCTAGAGGGTTCTAGACCATCCAAAGTTCATCTATATATTGAGTAGAAGGGAGCCATGGCAGAGGTTGGTGATCATTGAAGGATTGAGCATAGTTTGAGATTGAGTTTTCATAGATTGCAATTGAAATCGGTTTCATCAAATTCCTCAACTTCCATTCATTTTCTTGATTGATACTCCTTCCATGAGTGTCAAGGAGTGATTTCAGACCATTTTCAAGAAGAATTGGTGGCTAGATCGTGTGGGAGCAAGTGGTTTTCAGCACCTGCAACTCATCATCGTGTTTCAAGATTGAAGCCCTTTCCATTGAATCTTTTGCATACAGAAGCAAGGAGGAGGTTCAGTGATCGTGTACAGAAGATTTGAGAGCTTGAAGTGAAGATTTGGTGCATCTGTTATTCAAGAATTTCCAGGTTGGTAATCTTCTTCCTATAGCATGATTTAGGTAGAATTAGGTTGAATTAGGGTGCTAGATTAGTTGTAGAATGGCATATGATAGATTTCAGATGGTTAATTGATGAATTAGAGACAAATTAAGTGAATCACCATTTTCGGTTGAGATTGGGGGATGATGATTCTTGGGGTTTCAGAAGAAACTAATGGTATGGTTGAGTTCGTGGCAAGATTTGGAATGTGTTTCATGTTTTGACCTCTTGGATTGGAGGCCTCTAGGAAGAACTAGGGTTGAAGGGGACGATCGGAACTCCACCGGCGGTGGCCGGAGCTGGGCGCGAAGCTCAGGCGTTTGAAATGGAGAAGATGAAGTTCTCACCATTAGATCATGGTCTGACCATTGATTGGGAGAAGATCCAAGGGCCACGTTTTAATTCTGATTTTTGAAGGATTTCTGATGAAACGATGCGTTTCATTTATTCAGGCATTTGGGCTTAATGATTTAAGTGTTATCCACACCCCCCAGCGAACCCAACCCTGATTTTGAACTGATTCTGACTGCTATTTGCACCGCGCGCTTCATTATTTTTATTTGATTTTTATTTAATTTCCATTTAATCCATGGTTTTTGTAAAAATCATAACTAATTGAATATTAATCCAATCAAATCCATTCTTTTTGCATATTACTCATGATTGAGTCTATTATTGTTTAGAGAAAAAATATTTTCATTTCATATAATTTCTGATTTAATTGGAATTTTGCATTTTAATTGATATTAAAATGATTATGTTTGATGCATATTATTGTAGAATTTTGTGTGATCTCATGGTGGTGATTCTTGGCCTAATTTTTTGTGTGTGATTAGGTTAGAAATGTATGATCCCATAGTAATTTTCTCACATTTTTGTGATGAAAATAGGTATGCTTTCTAGATTGATATTTAGATGCCTCCTTTTAGGGTTTTAGGTTGATACCTTAGAATGTAGGATTTAGTTCTAGGTCCAAATTGATGATTTGATCTTTGAAACTAATGTGATCGAGTCATGATTGACCTAGGTTCCCATAGTAATTTTTGTAGGATTTTACAATTGATTCTAGTATTTTAGTTAGGACTAACTTTAGCACTAGGTTTTAGGTGATCCTAACTTACTAATTCAACTAGTTTAACTTCCCTAGTTCCCTTAGATTAGGGTTTGTGCTTGGTTTGCCTTTGGTTGAGGTTGAAGACAAGTTAAAGAAAAGAGGAGGATGCTTGAAGTTGCTTGGAGCTTTGGATTTGTTGGTGCCTGAAGGTGTTTGATGAAGATTAGGAGATAGGACATAGGGAGAGCCTTGTAGTTAGGATGATTTCTTTCTCAAACATGGAAAGCATCTTGTGCTTCCATTCCTCCCAATGACTAAAAGTCCTTCTCAGATATTCACATCCCTCCTTTGGAAGGATGAGTGGCTTTATCTGGGAAGTAGAACTTTGAGGGAACCAGTCTCTCATAATGATGAACCCCTACAGGCTTCCTTTGGTTGTCAGTAAGCTGTTTATCATTTCCACTCCTCCTGTTCAATCAATTGTCTTCTGGTTTGAGTATCTTGAAAGATGTTGGGCTTGAGTTTGAAGAGGAGGACTTCACTGAAGAGTGTGGAAGAGGATGATTCCTTGAGCATTGCCATTGCAGCTGAAGCTTGAAGGGCAAGAAGAACAAGTTGATACTTGAAGACCCAATGGAGATTGAATGAAGAGCTGAGGCTTAAAGAATTGAAGGATGAAGTTGACACTTCCATGTGATTGAAGATTACTCTGAGAAGCTGAAGCTTGTAGGAGAAGAAGACCAAGTTGATACTGGTAAAGCAAAGAGAGCTGAAGCTCGAAGACTAAGTTGATACTTGAAGATCCAATTGAGATTGAGTGTAGAGCTGAGGCTTGAGGACTAAAGGAAGTTGACACTTACACTTATGCATTTGAGAACCTGAAGGAATCAAGTTGATACTTGTGGGTAAGAGCAAAGCCTGAGGGTGGAGTTGACTGGAAAGCTGAAGCTTGAAGAAGAAGATTAAGTTGAAACTTATGTTGAAGGGTTGAGACCTGGAGAAGAAAATTGATATTTGTCATGAGAGAGGATAGCCTTGAAGGGTGGTTGAAGTCTGAAGACTAAATTGCTGTCAGAAGAGCTGAAGCTTGGAGTTGAGAGGGTTGTTGATCTGCTTTCTTGTCTGTTTTCTTCTCTGTGTTGATGTGCCTTGTTTGACTTGCTTGATGCATTAGAATAAGTCCATGATTAGACTGACTTTAATCTAGGAGCATGATTGCACTAGAGGTTGAGTTGCTCCCTCTGCTTGTATTTTTACTGTATGGCTTTGCTTGCGGGTATTCGGTAGAGCCCAGCTCCCATGCCCATATGGTTTATTTTGCTTGATAGCATGTTATTTTATCTGTATGATTACAGTTTGCTGTATTTTTGTTTGATAGCATGTTATCTCTTCTGTATGATT
Organism: Lathyrus sativus; assembly: GCA_963859935.3. NCBI lineage: Eukaryota > Viridiplantae > Streptophyta > Magnoliopsida > Fabales > Fabaceae > Lathyrus > Lathyrus sativus. Next base: position 275,021,556 of record OZ012739.1, read on the forward strand.
GCAGTTATTCATATCTGGCTTGAGGTTGAGATGAGCTTGTGGAGGCTAATGCCCCACACACATTTCCTCCTTCACTTGTATTGCATGCATTTTACAGTCGTTTACTGTTTACTGTTTAAGCTGATGCTTTATCTGTTTCTGTTTATCATTGATATGATCCCTTAGGATTCTCATTTCCTTTGATAAGGAAGTGATGATAGAACTTTAGGTTGAAACCTATGCATGATAACTTCTAGGAGTTCCCTGTTTCAAACCTCAACTATAGGATGAATCCTTGGCATGACAACATTAGGACTTGACAGTCTTCCCCGTAGTTGATCCTGTTCTCTTCTCATCTCAAAACAGCTTAAGATAAAGTAATCATGAATGATTTCTTTCGTACGTTACGAGCCTTAAGCTAACTGAGAAAGGATTGTTGGAGAGCTTCTTTCCAACAGTCCGGATGTTTAGTATGGTACCCTTTGGGTGACATGCGACGCATTCACTCTCAGGTCATAGTCTTTAGTGCGATTGAAATTGCAAACACAATAAAAGACACTTCTTCCGTAAAAGACAGAAAACAAACTTCAAACTTTTTGCCCCGTGGGCCCGTAAGTCAAAGGAAACTTTTCTGAAGAAAAGAGTGTCGTTAAACTTCAGCGCCAACGCAAACAGGCATTGTCCCTAACTGCTGTTTAACCCTACTCGATAAAACGGATGAATCTGAATTCCCGTAATCCGTATTATCCCGAACTACGTAAGCTCTGATCTCTCATACCTGTTGAGAGTACGTAGGCACAATACTGATGTATTGGCGAGCCACCTTCCCCGTAACCCCGTAGGTCGAACTACGTTGACTCTAATTTCTCATCCTCTGATGAGAATACGTAGGCATAAAGCGCGCCGCTTTGCCGAGTCATTTTTCTTTCCTTTTTAAGCCAGCCTTGATAGGTAGATAGATAAACCAACTCGTGCAGTAAACACAACAAGCGTGGATCCCGTCGAGTACGACAGACGTGAGGGGTGCTAATACCTTCCCCTTGCGTAACCGACTCCTGAACCCAGACAACGGTTGCGACGACCTTGTCTTATACCCTTTTCGTTAGGTTTTTTCCGATCGTTTCCTTTCCCGTTCTGAGGGATAAATAACGAAAGGTGGCGACTCTTCTGTTCAGCCGACACCTTATTTTCGCGGAAGCGACAGTAGCTTGTATTCATTACCTTTTTGTTGCATACTGAATTTTGGTCAGTGTATTCCCCAGCGAGGTAGCCTGTCATTTCACCTTCGGTCAGTGCTGTGGTGATTCCAACTCTTGGTTGGTAGTGTTTGTTTTATCCCTGAAGAGTAATTCTTATCCTATCTTTTGGATGGTATCCTTTGATTATTATCTTTTGGTGGATATGCAGAGTTGTCTGGTTAATCTATTCTTTCCCCAGTGAAGTCATCACATGACTGATTGGGTATTTTCCTCTTGTGTTCCCCGGCGGAGTTGGTATCCCAACTCTTGGTTGATACTCATTTGCTGGTCATCCCATCTTTTGGATGGTATCCTTTGATTGTTATTTGGTAGACGCTCGGTCCCCACAGGACAGTCTGGTATAAGATTCTCTCTTATTTTCCCAGCGGAGTTTTTCTTGTCCTCAGGTCGTCTGTTTGTTGGTTGTACGTCCTGCAGGTTCTTGATTCATGTTTTATCCCAACTTTTGGTTGGTATCCTTGGTTTGTTATCCCAACTCTTGGTTGGTATTGTTTGGTTGTTGTTTCTTATTCAATTTTAGGAATTTACTTAAGAAGAGAGTCCCCTTGACTTTTAGGAATCTTTCCCATCCCTTCCCTTCGTTAGGGGTGCTAGGACTATTGGGCGATGAGGATGATTTAGCATATAGTTGTTTGGTCGATTTGGAACCACTACTATGTAACAGTCGTATCACAGCTGTTGGAAAAGGGATACTGCAATATGTCTGACCAACCATTGTAAGGTAAAGGGTGGTTCTATGTATGATGTTTTCTATCACAGTCGTGCCACCATGATTATAGGTTATGTAGCGTACTACCTATCACAATAGTTACTTCAAATAACCATTGTGATATTCTTCAATGCATAATATTTAATAATGCTTGTTTTAAACATCCATTATGATATATGTAACACCCCATTCTAACCCAACGGATAAAAAAGAAATTAACAATCAGAGTGCACGAAAAAATGGCTAAGTGACGATCGTGATGGAACGGTCACGACCGTGATGGTCATGACGACCGTGATGGAATGGTGACGGTCGTCACACTCACAAAACCTTGGCGTTATATTTTCAACTTAAACAGACCACACACACCTGCAACACAATTATTTAGTAACATACATGTCGCTACCGCAAAAATAAGGTGCCGGCAAAACAGAAGAGTCGTCACCTTTCGTTATTTAACCCTCAGAACGGGAAAGGAAACGATCGGAAAAACCTGATGAAAAGGTATAAGACAAGGTCATCGCAACCATTGTCTGGGTTCAGGAGTCGGTTACGCAAGGGGAAGGTATTAGCACCCCTCACGTCCATCATACTCGATGGGATCCATGCTTGTTGTGTTTATATGACGGGTTTGTTTTACTATCTACCTATCAAGGATGGCTTAAAAAAGAAGAGAAAATGACTCGGCAAAGTGTCACACTTTATGCCTACGTATTCTCATCAGAGAATGAGAAATCAGAGTCAACGTAGTTCGGCTAACTACGTGTTACGGGAAGGGTGGCTCGCCAATACATCAGTTTTGTGCCTACGTACTCTCAACAAGTATGAGAGATCAGAGCTTACGTAGTTCGGGATAATACGGTTTACGAGAATTCAGATTCATCTATTTTTTCGAGTAGGGTTAACAAACAGTTCCAGCAGTTTTGTGTACGCAGCTCGACCGTTGGAGACTTAGGCGTTACCGTTTGCGGTAGAACTGGGAGTTAACGACACTTTTTTCTTCAGAAAAGCTTCCTTTGAATTATGGGCCCACGGGGCAAAAAGGTTTGAAGTTTGTTTTTTGTCTTTTACGGAAGAACTGTTTTTTATGGATGTTTGCAACCAATATCGCACTAGAGACTATGACTTGAGAGTGAATGCGTCGCATGTCACCCTTAGGGTACCATACTATACATCCAGACTGTTGAAGAGTGACCCTTCAACAACCCTTTCTTAAGTAGCTTAAGGCTCGTAACGTACGACATCAGTTAACCTTTATTACTGTATTTTGATTTGTTTCGAGATGAGAAGAGAGCTAACAGGCTCAACTAAGGGGAGACCATCAAGTCCTAATGTTGTCATGCCAAGGATTCATCCTATGGTTGAGGTTTGAAAGAGGGAACTCCTAGAAGTTATCATGCATAGGTTTCAACCTAAAGTTCTAATCATCACTTCCTTATCAAAGGAAGTGAGATTCCTAGGGGATCATATCAATGATAAACAGAAACAGATAAAGCATCAGCTTAAATAGTAAACAGTAAACAACTGTAAAATGCATGCAATGCAAGTGAGGGAGGAAATGTGTGTGGGGCATCAGCCTCCACAAGCTCGTCTCGACCTCAAGCCAGATATGAATAACTGCAATCATACAGAAGAAATAAAATGCCATCAAGCAAATCACAAACCACATAGGCAAGGGAGCTGGGCTCTACCGAATACCCGCAAGCAAAGCCATATAGTAACAATACAAGCAGAGGGAGCCACTCAACCTCTAGTGCAATCATGCTCCTGGCTTAAATCAGTCTAAACATGAACTTATTCTAATGCATCAAGCAAATCAAACAAGTCACATTAATACAGTTGCACAGAAAGAAAACAGACAGTCAAGAAAGCAAATCAACAGCTTCTACAGTCTTCACAGCAAAGCAATTCTCTGACAGCAGTTCAGTCCTTAGTCTTGAAGTCCTTCATCTTTAATAGCAAATGTCAACTTGCTTCTTCAAGCTTTCAATGCATCAAACACAAGTATCAACTTGTTCTTTATCTTCAAGCTTCAGTTCTTCATCTGATCTCAACTGGATTTTCTTCACAAGTGTCAACTTGTTCTTCTTGGTCTTCAAGCTTCAGCCCCAATGGCAGTCTTCAAATACAGAGGAAGTGCAACCTCTAGCATCTTCAATCTTTTAGCAAGGAACTCCATCCTCTAGCAAGGGAGAAAGATTCATCTAACAAGAGCAAGGTGTGGATAGTGGAAAGCAAAGTGAAGACCAAAGGTCACCTCTAAGCATTCTACCATCAAGGAAAGGGACCCTCAAAGGTTCTACCACTTTGTGAGGAGCCAATCATCCTACCAAAGGAGGGATGAGGCCTTCACAATGGGACCTTACATCATGGGGAGGAATGGAAGTGATCAACACCTTCCATGTTTTATGAAGGAAGGAAGTTTAGTCTAAAGATCTCCCTAAAACCCTAATTCTTAACCCTAAACAAACTATACCAAAGGGAGAGAAAACCTCAAGTCCAAGCTCCACCATGAATTCCACAGCAGCCCACACATACCTCCATCATCATCCAAGAGCAAGAGAAACAACACCCTAATCTAAGGGAACTAAAGAAGTCATTCTAGTTGAGTTAGCAAGTTAGGATCACCTAAAACCTAGTACTAAAGTCAATTCCAACTAAAATACTAAAGCGAATTGTAAAATCCTACAAAAATAACTATGAGAACCTAAGTCAATCATGACTCTATCATGTTAATTCCAGAGATTAAATCATCCAATTAGTCTTAGAATTAAATTCTAAACTATGAGGTACTAAGGTTAAACCCTAAAACTAGAGCACCTAAAGTTCCCATCTAAAAACCTCATCTAAATTCATCACAAAAATGTGAGAAAAATACTATGGGAGCATACATGTCTAATACACACGAAAAATCAGCTCAAAAATCATCATCAAATGATCATACAAAATTCCACAAGACAAGGTATCAACCATAATAAAATTAATATCAATTAAAATACAAAAATGCAATTAAAATAAACAATGCATGAATTCCCAAACTCTTAATTTCCTAAAATTCTAGACTCATTCATGAGTCAGAGAAAAAGAATTTGGATCAATTTGAGTTATTTTCCTATTTATTATAAATTATTTTCTAAACTACATGAAATGATGGAAAATAAAGAAAATAACAAGAAAATGATAAAACCTGCGTATCAAATAGCAAATATTTCAAGTTCATTTTCCAGACTAGGCCAATTGGGGGTGTGAATATCACTCACTGCACTAAGCCGAAACCAAACCAATTAATGAAACGGTGCGTTTCATTCAAAGTCTCTCTTCAGATTTCAAAATCAAATCGTGGCCGTGTATCCTTGGATTGAGTCAAAGGTCCAACCTTCATCTGAGGGCTCATGCTCATCGTCCCCAAATTCAAACTAAGATGGAGGGAGTTCTAAGACGGTGGCCTGAGTTGCAGCGCCACCGTCTTCTCCGGTGAAGTGGTGCACACAGGTCATCAAAAAAACTGAAACGAATCATCATCCCACTCAATTTTCCATCCTGATCACGAATCCATCGTCCAAATTCACTAATTCCTTCTCTAACTCCAAACACGATAGAATTTTCAGAAATCCACCAAATCTTGATCATCACAATTCTCAAAGATAATGATCCTAATGTAACCTACACTCTTCACTGATCAATTTCCACTATCCAATCATGAATGTATCACCAAGAATCTTGAGAAATCAGGCTCAACAGAAAGTGGTCCATACCCTAGAGTGTCTCTATCCGTCAAATTCTTGTACCAAAATCCATCTATGTCATGCTAATAACCTAACCACATAAAGATTTCTAGCTATCTCCCTATAGATTAAGCACAATTTCAATTTGTACAAACCTGGTTTCAGATGAAGAACAGGTGCAACTCTTGCTCGATTCCTCCTCCACAATGATCCAGATTCACTCCAAATCTTCCTCTAAAGCCAATGCACACCTCAATTTGGCTTGATGCCTCTTCAATCTCATAACACGATCTTGAGTTGCAGCTCTAAGTTTTCAATTGCTATCTCTGCTACCAGCTTCAAATGCTTCCAAAAAAAATGGCTGAACACACTCCAAATCTTATATAGAACTCATTAGAATCATCTAGAAAGTTTTGTAACCACCCAAATGAGATTTTGCAATTTTAATTTCTCTCCAAAATTTCATCCACACCAGTCACGATTCTGGCTCTCTTTGGGCATGAAAATGCTTGGAAAATTCATCTCATGAGATATTGAATTGGTTTGTTATGATTATTTCCTTGTTTGCAAGCCAATGGTTCACGTTGGTTATGTTGCTTCATCATGAAGAAATGAAATGAAATGGCAGGAATTTGACCTCAAACCAAAATTCTAGCATTGCCAAAGTTTCTAGAATGATTTTTCCATTCAAAATGACCTATAATTTTGCCTTGTTTGGACACAAAATGAATTGTTTCAATTTTTGGTCATTAAATGCCTTTAATTCTTCTTTTTTCAAAATTCCTTGAACCAAGTCCTTCCTTGAGCCATTTCAATGTCTCCTTGATGCATGGTCAAGGTTAAAACCCTATTTTGAGCAACTTTCAAGTTGAAAAAAATTTCATTTCAGGTGTCTATGTTGGTGAAAATGACCTATAATCATAAATGACCTATAATCACAAATTTCCAAAATACCCTTAACTTGTCAAAGCCATAAGTTGAGTTCTAAAAATCCTATCAAGGACTTCTAGTACTCTATGGAAAGCTAGGAGGATAAAGAACAACATTCATGTTGACCAAAAGTTCATAGGAATCATCCTTCTTGGGAAAACGTTTCATGCAAGTTGGGTAACTTTCAAGCTCCAAATTCACATATCTCAGATGACTTGTAACTTGTCAAAGCCATAACTTGAGTTCTACAAATCCTATCAAAGACTTCTAGTACCCAAATTAAAGCTAATACCATGCTCTACAACAATCATGTTGGGGGAAAGATGAGATGACAATCATATCTTGAGCTAAATTGCCTTGAAGATAGGGGTCAAACTAGGGGGTTTTACACTGTCAAGCCTTAGAAACCCTAGCTTGAAACTCTTCAAACTCTTCAATCATGATGAGTTAACCTTGGAATCATCCTTATAACACCTTAATTCATCAATCCATGATCACATGGATCTTGGATTAGGTCTCAACCTTCTTCAAATCATCAGTTGACTTAGGGTTGACCCAGTCAAACCCTAGCTGCACCAATCATGGCTGAGGCTTCTTATTCTTGCACAATGACCTGTCTAGGCCTCAAAGTGATCTTAAATACTTCTCATGAGCTCTATAAAGACCTCAAGTCTAACTTCATGGCTTCAGAATCATCTGATGACTTCCCACAACTCTCAAGTTAGGAGGCACACCCTCTTGGCTTCAATCACTCTCTCTGAGGATCTTTTGACTTCTCTGACAAGGATATCAACCCTTGAACACCTGAATAAGCCACCCAGCTAGCTTCAAAGTCTCGTGTAGCCCTTGATTGGTAATCATACCTCTTGATCTCCTGCATACATGAAAATGATAATGCTAATGTGCATGAAATGAAACATAAGTTAGGTGAAGAAATGTTGGGCAAATTTTGGGGTGCAACAGCTGCCCCTATTCAAACGGCTTGGACCTGACTGGGTGAGAAGCGAACGGCTCTCACACAGTCAAGGTAAAAGACGGTTGAATACCAATAAACTCGGAAATTTGCCAACTGCACAAGTACACAGTACTCTGATGGGGACAAATCTTCGGAAACTGAAATAATAGCTGCACAGCAACTAGCTGGAGAAATACTGATCTGAATCTCCGTCAGGATGATTCTCTGATTTATCTTATATCATTGCATCCTCGAATCATCAAGGGATCACTGGTTACACGGTAACTGGCGGTTTGCCAACCGCACAGGTAAACGATACTCTAATTGGTAGGAACATCTTCAAAACTGAGCATGACAGTGGCACGACAACTCTGCTGGGGAATTGGTCACACGGGAATTGGTGAAGGGTCTAATCTCAAATCTCCGTCAGGATGATCATCTGATTTTGTCGTAGATCTTCATCCTCAAGTCATCAAGGGGTCACCAGTTACACGGTAACTAGTAATGGATGGTCGATTATGCCGTCAGGCATTCTGCGTCATAGCGGCAGAAGGATTCCTCGGGGCTCATTAGGTTGTTAGGAACTTTTTAACAATCAAGTTAATTATGCCGTCGGGCATTCACAAAACATCTCGGGTGTCAGCCGAACTTCGTCAGCAAGTCTGAAATAGAACTCTCGGTCAATCATGAACCAATTGGGGATATCCAAACTTCTGCCATCAAGCACTCCGCATCAGCTGAGAGAACTGCGTCGACTTCACAGTTGGACTTCGTCAGTAAGTTTTCAAATGGAATCCTTAATCAATCATGAACCAATAAAGATATACAATCTTTTACCGTCAGGCACCCTGCGTCAGCTGGGCAAACTGCTTCGACATCGCAGTCGGACTTCATCAGTAAGTCTTCAAATGGAATCCTTAATCAATCATGAACCAATAAGGATATACAATCTTTTACCGTCAGGCACCCTACGTCAGCTGGGCAAACTGCTTCGACATTGCAGTCGGACTTCATCAGTAAGTCTGGGATTTTGGCACCGCTGCCGGACTTCAATCATTAAGTCTTCAAGGGAATCTCAACTTCTTTGTTTATAACCTGCTGGGGATGCCACATCTCCGCTGGGGATTCTGGAGAGCTATCAAGTAACTCTGCTTCGGGGATCCAGAAATCATTTCGGATGAATCAACTCTGCTGAGGACTACAAGAATCATTTTAGACAAATAATTCCGCCGGGGACTTCAAGAATCATCTTGAACCAATAACTCTGGTGGAGATTTCAGGAATCATCCTGAGCAAACACTCTGCCGGGGACTCTAAGCATCAACTTGAGCAACCCTCTCTGGCAACTTCACTGGGGATTTTAAGAATCATCTTGAGCAACCCTCTCTGGGGGAATTCACCTGCAAAACAAGAACGGTAACGACCTAGCTCATGTTTCATATGAATATGATCATCAATGGCGTAATGCTCCACACGGTGGAAATGCTACGCGTTTTTTGGGTAAATGTTATGCAATCATGCAAGATGCTACGACCCCATCAGCAAAATAAATGTTGAAGGGAGAATCTTCCTGTCAAGGAGAAAGAACCACTCTGGTGGAGGAAGGAATCATCCTGCCGAGGAGAAGAAGTCACACCAATCTCAATTGGATTCCGCCTGGGGAAATGACCTTCAGTTGACTGCTGCAGGGGAATAAAGCTCTCCGAGAACCTGGACCTGCTCATCTAGGTGTACAAACCACAACTGCTGAGGAAAACGATGTCAATTGCAGAAATAAACTGCACGGCCTTTGCGGCAAAACTTTCCTGGAGCTAACGACTCCGATGGGGAAATACAACATCAGCTATCCGACACTCTACTAGGGAAAACCAATCATGGCTTTAACGGCTCCTAAGGACTCGACTCTCTCGGGGATTCGCCAGCTCGGCTGGGGTAGAAGGAATCATCCTGCTTACTGGGGATAGTACAACTTTGTGGGGGATTTCAATTCCGCTGGAGACTTCAGTCTTGAACCATCAAAAGCTGCACACTTGCGAATAGTCTTCTACGAAAACTGCACTTTGACCCAGTGCTGGGGAATGAACGCACACTTCAGTGTATGACTCAGCTGGGGAGATGACGATCCTTCAGGATACATCTGATTGGGGAGAGAATCTTCTCTATTTGGGGAGACATATCAATGCTTACAATCTCATGTTCAGACTCCATGGGGAGATGCCACTGAATTTGCTGGAGAAGAAGGAATCATCCTGCTTGGGAACGCATACGGCGTACTTCCCGGAATAGGCTATACCTGCAACAACACAAACAAACAGACAAGATACCCTTCTCAAAGGGACCTATCAAGGTTATCATCTTGCGACAATGTTCAAGTAATTCATTATTTCAACAATCAGTGGCCTAGGCCATTAAGTTTATGTATGCGTATTTTATCAAAAACAACGGCGTTCTTTTCCGCAAATAAAACAGATAAATGCTAAACAAGCAAACAGAATTGCTGAATAGTATATATTTCATTGATAGCGAACCCCTGAATGGGTAAAAATGTTTTACAACAGATGCAAGCTCCTGGAATAAGGAAGCTGCGCAAATATAAAAACATAAGTATACATCAGTATATACACAAATGTCAGCAATGCGGCATAGACGAACACCATGTGTTGATCCCTCTATGACCCACTCGACTTCGATACTTCTCCGATGCTTCAGCTTTAGAAGAGATTGATTCAGATAAACGGCCCTCAGGTCTTCCAAACCACTAAACAATGAAAGTCCATACGCGGAACGCAGTCATTTGCTTTTTCCAAATCCCTAACTTTTGCCTGAATTGCCCTTCCGGGTTTTCGATTCACCGGGATACCCTTTTTTGCCAAAGTCTCCCGTCCAGGTTTTCGACTTTGCGGGTGAACATTCTTTTCTTTTATATCCCTAATTTTTGCCCGAACCTTTTTCCTTTTTTATAGTTCGCCGGGATGCCCCATTTTTGCCTGGATATTCTTTTTCTTTCCAGCGGGTCATTTTTTTAAGCAAAGTATTTTTTAATTGCGTCCGCGTTCACCGGGGATGCAAAATCTTCACCATCCATCATGGATAACAACAAGGCTCCTCCCGAGAAGACCTTGCTGACGATGTACGGACCTTCGTAATTGGGAGTCCACTTGCCCCGGTGATCGGAGTGTGGAGGAAGAATCTTCTTCGGGACGAGATCACCCGTTTGAAAGCTTCTAGGACGCACCTTCTTGTCATAGGCTTTCTTCATTCGGCTTTGTTACAGGCGACCATATGCAATCGATGCTAACCTCTTCTCGTCCATCAGGCTGAGTTGGTTTAGTCGGTTCTTAATCCATTCTGCCTCGTCGAGTTACACATCAACCAAAACTCGCAAAGAAGGGATCTCAACTTCTAACGGTAGGACAACTTCCATACCGTACACCAGTGAGAAAGGAGTTGCCCCGGTTGATGTATGTACCGTTGTACGATAACCGTGTAGTGCAAATGGCAATATCTCGTGCCAATCCTTATAGGTCATAACCATCTTCTGTACGATCTTCTTAATGTTTTTATTGGCTGCTTCAACGGCGCCATTCATCTTCGGCCGGTAAGGAGATGAGTTGTGGTGTTTAATCTTGAAACTCTGGCACAGCTCCTTCATCATCTTGTTATTTAGATTTGAACCATTATCAGTAATAATTCGCTCGGGAATTCCGTAACGACAGATGATGTCCCTCTTTATGAATTTAGCCACCACCTGCTTGGTCACATTAGCATATGAGGCTGCCTCCACCCACTTGGTGAAGTAGTCGATGGCTACTTGAATGAAGCGATGACCGTTAGATGCAGTAGGCTCGATCTTGCCTATCATGTCGATGCCCCACATGGAGAACGGCCACGGGGAGGACATGACATTCAACGGGCACGGCGGCACATGAATCTTATCAGCATAAATCTGGCATTTATGACATCTCTTCGTGAATTTGAAGCAATCAGACTCCATCTTCAGCCAGTAGTATCCTGCTCTCAGGATCTTTCTTATCATAGCATGCCCGCCGGCATGCATACCGAATGTGCCTTCATGGACTTCTTCCATGAGCATACTCGCATCTTTCTCATCTACACATCTGATTAGCACGAGATCATGGTTTCTTTTATACAAAACACCATCAGGATTGAGATAAAAATTTCCAGACAGCCTCCTCAGAGTCTTCTTATCCTGGGTCGACGCTCCCGCATGATACTCCTTAGTCATAAGGAAGGTCTGGATATCATAGAACCATGGCTTGCCATCGGAGGCTTCCTCGATCGCAAAGACGAATGCAGGTCTATCAAGACGAGAAAGGACAATTCTTGGAGCTTCATTCCAAAAATTGACTTTATACATCGAAGCCAACGTGGCCAAGGCATCATCCATCTGATTTTCAGCTCTGGGCACATGATGGAGTTCCACTCGATCGAAGAACGGAAGCAGCCTTCTGGCATAATTCATGTACGACACCAAATTTGATTGATGAGTCTCCCACTCCCCTTTAATCTGGTTGATCACAAGTGTCGAGTCACCATATACATCTAGGTTCTTTATTCTCAAATCAATTGCTTCTTCTAGACCCATGATGCATGCTTCATACTCTGCTTCATTATTGGTGACCGGAAACGTCAGTCTAGCAGTGAACGGGATGTGGGATCCATGGGGAGTCTTGATGATCACCCCAATGCCACTTCTATAAGAATTAACTGCCCCATCAAATATCAATTTCCATTGGGATTTCCTATCTAGACCCTCGTCGGGCAATGGTTCATCACAATCCTTTGCTTTGAGAAACATGATATCCTCATCAGGGAATTCAAATTTTATCGGCTGATAGTCCTCGATCGGCTCTTCGGCAAGGTATTCAGACAATACGCTTCCCTTGATGGCCTTCTGGGAAACATACTGAATGTCATATTCTGTCAAGACCATTTGCCATCTTGCAATCCTGCTCAAAAGCGCTTGCTTCTCGAAGACGTACTTGATCAGATCCATCTTCGAAATTAGCATAGTGGTGTGATTGAGCATGTACTGTCGTAAACGTTTGGCAGCCCAGGCTAGTGCACAACACGTCTTCTCCAGCATTGAGTAGCGAGATTCACAGTCTGTGAAATTTTTACTCAAGTAGTAAATGGCATGCTCCTTTCTGCCCGTCTCGTCGTGCTGACCGAGAACACACTCCATACTATTCTCAAGAACTGTCAAGTACATGATTAGTGGCCGTCCAGCCACTGGGGGTATCAAGATTGGAGGTTCCTGTAGATACTGCTTTATCATATCGAATGCCTTCTGGCAATCCTCATTCCAAATAATCGCCTGATCTTTCTTCAGTAGTTTGAACATCGTTTCACACGTGGCCGTGAGCTGAGAAATAAACCTTACAATGTAGTTTATTCTGCCCAGGAAACCACGAACTTCTTTTTCTGTTTTCGGCGCTAGCATTTCTTGTATTGCTTTTATTTTCGCGGGATCAACCTCGATACCTCTTTCACTCGCGATAAACCCCAGTAGTTTTCCCGACCGTACTCCGAAAGTACACTTGTTAGGATTCATCCTCAACCCGAACTTCCTAAGCCTCTCAAAAAGCTTCAGCAAATTGACCAGATGTCCCTCCTTCATTTGGGACTTTGCAATCATGTCATCAACATAGACTTCAATCTCATGATGAATCATATCATGAAACAAAGTGACCATTGCTCGTTGGTAAGTGGCCCCTGCGTTCTTCAGACCGAAAGGCATCACCTTGTAGCAAAACATTCCCCAAGGTGTAATAAACGTAGTTTTCTCCATGTCCTTCGGCGCCATCTTGATCTGATTGTAGCCGGAGAAGCCATCCATGAACAAAAATACGGAGAACTGAGTTGTATTGTCGACCAACACATCAATATGAGGGAGCGGGAAATCATCTTTAGGGCTCGCCCTATTCAAATCCCGATAATCGACGCACATTCGTACCTTATCGTCCTTCTTCGGTACAGGCACTATGTTGGCGACCCACGGAGGGTAAGTAGTGACCGCTAAGAAGCCAGCATCAAGCTGCTTCTGCACTTCTTCTTTGATCTTAATGGCCATATCTGGTCGTGTCCTCCTAAGCTTCTGCTTAACGGGAGGACAATCTTCTTGCAGTGGCAAGTGATGGACCATAATGTCAGTGTCAAGTCCTGGCATATCTTCGTATGACCAAGCAAAGATGTCGCTATACTCTCTCAGCATCACGACTAATCTCTGCTTGACGTCATTCTGCAATGCAGCCCCTATCTTGACGTTCCTGACCAGTTCTTCAGAACTCAGATTCACAATCTCAATCTCTTCCTCGTGAGGAAAAATAACTTTGTCTTCTTGTTTCAACAAGCGGGCCAACTCTTCGGGAAGGTCTTCGTCTTCATCAATCTCTTCTTCGGCTTGATAGATCAGGCAATCGAAGTCGAAGTGAGTCGTAGAAGGTCTAGAGTCGATGTCATCTGCTATGTGGATCCTGCAATAACAAGGGTTAATCTTAAAACAAGGATATGCAGGTTAGCACAAACCCTATTGCCATTTTATTGTTTTTTAAAACAAACATAAAACAGGAATTACAGAGATCTCAACATTTGAATGCGAAGAAAAATGCCTTTTGATTTATTGGTAAAATGCATGTACATAATCAAACAAGGCCCTGACAATAAAACCACTATGCCCCGGGTAGGACATAGGGTTGTACAACGATTGGAGAAAGTAAATCATTACTCTTTGTCTGCCACTTGGATGGTATCCCTGATGGACCAGTTGTTGAGGCTCTGGCCTGGTTTGCTCGGCTGGATCCAAGAGTCTAGGTTGCAATCGCTGTCTTCGCCGTCTTTAGACACTGCGTTGACACTTTCAAATATCACCCCGCCACTGGTAAACCGGATCGGCCCTTTACCTTGCGACGCACTGTGAGAAGAGGAGGCTTCAGCCGTAGGAGAGTATCCTAACCGAAACTTTTCATGTTTGTTAGGTATTTTTAGAACCTGCCCCCAACCTGGGGTAGATCCGAGTTGAACAACGGCTCAGGCTTCCTTGAAGGAAGAGAGAGTCATCTCTGGTTTCTCAATCATTATAGGAGTCACGTCCTTGACCTTAACATCCTCAAATTCCTGACATAGGGTTTCGTGGATTTCCCCATCCATCTCAACATATTTGAAGGATGACAAATGGCTCACCATTATATTTTCCTCGCCATAAACAGTTACAATGCTGCCTCCGACAGCATACTTGAGTTTTTTGTGTAACGTGGAGGTCACGGCACCAGCAGAATGGATCCATGGCCGGCCTAAGAGACAGCTGTAGGCTGGCATAATGTCCATGATGTAGAAGACTGCGTCGAAAGTCTCCGGCCCGACTTGGATTGGCAATGTTACCTCTCCAAAGACATGACGCTTGGTTCCATCGAAAGCCTTCACAACCAGATCACTGGGGGTGCAAATCAACCCTCGAGTATCTAACTTCATCAATGCTTTCTTCGGAAGAACATTGAGCGATGACCCGGTGTCCACCAACACATGAGCCATAATTGTTCCCCTACACTCTATCGAGATATGCAAAGCGCTGTTGTGGTTTCTTCCCTTCGGCGTCAGCTCCAGGTTAGTGAACCCTAACCCATTTCCAGCATTCATGTGGGCTACTAACCCTTCCAACTGGTTGACCAATATTTCCTGCGGTACATACGTGGCATTCAAAACCTTTAACAGCGTGTTGTGATGTGACTCCGAACACAGCAACAAATTCAGGATGGAAATTTTCGAGGGTGTTTGATGAAGATGGTCAATAATCTTGTAATCACTCTTCTTGATCCACCTCATGAACTGTTCAGCGTCCTTTACGAGTAAGTCCTTCTCTACCCCATGAGGGGTTTCCTCAACGACTTTACTTTTTCCCTTATTGGTTTCATCAGCTTTATTTGCTTTGTCCGCCAGAATCTCAGGTGGAGCAAATACTCTTCCGCTGCGCGTGATTCCGCCAATTCCCACTAGGTTATCCACAGACCGCCCAGATGGTTCTAGTTCTAACTTCTGTCCATTACAGTAGACGTCTGCCCCATAGTGCCATAGGACAGCATTGGTGCTTTCAAAAGGTATCGGCCCAGCTTTAGTGATGGTAATTGTGGGCGGCCTGAGTGCAGAAATGGTTATCGTCTGGCGAGGGATGGTGATGGTGGCAACCTCATCATCCTGCTTCAGCATTACCTCTCTAGATCCACATTCGGCCCTTCGGCTAAATTGCAAGATTCCTTCGGTCATCAGACTCTGAATCCCCTCTACCAACTGTTCACATCCATCAGGACGAGTCGCACAGTCCATACATAATTCTCCACAACCTGGAAAGAATCCTTTCTTCACCAGCTTGGCTTTAACGAAGCTAAGCGGTGTCTTTAGATCCTTGACATCGGTCAACAAATCCAAGTTATCCTCTTCAATAATGGCATTCACCCCACCTCCCCTATGATTCGGCATAGGGTTTTTTGTGACATTCAGCACATTATCTGAGAAATTGATGATCTTAGCATCCACCATATCTTACACCTTGTGCTTGAAGGCTTTGCAGTTTTCTATCGTGTGGCCAGGTGCCCCTGAGTGAAAATCACATGTTGCATTCGCATCATAACCCGGCGGAGGTACCCCTGTCAAGGGAGCCAGGGTTATTTTCTGGACTAGCTGTAACTGAAGCAGAGTCTGTAATAGCTGAGCATAAGACATGGGCGGCATCTCGAGGTGACGACTGGACAGAGGCGCCCTATTTTGATACTTTCTGTACCCTTGCTGATTTGGCTGCTGCTGTTGTGGCTGCTGCTGTGGCTGGGGTTGTTGGACAACAGGGATGGTTATGCTAGCCACCTGCTGGCACTGGCCCTTACCTTTCCTTCGAGCGTTAGACACGGCGCTCGTTTCTCCTTCACGCCTTTTGTTACCATGGTTTCTTTCCTCCTCTAGCCGAGGATAGATTAACCCCCTGGATTTTCCCTAACTTGATCCCATTCTCGACGTGCTCCCCAGTGATGATGAGATCTGAGAAACTCCCCGACATACCACTGACCAATTTCTCGTAATATACCCCCGGGAGAGTCGCTACAAACATCTCAACGAGCTCTCGTTCAACCATCGATGGTTGAACTCTAGCTGCTAATTCACGCCACCGCTGGGCGTATTCTTTGAACCCTTTGTTGTTCCTCTGCGACAAGTTCTGCAGTTGAACCCGGTTCGGAGCCAAGTCACTGTTATACTGGTAATGGTGCACAGAGGCCTTAGCAAGTTCCTCCAACGTGCGCACACTGGTGGGTTCCAAACTCATGTACCATTCCAAGGATGGCCCGGACAAGCTATCCTGAAAGAAGTGCATCAGCAGCTTCTCGTCTTCAGAGTGAGCGGACATCTTTCGGTAGTATGATCTTAAGTGGACACGAGGGCAAGTGGTGCCCTTGTATTTATCAAAGTCGGGCACCTTGAATTTGGGAGGCACCTTAAAATCAGAAATCAATCCCAATTTAGACATGTCGACCCCCATAGTGTTCAGGTTCTCGAAATTCCTCATTTTTTCCTCGAGTGCCTTAAACCTCAGACGTGCTTCAGCAGTCAGCTCTCCTTCAGCACTCCTCTATGAGAACAAATCTTCTTGGCGGTCTTCTAGCCATGGCTGAGGCCCATACAGATTTCCAACACTTGTGTTGTCGTTGCCCAATCCAGCATTGCCATTAGCTTCAAAATTTCCATTACCGACGCCAGTCGTATTACCATTGAGCCTGATGTTAGTGATCACATTGCCGTTACCACTTCCATTTCCCCCGGTCACAGGGATTCCATTCTGAGGAGTTTCAACAGGTGGAGGGGTTGGAACGCTCCCCCCATGAAGCACACCGTTGCTGTCAACCCTTGAGATCAGATGTTGGACCAATGTTATGAGCTGGTCTTGGCCGTTGGCGACCACTTGCATGAGTTCCATGAAGCGGTCCATCCTCTCTCGGAGTTCCTGCACGTCAGTCTGCACTTGTTCCATTGCTCTAGCTTGATTTGCTCTGGTTGGATATCGGTGGATCGGTCTTCGATCAATCCTGGAACAACCTGCATACACAAAAGGGTTAGAAGAAAAACGACAAGGTGCTCGTTATGCAAATGCTTCATGCAAATGCAAACGTGTGTCTGTGCCTTGGGGAGATTCCCCCCCCCCCCCCCCCCCCCCCGATCCTAGTTTCCGAGACAAATAAAGTCTATGATCCAATCATGGAAAAGAAATCCTCATATATTCAACTGAAAAGCCCGCTCGGGTAGCGTACAACTGTAATCACATACAACTGAAGTAATCAGGCATGACCCCAACCAACAGACCTGGCGGTGATCAGCATATCAATGCATAAAAAGTACAAAGAGAATACAAAGAGATCAGGTGCGTCCATGGGCACGAAAATCTTCCATCAACTTCTTTGTAGCGGGGTAATCTGACTGAGTAAACAAACCCTGGGCCAGTAGGTCCTTCTGACTGATGGACTTTGGGAGGTTCTCGGCAACGCTCCTAGACATACCTTCTTCAGAATGGTTCTCGACTCTTCTCCTCTTAGCATCAGCCCGAAGTTGAGAATCTTGCAAAATTGCCTCGGCCTCAGCCAATCTATACTAGACGTCATGTCGCAGGGGGCTTCAGCCTCTGTACTCTCGTCTTTCACCATAATCTGAGCTTCCAGCTCGGCTACTCGCTGCTTCATCTTTTCTTCCCGTTCTTTGTACTTGGCTATGGTGCTGCTCCAGACCCTTTCGTATTGGGTTAGCTTCCGGTACACTCTGTCCAGATCCTGTTTCTTGGTTGTGAATACGCCATGTACAACCTTCAGGTCCAATCCCAGACGTTCCCTAGCATCAGTTTCTGTGGTCAGGTTAGAGCCCAGACGATTGATCATCTCGGTCTGCTTCTTGCAGGTATAAATGGCTTCGCTTTTCTCTTTCCGAAGTTGGGCGATCTCCTTCTCCAACTCTTCGTTGGCTCTTTGTAGCTCTTCCTTCTCTTGGAGTACCTGGTTGAATTTCTGAATGTCAACTGTGGTAGGCTCTTTGTGCACGGGAGCATACAATGGTTCCACGGCAGGAAACGACAATAGAAACTTGGCAGCTCTCTCTCGGACCCAAGTCACATACGGATCAAAGGCCTTGTTGTTGCTCTTTCCTAGCAAGACTTTCCCCTTCCGGTGAATTTTTCTCCAAGCATTCTGTACCTTGACCAAAGTGTCACCCTCAAGCAGCCCTGTGAGATACAGAGATTCCTGTATCTCGTCCTCTTCAGGAGGACCTCGTAGTGCATACCCAAATTGTCGTATCAGCAGAGATGGATTGTAGTTGATACATCCATTCCTTCCGACCAAGGGGACGTTCGGAAAGCCACAACAGCTATATACAATATCTTTTCCCAGCAGATCTCTATCAAACCAGATGATATCGTCAGCAGTCAAACCCATCAAACGTGCGGACCAAGGCGAAGACTCAGCAGAATCAATGAACGACCCTGACTTAGGAAGATGGCTAGCAAACCACTTATACAGTAAAGGAGCACAACATGCCGCGTTCTTCCCCTTTCTGTTCTCATTCTTGCTGTGAACTGAATGGTAAACATCCCCGAGGAGAGTGGGTACTGGATTCCCGGAGGCAAATATGTGGCAAGCATCCATGCTTATGAAGTCCGAGTGACTTGGGAATAACACGATCCCATGGATACATAGGGCTAAGAAGGCATTGAACACATCCCAACGACCCTTCTCTGCAAACTTCCAGGCTTTTTCCATCAGGAAAGGCAAAGGGAAACCATGAACTCCAATCTTTCTGGATACCATTCCTTCCAGTTCGGACTCATCTACATGAAGAGCGTCAGTCAGCTTACTCAGTTTGGGCTCACCCTCAACATGGTAATAGGGCATTTGATTCAACAGAGGAACTCCCAACAGGTCAGAGTACTCTTCCAAGGTCGGGGCCAGGACATAGTCTGGAAACACAAAGCATTTGAGTTGTGGGTCGTAAAATTGCAGCAGGGCGTAGAGGCCATTCAATTCGTATGTAGGAAGCTTATACACAATACTCAGAAGTCTCCCATAACTCTGTCTGAAACTCTCCATCATTCTCTTATCAGCCAAAGAAATCAAAGCTCGCAATTCTCGGATGTCAGATGTTGGTGGCTTGTAAGAAACTGTCTTCTTCAGAGATGCCATATCTGCCATGAGGATCAAGATCACTAGAACCAAGGGGGAAATATGCACCTGCAACACAGACACACGTTAATGACATGCAAATGAGGATGCAAACAATGCAAAATGCAATCATGCAGTAGGAGATCAAGACGACTGTGTTGTTGAGGAGATGAAGGTTCTGTATCAACAAAACCACAATACTGCTCTGTCAAGAACAACCATATCTCTGATGAGAAGAAACCCCTGATACCAGACCATAAATCTGCTCTGTCAAGAACACACATATCTGATGATGAGAACCTCTGATATCAGACCATAACTCTGCTCTGTCAAGAACACACATATCTGATGAGAAGAAACCTTGGTACCAACAAAACTGATTCACTATCAAGAAAACCAGGTAGTCTGAAGGTTAAGGTTTCCTTCAATAACCCGACCCTGCTCACAGGTATGGACCTAATCATGGAAAAGGTTCGGCATCCTATGCGGCCATCAGCGTCACAGACTTTCAAGAAATGATGATATGATACCCAGAAGGTGTGGCATCATCATCTCTTGAAGCGGCCTCACTTAGCTGAATTCCAAATGATCGGTTCCCAGAGTCGACAATCCTCAGATCCAACAACCCCTCGAGTCCAAAGGACCGATAGGAAGCCATCAAAGAGAACCTCGTCTGAGTGTGGATTACGTGGGAACAGCTGCAAGCAAAGCAAGCACGTCCTCCACTAACCCACTCTAATACTATGTAGCTCTCAAGCCTGGGTCTGGCTTCTCACTCATTAGAATGCCCCTCCCACAATAATACAAATAATCATACCATACTGAAAATAAAGTGCGGGAAATAAAATGCGAAAAATAAACACATCCCAACAAGTAATCATACAAGCGCTAGGATTGACTCTCACAGGGGACGTTGGATCCCCAAATTGACTCGCATCAGGGACGTTGGATCCCAGGAAACCATCAAGTATCCCCAGCAGAGTCGCCAGCTGTCGCTACCGCGAAAATAAGGTGCCGGAAAAACAGAAGAGTCGCCACACTTCGTTATTTATCCCTTAGAACGGGAAAGGAAACGATCGGAAAAACCTAACGAAAAGGTATAAGACAAGGTCATCGCAACCATTGTTTGGGTTCGGGAGTCGGTTACGCAAGGGGAAGGTATTAGCACCCCTCGCGTCCATCGTACTCGATGGGATCCACGCTTGTTGTGTTTATCTTACGGGTTTGTTTTACTATCTACCTATCAAGGCTGGCTTAAAAAAGAAGAGAAAATGACTCGGCAAAGCGTCGCACTTTATGCCTACATATTCTCATCAGAGAATGCGAAATCAGAGTCAACGTAGTTCGACTAACTACGGGTTACGGGGAAGGTTGCTCGCCAATACATCAGTATTGTGCCTACGTACTCTCAACAGGTATGAGAGATCAGAGCTTACGTAGTTCGGGATAATACGGATTACGGGAATTCAGATTCATCTGTTTTTTCGAGTAGGGTTAACAAACAGTTCCAGCAGTTTGGCGTACGCAGCTCGACCCTTGGAGACTTAGGCGTTACCGTTTGCGGTAGAACTGGGAGTTAACGATACTCTTTTCTTTAGAAAAGCTTCCTTTGAATTATGGGCCCACGGGGCAAAAAGGTTTGAAGTTTGTTTTCTGTCTTTTACAGAAGAACTATTTTTTATGGATTTTTGCAACCAATATCGCACTAGAGACTATGACTTGAGAGTGAATGAGTCGCATGTCACCCTAAGGGTACCATACTAAACATCCAGACTGTTGAAGAGTGACCCTTCAACAACCCTTTCTCAAGTAGCTTAAGGCTCGTAACGTACGACACCAGTTAACCTTTATTACTGTATTTTGATTTGTTTCGAGATGAGAAGAGAGCTAACAGGCTCAACTAAGGGGAGACCATCAAGTCCTAATGTTGTCATGCCAAGGATTCATCCTATGGTTGAGGTTTGAAATAGGGAACTCCTAGAAGTTATCATGCATAGGTTTCAACCTAAAGTTCTAATCATCACTTCCTTATCAAAGGAAGTGAGATTCCTAGGGGATCATGTCAATGATAAACATAAACAGATAAAGCATCAGCTTAAATAGTAAACAGTAAACAACTGTAAAATGCATGCAATGCAAGTGAGGGAGGAAATGTGTGTGGGGCATCAGCCTCCACAAGCTCGTCTCGACCTCAAGCCAGATATGAATAACTGCAATCATACAGAAGAAATAAAATGCCATCAAGCAAATCACAAACCACATAGGCAAGGGAGCTGGGCTCTACCGAATACCCGCAAGCAAAGCCATACAGTAACAATACAAGCAGAGGGAGCCACTCAACCTCTAGTGCAATCATGCTCCTGGCTTAAATCAGTCTAAACATGAACTTATTCTAATGCATCAAGCAAATCAAACAAGTCACATCAATACAGTTGCACAGAAAGAAAAAAGACAGTCAGGAAAGCAAATCAACAGCTTCTACAGTCTTCACAACAAATCAATTCTCTGACAGCAGTTCAGTCCTCAGTCTTCAAGTCCTTCATCTCTAATAGCAAATATCAACTTGCTTGTTCAAGCTTTCAATGCATCAAACACAAGTATCAACTTGTTCTTTATCTTCAAGCTTCAGTTCTTCATCTGATCTCAACTGGATTTTCTTCACAAGTGTCAACTTGTTCTTCTTGGTCTTCAAGCTTCAGCCCCAATGGCAGTCTTCAAATACAGAGGAAGTGCAACCTCTAGCATCTTCAATCTTTTAGAAAGGAACTCCATCCTCTAGCAAGGGATAAAGATTCATCTAACAAGAGCAAGGTGTGGATAGTGGAAAGCAAAGTGAAGACCAAAGGTCACCTCTAAGCATTCTACAATTAAGGAAAGGGACCCTCAAAGGTTCTACCATTTTGTGAGGAGCCAATCATCCTACCAAAGGAGGGATGAGGCCTTCGCAATGGGACCTTACATCATGGGGAGGAATGGAAGTGATCAACACATTCCATGTTTTATGAAGGAAGGAAGTCTAGTCTAAAGATCTCCCTAAAACCCTAATTCTTAACCCTAAACAAACTACACCAAAGGGAGAGAAAACCTCAAGTCCAAGCTCCACCATGCATTCCACAACAGCCCACACATGACTCCATCATCATCCAAGAGCAAGAGAAACAACACCCTAATCTAAGGGAACTAAAGAAGTCATTCTAGTTGAGCTAGCAAGTTAGGATCACCTAAAACCTAGTACTAAAGTCAATTCCAACTAAAATACTAAAACCAATTGTAAAATCCTACAAAAATAACTATGGGAACCTAAGTCAATCATGACTCTATCATGTTAATTCCAGAGATTAAATCATCCAATAAGTCCTAGAATTAAATTCTAAACTATGAGGTACTAAGGTTAAACCCTAAAACTAGAGCACCTAAAGTTCCCATCTAAAACCCTCATCTAAATTCATCACAAAAATGTGAGAAAAATACTATGGGAGCATACATGTCTAAGCTAACTACACACAAAAAATCAGCTCAAAAATCATCATCAAATGATCATACAAAATTCCACAAGACAAGGTATCAACCATAATGAAATTAATATCAATTAAAATACAAAAAATGCAATTAAAATAAAAAATGCATGAATTCCTAAACTCTTAATTTCCTAAAATTCTAGACTCATTCATGAGTCAGGGAAAAACAATTTGGATCAATTTGAGTTATTTTACTATTTATTATAAATTATTATTTAAACTACATGAAATGATGGAAAATAAAGAAAATAAGAAGAAAATGATAAAACCTGCGTATCAAATAGCAAATATTTCAAGTTCATTTTCTAGACTGGGCCAATTGGGGGTGTGAATATCACTCAGTGCACTAAGCCCAAACCAAACCAATTAATGAAACGGTGCGTTTCATTCAAAGTCTCTCTTCAGATTTCAAAATCAAATCGTGGCCGTGTATCCTTGGATTGAGTCAAAGGTCCAACCTTCATCTGAGGGCTCATGCTCATCGTCCCCAAATTCAAACTGAGATGGAGGGAGTTCTCAGACGGTGGCCTGAGTTGCAGCCCAACGTCTTCTCCGGTGAAGTGGTGCACACAGGTCATCAAAAAAACTGAAACGAATCATAATCCCACTCAATTTTCCATCTTGATCACGAATCCATCATCCAAATTCACTAATTCCTTCTCTAACTCCAAACACGATAGAATTTTCAGAAACCCACCAAATCTTGATCATCACAATTCTCAAAGATAATGATCCTAATGTAACCTACACTCTTCACTGATTAATTTGCCACTATCAAATCATGAATGTATCACCAAGAATCTTGAGAAATCAGGCTCAACAGAAAGTGGTCCATACCCTAGAGTGTCTCTATCCATCAAATTCTTGTACCAAAATACATCTATGTCATGCTAAGAACCTAACCACATAAACATTTCTAGCTATCTCCCTATAGATTAAGCACAATTTCAATGTGTACAAACCTGGTTTCAGATGAAGAACAGGTGCAACTCTTGCTCGATTCCTCCTCCACAATGATCCAGATTCACACCAAATCTTCCTCTGAAGCCAATGCACACCTCAATTTGGCTTGATGCCTCTTGAATATCAAAACACAATCTTGAGTTGCAGCTCTGAGTTTTCAATTGCTATCTCTGCTACCAGCTTCAAATGCTTCCAAAAAAATGGCTGAACACACTCCAAATCTTATATAGAACTCATTAGAATCATCTAGAAAGCTCTGTAACCACCCAAATGAGATTTTGCAATTTCAATTTCTCTCCAAAATGTCATCCACACCAGTCACGATTCTGGCTCTCTTTGGGCATGAAAATGCTTGGAAAATTCATCTCATGAGATATTGAATTGGTTTGTTATTATTATTTCCTTGTTTGCAAGCCAATGGTTCATGTTGGTTATGTTGCTTCCTCATGAAGAAATGAAATGAAATTGCAGGAATTTGACCTCAAACCAAAATTCTAGCATTGCCAAAGTTTCTAAAATGATTTTTCCATTCAAAATGACCTATAATTTTGCCTCTTTTGGACACAAAATGAATTGTTTCAATTTTTGGTCATTAAATGCCTTTAATTCTTCTTTTTTCAAAATTCCTTGAACCAAGTCCTTCCTTGAGCCATTTTAATGTCTCCTTGATGCATGGTTAAGGTTAAAACCCCATTTTGAGAAACTTTCAAGTTGAACAAAATTTCATTTGAGGTGTCTAAGTTGGTGAAAATGACCTATAATCATAAATGACCTATAATCACAAATTCCCAAAATACCCTTGACTTGTCAAAGCCATAACTTGAGTTCTACCATTCCTATCAAGGACTTCTAGTACTCTATGGAAATCTAAGAGGATAAGGAACAACACTCATGTTGACCAAAAGTTCATTGGAATCATCCTTCTTGGGCAAAAGTTTCATGCAAGTTGGGTAACTTTCAAGCTCCAAATTCACATATCTTAGATGACTTGTAACTTGTCAAAGCCATAACTTGAGTTCTACAAATCCTATCAAAGACTTCTAGTACTCAAATTAAAGCTAAGACCATGCTCTACAACAATCATGTTGGGGGAAAGATGATATGACAGTCATATCTTGAGCTAAATTGCCTTGAAGATAGGGGCCAAACTAGGGGGTTTTACACTGTCAAGCCTTAGAAACCCTAGCTTGAAACTCTTCAAACTCTTCAATCATGATGAGTTAACCTTGGAATCATCCTTATAACATCTTAATGCATCAATCCATGATCACATAGATCTTGGATTAGGTCTCAACCTTCTTCAAATCATCAGTTGACTTAGGGTTGACCCAGTCAAACCCTAGCATCATGGCTGAGGCTTCTTATTCTTGCACAATGACCTGTCTAGGCCTCAAAGTGATCTTCAACACTTCTCATGAGCTCTCTCAAGACCTCAAGTCTAACTTCATGGCTTCAGAATCATCTGATGACTTCCCACAACTCTCAAGTTAGGAGACACACCCTCTTGGCTTCAATCACTCTCTCTGAGGATCTTTTAACTTCTCTGACAAGGATATCAACCCTTGAACACCTGAATAAGCCTCCCAGCTAGCTTCAAAGTCTCGTGTAGCCCTTGATTGGTAATCATACCTCTTGATCTCCTGCATACAAGCAAATGATAATGCTAATGTGCATGAAATGAAACATAAGTTAGGTGAAGAAATGTTGGGCAAATTTTGGGGTGCAACAATACATAGCACAAAATTGGATAAGCAGACAACGATAACTTGCTTAGCATCTCAATTACAAGACAACCTATTATTTTGCAGCAGAATTTAATACACTTCCAACATTTATAATAAACTAAAGCAAGACCAGAAAAGTCAGCAACTAAATTCCATTAAAATTCATCAAATAATTATCTTGCATCAATTCACAAAAACAACTAGTTCTTGACCACGAAATCAGTCCTATCGATTCATCGGTCTAGTGCGTATAACCAACATTTGGCACTATCAGAAGCAATCAATTTAAAGGAAGGTACTTAATAAAATTCGGCAACAAAGAAAATAAATAAAAGCAATAACATTAATCGTTCATCCCCCCAAGAGTGCTACGTATCAGAGTGACCAACGACCTTAAACGAAAAGCAACACTCTTTCCGGGTTAGCTGCAAATTACCACCAACGGAGGTAACATACAACTAAAGGGTGAGATATCAAAATTATAACATAAGGCATGATAAAGTTCATGTCAGGATCATATCACAGCATTATAATTCTCGCAGTTCTCCAAATATTATCACAACGAACTACCAGGAAATTCATCATTCATATTCGCAACAATTAGTAAGAAAAATTCAGCAACTCATCATTACTTGCAAACACATAATGACGCGACACTATGCAACTCAACTATGCATATGCATGTGGTACCAATATGGAGCAACACTCTGCAACCAATTTATTTGCCATTATAGGCCGCCAATACAGGCACAACCAACGCCAATACAGGCACAACCAAGGATGATATGAGATGGGATGCATCTATTATGGACTACAACACAACCACAACAACTACGCAACAAGGCATTAAGCCTACAACCAAATTGTCCATAACCGAAACATCACAATTTCATACGCATCATATAACCACAATTTTCATCTCAAATCAAGTAAGAGTATAATAACAACATTCTCTCAACAAGTAAAGATTAGCGCGTGTCGGCACCGTTTCCAAATATTATTACACAGAATTAATGACATAAAATGCTAATTCAGGAACCGACGAGCATTATCCCTAATATTATAAACTCGCAGAAATTAACCCCATGATTCAATTCCCATCATAAAATTGATCATACCCATAGTTATAGAATTGAACCCCACCCTTACCTTTGGATTGAGGACAACTTAAAACTCCCGGTTCCAGTTTGCTCTCTGGTGACTCTTCTACAACTAACTTGAATTCTCTCCGGCGGTTAATTCCTCTGTTCTCAATTTCCCCCAGCCACGTTCCTTTTTTTCCTTTTGCCCCTTCTCCTCAACCTTTCTCCTTAATTTCGGTTCTGAGCAGTTTATCGTGTTTTTCCTCTTTTCCCCACAACTTCTCTAATAACTCCCCTATTTCACTTATTCCATCCACTAATAATAATAATAATAATAATAATAATAATAATAATATTACTACTAATTATTAAATTATCGTCGTTATTAATTATATTATATTATTATTAAACTCTATATTTTATTAAATGATTTCCTATACTTTAAGGACACCCACCAATGCTCTCAGACACACTCTCACATAAAGGCATACCAACAATTCATAAATAATTTAATTTAAAATGAACGGGCGTTACAACTCCCTCAAACTTAAAAGAATTTCGTCCTCGAAATTACCTCAATCAAACAGCTCGAGGTAAGACTTTCGCATCTTGCTTTCCAGTTCCCACGTCAAGCTTTCTCCAGCAGCTCCCAACCAGACCACTTTCACCAAAGCAATCTCTTTTCCTCTTAACGTCTTCACCTCTCGATCATCAATTCTTATAGGCATCGTCTCCACCGTAAGATTGTCACGTACTTGCACATCGCCCATAGGAATGACATGCGGCGGATCTGAGATATACTTTCAGAGCTGTGACACATGGAATACATCGTGCAGTTTCTGCGCTTATCATGATAACTTTTATGCATACTCTATGAAGCTTTCATCTTTTCTCGAATTAACTTCACCTTCTCCGTCATCTCCCGAACAATTTCCGTTCCAAGTACCACACTCCGGATTCATACCAACACAATGGAGTCCTACATCTCCGACCATACAAAGCTTCGAACGGTGCCATTCCGATACTAGAGTGGTAACTGTTATTATAAGTAAACTCTATCAACGAAAGATAGATATTCCACGAACTGCCTTCCTCCAGAACACATGCCCTCAACAAATCTTCTAAAGACTGAATAGTCAGTTCAGTCTGACCATCTGTTTGAGGATGGTATGCTGAACTCAACCTCAACTTAGAACCTAATGCCTCTTGCAGACTCTTCCGAAATTCAGAAGTAAACCTCGGATCTCTATCCGACACAATACACAACGGGACACCATGCAACTTAACAACCATTCTAACATAAATCTCTGCCAACTTCGATAACGGAAAACTGATGTTAATAGGAATAAAGTGAGCTAACTTTGTAAGCCTTTTAACAATCACCCAAATGGAATCACATCCTCTCAAGGTGTTCGGCAAACCCGTTACAAAATCCATCGAAATGCTGTCCCATTTCCATTCTGGAGTCTCTAACGGTTGCATCAACCCAGCAGGTTTCGGGTGCTCAACTTTCGACTTCTGACAAGTCAAACATGCGTAAACAAATCAGGCTACATGACGCTTCATACCAGGCCATCAAAAAAGATTCTTCAAATCACTATACATTTTCGCCGCTCCAGGATGAATACTCAACTTACTTATGTGACCCTCCTCCAGAATCGCTTTCTTCATATCTGCACTATCAGTAATGCAAATACGACCACGAAATCTCAACACGCCTTGCGGGTCCAACTGATAATCATTATTTTCCGAATGATCCACCCCAGGCATTAAATCTACCAACTTCATATCTAATTTCTGAGCTTCTCTGATGTCGTCCAGAAAGTCAGTATTAATCTTTAACATGCCCAACTTTACACTTTTTGGTGTCACTTCGCAAACTAAGACCAGATCTCTGAATTGCTCAATCAATTCCAACTCTTTGAATTTTACAGCATACTCGGTAATAGATTTGTCTCCTTGCTTCAGTTCGAGCAACTCAATCTCTTTCTTACCATGGACATCTTCCGAATAATACTTCTTCAGAAATTCCATATGGAATACAGTCCAAGTGACCTCCTCACCTGCAGCTTCCAATACCGGACAAGTCTCTAGCCACCAGTCATCAGCTTCAACTGCTAGCATATGAGTCCCATAACGAACCCTCTGTGCTGGAGTATAATCCATCACACGAAAGATTCGCTCCATCTCCTTCAACCAGTCCAGTGCACCATCAGGATCGTGCCTACCCTTGAACGTAGGTGGATTCTCCCGCTGAAAAATTGCCAAACTGCGAGAACCAGCGTCTCACATAGGATTCGGCTGATTTTTCATAGCATTAGCTATAGCTTGCAGAGCAGCAGCAATTGCAGCATCAATCCTTCCAGCCATTTCATCTTAAACCGCAACAACCAGCAGTCATATTTCACAAACAACAATACTCGATTGTTAGACACGACGACTGACTCGATAAGTTGGTCGGATGGAACGATCTGCTCTGATACCACTAATGTAACACCCCATTCTAACCCAACGGATAAACAAGAAATGAACAATCAGAGTGCACGAAAAAATGGCTAAGTGACGATCGTGATGGAACCCTCACGACCATGATGGTCATGACGACCGTGATGGTCATGATGACCATGATGGAGTGGTGACGGTCATCACACTCACAAAAACTGGGCGTTACATTTTCAACTTAAACAGACCACACATACCTGCAACACAATCATTTAGTAACATACATAGCATAGAATCATATGAGCAGACAACGATAACTTGCTTAGCATCTCAATTATAAGACAACCTGTTATTTTGCAGCGGAATTTAATACACTTCCAACATTTATAATAAACCAAAGCAAGACCAGAAAAGTCTGCAACTACATTCCATTAAAATTCAGCAAGTAATTATTTTGCATCAATTCACAAAAACAACTAGTTCTCGACCATGAAATCAGTCCTACCGATTCATCAATCTAGTGCGTACAACTAACATTTGGCACTATCAGAAGCAATCAATTTAAAGAAAGGTACTTAATAAAATTCGGCAACAAAGAAAACAATTAAAAGCAATAACATTAATCGTTCATCCCCCCAAGAGTGCTACGTATCAGAGCGACCAACGACCTTAAACGAAAAGCGACACTCTATTCCGGGTTATCTGCAAATTACCACCAACGGAGGTAACATACAATGTAAAGGGTGAGATATCAAAATTATAACATAAGGCATGATAAAATTCATGTCAGGATCATATAACAACATTATAATTCTCGCAGTTCTCCAAATATTATCACAACAAACTACCAGGAAATTCATCATTCATATTCGCAACAATTAGCAAGAAAAATTCAGCAACTCATCATTACTTGCAAACACATAATGACGTGACACTATGCGACTCAACTATGCATATGCATGTGGTACCAATCTGGAGCAGCACTCCACAACCAATTTATTTGCCATTATAGGCCGCCAATACAGGCACAACCAACGCCAATACAGGCACAACCAAGGATGATATGATATGGGATGTATCTATTATGGACTACAACATAACCACAACAACTATGCAACAAGGTATTAAGCCTACAACAAAATTGTCCATAACAGAAACATCACAATTTCATACACATCATTTAACCAGAATTTTCATATCAAATCAAGTAAGAGTATAATAACAACATTCTCTCAACAAGTAAAGATTAGCGCGTGTCTGCACCGTTTCCAAATATTATTACACAGAATTAATGACATAAAATGCTAATTCAGGCACCGACGAGCATTATCCCTAATATTATCAACTCGCAGAAATTAACCCCACGATTCCATTCCCGTCATGAAATTTATCATACCCATAGTTATAGAATTGAACCCCACCCTTACCTTTGGATTGAGGACAACTCTAAACTCCCGGTTCCGGTTTGCGCTCCGGTGACTCTTCTGCAACTACCTTGAATTCTCTCCGGCGGTTAATTCCTCTATTCTCAATTTCCCCCAGCCACATTCCTTTTTTTCATTTTGCCCCTTCTCCTCAACCTTTCTCCTTAATTTCAGTTTTGAGCAGTTTATCGTGTTTTTCCTCTTTTCCCCACAACTTCTCTAATAACTCCCCTATTTCACTTATTCCATCCACTAACAATAATAATAATAATAATAATAATAATAATATTACTACTAATTATTAAATTATCATCGTTATTAATTATATTATATTATTATTGAACTCTATATTTTATTAAATGATTTCCTATACTTTAAGGACACCCACCAACGCTCTCAGACACACTCCCACATAAAGGCACACCAACAACTCATAAATAATTTAATTTAAAATGAACGGGCATTACAATATATACAATGAGTTTAATATAAATTATGTGGAACGCTGATTTCACCAATGCTCACTAAACATTTATTATTTTAATTTGATCTAGAATATTATAATATGACATATTAAGTTATATTAGAAGAATAAGTTACACGTTCAATGATAAACAATAATTCTTCAACTACTTATCTGTATTTTGCTCTTTAACGGATATGTTGTAAATGTGCCTTAAAACCTTTGTTGATGAAGAGAAAGAAAACATATTTTGGATTTTTCATTTATCGTGAAAATCGGAAGTTTTAGAAAGTAGGACGAAAAGTCGAGTAAAAAAATCGGTTGGTGAATAATATCGTCTGTACTATGAATAATGATATCCATATGTATGAATAGTGTTAGACTATGGCACGGATCTAGAAGGGGGGGTTGAATAGATCCCCAATTAAAATTTGAGTCGGCGCTACCAATTTGAAATTGGTTTTAAAAATGTTTTTAAGTGCGGAAGCGGCCAAGGAAAATTGTAGTCTAAAACGAACGGTTATTAGAAAACCGGATATACGTAAGCCTATGGATTTATGACAATTCGGAAAAATAGAATCACAACACAAACTATGCTTATCAATTATTTACTTCAATTTGCAAGGTTACCTAGTTCCAATGAAAAACAAGGCACACAAAAACTAGAAGCAAAATAAGACAATTTTAGTTCAGGACTTTTGTCGAACAGTTTGTGTGCACAAATACCTCAAAGGATATTTATGTTGAGTAAGAGATTGGAAATGCCCTAGTACAATATTTTTATTGTACTTAGTAGTTAAAAACAGAGTTTCAACACCTTACTCAATTTGTATCACAGTTTGACAATAATCACTTAAGCTAGAATCACTTATTTTATAAGCTGAATTGAAAATGACAGAAACTAAAGAACACACGATTTGATGAGGCAGTTCCCCCGTCGTCCTCGCTTCGGGGTACGTCTGCCCTCAATTCTAAAATTAGAATTGAGATATATTGAATATATATCACCTGTTGGAATGAACAGTTTACACAAGAGTTGATAGACAATGATACAAACAATCTCAAATGATGTTGATGCTTGCTATCCCTTCTTGCACCTTGATTCAAGATGAATCAAGCCCTTCAATTTGTTGTGAATGATCTCCGATTCCAGCCACCTTAATGAAAAACCTTCTGTTGTTCAAACCTTCGGCTCGGCTGATCTTAGACACCAACAAATCAAAACCCGGAAAGTCTTCAACACTTCAACGCCCTAGCTACTAAACTGATGAACCTTCCGTTGATCAATTACCTTCGCACTTGCTTGAATGTTGAACGAACTATTCCGTGGCAAAAGCCCTCAAAACCTTCTAGTCTTGATGGGTAAAACCCTCAAGGTTTTCTGCAAGAAACACCTGCCCCAATTTCCACTCGAACCGGATCTTCAATCAACGCGTTCGAACCTTATCACCCTTGAACACGACACCAATCACAGCAAAAATGATTGTGTATATTTGTGGATTTGTGTGTTGTTTGAAGGATGAAGATGAAGAAATATGTTGCACCTATTTCACGTTTCTTGCCCTGACAATTTACTCCAGATTTCAATTGTTGTTTGTTAAAAATGAACAAAACATTATTTATAGTAACAAACAGATTAACCAATTAAACAGTTTTTCAAACACAACAAAAAATGTTGCACAACGCGCGAACGGTCGACCATAGGGTCGGCGTGCGCTGACCCGTGGGGAATACACAGCTTCATGCGCTGAGTGGTATGGTCGACTCATGGTGTGTTTGTGCTGACCCGTGGAGAACTGACCTGATGAGCTGACTGCATGAGCTGACTGTATGGTCGAGTCATCCTGATGAGCTGACTGTATGGTCGACTCATCCTAATGAGATGACTACATGAGCTGACTGTATGGTCGACTCAGGTCTGCATGTGCTGACCAGTGGAGAATGAGCTGACTGTATGGTCGACTCATAGCTCCAAAATCTGCAAACCTGATGCATGAGCTGACTGTATGGTCGACTCATGGTCTGCATGAGCTGACCAGTGGAGAATGAGTTGATCCATGTGCTGACTGTATGGTTGACTCATAGCTACAAAACCTGCAAAAATTGATATGTGTGTTGTTTCGTGCATCTTGTCACGACCAAACATTAGTCACATATATTGCCAATGAAATATCATGATTTAAAAGGATATAGGAAGGATGTAATATGTTAAGTATTGCATGACGATTCTGATTCATCCGAGTTTGTACTTTGTCATCATCGTAAGTATGCATGACGACTCCGATTCATCCGAGGTTGTACTTTGTCATCATCGAAACTTGAGAACGTATGTTGTGAGACAGTTTTCCCTCACGTTCTCCCCCTTTTTGATGATGACAAACCTGTACGAAGCTTGGTGAACACAACATGCGATATCTTTAACATAGTAGTAAGCTCCCCCTTTCTTTTACAGTCATAGCTGTTGTGATCTACAATCTACTTGTCTTTTCTCCCCCTTTGACAACATCAAAAAGAGATGGAGAAAGGTAAAGTTTTGGCATATTAACAATTAACAAAATACTCAACAGGCTATAAGTAATCATATACCAATATCCACACAAAATATTGACAATGAAAAAAATATTGAAAATAGATTAAACCAGATTAAGGACACATAAGTCATAAAATTTTATAGGAATCAAGACTGTAAAACAAACATTAGTGTGCACTTAGGAGAGATAAAACAGAACATGATAACAAAAACAGCATGGAGAATGAGCAAATGCAAAAACAAATGACTAATATCCTTGTCCCTTGCCCATATCAAAGGAAGACGGATAACGATATGGATCAGCCATATCAGTGAGGTAATCCACTACTTGATTCAGGCGATTGATGCTGCGAGAGACGGCTGTTTCTTGGTATCCATGGGCAGTTGTAAAAGCTTCAAATCTTTCATTCATTCTTGTTGAAAAAGAGTTGAACTGTTCAGATTTGGTGTGTAGCTCAGTTCGGATGCACAAATGCAGATTTGCACTTAATGTCACATATCAAGCCATATTTGATGCCTACCTAAAATGCCACAAAACAATTTGCATCCAAACAATTTATCATACAAAAAAAAGTGTCATACATATGCAACATAGGTCAAATGATACAATTGTTATCATTAGATTTATTAGAGAGAGAGAGAGAGAGAAATGGAACAATATCACCTTAATGCCGGAGTAGCTTGATAAACAACATACTTGTACTTGAAAAAACGTCAATTTGTTAGAAGTACAAAAGTATGGTTTTAAATGAAATAAGATAGAGTAAGCAATTTATGACTCCCGCTCCGAAATGTCGAGAATGCCAAGTTCTCGGCGAATATGAAAGAAAGGTTCAGTGGCTAGCGGCTTTGTAAAAATATCCGCTAGTTGATTCTTAGTATCAACATGTTCAAATACAACATCACCTTTCTCTACATGATCCCGAAGAAAATGGTGACGAATTTCGATATGTTTAGTGCGAGAGTGCAATACCAGGTTTTTGGTAAGATTAATAGCACTGGTATTGTCACATAGAATCGGAATACGTTCAAGTTTATGATTAAAGTCCAATCATTGTTGCTTAATCCACAGGATTTGAGCACAACAACTACCGGCGGCAATGTATTCCGCTTCGGCGGTTGATAGAGCAACTGAAACTTGCTTCTTGCTATGCCAACTGACCAAAGAGTTTGAAAACAAATGACACGTACCGCTAGTGCTTTTCCTATCCGATTTGCAACCGGCAAAGTCAGAGTCGGAGTAACCTACCAAAGAGCAATCACTACCTTTGGAATACCACAGTCCATACTTTGGAGTACCGGATAGGTACCGAAGTATTCGTTTAACAGCTTTTAGGTGGGATTCCTTAGGACATGATTGGTATCTTCCGCACATACACACGCTAAACATAATAACGGGACGCGGCGCAGTGAGATAGAGAAGTGATCCAATCATACCTCTATACCTTTTTACCTCTACGTCCTTACCGCTTTCATCTTTATTCAAGTTTGCACATGTAGGCATGGGGGTGTCTATGGCCTTAGATTTTGCCATGTCAAATCTCTTGATAAGATCCAAACAATACTTTGTTTGACTCACGAATGTTCCTTCTTTGAGTTGTTTAATTTGCAAACCGAGAAAGTATATGAGCTCTCCCATCATACTCATCTCGAATTCACCCTGCATAAGATCAGAAAACTCTCTCACGAGATTCATGTTAGTAGATCCAAAGATTATATCGTCAACATAAATTTGTACAAGAATAAAGTGCTTTCCTTGATGTTTAATAAAGAGAGTCCTGCCAACCTTTCCTCTTGAGTAACCTTGATCAAGTAAGAATTTACTTAGGTGCTCATACCAAGCTCTAGGGGCTTGTTTGAGACCATACAATGCCCGTTTTAGTTTATAAACATGATCGGGGTACTCATGAGATTCAAAACCCGGAGGTTGTGCGACATAGACCTCTTCATTTATGTACCCGTTAAGGAACGCACTCTTGACATCCATTTGGAATAACTTAAAATCTTTCACACAAGCGAAAGCAAGGAGAAGGCGTATAGCCTCGAGTCGGGCAACCGGAGCATAAGTTTCCTCATAGTCAATGCCCTCCTCTTGGTTATACCCTTGCGCGCCTCAACGCGCCTTGTTACGAGTTATTACCCCGTTTTCGTCCAGCTTGTTCCTAAACACCCATCGGGTGCCGATTACTCGATGACCTCGCGGAGGGGGGACAAGGTCCCAAACCTCATTTCTAGTGAATTGATTCAGTTCCTCCTACATTGACAAAAACCAGTGTTCATCGAGTAGGGCTTCCTTAGGATTTTTAGGTTCTATTTGCGAAACGAAAGCGAAGTGATAACAGAAATTACTTAGCTTTGATCGAGTAGTGACTCCCTTTGTGATGTCTCCGAGAATGTTGTCGATTGGATGATCTTTAGAAGACTTCCAAGCTTGAGGGAGATCATCGTTTGTAGGCGGATGAACTTCCTCGTTTACTTCATGGTGTACATCCTTATCCTCCTCAACTTTGACTTTGTCGGGTTGATCAATCCCCGTTTCGCCATCTTTGAGTATGTCTTCTGTGGATGTACCTGCACCATGAACAACACTTTCCTTTCCGACATTTCTCGGATAGGACTCATCAAAAGTAACATGCACAGACTCTTCTACAGCAAGCAATCGTTTTACCGAGTATTGCTCCATGGTTGTTATCACCATAAGTTACATACCCTTTCTTCTTTGCCACAAAGTCAATGAGGAGGGATATGTCTCCTGACATATGCCTTGAACATCCACTGTCGAGAACCCATATTCTCTCGGTGGTCTCGAGACATTGTACCTGTGTAAAATAATCAACAAGAGGAGGTACCCAAAGGCTTTTTGGGTCCTAAATCGTGAGTGACAAAGGGGTTGCATTTGGGCAACCATTGATAAATGCCTTTAGGAACTAAAAATCTCATAAACCTGCATTTAGCAATAGAGTGACCTTTCTTGCAACAATAAAGACAAGAGAAATTAATACTTTGATTGCCTTTGCTATTTTCATCTTTTATAACATATTTATATTTTTGATATGGATTAACCATACTTTTTCGAAAGTTTGATTTATCAATAGCAAAGGTAATCTTGGGCTCAAGAGCCTTGTCAAGTTTGGCCTTTAGG
Organism: Lathyrus sativus; assembly: GCA_963859935.3. Lineage (NCBI taxonomy): Eukaryota > Viridiplantae > Streptophyta > Magnoliopsida > Fabales > Fabaceae > Lathyrus > Lathyrus sativus. Next base: position 275,058,601 of record OZ012739.1, read on the forward strand.
TTTCTTACTTCACCTTGCCAAATGTGACAAGTATCACACCCATAGTTAAGTATCGTATTTCTAAGGTCCTCACAACTTGCTTTTGTGCTTTCAACCATAGAAGCTTTGAGTGCCTCAAGTTTCCTTTCGGATTCTCGATTTTTTGTTCCAAATGAATAAAAATTTGTTTGTTTGAGGCAAGCCTTTTAAAAGCCTCTTTAGCTTCACAGTGTAAAGTGTCAAAAGCAACTTGTAATTCATGATGAGACATACTAGAGGATTTTTCATATTGAGCATGTCGTACCTGTTTCTTTTTGTTCTTTTGATAAGCAGATAGGCATACATTGACAGCTTCATCTTCATCACTAGAGCTTTCATCATCTGAGGAGTCACTATCGCTTTCCCAAGCTATGTATGCTCTCCTTGGCTTTGATGATTTCTTGTGTGATTTGGATGATTTCCTTTCCTTTGTCTTCTTGTTCATCGGACATTCCGGTTTGTAATGACCGGGCTTACCACAAGTATAGCATGATCCTCTAGTTTTTTTTCTTCTAGTATCATCGCCTTTAGAGTCCCTTGATTGTCTCCGGAAATTCACTAGGTTCTTCTTGGAGTGTTGAATGCCGTTCTTTCTCACGTAACGGTTATACCGTTTTACGAACAGCCGCATGTCCTCACTTTGATCATCCTCTTCGTCCTCACTAGATGAATAATCACTCGGCTCTTTTGCTTGAGACTTCGAGGAGGAAGCCTTAAGAGCTATAGATTTCTTTTCACTCACCTTCGTTTTGTCCTTCTTTTCTTTTCTTTCATGTTGGTCTAGGCTCAAGAGTACCTGTTCATGCTCTTGCAATTTGCCAAACAATGTTGTCAAGTCTAATATGGTAAGATCATTTGCCTCTTTGATGGCGGTCACTTTTGGCTGCCATTCCCTATTAAGACATCTCAAGACTTTATTAGTAGCAACATCATTGGAAATAGGCCTACCTAATGAATGTAAACGATTGATAAGATGAGTAAATCTCTTTTGCATGTCAGCAATGGTTTCCCCTTGCTCCATGAAAAAGAGATCAAACTCTTGTAATAGAGTGTTGATTCTAGCTAACTTAACATTGGTTGTCCCCTCATGGGCTATTTGTAGTGAATCCCACATGGCCTTAGCAGTAGGACAATGGGATACACGATAGTATTCATCTACACCTAATGAGGAGATTAAGATGTTTTTAGCTTTCCAATCATAATTGTATTTTTTCTCATCGTCATCGGTCCATTGTGCTTCAGGCTTTGGCACAACTACATTATCCGCATTGGTCATAGTAATTTCTATAGGACCATTAAGGATAACGTTCCATATTTTTCTATCTATAGAGTTGATATGCACACGCATACAGTCTTTCCAATAACTATAATTTTCACCATTGAAAACAGGAGCCCTATTATACGCCCCTTTAGGTTCGTTTGCCATTTTCTATCTCGTTGTATTTGAAGCACCGGATAACCGGAGCTCTGATACCACTTGTTAGACTATGGCACGGATCTAGAAGGGGGGGTTGAATAGATCCCCAATTAAAATTTGAGTCGGCGCTACCAATTTGAAATTGGTTTTAAAAATGTTTTTATGTGCGGAAGCGGCCGAGGAAAATTGTAGTCTAAAACGAACGGTTATTGGAAAACCGGATATACGTAAGCCTATGGATTTATGACAATTCGGAAAAATAGAATCACAACACAAACTATGCTTATCAATTATTTACTTCAATTTGCAAGGTTACCTAGTTCCAATGAAAAACAAAGCACACAAAAACTAGAAGCAAAATAAGACAATTTTAGTTCAGGACTTTTGTCGAACAGTTTGTGTGCACAAATACCTCAAAGGATATTTATGTTGAGTAAGAGATTGGAAATGCCCTAGTACAATATTTTTATTGTACTTAGTAGTTAAAAACAGAGTTTCAACACCTTACTCAATTTGTATCACAGTTTGACAATAATCACTTAAGCTAGAATCACTTATTTTATAAGCTGAATTGAAAATGACAGAAACTAAAGAACACACAATTTGATGAGGCAGTTCCCCCGTCGTCCTCGCTTCGGGGTACGTCTGTCCTCAATTCTAAAATTAGAATTGAGATATATTGAATATATATCACCTGTTGGAATGAACAGTTTACACAAGAGTTGATAGACAATGATACAAACAATCTCAAATGATGTTGATGCTTGCTATCCCTTATTGCACCTTGATTCAAGATGAATCAAGCCTTTCAATTTGTTGTGAATGATCTCCGATTCCAGCCACCTTAATGAAAAACCTTCTGTTGTTCAAACCTTCGGCTCGGCTGATCTTAGACACCAACAAATCAAAACCCGGAAAGTCTTCAACACTTCAACGCCCTAGCTACTAAACTGATGAACCTTCCGTTGATCAATTACCTTCGCACTTGCTTAAATGTTGAACGAACTATTCCGTAGCAAAAGCCCTCAAAACCTTCTAGTCTTGATGGGTAAAACCCTCAAGGTTTTCTGCAAGAAACACCTGCCCCAATTTCCACTCGAACCGGATCTTCAATCAACGCGTTCAAACCTTATCACCCTTGAACACGACACCAATCACAGCAAAAATGATTGTGTATATTTGTGGATTTGTGTGTTGTTTGAAGGATGAAGATGAAGAAATATGTTGCACCTATTTCACGTTTCTTTCCCTGACAATTTACTCAAGATTTCAATTGTTGTTTGTTAAAAATGAACAAAACATTATTTATAGTAACAAGCAGATCAACCAATTAAACAATTTTTCAAACACAGCAAAAAATGTTGCACAACGCGCGAACGCTCGACCATAGGGTCGGCGTGCACTGACCCATGGGGAATACACAACTTCATGCGCTGAGTGGTATGGTCGACTCATGGTGTGTTTGTGCTGACCCGTGGAGAAGTGACCTGATGAGCTGACTGCATGAGCTGACTGTATGGTCGACTCATCCTGATGAACTGACTGCATGAGCTGATTGTATGGTCGACTCATCCTAATGAGCTGACTACATGAGCTGACTGTATGGTCGACTCATGGTCTGCATGTGCTGACTAGTGGAGAATGAGCGGACTGTATGGTCGACTCATAGCTCCAAAATCTGCAAACCTGATGCATGAGCTGACTGTATGGTCGACTCATGGTCTGCATGAGCTGACCAGTGGAGAATGAGTTGATCCATGTGCTGACTGTATGGTTGACTCATAGCTACAAAACCTGCAAAAATTGATATGTTTGTTGTTTCGTGCATCTTGTCACGACCAAACATCAGTCACATATATTGCCAATGAAATATGATGATTTAAAAGGATATATGAAGGATGTAATATGTTAAGTATTGCATGACGATTCTGATTCATCCGAGGTTGTACTTTGTCATCATCGTAAGTATGCATGACGAATCCGATTCATCCGAGGTTGTACTTTGTCATCATCGAAACTTGAGAACGTATGTTGTGAGACAGTTTCCCTCACAAATAGTAATGCCCGTAAGGTGATTAGTCGTGTCCGTACGATGAATAGTATTTTTGAGTTTTCAGACTTTTTCGATTCGATCCATGTGATATTGGACATTGTTTTTTGGATATTTGCTAATATAAATATGTATATCTTATATGCTTGAAGTATGACTATCTTAGAGTTTTCAAAAACAAGGGAGACCAAAGGTTTAAAGGTATAGTTTAGGATTTTAGCTATGCGCAAAGAAAATATTGGATTATGTAACACCCTTTTCTACCCCACAAATTAAATGGAAAAATATTCACATTTATCAGAGTAAAATATTAAACCAAAAAAAATCACCTCAAAGGGCGTACATTTCCCAATAAATCAAATATAGGTCAAGGCTCCGTAAACAACGGATTTTCCCAGAAGTTATCAAAAATTGCTCAAAAGGCAACAAAACTCAAAAAAATGTATAATCCAAAGTTTTCCTTGTACGGAAACCTAATCAAAATAACAACAATCAAAATAAAACATGGTTTAACTCAAAGACCCCAATCCGATGTTACACTATCAGAGCTATGACCCTCTAAGTTAACCAAAATGACCATCTTGGATTTTATTTTGAGAGACTGGTGATAGAGATGTTATGATTGTTTTTTTTAGATAGACGGATGTTATGTACTGAAACCAGAGATAATTTGACTCATGTATAAATATGTAACACCTTTTATCACAATTGATATGAACCGTGATGAAATGATTGTAATAGTTTTTTCTGCGTCTTCAATGACACCAAAAAACATGGAAGACATGAGCATCTTCTTGACCTGAAAATGATATTTTGGTAGGTCCATCAAAAACTCATGTGATTTCTTGGTTTGACTTGAGAACCATATCCTGTTTCTAAGCCAATAGAGGAGTGGGTATCCTTGACTTTTATTTGATGTGTTCTTGTTTCGTATTTTATGGTTTTGTTGCTCTTCACATGCCTTCAAATTAGAGAGATCTAGTTTTGCCTAAAGCTAATTTTTTTTCCTATGGTTGTTCTTTTTCTGTTTTTACTTTCTTCTTAGAGGTTGGAATTGTTGTATCAGTAGTTATATTTTGTTTTCATTTTTATTTTAATCCCAAATTTGATAGTTTTTGTGTCTTTTTAGGGATTCGTTGTATTGCGGTTTTGTTATCTACCTTTTTATTTATATATAATATTTCTCTTTAAAAAAGATACGGTTAGGTTTAATCATAAGTTCAATTTATTAAAGAATAAAAGAGAATAATATATATTTCCTCTTACTATCATGTCTCTACTTTTTACAGCTTTATTCTTCTATATCTTCTCCAAAATTCAAACCAACCAAAAATTGAAGGTGGTTTCTATATTTAAAATTCTAAATCATACTTAATTCGAGAAAATAATATAAAAATCGTAATAAATATGGTTTTTTGACCTGTACTTGTCATTGATTTTATTGAGAAGATGCTTAAAGCTTAACACTTATTAAGGTTTTTGCCGAGAGAGAAAAAAGGAGAAGAAAGAACAGCCTTGTGTTATTTGTGATTTAATTGAAGCAACTTTAATGTAAATTCTCTCTGTAGTTTTGGAGCAAAATGATAAACTTTTAGAAGATACAAATTTCCATTTCTTATTATTGGTTGTTCATTAGAATTGCCCTTCATTGTTAGGAAGGATTCAACACTAGAATAATTATTTGATCCAAAGTGAATGAATACTATTCTAATTATAATAATAAATGTAGATTTAAATTGAAGGAATATTCGAACAAAATTGTTGGTTATTTTTTTTCAAAAAAATCATGTGTTTGCCATTTTTTTTATAAATATAAATTGGATCTAATGTGTTATGGACTATTTAGATCATGTAAGCTTGTTTAATAAAATGGTAAAGTTGAATGCTACACAACTAAGAGATTTAATTGATCCCTCTTTCTAAAATTCACTATCATATTTGCCGTTATAAAAAATAGCTTACTTGATTTAATATTACACTACATCTGTTAGTTTGATTTTTTTCAAACAACACACTTCTGATTCGTAAATATGTCTTTTTAAAATATTATTCATATTTTTTATTTTACCCATTCATATCATGAAAGTTTATAAACTAGTTTGTTATTTTATGACATGTTTATTTTGTATGTTAAAGGGACAAACACTATACTTTAATTTGCTTAAAGAATATTTAATAACTATTATTATAAAAAGAGTGAGGCATAAACACTGAAAACTACTTAATTGATGTAAGTAGATGATAGGATTTTATAAAATTATAAAATGATAGAACAATTTGTTACATGCACAAAGGAATAAATGGCTTTAGTTTCTAAATTTGTTTTAGTTATAATTATATTTATTTTCATAATTCTCCTTGCACTCAATATTGAAGGTAAGTAATTTTTATTCTTCATAAACTTCATTCTTTAATTTGTACATTATATTTTATCATATATTATTTAAGTTGTCTTATTCTCTTTTTTACAGCGACTAGATTTAAATGTACAGTGGATGCTGATTGTATAGGTCGTCTTCCTTGTTCGAAAGGATTTATACCAGTTTGTAGAAATAAACGATGTGTACGTGTTAAAGTCATGATAGATTAAATTTTTGAATGATTTTGTATTTAGTTTCATACTTAAAATCGGTATATATTAAAATATTTTATAAGTTTTCATTTAATATTTATATTTCTATGTAATAATTTAAGAGAAAATAAATGATAAATTGACAATTTAAATTATTTTATACTGTCAACTAATGACGATTATGAATTCTGCCACATCACACTGATATTTAAAAAAATTTAATAATATGATAAATTATTATTTTTATATTAGATAACAATCTAAAATTATTTTACACTGTCAGTGCATATCAATTAAATCAATAATTTAAATATAATTATGCTTATTTTATTTAAAAGGGAAGATCTGCATGTGAGTATACTCACATTACATAATAAGATTACACATTCACATTATGTTTCTAGGAACTTATTGATTCTTCAACTATTTGAGTTTTTGGAAAATATCAAAGGTTGACAACGTCTCATTTATAAGATATTTATTAGACATTAAAGATTGTAATCTATGTATTTTGCTTCATTAAGGTGTTACCAGGATAGTTTTAAATTATATTTGCAAGTTATAGTGCTCTAATTTTGTCTCGGAATAAATTTTTCTCCAAATAATATTTAAATATATATTTAATTTTTACTATTTGTATTTTCACATTTTCAGTAAAAGATAAATAAATAAATAAATAAATAAATAAATAAATAAATAAATAAATAAATAAATAAATAAATAATAATAATAATAATAATAATAATAATAATAATAATAATAATAATAATAATAATAATAATAATAGAATAAGAGGACTACTCTATTAGATGTGAGATGTCGATGAAAATGTGTTTGAATCATTAAATGACCGTTGATTTTTTAAAGTTGCTGATTTGTCTTTGAATAAGTCTTACTTAGAGGTTGGTTTTCTTAATACGGAGTGACTATAATATGATTTGTATCATTTTATTTTAGTGGATTTATGTCTTTTTGTTTTTTTATTAAAATTACTAAGTTTAAATAAATATAAATTTTTCTTCTCATTTTAAACTCTATATAAGTTGTTCTTATAAAATGAATTATTAATATATAAAATATATATAGTTGTATTTATGTCGTATGTTTTTTAAAATTCTCATATCCGTGTCTATGTCGTATCTCGTGTCTGTGTCTGAGTCTTGACTTCATAGTTCATATATGATAACAACCATTTTCAACAATCATCACCATTTTTTATATAGAACTTCTTCACCTTCCATTGTGATTTATCACATGAACAAACATCATAATCATCATCATGATCAACTAACCATCTTCTTCCCCTCTCACAATCACAACACCATTGAAATTCTGGTATCAGATATGAGATGTCGAAGGAGATGTCACGACACTAATATCTGAACAATTACCAATATGTGAACAAGATAAAATGCAGTTAACAGATGTAAAGAGCCACAAAAAATTGTTAATCCAGTTCGGTGCAAACACACTTACGTCTGGGGGCTACCAAGTCAAGAAGGAAATTTACTAAACAGAATTAGTTTGAAGATTCTCAGCAAACTCTCTCTAGTTTACAATCCTTGTACCTAATCTCTACCCGTGTAATTTCTATCTAAGATACTCTCAGATAAGAGAACCTTTCACTCTCCCTTAATCACAACAGTGATAGAAACAAAATATTAAAAATTAGAAGACACACTTCAAGGACAACACTTAATTTTGCTTAAAAGCTTCAATCAAGAACAATGCACTCGTGCTTAAAAGTTTAGAGCAGACAACTTACAACTCAAAGAACTCAGTCCAATTCACACATCAAAGTGATGAGTGAATGGTTCACAAATAACAATAACACAAGAAGGTAAAACCATATTCCTTAAGCAATGCACACTCACAACCCTAGCTTCTCTTTTCTTCAAATAAGATTGTAAAGTATTTATATAGAAACACCTTGAATGGGCTTGGGAAGTAGCAAAAACTAATTCTGATTTGATAAAATCAAATTACATAATTCTTCAAATTGTTTCATAATTAATGTTATAGAAATAGAATCAAATCAACCTTCAAATCTTCTCAAGATTTTCTGCACTAAAATAGAACAAAAGATTCCAAAATACTCCACGAATTATCCACCAGAAGCTCTTTTGTTTAAAGAAGATCTCCACGTTGATTTGTGTAACACCCTTTTCTACCCCACAATTCTCATGGCAAAATTACACAGATGGCATAGTAAAATTGTTAAATTTCATAAAAGCCATCAAAAGGGCGTACATTTCCCAAATCAACAAATTCGGTCAAGGCTCCATAAACAACGTGTTTTCTCAAAATAATCAATTCACACAAAGTAGTGGAACTCAAAGGCATAGATCAAGGTTTCCTCATCAGGGAAAAATAAGCAAAATACCTCAACAGTATATAGTTTAACTCAAAAGAACCCAACCCGATGTTACATATCAGAGCAAGACCCTTTAAGCTAACCAAAAGGCTAAAAACTCAAAACTTCAAAAATACTCCTCGACGGCGTCCACGACTAAACTCGGTCATCTGCATGTTACCCACGTGGAGGTAACATTCAAACAGGCAGTGTGAGTAAAACAATTCATAATAACCAATGCATAAAAATCAACATATAACAGCGTCATATTCATATTCAACACATTCATATCCTTCAATAGGCCTCGAAGGCCACAACATCATAATTTATACAAAAGGCTCATAAATGAAAATGCAACATCGGCTCAATGCATGTGGTACCAATCATCACAGTGCGATGGACACTGAGCCATCAACCCTCCATAGATCCCTATCAATAGGATCGATTCTACTAGAGAACCGGAGCACATCAAAACACTTCACATCCACACAATGGGATTGAAGCCAAAGTAATCGAGATCTTGAACCGAAGTCCGGATGCACATGAATGCATGATGCACACGTCACAAATCATCCTCATATAACAACATAAGTGCATCATCATTCATCATATTCATCATCATGTCAATCATCATCATAGCTCATATCATTATATAAATTCATTAAAGTCATGGTAATATCATCATATTAAGTCATATAAATCATCATGTCATCATGTATACATCACATAAAACTCACAGTCGCACTCATGTCAATGCATCACAGAAATCACAGAATCAAACATCAAGACATCGCTGAACACGATCAACATTCGCGAAACTCTGCTACGTTCGCTGACATGTTCTCTAGGCGAGTCTTGGGCGAGTTTCTTCCCTAGATCGAAGGATTCTTTGCTAGGCGAGTCTTGGAACAACATTGTTCTCTAGGAAAAGCTTTATTCGCTAGGCGAACTATTCGATGACAACAAATTCTACTATGCACCAGAACTGATTTCGACCCAAAAGGCCATACGATTCACTTACCAATGCCCCCAAAACATCCATAAATCATCCCTAAGGTCCTACGACGATAAAGGCACAAAACCTAGGGTTTATTAGGCCAATCCTAGAACATATTCATGTCCTAAATCACAATTTCCCTACAATTACCCTGTAGGTATCTGAGTTACTCACATTCAAATATTCCTATTCCTTCAGGGTCAGACATATAACAATTCAAGGTTTTTGCCACGAAGGCCTAAGGTTTCCCTTTCCCATATTATGCTCTACTGTCAGGAATACTTACCACTACACTGAACATCAGAGTTCCCATAACTGGATTTAGGCCACGAAGGCCATGGATCACTTGTTCATAAAACCCCTTTCCCATATCCTTCTAATCTTCCTTAACCTAAATAAATCCCCACGGTCAAAATCTCAATAATAGATTTAGGCCACGAAGGCCATACTACCTTTTTCTCATAATTCTCCATAAAACCCTTAAATCAACCATAATCACATTGAAATCTACACATAGGAAATCATGGAAAACTATACTCCCCATACCTTAAACGTTGATTCAAAGCCTTCACGAATCTGTCAGGGAATCTTTCAATGCTCTCGCCTTCAATTTCCTCTTCAGAGCTCTCTGGCCTCAATTCTTCACGGTTAACACAAATGAATCCTAAAAACCCTTCAGAACTCTCTTTTTGTTAAACCTAGACTTGGGCCAAATAATTGGGCTTTCTCCATTTTATCCTCACTTACTCCTCTCAATTGTCCCAATTACCCTTCTTTCACTATTATTTATTTTAATTCATAATAATACTAATAAATTAATATTATGTACTATCAAATAAATAAATAACCCACAAATTGCATAATTCTCAATAATTCCACAAAACACCGAAAATCACTGAAAACACCGAAAATACGAATATTCTCAAATAAATAAATAAATTAAAATATTCCGATTAAAATTGGGGTGTTACAACTCTCCCCCACTTAAAAGAATTTTCGTCCTCGAAAATTACCTCAAGAAAATAGAGTCGGATACGACTCCTTCATCTGATCTTCATGTTCCCAAGTCCAACTTTCTCCAGCTGGTCCTCCCCACAGTACCTTCACCAAGGAAATCTCTTTACCTCGCAGCTACTTCACTTCTCATTCGTCAATCCGAACAGGCAACGCCTCAATAGTCAAATCATCTTTCACTTGTACATCATCCATTTGAATCACATGCGACGGATCTGGAATGTACTTCCTTAACTAGGATACATGAAACACATCGTATAAATTCGCAAACGACGATGGTAAAGCAATCTCATATGCTACTTTCCCCACCTTCTACGAAATCTGATACGGACCAACAAAGCGCGATGTGAGCTTTCAAGACTTCAAAGCTCAGCCAACACCAGTCACTGGCGTAAGTCTCAAAAACACGTGATCTCCCTCTTAGAATTCAAGTGCTTTCCTCCTCTTATCATGGTAACTCCTATGACGACTCTGCGACTGTTGCGGTGAAAATTGGATATCAAGCTATTGAATTAACTTGAACCTTAATTCTTTTACAACCGGACTTTAATTTATCCAAAGGAAAGGTCTAAAGAAAGAAAAACCCTTTTCGCGATGTAACAACAACGCTAAGAGATTCGGGGATCGAGGGTTGGTTATGCATAGGGTAGGTATTTCACATCCTAAACATCTGTAGTACTCTACAGGAACCTTTTGTTTGTTTGCATGCTAAGTCGGTAAATGTTTGCTAAAGTTTGGGATTGGGTAAAGGGTGTAGGTTAAAACCTAAAGATAGTTTCTAAGTTTGCTTGCAAAGACATCGTGTCCTCTGCCTACGTATCCTAACTAGGATAGAATCAGAGCAATCGTAGTTCACCTCACTAGGGTTGAAGAACAGTTGATTATGATCATGGTTCAAAGGGGAACAAACATAACAATGTTTGTATAGAGTTTAAGACAACTCTCTAAATCTATGTTGAACTCTCAAGAAAGGGAAGTAAGTAATCATATCCATGATTCTTACACAGAGTTAACCAAACTCTATCCTAAAGTTCTACGTTGTAAGACCAAATGGTTCTATCCAGACCAAAAGGTGGGAGAAAGGGGGAAGGTTGCTCGTCAAGATATCGCATCTTGTGCCTACGTATTCTCATTGTCCAATGAGAAATCAGAGCGGTCGTAGTTCGGGCGTGAACTACAGAATAAGGGTCGATTGGTTCTTTCCAGACCGAAAGATGGGGAAGATTCTATCCAGACCTATGGGGTTATCCTATTGGTTCTATCCAGACCAAAAGGGGGAGAAGGTTCTATCCAGACCTATGTGTTTAAATCCTATTGGTTCTATCCAGACCAAAAAGGAAGGAAGGTTCTATCCAGACCTATGAGTTTAAATCCTATTGGTTCTATCCAGACCAAAAAGGGGGGTAAGGCTCTTTCGAGGCCTATGAGGGTATTCAGCTATCTATGACCCAAGGGTCAATAGAGAGACTTTCCTTTGGAAGGGAGGAGATGAGGCAACCTGGATGAGAACTAAAGAGTTCCATCACTTGGGAAAGAAAATACTTAACAAAGTATAAACATATTCAAGCATGAGGAATATAGAAGACAATGATTATGATCAAGGATTAACCAACACATTACAATGAGCAAGTATTTTGAGTAGGACGAATGGTTATGACCAATTATAGTAAGCATATTACAATAAGCATGTCTTGACAAAGGTGTAGGCATATCTTGACAAAGATTGAAAGCATGATGAAGGTAACAATCGTGTAAACAAATAACAATTTGAAAATAATCATGTCATAACCTCAAAGCGTAACAACAATATGCATAGATAACAATCTCACACAATTAAATTAGTTTAGCCTCGTAATTTAGGAGGTACATGGCAAGAGGATTACTTAACAAAGTAAATATGAAGAAATCATGGTGACAAGCATGGGAGAAGTATGGATAACAATCAAAATGAAGATAGCAAAACAAGAATCATAACGATGAATCGCACACTAAGATAACAATGATAACATGAGATATTTATGGTAACTATCGAAGATTAGGGTCCTAGAATGTTAATTAGCATATATGGGCATGGATTCAAATAAGTTTCAAGGAAAATATTGAGTGGAATCACATGAACATTTATCCGCAATCACATAAACGGTCGTGAAACGCGTACATTTTCACATAGACAAACTAAGTGATAAAATGAGCAAACATCAAAAGTAAAAACACAGCATGAAAGTAGACATTAATACAAACACAACAAAAAAAGAACGGGCGAAAAATGATGAAAAACGAGTGAGATATGAATTTTTAAAGTTGGAGTGAAAAATGACAAGTTTTACAAGTAACTTCCACTGGTGGAAGTTTAGTATAAAAAGTGACGATTTTCTTTCTGGGCAGTTTTACAAGTAACTTCCACTGGTGGAAGTTTAGTGTAAAAAGTGACAATTTTATTTCTGGGCAGTTTTACAAGTAACTTCCACTGGTGGAAGTTTAGTGTAAAAAGTGTCAAATTTCTTTTCATGCAATTTTACAAGTAACTTCCACTGGTGGAAGTTTAGTGTAAAAAGTGACAATTTTCTGGCTGGGCAAAAATACACAACAAATGGATTTACGTTTTGTATCGTAACTTCCTAACCGTTAATCGGATCGGCACAAAATTTATATGGAAATTGGGTAGAATTGAATAAGGAAGAAGATGGTAATCTCAGTTTTCTAAAATTCTCAATGTGCTAGAAAAATCGATAGCTGGTGTGTATTAGTGTTATGTGATGCATTTTCAAAGTTGAAATTCCAATCAATCCATGCTCAGGCTAAACAGAAGCTGGTACATACTTCAAATGCATGGTTCATGAAATACAAGCTTAATGAGGACTCCAAAACCAAGTCTAATCAGGATATAACACATGAACTGTAATTATTGTACAAGTTGCTACAACAAGATGCTCAAATTGGTAGCAGCATGATCAATCACCACAGTGTGATGGTCCAACCAAATAATAGCCTTGCATTGATGTCTCACCCAAAGAAAACCCCTCATGCACCTGTTCACTGAATTGGCAGCATGATGAGGCCACAAACCAAACACTAAGAGCCTCAACATAGCAACAACACACACAAAACACGGTATCCTGACAGCAAAAAGGTTCTTGGTATTGTCTTAGTTCCCAATGATAAACAAAGTATATGAATTGTAATGGTTTTGTCCTTTCTAACAGTTTTGCCTTTAAACCAAAAACAGACCACTCAAAGGCCTAGCGAGGTTCAGCCAAGCCACAAATGAAACTGGTTCAAAGCATACTTGGCAACTAGTCATGAACATAAATCATAGTGCAAGCCACTTTGTGAGGGCTGGACAACAGAGATACCAGGTGATAAAATATAATGGAAAACAACATGATTGTTCCTACAATAACATGCAACAAGTCATGAATTCAAGATACTCATAAATGATCTTACACTAAAATGCTGACTATAACTCCAAAGTTCCAGTTAATTGGTTTGCAAAACTCTCAAATTAATTGAGATTTCAACTTACAAGTTGAAGTGCCAAACCATGACAGTTGGCTCCTTAGCAGGCACCAACACTGAAATTTAGGACCACTAATGCTGCCAAGCAAATTAAAGCAGGTCTAGAAGGATAACAGTGGCAACAACAGGTCTCAAAAACAAAGCAAGCATTATTCATTGAAATGGCAACCAATATTTCTCAAAAGTAAACACAAATTTAAATACAAAGCAACATCCATTCACAGCAGTATAAATGGCATAGATTGAGCAAGCTTGACTCAGAATAGGCCTACCAACATGATTGTGAATCCAAAAACAAGACAAGGTTCGAATCAACCTCGAGACAGTTCTTAATTTACACAGACAAAAACTATGAAGAAAGAAATAACAGCTATGTAAACAAGACAATGTTGATCCTCACATCATCCAAGTGAGTCATTTCAACAGAGGTCACAACCAAAACATATTGTAACAATGAGTGACAGCCAATCAACAATGCTCTAAGTTATATCTAACAGCTCTCTTGTCTTTAAAAAAGAAACAACAGCAAAAACCTGGCTCAAAAGACAGCTGGACAAGAATATGAAATTGACATTACAATGTCAAGTCTAATAAGGAATGCAGACTAACAAGAAGAGTCAACCACCTAAGCATCAACATGCTTGACATAATTGAACAAAACTCCAACAGCAGGCCTAAGCATATAAAAAACCTGGAAAAACTTACACTTGAGTTAACAAACTCAGTTTTTATGCACAGACATTGACAACAACATCTCAGCACGAACACCACAGTAATGACAAAAGTAAAACAACAATTAAACTCAAACAACAGGTTATTAAGAGCAAGCCTAGCTAATGAGAATAATGCATTAGTAGCAACCTCTACTCTACTTGCAGCATAATGATGTTGTTAACACCACAAAACAGATGAGGCTTACTCTGTAAGCCATACATTTTTTATAGAAAATGACCAAATCATGTTTGGCAAAACAAACATATAGTCAAAGAGCAATAGTTATGAGTAACATCAAGACAATCAACAAACCAAAACTGCTATAAGCCAACACAATTCCCAGCCCCAAAACAGAAACAAATTACATGTTGTACTTTTGGAAACACCTCAAAATGAGCCATCATACTAGATTTGTTTAACAAAAATAAAAAAAAACAGCATTGGTAACAGAAAGGTGAATCATATATAACAACATTTAAATCAAAGGAAAACCAAATCACAAGTTCATTCTCAAAGGTATACTTGCAAAACTCATGACAGTATGTGTGCACATAATAAGTAACAAAGAGCAAGAATGCGTTTTATGTCATGATAATGGATGGGATGAGTTTAGACACCACATACCTGTGGTAATAAACTTGAGCAAGCAGAAAATACTCCTAGAAACCCAGAGATTTATGCTTCACTCCTTGGCCTTGAGACTTTTCTTCAACTTTAAGTAACAATTCACTTATGATGCTAAGTGTCAAAATAGAAGTGTCCAAGTGTTTCTAGTGGTTTGGACAGTTGAGGAATGATGTTGGTGAGGTGTTAGAGGGATTAGAATGGCAAGAATCTATATGGAATGAGTTTTGGCCATTTTAGTGATTTTGGTCAAAGTATGGTGGGGAGAAAGTTGACTTTTTGATTTTTTGAGGTTTTTGATGGTTTGATGGATTACACACCTTCTATATGTTATTTAGAAAGTGCATGGATGGTTGTGGGAGTGTTGGAAAGGTTAGAAATGAAAATGGTGTGAAAAGTGCAAAGTGACCAATTTTGGTGTTTTTGAACTCTTCTTCACTTACAAGCAAAGAGAGAGTGAGAAGGAGAGCTATGATACTTTGATCTTGTGAATAGCTCTGGTGTGAATTAGTGAGGGTGAGAAGCCTCTATTTATAGGAGAAGAAGAGGTTGGGGCAGATTGGTAACTTGCCACTTTTGGAGGGAAATTGTGAAGTATCTTGCAAAATCTTGCCAATATCTTTGTGATAGCCATTTTCACATCAGCTCCAATGCTCTATGCAAGTAAATGGCAGTTGGAAGGATGGCTGAGGTGATAGGAGTGAGTCCTTGCTAGTAGGGGGCTGCTGCTGTCATGATATGGGAAAAAGTTTCTCTTTCATGGTGTAAAAATGATTATTATAATGCTTACTTGCCCCAAGTTGTACAAACTCTCCAATTCTTCATTTTTTCTGGTTTTTACATCATCCAAGCCTCATGATATCAGAAAGAAACAAAGCCCAATAGCTGAGTGTAGCCCATATTGATTAATACTGAATTTTGAAAAATGTTGAATTGGTGATCTCAAGTGTGACAGACCCAACTTCAAGGCATCATAACTCCTAGCTCATAAATCTCCTTGGGCAGTTCTTGAACTTTTTAGAAAGCCCTTGTATAGCTCTACAACTTTCATGTTTTGGGAATTTCCAAATTCTTGATGGAACTAGGTTGAAAAACCTTTCAAAGTTCTGAAAAAAAGTGGTTTGTATGGCCAGAATTTGTGAAATTTCACTAAGTCCTTTACCCTTGAAAAATGAATTTTGCTATAACTCCAATTCCATGCATTTTTTGAATATGGACCACTGTGGGACTTTTGTAGGGTTTGTCAAGACCTTTCAAACAAGCTTAGAACCACCTCAATTGGATGTGTGGTTGAGGAGTTATGGTTTTGCCCCTTTCGAAACCCTAATTCCCGATTTTTGCAATTACTTCCTAACCCTTGATCCAATGGTCATGAAATTTTATGGGGAGGTGTAATATGATATAAGGAACATTTTTCATTCACACCTTGAAGTCAAATTCCTTATTGTTAGAGAGTTGACTGTTTGGTCAACTTTTCGATCGATCGGTGTCTACCGAGTCGCCCGTTGCTGATCCGGACATCCTGAGGACTTGAAACTCTTTGGACGGACTTTACTAAGCCATGGGAGCTTAATGGACCTTGATCCCATCATTGAAATACTCTTTGAATCAAAAGTCAAACTACAGTTGAGTTTTTCCAATCAAAAACCATAATCGGGTATCTCAAATTGCACTGTTCTCGAACCCCGGGTGACCACCTCAAATTGGATTCATACTTGACATAATGTTGTATTCTTGATCTTGTTCGAAGTTGAATCAATCCAAAACATTGATTGATCGGACCACTAAAATCTCGATTTTGATGGTACGGAACCCTAATTCATCTGTATCTTGACAAAGATAAACTTGAACTGGATTAAGGTTAGTTAATCAAATGAATATGATCCTACAATGATGATGAGGATCTAAGGGGTCAAAATTTGGGGTGCAACAGATGCCCCTATTTAAATATCTTCACTAGATGATAATGAGAGATGACAATCCTCATAGAATCGTAGTGAAAGGTATTTAAATATAGCAAACCATAAATTTTGTCCCTTAGATCCGATGGTATGCAAAAGGACAAATGCAAATATGCCATGATTCTAAATGACGTTATATGATGCTTGAATGCCAAACAGATGCAAACACACGAACAAATATGAAAGAACGGCAAAACGACGAGTAACCACTCACGGGGACCCAACACACTGGGGAAAGATTCCAAGCGAAGTAAGCAAGATAGCTCAAACATGACTAAGGACGCTTGTTCAAGGAAATATTTCACGCAGGAGACAAAAATTCCACTGGGGAAGACACATCTTCATTGGGGAAAGGAGACACGAATCTCACTGGGGATAACCAGATGATGAAGCCCGCCGGGGAAGATGACAATTCTTCACTGGGGAAACGAAAGAAAAGAAATGCAAACCACACTGGGGAAAGAAAACCCAATGGGGAAAACATTGTTGGGGAACAAATCCACTGGGGAAGCAAAGCTTCACCGGGGAAAAGACGGAACGAAGACACGAATCTCACTGGGGATAACCAGATTGAGAAAATTTTCCTATAACGAAGAGTTCAAACGGGATCTTCAAGAAAAGTTTAGAAAAAAGACCGGACGTGCCGGGGAAAACCAGTATCCACTAATTCTCCAAGACTCGACTGGGAAAGCAAAAGCTTCAACTGGGGAGACTGGTGACGACCGGAACAACAAATAGCTTCAAACAGTGCTAGTTTCCACTAGACTTACTGGGGAAGGTTGGTGACGACCAATCCAAAGTTCGGTTTCCAAAGAAGTGCTAAGTACCACTAGACTTCCTGGAGATATGGTGACAACCAAGTCGAAGTTCCCATTTCAATTGGGAATTCCAAACAATACAGGACTTCAGCTGGGGAAGTTGGTAACAATCAACTTTCGGTACCAATAACGATTAGTTTTCCGGTAATGCTAGTAACTATTGGATTTTCAAAGAGTTTGGTGACAACCAGGAAGCACAAATATATCCCTCAATACCTTAGGAACAAAAGCCGAACATCCTCAATACATTAGGTTATATAAGAGACACAACCCTCAATACATTAGGATTGGACAAAGATCCTCAAAACATTAGGAATGGAAGCTGAACATCCCCAATACATTAGGATATGAAAGCTGAACATCCTCAATACATTAGGATATAGAACACTTCATGCAAACGCAACCACTTTAGTCTCTGGGAACTTCTGAACTCGGGATCCAAAGCATACATCTCCAAAGGTACACAACCTGTGCTCGGGATGGCAACAAACAATCTCCCAAAGGTACAAAACATGTGCTTGGAATCCAATAATACATCTCCAAAGGTACGAAACATGCGCTTGGAATCTAACAATACATCTCCAAAGGTACGAAACCTGAGCTTGGGATGGCAATCATCATAACTTAGTTTGGAATGATATACAACCAAATTGTCAGTATTTATTGTCCATTGATTTTCAATTACCAACGGGCCTTTCTTGAAATACGATTGGTCACCACCAAATTACTTATATTAGTATCCACTGGATTTTCAAACAATGCAGGTCACAACCGTGCGTCGACATCCTTAAGATAAACTTCTCAAATGTGACTTCCATTTATCACTGGTGCAGGTTAAGCTTCTCCTAAGAGATTGCCACTCACCACTGAAGACGATTAAACTTCTCCGAAGAGACTGCCATTTATCGCTGATGAAGGTTAAGCTTCTCCAAAGAGACTGCCACTCACCTGTTGATGACGATTAAACTTCTCCGAAGAGACTGCCATTTATCGCCGATGAAGGTTAAGCTTCTCCAAAGAGACTGTCACTCACCTGTTGATGACGATTAAACTTCTCCGAAGAGACTGCCATTTATCGCTGATGAAGGTTAAGCTTCTCCCAAGAGACTGCCACTCACCTGTTGATGACGATTAAACTTCTCCGAAGAGACTGCCATTTATCGTTGAATACGATTAAACTTCTCCGAAGAGACTGCCATTTATCGTTGATGAAGGTTAAGCTTCTCCCAAGAGACTGCCACTTACCGTTGAAGACGATTAAACTTCTCCGAAGAGACTGCCATTTATCGCTGAATATGGTTAAGCTTCTCCCAAGAGATTGCCACTCACTGTTGAAGACGATTAAACTTCTTCGAAGAGACTGCCATATATCGCTGATGAAGGTACAAAAATGTCCTTCTTGATAGATAGTGCAAAATAAATGCACATCCAGGTAGGTTTAGTGACCGACAAGGACCAAAGTTCAATCTAGAATATAGCCAGAAAGGAACTGTCAAATAAGACTCCAACCATTGAGAAATGAACTTGAATGGTGACTTACCTTATCCAATAATGGAAAAAGATAACTGAAGCAACCATCATCCACGAAGTTTAAACTCTGTGGGGAATTGAGAAAGGACGGGCATTTTATGCTTAAGGGCTGACAACTCTATTAGAGAGAGACGACACACCCAATCACTGAGAAAGAAACCAAAGTGAAACAGGAACCGGTAGCAACCAAAGATAGCAACAATGCACGGATGCTATGCATATGCTTTATGCCATGCTTATGTTTATGCTGACAAATTAGACAAAATAAAACTGGAGATGAAATAAGCATCTCGACACGGAGACCCAACCAAAATTGGACATCAAAGGGATGATCATGAAGAACAACAATTCCATTTCAAGGTTACCACCTTCTTTGGGAGAGAGTAATCTTCTCAGGCCAAAACATCAAGACTTCACTTGGATTGCCATCATGAGCTTGAATTCTTTGCTGAAGGAAAATCACATCGAGAGATTCCCAGATCAACTGAAGTAAAAAATTAACTGGAGAGCTGACAAAGGGTATCATGAGACCAAAACATTTATGCCCCATTGATAGTATAACAATCCTCTTTCAGTGAGCAACAGCTCTTGCGACAAACAGTCTTTAACCTTTTCTGCCCCAGATTACACGGTATGTGGGAAGAAACCATCGAGAGAACTAGCATAAAGATGCTTCAATGTCTTCAAACTCTTGTAGAGAGAGATTTACAAATCTCGACGTGATTGCCCCAATTTAACAGTGCTTGTACAACAAAGTCTTCAGACTGTGGAAGTAACGACTGGGGAACAAACTTGCCCCTGCTAGCTGGTAACTGCAAAAGATTTGCCCCAGACTAAACTGTTCATTGAAAGCTTCATCTTATCTTGACCTGGTTGGCTTTGATTAGCTGAACGTTGTAACAAATGATTAACAAATCCTTCAAATTGGCTACCCCAGGCTGAGCTTCCTTTATCAAGTCAAATTCCCTAGCTGGCAGCGCTTGTTGGGATTACTTTGATATTAGATTGTTTTGCACGCAATGCTGTTTATTAAAAATTGGCAATTTTCAATGTAAAATTCATGAAATCTTTTGAAAACATTTTTGATGAAACACACACAGTGGAGTGATCAAGTGATCAAAGTGAAAGCGATCCAATCTTTTACAAATGATGGATAAAGTGATTAACATACACAAAAATCAAAGATCATTAGGAGTCAGGTTATCCAACCTTGCCGTAATATGCTTTCAAAACAACCTTACCTCAATTAGGTCTTTTAAGGGTTGTAACGTGGCTTGGTTCATGGTTCATGAAACAAAGGATAAAGGCTCAAAGTTATTTGGTCCCACCCACTCTCCATGATGAACTCCAATCCTACACTCAGTTAACTCAAACTATACACTCAGGTTCCCACAGACATAAGAATTGAACTAATGATAGTTGGTGATGGTTTACGAACCTAGGGTAGTCACAGCTCCCTTACAATATTAGATAGCTTTTGCTATTTGAGGTGTTTTTTTTTTAAGAGTGATAACTCTTACAACATTCCTCTCTTTTGTTATCCCTGACCTTTGTCTGAACTTCTTTGTTCGAATATACAGTTAATGGGATGCCCCATTTTTGCCTAAGTCTCCTTCATAGGTTTTGACTTAGCGGGCTTTTTCTTTTTTCTTTTTTTTTTTACTTTTCCCTTTTTTTTTGAGAAAGCAGGTGACTACCTAGTTTAATGGATACGATGAACTATCATTGTCTTTTATGCTGAAAAGCATCTTCGACACTTGCTTGTTGTGTACGAAGGAAAACCTGAGTGCACCACCTTCATATGAAAAGTGTATTGTATGCACATATCTTCAAGTTAACCGAGAACTACCCACCCCAGGTTTAAAGATTTAAGGTTTTGTTTTGTAAAGAAAGAAAAACTCCTACGCCTAGGCTCGAAGGGGTTAACGAGGGATTATCTTCCTTATTTCTCCAGTGTTTAGGGATTGAAACAATGCCTTACATCATTGGTAAAGTTAAATTTGAAAGCATATCGACAGCAGTTATGGATATAATTTTCATCATCCTCCCCAATCTTTGTTTTAAACAACAGTTTAGTAAACAAAAGAATTTTTCTGCATTTTTGGTATTTCATAACAATGAAAAAAGAAAGAGTGAAACGAATGGACTTACTCAAAAGATGCACAAATATTTCATTAAATATTGCTAATTCAAATAAACAACAACTTACAAGCAACAGAAATGCAAAGAAAACACAACAAAATGCTGAAACAGTCCACAACTGCCAGCCTTAGGGAATTAAAATTGTTTAACAAAACAAATTTCAAATTTTAGGCCCATGTGGGGAAACACCTCCAACCATCTCTTGCTCCTTGTGATATAGAATTATGAGGGGTCTCACGGGTCCTTTGCCTTTGGATTTAGGAATCGCATCATTGTCATTTGATTTATCCTCCTGATGTTTCAATAGCTCTTGCAATCTCAGTTTAAAATTTTCACACTCTTCAACTAGGTGCCCTGTGGTCCCAGTATGATATCCACATTCCACTCTTGGATGGTCCTCCTCGAGGATCAAGCGTTTGTCAACGATTAGCTCTTGTACAAGATAACTTAATGCTATACACGCATCTAAGTTGTGTCCTTCAGCTCCTTTGTGAAATTCACAGTTCAGGTTCGTATTATGCCATGGTCCTGGCACAGGATTGGATAATCGTGGAGTCACTAGTGAGTTATGAATCAGTAGCGGGTAAAGTTTGCTTAACGGTACTGGAGTTTGTCTACCACAAGTCTTATTTTTCCTGACATGATCCTTCTTGTTCAATTTCCGGCTTTGAGAAGCTTGAGGAGGGACAAACACTGAGTGTTGGGCGTACTGACGCGATTGACGGTTATCTGTTTGTTGATGTCGAGGATGTCCTTGAGTTGGAGGAACCATCGGAGATAATGCATCCCTAGTTTCTCTAGACACAACATGGTCAAGGTGACCTTCTTTTTTCATCATGTTCTGCAATGTCTCTAGAACCCAATTCATCTGACACTTGAGAATTCTGATGTCCTCTTTCAGCATTTCCTGGGCTTTCAAAAGTCCCTCCATTGTTGCCATTTGTCCTGGATAGGTGCTAGGTATCCCCCCTCTGTGATTTCAACGGAACATAGAATGAACCAAAAAGACCAATGCAACGAAGTATGATATGTAAAATGTTGATGCAAGTGAAAAACGCAACTGGTTTTACAAAACTCAGAAGTTTGATTAGGTTAAAACCCCATTTCATTAATCGTTGAAAAAAGTTACAACTTTTAAAAAAATACCAGAAAACGACTGAGCTTTACAAAACCAGTTGCGACATGATATGCTTATGGTGATATGGTGGGATGATGCACACATAACACAAAGGCAAGTATTTACAAATACAATGCACACACAAAAACCTCCTAGGCTCAAGATCAAAGCAAGGAGTTAGAGGTTTACCCATCCCCCAGGATTTGTACTATGGGTTAATTTGTACCTGCCGAACGGGTTCTACAGAGTTCCCAGAGTCATCAACCCATCTTTTGGATATTATCAATTTCCCAAATCACTTGGTAATCGATAATATTCTCAAGAGAATCTCGTCTGAGTGTAGTATCGCGTATCAACTATTTCGGAAGTACTTCCTTATAGCCATCGCACTACGTCCTAATAAGGCCAAAGTGGGGTAGAATGTATTCTAAAAGTCCACAGTGTCATGGGCTCCTTCGTCGAAAGTAGCATTGTTTTCACGAATACTCGATCAACAATACTAAGCTTTCAAGAGGGCCTACACTGAGCGGTGGTTTCTCAAGTTAGCTTGGTCGGGAATCAACTCCCTATAAGCCTTCTTGAATATACCACCATCCTATCATAAGTGCACTCAAGTCCGGGTGTAGGACCGTCTCACCACTCAAAGCACCCAATACCCAACACACAAACAAATATATTGACAAATATACATGTTAAGCAAATATTCACAAATATAGCATACAATTAAACAAAATAGGCTAAACCCTCAAGTTTAAGTTTCCCCAGTGAAGTCGCCATTTCTGTTGCGGTGAAAATTGGATATCAAGCTATTGAATTAACTTGAACCTTAATTCTTTTACAACCGGACTTTAATTTATCCAAAGGAAAGGTCTAAAGAAAGAAAAACCCTTTTCGCGATGTAACAACAACGCTAAGAGATTCGGGGATCGAGGGTTGGTTATACATAGCGTAGGTATTTCACATCCTAAACATCTGTAGTACTCTACAGGAACCTTTTGGTTGTTTGCATGCTAAGTCGGTAAATGTTTGCTAAAGTTTGGGATTGGGTAAAGGGTGTAGGTTAAAACCTAAAGATAGTTTCTAAGTTTGCTTGCAAAGACATCGTGTCCTCTGCCTACGTATCCTAACTAGGATAGAATCAGAGCAATCGTAGTTCACCTCACTAGTGTTGAAGAACAGTTGATTATGATCAAGGTTCAAAGGGGAACAAACATAACAATGTTTGTATAGAGTTTAAGACAACTCTCTAAATCTATGTTGAACTCTCAAGAAAGGGAAGTAAGTAATCATATCCATGATTCTTACACAGAGTTAACCAAACTCTATCCTAAAGTTCTACGTTGTAAGACCAAATGGTTCTATCCAGACCAAAAGGTGGGAGAAAGGGGGAAGGTTGCTCGTCAAGATATCGCATCTTGTGCCTACGTATTCTCATTGTCCAATGAGAAATCAGAGCGGTCGTAGTTCGGGCGTGAACTACAGAATAAGGGTCGATTGGTTCTTTCCAGACCAAAAGATGGGGAAGATTCTATCCAGACCTATGGGGTAATCCTATTGGTTCTATCCAGACCAAAAGGGGGAGAAGGTTCTATCCAGACCTATGTGTTTAAATCCTATTGGTTCTATCCAGACCAAAAAGGGAGGAAGGTTCTATCCAGACCTATGAGTTTAAATCCTATTGGTTCTATCAAGACCAAAAAGGGGGGTAAGGCTCTTTCGAGGCCTATGAGGGTATTCAGCTATCTATGACCCAAGGGTCAATAGAGAGACTTTCCTTTGGAAGGGAGGAGATGAGGCAACCTGGATGAGAACTAAAGAGTTCCATCACTTGGGGAAGAAAATACTTAACAAAGTATAAACATATTCAAGCATGAGGAATATAGAAGACAATGATTATGATCAAGCATTAACCAACACATTACAATGAGCAAGTATTTTGAGTAGGACGAATGGTTATGACCAATTATAGTAAGCATATTACAATAAGCATGTCTTGACAAAGGTGTAGGCATATCTTGACAAAGATTGAAAGCATGATGAAGGTAACAATCGTGTAAACAAATAACAATTTGAAAATAATCATGTCATAACCTCAAAGCGTAACAACAATATGCATAGATAACAATCTCACACAATTAAATTAGTTTAGCCTCGTAATTTAGGAGGTACATGGCAAGAGGATTACTTAACAAAGTAAAGATGAAGAAATCATGGTGACAAGCATGGGAGAAGTATGGATAACAATCAAAATGAAGATAGCAAAACAAGAATCATAACGATGAATCGCACACTAAGATAACAATGATAACATGAGATATTTATGGTAACTATCGAAGATTAGGGTCCTAGAATGTTAATTAGCATGTATGGGCATGGATTCAAATAAGTTTCAAGGAAAATATTGAGTGGAATCACATGAACATTTATCCGCAATCACATAAACGGTCGTGAAACGCGTACATTTTCACATAGACAAACTAAGTGATAAAATGAGCAAACATCAAAAGTAAAAACACAGCATGAAAGTAGACATTAATACGAACATAACAAAAAAAGAACGGGCGAAAAATAATGAAAAACGAGTGAGATATGAATTTTTAAAGTTGGAGTGAAAAATGACAAGTTTTACAAGTAACTTCCACTGGTGGAAGTTTAGTATAAAAAGTGACGATTTTCTTTCTGGGCAGTTTTACAAGTAACTTCCACTGGTGGAAGTTTAGTGTAAAAAGTGACAATTTTATTTCTGGGCAGTTTTACAAGTAACTTCCACTGGTGGAAGTTTAGTGTAAAAAGTGTCAAATTTCTTTTCATGCAATTTTACAAGTAACTTCCACTGGTGGAAGTTTAGTGTAAAAAGTGTCAAATTTCTTTTCATGCAATTTTACAAGTAACTTCCACTGGTGGAAGTTTAGTGTAAAAAGTGACAATTTTCTGGCTGGGCAAAAATACACAACAAATGGATTTACGTTTTGTATCGTAACTTCCTAACCGTTAATCGGATCGGCACAAAATTTATATGGAAATTGGGTAGAACTGAATAAGGAAGAAGATGGTAATCTCAGTTTTCTAAAATTCTCAATGTGCTAGAAAAATCGATAGCTGGTGTGTATTAGTGTTATGTGATGCATTTTCAAAGTTGAAATTCCAATCAATCCATGCTCAGGCTAAACAGAAGCTGGTACATACTTCAAATGCATGGTTCATGAAATACAAGCTTAATGAGGACTCCAAAACCAAGTCTAATTAGGATATAACACATGAACTGTAATTATTGTACAAGTTGCTACAACAAGATGCTCAAATTGGTAGCAGCATGATCAATCACCACAGTGTGATGGTCCAACCAAATAACAGCCTTGCATTGATGTCTCACCCAAATAAAACCCCTCATGCACCTGTTCACTGAACTGGCAGCATGATGAGGCCACAAACCAAACACTAAGAGCCTCAAAAGCCTAACCTCAACATAGCAACAACACACACAAAACACGGTATCCTGACAGCAAAAAGGTTCTTGGTATTGTCTTAGTTCCCAATGATAAACAAAGTATATGAATTGTAATGGTTTTGTCCTTTCTAACAGTTTTGCCTTTAAACCAAAAACAGACCACTCAAAGGCCTAGCGAGGTTCAGCCAAGCCACAAATGAAACTGGTTCAAAGCATACTTGGCAACTAGTCATGAACATAAATCATAGTGCAAGACACTTTGTGAGGGCTGGACAGCAGAGATACCAGGTGATAAAATATAATGGAAAACAACATGATTGTTCCTACAATAACATGCAACAAGTCATGAATTCAAGATACTCATAAATGATCTTACACTAAAATGCTGACTATAACTCCAAAGTTCCAGTTAATTGGTTTGCAAAACTCTCAAATTAATTGAGATTTCAACTTACAAGTTGAAGTGCCAAACCATGACAGTTGGCTCCTTAGCAGGCACCAACACTGAAATTTAGGACCACTAATGCTGCCAAGCAAATTAAAGCAGGTCTAGAAGGATAACAATGGCAACAACAAGTCTCAAAAACAAAGCAAGCATTATTCATTGAAATGGCAACCAATATTTCTCAAAAGTAAACACAAATTTAAATACAAAGCAACATCCATTCACAGCAGTATAAATGGCATAGATTGAGCAAGCTTGACTCAGAATAGGCCTACCAACATGATTGTGAATCCAAAAACAAGACAAGGTTCGAATCAACCTCGAGACAGTTCTTAATTTACACAGACAAAAACTATGAAGAAAGAAATAACAGCTATGTAAACAAGACAATGTTGATCCTCACATCATCAAAGTGAGTCATTTCAACAGAGGTCACAACCAAAACATATTGTAACAATGAGTGACAGCCAATCAACAATGCTCTAAGTTATATCTAACAGCTCTCTTGTCTTTAAAAAAGAAACAACAGCAAAAACCTGGCTCAAAAGACAGCTGGACAAGAATATGAAATTGACATTACAATGTCAAGTCTAATAAGGAATGCAGACTAACAAGAAGAGTCAACCACCTAAGCATCAACATGCTTGACATAATTGAACAAAACTCCAACAGCAGGCCTAAGCATATAAAAAACCTGGCAAAACTTACACTTGAGTTAACAAACTCAGTTTTTATGCACAGACATTGACAACAACATCTCAGCACGAACACCACAGTAATGACAAAAGTAAAACAACAATTAAACTCAAACAACAGGTTATTAAGAGCAAGCCTAGCTAATGAGAATAATGCATTAGTAGCAACCTCTACTCTACTTGCAGCATAATGATGTTGTTAACACCACAAAACAGACGAGGCTTACTCTGCAAGCCATACATTTTTTATAGAAAATGACCAAATCATGTTTGGCAAAACAAACATATAGTCAAAGAGCAATAGTTATGAGTAACATCAAGACAATCAACAAACCAAAACTGCTATAAGCCAACACAATTCCCAGCCCCAAAACAGAAACAAATTACATGTTGTACTTTTGGAAACACCTCAAAATGAGCCATCATACTAGATTTGTTTAACAAAAATAAAAAAAAACAGCATTGGTAACAGAAAGGTGAATCATATATAACAACATTTAAATCAAAGGAAAACCAAATCACAAGTTCATTCTCAAAGGTATACTTGCAAAACTCATGACAGTATGTGTGCACATAATAAGTAACAAAGAGCAAGAATGCGTTTTATGTCATGATAATGGATGGGATGAGTTTAGACACCACATACCTGTGGTAATAAACTTGAGCAAGCAGAAAATACTCCTAGAAACCCAGAGATTTATGCTTCACTCCTTGGCCTTGAGACTTTTCTTCAACTTTAAGTAACAATTCACTTATGATGCTAAGTGTCAAAATAGAAGTGTCCAAGTGTTTCTAGTGGTTTGGACAGTTGAGGAATGATGTTGGTGAGGTGTTAGAGGGATTAGAATGGCAAGAATCTATATGGAATGAGTTTTGGCCATTTTAGTGATTTTGGTCAAAGTATGGTGGGGAGAAAGTTGACTTTTTGATTTTTTGAGGTTTTTGATGGTTTGATGGATTACACACCTTCTATATGTTATTTAGAAAGTGCATGGATGGTTGTGGGAGTGTTGGAAAGGTTAGAAATGAAAATGGTGTGAAAAGTGCAAAGTGACCAATTTTGGTGTTTTTGAACTCTTCTTCACTTACAAGCAAAGAGAGAGTGAGAAGGAGAGCTATGATACTTTGATCTTGTGAATAGCTCTGGTGTGAATTAGTGAGGGTGAGAAGCCTCTATTTATAGGAGAAGAAGAGGTTGGGGCAGATTGGTAACTTGCCACTTTTGGAGGGAAATTGTGAAGTATCTTGCAAAATCTTGCCAATATCTTTGTGATAGCCATTTTCACATCAGCTCCAATGCTGTATGCAAGTAAATGGCAGTTGGAAGGATGGCTGAGGTGATAGGAGAGAGTCCTTGCTAGTAGGGGGCTGCTGCTGTCATGATATGGGAAAAAGTTTCTCTTTCATGGTGTAAAAATGATTATTATAATGCTTACTTGCCCCAAGTTGTACAAACTCTCCAATTCTTCATTTTTTCTGGTTTTTACATCATCCAAGCCTCATGATATCAGAAAGAAACAAAGCCCAATAGCTGAGTGTAGCCCATATTGATTAATACTGAATTTTGAAAAATGTTGAATTGGTGATCTCAAGTGTGACAGACCCAACTTCAAGGCATCATAACTCCTAGCTCATAAATCTCCTTGGGCAGTTCTTGCACTTTTTAGAAAGCCCTTGTATAGCTCTACAACTTTCATGTTTTGGGAATTTCCAAATTCTTGATGGAACTAGGTTGAAAAACCTTTCAAAGTTCTGAAAAAAAGTGGTTTGTATGGCCAGAATTTGTGAAATTTCACTAAGTCCTTTACCCTTGAAAAATGAATTTTGCTATAACTCCAATTCCATGCATTTTTTGAATATGGACCACTGTGGGACTTTTGTAGGGTTTGTCAAGACCTTTCAAACAAGCTTAGAACCACCTCAATTGGATGTGTGGTTGAGGAGTTATGGTTTTGCCCCTTTCAAAACCCTAATTCCCGATTTTTGCAATTACTTCCTAACCCTTGATCCAATGGTCATGAAATTTTATGGGGAGGTGTAATATGATATAAGGAACATTTTTCATTCACACCTTGAAGTCAAATTCCTTATTGTTAGAGAGTTGACTGTTTGGTCAACTTTTCGATCGATCGGTGTCTACCGAGTCGCCCGTTGCTGATCCGGACATCCTGAGGACTTAAAACTCTTTGGACGGACTTTACTAAGCCATTGGAGCTTAATGGACCTTGATCCCATCATTGAAATACTCTTTGAATCAAAAGTCAAACTACAGTTGACTTTTTCCAATCAAAAACCATAATCGGGTATCTCAAATTGCACTGTTCTCGAACCCCGGGTGACCACCTCAAATTGGATTCATACTTGACATAATGTTGTATTCTTGATCTTGTTCGAAGTTGAATCAATCCAAAACATTGATTGATCGGACCACTAAAATCTCGATTTTGATGGTACGGAACCCTAATTCATCTGTATCTTGACAAAGATAAACTTGAACTGGATTAAGGTTAGTTAATCAAATGAATATGATCCTACAATGATGATGAGGATCTAAGGGGTCAAAATTTGGGGTGCAACAGCGACGCTTTCATATTTTCTTGGATCATCTTGATCTTTTCATTCGTCTCTTGCACAATCTCAGGTCCGAGTACAACACTCTCGCCTGATTCATACCAACACAACAGAGTCCTACACTGTAGCACCCCAAAATTTGACCTTCTGTTTTAACCTGGTTTGGCTTTTCTTTCTTTGCATTTTCGCATTTCTGCATATTATAGCATCTGTTCTTGAGGCATGGGATCTAGGCGTTTCTGTGGCTCAGGGCTCTTTTAGTGCAGGAGACTGAGCAACGAGTGTCAGAAGCTCCAGCATTTATTTTTCCCGGCGATCGAGCGGTCGATTTTATTTTATTTCGCAGGTTATTTTCAGATCAAGAGGCAGCATACAAGCTATCTCAGGCATTCTCACAGTTTTGATATTCGAAAGCAAGTTTCAAAGGTTTAACAGAGCTCAGAGCAGATGAAAACGGACGAATGTGCACTTTTCCCTCCAAAAGGCGCCAAAATTCAAATTTTTAAGGTGTTAACTGATTAACCAATATGGTTAACCGATTAACCAAGTCAAAATCAGGTCAAATTTGAATTTATAAAGGTGTTAATCAATTAACCCATATGGTTAACAGATTAACGAAGGCAAAAATCAGCTATGCACGCGAATTTTCAAAGTCAGCCACTTTGGGGTCCAATTTTGATCACTTGTGAATTTGATTTTACACCAGAAGAAGGATCTAGAATCACCTTGAATTTTGATTAACTTTCAAATTAATTCAAGTTCCCTCCAATTTCCCATTCCTAATCCCATTCCAATTTTCACAAACCACACTCAAAACCATATTTGGATCCTAACCAAGAGCATATTTAAATCATTTGCTCCAAACCTCATACACACAATCCTCATAATTCCATTTCATTTTCAGAATTCACTCTCATTCTCTTAATTTTTCTCTCAACTTTTCTTCCCACCAAAACTCCATTAAAGCTCTTTCTTGGAATTCTTTGATTCTCCATTGGAATCATTAAATTCTAGAGCTAAAACCTTCATCCTTCATCCATATCATCTCTAATTCTCTATTCAATTTTCGTGCTATTGTGGATCTGAATTTTGAAGTTGATCTAGAGGAGCTTATTTGGACAATTCTTGCTTAATTTTGGTGGATCTTAATTTCTACTACAAGTAATCACTTGGATCTTGAAGGGTTTCTGGATTTCTTGCTTGGATCTGCTCAATTAAGGTAGAATCAACAATTACCAAAACAAATCTACGCTCTGTAGGATGGAAATTCTAGATCCGATTCTGTTTTTGAGCTTATTTTGCATATTCAATGTGGATCTTCATTTTCGATTGATTTTTGGTTGATTTGATCCATGTGGTTAGTGATCTTGTTGTTGCATTGTGTTTACATGTTGATTGAATCACTGTTTTCTGGTTTAAATTCGTGCATAATTGATTATACAATCATCTGGATTATCGGAGAAGTGATTAATTGCTAAAAAGTGCTTTTGAGCTGCTGTTTTCTACTGCTGGTACAATGTTAATCGATTAACCAGTTCCCGTGCAAACTGGTTAATCGATTAACCAGTGCGAATATTCAAACTTTCAAACATTTTTCAATGGTTAATCGATTAACTCCTGGTGTTAACCGATTAACACTGTGCCAGCAGACTTGTTTTGCTGTTTTTCAAGGTTGTTTTGGTATCATTTCACTTCGAATCTTCATGGATCAGTATGGTGCATTAGGAGTGAGATGTTTTGGATATGTGTTGTTGTTCTTGATTGTTTAATCATGATTTCTTCGACACGTGTGTTCGATTTCCACTCGAATGCATGCTTATGGATGTGGTTCAAAGTGATGATCATTTGCATTGTTGCCTTTGCTTGCATTGCTTGGTTGAGATGTGCTTATGGTGGCTGCTGCCCTACACTTTTTCCTCCCACTTTTCTTTTGTGTTTGCATATCATGTTTGTATCTCTTTCATTTCTTTCTACTTGTGATTGATTTACCATGTGTTTTCTTGGTTTACTTTTCCATTTTCCCTTAAGATTCCTAGTCTCTTTGGGAGTAGGAGAGACATTAGGTGTTCAATCCAAGCATGCTAACATTAGGATAGGATTTCCCTTTCAATCCCAACTTTAGGTCCATTTTGCATGACAACGTTAGGATCGAGTTTTCCTTAGACCTTCCGTGCGTCTCTCTTCTCATCTCAAAACATTCTAACTCATCTAATAAATACGACGAACATTGTACGCTACGAGCCTTAAGCACATGGGAAATGATGAATGAGGGGTCTCCTCTCGCTTGTCTAGAGTGTTTAGTGTATGTCCCGTTTGGGGGCGATATGCGACGTATTCGTTCATATGTCATAGTCTTTAGTGCAACGTGAATCACAAATCAAATCAATTCACTTCACTAAAAAACTCAAAACAAACCTCAAACATTTTTATCCTTCGGGATTAATTAAAAACCATTTTCAGAAAGAGTGTTGTTAAGCTTTGGTTCTACCGCAAACAGGCATCGTCCCTAACTGCTGGAACGGAGGTTTAACCCTACTCGATTAAAACACTTAATCAACCTGTGGTTTCGTGTCAGCCCGAACTACGTTCGCTCTGATTTCTCATACCATATGAGGATACGTAGGCACAAGACGACGATGTCATGGCTGTCGCATTGCTGCGAAGAGGGCTGGCGGAAGACAGAAGAGTCGCCATTGTTCGTTATTTATCCCAAAAGAGGGAAAGGAAACGATCAGAGAAAACCTAATGAAAACGGGAGAAGACAGGTCATCATAACCAAATCTCGGGTTCGGGAGTCGGTTACGCAAAGGGAAGGTATGAGCACCCCTCACGTCTGTCGTACTCGACGGGATCCACGCTTGTTGTCTATCTAAAAGAGTGTTGAACTATCTACGCTAAAGGCCACAGGGACAAAATAAAAGAAGAGAGACTCGATAGAGCATCACCGCTCTATGCCTACGTACTCCCTTGTGAAATGGGAAAGTCAGAGTCAACGTAGTTCAGAAAACTATGGGTGAAGGTGGGGGAAGATCGCTCGCCAAGACATCGCCATCTTGTGCCTACGTATTCTCGTCTGGTACGAGAAATCATAGCAAACATAGTCCAGGCTAACAAAGAGCACAAGTTGGTTCAGAATGTTTTAGACCCGAGTAGGGTTAAACCTTAGTTCTAGCAGTTAGGTGTATGCAGCTCGACCATTGGAGACTTAGGCGTTACGTGTTTGCGGTAGAACCAAAAGTTAACGAAACTCTCCTTATGAAAATGGTTTCCAATTAAGATCCCGAAGGATTAAAAGATTTGAAGTTTGTTTTTTTGTTTTTTTTAGAAAAAGAAGTGTCTTGAGTTATGGTTTGAAACTCATGTTGCACTAAAGACTATGACTTAGGAGCGAATGCGTCGCATATCGTTCAAAGGACATATGTTAAACACTCTAGACATTTGAGAGGAGGCCCCCCAATCATCATTTCCCAAGTACTTAAGGCTCATAACATACAACATAAATTATACTTTATTAAGTGTTTTGAAGATGTTTGAAGATGATAAGAGAGAGACACTCTAAAGGAATACTAAGACTCAACCTAATGTTCTCATACAAAGTGCACCTATGATTGGGATAAAAGGGAATGCTACCTAATGTTATCATGCATGGGTTCAAGCCTAAGGTCTATCATAATCAATCTTGAATAATAAAAATTAGAGGTCCTAAGGGAACATGGCGAAGAAGAAAGAAGAAGGAAGCAAAAGATAGAGAAAGTATGCAAACATGTAATGCACAAATAGAATGAAAGTGGGGGAGGAACAAAGTGTGGGGCAGTAGCCTCCACAAGAACATCTCAACCTCAAGCATGCATATGAGAATATTCACAAGGATGCAAGCAAAGAAAAGAATGCACACCCACAAACAAGAACACAAACAAGAGTGAGATGAAATGGGAGAAATGAACTTCCTACAACCATTTGTCATCAATCACCATGCCCAAAGGCAAACCAAAAGAAAAGGAATAAGCCATGATTAAATGTGAGAATGGGAGGCAATGTGAGGACATAAAGGAACTCAAATGGGCAACTCAACCAAAGCAACACCATAATCATGCAAGCAAACACAAGAAGAGTCCTCAAAGAATCAACATTCATGATATGTTTAAGGTACCTCCAAAGGAGGGACTAAACCATCTCAAATGGGAATCAAAGGTCATTGGAAAGAAGTGGGGATGAGAGGAGAGAATGCACAAAGCAAAGGATCAAACACATCAAAAGGAATGCAAGAATAGGCAAGGCAAAAGACCTAGGTCTTAAACAACTTCAACATTTGGAAACCAAATGGAATGCCTAAGAGAAATGAAAACCACAACAAGCATAAAACAAGTTTATGAATTATAAATGAGCATTCAAATACTTCAACATGTTAGAAGTATAAATCAACAAGAGTTGAGAGCTCAAGGGATCCATAGAAGGCATTTCCCATTCAAACTAGGTCAAATGCATGTGTGAACCACCCTTAGAAGTAACTTAACTTGTAAGATACCTCAAAAATAGGAAAAAGGCTCAAAATAAACCAAATAAAATCCAAAAATCACATAAGAGTGTTGGCAACTAGAGGCCAAAAGATTTCAACCAATGTCACTTCAAAACATCACCAAAGAATTTGATTCACAAGGGTCCCCCATTGTGAAGGAGGGTTGTCGAGGGTCAACAAGAATGACTTAAAAGTCAAACAAAAAATGATCAAACCAGAGGCAAAACCATCCTATAAAACCATTCATCTCATCCTTCAAATGAGAAAAAAGTTTCAATCATTGGAGATAAATATTGATCAAGAAACTAGGCATGAACAAGAAAGAACAAGAAATAATTCAATTAAAAACAACTCCAAACAATAAATCCCATTTTAATTGAAAAATAAACCAAAAATGAAAATAAAAATTTCCAAAAATTAAATGGTACATTAAAGTATCTAAAAATATTTTTTTGACGGATTTTAGCACATATGGAACTATTTTTAAAAGAATTAAATCAAAACAGAAACAAAATAAAAATAAAATAAAGCAATTAATTGAAACGGTGCAAATAGCAAGATCTGCAGGCAAAAACATTGGGCTGGGTTAACAAGGGAGTGCAAATAGCGCTACAAAGCCCAACTTACTCAGCTAAGTGAAACGAGGGTTTCACTAAATGAGTTGGTAAGCTGACCAACACGTAAGCCAGTCAAACGAATCCTGATCGTCCATCAACAAAGGTCAACAGGTCAAAAGCACAACACGTCAGTGTGCCTGAAAGAGAACCAGACGACAGAGTTGCTTCTCCGATCGTTTTCTTCAGCAAGGCAGCCGGAGTTACAAGTTTAAAACACCACCAAATCGTGCGAAATTATATACCAAATTTAAGAGGAACTTACGTAGATCACGGATCCGCTGTCTAAATTCATTAATCATGCACAACAAAGGAGAATCGAACGATTGAAAGTAAGAACACATAATTGGAAAATGCATCAAACATCGCCAATAGTTATCATTAATATGCCTACCAAGTGTAGGTCTTTAGATGCAACAAGAATGGAAATGAGATCAATGCGTATCATGAGAGAATTTTGAGAAAGAAGAATACCTAACGGAGTCTCTCCGTTGGAGCTTCACGCATGCTTAAGCTTGCTTGAAATTGTGCAGAATCACTCGATGAACTTCAAGGAAGATGATGCTTGCTTTGATTTTGCTTGAAATTGCTTAGATCTCAGTTTCCAATTTTCAAATTGCTCTTGAGTTTTCAAACATTGCTCTGCTCCTTTCTCCACGAAAATGCATGAATGAATGTTCAAATTTCATTTGGAACTTATATACAATGGATCTATGAGTGTTTGGAGGCCCAATATGGCCTGGTTATGGTGAATTGCAAAAATGCCCAATTTGGAATGTGAACTTCATGCATACGTGAAAATGGCTCCAATTCCACTCGAATTTTATTTGAATCAGCTGCTGGCAATGTGAATTGATCATGTGGATGGAAAGTAAGCCTTAATTTGATCCAATGGTGGAGATTTGATATGAAACTTCTTCTTGAAGTTATTTGCATTTACACGTGAATTTCATACCATGGACCAAAATTGACTTGGGCATTCTTCTTGTTGGACCATTATGAATCAAAATGAGTACAAACAGGCATGTAAATATTCCAAAACCAATTCAATTGAATTCATGACTTTTAAGTCCATTTTCACTTGATTTTCTTCACCAATCTCCCCATCCTTGCCAAATTCATGACAATTTGGTGTTCCATGATGAAATTGAGATCATTTGGAGCAAGTTTCATGTTGATCAAAGTTTCATTTGAAGTGCATAAGTGGATGAAAAGGACCTATGATGAAAATGACCTACAATCTCACTTTCCCAAAATACCCCTGCCTTGCAAGCTTCATAACTTGAGTTCTACAAATGAGATGTAGGACTTTTTGAAAATCTAAGATCATGAGGAACAACTTTAATTTTCATCAAAAGTTGAGGTGAAACATGATTATAGGTCAAAAGTGTCTTGGAAGTTTGTTGACTAAAAATATGGTTCATCTGAGACCTCTAACTTGTCAACATCATAGCTTGAGTTCTAGAAACCCAATGGATGAGTTCTAGTACTCAAAAGAAACCTAAGAACATGCTATACAAGTCTCTTGTTTTCATGAAAGTGAGATTAAGCTTGTATCTTGAGATATGTGGTCTTGAAGTTAGAAACTAAACAGGGGATTTTACATTGACAATCCTCTGAAACCCTAATTTAGTAACTTCTCACACTCATGATTATTATTGATTTGATCTTGAAATAACAATTATATCTCTCAACATAACCATCCATGACTCCAATGACTTGGAATTAAGTCTCAAACTCCTTCAAGTCCTCAGTTGACTTTGCACTACGCAGATGAAACCCTAGGGACTTGTGAACCCTTGATGATTTGAACTGAGCCCTCTTGCTTGAACTAGGAATCTTTGATAACTTTCTCTTGAGATGCACACCTCTCTTGATACCCTGCAGATGACAATGCTATGCAAAATGCAAATGCTAAGAAATGAAATGAAACATAAACCAAGTAAGAAAAAAGGTTGGGCAAATGTTGGGGTACAACAATGGCGAGCAACCTTCCCCACCTTCACCCGTAGTTTTCCGAACTACGTTGACTCTGACTTTCCCATTGCATGAGGGAATACGTAGGCATAGAGCGGCGATGCTCTATCGAGTCTCTTTTATATTCTTTTGTCATGTGAGCCTGTAGCTTAGATAGATAAACACACCCTTCGACTAGACAACAAATGTGGATCCCGTTGAGTACAACGAACGTGAGGGGTGCTAATACCTTCCCCTTGCGTAACCGACTCTCGAACCCGAGATTTGGTTGCGATGACCTAGTCTTTTCCCTTTTTTCCAGGTTTTCTCTGATCGTTTTCTTTCCCTCTCTTTGGGATAAATAACAAACAGTGGCGACTCTTCTGTTTTTCCGCCGGGTGTTTTTCGCAGTTGCGACAGCTGGCGACTCTGCTGGGGAAAGATATGGTTCCCTATGCGAGTCAATCCTAGCGCTTGTCTGTTGTGCATCCTTGGGTGTTTACTTTTATGTACATTATCTGTTGTATATTACTGCATTTGTATTTTTTTTAATCATATTATGCTGCTGTGTTGTGGGGCGGATTGTTCCATTGAGAGATAAGCCCAATATACATGCTTGAGTATACACATAGGATTAGTGTGGAGAGTAGCGGGAGCTTGTGTGGCATTTGGCCACGCAATAGCTCGTGCAAAATTCACATCCATACGAGGTTTTTCTTTGGAGATATTCTATCCTGCGCGTCTACTGCAGTTGAGGGAGTATCAACTTAGAAAGACTAACGACTCTAAAGACCGTTCATTTGGAAGTCAGCTAAGTGAGGTCGTTTCGTTTGACTATGATGCCAAACCAGAAATGGTGAACGTATCATCGTTTCTCGAAAGTCTGTGACACTAATGACCTGCATAGGATGCCATACCTTTCAAGACTAGAACCCACATGTGAGAGGGGATGGGTTTTGCAGGAAAATTGACCTTCCACTAACCCGGTTTTCTCGTCAGTGTGGAATTTTGATCCTGAGTACTCCAGCTTTCTATTATCTCAATGTTCTGATGAGAGCAGGGCTATGGTTGTTTTCAGTGAACGACACAGTAGCAGGTTTGAGCATTGGATACCTTGATCCCATATGTGCATCTGCATAATCATTCTGCATTTAACATTGCATGTCTGTGTGTGTTACAGGTTCTCGTCTCTCCTTTGATTCTGGTATCGGTCTTCTGTAGAGATGAAAGTTGGTAGAAAGAGGATTATAGTATATAAGCTTCCTGCACCTAAGTTGGGACCTTTATTTGGTCTAATTTCCCTGGCTGATCCTAGCGTCCTGGCAACCTTCAGGGAA
Source organism: Lathyrus sativus (assembly GCA_963859935.3). Classification (NCBI taxonomy): domain Eukaryota; kingdom Viridiplantae; phylum Streptophyta; class Magnoliopsida; order Fabales; family Fabaceae; genus Lathyrus; species Lathyrus sativus. The sequence continues at coordinate 275,097,026 of OZ012739.1, forward strand.
GATTATGGGAGAATTCTGAATCTTGTTCGTAAGATCACGAGTTATGATCATGGAGCTATCCATACCCTATTACAGTTTTATGATCCACCACTGCGATGTTTCACGTTCCCAGACTATGTGTTGGTTCTGACTTTGGAGGAGTTCGCATTTATCTTAGATGTTCCGATTCAAGATAAGGTGTCGTTCCTCAGTTCCGAAGAAAAACCTGATCTCGAGAAGTTATTTGTCGCTCTTTATTTGAGAGCCTCTGAGTTGATAGACCATGTTATTAGCAGAAACGGAGTTTCTGGATTTGATTTATATTTCTTGGTGGATAAGGCCCGAAAGTATGCTAAAGAGGGTTGTCGGGTGGTTTTCAGTGCTATCTTGGCTCTGTGCGTCTATGGCATTGTGTTGTTCCCTAATAAACCGGATTTCGTGGATCTTGATGCTTTTCATATCTTCACCTTCGGGAATCCTGTACCTACTCTTCTGGGGGATTTGTATAATTTAGTACATTACAAGATTGAGAAGAGAAGAGAGAAAATGGTTTCTTGTTGTGCGCCACTTTTGCGCAAGTGGTTTGTTGATCATCTTCCTCGCTCTGGAGCTTTTGTGGATTTAGCGAACTCGTCTAAATGGTCAAAGAGGCTTATGGGTTTTGTAGAAGCTTGCTTCAATCTCAAGTTTTGATGATGTCAACACTACTCAAGTTCATCTCTTGGTTGCAAAAAGTCAAGTCTTTCAAAGGAATCAAGATCAAGTCAAGCTATCTTTCAAGTCAAGTTACATATGGAACTATGATTCTTCAAGACTTGGATGCATTGCAGGTATATCAAAATCTATCCTTATAATTGATATACAAGTGTTCAAAAACATCAATCATTTTGGCATATTACATTAGCATGTTTTTGAAACTTTAGAATTGGTATAACATTTATTTTTAAAAAAAGCATTTTTCTGAAAAATAGCAGTGTTAACCGATTAACCATATAGGTTAACCGGTTAACCATTTCAAATTTTAAATATTCTGGTATAACGTTCCAGTGTTAACCGAGTAACCATATAGGTTAACCGATTAACACTGAACGAATTTTGAAAAATGGCTTTGTTTCAAGTTCAAAAATGGTTTGAAAATTATACCAGTTCATATTTTGAAATGTACTCAAATATACCTGTTGGAAAAGGTGTGTTTACACATATAAATTCTGAGTTTTTCAATTTTGAAAAATACCTCCAAACACCTCCAACATTCATTTTCAAATATTCTTAGAATCAAATTCACCTTTTTCAAAATCTTTTCTAAGTGTTCATATTTGCATAAAAATTTCATATTCATCTGTTGAACACTTGTGTTGAAAATTATAAGAGTGAATTTTGATCATTTGGAAAAGATCAATTTTGATTGATATTATTATTCTTAAAACAAAATCATTACAAGTATTTATATTCTGACTTGTGATCCAGGATTGTTGGACACAAGGGTGAGTGTTTACAATAGGATTGTTCTTGTACACTTGTTAGTTTTATTGTTTGATAGTAGGCCTCACCGGTTGATGGTGTGATAGGTTGTACTTTATCAAACAATAGTGAAAACTCTCTTTCGTGTTGAAAGGGGAGTGGAGTACTCTCGGATTGTGAGGGGAACCACTATAAATCCTGGTGTCCATTGTTCTTTTACTTTCTACTGCTTTCATAACCAAGAACACAAACCAGTAAAATTTTAAGAAACCATAAAAACCGGAAAAAGTTCTAAAGTCCTAATTCACCCCCCCCCCTCTTAGGCATCCTCTGTACTTACATTTGGCATCAGAGCAGGTTAAGGTAACCTGTTCCTATCGATCCTAATGGCTACCGCTAGTACTAACCCGGTTTTCAAAGATGGTGGAAGTAGTAACAAGCCACCACTCTTTTCTGGAGAATACTTCGACTTTTGGAAAATCCGTATGAAGGCACATCTTGAGGCTCAAGGAGATGGTATATGGGAAACCGTATAAACTGGTCCACATGTTCCTACAAGTGTAGTAAATGGTGTTGGAACTCCAAAGATAAAATCCTCATATGATGAAGATGAAAAAAAGAGAATCTTGAATGAGAAGAAAGCAATCAACATACTTCAAAGCGCTCTCTGTATGGATGAATTCTTTCGCATATCACAGTGTCAATCGGCAAAACAGATTTGGGATACCTTGGTAGAAACGCATGAAGGAACAACAGAAGTAAAAAGATCAAGACTTAACACGTTAAGTCAAGAATATGAGCTGTTCCGTATGCAGCCCGGTGAATCTATTGTTGCCTTGCAAAAAAGGTTCGTTCATCTAACAAATCATCTGATTGCTCTCGGGAAGACCTTCACCAATGATGATCTCAACTTAAAAGTCCTAAGATCCTTGACAAGAGAATGGCAACCGAAGGTGACCGCCATTTCGGAAAAGAAAAGTCTTTCAACAATGACATCCGCTTCCTTATTCGGAAAACTTCAAGAGCATGAACTGGAACTTGGAAGGCTTGAGAAACATGAAAGTCAAGACAAGAAGTCCAAAGGAATTGCCTTGAAGATTGACACAAGAGATGATAAATATGACGAATCTTCCGAAGACGAAAATTTCATGCTTCTAGTAAAGAAGCTTGGTAAGTTTTTTAATAATAATAAAATTTCTTCTTTTTCTAAAAAGAATAGACATTTCAGGAAAAAGGAGGCACCCACATCAAACCCAGAAATTACATGTTACGAATGTGGGAAACAAGGTCACATAAAGCCAGATTGCCCAAAACTCCCAAATAAAGGAAAATTCAAAGGCAAGAAGGATTTCAAAACGAAGAAGGCTTATGTCGCATGGGACGACAACAAAGTGAGTTCATCATCGGAATCAGATAGCGATGAATGCGCAAATATGGCTTTAATGGCCTCTCACCATTCCGATGACGAAAATGAGGTTAGTAGTAATTTTTCTGTCTATGATAATGATGCACAAGAAGTTATAGATGTACTTCTAAAAGAGTGCAAGACTTTGTATAAAGACATCTCATCACAAAAGAAAAGAATTTTACTTTTAGAAAAACAAAATTCTGATTTCTTGAAAAATATTGAAGATGAAAAACAAAAAGTGATGGATGAAAAACAAAGTCTTGTATGTAAGAATTGTGAGTCTCTGTCCTTTCAAATTGTTCAACTTAAAAGAGTTTTAGAAAGATACGAAAAAGGTCAAATTGGCTTGGAAGAAATTCTTAAACATCAAAGGTATCCTAATCATAAAAGTGGATTGCGATATTCTAAATTTTCAAAACCAAGCACCAATAAGACCGTTTTCGTAAAAGCAAGTGAACAAATTGCTAAAGAAGAGACAAGCACTTCTAAAATTCAGCATCAAAATCATAACAAGAAAAGAACTGATAAGAAAAAGAATTATATTCCTAGGTATAGAAGTCATTTTCAACCTACGTGTTTTTACTGTGGAATTAAAGGGCACACACCTAATGCTTTCTATGTACATAATATTGGTGTTGCAAAGGGGCATTATGTGTGGGTTGAAAAGGGTACTAACTATCAAGGACCCAAAGCAATTTGGGTACCTAACACTACCTAATTTTGTTTTGTAGGCATGCTTGAAGACAAACACAAATCAATGGTATCTTGATAGTGGTTGCTCGAAGCATATGACGGGAGACATAAACAAATTTTCAAGTCTATCATTAAAGGCCAAAGGATACGTCACTTACGGTGATGATAATAAGGGAAAAATTCTTGGAGTTGGAACCATTGGTGCACCTCCATGTACAATTATCGAAGACGTTCTTTATGTGGAAGGCCTTAAACACAACCTACTTAGCATTAGTCAATTGTGTGACAAAGGGTTCCGAATCAACTTCACAAAGGAGGAATGCTTGATAGAACATGAAGTCACTCATGACATTTTGCTAAAAGGTAAAAGATATAATAACATTTTTGTGATTTCTTTTGATGACTCTTCCTTGACGGTAAAATGTCTTATGGCGAACAACAACGAGGCATGGGTTTGGCATAAAAGATTTGCTCACATTCACATGGAGCATTTAAACAAGTTGATAAAGCATGATCTAGTTGTTGGTCTTCCGAAGATAAGATTCATCAAGGATAAGTTATGCGATGCATGTCAAAAGGGAAAATAGACCAAGACAACTTTCAAATCCAAGCAAGTGGTTTCTACATCAATACCACTTCAATTGTTGCATATGGATCTTTTCGGTCCATCGAGAACAAAAAGCTTCGGAGGTAATTCCTACGCCTTAGTTATTGTTGATGATTTCTCTCGATACACTTGGACATTGTTTTTAGTGCAGAAAAGTGATGCTTTTAAAGCATTCAAGAAATATGCAAAGAAAATTCAAAATGAGAAATCACTCACCATAACCTCTATAAGAAGCGATCACGGTGGAGAATTCCAAAATTCAGACTTTGAAGAATTTTGCGAAGAGTATGGAATTTCTCATAATTTTTCAGCACCAAGGACGCCTCAACAAAACGGTGTCGTAGAACGGAAGAATAGATCACTGGTAGAGCTTGCAAGGACAATGCTCAGCGACGCAAATCTTCCTAAATATTTTTGGGCTGATGCAGTTAGTACAGCATGCTTCGTAAGCAACCGTGTCAATATTCGACCACTCATAAAAAAGACTCTGTATGAGTTGTTCAAGGGAAGAAAACCGAATATAGCATTCTTCCACATATTCGGATGCAAATGCTTTGTTCTCAACAACAACAAAGATAATCTCGGTAAGTTTGATGAGAAATCCGACGAAGGTATATTTCTTGGTTACTCTCTTTATAGTAAAGCATTTAGAATTTTTAATAAGAGAACACTTACTATTGAAGAATCCATTCATGTTTCGTTTGATGAGACTAACCCCTCGAAAGAGGATAATATTATTATGACTGATGATGATGATATAGTAGGTTCTCCACAACAACAAGAAGAGATTCCAAAGAATCAAGAAATACCACAAGAAGATGTCACTCAAATCATTGAAGAACATCAAGATCTTCCGAAGGAATGGAGAACGCATAGAGATCACCCGATAGATAAAGTTATTGGTGATATTAGCCAAGGCGTTGCAACTCAACTTAATCTAAAGGATGCTTGTCTCAACATGGCTTTTGTGTCTCAAATTGAACCAACCAAGATTGATGAAGCTTTAGGAGACGACCAATGGATTGTAGCAATGCAAGAAGAACTCAACCAATTCGAAAGGAATCAAGTTTGGAGTCTTGTACCAAGACCAGACCATAAGCACATCATAGGAACAAGATGGGTGTTCAAGAACAAACTTGACGAGAATGGGATCATAGTTCGTAACAAAGCAAGATTGGTCACACAAGGCTACAACCAGGAGGAAGGAATTGATTTTGATGAAACGTTCGCTCCGGTAGCAAGGTTAGAAGCAATTAGATTACTACTTGCTTACGCTTGTTCTATGAATTTTCAGTTGTTCCAGATGGATGTCAAAAGCGCTATCCTGAATGGGTACATTAATGAGGAAGTCTACGTCAAACAACCTCCGGGTTTTGAAGAATCCCTCACATGTCTACAAACTGAAAAAGACACTCTATGGACTAAAACAAGCACCAAGAGCATGGTATGACCGCCTTAGCAATTTCTTATGTGAGAAAGGATTTACAAAAGGAAAGGTTGACAAGACATTGTTCATAAAGAAGATCAAAGGAAACACTTTATTAGTTTAAGTCTATGTCGACGACATCATCTTCGGATCAACAAACAAAGAACTTTGCGAAGAATTTTCACTTATGATGCAAGGAGAGTTCGAGATGTCCATGATGGGAAAATTGAATTATTTTCTTGGACTGCAAATCAAGCAAACTAAGGATGACATCTTCCTCAACCAATCCAAGTATTGCAAGGAATTGTTGAAGAAATTCGATATGGATAGTTGCAAGGTAATGTCCACTCCTATGGGATCCGGAATGTACGTTGATCAAGATGAATTCGGTACTCCAGTTGATATAACAAAATATCGAGGTATGATTGGTTCATTACTATATTTGACGGCAAGCCGTCCTGACATTATGTTTAGCGTTTGTTTGTGTCCACGCTTTCAAGCAAGTCCGAAGGAATCGCATCTCACAGCCGTAAAGAGAATCATAAAGTATCTCAAAGGGACAATGAACGTCGGATTATGGTATCCTAAAGGTAGTATTTATTCTTTAGTTGGTTACTCTGACGCTGACTGTGCAGGATGTAAGACCGATAGAAAAAGCACAAGCGGTACATGTCACATTCTCAGGAATGCATTAGTGTCATGGGCCTGCAAGAAGCAAGCGTGTGTGGCACTCAGTACAGCCGAAGCGGAATATATTGCAGCAGGAAGTTGTTGTGCACAAATTCTGTGGCTCAAGCAACAACTCCTCGATTACGGTATAGATCTCGGCTGCATTCCTCTTAGATGTGATAATACAAGTGCCATCAATATTGCAAAGAACCCGATCATGCATTCAAGAACAAAACATATAGATATCCGACATCACTTCCTTTGAGATCACGTATTGAATGGAGATGTAGATGTTACTTTCGTCGACACGCACAATCAACTCACCGACATCTTCACCAAACCTTTGGCGAAAGAACCATTCTACAAAATTCGGCGAGAACTTGGGATTCTTGATGAAGGTGACATCTGACCTTTTCTCTAATATGTGTATGCATTATTTGTGATGTATTTTCATGTGTATGCATTCTGTTTTTAAGTATTTTTCAAAAATTCGAGTGTGTTAATCGATTAACCATATGGGTTAACCGATTAACACTGTTAAATTTTCAATTCTGACTCAATTTTTTAATGTGTTAACCGATTAACCTATATGGTTAACCGATTAACACTGTTAAATTTTCTAAAAATCAGATACGAAAATTAATTAAAATTTTGAAAATATTATATATCATAAATGTATTTTTTATGTGGTCCATATTCTCTTAAGTATCCAAATCCATATCCAAAATCATATCCCCTCTTAAAGAGTTTTGTGGAACTTCCCTCTTCAAACCCTAACTTCTCTCTCCCACTCTCTAAAGTTGGATAACTCCTCATAACCATCCCCACAACGTCTCAAACCCTAACTTCCTCAGAACCCACAACCTCAGTTCTCTCAAACTTACATCCATGGCTTCAGCATCAAATCGCGGCAAGGGAAAGCTACCAGAACATCATTCTGCATCTGATGAAGAAGATATCCCTATGGAAACAACTAAGAAGCGCAAAATGGATTTCAAAGTCCGAGTTCGTTCCATCCTCCCGATAAAGTATGTGAATCTTAAGGCTTTTCCAGCATCATCTTTTGATTTTCCTGCTTTGCTCAAATATCAGAGGATCGATAAATTTGTGTCGGATTCTGGAAAATGCTATCCGGATCTTGTCAAATCCTTTTTGCATAAACTGTCAGTGTTTATAAATGCAAATGATGAGCATATTATGAAAACAATTGTTAGAGACTGTGTTGTGGAAGAAAATCTGTCTGATGTTGCTGCAATGCAGAACATACCATCATCTGGGTACTTTCTGAGAAAGGGAGTTAACCACGTGGAAGGACCGTGGCCCAACTACGACAAGATGGAGTTCTACTATCAGATCTGCAGATTTCCAAAGGAGATGATTATCGCCAACCAACGCACTGCTCGTCTGTTGTGCTATGCAAAGAATCTTACCGTTTCTGATCGGATGCTTCACTACATAATCTGTTATGTGTTGATTCCCAAGGATTCGAATCATGCACAAATTAATGATCTGAAAATGCAACTCCTTTTCGCCATCAAGAACAAGATTCGTGTCAATTGGATTCTGACCATCATGTATCACCTTCAACAACAACTATCTCTTTCAACCCGTCTTTCTTATGCACGGCTGGTATCAAGAATTTTGGAGTTGACTACTTTGGATCTTAACCGTGAACCAACCATCAAGATGAAATCAACCACCAATGAGATCAACGAGATTACAATTGTCAAGAATACTTGAATTTTTAAGGATACTGACGGTACTTACAAATATTCAGATGAAGGAGCCAATGCTAACCAAGCCTATCCCGTACCTGAAGGAGGCATTACAAATGAGTTCCTTTACCAAACTATAATGACTCAGCATAGAGAAACCTCCCGGGCCATTGCTTCTCTCTAAAACCTTGTACTTTCCTCTCACCGCACCAACACTAACAACCTTGTTGTATCTGATGAAGAAAATGAAGGACAAGAGGAAGAAGAGTAGGAGGATATGGCGGATGAGGATTTTTAAAGAATATGTTGTTGTTCTTGTTTTATTGCTTTGCTTTCTAGTTTTAAGTTTTATGCTTCCATTTGAACTATGTTTTATTGTAACAAGTACAATTTCCTTTTTGCTGCATTTTATATGTACTACTTTTTATGCTATGTGTTTACTTGGCTTTGCATGTGCTTACTACTATATATGCTGCTATCTTGTGTTTTCTTTAAAAGCTCTTCCTATTTGCTGATGACAAAGGGGGAGAAGAGCTTGGTTCTGTTAATGTCTCTCTGTGTGCAGATTTCTTTCCTCTGTTAAGATAGGGGGAGTTGCTAGACATAGGGGGAGAAACATATCAAGAACCAAAAGATATCGCACAACACTTTTTGATTGCCATCATCAAAAAGGGGGAGAATGTATAAGCTTGCTTCAATCTCAAGTTTTGATGATGTCAACACTACTCAAGTTCATCTCTTGGTTGCAAAAAGTCAAGTCTTTCAAAGGAATCAAGATCAAGTCAAGCTATATTTCAAGTCAAGTTACATATGGAACTATGATTCTTCAAGACTTGGATGCATTGCGGGTATATCAAAATCTATCCTTATAATTGATATACAAGTGTTCAAAAACATCAATCATTTTGGCATATTACATTAGCATGTTTTTGAAACTTTAGAATTGGTATAACATTTATTTTTAAAACAACCATTTTTCTGAAAAATAGCAGTGTTAACCGATTAACCATATAGGTTAACCGGTTAACCATTTCAAATTTTAAATATTTTGGTATAACGTTCCAGTGTTAACCGAGTAACCATATAGGTTAACCGATTAACACTGAACGAATTTTGAAAAATGGCTTTGTTTCAAGTTCAAAAATGGTTTGAAAATTATACCAGTTCATATTTTGAAATGTACTCAAATATACCTGTTGGAAAAGGTGTGTTTACACATATAAATTCTGAGTTTTTCAATTTTGAAAAATAACTCCAAACACCTCCAACATTCATTTTCAAATATTCTTAGAATCAAATTCACCTTTTTCAAAATCTTTTCTAAGTGTTCATATTTGCATAAAAATTTCATATTCATCTGTTGAACACTTGTGTTGAAAATTGTAAGAGTGAATTTTGATCATTTGGAGAAGATCAATTTTGATTGATATTATTATTCTCAAAACAAAATCATTACAAGTATTTGTATTCTGACTTGTGATCCAGGATTGTTGGACACAAGGGTGAGTGTTTACAATAGGATTGTTCTTGTACACTTGTTAGTTTTATTGTTTGATAGTAGGCCTCACCGGTTGATGGTGTGATAGGTTGTACTTTATCAAACAATAGTGAAAACTCTCTTTCGTGTTGAAAGGGGAGTGGAGTACTCTCGGATTGTGAGGGGAACCACTATAAATCCTGGTGTCCATTGTTCTTTTACTTTCTACTGCTTTCATAACCAAGAACACAAACCAGTAAAATTTTAAGAAACCATAAAAACCGGAAAAAGTTCTAAAGTCCTAATTCACCCCCCCCCCTCTTAGGCATCCTATGTACTTACAGGTTTAACAAAAGAGGATATTTCCTGGTTCAATCGAGACCTGCTTTGTCAAGAGCTTATCTTTAGTTGTGGTAGCTCTCCTAATGTGCCTTTGATGGGGAGGAAAAACGACATCAACTATAATCCTTCTCTGGCTATGAGGCAGTTTGGTTATGCTTTGAGAGGACCTCCAAAAGAAGAAGAAGTGCAGGAATCTCTGTACTTCACCGGTGTAGCGGATCCTTGTATTTTGGCCAAATTCGTGGACGCATGGGGCAAAATTCACAAGAAGGGAAAGCTTTCTTTGGGCAAAGGCGATTGTAGAGCCTAGGACCCTTACTTGGAGTGGATTCAGAAGAGAGTTAGGAAGGTTCTATTGTCGTTTCCTATCGAAGAACCATTGTATCCTTTAGTCATTGAGTAGCCTACTACGGTCGACATCCTGAGGTATGACGAGCTTTGGGTAGAGAAGGAAAAGCTGCGCAAAGAGAATGAAGAATTGAGACAAGAGATCGGTCAACTGAAGCATGATAAAGGTGAAGCTGTTTATTTGGCCAAGACAAAGTTAGAGTCATTGATCAAGTTGGAGAAAGAAGTTGCTGATCAAGTACAAGTACGAGAGTGGGTCGGTCATGATTTAAAAAGCACCTGCAGCATTCTAAAGCGCAAGAAGGAGGATTTAGATAGAGCATATCTAAAGATATCCAAGTTCAATAAGCAGTGGAATGCTACTTTGACCGCCAACAAGAGTAAAGAGCATCAGCTTTGTACTCAGGTCGATAAGTTGAAGGCGCAACTCAAGGCTAAGGAGAAAGAGGTATTGATAGAATCGTTCCGCCAATGCACGATTGAGCAGAAATACCAGGAGACTTTATCAGCACTTGAAGAGCTCAAGATACGCGCAGAGGTGATGAAACCCAGGCTTGAAGATGTTTTTGGCAAAGATGCTTGGGAGGATCATTATTGTTATCTTTGAGATGTGATACACAAAAGAGATATCTTCATTAGAGAGTTGGTTGATAGACCAGATCATCCAGATACAAAGGAGATTCTTAGGGAGGCTCAGGCATGGGGAAAAGAGCATGACTACTAATGAGGCTTATCTTTTGTAGTTTCTTTTTTCTTTTTGTATCTTGATCATCACCAGAGATGTTGGATGAGATTAATACCTCTTTGTATGGGAATATTCCTCATTTGGTTGTATTGGCTCAACTTTATCTGATATATGAGAAGATTATCATGGTGTTCTTATCCATCTCTGCTATTCTTGTTTATGGAAACTAGAATCAAGGGGGAGATCTCCCTGTAAATACATAGACATGTCTGCATTTCGCATCTTGCATTTTCATTTGCATCACAGGTGTTCTCGATGGCCTTATGTTCCTAACTCTGCTTGGTTTTCTTCATTAATAGGATTGAGGAGTTCAGTTTCTACAGGTATTCAACTCGAGGGAATCAGCGAAGAGTAATGGATAAGGTTCAAGCATAATTGCAGGAAGTCAAGGCTTGTATGGCCCAATTCATGGAGCTGATGCAGACGGTTGCTAGTGGGCATGAACAATTAAGAACTATGGTTCAGCCGTTCATAGCACGGGTTGACGAAGAGGGCGTTTTTCACGGAGGATCTGGTGTTATTCCTCCACCGATCGGTGGATCTGTTCCACAGGGTATTCCTATTGTTGTCATACCTCCGGGCGGAGGTGTTGCGAATGAAAATGGTAATGTTGTTGGTAATGGAAGTGTGTGCACTGTGCACGGGGCTGCTGGCCCTCATTGGGAAGATAACCAGGATGATGTCTTTTCCATGAGAGATATGGAGGGTGGTTTACCAACTGAAGCTGACCGAAGGTTTAAACTGATTGAGGAGAAGATGAAGTCTTTTGAGAATCAGAACTCTTTGGGTCTCAATATGTCAGATCTTGGTCTAGTTCCTGGGGGTCAGGATTCCTCCCAAGTTTAAGGTACCCGATTTCGACAATATAAAGGGAAGACCTGTCCAAGAGTGCATATTCTGACATATTTCAGGAAAATGTCCGCTTTACTCCGATGATGAAAAGATGCTAATGCATTTTTTCCAAGATAGTCTAGCAAGGGCATCTTTGGAATAGTGATCTAGCGCATAATAGTGATGTCGAACAGGGTACAATTGCACAGTTTGTCGTAGAAAAGTAATGAGAGCTTCAAGGAATATACCTAGAGATGGCGGGATCTAGCTGCAAGAGTGCAACCCCCTATGGTAGAAATGGAGTTGATCGACATGTTCATGGCGTTGTTGCTTGGTGTGTATTTTGAGAAGTTTATAGGATGCATGTCTGCAGGGTTTTCTGATTTGGTAATGGCCGGTGATAGAGTTGAAAGTAGGATTAAGTCTGGAAAGATTCCAAATGGTGATGGATCCTCTTCAGGAGGAACAAAGAAACCATATTCAGTGAACCCCAAGAGAAGGGAAGGGGATGCAAACGCTATTTCTCACAAGGGTAAAGGTAGAGCTCAACCCCGTTATAATCAACAAGTTGCTACTGTAGATATCCCGGCGGTAAATCAGCAGTGAGTTAATGTTCCTCGACCTTATAATGCTAGACGCAGAACGGTTGATAGATAGTTCGAGAATCCTCCGATGCCATATTCTCAGTTGTTACAACATTTGCTGCAGTTATAGCTAGTCCAGAAGAGGACTTTAGCTCCTCTCACTAGTACACCACCTCCTGGTTATGATGCAAATTCCAGATGTGAGTTCCATTCTGGTGCCCTGGGCCATAACATTGACAATTGTAAAGCCTTCAAGCACAAAGTTCAGGATTTTCTTGACTCCAAGGCTATCAACTTCACCAACAATGGGCCTAATGTGAATCAAAACCCGATGCCAAATCATGGGGCGGCAGGGGTTAATGTTGTTATTAAGGGAGAGCAATTAAATCTGATAACCGATGTTGGGGATTTGAAGACTCCATTGAGCTTTGTGAAGGCTAGGTTGTTGGAAAAGGGGGTGTTTCTTGGTTGTTCTACTGACTGCTCAGAATGTGAAGTGCAACCTGAGGGTTGTGATCTTTTGAGGAAAGGTATTTAGAGAATGATTGGTGAGGGCCGTTTACAATTTGACAAGGTTGTAAAAGACGATGTTGAGGATAAGGTGAGTAATAATGGAAGCGAAGTTGCTACGATCTCTATTCCGTACCAGACAATCAACATTTCAGCGCCTTCTAGGCCAACTCTGGTTGTCATTACTGTACCTGGACCTGTGCCATACGAGAGCTCTAAAGCCATCCCATGGAACTATAGGGGAGAGGTGTTCTGTAATGGGCAGAGACAGGAATGGACAATGCCTACAGATGGAAGTTCGTCGGTTGAGAATATAGGTGGTTTCAGAGGTATTACCAAAAGTGGTAGGATCTTTTCTCCACCAGAGGTTAACATTGATGAGAATGACAAAGGTAAGGGTAAGGCCGTGATTGAGGAGAATGTCCAACAAAGGTTGGTACTGATGTCTTTTCGAAATACGCGGAGGAATTTATAAGGCTCATCCGGAAAAGTGACTACAAGATTGTGGATCTCTTAAATCAGACTCCTTCGAAGATTTTCATTCTGTCATTATTGTTGTGTTTGGAGGCATACCGTAACGCTTTATTGAGAATCTTGAATGCAACATACGTACCATAGGAGATTTTTGTCAATCAGTTAGAGGGGGTAGTAGCTCATATAAATGCCGGTAATGGTCTTGGTTTTACTGATCTGGATTTGACTCCTTCCTAGAGAAACCATAATCGTGCATTGCACATATCTGTGGAGTGTAGAGGGTCTTTGATGTCGCATGTCCTGGTCGATACATGATCATCCCTTAATGTGCTTCCAAAGAAGGCGTTGATGAAATTGGATACTCGAGGTTTGATATGCACGCCAAGTGATTTGGTTGTGAGGGCTTTCAATAGGTCTAAGAGATCGGTGTTTGGGGAGATTACGATGCCTATTCAGGTAGGGCCAGAGACTTTTGATGCAACTTTTTACATTATGGATATCCAGCCGACATACAATTGTTTGGTTGGCCGACCTTGGATACATGCTGCAGGAGCAGTTACTTCAATGTTGCATCAGACGCTGAAATACATGATGGAAGGGAAAATTGTCATGGTATGTGGTGAAGAGGACATTATGGTCAGCCATTTGTCATCCTTCAAGTATGTGGAAGTGGACAGGGAGATCCACAAAACACTCTTCCAGGCATTTGAAACGGTTCAGATTCAGGAGAAGTCTCCTGTAGAAGCCAAGAGCCCAGAGGTTTCAATGTCGTCGCTCAAGGAAGCTCATGCCATCATAGAATTCGGCTCGTCACAGAAGTGGGGGTAAGTTCTTAATGTTCCCATCAAGAAGGACAAGTTCGGCCTGGGATACAAACCCTCCAGTTCTTCTCAAAGCATTTCGAGGTACATGGGACCTGTGCAATTCACCAGCAGTGGTGTGATATTTGACAGAGTTAATACCGTCAAAGATGACGAAGGTGACAGCGATTGTGATATGGATGCCTGGATTCGTCCATGTACTCCTGGTCAAAAGCTGTGCAATTAGACTACAGAAGAAGTCATTCATGTTACTACTGCAGAGTAATGTTCATTGTTTTGTTTATGTTCAGTCCTACATTATGCCCAAGATGTAGTGACCCAATTTGTGGGGCCCTCTTGTTATTTGCACTTTATCATAAATAAAGGACGTTTTTCTCATATTGTGATCCCTGTTTTTCCTGTTTTTCTTTTGCATTTATATTAAACAGAAAAATGGCAATGTGTTTTGTTTGTTGCATCGCATAATAAACATAAACATCATCATGCAGTTCTTTTATCTGATGCCACCGATTCAAGTTCAGCTATGACTTCGTATGACTTTGATAATCCCATTTATCAAGCTGAAGAAGAGACTGACGAAGACTGTGAACTACCCGAAGAGTTAGCCAGACTTCTCAAGCAAGAGGAAAGGGTCATTGTGCCTCATCAAGAGGATATTGAAGTTATCAATCTGGGTACCGAAGATGACAGGAAAAAGGTAAAAGTGGGGGCTGCATTGGAAGACAGTATCAAGAGTAAATTGGTTGAAATGCTCCGTGAGTATAAGGATATCTTCGCTTGGTCTTACCAAGACATGCCTGGGGTGGATACAAATATTGTGGTACACTGGCTACCTCTCAGAGAAGAATGTTCGCCAGTCAAGCAGAAGTTGAGACAGACAAGGCCTGACATGACAATCAAGATAAAAGAAGAAGTTTAGAAGCAGTTGAATGCTGGTTTTCTTGTTGTCACGAATTACCCTCTGTGGGTCACTAATATTGTTCCTGTGCCTAAGAATGATGGAAAGGTTAGGATGTGTGTTGATTACAGAGATCTGAATAAAGCGAGCCCAAAAGATGATTTCCTGCTCCCCCATATTGATGTGTTGGTTGGTAATACCGCTCAATATTCTGTGTTTTCCTTCATGGATGGCTTCTCTGGGTATAACCAAATCAAGATGGCCCCAGAGGACATGGAGAAAACTACTTTCATTACACCATGGGGAACTTTTTGCTATAAGGTAATGCCTTTTGGATTGAAAAATGCAGGGGAAACCTATCAGCGGGCAATGGTGACTCTCTTTCATGATATGATTCATCATGAGGTTGAAGTACATGTTGGTGACATGATTGCAAAGTCACAGACGGAGGAAGGACATCTGTTCGATCTTCTGAAATTGTTTGAAAGGTTAAGGAAATTCAAGCTGAGGCTGAATCCTAACAAGTGCACCTTCAGAGTGAGATCTGGAAAGTTACTGGGTTTCATTGTCAGTGAGAAGGGTATTGAGGTAGATCCTGCCAAAATAAGAGCTATATAAGAAATGCTTGAGCCGAGAACGGAAAAAGAGGTTCGTGGTTTCTTGGGGAGATTGAACTACATTGCAAGGTTCATATCTCATCTTACAGCCACTTGTGAACCAATTTTCAAATTGCTTAGAAAAGATCAAACAATCAGGTGGAATGAAAATTGCCAGGAGGCATTTGAAAGAATAAAAGAATATCTGCAGGAACCTCCAATATTTATGCCTCCAGTTGCAGGGAGACCTCTAATCATGTATCTCACGATTCTTGAGAATTCAATGGGATGTGTGCTCGGTCAACAAGACGAGTCAGGTAGGAAAGAACATGCCATCTATTAACTGAGTAAGAAGTTCACTGATTGTGAGTCGAGATACTCAATGCTGAAAAAAACATGTTGTGCACTCGCTTGGGCTACTAAGCGTTTAAGACAGTACATGTGAAACCACACAACCCTGTTGATTTCGAGGATGGATCCGATTAAGTACGTCTTTGAAAAACAAGCTCTCTTTGGAAGGATTTCCCGATGGCAAATGGTTTTAACAGAATATGATATTCAGTATGTTTCCCAAAAAGCCATTAAGGGAAGCGTTCTGTCGGAATATCTTGCTGAACAGCCAATTGAGGATTATCAGCCGATGAAGTTTGATTTTCTAGATGAAGACGTCATGTTTTTCAGGACGAAAGACTGTGATAAGCCTTTGCCTAATGAGGGTCCTAAGATTGGATTTCAGTGGACACTGGTTTTCGACATAGCGGTTAATTCATATGGTAATGGAATCGGTGCGATCATTACTACTCGTCACAGTTCCCACATACCATTCACTGCCCGATTAACTTTCACATGCACCAATAATGAAGCCGAGTATGAAGCTTGTATTATGGGTTTAGAAGAGGCCATTGAGCTGAGGATTAAGAATATAGATGTGTACGACGATTCAGCGCTAGTCGTCAATCAAATCAAAGGAGAGTGGGAAACTCGTCAGGCCAACCTGGTGCCCTACAAGGACTATGCAAGGAGACTGTTTCCTTTCTTTGATAGAATTGAGTTCCATCATGTGCCAAGAGCTGAGAACCAGATGGGGGATGCCTTGGCCATGCTATCCTCAATGTACAAAGTAAATTACTGGAATGAAGCTCCAGCTATCACCATTATGCGTCTTGTTAGACCCGTTTTTGTGTTTGCAATTGAGAAGGCATCAGATGGAAAGCCTTTGTATTTTGATATCAAGCATTTTCTCAAGACTCAAGACTACCCATTTGGGGCATCTAGCAAAGATAAGAAGACTTTGAGGAGGCTAGCCGGTAATTTTTATCTGAATAAAGATAATGTGTTCTATAGGAGAAACTTTGACATGGTCTTGTTGCGTTATGTTGACGAACTTGAAGCAAGCCTGTTGATGGAGGAAGTCCACGAGGGTTCTTTCGGTACTCATGTTGGTGGACATGCAATGGCTAGAAAATTGTTGAGAGTTAGGTATTATTGGATGACCATGGAATCCGATTGCTTCAAATACGCCAGAAAATGCCATAAATGCCAAATTTATGCTCATAAGGTGCATGTGCCACTGACTCCTCTGAATGTGTTAAAGTCTCCGTGGCCTTTTGCTATGTGGAGAATCGATATGATTGGAAAGAATGAGTCGACTGCTTCTAATGGATATTGCTTCATTCTGGTTGCGATTGATTACTTTACGAAGTGGGTAGAAGCAACTTCCTTTGCCAATGTCACGAAGAAGGTGGTAGCCCGATTCATAAAGAAGGACATCATTTGTCGTTACGGAATTCCGGAGAGAATCATCACTGATAATGGTTCAAATTTGAATAACAAAATGATGAACGAACTATGTCAGAGTTTCAAGATTGAGCATCATAACTCTTCTCCATATCGTCCGAAGATGAACGGCGTTGTTGAGGCATCTAACAAAAATATCAACAAGATTGTGCAGAAGATGGTTGTAACCTATAAGGATTGACACAAGATGTTTCCCTTCGCTCTTCACGATTATCGTACCATGGTACGTACGTCAACCGGGAAAACTCCTTTCTCACTGGTGTATGATACGGAAGTTGTCCTACCATTAGAAGTTGTGATTCCTTCTTTAAGGGTACTGTCGGATGTGAAGCTTGACGAGGCTGAGTGGGTGCAGACCAGGTTGAATCAGTTGAGCTTGATTGACGAAAAGAGATTGGCAGCCATTGCTTATGACCAGTTGTACCAGAATAGGATGAAGAAAGCCTTTGATCAGAAAGTGCGTCCTCGGTGCTTCTAGACGGGTAACTTGGTGTTGAAAAGGATCCTTCCTCCTCATACAAATCACATGGAAAAATGAACTCCTAATTATGAAGGTCCGTACGTAGTGAGAAAGGTTTTCTCTGGCGGAGCCTTATTACTATCTACCATGGATGGTGACGATTTTTCATCCCTTGTGAACGCAGACGCGGTTAAAAAATACTTTTCTTAAAAGAGACCCGCTGGATAGAAAAAGAAAAGTACAGGAAAAAATGGGGCATCCCGGCGAACCAGAAAAAGAAAAGGTTCGGGCAAAAATTAGGGATAAAAAGAAAAATGTAAACCCACAAAGTTGAAAACCTAGAAAGGCGACTTTGGCCGAAATGGGTATCCCGGTGGATTGAAAACCCGAAAGGGCGATCCAGGAAAAAGTTAGGGATTAGAAAGCAAACGATTGCAGTCTGCGTTCGATCTATAAGCATGTGAGCAGTTATCCTGAAGGAAAGCAGTTATCTAGAAGGCGAAACGTGGGGAACATCGAAGACATACAGGTCATAGCTGAGTCGACACATGGTGATTGTCTGTTTCCACATTGCCAACATTTGTATATATTCTTTTGATTTTACGCAATTACCTCTTTTCCGGAATTGCATCTGAATTATAATTCGCCTATTTACAGGCCCTTTTATCAATAAAGTATTCACGTCAGTCAAAGAATTTTCCGTTCCTTGTTTTTACTGCTATTATTTTGTTTGCAAAAGACGTCCGTTATTTTGGAAAACGTTGCAGGTGAAAACATGGGGCTTTATAGAGCATAACGAAAGTAATGATTTTGCTTGGACGATAGGTATCATGAATGATAACCAAAGTAACCATTTAGCATGTAAGGCATGTTGTTGTTTGTTGCAGGATCACAGGGTCTTCTCCCCGGTAGACTTTCCCTAGTGTTGAGGTCTTAATGACAGTACAGGGTGATTCACTTTTCCCTTAGTGGGAATTCAGAGTTTTGTTTCCCAACGTAAGCGGGTGCGTATGCCCCAGCAAGTTTTTGAAGGGGTCCTTCATGTGGAATGCAGTCAGGCATTTTGTTCAACAAAGAGTTGGTTTCCCCACAGAATCGCGTTATCAGATGTCGCCAGCGAAAGTGTGGCGTGTCTCGTGCAGAACAAAGTTTTGTCTCCCTACAATAATCCTCGGTAGGGTGGATTTGTTCTCAGAATATTCCCGAGCAGAGTAAGGTGGAAGGATATTCCCTCGGCGGCAGGGTAAATTGCAATCCAGTATTATTCTCCAGTAGAGGCAACGTCTTTGACGCCCTTCCCCCAACGGAGTCAACGTTCTGGTGTCGTTCTAGTAATATCGGTATTTAGGGCACCTTCCTCGAGCAGAATTTAGTGCTGATTCCCTCAACATGGCAAGTGTTCAAATAGAAGCTTAACTCATTCCTCAGCAGAGGCCTCAGATATTCCTCAGTAGGGGGGGTGCATCCCCAGCGGGGTGGAATTTCTTTCCAAGCATAGTGGAGCTTTCAATATGGTTCTTGATTCCCCACTGAGTGGTTTGTTTGGTGTTTTCCCAGTAGGGCGAAGATTTTCAGGAAAGGCCATCCAGGGCATTTCCCCAGCCGAGTCTTTTGTTCCCCAGAAGGGTGGTATTTTGGTAGGCCATTCAGGGCACTTTCCTCAGCGGAGTTTACGTTGATCCCAAGCAGAGTAGATTTTTTTTTTTGTTCTTGTCAGAGAAGTATAACCCAGGAGAGTTCTTTTCTTGGAGGCCATCATAAGTCCAATCGTAACTGGCATATCCTATCTTGCCTCGGCAGGGTTGTTCCCTTGCATAGCATCCTCCTAAATGCGTAGCATTTCCATTTCGTATGGAGTATTGCGCCATTTTCAAACATATGCATTTGAAACATAAGCCAGGTTTGGTGCTAGAGGGTATTTGATCCAGGATATTTTCGTGTTATCCTTGTTAGTGTGGATCTTTGGGTTGGTCGGTTTTTCGGTTTCCTTCCCAGCCAGTCGTTTGGTTAAACGTATTCTCTCTTCAGTTAAGTCGTTTGGTTAAACGTCTTCGTTCTCCCTAGCTGAGTCGCTTGTAAGCACCTTCTTCCCTGGTCGAGCCTGTTGTTCAGATGTCTCTTTTCCCCAACAGAGTTGTTTGGTGAACTGATGCTCTCCTCCTCGGCAGAGTTGTTTGTTTAAACCTCTCTTTTCCTATTGGGATTTTTGTTGCAAATTGAGAGTCGGTTGATTCTATTGCCTGCCTATTTCGGGTGCGTTATCAAAACTTTTGGTTGGTACTCCCCAGCGTGGTCTGAATTATTGTGTTTGGTATTCCATCTTTTGGTTGGTAATTCTAGGGTGGTTTATCCCAACTTTTGGTTGGTAATCTCTGATTCCCCCTCGCGGAGTCTTTATTCCAACTTTTGGTTGGTAATCTTTGCTTCATTCCAACTTTTGGTTGGTGACCTATTGGCGTTTGGATGTTATTCTAACTTTTGGTTGGTAATCCTCGTTTTCTTCAGCAAAGTCGGATATTCCAACTTTTGGTTGGTAACCTTTGTTGTGGTCAGTTCACTCTCATTTAGCGTTTCTTGGGATCCTAACTTTTGGTTAGTAGCCTTTTATTCCAACTTTTGGTTTGTAATCATGGATGATCATCCCAACTTTTGGTTGGTAGTCTTCTGTGGTGGAGTCAGCGTTGTTCATCGTCCCAAGCGATCCTAACTTTTGGTTTGTAGCTTTTGTTCTGACTTTTGGTCGAGGAGGATTTTTCCTGGCGATCCTATGTTTTGGCTAGTAGCTTTTGTTCCGACTTTTGGTCGATGATAATCTTTTTGGCGATCCTAACTTTTGGTTAGTAGCCTGTGTCCCAACTTTTGGTTGGATTCTATCCCCTGCAGACGTTATCCCAACTTTTGGTTGGTAGTCTGTTACTTGTTGGATGTTATCCTAACTTTTGATTGGTAGTCTGTTGCTTGTTGGATGTTATCCCAACTTTTGGTTGGTAGTCTATTGCTTGTTGTATGTTATCCCAAATTTTGGTTGGTAGTCTGTTGCTTGTCGGACGTTATCCCAACTTTTGGTTGGTAGTCTGTCGCTTGTTGGACGTCGTTCCAACTTTTGGTTGGTAATCCTCAGCGGAGTCCAAAGCTTTGTTGATGTTATTCCAACTTTTGGTTGGTAGTCTTCCTTTCCTGGATTTGTTATTCCAACTTTTGGTTGGTAGCGTTGTCTGTTTCCAACTTTTGGTTGGTGAGATTTTGTTGAAAGTGATTCCAACTTTTGGTTGGTAGCTTTTGGTCGTTGTGTTTCATCAGATGTTTTCAACTTTTGGTTGATAGTTTGGGTTCAACTTTGTTTGGTATGGCGACGATTCCAACTTTTGGTTGGTAGCTTGTATTCATTACCTTTTTGTTGCATACTGACTTTTGGTCAGTGTATTCCCCATCGAGGTAGCACCGCCATTTCACCTTCGGTCAGTGTTGTGGTGGTTCTAACTCTTGGTTGGTAGTGTTTGTTTTATCCCCATAGAGTAATTCTTATCCCATCTTTTGGATGGTATCCTTTGATTATTATCTTTTGGTGGATGTGCAGAGTTGTTTGGTTAATCTATTCTTTCCCCAGTGAAGTCATCACAGGACTGCTTGGGTATTTTCCTCTTGTTTTCCTCGGCGGGGTCGATATCCCAACTCTTGGTTGGTATCTTTGGTTATATCCCAACTCTTGGTTGGTACTTATTTGCTGGTCATCCCATCTTTTGGATGGTATCCTTTGATTGTTATTTGGTAGACGCTCAGTCCCCACAGGGCGGTCTGGTATAAGATTCTCTCTTATTTTCCCAGCAGAGTTTTTCTTGTCCTCAGGTCGTCCGTTTGTTGGTTGTACATCCTGCAGGTTCTTGATTCAAGTTTTATCCCAACTTTTGGTTGGTATCCTTGGTTTGTTATCCCAACTCTTGGTTGGTATCGTTTGGTTAATGTTTCATATTGGATTTTAGGAATTTCCTTAAGAAAAGAGTCCCCTTGACTTTTAGGACTTTTTCCCGTCCCTTCCCTTCGTTAGGGGTGCTAGGACTATCGGGAGATGAGGATGATTTAGCATATCGTTGTATGGTCGATTTGGAAGCACTACTATGTAAAAGTCGTATCACAGCGGTTGGAAAAAGAATAGTGCAATATGTCTGACCAACTGTTGTATGGTAAAGGGTGGTTCTATGTATGATATTTTCTATCACAGTCGTGCCACCGTGATTATAGGTTATGTAGCGTACTACCTATCACAATAGTTACTTCAAACAACCATTGTGATATTCTTCAATGCATAATATTTAATAATGGTTGTTTTAAACATCCATTATGATATATACAATGAGTTTAATATAAATTATGTGGAATGCTGATTTCACCAATGCTCACTAGACATATATTATTTTACTTTGATCTAGAATGTAATAATATGACATATTAAGTTATATTAGAAGAATAAGTTACACATTCAATGATAAACAATAATTCTTCAACTACTTATCTATATTTTTCTCTTTAACGGTTATGTTGTAAATGTGCCTTAAAATCTTTGTTGATGAAGAGAAAGAAAACATATTTTGGAGATTTCATTTACCGCGAAAATCGGAAGTTTTAGAAAGTCGAACGAAAAGTCGAGAAAAAAAAATCGGTTGGTGAATAGTATCGTCCATACTGTGAATAGTGATATCCGTATGTATGAATAGTAACGTCCGTACGGTGATTAGTGGTGTCCGTACGATGAATAGTATTTTCGAGTTTTCAGACTTTTTCAATTCGATCCATGTGATCTTGGACTTTGTTTGTTGGGTATTTGCTATTATAAATATGTATCTCTTATATGCTTGATGTATGACTATCTTAGAGTTTTCACCAACAAGGGAGACCAAAGGTTTAAAGGTATAGTTTAGGGTTTCAGCTATGCACAAAGAAAACCTTGGATTATGTAACACCCTTTTCTACCCCACAAGTTAAATGGAAAAATATTCATATTTATCAGAGTAAAATATTAAACTAAAAAAATCACCTCAAAGGGCGTACATTTCCCAATAAATCAAATATAGGTCAAGGATCCGTAAACAACGGGTTTTCCCAAAAGTTATCAAAAATTGCTCAAAAGGCAATAGAACTTTAAAAAATGTATAATCCAAAGTTTTCCTTGTATGGAAACCTAATCAAAATAACAACAATAAAAATAAAACATGGTTTAACTCAAAAACTCCAATCCGATGTTACACTATCAGAGCAATGACCCTCTAAGTTAACCAAAATGACCATCTAGGATTTTATTTTGAGACTGGTGAAAGAGATGTTGTGATTTTTTTTAGATAGACGGATGTTATGCACTGAAACCGGAGATAATTTGGCTTATATATAAATATGTAACACCTTTCATCGCAATTGATATGAACCGTGATGAAATGATTGTAATAGTTTTTTCTGCGTCTTCAATGACACCAAAAAACATGGAAGACATGAGCGTCTTCTTGACCTGAAAATGATATATTGGTAGGTCCATCAAAAACTCATGTGATTTATTTGTTTGACTTGAGAACCATATCCTGTTTCTAGGCCAATAGAGGAGTGGGTATCCTTGACTTTTATTTGATGTGTTCTTGTTTCGTATTTTATGGTTTTGTTGCTCTTTTCACATGCCTTCAAATTAGAGAGATCTAGTTTTGCCTAAAGCTAATTTTTTCTATGGTTGTTCTTTTTCTTTTTTTACTTTCTTCTTAGAGGTTAGAATTGTTGCATGAGTAATTATATTTTGTTTTCATTTTTATTTTAATCCCAAATTTGATAGTTTTTGTGTCTTTTTGGGGATTCGTTGTATTGCGGTTTTGTTATCTACCTTTTTATTTATAATTAATATTTCTTTTTAAAAAAAGTTACGATTAGATTTAATCATAGGTTCAATTTATTAAAGAATAAAAGAGAACAATATATATTTCTTCTTACTATCACGTCTCTACTTTTTACAGTTATATTCTTCTATATCTTCTCTAAAATTTAAACCAACCAAAAACTGAAGGTGGTTTCTATATTTAAAATTCTAAATCATGGAAGATTTTCTTACCTAAGAACACACCTCATAATACTTAATTCGAGAAAAAAAATATATAAATTGTAATAAATGTGGTTTTTTGACCTGTACTTCTCATTGATTTTATTGAGAAGATGCTTAAAGCTTAACAATTATTAAGGTTCTTGCAGAGAGAAAAAAAATGAGAAGAAAGAACAGTCTTGTGTTATTTGTGATTTAATTGAAGCAACTTTTATATAAATTCATTCTGTAGTTTTGTATGTTAAAGGGACAAACACTATACAATAACTTGCTTAAAGATGATTTAATATCTATTATTATTAAAAGAGTCAGGCATAAACACTGAAACTACTTAATTGATGTAAGCAGATGATAGGATTTTATAAAATTATAAAATGATAGAACAATTTGTTACATGCACAAAGGAATAAATGGCTTTAGTTTCTAAATTTGTTTCATTTATAATTATATTTATTTTCATAATTCTCCTTGCACTCAATATTAAAGGTAAGTAATTTTTATTCTTCATAAACTTCATTCTTTAATTTGTACATTATATTTTATAATATAGTATTTAAGTTGTCTTATTCTCTTTTTTATAGCGACTAGATTTAAATGTACAGTAGATGCTGATTGTATAGCAGTTTGTATAAATAAACGATGTGTACGTGTTAAAATCACGATAGATTAAATTTTTGAATGATTTTGTATTTAGTTTCATACTTAAAATGGGTATATACTAAAATATTTTATAAGTTGTCATTTAATATTTATGTTTCTATGTAATAGTTTAAGAGAAAATAAATGATAAATTGACAATGTAAAATTATTTTACATTGTCAATGCATATCAATTAAATCAATAATTTAAATATAATTATGCTTATTTTATTTAAAGGGGAAACTATGCATGTGAGTATACTCACATTACATAATAAGATTACACATTCACATTATGTTTCTAGGAACTTATTGATTCTTCAACTATTTGAGTTTTTGGAAAGTATCAAAGGTTGACAATGTCTCATTTATAGCATATTTATTAGACATTAAAGATTGTAATCTATGTATTTTGCTTCATTAAGGTGTTACCCGTAACATCCCAATTTTTAATAATTAATTATTTGCACAAATTAATTGATTTATGTGATTTATTTGATTTAAATGAATTACTTGGTTTATTTAATTTATATGAGTTAATTGATTTAAAAGATTTAATCTAAATATGTGATATATTGAATTAATTAAATTAATTGATTTATTCTATTTTGATAGAATAGTGTGGAATTACTAGATTGATTAGTTGGGCCTATTGATGGGTGTGTGAATAGAAAACGAGAGAGAGTGGGGGTAAAGCCCACTAGAAATGGTTAAAGAGTTAGGGTTTTAGAGGAGAGTTGGTAAGAGGAGAAAAAGAGAATATAGAATGGAAGAAGAGAAGAAGAGAAAAAGGCAAGAGGAAAAGAAGAAGGAGATGGAGAAACTCAGATTTCAAGCATTCAAGTAATCAATATTCTTCTGCATAACAAACCTAAGGTAAGGGTGGATATTCTCTCATTATTGGGATTATGGGATAATGATTAATGGGTAGAAGTTGTGTAGGGGAAAACCCTAAATTTGGAATTGTGTGTTAATTTTTAATGAGTAGAAATTTATGTAGGAAAAACCCATATATCTCTCATGATTTAAGTGAATTTTTTATTGTTAAGAATGCCCTAACATGGAGGGATTGATTATGGTAGCAAAGAGGGGAATAGTTGGTGAAAATAAACTTTTATACACAATTTTTCGTAAACACACAGTGAGCAATCGATTACACTAAGATGTAAATCGATTGCACTATGAGAAAAGTTGCTCGAAGCTGAATTTTTAGCTAAGAAATCGATTGCACCTAGATGTCAATCGATTGCACAGCAAACCAGTAGCTAAAATGCTGAAATTTTTAAAGGAGCAATCGATTGCACTAAGGTGTCAATCGATTGCACCATAAAACAATAGCTAAAATGATGAAATTTTCAAAGGACCAATCGATTGCACCCTAACTCCAATTGATTGCATTAACTGAAATTTGGAAAAATCATGTATTGGGAGTTTGATTACACAGGGTTATTGTTTAATTGAATCTTAACTAAAACATGGATTAATTGAGAAGATTTATTGACTATTTACTTGAGTATTGATTGATTATAAATCTTTGGTTGGTTATTGAGATATCAATTGTTGATTAACAAGCTGATTTGTGTATTGAATATTGAATTCAAGTATTGTTGATGAATTGATTGTTCTATGTGTAATCATTGAAATGTGTTGTGAATTGTGATTGAATCTAATTGATTCTTATGCATTACTTGATAAATGTAATGATGATGTGTGAAAGTATGAATATTTTGGTTAGTATGAAATGTGTTGTGAATTGTGATTGAATCTAACTGATTCTTGTGCATTACTTGATAAATGTAATGATGATGTTGAAAGTGTGAATACTTTGGTGATTATGAAATGTATTGTGTGTGCAATCATGATATAATTCTTGTGTGGTGAATTATTTGAGAATACATGGGATTAAGATGCGAGAACGGTCTTAAGTGCGTTTGGTTGTTGATTGCATACGCATCATTTGATGTCAAGAGGCAATGCATGTTAGTTTCGTGGAGACTAGTGACTTGTCCCAAACCTAGAAGGGTGGGTTTGAAAGCCTAGAGGACGGGCTTTTGTTTCTTATTGGTCTAGAGGACGGACCCGGTTTAAATGTAAAAACCGAAAAATAATAACTGCTGGTACCACATGGCATGAGTTGCATTGAGTTGCATCGAGTCACATGGCATATATAATTGTTGTATGAAGTATGCATATGTGTATGATTTGTTGAATTGGGAGTTGTGAATATATGATTGTTATATGAAAGTATGCATATGTGTATGACTGGTTGAATTGGGAGTTGTGAATATATGATTGTTATATGAAAGTATGTATATGTGTATGACTTATTGAATTGAGATTTGTGAATGTATGGTTGTTGAATGATATTGGCTAATGAAAATTGAAGTGTTAGAATATTGGTGTTTGTCCTGACATGCTTTACATTATTCATTATCTTATGATTTCAATTTGATGTGAATTCTCACCCTTCTGCTGGAATGATGTCCTCTCTGACATCGTGCAAGTATCAAAGAGTAGAATTGCTCGTAGTTGCGTGGTCTCTGTTTGTGCAGATGTTTATTATTTTAGTTATGTTGGGTCGAGTCATGCTTTGCTCATGTAACACTGGGATCGCTTGTTTTATGTCTTAGAGATACATTACGTACTCTATGTTATGTTTTTATAATTACCGAAATATTATGATGTTGGCCTTAGTGCCTATGTGATGATGAATTATGTGATGAACATGAATGTTTCTGTGATGAGAATTATGTTGTAAAATGAATTCGCTACTACATGCGAAGTGAAATTTTGAAAAGCATGATTATTTATTAAAGTGTTAATGAGCATGACAGTTGTTTGTGTGATGTTTTGAAACTTATGTGTGACACCCTTTTGTGAATGCATGATGATTTACTCTGATTATTTATATACATTCTGTGGGGTTTAGAAGGGTGTTACATTAGTGGTATCAGAGCAGGTCGGTCCATCTAGCTAGGTTGTCTAATGTTGTTTGTTCCCTAGTATGTGACATGTGTGTGAAAACACTGTCGGTACACGTTTGTTTTTCTAAACCTTGTCTGCAGAAGTGGGATTGAAATAAGTGGGGGAGAAATTTGTGCTTCTCCAAGATGCTTCAAGTGTGGAGTGGTGGCTCAGTATGTCGTTGAACACTATTATAGTTTGGTTAAGATAGTTTATGCCCCATTATGATTGTCGGCTGTCTATTGACAAATTGAGGAACTGATCACCCTTAATCTCTTGTTGATAGTAGACAGGATCATGTTGGATGGAATAGACGCGTCTTGCAAGCTTAAATGGTGTGTGTAGTGAATTGTTGGGAGTTAAGCCAAGTTCTTACAGATTGCTTTGATGAGTGGGTGCAGGATGGTGTTGAGATGTTTATGTTTGTGGCAACTTTGAGTGTTAATGAAAGTGGTGAAGTTAGTGGTTGCCAATTATTTGTTATTTTCTGAAATTTTTCCTGATGAGATAAGAGATTTACCGCCGGAACGAGAAGTGGAGTTTGCGGTCGACTTAGTTCCTGGAACTAGTCCGGTATCGATGGCTCCGTATCGTATGTCTGCATCCGAATTGAAAGAGTTGAAAAGTCAAATTGAATATCTGCTTGAGAAAAGGTTTAATGGTCTGAGTGTGTCACCATGGGGTGCACCGGTTTTGTTGGTTAAGAGGAAAGAAGGTTCTATAAGATTTTGTGTGGATTACTGACAATTGAGCAAGGTGACTATCAAGAATAAGTATCCACTTCCGAGGATTGATGATTTGATGGATTAGTTGATTGGTGCGAGCGTCTTTAGTAAGATAGATCTGAGATCTGGGTATCATCAGATTCGTGTGAAGGTTAAGGATATTCAGAAGACTGCTTTTAGAACGAGGTATGGACATTACGAGTATTCTGTGATGCCATTTGGTGTGACTAATGCACCAGGTGTATTTATGGAGTACATGAACATGATTTTCCATCCTTATTTGTACAAGGTTGTGGTGGTGTTCATTGATGATATTTTAATCTATTCAAAGAGTGAAGAAGGACATGTCGAGCATTTGAGGATCGTGCTATCTGTGTTAAAAGAGAAGCAGTTATATGCTAAACTTTCTAAGTGTGAATTTTGGTTGAAGGAAGTGAGTTTCCTTAGTCATGTGATTTTGAGTAGAGGTATTGCAGTTGTTCCATCGAAGGTTGAAGCGGTATCGCAATGGAGACTCCGAGATCAGTTTTTGAGATTAGAAGTTTTCTTGGTTTGGCAGGTTATTATCGGAAATTTATTGAAGGATTTTCTAAGTTATCGTTACCGTTAACGCAGTTGACTAGGAAGGGTCAAGCTTTTGTTTAGGATGTAAAGTGTGAAGAAAGTTTTCAAGAGCTTAAGAGAAGATTGGCGACAACTCCTGTTTTGATTTTGCCGAATCCGGCAGAACCATTTGTTGTGTATTGTGATGCTTTTTTGATAGGTTTAGGAGGTGTGTTGATGCAAAATAAACAAGTTGTAGCTTATGCTTCAAGGCAACTTAAAGTGCATGAGAGGAATTATCCGACGTATGACTTAGAGTTGGCCGTCGTTGTATTTGTGTTGAAGCTTTGGAGGCATTATTTGTTTGGTATGTGATTCGAAGTGTATAGTGATCATAAGAGTTTGAAGTATCTCTTCGATCAGAAAGAATTGAATGCGAGGCAAAGGAGATGGTTATAAATTTTGAAAGATTATGATTTTGGCTTGAATTACCATCCGAGTAAAGTAAATGTGGTAGCTGATGCATTGAGTATGAAATCTTTGCATATGTCGATGATGATGGTAAAAGAGTTGGAAATGATTGAGCAATTTCATGATTTGAGTTTGGTGTGTGAGAAGACTTATTATGGAGTTAAGCCTGGTATGTTGAAGCTTACTAGTATTATTCTTGACGAGATTCGAGAAGGACAGAAATCTGATTTGGGTTTAGTTTATCGGTTCACATTGATCAATCAAGGTCAAGGTGGTGATTTTTGGATTGATGAAAATGGTATCACGAGATGTCGTGATAGAGTTTGTGTTCCAGATATTTTTGAGCTATAGAAGAATATTCTTGAGGAAGAGCATCATAGTGGATTGAGTATTCATCCCGGTGCTACTAAGATGTACCAAGATTTGAGGAAAGTATTTTGGTGGCCTCGTATGAAGAAGGATATTGCCGAGTTTGTATATTCTTGTTTGACTTGTCAAAAGTCAAAGATTGAGCATTAGAAACCGTCGGGCTTGATGCAACCGTTGTTTATTCCTGAGTGGAAATGGGATAGCATATTTATGGATCTTGTGTCTGGTTTCCCTAGGACACCGAGTAACTTTGAAGCTATTTGGGTTATTGTGGATAGTTGACTAAATCTGCTCACTTTATTCCTATGCGAATGGATTACCCGTTGGAGAGATTGTCAAAGTCGTACATTGAAAGGATTGTTGGTTTGCATGGTATCTTGTCTAGCAGTGTGTTAGATAGAGATCCGAGGTTTACTTTGAGATTTTGGGAGAGTTTGCAAAGTTCTTTGGGTACGAAGTTATGTTTGAGTTCTGCTTATCATCCGCAGACAGATGGTCGGACTGAGAGGACGATTTAGTCACTTGAGGATCTTTTGAAGGCTTGTGTATTGGAAAAGGGAGGATCTTGGGATGGCTACTTACCTTTGATTAAACTTACTTACAATAACAGTTTTCATTCGAGTATTGGTATGGCACCATTTGAGGCATTGTATAGTAGACGGTTTAGGACGCCATTGTGTTGGTATGAGTTGGGAGAGAGTTTTGTGGTTGGACCCGAGATAGTCCAGCAGACTATCGATAAGATTAAGACGATTCAAGAGAAGATGAAGATTTATTGGAGTCGTGAAAAGAGTTATCGTGACAAGAGGAGGAAAACACTTGAGTTTCAAGAGGGAGATTATGTGTTTCTTCGAGTTACTTCGATAACTGATGTTGATAGAGCATTGAAGTCGCGTAAGTCGACACCGCGTTTCATTGATCTTTATCAGATCTTACAGAGGATAGGAGATGTAGCCTATCGGATTGCGTTACCGCCGTCGCTTGCTAACCTTCATGACGTGTTCCATGTATTTCAGTTGAGGAAATACATTGCGGATCTGTCTCATGTAGTTCAAGTAGATGATGTGCAGGTAAGAGATAACCTGACTGTGGAGACATCACCTATGCAGATAGAGGATCGGGAGTTGAAGCAACTTCGTGGTAAAGAGATTTACTTGGTGAAGGTCACTTAGGGAGGACCAACTGGTAGAATGTGACTTGGGAGCTTGAGATTCAGATAAGGGAGTCTTATCCTGAGTTATTTGTTTGAGGTAATTTTCGAGGGCGAAAATATTTTAAGTGGGGGAGGGTTGTAACAACCAAATTTTTAATAGTGAATTATTTGCACAAATTAATTGATTTATGTGATTTAAATGAATTACTTGGTTTATTTAATTTATATGAGTTAATTGATTTAATTGATTTAATCTAAATATGTGATATATTGAATTAATTAAATTAATTGATTTATTTTATTTTGATAGAATAATGTGGAATTACTAGATTGATTAGTTGGGCCTAGTGATGGGTGTGTGAATAGAAAATGAGAGAGAGTGGGGTAAAGCCCACTAGAAATGGTGAAAGAGTTAGGGTTTTAGAGGAGAGTTGGTAAGAGGAGAAAAAGAGAATAGAGAATGGAAGAAGAGAAGAAGAGAAAGAGGCAAGAGGAAAAGAAGAAGGAGATGGAGAAACTCAGATTTCAAACATTCAAGTAATCAAGATTCTTCTCCATAACAAACCTAAGATAAGGGTGGGTATTCTATCATTATTGGGATTATGGGATAATGATTAATGGATAGAAGTTGTGCAGGGGAAAACCCTAAATTTGGAATTGTGTGTGAATTGCTAATGAGTAGAAGTTTATGTAGGAAAAACCCATATATCTCTCATGATTTAAGTGAATTTTTGATTGTTAAGAATTCCCTAACATGGAGGGATTGATTATGGTAGCAAAGAGGGGAATAGTTGGTGAAAATACACTTTTATACCCAATTTTTCATAAACACATAGTGAGCAATCGATTGCACTAAGATGTCAATCGATTGCACACTGAGAAAAGCTGCTGGAAGCTGAATTTTTAGCTGAGAAATCGATTGCACCTAGATGCCAATCGATTGCACATCAAACTAGTAGCTAACATGCTGAAATTTTTAAAGGAGCAATTGATTGCACTAAGGTGTCAATCGATTGCACCATAAAACAGTAGCTAAAATGATGAAATTTTTAAAGGACCAATCGATTGCACCCTAACTCCCATTGATTGCACTAACTAAAATTTGGAAAAAATCATGTATTCGGAGTTTGATTACACAGGGTTATTGTTTAATTGAATCTTAACTAAAACATGGATTAATTGAGAAGATTTATTGACTATTTACTTGAGTATTGATTGATTATAAACCTTTGGTTGGTTATTGAGATATCAATTGTTGATTAACAAGCTGATTTGTGTATTGAATATTGAATTCAAGTATTGGCGATCGATTGATTGTTCTATGTGTAATCGTTGAAATGTGTTGTGAATTGTGATTGAATCTAATTGACTCTTGTGCATTACTTGATAAATGTAATGATGATGTGTGAAAGTATGAATACTTTGGTTAGTATGAAATGTGTTGTGAATTGTGATTGAATCTAATTGACTCTTGTGAATTACTTGATAAATATAATGATGATGTTAAAAGTGTGAATACTTTGGTGATTATAAAATGTGTTCTGTGTGCAATCATGATATAATTCTTGTGTGATGAATTATTTGAGAATGCATGGGATTAAGATGCGAGAACGGTCTTAAATGCGTTTGGTTGTTGATTGCATATGTAACACCCTCTTTCTATACCCCCAAATAATTCAATTAATCATTTAGGCACGTAATCAATATATCATCAGAGTAAATTCATAATATGGTATTAAAGGGGCATATCACATTATACAATGATTCAACACACACAACATCTGCTCAATAGATATGCAACAACGGGGCAACGCCCACAAGGAAAACATTTAGAACATAGGCGGAAACATCTAAATATTTCATAACCTCCAAAGCATGTATTCACATACATATACTTCATTCGAGTTGATTCACAACATCATCAAAATATATAATATTCAACCAGCATGTTTACATAAACATTCATCAGCAGATATATACACGGATGTATCACAAAAGAATCAAAAGAATCCCTAGCTACCCGGTGCTACATATTAGAGCCGACCGACCAAAAAGGGATGAAGTCACGCTTCACAAAAATACCTCCAGCCAACAAATCTGCAATGCCTCATAGAGCATTATAAAACAGCAGAAGGGTGAGAAACAATATCATAATAAACAATGCATATATATATATATATATATATATATATATATATATATATATATATATATATATATATATATATATATATATATATATATATATATATATATATATATATATATATATATATATATATATATATATATATATATATATATATATATATATATATATATAACAATTACGCATTCTCCGCGTTCTCACCAAAACTCACCTCACCAATCCAAACATCGCAATGTATCCACACATGTATCTATATATAAATAGAACACCAAGCATACACAATATGCGTCATCAATGTTTATATCAATTCATAAACACGCTCACGTATATATATATATATATATATATATATATATATATATATATATATATATATATATATATATATATATATATATATATATATATATATATATATATATATATATATATATATATATATATATATATATATATATATATATATATATATATATATATATATATATATATATATATATATATATATATATATATATATATATATATATATATATATATATATATATATATATATTCGCACATACATATATATCTTCAAGCATCTTCATCCATACCAAACATCACAATTCACATTAACTCAATAAACATACACTACATGTTTATTCCATCACTAATTCACATAAACATCTACATTCATGTTTATTTCACCATACATCATATAAAGATGACAACATGCAACTCATACAGACCGACACACGACTCTATGCAGATGCAAATACGGTACCGACTCATTTCAGCAGGTTCAATTGAAGAACCAAAAATAACCATCGCTCACACCCCACATGGGCACACGAGGTTCTGCAGATTCTACGCGGAATCAAATATAACCATCGCAACATACGAGGTTCTGCAAATCCACCGAGGGATCAATAAATAACCATCGCTCACACTCCACAAGGGCACTTGAGGTTCTGCAGATTCACCGAGGAATCAATATATAACCATCGCTCACACCCCACAAGGGCACATGAGGTTCTGCAGATTCACCGAGGAATCAATATATAACCATCGCTCACACCTCACAAGGGCACACGAGGTTCTACAGACTCACCGAGGAATCAATATATAACCATCGCTCACACCCCACAAGGGCACACGTGGTTCTGCAGATTCACCGAGGAATCAATCAACACAAGAATGCATACCATGATGCTTCACATGAAACATGACTCATGACACTCTTGAAATGCACACATGTTTATAAACATACTCATGCATCCGTCACATTCATCGCATATATTCATTATGCACTCACAATATATACATATCGCAATATATACTTATATTCATCATTTCATTCACACTATTCAAACAGAGTTCACATTTACAATCATTCTCATCATGCATTTCTACTCAATTCAAACAAATGCACAAAATTTGCCAAACGGTTACATTCCACACTTCACATTTCACAATCTAGGATTCACCCCATACGACTACCCATAACATACATAAAAACATATAATTAATCATCTCAGATAAGGAGTGATTGAAATCAAACCACACAACCAACCCACGGATGGAAAACACAAGAAGGAAATCATGCTGCTACGCTCGCTAACCCTCGCCCGACGAAGCCTCCAGCGAATGCTCGCTGCCATTCGCTTGGCGAACTTATCGGCGAAGCCAAACAGAAGCTACTGCCATAGGTTCGCTGCCACGTTCGCTGGGATTCGCCTAGCGAACCTTCGCCTCCACCTTCGCCTGGCGAACAAGCCCGCGAAGGCTGACCTTGGCCACTGCCATAGGTTCATTGCCCACTCGTTGGGCTTCGCCTGGCGAATGCTGGCGAACCTGCGAAACCAGAAAAATCTAAACTGTTCCAAAATCACCAAAACCTCAAAAATCGACCGATTAAATCCAAACCTATTCCAGTAGTATAGCCCACTCATCACCCGACTAAACTACACCATCTATTCTAGATTCGAACCGATAAAACTCAGTTTCTACCGATTAAACCAACTTTGACCTAGGAATGGAAAACGTAGAAAACAATCCAACAAATCCAATCTAGCACATACATGATCACATACATTATTAAGATGATAAAACTTCTCACCCTTACCTGATTAATCGCAAGCCAAGGTTGATCTTGATGATTCTAGATTTTCCTCTTCTTTCTCTTCTCCTCTTTTCCTTCTCTTCTATCTTACTATCTTTCTCTTTTCTCTCATATACTCATATTCTATTTTCTTTCCTCCCAAATTCTTTCCACACACTTACCAAATTAATTCTCACATAATATTCCAACTTAACATTATCACTAATGTCTAAAATACCCTCCAACCTATTTCTACCCGAAACTCACAAAGTCGGCAAAAATAGCATAACATATTAACACATAAATTCCACAATAAAATAATATTCATCCAATTAAATCAAAAAGGACTCAATAAAACGGAAATGATCGAAATCAGGGCGTTACAGCATACGCATCATTTGATGTCAAGAGACAATGCTTGTTAGTTTCATGGAGACTAGTGACTTGTCCCAAACCTAGAAGGGTGGGTTTGAAAGCCTAGAGGATGGGCTTTTGTTTGTTATTGGTCTAGAGGACGGACCCGGTTTAAATGTAAAAACCAAAAAATAATAAGTGTTGGTACCACATGGCATGAGTTGCATTGAGTTGCATCGAGTCACATGGCATATATAATTGTTGTATGAAGTATGCATATGTGTATGACTTGTTGAATTGGGAGTTATGAATATTTGATTTTTATATGAAAGTATGCATATGTGTATGACTGGTTGAATTGAGAGTTGTGAATATATGATTGTTATATGAAAGTATGTATATGTGTATGACTTATTGAATTGAGATTTGTGAATGTATGGTTGTTGAGTGATATTGGCTGATGAAAATTGAAGTGTGAGAATATTGGTGTTTGTCCTGACATGCTTTACATTATTCATTATCTTATGATTTCAATATTGATGTGAATTCTCACCCTTCTGCTGGAATGATGTCCTATTTGACATCGTGCAGGTATCAATGAGTAGAACTTCTCGTAGTTGCATGGTCTCCGTTGGTGCAGCTGTTTAGTATTTTAGTTATGTTGGGTCGAGTCATGTAACACTGGGATCACTTGTTTTATGTCTTAGAGATACATTATGTACTCTACGTTATATTTTTATAATTAATGAAATATTATGATGTTGGCCTTAGTGCCTAAGTGATGATGAATTATGTGATGAACATGAATGTTTCTGTGAAGAGAATTATGTTGTAAAATGGATCTGCTGCTACATGCGAAGTGAAATTTTGAAAAGCATGATTATTTATTAAAGTATTAATGAGCATGACAGTTGTTTGTGTGATGTTTTGAAACTTATGTGTGACACCCTTTTGTGAATGCATGATGATTTACTCTGATTATTTATATACATACCGTGGGGTTTAGAAGGGTGTTACATTACCAGGATAGTTTTAAATTATATTTGCAAGTTATAGTGCTCTAATTTTGTCTGGGAATAAATTTTTCTCCCAACAATATTTAAATATATATTTAATTTTTACTATTTGCATTTTCACATTTTTAGTAAAAGATAAATAAATAATAATAATAATATTAATAAAATAAGAGGATTATTCTATTAGATGTGAGATGTCGATGAAAATGCGTTTGAATCATTAGATGACCGTTGATTTTTTAAAGTTGTTGATTTGTCTTTGAATAAGTCTAACTTATAGGTTGGTTTTCTTAATACGGAGTGACCATAATATGATTTGTATCATTTTATTTTAGTGGATTTATGTCTTTTTGTTTTTTTTTTATTGAAATTACTAAGTTTAAATAGATATAAAATTTTCTTCTCATTTTAAACTCTATATAAGTTGTTCTTATAAAATGCATTATTAATATATAAAATATATATAGTTGTATCTATGTCGAATGTTTTTTAAAATTCTCATATCCGTGTCTGTGTCGTATCTCGTGTATGTGTATGAGTCTTGACTTCATAGTTCAAATATGATAACAACCATTTTCAACAATCATCATCATTTTTTATATAGAACTTATTCACCTTCCATTGTGATTTATCACATGAACAAACATCATAATCATCATCATGATCAACTAACCTTGTTCTTCCCCTCTCACAATCACAACACCATTGAAATTCTGGTATCAGATATGAGATGACGAAGGAGATGTCATGAAACTAATATCTGAACAATTACCAAAATGTGAACAAGATAAAATGCAATTAACAGATGTAAAGAGACACAAGCAATTGTTAATCCAGTTCGGTGCAAACACACCTACGTCTGGGGGCTACCAAGTCAGGAAGGAAATTCACTAAACATAATTAGTTTGAAGATTCTCAGCAAACTCTCTCTAGTTTACAATCTTTGCACCTAATCTCTACCCGTGTAATTTCTATCTAAGACACTCTCAGATAAGAGCCACCTTTCACTCCCCATCAATCACAACAGTGATAGAAACAAAATATTAAAAATTAGAAGACACACTTCAAGGACAACACTTAATTTTGCTTAAAAGCTTCAATCAAGAACAATGCACTCGTGCTTAAAAGCTTAGAGCAGACAACTTACAACTCAAAGAACTCAGTCCAATTCACACATCAAAGTGACGAGTGAATGGCTCACAAATAACAATAACACAAGAAGGTAAAACCATATTCCTTAAGCAATGCACACTCACAACCCTAGCTTCTCTTTTCTTCTAATAAGATTGTAAAGTCTTTATATAGAAACACCTTGAATGGGCTTCGGAAGTAGCAAAAACTAATTTTGATTTGATAAAATCAAATTACATAATTCTTCAAATTGTTTCATAATTAACGTCATAGAAACAGAATCAAATCAACCTTCAAATCTTCTCAATATTTTCTGCACTAAAATAGAACAAAAGATTCCACAATACTCCACGAATTATCCACCAGAAGCTCTTTTGTTTAAAGAAGATCTCCATGTTGATTTTTGTAACATCATTTTCTACCCCACAATTATCATGGCAAAATTACACAGATATCAGAGTAAAATTATTAAATTTCATAAAAGCCATCAAAAGGGCGTATATTTCCCAAATCAAAAAATTCGGTCAAGGCTCCGTAACCAACGGGTTTTCTCAAAATAATCAATTCACACAAAGCAGCGGAACTCAAAGGCATAGATCAAGGTTTCCTCATCAGGGAAAATAAGAAAAATAACAAAACAGTATATAGTTTAACTCAAAAGAACCCAACCCGATGTTACATATCAGAGCAAGACCCTCTAAGCTAACCAAAAGGCTAAAAACTCAAAACTTCAAAAATACTCCTCGACGACGACCACGGCTAAACTTGGTCATCTGCACGTTACCCACGTGGAGGTAACATTCAAACAAGCAGGGTGAGTAAAACAATTCATAATAACCAATGTATAAAAATCAACATATAACACCGTCATATTCATATTCAACACATTCATATCCTTCAATAGGCCTCAAAGGCCACAACATTATAATTTATACAAAAAGGCTCATAAATGCAAATGCAACATCGACTCAATGCATGTGGTACCCATCATCACAGCGCGATGGACACTGGGCCATCAACCTTCTATAGATCCCCATCAATAGGATCGATTCTACTAGAGAACCGAAACACATCAAAACACTTCACATCCACATAATGGGATTGAAGCCAAAGTAATCGAGATCTTGAAACGAAGTCCGGATGCACATGAATGCATGATGCACACGTCACAAATCATCCTCATATAACAGCATAAGTGCATCATCATTCATCATATTCATCATCATGTCAATCATCATCATAGCTCATATCATCATATAAATTCTCAAAGTCATGATAATATCATCATATTAAGTTATATAAATCATCATGTCATCATGTATACATCACATAAAACTCACAGTCACACTCATGTCAATGCATCACAGAAATCACAGAATAAAACATCAAGGCATCACTACACACGATCAACATTCGCAAAACTCTACTATATTCATTGGCATGTTCGCTAGGCGAGTCTACGGCGAGTTTCTTCGCTAGGCAAGTCTGGGAACAACATTGTTCGCTAGGCAAAGCTTTCTTCGCTAGGCGAACTGTGCGATGACAGCAAATTCTGCTACGTACCAGAACTGATTTCTACCCAAAAGGCCCTACGATTCACTTACCCAATGCCCCCAAAACATCCCTAAATCATCCCTAACGTGCTACGATGATAAAGGCACAAAACCTACGGTTTATTAGGCCAATCCCTGAACATATTTATGTCCTAAATCACAATTTCCCTACAATTACCCTGTAGGTATTTGAGTTACTCACATTCAAATATTCATATTCCTTCAGGGTCAGACACATAACAATTCATGGTTTTGGCCACGAAGGCCTAAGGTTTCCCTTTCCCACATTATGCTCTACTGTCAGGAATACTTACCACAACACCGAACATCAGAGTTCCCACAACTGGATTTAGGCCATGAAGGCCATGGATCACTTGTTCTCATATCCTTCTAATATTCCTTAACCCAAATAAATCCCCACGGTCAAATCTCAATAATAGATTTAGGCCACGAAGGCCAAAATCCCTTTTTCTCATAATTCTCCATAAAACCCTTAAATCAACCATAATCACATCGAAATCTACACATAGGAAATCATAGAAAGCTATACTCCCCATACCTTAAATGTTGATTCAAAGCCTTCACGAATCTGTCAGGGAATCTTTCAATGCTCCCGCCTCCAATTTCCTCTTCAGAGCTCTCTGGCCTCAATTCTTCACGGTTAACACAAATGAATCCTAAAAACCCTTCAGAACTCTCTTTTTGTTAAACCTAGACTTGGGCCAAATAATTGGGCTTTCTCCATTATACCCTCACTTACTCCTCTCAATTGTCCCAATTACCCTTCTTTCACTATTATTTATTTTAATTCATAATAATACTAATAAATTAATATTATGTACTATCAATTAAATAAATAACCCACAAATTGCATAATTCTCAATAATTCCACAAAACACCGAAAATCATCGGAAACTCCTAAAATGCAAATATTCTCAATTAAATAAATTAATTAAAATATTCCGATTAAAATTAGGGTGTTACAACTCTCCCCCACTTAAAAGAATTTTCGTCCTCGAAAATTACCTTAAGAAAATAGAGTCGGATACGACTCCTTCATATGATCTTCACGTTCCTAAGTCCAACTTTCTCCAGCTGGTCCTCCCCACAGTACCTTCAACAAGGCAATCTCTTTACCTTGCAGCTACTTCACTTCTCATTCATCAATCCAAACAGGCAACGCCTCTACAGTCAAATCATCTCTCACTTGTACATCATCCATCTGAATCACATGTGATGGATCTAGAATGTACTTCCTCAACTAGGATACATGAAACACATCATGTAAATTCCCAAGCGACGACGGTAAAGCAATCCGATATGCTACTTCCCCAACCTTCTGTGAAATCTGATACGGACCAACAAAGTGCGATGTTAGCTTTCGAGACTTCAAAGTTAGGCCAACACCAATCACTGGTGTAACTCTCAAAAACACGTGATCTCCCTCTTGGAATTCAAGTGCTTTTCTCCTCTTATCATGGTAACTCCTTTGACGACTCTGCGATGCTTTCATCTTTTCTTGGATCCTTTTGATATTTTCAGTCGTCTCTTGCATAATCTCAGGTCCGAGTACAACACTCTCGCCTGATTCATACTAACACAGTGGAGTCCTACACCTCCTTCCACAAAAAGCCTCATACAGTGCCATTCCGATACTAGAATGATAACTATTATTGTAGGTAAATTCAATCAATGACAAATGACTATCCCACGATCCACCTTGATCCAACACACAAGCTCTAAGAAAATCCTCTAAAGACTGGATAGTTCTCTCTGTCTATCCATTCGTCTGCGGATGATAGGTAGAACTCAACCTTAACTTAGTACCCAAAGTTGTCTACAAATTCTCCCAAAACCTCGATGTAAATCTTGGATCTCTATCAGACACAATACTCGACGGAACACCATGCAACTTCACAATTTGATCAATATATAACTCGGCAAGCTTCTACAATGAATAATTGATCCTCATCGGTATAAAATGAGTCGATTTGTTTAATCTATCAACAATCACCCAAATCGAATCATATCCCTTCAAAGTCTTTGGCTAACTTGTCACAAAATCCATAGAAATGCTATCCCATTTCCATTCCGGAATACTCAACAGTTGCATCAGACCCGACGGTCTCTGATTTTCAATCTTCGACTTCTGACAAGTCAAACAAGCATAGACAAATTCTGTAATTTCCTTCTTCATACTCAGCCACCAAAACAACTTCTTCAAGTCTTGATACATCTTTGTGGCACCAAGATGAATACTCAACCCGCTTCTGTGACCTTCTTCAAGAATGCCCTTCTTGATTTCTGGCACATCGGGAACACACACTCTATCTCTGAACCTCATCACACCATTCTCATCAATCTAAAAATCACCTCCGTTACCTTGATTGATTAACGTGAGACGATCCACCAAACTCAAATCAGACTTCTGACCTTCTCTGATCTCTTAGAGAATACCACTAGTCAACTTCAGCATACCCAACTTCAGACTGTTAGGAGTCCCTTCACAAACCAAACTCATATCTCTGAATTTCTCAATCAGTTCTAACTCTCGAACCATAAGCATTGACATATGCAAGCACTTCCTACTCAACGCATCAACTACAACATTAGCCTTACTAGGATGGTAACTCAATTCAAAATCATAGTCCTTCAGAAGTTCAAGCCATCTTCCCTGCCTCATATTCAACTCTTTCTAATCGAACAAATACTTCAGACTCTTGTGATCACTGAACACTTCGAATCTGGATCCAAAAAGATAATGTCTCCAAATCTTCAACACAAACACCACAGCGGCCAACTCTAAGTCATGCGTAGGATAATTCTTTTCATGAATCTTGAATTGTCTGGAGGCATAAGCAAACACCTGACCATTCTGCATCAACACGCCTCCAAGACCTATCTTCGACGCATCACAATACACAACAAAAGACTCACTCGGATTTGGCAAAATCAACACTGTAAGTGCTTCTGATTGGATGCATTTTGTGGCAAAACATTAGAGTGTGTATGGATGTCATAGCTAATGATGCGACACACAATATGCAGGGCAAGTAGTAAGTTGAGTTGGATGTCATACTGGATGTCATGACACTGATCGTATGACATCAGTCGCGCAGGTTTATTTTTCTAGTATTCTGAACGAGGAAGCTCAGGCTAGAATTCAGGAAACATTTTAGAAGCCCTGGCGAAATTAAATGTACCTGACCAAAGTGGTAAGTGCAACGTTTTGTAGAGAGGTTTGGGTAAATCTAATTTATGCATCAAGGCCCAAAGCAGGTCTGCTATTATAAATAGAAAAAGGATCATTCCTAAAGGGTAGATGTAACACCCATTTTAATTATCTAGTCTTTTTCGCTGCTACTTTGTTTTCGGTGTGCCTTCTGTGGGGGTGTGTTTGAGTGCGTGGGGGGTGCCCTTAAGTTTGGAGATTAGTTGCCAAACTTTGGACCTTGATATTAATAATATAATTATTGGTGATAATAATTTAATAAATAATGGTAATATTATTATTAATATTATTATTAGTATTAATTATTATTATTATTATTATTATTATTATTATTAAGTAAATAAGAGGAATTTAGATTTTGGGGGTATTAGGGGCTGTTTGGGAAAGAAAGAAGGGAAGAGGAAAATAACACGATAGAAGGAGAAGGGAGAACACAGTGATGTATTGTTGTGATTTTAATCGTTGCTGTTAAGATAGGTTTGTTGCATGTGGTTGTAGAACGATTGTTTGGATGATTTGGGGTTTTCAGATAGTTCACCATTTTTAAGCCAAAAATGAATTAATCAGTAGAGCTGAGGTTTTATCGATGGAATCTAGAATAGATTATGTAGCTAAGTCGTGGAATGTTGAACTA
This sequence comes from Lathyrus sativus, assembly GCA_963859935.3. Lineage (NCBI taxonomy): Eukaryota > Viridiplantae > Streptophyta > Magnoliopsida > Fabales > Fabaceae > Lathyrus > Lathyrus sativus. The sequence continues at coordinate 275,139,952 of OZ012739.1, forward strand.
GTGCTATGGGAACTGGTTTGAGTGAATCAGATGATTTCAGAGAGTTTTTCTGATTCTGAACAGTGGGGTTTTTGTGAAGTCGCAGACATTCGCCATCACTTTCGCTAGGCGAGCGAGTAGCGAACATTCGTTTCCCAACTTATCATCGATCCTAATAATTCCCAATTTCTAAGCGGATTCTATCCTCTTTCCGATTATAATAATAATCAACAAGCGCAATTGATATTATACGATACACGTTCCTAATTTCTGAATTAAGCAAACAGATAAAATAGTAACCGTGAATTAAGCAAACACGAGAAACATACGCGGATTAAGCAACCGCAATTAAAGTATAAGAACATGCAATCATCGAAATAAATCAATCATCCCTAAGATAAATCGAATTAAGCAAACAAAATATCATAGAGAAGAATTGAAAGGAAATAGATTTTATTGGAAATTAAAAGAACCTCAAAGTGTTGGCGGGAACCGATTACAGCAGATTAATCCGAAGGAATTAGTTCCTCATAATTCATACAAAGCTCCAACCAATCTTTCATGAATAGTGACTAGGATATTGTAAACGAGGTTTCCCCTCAAAATAAAACAATGGATTCAGTTCATAACCCAACTGGGTCAAAAACATAACCCAGGCCCAAAACAAGATCAAAACAAAAACATAATTCTAATGCTGTAACTTGAAACGAAATTTTGGAATTTTGAGCTCCGAATCTGACTTTGACTCCAACATGAAACTCGTAGCTCTCTCTCTTAGCTTTCTGGCGATTTTTAGAACGCCTCAAACGGATTCCCGGAACTCCAGTTATGATCGTTTCCGTGCAGACTGCTAAAGCTGAAAAATAGTTGCGATAATTAAATTAAACCAAAAATAAAATAAAATAAGAAAACATAATAAAATATAATAATAAACAAAATAAAATAAAGAAATGCCTAAGTAAAAATGTAGGAGAATGTGCATAAATATGCACTGATCAAATTCCCCCGGACTTGAACTCTTGCACTCCGAGCAAAATTAAAACAAAACAAGGGAAGCACACACACATCAACAGATACTCATTCCAGGCTGTAAGTCTTATTCGATTAAGTTTTCATCGATAGGTACTAATCTTACACACTAAGGATATCGTAGGAACACTAATCCACAATTGTGCAGACATAAACCTCCTGAATATACAAATCAACTTGAATCATGTTATTATGTTGAAGCCTAACTTACTCTTTCTCCTTTTTGCTCCTTTTCATTCAGGCGCAATCACATTAAGTCCTTTATCTATTCACACACATGGTAACTGAGCTTGTTAGTGACTATGATCCATTTTTTTTCAACAATTTAGAATTAAACATTTTTTTGTCTTTTCTTTTTTTCTTTTTCACTTTTTGTCCTTCTATTTTTCTTCTTTTTTTTTTTCCTTCTTATTAAGCACATGATCATTCACTTATTTGCATCACCTCAACTACTTAGCATGTGATTTCTAGATGGTGCTAAATGATAGATAAACTACTTAAAAGCTATTAGAGGACGAGAACTCAAGACTATGCCATAACAAGTATCTAACTCGACTTCCATATTTGGGAGACTCAAGGTGTTAAAACGATATCGATCTTATGAATTGTTCCCAAATCTCTGCAAACTAATCCCAAATTAGACTATAGCCCAAAACTTTCAAAAAGATGCAAATTTTTTTTATATTTTTATTATTATAACTGAAAACAAAACAAAACAAAATATAAAGCAAAGGTTTCCCTCCCCCAGACTTAAAACAAGCATTGTCCTCAATGAAAGGACATAAATATAAAATAAGAGTGAGGGAAAGGAAAGAACACACCCGACGAGTCAAGGTGGATAAGTGATCACATATGCATCCTTTCCCAAAGAAAGATTTCCTGCAGTCTCCTCTTCCAAAGTGGAGAGTAACTTTGGATAGCATCCATCGCCCTTAAAATTTGTATTAGTGCCTTCACCTTTTATTCCAGGATCAAATAAGAATCTTCGATAAATAAAAGTATCGAATGGGAACGTGAATTTGATATCCTTTTCCACAACATCAGAGATCAATGGGTTAAGGGGTTGCTTCACTGCTTTTCTTCCCACTTCCATCGAGGTCCATCCAATTCCCTTCTTAGGTTTCTTCAAAACCTGTAAAGGTTTATTATCTTCATCAAAATCAAGGTTAGAAGAAATTATAACTGAAAGCTTTTTATCCATATCTGAATAAGCATAATTCAGATTGGTATGAATTGGTTTAAGCTCCAAGGGGGGAGGTTGTTCAATGGATGGTGAGGTTGGGGCATCCGTGATGTTAAGATTTTTAGCTACATAAATAACTTCATCTGCATAAAAAATATCACCCTGTACGGCAGCATTAATCTCAGCACAAACAGAGCAAATGTTAGTGTCGGTACATGAATCACAAGAGTAAGTATCGTCAAAATCTGCTAATGATGGAAAATCAAAATACAATTCAGAATAAGTATCATCAACTAAATTAGAAGGAAACTCTTTTGGATTCACTAGTGTTTGGCCAGATGGTTGGTTTGAATCTTGAGCTTGCTGCATGACATTCACTATAGTGGCAAGCTGTTCAATCTGTGTCTGCAAAGCTTGAACACTTGAATCTGTTTGTTGCTGAAACTGAAGATCATTTATAGCCATTTGCTTGACAAGGTCCTCTAGTGAAGGTTCAGAAGGTGTAGAACACACAATTTGGAATTCATTCATATGCTTATTCGGATCCTCACCTGCAAGTCCATTAAACCTTGACAACAAGTGTATTAAACCAGATTCCGATTCGAAAGGAACAACAACATCATCATATTCAATACACAAGCTATTATAATTTACATCAGGGGCAACTAATTGTCTTAAGGTTCTATTATCAGTCATTTCAAAATCAAGTTCAGTATCTGAAGCAAACAAGTTATGCAAATAGTCAGACTCAGACTCAGACTCAAACACAATGATGGAAAACAATTAATTAAATTTCAAAAAAATAAAATAATACCAGAATTAAACTAATTAAGCAAAATAACAATTATGAGAATTTTTTCAATTATTTTCGACTCTATGAAAACAGTAAAAAATTCATTAAAAATAGAAAAAAAGGATTTTTTGGCGATTCTGAGGGTGGATTCCAAGTATTAATACTTGGACTAATGACCGGACGACTTTTCTGCTTCTCGTAGGCAAACAGTTTTACGATCGGACACAATTTTTCCAAAAACAGATTTTTTAACGATTTGGACTGTAAAACGCGAATTGGACGAAACCGCGAGGAAACTAAGGTCTAGACTCGAGGATACTAACTAACCCTATGACTCTAAAATTTATTAATAACGACAAGAATCCCCAGCAACGGCGCCAATTTGATCCGCTGTCGCTCGCGGATCAAAAACGAGTTTGTTGTAAGAAACTGCAGTAGAGCGACAGTGACTCGGAATATCGTCTCACAAGGATTCTTGCAGGAATAATCAAATACAGTAACGAAATATGGGGGGTTTTGATTAAGATAAAATAAACGAAAAATAAGAGATTAGAAAAAGTGATTGTAGTAATGAGTTGAAACGGCTAATCTACTGTTTTCGTTTCCCAACTTATCATCGATCCTAATAATTCCCAATTCCTAAGTGGATTCTATCCTATTTCTGATTATAATAATAATCAACAAGCGCAATTGATATTATACGATACACGTTCCTAATTTCTGAATTAAGCAAACATATAAAATAGTAACTGTGAATTAAGCAAACACGAGAAACATACGCGGATTAAGCAATCGCGATTAAAGTATAAGAACATGCAATCATCAAAATAAATCAATCATCCCTAAGATAAATCGAATTAAGCAAACAAAATATCATAGAGAAGAATTGAAAGGAAATAGATTTTATTGAAAATTAAAAGAACCTCAAAGTGTTGGCGGGAACCGATTACAGCAGATTAATCCGAAGGAATTAGTTCTCCATAATTCATACAAAGCTCCAACCAATCTTTCGTGAATAGTGAATAGGATACTGTAAACGAGGTTTCCCCTCAAAATAAAACAATGGATTCAGTTCATAACCCAACTGGGTCAAAAATATAACCCAGGCCCAAAACAAGATCAAAACTAAAACAGAATTCTAATGCTGTAACTTGAAACGAAATTCTAGAATTTTGAGCTCCGAATCTGACTTCGACTCCAACATGAAAGTCGTAGCTCTCTCTCTTAGCTTTCTGGCGATTTTTAGAACGCCTCCAACTGATTCCCGGAACTCCAGTTATGATCATTTCTCTAATAAAGCTGAAAAATAGTTGCGATAATTAAATTAAACCAAAAATAAAATAAAATAAGAAAACATAATAAAATATAATAATAAACAAAATAAAATAAAGAAATGCCTAAGTAAAAATGTAGGAGAATGTGCATAAATATGCACTGATCAAGTTCGCTGGGCGAGCGAGTAGCGAGCATTCGCCGATGCTTCGCTAGGCGAGTGAGCCAGCGAGCATGACAGTAGTTTGTGTTTTTGGTGTTGTTTTGATCTGTTCTCTTGTGTTATGGGACCCTTGTTGGTCATGATTAAAGATAAGATTGGTGTTTAACAGTTAATAGTGTATGTGTGGTGTTGGAATGTGATTTCCGTGTTAATCGTTTTATTAGAGTAATTAAATCGGTGTATGTTATTATGTATTAATGTGGTGATGTGTGAAATATGTATGTGCGATTATAAAATGTGATCAGGAGGATCGCGTGCACCTTGTGTGCTTGGATTGTTGTTGTGCATTGGTGTCGTGCATATCATGATATTTTGGTGGGGTTGAATCATGTCTCTGATGGAGCGTAAGTGATTCACCCGTACTCCTTTGTGGAGAATGGTGGGGTTGAATCGTTGCTCGGATGGAGTGTATGTGATTCACCCTTACTCCTATGTGGAGAATGGTGGGATTGATCGTTGCTCAGGAGGAGTGCATGCGATCCATCTGTACTCCTGTGTGGAGAATGTTGGGGATAAATCATTGCCATTGATGGGTGTATGTGATCTATCTTGTGCTCCCTTGTGGAGGGTTGATGGCCCGGTGTCCATCGGTGTTATTGAGTTGGTACCGCATATCATGGTGTTGAGTTGCATATGTTTGCATTGTCTTGAGTGTTGTGTTGGTTTTGGACAGTAGGTCCGGGTTAAAGTATGTTGAATGATATTCATATGATTTCTACCTTTTATTCTTGTAAATTATTACCGCTATATTTTGATCGTGATTTCTCACCCCTTTTGTTGTTGTTATGGTCTGTGCTTCTTCGGAAGTACAGATAATCCAGGTGCGTAGCTAGCTTGGATAGTGGCGAGTCGAGTCGTAGGGATGCTCTGATACGTAACATGGGGCTTTGGGAGTTTATTTTTTTCTGATGATTTTGTTTTACTCTGTGGCGTATCATGTTTTGTTGGAACCTTTGGTGAATATTGTGTATATTTTGGGAGGATGGGCGAATATGATGTATATATGTATATATGATATTTCTGCTGTTTACTGTTGAAAACCGTTTAATGAAGTGTTTTGTTGAGTTTCTTTTGTGATATCCCGCTTTGGTGTGGTAAATCTGATAATTGCTTGATTTAATTGCTATTTATTTTATTTTATTTTAATTTCGGGGAGCGGGGTGTTACAAGTTGGTATCAGAACAGGTCGGTCCGTCCGGCCAGTGTTGTAGTTGAGTCTGTCTGTAGGATAGCATTTGCATATCTGTTAACCTAGCGTTGTTGTTGTTGTTGAGCAGTATGGCGGGAAGGAATGATGATGCGTTGGTTGCGGCTATGCAAGCGATGTCGCATGTGGTTTCTAATCAGAACCAAGCTGCGGGTGCGTAATTCAGGGATTTGGCGCAGTTTCGGAGTAACAAGCCGCCGACGTTTCAAGGAGGAATTTTGGATCCTGAAGCTGCACAGAAGTGGCTGAAAGCAATTGAGAAGATCTTCAGGATGATGGGTTGTAGCGATGAGCAAAAGGTGAGGTTTGGTACCCACATGCTGGAAGGAGAGGCTGAGGCTTGGTGGGACAACAGTCTCCAAAGATTGTAGATTGCATGGACTGCGATTACTTGGGATGTGGTTCGAACTGGTTTTCTGGAAAAGTATTTTCCGGATGATATACGAAGTGCTAAGGAGATAGAGTTTCTAGAGCTGAAGCAGGGCAATATGATGGTGGCTGAGTATGCTGCTAAGTTTGAAGAGCTGGTGCAGTATTGTCCTCATTACAATACTGACGGGGCGATGACCTCCAAGTGTTTGAAGTTTGAGAATGGGCTGCGTCCGGAAGTTAAGATGGGGATCGCTTGTCAGAAGATCAGGGATTATCCTGAGCTGATAAGCCGGAGCAGAATTTATGATAATGATAACCGTGATAGGATTGAACATTACAAGGCTGCAAATGACCGTAAGGGTAAGCAGAGGTTTGGTGGTACTCCTTACAGTGTTCCTGCTGATAAGAGGAAGTTGAAGGCTGCTGCTGATAAGAAGCCCAGAGAAGGGAGAGCGTCTGCTGGTGGGAAGTGTTACCGGTGCGGTGGTGCAGGTCATCGTGCCAATGATTGTCCTCATGAGATAAAGAAGTGTTTTAAGTGTGGTAAGACGGGCCATGTGATAGCTGATTGTTGGGCTGCTATGCCTACCTGTTATAATTATGGTGAGAAGGGTCATATCAGTACACATTGAGAGAAGCTGAAGCCGTCTCAGGTGTCTCAGACCAGTGGTAAAGTGTTTGCGGTGGTGGGAACTCAAGCTGCCAGTGAGGAGCGATCTATCCAAGGTACTTGTTTCATCAATAATGTTCCCTTGTCTGCTATTATTGATACAGGTGCAACCCACTCTTTCATCTCTGTTGATTGTGTCAACAGGTTAGGATTGGTGCCGACTACTCTAGAGCGGCGGATGACTATTGAGACTCCCTCTATTAGTTCAGTGACTACTTCTTTGGTATGTTTGAAGTGTCCACTGACTATTTTTGGTAGAGATTTTGGAGTAGATCTAATTTTCTTACACCTTGGTAAGTTGGATGTTATTCTGGGTATGAACTGGTTGGAGTTCAACCGAGTCTACATTGATTATTTTCAGAAGGTGTTGTTATTTCTTACGCCAGAAGAAGAAGCATTGGTGTATTCTTTGTCTAGTAAGGAATTGAGGATCTTGTTGGAGGACGAAGCTAAAATCTTTGCTTTATTTGCATCATTAGCTGTTGACGGGAAAGCGTCACTGAAGGAGTTGGCGGTGGTGAATGAATTTCCGGAAGTGCTTCCTGATGATATTACAGAATTACCTCCGAAGAGAGAAGTTGAGTTTAGCATTGATCTTGTACCTGGTACAAGGCCTATATCTATGGCGCCGTACAGGATATCGGCAGTTGAACTGGCTGAATTGAAATCTCAGGTTGGAGAATTATTGGATAGAAAGTTTATCAGGCCGAGTGTGTCACCGTGGGGAGCTCCAGTACTGTTGGTGAAGAAGAAGGATGGTAGTATACGTCTATGCATCGATTAACGTCAGTTGAATAAAGTGACCATTAAGAACAAATATCCTCTTCCAAGGATTGATGATTTGATGAATCAGTTGGTGGGAGCTTGGGTGTTCAGTAAGATTGACTCGAGGTCGGGTTACCATAAGATCAGAGTGAAGGAAGGTGATATTCAGAAGACCACATTTAGAACTCGATATGGACATTACGAATATGCGGTAATGCCTTTTAAAGTGTTGAATGCGCCGGGAGTGTTCATGGATTATATGAACTGAATCATCCATTCTTATTTGGATCAGTTTATTGTTGTGTTCATTGACGATATACTGATTTATTCTAAGTCTGAGGAAGAGCATGCAGGACATTTGAGAATTGCTTTGCAGGTGCTGATGGATAATAAGTTGTTTGCGAAACTGTCTAAGTGTGACTTCTGGTTGAAGACAGTGAGTTTCTTGGGCCATGTCATATCTAGTGATGGTATATCGGTAGATCCATCAAAGTTGAGTGCAGTGTTGCAGTGGGAACCGCCGAAGACAGCGACAGAAGTTAGAAGCTTTTTGGGCTTGGCAGGTTACTATCGAAGGTTTTTCTAATTTGGCATTGTCGTTGACTCCGTTGACAAGAAAGAACTATGTTTTTATGTGGGATGCCGCTTGTGAAGAGAGCTTTGTAGAATTGAAAAAGAGATTGACTAAGGCACCGGTGTTAGTGTTTCCGACTCCAAGCGAACCATTTGTGGTGTACTGTGATGCGTCTAAGATGGGATTAGGTGGAGTTCTTATGCAGAATGGTAAGGTGGTGGCGTATGCTTCGCGGCAACTAAGGGTGCATGAACGGAATTACCCTACTCATGATCTTGAATTGGCCGCGGTAGTTTTTGTGTTAAAGATCTGGAGGCACTATTTGTATGGTTCGAGGTTTGAGGTGTTCAGCGACCTTAAAAGTCTGAAGTATCTGTTTGATCAGAAGGAGCTAAATATGAGACAGAGAAGATGGTTGGAATTCTTGAAGGATTATGATTTCAACTTAAGTTATCATCCAGGAAAGGCAAATGTAGTAGCAGATGCTTTGAGCAGAAAAGCAATTCATGTGTCGGCAAGGATGGTGAAGGAAATGGAACTTATTGAGCAGTTTAGAGATTTGAGCATGGTTTGTGAGACTGCGACATATTGCGTGATGTTGGGCAAGTTGCAAGTGAACAACGATTTCTTGGATATGATCAAAGAGAACCAAAAGCTAGATGTAAGGATAATGGATTTGATGTTGGGAGTAGGAAGTGACTCCGATAGTGATTTTAAGTTGGATAGCACAAGTGTGCTGAGATTCCGAGGCAGGATTTGTGTGCCGGATAATGACGAGCTGAAGAAGTCAATTCTGAGTGAAGGACATTGTAGTAGTTTGAGTATTCATCCGGGAGCTACGAAGATGTATCATGATTTAAGGAAGATATTTTGGTGGTCAGGTATGAAAAGGGATATAACTCAGTTTGTTTACGCCTGTTTGACGTGTCAGAAATCGAAGGTGGAACATCAGAGACCCTCTGGATTTATGCAACCATTGGAAATTCCGGTTTGGAAGTGGGATCGTATCGCTATGGATTTTGTTACAGGGTTGCCGATCACGACAAGAGGATTTGATGCTATTTGGGTGATTGTGGATCGGCTTACAAAGTCTGCACATTTTGTGTCGATTAATATTAGTTTTCCGTTGGAGAAGCTGGTAGAGATTTATATTCGGGTGATTGTGAAGCTGCATGGTGTGCCGTCGAGTATCGTGTCGGATAGGGATCCGAGGTTTACTTTAGAATTTTGGAAGAGTTTGCAGGAAGCTTTGGGTACTAAGTTGAAGTTGAGTTCAACTTATCATCCACAAACTGATGGACAGTCAGAGATGACTATTAAGAAGTTGGAGGATTTGCTGAGGGCTTGTGTGTTGGAGAAAGGTGGTGCATGGGATACTCATTTACCATTAATCCAGTTCACGTACAACAACAGTTACCATTCTAGTATCAGGATGGCACTTTTTGAGGCTTTATATGGTAGAAGGTGCAGAACTCCTCTGTGTTGGTATGAGACGGGTGAGAATGTAGTATTGGGACCAGAGATTATGCATCAGACTTCTGAGACAATTCAGATGATTCGTGAGAAAATGAAAGTTTCTCAGGATAGGCAGAAGAGTTATCATGATAACTGGAGAAAAGAGCTGGAATTCAGTGAAGGTGATCACGTATTCCTGAGAGTTAACCCAGTGACTGGTGTGGGTCGTGCGTTGAAATCCAAGAAGCTGGATCCGAAGTTTATTGGGTCGTATCAGATTTTGCAGAGAATTAGTGTTGTGGCTTATAGGATGGCGTTGCCGCCTGAGCTTTCGAATTTGCATGACGTGTTTCATGTGTCGCAACTTCGGAAGTATGTGACAGACCCATCTCATGTGATTCAGAGAGATGAAGTGCAAGTCCGGGAGAATCTTGTCGTTGAGACGATGCCGTTGAGGATTGAAGATCGTAAGATGAAGCAACTCGGAGGGAAGGAGATATCCTTAGTGAAAGTGGTTTGGGGAGGTGCTGCAAGAGCCAGTGTGACCTGGGAATTGGAAAGCAGGATGCGGAATGCGTATGTAGAATTGTTTCCATAAGGTAATTTTCGAGGACGAAAATAATTAAAGTTTGGGAGAGTTGTAACACCCATTTTAATTATCTAGTCTTTTTCGGTGCTATTTTTTTTTCGGTGTGCCTTCTGCGGGGGTGTGTTTGAATGCGTGGGGGCGCCCTTAAGTTTGGAGATTAGTTGCCAAACTTTGGACCTTGATATTAATAATATAATTATTAGTGATAATAATTTAATAAATAATGGTAATATTATTATTATTATTATTATTGTTATTTATTATTAATTATTATAATTATTAATATTATTATTATTATTAAGTATATAAGAGGAATTTGGATTTGGGGGGTATTAGGGGTTGTTTGGGAAAGAAAGAAGGGAAGAGGAAAATAACACGATAGAAGGAGAAGGGAGAACACGGTGAGGAAAGAAGAAGAGGAAGCACGATCAAGTGGAGAAAAAGGAGGAGGAAGAAGGCTAGGATCATCATTCTTCGAATTCTTCTTCAATCTGATCGAGTTATCGAGGTAAGGGGGGAGAAACGAGTCAAAATTAGTATGTTTGCATGAATGTTGGGTAGAAGGGATTTTCCCCAATCCCGTAGGAATTGATGAGAATGTTTGATGTATTGTTGTGATTTTAATCGTTGCTGGTAAGATAGGTTTGTTGCATGTGGTTGTAGAATGATTGTTTGGATGATTTGGGGTTTTCGGGTAGTTCACCATTTTTAAGCCGAAAATGAGTTAACCACTAGAGCTGAGGTTTTATCGGGTGGAATCTAGAATATATTATGTAGCTAAGTCGTGGAATGTTGAACTAGTGCTGTGGGAACTGGTTTGAGTGAAATCGGATGATTTCGGAGAGTTTTGCGGATTCTGAACAGTGGGGTTTTTGTGAAGTCGCAGACATTCGCCAGCACTTTCGCTAGGCGAGCGAGTAGCGAACATTTGCTGATGCTTTGCTAGGAAAACTGGGTAGCGAGTGCTTCCAGTAGCCACTTGTTGTACCCCAAAATTTGACCAACCTCTCTGGCTTATGTTTTATTTTCATCTGCACCAGCATATTGCGTAAAAAAAATTTTACATGGCATATCATTTACAGGGATCAGGAAAATGCGTATAAAAAAAAAGAGTATGATGTATGTAGGCCTCATCAAAAAATTTTTGGGCTCAAATCATCAGAGGCAGGGAATATTTTTCAGATAAAGAATAAAGAGGTCATTTTCTTAGAGAAAAAATAAAAAAATCAAAACAATGCACATGGTGGGGTTTGAACCCACCACCTTTTGATCTACAACCTCTCATCTTTACCACCCAGCCAAGCGCGCGTTTGTGAATAACAAAGGAAGGGAAAAGTATATATTTTAAGATTTGAAAGCAAGGGCGCTCAGAATAAAAATGGGGTGGATTTTGTCTCCACCAGGATTCGAACCAAGGATCCAACACATAACACACGCTTGACTTAACCACTGGGGTGGCGATACATCCGTTGATTATCCCACCCCAGATTTCCTAAGTACCTTGTTTTCAATTCAAATGGCTGGGCAAAGTTTGAGTAAAATGGCCATGCGTGAGGGAGGAAAGGTTGAACAGAACTCAACCATTTTCAACGAAGTAAAAACCAATCCTGTCCGTTTCTTCGCAAGGATTAATTTGGCGCACTTAGTTTTCATGTTTGAAGTGGGAATTTCAAATTACTAACAAAATTGCAAGATGGAGCCAATTGGTTTTTCATGAAGAAGCTAGTACTGAATCTTGCCATTTCGAGGCCAACCACAAAGGGTACTTGCTCTGGGCGTTTTTGAATCCATTGCCAATCCGGGAAAGGGCAAGCAGCCTCTACACTGGCCTGCTGCAGCCCTAGTTTGTCCCTACCTCTCCACTCCAACAAAAAGCAACAAGACAAAACTCAGCAAAGATTTTTGAACTGGAACTGGGATATAAAAGGTTAAAGGGTGTAGGAAACCCTAGCGGCCAGAGTGTTTTCGGAGGCGAATGAGCAGAAGGAGTCTTGAGTTTTCTCTGGGACTTTGTTCTCTCTAAAGATTTCGTGGGCTGCCTCAAGAAGGGAAAAGAGTTGAGTTCTGCTCAAAGAAGGTTTATTTTTTTTGAGGTTGCAAGCTGTTTGTTCTTATTGAAAGTGCTGCAAGAGGTGAGTATCATGAACTTCCTGGTTTCATTTGCATCATTGGTTGTAGGCATCGAGTATGTTCTTATCTTGAAGTTCACTAACTTTTGAGTGAGATTGTGCCATGTTGGTTACTGTGTGAATCATGTTTTCTTTCTTTGCTTGAAGTGGTTTGACTTAGTCACAAAGGTATGATTCTTGTTGTTTGTTTTATGTTTGGTATGAAAATATGTACATGTGTGTGGTAATGTTATTGTTATGACAAAATAGGGAGCTGTTGTGTTCTAATGAAGGTTTGTGTTCAGGTTGTCCAAGTCAGTTAGGTTTTGGTTAATGGTTGTTATATTTGCCTCTGTTGCTTTAAATCTTGTTTGAGGTCAGCCTGGATCTATGCTGGTTGGATTTTTGAATAACATTGTTGTGGGTTTGGCTGTCTGACCTGAGTTTGGAGTTGGTGTTGGTGTTTGAGTTCATGATGGATAGGTCATCAGTGGACTGTTAGGCTTGTTGTTAAGTTGTTGTGAGATGAGGTTTCCATTTCCTTTTCCTCTGATAGCTGGCTCTGAGGGGAAAAAGAGTTTTTTCTCTTGTTTAGGTTTTTTGAGTTGGCAGTCTTTAGGGCTAGACTTAACTGTGGTTGTGTATCTCAGTTTGACTCAGAACTTTGATGAAGGTATCTGTTTGGGGCTGGCTGTTCTGTTAAGCTGGTGCATTTAGACATGTTTAGGCATTTGAGGATCAACCATATTTGGTTTGAGCCTTGTTTATAGGTTGGCAATGGTTTGAGATTGGTGTTCAAGTTTGGTTGTGACATAAACCATTTGCCACAATTTTGGAGTTCCATGTGATGGTTGTTTTCGCATTTTGATAAGTCTGTTGTGTTGTTGATCTTTGCCAACACATTTAAGTTCTTGAGAGGCAATCAGTTTGGTTGGTAGGTTAAGGGAGTTTTTTTTTTAGTGTGGTCTCTATAGGACCCTGTTGCTGCTTGTCCATTAATAGGTGGGACAGTCTTTAGGCTTTAGTTTTGTTGTGGTTAAAGTGATGTTTGAAAGGGGAAATCTTTTTCATAGGTTTGTGTTGAACTCAATGATAGTTGGAGATCCCTGGTTTTTACTGATATGGTACTGCTTTAACACCGAACCTGCTGTCTAGTTTTGTGAAGAGTCATGGAGGGTTTGTTATAGGCTGAGGTTTTGAGTCTGTTACAGATTCTTAATAGGACATAGGATTGTTGCCAAAATTAATACACTGATGGATTGATTTGGCATCCAGATCCATAGGGAGTTTTGGTCAACCTAAGTGCCATTGGATTTTCTGCCAGTTAGCTGATGCTCTAGTTTGAGAATGCCATGACAGGTTTTTGCTCCAATGACATTGTGAAAAATCTTGGCTGTTGTGTTGCTTTACTTTAGAGTACCCTTTCATTGGGAGCATACTTTTGGATTGATTGGTGACTGTATCAAGATTCTGTTGATGCTATTGACTGAATTAACAGGGTTTCCACGCGAAACCTTCAACCTTGATAAACCAGCCTGGTGTCTAACCATTTGGTTTGGGATTGGTGAGTTATGCCAATAGAGGACATTTATGAATAACTGTCAAGCATTGGCCTCGTTGAGTAAGATACCAAGGTTTTGTCTTGGCTTGTATTTTGTTAAATGGATATTGCACTGAAGGTGTTTGAATAAAGTACTGAACGAGCCCATGCCAAGGCTGGGGTGGATCAGTTTAAATTGGTGGTTTGTCTTGATTCTGAAAAGAGGACATTTGGAGGATGTTAGCTCGTAGCAGTTTCTGTCATGCTTGGCTGATCTGCTGTTGATGGAAGGGTCTATGTTTAGGGGCTGTTAGTTTGGCTTTGGTGAGTTTGATGGTTACACTTTGTGGTTTGAAACATATAACCTGTTGTAGAGTAACTGATGTTGGTGTTTGCCTAAGAATATTTGATTTGGTTTAACTTTTGAGCAGACCTGCTGCTACTTTCGTTTGGGACCCTGTATTTAAAATCAGTTTCATATAATTATTTGAATTAAATTCTATTTGTGTTAATCAAGTTCCTTTAGGCCTTAAAGTTTTCCTTGTCTTTCCCTTTTTAACTTAGTCTAGGAGTTGAGATTCTATGTGGTGGAATGGTATCTTTTTTTTTTTTCTAAATTTCATCCACTTGCAACTCACGCATCATGTTCTTGTTTTAATGTCTTTTAATCAAATCACTTATTGAAGTTCGTTCCTTTGCGTATTTGGAGCTTGCTCAAAGCGTTTTCTGCCTCTGCTTGTATTTAATTTGGATTCATGAGTTTCACAATGTATCCCAAGACGCCTCATTGCGTAGGACTTCATTTTTCTTTATGTGATCAATATTTGGAAAATCTAATAGGACCATTTTCTTCCTTTAGTTTTTCTGGGTCAGTTTTGACATGAGGTTTGCGTGGTTTGGTTGAGGTACGGTTGAGTTACGTTGCGAAACGTATTGGGGGCGGTTGGTTTTGTTCTTGGTTTTGCCCAGAAATCTGACTCGCTTTGGTACTTAATTTGATGGGGTGGCATAAATACACGGATGTATCACCACCCCAGTGGTTAAACACAGGCCTTTAAGTATCCTGCCTCGCCCCAGTGACCTGAGTTCGAGCCCAGCTGGGGGCCTTTTTTCGCTTTGTTTTTATTTTATTTCTTCATTTCTTGTTTTTTTTCTTTTTCTTCCATACCCTGTCAGCGCGCGCGCCCTGGTTGGGTGGTTGGGCTGTGTGCTTGCAAGGGCGTGTGCATGGGTTCGATCCTCCCCATGGCCCCGCCCTTTGTTTTATTTCTTCTGATTGTTTCTTTTTTTTTCATTTTTGTTTTAATCATACAAAATTCAAAAATTCATAACTTTAGCCTACTTTAATATTTTTGATTCATTCTTTTTTTAAATTGTTCACAATGTTGATTATTTTCATTTAATGAAATAAGATTTCAAATTTTGGGTATTCTCAACACCCTTGACTTGCCTAGAAGTTGGCCCCCTGTTAGGGTTTGTTTACTTTACATCTTTTTAGCACTCTTCAAGCCATCTTGGATGTTTTCTCTGTATTTAACGAGGGGATTAAGTGTAGACTTTCTTCCTCTCTGAGTGTTGGGATACCCACTGTAGTGAGGGTGGTTCCGACACTCGTCTTTCAATACAAAAACGCTTTCCCTCCATTTTCTCTCCTAAAACCTCGGCTCCGCGCCGAGTACATTTTCAAAACTCCGGTTTCGTACCGAGTCCATTTTCAAAACTTCGGTTTCGTACCGAGTCCATTTTCAAAACTTCGGTTTCGTACCGAGTCCATTTTCAAACTATAATAAATTGATTTCTCTCTGTATTGCATTAAAGAGAGAGGATTGGGTGTAGACCTCTTCTTCTCCGAGCATTGGGATGCCCACTCTAGTGAGGGTGGTTTCGACGCTCGTCTCTCAATACGAAGACGCGACTTTATCCACCACTTCTCCTTTCACAACTTCCCTCCGTAACCTTTCTCACCTAAAAAACCTCGGCCCCGTACCGAGTGCATTTTCAAATCATTTTCGCGACAAAAACTTGAATGGTCGTGGAGTGGTTAGGCGTAGGCCTTCTCCTATCCCGAGTGCTGACGTTTACCGTAGGGTTCTCTGTCGCAAAGCACTTACCATTCAAAACCAAAAACATCTTTAATAAGAGAACGAAGTCCCCCTTGTATTGAATTAAAGAGAGAGGATTGGGTGTAGACCTCTTCTTCTCCGAGCATTGGGATGCCCACTGTAGTGAGGGTGGTTTCGACGTTCGTCTTTCAATACGAAGATGCCTCGTTCGCCACACCTTTTTATAACAAAAACTTTGAGACAATGAATTGGGTATTACCCGTAGGGGTTATTATCCGATGACCTATCTCGCCCCAAAAAACAATCTCATCAATCAAACGTGGTTTCTTGCCCCGCGTGGCGAAAACTAATCAATCTTTCAAAAGGATATGTTACGTCCGTTCTACCGCAAACAGGTACGCCTAAGTCTCCAACGAGCGAGCAGCAAAACACCTAAACTGCTAGAATGCGCACGATAGCATCATCCATAAAAAACATCAACACACCGTAGGCCGAACTACGGCTGCTCTGATTCTTTACTTCGTTCAAGTAAAGATACGTAGGCACAAGGGCCACAATCCTTGTTGAGCACATTCCCCCCTATATTTGTAGTTCCCCGAACTACGTCGACTCTGACTTTCTCATATCCGTTGAGAATACGTAGGCCTAGGACCGCGAAGTCCTATCGAGTTTGTTCTTTCTTTCTTTCCCCCGTCACCTCCCTTTTCCTCGTTTCTAAACCTTTCCCTTTACCCCTTTGAAACACTCTTTCATAGCATAATATTTAAGCAAATATATTCACACGTCGACAAACAAAAGGTTCCCATCGAGTACGATGGATGCGAGGGGTGCTAATACCTTCCCCTCGCATAACCGGCCTCCAAACCCGTTCTTGGTCGCGAGACCATCTTATCCATTTCTTTTCTTAAGGTTTTCTCGATATTTTCCTTTCCCCTCATGGGATAAATAAAGTTCGGTGGCGATTCTTCTGTCTATCTTTTTCGCCTCCCCGTCGTTGCGCGATGCATTTTTTCGAGTAGCGACAGCTGGCGACTCTGCTGGGGAAACCTAGCAAGCCAAACCTATTTTGTTTATCGTATTTGTGTTTTATTTGCTTTATTTGTTTATGCTTTGATTCTCTAACCTGTTGGGTTTATTGGATGGTTTGTGAGATAAAGCTTTCTACCCGAGCTTTATAGTATACACTAAGATTAGGAGGTGGTTTCTTTCTGATTTGCGAGACTCAGGACTCGTTGAGTTTGATCGAATTCCACCGCTCAGATGAGACCCCATTGGACTAATGATGTCTTACGTGTAGTCGTAATGACGTTCTTATTTCCAACTCGGGAGTCCGCGATTCTGAGGACCTTTGTAGAACCTTATTCCAAATGTTACTAAAACATGACTCTGTGTTCATCTTTTTGAAAGGAGTACCGTCTTACGAGTAGTCGTTATGATGGGAAACTTTTGAGGGTTAGTGCATGGGACTTTGTTTGAAAATCCTGTTGGAACACCCTCTTAAACCAATAGATTGCTCACCCGATGGGAAAGTTGCCTTGTGTTCTTGTCTTGCAGGAATTGTGACGTTGATCTTGTTGTGTTTCATTATCATATGCATTCATTAAACATCGCATTGCATATCATTTTTTGCATGTCAAGAGGCTTAAGAAGCTATGATTATCTCAGGTACTAGTGAATTCAATGGCCGATCAAAGGAAAAGAAGCACAAATTCCATAAAGTTCAGGGAACCAAAATTGGAATCAATTCAAGATCTTCTGGTCGGAGTGCCAAAAGTTATCAAGATCAACATTCAAGGGAAACATGGGAAATTACTTGATCTCCTCCACTCTAGGGTTGATACTTGGGCCTTGTATGCCATGGCTCAATTCTATGATGCGCCTCTCCGGTGCTTCACTTTTCAAGACTACCAATTAGCTCCTACCTTGGAGGAATATTCTCATATCTTGAATATTAAGATCAAGGATCAACCTGTTTATACTGGTTTGGAAGAAGAACCAAAACATGCTGTCATTGCTCTCGCTCTTCATATGACCAAAGAAGAAGTCAGGAAGGGTCTAACCAGTAAAGGGGGTGTTCAGGGTTTTCCATTGAAGTTTTTGCTAGAAAAGGCCGCTCAGTACAAGGTTGATGAAGATTGGGAAAAGTTCGGTATAAGTGTTGCTCTAATGATCTATGGAATTGTCCTCTTTCCAAATGTGGACAATTTCATAGACATCACTGCCATCGTTCTCTTCATGCAGAAGAATCCCATCCCTACACTCCTTGCCGATGTCTATCACTCTATTCATTGGAGGAGCGAAAAGAAGGCGGGAACGATCCAATGCTGCTCTCACCTACTATACAAATGGTATGCTTCTCATTTGCCCAAGAAAGGACCGTTCGTGGAAAACAAGAAGGAATTGAAATGGTCTCAGCGCATCATGTCTCTGGAAGCTAGTGATATTGCTTGGTACTCTCATGAGTACTATGATGTGGAAATCATCTTTAGTTGTGGAGAATTCAGTAATGTACCTTTAATCGGTAGGGCCGGTTGTATTAACTATAACCCAGTCATGGCATTACGTCAGTTGGGTTATGCTATGGAGGGCGAGCCCGAAGCAGAGAAGGTTCAGAGTTTCTTTCTGCTAGCCACATCAGAAGACCCTGCATTTGTCAGGAAGATTGCTAAGGCTTGGGGCAAGATTCATACAAAGGGAAGGAAGGAGTTAAAAGCGAAGAATTGTGTGGCAAAGGAACCATACAACCGGTGGTTACTAACCAGAGTAGCTGAAAGGTCGTTGCCATTTCCCTTAGAGCCCTCTATGCGAGAAGCACCTCCTGCTCCCACTCATGTACCCATAGAAGAATATGAAAAACTGAAGCTAATAGTGGAGAGATTAACTAAGGAGAATCAGGACCTTCAGAATGAAGTCCACCAAGCAAATATGGAGAACGGTCAGTACAAAAGAAAGGTGGAGTTTGAACAGGATCAAGCGGCTGAGAGTAGCAAGAAGCTAAAATTAGAAACGGATCTGAGAGTCAGGTACCAACAGGGTTACGAAGGGTCTGATGCATCATTAACAACTCTCCGACAACGCTTAAAGGATACCAAAGCTTCTTGTGATAGGGCATGGCACTTCTTTGAGGTAGCCTCTGCCGAAAAGAAGGAAATACGAGAGAATCTTGAGGCTGATATTGGGGATCTTGAAGAACGACTGAGAAACGCCTTGACCCTAGTGGAAAATGAACGAAGACTCAAAGAGGAGGCATTGAAAGATTCATATGTCACATCTGACCTATGGAATAACAAATGTCAAGAATTGGAAACTGCCCAGGAAACAGCCCTTCTGTGGAGGAATCGTTTTGAGGCTTTGCAAAGAGATAGTGCGCAGTGGCTTGAGAAAGAAGCTCAGCTCAATGAGTTGTTGGACACCCATGTGGATTCCATTTGTTATTACCAGTCGACTCTAGATACATGTCGTGCTAGGTACAACAATTTGGTGGAGCATTGCAACCTCATGATCCGTGATATCCCATGGAGGTTGGAAAGCGCCATTCAAGACTTGGAAGGAAATGATATCCCTCCTTCTGTTCACCACTTTATCCAGCTCTGCGACCAAATGGTTAGAAGGTTCATGTTCGAGACGAAGAAGCTTGAAGAGCGTCTCCAAAAGGAGAAATTCTAGTTTTTAGTACTCTTGATTTTCAGTCATTTAGTGTTTTCCTTGTAATGAGAATTGTTATTCGACATAGTCAGCAAATGTTTGTATTGAATCTTCCCAAATTAATGAGAATTTGCTTTTGGCCTAATTGTGTTTTCTTTATTATTTGTTCATTCGCAATTCTATAATACCGGTTATAATCATAGGTTTCGAAAGTCTCTTGAGCATTCGCACGAACTTGCGCATCATTTTGCATTCCCTGAAACTCGACCTCACACCGCTTGCCATTTCAGAGAGAGAAAGAGATAAAGAGGAAGAGCAAGCTGACTTCTCGACACTCTTACAACACGCGAAGAAATCAACAGAGGATTATGGAACAGGTTCAGGCTGAGCTTACGGAGTTTCGTGAGAAGATGGCGCAATTCATGGAGATGATGCAGGGGGTGGCCAATGGACAGGACCAGTTAAGGACATTGGTTCAACCTTTAATAGCTCAAGTGGATGGAAGTGGCGTTTTACACGGTGGGGCTGCTGCTGTTCCCCCTCCTGCTAATGGTGGAACCTCGCAAGTCAACGGTGGCCCAACTATAGTCAACCTTCCGGGCGGAAGAGAACAAGCTGGAATCCCCATCCCAGTTGTGGCAGGCGCCATACCTACTAGCGTGAATCCTCAATGGGATCAAGATGAACAGGATGATATCTTCTCCATGAGGGACCTTGGGGGAGGGCTACGATCCGACACCAATAGAAGGTTTGATGAGATAGAAGAAAAGATGAAAAGCATTCTGGAGAATCAAAATACTATGGGGCTTGACATGTCCAATCTGGGATTGATTCCGGGACTTAAGATTCCTCCAAAGTTCAAAGTACCGGACTTCGATAAGTACAAGGGAACAACATGTCCAAAGGTGCATATCCGCTCCTATTTTCGAAGAATGTCTGCATACTCTGATGATGAGAAATTGCTTATGCATTTTTTCTAAGACAGTCTGTCCGGGCCTTCCTTGGAATGGTACATGGGTTTAGAACCTGTCAATATCCGAAGCTGGAAAAATTTGGCAGAAGCTTTTGTCCAACACTACCAATACAACAGTGACTTGGCACCTAATCGAGTGCAGCTGCAGAATTTATCCCAAAGGAGTAATGAGTGTTTTAAAGAATACGCTCAAAGGTGGCGGGAGCTTGCCGCTAGGGTTCAACCTCCCATGGTGGAAAGAGAACTAATTGATCTATTCGTGGGAACATTGCCTGGAATCTACTACGAGAAGTTGGTGAGTAACATGTCGGGAAGCTTCTCAGATTTGATCATCACCGGCGAAAGAGTCGAGAACGGCATAAAGTTGGGGAAAATTCAAGAAGGAGAAGGAACTTCTTTGGGAGGTGGAAGAAAGAACTTTGGAGCTAAGAAAAGAGAAAATGAGGCAAACGCGGTGTCAAGTTTCAGGAATCGGGATCGGAATCAGAATCAATATCAACAACAACCCTACTATCATCAACCATCACAGGTAGCTAGTATTGCCATCCCGGCAACATTACCACCTCAGCAACAATTACCTCAACAGCAACAATTACCTCAACAACAGCCACGCCTGCAGCAGCAGCAGCAGCAACCTCAACAGCGAAATTTCGCTCCAAGACAATACCCAGACCGAAGAAGGGTGGTGTATAGGCACTTTGACACCCCAACAATGCCATACTCTCAGTTACTACAACACCTACTGCAATTAGAGTTGGTCCAGAAAAGGACGTTGGCACCTCTAATTGGCCAGCCCCCTCCCGGGTATGACGCCAACGCTAGGTGCGACTTCCACTATGGCGCTCCTGGTCACCACATTGACAATTGTAAAGCTTTTAAGCACAAGGTGCAAGACCTCGTTGACAACAAAATTATCAACTTTAACCACGATGCGCCCAACGTCGTTCAAAATCCCATGCCGAAACATGGGGCAGGTGGAGTGAATGCTGTGGTTGAAGGAGAAGATTTAAACTTGGTATATGATGTCAAAGAGCTAAAGACTCCTTTGAGTTTTGTGAAAAGCAAGCTGTTAGGAGGTGGGGTGTTTCCTGGATGTGAAAAGGACTGTGAAGAATGTGCTGCCCATCCTGAAGGGTGTGAGAATTTAAAGAATCACATACAGCGCATGATGGATGACGGTTTGTTACAATTTGATAAGATCTGTGAGAAGGAGGAAAAATTAAACGATGAAGAAGAGGATGAGGTGGCCACCATCTCTATCCCTTTCAAGACAATTATTATTTCTGCGCCTCCGGTGCGACCTACCATCATATTCACCAAGGCGGGACCTGTACCTTATGAGAGCTCCAAAGCCATTCCTTGGAACTATGGAGCAGGATGCTATTACAACGGACAGAAACAGGAGTTGGAGAATTCGCCTTTTGATTCGGTCAACAATTTGGTAGGGGCTGGAGGAATGACTCGGAGTGGGAGAATATTTGCGCCCCCCGAAGTAAACGCAGAAAGGGCTGATAAAGGTAAAGGGAAATTTGTAGTATAAGAAAGCTCTCAGGCTAGAGAAAAGGAGGCCGCGCTGAAGGACACCGAGGAGTTCATGCGCATGATAAGGAAGAGTGACTATAAGATTGTGGATCATCTCCAACAGACACCTTCAAAGATTTCCATCTTATCGTTGTTGTTATGTTCTGAGGCTCACAGAAGTGCTTTACTCAAGGTTCTTGATAACGCTTATGTACCACAAGAAATATCTGTGAACCAGTTGGAGGGAGTGATGGCCCATGTTAATGCAGGAAATGGGTTGGGATTTACGGATTTCGATTTAACACCAAAGGGGAGGAATCACAATTCGGCACTGCACATTTCCGTCGAATGTAAAGGAGTTGTTTTGTCTCATGTATTGGTAGACACCGGGTCATCATTAAATGTGTTACCCAAGAAAGCCCTCATGAAACTGGATATTCGAGGAGTAGTGTGCACTCCAAGCAGCTTAGTGGTTAGAGCCTTTGATGGGACAAGGAGGTCAGTACTTGGGGAACTGACTCTGCCAATTCAAGTTGGTACGGAGGTTTTTGATACAGTGTTTTATGTAATGGATATCAGCCCGGCTTATAGTTGTCTTTTGGGGCGACCATGGATACACTCAGCAGGAGCTGTGACATCAACCTTGCACCAGAAATTGAAGTACATGGTGGACGGTAGTATTGTGACTGTCTGCGGTGAGGAGGATATCATGGTAAGCCATCTATCTTCATTCAAATATGTGGAGGTTGATGGTGAAATTCACGAAACCTTGTGCCAAGCTTTCGAAACAATTCAAATCAAGGAGAAGGCACCTGTGGAAGAAAAGGCGCTAGAAGTTTTTATGACGTCTTACAAGGATGCTCAAGCCATAGTGAAGTCTGGATCAGCACCAGGATGGGGGCAGGTGGTAAACGTCCCAAACAAGCAGGATAAGTTTGGACTAGGGTACAACCCGTATGCTTCATCTTCACAGAGCGCTCCTTGCTACAAAGGTCCTGTTCAGTTTACTAGCAGTGGGGTCATCTTCGATCGTATCAACGCCATATCAGATGGGGAAGGAGATAGTAACTGTGATATGGATACATGGATCCAGCCATGCGTCCCCGGCCAAGGGTTGAAGAATTGGAGCATGGAAGAAGTCGTCACAGTGACCTATGAAGAGTAATTGTTTCGTTTTGATTAATGTATTTCCATATGCTCTGCCCAAGGCATAATGGACTTTATTTGTAGGGCCCTATCTTTTATGCATGTGAACAATCTTTTATTATCAATTGAAAGTCGTCTTTTTCATTCAAAATTTTATGATCCTTGTTTTTCTTGTTTTCATTTTTAACAATAAAATGGCAATGTGGTTTGTGTTCGTTTTGTTTGCATATCATTTAAAAGCATAAAATCATCATCATCGCAGGTTATATATTTCAGATGCCACCGACTCAGACTCGTCTATGACTCGGTATGACTTTGACAATCCGATCTTTCAAGCCGAAGAAGAGATCGAGGAGGATGAAAACCTGCCTGAGGAGCTAGCCAGATTACTCAAACAAGAGGAGAAGGTCATCTTGCCTCATCAGGAGGAAGTTGAAGTTATCAACTTGGGAACCAAAGAAGATAAGAAGGAGGTCAGAATAGGGGCCACATTGCGAGATGAGGTCAAGCAACGATTGATTGAGTTACTCCAAGAGTACAAAGATGTGTTTGCCTGGTCGTATGAGGATATGCCCGGACTCAACACAGATATCGTGGTTCATCGTTTGCCTCTTCGTGAAGAATGTCCTCTTGTCAAACAGAAATTGAGAAGAACGAGGCCAGACATGGCAGTAAAGATCAAGGAAGAAGTTCAAAAACAGTTAGATGCTGGATTTCTTGCCGTAGCCAACTACCCTCCTTGGGTCGCTAACATCGTGCCCGTGCCTAAAAAGGACGGTAAAGTTAGGATGTGTGTTGACTATAGAGACTTGAATAGAGCGAGCCCAAAGGATGATTTCCCGCTTCCCCATATTGACGTGCTTGTCGATAACACCGCGCAATACTCAGTGTTTTCTTTCATGGATGGCTTCTCCGGATATAATCAAATCAAGATGGCGCCCGAGGATATGGAGAAAACAACTTTCATTACACCTTGGGGGACCTTTTGCTATAAGGTGATGCCTTTCGGGTTGAAAAACGCAGGGGCAACTTATCAAAGAGCAATGGTCACGCTTTTTCACGACATGATGCATCACGAGATCGAAGTTTATGTCGACGATATGATTGCGAAGTCTCAAACGGAAGAGGGGCACTTGGTGAACCTTCTAAAGCTGTTTGAGAGGTTGAGGAAGTTCAAATTGAGGCTGAATCCGAGTAAATGCACCTTCGGCGTGCGGTCAGGAAAGCTTTTGGGTTTCATTGTTAGTGAAAAAGGTATTGAGGTTGATCCCGCGAAGATCAGGGCAATTCAAGAAATGCCAGCACCAAAGACTGAGAAACAGGTTCGGGGTTTCTTAGGTAGATTGAACTATATTGCAAGGTTCATATCTCACCTCACCGCCACTTGCGAGCCGTTGTTTAAACTTTTGAGAAAAGATCAGGCTGTCGCTTGGAATGAGAATTGCCAAAAAGCGTTTGATAAAATAAAGGAGTACCTACAAGAACCTCCAATACTGATGCCCCCAGTGGCTGGGAGACCGTTGATAATGTACTTAACAGTTCTTGAGAGTTCCATGGGTTGTGTTCTCGGTCAACACGACGAGACTGGAAGAAAGGAACACGCAATTTACTACTTGAGTAAAAAGTTCACCGATTGTGAATCCAGATATTCAATGTTAGAAAAGACTTGTTGCGCACTTGCTTGGGTTGCCAAACGCCTAAGACAGTATATGTTAAACCACACAACCATGTTGATCTCAAAGATGGACCCGATTAAGTATGTGTTCGAAAAACAGGCGCTATCAGGAAGGATTGCTAGATGGCAGATGATTCTGACGGAATATGATATTCAATATGTATCCCAAAAAGCTATTAAAGGTAGCGTGTTGTCAGAATATCTCGCAGAGCAACCAGTTGATGATTATCAGCCGATGAAGTTTGACTTTCCCGACGAGGACATCATGTACTTGAAGATGAAAGATTGCGACGAGCCGTTGCCGGGCGAGGGACCGGAATTGGGTTCCCAGTGGAAATTAATCTTTGACGGCGCTGTTAACTCATACGGTAGTGGGATTGGGGCAATCATTACAACTCCCCATGGGTCCCATATACCATTCACCGCAAGGTTAACATTCCCATGCACCAATAACGAGGCCGAGTACGAAGCGTGTATCATGGGTATTGAAGAAGCAATCGACTTAAGAATCAAGAACCTTGATATCTATGGAGATTCAGCCTTAGTGGTCAACCAAATCAAGGGGGAGTGGGAAACGCGCCAGTCAAATCTGATCCCATACATGAACTACGCAAGGAGGTTGCTACCTTTTTTCGATCGAGTAGAGCTTCACCATGTGCCAAGAGCAGAGAATCAGATGGCCGATGCTTTGGCTACTCTATCCTCGATGTACAAAGTTAACTTCTGGAACGATGCTCCAATAATTGTCATTTCACGGCTCGACAGACCAGCATTTGTGTTCGCAATAGATGAAGCTCCTGACGGTAAACCATGGTTTTATGACATCCGGAACTTTCTTAAGAACCAAGAGTACCCGCCCGGGGCATCTACCCAAGATAAGAAAACTTTGAGAAGATTGTCCGGCAATTTCTATCTGAATCCGGACGGTGTGCTCTATCGAAGAAACCATGACTTAGTGCTACTAAGATGTGTGGACGAAAAAGAAGCAGATCTGCTTATGGAAGAGGTCCACGAAGGTGCCTTCGGAACACATGCAGGTGGACATGCCATGTCTCGAAAGTTATTAAGGGCTGGGTATTATTGGTTAACTATGGAATCAGATTGCTTCAAGTATGCCAAGAAATGCCATAAATGTCAAATTTATGCCGACAAGATTCATGTACCGCCGTGTCCTTTGAATGTCATGTCGTCGCCGTGGCCTTTTTCCATGTGGGGCATTGATATGATTGGAAAAATCGAGCCGACCGCGTCCAATGGACACCGTTTTATCTTAGTGGCTATTGATTATTTCACGAAATGGGTCAAAGCGGCCTCTTATGCCAATGTCACAAAGCAGGTAGTGGCCCGATTCATCAAAAGAGATATCATCTGTCGATATGGGATACCCGAAAGGATCATTACTGACAATGGTTCTAATTTGAATAACAAGATGATGAAGGAACTGTGCCAGAGTTTCAAAATTGAGCATCACAATTCTTCTCCCTATCGCCCGAAAATGAATGGCGCCGTGGAAGCAGCCAACAAGAACATTAAGAAGATAGTACAGAAGATGGTGATAACTTATAAGGATTGGCACGAGATGTTGCCCTTTGCCTTACATGGATATCGCACTTCGGTGCGTACTTCAACTGGGGCAACTCCCTTCTCGTTGGTGTATGGCATGGAAGCTGTTCTGCCATTAGAGGTCGAGATCCCTTCTCTAAGAGTACTGGCAGATGTCAAACTAGATGAAGCAGAATGGGTAAAGAACAGGTTAAATCAACTCAGTCTGATGGATGAGAAAAGATTGGCGTCTCTCGCGTACGGTCGTTTGTATCAGAAGAGGATGAAGAGCGCCTATGATAAAAAGATACGTCCTCGGAACTTTCAGGCAGGCGACTTGGTGTTGAAGCGAATTCTCCCACCGCAGAACGATCACAGAGGCAAATGGACTCCCAACTACGAGGGTCCTTATGTTGTAAGAAAGGTTTTCTCAGGAGGAGCCTTGCTGCTTTCAACTATGGATGGTGAAGATTTTACATCCCCGGTGAACGCAGACGCGGTCAAAAAATATTTTGCTTAAGAAAGCTCGCTGGAAAGGAAAAGAGTATCCAGGCAAGAATGAGGCATCCCGGCGAACCATAAAAAGATAGGTTCGGGCAAAATTAGGGATATAAGAAAAATGTGAGCCCGCAAAGTTGAAAACCTGAAAGGGCAACTTTGGCAAAAATGGGTATCCTGGTGAATCGAAAACCCGCAAGGGCGATTCAGGCAAAAATTAGGGATTTTAAAGCAAATGACTGTGGCCTGCGCATTGATTATCACAAGCATAGTGGATCCTAGGGAGAACTCGAAGATCGCCCCTTCAAATCATTCTCTTCGGAAGTTAAAGTATCGGAAAACGTCGAAGTCACGCCAGTCATGGATGAGTCGTTACATGGTGTTTGTCTGTACCACATTGCCGACATTTTGTATTTCTTTTCCTGCAAATGAGCTTTCTGCGCAGCTTTCTCTTTTCAGGAGTTGCATCCGATGTAAATTTGCCTATTTCTAGGCCTTCCATCAATAAAACATACTATTCAGAAAAAGCTTTCTGTTTCCGTTTTTTACCATTTTGATTACGAAAGACGTCTAACATTTTTGATGAGAAAAGAAATTGCATACATAAAACGTGTGGACTTTTCTAATTGTTAATCAAGACATTTGATTTTTAACTAAGGTCACAATTGACAATTTGGCGTGGGCCGTACAACACTTTTGTCTATTTATTATTGCCTCCAAGCAGAAATCGTTAATTTCCACCCCCCAGCAGAGAGAGTGTGGGATAATCTCCCAATAAATCTTGTTCAATATCCCTAGCAGATAGTGGATTCAATCTCCAGCAGAAGAGAGTAATTCACAGCGCTCAGCTGTTGTTTCCCCAGTAGAGTTATTCTGTTTAATCATTCACATTTGATTTCCCCAGCAAGGTGGACTATGTGCTTATCAGAGCAGTTTTGCCCAGTTGTTCCTCGGAGGCTATCCAGAGCTTGTTTTCCCAGCATGAGTTTACTTGCGCTGGGCGTATCAGACATTGCCCCAACGGAGTTGGCCCTTTTTCTTTAGCATTCATTTTGCTAAAGAGGTCCATTTGCATCTACATTCATGCATAACATCTACCCAAATGCGAAGCATTTCCATTTCGTATGGAGCATTTCGCCATATTCAAACATATGCATGTGAAACATATGCCAGGTTGTTATCCTTTTTTTTATTCCCAAGCGCATCTCCGGCAGTTATTAGTATATTTATCAAGCCTGTATGGAATACAGATCTCCAGCAAAGATCATTGACAGTTGTGTTCATCTTATCACTCTCCCTAACAGAGTTTACTTTTCCCGACTTTTGGTCGATGTTATTCTTCCTAAGCGATTCTAACTTTTGGTTAGTAGCTTTTCCCGACTTTTGGTCGATGTTATTCTTTCTAAGCGATTCTAACTTTTGGTTAGTAGCTTGTTTCCCGACTTTTGGTCGATGATCTTTCTAAGCGATTCTAACTTTTGGTTAGTAGCTTGTTTCCCGACTTTTGGTCGATGATCTTTCTAAGCGATTCTAACTTTTGGTTAGTAGCTCGTTTCCCGACTTTTGGTCGATGATCTTTCTAAGCGATTCTAACTTTTGGTTAGTAGCTTGTTTCCCGACTTTTGGTCGATGATCTTTCTCAGTGATTCTAACTCTTGGTTAGTAGCTTGTTTCCCGACTTTTGGTCGATGTTAATCTTTCTCAGTGATTCTAACTCTTGGTTAGTAGCTTGTTTCCCGACTTTTGGTCGATGTTAATCTTTCTCAGTGATTCTAACTCTTGGTTAGTAGCTTGTTTCCCGACTTTTGGTCGATGTTAATCTTTCTCGGTGATTCTAACTCTTGGTTAGTAGCTTGTCTCCCGACGTTTGGTCGATGATCTTTCTCAGTGATTCTAACTCTTGGTTAGTAGCTTGTTTCCCGACTTTTGGTCGATGATCTTTCTCAGTGATTCTAACTTTTGGTTAGTAGCTTGTGTTCCGACTTTTGGTCGATGTTTTTGAATGTTATCCTTCGATGGGCGCTCGTTCCCCACAGAGTTGTTTGGTTTAGCTTTTCCCAACGAATTACTGTTGCGATCAATGCCTGTTATCTTCGGACCTTTGTTTGCGTTTCCTCTTTCTCCTACGGTTGGCAAATTTCTGGTTTCTTTGGTATTCAAACCGTCTTTTACCCTGAATGTTCGAAAGCTGTTCGCTTTCATCCCTTCAGGCCCAAGCCGTTTGAATAGGGGCAGCTGTTGTACCCCAAAATTTGACCAACCTCTCTGGCTTATGTTTTATTTTCATCTGCACCAGCATATTGCGTAAAAAAAATTTTACATGGCATATCATTTACAGGGATCAGGAAAATGCGTATAAAAAAAAAAGAGTATGATGTATGTAGGCCTCATCAAAAAATTTTTGGGCTCAAATCATCAGAGGCAGGGAATATTTTTCAGATAAAGAATAAAGAGGTCATTTTCTTAGAGAAAAAATAAAAAAATCAAAACAATGCACATGGTGGGGTTTGAACCCACCACCTTTTGATCTACAACCTCTCATCTTTACCACCCAGCCAAGCGCGCGTTTGTGAATAACAAAGGAAGGGAAAAGTATATATTTTAAGATTTGAAAGCAAGGGCGCTCAGAATAAAAATGGGGTGGATTTTGTCTCCACCAGGATTCGAACCAAGGATCCAACACATAACACACGCTTGACTTAACCACTGGGGTGGCGATACATCCGTTGATTATCCCACCCCAGATTTCCTAAGTACCTTGTTTTCAATTCAAATGGCTGGGCAAAGTTTGAGTAAAATGGCCATGCGTGAGGGAGGAAAGGTTGAACAGAACTCAACCATTTTCAACGAAGTAAAAACCAATCCTGTCCGTTTCTTCGCAAGGATTAATTTGGCGCACTTAGTTTTCATGTTTGAAGTGGGAATTTCAAATTACTAACAAAATTGCAAGATGGAGCCAATTGGTTTTTCATGAAGAAGCTAGTACTGAATCTTGCCATTTCGAGGCCAACCACAAAGGGTACTTGCTCTGGGCGTTTTTGAATCCATTGCCAATCCGGGAAAGGGCAAGCAGCCTCTACACTGGCCTGCTGCAGCCCTAGTTTGTCCCTACCTCTCCACTCCAACAAAAAGCAACAAGACAAAACTCAGCAAAGATTTTTGAACTGGAACTGGGATATAAAAGGTTAAAGGGTGTAGGAAACCCTAGCGGCCAGAGTGTTTTCGGAGGCGAATGAGCAGAAGGAGTCTTGAGTTTTCTCTGGGACTTTGTTCTCTCTAAAGATTTCGTGGGCTGCCTCAAGAAGGGAAAAGAGTTGAGTTCTGCTCAAAGAAGGTTTATTTTTTTTGAGGTTGCAAGCTGTTTGTTCTTATTGAAAGTGCTGCAAGAGGTGAGTATCATGAACTTCCTGGTTTCATTTGCATCATTGGTTGTAGGCATCGAGTATGTTCTTATCTTGAAGTTCACTAACTTTTGAGTGATATTGTGCCATGTTGGTTACTGTGTGAATCATGTTTTCTTTCTTTGCTTGAAGTGGTTTGACTTAGTCACAAAGGTATGATTCTTGTTGTTTGTTTTATGTTTGGTATGAAAATATGTACATGTGTGTGGTAATGTTATTGTTATGACAAAATAGGGAGCTGTTGTGTTCTAATGAAGGTTTGTGTTCAGGTTGTCCAAGTCAGTTAGGTTTTGGTTAATGGTTGTTATATTTGCCTCTGTTGCTTTAAATCTTGTTTGAGGTCAGCCTGGATCTATGCTGGTTGGATTTTTGAATAACATTGTTGTGGGTTTGGCTGTCTGACCTGAGTTTGGAGTTGGTGTTGGTGTTTGAGTTCATGATGGATAGGTCATCAGTGGACTGTTAGGCTTGTTGTTAAGTTGTTGTGAGATGAGGTTTCCATTTCCTTTTCCTCTGATAGCTGGCTCTGAGGGGAAAAAGAGTTTTTTCTCTTGTTTAGGTTTTTTGAGTTGGCAGTCTTTAGGGCTAGACTTAACTGTGGTTGTGTATCTCAGTTTGACTCAGAACTTTGATGAAGGTATCTGTTTGGGGCTGGCTGTTCTGTTAAGCTGGTGCATTTAGACATGTTTAGGCATTTGAGGATCAACCATATTTGGTTTGAGCCTTGTTTATAGGTTGGCAATGGTTTGAGATTGGTGTTCAAGTTTGGTTGTGACATAAACCATTTGCCACAATTTTGGAGTTCCATGTGATGGTTGTTTTCGCATTTTGATAAGTCTGTTGTGTTGTTGATCTTTGCCAACACATTTAAGTTCTTGAGAGGCAATCAATTTGGTTGGTAGGTTAAGGGAGTTTTTTTTTTAGTGTGGTCTCTATTGGACCCTGTTGCTGCTTGTCCATTAATAGGTGGGACAGTCTTTAGGCTTTAGTTTTGTTGTGGTTAAAGTGATGTTTGAAAGGGGAAATCTTTTTCATAGGTTTGTGTTGAACTCAATGATAGTTGGAGATCCCTGGTTTTTACTGATATGGTACTGCTTTAACACCGAACCTGCTGTCTAGTTTTGTGAAGAGTCATGGAGGGTTTGTTATAGGCTGAGGTTTTGAGTCTGTTACAGATTCTTAATAGGACATAGGATTGTTGCCAAAATTAATACACTGATGGATTGATTTGGCATCCAGATCCATAGGGAGTTTTGGTCAACCTAAGTGCCATTGGATTTTCTGCCAGTTAGCTGATGCTCTAGTTTGAGAATGCCATGATAGGTTTTTGCTCCAATGACATTGTGAAAAATCTTGGCTGTTGTGTTGCTTTACTTTAGAGTACCCTTTCATTGGGAGCATACTTTTGGATTGATTGGTGACTGTATCAAGATTCTGTTGATGCTATTGACTGAATTAACAGGGTTTACACGCGAAACCTTCAACCTTGATAAACCAGCCTGGTGTCTAACCATTTGGTTTGGGATTGGTGAGTTATGCCAATAGAGGACATTTATGAATAACTGTCAAGCATTGGCCTCGTTGAGTAAGATACCAAGGTTTTGTCTTGGCTTGTATTTTGTTAAATGGATATTGCACTGAAGGTGTTTGAATAAAGTATTGAACGAGCCCATGCCAAGGCTGGGGTGGATCAGTTTAAATTGGTGGTTTGTCTTGATTCTGAAAAGAGGACATTTGGAGGATGTTAGCTCGTAGCAGTTTCTGTCATGCTTGGCTGATCTGCTGTTGATGGAAGGGTCTATGTTTAGGGGCTGTTAGTTTGGCTTTGGTGAGTTTGATGGTTACACTTTGTGGTTTGAAACATATAACCTGTTGTAGAGTAATTGATGTTGGTGTTTGCCTAAGAATATTTGATTTGGTTTAACTTTTGAGCAGACCTGCTGCTACTTTCGTTTGGGACCCTGTATTTAAAATCAGTTTCATATAATTATTTGAATTAAATTCTATTTGTGTTAATCAAGTTCCTTTAGGCCTTAAAGTTTTCCTTGTCTTTCCCTTTTTAACTTAGTCTAGGAGTTGAGATTCTATGTGGTGGAATGGTATCTTTTTTTTTTCTTTCTAAATTTCATCCACTTGCAACTCACGCATCATGTTCTTGTTTTAATGTCTTTTAATCAAATCACTTATTGAAGTTCGTTCCTTTGCGTATTTGGAGCTTGCTCAAAGCGTTTTCTGCCTCTGCTTGTATTTAATTTGGATTCATGAGTTTCACAATGTATCCCAAGACGCCTCATTGCGTAGGACTTCATTTTTCTTTATGTGATCAATATTTGGAAAATCTAATAGGACCATTTTCTTCCTTTAGTTTTTCTGGGTCAGTTTTGACATGAGGTTTGCGTGGTTTGGTTGAGGTACGGTTGAGTTACGTTGCGAAACGTATTGGGGGCGGTTGGTTTTGTTCTTGGTTTTGCCCAGAAATCTGACTCGCTTTGGTACTTAATTTGATGGGGTGGCATAAATACACGGATGTATCGCCACCCCAGTGGTTAAACACAGGCCTTTAAGTATCCTGCCTCGCCCCAGTGACCTGAGTTCGAGCCCAGCTGGGGGCCTTTTTTCGCTTTGTTTTTATTTTATTTCTACATTTCTTGTTTTTTTCTTTTTCTTCCATACCCTGTCAGCGCGCGCGCCCTGGTTGGGTGGTTGGGCTGTGTGCTTGCAAGGGCGTGTGCATGGGTTCGATCCTCCCCATGGCCCCGCCCTTTGTTTTATTTCTTCTGATTGTTTCTTTTTTTTTCATTTTTGTTTTAATCATACAAAATTCAAAAATTCATAACTTTAGCCTACTTTAATATTTTTGATTCATTCTTTTTTTAAATTGTTCACAATGTTGATTATTTTCATTTAATGAAATAAGATTTCAAATTTTGGGTATTCTCAACACCCTTGACTTGCCTAGAAGTTGGCCCCCTGTTAGGGTTTGTTTACTTTACATCTTTTTAGCACTCTTCAAGCCATCTTGGATGTTTTCTCTGTATTTAACGAGGGGATTAAGTGTAGACTTTCTTCCTCTCCGAGTGTTGGGATACCTGTAACACCCCACTTCCCAAATTAAATAAAATATATACATTATAAATAAACATCAGAGTTTTCACCAAAATAGTGGGATATCACATCACCAAATTTTTATAAAAATACTTTATTAATTATTCTCAAAAATAATACAGCGAAAAACATTATTTCAACATTCTCGGCCATCCGCCAAATTTCGTAAAATCTTTATTATTATAATTCACAAAAAAGTGATACGTCACAGGATTACAACAAGTTTGACATAAAACAATTAAAACACCCATATCCCGTGTTATGTATCAGAGCATCCTAGACTCGACTGGCACACCACCATCCAAGCTATCTAAGTACCTGGATTATCTGTACTTCCGGAGAAGCACAGACACAACAACAACCAAGGGGTGAGAAAACATGATCAAAAATATATTGGTAATGTAATACATGTAAACAAGGTAGTAAAACACACCAACACACCAATATTCACCCCAACAACTCCATCTAACAAACCTACTATTCGAATTACAACATAACATATTAAAATGCAAATATGCAACTCAACACCATGCATGCGGTACCGACTCATTGGTTCATTCAATCGAACCTGAATAGATCACTTACGCTCCTCCTGAGACATGATCTATCCCCCACCATTCTCCACAAAGGAGTACGGATGAATCACTTACGCTCCTCCTGAGACATGATTCATCCCACCAAAACACCATGATATGCACACACTAATGCATAACTATCATAATTAGGCACTCAAAGTGCACACGATCCTCCTGATCATATCATCATACATCAATGCATAAATGTACAGATATAACATACACCAACACCGTATAGATCAATCAGATAGTAAACAACTTCATACTATAACACCAGATATAACCACATCCCAACACTCGGGAACGCACGATCCTACTGATCACTACATATATATACATTAACTAATTGTTCACCAACAATATCAAGGAAAACGAGTACCATCATCAAGTAAACAAGTTCATACTTTATCACCAAGATATAAACACGTCCCACCACTCGGGAATACACGATCCTACTGATCACTACACCATGCTCCGCATGATTCATACACCAACTAATTATCCATTTAAATAATTAGTAACGGAAATCACATACTATCACCGAGTACTCACTCTATAACACTCAATCATCTCCCCTATAATCAACAAAGTCCAAGGGCACTACACTCTTAGCGCACACAGCATAACAGCATAGAAAAACCACATTCTGCTACGCTCGCTACACCCTCGCTAGGCGAGCTCCCAGCGAATACTCGCTACTTGTTCGCTTAGCGAACCTCCTCGCGAAGGCAAACAGAACCTACTGGACTCACTCACTACCTCACTCGCTAGGCGAGCACCTAGCGAACGTTGGCTGCCTTCTCGCTAAGCGAAGTGCTAGCGAGTTGCCTGCGACTTCTCAAGTTCTCACAGTTCAGAATTCTCACTCTTCTCCGATTCAAGCCTATTCTATAACATCCACTTCCTATACTATTCGTATTACGACCAATGCATATTAGGCTTATCAATGTTCCTATAATTCTACTCCAGATCAACATTACGGCACACTACCGGCACTTTAGAGTTACTCTGAACCTTACTCAAACCAAACCAACACCAACAGTCAATCAACAATGGCAACATCAAACATCCGTACATCATCATATACATATTATTCCAAAGTCATCACTTAAACAATCTGTCGACACATCAAAAAGGTCACACAGAACTTCCCTAAAACCGTAAAACCAACCTATACGCCAAATTAACCAAAAACAACAATTCACCAACAATCAACATATTTCAATCCATCAACATCAACATAACTCAACAATCAATAGCATGTCAATATAAAACTTCATCAACAATGCATTCCTACGGGTTAAGGAATCCCCACTACCCTATACATGTATATACCATTCCCAATCAAGTTTCTCCCCCTTACCTTGTTAATCGGTTGATCGATGAAATTCTTCCTGGATTTGGTCTCTTGGCCTCCTCTTTTCTTTCCGTTCTTCGTTCCCTTTTTCCTTCGTTCTTCTCACTTCTCTCGTTCTTTCCTCTTCTCTCTTTCTATCGCTCTTTCTCTCTTCCCTCTTTCTATCGTGTTATTTTCTCTAATACTTTCCCCACCCCTTCATATTCTATTTTCCTTTTTATTTCCTATCCCAATAATAATAATAACTAATAAAAATAACATAATAATAATAATAATAATAATAATAATAATAATAATAGTAATAATATTATTATCTCCCCAAAATAATAATAATATTAATAATACTAATAAATATAATAATATATAATAATAATAATAATAATAATAATACCCCCACCAATATTACTATTATTCATTATATTATCATATTCGGACCAAAAATCATAATAATATAATAACTATATTAATAATAATATTATATTCTCCATATTAATAATATAACTACAAACATTAATAATAATCATAAATATAATAATAATAATAATAATAATAATAATAATAATAATAATAATAATAATAATAATAATAATACCACCACCAATATTACTATTATTTCTTATATTATTATAAACTCACCAAATTACCACCAATGATCCTCCCATCTCAAGGACACCCACCAAACATCATCAAATATACCCTACCAAAGGGCACATCAACATATAATATTTAAAATAATAATAAAATGACTAAATAATTAAAATGGGTGTTACAACTCTCCCCTACTTTAATTATTTTCGTCCTCGAAAATTACCTGATGGAAATAGTTCCAGATACGCTCCCCGCATCCTTTATTCCAATTCTCAGGTCACATTGCCTTCTGCAGCACCTCACCATACTACTTTCACCAAAGATATCTCCTCCCTTCGGAGTTGTTCCTCGCTCGCCAAAACGAACTAGCAATGCCTCAACAATCGGAATATTTTTCACTTGTACATCATCCACCTGGTTCAATGTACTTTCTCGACTAAGACACATGAAACATATCATGCCAATTCACAGCGACAACGGAAAAACAGTCTAACATGTTACTCCTCCCATGCCTCCGCTGCGCCACTCTGATACAACTACAGAATACGGTGCGAACTTCTGAGATTTTGAAGCTCGACCAACACCAGTCATCGACGTGACTCTCAAAACACATATTGCCTCGGATCCTCTCGATCTTCTCATCCCTCTCAAGCATAATTTTCAAGTCTGAGTACAACACTCTCACTCGATTTATTTCAACACAGGAGAGTCCTACACTCCCTATCTCACCAAGCCACATATAGTGCCATTCCGACACTAGGATGGTAACCGTTATTATAGGTAACTCGATCAACGATAATTAATCATCCCACGCTCCACCTTGATGTGACACCCAAGCTCTCACCAATTCTCTACAGACTCAATAGTCCTCTCTGACTGACCATCAATTTGCGGATGGTAAGTCGAACTCAACTTCAACTTAGAACCCGAAGCTTCCTGTAAGCCCCTCCAAAATCTCACTATAAACCTCAAATTTCCATCTGACACAATATTCGTCAGTATCTCATCCAACTTCACCACTTTCTCAATATGCATCTCGTATATCCTCAACACGGAATAGTTAATCTGCTCCTAACAATCCAAATTAAAATTATGTCTTTACAAATTCTTTAGCAATCTCAACACCAATTTCGTGAAAATACTACCTGATTTCCACTCTGGAATATTTAACGACTGCATCAGACTCAACAGTCTCTGATGTTCACTCTTCGAATTCCTACAATTCTAACCAGCATATTCCACCTCAACTACTCCTCCCCTTATCCATGGTCTCCAAAACAATCTACTCAAATTCGGTTACTACTTCATAGCACCGGGATGGATACTCCATCTACCTCAATGTATTTCTTCACGAGTACTCCTACTCCCCTCAACGACATCTGGTACACATACCCTATCATAACACATCATGGTACTATTTCCACAAACCCGACAATCCACTCTTCGACTCTAATTTATCAATTTCAACTAATTCACTACTCAACCCAGGTTTCTGACTTTCTCGATTCTACTCAAGGATATCACTAGTCAGATCTTAATAATAAAAGCTTAACTCCATAAGAAGTCTCCTTACTCACAAAACTCATATTATGAAATTGCTCAATTAGTTCTAACTCTTTTCACCATCATCTTCGGTATATGCAAATATTTCTAACTCACTGCATCATCTACCATGTCCGCTTTACCCGAATGGTAATTCAACTCGAAGTCGTACTCTTTTCGAAGTCCCAATTATTTCCTATGCCTCATATTCGTCTTATTCAAATTAAACAAACACCTTAAACTCTTAAGATCACCAAACATCTCTGATCTCAGTCTGAACTTTCGAAGCCTCCGATTCTGGTACAACAACAATAGTAACCAACTCTAAATCACTGATCGGATGATTTCTCTTATATACTCCAAGTTGCCTTTTGCATAATTGAAACTCGCTGAAGTTGTCTTTAGTAAATCCCCTAATTATATCAACAAGCATCACAAACACCACAATTAGTTCTATCGGATTCGGCAGAACTTTCCTTACGGAAGTATATCACCGCTCTTTTTCCAACACTGATAACTCCAGTTCCTTATGCTCAACATAATCCTCTATACGTTTCGAATACCTTAAAATATCATTTATTAACACAACCATTACCTTATATAAATAATTAAAGAAGATCCCATGCCAAGTGGACAAATAAGTTGTGAGTTATAGCGGGAACACATACCGTACCGCCCGTCCTTACCACAACATTCAAACACACTTCATCAATAAATAGCTTAAATCTATGTCAATACTTCACCATCTCATAGATAATTTGAATAGCTTTCCAACGCTTCGAACCGCGCGTCATTCCGAGTTACGCTTCTCCCCTTACGGCAAAAACACCAGAATAACATTTTCTGCCCAGGACCCCTTCGCCAGGCGAACACCGCAGCGAATATGGACGTTCGCCAGTATGCTCGCCAGGCGAACATGACAGTCCCAAAATCCTCTTTTCGACCGTTACCCGACTTCCGAGTGTCCGATTTCGATTCCGTAAAAAGTTGCGATCTCGGAATTTAACGTACAACAAAAATTTTATACTTAGGAAGCCATCCAACACATTTTAAATCTATGAATAATTTAAAGCTCAATTACTTCCAATCTCAACAGCAGATCTTTGAGCCTCCTAATACGATAGAACTTTTGACCTTCGTCCCATCCACCACAAGAACTCTACTCGAGATCACATGACCAAGGGACTCACATCCCTCGATCAATTGTTCCATCAAATCATTAACTCTTGGAAGCGAACACCTATCCTTGATAGTCACCCTGTTCACTTATCTATAGTTCGCCCAAAGCTTCACAAAACCTTCTATCTGTCTAACCAACAAAATTGGTGCACATTACGATAGCACACTCAAACAAAAGAACCTCTCTCCTAGAAGGTCTTCAAGTTGACTCTTCAACTTCTCCAATCCCAACGGAAACACACCATATGGAGTCACTAATATCGGACTCGTTCCAACAACAAAGTCAACGTGTGAGCTTTACTTCACACTCCGATAGTAAATCACCTACCTCATCCGGAAACCTCCGGCAATCGCAAATATTGACAAATCCCAATTTTTCTCACTTTCCTTCTCATTCCAAGTTTCAGTCAAAATAGACACTTCAACACCGTCTTACGCCAAATTCCTCAAAATAATCCCTTAAGCACTTAGCTTAACTCAAGACTATACACTACTCACGCCACCCAAGCTTGCAAGACGCGTCTATCCCATCCAACACAATCTCGTCCAGTATTAACAAGAGATTAAGGGTGATCAGTTCCTCAATTTGTTAATAGACAGCCGAAATCATGATGGGGTACAAACCATCTTTACCAACTATTATATCATTCCTCAACACCATAAGCCACCACACTGTAGCATTCCGGAGTAATACAACTTCTCTCCCACTAGAATCATTCCTCTTCTACCGACAAACTTAACCAACAACATGTACCGACAGTGTTTTTACACACATGTCGCATACCAGGGAACAACAACATTAGACAACATTGGCCGGACGGACCGACCTGCTCTGATACCAATTGTAACACCCCACTTCCCAAATTAAATAAAATATATACATTATAAATAAACATCAGAGTTTTCACCAAAATAGTGGGATATCACATCACCAAATTTTTATAAAAATACTTTATTAATTATTCTCAAAAATAATACAGCGGAAAACATTATTTCAACATTCTCGGCCATCCGCCAAATTTCGTAAAATCTTTATTATTATAATTCACAAAAAAGTGATACGTCACAGGATTACAACAAGTTTGACATAAAACAATTAAAACACCCATATCCCGTGTTATGTATCAGAGCATCCTAGACTCGACTGGCACACCACCATCCAAGCTATCTAAGTACCTGGATTATCTGTACTTCCGGAGAAGCACAGACACAACAACAACCAAGGGGTGAGAAAACATGATCAAAAATATATTGGTAATGTAATACATGTAAACAAGGTAGTAAAACACACCAACACACCAATATTCACCCCAACAACTCCATCTAACAAACCTACTGTTCGAATTACAACATAACATATTAAAATGCAAATATGCAACTCAACACCATGCATGCGGTACCGACTCATTGGTTCATTCAATCGAACCTGAATAGATCACTTACGCTCCTCCTGAGACATGATCTATCCCCCACCATTCTCCACAAAGGAGTACGGATGAATCACTTACGCTCCTCCTGAGACATGATTCATCCCACCAAAACACCATGATATGCACACACTAATGCATAACTATCATAATTAGGCACTCAAAGTGCACACGATCCTCCTGATCATATCATCATACATCAATGCATAAATGTACAGATATAACATACACCAACACCGTATAGATCAATCAGATAGTAAACAACTTCATACTATAACACCAGATATAACCACATCCCAACACTCGGGAACGCACGATCCTACTGATCACTACATATATATACATTAACTAATTGTTCACCAATAATATCAAGGAAAACGAGTACCATCATCAAGTAAACAAGTTCATACTTTATCACCAAGATATAAACACGTCCCACCACTCGGGAA
Organism: Lathyrus sativus; assembly: GCA_963859935.3. Taxonomy (NCBI): domain Eukaryota; kingdom Viridiplantae; phylum Streptophyta; class Magnoliopsida; order Fabales; family Fabaceae; genus Lathyrus; species Lathyrus sativus. The sequence goes on from OZ012739.1 coordinate 275,180,397, forward strand.
TACACGATCCTACTGATCACTACACCATGCTCCGCATGATTCATACACCAACTAATTATCCATTTAAATAATTAGTAACGGAAATCACATACTATCACCGAGTACTCACTCTATAACACTCAATCATCTCCCCTATAATCAACAAAGTCCAAGGGCACTACACTCTTAGCGCACACAACATAACAGCATAGAAAAACCACATTCTGCTACGCTCGCTACACCCTCGCTAGGCGAGCTCCCAGCGAATACTCGCTACTTGTTCGCTTAGCGAACCTCCTCGCGAAGGTAAACAGAACCTACTGGACTCACTCACTACCTCACTCGCTAGGCGAGCACCTAGCGAACGTTGGCTGCCTTCTCGCTAAGCGAAGTGCTAGCGAGTTGCCTGCGACTTCTCAAGTTCTCACAGTTCAGAATTCTCACTCTTCTCCGATTCAAGCCTATTCTATAACATCCACTTCCTATACTATTCGTATTACGACCAATGCATATTAGGCTTATCAATGTTCCTATAATTCTACTCCAGATCAACATTACGGCACACTACCGGCACTTTAGAGTTACTCTGAACCTTACTCAAACCAAACCAACACCAACGGTCAATCAACAATGGCAACATCAAACATCCGTACATCATCATATACATATTATTCCAAAGTCATCACTTAAACAATCTGTCGACACATCAAAAAGGTCACACAGAACTTCCCTAAAACCGTAAAACCAACCTATACGCCAAATTAACCAAAAACAACAATTCACCAACAATCAACATATTTCAATCCATCAACATCAACATAACTCAACAATCAATAGCATGTCAATATAAAACTTCATCAACAATGCATTCCTACGGGTTAAGGAATCCCCACTACCCTATACATGTATATACCATTCCCAATCAAGTTTCTCCCCCTTACCTTGTTAATCGGTTGATCGATGAAATTCTTCCTGGATTTGGTCTCTTGGCCTCCTCTTTTCTTTCCGTTCTTCGTTCCCTTTTTCCTTCGTTCTTCTCACTTCTCTCGTTCTTTCCTCTTCTCTCTTTCTATCGCTCTTTCTCTCTTCCCTCTTTCTATCGTGTTATTTTCTCTAATACTTTCCCCACCCCTTCATATTCTATTTTCCTTTTTATTTCCTATCCCAATAATAATAATAACTAATAAAAATAACATAATAATAATAATAATAATAATAATAATAATAATAATAATAATAATAATAATAATAATATTATCACACAAATTTCCCACGATCTATGGTAATCCCTTTTCTCTCTATTCCAACTTTTCTAATATCTCCTTGCTACCCTTCATATTTCCTTCCTCACGGTTTCTATCGTGCCTTTTCATATTTCCTTTCTAACTTCCCCATAACCCTTCCACTTCTTATTTTACTTATTCCAACCACTAATATTCCCAATAATAATTCTAATAATAATAATCATAATAATCATTATAGTAATAATAATAGTAATACACCCAACAATAATTATAATAATAATAATAATAATACTAATGATAATAATAACAATTATATTAATACTAATAATAAAATAATATTAATAATAATAATCTTAATATTAATAATACTAATATAATATTACTAATATTAATAATACTAATCATAATAATATTATTAATAATAATAATAATAATAATATTATCTCACCAAAATAATAATAATAATAATATTATCTCACCAAAATAATAATAATAATAATAATAGTAATAATATTATTATCTCCCCAAAATAATAATAATATTAATAATACTAATAAATATAATAATATATAATAATAATAATAATAATAATACCCCCACCAATATTACTATTATTCATTATATTATCATATTCGGACCAAAAATCATAATAATATAATAACTATATTAATAATAATATTATATTCTCCATATTAATAATATAACTACAAACATTAATAATAATCATAAATATAATAATAATAATAATAATAATAATAATAATAATAATAATAATAATAATAATAATAATAATAATAATAATAATAATAATAATAATACCACCACCAATATTACTATTATTTCTTATATTATTATAAACTCACCAAATTACCACCAATGATCCTCCCATCTCAAGGACACCCACCAAACATCATCAAATATACCCTACCAAAGGGCACATCAACATATAATATTTAAAATAATAATAAAATGACTAAATAATTAAAATGGGTGTTACAATACCCACTGTAGTGAGGGTGGTTCCGACACTCGTCTTTCAATACAAAAACGCTTTCCCTCCATTTTCTCTCCTAAAACCTCGGCTCCGCGCCGAGTACATTTTCAAAACTTCGGTTTCGTACCGAGTCCATTTTCAAAACTTCGGTTTCGTACCGAGTCCATTTTCAAAACTTCGGTTTCGTACCGAGTCCATTTTCAAACTATAATAAATTGATTTCTCTCTGTATTGCATTAAAGAGAGAGGATTGGGTGTAGACCTCTTCTTCTCCGAGCATTGGGATGCCCACTGTAGTGAGGGTGGTTTCGACGCTCGTCTCTCAATACGAAGACGCGACTTTATCCACCACTTCTCCTTTCACAACTTCCCTCCGTAACCTTTCTCACCTAAAAAACCTCGGCCCCGTACCGAGTGCATTTTCAAATCATTTTCGCGACAAAAACTTGAATGGTCGTGGAGTGGTTAGGCGTAGGCCTTCTCCTATCCCGAGTGCTGACGTTTACCGTAGGGTTCTCTGTGGCAAAGCACTTACCATTCAAAACCAAAAACATCTTTAATAAGAGAACGAAGTCCCCCTTGTATTGAATTAAAGAGAGAGGATTGGGTGTAGACCTCTTCTTCTCCGAGCATTGGGATGCCCACTGTAGTGAGGGTGGTTTCGACGCTCGTCTTTCAATACGAAGATGCCTCGTTCGCCACACCTTTTTATAACAAAAACTTTGAGACAATGAATTGGGTATTACCCGTAGGGGTTATTATCCGATGACCTATCTCGCCCCAAAAAACAATCTCATCAATCAAACGTGGTTTCTTGCCCCGCGTGGCGAAAACTAATCAATCTTTCAAAAGGATATGTTACGTCCGTTCTACCGCAAACAGGTACGCCTAAGTCTCCAACGAGCGAGCAGCAAAACACCTAAACTGCTAGAATGCGCACGATAGCATCATCCATAAAAAACATCAACACACCGTAGGCCGAACTACGGCTGCTCCGATTCTTTACTTCGTTCAAGTAAAGATACGTAGGCACAAGGGCCACAATCCTTGTCGAGCACATTCCCCCCTATATTTGTAGTTCCCCGAACTACGTCGACTCTGACTTTCTCATATCCGTTGAGAATACGTAGGCCTAGGACCGCGAAGTCCTATCGAGTTTGTTCTTTCTTTCTTTCCCCCGTCACCTCCCTTTTCCTCGTTTCTAAACCTTTCCCTTTACCCCTTTGAAACACTCTTTCATAGCATAATATTTAAGCAAATATATTCACACGTCGACAAACAAAAGGTTCCCATCGAGTACGATGGATGCGAGGGGTGCTAATACCTTCCCCTCGCATAACCGGCCTCCGAACCCGTTCTTGGTCGCGAGACCATCTTATCCATTTCTTTTCTTAAGGTTTTCTCGATATTTTCCTTTCCCCTCATGGGATAAATAAAGTTCGGTGGCGATTCTTCTGTCTATCTTTTTCGCCTCCCCGTCGTTGCGCGATGCATTTTTTCGAGTAGCGACACCACTGTCTGTCGTTGCTAGGGAGTTCGATGGGCGAGCAAGTAGCGAGCATTTGCTGATGCTTCCCTAGGCGAGTGAGCCAGCGAGCATGACAGTAGTTTGTGTTTTTGGTGTTGTTCTGTTTTGTTCTCTTGTGTTGTGGGACCCTTGTTGGTCATGATTAAAGATAAGATTGGGGTTGAACAGTTAAGAGTGTATGTGTGGTGTTGGAATGTGATTTCCGTGTTAATCGTTTAATTAGAGTAATTAAATCAGTGTATGTTATTATGTATGAATGTGGTGATGTGTGGAATATGTATGTGCGATGTATAAAATGTGATCAGGAGGATCGTGTGCATCTTGTGTGCTTGGATTGTTGTTGTGCATTGGTGTCGTGCATATCATGATGTTTTGGTGGGGTTGAATCATGTCTCGGATGGAGCGTAGGTGATTCACCTGTACTCCTGTGTGGAGAATGGTGGGGTTGAATTGTTGCTCGGATGGAGTGTATGCGATTCACCCGTACTTCTGTGTGGAGAATGGTGGGATGGATCGTTGCTCAGGAGGAGTATATGTATTCCATCCGTACTCCTGTGTGGAGAATGTTGGGGATAGATCACAACCATTAGTGGGTGTATGTGATCTATCATGTCCTCCCTTGTGGAGGGTTGATGGCCCGGTGTCCATCGGTGTTCTTGTGTCGGTACCGCATATCATGGTGTTGAGTTGCATATGTTTGCATTATCTTGAGTGTTGTGTTGGTGTTGGACAGTAGGTCCGGGTTGAAGTATGTTAAAATGATATTCATATGATTGCTATCTTTTATTCATGTACATTATTACCGCTATATTTTGATCATGATTTCTCACCCCTTTTGTTGTTGTTGTCGTCTGTGCTTCTTTGGAAGTATAGATAATCCAGGTGCGTAGCTAGCTTGGATAGTGGCGAGTCGAGTCGTAGGGATGCTCTGATACGTAACACGGGGCTTTGGGAGTTTATTGTATTTCTGATGATTTTGTTTTACTCCATGGCGTATCATGTTTTGTTGGAACCTTTGGTGAATATTATGTATAATTTGGGCGGATGACCGAATATGATGTATATATGTATATATGATATTTTCGCTGTTTACTATTGAAAACCATTTAATGAAGTGTTTTGTTGAGTTTATTTTGTGATATCCCGCTTTGGTGTGGTAACTCTGATAATTGCTTGATTTAATTGCTATTTATTTTATTTTATTTTAATTTCGGGGAGCGGGGTGTTACAGTAGACGCAGAGATAATAGAGCTTGAAGAGAGAGTTTCAAGACAGAGATTGGAGTGAGTCCTTGTGAGTGAAGAAGTTATGTTCTTCACGTGTGTAGTGTGTCTTAGAAATACTTGTACACCAAGATACTGTATGCTGCATTAGTTAGGTAGGTTCTAAGCTGCTGTGTCACTCAAAGCTTTTAAGCAAGAGTGTGTGTCCCTTGATCAAAGTTGTGAAGCAAGATCAAGGTGTGTGGTTGAAGTGTATCATCATAATTTTCTGTAATTGTATTTAGATATCACTGAGGTGATTGAGGGGGAGTGAGTGGGAATACTCAGATCTAGAGTGTCTCTAGGTTGAAGTGTCATTGGGTAACTCTTAAGTGAAGAGTGCAAGCTGAGTGTTTGACTCTGAATTAATTCTGCTGATAGTGAACTTCCTCCCTGACTTGGTAGCCCCCAGATGTAAGTCTTGTTGACACTGAACAGGGTAAACAATTATTGTGTTATTTACTGCTTTCTCTTTATAGCATTTTAATTATCCCAATATTCTGTGTTACAGTGGATGTTATAACATCCATGATAACATCCATCGCGTGCTAGCCAGAATTTCAATTGGCATCAGAGCAGGCACCCTGCCTATTATATCTGCGTGAGATCTAGGGAAGATAAATTCTAGTACTATGGATAAAGACATAGGATTCACAAATAGACCTCCAATTATGGATGGCTCTAATTATGACTATTGGAAACCTAGGATGATTCCCTTCTTAAAGTCATTAGACAACAAGGTATTGAGAGCTGTAAACTTTGGCTGGGAACATCCTGTGAAGACTGACAAGGATAGAGTATCTGTGTTAATTCCTGAAGAGGAATGGAATGAAGAGCAAGAGGCCTCAGCTCTTGGGAACTCTAAAGCATTAAATGCACTATTCAATGGAATAGACAAAAACATCTTTAGACTGGTACACCATTGTGAACTGGCTAAGGAGGTCTGGGACACTCTCAAAACCACTCATGAGGGAACCTGAAAAGTGAAGATGTCTAGACTACAAATGTTCACCACCAAATTTGAAAGTCTTAGAATGAAGGAGGATGAGACTATTCATGAGTTCTACATGAATATTCCTGAACTAGCCAACACCTCAGGAGCCTTGGGAGAAAAGATGTCTGAAGAGAAGCTGGTAAGTAAAATTCTCAGGTCTTTACCTAAAAGGTTTACCATGAAGGTCACTGCCATTGAAGAAGCTCAAGACATATGCAACATGAAGGTGGATGAACTCATAGGTTCTCTCCAAACATTTGAGATGGGGATGAGTGATCAGACTGTGGAGAAACAGACCAAAAGCATAGCTCTTGCCTCAAACACTGCAGATGTGTCAAATGATGAAGATCATGAAAGCAAGGAGAAACTCTCAGAAGCTGTAGCTATGCTTGGGAGACAATTCAACAGACTCATGAAAAGAGTGGAACAAAAGGGAAAATCCAATGACAAAAACATCCCATCTTACATTGGCAGAAGAACTAAGTCTGATGAAAAGTCCTACCAAGGCAAAAGAGTTAAGTGTTATGAATATGAGGGCTATGGTCACATTAAAATCGAATGCCCCACATATCTCAGAAGGGAGAAGAAAGGATTTATGATCACTTGGTCTGACGAAGACTCAGAAAGTGGATCAGAAGTAGAATCTGTGTTGCACCCCAAATTTTGGCCCCTTAGATTCTCATTATCATTTTAGGAGCATACTCATGAATTATCTAACCTTAACCCAGTGCAAGTTTGTCTTTGTCAAATTACAGATAAATCAGGGTTTTGTGTAGTCAAAATCGAAGCTTCAGGATTTGTGACTAGTCAATGCTTTCGGCTCATTCAATTAGGAAACAAGGTCAAGGGTATCATATAATGTCAATTGAGAAGCCAATTTGAGGTTGTTACCCCAGAATTAAGAGCAGTGCATTTCAGAGCACCCGATTAGGGTTTTTGCCCAGTAAAAGTAAACTGTAGTTTGAATTTGATGTTGGAAGATGTTTAAATGGTGGGATTATGATTCATGAAGTTCATATAGCTTAATAAAGTTCATCCAAGAAGTTTCAAAGTCTCAGGAGGCCCAGAATGTCAACAGGCGACTCGGTAATCACCGATCGGTCGTACGGTTGGCCGAAAAGTCAACTCTCTAAATTTTAGGAATTGGACTTCATGTTGTGAAACAAAGTTTTTCCTTATGTCATATTGGACTTGAAAATAAATTTTCATGACCATTGGGTCAAGGATGAAGGAGTAATCGAAAACTCGGGAAATTAGGGTTTTGAAAGGGGCTAAACCATAACTCCTTAACCACACATCCAATTGAGTTGGTTCAAAGCTCATTTGGAAGCTCTTGACAAGTCCTACAAAAGTCCCTAAGTGGTCCATTATCATAAAATGCATAGATTTAGAGTTATGATCAAATTCATTTCTAGAGGGGAAAAAGACTTGGAGAAATTTCCCTTTTAAGTTCATTTTTTAGCAACTTTGGAAGGCTTTTTGGCCAAGTTCCTTTGGGAAATTGAAACTTATGAAAACATGAATGTTTTAGAGCTATTTGAGGGCTTTCTAAAAAGTACTAGAACATCTAAAAAGGATTTGTGAGCTGAAAGTTATGATCATGGCAAGATGGTGGTTTTTCACTTTAGTCCCACATTGTCAAAATTCAAGAATTCATTCTTTTATCAAAATTGACCAAACTCAGCTGGTGAATCATGTTGTATCTGATATGTGAGGAGTTTGTAGCTTGAATATACAGAAATTATGCAGAGGAAATCAATTTAGCCAAGCTTTGCAAGTGGCTTGCAAGTTGCCTTGCAACTTGCACTTAAAGTGAAAAAGTAAGCATGAGGTGTAAAACAATTCTGAACCAGCCATGATACTGCATCTCTAGCCTGCAATTAGCCACACTAATTCATCATTTTTCTTGTATAATGAGGCTTACCTTGCAGCCAAGGAAACCCTCTTGTGGAGGTTTAATCAAAAAAATCCAAAACCTTTCTTCAAAGTGAGGAAACTTCAAATCTGCCCAAGCCACTTCATTTGCCTATAAATAGGACTCTTCCTCACTTCATTTTGCACATCAAAAATCTTATAAAAACCAGAAAGATTGAAAACCTTCACTCTTTCCATTCTTTGCTCTCAATTCACAAAATTGCAAAATCACCAAAAACCTCCAAAATCTGTCTTGGACAGTTCAACACCCAAAACCATTTCCAACCATTAGAAACTTTCAAATGTCATCCACAGAGTTCATAAACATAATATAGAAGGTGTCCAAACCATTAAACCTCTCAAAAACCTCATTTAGCAAAAAGTCAACTTCTACATCAAGATACTTTGACCAAAAGCTACAAATGCTACCATATCTTGTTCTAAGCATTTGCTTAGTGTTTTAATCACTCAAACACCTCTTATATATTGTTTTTCAACTGTCCAAAGTGTTAGAATTCATTGGTGAGACCTATTTCTCCAACTGTCCTTGTATTTGCACATTGCTTCAAACGGAAGAAAGGTCTCAAGTCAAAGAGGAAGTTGAATTTCTCTGGGTTTCTTGGTATTTTCACTTGTTCAAAGCTATCTACAAGAGGTATGTGACCTTGAAAAACTCTCTCATGTTTTACATTACCATGATTTGCAAATTTGAGGTCATGCTGTCCCAAAATAGCCTTACATAAGCATTCACATGCCAAATTGTGTTTTAATATGTTGGTGCCTATGTTTTTTTACATGAACATGTGTGTCTCCATGTATGTGATATGTATGGATGAATTACTTGATCATTTGGTGCTTAAAAATAAAAAAACTATACCAACTTGCTACACTTCACCAACACCAAATTGCACATGAAGCACATACTTTTCACACCAGTTTGTTTGCACTAAAATTGTGTTTGGATCTCACTTGTATGCATATAAGTAACATGTGTATATGTTTGATTGTGTTCGAAGATGCCTCATACTGTTTTTGCCTTTGTTTCTGATTTGCTCATGTTTCGTGAAAATGACAAATGATAGTTTGAGTGCCAAATTCTTCCTTAGCCTGTTTTGAACCTTCCTTGACGTTTAAGCACTCTTGACAATGTGTATGTATGATGTATATGAAATTACCTTGCTTCAATGTTGCATCAATTCTGACTTGGCATTCCTACTGCATAATACCATGTTTTATACACTTTATGCCATGAACATGGTAGTTTAAGTTTGAGGTCTGAATATGCTCATGTTGAATGTAGAATCATCCACTAGTGCACTTATAACTTGTATGAACCTTTGATTTGATTTAAATCTGACTGGAAGTTGGTTTGGTCATTTTCATGAATATGCCAAAAAACTTCAAAATTGCAGCCCTTGGTCATTTCTCATATCAGTTAGTTTTAGATCAGCTTAAGTGTTTTAAATCACTTATATACATATATGTGACTTGTGTGTGTAGTTGATTTGGCCTACATGTGCATAAATTTGAAACTGAACATCTTATCATGAACCAAAATGCCAATTTTGCAACTCTGTCATCACTTTTACCAACAACTTGTCCTTGGTTTTAGTTTGTGCTCAAACTTGTTCTATATTATATATATGTGCTGTGTATGTAATTAATTGGGTCAAAATATGCATAGAATGAGAATTGGCTATCACCCTACCTTATATTCATGTCACTTGCAATTTGTGAATTAGCTTTCATGGCAGTATTCTTTAAACTTCAAACTGTGTTTTAAAACCATTCCATATCATGTCTATGAAGTGTGTATATGGTTGATTTAGTCAGAAATGCTTAGAATCATGATTTAGCTTTTCTCATGCCTTGACAAATGACCAAAATGCATTTTGAAAGTCAGGTGTGGCCACAGACAATTATGAGTTTATTTCTAAACATGAACACAGTTTTTAGCATATATTTAAAGTGTATGAATGATTAGTTTGATCAATGTGAGTCTGGAATTTAAAATACTTCACAGCTTGCACATCACACTTGTTACTTTTGCAATTCACACAGCACTTGTCATCACAGCTGGTTTTCATCTCTGCTATGCACTTCCACTCACTCCATTGCTCATTTGTATCATGTATAGATGATTGCTTTAATTCAAAACTGACTGTATTGAGTTGATCATTTCACTATGCATTTCATCAAAAATTTTGCAAATTACATCCCATTTTTTATCATAGCATGATTTAGACTCTATCATTTGCATAAGCACATCCATTATCATTATTAAGTTGTGTGTGCATGATTACTTTGGTTCAAAACAAGTTGGATTGGGGGGTTCACATCAAAATGCATTTTCAAGCTTCTAAGCACACACACTATCGAATTTTTAAATAGAAGAAGAATCTCAGAAAATTAAGTGTAGCATCATGATCCTTGTATTTTTCTGGTCAAGATTGATATAAATTTCATCGCGTTTGGTTAAGAATCGAGAAAGTTATGAGTGAAAACGTAAATCATATTTTGAGTGTTATTCTTGCCCAGAAATTCAAAGTGAGCATCCCTTATATATTTATGGGGTGGAATCAATCAACGGATGTATAGCCACCCCAGTGGTAAGACCATATGCCAAAACACGCCTTTGACATTGCAAGCCTGAGTTCGACCCCTGAGGAGGGCCACTCTTTTGTTATTTTTTGTCATTTTTCACTTCATTTTCAAAAATTTGTATCTCCTTCAATTTTAATCGTTTTTCACCCGTTATTTTTTAATTATGTTCATCTTGATGTATACTTTCATGCCATATTTTTTATTTTCATGTTTGCCTAAATTTTCAATTCTTTTGACTTCGTGCAAGTTAAGTGCATTTTACGTTCGTTTACGCATGTGCAGATGAATTTTTCTTTGGTTACACTTGAATCTGTTTGTGATACTTGCTTGTATTCATATCCTTACATATTAGTTAACATTCTAGGATTTTATTTTTGGTTGTTACCATGTTTATTTTGTCCCCTTTGTTAAATTTAATTAAACTTGATCTGTCGTCACAGTTCCTGTTAATTCATCTACTTTGATTGTCATCAATGCACTTTCATCTTTATCATTCCATATGTTTATTTAATGGTTGTCACCATGAATATGCCTTTATCATGTTGTTATTTTACTTGTTAAGTTGTCTTCTTTCCCCGTGTGATGAAGCTTGTTAGCTCTCATCCTGTTGCCTCCCCTGTCTACTTCCAAAGGAAAAGTCTGTCCATTTGACCCTCATGTCATGGGTACATCTCTTATCCCTATCTTGACTTTGTTAAGTCACTTTAACCCTAGATTAGAAGCCATTAGACTTTGCTTCAAGTCTAAGAAACCCACCTGTACTAGGAGTGTTCTTCAACTAGAACCCTAGGAAAGAGTGTGTCAACTCTGTGCAAGAATCATTGTCATGATTTCTTACTTCCCCTTTTGAATATTACAACTTAGATTAGGGAGTTTTGTCAAACTCCACACAAACATTGTCATGTTTGTTCCCCCCTGAACCTTGATCATAATCAAGTGTTCTTATTCCCTTGTAAGGTGAACTACGATTGCTCTGATTTTATCCTAGTCATGATACGTAGACAGAAGATGTGACGTCTTTGCGAGCAAACTTAGATAGCCATTTAGGTCTTTACTTATATTTACACTCAACTCCCAATCCTAAATCCATAGTACATATTTCACACTTAACAAGCAATCAAACAAAAGGTTCCTGTAGAGTACTACAGATGCTTAGGGTGCTAACACCTTCCCTAGGTATAACCAACCCCCGATCCCCGAATCTCTTAAGCGTTGTCGTTACATCACGAAAAAGGGTGTTCCTTCTTTAGACCTTTCCTTTGGATAAAATAAAGTTCGGTTGTAAAATAATTAAGATTCAAGTTAATTTAATAGCTTGATATCCAATTTTCATCGTAACAGAAATGACGACTTCACTAGGGACTCGCTTGCTTTGAGGGTTTAGCCTATCTTGTTTGATTACTTGCTTATTTGTGAATACTTGTAAATATGTACATATGTGCTCTGTTGGATCTTGGGAACTTTGAGTGGTGAGACAACACTATATCCGTGTTTGAGCGTACTTATGATAGGATGGTGGTATATTCAAGGAGACTTATAGGGAGTTGATTCCTGACCAAGTTGACTTGAGAGAACCACCGCTCAGTAGAGGCCCTTCTGAGAGTTAGTATTGTTGATCGAGTATTCATGAAAACAATGCTACTTTCTACATGGGAGCCTGTGATACTGAGGACCTTTAGATTACCTTTTCCCCACTATGGCTTTATTAGGATGTAGTGCGATGACTATAAGGAAGTAATTCCAAAGTAGTTGATACGCGATACTACACTTGGACGAGACTCTCTTGAGAATATTATCGACCACCAGGTATTTGGGAAATTGATAATATCCGAAAGATGGGTCGAGTACTTTGGGAACTCTTTTAGAACCTTGTTCTACAGTTTTGAAAGCCTTAGTACATACCTTTGGGGTGGGTAGACCTTAACTCCATACTCATGTTCTTCAAACCAAAACCTTTATCTGTTTACCAATGTGTATATGTGAATCTGTACTTACCTGTGTTTGTGCATTCATGCATTCATGAACATCATATCATAAAAGTTTCATGGAACTCAGATCTTTTGTTTGTATACATCAGGATCATCATGGACAATGGAAAAAAGAAAACCATGAAGTACACTTACAAAAGTCCTAACTTGGATGACATAGAAAGGTTGAGAACTTTGATAACAGATCTAGAAGGATTCAAGAGCAGGTATGGGAACTTATTGTCACTGTTGAGGGTAAAAAGGAAGATGGATCTGAGACTTCTCTCCATACTTCTCTAGTTTTATGATCCACTCTATCATTGTTTCACTTTTCCTGATTTTCAGCTGGTACCTACACTTGAGGAATATTCTTGCTTGATTGGTTTACCTATTCTTGAAGACTCTCCTTTTCCAATCATGGAGAAGGACCCTAAGGAAGAAGAAATTGCTAAAGCTACACGTTTAGGATTGGTGGATATTCAGAAAAATATGGTTACTAAGGGAGGAGTCTTTGGTTTGACTGCAGAGTTCTTGGTTGGGAAAGCACAATACTATGTTGATCACTTGAGTATGGATGCATTCGAAGCTATCTTTACCTTGCTCATTTATGGTATCTTCTTGTTTTCAAGCTTTGATAACTTTGTGGATCTCAATGCCATCAAGATTTTCTTGGAGAAAAACCTTGTGCCTACTTTACTAGCTGACGCCTATCATTTTATTCATCTAAGAAATCTGCATAAAGGAGGAAAGAATACCTACTGTGTCTCTTTGTTATATAAGTGGTTTATTTCTCACTTACCTAAGGCTCATGCTTTTTGGAAGGAAGGTTGGTGGTCTCAGAAGGTTATGGCTCTTACTCACTCTGAAATTGATTGGTACAGCCGTAGTTATGATGGGATAAAAATCATTGACAGTTGTGGAAGCTTTGGTAACGTACCTCTCCTGGGTACAAGTGGAGGAATCAGTTATATCCCTGTTCTCGCTCGCCGTCAGCTTGGATATCCTTTGAAGGACAAACCAAACAGCGCTCATGTGGAGAATATTTTCTTTAAGGGATGTTCAGAATTGAAAGGAGAAATTCTAAAAGCTTGGGGTCATGTACACAAGAAAGGAAAGGAAGACTTAGGGAAGCCTAATTGCGTCTCTCTCGAGCCTTATCTCTAATGGGTCCGAAAAAGAGCTATTCAGCTGAAGATGCCTTATTCTCACCAGAAACCCGTGGCTTTAGAGAAGGAACACACAATGATCTTTATGTCTGAAGAGGAGAAGTTAAAGATTGCTTTGAGGAAATCACAAAAAACTGAAGTAGCCTGGAAGTACAAGTACCAAGTGGCCATGGAAGAGAACGATGAACTCCGTAGACAACTCCAGGCGAAGGATGAAGAAATGAATGCTTATAAGAAGAGGAAGACACAGGAAGGTTTGTCTTCTTCCAGCTCTCAGTCAACTCGATGGAAGCTAGTCGTGGACAGGCTCATTCTTGAGAAGACTCAGATGGAGGAAGAAATCGAGAAACTCAAAGCAAAAGAAGACTTTTATTTAGAATACTGTCAGCCTTATATTTAGGACTTTTGTAAAATGTACTAGATATTTTGTAATGCAATCTTGAAAATCAATGAAATGATGTTTTGATCTAAGTTCCATGAAACTTTTGCATTTGCATTCTCGTTAATTAATCATTCAAATGAACTAAAAATTGTTTGCAGATATTATAGACCAAAATTGGAGAACTTGAAGAAACTGGGAATTAAATTTGCTTATTTCCCCATTGTTATAATTTATGCAAATTATTTCTTTGGACTCCTTGAATGGTTAATTTTGCATTTTGCATTCATAAGCATTGCATGTGCATGTTCTTGTGTTGTGTCTCATCTCGCTTTCTTGTCTCCAAAGAGAGAATCACACTGAATCCTCAACACCGATACAACACCTGAGCCCAAGCTCGCCTAAGAATGGAAGGACAGAATTGATAATGAACTCGGAGAGCTACGAGGAGGCATGGGGTAGATCATGGAAGCCCTACAAGTCATTCGTGCAAAGTTGGACACCCAAGCCACTGTTGTTTTTAAAATCACTGGCATAGTTGTAGAGCCGATCCCAACGGCAGTCACTGTTGCAAACGTTCCACCATATGGGTTATCGCCTGGTTTTGTACCTCCACCAATAGTTGTTGCACCCCAAAATTTGCCCAACTTTTCTTTACCTAGCTTGTGTTTCATTTCATTCACATTAGCATTATCATTTGTATTTCATAGACATGTGTGCAGGAGATCAAGAGGTATGATTACCAATCAAGGATTATTCAAGACTATGAGGCTAACTAAGAAGCTTATTCAAGTGTTCAAGGGTTGATATCCTTGTCAGAGAAGTTATAAGATTCTCAGAGAGAGTGGTTGAAACCAGGAGTGTGTGTCTCCTAACTTGAGAGTTATGGGGAAGATCATCAGATGATTCTGAAGCCATGAAGTTAGATTTGAGGTCTTGAGAGAGCTCATAAGAAGTGTTGAAGATCACTTTGATGCCTAGACAGGTCATTTTGCAAGATTAAGAAGCCTCAGCCATGAGTGGTGCAGTTAGGGTTTGACTAGGTCAACCCTAAGTCAACTGATGATTTGGAGAGGGTTGAGACCTAATCCAAGAGCCATGTGATCATGGATTGATACATTGAGATGTCATAAGGATGATTCCAAGGTCAACTAATCATGATTGAAGAGTTTGAGAAGTTTCAAGCTAGGGTTTCTAAGGCTTGATAGTGTAAAATCCCCTAGTTTGACCCCTATCTTCAAGGCAGTTTAGCTCAAGATGTGATTGTCATCTCATCTTACCCCCAACATGAATGTTGTAGAGCTTGAGCGTATCTTTAATTTGAGTACTATAAGTCCTTGATAGGATTTGTAGAACTCAAGTTATGACTTTGACAAGTTACAGGTCATCTGAGGTATGTGAACTTGGGGGCTTGAAAGTTACCCAACTTGCATCAAACGTTTGCCCAAGAAGGATGATTCCTATGAACTTTTGGTCAACATGAATGTTTTTCCTTATTCTCTTAGCTTTCTATAGAGTACTAGAAGTCCTTGATAGGATTTGTAGAGCCCAAGTTATGGCTTTGACAAGTCAAGGGCATTTTGGTCATTTGGAGATTACAGGTCATTTCAAGCATAAGGCCATAACTCCCATTTCCAAGCTTCAAATGGGAAAATGTTCAACATCAAACTTGTTCAAAATGATGTTTTAAGGCTAGTAAATAGGTCATGAGATGATGGAAATACTTGTAGCTCAAAGTTGCAAAAATGACCTAAAATAAGGGTATAAGTTAAATGAATCAAAGTTGGAAATTGATATTTTCAATCTACACATCCAAACCAAGGCATGTAATATATCATTTTGACTCTAGAAAACATTTTAAGAACATTGGTTTAGCCACATTTTTGAGTTGAGGTCTAATTTGTGGACTTGCTTTGAAAAGTAGTTACTTACATCATAAGTAACATTTGCAAAACTCAAATTCAAGGCATGAGCAAGATCCCTTGCAAGCCAAACACTTTCAAAATGTCACTAGGGGAGAAATTGGAAGAGAATGGGATTGGTTTCAAGCTGCAAACAGAACTATGCATATCATGGCATATGGTTGAAAATCTCATGACATGAGAGATTGAAACTCGCATTAGAAGGATCTAGAGGGTTCTAGATCATCCGTACATCATCTATATATTGAGTAGAGGTGATCCAATGAAAAGGTTGGTGATGATTGAAGGAGAGAGCATAGATAGAGATTGAAATTGCACAGCTTGCAACTGAATTCGGTTTCACCAATTTCTTCACTTTTCATCCATTTTCTTGATTGCAACTTCTTCCATGGATGCTAGGGATTGAGTTCAGATCATAATCAAGAGGAACTCGTGGCTGATTGGTGTTCTTGAGCTCAGATTTTTCCATCTGCAACTCACCATCGGGTTTCAAGATTCAGGAGTTTTCAATCAGTTCTATTGCATACAGAAGCAAGGAAAGGATCCATTGATCGTGTCTGGAAGGTTGCAGAGCTTGATTTGAAGGTTTAGTGCATCTGTTCATCAAGAATTTTCAGGTTAGTAACTTTCTTCCTCCAGCATGAATTAGGTAGAATCAAGATGAATTAGGGTGTTAGATGCATTGTAGAACGGGGTAGGAATGATTTCAAACCATTAATTTTAGAATTAGTGACCAATTTAGGATTTTACCATTTTCGGTTGAGAATTGTTTATGGCGAATCTTGAGGTTTCAGAGAGAATAAAGGGCATGAATGAATTCGTGAGGAAATTTGGGACAAGATTCATGTATAGACCATTTGCAATGGAGGATCCTAGAGAGAGTTAGGGTTGAGGACGATGACCGGAGCACCACCAGTGGTGGCCGGAGCTGCGCCCGAAGTTCAGAGGTTCAAAAGGTAGAAGATGACTCTATGACCATTGGATCATGGTTTGACTTGGACTAGGACCCTCATCCAACGGCCACGTTTTAATTTCAGTTTGTGAAGGATCTGAATTAATGAAACACATTGTTTCATTTGAGTGCTGATGCTGGGCTTAGTGAATTAACTGATACTTACACCCCCCTGATGGCCCAATCCATTATATGAACTGTGTTTTATTTCAATCTGCACCGTGTGCTTGTTCTTTTTCTTTTGATTTTCTTTATTTTTCCATTTTATTCATGGTTCTTGATAAAATCATATAAAATTGAAAAATAATCCAATTAATCCCATTCTTTTGGCATTGTATTCATGATTGAATCTAATATTTTTTAGAGAAAAAATATTTTTATTTCATGCATTTTCTGATTTTATGGGAATTTTCATATTTTAATTGATATAAAAATAGTTATGTTTGATACTTGATTTTGTGGAATTTCGTTTGATCATGTGATGATGATTTTGATCCTGACTTTTTGTGAGTAGTTAGCATAGACATGCATGATCCCCATAGAATTTTCCCACATTTTTGTGATGAACATAGGTGGTAGTTTAGGTTGAAACCTTTAGAAGCTCCATTTTTAGGGTTTATGGTTGATACCTTATGGTTTAGATTTTGATTTTAGGACTTAATAGATGATTTAGTCCCTGGTTTTTGTATGAGGAATTCTTAATGGAATTAGGATCCCTTAGGAATTTTTGTAGAAATTTATAGGATAGTTTCCTATTTTTGTTTGATTTTAGTTTAGGTGCTAGTTTTAGATGATTCTAAGGCACTAACTCAACTAGACTAACTTCTTTAGTTCCCTTAGATTAGGGTTTTGCTTTGTTTGCCTTTGGTTGAGATTGAAGACAAGTTGTAGACAAGGTGAGGATGCTTGAAGTTACTTGGAGCTTGGATTTGCTTGTGCCTGAAGGTGTCTGATGAAGATTTAGAAGGTAGGAGACCTAGGGAGAGCCTTAATACTAGAATGACTTCTTTCACAAATATGGAAAGTATCTTGTGCTTCCATCCCTCCCAATGACCAAAAGTCCTTCTAAGATATTCACATCCCTCCTTTGGAGGGATGAGTGGCTTTATCTGGGAAGTAGAACTTTGAGGGAACCAGTCTCTCATAATGATGAACCCTTACAGGCTTCCTTTAGTTGTCAATAAGTTGTTTATCATTCCCACTCATTCTGTTAAATCAATTGTCTTCTTGTTTGAGTATCTTGAAAGATGTTGGACTTGAGTTTGAAGAGGAGGACTTCATTGAAGAGTGTGGAAGAGGATGATTCCTTAAGCATTGCCATTGCAGCTGAAGCTTGAAGAGCAAGAAGAACAAGTTGATGCTTGTGAAGAAGATCCAATGGAGATTGAGTGAAGAGCTGAGGCTTGAAAAAGAATTGAAGGATGAAGTTGACACTTCCAGGTGATTGAAGACTACTCTGGGAAGCTGAAGCTTGTAGGAGAAGAAGACCAAGTTGATACTGGTAAGGCAAAGAGAGTTGAAGCTTGAATACTAAGTTGATACTTATGAAGAGGATTCAATTGAGATTGAGTGGAGAGCTGAAGCTTGAGGAATAAAGGATGAGTTGATACTTACATTGATGCATTGAGAGCCTGAAGGAATCAAGTTGACACTTGTAGTTAGGAGTGAAGCCTGAGGGTGGAATTGACTGAAGAGTTGAGGCTTGAAGAAAAGAGAATAAGTGGATACTTATGTTTGATGGGTTGAAACCTGGAGAAGCAAGTTGATACTTGTCATGGAGGATGATAGTCTTGAAGGGTGATTGAAGTATGAAGACTGGATTGCTGTCAGAAGAGTTGAAGCATGGAGATTGAAAGAAGGAGTTGTTGATCTGCTTTCTTCCCTGTCTGTTTTCTTTGCTGTATTGCTGTGCCTTGTTTGACTTGCTTGATGCATTAGAATAAGTTCATATCTAGACTGACTTTAATCTAAGAGCATGATTGCACTAGAGGTTGAGTTGCTCCCTCTACTTGTATTTTTACTGTGTGGCTTTGCTTGCGGGTATTCGGTAGAGCCCAGCTCCCTTGCCCATGTGGTTTGTGTTTGCTTGGTAGCATGTTATTTCTTCTGTATGATTGCAGTTGTTATTCTATTTTGCTTGATAGCATGTTATTTCTTCTGTATGATTGCAGTTGTTATTCTATTTTGCTTGATAGCATGTTACTTCTCCTGTATGATTGCAGTTATTCATATCTGGCTTGAGGTTGAGATGAGCTTGTGGAGGCTGACACCCCACACACATTTCCTCCCTCACTTGCATTGCATGCATTTTATAGTCGTTTACTGTTTACTGTTTAGGCTGATGCTTTAGCTGTTTCTGTTTACCATTGACATGCTCCCATAGGGCTCTCACTTCCTTTGACAAGGAAGTGATGATAGAACTTTAGGTTGAAACCTATGCATGATAACTTCTAGGAGTTCCCTGTTTCAAACCTCAACCATCGGATGAATCCTTGGCATGACAACAGTAGGACTTGATAGTCTCCCCGTAGTTGAGCCTGTTCTCTTCTCATCTCAAAACAGCTTAAGATACAGTAATCATGAATGATTTCTTTCGTACGTTACGAGCCTTAAGCTATCTGAGAAAGGATTGTTGGAGAGCTTCTTTTCAACAGTCTGGATGTTAGTATGGTACCCTTTGGGTGACATGCGACGCATTCACTCTCAAGTCATAGTCTTTAGTGCGATTGAAATTGCAAACAGAATAAAAACACTTCTTTCATAAAAGATAGAAAACAAACTCCAAACCTTTTAGCCCCGTGGGCCCATAATTCAAAGGAAGCTTTTCTGAAGAAAAGAGTTTCGTTAAACTCCTAGTTCTACCGCAAACAGGCTTTGTCCCTAACTGCTGGAATTGTTGTTTAACCCTACTCGATAAAACAGATGAATCTGAATCCCCGTAATCCGTATTATTCCCGAACTACGTAAGCTCTGATCTCTCATACCTGTTGAGAGTACGTAGGCACAATACTGACGTATTGGCGAGCCACCTTCCCCGCAACCCTTTAGTAGGCCGAACTACGTTGACTCTGATTTCTCATTCTCTGATGAGAATACGTAGACATAAAGCGCGATGCTTTGCCGAGTCATTTTCTTTTCTTTTCAAGCCAGCCTTGATAGGTAGATAGATAAAACCAACCCGTCTAGTAAACACAACAAGCATGGATCCTGTCGAGTACGACGGACGTGAGGGGTGCTAATACCTTCCCCTTGCGGTTGCGATGACCTTGTCTTATACCTTTTCGTTAGGTTTTTCCGATCGTTTCCTTTCCCGCTCTAAGGGATAAATAACGAAAGGTGGTGACTCTTCTGTTTTGCCGGAACCTTATTTTCGCGGAGGCGACAGCTGGCGACTCTGCTGGGGACTTGATAATTTCCTGGGATCCAACGTCCCGAATGCGAGTCAGTTTGGGGATCTGACGTCCCCCGCAAGAGTCAATCCTAGCGCTTGTATGATTACTTGTTGGGTTGTTTTTCTTTCTCGCACTTTATTTCCCGCACTTTATTTTCAGTATGATATGATTATATGTGCTGTTGAGGGGGATGGGCATTCTGATGAGTGAGAAGCCAGACCCAGGCTTGAGTGAACTTAGCATTAGTTGTGGAAATTAGTGGACGCATGCTTGCTTGGCAGGCACTAGTGTCTCATGAAATCCATGCTCAGATGAGGTTCTCCCGGTTGACTTCTTTTTCAACCCTTTGGGTTGAGGGGGTTGTTGGTTTGGAGGATTGTCGACTCTGGGGACCGATCATTTGGAATTCAGCTGAGTGAGGCCGCTTCATGAGCCGGTGATGCCACACCTTCTGGGTATCGTATCACCCCTCTTGAGTGTCTGTGACGCTGATGACCGCATAGGATGCCGAACTTGAGTCAGTTTAGGTCCATACCTGTGAGCAGGGTTGGGTTTGTTGCAGGAAACCTTGACCTTCAGACTACCTGGTTTTCTTGACAGTGAATCAGTTTTGGTTGGGATCAGAGGATCTCATCATCAAATGCGTATTTGTTCTTGACAGAACAGGTTTTTGGTTGGGATCAGAGGATCTCATCAGCATATGTGTATGTTGTTCTTGATAGAGCAGGTTTATGATTGGGATCTGAGGATCTCATCTGCAGATGTATGTTTGTTCTTGACAGAGTAGAATTTTGGTCCTATATCAGAGGTCCTTATTATCAGATGTGTGTTCTTGACAGAGCAGAGTTTTGGTCCCGTATCAGAGGTCCTGTATCAGATGTTTGTTCTTGACAGAGCAGATTTATGGTCCTATGTGTGTGTGTTCTTGACAGAGCAGATTTGTGGTCCGATACCAGGGTTTTCTTCTTATCAGAGATAGTGGTTGTTCTTGACAGAGCAACATCATGGTTCTGTTGATACAGAATCTCCACAGCACGGTTGCCTTGATCTTCTGCTGCATGATTGCATTTTACATTGCTTTGCATACTCATTTGCATTTCATTAACGTGTGTCTGTGTTGCAGGTACCGTTCCCCCCAATTCAGGATTTCTGGCCTTCTGTTGTATTGTTATGGGTTCTCTAAGGAAGACCGTGGCTTACAAGCTCCCCACTCCTGATGTTGTTCAGCTGACTGGTTTGATTGTTTTAGAAGATGATTCTGTGAGAGATGAATTCAGAAAGTCTTACGGTAAACTGCTCAGTTTGGTTCGCAAACCTTCTGCGTTTGAGTTGAACGGGTTGCACGCTCTGCTGCAGTTCTACGATCCTCCGTTGAGATGCTTTACTTTCCAGGATTTTGTCCTCGCACCCACACTAGAGGAATATGCTGATTTGTTAGGTGTGCCTATCAAGAGGCAGATGCCTTTTATTCATATGGATGTTGAGAATCTGGCTAGTCAAGCTCCGTCACTTCATCTGGATGCCTCCGAGTTGGTATTGTCTAGTTGGAACAAGGTTCCCGGTTTCTCCTTGAAGTTCTTAGTGGGAAAGGCTCAGCAGTGCGCCAAAGACAGATGTTGGGTCATGTTCAATGCCATCCTCGCTCTGTGCATATATGGCATCATTCTGTTCCCCAATATGCCTGACTTTGTAGATTTCGACGCCTTCCGCATCTTTGCATCAGAGAATCCAGTCCCTACCTTGATAGGAGACGTCTATCATTCCATCCACTACAAAAACGAGAACAGAAGGGGCAAGAATGTCTCGTGTTGTGTGCCCCTGCTTTATAAATGGCTTGATAGTCATTTGCCCAAGAAGGGTCCCTTTGCTTCGTCTGCAGCCACAGCTGAGTGGTCCGAGCATTTGATGAGTCTATCTGCAGAGGATATTGCCTGGTTTGACAGAGATAGGTTGGGTACCGAGATTATCTTCAGCTGCAGCGGATTTTCGAACGTACCTTTGATAGGCAGGAAGGGTTGTATCAACTATAATCCATCTTTGCTGGTCCGACAGTTTGCTTATGCTCAGAGAACTCCGCTGAAGGATGAAGAGGTGCAGGAATCTCTGTACCTCACTGGTCTTCTAGAAGGGGATATGTTATATAAGCTTCAGCGCGCTTGGAATGGTATCAGTAAGAGGGGAAAACCATTGCTGGGGAGAAGCGATAGCCAAGCCTACACTCCGTACGTGACGTGGATCAGAGCCAGAGCAGACGCTATAGGGATGTCGTTTCCTCCTGCCAAGCCGGAAGTCCCTCCAGTGATTGAAGAGCCTACCACTGTGCCTATTCAGCAACATAATTAGGTGTCAGCTCAGAAGCGAGAGAAACGAAGTCGTCCATTCCTTTAAGAGGCAGACAGAGCTGGTGAACCAGCTAGGTACAGATTTGACTAAGCAGATAGCTGAGCGTGAGCGCATGGGTCGAAACTTCAAAGCTATCAACGATGTACTGGCCACGAAGAAGCAGCACTTGGACGAAGCGTATCGGAGGATATCCATGTTTAACCAGCACTGGAAGGCCTCCCTAGCCAACCGGAAAGAGCGGGAGGATAAGCTGATGCAACAGATCTCCAAGCTGAAAGGCCAGGTGAAGGCTAGTGAGAAGAGGTTTGATGAAGAAACCGCTCGCAGATATGCCGCTGAAGGCCAGCTCAACAAAGCTCTTGCTAACCTGAAGGAGCGCAAACTGACGTTTGAATTCAAGAAGCGGAAGCTAGAAGATTGTTTCGGCGAAGGAGCATGGGAAGATTCGGTCGAAGGTCTTCAATACACCATTATGCAGAGGGAGTTACTCGTCGAAGGGTTGCTCACTCGGCCTGATCATCCAGAAACGAAAGGGTTGTTAGAAGAGTTTCGCACCCGTGGCCATGCTTGAATATTTGTATTCCTTTTGTTTGATCATTGTTGTATGCTGACCATCATCAGGCTTGTTGGCTGAGGTCATGCTATTGATTCATCTTGTACTCACTGACGTTGTGTACTGCCTTGATGGGCTTTCTATACATGAGATGTTATTTCCATGACTGGACTCGGACTTCTTATTATCAGCACTGGGACTCAGGCACTAGGATCGGGGGAAATCTCCTTAACACACAGACACACGTCTGCATTTGCATGAAGCATTTGCATAATGAGCACTTTGTCATTTTTCCTAACCCTTCTGTATTTTCAGGTTGTTTCAGGTTGTTCCAGGATTGATCAGAGACCAATCCACCGCTATCCGACCAGAGCAAATCAAACCAGAATCATGGAGCAAGTGCAAACTGATGTTCAAGAACTCCGCGAAAGAATGGACCGCTTCATGGAGCTCATGCAAGCGGTCGCCAATGGCCTGGATCAGCTCAGAACCTTGGTTCAACCTCTGATTTCAAGGGTTGATAGTAATGGCGTACTCCATGGCGGGACCGTGCCTACCCCTCCACCAGTTGAAACTCCTCAGAATGGCGTCCCCGTGATCGGGGGGAATGGCAGTGCCAACGGCAATGTGATAGCTAACATGGGACTCAACGGTAATACGACGGGCGTCGGTAATGGGAATTTGGAAGCTAACGTCAATGTTGGGCTGGGCAACGGCAATGCAGGTGTTGGGAATTTGTTCAAGCCTCAGCCGTGGGTAGAAGATCGTCAAGACGATGTGTTCTCTCAGAGAGGTGCCAAAGGTGAGCTGACTGCTGAAGCACGTCTAAGGTTCAAGGCACTCGAGGATAAGATGAGGAATATCGAGAACCAGAACACCCTGGGCGTTGATATGTCCAAGTTGGGACTGATTGCTGATTTCAAGGTGCCTCCCAAGTTCAAGGTACCTGACTTTGAAAAGTACAAGGGAACCACTTGCCCTCGCGTCCATCTGAGATCATACTACCGGAAAATGTCCGCTCATTCTGAGGACGAGAAGTTGCTGATGCACTTCTTTCAAGACAGTCTGTCCGGACCCTCCCTCGAATGCTACATGAGTCTGGAACCTACCAGTGTGCGCACGTGGGAGGACCTTGCCGAAGCATTTGTGCACCACTACCAGTATAACAGTGACTTGGCCCTGAACCGAGTCCAAATACAGAATCTGTCGCAAAGGAACAACGAAGGGTTTAAGGAATACGCCCAGCGGTGGCGTGAGTTGGCAGCCAGGGTTCAGCCGCCGATGGTTGAACGCGAGCTTGTGCAAATGTTCGTAGCCACCCTCCCAGGGGTTTATTATGAGAAATTGGTCAGCGGTATGTCTGGAACCTTCTCAGATCTCATTATCACAGGTGAGCACATTGAAAATGGGATCAAATTGGGGAAAATTCAAGGTGATTCATCCTCAGCTGGAGGAGGAGGCAAGAAACCTTATGGTGGCAAAAGACGGGAAGGAGAAACGAGCGCCGTGACCAACGCTCGAAGGAAGGGTAAAGGCCCTCACCAGCAGGTGGCCAGCATAACTATCCTGGCAGTTCAACAGCCACAGCAGCAGCAGCCGCAGCAGCAGCAACAGTCGAATCAACAAGGGTACAAAAAGTATCAGAACAGGGCACCTCTGTCGAGCCGTCACCTCGAGACACCGCCCATGTCGTACGCTCAACTATTGCAGACTCTGCTCCAGCTATAGTTGATCCATAAGAGAACCTTGGCTCCCTTGCACAGGGGCACCTCCACCAGGTTATGACGCGAATGCGACTTGTGAGTTTCACTCAGGGGCTCCAGGCCACACGATAGAAAATTTCAAAGCCTTCAAGCACAAGGTGCAGGACATGGTGGACGCTAAGATCATCAACTTCTTAGATAATGTGCCAAACGTCACGAAGAACCCTATGTCGAATCATAGGGGAGGTGGGGTAAACGCCATTATTGAAGACGAGAGTTTGGATTTGTTGACTGACGTCAGAGATCTGAAGACGCCACTTAGCTTCGTTAAGGCTAAGCTGATGAAAAGAGGTTTCTTTCCAGGTTGTGGAGAACTGTGCATGGGCTGTGCGACAAGTCCTGATGGATGTGAACAATTGATAGAAGGGATTCAAAGTCTGATGACTAAAGGGATATTACAGTTCAGCCGAAGGGCCGAAAGCAGATCGGGAGAGGTAATACTGAAGCAAGATGATGAGGTTGCCACCATCACCATCCCTTGCCAGACGATAACTATTTCTGCACCCAGACCGCCCACGATTACCATCACCAAAGCTGGGCCAATACCGTTCGAAAGCACTAATTCCATCCCATGGTATTACGGGGCAGAGGACTACTGCAACGGACAGAAGTTGGAACTAGAACCGTTTGGGTCGGCTGCGGAGAGCCTAGCGGGCGTTAGCGGAATCACTCGCAGCGGAAGAGTATTTGCACCACCTGAGATCGTGGCAGATAAAGCGGACAGAGCTGATGCAACTGATAAAGGGAAGAGTAAAGTCGTTGAAGAGATCCCCCGTGGGGTAGAAAAAGACTTACTTGTTAAAGACGCCGAAGAGTTTATGCGGTTGATTAAAAAGAGTGACTACAAGATCGTGGATCATCTCCATCAAACACCCTCGAAGATTTCCATCCTGAATCTGTTGCTGTGATCTGAAGCACACCGCAACGCGCTGCTGAAGGTGTTGAACGCCGCATATGTACCGCAAGAAATATCGGTAAACCAGCTGGAAAAGGTCGTAGCCCACGTGAATGCTGGAAATGGGTTAGGGTTCACTGACATAGAGCTGACGCCGAAGGGGAGGAACCACAATAGTGCCCTGCACATCTCAATATAGTGTAGGGGAACAATCATGTCTCACGTGTTGGTAGACACGGAGTCGTCGCTCAATGTTCTTCCGAAGAAGGCATTAATGAAGTTAGATACGCGCGGAGTGATTTGCACACCCAGTGATCTGGTTGTGAAGGCGTTCGATGGAACCAAACGACATGTTTTCGGGGAGGTGACGTTGCCAATCCAAGTTGGTCCAGAAACATTCGACGCGGTCTTTTACATTATGGACGTCATGCTTGCCTACAGCTGTCTCTTGGGCCGGCCATGGATCCATTCAGCGGGTGCCGTGACCTCCACGTTGCACCAGAAGCTCAAGTACGCTGTTGGAGGTAGCATCGTGACTGTGTGTGGCGAGGAAGACATAATGGTGAGCCATTTGTCATCCTTCAAGTATGTTGAGATGGATGGGGAAATCCACGAAACCCTATGCCAAGCGTTCGAAGCTATTAAAGTCAAGGACGTAGCTCCTGTAGTCACTGAAAAGCCAGAGATGACTCTCTCCTCCTTCAAGGAAGCCCGGGCCGTTATCCAAGCCGGATCTACCCCAGGCTGGGGGCGAATTTTGGAGATACCTAACAAGCAAGACAAGTTTGGGTTGGGGTATTCTCCTGGAGCTGAAGCCTCCTCTTCTAGCAGTGCGTCGCGAGGTAAAGGGCCGATCCAGTTTACCAGTGGCGGAGTGATATTTGAAAGCGTCAATGCGGCGTCTGAAGACAGCAGAGATAGCGACTGTGACCTAGACTCTTGAATCCAGCCAAGCAAGCCAGGCGAGAGCCTCAACAACTGGTCCGTCAAGGATACCATCCAGATGACAAGAAAAGAGTAATGATTTACTTTTTCCAATAATTGTACAACCCT
This sequence comes from Lathyrus sativus, assembly GCA_963859935.3. Classification (NCBI taxonomy): domain Eukaryota; kingdom Viridiplantae; phylum Streptophyta; class Magnoliopsida; order Fabales; family Fabaceae; genus Lathyrus; species Lathyrus sativus. Next base: position 275,207,301 of record OZ012739.1, read on the forward strand.
ATGTCCTACCCGGGGCATAGCGGTTTTATTGTCAGGGTCTCGTTTGATTATGTACATGCATTTTATCAATAAATCAAAAGGCGTTTTTCTTCGTATTCAAATATTGTAATTTCTGTTATTCCTGTTTTATATTTGTTTTGAAAAACAATAAAATGGAAATGGGGTTTGTGCTAACCTGCATATCCTTGTTTTAAGCTTAACCCTTGTTATTGCAGGATCCACATAGCAGATGACATCGACTCTGGACCTTCTACGACTCACTTCGACTTCGATTGCCCGATCTATCAAGCCGAAGAAGATATTGATGAAGACAAAGACCTTCCTGAAGAGTTGGCCCGCTTGTTGAAACAAGAAGAGAAAGTTATTCTGCCTCACGAGGAGGAGATCGAGATTGTGAATCTGGGTTCTGAAGAACTAGTCAGGAACGTCAGGGTAGGGGCTGCATTGCAGAGTGATGTCAAGCAGAGATTAGTCAAGATGCTGAGAGAGTATAGTGACATCTTTGCTTGGTCATACGAAGATATGCCCGGACTGGATACTGACTTCGTGGTCCACCACTTGCCGTTGCGAGAAGATTGTCCTCCCGTTAAGCAGAAGCTTAAAAGGACACGACCAGATATGGCCGTTAAGATCAAAGAAGAAGTGGAGAAGCAGCTTGATGTTGGCTTCTTAGGGGTCACTACTTACCCTCCGTGGGTCGCCAACATAGTGCCTGTACCGAAGAAGGACGGTAAGGTACGAATGTGCGTTGATTATCGGGATTTGAATAGGGCGAGCCCTAAAGATGATTTCCCGCTGCCTCATATTGATGTGTTGGTCGACAATACATCTCAGTTCTCCGTTTTTTCGTTCATGGATGGCTTCTCCGGCTACAATCAGATCAAGCTGGCGCCGGAGGACATGGAGAAAACTACGTTTATTACACCTTGGGGAACATTTTGCTACAAGGTAATGCCTTTCGGTCTGAAGAACGCAGGGGCCACTTACCAACGAGCAATGGTCAGTTTGTTTCATGATATGATTCATCATGAGATTGAATTCTATGTTGATGACATGATTGCGAAGTCCAAAACGGAGGAGGGACACCTGGTCAATTTGCTGAAGCTTTTTCAGAGGCTTAGGAAGTTCAGGTTGAGGTTGAATCCTAACAAGTGTACTTTCGGAGTACGGTCTGGAAAACTACTGGGGTTTATCGTGAGTGAAAGAGGCATTGAGGTTGATCCTGCGAAAATAAAAGCAATACAAGAAATGCCAACGCCAAGAACAGAAAAAGAAGTTCGTGGTTTTCTGGGCAGAATAAACTACATTGCAAGGTTTATTTCTCAGCTCACGGCCACGTGTGAACCGATGTTCAAACTTCTAAAGAAAGATCAGGCAATTATCTGGAACGAGGATTGCCAGAAGGCATTTGATAAGATAAAACAGTATCTACAGGAACCTCCGATCTTGATACCCCTAGTGGTTGGACGACCTCTAATCATGTACTTGACAGTTCTTGAGAATAGTATGGGGTGTGTTCTCGGTCAGCACGACGAGACGGGTAGAAAGGAGCATGCCATTTACTATTTGAGTAAAAAGTTCACAGAATGTGAATCTCGTTATTCGATGCTGGAGAAAACTTGTTGTGCACTAGCCTGGGCTGCCAAACGTTTACGACAGTACATGCTCAACCACACCATCATGCTAATTTCGAAGATGGACCCGATCAAGTACCTCTTCAAGAAGCAAGCGCTTTCGGGCAGGATTGCCAGATGGCAAATGGTGTTGACAGAATATGACATTCAGTAAGTTTCCCAGAAGGCCATCAAGGGAAGCGTATTGTCTGAATACCTTGCCGAACAGCCAATCGAGGATTATCAGCCAATGAAATTTGAATTCCCTGATTAGGATATCATGTTTCCAAAGCGAAAGATTGCGAGGAGCCGTTGCCCGATGAGGGGCCAGATAGGAAATCCCAATGAAAATTGATATTCGACGGGGCGGTTAACTCTTATGGAAGTGGCATAGGGGCGATCATCACGACTCCCCACGGATCCCATATCCCGTTCACTACGAGACTGACGTTTCCAGTCACCAATAACGAAGCAGAGTATGAAGCATGCATCATGGGTCTAGAAGAGGCAATTGATTTGAGAATCAAGAACCTAGATGTATATGGTGACTCGGTGCTTGTGATCAACCAAATTAAAGGGGAGTGGGAGACTCGTCAATCAAATTTGGTGTCGTACATGAACTATGCCAGAAGGCTGCTTCCGTTCTTTGATCGAGTGGAACTCCAACATGTACCCAGAGCAGAAAACCAGATGGCTGATGCCTTAGCCACGTTGGCTTCGATGTATAAAGTCAATTTTTGGAATGAAGCTCCAAGAATTGTCCTGTCTCGTCTCGATAGACCTGCATTCTTCTTTGCGATCGAGGAAGCCTCTGATGGCAAACCATGGTTCCATGATATCCAGACTTTCCTTATGACTAAGGAGTATCCTGCGGGAGCGTCAACCCAGGATAAGAAGACTCTGAGGAGGCTGTCTGGAAGCTTTTATCTCAATCCTGATGGAGTTTTGTATAAAAGAAACCACGATCTCGTGCTACTCAGATGTGTAGATGAGAAAGAAGCGAGTATGCTCATGGAAGAAGTCCATGAAGGCACATTTGGTACGCACGCCGGCGGACATGCTATGACAAGAAAGATCCTGAGAGCAGGATACTACTGGCTGACGATGGAATCGGATTGCTTTAAATTCGCGAAGAGATGTCACAAATGTCAGATTTATGCTGATAAGATTCATGTGTCGCCGTGCCCGTTGAATGTCATGTCCTCCCCGTGGCCGTTCTCCATGTGGGGCATCGACATGATAGGCAAGATCGAGCCCACTGTATCTAATGGTCATCGCTTCATTCTAGTAGCTATCGACTACTTCACCAAGTGGGTGGAGGCAGCCTCATATGCTAATGTGACCAAGCAGGTGGTGGCTAAATTCATAAAGAGGGACATCATCTGTCGATACGGAATTCCCGAGCGGATCATTACCAATAATGGTTCGAATCTGAATAACAAGATGATGAAGGAGTTGTGCCAGAGTTTCAAGATTGAACACCACAATTCATCTCCTTACCGGCCGAAGATGAATGGCGCCGTTGAAGCGGCCAATAAGAACATTAAGAAGATTGTGCAGAAGATGGTTGTGACCTATAAAGATTGGCACGAGATGTTGCCATTTGCATTGCACAGTTATCGTACAATGGTACGTACATCGACCGGGGCAACTCCTTTCTCATTGGTGTACGGTATGGAAGCTGTCCTACCGTTAGAAGTTGAGATTCCTTATTTACGGGTTTTGGTTGACGTGAAATTCGATGAGGCAGAATGGATTAAGAACCGACTAAACCAACTCAGCCTGATGGACGAGAAGAGGCTAGCATCGATTGCACATGGTCGTCTATACCAAAGTTGAATGAAGAAAGCTTATGATAAGAAGGTGCGTCCTAGAAGCTTTCAGAAGGGTGATCTCGTCCTGAAGAAGATTCTTCCTCCACACTCCGATCACCGGGGCAAGTGGACTCCCAATTATGAAGGTCTGTACGTCGTCAGCAAGGTCTTCTCGGGAGGAGCCTTGTTGTTATCCATGATGGATGGCGAAGATTTTGCATCCCCGGTGAACGCGGACGCAGTTAAAAAATACTTTGCTTAAAGAATGACCCGCTGGAAATAAAAAGAATATCCAGGCAAAAATGGGGCATCCCGGCGAACCATAGAAAAGGAAAAAGGTTCGGGCAAAAATTAGGGATATAAAGAAAAGAATGTACACCCGTAAAGTCGAAAACCTGGAAGGGCGACTTTGGCAAAAAAGGATATCCCGGTGAATCGAAAACCCGAAAGGGCGATTCAGGCAAAAGTTACGGATTTGAAAAAGCAAATGATTGCGTTCCGCGTGTGGACTGTATTTGTTCGGTGGTTTGGAAGACCTAAGGGCCTTTAATCTGAATCAATCTCTTCTGAAGCTGAAGCGTCGAAGAGGTATCGGAGTCGAGTGGGTCATAGAGGGATCAACTCATGGTGTGTGTCTACGCCTCGTTGCCGACATTTGTGTATATATTAACGTATATTTATGTTTTATATTCGCGCAGCTTCCTCATTCCAGGAGCTTGCATTTGTTGTAAAACATTTTTTCCCATTCAGGGGTTCGTTATCAATGAAATGTATACTATTCAGAAATTCTGTTTGTTTGTTTAGCATTTATCTGTTTTGTTTGCAAAAAAGAACGTCGATGTTTTTGATAAAATGTGCATACATAAACCTACTGGCCTAGGCCACTGATTGTTGAAACAATGAATTACTTGAGTATTGTCACGAAATGATAACCTTGATAGGTCCCTTTGAGAAGGGTATCTTGTCTGTTTGTTTGTGTTGATGCAGGTATAGCATATACCAGACAGTGTGCCGTGCGCATCCCCAAGCAGGATGATTCCTTCTTCTCCAGCGAAGTTCAGCAGCCTCTCCCCGCGGAGTGTGAACGTGAGATCGTAGGCATTGATATGTTTTCCCTAGGAAGAGAGGATTCTCTCCCCAATCAGATACATCCTAAAGGATCACCATCTCCCTAGCTAAGTCGTATACTGAAGTATGCAGCACTCGAATGTTCAAGACTGAAGTCTCCAGCGGAATCGAGATTCCCCACATAGTCGTACTCTCCCTAGCAAGCAGAGTGATTCTTTCTTCCCCAGCCGAGTTTGCAGTTCCCCAAGAGAGTCGAGTCCTTGGAAAGCAGTTCGGGCCATGATTGGTCATCCCCAGTAGAGTGTTGAATAGCTGATGCTGTATTTCCCCACCGGAGTCGTTACCTCCAGGAAGGTTGGCTGCGAACGCCGTGCAGTTCATTTCTGCGATTGACATCGCTTTCCTCAGCAGGTCTGGGCTCTCGTAGAGCTTCGTTCCCCTGCAGCAGTCAACTGAAGTTTGCTTCCCCATGCGGAGTCCGATTGAGATTGGCGTGACCTTTTCTCCGTGGCAAGATGATTCCTTCCCCCACCAGAGTGGTTCTTTCTCCTTGACGGAAGGATTCTCCCTTCAGCATTTATTTTGCTGACGGGGTCGCAACATTTTGCATGATTGCTTAGCATTCATCAAAAAACGCGTAGCATTTCCACCGTATGGAGCATTGCGTCGTTGTCAAAGCATATGCATATGAAACATGAGCTAGGTCGTTATTATTCTTGTTTTGCAGGTGTTCCTCCGCGGAGCCGTTTGATCAAGATGATTCTTGAATTCTCCCCAGCAAAGTCGTTTGCTCAAGATGATTCTGGAAATCCCCAGTGAAGTCGCCAGAGTTGGTTGCTCAAGTTGATGCTTAGAGTCCCCGACAGAGTGTTTGCTCAGGATGATTCCTGAAATCTCCAGCAGAGTTATTAGTCCAGGATGATTCTTGAAGTCCCCGACGAAGTTATTTGTTCAAGATGATTCTTGAAGTCCTCAGCAGAGGTGACTCACCCAGAATGATTTCTGGATCCCCGAAGCATAGTTACTTGATAGTTCCCCAGAATCCCTAGCGGAGATGTGTCATCCCCAGCAGATTCCTAAGCAGCGAAGTTGAAACTTCCCTCGAAGACTTGATGATTGAAGTCCAACCGTATTGACGAAGCAGTTCTCTCAGCTGATGCAGAGTGCCTGATGGTAGAAGTTGGATATCCCTAATTGGTTCATGATTGACTGAGAATTCCATCCTCGACTTACTGACGAAGGTCGGCTGACGCCCGAAAATTTCTTTGAATGCCCGACGGCATGATTAACTTGATTGTTGACCTGATGAGTCCCGAGGAATTTTGATGCCTGACGGCATGATCGACCATGTATCGCCGGTTACCGTGTGACCAATCCCCCAGCTAGTTGCCGTGCAGCTAATATTTCAATTTTCGAAGATTTGTTCCCACCAGAGTACCGTGTACTCGTGCAGTTGGCAAATTTCCGGGTTTGTCGGTATTCAACCGTTTCGCACCTTGATTGGTTGAGAGCCGTCCGCTTCTCACCCAGTCAGGTCCAAGCCGTTTGAATAGGGGCAGCTGTTGCACCCCAAAATTTGCCCAACTTTTCTTTACCTAGCTTGTGTTTCATTTCATTCACATTAGCATTATCATTTGCATTTCATAGACATGTCTGTAGGAGATCAAGAGGTATGATTACCAATCAAGGATTATGCAAGACTATGAGGCTAGCTAAGAAGCTTATTCAAGTGTTCAAGGGTTGATATCCTTGTCAGAGAAGTTAATAGATTCTCAGAGAGAGTGGTTGAAACCAGGAGTGTGTGTCTCCTAACTTGAGAGTTATGGGGAAGACCATCAGATGATTCTGAAGCCATGAAGTTAGATTTGAGGTCTTGAGAGAGCTCATGAGAAGTGTTGAAGATCACTTTGATGCCTAGACAGGTCATTTTGCAAGATTAAGAAGCCTTAGCCATGAGTGGTGCAGTTAGGGTTTGACTAGGTCAACCCTAAGTCAACTGATGATTTGGAGAGGGTTGAGACCTAATCCAAGAGCCATGTGATCATGGATTGATACATTGAGATGTCATAAGGATGATTCCAAGGTCAACTCATCATGATTGAAGAGTTTGAGAAGTTTCAAGCTAGGGTTTCTAAGGCTTGACAGTGTAAAATCCCCTAGTTTGACCCCTATCTTCAAGGCAGTTTAGCTCAAGATGTGATTGTCATCTCATCTTACCCCCAACATGAATGTTGTAGAGCTTGAGCTTATCTTTAATTTTAGTACTATAAGTCCTTGATAGAATTTGTAGAACTCAAGTTATGACTTTGACAAGTTACAGGTTATCTGAGGTATGTGAACTTGGGGGCTTGAAAGTTACCCAAATTGCATCAAACGTTTGCCCAAGAAGGATGATTCCTATGAACTTTTGGTCAACATGAATGTTGTTCCTTATTCTCTTAGCTTTATAGAGAGTACTAGAAGTTCTTTATAGGATTTGTAGAGCCCAAGTTATGGCTTTGACAAGTCAAGGGCATTTTGGTCATTTGGAGATTACAGGTCATTTCAAGCATAAGGCCATAACTCCCATTTCCAAGCTTCAAATGGGAAAATGTTCAACATAAAACTTGTTCAAAATGATGTTTTAAGGCTATTAAAGAGGTCATGAGATGATGGAAATACTTGTAGCTCAAAGTTGCAAAAATGACCTAAAATAAGGGTATAAGTTAAATGAATCAAAGTTGGAAATTGATATTTTCAATCTACACATCCAAACTAAGGCATGTAATATATTATTTTGACTTTAGAAAACATTTTAAGAACATTGGTTTAGCCACATTTTTGAGTTGAGGTCTAATTTGTGGACTTGCTTTAAAAAGTAGTTACTTACATCATAAGTAACATTTGCAAAACTCAAATTCAAGGCATGAGCAAGATCCCTTGTGTTGCGGTGAAAATTTGATATCAATCTATTAATTAACTTGAACCACATTTATTTTTACAACCGGTCTTTAATTTATCCAAAGGATAGGTCTAAAGAAAGGAAGAACCTTTTGCGCGATGTGACAACAATGCTTTTAAGAGATTCGGGGATTCGGGGGTTGGTTATATCTAGGGAAGGTATTAGCACCCTAAATATTTGTAGTACTCTACATGAACCTTTTGTTTAATTAATTGCTAAGTTTGTGAATTGTGCATTATGGTTTAAGGATTGGGAATTGAAATAAAATAAATAAAAAGGCCTAAGTGGTTTTCTAAGTTTGCTCGCAAAGGCATCGCACCTTCTGCCTACGTATCCTGACTAGGATAGAATCAGAGCAATCGTAGTTCACCTCACGAGGGAAAAGAACACTTGATGATGATCAAGGTTCAAAGAGGAACAAACATGACAATGCTTGTGTGGAGTTTGAAAAAACTCCCTAATCTAGGTTGTAACAGGGGGAAGTAAGAAATCATGACGATGATTCTTACACAGAGTTGACGAACTCTTTCCTAGGGTTCTAGTTGAAGAACACTCCTAGTATGGGTGGGTTTCTTAGACTTCAAGCAAAGTCTAAAGGCTTCTAATCTAGGGTTGAGGTGACTTAACAAAGTCAAGAGGGTTAAGATTTTGGTCCAAGACATTGACAGTCAAGTGGACAGACCTTCCTTTGGAGGGAGAGATAGTGGGCAACTGGATGAAAGCTAACAAACTTCATCACTTGGGGATAAAATAAACATTATACTAAAGCATTCATGGTGACAACCAATGAAAAATATTTAAGGATGAAAAAGCAATGATGACAATCAAAGCAGATGATTAGTACGAAAAACTGTGACGACTGATCGCACCTGGAGTATAATTAACAAACAGATGAGATAGGCATGATAATAATTCAAAGTAAAAATCCTATCATGTTGACAAACATGTATAGGTGTGATAATAATCAAATTTTACAAAGAAAAACAAGTGGAACCCTTTTAACTTTCATCTGCAACAACTAGGGTTAGTACTGTCAATATGACAAGTTGCACATAGTCAAACATGGTGAAAAACTAATCAAACATGGAAAATAAAATTATGACATGCAAGTACACATTAAAACAAACATAATGAAAAAAAATGGGTGAAAAATGATAAAAAATGAGAGAGTTATGATTTTTTGAAGTTTCATGTGAAAAATGAGAAAAAGTGGCAACAAGGGTTATCACCAAGGATCGAACCCATGCCAAGTACAATACGCGCGCAAGTTTCAACCGCTGGGGCGGCCATACATCCGTTAATTAAAGTGAAACAATAAATATACAAGGCTTGTTTGGTTAGTTTCCTGGGCAAAAACAAAAGGTTTTTCAAGGATTTGCAAAATGGTCATAACTTCCTCAATTTTTGGTCTTTTTTCACAAACTTTATATGCTTTTGGGGTAGAAAATCATGAGGATGAAGATGGTGGTGGTGGTTTTACAAAATTCCTTTCCCATTGAAAAATTCGATAGCTCTTGCCTTTTGTGTCATATGATGCAATTCCAATCTTAACTCTTGATTCAAATGCTTTTTTACTCAAGACAGAACATAGACATGCCATAGATGATGTATATGATTGATTCCAACAATTGGTGTAGTCAAAAATCAGCAGAAATGCAAATGATATGTTTATGCTAATGTGATACTTTAAAATGCATTTTGTAATGAAGCATCCAATCCAAACATTTTCAATCCAAGCTAAACACACATATAGCTCACATATATTATGTAAAATGATTCCATCATCTCAAATAAGCTTGATGCCAACAGAAATGGAAAGTGTCTTGACAAGTGCAATGTTTATGGAAAGTGCACTTTGGAGTAAGCAACTTGTTTCACACAGATTTCAAACAAAACAAATCATGCAAGCAACATACAATGATGAAGTGGAGATGGTTTATGCAGTGAGTAGGATTTAGATCATGCTGTGGTGAGATGTGGCATATGATTTGCAAGTTTACATGAGTGATGAATATGCATTATGACAGTTTAGTTTTAAAATACAAATAGATCAAAATGAACACTCATACATGTCAAGTGTATCCTATTGAGTGAGGTTATGCACACAAAAAGCCCAAATTCATCTGTTTTGAAAAATGGTGTACTGACTGCATTTTGGTCCAACACAAAGATGCATGAAGAATGCAATTTTGATTTCTATGCAAGTTCTGGCTCAAAGATCCATACACACAGCACATATACAAGATTTTGAGAGTGTTTAATGCTTAAAACCAGTTCACTACACACAGCTTGAGACAATGGCATATTAAGTGCAAAATTTGGCAAAAATTCATTTCAAAGGTAGAAATTCATGACAGTTTGTTTTGGCTTAAGAAAAATATGTGAACACCTTCCAAATGATTAGTGTGAAGTGTGAGAAGAGTGGTTTTGGTGAAAATTAAACTTGTGCAAAAAGTAGCAGGTGAGTTGCTTGAGTATATGTGAGAAGTGATTTTGAAACATGAGTTTTTGATGCAGCTGCCTTGAGGCCAAAGTGACTATGCTAACATGCTTCAAATGATATTTATGAGATGTTCAAAATGCTATTTTGATGAAAAAGGAGTTGACATGGAAAAATAGTATTTGAGTGACTTTGATGCATTGATATACTTGGTAACAACATGTGAAAACTTGATTCTATGCTCAAATCAGTAAAGTAATCATGCAGGCATACTTGGAATACACATAGAAACCTGTTAAAATGATGAGAACAACTTTGTATGGCTCTATGCAAAATATGGCTATCAACTGCTATGGCTAGGTTTGACAGCATTAACACATCCAAGAAAATACTACAATTGGACAATTATCATGAACCTCTAGGGAATACTTCCTAGGCCAAATGTGTAACATGTGCTGTGAATTCCACTGGGCATAATATGAGTAATTTGGACTAGGCTCAAGAATTAACTTACATCCCATTTCTGTCACAAAAGAATTCAGGTGAGGGAGGTAAATGACATATATGGTTAACAACATGTAATGAAACCCCCACACTTACTCACTGCAATAAAGCACTCCAGCCTAATGGTTTTTAAAACCAGACCAATCCTAAGAGTTACACCAATCTATGCGTATCACAGCAACAACATACACACATGATTCCAAAGGCATCCTGAAAATAACATGCTCATTGGTATGCTCATTCACACATCACCAAAGTTTTGACAGCACTTCATGTATTCATGACAAGCAGCATATGAATCATGATACATTTGTTCACCAACAGTAGCAAACAAGATGAACAACTTTTGAAAAAGACAGGGCAGCTGGTAGTTTCTTATTATGACAAAAAAATATCAAAATGCTCTGCTTAAGAACATCAAAAGGAAACAAAGTTCATGATATATCAGTTATTTAGAACAGTTCTAGTATAGAAAACAAACTAAAACAGCTACAGCCACACACTTTGGTATCATTTTAAGACTACAAAGCAAAGCTTAAATTCCATCCACTTTGTCATCAGGTTCACAACTGTGCTTAAAAATGTCTCAAAGCTACTCTAGTACAGTGCCTAGCTAAATCCCAACCAAACCTATAAGTAGCAGCAAATCATTCCAACAGAACAAACACAGGATTGGATAGAGGATGGATTTAATTTTGGGACAGTCATCAAACCATAGCAGTCAATGACAGTGTATGCACCTTGCTCAAACTTTGAGCAAACACCACTTACCTCTCTAAGTACTGCTGCAAACAGGTTTTTGGTAGCAACTCCACAGCATGGCCAACATATGTTTGAAAACCAAACCTGGCCTGAGTTTTGAAAAGCCACAGTGATAGATTGAGGTCCTATAATCACTCATCATGAACTTCTAACAGGTTTTATAAGAAAGGCACACACATATCCTGGCTGATCTGGCCAATCAAATGATGGCCCCCATGAACTATCAGTTCTAGCATGTATGTCAGATAAAGAGCTAGGTTATACACGCCACAACTAATTATGAAATTCTGGCTGGCAGGTGTTTAACAAACTTCTAGTATGGCTTTATATAGCTCCAGGAAATAATCATGGTTTCAACAAGGATGTTTACCTTCAAAGCAAATCTGAAACCAAAGCTAACTGCTCAAAAAAAATGTTAAACCAATACTTTCCAATCTTCTCCTCCAAGGCCAGTCTGCTATGAGCCAGACTTTGTTAAATCCTACTGAGGCCTTACACTCAGACCAGCATCCAAACTCCAATCATACAAGTAGCAGTTCATACAATGCTATGCCTTTTGGGATTTTGACCAACCAAGCTACCAACATCACAATATTAGAAAATCCCAAGGGAAAATGGACTACAACCATCTTACAGACCAGATACTAAGATTCTCTAGGCTTGGGACAAATTAAGGGGCACACTTATGAACATAAAGAGCAATGAAACAAACTATATTAAACAATACCCCACAAAATTCCATGAAGCTTATGCTCTAGCAAGAAACTAACATTAATCATTTTATTCAAACTGTTTGGGACAGTATAATTACTAAGTCAACATGCTTCATGATAAAAATACTTGGACTAATATTCATGAAAGCCTTTATCATTCATCAAGGAAACATACATCATACAAAATTAACAAGATGAATATAGCTTACCAAGTTCACCAAGGTACTCAAAAATGCAAATACATGGAAATTGGTGCAAAAGCCAATAAGGATCAGTTACATACCTCTTGATGATCTCTTTGAATATGCTAGAAGTGTTGAGAAAACCAGAGATTGCTTGCTTCAATTGTTGGCCTTTGAGCTTTCTTCCACTTTAAGCAACAATGCACTTCCAACGCCAAATGAAGAGATGTGACTTTCTAGTATTTGATAAGTGCTTGGACAGTTGAGATATGTTGTTTATGAGGTGTCTAAATGATCACAACCTCAAGGAAAGGTTTAGAACTCACTTTGGTGTTTTCTGTGGCTTTTGGTCAAAGTAAGCTAGGTATGATGTTGACTTTTTGATTTCTTGAAGTTTTTGGTGGTTTGATGGATTGTACACCTTCAATATGTTATTTAGAAGGTGTATGGATGATTGCTAGGGTGTTGGAATTGGTGGGAAATTGAAGTGGTAGTGAAATTGCAAAATGCAGAATTTTGGCTAACTTGAAAGCTTTGGAGAGTTTTGCAAATTGCAAGCAAGAATCAAAGATAGCAAGGATACTTGATTGCTCTGGTTTTTAGAGAGATGTTCATGATCTTAATGAGGGGTTTGAGGTCCCTATTTATAGAATTTTGAAGTGAGGAGCTTTACTAGAAAGAAACTTAACCATGAAGCAAACTTTGATATTTTTGCCTCCACCATCCAACTTGCCTTGCTTTTCTGACCTTTGGCTGTTCTTTTCACTCAAAGGGGCAAGTTACATTGATGTTTTTACTGTTAAAATGCAGGCTAGAGGCTTGATAGAGTGGCTGGAGTAGCTTTACTTTACACCTCATGCTTGGAAAAGTCAAAAATGGCAACTTTGGCAATGAACTTCACAACTTTAATTCCATGCTAATTCTATGCAATCTTTCTGTGCTAACATGCTTGAGATGTTCAATATATCATGTAACATGAGTTTGGAAAGTTAAAATTGGCCCACTTGGGTGGGAGAGGTGCTTTTGCAAAATTGGCCAATGTGGGACTAAAGTGACAAAACACCAACTTTGAACACATGTATCTCTCAGCTCATAAATCACCTTGAGATGTACTTGTACTTTTTAGAAAGCCCTCACATAGTACTAAAACTTTCATGTTGACTAGAAGTCTTGATTCTATTTGAAACTAGGTGAAAAATCCCCTTGAAGTTGGCTGATTTTAGGGTTCCTTAGTACAAAGCACTTAGAATTTTCCAAGTCTTTTTCCTCCTCTTGTAATGTTTTCTTCTCTAACTCAAAAACTAAGCGTTTTCTGACCATGGACCACTAGGACACTTTTGTAGAGTTTGTCAAGGGCTTTCAAATGAGACTAGAACCAACTCAATTGGATGTGTGGTTAAGGAGTTATGGTTTAGCCCTTTTCAAAACCCTAATTTCCCGATTTCTCGATTACTCTCTCATCCTTGATCCAATGATCATGAAAATTGATATGCAAGTACATTATGACATAAGGAACAACTTTGATTCACAACTTGGATTCCAATTCTCAAAATTTGAGGAGTTGACTTTTCGGTCAACCGTACGATCGATCGGTGCCGATTGAGTCGCCTGTTGACATTGTGGATATCCTGAGACTTTGATACTTCTTGAATGGTCTTTAATAAGCTATATGAACTTCATGGACCTCAATCCCACCATTAAAACATCTTCCAACATCAAAGTCAAACCACAATTGACTTTTCACTAGTTAAAAACCCTAATCGGGGCCTCCTGACTGCACTGTTCTTGATTCTGAAATGATTTCTTCAAATTGACTTTTCATTTGACTTTGATATTATCTTTGATTTCATTCAATGATTGAATTGGCCCAAATCATTGGTTGATCATTCCTTGGTTGTTTTGAATTTGTCGGTGCGAAAACCCTGATTCATCTGTAACTTGACAATAATGAACTTGCGCTGATTTAGGGTTAGATAATTCATGATCATGCTTCTAAAATGAGAATGAGAATCTAAGGGGTCAAAATTTGGGGTACAACACCTTGCAAGCAAACAATTTCAAAATGTCACTAGGGGAGAAATTTGAAGAGAATGGGATTGGTTTCAAGCTGCAAACAGAACTATGCATATCATGGCATATGGTTGAAAATCTCATGACATGAGAGATTGAAACTCGCATTAGAAGAATATAGAGGGTTCTAGATCATCCGTACATCATCTATATATTGAGTAGAGGTGATCCAATGCAAAGGTTGGTGATGATTGAAGGAGAGAGCATAGATTGAGATTGAAATTGCACAGCTTGCAACTGAATTCGGTTTCACCAATTTCTTCACTTTTCATCCATTTTCTTGATTGCAACTTCTTCCATGGATGCTAGGGATTGATTTCAGATCATAATCAAGAGGAATTCGTGGCTAATTGGTGTTCTTGAGCTCAGATTTTTCCATCTGCAACTCTTTTTCTTTTGATTTTCTTTATTTTTCCATTTTATTCATGGTTCTTGATAAAATCATATAAAATTGAAAAATAATCCAATTAATCCCATTATTTTTGCATTGTATTCATGATTGAATCTAATATGTTTTATAGAAGAAATATTTTTATTTCATGCATTTTCTGATTTTATGAGAATTTTCACATTTTAATTGATATTAAAATAGTTATGTTTGATACTTGATTTTGTGGAATTTCGTTTGATCATGTGATGATGATTTTGATCCTGACTTTTTGTGAGTAGTTAGCATAGACATGCATGCTCCCCATAGAATTTTCCCACATTTTTTTGATGAACATAGGTGGTAGTTTAGGTTGAAACCTTTAGAAGCTCCATTTTTAGGGTTTATGGTTGATACCTTATGGTTTAGATTTTCATTTTAGGACTTAATAGATGATTTAGTCCCTGGTTTTTGTATGAGGAATTATTAATGGAATTAGGATCCCTTAGGAATTTTTGTAGAAATTTATAGGATAGTTTCCTATTTTTGTTTGATTTTAGTTTAGGTGCTAGTTTTAGATGATTCTAAGGCACTAACTCAACTAGACTAACTTCTTTAGTTCCCTTAGATTAGGGTTTTGCTTTTGTTTGCCTTTGGTTGAGATTGAAGACAAGTTGTAGAAAAGGTGAGGATGCTTGAAGTTACTTGGAGCTTGGATTTTCTTGTGCCTGAAGGTGTCTGATGAAGATTTAGAAGGTAGGAGACCTAGGGAGAGCCTTAATACTAGAATGACTTCTTTCACAAATATGGAAAGTATCTTGTGCTTCCATCCCTCCCAATGACCAAAAGTCCTTATAAGATATTCACATCCCTCCTTTGGAGGGATGAGTGGCTTTATCTGGGAAGTAGAACTTTTAGGGAACCAGTCTCTCATAATGATGAACCCTTACAGGCTTCCTTTAGTTGTCAATAAGCTGTTTATCATTCCCACTCATTCTGTTAAATCAATTGTCTTCTGGTTTGAGTATCTTGAAAGATGTTGGACTTGAGTTTGAAGAGGAGGACTTCATTGAAGAGTGTGGAAGAGGATGATTCCTTGAGCATTGCCATTGCAGCTGAAGCTTGAAGAGCAAGAAGAACAAGTTGATGCTTGTGAAGAAGATCCAATGGAGATTGAGTGAAGAGCTGAGGCTTGAAAAAGAATTGAAGGATGAAGTTGACACTTCCAGGTGATTGAAGACTACTCTCGGAAGCTGAAGCTTGTAGGAGAAGAAGACCAAGTTGATACTGGTAAGGCAAAGAGAGTTGAAGCTTGAAGACTAAGTTGATACTTATGAAGAGGATTCAATTGAGATTGAGTGGAGAGCTGAAGCTTGAGGAATAAAGGATGAGTTGATACTTACATTGATGCATTGAGAGCCTGAAGGAATCAAGTTGATACTTGTAGTTAGGAGTGAAGCCTGAGGGTGGAATTGACTGAAGAGCTGAGGCTTGAAGAAAAGAGAATAAGTGGATACTTATGTTTGATGGGTTGAAACCTGGAGAAGCAAGTTGATACTTGTCATGGAGGATGATAGCCTTGAAGGGTGATTGAAGTCTGAAGACTGGATTGCTGTCAGAAGAGTTGAAGCTTGGAGATTGAAAGAAGGAGTTGTTGATCTGCTTTCTTCCCTGTCTGTTTTCTTTGCTGTATTGCTGTGCCTTGTTTGACTTGCTTGATGCATTAGAATAAGTTCATATCTAGACTGACTTTAATCTAAGAGCATGATTGCACTAGAGGTTGAGTTGCTCCCTCTGCTTGTATTTTTATTGTGTGGCTTTGCTTGCGGGTATTCGGTAGAGCCCAGCTCCCTTGCCCATGTGGTTTGTGTTTGCTTGATAGCATGTTATTTCTTCTGTATGATTGCAGTTGTTATTCTATTTTGCTTGATAGCATGTTATTTCTTCCGTATGATTGCAGTTGTTATTCTATTTTGCTTGATAGCATGTTACTTCTCCTGTATGATTGCAGTTATTCATATCTGGCTTGAGGTTGAGATGAGCTTGTGGAGGCTGACACCCCACACACATTTCCTCCCTCACTTGCATTGCATGCATTTTACAATCGTTTATTGTTTACTGTTTAGGCTGATGCTTTAGCTGTTTCTATTTACCATTGACATGCTCCCATAGGGCTCTCACTTTCTTTGACAAGGAAGTGATGATAGAACTTTAGGTTGAAACCTATGCATGATAACTTCTAGGAGTTCCCTGTTTCAAACCTCAACCATAGGATGAATCCTTGGCATGACAACAGTAGGACTTGATAGTCTCCCCGTAGTTGAGCCTGTTCTCTTCTCATCTCAAAACAGCTTAAGATACAATAATCATGAATGATTTCTTTCGTACGTTACATGCCTTAAGCTATCTGAGAAAGGATTGTTGGAGAGCTTCTTTTAAACAGTCTGGATGTTAGTATGGTACCCTTTGGGTGACATGCGACGCATTCACTCTCAAGTCATAGTCTTTAGTGCGATTGAAATTTCAAACACAATAAAAAACACTTCTTTCGTAAAAGACAGAAAACAAACTCCAAACCTTTTTGCCCCGTGGGCCCATAATTCAAAGGAAGCTTTTCTGAAGAAAAGAGTGTCGTTAAACTCCTAGTTCTACCGCAAACAGGCTTTGTCCCTAACTGCTGGAATTGCTATTTAACCCTACTCGATAAAATAGATGAATCTGAATCCCCGTAATCCGTATTATTCCCGAACTACGTAAGCTCTAATCTCTCATACCTGTTGAGAGTACGTAGGCACAATACTGACGTATTGGCGAGCCACCTTCCCCACAACCCTTTAGTAGGCCGAACTACGTTGACTCTGATTTCTCATTCTCTGATGAGAATACGTAGGCATAAAACGCGATGCTTTGCCGAGTCATTTTCTTTTCTTTTCAAGCCAGCCTTGATAGGTAGATAGATAAAACCAACCCGTCCGGTAAACACAACAAGCGTGGATCCCGTCGAGTATGACGGACGTGAGGGATGCTAATACCTTCCCCTTGCGTAACCGACTCCCGAACCCAGACAACGGTTGCGATGACCTTGTCTTATACCTTTTCGTCAGGTTTTTCTGATCGTTTCCTTTCCCGCTCTGAGGGATAAATAACGAAAGGTGGTGACTCTTCTGTTTTGCCGGCACCATATTTTCGCGGAAGCGACAATAGTCAATCAACAAGCAGTTCCTTTGAGGCCAAAAATTCCTCACGTTATTCCTACTTACACTCAGCCGTTTGTTCAGGTTCAAGCGCGCCCTGTTTTTCATAATCCTCCACCAGTGTACGAAGGTCTTGATGGGTATGAAGAAGAAAGCGGACGACATGATTAGTTGAAAGAAAGTGTAGAAACTATCGGCAGGAAAGTCGGAGCAATGGAAGGAAATGACATCTTTGGTACTGATGCCAGAGATATGTGCTTAATGTCTGGATTGGTAATTCCACCAAAATTCAAGGTTCCCAATTTTGATCAGTATTCTGGGGCTACTTGTCCTCGGACACATCTGATTATGTATTACCGAAGAATGGCCGCTCATGTGGAAGATGACAAGTTAATGATTCACTGTTTCCAAGATAGTCTGAAAGGAGCTCCTGCTAAATGGTATTTGGGCTTGGATCAGTCTCGTATTCATAGTTTCCAAGACTTGGCCGATGCTTTTGTGAAACATTACAAATACAACATGGATTTAGCCCCTGATAGAAGACAGCTACTGAGTATGTTACAGAAGAGTTCGAAATCTTTCAAAGAGTATGCACATAGGTGGAGGGAAACTGCCTCTCAGGTAGAACCTCCTTTGAGTGAAAAAGAGCTAACAGATTGGTTCGTCGATACAATGAGACCATAGTTTTATGAGAAAATGATCAGTAGTGTAACCGCAAGTTTTTCTGATATAGTAGCAGTGAGGGTGAGAGTGGAGTTAGGGATGAGGAATGGGAAGGTGGCTAGCAGTTCCAGCAGTTTCGGTAACAATAATGTCAAGAAGCTCAGCAGTAATTTTCATAGAAAGAAGGAAGGGGAGACAAATGTAGTAACCATGGGAAGAAAGAGTCGCACCTGGAGACCACCTTACCAACAGTATCAGCAGAGTTATGTTCAACAACCTCAGCCAGGTTTTGTTCAGCAGCCTCAAGCGAGTTATGCTCAGCAATCCCAGCAACAACGACCAATGTATCCGTTGCAGTATGTCCAACAACCTTATGTGGCAGATGTAACTCCGACTTTCAGTCATCCTGTTCTCAGTTATCAGACAGTGCAGCCAGCACTTGTATATCAGCCAATTCAACAAGGGTATCAACGAGCGCCCAACGCTCCGCCCTACCCGCAACATCATCATCCTAGAGCTCAGGCACCTAGACAAAACTACCAGAATTGAAGACCGACAACAAAACCACCACTTCCTCAGATACCGATGACTTACACCGATTTGTACCCCTCCTTAGTGCAGCAGGGATTGGTAACAACACGACCATTAAATCCAGACACTACATCTCCTCACTATAATCCAAATGCTCATTGTGCCTTTCACGAAGGTGCTGCCGGTCATGATTTAGAGGGTTGTCTTGCTTTAAAACATCTTGTCAGGGAGTTGATGGAAAAGAAGATCCTGTCTTTTGATGATGTACCCCCAAATGTCAAAAGTAATCCATTTCTGAACCATGGAGGGGTCAATGCAGTAGAAGAAGTGTTAGATGAAAGAATGGTCTGAGATGTGTTAGAGATTAGAACCCCGTTGAGGTTGCTTCACGAGAAACTACTGAAAGCAGGATTGATAAAGAATACCCATAATGTTTGTGAAAAATGTTCTAGTGATTCTAGAGGGTGTGATGAGGTACGAAGAGGTATACAAAGGTTGATTGATGAAGGAATGTTACAAGTGTGTAGTAAGGTGAGGAAAGAAGAAGTTTCAGTAATTGAGCCTGTTTTTAATTTACCGAAGAAAGGTGAGAAAGTTTCGGTGTTCAAAATGACCAACAAAGGTGTGAAGCCCGTTTTCAACAAGTCAACTATCGATCAACCTCAATCGGTTATTATTCAGAAACCAAGACCGTTTCCTTTTGAAAGCACAAAGGTCGTTCCCTGGAAGTATGACATGACTGTGATAGACCGAGGATCTGGGAAGGTTAGCCAGAAAGAGACAGAAAAAGACGACCAAGTGGACGTAACAAACATTGCAGGTACAAGCAAAATGACCCGTAGTGGTCGAATCTATCAACCAAAAATGACAGTAGTCGCTCCAAAAGAGGTTACCCCTGCTGCGACAAAAGAACAAGAGGTACCAGGTACTGAAGGAAACGATGAAGAATTCTTAAGGATTATTCGGAAAAGTGATTACAAGATCATTGATCAGCTCTACCAAACCCCATCAAAAATATCGATCTTGTCTCTTTTAATGAATTTTCCAGCTCACAGAGAAGCTCTACAAAAAGTATTAAAACAGGCACATGTGACAAAAGACATAACGCTCGGACAATTTGATTCAGTAATAGCCAACATTACAACCTATAACACCCTGAGCTTTAGTGATGCAGAATTACCAGACGAAAGACGCAATCACAATCGTGCATTGCACATATCTGTCAGGTGCCAGGAAGGCACAATGGCACGAGTTTTAGTCGATACTGGATCCTCATTGAATGTATTTCCCGCATGTTCGCTCGCAAGGTTAGCATATGCAGGGGCAGAAATGAAAACAACGTCTTTAATGGTAAAAGCTTTTGATGGTTCAAGAAGAACGGTTGTTGGAGAGGTAGAATTGCCAATCATGATCGGACCTCATGTGTTTGATATTACATTCCAAGTCATGGACGTTAACCCAGCTTATAGTTGTTTGTTGGGAGGACCATGGATTCACGCCGCTGGGGCAGTAACTTCCACCTTACATCAGAGAATGAAATTTGTTGTGAATGATAAGTTAGTGATTGTACACGGTGAAGAGGACCTAATGGTGAGCAATTTGTCATCATTTAAGTATATCGAAGCAAATGAGGGCACGTTAGAAACTTCCTTTCAAGCACTCGAGATAGCTAATGCAATGATGTTGGAAGAAATAGTTGCTAAGAGTGGTCTGTCTTTTGCATCCGCTCAGAGCATCAAGTATACACTGGAAGAAGGAACTCCTACAGGTTGGGGAGAGATTATCAAAGTAAAGCCGAAAATGGATCGCCAAGGGTTGGGTTACAAACCAACTCATGATGAAGCACCGACACATGACAAAGGATGCCCGAAAACTATACAAGAAGTATTCATCAGTGGAGGTTTCCAAGTCAGTGCTGTGGAAGAAGATTTTAAAGATGAAGACCTGGAGCAGTTAGTGTATCATTGCAACACTGCCTTGAGCAATTGGGAAGCTATTGAGATTCCTTTGGTTTTTCCTGAGTCAAAGTAATTTGTTTGTTTTTCTTTTGTTGTTGTTGTTTTAAATCTTCATAGCCATGCCCAAGGCTATAGGAATGTTTTGTAAGGGCCCCGAGCTTTCAAGAAAATCAATGAAAAATGAACTATTTTGTTAATTTCCTTGTGTTATTTCCTTTATTGCTTTTGCTTTCATTTTAAAAAGAAAAATGACAATCTTAAAAAACCCAAAACAATTTTTCTCTGTTATGTGCTGCATTTGTCTTTGTATGTTTTAATAAAATAAGCCATTCCAACGTGCAGTGATGTCCTAAAACCCATTGAATCCCATGACTTTGCATTCCCTCCTGGATTTGATTCACCAATATACCAAGCTGAAGACGAGGATGAAGATTTTGAAATACCTGATGAACTGGTAAAGTTGGCACACCATGAGTATACAGAGCTTCAACCCTACAAAGAACAAGTAGAAGTCATTAATCTTGGCACTGAAGAAAACAAGAAAGAAGTCAAGATTGGGGCAGCTCTAGGGGCAGAAGTCAAGCAGCAACTAGAAGAACTTTTGAAAGAATATGTGGATGTATTTGCTTGGTCGTACCAGGATATGCTGGGTTAGACACTGACATAGTGGTTCACAAATTACCGCTTCGACCAGAATGCCCACCGGTTAATCAAACGCTCAGAAGAACAAGACCTGACATGGCTCTCAAGATTTCAGATGAGGTGAAAAAACAGATTGATGCGGGTTTCTTAGCAGTGTCCAAATACCCCGAATGGGTAGCCAATATTGTACCTGTGCCGAAAAAGGATGGGAAAGTCAGAATGTGTGTGGATTACAGGGACCTAAACAGGGCCAGTCCGAAAGATGATTTCCCTTTGCCACATATCGATACGTGGGTGGATAATACGGCTCGTTTTGCAGTTTTCTCATTTATGGATGGGTTCTCCGGTTACAATCAGATTAGGATGGATCCTGATGACATGGAAAAAACTACTTTCATTACACCGTGGGGGACTTATTGTTACAAAGTTATGCCTTTCGGTCTGAAGAACGCAGGTTCTACTTATCAAAGGGCCATGGTAACTTTATTTCATGATATGATGCACAAAGAGATATAGGTATATGTTGATGACATGATAGCCAAATCTCAAAGTGAAGAGGCCATTTGGAACATCTTTTGAAATTGTTTAAGAGACTCAGAAAATATCAGTTGAGACTGAATCCAGCCAAGTGTACCTTTGGGATAAGATCTGGGAAATTACTCGGTTTCATTGTCAGTCACCGAGGGATTGAAGTAGATCCAGACAAAGTCCGAGCCATTCAAGACATGCCAGCTCCACAAACAGAAAAGCAAGTCAGAGGCTTTCTTGGAAGACTGAACTACATATCCAGATTTATTTCCAATATGACGCCTACTTGCGAGCCCATCTTCAAATTATTACGCAAGGACCAGACGGTTGTTTGGAATTCAGATTGTCAGCAAGCATTTGATAAGATCAAGGGTTACCTACAAGAGCCTCCGATCTTAATACCTCCTGTTCCAGGAAGACCTCTTTTCATGTATTTGACAGTGCTTGAGAATTCAATGGGTTGTGTCTTAGGTCAGCAGGACGAGTCTGGACGAAAAGAACATGCGATCTATTATTTGAGTAAGAAGTTTACTGATTGTGAAAGTCGATATTCACTTTTGGAGAAAACTTGTTGTGCTTTGGCATGGGCGGCCAAACGTTTGAGGCAATACATGATTTGTCAAACCACTTTGTTGATTTCAAAAATGGATCCAATAAAGTATATTTTTGAGAAGCCTGCTCAGACTGGAAGACTCGCCCGTTGGCATATGTTATTATCAGAATACGACATCCAGTACGTCGCCCAGAAGTCTATCAAGGGTAGTGTTTTGTCAGAATATGTTGCGGATCAACCAGTGGAAGATTATGAGTCTCTCAAATTTGATTTTCCAGATGAGGACATTATGTTAGTAAAAGATTATGAAGAACCAAGTCTTGATGAGGGTCCGCCGGAAGGTCTTTGGTGGAAAATGATGTTCGATGGTTCCTCCAACTACAGTGGGCATGGCGTAGGCGCCGTTTTAATGAATCTGGAAGGTGGTTACACTCCATTCACAGCCAGGTTGGATTTTGACTGCACAAACAATATCACCGAATATGAAGCCTGCATTCTCGGCCTCGAGGCAGCTATCGACCTCAAAATCAAACTTCTTGAAGTCAGTGGGGATTCAGCTTTGGTTATCTATCAGGTTACTGGAGAATGGGAAACTAGACATGAGAATTTGATCCCTTATAGAGCCTATATTGTCAAAATGATGGAGTATTTTGATGAAATCTCTTTCAAGCATGTCCCGAGATCTAAAAATCACATTGTCGATGCCTTAGCCATGTTAGCCTCAATGTGGAAAGTCAGGGACGTCAATGATGCCACTCTCATTCAGATCGAAAGCAAGACTAAGCCCGCCTACTGTTAAATGGTCGAAGGAGAAATTGATGATAAACCGTGGTTCTATGATATAAAGAATTACCTGTTAAAACAAGAGTATCCAGCAGATGCTACGTCACTTGACAAGAAAACTCCGAGACGATTAGCATCCAAATTCTTTCTCAACAATGATGTGCTCTACAAAAAGAATCATGATATGGTCCTGCTTAGATGTGTCGACAGACGAGAAGCAGAGTTGTTAATGCAAGATGTTCACAAAGGAATGTTTGGTACTCATGCCAATGGATATGCTATCTCTAAAAAGATTTTGAGGGCCGGTTATTACTGGTTGACCTTGGAAACTGACTGTATTCAATATGCCAGAAAGTGTCACAAGTGTCAGATTTATGCATACAAGATGCATGTACCTCCAACGTTGCTAAATATGTTGTCATCACCATGGCCTTTCTCTATGTGGGGCATCGATATGATTGGGGCAATTGAATCAAAAGCTTCTAACGGACACCGATTTATTCTGGTTTCCATTGACTATTTCACAAAGTGGGTTGAAGCTGCATCCTACACTAATGTTACTCGGCAGGTGGTGGCCCGTTTCATAAAAAAGGAGATTATCTGTCGTTACGGAATCCCGAGCTGCATCATAACAGACAATGGTACTAATTTGAACAACAAAGTCATGAAAGAGTTGTGCGATGACTTCAAAATTGAACATCACAATTCTTCTCCTTATCATCCCAAGATGAATGGAGCTGTAGAAGCTGTAAATAAAAACATCAAAAAGATTTTGCAAAAGATAGTGAAAACTTACAAAGATTGGCATGAAATGCTGCCATTCGCCTTGCATGGATACAAAACGTCCGTCCGCACCTCAACAGGGGCAACCCCTTTTTCTTTGGTATATGGAATGGATACCTTCTTTGAGAGTCGAGATACCTTCTTTGAGAGTCATAATGGAAACCAAGCTTGAAGAAGCAGAATGGGTGAGAGAAAGGTTTGATCAGTTGAATCTTATCGACGAAAAGCGCATGTCTGCAATGTATCATGGTCAGTTATATCAGAAGAGGATCAAGAGAGCTTTTGACAAGAAAGTTCGCGTCCGCAAATTCCGCGAAGGGGAACTTGTACTCAAAAAGATTTTACCAGTTCATAAAGACGCACGGGGAAAGTGGATGCCTGACTATGACGACCCGTTTGTTGTGAAAACAGTATTCTCAGAAGGCTCATTGATTCTCACTACCATGGATGGAGAGCAGCTTGCTCATTCAGTGAATTCTAATGCAGTACAAAAATATTACACCTAAAAAGAACCCGATAAGTCGAAAACTCGCAAAGAGCGACTTATGCAAAAGTTAGGGCGGAAAGAAAGAAAAAGAAGAAGATAGAAAAAGAAAATTGAAAGCTCGCTAAGTTGAAAACCCGAAAGGGCGGCTTAGGCAAAAGTGAGCATCCCGGTGGATTGAAAACCCGAAAGGGCGGTCCAGGAAAAAGTTAGGGACAAAGGCTTTTCACTGCATCAGAAGAGTTGTCACTACTTCAAAAGGTTGTCACCATTGCAGAAGATCGTACATGAGATCCACTTCCAACTGCTCTCGTCGGAAGCAAGGATTTGGGGGATTTTAGTCTTTAGGAATGGATGGTCATGGGATTCAATGTAACCTTATCCACGTTGCCATTTTTTCACTTGTAAAATTTCTATGGAATTTTGTCATTTGCAAGAATTCATTCTTGAATAAAATCAGTTTTGAACCTTTCTTTCCTCTGCAACTTTATCATTTCCTTTATTTTCTTTGTTATGCAAAATGTTGTTCGTTGATCAACGATAGTTTTGAAAGCATTAGGGTCAAATTATTTGAATAAAACTTGAAAAGATTAACAAAAAACTTCAACTCATGGAAAAGTCGAGGAAAATCATACTTCCCCGAAAACCTCAGGGTAGCGGAAGCTTTGATATGCAATCCAAATTACATTCCCCAACAAAGTGTAAGCAAGTCGAACTGCTAATTTTTCTTTGATCATGTGTGGGTATCAAACCCTGAAGGCTGTTTCATCAAAAGAATTTCTTATGATAATGTGAAGACTCATCCCAGTAGGAGATGTATGAGCACTTGAATTTACTTTGTCATCTCTGAATAGCTTGTTTAAAGCTTTGTTCCCTTATTGAGAGTGGAGCTATTTGTCAAGAGTGCATACACCTTTTCAGCCAGGGTTCGGTGTGATTCATTATGTCTCTCGAGTTCGGTGTGCTATCTGTCGATTCCCCGTGAATGACCGATCACTGCTAGTGATCTTCTGTTTAAAGTCCAGTTGTAACGGGCATTGTTTTAGAAGCCAATCGTTATTGGTAGTTCTTTGGTCGTCACCATATGTCTTGTTAAGACCAGTCGTAACTGGCATTGTCTTAATTCCACTCGTCGGTATCCCTGATTCGGTCGACACCACCTTTTTCCTTTAAAGTCCAGTCGTAACTGGTAATGGTCGAAATCCAATCGTCATTGGTATTCTTTTGGTCGTCACCATACTTTCCCTTGAAGTCCATTCGTAACAGACCTTGTCTCAATTCCACTCGTTATTACCTTTTGGGTCGGTTGTTATCAACCTTTTCCCTCTGAAGTCTAGTCGTCACTAGCGAATCCCCTGTGAAGTCTAGTCGTTACTAGTTGATTTCTGTTTAAGTCCAGTCGTAACTGGCGGATGTTCGAAATCCAATTTTCATTGGCATCGTGTTCGAAATCCCCATGGCAGTCCAGTCGTAACTGGCATCACTTGGAATCCAATCGTTATTGGTATCTTCTGGTTTGGCTGTTACCAACCTCCCCAGCTAAAGCCTAGTAGCTTGCTAGCATTCTCGTAACCACATGTGTTGGTATACCCTGATTTGGTCGTCACCATGTATTTCTTCCGAAGTCCAGTCGTAACTGGCATTGCTTGAAATCCAATCGTCACTGGTACCCTGACTTGGTCGTTACCAATCTCCTTTAAGTCCAGTGGTTACTGGCATTGCTTGAAATTTGGTTGTCACCAATTTCACCAGTCGAAGTCCTGTATTACCGATTGGATTTGAAATTTCATTTATTGTTATCTCAGGTTGATCGTTACCATTACCTCCAGGAAGTCTAGTGGTTACTAGCACTGTTTGAACTGCTTATTAAAACTGGGTGACATCATTATCCCCAGCGAGATCTTTTTCCCGGACGAGTCTCGGAGATCTAGTCGTCACTAGTATCCCTAATATGTTTTGTCTTTGTTTCTAGTCCATTCCTGAAGATCCCGTTTGAACTCTTCACTATAGGAAGCTCCTCATCTGATCATCCCCAGTGAGGTTCGTGTTTTAATTTCCCCAGTAGAAAGTCGCTTGTGTCCCCGGTGGAAATCTACCTCGTTCCCCGGTGAAGTGTTTGCTTTTCCCTAGTAAGATTGTCATCTTCATTAGACTTTGCGCATCCTCATGTGAAAGTTTTCCTCTCAGTTACCACCAGTCATGTTTGAACTATTGATTGTTATACCTCGGTATTCCCCAGTGTCGGATCCACAATGCCAGGTCCCCGCGAGTAGTTACTCGTTGTTTTGTTTTTCTGTCTTCTGCATATGTCTTGCATCCAAGCATCATGAAGCATCATTTAGAATTCATGACATATCATGACCTGTCCTTTTGCATATCATCGGATCTAAGGGACAAAATTTTCGGTTTTCTATATTTCAATACCTTTTCACTGCGATTCTACGAGGATCATTATCCCTCAGTTCCATCTAGTGAAGATATTTAAATAGGGGCAATTGTTGCAACCAAAATTTTGGCCCCTTAGATTCTCATTATCATTTTAGGAGCATACTCATGAATTATCTAACCTTAACCCAGTGCAAGTTTGTCTTTGTCAAATTACAGATGAATTAGGGTTTCATGCAGTCAAAATCGAAGCTTCATGGTTTGTGACTAGTCAATGTTTTGGGCTCATTCAATTAGGAAACAAGGTCAAGGGTATCATATAATGTCAATTGAGAAGCCAATTTGAGGTTGTTACCCCAGAATTCAGAGCAGTGCATTTCAGAGCACCCGATTAGGGTTTTTGACCAGTAAAAGTCAACTGTAGTTTGACTTTGATGTTGTAAGATGTTTAAATGGTGGAATTATGATTCATGAAGTTCATATAGCTTAATAAAGTTCATCCAATAAGTTTCAAAGTCTCAGGAGGCCCAGAATGTCAACAGGCGACTCGGTAATCACCGATCGGTCGTACGATTGACCGAAAAGTCAACTCTCCAAATTTTAGGAATTGGACTTCAAGTTGTGAAACAAAGTTGTTTGTTATGTAATATTGGACTTGCATATCAATTTTCATGACCATTGGATCAAGGATGAAGGAGTAATCGAAAAATCGGGAAATTAGGGTTTTGAAAGGGGCTAAACCATAACTCCTTAACCACACATCCAATTGAGTTGGTTCAAAGCTCATTTGGAAGCTATTTACAAGTCCTACAAAAGTCCCTAAGTGGTCCATCATTAGAAAATGCATAGATTTGGAGTTATGATCAAATTCATTTCTAGAGGGGAAAAAGACTTGGAGAAATTTCACTTTTAAGTTAATTTTTTAGCAACTTTGGAAG
The DNA here is from genome assembly GCA_963859935.3 of Lathyrus sativus. Lineage (NCBI taxonomy): Eukaryota > Viridiplantae > Streptophyta > Magnoliopsida > Fabales > Fabaceae > Lathyrus > Lathyrus sativus. The sequence goes on from OZ012739.1 coordinate 275,235,217, forward strand.
GCTTTTTGGCCAAGTTCCTTTGGGAAATTGAAACTCATTAAAACATGAATGTTTTAGAGCTATTTGAGGGCTTTCTAAAAAGTACTAGCACATATCAAAAGGATTTGTGAGCTGAAAGTTATGATCATGGCAAGATGGTGGTTTTTCACTTTAGTCCCACATTGTCAAAATTCAAGAATTCATTCTTTTATCAAAATTGACCAAACTCAGCTAGTGAATCATGTTGTATCTGATATGTGAGGATTTTTTAGCTTGAAAATACAGAAATTATACAAAGGAAATCAATTTAGCCAAGCTTTGCAAGTGGCTTGCAAGTTGCCTTGCAACTTGCACTTAAAGTGAAAAAGTAAGCATGAGGTGTAAAGCAATTCTGAACCAGCCATGATACTACATCTCTAGCCTGAAATTAGCCACACTAATTCATCATTTTTCTTGACTAATGAGGCTTACCTTGCAGCCAAGGAAACCCTCTTGTGGAGGTTTAATCAAAAAAATCCAAAACCTTTCTTCAAAGTGAGGAAACTTCAAATCTGCCCGAGCCACTTCATTTTCCTATAAATAGGACTCTCCCTCACTTCACTTTGCACATCAACAATCTTATAAAAACCAGAAAGATTGAAAACCTTCACTCTTTCCATTCTTTGCTCTCAATTCACAAAATTGCAAAATCACCAAAAACCTCCAAAATCTGTCTTGGACAGTTCAACACCCAAAACCATTTCCAACCATTACAAACTTTCAAATGTCATCCACACAGTCCATAAACATAATATAGAAGGTGTCCAAACCATTAAACCTCTCAAAAACCTCATTTTGCAAAAATTCAACTTCTACATCAAGATACTTTGACCAAAAGCTACAAATGCTACCAAATCTTGTTCTAAGCATTTGCTTAGTGTTTTAATCACTCAAACACCTCTTATATATTGTTTTTCAACTGTCCAAAGTGTTAGAATTCATTGGTGAGACCTATTTCTCCAACTGTCCTTGTATTTGCACATTGCTTCAAAAGGAAGAAAGGTCTCAAGTCAAAGAGGAAGTTGAAGTTCTCTGGGTTTCTTGGTATTTTCACTTGTTCAAAGCTATCTACAAGAGGTATGTGACCTTGAAAAACTCTCTCATGTTTTACATTACCATGATTTGCAAATTTGAGGTCATGCTGTCCCAAAATAGCCTTACATAAGCATTCACATGCCAAATTGTGTTTTGATATGTTGGTTCCTATGTTTTTTTACATGAACATGTGTGTTTCCATATATGTGATATGTATGGATGAATTACTTGATCATTTGGTGCCTAAAAATAAAAAAACTATACCAGCTTGCTACACTTCACCAACACTTAATTGCACATGAAGCACATACTTTTCACACCAGTTTGTTTGCACTAAAATTGTGTTTGGATCTCAGTTGTACGCATATAAGTAACATGTGTATGTGCTTGATTGTGTTCAAAGAGGACTCATACTGTTTTTGCCTTTGTTTCTGATTTGCTCATGTTTGGTTAAAATGACAAATGATAGTTTGAGTGCCAAATTCTTCCTCAGCCTGTTTTGAACCCTCCTTGATGTTTAAACACTCTTGACAATGTGTATGTATGATGTATATGAAATTACCTTGCTTCAATGTTGCATCAATTCTGACTTGGCATTCCTACTGCATAATACCATGTTTTATACACTTTATGCCATGAACATGCTAGTTTAAGTTTGAGGTCTGAATATGCTCATGTTGAATGTAGAATCATCCACTAGTGCACTTATGACTTGTATGAACCTTTGATTTGATTTAAATCTGACTAGAAGTTGGTTTGGTCATTTTCATGATTATGCAAAAAAAACTTCAAAATTGCAGCCCTTGGTCATTTCTCATATCAGTTAGTTTCATATCAACTTAAGTGTTTTAAATTACTTATATACATATATGTGACTTGTGTGTGTAGTTGATTTGGCCTACATGTGCATAAATTTGAAACTGAACATCTTATCATGAACCAAAATGCCAATTTTGCAACTCTATCATCACTTTTTGCCAACAACTTGTCCTTGGTTTTAATTTGTGCTCGAACTTGTTCTATATTATATATATATATATATATATATATATATATATATATATATATATATATATATATATATATATATATATATATATATATATATATATATATATATATATATATATATATATATATATATATATATATATATATATATATATATATATATATATATATATATATATATATATATATATATATATATATATATATATATATATATATATATATATATATATATATATATATATATATATATATATATATATATATATATATATATATATATATATATATATATATATATATATATATATATATATATATATATATATATATATATATATATATATATATATATATATATATATATATATATATATATATATATATATATATATATATATATATATATATATATATATATATATATATATATATATATATATATATATATATATATATATATATATATATATATATATATATATATATATATATATATATATATATATATATATATATATATATATATATATATGTGTGTTGTGTATGTAATTAATTGGGTCAAAATATGCATATAATGAGAATTGGCCATCACCCTGCCTTATATTCATGTCACTTGCAATTTGTGAATTAGCTTTCATGGCAGTATTCTTTAAACTTCAAACTGTGTTTTAAAACCATTCCATATCATGTTTGTGAAGTGTGTATATGGTTGATTTAGTCAGAAATGCTTAGAATCATGATTTAGGTTTTCTCATGCCTTGACAAATGACCAAAATGCATTTTGAAAGTCAGGTGTGGCCACAGACAGTTATGAGTTTATTTCTGAACATGAACACAGTCATTAGCATATATTTAAAGTGTATGAATGATTGGTTTGATCAATGTGAGTCTGGAATTTAAAATACTTCACAGCTTGCACATCACACTTATTACTTTTGCAATTCACACAGCACTTGTCATCACAGCTGGTTTTCATCTCTGCTATGCACTTCCACTCACTCCATGGCTCATTTGTATCATGTATAGATGATTGCTTTAATTCAAAACTGACTGTATTGAGTTGATCATTTCACTATGCATTTCATCAACAATTTTGCAAATTACATCCCATTTTTTATCACAGCATGATTTCGACTATCATTTGCATAAGCTCATCCATTATCATTATTAAGTTGTGTGTGCATGATTACTTTGGTTCAAAACAAGTTGGATTAGGGGGTTCACATCAAAATGCATTTTCAAGCTTCTAAGCACACACACTATCGAATTTTTAAATAGAAGAAGAATCTCTGAAAATTAAGTGTACCATCATGATCCTTGTATTTTTTTGGTCAAGATTTATATAAATTTCATCGCGTTTGGTTAAGAATCGAGAAAGTTACGAGTGAAAACGTAAATCATATTTTGAGTGTTATTCTTGCCCAGAAATTCAAAGTGAGCATCCCTTATATATTTATGGGGTGGCATCAATCATCGGATGTATAGCCACCCCAGTGGTAAGACCATATGCCAAAACACGCCTTTGACCTTGCAAGCCTGAGTTCGACCCCTGAGGAGTGCAACTCTTTTGTTATTTTTTGTCATTTTTCACTCCATTTTCAAAAATTTGTATCTCCTTCAATTTTAATCGTTTTTCACCCGTTCTTTTGTCATTATGTTCATCTTGATGTATAATTTCATTCCATATTTTTTATTTTCATGTTTTCCTAAAGTTTCATCTCTTTTGACTCCGTGCAAGTTAAGTGCATTTTACGTTCGTTTATGCATGTGCAGATGAATTTTTCTTTGGTTACACTTGAATCTGTTTGTGATAAACCCAACCCTGCTCACAGGTATGGCCCTAAACTGACTCAAGTTCGGAATCCTATGCGTTCATCAGCGTCACAGACATTCAAGAGGGGTGATACGATACCCAGAAGGTGTGGCATCACCAGCTCATGAAGCGGCCTCACTCGGCTGAATCACAAATGATCGGTCCCCAGAGTCGACAATCCACCAAACCAGCAACCGTCTCAACCCAAAGGGTTGAAAGAGAAGCCAACCGGATGAACCTCGTCTGAGCGTGGAATTCATGAGACACTAGTGCCTGCAAAGCAAGCACGCGCCCACTAATTTCCACTCTAAGTCTATGGTGCACTCAAGCCTGGGTCTGGCTTCTCACTCATCAGAACTCCCATCCCACAACAGCACAGATAATCATATTATACTGAATATAAAATGCGGGAAATAAAGTGCAAGAAGTAAAATGCGATAAATAAACGCAACCCAACAAGTAAACATAAAAGCGCTAGGATTGACTCTCGCAGGGAACCGTTGGAAGTCCCCAGCAGAGTCGCCAGCTGCTGGGGATGACCCAGACAGCTAGGAAGAAAATCCAAGGCGAGACTCGAATAGGGAACCATCGCGGTCCCCAGCAGAGTCTCCAGCTGTCGCTTGCGCGAAAATAAGGTGCCGGCACAACAGAAGAATCGCCACCTTTCGTTATTTATCCCTCAGAGCGGGAAAGGAAACGATCGGAAAAACCTGACGAAAAAGGGTAAGACAAGGTCTTCGCAACCATTGTCTGGATTCGGGAGTCGGTTACGTAAGGGGAAGGTATTAACACCCCTCACGTCCGTCGTACTCGACGGGATCCTCGCTTGTCGTGTTTACTCGGACGGGTTGGTTTCATCTATCTACCTATCAAGGCTGGCTTAAAAAGAAAAGAAAATGACTCGGCAAAGCATCGCGCTTTATGCCTACGTATTCTCATCAGAGAATGAGAAATCAGAGTCAACGTAGTTCGGCCTACGACGGGTTATGGGGGAAGGTAGCTCGCCAAGACATCGCCATCTTGTGCCTACGCACTCTCAACAGGTATGAGAGATCAGAGCTCACGTAGTTCGGGAAACTATGGGTTATTTCCTGTCTTTGACGAAAGAAGTGTTTTTTTATTGTGTTTGCGATTTCAATCGCACTAGAGACTATGACCTGAGAGTGAATGCGTCGCATGTCACCCAAAGGGTACCATACTAAACATCCAGACTGTGGAAAAGAAACTCTCCCACAATCCTTTCTGAGATAGCTTAAGGCTCGTAACGTACGAAAGAAATCATTCATGATTACTGTATCTTAAACTGTTTTGAGATGAGAAGAGAACAGGCCCAACTAGGAGGGAGACTATCAAGTCCTACTGTTGTCATGCCAAGGATTCATCCTATGGTTGAGGTTTGAACAGGGAGCTCCTAGAAGTTGTCATGCATAGGTTTCAACCTAAAGTTCTATCATCAATTCCTTATCAAAGGAAATGAGAGTCCTAAGGGATCATGTCAATGATACACCAAAACAGACAAAGCATCAGCTTAACAGTAAAATGCATGCAATGCAAGTGAGGGAGGAAATGTGTGTGAGGCTTCAGCCTCCACAAGCTCATCTCAACCTCAAGCCAGAATGGATAACAGTAATCATACTGAAATGTAAAACATCATGCTATCAAGCAATATACAGTAAACTACAATCATACAGATAAAATGAAATGAAATGCCATCAGGCAAACAAACCACATGGGCAAGGGAGTTGGGCTCTACCGAATACCCGCAAGCAAAGCCACACAATAACAGTACAAGCAGAGGGAGCAACTCAACCTCTAGTGCAATCATGCTCCTAGATTTTGCTTATTCTAGATATGAACTTATTCTAATGCATCAAGCAAGTCAATCAAAACACATCAATACAGAAAAGAAAAAGAAAGAAACTCCTCTCTCAACTCCAAGCTTCAGCTCTTCCAACAGCAACTCAGTCTTCAAACTTGAATCACTCTTGACAAATATCAATTTGCTTTTCCAAGTTTCAACCCTTCAACATAAGTTTCAACTTATCTTCTCCTTTAAGCTTCAGCTTCTTGATCAGCTCCACCTTCAGGCTTCACCTAATCTTCATGGGTCTTCAAGTATCAACTTGCTCTGGTTGCTCTTCAAGCTTCAGCTGGAATGGCAATGCTCAAGGATTCATCCTCTTCTACACTCTTCATTGAAGTCCTCACCTTCAAGCTCAAGCTCAGCATCTCTCAAGATAATCAAACCAGAGGAAATCACTTACTGGATAAGCTGGGGGATATTGAACTGCTTATTGATCACCAAAGGTGACCTATAAGGGTTCAACATCAACGGAATGGTTCCCTCAAAAGTTCTACTTCCTAGGTACAATCACTTATCCCTCCAAAGGAGAGAGGTGTATACCATGGAAGGACTTTTAATCATAGGGAGGAATGGAGGTGAAAGATACCATCCATGTTTAAGAAAGCAGTTAACTAGGTCTAAACTCTTCCTAATCCCTAACCCTAAAACAATAACAAAACAAACAAGATCAAGCTCTCAAGCTCCTCAATCCATCTTCAAGTCTTCTACTATGCTCCTCAATGCTCCTCAGAACAAAACCAAGCAATACCAAGCTCTCCAAGCCCATACAGCAAAGCAAACAAAAATTCAAGCCCCCAAGGGCAACACAAACAATCATCAACTACACAAATCATTGAAAAATAGTATACCACTATATTAAAATCTAATATAATTTCTAAGGGATCCTGCATACCTACCCTTAATACCCTTATATGCCCCAATAGCTATCTTGACCTAGAAACCCAAAATTCTAATGTTATTGTGGACCTATGTTGAAGTTTGACCTAATTCTACACAACCTAATGTCATCTAATCAAAAGTATCCTAAAATTCATCACAAAATTATGGAATAAATCCAGGGGGAAGCTAAAGCTTATATCTAACTATCATAAAAAGAATGGCCTAAAAATGCTAAGCGAACTACCTAAACAAAATTCTACAAACTAATGGATCAACATAAAAGAAATAAAATGAAATAAAAGTAGAAAATATACAAAAAATATTAAAATGCATGAAATGTTTTATGTATCAATTTTATATTTTTCTTGACAACAATATTAAGTGGGAGAAAAAACTCCCATTAAAAAATATTTAATTTTCCATTTAATATGGTTTTTCAAAGTTTGAAAGAAAATGGAGAAAATAAAAATGAAACTATGGAACTGGGGTGCAGAAAGTAAACATATCCAGTTCAATACGCGCATGGGCCCAGAATGGGGGGTGCAAAAAGTAAGGCGCATTGGGCCCAACTCACTCAGAAAATCAATTAATAAATCATACAGAAAATGAAAAATAAACGGTGCAAATAGAAACCCAATATAGTGTATTTTACAAGTGGGCCTTGATTGAGGGTGTGGATAGTGTTCTTCACTAAAGCCCAAGAAACCACCGTTTAATGAAACAATGCGTTTCATTCGCTTCTGGCTTCCCTCCCAAAATGAAATTGAACATGAGTCGTTGGATCACGCGAGGGTCAAGAGGTCAAGCTGGATCTGATGGCTGGGAGGTTATCTTCAACCTTCAGCTAGGGTTTGCTGCAACTCCTCCATGGAAACAGAGCTTCGAACACTCATCTTCCTCAACTCGTGCTCTCTCATTTCTCCATCAAAACTCAAAGTTTAAAACCCTAACATGCTCCATTTTTCATGCTGAACACAATCATAATCTCAAATTCCATTGAATCTCCCTCAAACTCGAAATCCGATAGCAACTTCAAGTTATTGATCAAGAACCAATCTTAACAATTCTCAAAATTAAAGGTCCTAATCTCATCCTCATGCTTCCCTGAACATTCCTTGCTATTAAACTAGGCTTATCTCTCAAGATTCAGCAAGATATAAGGTCAAACAGAAATGGTGTCATCATGTTGACCATCACTAAATCTCTTCAAACTCTCCAAAATCCATCACCTATGTGTCTCTAACCTTTCTACACTAACAAATTAACCTAATTATGCCTAAAACATGGTGTAGGAAAGAATTTGCAAACCTGGTTAATCTTGATGAACAGATGATGAAATCCACCAATTCAGACCTTGCAACTCTTCAAAAAGTTTCCCTAGATGCCAATCTTGCTACTGTTTGCAACAATTTTGATGGAGGAAGCCTCAATCTCAGAATTCGATTCTGACTTGCCACCTTGAAATTTCAATCACCAACTCTTCAATTCACCATGGATTTGCTCTCAAATCAATCTGCACAGCTTCACTATGATGTATGAAATGTGTGTTGAATGGAAAGAATGAATGGAAATGAAGAAGAATGTGAAATTGAAACTTGACTTGCAATGGAAGATTCTTGATCTCACTCTCTCTTCTCTGCACCAATTCTCACCAACCTTGCATCTGAGCAAGTTATACATGTTATATAGAGTGGTTTAGAATCATCTAGAACCATCTAGGACCATCCAATGAGTATTTGAACTTCTCATGTCATGACATTTTGATTTCAATTCTCCTTATGTGCTATCTCATGCCAAGCCTCTTGTGACCTTTGTAACTGACTTGAAATTCTCCCCAAATGAGATTTATAATGTGTTACAATGCATAACCAACTTGTTTTATTGAGTTTTCTTGAGTTTTGCTTTGGTACCTTAAGATGCAAGTAATCCATTTCCAAGGCAGCCCTAAGATCTAAGCCTCAAATCAAAATTTTGGCTGAGCCATTGTTCTTAGAATGTCATTTGGAGTCAAAATGACCTATTGTATCACATGGTTTGGATGTATAACTTGTGATTTCCAATTTTCAATTTCAACTTATTTAACTTATGCCTCCATTTTAGGCCATTTTTATCACTTTTTGATACAAGCCTTTTCAACATCTCATGACCTCCCTAATAGCCTTAATACATCATTCTAAGCAAGTTTGATGTTGAAGATTTTTCCATTTGAAGCTTGGAAATAGGAGATATGGCCTTATGCTTGAAATGACCTATAACCTCCAAATGACCAAAATGCCCTTGACTTGTCAAAGCCATAAGTTGAGTTCTACAAATCCTATCAAGGACTTCTAGTACTCTCTAGAAAGCTAAGAAGATGCTATACAACATTCATGTTGACCAAGAGTTCATAGGAATCATCCTACTAGGGAAAAAGTTGGATGCAAGTTGGGTGGCTTTCAAGGACCCAGATTCACATACCTCAGATGACCTGTAATTTGTCAAAGCCATAACTTGAGCTCTACAAATCCTAACAAGGACTTCTAGTACTCAAATTAAAGCTAAGAACAATCTTTACAACATTCATGTTATGGGGAAGATGAGATGACAATCAAATCTTGAGCTAAACTGCCTTGAAGATAGGGATCAAACTAGGGGATTTTACACTATCAAGCCTTAGAAGCCCTAGCTTAAAACTTCTCAAACTCCTCAATCATGATGAGTTTGTCTAGGAATCATCCTTATAGCATCTCAATGCATCATTCCATGATCACATGGCTCTTGGATTAGGTCTCAACCCTCTCCAAATCATCAGTTGACCTAGGGTTGACCCAGTCAAACCCTAATTCCACCACTCATGGCTGAATCTTCTGAATTCTTGTACAATGACCTCTCTAGGCTTCATGATGGCTTTCAAGACATCTCACAAGCTTTCTCAAAGCTTCAAGTCCATCCTCATAGTCTCAGAATCATCTGAGGAGCTCCCACAACTCTCAAGTTATGAGACACACAACCTTGGTTTCACCCAATCTCTCTGAGGATCTCTTGAGTTCTCTGACAAAGGTATCAACCTTTGAACACTTGAACAAACTTCTTGGCTTTCTTCATAGCCTCATATAACTCTTTCTAGGCAATCATACCTCTTGATATACTGCCCACATATCCATGAGATGCAGATGATGAATACAATGAACCACAAACTTGGCAAATAAATGTTGGTCAAATTTTGGGGTGCAACAGCTGCCCCTATTCAAACGGCTTGAACCTGACTGGGTGAGGAGCGAACGGCTCTCAGCCAATCAAGGTGCGAGACGGTTGAATACCGATGAACCCGGAAATTTGCCAACAGCACAAGTACACGGTACTCTAACGGGAACGAATCTTCGAATACTGACATAATAGTTGCACGACAACTAGCGGGAGGCATACTGATCTGAACCCGATCGTCAGTTATCCACGTCAAATTCCTCTGACTTTGTCATTAGACACCGGACCTCGCTGTCAGGCATTCATGAAAATAAAGCGTCTGACATCGCCGTCGGACAACCAAAACACCCAACATCGTCGCTGGAAGACTAAATAACCTGACATCGCCGCCAGAAACTAACATCCAACATCGCCGCTGGAGAACTAAATCACCTGACATCGCCGCCAGAAACAAACATCCAACATCGCCGCTAGAAAACTAAAGAATCTGACATCGTCGTCGGATAACCAAAACACCCAACATCGCCGCTGGAGAACTAAAGAATCTGACATCGCCGTCGGACAACCAAAACACCCAACATCGCCGCTGGAGAACTAAAGAATCTGACATCGCCGTCGGACAACCAAAACACCCAACATCGCCGCTGGAGAACTAAAGAATCTGACATCACCGTCGGACAACTAAAACACCCAACATCGCCGCTGGAGAACTAAAGAATCTGACATCGCCGCCAGAAACAAACATCCAACATCGCCGCTGGAGCTACAAAGGGTCTGACATTGCCGTCAACCAAACATAACTCTGAGAAACACCCGACATCGTTGTCAAGTACTCAACATAATCTGACTTCGCCGTCAACTCTCAACATCGTCTGACCTCGCCGTCAGGGTGAAGAAACTTCATTGGGGAATTGGTCACATGGTAACCGATAATACCTAGTCGATCATGCCATCAGGCATTCAAAGAACACTGTCGGGCATCAGCCGGACTTCAACCATCAGGTTGATCAGGCATTCAAAGAAATTGTCGGGCATCAGTCGGACTTCAACCATCAGTTTGATCATGCCATCAGGCATCCAAAGAAACTGTCGGGCATCAGCCGGACTTCAACCATTAGGTTGATCATGCCATCAGGCATTCCGCATTACTGTCGGGCATCAGCTGGACTTCATCAGCAAGTCGGGAATAGAATTCTTGGTCAATCATGAGCCACCTGGGAACATCTAAACCTCTGCCATCAGGCACTCTGCATCAGCTGAGAGAACTGCTTTATTAACACGGTCAGACTTCAATCATGGAGTCTTCAAGGGAGGTTTCAACTTCGCCGTTAGAAACCTGCTGGGGATGACGCTTCGCCGCTAGGGATTCTTGAGAACTATCAAGTAACTCCGCTCCGAGGGGTCCAGAAATCATTCTGGATGAATCAACTCTGCTGAGGACTTCAAGAATTATCTTGAACAAATAACTCCGCCGGGGACCTTCAAGAATCATCTTGAACCGATAACCATGCTGGAGATTTCAGGAATCATCTTGAGCGAACACTTTGTTGGGGGTTTCAGGAATCATCCTGGGCAACCTTTACTGGGGACTCTAAGCATCAGCTCGAGCAACCAACTCTGGAGACTGCACTGGGTACTTAAGAATCATCTTAAGCAAACGACCCTGCTGAGGAATTCAAGAATCATCCTGAACCGAAGACTTCGCCGGGGATCTCAAGAATCATCTTGAGCAAGCGACTTCGTTGGGGAGAATGTCAGGAATCATCCTGAGCAATCAATTCTGCGGCGGAACACCTGCAAAACAAGAACGGTAACAACCTAGATCCTGTTTATTATGCGTATACTTCGGCAATGGCACAATGCTCCACACGGTGGAAATGCTATGCGTTTATGATAAATGCTATGCAATCATGCACAATGATGCGATCCCGTCAGCAAAATAAATGCCAAGGGGGAACCCTCCTGTCAAGGAGAGAGAACTACTCAGATAGAGGAATCATCCTGCTGAGGAGAACATGGTCACGCCAATATCAATTGAACTCCGCAGGGGACACAACTTCAGTTGACTGCTGCGGGGGAAACAACTCCAGTTGATTGCTGCAGGGGAACGAAGCTCTACGAGAACCTGGACCTGCTGAGGGAAAGCGATGTCAATCGCGGGAGTGAACTGCGTGGCCTTCATGGCTACTTCTCTGGGGATAACGGCTATGTGGGGAAACAACTTCAGTTGATCAACACTCCACTGGGGAAAACCAATCATGGCTTGAGCAGCTTCCAAGGATTCGGCTCTCTTGGGGTATCTGCAAACTCGACTGAGGAAGGAGAAATCATTCTACTTCACTGGAGAGAGTACGACTCTGCGAGGGAATTTCAATTCCGCTGGAGAAGAAGGAATCATCCGACTTTGGGGGAGAGTACGACTCTGGTGGGGAATTTCAATTTTGCTGGAGACTTCAGTCTGGACTATCAGTTGCTGCATACTTCGGCGTACAAATAGTTTCCTACGAAACCTGCACTTGTGACCCGGTGCTGGGGGGTGAACACGCGCTTCGGCGCCTGACTCAGCTGAGAAGATGACATTCCTTCAGGGTGCATCTGATTGGGGAAAGAATCATCTCTGCCTGGGGAGACATATCAATGCTCACGATCTCGCGTTCAGACTCTGCGGAGAGAGGCTACTGAACTTTGCTGGAGAAGGAGGAATCATCCTGCTTCGGGATGCGCACGACGCACTGTCTGGAACATGCTACACCTGTAACAACACAAACAAACAGACAAGATACCCTTCTCAAAGGGACCTATCAAGGTTATTATCTCGTGACAATATTCAAGTAATTAATTGTTTCAACAATCAGTGGCCTAGGCCAGTAAGTTTATGTATGCGCATTTTATCAAAAACATCGGCGTTCTTTTTCGCAAACAAAACAGATAAATGCTAAACAGACAAACAGAATTGCTGAATAGTATGCATTTTATTGATAACGAACCCCTGAATGGGTAAAAAATGTTTTACAACAGAGGCAAGCTCCTGGAATGAGGAAGCCGCGCAAAATAAAACATAAATATACATCAATATATACAAATGTCGGCAACGAGGCGTAGACGAACACCATAAGTTGATCCCTCTATGACCCACTCGACTTTGATACTTCTTTGACGCTTCAGCTTCGGAAGAGATTGATTCAGATAAACGGCCCTCAGGTCCTCCAAACCACTAAACAATGAAAGTCCACACGCGGAACGCAGTCATTTGCTTTTTCAAATCCCTAACTTTTGCGTGAACCGCCCTTTGCGGGTTTTCAGTTCACCGGGATACCCTTTTTTGCCGAAGCCGCCCAGTGTAGGTTTTCGACTTCGCGGGTGTACCTTTTTCGATTTATATCCCTAATTTTTGCCCGAACCTTTTATTCTGTTTTTGGTTCGCCGGGATGCCCCATTTTTGCCTGGACTCTCCTTTTTTGTCCAGTGGGTCGCTTTCAAGAAAAGTATTTTTTAACTGCGTCCGCGTTCACCGAGGATGCGAAATCTTCACCATCCATCGTGGATAACAACAAAGCTCCTCCCGAGAAGACCTTGCTGACGATGTACGGACCTTCGTAATTCGGAGTGCACTTGCCCCGGTGATCGGAGTGTGGAGGAAGAATCTTCTTCAGGACGAGATCACCCGTCTGAAAGCTTCTAGGACGCACCTTCTTATCGTAAGCTTTTTTCATTCTGCTTTGGTACAGACGACCAAATGCAATCGATGCTAACCTCTTCTCGTCCATCAGGCTGAGTTGGTTCAGTCGATTCGTAATCCATTCTGCCTCGTCGAGTTTCACATCAACCAAAACTCGCAAAGAAGGGATTTCCACCTCTAACGGTAGGACAGCTTCCATACCGTACACTAAGGAGAAAGGAGTAGCCCCGGTTGACGTACAGACCATCGTAAGATAACCGTGCAGTGCAAATGGCAGCATCTCGTGCCAATCTTTGTAGGTCACAACCATCTTCTGAACAATCTTCTTTATGTTCTTGTTGGCTGCTTCAACGGCGCCATTCATCTTCGGCCGGTAAGGAGATGAGTTGTGGTGTTCAATCTTGAAACTCTGGCACAGCTCCTTTATCATCTTGTTATTCAGGTTCGAACCATTATAAGTAATGATCCGCTCGGGAATTCTGTAACGATAGATGATGTCCCTCTTTATGAATTTAGCCACCACCTGCTTGGTCACATTAGCATACGAGGCTGCCTCCACCCACTTGGTGAAGTAGTCGATAGCTACCAGAATGAAGTGATGACCGTTAGATGTAGTGGGCTCGATCTTGCCTATCATGTCGATGCCCCACATGGAGAACGGCCACGGGGAGGACATGACATTCAACGGGCACGGCGGCACATGAACTTTATCAGCATAAATCTGGCATTTATGACATCTCTTCGCGAATCTGAAGCAATCCGACTCCATTGTCAGCCAGTAGTATCCTGCTCTCAGGATCTTTCTCGTCATAGCATGCCCGCCGGCGTGCGTACTAAATGTGCCTTCATGGACTTCTTCCATGAGCATACTCGCCTCTTTCTCATCTACACATCTGAGTAGCACGAGATCGTGGTTTCTTTTGTACAACACTCCATCAGGATTGAGATAAAAATTTCCAGATAGCCTCCTCAGAGTCTTCTTATCCTGGGTTGACGCACCCGCAAGATACTCCTTAGTCATAAGGAAAGTCTGGATGTCATGGAACCATGGCTTGCCGTCGGCGGCTTCCTCGATTGCAAAGACAAATGTCGGTCTATCAGGACGAGACAATACAATTCTTGGAGCTTCATTCCAAAAATTGACTTTATACATTGAAGCCAACATGGCTAAGGCATCAGCCATCTGATTTTCAACCCTGGGCACATGATGGAGTTCCACTCAATCAAAGAACGGAAGTAGCCTTCTGGCATAATTCATGTATGGCACCAAATTCGATTGACGAGTCTCCCACTCCCCTTTAATTTGGTTGATCACAAGCGCTGAGTCACCATATACATCTAGGTTCTTGATTCTCAAATCAATTGCCTCTTCTAGACCCATGATGCATGCTTCGTACTCCGCCTCATTATTGGTGACTGGAAACGTCAGTCTCGCAGTAAACGGGATATGGGATCCGTGGGGAGTCGTGATGATCGCCCCGATGCCACATCCGTAGGAATTAACCGCTCCATCGAATATCAATTTCCACTGGGATTTCTAATCTGGCCCCTCGTCGGGCAACGACTCATCGCAATCCTTTGCTTTGAGAAACATAATATCCTCGTCAGGGAATTCAAATTTCATCGGCTGGTAATCCTCGATCGGCTGTTCGGCAAGGTATTCAGACAATACGCTTCCCTTGATGGCTTTCTGGGAAACATACTGAATGTCATATTCCGTTAACACCATTTTCCATCTGGAAATCCTGCCCGAAAGAGCCTGCTTCTCGAAAAAGTACTTGATCGGATCCATCTTCGAAATTAGCATGGTGGTGTGATTGAGCATGTACTGTCGTAAACGTTTGGCAGCCCAGGCTAGTGCACAACACGTTTTCTCCAGCATTGAGTAGCGAGATTCACAGTCCGTGAACTTCTTACTCAAGTAGTAAATGGCATGCTCCTTTCTGCCCGTCTCGTCGTGCTGATCGAGAACACACCCCATACTATTCTCAAGAACTGTCAAGTACATGATTAACGGCCGTCCAACCACTAGGGGGTATCAAGATTGGAGGTTCTTGGAGATACTGCTTTATCTTGTCGAATGCCTTCTGGCAATCCTCATTCCAGATTATTGCCTGATCTTTCTTTAAAAGCTTGAACATCGGTTCACAAGTGGCCGTGAGCTGAGAGATAAACCTTGCAATGTAGTTTATTCTGCCCAAGAAACCACGAACTTCTTTTTCTGTTTTCGGAACTAGCATTTCTTGAATGGCTTTTATTTTGGCAGGATCAACCTCGATGCCTCGCTCGCTCACGATAAACCCCAGTAACTTTCCGGACCGTACTCCGAAAGTACATTTGTTAGGATTCAGCCTCAACCTGGATTTCCTAAGCCTCTCAAAAAGCTTCAATAAGTTGACCAGATGTCCCTCCTCCGTTTGGGACTTCGCAATCATGTCATCAACATAGACTTCGATCTCATGATGAATCATGTCATGAAACAAAGTTACCATTGCTCGTTGGTAAGTGGCCTCTGCGTTCTTCAAACCGAAGGGCATTACCTTATAGCAAAATGTTCCCCAGGGGGTGATAAACGTCGTCTTCTCCATGTCCTCTGGCGCCATCTTGATCTGATTGTAATCGGAGAAGCCATCCATGAATGAAAACACGGAGAACTGGGTTGTGTTGTCGACCAACACATCGATATGAGGCAACGGGAAATCATCTTTAGGGCTCGCCCTATTCAAATCCCGATAATCGACGCACATGCGTACCTTACCGTCCTTCTTCGGTACAGGCACTATGTTGGCAACCCATGGAGGGTAAGTGGTGACCGCTAAGAAGCCAGCATCAAGCTGTTTCTGCACTTCTTCTTTGATCTTAACGCCATATCTGGTCTCGTCCTCCTAAGCTTCTGCTTAACGGGAGGGCAATCTTCTCGCAGCGGCAAGTGGTGGACCACAATGTCCGTGTCAAGTCCGGGCATATCTTCGTATGACCAAGCAAAGACGTCACTATACTCTCGAAGCATCTCGACTAATCTCTGCTTGACATCACTCTGCAACGCAGCCCCTATCCTGACGTTTCTGACGAGCTCTTCAGAACCCAGATTCACGATTTCGATCTCCTCCTCGTGAGGCAGAATAACTTTTTCCTCTTGTTTCAACAAGCGATCCAACTCTTCAGGAAGGTCTTCGTCTTCATCAATCTCTTCTTCGACTTGATAGATCGGGAAATCGAAGTCGAAGTGAGCCGTAGAAGGTCCAGAGTCGATGTCGTCTATTATGTGGATCCTGCAATAACAAGGGTTAAGTTTAAAACAAGGATGCGCAGGTTAGCACAAACCCCATTGCCATTTTACTGTTTTTCAAAACAAATATAAAACAGGAATAACAGAGATCACAAAATTTGAATACGAAGAAAACGCCTTTGATTTATTAACAAAATGCATGTACATAATCCAACAAGGCCCTGACAATAAAACCGCTATGCCCCGGGTAGGACATAGGGTTGTACAATGATTGGAAAAAGTAAATCATTACTCTTCACTTGTCATCTGGATGATATCCTTGATGGTCCAATTGCTGAGGCCCTCGCCTGGCTTGCTTGGCTGAATCCAAGAGTCGAGGTCACAATCGCTATCCCCGCTGTCTTCAGACGCCGCGTTGATGCTTTCGAAAATCAAGCTTCGACGACGGCCCCAGCCTGGGGTGGATCCAGCTTCGACAACGGCCCGAGCTTCTTTGAATGAAGAGAGATTCATCTCTGGCTTTTCTGTGACTACAGGAGCTACTTCCTTCACCTTGACGGCCTCAAATTCCTGGCAGAGAGTTTCGCCATCCATTTCAACATACTTAAAGGATGACAAATGCCTCACCATTATGTCCTCCTCGCCGCATACGGTTACTATGCTTCCCCCGACAGCATATTTGAGCTTTTGGTGTAACGTGGAGGTCACGGCACCAGCAACATGGATCCATGGCCGGCCCAAGAGGCAACTGTAGGCAGGCATGATGTCCATGATATAAAATACCGTGTCGGACGTTTCCGGACCAACTTGGATCGGCAGGGTCACCTCCCCGAAAACGTGGCGTTTAGTTCCGTCGAATGCTTTTACCACCAGATCACTGGGTGTGCAAAGCAATCCGCGAGTGCCCAACTTCATTAATGCCTTCTTCGGAAGAACATTAAGCGATGAACCCATGTCTACCAGCACGTGCGACATGATTGTGCCCCTACACTCAATCGAGATGTGCAGGGCGCTGTTGTGATTCCTCCCTTTCGGTGTCAGCTCTAAGTCTGTGAAACCTAGCCCATTGCCAGCATTAACATGGGCTACCACCTCTTCTAGTTGATTCACCGATATCTCTTGCGGTACATAGGCAGCGTTCAATACCTTCAGTAGTGCGTTGCGGTGTGCTTCAGAACACAGCAACAGGTTGAGAATAGAAATCTTCGAAGGCGTCTGATGGAGATGGTCTACAATCTTGTAGTCCCTCTTTTTGATCAACCGCATAAACTCCTCGGCATCTTTGACCAGCAAATCTTTTTCTACCCCGCACGGGGCCTCTTCGACGACTTTGCTTTTACCCTTATCGGCTGCATCAGCTCTGATCGCTTTCTCTGCCACGACCTCTGGCGGTGCAAACACTCTTCTGCTGCGAGTAATACCACTGATTCCTGCGAGATTCTCCACAGTCGACCCATATGGCTCCAGCTCCACCCTCTGTCCGTTGCAATAGACTTCAGCCCCATAATGCCATGGAATGGCGTTAGTGCTCTCGAATGGTATCGGACCCGCTTTGGTGATAGTAATTGCAGGCGGTCTGGGCGCAGAAATGGTTATCGGCCGGCGAGGGATGGTGATGGTGGCGACTTCATCGGCCTGCTTTAGCACTACCTCTCCTGATACACCTTCAGCCCTCCGGCTAAATTGCAGAATCCCCTCAGTCATCAGACTTTAAATTCCTTCTACCAATTGCTCACATCCATCAGAATGCGTGGCACAGTCCAAGCATAGTTCTCCGCATCCTGGAAAGAACCCTCTTTTCAGCAACTTAGCTTTAACGAAGCTAAGCGGCGTCTTGAGATCTTTGACATCAGTCAACAGATCTGCACTCTCTTCTTTGATAATGGCGTTCACTCCGCCTCCCCTATGATTTGGCATAGGATTCTTCGTGACATTGGGCATATTATCAGAGAAGTTGATGATTTTGGCATCTACCAGGTCCTGCACCTTGTGCTTAAAGGCTTTGCAGTTCTCGATTGTGTGGCCTGGTGCCCCTGAGTGGAAATCGCAAGTGGCATTTGCGTCGTACCCTGGTGGAGGTGCCCCTGTCAAGGGAGCCATTGTCCTCTTCTGGACCAACTGAAGCTGAAGCAAAGTCTGCAAGAGTTGCGCGTACGACATGGGCGGTGCCTCGAAGTGACGGTTTGCTAAAGGTGCCTGATTCTTGTACTTTCTATATCCCTGCTGATTCGGTTGCTGCTACTGCTGCTGCGGTTGCGGAGCCGCTGGGATATTTATACTGGCTACCTGCTGCTGAGGGCCTTTGCCCTTCCTTCGAGCGTTGGTCACAGCGCTCGCGTCTCCTTCTCGCCTTTTACCAGCATAAGGTTTCTTTCCACCTCCTCCAGCTGAGGATGACTCACCTTGAATTTTCCCGATCTTGATACCATTCTCGACGTGCTCGCCCATGATAATGAGAGCTGAGAACGTCCCAGACATACCGCTGACTAACTTTTCATAGTAAACCCCCGGGTGGGTGGCAACAAACATCTGCACGAGCTCGCGTTCAACCATCGGCGGCTGAACCCGAGATGCCAACTCACGCCACCGCTGGGCATACTCCTTAAATCCTTCATTATTCCTCTGCGACAGGTTCTGCAACTGGACTCGGTTTGGGGCCAAGTCGCTGTTGTACTGGTAATGGTGCACAAACGCTTCAGCGAGATCTTTCCATGTGCGCACGCTAGTGGGCTCTAGACCCATGTACCACTCGAGGGATGGCCCAGAAAGACTATCTTGGAAGAAGTGCATCAGCAACTTCTCGTCTTTGGAATAGGCAGACATCTTCCTGTAGTATGATCTCACGTGGACACGAGGGCAGGTGGTGCCCTTATCTTTCTCAAAGTCAGGCACCCTGAACTTAGGAGGTACCTTGAAATCAGCAATTAACCCCAGCTTGGACATATCAACGCCCAAAGTATTCTAATTCTCAATATCTCTCATTTTATCTTCAAGTGCTTTGAATCTAAGCCGCGCTTCAGCATTCAGCTCCCCCTCAGCACCCCTTTGAGAGAACACATCATCCTGATGATCCTCAAGCCATGGTTGAGGCACCAACAGATTCCCGACGCCTGCATTGCCGTTACCCGGACCGATGTTGACATTAGCTCCCAGACTCCCATTACTGACGCCCGTCGTATTGAGTCTGATGTTGGCCATCACATTGCCATTAGCACTGCCGTTGCCCCCGGCCACAGGGACACCATTCTGCGGAGTATCAACTGGTGGAGGAGTAGGCACGGTCCCACCGTGGAGTATGTTGTTGCTATCAACCCTGGAGATCAAAGGCTGAACCAAAGTCCTGAGCTGGTCTTGGCCATTGGCGACCACTTGCATGAGTTCCATGAAGCGGTCCATCCTCTCGCGGAGCTCCTGAACATCGATTTGCACTTGGTCCATGATCCTGGTCTGATTAGCTCTAGTTGGATAACGGTGAATTAGTCTCTAATCTATCCTGGAGTCACCGGGAACAGCCTGGGACCTGTAAACCTGAAAAACCTGTAAACACTAAAGGGTTAGGAAAAACAACAAAATGCTCGTCGTGCCAATGCTTCATGCAAATGCATGCGTGTGTCTGTGTGTTTGGGAGGTTTCCCCCGATCCTAGTGCCTGAGTGCCAGTGCTGATAATAATAAGGAGAAGAAGTCCGGGTCCAATCATGGAAACAACAATCTCGTATATAAAGAAAGCCTATCAAGGCAGTACATAGCATCAGCGAGTACAAGATGAATCAGCAGCGTGACCTCAGCCAACAAGCCTGGTGATGGTCAGCATACAACAATGATCACAACAAAAGGAATACAACTAGTCAAGTACGGCCACGGGCGCGATACTCTTCTAACAACTCCTTCGTCTCTGGATGATCTGGAAGAGTGAGCAACCCCTTGACGAGTAGTTCCCTCTGCACAATGGTATACTGAAGTCCTTCAACCTAACTTTCCCATGCTCCTTCGCCGAAGCAATCTTCTACTTTCCGCTTTTTGGACTCAAACGTCAGCTTGCGCTCCTTCAGGTTAGCGAGAGCTTTGTTGAGCTGGCCTTCGGCGGCGTATCTGCGGGCGGTTTCTTCATCAAACCTCTTTTCACTGTCCTTCACCTGGGCTTCCAGCTTGGAGATCTGTAGCATCAGCTTATCCTCCCGCTCTTTCCTGGTGGCCAGGGAAGTCTTCCAATGCTGGTTGAACTTGGATATCCTCCGATATGCCTCGTCCAAGTGCTGTTTCTTCGTAGCCAGTACGTCGTTGACGGCTTTGAAGTCTCGACCCATGCGCTCGCGCTCGGCTATCTGCTTAGTCAGGTCTGTACCTAGCTGGTTCACCAGCTCCGTCTGCCTTTTGAAAGAATGAACGGCTTCGTTCCTCTCACTTCGAAGCTGAGCCAATTCCTTCTCCAGTTCTTCGTTCGCCCGCTTCAATTCATCCCGCTCGGCTAACACCTGATTATGCTGCTGAATGGGCAAAGTAGTAGGCTCTTTGATCACTGGAGGGCCTTCTGGCTTGGCATGAGGAAACGACATCCCTATAGCATTTACTCGGGCTCTGATCCAAGTCAAATACGGAGGGTAGGCTTGACTGTTGCTTTTTCCCAGCAATGGCTTTCCTCGCTTACTGATACCATTCCACGCGCGCTGAAGCTTGGACAATAGATCCCCTTCTAGAATACCAGTGAGGTACAGAGATTCCTGTACCTCTTCCTCCTTCGGCGGAGTTCTCAAAGCATACGCGAACTGTCGAACCAGCAACAACGGATTGTAGTTTATGCAGCCCTTCCTGCCTATCAAAGGCACATTAGGAAAACCGCTGCAACTGAAGATCACCTCAGCACCCAACCTGTCTCTGTCGAACCAGTCAATATCCTCTGCAGATAAACTCATCAGACGCTCAGGCCACTCAGATGTGGCTGCAGACAAGACAAAAGGACCCCTCTTGGGCAGATGACTATCAAGCCATTTGTACAACAAGGGTACGCATCACGAGACATTCTTTCCCCTCCTGTTCTCGTTTTTGTAGTGGACTGAGTGATAGACATCTCCTATCAAGGTGGGGACTGGATTCCCTGATGCGAAGATGTGAAACACATCAAAGTCTACAAAATCGGACATGTTAGGGAACAAAACGATGCCATATATGCACAGAGCGAGGATGGCATTGAACGCGACCCAACATCCGTCCTTGGCACACTGCTGAGCCTTACCCACCAGAAACTGCAAGGAGAACCCAGGAACCTTGTTCCAACTAGTCAATACTAACTCGGAGGCGTCCATGTGAAGTGAAGGAGCTAAACCAGCCAGATCAGGCTCAGCATCCATGTGAACAAAAGGCATCTGCCTCTTGATAGGCACACCTAGCAAATCAGCATACTCTTCCAGCGTAGGTGCGAGAACAAAGTCTTGAAAAGTGAAACATCTCAGCGGAGGGTCGTAGAACTGCAGCAGAGCATGCAACCCATTCAACTCGAACACAGAAGGCTTACAAACCAAACTGAGCAACCTGCCATAAGATTTTCTGAACTCTTCCCTTACAGAATCATCTGCTAGAGCTATCAAACCAGTAAGCTTAACCACATCGGGGACAGAGAACTTGTAGGCCACGGTCTTCCTTGAAGAACCCATAACAATACAATAGGAGGCAAGAAATCCTGGATCGGGGAAAACGGTACCTGCAACACAGACACACGTTAATGAAATGCAAATGAACATGAAAACTAATGCAAAATGCAATCATGCAATAAGAGATCAGGGCAACTGGTGCTGTGGAGATTCTGTATCAACGAAACCATAATCTTGCTCTATCAAGAACAACCACTGTAACTGATGAGAAGAAACCCTGGTATCGGACCACGAATCTGATCTGCCAAGAACAACCATCTGATAGGACCATATACACAGGATCATAATTCTGCTCTGTCAAGAACAAATGTCTGATAATAAGGACCTCTGATGTAGGATCAAGAAATATCTGCTGATGAGGTCTTCAGACCCCAAATCAAAAATATGCTCTATCAAGAACAAACATACAGCTGCTGATGAGATCTTCAGACCCCAATCAAAAATCTGCTCTATCAAGAACAAACAACATCTGCTGATGAGATCTTCAGACCCCAAATCAAAAATCTGCTCTATCAAGAACAAACAACATCTGCTGATGAGATCTTCAGACCCCAAATCAAAAATCTGCTCTATCAAGAACAAATACATATCTGATGATACGATCCTCTGATCGAAACCTGCTCTATCAAGAACAGACAAATCTGCAACTGAGAAACCCTGGTACCAACAAAACTGATTCACTGTCAAGAAAACCAGGTAGTCTGAAGGTCAAGGTTCCCTGCAATAAACCCAACCCTGCTCACAGGTATGGCCCTAAACTGACTCAAGTTCGGCATCCTATGCGTTCATCAGCGTTACAGACATTCAAGAGGGGTGATACGATACCCACAAGGTGTGGCATCACCAGCTCATGAAGCGGCCTCACTCGGCTGAATCACAAATGATCGGTCCCCAGAGTCGACAATCCACCAAACCAGCAACCGTCTCAACCCAAAGGGTTGAAAGAGAAGCCAACCGGATGAACCTCGTCTGAGCGTGGATTTCATGAGACACTAGTGCCTGCAAAGCAAGCACGCGCCCACTAATTTCCACTCTAAGTCTATGGTGCACTCAAGCCTGGGTCTGGCTTCTCACTCATCAGAACTCCCATCCCACAACAGCACAGATAATCATATTATACTGAATATAAAATGCAGGAAATAAAGTGCGAGAAGTAAAATGCGATAAATAAACACAACCCAACAAGTAAACATAAAAGCGCTAGGATTGACTCTCGCAGGGAACCGTTGGAAGTCCCCAGCAGAGTCGCCAGCTGCTGGGGATGACCCAGACAGCTAGGAAGAAAATCCAAGGCGAGACTCGAATAGGGAACCATCACGGTCCCCAGCAGAGTCGCCAGCTGTCGCTTGCGTGAAAATAAGGTGCCGGCACAATAGAAGAGTCGCCACCTTTCGTTATTTATCCCTCAGAGCGGGAAAGGAAATGATCGGAAAAACCTGACGAAAAAGGGTAAGACAAGGTCGTCGCAACCATTGTCTGGATTCGGGAGTCGGTTACGCAAGGGGAAGGTATTAGCACCCCTCACGTCCGTCGTACTCGACGGGATCCTCGCTTGTCGTGTTTACTCGGACGGGTTGGTTTCATTTATCTACCTATCAAGGCTGGCTTAAAAAGAAAAGAAAATGACTCGGCAAAGCATCGCGGTTTATGCCTACGTATTCTCATCAGAGAATGAGAAATCAGAGTCAACGTAGTTCGGCCTACGACGGGTTATGGGGGAAGGTAGCTCGCCAAGACATCGCCATCTTGTGCCTACGTACTCTCAACAGGTATGAGAGATCAGAGCTCACGTAGTTCGGGAAACTACGGGTTATTTCCTGTCTTTGACGAAAGAAGTGTTTTTTTATTGTGTTTGCGATTTCAATCGCACTAGAGACTATGACCTGAGAGTGAATGCGTCGCATGTCACCCAAAGGGTACCATACTAAACATCCAGATTGTGGAAAAGAAACTCTCCCACAATCCTTTATCAGATAGCTTAAGGCTCGTAACGTACGAAAGAAATCATTCATGATTACTGTATCTTAAACTGTTTTGAGATGAGAAGAGAACAGGCCCAACTAGGAGGGAGACTATCAAGTCCTATTGTTGTCATGCCAAGGATTCATCCTATGGTTGAGGTTTGAACAGGGAGCTCCTAGAAGTTGTCATGCATAGGTTTCAACCTAAAGTTCTATCATCAATTCCTTATCAAAGGAAATGAGAGTCCTAAGGGATCATGTCAATGTTACACCAAAACAGACAAAGCATCAGCTTAACAGTAAAATGCATGCAATGCAAGTGAGGGAGGAAATGTGTGTGGGGCTTCAGCCTCCACAAGCTCATCTCAACCTCAAGCCAGAATGGATAACAGTAATCATACTGAAATGTAAAACATCATGCTATCAAGCAATATACAATAAACTGCAATCATACAGATAAAATGAAATGAAATGCCATCAGGCAAACAAACCACATGGGCAAGGGAGTTGGGCTCTATCGAATACCCGCAAGCAAAGCCACACAATAACAGTACAAGCAGAGGGAGCAACTCAACCTCTAGTGCAATCATGCTCCTAGATTCTGCTTATTCTATATATGAACTTATTCTAATGCATCAAGCAAGTCAATCAAAACACATCAATACAGAAAAGAAAAAGAAAGCAACTCCTCTCTCAACTCCAAGCTTCAGCTCTTCCAACAGCAACTCAGTCTTCAGACTTCAATCACTCTTGACAAATATCAATTTGCTTTTCCAGGTTTCAACCCTTCAACATAAGTTTCAACCCTTCAACATAAGTTTCAACTTATCTTCTCCTTTAAGCTTCAGCTTCTTGATCAGCTCCACCTTCAGGCTTCACCTAATCTTCATGGGTCTTCAAGTATCAACTTGCTCTGGTTGCTCTTCAAGCTTCAGCTGGAATGGCAATGCTCAAGGATTCATCCTCTTCTACACTCTTCATTGAAGTCCTCACCTTCAAGCTCAAGCTCAGCATCTCTCAAGATAATCAAACCAGAGGAAATCACTTACTGGATAAGCTAGGGGATATTGAACTGCTTATTGATCACCAAAGGTGACCTATAAGGGTTCAACATCAAAGGAATGGTTCCCTCAAAATTTCTACTTCCTAGGTACAATCACTTATCCCTCCAAAGGAGAGAGGTGTATACCATGGAAGGACTTTGAATCATAGGGAGGAATGGAGGTTAAAGATACCATCCATGTTTAAGAAAGCAGTTAACTAGGTCTAAACTCTTCCGAATCCCTAACCCTAAAACAATAACAAAACAAACAAGATCAAGCTCTCAAGCTCCTCAATCCATCTTCAAGTCTTCTACTATGCTCCTCAATGCTCCTCAGAACAAAACCAAGCAATACCAAGCTCTCCAAGCCCACACAGCAAAGCAAACAAAAATTCAATCCCCCAAGGGCAACACGAACAATCATCAACTACACAAATCATTGAAAAATAGTATACCACTATATTAAAATCTAATATAATTTCTAAGGGATCCTACATACCTACCCTTAATACCCTTATATGCCCCAATAGCTATCTTGACCTAGAAACCCAAAATTCTAATGTTATTGTGGACCTATGTTGAAGTTTGACCTAATTCTACACAACCTAATGTCATCTAATCAAAACTATCCTAAAATTCATCACAAAATTATGGAATAAATCCAGGGGGAAGATAAAGCTTATATCTAAAAATCCTAAAAAGAATGGCCTAAAAATGCTAAGGGAACTACCTAAACAAAATTCTACAAACTCATGGATCAACATAAAAGAAATAAAATGCAATAAAATTAGAAAATATACAAAAAATATTAAAATGCATGAAATGTTTTATGTATCAATTTTATATTTTTCTTGACAACAATATGAAGTGGGAGAAAAAACTCCCATTAAAAAATAGTTAATTTTCCATTTAATATGGTTTTTCAAAGTTTGAAAGAAAATGGAGAAAATAAAAATGAAACTATGGAACTGGGGTGCAGAAAGTAAACATATCCAGTTCAATACGCGCATGGGCCCAGAATGGGGGGTGCAAAAAGTAAGGCGCGCTGGGCCCAACTCACTCAGAAAATCAATTAATAAATCATACAGAAAATGAAAAATAAACGGTGCAAATAGAAACCCAATATAGTGTATTTTACAAGTGGGCCTTGATTGGGGGTGTGGATAGTGTTCTTCACTAAAGCCCAAGAAACCACCGTTTAATGAAACGGTGCGTTTCATTCGCTTTTGGCTTCCCTCCCAAAATGAAATTGAACATGAGCCGTTGGATCACGCGAGGGTCAAGAGGTCAAGCTGGATCTGATGGCTGGGAGGTTATCTTCAACCTTCAGCTAGGGTTTGCTGCAACTCCTCCATGGAAACAGAGCTTCGAACACTCATCTTCCTCAACTCGTGCTCTCTCATTTCTCCATCAAAACTCAAAGTTTAAAACCCTAATATGCTCCATTTTTCATGCTGAACACAATCATAATCTCAAATTCCATTGAATCTCCCTCAAACTTGAAATCCGATAGCAACTTCAAGTTATTGATCAAGAACCAATCTTAACAATTCTCAAAGTTAAAGGACCTAATCTCATCCTCATGCTTCCCTAAACATTCCTTGCTATTAAACTAGGCTTATCTCTCAAGATTCAGCAAGATATAAGGTCAAACTGAAATGGTGTCATCATGTTGATCATCACTAAATCTCTTCAAACTCTCCAAAATCCATCACCTATGTGTCTCTAACCTTTCTACACTAACAAATTAACCTAATTATGCCTAAAACATGGTGTAGGAAAGAATTTGCTAACCTGGTTAATCTTGATGAACAGATGATGAAATCCACCAATTCAGACCTTGCAACTCTTCAGAAAGTTTCCCTAGATGCCAATCTTGCTACTCTTTGCAACAATTTTGATGGAGGAAACCTCAATCTCAGAATTCGATTCTGACTTGCCACCTTGAAATTTCAATCACCAACTCTTCAATTCACCATGGATTTGCTCTCAAATCAATCTGCACAGCTTCACTATGATGTATGGAATGTGTTTGAATGGAAAGAATGAATGGAAATGAAGAAGAATGTGAAATTGAAACTTGACTTGCAATGGAAGATTCTTGATCTCACTCTCTCTTCTCTGCACCAATTCTCACCAACCTTGCATCTGAGCAAGTTATACATGTTATATAGAGTGGTTTAGAATCATCTAGAACCATCTAGGACCATCCAATGAGTATTTGAACTTCTCATGTCATGACATTTTGATTTCAATTCTCCTTATGTGCTATCTCATGCCAAGCCTCTTGTGACCTTTGTAACTGACTTGAAATTCTCCCCAAATGAGATTTATGATGTGTTACAATGCATAACCAACTTGTTTATTGAGTTTTCTTGAGTTTTGCTTTGGTACCTTAAGATGCAAGTAAGCCATTTCCAAGGCAGCCCTAAGATCTAAGCCTCAAATCAAAATTGTGGCTGAACCATTGTTCTTAGAATGTCATTTGGAGTCAAAATTACCTGTTGTATGACATGGTTTGGATGTATAACTTGTGATTTCCAATTTTCAATTTCAACTTATTTAACTTATGCCTCCATTTTAGGCCATTTTTATCACTTTTTGATACAAGTTTTTTCAACATCTCATGACCTACCTACTAGCCTTAAAACATCATTCTAAGCAATTTTGATATTGAAGATTTTCCATTTGAAGCTTGGAAATAGGAGATATGGCCTTATGCTTGAAATGACCTATAACCTCCAAATGACCAAAATGCCCTTGACTTGTCAAAGCCATAAGTTGAGTTCTACAAATCCTATCAAGGAATTCTAGTACTCTATAGAAATCTAAGAAGATGCTCTACAACATTCATGTTGACCAAGAGTTCATAGGAATCATCCTACTAGGGCAAAAGTTGGATACAAGTTGGGTGGCTTTCAAGGACCCAGATTCACATACCTCATATGACCTGTAATTTGTCAAAGCCATAACTTGAGCTCTACAAATCCTATCAAGTACTTCTAGTACTCAAATTAAAGCTAAGAACAAGCTTTACAACATTCATGTTGTGGGGAAGATGAGATGACAATCACATCTTGAGCTAAACTGCCTTGCAGATAGGGATCAAACTAGGGGATTTTACACTGTCAAGCCTTAGAAACCCTAGCTTAAAACTTCTCAAACTCCTCAATCATGATGATTTGGTCTAGGAATCATCCTTATAGCATCTCAATGCATCCTTACATGATCACATGGCTCTTGGATTAGGTCTCAACCCTCTCCAAATCATCAGTTGACCTAAGGTTGACCCAGTCAAACCCTAATTCCACCACTCATGGCTGAATCTTCTGAATTCTTGTACAATGACCTCTCTAGGCTTCATGATGGCTTTCAAGACATCTCACAAGCTTTCTCAAAGCTTCAAGTCCATCCTCATAGTCTCAGAATCATCTGAGGAGCTCCCACAACTCTCAAGTTATGAGACACACAACCTTGGTTTCACCCAATCTCTCTGAGGATCTCCTGAGTTCTCTGACAAAGGTATCAACCTTTGAAAACTTGAACAAACTTCTTGGCTTTCTTCATAGCCTCATATAACTCTTGCAAGGTAATCATACCTCTTGATCTACTGCCCACATATCCATGAGATGCAGATGATGAATACAATGAACCACAAACTTGGTAAATAAATGTTGGTCAAATTTTGGGGTGCAACACATATGCCAAAACATGCCTTTGACCTTGCAAGCCTGAGTTCGACCCCTGAGGAGTGCAACTCTTTTGTTATTTTTTGTCATTTTTCACTCCATTTTAAAAAATTTGTATCTCCTTCAATTTTAATCGTTTTTCACCCGTTCTTTTGTCATTATGTTCATCTTGATGTATAATTTCATTCCATATTTTTTATTTTCATGTTTGCCTAAAGTTTCATCTCTTTTGACTCCGTGCAAGTTAAGTGCATTTTACGTTCGTTTATGCATGTGCAGATGAATTTTTCTTTGGTTACACTTGAATCTGTTTGTGATACTTGCTTGTATTAATATCCTTACATATTAGTTAACATGCTAGGATTTTATTTTTGGTTGTTACCATGTTTATTTTGTCCCCTTTGTTAAATTTAATTAAACTTGATATGTCGTCACAGTTCCTGTTAATTCATCTACTTTGATTGTCATCAATGCACTTTCATCTTTATCATTCCATATGTTTATTTAATGGTTGTCACCATGAATATGCCTTTATCATGTTTTTATTTTAATTGTTAAGTTGTCTTCTTTCCCCGAGTGATGAAGCTTGTTAGCTCTCATCCTGTTGCCTCCCCTGTCTACTTCCAAAGGAAAAGTCTGTCCATTTGACCCTCATGTCATGGATACATCTCTTATCCCTATCTTGACTTTGTTAAGTCACTTTAACCCTAGATTAGAAGCCATTAGACTTTGCTTCAAGTCTAAGAAACCCACCTATACTAGGAGTGTTCTTCAACTAGAACCCTAGGAAAGAGTGTGTCAACTCTGTGCAAGAATCATTGTCATGATTTCTTACTTCCCCTTTTGAATATTACAACTTAGATTAGGGAGTTTTGTCAAACTCCACACAAACATTGTCATGTTTGTTCCCCCCTGAACCTTGATCATAATCAAGTGTTCTTATTCCCTTGTGAGGTGAACTACGATTGCTCTGATTCTATCCTAGTCAGGATACGTAGGAAGAAGATGCGACGTCTTTGCGAGCAAACTTAGATAGCCATTTAGGTCTTTACTTATCTTTACACTCAACTCCCAATCCTAAATCCATAATACATATTTCACACTTAACAAGCAATCAAACAAAAGGTTCCTGTAGAGTACTACAGATGCTTAGGTTACACCTTCCCTAGGTATAACCAACCCCCGATCCCCAAATCTCTTAAGCGTTGTTGTTACATCGCGAAAAAGGTTTTTCCTTCTTTAGACCTTTCCTTTGGATAAAATAAAGTTCGGTTGTAAAAGAATTAAGATTCAAGTTAATTTACTAGCTTGATATCCAATTTTCACCGCAACAATCTGCAAGACATGTCACAGCTCTAACTGGTACATGTATGGCTGATAATGAGTTTGATGAAGATAAGTTGATTCTTGAAGAATTGGCAGCCCTATGCAAACAACTGTACATCAGAAGCACTGAAGTATGTCAACTAGGGGAGAAGCATAAGAGAATCATCAAGAGGATGGAGACAGAGAAGAAGGAACATCTTGTAACAATAGACTCTCTCAACAGTGAGTTCAGCCAATTAAAAGGTCAACTTGAACAGATGTCAAAATCAATCAGGATGCTGAACCCTAGGACTGACACTCTTGAAAAAATTCTACAGAGTGGTCAAATGGCAGGAGACAAGTCTGGACTAGGGTTTGTTGGTGAACAGAAACCCATCTTGGGGATCAAGAGATCTGATTCTGAAAAACAGAAGTCAAACCAGATGTCACAGCCAATGTTACAACATCAGAGGAAAAGGAACATGAATCAATCAAGAAGGAAGTTCCAGAGGTGGAGGTGTCAATACTGTGGAAGAATTGGTCACCTGAAGCCTTTTTGCTTTAGGTTGCATGGGTATCCTGGCCACACTCATCAAAGTACTCATGTCAAGAAGCAACAATCGGTGGCAAAGGAGGTCGGTCTGATAGCTCACACCTCTTTAAGAGTGTCAGCTAGAGAAGACTGGTACTTTGATAGTGGTTTCTCCAAGCACATGACTGGAATAAAGAACCTGTTGGTGGACATTAAACCTCATTCCACTAGTTATGTGACCTTTGGTTATGGTGCTAAAGGGGAAATCAAAGGGGTTGGGAAACTAGATTGTCCTGGAGTTCCTAACCTAGACAATGTACTGCTGGTAAAAAGACTGACTGCTAACTTGATTAGCATTAGTCATCTCTGTGATCAAGGGCTGTGTGTGAAGTTCATTGAAGGAGAATGTGTGGTCACAAATGATGATAATAAAGAAGTTATGAAGGGGGTTAGATCTAAGGACAAATGCTACTTATGGGAGCCCAAGGACTCTAGTAGATCCATAATATGCTCTATGGCCAGAGAAGAAAAGGAAGTAAAATTGTGGCATCAAAAACTTGGGCATCTTCATCTAAGTGGAATGAAGAAGATCATCTCCAAGGAGGCTGTTAGAGGAATCCCAAAACTAACTATAGATGGAGGAAAGGTGTGTGGTGAATGTCAAGTAGGTAAACAAACCAAGACATCTCATCCAAGGGTTGGACACTTGACTACCTCCAGAGGTCTAGAACTATTGCACATGGACTTGATGGGACCAATGCAAGTAGGAAGTCTTGGTGGTAAAAGGCATGCCTACATAGTTGTTGATGACTACTCCAGATACACCTGGATAAGCTTCATCAGGGAAAAGTCAGATGTATTTGAAGTATTTAAAGAGCTGTGTCTGAAACTTCAAAGAGAAAAGGAATGTCGTGTGGTCAGAATCAGAAGTGATCATGGTAAGGAGTTTGAAAACTCTAAATTTACAGAATTCTGCTCTTCTGAAGGGATCAGTCATGAGTTCTCCTCTCCCATTACACCTCAGCAAAATGGAGTAGTGGAAAGAAAAAACAAGACTATCCAAGAATCTGCCAGGGCTATAATTCATGCAAAGAAATTACCTATGCATTTTGGCCTGAGGCTATGAACACAACCTGCTATGTTCACAACAGATTAACCTTGAGAACAGGGACTTCTTCCGCCCTGTGTGAAATGTGGAAAGGAAGAAAGCCAACAGTGAAATACTTTCATGTTTTTGGGAGCAAGTGCCACATCTTGACAGATCGTGAACAAAATAGGAAAATGGATCCCAAAAGTGATGAAGGAATTTTCCTGGGATACTCTATCAACAGCAGAGCTTATAGAGTATACAACTCCAGAACAAAAATCTTGATGGAATCCATTAATGTTATCATTGATGATCAACTTGAAGAACCCAATGTCATTGAGGATGTTGAAACATTCCTTGAGACACCTGCTGAGGACGTGGTCAATACTGAAGAGGTTATAAATGGACAACCAAACTCTGTATCTGAAATTCCCAACCAAGAATCCTCCATCAGGATCCTGAAAGATCACCTCAAAGATCTTATCATTGGAGACCCCACCAGTGGTGTAAGGACCCGAGCTAGAGAAATCATCTCAAATTCATGTTTTGTATCCAAGATTGAACCCAAAAATGTGAAGGAAGCCTTAACTGATAAATACTGGATCAAGGCCATGCAAGATGAATTGGAACAGTTTAAAAGGCATTAGGTATGGGAACTGGTGCCAAGACCTGAGGAAATAAACATCATTGGCACCAAATGGATCTACAAGAACAAATCAGATGAACAGGGAATTGTAGTCAGAAACAAGGCTAGACTGGTAGCTCAGGGGTATACTCAAGTAGAAGGAATTGATTTTGATGAAACCTTTTCACCAGTTGCAAGACTTGAGTCCATTTACCTTACTTGGGTGCTTCACTCCCCATTTACCTCCTTTCTCCCGAGGTCATGTTTTACTCACGTCTTACCTTGTGGATGAATTATAATTTCCTTGGCATCATGGGTGCTTTATTCCCCATTTGCCTCTTTCCCCCGGTGTTGCTGTTTTCCCCAGTGAACTGTTACTCTTTGTTTTACCATTTTGTTATTTTTTTTGTGTCTGCATGGTGTCTTGCAACATAAAGCATCATAAGCATCATTTAGAATTCATGGCATATTCACATTTTTCCTTTTGCATACTGTAACACCCCACTTCCCAAATTAAATAAAATATAAACATTATAAATAAACATCAGAGTTTTCCCCAAAATAGTGGGATATCACATCACCAAATTTTTATAAAAATACTTTATTAATTATTCTCAAAAATAATACAGCGGAAAACATTATTCCAACATTCTCGGCCTTCCGCCAAATTTCGTAAAATCTTTATTATTATAATTCACAAAAAAAAAAGTGATACGTCACAGGATTACAACAAGTTTGACATAAAACAATTAAAACACCCATATCCCGTGTTACGTATCAGAGCATCCTAGACTCGACTGGCACACCACCATCCAAGCTATCTAAGTACCTGGATTATCTGTACTTCCGGAGAAGCACAGACACAACAACAACCAAGGGGTGAGAAAACATGATCAAAAATATATTGGTAATGTAATACATGTAAACAAGGTAGTAAAACACACCAACACACCAATATTCACCCCAACAACTCCATATAACGAACCTACTGTTCAAATTACAATATAACATATTATAATGCAAATATGCAACTCAACACCATGCATGCGGTACCGACTCATTGGTTCATTCAATCGAACCTGGATAGATCACTTACGCTCCTCCTGAGACATGATCTATCCCCCACCATTCTCCACCAAGGAGTACGGATGAATCACTTACGCTCCTCCTGAGACATGATTCATCCCACCAAAACACCATGATATGCACACACCAATGCATAACTATCATATTTAGGCACACTAAGTGCACACGATCCTCCTGATCATATCATCATACATCAATGCATATATGTGTAGATATATTACACCAACACCATATAAATCAATCAGATAGTAAATAAATTCATACTATAACACCATATATAACCACATCCCAACACCCGGGAACACACGATCCTACTGATCACTACATACATATACGTTAACCAATTGTTCACCAACAATATCAAGGAAAACGAGTACCATCACCAAGTAAACAAGTTCATACTTTATCACCAAGATATAAACACGTCCCACCACTCGGGAATACACGATCCTACTGATCACTACACCATGCTCCGCATGATTCATACACCAACTAATTATCCATTTAAATAATTAGTAACGGAAATCACATACTATCACCGAGTACTCACTCTATAACACTCAATCATCTCCCCTATAATCAACAAAGTCCAAGGGCACTACACTCTTAGCGCACACAGTATAACAGCATAGAAAAACCCCATTCTGCTACGCTCGCTACACCCTCGCTAGGCGAGCTCCCAGCGAATGCTCGCTACCTGTTCGCTTAGCGAACCTCCTCGCGAAGGCAAACAGAACCTACTAGACTCACTCGCTACCTCACTCGCTAGGCGAGCACCTAGCGAACGCTCGCTGCCTTCTCGCTAAGCGAAGTGCTAGCGAGTTGCCTGCGACTTCTCAAGTTCTCACAGTTCAGAATTCTCACTCTTCTCTGATTCAAGCCTATTCTATAACATCCACTTCCTATACTATCCGTATTACGACCAATGCATATTAGGCTTATCAATCTTCCTATAATTCTACTCCAGATCAACATTACGGCACACTACCGACACTTTAGAGTTACTCTGAACCTTACTCAAACCAAACCAACACTAACAGTCAATCAACAATGGCAACATCAAACATCCGTACATCATCATATACATATTATTCCAAAGTCATCACTTAAACAATCTATCGACACATCAAAAAGGTCACACAGAACTTCCCTAAAACCGTAAACCCAACCTATACGCCAAATTAACCAAAAACAACAATTCACCAACACTCAACATATTTCAATCCATCAACATCAACATAACTCAACAATCAATAGCATGTCAATATAAAACTTCATCAACGATACATTCCTACGGGGTTAAGGAATCCCCACTACCCTATACATGTATATACCATTCCCAATCAAGTTTCTCCCCCCTTACCTTGTTAATCGGTTGATCGATGAAATTCTTCCTGGATTTGGTCTCTTGGCCTCCTCTTTTCTTTCCGTTCTTCGTTCCCTTTTTCCTTCGTTCTTCTCACTTCTCTCGTCCTTTCCTCTTCTCTCTTTCTATCACTCTTTCTCTCTTCCATCTTTCTATCGTGTTATTTTCTCTAATACTTCCCCCCATCCCTTCATATTCTATTTTCCTTTTTATTTCCTATCCCAATAATAATAATAACTAATAAAAATAATATAATAATAATAATAATAATAACTAATAAAAATAACATAATAATAATAATAATAATAATAATAATAATAATAATAATAATAATAATATTATTATCATTATCACACCAATTTCCCACGATCTATGGTAATCCCTTTTCTCTCTATTCCAACTTTTCTAATATCTCCTTGCTACCCCTTCATATTTCCTTCCTCACGATTTCTATCATGACTTTTCATATTTCCATTCTAACTTCCCAATAACCCTTCCACCTCTTATTTTACTTATTTCAAACACTAATATTCTCAATAATAATTCTAATATAATAATTATAATAATCATTATAATAATAATAATAATATAATATAATACTATTATAATATTATAGTAATATTCAACATAATAATAATAATAGTAATACACCCAACAATAATTATAATTATAAGAATAATAATACTAATGATAATAATAACAATTATATTAATACTAATAATAAAATAATATGAATAATAATAATCTTAATATTAATAATACTAATATAATATTACTAATATTAATAATACTAATCATAATAATACTATTAATAATAATAATAATATTATTATTATTATTATCTCACCAAAATAATAATAATAATAATAATAATAGTAATAATATTATTATCTCACCAAAATAATAATAATATTAATAATACTAATAAATATAATAATATATAATAATAATACCCCCACCAATATTACTATTATTCATTATATTATCATATTCACACCAAAAATCATAATAATATAATAACTATATTAATAATAATATTATATTCTCCATATTAATAATATTACTACAAATATTAATAATAATCATAAATATAATAATAATAATAATAATAATAATAATAATATTAATACCACCACCAATATTACTATTATTTCTTATATTATTATAAACTCACCAAATTACCACCAATGATCTCCCATCTCAGGGACACCCACCAAACATCATCAAATACACCCTACCAAAGGGCACATCAACATATAATATTTAAAATAATAATAAAATGACTAAATAATTAAAATGGGTGTTACACATACCATTAGATCTAAGGGGAAAATTTTCTGGTTTTCTATATTTAAATACCTTTCACTACGATTCTGCAAGGATTCTCATCTCTCACCGCCATCCAGTGAAAGATATTTAAATAGGGGCAACTGTCATACCCCAAATTTTGACCCTTAGATTTTCATTATCATTTTAGGATCATACTCATGTGATTATCTAACCCTAACCCAGTTCAAGTTTTTTTCTTTGTTTAAGATGCAGATGAATTAGGGTATCGCGCGGTTAAAATCGAAACTGGGAGGTTTGATCAATCAATGTTTGAAGGGATTAAATCATGAAACAAGTTCAAGGATGCTATTTGATGTCAAATGTGAAAACAATTTGAGGTTGTACCCCAGAATCAAGAACAGTGTAGTATGGAGCCCCGATTAGGGTTTTTGACTGATAAAAAGTCAACTGTGGTTTGACTTTTGTGATGGGAGGTGTTTTAATGAGGAAATTGTGGTACATGAAGTTCATATGGCTAAATGAAGTCCATTCAAGAAGTTTTAAAGTCTCGAGAGGTCCAGAACGTCCACAGACGACTCGGTATTCACCGATTGATCGCGCCGTCGACGAAAAATTGGCTTTTCAAATTTAAGGAATGGGACTTCGAGATGTGAAGCAAAAATGTTCCATATGTCAATATAATCTTGCTCATGAAATTTCATGGTCATTTGATCAAGGATGAAGGAATAATCGGGAAAATCGGGAATTAGGGTTTCGAAAGGGATAAAACCGTAACTTCCTAACCGCACATCCGATTGAGGTGGTTCTAAGCTCATTTGAAAGCTCTTGGCAAGTTCTACAAGAGTCTCCTAGTGGTCCATAGTCAAAAAATGCTTGGTTTTGGAGTTAGAAGGAAAAACATTACAAGAGGACAAAATAACAGAGAAAATTTCTAAGTTGTTTTACATTAAGGATCCTAATTTCAGCCCACTTTGGGAGGATTTTTTCACATAGTTTCAATTGGAATCAAGACTTCTGGCCAACATGAATGTTTTAGAGCTATTTAAGGGCTTTCTAAAAAGTACTAGAACATCTCAAAAGGAGTTGTGAGCTGAAAGTTATGGTTATGGCAAGTTGGTGGTTTTTCACTTTAGTCCCACATTGTCAAATGTTCAAAAATCCTTCTTTCCTCAAATATGACCAATCTCAGCTTGTGAAACATGTTTTATCTGATGTATAGAGGGTTTGTAGCATGAGAGAACAAGAGAAATGCAGAAAATAGGAAGTTAGCCAAGCTTGCAAGTGGCTTGCAAGTTGCCTTGCAACTTGCACTTAAAGTAAACATGGTAAGCATGAGGTGGAAAGTAAGTTCTGCAAACAGCCATCAAGCTATGCCTCTAGCCTGCATTTACCCCTTTCAAAATCATCATTTTGCTTGACTATTGGGCTTACCTATTAGCCAAGGAAACCCCTTTGTGGAGGTTTGATCCAAAGGTGTAAAACCTTTCTTTAATGTGAAGAAATCTCCACATCTGCCCACTCCATGGCTTTTCCTATAAATAGAGGCCCTCACCACTTCATTTAGGACAGAAGAACTCTTCTAAAAACCAGAGAAAGTTCAAGCTCTCACTCTTTCACACTTTGCTCCCTTTCCATCAAAATCACAAAATCCACCAAAACCACCAAAATCTGTCTTGGTACAAATGCTGCCAAAATCATTTCTACACACTCAAACTCCCCAACAATCATCCACACAATATCTAAATATGATATAGAAGGTTTCCAAGACCTTAGAACACTCAAAAACCTCACCCTTCAAAAAGTCAACTTTCATACCAAGTTACTTTGACCAAAAGCCACAAAATCAGTCAAAACTTATTTTACGCACTTTCTTGATGATCTAACCATTCAAACACATCACATATATCATACCTCAACTATCCAAAGCATTGAGGATCATTGGTGAGGCCTATTTCTCAAACTGTCACAAGGTTGGTATTTTGCTTCAAAAGGAATAAAGGTTCAAAGCAAGGAGGTGATTGAAGATTCTCTGGTTTTCTTGTTTCTCTTGATTGTTTGAAGTTGTCTACAAGAGGTATGTAACTTCTCACCTTACCTCATTCACCATCATGCATTTCACTCATGCCATGTTGCCACCACTTTAATATCCAATCTCTGTCTTGTATGTTGATGTCATGTTTAAAAACTGTATGAAAATGATTTTT
This sequence comes from Lathyrus sativus, assembly GCA_963859935.3. Taxonomy (NCBI): domain Eukaryota; kingdom Viridiplantae; phylum Streptophyta; class Magnoliopsida; order Fabales; family Fabaceae; genus Lathyrus; species Lathyrus sativus. The sequence continues at coordinate 275,273,765 of OZ012739.1, forward strand.
GTCACTTTTTACACTAAACTTCCACCAGTGGAAGTTACTTTAAAAACTGTATGAAAATGATTTTTGTCACTTTTTACACTAAACTTCCACCAGTGGAAGTTACTTTAAAAACTGTATGAAAATGATTTTTGTCACTTTTTACACTAAACTTCCACCAGTGGAAGTTACTTTAAAAACTGTATGAAAATGATTTTTGTCACTTTTTACACTAAACTTCCACCAGTGGAATTTACCTTTAAAATCTGCCTAAAAATACTTTTGATCTTGAAAAAGAAAAATTGTGGCTCAACATGATAAGAAGCAGGTATGTACTTGGTCTTTGAAATCATATTCTGTTGGTGATCACTTTGTGTTGGTTTAACCATGTTCATGATAATAACTCAATTACCATCATTTCACTCTAACGTGCTTTGAACCAAATTCCCTGTTAGAACTTATTCAGTAAAATATAGCAAACATGTGCAGACCTGTATTGGTCTTAGGTTCACACTCTTTGACTTTCTTGGAAGTAGCATATGACCAATTCCCATCAACTTGCAAAACACACACTCATAATGCACATGAGCACACAATGAGCATTTTGAAAACCAAAACACCACACAGTCATTACAGTCCTTTAATTTTCAACCAAACACACTCACTATCATGTAATACAAGTGTATGAAAGTTTATTTTGATCAATATTGCTTTGAAACTGAGATACCTCAACTCATGCATATCACCTATGTCACTTTTTGCAAATTACATATGACTTATCATGACAGTTCAGTTCTAACCACAAAGATGATTTAGGCTCATTCATTTCCACTTACCTGTGATGTGTATATGTTTATCATGGTTTGAAAATAAGTGTACGAGGCTGCCTACATGAAAATGCATCTTCAAGCTATGTTTGGTACTTGGCATGTCAGTTTACATTTCTGCTTGTTTTCAGCCACCACTTGTGTTTAGTCTTCTCTGCCAGCATATATGTAATATGTGTAGGTGCACTGCTTAATTTAATTGTGCCTCCAAAACTATTTTGAATACAATCTTGCATCTCATCAAGGCAAAAAGTGCAACTGCTATACCAGTTTTTACACAAACCATTTTTGCATCCAAATTCATTTTGAAACATCTTATATTAATCATTTAGGATGTGTTTGCATGATCCTTTGATAGTTAAACCAACTGTCACAAACTGTTCATCTCAAAATGCTTGTTTTTCATTAAATCTTGCATTCAACATGACATTTTTGTACTATATGGACATAGGACATATTTGAGGATTCAGAGTCACTCTATATGACATATGTGGTTTGTGTGCATAGCCGTTCTAGTTTGAAAAGAGTGTTATCTTGACATTTACATGAAATTACATCTTTACACTTAAAATACAAGTGCTATCGAATTTTTCAGCACAATGGGAATTTTCAAAAACTAAAACCACCATCCTCTTCCTCATTCAATTCTACCCCAAATCCATATAAAGTTTGTAAAAAATGGTTAATATTGAGAGAGATAGGATAGGTTTTGCAAAATCATCAAGTTGTTTTATTTTTGCCCAGAAAATTCAAGAAGGCTCATATTATATATTTATGGTTGTGTTTTAAACAATGGATGTATGGCCACCCCAGTGGTAGAGACTTGCGCGCACACTTACCTTTCACATGCCTGACCTGGGTTCGATCCGTGTGGAGATCAAAACCCTTTTGCTATTTTTTCCATTTTTCACTCAAACTTCAAAAAATCATATCTCTCTCAATTTTAATCATTTTTAACCCATTCTTTTTTCATTGTGTTCATTTCAATGTGTACTTTAATGTCATGTTTTTATTTTTCATGTTTGACCAATTTTTCATCATGTTTGACCCTATGCAAATTGTGCTTTTACAGTGTAAACCCTAACTCTTGCAGATGAATTTTTATGTGGTTCCACTTGGATTTGTTTGTTTTCATGTCCATACATGTTAGTTAACATGCTAGGATTTTTGTTTTGAGTTGTAACCATGTTCATCTCATCCCCCTGTTGACTGTATTGGAATGCGATCTGTCGTCACAGTTCTCGTTATTTTTTCATCTGCTTTGATTGTGATCATTGCATTTTCATCCTTATCAATTTCATGTGCTCATTTAATGGTTGTCACCATGAACCCATGATAATTTCCTCCTAAATTACGAGGTTAAACTGATTTATCTGTAAATAATTTGCTTGTACATAACAACAAACTTCCTTTTCACACGAGTCGCCGTACTCACTTTTAACTGTCCCGCCGAGGACATTCTCCCCTTTTATCCTAGCCTTAGGATTTGAGTCGCCGCACTCATGTTTACCGTCCCGCCATGGACATCCTTTATCATAACAATCTTAACTTAGAAGAGGAGTCGCCGAACTCCATGTAAGTACATCACTATGAATACTTACTTCCCTTTGGGAACCTTGACCACAGTCAAGAGATCCTCATCCCTAGATAGGGGAACTACGATTGCTCTGATTCCATTCCCGTCCGGATACATAGGCACGAGATGCGATGTCTTCGCGAGCAAACTTTGTACATACCCTCTACATCTTTAGATTAATACCCTTAGTACTTTTCCCTTAGCAAGCAAACTGTATCAAACACAAATATTAACAAGAGGTTCCTGTAGAGTACTACAGATACTTAGGATGCTAACACCTTCCCTAGGTATAACCAACCCCCGAACCTTTAGATCTCTCTCTTTGCTTAGCTTTAGGCCTTGCCTTTTGCTTTGCATTTTTGTAGGTTTTTCTTTCTTTAAACCTTTCCTTTTTGGATAAATTAAAGTTCGGTTGTAAATGAATTAAGATTCAAGTTAATCAATAGCTTGGTATCCAGATTTCACCGCAACAACAACCCAAGGGATTTGAGGATCCTAACTTGATAGACCATGTATACAAGTTAAGAAAGGCACTGTATGGATTGAAACAAGCCCCTAGAGCATGGTATGAGAGATTGACAGTATTTCTTGCTACAAATGAATACAAGAAAAGAGGGATAGATAAGACCCTGTTTGTAAAGGATGAAGATGGAAAAATCATGATTGCACGAATCTATGTGGATGACATAGTGTTTGGAGGAATGTCAGACAAAATGGTGAAACAATTTGTTAATCACGTGCAATCTGATTTTGAAATGAGCATGTGTGGAGAATTAACCTATTTCCTTGGTTTGCAAGTCAAGCAAATTGATGATTTTATATTTATCTCCCAAAGTAAATATACCAAAAGTATAGTAAAAAAGTTTGGGATGGATAAGTCTGGTCACAAAAGAACACCTTCACCCACTCATATGAAGTTATCAAAAGATGAAAGTCGCACTAGTGTTGATCAAAGCCTGTACAGAAGCATGATTGGTAGACTGCTGTACCTAATAGCCAGCAGACCTGATATTGCTTTTGCAGTTGGTGTATGTGCTAGATATCGAGCATATCCTAAATTGAGCCACATAAATCAAGTCAAAAGGATTCTCAAATATATGAATGGTACCTGTAATTATGGTATACTTTACTCTCATGGATGTCATCCCACTCTATATGGGTATTGTGATGTTGACTGGGCTGGCAGTGCTGATGATAGAAAGAGCACCTCTGATGGATGTTTCTTCTTGGGGAATAATTTAATATGATGGTTTAGAAAAAAGAAAAACTTTTTTTCACTGTCCACTGCGGAAGCTGAATATATAGCAGCTGAGAGTAGTTGTTCTCAGCTGGTCTGGATGAAGCAAATGCTGACAGAATACAATGTCTCGCAGGATGTCATGACATTGTATTGTGACAATCTTAGTGCTATCAATATCTCCAAGAACCCAATTCAGCATAGCAGAACTAAACACATTGATATAAGACATCATTTCATAAGAGATCTTGTGGAAGATAAAGTGATCGCCTTGGAACATGTGTCCACAGAACTACAGTTGGCTGACATTTTTTCAAAGGCTCTAGATGCTGCTCAATTTGAGAATTTGAGAGGAAAATTGGGTATGTGCATGTATGAGGATGCATAACAATTACGGGCACGTGAGAGTTTTAAAACTTCAATGCATTCCAAGGCCTTGACCACAAAAGCTCTTCGTTTCACACAAACGTGCATACAATTTTCTCTGCATCACCCACTCCACAGAATTCTCCGTCAGCACATAACAACAAGATGTCATTCCATCATAACGCATCTTCATCCAAGACTCCTCCCAAATCCTCAAAAAGTGACCCTCCCACTGGTGAAGAACCCAAACACACGTATCCTCCGCCCACTGATGAAGAACTTAGGTGAATCAGCAACAAGGAAGGCTTGGAATACATGGACAAATCCATTGGGAAAACTGTCGATGACATACTCAAAAGAAGACTGCCATTTCGGGGTATCACCGTTCCCCTGGCTCGCAGAGATCCACCTCACGATTCGGATATGCCAGAGGAAGACTCGTGTGACAGAAACCAGGATCTTTTGTTATCTGATCTGGATGACAGTGACTCCAGTTCCTCTGATGAGGAAGAGTGATATCTTGATAGGCTGCTATGTGACTCAGTTTGCTGCTGAGGTGATAAAGTGTGCTACTATTTTGAACTTTGTTGATTGAGATTTGTTTTGTTTTTGTGACAACACTTGTGATGCTCTTAATGAGAAATTTTTTAATTCCCACACATTTGTAATGTTACACATTATGATCTATGTTAGTTTATTAGTTGGATCTTAATTTGCCGCTAAAAAGGGGGAGAGAGTATTGTTAGATAACAACAGGTTGAAGAACAGGTTGAAGACTTGCTTGTGCTGCTAGAGCAAGTATGTGTTGCTGCTGATATGTGTGATAACAGTTGATACTGTTAGTATTGTATGAAGTCGCAGTTTCCGGGTTGTATAGGAATGTATGTTAACCATGTGAGCTCCCAGCTACTGCTTGGGAGTGTATGTGTGTGTCTGCAAGATAGTAGCAGAATCTGAGTGTAGTGCATCTCTTCAGGGGGAGTAGCACATGAGTTTGTGACTTCAGGATGTTATCCTGAATGTCATGACATCGAGAATAGGCTGGATGTTTTTATGTGTGACTTCAGGACTGCTTGCAGGTTGTGTGCTCAACTGAGAGGATATGCATCCGTTGAGGGGGAGTAACACAAAATGTTACTCAGTATAGTGTGACATCTGTAGTGGTGACTAACAGATGATTGATTGTGTGACAGGTTGACCCTGAGAAGCTGAGAGCTAACTGTGTGAATATAAACAACTTGACTAGGGTGTTAGTAGCTTACTAGGGTTTTAGTAGCTTATCTGCATAAAAGGTTATATGTTAGACTTCTGCTGCTTGTAAACCCTGTTAACAGGGTGTTTTAGCCAAAAATTTGCAAAAGGGGGAGTTTGTAAGTGCTTCTGATTGGCTGTATTTTGTGGAAAAACATTAGAGTGTGTATGGATGTCATAACTAATGATGTGACACACAATATGCAGGGTGACTAGTAAGTTGAGTTGGATGTCATACTGGATGTCATGACACTGATCGTATGACATCATTCGTGTAAGTTTGTTTTTATAGTATTCTGAATGAGGAAGCTTAGGCTAGAATTCAGGAAACATTTTAGAATCCCTGGCAAAATTAAATGTACCTGACCAAAGTGGTAAGTGCAACGTTTTGTAGAGAGGTTTGGGTAAATCTAATTTCTGCATCAAGGCCCAAAGTAGGTCTGCTATTATAAATAGCAGAAGGATCATTCCTAAAGGGTAGACACGCGGATAATAGAGCTTCAAGAGAGATTTTCAAGACAGAGATTGAAGTGAGTCCTTGTGAGTGAAGAAGTTATGTTATTCACATGTGTAGTGTGTCTTAGAAATACTTGTACACCAAGTAACTATATGTTGCATTGGTTAGGTAGGATCTAAGCTGTTGTGTCACTCAAAGCTTTTAAGCAAGAGTGTGTGTCCCTTGATCAAAGTTGTGAAGCAAGAACAAGGTGTGTGGTTGAAGTGTATCTTCATAATTTTCTATAATTGTATTTGGATATCACTGAGGTGATTGAGGGGAAGTGAGTGGGAATACTCAGATCTAGAGTGTCTCTAGGTTGAAGTGTCATTGGGTAGGTCTTAAGTGAAAAGTGCAAGCTGAGTGTTTGACTCTGACTTAATTCTGCTGATACTGAATTTCCTCCCTAGCTTGGTAACCCCTAGATGTAAGTGTTGTTGACACTAAACTGGGTAAACAATTACTGTGTTATTTACTGCTTTCTCTTTACATCATTTTAATTATCCCAATAGTCTGTGTTACAGCGGATGCTATAACATCCATGATAACATCCATCGCGTGCTAGCCAGAATTTCAAACACTGGAGCAGTCGTTAACTTCTTCTTGAGTTCTACCAAACTCTTCTCACAAGCAACATCCCACACATAAGTTTGACCCTTTCGAGTCAACTGAGTCAAAGTCAGTGCCAACTTAGATAAGCCTTCTATAAACCTCTGATAATAACCAGCTAACCCAAGGAAGCTTCGAATCTCAGTAGCAAACTTTGGAGTCTCCCACTGCAACACGACATCAATCTTCGACGGATCCACCCAATTCCTCCACTAGAAATCACACGGCTAAGGAAATTCACTTCCTTCAACCAAAACTCACAATTGGACAACTTGGCATAAAGCTTCTTGTCCTTCAAAACCTGCAATACCACCCTTAGATGTTGCGCATGCTCTTCCTCAAATTTAGAATATATGAAGATATTATCACCAGGTGCATTAGACACACCAAACGACATAACAGTATACTCATAGTGTCCATACCTCGTCCTGAAAGCTGTCTTCGGAATATCATCAGGCTTAACGCGAATCTGATGATAACCAGACCTCAAATCAATCATGCTAAACACACAAGCACCCACCAATTGATCCATCAAATCATCAATCCTCGGAAGTGGATACTTATTCTTAATCGTCACCTTATTCAACTGCCGATAATCCACAAACAATCTCATACTACCATCTTTCTTCTTCACCAACAACACAGGAGCACCCCACGGAGAAACACTCGGTCGAATAAACTTCTTCTCAATCAAATATTCCAACTTTTTCTTCAATTCTCCTAACTTAGATGCAGACATCCGATAAGGAGCCATCGACACATGACTAGTGCCCGATATCACATCAATAGTAAACTCTACCTCACGCTCAGGAGGTAAGTCACTCATGTCGTCTGGAAATACCTCTGGAAGTTCCCGAACAACTGGTAGTTCCATGCTCATTGCTTCATAATCAACTTGAAGCGATGAAAACAATGCGAGCATCTGAGCCTCATCTTCTACGAGTTCTTCTACTTGCTTGGCAGATACAAACATCAGCTCTCCACCACCACCAAACTCAGGAAACCTCACAGTCTTGCTGTAGCAATCAATATGAACATAGTTGTACTCCAACCAGTTCATACCAAGAATAACATCAATCTGATGCAAAGGTAGACATACCAAGTCCATCACAAAATTCTTATCATAAATGGTCAAAGGACAGCTCAAACAGACTAACGTAGTAGTCACAAAACCATTAGCTGGGGTATCAATGACCATATTCTCAATCATAGCAGACAATTTCAAATTTAACTTCTTAGCACATTCAAGCGAAATAAACGAATGAGTGGCACGAGTATCAATTATAGCAATCAATTCAACATCCTTAATAAAACAAGTACCTCTGATCAAGTTATCTGTCTTGGACTCTTCTGCACCACTCAAAGCAAATACTCTGCCACTTGTCTGAGCAGCAGTAGAAGTCTTCTTCGGCTGCTGGCACTGGATACTGATATGACCATTCTCTCCACAGTTGAAGCAAGTCGGAGCTTCGTCTTTATAGTCGGTAGCTCTATGACCTCTCTTGCCACAATGGTGACATCTCACCGCCTTACAATTCTCAGCACGGTGGCCTTGCTCGCCACACTTATAACACTTACCTAGAGCATTAGCCGCTCCCCCACTTGGCTTTTTCCCATCAAAAGCCTTCTGCTTCCCCTTATCACCAGAAGTCACATACAGCTTACCTCTGTACTGGCCTTTCTCTTTCTTCTCACTCAGCTGCTTGTAGTGAGTAGATCGAGCTCGGCTATCCTCATCATAAATCCTGCTTTTGTCCACCAGTTCCACAAATCTATGAATCTGCTCGTACCCAATTCCCTGCTTAATCTATGGTCTCAAACCATTCTCAAACTTGAGACACTTCGACATCTTTGCATCAGCACGGTTGTAATGCGGACAAAACTTTACCAAAGACTCAAACCTTGTCGCATACTTAGCCACAATCATATTTCCTTGTTTCAACTTAAGGAATTCCACCTCTTTCTTTCCCCGAACATTTTCAGGAAAATACTTCCTCAAAAATTCTTCCTTGAACACAACCCAAGTTGTTGCAATGCCAACATCTTCCAATCTTTGACGAGTGTTATCCCACCAGTCCTCAGCTTCCTCTGCTAGAATATGCATACCAAACTGCATCTGCTGAGCATCAGTGCACGCCATAACTCAGAAAATCTTCTCAATCACTTTCAGCCACTTCTGCGCACCATCAGGATCATGAGTGCCCACAAAAGTCTGCAGATTGTTCCTCTGGAACTTTCCCAAAGCACGAAACTCATCTGGAGGTCCACCATTCTGAGCCATCACTTGGGCAAGTGATTCCAGCACGTCAGCAATAGCACGATCATTTCTTCCAGCCATCTGCAACCACCAACAGGGTTAGAAGAAAATAACTCATCAATAGTATTCTCACACTATCGACTGACAGGGGACTAACAACATAAAAACTTGCCCGAATGGACCAACCTGCGCTGATACCACTAATGTAACACCCTTTTCTACCCCATAATTATCATGATAAAATTACACAGATATTAGAGTAAAATTGTTAAATTTCATAAAAGCCATCAAAAGGGCGTACATTTCCCAAATCAACAAAATCGGTCAAGGCTCCATAAATAACGGGTTTTCTCAAAATAATCAATTCACACAAAGCAGTAGAACTCAAAGGCATAGATCAAGGTTTCCTCATCAGGGAAAAATAAGCAAAATAACTCAACAGTATATAGTTTAACTCAAAAGAACCCAACCCGATGTTACATATCAGAGCAAGACCCTCTAAGCTAACCAAAAGGCTAAAAACTCAAAACTTCAAAAATACTCCTCGACGACGTCCACGACTAAACTTGGTCATCTGCACGTTACCCACGTAGAGGTAACATTCAAACAGACAGGGTGAGTAAAACAATTCATAATAACCAATGTATAAAAATCAACATATAACGGCATCATATTCATATTCAACACATTCATATCCTTCAATAGGCCTCGTGTTAGCTCCCAAATTCGACACTGCCTTGGGTTGCTAAACATTAAGACATAATTAGTGTCTAAGTAAAATGAAGCAAAGAGGTTTCGAAAGCCTCTAAGGAATCTTCTAAGCTAAACGGTTGAAATAACTTAGAAAAATTAAGAAACCTAAAGTTATGAGCATTTCGACCGTGTCAGAGGTAGTTCGACCGAAATTCTGCAGGAGGATTGCTACGTCGTTTTGAAATTCAAATTTGGAGGGAGCGGTTCTGTTCATAAGACACGTGGCGAGTTCTAGAGAAGGAAGTTACATGCAATTGACACTTGTTAGATCGAGGAGATACTAGGAAGTTATTAGCAGTTAATTATTAGCATTATAAATAGGGATTTGTTAGACAGATTTTTGGGTGTTTTACCATTTGTACAAAGTAACTCCAATCAAATTTACTCAAAGTACCCGAGTGTGAGAAAAGAGTATTTTCACGGAGAATGTACGTTATGTAAAATCACCAACTTTTCAATAAAGTCTTTTACAATTTCAGCAACATTTATATTTCCTCTGTCGAACCACTTGTGCAAGTGTTACCTTTATGCCTTTACCTTTCCTGCATCCTTTACTCCAATTCCTCTTTTCCTTTAAACTTTTTACCTTCTTCAATCAGCCTTTTACAAATCTTTTACAGCATTTCTTTAAGTTTATGCACTTTAAAATACCCAGTCAAAGTCTTTTTCATTACAAGCATATTTACCAATTCGTTATTACAAGTACTTTAAATCTAATTCTAAACGAAGAATACTTTAGCACATGTCCTAGGATCAATCTGATCGATCCTCTGAGTCACCAAAGTCAAATTTGGAACATCAGCGGTTGTTTTCCGATTTTCAAGGGAAACAAAATGGCACGCCCAGTGGGACAGTGCTAAATATCCCTGCGATTTAGAATTAAAAGATTCTCATTTACAAGTCTTAATAATCTTCGTAGAAAGTACATTATATGTTACTAAGAAGTGGTAGAATTACCGCTGCTAACAAACAGAGACGAACAATCCTTAGGAATATGGCGACGGAAACGAACCAGCCAAACAATCCTAACCCACAAGTCGAAGGTTCTGGCGAAGGAACCAGTAACAACATGGTCCCACCGCCTATACCATCGACAGGAGAGCGAGTAGCGCCTTCCATAAGGTCAGAACAAACCTTCGCCCCAGTAGGATCTGGGACAACGATAGTTAGGCCTTACACACAACCCGTATTAGAGTATATTGGGCCACCAGTGTCGAATCCCTAAACCCCAATAGCAGGACCATCAGTGTCAAGGCAGTTTGCCCTTTTTGGTTTTTCGCAGTTGCTAAGGAATCCCCCGTATGGGATGTCAACGACTGTAATGTAGGGGCTGCAAAATGCGCCCCCAATATTTTCTGAAAACACAATGGCGTCACCTTTGCAAGGATCAGGACCTGGTTCAAACATTGGTCGAAACCCTAAGAGTTTAAGTCTAGGATATTCGACTCAAGGTCCCAATCTAACCAATACGTTCGTTGCCTGTTTGAGGCAGCAGATGGATGAGAGTAACTTACAGATGGTTCAAACCCTCTCCCAGACTATGGGTGAGATCTTTCAGCCATTAATTCGAGACACAACTCACGCTAACCAACAACTAGAAACACATTTAACACGCTTGACTGGATTTATAGGGGTACCTCCGTTAGAAAGGAACCAAGCCCCTGTGGAGAATACTCCACAACAAAATCCAAGAGTGGCGCCAGAAGCCAATTTAGAGAACCAAGGAGGAATAGACCCTTATGTTGTCGAAACTCCCAGAGTCCAGGTCGAGGGAAACCCAGAAATAGTTATGGTGAATCGAAACCAGGATGCAGACAATGTGGTCCAGCAAGTACGACGCAACAACCTCGCGGTTGAAAACAACTTGGCTATGATGGTAGAAAGAATCATGACTCGAAATGGCCTAAACACTGGGTTTACTAGGCCAAATTATACTTCACCAATAGTCGACTACATCCTTCGAGCGGAATTACCCCCTAGGACCAAGGTGCCTAAGTTCACTAAGTTTTCAGGGGACACGACGGAGTCCATCGTCGAACACGTAGCACGCTACATAATTGAGGCTGGGGAGATAGCCAATGACGAAAGCCTTAGGATAAAATACTTCCGATGTTCTCTTACAAAGAACGCCTTCACGTGGTTTACCACTTTACCACCAAGTACAATATGTAACTAGACGCAGTTAGAACGACTCTTCCATGAACAGTTTTACATGGGCCAGATGAAGATTAGTTTGAAAGAGTTGGCCAGTGTAAAGCGTAAGTTTTCAAAGTCAATCGAAGAATACCTCAATAGGTTTCGACTACTTAAGGCAAGGTGTTTTACACAGGTGCCTGAACATGAGTTGGTCGAAATGGCAGTAGGAGGTTTAGATTACTCTATTAGGAAGAAATTAGATACGCAGTATCTGAGAGATATGGCCCAATTGGCCGACAGAGTCTGACAACTAGAAAGGCTGAAAAACGAAAAGGCGAGATTTAACAAAGGCAAGAAAGTATCTTTTGTCGAACTCAACGAAAGTAGCAAAGGGGCTTGCGAAGAGTCCCCCTACTTCGAGGAGAACGAAGTCGATCTTGCTGAATTAAAACAGGGTCCCCCATATTCTTGTCGAGTACTGGCCCCTCCTCAAGGAAAGGGCTTTGTCGAATCAGAAAAGAACGACAAGTTCCCTAAGAAAACTTACACCTTTGACATCACGAAATGTAATGAAATCTTCGATTTGCTAGTAAAAGATGGGCAGATGATAGTGCCGCCTGGTGCTAAAACACCGCCCTTAGAGCAGCGGAAAAAGAGAGGTTTTTGTAAGTACCATAATTTTCTGGGTCATAAAACATCTCAATGTTTTCTTTTCAGGGATCTCGTCCAGAATGCGATACAGGAGGGACGCTTGAAGTTTGGAGATAAGGCGAAGGGCCAGATGAAGGTGGATGCTGATCCGCTGCAATTGGCTGATGCTCTTTATGCTGAACCTATGGAAGCAAACATGATAGATGCTACTGAGGGCATCGAGTTTTCTGTTAACATGATGGAGGTCACTGAGGACCTCATTTCAGCACCAGTGATGGCGAAATTCGTCATGGGTTTCGGTTTGGACGATGCGGCAGTCACAGTCAAGGAGAATACTGGTCGAAACGATAACGATTCAAGTCTAGGGGTTCAAAGTCATCCAAGTTACGCCATGGTAACCAAGGAAACAGCTGACCATTTCGTCAGAATGGACCAGGCCACTGAGGGCTTGGAAAGAATGGAGCTGGCTGGAACGGTTGAAGTTAATATGGTCGACATTAACCCATCGGAGACCATGGAGGAGAAAGAATCAAAACACCATGAGGGATGTAGTAGGTTAGCATACCCAGAGACGGAAGAGTCAATCGTTGGTTTTTTACATCGGTGCAAAGACAATGGACCGAGCGTGATGCTGTGCCCCAGGTGCAGCGCCATTTTCGATAGAAAAGCAGTAAAGAAGTTAGAGGGAGAACGTCGACGTCGACTGAACAGAGGTGGCCATGGTTTTGATAAACGAAAGAGCTACCACAGGAGGACAGAAGACAAACGGTCTGAACCTCGAATCAGGCCACCAAGTGCTAGGCCCGCCAGTTTCAAACCTGTTGTCGATTCCACTGATGGAAAGTGGAGGAAGCCTAATGAAGAGAGGGTGCAAGGGCAGCAAAGGTGGAAGAACTTCGAAGTGAATCGAGGATCTTCGGTCTCCTACAGCAAGGAGTATCAATCCTCAAAAACAGCGCACGTATCTGAAAACTATAAAGGTAAGAATCCTATGACTAGATCTCAATGGAGGAGAGAGCAAAGAAGAAGAAAGGCTCTCAGAGAAGAGATGGAGAAAGATCAGTGAAAGAATAGTTCAAACCCCCCCCCCCCCCCCCGGAAAAGAAGGACAGCAGTCGAAGATAGCTGAAAAGTTACCAGTTGGGTGAAGGCTGTTTTCGCCTAAACAAGACAGACCAACGGAAGGGGACAAAGACATGACAGATAACTTTGACTCCGACTCCAATGACTCTTTGAACCTGGTGGTCAACATGGTGTCGGTGATGCCCCGGGAGTTCGATAGGGTTTCAGAGGTCGAAGAACCAGGTGTAGACGCTGAATGGGAAATGGCAGCACATAAACCTGTATGCTATTACATGATGAACAACGACTGTGTCGAAGAGCAAAACGCTTTCTTCGAACGGCCCACTGAAGAAATGAGGACCCACCTGAAACCATTGTATATTACAGCAAAAGTGGAGAACATCCCCATCAACAAAATACTGGTGGATTGTGGCGCTACGGTAAACCGGATGCCACATTCTTTGCTGACCAAAATAGGAAAGCATGACGCTGATACAAAGCCACACAATATGGTTTTGTTGAATTATGAAGGAAAAGTAGGAACCACCAGGGGTGTTTTTCAGGTGGACGTAACCGTCGGAACAATTACAAGACCAACGGTATTCATGGTGGTCGAAACCACAGCCAACTATAATTTATTGCTTGGCCGATAATAGATACATGGCATTGGAGCAGTGCCATCATCGATGCACCAAAGGATTGCCATCTGGAGGCCAGATAGCATAGTTGAAAATATTGAAGCTGATCAAGGATACTTCAGGGTGCCAAGAAGGCAAGTAGATCAGTTCCAATTCAACAAGCACTTGGCCAGCATAGGCCCTTTTGCTCCAGCGGACTTTGAGTTCGCACCAAATGACGAGGTGTACTACTCACTATACCTCCACCCTGTCGACGAATTTTGTTGGGATAAGGAAATACCTGGGGAGAGACTCCCATACCTAGGGGAAGCCCCAGTTGACCCCATTGGGTGGGGCAGTGAGTTTGATGACTGAAGCAGCGGTGCTGCAAAGAATTTCGGCCTATGTGGCTGAAACCAAATTACAAACGGCCGTAATGGCCGCCCATGACAAAATGGCTGAAGAAGCCACCAAAATGAAGCGGGAGAGCCAGAGGCTCGACGCTATCTATGATGACGAACCTCTGGGGTTCGAAAGAGATCCTTTGGAGAACGACATCAAAATGCTCGCACAGGATCCATTGGAGGAAATTGATTTAGGAGAGGGTCCAACCAGGAGGCCAACGTACATTAGTGCTAACCTCGACCCTCAACTGAAGATCGAAGTCATCCAGTTGCTCCGGGAGTATAAGGATTGTTTCTCTTGGGACTATGACGAAATTCCTGGGTTGCAAAGGGATTTGGTGGAACATAAACTACCAATAAAACCTGGAAAGAAGCCAGTCAAACAGGGCCCAAGGCGTTTTGCTCCAGAGATCATGTCGAAGATCAAGGAGGAAATCGAAAGGCTCCTTTGTTGTAGATTCATTCGCACCACGAGGTATGTCGAATGGCTGGCCAACATTGTCCTAGTCATCAAGAAGAACGGGTCCCTAAGAGTGTGCATTGATTTCAGAGATTTGAATTCAGCCACTCCAAGGACGAATATTCGATGCCAGTGGCGGAAATGTTAGTTGATTCAGCCGCTGGGCATGAGTACCTTAGTATGTTGGATGGTTATTCTGGATATAACCATATTTTTATCGCGGAAGATGACGTTCCCAAAACAGCGTTTCGTTGTCCAGGGGCCTTAGGCACTTACGAATGGGTAGTAATGCCATTTGGCCTAAAGAACGCTGGGGCAACGTATCAGCGAGCGATGAATTCTATATTCCATGATTTCATTGAATATTTTATGCAAATATACATTGACGATATTGTGGTGAAATCTGTTTCAGGAAAAAGCCATTTGGATCATCTGCGACAATCGTTCGCCAAAATGAGGAGGTTCGGCCTCAAAATGAATCTGTTGAAGTGCGTGTTTTGTGTACCGGCGGGAGACTTCTTGGGTTTCATTGTCTATAAGAAGGGAATCGAAATCAACCAAAATAAGACGAAGGCTATCTTAGAAACAAAAGCACCGTCAAACAAAAAAGAGTTGCAATCGCTGCTGGGGAAAATTAACTTTCTAAGGAGGTTCATCTCCAACTTAAGCGGCAAGATGCAAGCCTTCTCACCTTTGCTTATAACTACTAGGGACAAATTCGAGTGGGGCAAAGAGCAGCAGGAAGCCTTCGACAAAATCAAAGACTACTTGGCTCACCCCCCAGTCCTTTCGCCTCTGTGTCGAAGCAGGAGTATGCGATTGTACATAGCAGCGTCAGATAGAACTTTAGGGAGCATGTTGGCTTACGAGTATGAGAATGGCGCCGAAAGGGCTATTTACTACCTCAGTAGAGTTTTAAATGACGCAGAAACTAGATATAGTGAAATCGAAAAGCTATGTCTATGTTTATATTTCTCATGTACAAAGTTAAAGCAATATATTAATCCAGTAGATGTTTGTGTTTCTTCGCACTTTGATGTTATTAAACACATGTTATCAAAACCTATTTTGCACAGTCGAATTGGAAAATGGGCACTGGCATTGACAGAATATTCTTTGACTTATAGACCGCTAAAAGCAGTCAAAGGGCAAATAGTGGCAGACTTTATCGTCGACCACTCTATAAACGAGAATGCCCTTAATATAGTTGAAGTAGAACCATGGAAATTATACTTCGGTGGCTCTAGCCACAAACATGGCACGGGTATTGGTCTGTTGATTATTTTGCCAGATAAAATTCCAACAAAATTCAAGTATAAAGTCGAAGGGTTGTGTTCCAACAACGAGGCTGAATATGAAGCTTTAATAGCTGGACTTGAAATTTTGTTAGAATTGGGGGCAACCCAAGTCGAAATAATGGGCGATTCGGAATTAGTGATAAAACAGTTGACAAAAGAGTACAAATGTGTTAAAGAAAATCTCATCATGTACTTTGTAGTGGCCAATAGGCTGCTTCAAAAATTCAAAGCGTCAATTATTCGACATATACCGAGAATACAGAACCAAGTGGCCAACGATCTAGCACAGATTGCCTAGGGATATAGGGTCTCGAAGGAAGACTTGCAGGAAGTAATCGAAGCTAGAGGCAAGGTAGTGTCAGCTGGGTTGAAGCCATCAGACTTAGAGGCTACAAAGTTTGGATATATGGATGAAGAGACTTTCGAAGTCTTTATCATCATAGAATTGTTGGACAATGACTGGAGAAAGCTTTTAGTTGAATATCTCCAGAATCCGTCAATAGCCTCAGATCGTAAGATAAAATATCAAGAACTGAGCTACGTCTTGATGGGAAACAAATTGTTCAAAAAGACCCCTGAAGGAGTTTTGCTGAAATGCCTGAGTGAATCAGAGGCATACTTGGCTTTGTCAACAGTCCATAGTGGGGCATGTGGTGCACACCAAGTTGGCCATAAAATGAAATGGTTGTTATTTCGACAAGGTTTGTACTGGCCTACGATGCTAAAGGATTGCATCGAGTTCGCCAAGGGGTGCCAGGAGTGTCAAGTTCATGCGGGCATACAACATGTCCCAGCAAGCGAATTACATTCCATAATTAAACCATGGCCGTTTAGAGGTTGGGCTTTGGACCTGATTGGAGACATTCGACCAGCATCCTCAAAAAACCAAAAGTATATCTTAGTGGGGATAGATTACTTTACCAAGTGGGTCGAAGCAGTGCCTTTACCTAAAGTGGATCAGGAAGATGTGATTGAATTCATTCAGAAAAATATCATCTTTAGGTTTAGACTGCCAGAGACAATAACAACGGATCAAGGGTCGATCTTCACGGGTAGAAAGATGCAGGATTTCGCCAAAGAGATGGGGTTCAAACTCTTAACTTCGACCCCTTATTACGCGCAAGCTAACGGGCAAGTCGAGGCAGCAAATAAAGTGGTCATTGGCATGATAAAGAAGCAAGTAGGAACCAAGCCAAAGAATTGGCACAAAGTGTTGGATCAGGTTCTATGGGCATGTCGAACGTCACCCAAAGAGGCAACCAACACCACCCCATATCGTTTGACCTTTGGTCACAATGCAGTGTTGCCAGTCGAAATCCACACACAGTCGATTAGGGTTCAAAGGCAACACGAAATTCCTAGAGAAGTCTATTGGGATATGATGCTCGATGAGGTCATAGACTTAGACGAAGAAAGATTGAAAGCTCTAGAATTGCTGAGAAGGCAGAAAAAGAGAGTGGAAAAGTCATACAATAAGAAGGTTAAAGCAAGAACCTTTTTAGTTGGAGACTTAGTTTGGAGAGTCATCTGCCTATGGATCGAAAGGCCAAGACGCTGGGTAAATTGTCCCCAAAGTGGGAGGGACCCTTCCAAGTGTCGAGGGTTTTCTTTAATGGAGCCTATGAAGTGGAAGAATTGGGCGAAGATAAGAGGGTATTAAAAGTAAATGGTAAGTACTTGAAAAAGTACAGGCCTATGCTGCAAGAAGTTAAGATAACAACAGAGTAGCAGAAAGTATAAATCAAAGCCACAAATGGTATTAATATTTTCCAAAATGGCGCGATAAGTTACAATAACAAAGATGGCTTCAAAGACCAGCAAAATATAGTCTGTTCCAATATATCAGTAAATTAGAAAGGAATATTGGCCTTCATTTTAAGGTAGTTCGCCTTCTGAGATTCAATACGTTGTTGGCACGAGGCCCTTTCGTCAATTAATCTTGCAACTTCTTCTTCTAAGCTTCGAGCCTCTTCTGCAAAAGTGATAGCATGTTCGAGTTTAGCAGCAAGGGTCGAATCGTCTTTGGAAGACAGTTGAGAAATCTTCTTTTCTTCTTTCTTGATCTTGCTTTGAAGTTTCTTGATCTTGCGTTTCCAACAGACGATGTTTTCCTTACTGGAAGCAATCTCTAGTTGGTCTCTCTTTTTCTCTTCCTCTAGCTCTTCGATCCTTTGTTCCGATTCTGCTGCACTTGTCCAGGCAGCTGCTTCACGACCGGATTTCGTCGAAATGTCACCTTCGAGGCGGGGCAGAAACGTAAGGTCTTTGTAGACTTGATCTATCAAAATTCCCACCTCTCGAATGACATTAGCAACTTCAAGGGATATGGAATCAAGTCTCACTTGTTGAAGAAGCGCTTTCAAAGATAGATGGGTGATGCAATCCATCTGCAGTAACATGAAAAGGTCTCCTTTAAAGATTTTGGCTTTAATCTTCGCCAGAATGTCATCTGAAGGTTTGCTAGAGACCTGGCCCTCAGAAGTTGAAGCACTCCGAGTTTTTCCAGAAGAACTTCCTCGACTACGCAACAGTAATTGAACGTATCGACGAGGATCGCTTTCTTTTAGTGCAACCATTTCTTCCTTAGAGAGGACCGTTTCGCTTTGAAGAGGCATTTCCTGTGGCACCTCGACGGGAGTAACTTTGGTAGCATCAATACAAGCAGGATCATCATATTTTCCTTTTGTAATTATTTCCCCTTCTACAGGGGCAGTTTTTGTGGAGTCTTGAGCCAAGGTAGCTTCTTTTTCCTCACCATCTAACTCACCTAGCTCAGACTGGTGCATGGCTTCTTCCTCACATGTGTTGGCTTCGTTCGCATCAACATCGTCATTAGCGGGTTTTGTTTGATCAAGAGGGGAACTTGTTGTGGTGGCAGGGTTGGTGTCCTCAGGTTTGGGGTTTTCGTCTTCATCTGCCACGACTATTGTCTCAGGAGCTTTCTCTTCCTCGTGGTCAAACCCATCAGTTTGTGATTGTTGGGTAGTAGTTTTTAGGGGCGAAGGGGCTGCATAAAATTCGGGTTTGTTAATTTCACCAAGAGAACTTAGACCAGAACCCAAATCAGATGTAGGGATATAAGTGGGTTCACCTTGGCTATTCAATGGATAAATAGGCAAGGGAGACGGTTGCATCGAAGGCTTGGAGGCCTCGGTAGTAGTCTTCAGTAGGGAAAAATAAACCTCATGAGACGCGAGATGAAAAAGACAAGAGCTTGATATAGAAAGGTCAGAGATTCTTTCATAATACCTTTGTGGCTTCCTCAGCCGGACTAGAGTTATCACTCTCTATGGGAGCGGCAGAAGGATTTAGATCATTTGTTGTGGGAGCTTTGACAGGAGATTCAGGAGGCGTGTTTTGTTTTTGTATTTTGGCGGGAGATGGAGGAGATTCGACGCTCTCTAGCCCATGAGTTACCCTTCGTTTTATTTTTAGGGAAGTATGTTCACGAGGGGATTCATCATCGTCGAAATCTATGATGACTTGGGCTGCGACTTTTCTTCTTTTTTGAGGGGTTGGAGGTTTGCGGTTAACCTGGGAAGATCGAAGTGATCAGCAAAGGACAGAAAAGCTTCAGGTGAATAAGAGCATGTAAGAATTTACCTTTGAACTTTCGATCTTTTCTTCTGTTTTATTGGTCGGAGCGTTTCTTTTGGGAGCAGCTGCGAATAAATAAATATAGAAGATATAGGTTAGTAACGTTGAAGCTCCGTGAGAGGAAGCCAAATCGAAGGGAGATGACCTTCAAGGATTTCGGTCTCGATGTGAACATCTTTGATACTGACATGAAGGTGCCCTCTAAAGGTATCAAGTGTATGTTTAGTCGGAACCACCCGCTGCGCCTTAGGCTTCGACTGCTGTCGAAGTATTTTTATACTATCCTCATAGATAAACCAGTCTGGAAATGGAGGGGCAAGAGCCACGCCAAAATCAGCGGATGGTAATCGAGGGGTCTTTGGGGGAAAGAGTTTAAAAGCAACCTCATATCGTCTATCGTAAGGGATAGATGAGGGGATTTTCAGATTCTCCATTTGTTTAGAAAACTTTTCTTTTAAAGTGACAGCAGCCTCGCGGATGGTTCGACTAACATCATTTGGTCGATAGGCAGTTTCGAAGTACTTCTGGAAAGCTTGTATCTCTTTGATATGAGTAGGCATACCTTTCTTGACCTTTTCCTGCACATCAATAAAAGCCTGGTCAATCAAGCGTGAAAAACTTGAAACATCAAGAAAATTGTTGGAGTAATGGTTGGTCCACCAGTTATAAAAATCTGGGGTACAAAGGTGAGAGGGTTCAAAATAGATTGGAGTAAAATGGGACTTATAGGCATAACGGGCCGTTTGAGTCGAACACTCAAGTGGGTTGAAGATAGTGGAGATAAGGATAACATGAGACTTCTTATCATACAAGCACCTAGGCAATGATTGAATTAACCCAAATTGCCTCGACACCAAGTTAGATTGATAAGCGACTAATATTGCTTGTCCTCTAACAAGATTAAGCTTATGAACAATCAAGCGTGGCGTCAAGAATCTCTCCCATATCAGGTTTGATTCTGCTTCTTGTTTTTGCGAAACTGGAGGAAATGACCTGGTGAACCATTCAGGGCCATACAGCCTATGAGCAAAAGGGGCCATCCTGGGAGAGAATTCATGCCTTTTTGCAAACAAGTGGATGAAGCTGGTAAGGTTGGCACGAAGGCTTCGACCCTATTCACTTGGTGTCACCTGAACCAAGCGTGGCCATTCGACCTGGTGTTCAGATACCTGGGCTTCGTCGACCTCTCCTTTGAAGGGAAGGTTGTGTTCGAAGGTAGCGTTCAACCATAATTGAAGCAACCAAAATGGCCCCGCCATTATAAGAGTGCCATGGGTTTTTGGATCCCTTAGTTTATCAGCGCCTTCTCCCAAAGCCTCATACAGGCTGGCTAGTATCATTTCACTGAGACATACGTCCCTTTTAAGGTGTAACTAATTCGCCAGGGTAAGGTACTTCCTCGCCACTTGCAAGGACTTTGTGCAAAAAATGCAACGAGACAACCACATGGCCAGAAAGGCTATGTGCTCCTCGTCTTCGACTACGTCGGTGTCTTTCTTATGATAACGATTTATGAAGGGTGTGTAAGTATGTTTCGTACTACCAAAACCTATGGTGTCCCGTGCATCAATTTCAGGATTGTAAGCCAATCCACGTGGTCTTAATCCGACAATAGCAGCCATGTCGAAGAGCGTGGTAGCCACCATTCCGCAGGGAAGATGGAAGGTATGGTGAGTGTTGTCCTAGAAATACAAAGAGGAGGCCAGCATTAACGGACAGTAAGGTGGCCTAACCTTCGACAGCATGATTAGGTCATAAATACCTATTTCTTTCCAATGTTGTGCCTTTGCTTTCTCTATTTTTGCCAACCAGTTAAGGTAAAGTTCAGAATCTTTGAAGTACAGCGTAGCTATAAAGAGTCTTGCTCCATCATGCAAATATTTGAGGTCCACATTGAAGAGAGAAAGGTCATCTGGGTTATCAGAAGGGATTTTGCGAGCATCTTTTTGCCCTAAGGGTTTGGTTTTCCGATAATAAGGGAAAAAGCCACTCAAGGTGGAATAATCAAGGTCTGGGGGTGACAATGGGCCAGACATGGCTAAGGGTTTTCCAGCCACATCAACGGGGATGATTGCCTGAGATTCGTAGATGTGTCGTTTTTCTTCTACTAACGGCTCCCTGATGAGCTGTTGGTTCTTCGTGATTTTTGGTCCGCTCAAGGTAGCGAAAGGTGGCAATGCAGACGAAGAAGATGGTCTCCTAGTTTGAGTTTTCTTCTGTTGTTCAGCCATGATTGAAGGTTTTCAAAGAAAAAGGAGATTTTTCTTGTGTTGGAAAAAACGGGTTTCTTCAGCAAAGAGGAGAAGAGTAAAGGTTGGTAAAGAGTAGAAAGTCTTTATGAAAAAACTCTTGGTGATGTTATAAGGATTCAGAAAATTAAGAAATCTTACGTGGTTGAAGTTAGTGGGCCACGTGTGCGACCTAGTGGAAGAAGTAAGGGGCGGTTGTAACCTATACCCCTAGGCGCTAAAAGGGTGATGATGTTTTCTGAATTTTTGTGAGTTCCAAGAAACCTGCCATGATGATGATGATGTCAGAAGCGTGCAAAGTGGCGTGGTTTTTAATATAAACATTTCTCTTTCTTCTGTTTTATCTTCCAAAGGATAAGAGGCAAACCAAAGGGTATGATAGTATCGAAAAGATGGTTTCGAATGGGATACTATCAAAAAATGTCCTTTTCCTACAATAAGGTCGAAAAGAACATTCTTTGGGGGCAATTTGTTAGCTCCCAAATTCGACACTGCCTTGGGTTGCTAAACAGTAAGACATAATTAATGTCTAAGTAAAATGAAGCAAAGAGGTTTCAACAGGCTCTAAGCAGTCTTCTAAGCTAAACGGTTGAAATAACTTAGAAAAATTAAGAAACCTAAAGTTATGAGCATTTCGACCGTGTCAGAGGTAGTTCGACCGAAATTCTGCAAGAGGATTGCTACGTCGTTTTGAAATTTAAATTTGGAGGGAGCGGTTCTGTTCATAAGACACGTGGCGAGTTCTAGAGCAGGAAGTTACATGCAATTGACACTTGTTAGATCGAGGAGATACTAGGAAGTTATTAGCAGTTAATTATTAGCATTATAAATAGGGATTTGTTAGACAAATTTCTGGGTGTTTTACCATTTGTACAAAGTAACTCCAATCAAATTTACTCAAAGTACCCGAGTGTGAGAAAAGAGTATTTTCACGGAGAATGTACGTTATGTAAAATCACCAACTTTTCAATAAAGTCTTTTACAATTTCATAACATTTACATTTCCTCTGTCGAACCACTTGTGCAAGTGTTACCTTTTTGCCTTTACCTTTCCTGCATCCTTTACTCCAATTCCTCTTTTCCTTTAAACTTTTTACCTTCTTCGATCAGCCTTTTACAAATCTTTTACAGCATTTCTTTAAGTTTATGCACTTTAAAATACCCAGTCGAAGTCTTTTTCATTACAAGCACATTTACAAATTCGTTATTACAAGTACTTTAAATCTAATTCTAAACGAAGAATACTTTAGCACATGTCCTAGGATCAATCTGATCGATCCTGTGAGTCACCAAAGTCAAATTTGGAAGATCAGCGGTTGTTTTCCGATTTTCAAGGGAAACACCTCGAAGGCCACAACATCATAATTTATACAAAAGGTTCATAAATGCAAATGCAACATCGACTCAATGCATGTGGTACCAATCATCACTGCGCGATGGACAATGGTCAATCAACCCTCCATAGATCCCCATCAATAGGATCGATTCTACTAGAGAACCGGAGCACATCAAAACACTTCACATCCACACAATGGGATTGAAGCCAAAGTAATCGAGGTCCTGAACCGAAGTCCGGATGCACATGAATGCATGATGCACATGTCACAAATCATCCTCATATAACAACATAAGTGCATCATCATTCATCATATTCATCATCATGTCAATCATCATCATAGCTCATATCATCATATAAATTCATCAAATTCATGGTAATATCATCATATTAAGTCATATAAATCATCATGTCATCATGTATACATCACATAAAACTCACAGTCACGCTCATGTCAATGCATCTCAGAAATCACAGAATCAAACATCAAGGCATTGCTGCTACGTTCGCTGGCATGTTCGCTAGGCGAGTCTAGGGCGAGTTTCTTCGCTAGGCGAGTCTGGGAGCAACATTGTTCGCTAGGCGAAGCTTTCTTCGCTAGGAGAACTGTGCGATGACAGCAAATTCTGCTACGCACTAGAACTGATTTCTACCCAAAAGGCCCTATGATTCACATACCCAATGCCACCAAAACATCCCTAAGGTCCTACGGCGATAAAGGCACAAAACCTACGGTTTATTAGGCCAATCCCGGAAGATATTCATGTCCTAAATCACAATTTCCCTACAATTACCCTGTAGGTATCTGAGTTACTCACATTCAAAAATTCCTATTCCTTTAGGGTCAGACATATAACAATTCAAGGTTTTGGCCACGAAGGCCTAAGGTTTCCCTTTCCCACATTATGCTCTACTGTCAGGAATGCTTACCACTACACCGAACATCAGAGTTCCCACAACTGGATTTAGGCCACGAAGGCCATGGATCACTTATTCTCATATCCTTCTAATCTTCCTTAACCCAAATAAATCCCCACGGTCAAAATCTCAATAATAGATTTAGGCCACGAAGGCCAAAATCCCTTTTTCTCATAATTCTCCATAAAACCCTTAAATCAACCATAATCACATCAAATCTTTTAACGCTGACGTAACAGCAACCTGAGAAGAATTCTGCTGGGGAAGAAGAGAAACTTAACCAAGCAACTCTGTTAGGGGAGCATGCGATGGGACGAACGTTATCATCACCTATCTCACGCCGAGAATTTGAATATCTAGAAATACTTCCGAGCAAGAATCCCACTGCTCTGCAGGGAATAACACCTGAAAACAAAGAGATAACCAACCTGGCTTATGCTTCAAAATGCGTATGTTTGACAATGGCGTAATGCTCCATACGGCATGGAAATGCTACGCGTATTGGTAGATGCAAATATGATGATATATGCACAATGCAAAGATGCCAAGAGGCGCTTCAACAAAATAAATGCTGAAGACAAGACCAAATCCGCAGGGGATGAACAGGTATCACAAAGTATTCCAGCAAAATAAATGCCGGGAGCTAGGTCAACCCTACCGGGGAGAGACCAGATATCAAAGAATTATTCCAGCAAAATAAATGCTGGAAAGGTGAGAACAACTTCCACTAGAAGGAAGAAAACAAACCCTGCTGGGAATAACTCACAAACTCGGAGTTCTGAACTCTGCTAAGGATGATCATCCTGACGAAAGAATGACAACCTGCTGGGGAAAAGGAAAAAATAGTCCTGCGCGGGGATAATCCTTCTGAACCAAAGACGACTTGGTTATATTCTGCGGGAGTTACCCATGTTGGGGATTGATTGTGTACATACTCATTGTTTGGAATGCACCTTCTGTTGGGGACATCAAGATCCACTGAGGATACTCTCTTGGCAGCTTTCCTGGGGATACTCTTTTGGGGAGGACAACCCCACATCCAGTAGGGATAAGTGCCATCTCAACTCTCTCTGGGATAAGATGTGACTTCCATCTGCTGAGGAGTGATACAATCACTATGTCACGGGACTCCGGCTGGGGAAACACAAATTCCCTAACTGTTTGCTTCAAAGGTGAGAACCCTGCAAAACACAAACGAGACAGAACAAATCTACACAACAAGATCTATCCCGGTTAGTATCTGTGACATTCATTCAGTCAATTCGAAGTTTTAGCAATTATTGGCAAGGGCCAGCAAGTTTATGTACATGCAAGTTCATCAAAAACATCGGTGTTTTTCACAAACAAAACAGTAAAGAACAAGCATCAAGTACTGAATAACTTCACAAACAAAACAGTAAAAAACAAACATCAAGTACTGAATAACATGCTTTATTGACAACGGGCTTGTAAATAGGCAAAATTTTGTACACTGGATGCAACTCCTGAAAAGAGGAAGTTACGCACAAGCAAATACAAATATCACAGAAGCACAAAGAAAATTTGTATACATGTCGGCAACGTGGTACAGACAAACACCATGAGTTAATCCTCATATGACTCGCCTGACTCTGACGCTTTCCCTATACTTGATCTTCGAAAGAGATTGTTTTGGATATACGACCCTCAGGTACTCCCAAACCACTAAGCAACGCAGTATCAAACTCGAACCGCAGTCATTTGCTTTTTCAAATCCCTAACTTTTGCGTGAACCGCCCTGTGCGGGTTTTCAATTCACCGGGATACCCTTTTTTGCCGAAGTCGCCCTTTTCAGGTTTTCAACTTCAAGGGTGTACATCTTTTTTCCAATTTTATCCCTAACTTTTTCCTGAACCTTTTATTCTTTTTTATGGTTCGCCGGGATGCCCCATTTTTGCCTGGACTCTCCTTTTTTTGTCCATCGGGTCTCTTTAAGCAAAGTATTTTTTAACTGCGTCCGATTTCACAAGGGATGTAAAATCCTCACCATCCATGGTGGATAACAATAAGGCTCCTTTAGAGAAAACCTTTCTAACGACATATGGACCTT
Source organism: Lathyrus sativus (assembly GCA_963859935.3). Classification (NCBI taxonomy): domain Eukaryota; kingdom Viridiplantae; phylum Streptophyta; class Magnoliopsida; order Fabales; family Fabaceae; genus Lathyrus; species Lathyrus sativus. The sequence goes on from OZ012739.1 coordinate 275,299,909, forward strand.
CATGGTTGGGAGTCCATTTGCCCCTGTGATCTGATTGTGGTGGGAGAATCTTTTTCAGCACAAGATCGCCCGTCTGAAAGCTTCGAGAGCACACCTTTTTATCATAAGCTTTCTTCATCCGGCTTTGATACAGCCGACCATATGCTAGAGAAGCCAATCTCTTCTCATCCATCAAACTGAGATGATTCAGTCTATCTTTTACCCATTCTGCCTCATCAAGTTGGACATCGCACAAAACCCTCAAAGAAGGAATCTCAACCTCCAATGGTAGGACAACCTCCATACCATATACCAGTGAAAAAGGAGTTGCCCCGGTTGATGTGCGTACCGTCGTACGATAACTGTGCAAAGTAAAAGGCAACATCTCATGCCAGTCCTTATAGGTCACAACCATCTTCTGAACGATCTTCTTTATGTTTTTATTGGCCGCTTCAACAACTCCATTCATCTTGGGCCGATAAGGAGAAGAGTTGTGATGTTCAATCTTGAAATTCTGGCACAATTCCTTCATCATCTTATTATTCAAATTTGAACCGTTGTCAGTGATAATCCGCTCCGGAATTCCATATTTGCAGATAATATCCTTCTTGATAAATTAGGCTACCACCTGCTTGGTAACATTAGCATACGATGCCGCTTCAACCCATTTGGTGAATCAATCAATAGCTACCAAGATAAAACGATGTCCGTCGGATGCCTTGGGGTCAATCTTGCCAATCACATCAATTCCCCACATGGAAAAAGATCAAGGTGATGACATAACATTCAGAGGGCTCGGAGGCACATGAATCTTGTCCGCATAAATCTGGCATTTATGACACCTCTTTGCAAACTTGAAACAATTTGTCTCCATCGTCAGCCAATAATACCTTGCTCGTAATAACTTTCTCGTCATTGCATGTGCGCCGGCATGCGTGCCAAATATACCCCCGTGGATCTCTTCCATGAGCAACTTAGCCTCTTTCTCGTCCACACACCGCAACAACACCAAATCATGGTTTCTCTTGTACAAAACACCATCCGGATTCAAATAGAAATTGCCAGCCAATCTCCTAAGAGTCTTCTGATCACGACTAGATGCCCCAGCCGGATACTCTTGGTTCTTCCGGAAATTCTGGATATCATAATACCACGGTCTACCATCGGAAACTTCCTCAATGGCGAATATGAAAGCGGGCCTAACAAGGCGAGAGATAACTATCGTGGGAGCCTTATTCCAGAAGTTAATTTATACATTGAAGACAACATCGCGAGAGCGTCTGCCATCTGATTTTCTGCTTGTGGTACATGGTGCAATTCCACCTTGTCAAAGAAAGGTAACAACCTCCTTGCATAATTCATATAGGGTATCAGATTGGGCTGACGAGTCTCCCACTCTCCCTTGATCTGGTTCACAACTAGAGCAGAGTCCCCGTACACATCAAGATTTTTAATTCTCAGATCAATAGCTTCTTTGAGACCCATAATGCATGCTTCATATTCGGCCTCATTGTTGGTAATTGGAAAGGTCAATCTGGCAGTGAATGGCATGTGCGACCCATGGGGAGTAGTAATGATTGCCCCTATTCCACTTCCATATGAATTAACGGCACCGTCAAATATCAATTGCCATTTGGAACACAACTCTGGACCTTCATCAGGCAACGGCTCTTCACAGTCCTTCATTTTTAAGTACATGATATCCTCGTCTGGAAAATCAAACCTCATCGGCTGGTAATCATCAATTGGCTGCTCAGCTAGGTACTCTGACAGAACGCTACCTTTAATAGCCTTTTGAGAAACATACTGAATATCGTATTCTATCAGTACCATCTTCCATCGGGCAATCCTTCCGGAAAGTGCTTGCTTTTCAAACACATATTTGATCGGATCCATCTTTGAAATTAACATGGTTGTATGATTTAGCATGTATTGCCTCAAACGTTTGGCAGCCCAGGCTAGTGCACAACACGTCTTTTCGAGCATTGAGTAACGGGACTCACAATCTGTGAAATTTTTACTCAAGTAATAAATTGCATGCTCTTTACGTCCAGTCTCGTCATGTTGACCGAGAACACAACCCATGCTTTTCTCAAGTACCATCAAATACATAATCAATGGTCTCCCGGCTACTAGGGGTATCAATATTGGAGGTTCCTATAAATATTCTTTTATTTTTTCAAACGCCTTTTGACAACCTTCATTCCAGGTCATAGCCTGATCTTTTTTCAATAACTTGAATAATGGCTCGCACGTGGCCGTTAGATGAGATATGAACCGGGCAATGTAGTTCAACCTCCTCAAAAAGCCACAAACCTCTTTTTCTGTTTTCGGCGTTGGCATTTCTTGTATTGCTTTTATCTTAGCAGGATCAACCTCAATTCCTTTTGCGCTAACAATAAACCCCAATAGCTTACCAGATCTCACCCCGAAGGTGCACTTGTTAGGATTCAGCCTCAGCCTGAATTTCCTAAGCCTCTTGAACAATTTAAGAAGATTTACCAGATGTTCTTCCTCAGTCCTGGATTTGGCAATCATATCGTCAACATAGACCTCGATCTCTTTATGCATCATGTCATGAAAGAGCATCGTCATAGTACGCTGATATGTTGCCCCAGCGTTCTTCAAACCAAAGGGCATCACTTTGTAGCAGAACGTTCCCCACGGGGTAATAAAAGTTGTTTTCTCCATATCTTCCGGCGCATTTTTATCTGATTATAGCCCGAAAAGCCGTCCATGAAGGAAAACACGGAGAATTGAGCGGTGTTGTCGACCAACATATCAATATGAGGAAGCGGAAAGTCGTCTTTTGGGCTCGCCCTATTCAAATCTCGATAGTCCACACACATCCGCACCTTACCATCTTTCTTTGGTACAAGTACTATATTGGCGACCCATGAGGGATAAGTTGTAATAGCCAGAAAACCGGCGTCCCACTGTTTCTGAACTTCCTCTTTAATCTTCACAGCCATATCTGGTCTAGTTCTTCTGAGTTTTTGCTTAACCGGCAGATATTCCTCACGCAATGACAAACGGTGAACCACCATATCAGTATCCAACCCAGGCATGTCTACGTTAGACCAAGCAAAAATATCACTATACTCTCGAAGCATCTCGATCAAACTTTGCTTGATATCGCTTTGCAGTACAGCCCCTATTCGGATATTCCTGACAACCTCTTCGGACCCCATGTTGATAATTTCAATTTCCTCCTGATGAGGCAGAATGATTTTCTTCTTGTTTCAAAAGTCGAGTCAGCTCTTCTGATAAGTCATCATCCTCAACAATTTCTTCTTCTACTTGAAATATCGGGTGCTCGAAGTCGAAGCGAGTCATAGGAAGTTCGTGATCGATGTCGTTTGAAATATGAATCCTGCAATGAGAATGGTTAAATGCTTCAAATAATGCAAACAAAGCACATAACCACGTTGCCATTTTATTGTTAAAGCAAAAACAGGAAAAACAAGGATCACAAAATTTTCATGAGAAAAACACCTTTATTTAATGATTAAATAAAGCACATACATAAGCAGGTAGCCCTGAAAACAGAATCACTATGCCCCGGGTAGGACACATGATTATACAATAATCGAGAAAACAAATCATTACTGTTTTGTAGTCACTTGGACAAGTTCCTAGATAGACCAGTTGCATAGGCTCTGTCCTAGCACGTTGGGCTTGATCCACGAATCCATATCGCAGTCATTATCTCCGTCTTCGACATCGGAAACAGCATTAATCGTTTCATAACAGACTTCACCTGGAGTGATCACCACTGGCCCTTTGAACTTTGGCGCGCCTGATGTGGAAGATGACGACGTCGGGCGATACCCCAACCCAAACTTATCCATCTTGACAGGAATTTCCAAGACTTGGCCCCATCATTTTGTTTCTCCGGCCTGAACCACTGCCTGAGCGTCTTTGTATGAAGACATGGCCACCTCTGGCCCTTTGCTGGGGACATGAGACTTGTCCTTGATCTGCAACCCTTCAAAAGCTTGGCATGGCGTCTCGTGGATCTCCCCATCCACTTCGACATACTTGAATGATGGCAGATGACTAACCAGAATGTCCTCCTCTTTGCAAAGAGTAACAACACTGTCACCGATCATGAATTTAAGCTTCTGATGCAGCGTGGACGTCACAGCCCCTGCAAAATGTATCCATGGTCGCCCAAGTAAATTGCTGTAAGTTGGATATATGTCCATGATGTAGAACACAGTGTCAAACACTTCTGGCCCGACCTGGAGTAGCAACGTTATGGACCCAAACACCGACCTTCTGGTCCCATCAAAAGCTCTCACGACCAAGTCACTTGGCGTGCATATGATTCCTCGGATATCTAGCTTCATCATAGCCTTCTTAGGCAACACATTCAAAGATGATTCGGTGTCTACAAGAACGTGTGACATAACAGTGCCCCGACATTCCACTGAAATGTGCAAAGCCATATTATGATCCCGACCTCTAGGCGTCAAATCAAAGTCAGTAAATCCCAGGCTGTGTCCGGCATTCACATGCGCCAATACCCCCTCAAGCTGATTAACAGATACTTCCTGAGGTACAAAATATGTGTCCAAGATTTTCAACAAGGAATTCCGATGAGCCTCGGAACAAAGCAACAAAGATAGGATTGAAATTTTGGAGGGCATCTGCTGCAAGTGCTCCACAATCTTATAGTCGCTTTTGCGAATTAATCTCATAAACTCTTCTACATCCTTGATTGATGTTTCTTTCTCTCTCGCCTGGGAAGGTCCTCCTTCATTCACTTTGGCTTTGCCTTTAGCAATCCTCTCAGCCTCGATTTCAGGTGAAGTAAAAATTCTACCACTGCGGGTCATGCCTCCCGCTCCAACAAGATTGCCCACTGCCCCTGTCGGCTGGCTATCCACCTTAATATTTTCCCCATTGCAAAAAGCTTCCAACCCATAATTCCATGGAATGGCTTTTGTACTTTCATAAGGAATGGGCCCCGTTTTCGTTATCCTGATTGTTGGCCGCATGGCGGGCGCTGATATCGTAATAGTCTTTCGTGGAATTGTAATTGTTGCGACCTCACCCTGCTTTTCAAATATTGCCTCACCAGTTTTCTCAACAGCAGTACGGTCGAATTGCAAAGTTCCCTCATCAATCATGGCCTGAATACCTCTCTTCAAATCAATACAGCCCTCTGGTCGGGTCCAACAATCCAAACAGTACTCATCACATCCAGGGAAGAACCCCCTTTCAACAATCTGCTTTTAACATAGCTTAAAGGCGTTTTCAGATCATTTACGTCCATAACCAAATCCAAATCTTCTTCTGTCAGAATAGCATTTGCTCCATGATTCGGCATTGGTTGTTGTACAATGTTGGGACCATCATGACTGAAGTTAATGACTTTACTATCAATCAAATCTTGGACTTTGTGTTTAAAAGCATGACAACTCTCGATATCATGTCCGGGTGCCCCAGAATGAAATTCACAATGCTTACTAGTATCATACCCGTAAGGAAGCGTTCCTGTGGGTGGGTCCAATGTTCTCTTTTCAACCAGATTCAAACCTAACAGCATTTGAAGCAACTCTGCATACGTTGACGGAGGTGTATCAAATACCCTCTTTGGCTTCCCATTCTGGATCCTTCTCTGAGCAGGATTATACCTTTGTTGTTTTTGCTGCTGCTGTTGTGGTTGTTGTCGTTGTTGCGGTATAGGGATCGTCACACTAGCAACCTGTTGTTGAATATACTGATTCCGACCTCTACCTCGTCCTCGACCACCATACACTGCACTGGTGTCTCCTTGCCTTTTACCACCAAAGACCTTTTTTGCACCTCCAGCTGAGGTCGATTCGCCGACTTGAATCTTACCGATTTTGATGCAATTTTCAATTCGTTCCCCCATGAGTATCATGTCAAAGAAACTACCCATCGAGCAATTGAGCAATTTATCATAATACATCCCAGAGAATGTTCCAACAAAAATATCAATCAATTCCCTTTCAACCATAGGTGGGTGTACCCTTGCCGCATGATCACGCCAATGCTGGGCGTACTCCTTGAAACTCTCCCCGTTCTTCTGAGAAAGACTTTGAAGTTGGACCCTATTTGGCGCAAGGTCATTGTTGTATTGGTAGTGTCTGACGAAAGCATCTGCCAACTCTTTCCAACTTCCGATCTGTGCAGGCTCTAGTCCCATGTACCATTCCAGCGATGGTCCCGACAAACTATCCTGGAAAAAATGCATAAGCATCTTCTCATCATCAGAGTAAGCAGACATCCTCCGGTAATATGAACGCACATGAACCCGTGGCCATGTATCCCCTTTATACTTATCGAAAGTATGAGCTTTGAACTTCAATGGCACCCTTAGCCCAGGAACCAGCACCATGGTGGCCATGTCCAAACCTGTAGAATTTTGATTGGCTATACCTCTTATTTATTCCTCCAGCATTTTAATCCTCCGATCATTATCAGTGGGACCTTCAAAACCCATGCCTTGCCCAGAAAAGGCATCTTCCTGACGATCTTTGTCCCAATACGGACCCTCGTTACCATACTCGTGATATGCAGCATTACGACCATATCCTTGTTGATTAAAGTTAGGACCACGTCCTCTATTACCAAATCCTTGATTAGCCCCGCCTGGTCCGAAACCAGCATTGAAAGGACCCATCCCATCACCATTGGTGTTCACATTGCCAAACCCAGCATTGCCGTAGCCATTATTACCATAACCTTGATTGTTATCGCCAAACCCTCCGTTGCCGAGGCCCTGATTATTAAAGCCATCATTGCCATCTTGATTGCCAAAGCCAAAACCCTGATTATTGTCACCTAAACCAGTATTGATACCAACATTCCTATTGGTTTCCACGTTCCCATTGCCATTATCAGCATTTCCGTTACCAGCGTTGCCGTTGCCATTGCCGGTACCAGTCTCACCAGCATTCAGTATTACCACCCGCTCGCGCCAGCAGCCGTTACACCAGAGTTTGAAGATGTTTCTGGCCCTTAGCCACAGCCTCCATAGCCTACATGAATTGTGCCAACCTATCCCGGATCTCCTGCATCTCAGCTTGTACCTGGACCATGATCTTCTTACAGTTGCTTCTTGTAGCGTACCGGTGATTTCTCTGTTCGTCAATCTTGAAACAACCTGAAAGATGCAGGAGATAAGATTCAAGCTCAAAAAAGTAACTGCCATTTGTCGCTACTGCGAAAATCGGCACCGGCTATGACAGAAGAGTCGCCACCGTGCGTTATTTATCCCAACGGGGGAAAGGAAACGCTCGAAGTAAACCTAACGCAAAACGGGAAAGGAATGGTCGTCGCAACCAAATTCCTGGATTCGGGAGTCGATTACGCGAGGGGAAGGTATTAGCACCTCTCACGTCCGCCGTACTCGACGGGATCCACGCTTGTTTGCTAGTATAGATTGTTATTCTATCTACTCTACAGGTCAGGGTTAAAAAGAAAAGAAAATGACTCGGGAAAGCATCGCACCTTATTCCTACGTATTCCCGTCTGAAACGAGAAATCAGAGTCAACGTAGTTCGCCTAACTACGGATGAAGGTGGGAAGGTTGCTCGCTAGGATACGTCATTCTATGCCTACGTACTTTCATACAGCATGAAAGATCAGAGCAAACGTAGTTCGGGCTACGGAAGACACAAGCTTGTCTGGCTGTTTTTTATTACCTTATGAAAGGGTTTTTCTTGATTAAGAGTCCAAGCGGACAAAAATGACACTTTGATGTTTGTTTTAAATCTTTTACGAAAGAAGTGTTTTTTAGTTTGTTTGCAATCTCTGACGCACTAGAGACTATGATTTGAGAGTGATTACGTCGCGTGTCACCCAAAGGGTGCCACACTAAGCAGCCAGACTACTGGAAAGAAGCTCTCTAGCAACCCTTTCTCAAATAGCTTAAGGCTCGTGACGTACGACATCGATTAACCTTATTACTTTATTTTTTAGTTGTTTTGAGATAAGAAGAGAAAGAAGCTCTAAAAAGCCTAGGGTTGAAAAGGGAATAAAAACTAACCTAATGTTGTCATGCATGGATAAGAATCCTAATGTCTGTCATAATTTCCTCCTGCACAGAGGAAATCAGAGATCCTAGGGGATAAACAGAAAAGAAAGCAAGCAAATACAGTAAAATGCATGCAATGCAACAATACAAGCGAGGCAAGGGAGTCCCACTCAACCTCGAACCTGGGAAAACAACAGGCAAAGTGAATCAACATTCACTTCAAACCTAGGGGGCAAGCTACACAAGCCAACAAACAATACAGATAATAAAACCCAAAGCAGAGGAGGCAGCCCAAACAACAACACCAGATTGCTACAGTTGACAGCACAAGCAGCAGCTCTGACAGCAACAAGTTGATTAAACAGCAAAAAGGGTTTACAGTAACAACCTTCATCTTCATGAATCTTCAATCTTCAACAAGCACCAAACTTCAACAAGCTACAAAACCCCAGCTTCAACAAGCAAACTTCAACCAGTAAACAGCCTCAACAAGCAGCAAAACCCTAGCTTCAGCAAGCCCACTCCTAGCTTCAACAAGCTCCTAAACTTTCTCTTTACCAAGCTTCAACAAGCACCTCCAAGGGGAAATCAATCAACAAGATCAAGTTGAAATGTTTAAGCAACTCAATGACAACCAAAGGAAGCCACTGAGAACTTAACATTATAGTAGAAAAGTACCCTCAAAGTTCTACTCCTAAAGCATGCCATTCATCCCTCCAAGGGAGAGATGTGACTTCTTTAAGAGGACTTCATGTCATTGGATTGAATGGAGATGAACAATATACTCCATGTTTGAAGAAAGAACAAAACTAGTTTAATGCTCTTCCTAAAACCCTAGTTACCCTAAGCTCCTGACAAGCCTCCACAAGATGAGAAAATCTTCACATCCAAGCATCTTCAAGCACTCCCAAGCATCTTCAATTGGTCTTCATGATCATCCAAGCTAAAAAGCAACACCACCCTAATCTAAGGGGAACTATTGAGTTAAACTAGTCAAGTTAGTTCATCAGAAACACCTAGAAGTTAGTCCTAAAACTAATTCTAATTAAAATACCAAAAATGGTTGTAAAATCCTACAAAAAATTATAAGGGTTCCTAAACCACTTAAGAATATGCCATACGAAAACCAGGGGGTTATCCATTCATTTGGACCTAAAATTATGCCCTACACCTAAGAGTACTATCTTAAAACCCTAAATCTACAACACCTAAAGTTTATGCTCAAACTAGCCTAAACTTCTCTCACAAAATTATGAGAAAATTACTAGGGGTACATGCATATCTAAGCTAACTAGGCCAACAAGAATCAACTCTAAATCATACACCAATCATCCACAATAAAATCAGGAAGAACACATGTCCACCATATTCAAAATTAAAACCAATTAAAAATACAAAAATGCAATTAAAATATAAAATGCATGAATCAATTATTTTTTTATCCTATTATATTTTAGACTCATTAAGGAGTCAGGGGAAAAAAACCTAGATTAAAAAGACTAATTTTCCTAATTATTGTGAATTATTTCCTAAACTATATGAAAAATGTAAAATAAAAGAAAATATAATGGAAAATAATAAAACTGTGTTGCAAATAGCAATTAAAACATGTTATAATCCAGACATGGGCCCAAGAGGGGGGTGTCAATAGCGCGTCTGACTAAGCCCAAACCCAAAATGAAAAGAAATCAGAAAATGGAATGGAAATTGGGAAAACCGTGTGATGAATAACAGTTGTTTTCAGTTCAATTCAGGATATGGGCCTAAGGTAGGGTGTGCGTAGCAATTAATCAACTAAGCCCAAACCAAAACGTTTAATGAAACAGAGCGTTTCATCTAAACTCCCTCTCTTCCGGTTTTGAAATGCGATCATGGCCCTTGGATGGAGTCTTCAGTCAAAGTCAAGCATGGATCCTAGGGTCCTGGGTCATCGTCCCCAAATGTTTGAAAAAAGGAGGGAGAAGCTCAGAAGGTGGCCTGAGCTTTGCGCCACCGGCTTCTCCGGCGAGGGCATCCCAAAACCTCATCAATTCTTGCAACTAAACACCATATCCAACTCGAAATTTCATCCTGAGTCTAAAAATGACCTCCATTTCCATTGATTCTAACCCTAAAGCCAAACCCGATCCATGTTGCAGAGATTTATCCAATTCTTGATCACCACTAAACTTAAAATTAAAGTCATCAATGTCATCTACACTCTTCAAGGATCAAAATTAACCACTCAGTCATGCCTAAAGCCTCAAGAATCTCAAGATATTCCTCTCAACAAAATTCTGATCACAACCTAAAGTATCTCTAATCATCCCAAATTTGTGCCTAAATCCAACCTAGCAACCTTTATAACCTAACCACATACCAAATGCTAATCAATTTCCCCTCATCTAAGCTAAAAAGTGAAAGTTGCAAACCTGGAAAAACTGGATGATTAGAAGGTGCAAATGCTCGACTCAAGCTCCAATCTTTTGCAGAATCACTCAAGAACCACCTCCCAAGCTTTTCCAATCCCCTTCAATCTCCAAAACCGATTCTGAGATGTAGTTGGGAAAATTCAGTTGCTCTCTCTGATTCCTTGCTCAATCCTTGCCAAAAAAACTATCTGAATCAGTTGCATACAATATATAGAGTGTGATGGAAACCTCTAGAACTTTCTGTAACAACCACAATGAGATTTTGAATTTCTCATATCCCTTGAAAATCTCATATGTGGAAATCATGCATTGCTCTGTTTCAGCTTTCAATCTTGCTTGAATTTCTCCTCTTGTGATATTTAGAATTGAATTGGATGTCTACTTGCCTTGCTTTTGATCTTATGGAGTGTGATTGTTATGTTACTTCAACCTTAAGGTACAAAGGGGAACCATGTGTAAATGACCTCAAATCAAAAATGTGGTAATGTAATCACCTTTAAAATGCATTTTCTGATCAAAATGGTATATAACATGGACTTGTTTGGCCACATATCAATTTTTCCATAATTTTGGCCTTTTAATCACTTTAATTTCTTCATTTCAAAGCCATTTCAAACCAACTTCTCCTATGAGAAAATTCAAAGCCTCCTTGATGCATGGTTAAGGTTAAAACCCTATTTTGAGCAACTTTCTAGTTGATCAATTTTCCATTTGAAGCTTGCAAGTTGGAGATTTCGGCCCATGCTTGAAAATGACCTATAATCACCAATACCCAAAATACCCCTGGCTTGCCAAGATCATAACTAGAGTTCTACAAATCCTATCAAGGACTTATAGTACTCTATGGAAATCTAAGATCAAGATATACAACTCTCATGTTCTCAAAGAATCCATTTGAAACATCCTTGAAGTGAAAAAGTTGCTTGGAAGTCAAGTGACTTTCACAGATAAATTTCATAGTCCTCTGATGACCTGTAATTTGCAAGAACCATAACTTGAGTTCTATAAATCCCCTTGAGGACTTCTAGTACTCAAATTAAAGGTATTGAGATTCTCTACAAGTTTCATGTTGGCCTAAGATCCATTTGAAACTTGTATTTTGACTTATGTGGCTTTGAAGTTAGGCACTAAATAGGGGATTTTACACTGAAACCCTAATTTAGTAACTTCCCACATTCTTGATCTTTCTTTGCTTAACCTTGGCACGACACCACACATGCATCAACATACCAATCCATGAATCCCATGACCTCAAAGTAGGCTTTGATGCTCTCCAATTACTCAATTGACCTAGGATAGACCCAGATGAAACCCTAGTTGACTGCACTTCAAATGTGGCTCTCATACTTGAATCCATGACTTGTCTCAGCTTCAATATGGCCCTCTAGGCACTCTATGAGATCCATACACACCTCAAATCCACACTCCATGTTTCTCATCCAACTGATGATTCCCAATATTCCTCAAGATAGGAGCAAAACCCACATGTAGGCACTCAAACTTCTCAAGACTTCAAATCACTTCTTGATGGCTTGGATGATCTCTCAAACTTGGATAAAACCTCTTGCTAAGCTCTTCTCTTGATAGACACCCTTTGACCCCTTGTTGGAGGCATGCTATGCTATGATATGCAAATGATTGAATTATGTACATGATGTAACTATGCAAATGAAATGCAATGAAACATAAATCAGGCAAAAAAAGGTTGAGCATAAAATGGTTGGCCCATCATAAACTTCTCCATGTTAGGACTTCAAATTCCATCAACCCGAAGAAATCCTATCGTCATAGGAATAAAACTTTGTCCATGTTAGGATGCCACATTCTATCAACACGGAGAGATCCTATCATCATAGGAATGAAACTTGTCCTCATCAGGACTCCAAATTCAGTCAACACGAAGAAATCCCGGCGACTTCGCCGGGGATGAGTTGTCCGCATCTCGTCAACACGAAGAGATCCTATCAACATAGGAGTAAATTGTCCATGTCAGGAATAAATTGTCCATGTTAGGAGTAAATTGTCCATGTTAGGAATAAATTGTCCACGTTAGGAATAAATTGTCCACGTCAAGACTCGCATCTCGTCTTGATTTGTCCACGTTAGTGTCGCTACTGCGAAAATCGGCGCCGGCTGAACAGAAGAGTCGCCACCGCGCGTGATTTATCCCAACGGAGGGAAAGGAAACGCTCGAAGTAAACCTCGCGAAAAATGGGAAAGGCATGGTCATCGCAACCAAAACCTGGATTCGGGAGTCGGTTACGCAAGGGGAAGGTATTAGCACCCCTCACGTCCGTCGTACTCGACGGGATCCACGCTTGTTTTCGGGTATGGATTGTTATTCTATCTACTCTACAGGGTCAAGGGTTAAAAGAAAATAAAATGACTCGGCAAAGTATCGCACTTTATGCCTACGTATTCCCGTCTGGAACGAGAAATCAGAGTCAATGTAGTTCGCCTACCTACGGGAAAGGAGGGGAAGGTTGCTCGCTAGGATATCGCATCCTATGCCTACGTACTTTCATACAACATGAAAGATCAGAGCAAACGTAGTTCGGGCCACGTACGACACAAGTCTGTCTTGATTGTTTTTATTCCTTCTGAAAAAGGGTTTTCTGATTAACAGTCCAAGCGGACAAAAATGACGTTTTGATGAGTTCACATTCTTTTACGGAAGAAGTGTCTTTTATTGTGTTTGAAATATTTATAATGTTTTTCTGTTTGTTTTGAGAAAGAAGGGACAGAACTCTACCCTACGGCTGCGAAGGGAATCAAGCTAACCTAATCTTATCATGCATGGGTCAAGACCTAGTGTCTATCATGCTCCTCTCTTGCGCAGAGAGAAACAGAAATCCTAAGGGATAAACGGAAACGGAAACAATAGCATATATACAATAAAGCAGTAAAATGCATGAATGCAACAATACAAGCGAGGCAAGGGAGTCCCACTCAACCTCGAACCTAGAAAATAATAGGCAAAAGTGAACAGGATTCACTTTCAACCCAGCAAGTTAAACAGCAAACAATACAGTCAGGGAAAACCAATCAATACATCAGAAATGAATACAGCAAAAATAAACAGCCACAACAGCTCTGCATCAACATCTATCTTCAAGTCATCTCCAAACAGCTACAAGCTTCAGCAAGCATCAATCTCCATCTCCACAGCCTTCAAGCAAGGTCTCTGATTATCAGTCTTCCATCGGCAATGGCTTTTCTTCAAGTCTCTAATCTCCAGGATGAACATCAGTCAACCAGATGAAGTGAATAAATGTTAGACAGTCAATTACCTACCAAGGGTGGTTCATTAACTGTTAACATTATACAGACAATTTTCTATCAAAAGTTCTATCGTTCAAATACATTCACTGATCCTTCCAAAGGAAGGAGGTGGATATTTGAAAGAGACTTTGAATCATAGAGAAGGGATGGATACAGACAAAGCATTCCATGTTTGAGAAACAAGCTTTCTAATCTAGAGCTCTGCCTAACTCCTAAACCCTAGACTCCTCAATAGCTGCCAGCACAGGAATCTCCTCATCAACTCTGGAAATTGATCTTCATTCTCTGGATCTCCAATGGCTTCTTCATCACAAGTCTTCAACTCTCCCAATCCCCAAGCAAACCCAATACCCACACAGACAAGTAATAATCCCCAGAGAGGGCACACCACACCAGTCAAGTAAATACAGACAGTACTAATAGCAGTAGGGGAATCCTAATATTCTCTAAAGGGATCTATTAACCACCCATAATCCCTATAGTCCCATACCCCAAAGATTCAATTTCTAAGTCCTAAAGGAAATGAACTTATTCACCTATGTTATCTCCTAAACCCTAATTTTGTTCATGTTGTTCACACCTAAACAAATCTCCTAAAATTAAGTCCTAAAAATATGAACTAAATTTTATATACAAGATAAAATTATCTACTAATCAACCTAAAAATAATGGATTAAAAATAGTAAATCATCTATTCAAACTAAAATTAACAAATTCATGTATCAAACAAAATGATTTTTTTACACCTATTTAAAAGAAAAATATGCCAAAAATATAAAAAGGAAATGAGATATTAATTTTTTTATGTGATATTTTTCTTGACAAAAATATGAGTAATATGCCAAAAGAACCAATGAAAAATAAGCATTTTCCAATTTTTATGATTTTTTGAAAGAATTAATATTTTTGAAAGAAAATAAAATGAGAAATAGTTGAAAGGGGTGCATCTAGTAATGAGATTCAGTAAAAAAACAAACTGGGCCCAGACTGGGGGGCGCGCATAGCAAGCGCGTCTGGGCCCATATGCATCAGAAAATGATAATAAAAATTAAAAAAACCAAACGGTGCAGAAAGCAATTATTTCAGGCATAATGGAATTGGGCCTGATTCGTGGGGTGTGCATAGCAACAATTGTTTGAGCCCAGTCTGAAACAATAAGTGAAACGGTGCATTTGATCTTTTAAATCTCCCTCTGTTTTTCTTCTTCAATCGTGGCCATTGGTTTCAGTCCCCAGTCAAAGTCAAACAATAGATCAAACGGTTCAAAGGTTATCTTCAACCTTAGAAACCCTAGGGTTTCTGAAACTCCCCTCGCCATGAACGAACTTCCACCATTCTGTTCTCTCTTGTTCCTCCACGAAATCAAACGATTCCAAAAGCAAAGATGATCCACCTCTTCCCCTCTACACAGCCATACTCTTATCTTCTTCTAAAACTTAACCAATGATCAAACCCGATGAGTGCAATAACACTGCTCCACCATTTTCACCTGTCATCAATTGCTTCAATTCTCACCAATTCTTACCCTAACCTGATCCATATTCCATGTTGATTAATCTGAGCCATTTATTCAAGATTTTCGTGCATTGAACCATGAGTTACAAGCCTTAACAGTTTTGACATGCCATTAACAACCTCCATAAAACTTCTCCAAACTCACCAAAATCAGTCATCTATCCTACCTTAACCTTTCTATGCCAACAAATTCCTATAATTCTAACTAAAACATGCAATTCGAAGGAGAAACCTACCTGGTGTAAAATGGTGAAAACAGATGCTAAAACCTCTTGATCCAATGCTTGCAATGAGTGGAAATTGATCAGGGAGCTTGTTCTTGAATTCTGTATGCAACAAATCTTGCTCCAATGCTTTGAATCTCACAATTCAAATTTTCTTGCTTCTTGGATGATGGAAGTGTATGGCACGAATCCTCCTCAATTCTACCAAATGCTTGTGTGAATTATGATCTATGAATGATGGTGATGAAGATCAGATCAAGAATTGTGAAAATTGGTAGAGATTTGAGAGAGTTGAATTGATTTTGCAAAAATGGAAGAATTGTATGAAACTTGTGTTTTGATCAATATGATTCACCACCATGGCATGAAGCTCTTCATATCAATATATACATGAGTTTAGAAACTCCTAGAACCTTGGAGAAGCTTCCCATGCACAATTTCCCTTGGATTTGGTTTATGTAACTTCATATGTAAGTAACCATGCATAAATTCTAATTCTTGAACCAAACTCAAAATTCTACTTTTGCCAATGTTCTCAAAATGACCTATAATTTCACCTCATTTGGCCAAAGTATGAAAAATCTCATTTTTAGGTCATTTTTATTCATTAAACCCACCAATTTTGAAACCTTGTGCTATGAATCTTTCCAATCTTTCATGGTCACCTTTCTAGACTCAAAATGTCATTTGGAACAAGTTTGATGTTGTGAAGTTTTCCATTTCAAGCTTCCTTGTATGAGTTTTGGGCATAGGCTTGAAATGACCTGTAATTCTCAGATGACCAAAATACCCTTTGCTTGCCAAGACCATAAGTAGAGTTCCACAAATAATATGAAGGCATACCATACCATTCTAGAAAGCTAAGACAATGAGTAAAAATTATTATGTTTACCAGAAATTCATTTGAAATCTCCTTGAGGGGTAAAAATTGCTTGGAAGTCAAGTCACTTTCACAGACAAAATTTCAGATACCTCAGATGACCTGTAACTTGCAAGGACCATAACTTGAGTTCTATAAATCTCCTTAATGTCTTCCACCACTAAAATTAAAGGTCTTGAGATCCTCTACAAGTTTCATGTTGACCAAGGATCCATTTGAAGCTTGCATTTTGACTTATCTTGCTTGGAAATTTGACCTAAATTAGGGGATTTTACACAGAAACCCTAATTTAGAAACTCCTCTTCTCCTTGATTCCTCTTGATTTCTTCTTGACATATCACCATATCCTTCTTTACATGTCAAATGATGAACCCCACATCTCTCCAATAGCCCTTAAAGCCTTTCAATCAATCAATTGACCTAGAGTTGACCCCAGATGAAACCCTAGTTGAGTGTCTTCAACTGCAACTCTTGTGATCACACCAAGGACTTGTCTCCTTCTTCAAATGACTTTATAAGTCCTCTATGATGTCTCTATACTCCCCATGCTCAGCCCTCAGCTCACAATTTCTTTGTTGATCCTCAGATACCCTCAGATAGGAGATGGATGTACTGCTTGACCCACTGACTTCTCAGCTTTCAAATTCTTTCTGATGACTTGAATGAGATTGAATTATAATGATAACCTCTTGATAGGCTCCTAGAGATGAGAATAATGCTTGGTCCCCTGTTGGATGATTTGCTATGCTATGCTATGCAGATGATTAGTCTATGTACATGACTCTATATGCAAATGCCAATGATATTGAAACATAAACCAAGTGAATAAGGTTGAGCAAATTTTAGGGTGCAACGGCTGCCCCTATTCAAGCGACTTGGACCCGATTGGGTGAAGAGCCCAGAGCCTTCAGACATTCGAGGTACGAGACGGTTGAATACTAAGAACCCGAAAATTTGCCAACCGCAGAAATAAACTGCACCACTGCTTGGGGATTATTTTCATCAGCCTGAAAAGCTTCTATCATTGCAAGAATAAAACTTTGTCCACGTTAGGACGCCTGTGTCGTCAACACAAAGAACTCTCAACTAAACCCGTCCACGTTAGGAAAAATCTCGACAACTTCACTGGGGATGGCTCGTCTGCCTCTCATCAGAAATAAATCGTCCACGTTAGGAATAAACTCTTCCACGTTAGGAATAACACCGTCCACATTAGGACCATAACCTCGTCTGGATCCGTCCACGTCAGGACTAAACTCTCTATGTTATGAATACTTCGTCCATGTCAGGACTCACCTTTCCACGTTAGGAATACATGTCCACGTCAGGACCCACCTTTCCACGTAAGGAATATATCACCTTTCCACGTAAGGAATAACTTTCTTCCAGATCTGTCCGCGTCAGGACCACATTTTCCACGTGAGGAATACATCGTTCTTCCACGTAAGGAATGCCATTTTTCCACGTAAGGACGCGATCTTATCTTGATCTGTCCACGTAAGGACTCCAATCTTTCCACGTAAGGAATACACCATCTTAATCTGTCCACGTAAGGACTCCAATCTGATATGTCCACGTGAGGACTCAATCTTTCCACGTAAGGAATCAATCTTTCCACGTAAGGAATCACAAACTTTCCACGTAAGGAAACCAACTCTTTCTGATTTGTCCACGTAAGGACTCCCATTTTTCCACGTAAGGAACACCTCTTTCCCCGTAAGGAACTAAAACTTCTCTTTCCACGTAAGGAATAAACTTCTTTCCACGTAAGAAACTCCTCTCTGTATTCGTCCACGTTAGGACCCACTTTTCCCCGTTAGGAATAACTCTCTTCTTGATTTGTCCACGTAAGGACTACATCATTCCACGTAAGGAACACTCCTTTATCTGTCCACGTAAGGAGTCCAATCTTTCCACGTAAGGAAACACTTTTCGTCTTGATTTGTCCACGTCAGGACCCACCTCTTGACTCGCTGAGGAAATAAAACTTGTCCATGTCAGGACTCATGCACCTTTGACCCATTGGGGAAGTGAGACTTGTCCACGTCAGGACTCACATCTCAACCTGCTGAAGTAATAGAACCTGTCCACGTCAGGACTTGCGCGTCTTCGACTTGCTGGGGAAATAAAACTCATCCGCGTCAGGACACACACTTTGCCAACAACACGAAGAAGGATAAATTTGTCCGCGTCAGGACTCTCGTATCTTGTCATCACAAAGAACTACAAACTTGTCCACGTCAGGACACACATTTCACCATTACGAATAAAGCTATCTGCTGGAAATAAATGGTCCACGTCAGGACACCAACACGAAGAGTAACCAATTTCGTCCACTTCAGGACTTCACACTCAATCAATACCGAGAACTCGACTCAGTCCACGTCAGGACTAACACACATCGTCACCTGGAAGAAATGTCCACGTCAGGACTCCACATTCCAAAAATTCTGAGGAATCAAACCTGTCCATGCTAGGACTAGCACCTCTTATCAACCATGAGGAAATAAATCTATCCACGTTAGGACCCCACTTTTCTAGCACAAAGAAAACCTGTCAAGAGAATTGTCCACGTCAGGACTCATCCTTCCATTGGTCCCAAACCACAAAACTTCTTAGCACTGACGTGACAGCGATTTTGAAGCGGACTCTACTGGGGATATTTGGAAACCAAACTACCGGATGCCTGTTCTGATAACCGGCGGTGGCCTCTGAAATTCTGATTCCTGAAACCCATTGATGACAAACAACTCTGCTTGGGAATGAGGAGAAATTTTGCCTACTCACTCTGGCAGGGAAAACACGAGAAATTCACAAATAACTCTGTTCGGAGACGAAGAGAACTTCATCATGATAATTCTGTGGGGCATAATGCCGAAGCTGACACTTCATAAGATGTCTCACGTCGAGACCTCGAATGCTTGATACTTCATTTGAGCAAGAGCTCTCTCTACATGCAAGAGAAACAATACTTGAAACAAACGGTTAGCCAACCTGGTTTATGTTTCAAAATGCATGTGTTTGATAATGACGCAATGCTCCAATCGACATGGAAATGCTATATATTTTTATTTGGTGGATGCAAATATGACACTATATGCCGATGCCTATGCAGACTCGAACTGCTGAGATACAGGAACTGCTCCAGCAAAATAAATGCCGAAGACAATGCTGACTCCGCTGGGGATAGCCAGGTGCTACAGAATTATTCCAGCAAAATAAATGCTGGAAGAGTGAAGTCGACTCAGCTGGGAATTTGGGAATTTAAACCAAGCACCACATTGAAATAACACCCTGCTAGGGGATATAACTCTGCTAGAGAATAGCAGATGCGTCTAGTATGATTGAACTTCTGCTGGAGGGTAACCGGATGTCACACGGTATTCTGGCAAAATAAATGCCAGGGCTCGCAACCAACTCTGCCGGGGAGATTCTTAATCTTCGAGTTCCACTGGGAGGAATGAAAATACTTGCTGAGAAGAGAATTCCGCTGGGGACAGGATGATTCTCTTGGGGAAAATCCACTGACTCCGCTAGGGGAGAGTAAATGACCCTGCGGGGAAAGGTAAACTGTTCGAATACAGCTCTCACAACCATTAATCTTCTGCGGCTAAACCACTCTGCTTGAGATGCACTGTCTGAATACAGCCTTATAATCTTGGAATCGCCAAACTCTGCTGAGGATAAACGACTTGGCTGGAGAATGCCCTTTTGGATGAGCTACGACTAGCTGGGGGATTTGATCCTTCTTCAGTGAGGAACATTGTTGTCTTAGAATCGCGACCTGCGTGGGGATTAAGCCTTTCGTTACTGCAATCTTTTGATCATCCTCTTCATATGGCTATGAATCCTGAAACAACACAAATAAGACAAGACAAGCCTTTGCAACCAAATCTATTTAGGTTAGCGTTAGTGACATTATTTACAGTTAATTCAAAGCTTTAGCAATTGTTGGCAAGGGCCAGTGACGTTATACACATGCTAGTTTCATCAAACTTAGGCGTTTATCATGCACAAAACAGTAAAGAGCCAGCATCGAATACTGAATAACATATTTTATTGATTGGGCCCCTGAATGGGCGGAGTTTTGTACACGGGATGTAACTCTTGAAAAGAGGAAGCTACGCAAAGCAAATATACAAGTATGCACAAGAAGCATAAATATATTGACAAATTAAATTTGTACACATGTCGGCAACGGGATGCAGACGAACATCACGAACTGATCCTCCTATGACTCGTCTGATTCCAATGCTTTCCCGGTATCCACACTTCCGAAGAGATTGTATCTGATAATCGACCCCTCGAGTATATTCTCCCGCACCAATGCTCACTGCAGTATCAAATTTGGACCGCAGTCATTTGCTTTTCAAATCCCTAACTTTTGCGTGAACCGCCCTTTACGGGTTTTCAGTTCACCGGGATACCCCTTTTTGTCGAAGCCGCCCAGTGTAGGTTTTCAACTTCGCGGGTGTACATTTTTTCAATTTTATCCCTAACTTTTGCCCGAACCTTTCATTCTGTTTTTTGGTTCTCCAGGATTCCCCATTTTTGCCTGGACTTTCCTTTTTCTGTTCAGCGGGTCAATTTTAAGCAAAGTATTTTTTAACTTCGTCCGAATTCACAAGCGACGTAAAGTCTTCAACGTCCATGGTGGACAACAATAAAGCCCCTCCTGAAAAGACTTTCCTGACAACGTATGGCCCTTCGTAGTTGGGGGTCCACTTGCCCCTGTGATCTGCTTGCGGCGGGAGAATCCTTTTCAGCACAAGGTCGCCCGTCTTAAAGCTTCGCGGATGTATCTTCTTATCATATGCTTTCTTCATTCGGCTCTGGTACAACCGACCGTATGCTAGAGAAGCTAGCCTCTTCTCATCCATCAAACTCAGTTGGTTCAACCTGTCTTTCACCCATTCTGCCTCATCTAGCTGAACATCTCGCAATACTCTCAGAGAAGGGATCTCAACTTCCAATGGTAGTACTGCCTCCATTCCGTATACTAACGAGAACGGGGTTGCCCCGGTTGATGTGCGTACCGTCGTGCGATAACCGTGCAAAGCAAACCGTAGCATCTCATGCCAATCCTTATAGGTCACCACCATCTTCTGCACAATCTTCTTTATATTCTTATTGGCCGCTTCGACAGCGCCATTCATCTTGGGTCGGTAAGGGGAGGAGTTATGATGTTCGATCCTGAAATTCTGACAGAGCTCCTTCATCATTTTGTTGTTCAGGTTCGAACCGTTGTCAGTGATTATCCGCTCGGGGATCCCATATCGGCAAATGATATCTCTCTTGATGAATCTGGCCACCACCTGCTTAGTCACATTTGCGTACGATGCCGCTTCCACCCATTTGGTGAAATAATCGATTGCTACTAGAATGAACCGGTGTCCGTTAGAAGCCGTCGGCTCGATCTTTCCAATCATATCGATTCCCCACATCGAGAATGGCCATGGCGATGACATCACATTCAGAGGACTCGGAGGCACATGGATCTTATCTGCATAGATTTGGCACTTGTGGCACTTCCTCGCAAACTTGAAACAATCAGTTTCCATAGTTAGCCAAAAATAACCTGCCCGTAGCAGCTTCCTCGTCATAGCATGCCCACCAGCATGCGTACCAAATGTACCTTCATGTATTTCCTCCATGAGCAACTTTGCCTCTTTTTCATCTACGCAACGCAGCAGCACCAAATCGTGGTTTCTTCTGTACAAGACACCATCCGGATTCAAGTAGAAATTACCCGCTAATCTCCTGAGAATCTTCTGATCTTGACTGGATGCCCCAGCCGGATACTCTTTATTCTACAGGAAGTTAAGGATATCAAAATACCACGGTTTGTCGTCAGCTGCTTCGTCAATAGCAAACACAAAGGCTGGTCTGTCAAGTCGAGAGATAATGATTCTGGGAGCCTCGTTCCAGAAGTTGACTTTGTACATGGAAGACAAAGTGGCCAGGGCGTCAGCCATCTGATTCTCCGCTCGCGGTACATGATGCAATTCAACCTTGTCAAAGAAAGGCAACAATCTCCTTGCATAATTCATGTAATGTATCAAATTGGGCTGACGTGTCTCCCATTCCCCTTTTATCTGATTCACCACCAGAGCTGAGTCTCCGTATACGTCCAGATTCTTGATTCACAAATCAATGGCTTCTTCAAGCCCCATTATACAAGCTTCGTATTCGGCTTCATTATTGGTAACTGCAAAGGTCAATCGGGTGGTAAACGGGATGTGCGACCCGTGTGGAGTAGTAATGATTGCCCTATTCCGCTACCGTAAGCGTTCACAGCTCCGTCAAAAATCATCTTCCACTTGGAACCCAACTCTGGTCCCTCGTCTGGCAACGGCTCTTCGCAATCTTTCATCTTTAGGTACATGATATCCTCGTCAGGAAAATCAAACCTCATCGATTGGTAATCTTCAACAGGCTGCTCCGCCAAGTACTCAGACAGCACACTCCCCTTTATAGCCTTTTGCGAGACGTATTGGATGTCATATTCAGTCAAGACCATCTGCCACCGGGCTATTCTCCCTGATAACGCCTGCTTTTCGAATACGTATTTGATAGGATCCATCTTCGAGATGAGCATGGTGGTATGATTCAGCATGTATTGCCTCAAACGCTTGGCGGCCCAGGCTAGCGCGCAACAAGTTTTCTCAAGCATTGAGTATCGAGATTCACAATCTGTAAATTTCTTACTCAAGTAATAAATTGCATGCTCTTTTCTTCCCGTCTCGTCGTGTTGACTGAGAACACAACCCATGCTTCCCTCAAGAACTGTCAAATACATAATCAAGGGTCTCCCTGCCACTGGGGGTATCAAAATAGGAGGCTCCTGCAAATACTGCCTTATTTTGTCGAACGCCTTTTGACAATTTTCATTCCACGTTACAACTTGATCTTTTTTCAATAGCTTGAACAACGGTTCACACGTAGCCGTTAGGTGAGATATGAACCGGGCAATGTAGTTCAACCTCCCTAAAAACCCGCGCACCTCTTTCTCTGTTTTAGGCGTCGGCATTTCTTGAATTGCTTTTATTTTAGCAGGATCAACCTCTATTCCTCTTTCGCTTACGATAAACCCCAGCTGTTTACCCGATCTCACCCCGAAGGTGCACTTGTTAGGGTTCAGTCTCAGCCTGAACTTCCTAAGCCTTTTGAACAGCTTCAGCAGATTCACCAGATGCTCTTCCTCCGTCTGGGATTTGGCAATCATATCGTCAACGTAAACTTCGATCTCTTTATGCATCATATCATGAAAAAGAGTCGTCATTGCACGCTGGTACGTTGCCCCAGCATTCTTCAAACCAAAGGGCATCACTTTATAACAAAATGTTCCCCACGGCGTTATGAAAGTAGTCTTCTCCATGTCTTCTGGCGCCATTTTAATCTGATTATAGCCTGAGAAACCATCCATGAAGGAGAATACGGAGTATTGAGCAGTGTTATCAACTAGCACATCGATATGAGGAAGTGGAAAATCGTCTTTTGGGCTCGCCTTATTCAAATCCCTATAATCCACACACATTCGAACCTTGCCATCTTTCTTTGGCACTGGTACGATGTTAGCAACCCATGAGGGATATTTTGTCACAGCCAGGAAACCAGCATCCCACTGTTTCTGAACTTCCTCTTTGATCTTCACTGCCATATCTGGTCTAGTTCTGCGAAGCTTTTGTTTAACCGGCGGGCATTCTTCTTTCAACGGCAGACGGTGCACAACCATATCTGTATCGAGCCCTGGCATATCTTCATACGACCAAGCGAACACATCATTATACTCTCGGAGCATTTCAACTAGTTTTTGCTTGATATCGCTCTGCAGCGCGGCTCCGATACGAATATTCTTCTCAACCCCTTCCGACCCCAAGTTGATAATTTCGATGACCTCTTCGTGAGGCAAAATGAATCTTTCCTCTTGTTTCACCAACCAAGACAGTTCTTCAGGGACGTCACTATCTTCGACAACCTCTTCTTCGGCCTGAAATACCGGGTGTTCAAAGTCGGGACGAGTCATAGGTGGTTCAAGGATGTCATCTGAAAATGTTATCCTGCAAAAAGAATGGTTAAATGCTTCAAAACGCGTATAAAGCGAGTAACCACGTTGCCATTTTATTGAAAAATACAAAACAAGAAAAACAGGGATCGCAATATTTGCACATGAGAAACGCCTTTTATTTAATGATAAACACGCAATGTTCATAACAGCACAACCCTAAGCAAATCATGATGCCCCGGGAAAGACATCAGATTGTTCAACAATTAAAAAACAAAGCATTACTGTTTAAGAGTCACAGGAACAAGCTCCTGAATAGACCAGTTGCACAGTCCCTGTCCTGGCGTGCTTGGCTGAATCCAGGCATCCATATCACAGTCGTTGTCTCCTTCGTCAGACTGCGAAGCAGCATTGATGGTCTCATGACATACTCCACTGGCAGAGATGGTTATTGTCCCTTTGAAACGAGGTGCTCCCACAGCAGGAGTTGATGACGACGGTTGGTACCCCAGTCCAAACCGGTCCATCTTCACAGGAATGTCCAGCACTTTGCCCCAGCCCTTTGCTTCTCCTGCCTCTACCAGAGCTTGAGCTTCTTTATACGACGAGACGGCTATCTCCGACACTTTGCTCGGCCCGGGACCTTTGTCCTTGATACGCAACCCTTCAAATGCCTGGCAGGGTGTTTCGTGGATCTCTCCATCGACCTCCACATATTTAAATGACGACAGATGGCTGACCAGGATGTCTTCTTCTCCGCATACGGTGACTATGCTGTCTCCCACCATATATTTCAACTTCTGATGCAGGGTAGACGTGAATGCCCCAGCCCCATGATTCTAAGGTCTTCCGAGCAGGCAGCTATATGCGGGCTGGATGTCCATGATATAAAATCCAGTTGCAAAAACCTCCGGCCCCACCTGTAGAGGCAATGTTATCGATCCAAAGACTGTTCTTCGCGTCCCATCAAATGCCCTGACTACCAGGTCGCTGGGCGTGCACAAGATTCCTCTAACATCTAGCTTCATCATCGCTTTCTTGGGCAGCACATTCAAAGACGATCCGGTATCGACTAATACATGCGACATGACTGATCCTCTACACTCGACAGATACGTGCAGCGCCATATTATGATCTCTCCCCTTCGGGGTCAAATCGAAGTCGGTAAAGCCCAAGCTGTGGCCTGCATTTACATGTGCTAACACTCCCTCCAGCTGATTCACGGAGACGTCTTGGGGTACGAAGGAAGTATCCAGGACTTTCAACAAAGCATTTCTGTGAGCTTCAGAACATAATAGCAACGACAGGATAGATATCTTGGACGGCGTCTGTTGCAGATGCTCCACAATTTTATAATCACTTTTTCGAATCAAGCGCATGAACTCTTCTACATCTTTCGATGCCGATGCTTTTTCGCTTGCCTGCACTGGGACATTCTCAACCATCTTTCCTTTCCCCTTTGCCAGTCTTTCGGCCTCTACCTCAGGCGATATGAAGATCCTACCACTCCTTGTCATACCTCCTGTACCAACAACGTTGTCCACAATCTCGGCTGGCTGCTTATCAACATCAATCTTTATTCCGTCACAATACACTTCCAACCCATATGACCATGGGACTGCCTTTGTGTTCTCGTACGAGATCGGTCCGGCCTTAGTGATAGTAATTGGCGGTCGCTGAACCGGTGCCGTTATAGTGATGGTCTTTCGAGGAATCGTTACAGTGGCTACATCCCTCTGATTATCTGCCACCGCCCCTGCGGGCTCTTCAGTTGCTGCCCGGTCAAACTGCAACGTGCCTCCATCAATTAAAGCCTGAATACCCCTCTTTAAATCATCACACCCCCCAGCTAGGGTCCAGCATTCTAAGCAATACTCGTCACATCCTGGATAAACACCCCCTTGCAACAATCTGCTCTTTATCTCGCTCAGCGACGTCTTTAAATCGTCGACATTCATAATCAGATTCAACCCTTCCTCAGTCAGAATGGCGTTTGCCCCATGATTGGGCATGGGCTTCTGCACTATATTCGGACCTGCCGTTCCGAAATTGATAGCCTTATTGTCCAAAAGCTCCTGCACAACATGCTTAAAAGCATGGCAACCCTCTACATCGTGGCCCGGAGCCCCAGAGTGGAACTCACAGTGCCTGCTTGCATCATAACCATATGGAGGAGTTCCCGTTATCGGTGCCAGAGTTCTCTTCTCTACCAAATTCAGACCCAACAGCGTCTGTAACAAATCTGCATAGGTTAAGGGAGGCTTTTCAAACACTCTCCTTGGTTTACCACCCTGGAATCTACGCTGAGCAGGCTGTGCCCCCTGCTGTGGCTGCTGCTGCTGCTGCTGTTGTTGTTGCATTGGTTGTTGCTGAAACGGTTGTTGCTGTGGAAACGGAATAGTAACACTCGCCACCTGCTGCGGCTGATGATACTGATTTCGACCTCTGCCTCGGCCTCTGCCTCGGCCTCCAAACACTGCGCTTGCCTCGCCCTGACGGCGCCCACCAAAAGCCTTCCTGTTACTGCCAGATGCAGTTGATTCCTCAGCCTGGAATCTGCCCTGTTTAATGTTGTTTTCAATCTTTTCTCCCATCAGAATTAAGTCTGAGAAACTGGACAAAGATGTGTGAAACAACTTGTCATAAAACATGCCTGTGAATGTTCCGATGAACATGTCATTCATTTCCTTGTCTTCTAAAGGAGGACGGACCCTAGCAGCCATATCGCGCCATCTTTGCGCGTACTCTTTAAAGCTCTCACCCTTCTTCTGAGACAGCCCTGTCAATTGGACCCGATTGGGCGCCAAGTCGCTGTTATACTTATAGTGAGCTACAAATGCCTCTGCCAGTTGCTTCCATGTCTTTATATTCGTTGGCTCCAACCCCATGTACCACTCTAAGGAAGGACCTGACAAGCTATCTTGAAAGAAATGCATTAGCATTCTCTCATCAGTTGAATATGCAGACATCTTTCTGTAATAAGCCCGCACGTGCACTTTCGGACATGTGTCCCCTTTATACTTATCAAACGTAGGAGCTTTGAATTTGATTGGCACCCTCAAGCCAGGTACCAGACCCATTGTTGACATGTCTAAGCCCACAGCACTTTGGTTCAGGACCCCCCTCATCTGCTCTTCTAGCATTCTGATCTTCTGGGAGTCATCCATCGGTCCCTCGAAGCCTCCACTGGAGAAGGCATCCTCCTGCTGATCTTCCTGCCAGTTACCATTCCCAGCTCCATACCCATCGTATCCGTTGTTACGGCCAGCTCTGATCTGATTCATCACCGGGCCTCGCCCTCTGTTGCCGTACCCCTGAGCAACTCCAGCAGGTCCAAAAGTCATTAACCCAGCGCCGTTTCTATTTCCGAGACCTCCGTAACCCTGATTGGTCATACCATAACCATCTTGCCCAAAGCCTTGAGCATTGAAACCATATTTCCCAGCATTATCGAAACCCTGATCATTGAACCCGAATCCAGCATTACCGAAGCCGTTGCCTCCCATATTATCACCCAAGTTGATATCACTAAGCCCAACGTTATGGACAGCAGTCTCGTTCCCAACTCTGACGTTACCGTTCCCAGCAGCGGTAGCGTTGTTGACGTTAACCGCAGGTATGTTGACTACATGTGGAGCTACTGGTGTGGGAGTGCCATCTCCATGAACAGTGTCGACTCGCACAGACTGATGATCCTCATTCCCCTGACCAGCATGTCTGACCAACAGAGGCTGCACCATGGCTTGCAAATTCTCCTGACCTTTTGCAATAGTCTCCATGGTCTACATGAAGAGTGCTAGCTTCTCGCGCATATCTTGCATCTCGTTCTGCATTTGATCCATGATTCTTCGACAGTTGGTGCGAGTGGAATATCTGTGCGGGCGCTGATCTGCAATCCTGAAAATACCTGGTACAGGGCAGGAAATAAGATACCATCCAATGATTACCTGTAATGCAATATGAATATGAATGTGATGCAATATGTGTCTGTGCATTAGGGAAATTCATTCCCCGATTCTAGTGTGAAGGTGCCAGTGCAGTGACAGTGCTAGCAATATGAAGATCGGAGCTGAATCACAGAAAGCCTCATATATTGCAAAGAAATCCAATAAGCCAAGAATACAATATCACTGAGTACAAAGAAAGGCATGACCTCAACCAACAATCCTGGTGATGGTCAGCATTATGCAAATAAAGCATACAAGTTAATACATGAAGTGATCAAGTACTCCCATAAGCCTGATACTCGTCTAGCAACTTCTTGGTCTCTGGATGACCTGGTCGGGTAAGCAGCCCTTCAACAAGTTGGTTTCTTCTCTTGAGAACACGTCGCACGTCTCCAGCAGTTTCCTCCCATGCCCCTTCACCGAAGCGATCCTCTAGCTTCCGCTTCTGAGACACGGCTTCGTCCCTGCCTTTGATGGCCTTGTTCAGTGCATTCTGGAGACTATACCGGGTCATCACTTCTTCTTCACACTTCTTGATGCTAGACTTCAACTGCTCTTCGAGGTCGGAAATTTGCTGCTTCAACTTATCTTCCCTCTTTTTATTGTTGGTGAGCGTAGCATTCCAAGTCTTATTGCAAGAAGAGATTTCTCGGTGGGCTGCATCCAGTGCTTTCTTTTTGGATTCCAGCATGTCATGGGAGCTTCTGAATTCTTGCCCCAGACGTTCGCGCTTCTTCTTCTCTTCAGTTAACTCAGCCCCTAGTCTGTTTACTAGTTAGATCTGCTGTTGGAAAGCATGCACGGCCTTGTTTTTCTCACTGCGTATCTGAGCTAGCTCTTGCTCTAACCCTTCATTGATCTTCATCAAGGCTTCCTTTTCTTTCACAACTTGCTCGTAGGCCTCCCTAGAAACAGTAGTTGGCTCTGCTACCGGAATAGGAACAAGGACTGGTGCATCTGGAAATGGCATCCGCAACTGACTTGCTCTCTCCTGGATCCAAACTCTGTATGGTGCATAAGCATGACAGTCATTTTTCCCTAACAACGGCTTCCCTCTTCGGTTAATACGCGTCCAGGCATGCTGCAGCTTGGCCAATAACTCCCCCTTCAAATCACCGGTGAAGTACAGAGATTCCTGTACTTATTCCTCCTTCGGTGGGTTCTTCAGCGCATATCCGAACTGGCGAATGAACAGAGAAGGGTTGTAATTGATACACCCTTTTCTTCCTATCAACGGAACATTAGGGTACCCAGAACAACTGAAGATGAGCTCAGACCCCAGCAAGTCTCGATCAAACCACTCAACGTCTTCGGAAGATAGCCTCATAAGGCGCTCTGACCAGCTAGTTGTGGTTGCACTCTCCACAAAAGATCCCTTCAGGGGAAGGTGGCTCTTAAACCACATATTCAACAAAGGCGCACAGCAGTAAACAACCTTTCCCCTTCTGTTTTCATTCTTGTAGTGCAATGAGTGGTAGAAGTCTCCGATCAACGTGGGCACTGGGTTACCAGCAGCAAACAGATAGAAAGCGTCCAAGTCCACGAAATTGGGCAAGTTAGGAAACAGCACAATTCCATAGATGTATAGAGCCAAAATAGCATTGAAAACCACCCAACATCCGCTCTTGGCGTACTCCTGAGCCTTGCCAACCAGAAAATCAAGAGAGAAACCTGAAACCCCAAGCCAAGAAGTCACTAACAGTTCAGCAGCGTCCATGTGCAAGGCTTTAGCCAAGTCCTCCCACTTGGGCTCAGCAGCCGAGTGAATAAAGGGAACCTTGCTCTGCAATGGTAGCTCAGTAAACCCACATACTCTTCAATGGTAGGCCCCAGAATAAAGTCAGCAAACGTGAAATATCTCAATGCGGGGTCATAGAACTGCATCAAGGTGTACAGCCCGTTCATCTCATCAGCAGTGGGCTTGCAGACTAATCTCAGTAATCTCCCATGACTCATTCTGAAGCTCCTCCTAACCTCCTCATCAGCAAGAGATATCAGACCAAGCACAGGAGTAATATCCGGTGTAGGCAGCTTATACGCAACTGTCTTCCTCAATCCAGCCATAGTCAATACTCAGAAGTCTGGGCACTAGAATCGGAGGATATGCAAATGCACCTGCAGCACAGACACACGTTAATGAGATGCAATGATAATGAGTATGCAAACAATGCAATGCAAGTAACATGCAATAGGGACCAAATGCCGTAGCTGAATAGCCTGAACCATATCAAGAAGTCTCAGATAGACTCTCTAGAAGTCCTCAAACCCTGGTCTCAGATAGACCTAAAACAAAGCTCCAACACTGGTCTCTGACAGACCCCAAACCATAACTCCAACCGGTCTCTGGTAGACCTCAGATCATACCTCCAACTAGTCTCTGACAGACCTCAGAACTCTCCATAAATACCCAGGATCTCTGATCAAGAAATAACCGGTATCTGAAGGTCTAGTTACCTGCATAACCCCAAACCCTCTCACAGGTGGATGTCCTAGTAACTGACAAAGGTATGGCATCCTATGCGGTCGTCGGCGTCACAGACTTTCAGGGTTGATGATACGATTCCCAGAAGGAGTGGCATCATCAAATCCTGAAGAGGCCTCACTTAGCCAACTTCCAAATGATCGGTTCCCGGAGTCGACAATTCAGTTGACCAACAACCCCTTCGACCCAAAGGGTAGAAAAAGAAGCCAACCAGAAGAACCTCGTCCGAGTGTAGATTTCATGAGACACTAATGCAAGCAAAGCCGGCACGCGTCCACTACTTTCTACTCTAATTCTAGGTGCACTCAAGCCCAGGTCCGGCTTATCTCTCAATCAAAGAACACCCGTCACACCCCAATACAACAATAATAATCAATATATATAATGCTGAAAATAAAGGTCAGAAATATAAATCCATACAAAATCCTCGACGGGAAAACAAGCGTTAGGATTGACTCGCTTAAGGGACGTTGGATCCCAAATGCATAAGGAACTATCGCAGTCCTTAGCAGCCAGGGGACGTTGGATCCCCAGCAGAGTCCCCAGCTGTCGCTACTGCGAAAATCGGCGCCGGCTGAACAGAAGAGTCGCCACCGCGCGTTATTTATCCCAACGGAGGGAAAGGAAACGCTCGAAGTAAACCTCGCGAAAAATGGGAAAGGCATGGTCATCACAACCAAAACCTGGATTCGGGAGTCGGTTACGCAAGGGGAAGGTATTAGCACCCCTCACGTCCGTCGTACTCGACGGGATCCACGCTTGTTTTCGGGTATGGATTTTTATTCTATCTACTCTACAGGGTCAAGGGTTAAAAGAAAATAAAATGACTCGGCAAAGTATCGCACTTTATGCCTACGTATTCCTGTCTGAAACGAGAAATCAGAGTCAACGTAGTTCGCCTACCTACGGGAAAGGAGGGGAAGGTTGCTCGCTAGGATATCGCATCCTATGCCTACGTAATTTCATACAACATGAAAGATCAGAGCAAACGTAGTTCGGGCCACGTACGACTCAAGTCTGTCTTGATTGTTTTTATTCCTTCTGAAAAAGGGTTTTCTAATTAACAGTCCAAGCGGACAAAAATGACGTTTTGATGAGTTCACATTCTTTTACGGAAGAAGTGTCTTTTATTGTGTTTGAAATATTTATAATGTTTTTCTGTTTGTTTTGAGAAAGAAGGGACAGAACTCTACCCTACGGCTGCGAAGGGAATCAAGCTAACCTAATGTTATCATGCATGGGTCAAGACCTAGTGTCTATCATGCTCCTCTCTTGCGCAGAGAGAAACAAAGATCCTAAGGGATAAAGGGAAACGGAAACAATAGCATATATACATTAAAGCAGTAAAATGCATGAATGCAACAATACAAGCGAGGCAAGGGAGTCCCACTCAACCTCGAACCTAGAAAACAATAGGCAAAAGTGAACAGGATTCACTTTCAACCCAGCAAGTTAAACAACAAACAATACAGTCAGGGAAAACCAATCAATACATCAGAAATGAATACAGCAAAAATAAACAGCCACAGCAGCTCTGCATCAACATCTATCTTCAAGTCATCTCCAAACAGCTACAAGCTTCAGCAAGCATCAATCTCCATCTCCACAGCCTTCAAGCAAGGTCTCTGATTATCAGTCTTCCATCGGCAATGGCTTTTCTTCAAGTCTCTAATCTCCAGGATGAACATCAGTCAACCAGATGAAGTGAATAAATGTTAGACAGTCAATTACCTACCAAGGGTGGTTCATTAACTGTTAACATTATACAGACAATTTTCTCTCAAAAGTTCTATTGTTCAAATACATTCACTGATCCTTCCAAAGGAAGGAGGTGGATATTTGAAAGAGACTTTGAATCATAGAGAAGGGATGGATACAGACAAAGCATTCCATGTTTGAGAAACAAGCTTTCTAATCTAGAGCTCTGCCTAACTCCTAAACCCTAGACTCCTCAACAGCTGCCAGCACAGGAATCTCCTCATCAACTCTGGAAATTGATCTTCATTCTCTGGATCTCCAATGGCTTCATCATCACAAGTCTTCAACTCTCCCAATCCCCAAGCAAACCCAATACCCACACAGACAAGTAATAATCCCCAGAGAGGGCACACCACACCAGTCAAGCAAATACAGACAGTACTAATAGCAGTAGGGGAATCCTGATATTCTCTAAAGGTATCTATTAACGACTCATAATCCATATAGTCCCATACCCCAAAGATTCAATTTCTAAGTCCTAAAGGAAATGAACTTATTCACCTATGTTATCTCCTAAACCCTAATTTTGTTCATGTTGTTCACACCTAAACAAATCTCCTAAAATTAAGTCCTAAAAATATGAACTAAATTTTATATACAAGCTAACATTATCTACTAATCAACCTAAAAAGAATGGATTAAAAATAGTAAAGCATCTATTCAAACTAAAATTAACAAATTCATGTATCAAACAAAATGATTTTTTTACACCTATTTAAAAGAAAAATATGCCAAAAATATAAAAAGAAATGAAATATTAATTTTTTTATGTGATATTTTTCTTGACAAAAATATGAGTAATATGCAAAAAGAACCAATGAAAAATAAGCATTTTCCAATTTTTATGATTTTTTGAAAGAATTAATATTTTTGAAAGAAAATAAAATGAGAAATAGTTGAAAGGGGTGCATCTAGTAATGAGATTCAGTAAAAAAACAAACTGGGCCCAGACTGGGGGGCGCGCATAGCAAGCGCGTCTGGGCCCATATGCATCAGAAAATGATAATAAAAATTAAAAAAACCAAACGGTGCAGAAAGCAATTATTTCAGGCATAATGGAATTGGGCCTGATTCGTGGGGTGTGCATAGCAACAATTGTTTGAGCCCAGTCTGAGACAATAAGTGAAACGGTGCGTTTGATCTTTTAAATCTCCCTCCGTTTTTCTTCTTCAATCATGGTCGTTGGTTTCAGTCCCCAGTCAAAGTCAAACAATAGATCAAACGGTGCAAAGGTTATCTTCAACCTTAGAAACCCTAGGGTTTCTGAAACTCCCCTCGCCATGAACGAACTTCCACCATTATGTTCTCTCTTGTTCCTCCACGAAATCAAACGATTCCAAAAGCAAAGATGATCCACCTCTTCCCCTCTACACAACCATACTCTTATCTTCTTCTAAAACTTAACCAATGATCAAACCCGATGAGTGCAATAACACTGCTCCACCATTTTCACCTGTCATCAATTGCTTCAATTCTCACCAATTCTTACCCTAACCTGATCCATATTCCATGCTGATTAATCTGAGCCATTTATTCAAGATTTTCGTGCATTGAACCATGAGTTACAAGCCTTAACAGTTTTTACATGCCATTAACAACCTCCATAAAACTTCTCCAAACTCACCAAAATCAGTCATCTATCCTACCTTAACCTTTCTATGCCAACAAATTCCTATAATTCTAACTAAAACATGCAATTCGAAGGAGAAACCTACCTGGTGTAAAATGGTGAAAACAGATGCTAAAACCTCTTGATCCAATGCTCCAATGCAACAAATCTTGTTCTTGAAGGACAAACCTACCTTGTTCTTGAATTCTGTATGCAACAAATCTTGCTCCAATGCTTTGAATCTCACAATTCCAATTTTCTTGCTTCTTGGATGATGGAAGTGTATGGCACGAATCCTCCTCAATTCTACCAAATGCTTGTGTGAATTATGATCTATGAATGATGGTGATGAAGATCAGATCAAGAATTGTGAAAATTGGTAGAGATTTGAGAGAGTTGAATTGATTTTGCAAAAATGGAAAAATTGTATGAAACTTGTGTTTTGGTCAATATGATTCACCAACCATGGCATGAAGCTCTTCATATCAATATATACATGAGTTTAGAAACTCCTAGAACCTTGGAGAAGCTTCCCATGCACAATTTCCCTTGGATTTGGTTTATGTAACTTCATATGTAAGTAACCATGCATAACTTCTAATTCTTGAACCAAACTCAAAATTCTACTTTTGCCAATGTTCTGAAAATGACCTATAATTTCACCTCATTTGGCCAAAGTATGAAAAATCTCATTTTTTAGGTCATTTTTATTCATTAAACCCACCAATTTTGAAACCTTGTGCTATGAATCTTTCCAATCTTTCATGGTCACCTTTCTAGACTCAAAATGTCATTTGAAACAAGTTTGATGTTGTGAAGTTTTCCATTTGAAGCTTCCTTTTATGAGTTTTGGGCATAGGCTTGAAATGACCTGTAATTCTCAGATGACCAAAATACCCTTTGCTTGCCAAGACCATAAGTAGAGTTCCACAAATAATATGAAGGCATACCATACCATTATAGAACGCTAAGACAATGAGGAACAATTCTTATGTTTACCATAAATTCATTTGAAATCTCCTTGAGGGGTAAAAATTGCTTGGAAGTCAAGTCACTTTCACAGACAAAATTTCAGATACCTCAGATGACCTGTAACTTGCAAGGACCATAACTTGAGTTCTATAAATCTCCTTAATGTCTTCCACCACTCAAATTAAAGGTCTTGAGATCCTATACAAGTTTCATGTTGACCAAGGATCCATTTGAAGCTTTAATTTTGACTTAT
The DNA here is from genome assembly GCA_963859935.3 of Lathyrus sativus. Lineage (NCBI taxonomy): Eukaryota > Viridiplantae > Streptophyta > Magnoliopsida > Fabales > Fabaceae > Lathyrus > Lathyrus sativus. Next base: position 275,335,237 of record OZ012739.1, read on the forward strand.
CTTGCTTGGAAATTTGACCTAAATTAGGGGATTTTACACAGAAACCCTAATTTAGAAACTCCTCTTCTCCTTGATTCCTCTTGATTTCTTCTTTACATATCACCATATCCTTCTTTACATGTCAAATGATGAACCCCACATCTCTCCAATAGCCCTTAAAGTCTTTCAATCAATCAATTGACCTAGAGTTGACCTAGAGTTGACCCTAGATGAAACCCTAGTTGACTGTCTTCAACTGCAACTCTTGTGATCACACCAAGGACTTGTCTCCTTCTTCAAATGACTTTCTAAGTCCTCTATGATGTCTCTATACTCCCCATGCTCAGCCCTCAGCTCACAATTTCTTTGTTGATCCTCAGATACCCTCAGATAGGAGATGGATGTACTGCTTGACCCACTGACTTCTCAGCTTTCAAATTCTTTCTGATGACTTGAATGAGATTGAATTAGAATGATAACCTCTTGATAGGCTCCTAGAGATGAGAATAATGCTTGGTCCCCTGTTGGATGATTTGCTATGCTATGCAGATGATTAGTCTATGTACATGACTCTATATGCAAATGCCAATGATATTGAAACATAAACCAAGTGAATAAGGTTGAGCAAATTTTAGGGTGCAACAGTTAGGACTCGCATCTCGTCTGGATTTGTCCACGTCAGGACTCACATTTCATCAGCACGAGAAAATCCTATCATCATAGGAGTAAATTGTCCATGTCAGGACACCGTTTCATCAACACGAAGAAAGATAAATTTGTCCACGTCAGGACTCGCGCATCTCGTCAACACGAGGAACTATAAACTTGTCCACGTCAGGACGCACATTTCGCCAATACGAAGAAAGATATCTGCTGGGGATAAATGGTCCACATCAAGACACCATTTCGTCAACACGAAGAGTAATCAATTTGTCCACGTCAGGACTTCACATTCCGTCAACACGGAGAAATCAAATTTGTCCACGTTAGGACCAGCACATCTCGAGGAAATAAATCTATCCACGTCAGGACTCCCACTTCTTCGATCCGCTAAGGAAATAAAATCTGTCCACGATAGGACTACACTTCACCAACACGAAGAAATTAAATTTGTCCATGTTAGGACTCATATCTCGTCAACACGAGGAAAGATATATGTCCACGTTAGGACTACACTTCTCCAACACGAAAAAATAAATCCGTCCATGTTAGGACTACACTTCGCCACCACGAAGAAATCCCGTCAATACAAGAATAAATTGTCCACGTCAGGACTCATATCTCGTCACCGCGAGGGACTCCTATCAACATAGGCAATAAAATTTTGCGAATTCTGGGGGAATACTTCTGTCAATCAGTAGGAAACTACATCTGTTTATCCATACGGGAAGATACTTTGAATACAGTTTCTCTGCTTATTTCTGCAGTAGCTAACTCCATTGGTCCCAATCCACGAACCTTTTAGTGCTGACGTGACAGCGACTTTGAGGAGGACTCCACTGGGGATATTTGGAACCCAAACTGCCAGACGCCTGCTCCGATAACCGGCGGCAGCTTCTGAAGTTCTGATTCATGAAACCCTTTGATGCTAACGGAACAGAAAATTTGAAGAAGATAATCCTCTGGCCGGATAAGAGAAACTTCAACAAGCAACTCTAGCGGGGAAACAAGAGAAATTTAAACAAATAACTCTGCTCGGGGACGGAGAGAAGCTTAACCAAGTAACTCTATGGGGAAAATAGTAAGATGAATCGTATCATCGCACGTCTCACAGCGAGACCTCGAATACCTGGTAATAGATCTAAGCTAGAACTCCATACTCCTGCTGAGAAAACACACCTGACAGCAAAAGGCTAACCAACCTGATTTATGTTCCAAAATGCGTATGTTTGAAAATGGCGTAATGCTCTGTACGGCACAGAAATGCTACGGGTTTGAGTAGATGCAAATATGACGATACATGCAAATGCAAATGCAGGCTCAAGCCGCCGGGGCCACTCTGATAATGATGCCTCAACGACATGAATGCTGAGGGTAAAACCAACTCCGCTGGGGAGAACAAGTATCATAAGGTATTCAGGAAAATAAACGCCAGAAATACAACCAACTCTGCCGGGGAGAGATTAAACATCAATTTCCACTTGGAGGAAAGAACAAACACCCTGCTGGTGAACAAACTTAGCTGGGGAAGAAGCGACACTTCTGGGCAAAGCACCCTGTCTGGGCACAGTTTACACATTCAGAGCTACCACTCTGCTGAGGATCAACATCATGTCACTGGCATGACGACCTGTGGGGATCAAAACCCATCCTTCGCGGATATAAACCTTTTGAACCAACAACTTGGTTAACTATTGCGGGAATCTCCCATGCTGGAGAGTGAACGTGCACATCTTCGATTCGCTGAGGAGCGCAACCTCTGCAGGGGACATTGATTTTGACTTGCTGGGATTAATCCTATGGACGACTTTCCATGAGGACACTCTTCTGGGGAAAACAATTCCCTCCTTCGGGAAGGGATAAATGGTATTTCCACTCTCTGGGGATAAGCTGCGACTAGCTGAGGAATGACATCAACTGGAGTCAGGTCTTACATCAAGCGACCTTGGTTGGGGAATACAATTCCTGACCGTTTGCCCCAAAGGTAAGAACTCTGCAAAACACAAACGAGACAAAACAGACCTATACAACAGAATCTATCCGGGTTAGCATCTGTGACATTACTTCAGTCAATTCGAAGTTTTAGCAACTATTGGCAAGGGCCAACAAGATTATGTAAGTGCAAGTTTATCAAAACATCGGCGTCTTTCACAAACAAAACAGTAAAGAACAAACATCAAATACTGAATAACACGTGTTATTGATAACGGGCCTCTGAATAGGCAAAGTTTTGTACATTAGATGCAACTCTTGAAAAGAGGAAGTTACGCACAAACGCACATAAATATATGCACCAGAAGCATAAAGAAAATACAAAACAATATTTGTATCCATGTTGGCAACGTGGCACAGACGAACACCATGAGTTGATCCTCCTATGACTCGCCTGACTCCGCGCTTTCCCGGTACTCGATCTTCGGAAGAGATTGTTTTTGGATAGACGGCCCCCAGGTACTCCCAAACCACTAAGCAATGCCGTATCAAATCCGGACCGCAGTCATTTGCTTTTTCAATCCCTAACTTCTGCGTGAACCTCCCTATGCGGGTTTTCAATTCACCAGGATACCCTTTTTTGCCGAAGTCGCCCTTTTCAGGTTTTCGACTTCACGGGTGTACATCTTTTCAATTTTATCCCTAACTTTTGCCCGTACCTTTTATTCATTTTTTATGGTTCGCCGGGATGCCCCATTTTTGCCTAGACTCTCTTTTTACTGTCCAGCGGGTCATTTTCAAGCAAAGTATTTTTTAACTGCGTCCGAATTCACAGGAGACGTAAAGTCTTCGCCATCCATGGTGGATAGTAGCAAGGCTCCTCCAGAGAAGACTTTTCTGACAACGTAGGGACCTTCGTAATTGGGATTCCACTTGCCCCTGTGATCTGTGTGTGGTGGGAGAATCTTTTTCAAAACAAGATGGCCCGCCTAAAAGCTTCGAGGGCACACCTTCTTGTCGTAAGCTTTCTTCATCCGGCTCTGGTATAACCGATCGTATGCAAGAGAAGTTAGTCTCTTCTCATCCATTAAGATGAGATGATTCAGTCTATCTTTAACCCATTCTACCTCGTCGAGTTGGACATCACGCAAAACCCTCAAGGAAGGAATCTCGACCTCCAACGGTAACACTGCCTCCATTTTGTATACCAATGAGAATGGGGTTGCCCCGGTTGATATGCGTACCATCGTACGATAACCGTGCAAAGCGAAAGGTAGCATCTCGTGCCAGTCCTTATACGTCACAACCATCTTCTGAACAATCTTCTTTATGTTCTTATTGGCCGCTTCGACAGCGCCATTCATCTTGGGCCGGTAAGGAGAAGAGTTGTGATGCTCAATCTTAAAATTCTGACACAGCTCTTTCATCATTTTGTTATTCAAATTTGAACTGTTGTCGGTGATAATCCACTCAGGGATTCCATATCTGCAAATAATATCTCGTTTGATAAATCTGGATACCACTTGTTTGGTCACATTGGCAGTTGAGGCTGCTTCCACCCATTTGTTGAAGTAATCGATTGCCACCAAAATGAACCGGTGTCCGTTTGATGCCGTAGGCTCGATCTTGCCAATCATATCAATCCCCCACATCGAGAACGACCACGGTGATGACATCACATTCAAAGGACTCGGAGGCACATGGATTTTGTCCGCATAAATCTGACATTTATGACACCTCTTTGCAAACTTGAAATAGTTTGTTTCCATAGTCAGCCAGTAATAACCTGCCCGCAGCAGTTTTCTCGTCATAACATGCCCACCAGCATGTGTACCAAATGTACCCTCATGTATCTCCTCCATGAGCAACTTCGCCTCTTTCTCGTCTACACAACGTAGCAACACCAAGTCGTGGTTTCTTTTGTATAGAACACCGTCCGGATTCAGATAGAAATTGCCAGCCAATCTCCTGAGAGTCTTCTGATCTCGACTGGATGCCCCAGCCGGATACTCCTTGTTCTTCAGGAAATTATGGATGTCAAAGTAACAGGGTTTACCATCAGGAGCCTCGTCAATGGCAAATATGAATGCAGGCCTGTCGAGCCGAGAGATAACAATCCGGGGAGCCTCATTCCAGAAGTTAACTTTATACATTGAAGACAATGTCGCCAGGGCGTCAGCCATTTGATTTTCTGCTCGCGACACGTGATGCAATTTCACCTTGTCGAAGAAAGGCAACAATCTCCTTGCATAATTCATATAGGGTATCAAATTGGGATGACGCGTCTCCCATTCTCCTTTAATTTGATTCACCACTAGAGCTGAGTCTCCGTATACATCCAGGTTCTTGATTCACAAATCAATGGCTTCTTCCAGACCCATGATGCAAGCCTCATATTCAGCCTCATTATTGGTAACAGGAAAGGTCAATCGGGCAGTAAAAGGGATGTGCGACCCCTGAGGAGTAGTGATAATTGCCCCTATTCCGCTACCATAGGAATTTACAGCTCCGTCAAATATCAACTGACATTTGGAACCCAACTCTGGTCCTTCGTCCGGCAACGGTTCTTCACAATCCTTGATTTTCAGGTACATGATATCCTCGTCAGGAAAATCAAACCTCATCGATTGGTAGTCCTCAATCGGCTGCTCAGCGAGGTACTCTAACAGTACGCTACCTTTAATAGCCTTTTGCGAGACATATTGGATATTGTATTATGTTAACACCATCTGCCATCGGGCAATTCTTCCGGAGAGTGCTTGCTTCTCAAACATATATTTGATTGGATCCATCTTTGAAATTAGCGTGGTTGTATGTTTCAGCATGTATTGCCTCAAACGTTTGGCGGCCCAGGCTAGCGCACTGCACGTCTTCTCGAGCATTGAGTATCTGGACTCACATTCTGTGAACTTCTTACTCAAATAGTAGATCACATGCTCTTTACGTCCGGTCTCGTCGTGTTGACCGAGAACACAACCCATACTTTCCTCAAGAACCGTCAAATACATAATCAAAGGTCTCTCGACCACTAGGGGTATCAAAACATGAGGTTCCTGCCAGTATTCTTTTGTCTTGTCGAACGCCTTTTGACAATTTTTATTCCAGGTCGACACCTGATCCTTTTTCAACAACTTGAATAACGGCTCGTATGTTGCAGTCAGGTGAGATATGAACCGAGCGATGTAGTTCAACCTCCCAAAAAACCCACGCGCTTCTTTTTCTGTTTTAGGCGTCGGCATTTCTTGTATAGCTTTTATCTTTGCAGGGTCAACCTCTATTCCCTTTTCACTCACAATAAACCCTAGCAGCTTACCCGATCTCACCCCAAAGGTGCACTTGTTAGGGTTCAGTCTCAACCTGAACTTCCTAAGTCTTTTGAACAGTTTCAGCAGATTAACCAAATGCTCCTCCTCTGTCTGGGATTTGGCAATCATATCATCAACATAAACTTCGATCTCTTTGTGCATCATGTCATGAAAGAGAGTCGTCATAGCATGTTGATATGTTTCCCCAGCATTCTTCAATCCGAAGGGCATCACTTTGTAGCAAAATGTTCCCCAGGGAGTAATGAAGGTAGTCTTCTCCATGTCTTCTGGTGCCATTTTGATCTGATTATAGCCTGAGAAGCCATCCATGAAGGAGAATACGGAGAACTGAGTAGTGTTATCAACTAGCATATCAATGTGAGGAAGTGGAAAGTCGTCTTTCGGGCTCGCCCTATTCAAATCACGGTAGTCTACACACGTTCGCACTTTACCGTCTTTCTTCGGCACTGGTACTATATTAGCGACCCATGACGGATAAGTTGTAACGGCTAGGAAACCATCATCCCACTGTTTTTGAACTTCCTCTTTGATTTTCACGGCCATGTCTGGTCTGGTTCTTCTGAGTTTCTGCTTAACAGGTGGACATTCCTCTCGCAGCAGCAGACGGTGCACAACCATGTTTGTATCCAACCCAAGCATATCCTCGTACGACCGAGAAAATATATCACTATACTCTCGCAGTATCTCAATCAGCCTTTGCCTGATGTCGCTCTGCAGCACAGCCCCTATACGGATATTTCTCACAACTTCTTCCGACCCCAAGTTGATAATCTCAATTTCCTCCTGATGAGGCAGAAGGATTCTCTCTTCCTGTTTCAACAAACGAGTCAGCTCCTCTGGCAAGTCGCTATCCTCAACAATCTCTTCCTCTGCTTGGAATACCGGGCGCTCGAAGTCGAAACGAGTCATCGGCGGTTCGTAGAAGGTGTCATCTAAAATATTAGTCCTGCAAAGGAAATGGTTAAACCCTTCAACACGCAAACCAAGCAAATAACCACGTTGCCATTTATTGTTAAAGTAAAAACAAGAAGAACAGGGATCACAATATTTGTATATGAAAAACGCCTTTATTTCACGATTAAAACAGTGCAATACACATAATCAAGTAGCCCTAAGGTAAAATCACTATGCCCCGGGTAGGACATAGGATTATTCAACAATTGACAAAACAAATCATTACTGCTTAAGAGTCACTGGGACAGTTTCCCGGATGGACCAGTTGCAGAGACTTTGTCCTGGCACGCTTGGCTTGATCCACGCGTCCATATCACAGTCACTATCTCCGTCTTCAGCATCAGAAATATCATTGATCGTCTCAAAGCACACCCCGCTTGGCGTAATCGTTATCGGTCCTTTGAACCTGGGCGCTCCTGAAGATGACGCTGATGACGTTGGTCAATACCCTAGCCCAAACTTCTCATTCTTCACGGGAATCTCCAAAACCTGCCCCCAACCTTTAGTCTCACCAGTCTGCACTAAAGCCTGAGCTTCCTTGTAGGATGACACTGCCACCTTTGGCATTTTGCCGGAACCCTGAGCTTTGTTTTTATTCCGCAACCCTTCGAAGGCTTGACAAGGCGTCTCGTGTATTTCTCCGTCGGCCTCAACATATCTGAACGATGACAGGTGACTGACCAAAATGTCCTCCTCCCCGGAAACGGTAACAACACTATCACCCACCATGTACTTCAACTTCTGATGCAATATGGACGTTACAGCCCCGGCAGTGTGGATCCATGGGCGCCCAAGAAGGCAGCTATAAGCTGGATGGATATCCATGATGTAGAATTCGGTATCAAAAATTTCTGGCCCCACCTGAAGCGGTAATGTTATTGACCCAAACACTAATCTTTTCGTCCCGTCAAACTCCCTCACAACCAAATCGCTGGGCGTGCAAATAATTCCCCGTATGTCCAATTTCATCATGTCTTTCTTTGGCAAATACGTTCAACGATGATCCAGTATCCACCAATACATGCGATATTACGGTGCCCCGGCATTCCACCGATATATGCAAAGCCATGTTGTGCTCTCGACCTTTGGGTGTTAGATCAAAATCTGTGAAACCCAGGCTATGTCCAGCGTTGACATGCGCCATTACCCCCTTTAACTGATTTACAGAAACTTCTTGAGGCACAAACGACGTATCTAGAATCTTCAGCAAGGCGTTCCGGTGGGCCTCGGAACATAACAACAACGACAAGATAGAAATCTTCGACGGCGTCTGCTGTAGGTGTTCAACAATTTTGTAGTCGCTTTTCCGAATCAGTCTCATGAACTCCTCTACGTCCTTGAGTAGGTCCGCTTTCATTTACCTTGGCTTTGCCTTTGGCCAATCTCTCTGCTTCTATTTCAGGTGAGGTAAAGATCCTTCCGCTACGGGTCATGCCCCCCGTTCCAACGAAATTATCAACAGCCCCAGCTGGCTGGTGATTCACCGCAATATTTTCAACGTTGCAATACGCTTCTAATCCGTATGTCCACGGGACAACTTTCGTACTCTCAAAGGGAACCGGCCCTGCTTTGGTAATCGTAATAGTTGGCCGCTGGGCGGGCGCCGTTATTATTATAGTCTTCCTCAGGATCGTCACCATTGCAATATCATTCTGCTTATCACAAAATGCCTCCACAGGCTTCTCAACCGCAGTTCGATCAAATTGCAAGGTCCCTTCGTCGATCATGGCCTGAATGCCCCGCTTCAAATCGGTACAACCCTCAGGCTGGGTCCAACACTCTAAACAGTATTAATCACAACCAGGGAATACTCCCCCTCTGAGCAACCTGCTTTTTACCCCCACTCAATGGTTTCTTCAGTTCGTTAACATCCATCACCAAGTTCAAATTTTCTTCTGTCAAGATGGCATTTTCCCCATGATTAGGCATGGGCTGTTTGTACAATATTGGGCCCCACCTGGCCAAAGTTGATAGCTTTACTGTCTAACAAGTCTTGAACTTTATGTTTGAAAGCATGACAAGATTCTACATCATGTCCGGGCGCCCCGGAATGGAATTCGCAGTGCTTACTAGCGTCGTACCCATAAGGAAGTGTCGGTCCTGTTGGCGGCTCCAATGTTCTTTTCTCAACCAAATTCAAACCTGGAAGTGTCTGAAGAAGCTCTGCATATGTCGACGGAGGCTTATCGAATACCCTCTTCGGCTTTGCATTCTGAAACCTTCTTTGACCCTGATTCTGCCTTTGTTGCTGCTGTGGTTGTTGCTGCTGCTGTTGCTGTTGAGGAATTGGAATAGTAACACTGGCTATTTGTTGAGGTTGACTGTACTGATTTCTGCCTCTGCCCCGGCCTCTGCCACCAAATACAGCGCTTGTATCACCCTGTCGTCTTCCGCCGAACGCTTTTCTCGCACCCCCAGCTGAAGTGGATTCGCCTGCCTGAATCTTTCCAATTTAAATCCATTTTCGATCCTTTCTCCCATAAGGATCATGTCGGAGAAGCTACCCATCGAAACATTGAGCAACTTGTCATAGTACATTCCTGTAAATGTCCCCACAAACATGTCATTCATCTCCCTTTCAACCAAAGGAGGGTGCACCCGAGCTGCCATATCGCGCCACCGCTGCGCGTACTCTTTGAAACTTTCACCGCATTTCTGCGACAGACTCTGCAACTGAACTTTGTTAGGCGCCAAATCACTGTTATATTTGTAATGCATAACGAAAGCATCAGCCAACTGCTTCCAACTTCTAATCTGAGTGGGCTCCAGCCCCATGTACCATTCCAACGATGGTCCCGATAAGCTATCCTGAAAGAAATGCATGAGCATCCTTTCATCATTGGAATATGCAGACATCCTTCTATAATAAGAACGTACATGGACCTTTGGGTAAGTATCCCCTTTGTATTTGTCGAATGTTGGAGCCTTGAATTTTAATGGCACCCTCAGCCCTGGTACCAACCCCATAGTAGTCATATCTAACCCAGCGGAGTTCTGATTAACCACACCTTTCATCTGCTCTTCTAGCATTCTGATCCTATGAACAGGGTCAATGGGCCCCTCAGGTCCCATACCTCTTCCCGAAAAAGCGTCGTCCTGGTGATCCACATTCCAGTCATTGTCGTACCCATCGTAACCCATGTTACGGCCAAATCCTTGCTGATTGAACGCAGGACCCTGTCCTCGGTTGCCGAACCCTAGATTGGCCCCAGCAGGTCCAAAACCGTTGTGGAAGGGAAATGCCCCAGCACCGTTGTTATTCACATTACCGAATCCGCCATTACCGTATCCATACCCCTGATTGTTGCCGTAACCGTCATTACCAACGCCTTGATTGTTGAACCCGAAGTTCCCGTCCTGAATGACATTGCCATACCCATTGTTTACAAAGTCAGCCTTGTCACCGAATTCCTGATTGGCATCACCAGTGTTACCATTGTTGTTAACAACATGCCCATCACCACCATTTCCAGTATTGCCATTACCAGCGCCAGCACCTGCACCAGTACCAGTGTTTCCGTTGACAGTCACAACAGGTGGAGTAACAACTGCCGGTATCTCATCCTCCCGACGAGGAGTTTCAACAGAATTGTGGTCAGTATTGCCATTTCCGTTTGTCCGCGTCAGCAGCAGCTGCACCAAGGTCTGAAGATTCTCTTGGCCCTTGGCCATACTCTCCACAGCTTGCATGAACAAAGTCAGCTTCTCACGAATTTCCTGCATCTCAACTTGAACTTGATCCATATTCTTCTTGCAGTTGTTTCGGGTTGAATAGCGGTGGACTCTTTGTTCATCAATCCTGAAAAACCTGTGAGATGCAGGAAATAAGACACAGATTCAACAAGTAACTAGTGTCCCTACCGCGAAAATAATGTGCCGGCAAAACAGAAGAGTCTCCATCTTTCGTTATTTATCCCTCAGAACGGGAAAGGAAACGATCTGAAAAACCTGACGAAAAGGTATAAGACAAAGTCATCGCAACCATTGTCTGGGTTCGGGAGTCGGTTACGCAAGGGGAAGGTATTAACACCCCTCACGTCCATCATACTCGATGGGATCCACGCTTGTTGTGTTTATCTGACGGGTTGGTTTTATCTATCTACCTATCGAGGCTGGTCTGAAAAGAAAAGAAAATGACTTGGCAAAGCGCCGCGCTTTATGCCTACGTATTCTCATCAGAGAATGAGAAATCAGAGTCAACGTAGTTCGACTAACTACGGGTTATGGGGAAGGTGGCTCGCCAATACATCAGTATTGTGCCTACGTACTCTCAACAGGTATGAGAGATCAGAGCTTACGTAGTTCGGGTTAATACAGATTACGGGAATTCAGATTCATCTGTTTTTTCGAGTAGGGTTAACAAACAGTTCCAGCTGTTTGGCGTACTCCGCTCGACCCTGGGAGACTCAGGCGTTACCGTTTGCGGTAGAACTGGGAGTTAACGACACTCTTTTCTTCAGAAAAGATTCCTTGGAATTATTGGCCCACGGGGCAAAAAGGTTTGAAGTTGGTTTTCTGTCTTTTACGAAAGAACTGTTTTTTATGGATGTTTGCGACCAATATCGCACTAGAGACTATGACCTGAGAGCGAATGCGTCGTATGTCACCCAAAGGGTGCCATACTAAACATCCATACTGTTGAAAAGAAACTCTCCAACAATCTTTTCTCAGATAGCTTAAGGCTCATAACGCACGACGTCAGTTAACGTTTATTATTGTAGTTTAATTTGTTTTGAGATGAGAAGAAAACATGCTCAACTAAAGGGGGAGACTATCAAGTCCTAATGTTGTCATGCCAAGGATTCATCCTATAGTCGAGGTTTGAAACAGGTAACTCCTAGAAGTTATCATGCATAGGTTTCAACCTAAAGTTCTAATCATCACTTCCCTATCAAAGGAAGTGAGATTCCTAATGGATCATGTCAATGATAAACAGAAACAGATAAAGCATCAGCTTAAACAGTAAACAGTAAACGACTGTAAAATGCATGCAATGCAAGTGAGGGAGGAAATGTGTGTGGGGCATCAGCCTCCACAAGCTCGTCTCGACCTCAAGGCAGATATGAATAACTGTAATCGTACAGAGGCAATAACATGCTATCAAGCAAACACAATAACTGCAATCATACAGAGGCAATAACATGCTATCAAGCAAACACAATACCACATAGGCAAGGGAGCTGGGCTCTACCGAATACCCGCAAGCAAAGCCATACAGTAAAGATACAAGCAGAGGGAGCAACTCAGCCTCTAGTGCAATCATGCTCCTAGATTAAAACAATCTAAATATGAACTTATTCTAATGCATCAAGCAAATCACACAAGTCACATCAATACAGTTGCACAGAAAGCAAACAGACAGAAAAGGAAGCAAATCAACCACTCCACAGCTTCACAGCAAAGCTCCTCTGACATCAGTTCAGTCTTCAATCTATAACTGTTCTTCAAGGCTCTCATCTTCAATAGCAAGTGTCAACTTGCTTCTTCAAGCTTTCAACACCTCACCCACAAGTATCAACTTGTTCTTCACCTTCTTCAAGCTTCAACTCCTAAAACAGATTCCACCTTCAGGCTTCACTCCCAATAGCAAGTATCAACTTGTTCCTTCAGGCTCTCAATGCATCAAACACACAAGTATCAACTTGTTCTCCAACTTCAAGCTTCAGCTCTTCATTTGATCTCCACTGGGTTCCCTTCACAAGTGTCAACTTGCTCTTCCTGATCTTCAAGCTTCAGCTTCAATGGCAGTTTTCAAACACATGGAAGTAGCAACTTCTAACATCTTCAACCTTCTAGCAAGGAGCTCCATCCTCTAGCAAGGGAGAAAGATTCATCTAACAAGAGCAAGGTTTGGATAATAGGCAGCAGAGTGAAGACCAAAGGTCACCACTAAGCATTCTATCATCAGAGAAAGGAACCCTCAAAGGTTCTACCAACTTGTGAAGAGCCACACATCCTACCAAAGGAGGGATGGGGCTTTTACAAGGGGACCTTACATCATAGGGAAGAATGGAAGTTATCAACACCTTCCATGTTTATGAAAGAAGAGAATCTATCTAGAAGCTCTGCCTGCAAACACTAATCTTAACACCTAATCAACACTACACCAAAAGGAGGGAAGATCTCACATCCAAGCTTCTTCAAGCATTCCATGGTAGCCCAAGCTTGTCTTCAACACCATCCAAGAGCAAGAGAGGCAAAACCCTGATCTAAGGGAACTAAAGAAATCAATCTAATTGAATTAGCAAGTTAGGATCACCTAAAACCTAGTACTACAGTTAGTCCTAACTAAAATACTAAAATCAATTGTAAAATCCTACAAAAATAACTATGGGACCCTAATTCAATCATGAATCTACCATATAAAATCCAGAGGTTAAATCATCCACAAAGTCCTAGAAATAAATCCTACATCACAAGGTACTAGGCTTAAACCCTAAAACTAGAGCACCTAAAGTTTCAACTTGAAACTACCCCCTAACTTCATCACAAAAATGTGAGAAACATCTAAGGGGAACATGCGTATCTATGCTAGCTACACACAAAAAATCAAGGCAAGAATCATCACCAAATACTCAAACAAAATTCAACAAAACAAGGTATCAACCATGGCCATTTTAATATCAATTAATATTCAAAAAATGCAAATAAAATCACAAATGCATGAATTCCTAATATTTTTAATCTATAAAATTCTAGATTCAATCATGAATCAAGGGAAAAAAGTTTGGAATTAATTGAATTAATCTCCTATTTTTTATGAATTAATCTCTAAGTCACATAAATGAAGAAATATAAAAGAAAATAAATGAAATTAATAAAAATGTGTGGCAAATAGCAACCCAATACAGTTCATTTCAAGAATTGGGCCCAGGGGGGTATGAATATCACTCTGAGTGCTAAGCCCAAAACCATCCAAATAATGAAATGGTGCGTTTCATTTGAAATTCTCTCTTCAGATTTGAGAAGCAATCCTGGCCCTGCAACACACGCTTGAGTCAAAGGTCCAACCTTAATCTGAGGGTCCTTGCTCATCGTCCCCAATTTGAACCTGCAAAGGAGGAGTTTTCAGACGGTGGCCTGAACAGTGGCGCCACCGTCTTCTCCGGTGAGCCAACCTCCACAGGTCATCAAAAATCACAAAACCAATCACTATCCCACTCCAAATTTGATGTTGATCACGAATCCAACCTCAGAATTTCCTAATTCCTTCTACATTTCCAAACCCGATAGCATTCTCAGAATTCCTCCCAATCTTGATTTTCACCATTCTTTAAATTAAAGGTCTCGAGTTAATCCTCACTCTTCACTGATCAATTTCCACTATCCCATTGTGATTAATCCTTCAAGAATCATGAGATATCATCCTCAACAGAAAATGGTCACATGCCTAATTTGTCTCTAATTCACCAATTTATGATCCTAAATCCAACTACAGGTTGCAAGGATCCTAACCACATGTGAATTGCTAAGTTTCTCCTCCTAAATCATGCATAAGGATGAAAGATACAAACCTGGTTTCAGAGAGGTAACAGAGGTGGTTTTTGCTCACTTCAAATGCCAAGATGATGCAGACACGTTCCAAATTTACTCCCAAAGCCTTTGCACACCTTGATTTGGCTTGATTCTCCCTTGAATTGAAAACCCGATTTCAACTTGAACCTTCAAAATTTCAATGGCTCCTTCTCTTATCAGCTTCAATTCCTTCCAAAAAAATGGCTGAGTTCACTCAATGACTTATATAGAAGTGATTGGGATTGTCTAGAAACTTCTGGATCCATCCAAATGAGATTTTGGATTTTCAAAATCTCTTCAAAATCTCATCCATGGCAATCACTATTCTGACTCCTTCTTGGCATGGCTATGTGTGTAATCAAGTTCTCATGAGATATTGAATGAGTTTAGAGTGTTATTTTCCTTGTTTGCAAGCCAAAGGTATGAATTTGATTATGTTGCTTCATCATGAAGAAATGAAATGGAATGTTATTCAAATGACCTCAAATCAAAATTCTAACATTGCCATTGTTTATAAAATCATTTTTCAATCAATTTGACCTATAATTTTGTTTCATTTGGTCACAAAATGAATTATTTGAATTTTTGGCCATTAAATCCTTTTAATTCTTTGTTTTTTCAAAATTTCTTGAACCAAGTCTCTCCTTGAGCCATTTCAATACCTCCTTGATGCATGGTCAAGGTTAAAACCCCATTTTGAGCAACTTTCTAGTTGAACAAAACTTCATTTGAGACCTCTAAGTTGGTGAAAATGGCCTATGATCACAAATGACCTATAATCACCAAATGTCCAAAATACCCTTGACTTGTCAAAGCCATAACTTGGGTTCTACAAATCCTATCAAGGACTTCTAGTACTCTATAGAAAGCTAAGAGGATAAGGAACAACATTCATGTTGTCCAAAAGTTCATAGGAATCATCCTTCTTGGGCAAACGTTTCATGCAAGTTGGGTAACTTTCAAGCCCCAAATTCACATACCTCAGATGACTTGTAACTTTCAAAGCCATAACTTGAGTTCTACAAATCCTATAAAGGACTTAAAGCTAAGATCATTCTCCACAAAAATCATGTTGGGGGCAAGATAAGATGACAATCACATCTTGAGCTGAATTGCCTTAAAGATAGGGGTCAAACTAGGGGATTTTACACTGTCAAGCCTTAGAAACCCTAGCCTGAAACTTCTCAAACTCCTCAATCATGACGAGTTAACCTTGGAATCATCCTTATAACATCTTAATTCATCAATACATGATCACATGGCTCTTGGATTAGGTCTCAACCTTCTTCAAATCATCAGTTGACTTAGGGTTGACCCAGTCAAACCCTAGTTGCACCACTCATGGCTGAGCCTTCTTAATCTTGCATAATGACCTGTTTAGGCCTCAAAGTGATCTTCAACACTTCTCATGAGCTCTCTCAAGACCTCAAGTCCATCTTCATGGCCTCAGAATCATCTGATGGCTTCCCACAACTTTCAAGTTAGGAGACATACCCTCTTGGTTTCAACCACTCTTTCTGAGGATCTTTTAATTTCTCTGACAAAGATATCAACCCTTGAACACTTGAATAACCTTCTTAGCTAGCTTCATAGCCTTGTGTAGCCCTTGATTGGTAACCATACCTCTGGATCCCCTGCATACATGTCAATGAAATGCAAATGATAATGCTAATGTGAATGAAATGAAACATAAACTAGGTAAAGAAATGTTGGGCAAATTTTGGGGTGCAACAGCTGCCCCTATTCAAACGGCTTGGACTTGACTGGGTGAGAAACGAACGGTTCTCAAATAATTGAGGTAAAAGACGGTTGAATACCAACAAACCCAGAAATTTTCCAACTGCACAAGTACACGGTACTCTGATGGGGAGTTGGTCACACGGTACTCTGATGGGGAGTTGGTCACATGGTAACCGGTGAAGGGTCTAATCTCCGTCAGGATAATTATCTGATTTTGCTATAGATCTTCATCCTCAAGTCATCAAGGGGTCACCGATTACACGGTAACTGGTGAAGGGCTACTCTCAAATCTCCGTCGGGATGATTATCAGATTTTGCTGCAGCTTCTTCCTCAAGTCATCAAGGGATCACTGGTCACTCGGTAACCGGCGATACATAGCTGATATTGCCGTCAGGCATTCTGCAGCAGAAGGATTCCTCGGGACTCATTAGGTCATTAGGAACTTTTCAACAATTAAGTTAATCATGCCGTCTGGCATTCAAAGGAATTTCCGGGCGTCAGCCGGACTTCATCAGTAAGTCGGAAATAGAATTTTTGGTCAATCATGAACCAAATAAGGATATACAATCCTTTTGCCATCAGGCCCTCCGCATCAGCTGAGAGGACTGCTTCGGCATCGCAGCTGGACTTCATCATTAAGCCAGGAGATTCGGCACTACTGCCGGACTTCAATCATCAAGTCTTCAAGGGAAACTTCAGCTTCTCTGCTCAACAACCTGCTGGGGATGACACATCTCCGCTGGGGATTTTGGATAACTATCAAGTAACTATGTTTCGGGTGATTCAGAAATCATTCTGGACAAATAAACTCTGATGAGGGAATCAAGAATCATCTTGAACAATCAACTCCGCTGGAGACTTCAAGAATCATCCTGAACCAATAACTTTGCTAGAGATTTCAGGAATCATCCTGAGCAAACACTCTACCGGGGACTCTAAGCATCACCTTGAGCAGCCCTTTCTGGCGACTTCACTGGGGTTTTTGAGAATCATCTTAAGCAATCACCTTCGCTGGGGAATTCAAGAATCATCTTGGGCCAAACGACTTGGCTGGGGAACTCCTGCAAAACAAGAACGATAATGACCTAGCTCATGCTTCAAATGCATATGTTTGGCAATGGCGTAATGCTCCACACGGTGGAAATGCTACGCGTATTTAGGGAGAATGTTATGCAATCATGCAAAATGCTATGACCCCATCAGCAAAATAAATGCTGAAGGGAGAATCCTCCAGTCGAGGAGAAAGAACCACTCTGGTGGAGGAAGGAATCATCCCGCCGAGGAGAAGAAGTCACACCAATCTCAATTGGACTTCGCCTGGGGCAACGAACTTCATTCGACTGCTGCAGGGGAACAAAGTTCTACAAGAACCTGAACCCGCTCAACCAGGTATTGAAACCGCAAACTGCTGAGGAAAACGATGTCAATCGCAGAAATAAACTGTGCGGTCTTTGCAGCAAAACCTTCCTGGAGATAACGACTCCGGTGAGGCAATACAGAATCAGCTGTTCAACAATCTACTGGGGAAAACCAATCATGGCCTGAACAGCTTCCAAGGACTCCGCTCTTGTGGGGAACTGCAGACTGGGCTGGGGCAGAAAGAATCATCCTATTTGCTGAGGAGAGTACGACTCTATGGGGAATTTCAATTCCGCTGGAGACTTCAGTCTTGAACTATCGAAAGCTGCACACTTGCGAATAGTCTTCTACGAGAAACTGCCCACTGACCCAGTGCTGGGGAATGAATATACACTTCTGCGTATAACTCAGCTGGGGAAACAACGATCCTTCAGGATACATCTGATTGGGGGGAAGAGAATCTTCTCTGCTTGGGGACGCATACGGCGTACTGTCTGGAATAGGCCCTACCTGTAACAGCACAAACAAACAGACAAGATACCCTCTTCAAAGGGGCCTATCAAGGTTATCATCATGCGACAATGTTCAAGTAATTCAATGTTTCAACAATTAGTGGCCTAGGCCAGTAAGTTTATGTATGCGCATTTTGTCAAAAACATCGGCGTTCTTTTTCGCAAACAAATAAGTAAATGCTAAACAAGCAAACAGAATTGTTGAATAGTATACATTTCATTGATACGAACCCCTGAATGGGCAAAAATGTTTTATAACAAATGCAAGCTCCTGGAATGAGGCAGCTGCGCAGATATAAAAACATAAATATACATCAGTATATGCACAAATGTCGGCAAGGAGGCGTAGACGAACACCATGAGTTGATCCCTCTATGACCCACTCGACTTTGATACTTCTCCGACGCTTCAGCTTCAGAAGAGATTGATTCAGATAAACGGCCCTCAGGTCTTCCAAACCACCGAACAAATACAGTCCACACGCGGAACGCAGTCATTTGCTTTTTCAAATCCCTAACTTTTTCCTGAATCGCCCTTTAGGCTTTTCGATTCACCGGGATACCCTTTTTTGCCAAAGTCGCCCTTCCAGGTTTTCGACCTTGCGGATGTACGTTCTTTTCTTTTATGTCCCTAATTTTTGCCCGAACCTTTTTTCCTTTTTTATGGTTCGCCGGGATGCCCCATTTTTGCCTGGATATTCTTTTTCTTTCCAGCGGGTCATTTTTTAAGCAAAGTATTTTTTAACTGCGTCCGCGTTCACCAGGGATGCAAAATCTTCGCCGTCCATCGTGGATAACAACAAGGTTCCTCCCGAGAAGACCTTGCTGACGACGTACGAACCTTCGTAATTGGGAGTCCACTTGCCCCGGTGATCGGAGTGTGGAGGAAGAATCTTCTTCAGGACGAGATCACCCGTCTGAAAGCTTCTAGGACGCACCTTCTTATCATAAGCTTTCTTCATTCGGCTCTGGTACAGACGACCATATGCAATCGATGCTAATCTCTTCTCGTCCATCAGGCTGAGTTGGTTCAGTCGGTTTTTAATCCATTCTGCCTCATCGAGTTTCACGTCAACCAAAACTCGTAAAGAAGGAATCTCAACTTCTAACGGTAGGACAGCTTCCATACCGTACACCAGTGAAAAAGGAGTTGCCCCGGTCGATGTATGCACCGTTGTACAATAACCATGCAGTGCAAAGGGCAACATCTCGTGCCAATCCTTGTAGGTCACAACCATCTTTTGCACAATCTTCTAAATGTTCTTATTGGCCGCTTCAACGGCGCCATTCATCTTCGGCCGGTAAGGAGATGAGTTGTGGTGTTCAATCTTGAAACTCTAGCACAGCTCCTTCATCATCTTGTTATTCAGATTCGAACCATTATCAGTAATGATCTGCTCGGGAATTCCATAACGACAGATGATGTCCCTCTTTATGAACCTAGCCACCACCTGCTTGGTCACGTTAGCATACGAGGCTGCCTCCACCCACTTGGTGAAGTAGTCGATAGCTACTAAAATGAAGCGATGATCGTTAGATGCAGTGGGCTCGATCTTGCCTATCATGTCGATGCCCCACATAGAGAACGGCCACGGGGAGGACATGACATTTAACGGGCACGGCGGTACATGAATCTTATCGGCATAAATCTGGCATTTATGACATCTCTTCGGGAATTTGAAGCAATCCGATTCCATCGTCATCCAGTAGTATCCTGCTCTCAGGATCTTTCTTGTCATAGCATTCCCGCCGGCGTGCGTACCAAATGTTCCTTCATGGACTTCTTCCATGAGCATACTCGCTTCTTTCTCATCTACACATCTGAGTAGCACGAGATCGTGGTTTCTCTTGTACAAAACTCCATCAGGATTGAGATAAAAATTTCCAAACAGCCTCCTCAGAGTCTTCTTATCCTGGGTTGACGCTCCCGCGGGATACTCCTTAGTCATAAGGAAGGTCTGGATGTCATGGAACCATGGCTTGCCGTCGGAGGCTTCCTCGATCGCAATGACGAACGCAGGTCTATCAAGACGAGAAAGGATAATTCTTGGAGCTTCATTCCAAAAATTGACTTTATACATCGAAGCCAACGTGGCTAAGGCATCAGCCATTTGATTCTCGGCCCTGGGCACATGATGGAGTTCCACTCGGTCAAAGAACGGAAGCAGCCTTCTGGCATAGTTCATATACGGCACCAAATTTGATTGACGAGTCTCCCACTCCCCTTTGATCTGGTTGATCACAAGTTCCAAGTCACCATATACATCTAGGTTCTTGATTCTCAAATCAATCGCTTCTTCCAGACCCATGATGCATGCTTCATACTCTGTTTCGTTATTGGTGACCGGAAACGTCAATCTCGCAGTAAACGGGATGTGGGATCCGTGAGGACTCGTGATGATCGCCCCAATGCCACTTCCGTAAGAATTAACCGCCCTGTCAAATATCAATTTCCACTGGGACTTCCTGTCTGGATCCTTGTCGGGCAACGGTTCATCATAATCCTTCACCTTGAGAAACATGATGTCCTCATCAGGGAACTCAAATTTCATCGGCTGGTAATCTTCGATCGGCTGTTCGACGAGGTACTCAGACAATACGCTTCCCTTGATGGCCTTCTGGGAAACATACTAAATGTCATATTCCGTCAACACCATTTGCCATCTGGCAATCCTGCCCGAAAGCGCTTGTTTCTCGAAGACGTACTTGATCGGATCCATCTTCGAAATTAACATGGTTGTGTGATTGAGCATGTACTGTCGTAAACGTTTGGCAGCCCAGGCTAGCGCACAACACGTCTTCTCCAGCATCGATTAATGAGATTCACATTCTGTGAACTTCTTACTCAAATAGTAAATGGCATGCTCCTTTCTGCCTGTCTCGTCGTGCTGACCGAGAACACACCCCATACTATTCTCAAGAACGGTCAAGTACATGATTAAGGGTCTTCCGGCCACTGGGGTTATCAAGATCGGAGGTTCCTGCAGATACTGTTTTATCTTATCAAATGCCTTCTGGCAATCCTCATTCCAGATAATCGCCTGATCTTTCTTTAGCAGTCTGAACATCAGTTCACACGTGGCCGTGAGCTGAGAAATAAACCTTGCAATGTAGTTTATTCTGCCCAAGAAACCATGAAATTCTTTTTTTGTTCTTGGCGCTGGCATTTCTTGTATTGCTTTTATCTTCGCAGGATCAACCTCAATGCCTCTTTCACTCACGATAAACCCCAGTAATTTTCCAGACCGTACTCCGAAAGTACACTTGTTAGGATTCAGCCTCAACCTGAATTTCCTAAGCCTCTCAAAAAGCTTCAGCAAATTGACAAGATGTCCCTCCTCCGTTAGGGACTTCGCAATCATGTCATCAACATAGACTTCAATCTCATGATGAATCATGTCATGAAACAAAATAATCATTGCTCGTTGGTAAGTGGCCCCTGCGTTCTTCAGATCGAAAGGCATTACCTTGTAGCAAAATGTTCCCCGAGGAGTGATAAACGTAGTTTTCTCCATGTCTTCCGGCGCCATCTTAATCTGATTGTAGCTGGAGAAGCCATCCATGAATGAAAACACAGAGAACTGAGTTGTATTGTCGACCAACACATCGATATGAGGGAGCGGGAAATCATCTTTAGGGCTCGCCCTATTCAAATCCCGATAATCGACGCACATTCGCACTTTACCGTCCTTCTTCAGTACAGGCACTATGTTGGCGACCCACGGAGGGTAAGTGGTGACCGCTAAGAAGCCAGCATCAAGCTACTTTTGTACTTCTTCTTTGATCTTAACGGCCATATCTGGTCGCGTCCTCCTAAGCTTCTGCTTAACGGGAAGACAATCTTCTCGCAGCGGCAAGTGATGGACCACGATGTCCGTATCAAGTCCGGTCATATCTTCATATGACCAAGCAAATACGTCACTATACTCTCTTAGCATCTCGACTAATCTTTGCTTGACATCACTCTGTAATGCAGCCCCTATCCTGACGTTCCTGACCAGTTCTTCAGAACCCAAATTCACAATCTCAATCTCTTCCTCGTGAGGCAGAATAACTTTCTCTTCTTGTTTCAACAAGCGAGCCAACTCTTCGGGAAGGTCTTCGTCTTCATCAATCTCTTCTTTGGCTTGATAGATCGGGCAATCAAAGTCGAAGTGAGTCGTAGAAGGTCCAGAGTCAATGTCATCTGCTATGTGGATCCTGCAATAACAAGGGTTAAGCTTAAACAAAGATATGCAGGTTAGCACAAACCCCATTGCCATTTTGTTGTTTTTCAAAACAAATATAAACAGGAATAACAGAGATCACAACATTTGAATGCGAAAAACGCCTTTTGATTTATTGGTAAAATGCACGTACATAATCAAACAAGGCCCTGACAATAAAACCACTATGCCCCGGGTAGGACATATGGTTGTACAACAATTGGAGAAAGTAAATTATTACTCTTTTCCTGTCACTTGGGTGGTATCCCTGATGGACCAGTTGTTGAGGCTCTCGCCTGCCTTGCTTGGCTGGATCCAAGAGTCTAGGTCGCAATCACTGCCTTCGTCGTCTTCAGACACCGCGTTGACACTTTCGAATATCACCCTGCCGCTTGTAAACTGGACCGGCCCTTTACCTCACGATGCACTACGAGAAGAGGAGGCTTCAGCCGCAGGAGAGTATCCTAACCCAAACTTGTCCTGTTTGTTAGGTATTTCCAGAACCTGCCCCCAGCCTGGGGTAGATCCGGCTTGAACAACGGCCCGGGCTTCCTTGAAGGAAGAGAGGGTCATCTCTGGTTTTTCAGTGATTACAGGAGCCACGTTCTTGACTTTAACAGCTTCGAACGCGTGACATAAGGTTTCGTGGATTTCCCCATCCATCTCAACATACTTGAAGGACGACAAATGGCTCACCATTATATCTTCCTCGCCACAAACAGTCACGATGCTGCTTCCGACAGCGTACTTGAGCTTCTGGTGCAACGTGGAGGTCACGGCGCCAGCAGAATGGATCCATGGCCGGCCTAAGAGATAGTTGTAGGCAGGCATGATGTCCATAATGTAGAAGACTGCGTCGAAAGTTTCTGGCCCAACTTGGATAGGCAGAGTTACCTCTCCAAAGACATGACGCTTGGTTCCATCGAAAGCCTTCACAACCAGATCACTGGGTGTGCAAATCAATCCTCGAGTATCTAACTTCATCAATGCCTTCTTCGGAAGAACATTAAGCGACAACCCTGTGTCCACTAACACATGAGACATAATTGTTCCCCTATACTCTATCGAGATGTGCAGGGCACTATTGTGGTTTCTTCCCTTCGACGTCAGCTCCAGGTCAGTAAACCCTAACCCGTTTCCAGCATTCACGTGGGCTACGACTCCTTCCAACTGGTTGACCGATATTTCCTGCGGTACATACGTGGCATTCAAAACCTTTAGCAGCGCGTTGTGATGTGACTCCGAACACAGCAACAGATTTAGGATGGAAATTTTCGAGGGTGTTTGATGGAGGTGATCCACGATCTTGTAATCACTCTTCTTGATCAACCTCATGAACTCTTCAGCGTCCTTTACAAGTAAGTCATTCTCTACTCCCTGAGGGGTCTCTTTAATAACTTTACTCTTTCCCTTATCGGTTACTTCAGCTTTGTCCGATTTGTCCGCCGCAATCTCAGATGGAGCAAATACTCTTCCGCTGCGCGTGATTCCACCGATTCCCACTAGATTATCCACAGACCGCCCAGATGGTTCTAGTTCCAACTTCTGTCCGTTATAGTAGACGTCTGCCCCATAATTCCATGGGACAGCATTGGTGCTTTCAAAAGGCATCGACCCAGCCTTGGTGATGATAATTGTGGGCGGTCTGGGAGCAGAAATGATGATCGTCCGGCGAGGGATGGTGATGGTGGCCACCTCATCATCCTGCTTCAGCACTACCTCTCCAGATCCACATTCGGCCCTTCAGCTAAACTACAAGGTTCCTTCGGTCATCAGACTCTGAATCCCCTCTATCAACTGTTCACATCCATCAGGACGAGTCGCACAGCCCATACACAGTTCTCCACAGCCTGGAAAGAAACCTCTCTTCATCAGATTGGCTTTGACGAAGCTGAGCGGTGTCTTCAAATCTCTGACGTTAGTCAACACATCCAAATTCTCGTCTTCAATAATGGCATTCACCCCGCCTCCCCTATGATTCGGCATAGGGTTCTTCGTGACATTTGGCACATTATCTGAGAAATTGATGATCTTAGCATCCACCATATCTTGCACCTTGTGCTTGAAGGCTTTGCAATTTTCTATCGTGTGGCCTGGTGCCCCCGAGTGGAACTCGCATGTTGCATTCGCATCATAACCTGGCGGAGGTGCCCCTGTCAAGGGAGCCAGGTGTCGCTTGCGCGAAAATAAGGTGCCGCCACAATAAAAGAGTCGCCACCTTTCGTTATTTATCCCTCAGAGCAGGAAAGGAAACGATCGGAAAAACCTGACGAAAAAGGGGTAAGACAAGGTCATCGCAACCATTGTCTGGATTCGGGAGTCGGTTACGCAAGGGGAAGGTATTAGCACCCCTCACGTCCGTCGTACTCGACGGGATCCTCGCTTGTTGGTTTACTTGGACGGGTTGGTTTTATTCTATCTACCTATCAAGGCTGGCTGAAAAAGAAAAGAAAATGACTCGGCAAAGCGTCGCGCTTTATGCCTACGTATTCTCATCAGAGAACGAGAAATCAGAGTCAACGTAGGTCGGCCTACGAAGGGTTATGTGGGAAGGTAGCTCGCCAAGACATCGCCATCTTGTGCCTACGTACTCTCAATAGGTATGAGAGATCAGAGCTCACGTAGTTCCGGAAACTACGGTTTATTTCCTGTCTTTTACGAAAGAAGTGTTTTTTATTGTGTTTGCGATTTCAATCGCACTAGAGACTATGACCTGAGAGTGAATGCGTCGCATGTCACCCAAAGGGTACCATACTAAACATCCAGACTGTGGAAAAGAAACTCTCCCACAATCCTTTCTCAGATAGCTTAAGGCTCGTGACATACGAAAGAAATCATTCATGATTACTGTATCTTAAACTGTTTTGAGATGAGAAGAGAACATGCCCAACTAGGAGGGAGACTATCAAGTCCTATTGTTGTCATGCCACGGATTCATCCTATGGTTGAGGTTTGAACAGGGAACTCCTAGAAGTTGTCATGCATAGGTTTCAACCTAAAGTTCTATCATCAATTCCTTATCAGAGGAAATGAGAGTCCTAAGGGATCATGTCAATGATACACCAAAACAGACAAAGCATCAGCTTAACAGTAAAATGCATGCAATGCAAGTGAGGGAGGAAATGTGTGTGGGGCTTCATCCTCCACAAGCTCATCTCAACCTCAAGCCAGAATGGATAACAGTAATCATACTGAAATATAAAACAACATGCTATCAAGCAATAACAGTAAACTGCAATCATACAGATAAATGAAATGAAATACCATCAGGCAAACAAACCACATGGGCAAGGGAGCTGGGCTCTACCGAATACCCGCAAGCAAAGCCACGCAGTAACAATACAAGCAGAGGGAGCAACTCAACCTCTAGTGCAATCATGCTCCTAGATCCTGCTTATTCTAGATATGAACTTATTCTAATGCATCAAGCAAGTCAAGCAAAACACATCAATACAGAAAAGAAAAAGAATAAAACAAATCAACTCCTCTCTCAACTTCAAGCTTCAGCTTTTCCAACAGCAACTCAGTCCTCAGACTTCCAATTACTCTTGACAAATATCAATTTGCTTTTCCAGGTTTCAACCCTACAACATAAGTCTCAACTTATCTTCTCCCTTAAGCTTCAGCTTCTTGATCAGCTCCACCTTCAGGCTTCACTATCAGTCATGAGTACCAACTTGGCTCCTTCAGGATCTCCAGGCATCAAAGTAAGTATCAACTTCCTTTGTTCTTCAAGCTACAGCTCTTCAGAATCAATCTCAATCACTTAGAGGTGTCAACTTCATCCTTCAGTCTTTACTTCACCTTCAGGGGTCTTCAAGTATCAACTTGCTCTTGCTGCTCTTCAAGCTTCAGCTGGAATGGCAATGCTCAAGGATTCATCCTCTTCTACACTCTTCATTGAAGCCTTCATCTTCAAGCTCAGGCTCAGCACCTCTCAAGATAATCAAACCAGAGGAAATCACTTACTGGATAAGCTGGGGGATATTGAACTGCTTATTGACCACCAAAGGTGACCTATAAGGGTTCAACATCAAAGGAATGGTTCCCTCAAAAGTTCTACTTCTTAGGTACATCACTTATCCCTCAGGAGAGAGGTGTATACCATGGAAGGACTTTGAATCATAGGGAGGAATGGAGGTGACAGATACCATCCATGTTTAAGAAAGAAGTTATATAGGTCTAAACTCTTCCTAGTTCCTACCCTAAAACAACAAAAAAGAAAATAAGATCAGGCTCTCAAGCTCCTCAATGCATCTTCAAGTCTTCAACTATGCTCCTCAATGCTCCTTAGAACAATACCAAGCTCTCCAAGCCCACAAAGCAAAGCAACTAAAGCAAACATGCCCTAAAGGCAACACAAACAATCAACCAATACAAAAATCAACTAAAAATAGCATACTATTATATTAAATCCTAATATGATCTCTAAGGGATCCTACATACCTACCCTTAATACCCATATATGTCCCGTAGTATAATTTGTCCTAAAACCCCAAAATTCTAATGTTATTATGGACCTATGTTGAAGTTTAACCTAATTCTACACAACCTAATAGCATCTAATCAAAACTATCCTAAAAGTCATCACAAAATTATGGAATAAATCCAGGGGGAAGCTAAACCATACATATAACTATCCTAAAAAGAATGACTTAAAAATACTAAGGGAGCTACCTAAACAAAATTCTACAAAATCAATGACCAACATAAAAGAAATAAAAAGCTATTAAATAAACAAAATCAGAGTTCCAATTCTCCCAAGTGGGATATCACATAAAAACAACGTTTCCTTATAAAAAGGTTTTTCTCCAAATACAGCGGAATGTTAAATAATAAAATTCAATAAAAGTTTGATACGTTCACAGGGAAATAAAATATAAGTTCAACCTAAAACAAATAAAAACGCCCAAGTCCCGTGCTACGTATCAGAGCATCCTAGACTCGACAATCACACCAATATCCAAGCTAGCTAAGCACCTGGATTATCTGTACTTCCGAAGAAGCACAGACCACAACAACCACAAAGGGGTGAGAAAACATGATCAAAAATATAATGGTAATGTAATACATGTAAATAAGGTAGTACAACACACCAACACACCAAGATTCACCCCTAACAACACCATATGACGAACCTACTGTTCAAATTACAATATAACATATTATAATGCAAAATGCAACTCAACACCATGCATGCGGTACCGACTCGTTGGTTCATTCAATCGAACCTGGATAGATCACTTACGCTCCTCCTGAGACATGATCTATCCCCCACCATTCTCCACAAAGGAGTACGGATGAATCACTTACGCTCCTCCTGAGACATGATTCATCCCACCAAAATACCATGATATGCACACACCAATGCATAACTAATATATTTAGGCACTCGACGTGCACACGATCCTCCTGATCATATCATCATACATCAATGCATATATGTACAGATATAACATACACCAACACCATATAAATCAACTAGATAGTAAACAAGTTCATATTCTATCACCAAGATACAAACACATCCCACTACTCGGGGATACACGATCCTACTGATCACTACATACATATATATCAACTAATTGTCCACTAGTCATTATTACGGGAAACATGCACTAGCACCAAGTACACACGGCTAGAAGGATCACACGATCCTACTGATCCCATACTCATCATTTTCACACTACAGCAAGGCTAGAAGGATCACACGAGACCAATGCTCGAATCCAACACATCACAAAAATTCATCTGGTTCTGCTACGTTCACTGGCATTCGCCAGGCGAACCCTCGTAGCGAACCTTCGCTGGCATTCGCCAGGAGAACCTGCTGGCGAAGCCCTCATTTCACTATCGTGCACTCGCCAGGCGAACCTTCGCTGGCCACACTCGCCAGGAGAAGTTCCTACCCTTTAGGTCTGGGACTTAATTCTGAATTATTCGCTGCCACTCGCCTCAGCTCGCCAGGCGAACTCTCGCCTCCCTTCGCCAACACTCGCCAGGCGAAGCCCAGCGAATGTTGCGATTCATCAGTTTCCTCACAATCCTGCAGTGCTATTCTAGGCCAAATTATGCCTATCATCTCAACTCAGATTCCCAGCCTATTCTAGTACCAATCTTGCCTATTACCGTAAATAATCGGTTTCTAATTCCTATTCCCAAAATCATCACCTACACACTTTATCGATACCTCCAAAGCCATACAGAACTTTCCCTAAAAACCGTAAAACACCCTATATGCCCTATATGCCAAATCAACCAAAAACAACAATTCATTAACGATTACTATACAATTAACAACCGTCGTCATCAATCACAACATATAACTCACAATATCATATATAGATGATCTTCCTACGGGGTTAAGGAATCCCTAACTACCCTATACATGTATAAACCATTTCCCAATCAAGTTTCTCCCCCCTTACCTTGTTAATCGGTTGATCGATGAAAGAACCCTCCAAGGTTTGGCCAATTCTGATTTTCCCCCGTTCCTTCGTTCTTCGCTCCCTTTTACGTTCTTCTCACTTCTCTCCTTTCTATCGTTCTTTTTCCACTTTCTCTAACTTCCCACAATGCATCGTAAAAACTACTAACCCCTCACATTCTCTATTTTAATTCTCTAATCCCAATAATAATAATAACTTAATAATAATAATAATAACTTAATAAAATAATAATAATAATAATAATAATAATAATAATAATATCATTATTTCACCAAAATAATAATAATATTAGTAATATTAACAAATATAATAAATATAATAATAATAATAATAACACCCCCACCAATGTTACTATTATTTTTATATTATTATATTTCACACCAAAATACCACCAATAGTCCTCCCACATTAGGGAAACCCACCAAACATCACCAAATACACCCCCACCAAAGGGCACACCAACACATAATATTTAAAATAATAATAAAATGACTAAATAATTAAAATGGGTGTTACAACTCTCCCCCACTTTAATTATTTTCGTCCTCGAAAATTATCTGATGGAGATAGCTCCGGATACGCTTCTCGCATCCTGCTTTCCAACTCCCAGGTCACACTGCCTCCTGCAGCACCTCCCCAAGCTACCTTCACCAAAGGTATCTCTTTCCCTCGGAGCTGTTTCATCTTACGGTCCTCGATCCTCAACGGCATCGTCTCAACAGTAAGATTCTCCCAAACATGAACATCATCTCTCTGAATAACATGAGATGGATCAGAAATGTACTTTCGCAATTGCGACACATAAAACACATCATGTAGATTCGATAACTCAGGCGGTAACGCCACCCTATAAGCCACATCACCAATTCTCTGCAAAATCTCATAAGGTCCAATGAACTTAGGATCCAGCTTCTTGGACTTCAATGCACGACCCACACCAGTCATCGGATTAACTCTTAGGAATACATGATCACCTACACAGAATTCCAACTCTTTCCTCCGATTATCATGATAGCTTTTCTGCCTACTCTGAGACACTTTCAATTTCTCACGAATCATTTGAATTGTCTCAGTAGTCTGCTGTACAATTTCTGGCCCAAGCACCATATTCTCACCAGTTTCATACCAACACAGAGGAGTCCTACACCTCCTCCCATACAAAGCTTCAAACGGTGCCATTCCGATACTAGAATGGTAACTGTTATTGTACGTGAACTCAATCAATGGTAAATGAGCATCCCACGCACCACCCTTTTCTAACACACAAGCTCTCAACAAATCTTCAAGCGACTGAATAGTCCTCTCCGACTGACCATCAGTTTGCGGATGATAAGCTGAACTCAATTTCAACTTAGTTCCCAAAGCTTCCTGCAAGCTCTTCCAAAATTCCGAAGTAAACCGTGGATCTCTATCCGACACAATACTGGACAGAACACCATGCAACTTCACAATTACCCGAATATAAATCTCCACCAGCTTCGTCAATGGAAAACTAATATTGATCGGCACAAAGTGTGCAGACTTCGTCAATCGATCCACAATCACCCATATAACATCAAAACCTCTCGCCGTATTCGGAAAACCTGTCACAAAATCCATAGTAATGCAATCCCATTTCCAAACCGGAATCTCTAATGGTTGCATAAATCCAGAAGGTCTTTGGTGTTCCACCTTCGACTTCTGACATGTCAAACAGGCATACACAAATTGAGCTATGTCTCTTTTCATACCCGACCACCAAAATAATTTCTTCAAATCATGATACATTTTCGTAGCTCCCGGATGAATACTCAGGCTACTACGATGTCCTTCGCTCAAAATTGACTTTTTCAATTCTTCATCATCTGGTACACAAATCCTGCCTCTAAATCTCAACACACCTGTACTATCCAATTTAAAGTCACTATCGGAGTCACTCCCTACTCCAGGCATCAAATCTACCAATTTCACATCCAACTTCTGATTTTCTCTAATCATATCCAAGAAGTCATTATTTACCTGCAACATACCCAACATTACACTATCTGCAGTAGTCTCACAAACCATGCTCAAATCTCTAAACTGTTCAATTAACTCAATTTCTTTCACCATCAGAGCTGCCATATGAATTGCTTTCCTACTCAAAGCATCTGCCACTACATTGGCCTTTCCTGGATGATAACTCAAACTGAAGTCATAATCCTTCAAAAGTTCCAACCATCATCTCTGCCTCATATTCAGCTCTTTCTGATCAAACAGGTATCTCAGACTCTTATGATCACTAAACACTTCAAACCTTGAACCATATAAATAGTGTCTCCAAATTTTCAACACAAAAACAACCGCAGCTAATTCAAGATCATGAGTCGGATAATTTCGCTCATGCACTCTCAATTGTCGCGATGCATATGCTACTACTTTACCATTCTGCATCAGAACCCCGCCTAATCCCATCTTAGACGCATCACAGTACACCACAAACGGTTCACTCGGAGTCGGTAACACTAACACCGGTGCCGTAGTCAATCTCTTTTTCAACTCTTCAAAACTTTCTTCACAAGCACCATCCCATACAAAAACTTGGTTCTTTCTCGTCAACTGAGTCAATGGCAACGCCAAATTAGAGAACCCTTCAATAAACCTGCGGCAATAACCGGCTAACCCCAAAAAGCTTCTAATCTCTGTCGCTGTCTTCGGCGGTTCCCACTACAATACTGCACTTACTTTTGACGGATCCACCGCTATTCCATCTTCAGATATTACATGCCCCAAGAAACTTACTTTCTTCAACCAAAAGTCACACTTTGACAGTTTAGCAAATAATTTATTTTCCTTCAACACTTGCAAGGCAATTCTCAGATGTCCTGCATGCTCTTCATCAGATTTAGAATAAATTAATATATCATCAATAAACACTACAATGAACTGATCCAAGTAAGAATGGAAAATTCTGTTCATATACTCCATAAATACTCCCGGTGCATTAGTCACTCCAAACGGCATTACAACATATTCGTAATGTCCATATCGAGTCCTAAAGGCAGTCTTCTGAATATCACCTTCTTTTACTCTTATCTGATGATAACCCAATCTTAAGTCGATCTTACTAAATACACGAGCTCCCACCAGCTGGTCCATCAAATCATCAATCCTAGTTAAAGGATACTTATTCTTAATAGTCACTTTATTCAATTGACGGTAATCGATGCACAGACGCATACTACCATCCTTCTTCTTCACCAACAACACTGGAGCTCCCCACGGCGATACACTTGGTCTAATAAACTTTCTATCCAACAATTCTCCAATCTGAGACTTCAACTCAGCCAATCCCACTGCAGACATCCTGTACGGCGCCATAGAAATAGGTCTCGTACCAGGAACAAGATCAATACCAAATTCTACTTCTCGCGTCGGAGACAATTTCGTAATGTCGTCAGGAAACACTTCTGGAAATTCATTCACCACTGCTAATTCCTCCATTGGCACTTTGTTATCCAGCGATAAAGTTGCAAATAAAGCAAACACTCTAGTTTCATCTTCCAACAAGGCCCTCAATTCTTTATTAGACAAAGAACTTGCCACAACTTCCTCTTCAGGGGTCAAGAATAACAATTCCTTCCGAAAACAATCGATGTAGACTCGGTTGAACTCTAACCAGTTCATACCCAGAATAACATCCAACTTACCAAGTGGTAGACAAATCAGATCCACTCCAAATTCTCTACCGAAAATAGTCAGCGGACACTTCAGGCATACCAAAGAAGTAGTCACTGAACCTATAGAGGGTGTCTCAATTGTCATCTGTATCTCCAGAGTGGACGGCACCAAACCTATCCTCTCCACACAATCTATAGAAATAAACGAGTGCATTGCACCCGTATCAATAATAACAATCAAAGGAATATTATTGATAATACAAGTACCTCTGATCACACGCTCATCACTGGCAGCTTGAGTTCCTGCCAAGGCAAACACTTTTCCACCAGCCGGAGACGTTTGAGGCTTCTTCGGCTTCTCACAATGTGTACTGATATGACCCTTCTCACCACAGTTATAACAGGTCGGCATAGTTGCTCTGCAATCAGCTATCACATGACCTGGTTTCCCACACTTAAAACATTTCTTGGCCTCATTAGGACAATCATTAGCGCGGTGTCCCATACCACCGCACGGAAAACATTTCCCTTCAGCAGATGCTCTCCCATCTCTAGGCTTCTTATCAACAATAGCTTTACGTTTTCCCTTATCAGCAGCAACACTATAAGGAGTACCACTAAACCTCTGCTTACCCTTACGGTCATTAACAGCTTTGTAGTGCGCAATCCTTGCTCGGTTATCATTATCATAGATTCTTCTCCTGCATACCAGCTCAGGATAGCTCCTGATCTTCTGACAAGCAATCCCCAACTTAATCTCTGGACGCAGTCCATTCTCAAACTTTAAGCACTTAGAGGTCATTGCCCCTTCCACATTATAGTGGGGACAATACTGCACCAGCTCCTCAAACTTGGCAGCATATTCTGCTACAGTCATGCTACCCTGCTTCAGCTCTAAGAATTCAATTTCCTTAGCGCTTCGGATATCTTCCGGGAAATACTTCTCCAGAAAACCTTTCCGAACCACCTCCCAAGTAATGGTAGTTCCAGCAGCTTCCAACCTTTGGCGACTATTGTCTCACCAGGCTTCAGCCTCACCCTCCAGCATGTGAGTACCAAACCTCACCTTTTGTTCATTGATACATTCCATAGTCCTGAAGATCTTTTCAATTGCCTTCAGCCACTTCTGAGCAACTTCAGGGTCCATAATTCCTCCTTCAAATGTTGGCGGCTTGTTGCTCCGAAACTGCGCCAAACTCCTGAATTGGGCATCTGCAGTTTGATTCTGATTAGCAACCGCCTGTGCCATTGCTTGCATAGCAGCAGCCAATGCAGCATGGTTCCTTCCTGCCATACTGCTCAAAACAACAACACCAGGTTTAAAAGATATTCAACTCCATCCCTAAGGACAGACTCAACTCGACTCAACAACACTGGCCGGACGGACCAACCAGGCTCTGATACCAATTGTAACACCCCACTTCCCAAAATCAACTAAATTAATAAACATTATAAATAAACAAAATCAGAGTTCCAATTCTCCCAAGTGGGATATCACATAAAAACAACGTTTCCTTATAAAAAGGTTTTTCTCCAAATACAGCGGAATGTTAAATAATAAAATTCAATAAAAGTTTGATACGTTCACAGGGAAATAAAATATAAGTTCAACCTAAAACAAATAAAAACGCCCAAGTCCCGTGCTACGTATCAGAGCATCCTAGACTCGACAATCACACCAATATTCAAGCTAGCTAAGCACCTGGATTATCTGTACTTCCGAAGAAGCACAGACCACAACAACAACAAAGGGGTGAGAAAACATGATCAAAAATATAATGGTAATGTAATACATGTAAATAAGGTAGTACAACACACCAACACACCAAGATTCACCCCTAACAACACCATATGACGAACCTACTATTCAAATTACAATATAACATATTATAATGCAAAATGCAACTCAACACCATGCATGCGGTACCGACTCGTTGGTTCATTCAATCGAACCTGGATAGATCACTTACGCTCCTCCTGAGACATGATCTATCCCCCACCATTCTCCACAAAGGAGTACGGATGAATCACTTACGCTCCTCCTGAGACATGATTCATCCCACCAAAATACCATGATATGCACACACCAATGCATAACTAATATATTTAGGCACTCGACGTGCACACGATCCTCCTGATCATATCATCATACATCAATGCATATATGTACAGATATAACATACACCAACACCATATAAATCAACCAGATAGTAAACAAGTTCATATTCTATCACCAAGATACAAACACATCCCACTACTCGGGGATACACGATCCTACTGATCACTACATACATATATATCAACTAATTGTCCACTAGTCATTATTACGGGAAACATGCACTATCACCAAGTACACACGGCTAGAAGGATCACACGATCCTACTGATCCCATACTCATCATTTTCACACTACAGCAAGGCTAGAAGGATCACACGAGACCAATGCTCGAATCCAACACATCACAAAAATTCATTTGGTTCTGCTATGTTCGCTGGCATTCGCCAGGCGAACCCTCGTAGCGAACCTTCGCTGGCATTCGCCAGGCGAACCTGCTGGCGAAGCCCTCATTTCACTATCGTGCACTCGCCAGGCGAACCTTCGCTGGCCACACTCGCCAGGCGAAGTTCCTACCCTTTAGGTCTGGGACTTAATTCTGAATTATTCGCTGCCACTCGCCTCAGCTCGCCAGGCGAACTCTCACCTCCCTTCTCCAGGAGAAGCTTCGCCAACACTCGCCAGGCGAAGCCCAGCGAATGTTGCGATTCATCAGTTTCCTCACAATCCTGCAGTGCTATTCTAGGCCAAATTATGCCTATCATCTCAACTCAGATTCCCAGCCTATTCTAGTACCAATCTTGCCTATTACCGTAAACAATTGGTTTCTAATTCCTATTCCCAAAATCATCACCTACACACTTTATCGATACCTCCAAAGCCATACAGAACTTTCCCTAAAAACCGTAAAACACCCTATATGCCCTATATGCCAAATCAACCAAAAACAACAATTCATTAACGATTACTATACAATTAACAACCGTCGTCATCAATCACAACATATAACTCACAATATCATATATAGATGATCTTCCTACGGGGTTAAGGAATCCCCAACTACCCTATACATGTATAAACCATTTCCTAATCAAGTTTCTCCCCCCTTACCTTGTTAATCGGTTGATCGATGAAAGAACCCTCCAAGGTTTGGCCAATTCTGATTTTCCCCCGTTCCTTCGTTCTTCGCTCCCTTTTCCGTTCTTCTGACTTCTCTCCTTTCTATCGTTCTTTTTCCACTTTCTCTAACTTCCCACAATGTATCGTAAAAACTACTAACCCCTCACATTCTCTATTTTAATTCTCTAATCCCAATAATAATAATAACTTAATAATAATAATAATAATAATAATAATAATAATAATAATAATATCATTATTTCACCAAAATAATAATAATATTAGTAATATTAACAAATATAATAAATATAATAATAATAATAATAACACCCCCACCAATGTTACTATTATTTTTATATTATTATATTTCACACCAAAATACCACCAATAGTCCTCCCACATTAGGGACACCCACCAAACATCACCAAATACACCCCCACCAAAGGGCACACCAACACATAATATTCAAAATAATAATAAAATGACTAAATAATTAAAATGGGTGTTACAGTACACATAGCAAAGCGCCTGGGCCCAATATCCAAATCAGAAAAACAATAAAAAAAACATTCAGAAAATGAGAAATCAGCGGTGAGAATAGCAATGGGTTTCAGTTATAATTCACTATGGGCCTGAAAAGGGGCTGGGGATATCATTATTCACTTAAGCCCAACACGCCACCGTTTAATGAAACGGTGCGTTTCACACTCTCAGCTTTCCCTCTCAAAATTCAATTGAACGTGAGCCATTGGATTGGTCTTGAGTCAACTGGTCAGCGTGTGATCTAATGGTCCAGACTTCGTCTTCTTCCTTGAGCTAGGGTTTTCTGAAACTCCATGGAAACTCAGCATGACAAGCTTCATCCTCCTCAACTCGAATTCCCTCATTTCTCCATCAATTCTTGAAATTTAAAACCCTAACATGCCTAGAATTCCATGTTGAACACGATCATACCCTTGAAATCAACTGAAACCTCCTAAATCCATGAACCCAATCCAAGATCCAAAACATACTCAGTCATCCATTTCAACAATTCTTGAAACTAATGGTCCTAGATCACTCACCAACTCACCCTGAACATTTCTTGATATTAAACTAAGCTCATCACTCAATATCCAAAGAGTTCTTGATCCAAACAGAAATGGTGACCACTATCCAATCTTCACCAATTCTCTTCAAACTATCCAAAAATGATCTTCTATTGATTTCTAACCATTCTAACCTATCAAACTAATCTAATCATGCATAAATTAAGGTGTATGAAGAAAGTTGCAAACCTGGTTAAATTGAGTGAACAGAGGTAGTAATCCACCAATTCAAGCCTTGAATCTTTCCAAATTCCTTCATTGAGCAACCTTCTAGCTTCTGTATGCAACAAGAATGGCTGAAATTGCTTGATTCTTGAAATTCAATTTTGAAATGCAACCTTGAAATTTGAATCACCAACTCTTCAATTCTCCATGGAAATGCTCTCAATTCAATCTGCACAGCTTCAATGTGATGTATGGAAGGTGTTTGTGTAAAAAAAAATGAAAGGAAATGAAGAAGAATGAAGAATTTGATCTTGACTTGCAATGGAAGATTTTGGATTTCACTCTCTCTTTCATGCACCAATTCACACCAACCTTGCATCTGAGCAAGTTAGACTTCTTATATAGAGTGGTTTAGAATCATCTAGAACCCTCTAGGATCATCCAATGAGAAATTGAACTTTTCATGTCATGGTATTTTGATTTCTCATTCTCCTTACATGCTATCTCATGCCATAGCCCTTGTACACTTCAATTATGACTTGAATTTATCCCCACATGAGATTTAGGGTAAGTTACAATGCATAACCACCTTGCTTGTTGAGTTCTTTTGAGTTTTGGTTTGGTACCTTAATATGCAAGTAATCCAATTCCAAGGCAGCCCTATGATCTAAGCCTCAAATCAAAATTGTGGCTGAACCATTGTTCTTAGAATGTCATTTGGATTCAAAATTACCTATTATATGACATGGTTTGGACTTATAACTTGTGATTTCCAATTTTCAATTTCACCTTAATTAACTTATGCCTCATTTTTAGGCTATTTTTATCACTTTTTGATATGAGCCTTTTCAACATCTCATGACCTCCCTACTAGCCTTAAAACATCATTCTAAGCAAGTTTGATGTTGAAGAATTTTCCATTTGAAGCTTGGAACTAGGAGATATGGCCTTATGCTTGAAATGACATATAACCTCCAAATGACCAAAATGCCCTTGACTTGTCAAAGCCATAAGTTGAGTTCTACAAATCCTATCAAGGACTTCTAGTACTCTCTAGAAATCTAAGAAGATTCTCTTCAACATTCATGTTGAGCAAGAGTTCATAGGAATCATCCTACTAGGGCAAACGTTGGATGCAAGTTGGGTGACTTTCAAGGACCCAGATTCACATACCTCAGATGACCTGTAATTTGTCAAAGCCATAACTTGAGCTCTACAAATCCTTTCAAGGACTTATAGTACTAAAATTAAAGCTAAGAACAATCTCTACAACATTTTTGTTGTGGGGAAGATGAGATGACAATCACATCTTGAGCTAAACTTCCTTGAAGATAGGGATCAAACTAGGGGATTTTACACTGTCAATCCTTAGAAACCCTAGTTTAAAACTTCTCAAACTCCTCAATCATGATGAGTTGGTCTAGGAATCATCCTTATAGCATCTCAATGCATCATTACATGATCACATGGCTCTTGGATTAGGTCTCAACCCTCTCCAAATCATCAGTTGACCTAGGGTTGACCCAGTCAAACCCTAACTCCACCACTCATGGTTGAATCTTCTGAATTCTTGTACAATGACGTCTCTAGGCTCCATGAGGGCTTTCAAGACATCTCATAAGCTTTCTAAAAGCTTCAAGTCCATTCTCATAGTCTCAGAATCATCTGAGGAGCACCCACGACTCTCAAGTCATGAGGCACACAACCTTGGTTTCAACCAATTCCTCTGAGGATCTCTTGAGTTCCCTGACAAAGGTATCAACCTTTGGACACTTGAACAAACTTCTTGACTTTCT
This sequence comes from Lathyrus sativus, assembly GCA_963859935.3. NCBI lineage: Eukaryota > Viridiplantae > Streptophyta > Magnoliopsida > Fabales > Fabaceae > Lathyrus > Lathyrus sativus. The sequence goes on from OZ012739.1 coordinate 275,373,729, forward strand.
TCGTAGCCTCATATAACTCTTGGTGGGTAAATAGATGTTGGTCAAATTTTGGGGTGCAACAGCTGCCCCTATTCAAACGGCTTGAACCTGACTGGGTGAGGAGCGAACGGCTCTCAACCAATCAAGGTGTGAGACGGTTGAATACCGGTAAACCCGGAAATTTGCCAGCTGCCCAAGTACACGGTACTCTGGCGGAAACAAATCTTCAAACACTGAAATGATAGCTGCACTGAACCTGATCCCTGTTTTAGTGATCTGAACCTTGTCGTCAGTTATCCACATTACATTCCTCTGACATCGTCATCAGACACCAGACCTCGCCGTCAGGCATTCATGAAAATAAAGCGTCTGACATCGCCGTCGGACAACCAAAACACCCAACATCACCGCTGGAAAACCAAAGATTATGACATCGCCGTCGGAAACAACCAAAAAACCCAACATCGCCGCTGGAGAACTGAAGTATCTGACATCACCGTCGAAACAACCAAAACACCCAACATCGCCGCTGGAGAACTGAAGCATCTGACATCGCCGCCAGAAATAAACATCCAACATCACCGCTGGAGAATCAAAGAACCTGACATCGCCGTCAGAAACAAACACAACTCTGAGAAACACCCAACATCACCGCTGGAAAACTAACTCACCTGACATCGCCGTCAGACCACTAAAACACCCTACATCGCCGTTGGAAAACTTAAAATAATCTGACCTCGCCGTCGGACAACCAAAACACCCAACATCGCCGCTGGAAAACCAAGCCACCTGACATCGCCGCCAGAAACAATCATCCAACATCGCCGCTGGAGAATCAAAATAATCTGACCTCGCCTTCAAAAACAAATATCCAACATCGCCGCTGGAGAACTAAATCATCTGACATCGCCGCCCGAAACACACATCCAACATCGCCGGTGGGGGACTAAATCAGCTGACATCGCCGTCAGAAACAAACATAATTCTGAGAAATACCCGACATCGCCGTCAAGTACTCAACATAACCTGACTTCGCCGTCAAAACAAACATCCAACATCGTCGCTGGAGAACTCGAAATAATTTGACCTCGCCGTCAAAACAAACATCCAACATCGCTGCTGGAAACAAACATAATCTGACCTCGCCGTCAGAAAACAATCATCCATTAGGGAATTGGTCACACGGTAACCGGCAATACATAGTCGATCATGCCATCAGGCATCCGAAGAAACGGTCGGGCATCAACCGGACTTCAACCATCAGGTTGATCATGCCATCAGGCATTCCGCATTACTGAGATAACTGCTTCATTAACACGGGCAGACTTCAATCATGGAGTCTTCAAGGGAGGTTCCAACTTCGCCGTTAGAAGCCTGCTGGGGAGGATGCTTCGTCGCTGGGGAATCTGGAGAACTATCAAGTAACTCCGCTCCGGGGCGTCCAGAAATCATTCTGGATAAATCAACCCTGCTGAGGACTTCAAGAATCATCTTGGACAAATAACTCCGCCGGGGACCTTCAAGAATCATCTTGAACTGATAACCATGCTGGAGAATTCAGGAATCTTCCTGAGCAAACACTCTGTTGGGGATTCCAGGAATCATCCTGGGCAATTCTTGCCGGGGACAAACCAATTATGGCTTGAGCAGCTCCCAAGGATTCGGCTCTCTTGGGGCTTCGGGAATCATCCTGGGCAACCTTCACTGGGAACTCTACTGGGGTCTTAAGAATCATCTTAAGCGAACGTCCCTGCTAAGGAATTCAAGAATCATCTTGAACTGAAGACTTCGCTGGGAATCTCAAGAATCATCTTGAGCAAGCGACTTCGTTGGGGAGAATGTCAGGAATCATCCTGAGCAATCAATTCCTTCGGCGGAACACCTGCAAAACAAGAACGGTAACACCCTAGATCATGTTTATTATGCATATGCTTCGGCGCCATGCTCCACACGGTGGAAATGCTATGGGTTTATGATAAATGTTATGCAATCATGCACAATGATGCGATCCCGTCAGCAAAATAAATGTCGAAGGGGAATTCTCCTGTCGAGGAGAAAGAACCACTCAGGTAGGGGAATCATCCTGCTGAGGACTTCATGGTCACGCCAATATCAATTGGACTCCGCAGGGGACACAACTTCAGTTGACTGCTGCAGGGGAAACGACTTCAGTCGATTGCTGCAGAGGAACGAAGCTCTGCGAGAACCTAGACCTGCTGATGGAAAGCGACGTCAATCGCGAGAGTAAACTACGTGGCCGTCCTAGCTACTCTTCTGGGGATAAGAGCTATGTGGGGAAACAACTTCAACTGTTCAACACTCCACTGGGAAATAACCAATCATGGTCTGAGCAACTTCCAAGGATTCGGCTCTCTTGGGTATCTGCAAACTCGGCTGGGGAAGAAGAAATCGTTCTGCTTCGCTGGAGAGTACAACTCTGGGGAAATACAGCATCAACTGTTAAACACTCTGCTGGGGAAAACCACTCATGGTCCCAACTGCTTCTAAGGATTCGGCTCTCTTGGGGATCTGTGCACTCGGCTAAGGAAGGAGAAATCATTCTACTTCGCTAGAGAGTACGACTCTGGGGGGAAATACAGCATCAGCTGTTCAACACTCTACTGGGGAAAACCAATCATGGTCCCAACTGCTTCACTGGAGAGAGTACGGCTCTGATGAGGAATTTCAATTCCGCTGGGGAAGAAGGAATCATCCGACTTCGGGGGAGAGTACAACTCTGGTGGGGAATCTCGATTCCGCTGGAGACTTCAGTCTGGCACCATCAGTTACTGCATACTTCGGCGTATGAATAGTTTCCTACGAAACCTGCACTTGTGACCCGGTGCTGGGGGAGAAAAATCATGCTTCGGTGCCTGACTCAGCTGAGGAGGTGACGTTCCTTCGGGATACATCTGGTTGGGGGAGAGAATCATCTCTGCCTGGGGAGACATATCAATGCTCATGATCTCGCGCTCAGACTCTGCGGGGAGCTGCTACTGAACTCTGCTGGAGAAAGAGGAATCATCCATCTTCGGGATGCGCACGACGCACTGTCTGGGATATGCTACACCTGTAAGAACACAAACAAACAGACAAGATACCCTTCTCAAAGGGACCTATCAAGGTTATTATCTCGTGACAATATTCAAGTAATTAATTGTTTCAACAATCAGTGGCCTAGGCCAGTAAGTTTATGTATGCGCATTTTATCAAAAACATCGGCGTTCTTTTTCGCAAACAAAACAGATAAATGCAAAACAGGCAAACAGAATTGCTGAATAGTATGCATTTTATTTATAATGAACCCCTGAATGGGTAAAAATGTTTTACAACAGAGGCAAGCTCCTGGAATGAGGAAGCCGCGCAAAAATAAAACATAAATATACATCAGTATATACAAATGTCGGCAACGAGGCGTAGACGAACACCATGAGTTGATCCCTCTATGACCCACTCGACTTCGATACTTCTCCGACGCTTCAGCTTCGGAAGAGATTGATTCAGATAAACGGCCCTCAGGTCTTCCAAACCACTAAACAATGAAAGTCCACACGCGGAACACAGTCATTTGCTTTTTCAAATCCCTAACTTTTGCATGAACCGCCCTTTACGAGTTTTCAGTTCACCGGGATACCCTTTTTTGCCGAAGCCGCCCAGTGTAGGTTTTCGACTTCGCGGGTGTACATTTTTTCAATATATCCCTAATTTTTGCCCGGACCTTTTATTTTGTTTTTTGTTCTCCGGGATGCCCCTTTTTTGCCTGGACTCTCCTTTTTTGCCCAGCGGATCGCTTTCAAGCAAAGTATTTTTTAACTGCGTCCGCGTTCACCGGGGATGCAAAATCTTCACCATCCATCGTGGATAACAACAAAGCTCCTCCCGAGAAGACCTTGCTGACGACGTACGGACCTTCGTAATTCGGAGTCCACTTGCCCCAGTGATCGGAGTGTGGAGGAAGAATCTTCTTCAGGACGAGATCACCCGTCTGAAAGCTTATAGGACGCACCTTCTTATCATAAGCTTTCTTCATTCGGCTTTGGTACAGACGACCAAATGCAATCGATGTTAACCTCTTCTCGTCCATCAGGCTGAGTTGGTTCAGAAGATTCGTAATCCATTCTGCCTCGTCGAGTTTTACATCAACCAAAACTCGCAAAGAAGGGATCTCCAATTCTAACGGTAGGACAACTTCCATACCGTACACCAAGGAGAAAGGAGTTGCCCCGGTTGACGTACGGACCGTCGTACGATAACCGTACAGTGCAAACGACAGCATCTCGTGCCAATCTTTGTAGGTCACAACCATCTTCTGAACAATCTTCTTTATGTTCTTGTTGGCCGCTTTAACGACGCCATTCATCTTCGGCCGGTAAGGAGATGAGTTGTGGTGTTCAATCTTGAAGCTCTGGCACAGCTCCTTCATCATCTTGTTATTCAAATTCGAACCATTATCGGTAATGATCCGCTCAGGAATTCCGTAACGACAGATGATGTCCCTCTTTATGAATTTAGCCACCACCTTCTTGGTCACATTAGCATACGAGGCTGCCTCCACCCACTTGGTGAAGTAGTCGATAGCTACCAGAATGAAACGATGACCGTTAGATGCAGTGGGCTCGATCTTGCCTATCATGTCGATGCCCCACATGGAGAACGGCCACGGGGAGAACATGACATTCAATGGGCACGGCGGTACATAAACTTTATCAGCATAAATCTGGCATTTATGACATCTCTTCGCGAATCTGAAGCAATCCGATTCCAACGTCAGCCAGTAGTATCCTGCTCTCAGGATCTTTCTCGTCATGGCATGCCCGCCGGCATGCGTACCAAATGTGCCTTCATGGACTTCTTCCATGAGCATACTCGCCTCTTTCTCATCTACACATCTGAGTAGCACGAGATCATGGTTTCTCTTATACAACACTCCATCAGGATTGAGATAGAAGTTTGCAGACAACCTCCTCAGAGTCTTCTTATCCTGGGTTGACGCACCCGCAGGATACTCCTTAGTCATAAGGAAAGTCTGGATGTCATGGAACCATGGCTTGCCGTCGGCGGCATCCTCGATTGCAAAGACAAATGCCGTTCTATCAAGACGGGAAAAGACAATTCTTGGAGCCTCATTCCAAAAATTGACTTTATACATTGAAGCCAACGTGGCTAAGGCATCAGCCATCTGATTTTCAGCCCTAGGCACATGATGGAGTTCCACTCGATCAAAGAACGGAAGTAGCCTTCTGGCATAATTCATGTACGGCACCAAATTTGATTGACGAGTCTCCCACTCCCCTTTAATTTGGTTGATCACAAGCGTTGAGTCACCATATACGTCTAGATTCTTGATCCTCAAATCAATTGCCTCCTCTAGACCCATGATGCATGCTTCGTACTCCGCCTCATTGTTGGTGACTGGAAACGTCAGTCTCGCAGTAAACGGGATGTGGGATTCGTGGGGAGTCGTGATGATTGCCCCAATGCCACTTCCATAGGAATTAACCGCTCCATCGAATATCAATTTCCACTGGGATTTCCTATCAGGCCCCTCGTCGGGCAACGGCTCATCGCAATCCTTCGCTTTGAGAAACATAACATCCTCGTCAGGGAATTCAAACTTCATCGGTTGGTAATCCTTGATCGGCTGTTCGACAAGGTAATCAGATAATACGCTTCCCTTGATGGCTTTCTGGGACACATACTGAATATCATATTCTAATAGCACCATTTGCCATCTGGAAATCCTGCCCGAAAGAGCCTGCTTCTCGAAGACGTACTTGATTGGATCCATCTTCGAAATTAGCATAGTGGTGTGATTGAGCATGTACTGTCGTAGACGTTTGGCAGCCCAAGCTAGTGCACAACACGTCTTCTCCACATCGAGTAGCGAGATTCACAGTCGGTGAACTTTTTACTCAAGTAGTAAATGGCATGCTCCTTTCTGCCCGTCTCGTCGTGCTGACCGAGAACGCACCCCATACTATTCTCAAGAACCGTCAGGTACATGATTAATGGCCGTCCAGCCACTGGGGGTATCAAGATTGGAGGTTCTTGAAGATACTACTTTATCTTATCGAATGCCTTCTGGAAATCCTCATTCCAGATAATTGCCTGATCTTTCTTTAAAAGCTTGAACATCGGTTCACACGTGGCCGTGAGCTGAGAGATAAACCTTGCAATGTAGTTTATTCTGCCCAAGAAACCACGAACTTCTTTTTCTGTTTTCGGCGCTGGCATTTCTTGAATGGCTTTTATTTTCGCAGGATCAACCTCGATGCCTCGTTCACTAACGATAAACCCCAGTAACTTTCCGGACCGCACTCCGAAAGTGCACTTGTTAGGATTCAGCCTCAACCTGAACTTCCTAAGCCTCTCAAAAAGCTTCAATAAGTTGACCAGATGCTCTTCCTCTGTTTGGGACTTCGCAATCATGTCATCAACATAGACCTCGATCTCATGATGAATCATATCATGAAACAAAGTTACCATTGCTCGTTTGTAAGTGGCCCCTGCATTCTTTAGACCGAAGGGCATTACCTTATAGCAAAATGTCCCCTAGGGGGTGATAAACGTCGTTTTCTCCATGTCCTCCGGCGCCATCTTGATCTGGTTGTAACCGGAGAAGCCATCCATGAACGAAAACACGGAGAACTGGGCTGTGTTGTCGACCAACACATCGATATGAGGCAACGGGAAATCATCTTTAGGGCTCGCCCTATTCAAATCACGATAATCGACGCACATACGTACCTTACCGTCCTTCTTCGGTATAGGCACTATGTTGGCAACCCACGGAGGGTAAGTGGTGACCGCTAAGAAGCCAGCATCAAGCTGTTTCTGCACTTCTTCTTTGATCTTAACGGCCATATCTGGTCTCGTCCTCCTAAGCTTCTGCTTAACGGGAGGGCAATCTTCTCGTAGCGGCAAGTGGTGGACCACGATGTCCGTGTCAAGTCCGGGCATATCTTCGTATGACCAAGCAAATACGTCACTATACTCTCGAAGCATCTCGACCAATCTCTGCTTGACATCACTCTACAATGCAGCCCCTATCCTGACATTTCTGACGAGCTCTTCAGAACCCAGATTTACGATCTCAATTTCCTCCTCGTGAGGCAGAATAACTTTTTCCTCTTGTTTCAACAAGCGGGCTAACTCTTCAGGAAGGTCTTTGTCTTCATCAATCTCTTCTTCGGCTTGATAGATTGGGCAATCGAAGTCGAAGTGAGCCGTAGAAGGTCCAGAGTCGATGTCATCTATTATGTGGATCCTGCAATAACAAGGGTTAAGTTTAAAACAAGAATATGCAGGTTAGCACCAACCCCATTGCCATTTTGCTGTTTCTCAAAACAAACATAAAACAAGAATAACAGAGATCACAATATTTGAATACGAAGAAAACACCTTTGATTTATTAACAAAATGCATGTACATAATCCAACAAGGCCCTGATAATAAAACCACTATGCCCCGGGTAGGACATAGGGTTGTACAATGATTGGAAAAAGTAAATCATTACTCTTCACTTGTCAGCTGGATGATGTCCTTGATGGTCCAATTATTGAGGCCCTTTCCCGGTTTGCTTGGCTGAATCCAAGAGTCGAGATCACAATCGCTATCCCCGCTGTCTTCAGACGCCGTGTTGATGCTATCGAAGATCACCCCGCCACTGGTAAATAGGATCGACCCTTTACCCCGTCACGCGCTGCTAGACGAAGAAGAAGAAGCTTCAGCTTCAGGAGAATACCCCAATCCAAACTTATCCTGCTTGTTCGGTATCTCCAAAATATGCCCCCAGCCTGGGGTGGATCCAGCTTGGACGACGACCCGAGCTTCTTTGAATGAGGAGAGATTCATCTCTGGCTTCTCTGTGACCACAAGAGCTACCTCGTTCACCTTGACGGCTTCGAATGCTTGGCAGAGAGTTTCATGGATTTCGCCATCCATTTCGACATACTTAAAGGATGACAAATGGCTCACCATTATGTCCTCCTCACCGCACACGGTTACTATGCTTCCCCCGACAGCATATTTGAGCTTTTAGTGCAACGTGGAGGTCACGGCACCAGCAGCATGGATCCATGGCCGGCCCAAGAGGCAACTGTAGGCAGGCATGATGTCCATGATATAAAAGACCGTGTCGAACATTTCCGGACCGACTTGGATCGGCAGGGTCAACTCTCCGAAAACGTGTCGTTTAGTTCCGTCAAACACTTTCACCACCAGATCACTGGGTGTGCAACGCAATCCACGAGTGTCCAACTTCATTAATGCCTTCTTCGGAAGAACATTAAGCGACGCACCCGTGTCCACCAGGACGTGCGACATGACTGTGCCCCTACACTCTATCGAGATATGCAGGGCGTTGTTGTGATTCCTCCCTTTAGGCGTCAGCTCTAAATCTGTGAAACCTAGCCCATTGCCAGCATTAACGTGGGCTACCACCTCTTCTAGCTAATTCACCGATATCTCTTACGGTACGTAGGCAGCGTTCAATACCTTCAGTAGCGCGTTGCGGTGCGCTTCAGAACACAGCAACAGGTTGAGAATAGAGATCTTCGAAGGCGTCTGATGGAGATGGTCTACAATCTTGTAGTCGCTCTTTTTGATTAACCGCATAAACTCCTCGGCATCTTTGACAAGCAAATCTTTCTCTACCCCACACGGGACTTCTTCGACGACTTTGCTTTTACCCTTATCGGCCGCATCAGCTCTGACCGCTTTCTCTACCACGACTTCCGGCGGTGCAAACACTCTTCCGCTACGGGTAATACCACTGATTCTTGCGAGATTCTCTACAGTCGACCCATAAGGCTCCAGCTCCAACTTTTGACCGTTGCAATAAACTTCAGCCCCATAATGTCACGGAACTGCGTTAGTGCTCTCGAATGGTATCGACCCAGCTTTGGTAATGGTGATTGTAGGCAGTCTGGGCGCAGAAATCGTTATTGGTTGACGAGGGATGGTGATGGTGGCGACTTCATCGGCCTGCTTCAACACTACCTCTCCTGATACACTTTCAGCCCTCCGGCTGAACTGCAGAATCCCCTCAGTCATCAGACTTTGGATTCCTTCTACCAACTGCTCACACCCATCAGAATGTGTAGCACAGTCCATACATAACTCTCCGCATCCTGGAAAGAACCCTTTCTTCAACAACTTAGCTTTGACGAAGCTAAGCGGCGTCTTTAGATCTTTGACATCAGTCAACAGATCTGCACTCTCTTCTTCGATATTGGCGTTCACTCCGCCCCCCTATGATTCGGCATAGGGTTTTTCGTGACATTGGGCACATTGTCAGAGAAGTTGATAATATTGGCATCTACCAGGTCCTGCACCTTGTGCTTAAAGGCTTTGCAGTTCTCGATCGTGTGGCCTAGTGCCCCTGTATGGAAGTCGCAAGTGGCATTTGCATCGTACCCTGGTGGAGATGCCCCTGTCAAGGGAGCCATCGTCCTCTTCTGGACCAACTGAAGCTGAAGCAAAGTCTGCAAGAGTTGCGCGTACGACATGGGCGGTGCCTCGAAGTGACGGTTTGTCAGAGGTGCCCGATTCTGGTATTTTCTATATCCCTGTTGATTCGGTTGCTGCTGCTGCTGCTGCTGCGGTTGCGGGGCCGCTGGGATATTTATACTAGCTATCTGCTGCTGAGGGCCCTTGCCCTTTCTTCGAGCGTTGGTCACAGCGCTCGCATCTCCTTCTCGTCGTTTACCAGCATAAGGTTTCTTTCCAGCTCCTCCAGCTGAGGATGATTCACCCTGAATTTTCCCGATCTTGATACCATTCTCGACGTGCTCGCCCATGGTAATGAGAGCTGAGAACGTCCATGACATACCGCTGACTAACTTTTCATAGTAAACTCCTGGGAGGGTAGCCACAAACATCTGCACGAGCTCGCGCTCAACCATCGGCGGTTGAACCCGAGCGGCCAACTCACGCCTCCGCTGGGCGTACTCCTTAAATCCTTCATTATTCCTCTGCGAAAGGTTCTGGAGCTGGACTCGGTTCGGGGCCAAGTCGTTGTTGTACTGATAGTGGTGGACAAACGCTTCAGCGAGATCCTTCCATGTGCGCACGCTAGTGGGATCTAGACCCATGTACCACTCGAGGGATGGCCCGGAAAGACTATCTTGGAAGAAGTGCATCAACAACTTCTCGTCTTCGGAATAGGCAGACATTTTCCTGTAGTACGATCTAAGGTGGAAACGAGGGTAGGTGGTGCCCTTATATTTCTCAAATTCAGGCACCCTGAACTTAGGAGGTACCTTGAAGTCAGCAATTAACCCCAGCTTGGACATATCAACGCCCAAAGTATTATGATTCTCAATATCTCTCATTTTATCTTCAAGTGCTTTGAATCTGAGCCGCGCTTCAGCATTCAGCTCCCCTTCCGCACCTCTTTGAGAGAACACATCATCCTGATGATCCTCAAGCCATGGTTAAGGCACCAACAGATTCCCGACGCCAGCATTGCCGTTGACCGGCCCGATGTTGACATTAGCTCCAAGACTCCCATTGCCGACGCCCGTCGTATTGAGTCCGATATTGGCCATCACATTGCCATTAGCACTGCCGTTGCCCCCGGCCACGGGGACACCATTCTGCGGAGTATCAACTGGTGGAAGAGTAGGCGCAGCCCCGCCATGGAGTATGCCGTTGCTATCAACCCTGGAGATTAAAGGCTGAACCAAAGTCCTGAGCTGGTCTTGACCATTGGCGACCACTTGCATAAGTTCCATAAAGCGATCCATCCTCTCACGGAGCTCCTGAACATTTGTCTGCACTTGATCCATGATCCTGGTCTGATTAGCTCTAGTCGGATAACGGTGAATTAGTCTCTGATCAATCCTGGAGTCACCGGAAACAGCCTGGGACCTGTGAATCTGAAAAACCTGCAAACACTAAAGGTTAGGAAAAAACAACAAAATGTACGCCATGCAAATGCTTCATGCAGATGCATGCGTGTGTCTGTGTGTTTGGGAGATCTCCCCCGATCCTAGTGCCTGAGTGCCAGTGCTGATAATAATAATAAGAAGAAGTCTGAGTCCAATCATGGAAACAACAATCTCATATATAAAGAAGGCCTATCAAGGCAGTACATTGCATCAGCGAGTACAAGATGAATCAACAGCGTGACCTCAGCCAACAAGCCTGGTGATGGTCAGCATACAACAAAGATCAAAACAAAAGGAATACAACTAGTCAAGTACGGCCACGGGCGCGATACTTTGCTAATAACTCCTTCGTCTCTGGATGATCAGGCAGAGTGAGCAACCCCTCGACAAGTAGTTCCCTCTGCACAATGGTATACTGAAGTCCTTCGATCGAACCTTCCCATGCTCCTTCGCCGAAGCAATCTTCTAATTTCCGCGTTTTGGACTCAAACGCCAGCTTGCGCTCCTTCAGGCTAGCGAGAGCTTTGTTGAGTTGGCCTTCGACGGCGTATCTGCGGGCGGTTTCTTCATCAAACCTCTGCTCACTGTCCTTCACCTCGGCTTCCAGCTTGGAGATCTGCAGCATCAGCTTATCCTCCCGCTCTTTCCTGGTGGCCAGGGAAGCCTTCCAGTGCTGGTTGAACTTGGATATCCTCCGATATGCCTCGTCCAAGTGCTGCTTCTTCGTAGCTAGTACGTCGTTGACAGCCTTGAAGTCTCGACCCATGCGTTCACGCTCGGTTATCTGCTTTGTCAGGTCTGTACCTAGCTGGTTCACCAACTCTGTTTTCTTTTTGAAAGAATGAACGGCCTCGTTCCTCTCGCTTCGAAGCTGAGCTAATTCCTTCTCCAGTTCTTCGTTCGCCCGCTTCAATTCATCCCGCTCAGCTAATACCTGGTTATGCTGATGAATGGGCACAATAGTAGGCTCTTCGATTGTTGGAGGGCTTTCTGGCTTGGCATGAGGAAACGACATCCCTATAGCATTGGCCCTGGCTCTGATCCAAGTCAAATTCGGAGGGTAGGCTTGATTGTTGCTTTTTCCCAGCAATGGCTTTCCTCGCTTACTGATACCATTCCAGGCACGCTGAAGTTTAGACAACCATTCCCCCTCTAGAATACCAGTGAGGTACAGAGATTCTTGTACCTCTTCCTCCCTCGGCGGAGTTCTCAAAGCATACACGAACTATCGAACCAGCAACGACGGATTGTAGTTTATACAACCCTTCCTGCCTATCAGAGGCACATTTGGAAACCCGCTGCAACTGAAGATCACCTCAGTACCTAACCTGTCCCTGTCGAACCAGTCAATATCCTCTACAGATAAACTCATTAGACGCTCAGGCCACTCAGCTGTGGCTGCAAACGAGACAAAAGGACCCCTCTTGGGCAGATGGCTATCAAGCCATTTATACAGCAAGGGTACGCAGCACGAGACATTCTTCCCCCTCTTGTTCTCATTCTTGTAGTGGACTAAGTGATAGACATCTCCTATTAGGGTAGGGACTGGATTCCCTGAAGCAAAGATGTGAAACGCATCAAAGTCTACAAAATCGGGCATGTTGGGGAACAGGATAATGCCATATATGCATAGAGCGAGGATGGCATTGAACGCGTCCCAACATCCGTCCTTGGCACACTGCTGAGCCTTAACCACCAGAAACTGCAAGGAGAACCCAGGAACCTTGTTCCAACTAGTCAATACTAACTCGGAGGCGTCCAAATGAAGTGAAAGAGCTAAACCAGCCAGATCAGGCTCAGCATCCATGTGGACAAAAGGCATCTGCCTCTTGATAGGCACACCTAGCAAATCAGCATACTCTTCCAGTGTAGGTGCGAGAACAAAATCCTGGAAAGTGAAACATCTCAGCGGAGGGTCATAGAACTGCAGCAGAGCATGCAACCCATTCAACTCGAACGCAGAAGGCTTACAAACCAAACTGAGCAACCTGCCATAAGATTTTCTGAACTCATCCCTAACAGAATCCTCTTTTAGAGCTATCAAACCAGTCAACTTAACCACATCAGGGGTAGGGAACTTGTAAGCCACGGTCTTCCTCAGAGAGCCCATAACAATACAATAGGAGGCAAGAATTCCTGGATCGGGGAAAACGGTACCTGCAACACAGACACACGTTAATGAAATGCAAATGAATATGCAAACTAATGCAAAATGCAATCATGCAATAAGAGGCCAAAGCAACTGCTGCTGTGGAGATTCTGTATCAACAAAACCATGACCACTGATGAGAAGAAAACCCCGGTGTAGGACCACAAATATGATCTGCCAAGAACAACCATCTGATAGGACCATATACATAGGATCATAATTCTGCTCTGTCAAGAACAAATGTCTAATAATAAGGACCTCGGATGTAGAATCAAGAAATATCTGCTGATGAGGTCTTCAGACCCCAATCAAAAATCTGCCCTATCAAGAACAAACATACAGTTGCTGATGAGATCTTCAGACCCCACTCAAAAATCTGCTCTATCAAGAACAAACAACATCTGCTGATGATATCTTCAGACCCCAAAAATCTGCTCTATCAAGAACAAACAACATCTGCTGATAAGATCCTCTGATCAAAACCTGCTCTATCAAGAACAGACATACACCTGATAATAAGATCCTCTGATCAAAACCTGCTCTATCAAGAACAGACAAATCTGCAACTGAGAACCTTGGTACCAACAAAACTGATTCACTGTCAAGAAAACCAGGTATTCTGAAAGTCAAGGTTTCCTGCAATAAACCCAACCCTGCTCATAGGTATGGACCTAAACTGACTCAAGGTACGGCATCCTATGCGTTCATCAGCGTCACACACTTTCAAGAGGGGTGATATGATACCCAGAAGGTGTGGCATCACCAGCTCATGAAGCGGCCTCACTTAGCTGAATCACAAATGATCGGTCCCCAGAGTCGACAATCCACCAAACCAGCAACCGTCTCAACCCAAAGGGTTGAAAGTGAAGCCAACCGGATGAACCTCGTCTGGGCGTGGATTTCATGAGACACTAGTGCCTGCAAAGCAAGCACGCGCCCACTAATTTTCACTCTAAGTCTATGGTGCACTCAAGCCTGGGTCTGGCTTCTCACTCATCAGAACTCCCATCCCACAACAGCGCAGATAATCATATTATACTGAAAATAAAATGCGGGAAATAAAGTGCGAGAAGTAAAATGCGATAAATAAACACAACCCAACAAGTAAACACACAAGCGTTAGGATTGACTCTCGCAGGGAACCGTTGAAGTCCCCAGCAGAGTCGCCAGCTGTCGCTTGCGCGAAAATAAGGTGTCGGCACAACAGAAGAGTCACCACCTTTCGTTATTTATCCCTCAGAGCGGGAAAGGAAACGATCGGAAAAACCTGACGAAAAAGGGGTAAGACAAGGTCATCGCAACCATTGTCTGGATTCGGCAGTCGGTTACGCAAGGGGAAGGTATTAGCACCCCTCACGTCCGTCATACTCGACGGGATCCTCGCTTGTTGGTTTACTTGGACGGGTTGGTTTTATTCTATCTACCTATCAAGGCTGGCTGAAAAAGAAAAGAAAATGACTCGGCAAAGCGTCGCACTTTATGCCTACGTATTCTCATCAGAGAACGAGAAATCAGAGTCAACGTAGTTCGGCCTACGAAGGGTTATGGGGGAAGGTAGCTCGCAAAGACATCGCCATCTTGTGCCTACGTACTCTCAACAGGTATGAGAGATCAGAGCTCACGTAGTTCCGGAAACTACGGTTTATTTCCTGTCTTTTACGAAAGAAGTGTTTTTTATTGTGTTTGCGATTTCAATCGCACTAGAGACTATGACCTGAGAGTGAATGCGTCTCATGTCACCCAAAGGGTACCATACTAAACATCCAGACTGTGGAAAAGAAACTCTCCCACAATCCTTTCTCAGATAGCTTAAGGCTCGTGACGTACGAAAGAAATCATTCATGATTACTGTATCTTAAACTATTTTGAGATGAGAAGAGAACATGCCCAACTAGGAGGGAGACTATAAAGTCCTACTGTTGTCATGCCACGGATTCATCCTATAGTTGAGGTTTGAACAGGGAACTCCTATAAGTTGTCATGCATAGGTTTCAACCTAAAGTTCTATCATCAATTCCTTATCAGAGGAAATGAGAGTCCTAAGGGATCATGTCAATGATACACCAAAACAGACAAAGTATCAGCTTAACAGTAAAATGCATGCAATGCAAGTGAGGGAGGAAATGTGTGGGGGGCTTCAGCCTCCACAAGCTCATCTCAACCTCAAGCCAGAATGGATAACAGTAATCATACTGAAATATAAAACAACATGCTATCAAGCAATAACAGTAAACTGCAATCATACAGATAAATGAAATGAAATACCATCAGGAAAACAAACCATATGGGCAAGGGAGCTAGGCTCTACCGAATACCCGCAAGCAAAGCCACACAGTAACAATACAAGCAGAGGGAGCAACTCAACCTCTAGTGCAATCATGCTCCTAGATCCTGCTTATTCTAGATATGAACTTATTCTAATGCATCAAGCAAGTCAAGAAAAACACATCAATACAGAAAAGAAAAAGAAGAAAACAGATCAACTCCTCTCTCAACTTCAAGCTTCAGCTTTTCCAATAGCAACTCAGTCCTCAGACTTCCAATTACTCTTGACAAATATCAATTTGCTTTTCCAGGTTTCAACCCTACAACATAAGTCTCAACTTATCTTCTCCCTTAAGCTTCAGCTTCTTGATCAGCTCCACCTTCAGGCTTCACTATCAGTCATGAGTACCAACTTGGCTCCTTCAGGATCTCCAGGCATCAAAGTAAGTATCAACTTCCTTTGTTCTTCAAGCTTCAGCTCTTCAGAATCAATCTCAATCACTTAGAGGTGTCAACTTCATCCTTCAGTCTTTACTTCACCTTCAGGGGTCTTCAAGTATCAACTTGCTCTTGCTGCTCTTCAAGCTTCAGCTGGAATGCCAATGCTCAAGGATTCATCCTCTTCTACACTCTTCATTGAAGCCTTCATCTTCAAGCTCAGGCTCTGCACCTCTCAAGATAATCAAACCAGAGGAAATCACTTACTGGATAAGCTGGGGGATATTGAACTTCTTATTGACCACCAAAGGTGACCTATAAGGGTTTAACATCAAAGGAATGGTTCCCTCAAAAGTTCTACTTCTTAGGTACATCACTTATCCCTCCAAAGGAGAGAGGTGTATACCATGGAAGGACTTTGAATCATAGGGAGGAATGGAGGTGACAGATACCATCCATGTTTAAGAAAGAAGTTATCTAGGTCTAAACTCTTCCTAGTTCCTACCCTAAAACAACAAAAAAGAAAATAAGATCAGGCTCTCAAGCTCCTCAATGCATCTTCAAGTCTTCAACTATGCTCCTCAATGCTCCTTATAACAATACCAAGCTCTCCAAGCCCACAAAGCAAAGCAACTAAAGCAAACATGCCCTAAAGGCAACACAAACAATCAACCAATACAAAAATCAACTAAAAATAGCATACTATTATATTAAATCCTAATATGATTTCTAAGGGATCCTACATACCTACCCTTAATACCCATATATGTCCCATAGTCTAATTTGTCCTAAAACCCCAAAATTCTAATGTTATTATGGACCTATGTTGAAGTTTAACCTAATTCTACACAACCTAATAGCATCTAATCAAAACTATCCTAAAAGTCATCACAAAATTATGGAATAAATCCAGGGGGAAGCTAAAACATACATATAACTATCCTAAAAAGAATGACTTAAAAATACTAAGGGATCTACCTAAACAAAATTCTACAAAATCAATGACCAACATAAAAGAAATAAAAAGCTATTAAAATGGAAAATGTACAAAAAATACTAAAATGCCTGATATGAAAAATGTTTTTATTTTATATTTTCGTTGACAAAAATATGAAATAGGATAAAAAACTCCCATTAAAAAATCTTTATTTTTCAATTTAATATGAATTTTCAAAGTTGGAAAGAAAATGGAGAAAAATAAAATGAAATATGCATGGTTGGGGTGTAACAAGTAAACAAATGCAGTTCATTCCACGCGTGGGCCCAGACTGGGGGGTACACATAGCAAAGCGCCTGGGCCCAATATCCAAATCAGAAAAACAATAAAAAAAACATTCAGAAAATGAGAAATCAGCGGTGAGAATAGCAATGGGTTTCAGTTATAATTCACAATGGGCCTGAAAAGGGGGTGGGGATATCATTATTCACTTAAGCCCAACACGCCACCGTTTAATGAAACGGTGCGTTTCACACTCTCAGATTTCCCTCTCAAAATTCAATTGAACGTGAGCCATTGGATTGGTCTTGAGTCAACTGGTCAGCGCGTGATCTAATGGTCCAGGCTTCCTCTTCTTCCCTGAGCTAGGGTTTTCTGAAACTCCATGGAAACTCAGCATGACAAGCTTCATCCTCCTCAACTCGAATTCCCTCATTTCTCCATCAATTCTTGAAATTTAAAACCCTAACATGCCTAGAATTCCATGCTGAACACGATCATACCCTTGAAATCAACTGAAACCTCCTAAATCCATGAACCCGATCCAAGATCCAAAACATACTCAGTCATCCATTTCAACAATTCTTGAAACTAATGGTCCTAGATCACTCACCAACTCACCCTGAACATTTCTTGATATTAAACTAAGCTCATCACTCAATATCCAAAGAGTTCTTGATCCAAATAGAAATGGTGACCATTATCCAATCTTCACTAATTCTCTTCAAACTATCCAAAAATGATCTTCTATTGATTTCTAACCATTATAACCTATCAAAATAATCTAATCATGCATAAATTAAGGTGTATGAAGAAAGTTGCAAACCTTGTTAAATTGAGTGAACAGAGGTAGTAATCCACCAATTCAAGCCTTGAATCTTTCCAAATTCCTTCAATGAGCAACCTTCTAGCTTCTGTATGCAACAAGAATGGCTGAAATTGCTTGATTCTTGAAATTCGATTTTGAAATGCAACCTTGAAATTTGAATCACCAACTCTTCAATTCTCCATGGAAATGCTCTCAATTCAATCTGCACAGCTTCAATGTGATGTATGGAAGGTGTTTGTGTAAAAAAAAATGAAAGGAAATGAAGAAGAATGAAGAATTTGATCTTGACTTGCAATGGAAGATTTTGGATTTCACTCTCTCTTTCATGCACCAATTCATACCAACCTTGCATCTGAGCAAGTTAGACTTGTTATATAGAGTGGTTTAGAATCATCTAGAACCCTCTAGGATCATCCAATGAGAAATTGAACTTTTCATGTCATGGTATTTTGATTTCTCATTCTCCTTACATGCTATCTCATGCCATAGCCCTTGTACACTTCAATTCTGACTTGAATTTATTCCCACATGAGATTTAGGGTAAGTTACAATGCATAACCACCTTGCTTGTTGAGTTCTTTTGAGTTTTGGTTTGGTACCTTAATATGCAAGTAATCCAATTCCAAGGAAGCCCTATGATCTAAGCCTCAAATAAAAATTGTGGCTGAACCATTGTTCTTAGAATGTAATTTGGAGTCAAAATGACCTATTATATGACATGGTTTGGACTTATAACTTGTGATTTCCAATTTTCAATTTCACCTTAATTAACTTATGCCTCATTTTTAGGCCATTTTTATCACTTTTTGATATGAGCCTTTTCAACATCTCATGACCTCCTTAATAGCCTTAAAACATCATTCTAAGCAAGTTTGATGTTGAAGATTTTTCCATTTGAAGCTTGGAACTAGGAGATATGGCCTTATGCTTGAAATGACCTATAACCTCCAAATGACCAAAATGCCCTTGACTTGTCAAAGCCATAAGTTGAGTTCTACAAATCCTATCAATGACTTCTAGTACTCTCTAGAAATCTAAGAATATGCTATTTAACATTCATGTTAACCAAGAGTTCATAGGAATCATCCTACTAGGGTAAAAGTTGGATGCAAGTTGGGTGACTTTCAAGGACCCAGATTCACATACCTCAGATGACCTGTAATTTGTCAAAGCCATAACTTGAGCTCTACAAATCCTATCAAGGACTTCTAGTACTCAAATTAAAGCTAAGAACAAGCTCTACAACATTCATGTTATGGGGAAGATGATATGACAATCACATATTGAGCTAAACTGCCTTGAAGATAGGGATCAAACTAGGGGATTTTACACTGTCAATCCTTAGAAACCCTAGTTTAAAACTTCTCAAACTCCTCAATCATGATGATTTGCTCTAGGAATCATCCTTATAGCATCTCAATGCATCATTCCATTATCACATGGCTCTTGGATTAGGTCTCAACCCTCTCCAAATCATCAGTTGACCTAGGGTTGACCCAGTCAAACCCTAACTCCACCACTCATGGTTGAATCTTCTGAATTCTTGTACAATGACCTCTCTAGGCTCCGTGAGGGCTTTCAAGACATATCATAAGCTTTCTCAAAGCTTTAAGTCCATTCTCATAGTCTCATAATCATCTGAGGAGCACCCACGACTCTCAAGTCATGAGGCACACAACCTTGGTTTCAACCAATTCCTCTGAGGATCTCTTGAGTTCCCTGACAAAGGTATCAAACTTTGGACACTTGAACAAACTTCTTGACTTTCTTCATAGCCTCATATAACTCTTGGTGGGTAAATAGATATTGGTCAAATTTTGGGGTGGAACACCAGGGTTCTCTTCTAGACTAACTACAACTGAAGCAGAGTTTGCAATAGCTGAGCATAAGACATGGGTGGCGTCTCGAGGTGACGACTGGACAGGGGTGCCCTGTTTTGATATTTTCTATATCCTTGCTGGTTCGGCTGCTGCTGTTGTGGCTGGGGTTGTTGGACCGCGGGGATGGTTATGCTGGCCACCTGCTGGTGCTGGCCCTTACCCTTCCTGCGAACGTTGGACACGACGCTCGTTTCCCCTTCCCGCCTTTTGCTACCATATGGTTTCTTTCCTCCTCTAGCTGAGGATAGATCACCTTGAATTTTCCCCAGTTTGATCCCATTTTCAACGTGCTCGCCCGTGATGATGAGATCTGAGAAACTTCCAGACATACCGCTGACCAATTTCTCGTAATAAACCCCTGGGAGGGTGGCTACAAACATTTCAACAAGCTCCCGTTCAACAATCGGCGGTTGAACTCTAGCTGCCAACTCACGCCACCGCTGGGCATATTCCTTGAACCCTTCGTTGTTCCTCTGTGACAAATTTTGCAGTTGGACTCGGTTTGGAGCCAAGTCACTGTTATTCTGGTAACGGTGCACGAATGCCTCAGCAAGTTCCTTCCACGTGCGCACACTGGTAGGCTCCAAACTCATGTACCATTCCAAGGATGGCCCAGACAAGCTATCCTAAAAGAAGTGCATCAACAACTTCTCGTCTTCAGAGTGAGCGGACATTTTCCGGTAGTATGACCTCAGGTGGACGCGAGGGCAGGTGGTGCCTTTGTACTTTTCGAAGTCGGGTACCTTGAATTTAGGAGGCACCTTAAAATCAGCAATCAATCCGAATTTAGACATGTCAACACCCATAGTGTTCAGGTTCTCGAAATTCCTCATCTTGTCCTCGAGTTCCTTAAAGCTCAGACGTGCTTCAGTAGTCAACTCTCCTTCAGCACCCTTCTGGGAGAAAAAATCTTCTTGACGGTCTTCTAACCATGGCTGAGGCCCATACAGATTTCCAACACCTGTGTTGCCGTTGCCCAGTCCAACATTGACATTAGCTTCAAAGTTTCCATTACCGACGCCAGTCGTATTACCATTGAGTCCCATGTTAGCGATCACATTACCGTTACCACTACCGTTCCCCCTGGTCACGGGGATGCCATTATGAGGAGTTTCAACAGGTGGAGGGGTTGGAACACTCCCACCGTGGAGTACGCCATTGCTGTCAACCCTTGAAATCAGAGGCTGGACTAATGTTATGAGCTGGTCTTGGCCGTTGGCAACCACTTGCATGAGCTCCATGAAGCAGTTCATCCTCTCTCGGAGCTCCTGAACGTCAGTATGCACTTGCTCCATTGCTCTAGCTTGATTTGCTCTTGTCGGATAGCGGTGGATTGGTCTTCGATCAATCCTAGAACAACCTGAAACAACCTGTATACACAAAAGGGTTAGAAAGAACGACAAAGTGCTCGTTATGCAGATGCTTCATGCAAATGCAAACGTGTGTCTATGCGTTAGGGAGACTCCCCCCCGATCCTAGTGCCTGAGTGCCAGTGCTGATAATAAGAAGTCCGAGTCCCGTCATGGAAATAACATCTCATATATATAAAGAAAGCCCATCAAGGCGGTACACAACGTCACTGGATACAAGCAGAATCAATGGCATGACCTCGACCAACAAGCCTGGTGATGGTCAGCATACAGCAATGATCAAAACAAAAGGATTACAAATATAGTCAAGTATGGCCACAGGCTCGAAACTCTTCTAACAGATCCCTCGTTTCTGGGTGATCAGGCCGAGTGAGCAACCCTTCGACGAGTAATTCCCTCCGCATAATGGTGTATTGAAGACCTTCAACCGAATCTTCCCATGCTCCTTCGCCGAAACAATCTTCTAGCTTCCGCTTCTTGGATTCAAACGTCAGTTTGCGCTCCTTCAGGTTAGCAAGAGCCTTTTTTAGCAGGCCTTCAGTGGCATATCTGCGAGCGGTTTCTTCATCAAACCTCTTCTCGCTAGCTTTCACCTGGGCTTTCAACTTGGAGATCTGCTATTTCAGTTTATCCTCCCGTTCCTTGCCGTTGGCTAGGGTGGCCTTCCAATGTTGATTAAATTTGGATATTCTCCGGTACGCTTCATCCAAGTGCTGCTTCTTAGTGGCCAGTACGTCATTGACAGCTTCGAAGTCCCGACCCAAACGCTCACGCTCAGCCATCTGCTTAGTCAAATCCGTCCCTAACTGGTTCACCGGCTCTGTTTTCCTCTTGAAGGAATGGACGACTTCGCTTCTCTCGGTTCTGAGTTGAGCCAGCTCTTTCTCCAGTTCTTCATTTGCCTTTTTCAGCTTATCTCTCTCAGCTAACACCTGATTATGCTGCTGAACGGGCATGGTGGTAGGCTCTTCAATCACTGGAGGGCTTCCTAGCTGGGCAGGTGGAAACGGCATCCTTATGATATCTGCCCTGGCTCTGATCCAGGTCACATATGGAGCGTATTGGGGAACAGAATGATGCCATATATGCACAGAGCAAGGATGGCGTTGAACACGATCCAACATCCGTCTTTGGCGCACTGCTGAGATTTTCCCACTAGGAACTACAAGGAGAAACCGGGAACCTTGTTCCAACTAGACAAGACCAACTCGGAGGCATCTAGGTGAAGTGAAGGAGCTAGGCTAGCCAGATTAGGCTCAGCATCTATATGAACAAAGGGCATCTGGCTCTTGATAGGCACACCTAACAAATCAACATACTCCTCTAGAGTAGGTGCGAGAACAAAATCCGGGAAAGTAAAGCATCTCAAAGGAGGATCGTAGAACTGCAGCAGGGCGTACAAGCCATTCAACTCAAACACAGAAGGTTTACGAACCAAGTTGAGCAGTTTCCCATAAGACTTTCTGAATTCACCTCTCACAGAATCATCTGCCAAAGCAATCAAACCAGTCAGCTGAACAACATCAGGAGTGGGGAGCTTGTAGGCCACAATCTTCCTCAGAGAACCCATAGTAGCACAATAGAAGGCAAGAAAACCTGAACCGGGGGAAACGGTACCTGCAACACAGACACACGTTAATGAAATGCAAATGGGTATGCAAAACAATGCAAAATGCAATCATGCAGCAAGAGATCAAGACAACTGTGCTGTTGAAGAGATGGAGGTGAAGATTCTGTATCAACAAAACCACAATACTGCTCTGTCAAGAACAACCACTATCTCTGATAATAAGAAAACCCTGGTATCGGACCATAAATCTGCTCTGTCAAGAACACACATATATCTGATAATAAGGACCTCCGATACAGGACCATAACTCTGCTCTGTCAAGACCAAATACATTGCTGAAGATAAGGACCTCTGATATAGGACCATTACTCTGCTCTATCGAGAACAAATACATTGCTGAAGATAAGGACCTCTGATACAGGACCATAACCCTGCTCTGTCAAGAACACACATCTGATGATAAGAACCTCTGATGCTACTGAAACTGATTCACTATCAAGAAAACCAGGTAGCCTGAAGGTTAAGGTTTCATGCAACAAACCTAACCCTGCTCCCAGGTATGGACCTAAACTGACACAAGTTCGGCATCCTATGCGGTCATCAGCGTCACAGACATTCAAGAGGGGTGATATGATACCCAGAAGGTGTGGCATCACCGTCTCCTGAAGCGGCCTCACTCAGCTGAATTCCAAATGATCGGTCCCCAGAGTCGACAATCCTCCAAACCAACAACCCCTCAGGCCCAAAGGGCCAGAAAAGAAGTCAACCGGGAGAAACTCGTCTGAGCATGGATTTCATGAGACACTAGTGCCTGCAAAGCTAGCACGCGCCCACTAATTTCCGCAACTAATGCTAGGTACGCTCGAGCCTGGGTCTGGCTTCTCACTCATCAGAATGCCCCTCCCACAACAGTACAAATAATCATATCATACTGAAAATAATGTGCGGGAAATAAAATGCGATAATTAAACACAACCCGACAAGTAATCATACAAGCGCTAGGATTGACTCTCGCAGGGGACGTTGGATCCCCAAACTGACTCGCATACGGGACGTTGGATCCTAGGAAACTATCAAGTCCCCAGCAGAGTCTCTAGCTGTCGCTACCGCGAAAATAAGGTGCCGGCAAAACAGAAGAGTCGCCACCTTTCGTTATTTATCCCTCAGAACGGGAAAGGAAACGATCGGAAAAACCTGACGAAAAGGTATAAGACAAAGTCATCGCAACCATTGTCTGGGTTCGGGAGTCGGTTACGCAAGGGGAAGGTATTAGCACCCCTCACATCCATCGTACTCGATGGGATCCACGCTTGTTGTGTTTATTTGACGGGTTAGTTTTATCTATCTACCTATCAAGGCTGGTCTGAAAAGAAAAGAAAATGACTCAGCAAAGCGTCGCGCTTTATGCCTACGTATTCTCATCAGAGAATGAGAAATCAAAGTCAACGTAGTTCGACTAACTACGGGTTACGGGGAAGGTGGCTCGCCAATACATCAGTATTGTGCCTACGTACTCTCAACAGGTATGAGAGATCAGAGCTTACGTAGTTCGGATTAATACGGATTACAGGAATTCAGATTCATCTGTTTTTTCGAGTAGGGTTAACAAACAGTTCCAGCAGTTTGGCGTATGCCGCTCGACCCTTGGAGACTCAGGCGTTACCGTTTGCGATAGAACTGGGAGTTAACGACACTCTTTTCTTCGGAAAAGCTTCCTTTGAATTATGGGCCCACGGGGCAAAAAGGTTTGAAGTTGGTTTTCTGTCTTTTACAAAAGAACTGTTTTTTATGGATGTTTACGACCAATATCGCACTAGAGACTATGACCTGAAAGTGAATGCGTTGTATGTCACCCAAAGGGTGCCATACTAAACATTCAGACTATTGAAAAGAAACTCTCCAACAATCCTTTCTCACATAGCTTAAGGCTCGTAACACACGACATCAGTTAACCTTTATTACTGTAGTTTAATTTGTTTTAAGATGAGAAGAGAACAGGCTCAACTAAAGGGGGAGACTATCAAGTCCTAATGTTGTCATGCCAAGGATTCATCCTATGGTCGAGGTTTGAAACAGGGAACTCCTAGAAGTTATCATGCATAGGTTTCAACCTAAAGTTCTAATCATCACTTCCCTATCAAAGGAAGTGAGATTCCTAATGGATCATGTCAATGATAAACAGAAACAGATAAAGCATCAGCTTAAACAATAAACAGTAAACGACTGTAAAATGCATGCAATGCAAGTAAGGGAGGAAATGTGTGTGGGGCATCAGCCTCCACAAGCTCATCTCGACCTCAAGCCAGATATGAATAACTGTAATCATACAGAGGCAATAACATGCTATCAAGCAAACACAATAACTGCAATCATACAGAGGCAATAACATGCTATCAAGCAAACACAATACCACATAGGCAAGGGAGCTGGGCTCTACCGAATACCCGCAAGCAAAGCCATACAGTAAAGATACAAGCAGAGGGAGCAACTCAACCTCTAGTGCAAACATGCTCCTAGATTAAAACAATCTAAATATGAACTTATTCTAATGCATCAAGCAAATCACACAAGTCACATCAATACAGTTGCACAGAAAGCAAACAGACAGAAAAGAAAGCAAATCAACCACTCCACAGCTTCACAGCAAAGCTCCTCTGACATCAGTTCAGTCTTCAGTCTGTAACTGTTCTTCAAGGCTCTCATCTTCAATAGCAAGTGTCAACTTGCTACTTCAAGCTTTCAACACCTCACCCACAAGTATCAACTTGTTCTTCACCTTCTTCAAGCTTCAACTCCCAAAACAGATTCCACCTTCAGGCTTCACTCCCAATAGCAAGTATCAACTTGTTCCTTCAGGCTCTCAATGCATTAAACACACAAGTATCAACTTATTCTCCAACTTCAAGCTTCAGCTCTTCATTTGATCTCCACTGGGTTCCCTTCACAAGTGTCAACTTGCCCTTCCTGATCTTCAAGCTTCAGCTTCAATGGCAGTCTTCAAACACATGGAAGTAGCAACTTCTAGCATCTTCAACCTTCTAGCAAGGAGCTCCATCCTCTAGCAAGGGAGAAAGATTTATCTAACAAGAGCAAGGTTTGGATAATAGGCAGCAGAGTGAAGACCAAAGGTCACCACTAAGCATTCTATCATCAGAGAAAGGAACCCTCAAAGGTTCTACCAACTTGTGAAGAGCCACACATCCTACCAAAGGAGGGATGAGGCTTTTACAAGGGGACCTTACATCATAGGGAAGAATGGAAGTGATCAACACCTTCCATGTTTATGAAAGAAGAGAATCTATCTAGAAGCTCTGCCTGCAAACCCTAATCTTAACACCTAATCAACACTACACCAAAAGGAGGGAAGATCTCACATCCAAGCTTCTTCAAGCATTCCATGGTAGCCCAAGCTTGTCTTCAACACCATCCAAGAGCAAGAGAGGCAAAACCCTAATCTAAGGGAACTAAAGAAATCAATATAATTGAATTAGCAAGTTAGGATCACCTAAAACCTAGTACTATAGTTAGTCCTAACTAAAATACTAAAATCAATTGTAAAATCCTACAAAAAAAACTATGGCACCCTAATTCAATCATGAATCTACCATATAAAATCCAGAGGTTAAATCATCCACAAAGTCCTAGAAATAAATCCTACATCGCAAGGTACTAGGCTTAAACCCTAAAACTAGAGCACCTAAAGTTTCAACTTGAAACTACCCCCTAACTTCATCACAAAAATGTGAGAAAAATCTAAGGGGAACATGCATATCTATGATAGCTACACACAAAAACTCAAGTCAAGAATCGTCACCAAATACTCAAACAAAATTCAACAAAACAAGGTATCAACCATGGCCATTTTAATATCAATTAATATTCAAAAAATGCAAATAAAATCACAAATGCATGAATTCCTAATATTTTTAATCTATAAAATTCTAGATTCAATCATGAATCAAGGGAAAAAAGTTTGGAATTAATTGAATTAATCTCCTATTTTTTATGAATTAATCTCTAAGTCACATAAAATGAAGAAATATAAAAGAAAATAAATGAAATTAATAAAAATGTGTGGCAAATAGCAACCCAATACAGTTCATTTCAAGAATTGGGCCCAGGGGGTGTGTGAATATCACTCTGAGTGCTAAGCCCAAAACCATCCAATTAATGAAACGGTGCGTTTCATTTGAAATTCTCTCTATAAATTTGAGAAGCAATCCTGGCCCTCTAACACACGCCTGAGTCAAAGGTCCAACCCTAATCTGAGGGTCCTTGCTCATCGTCCCCAATTTGAACCTGCAATGGAGGGAGTTTTCAGACGGTGGCCTGAACAGTGGCGCCACCGTCTTCTCCGTTGAGCCAACCTCCACAGGTCATCAAAAATCACAAAACCAATCACTATCCCACTCCAAATTTGATGTTGATCACGAATCCAACCTCAGAATCTCCTAATTCCTTCTACATTTCCAAACCCGATAGCATTCTCAGAAATTCCTCCCAATCTTGATTTTCACCATTCTTTAAATTAAAGGTCTCGAGTTAATCCTCACTCTTCACTGATCAATTTCCACTATCCCATTATGATTAATCCTTCAAGAATCATGAGATATCATCCTCAACAGAAAATGGTCACATGCCTAATTTGTCTCTAATTCACCAATTTATGATCCTAAATCCAACTACAGGTTGCAAGGATCCTAACCACATGTGAATTGCTAAGTTTCTCCTCCTAAATCATGCATAAGGATGAAAGATACAAACCTGGTTTCAGAGAGGTAACAGAGGTGGTTTTTGCTCACTTCAAATGCCAAGATGATGCAGATAAGTTCCAAATTTACTCCCAAAGCCTTTGCACACCTTGATTTGGCTTGATTCTCCCTTGAATTGAAAACCCGATTTCAACTTGAACCTTCAAAATTTCAATGGCTCCTTCTCTTACCAGCTTCAATTCCTTCCAAAAAAAATGGCTGAGTTCACTCAATGACTTATATAGAAGTGATTGGGATTGTCTAGAAACTTCTGGATCCATCCAAATGAGATTTTGGATTTTCAAAATCTCTTCAAAATCTCATCCATGGCAATCACTATTCTGACTCCTTCTTGGCATGGCTATGTGTGTAATCAAGTTCTCATGAGATATTGAATGAGTTTAGAGTGTTATTTTCCTTGTTTGCAAGCCAAAGGTATGAATTTGATTATGTTGATTCATCATGAAGAAATGAAATGGAATGTTATTCAAATGACCTCAAATAAAAATTCTAACATTGCCATTGTTTCTAAAATCATTTTTTCAATCAATTTGACCTATAATTTTGTTTCATTTGGTCATAAAATGAATTATTTGAATTTTTGGCCATTAAATCCTTTTAATTCTTTCTTTTTTCAAAATTTCTTGAACCAAGTCTCTCCTTGAGCCATTTCAATGCCTCCTTGATGCATGGTCAAGGTTAAAACCCCATTTTAAGCAACTTTATAGTTGAACAAAACTTCATTTGAGACCTCTAAGTTGGTGAAAATGGCCTATGATCACAAATGACCTATAATCACCAAATGTCCAAAATACCCTTGACTTGTCAAAGCCATAACTTGGGTTCTACAAATCCTATCAAGGACTTCTAGTACTATCTAGAAATCTAAGAGGATAAGTAAAAACATTCATGTTGACCAAAAGTTCATAGGAATCATCCTTCTTGGGAAAAAGTTTCATGCAAGTTGGGTAACTTTCAAGCCCCAAATTCACATACCTCAGATGACTTGTAACTTGTCAAAGCCATAACTTGTGTTCTACAAATCCTATCAAGGACTTCTAGCACTCAAATTAAATCTGAGATCATGCTCCACAAAAATCATGTTGGGGTCAAGATGAGATGACAATCACATCTTGAGCTGAATTGCCTTGAAGATAGGGGTCAAACTAGTGGATTTTACACTGTCAAGCCTTAGAAACCCTAGCCTAAAACTTCTCAAACTCCTCAATCATGATGAGTTAACCTTGGAATCATCCTTATAACATATTAATGCATCAATCCATGATGACATGGCTCTTGGATTAGGTCTCAACCTTCTTCAAATCATCAGTTGACTTAGGGTTGACCCAGTCAAACCCTAGTTGCACCACTCATGGCTGAGCCTTCTTAATCTTGCACAATGACCTGTTTAGGCCTCAAAGTGATCTTCAACATTTCTCATGAGCTCTCTCAAGACCTCAAGTCCATCTTCATGGCCTCAGAATCATCTGATGGCTTCCCACAACTTTCAAGTTAGGAGACATACCCTATTGGTTTCAACCACTCTTTCTGAGGATCTTTTAATTTCTCTGACAAAGATATCAACCCTTGAACACTTGAATAACCTTATTAGCTAGCTTCATAGCCTTGTGTAGCCCTTGATTGGTAACCATACCTCTGGATCTCCTGCATACATGTCAATGAAATGCAAATGATAATGCTAATGTGAATGAAATGAAACATAAGCTAGGTAAAGAAATGTTGGGCAAATTTTGGGGTGCAACAACTAGCAATGCGAAATGAATATGCAGATGCAATATGTGTCTGTGTGTTAGGGAGATCGACCCCTGATTCTAGTGCCAAAGTGCCAGTGCAGTGAGAGTGCTAAGAAGCTCGGATTCATCCATGGAAAAAACATCTCATATATTGCTGAAGAGCCCAACAAGGCAGAAATACAACATCACTGAGTGTTCAATAACAAGAAGACATGACCTCAACCAACAATCCTGGTGATGGCCAGCACAATGCAAATAAAGCATATACAACAGTGCATAAGGTAATCAAGTGCGACCATATGCCTGATACTCTTCTAACAATCTCTTAGTCTTGGGATGATCCGGCTGAGAAAGCAACCTTTCGACGAGCGAGTCCCTTTGCCTGATAACACGCTGGAGATCCCCAATGGATTCCTCCCAAACACCTTCTCCAAAGCAATCCTCTAGCTTCCAGTTCTGGGATGCAGACTCTTTCTTACGCTTGACAACTTTGTTCAACGAATTCTGAACGGCGTATCTCCACATAACCTCTTCTTCAAACTTTTTCTGGCTAGCTTTCAACTGATCTTCCAGTTCAGAGATCTGCAGCTTCAGTCTGTCTTCTCTTTCTTTGTTATTTGCCAGTGTAGCATTCCAGGTTTTGTTGAATGTGGAGATCTCCCGGTGGGCTATATCAAGTGCTTTCTTCTTAGACTCCAACATGTCATGAGAGCTCTTGAAATCTATCCCCAAGCATTCGCGCTTCTTTCGTTGTTCAGTCAGTTCTGCACCTAACTGGTTCCCCGACTTTGTTTGCTGCTCGAAGGAATATACGACTTCATTCCTTTTGCTCCTGAGTTGCACTAGCTCTTCTTCCGACTTCTCGTTGGCTATCATCAGCTCTTCTTTTTCTTTCATAACATGCTCATATCTCTCAATGGGCACAGTGGTTGGCTCCTCAACCACGCGGGGAGAAGGAGGTAATACTGCAGGAAACGGCATCAGCGCCTGCTTTGCCCTATCTTGGATCCAGACCTTGTATGGAGCATATGCTTGACAATCATTCTTACCCAACACCGGCTTACCCTTCTTGTTGATATTATTCCAAGCATGCTGAAGCTTGGATAACAATTCTCCCTTCAAATCACCTGTGAAGTACAGAGATTCCTGCACTTCCTCCTCTTTTGGCGGGCTTCTCAAAGCATAACCGAATTTCCTGATCAACAATGACGGATTGTAGTTAATGCACCCCTTCCTCCCAATCAGAGGAACATTATGATACCCGGCGCAGCTGTAGATAATCTCAGATCCCAGTAAATCCCTATCAAACCAGACAACATCTTCTGAAGAAAGCCCCATCAGACGCTCAGACCATTCCACCGTAGCTGCAGACTCAGCAAAGATACCCTTCTTGGGCAGGTGACTATCAAACCACATATACAACAAAGGCACACAACAAGAGACGTTCTTGCCCCTCCTATTCTCGTTCTTATAATGTAGAGAGTGATAGAAGTCTCCAATCAGTGTAGGCACAGGATTGCCTGAAGCAAATATATAGAACGCATCCAGATCAACGAAGTCAGGCATGTTCGGGAACAGTACAATGCCATAGATACACAAAGCAAAGATAGCATTAAACACAATCCAACAACCACTCTTGGCATACTCTTGTGCTTTCCCAACCAAGAACTTGAGAGAAAAACCAGAAACTCCATTCCACGAGGTTAATAGCAACTTTGAGGAGTCTAAATGCAAAGCAACTGCCAAATCCTCCAGCTTGGGCTCAGCACCCATGTGAATGAAGGGTACCCTGTTCTGAATGGTTAACTCCAAGATCTCAGCATATTCCTCCATGGTCGGAGCCAGAATGAAATCAGGGAAAGTAAAACACCTCAGCGGGGGATCATAGAACTGCATCAGCGCGTACAATCCGTTCAGCTCATACGTGGAGGGTTTGCAAACCAACCTAAGTAGTTTCCCATAACTCTTCCTGAAGCTTCTCTTCACATCATCATAAGCTAAAGACATCAAACCAAGCAAAGAAGAAACATTTGGAGTAGGCAATTTGTATGCAACAGTCTTTTTCAAAGTAACCATGATAGCAACCAGAAATCCGGGCAACTAGAATCAAAAGGTATGAAATGCACCTGCAGCACAGACATACATTAATGATATGCAAAATGAGTATGCAACAATGCAATATGCAAACATGCAACAGGGATCAAGTGGTATATTGCTGAAGAGATCCATCCACAATATCTATCTCAACAGACCCGTAATACTGCTTAAGCCTGGTCTCAACAGACCCATAACAATGCTCCAACCTGGTCTAAACAGACCTATAACAATGCTCCAACCTGGTCTCAACAGACCTATAACACTGTCCTGATGAAGAACCCCAAGTAACCACACATACTGATGTAATATCAAGAAGATCGGGTAGTCTGGAGGTCGAGTTTCCTGCATGCCCCAATCCCTCTCACAGGTAGGTGTCCTATCAACTGACACAAGGTACCCAGAAGGTGTGGCATCATCATGTCCTGAAGAGGCCTCAATTAGCCAACTTCCAATTGATCGGTCCCTAGAGTCGACAATCCAACTAACCAACAACCCCCTCAACCCAAAGGGTTAAAAAAGAAGTCAACCAGAAGAACCTCGTCTGAGCATGGATTTTGTGGGACACTAGTACATGCAAAACATGCACGCGCCCACTACTTTCCACAACTAATTCTAGGTGCGCTCAAACCCAGGTCCGGCTTATCTCTCAGCAGATCACCCCCTCCCACAACAGCACTAACAATACAAAGCTGAATAAAAATGTGGAAAGTAAAGACAGAAAGGTAAATCCATACAACACCCACGACGGGAAAACAAGCGCTAGGATTGACTCGCGCAGGGAACCGTTGGAGTCCCCAGCAGAGTCGCCAGCTGTCGCTACTGCGAAAATCGGCGCCGGCTATGACAGAAGAGTCGCCACCGTGCATTATTTATCCCAACGGGGGAAAGGAAACGCTCGAAGTAAACCTAACGCAAAATGGGAAAGGAATGGCTGTCGCAACCAAATTCCGGGATTCGGGAGTCGATTACGCGAGGGGAAGGTATTAGCACCCCTTACGTCCGCCGTACTCGACGGGATCCACGCTTGTTTGCTAGTACGGATTGTTATTCTATCTACTCTACAGGTCAGGGTTAAAAAGAAAAGAAAATGACTCGGCAAAGCATCGCACCTTATGCCTACGTATTCCCGTCTGAAACGAGAAATCAGAGTCAATGTAGTTCACCTAACTACGGATGAAGGTGGGAAGGTTGCTCTCTAGGACACGGCATCCTATGCCTACGTACTTTCATACAACATGAAAGATCAAAGCAAACGTAGTTCGGGCTATGGAAGACACAAGCTTGTCTGACTATTTTTTATTACCTTATGAAAGGGTTTTTCTTGATTAAGAGTCCAAGCGGACAAAAATGACACTTTGATGTTTGTTTTGAATCTTTTACGAAAGAAGTGTTTTTTAGTTTATTTGCAATCTTTGACGCACTAGAGACTATGATTTGAGAGTGACTACGTCGCGTGTCACCCAAAGGGTGCCACACTAAGCAGCCACACTACTGGAAAGAAGCTCTCCAGCAACCCTTTCTCAAATAGCTTAAGGCTCGTGACGTACGACATCGATTAACCTTATTACTGTATTTTTGAGTTGTTTTGAGATAAGAAGAGAAAGAAGCTCTAAAAAGCCTAGGGTTGAAAAGGGAATAAAAACTAACCTAATGTTGTCATGCATGGATAAGAATCCTAATGTCTGTCATAATTTCCTCCTGCACAGAGAAAATCAGAGATCCTAGGGGATAAACAGAAAAGAAAGCAAGCAAATACAGTAAAATGCATGGAATGCAACAATACAAGCGAGGCAAGGGAGTCCCACTCAACCTCGAACCTAGGAAAACAACAGGCAAAGTGAATCAACATTCACTTCAAACCTAGGGGGCAAGCTACACAAGCCAACAAACAATACAGATAAACAAAACCCAAAGTGGAGGAGGCAGCCCAAACAGCAACACCAGACTCCTACAGTTGATAGCACAAGCAGCAGCTCTGACAGCAACAAGTTGATTAAATAGCAAAGAGGGTTGACAGTAACAACCTTCATCTTCATGAATCTTCAATCTTCAACAAGCACCAAACTTCAACAAGCTACAAAACCCCAACTTCAACATGCAAACTTCAACCAGTAAACAGCCTCAACAAGCAGCAAAACCCTAGCTTCAGCAAGCCCACTTCTAGCTTCAACAAGCTCCTAAACTTTCTCTTTACCAAGCTTCAACAAGTACCTCCAAGGGGAAATCAATCAACAAGATCAAGTTGAAATGTTTAAGCAACTCAATGACAACCAAAGGAAGCCAATGAAAACTTAACATTATAGTAGAAAAGTACCCTCAAAGTTCTACTCCTAAAGCATGTCATTCATCCCTCCAAGGGAGAGATGTGACTTCTTTAAGAGGACTTCATGTCATTGGATTGAATGGAGATGAACAATATACTCCATGTTTGAAGAAAGAACAAAACTAGTTTAATGCTCTTCCTAAAACCCTAGTTACCCTAAGCTCCTGACAAGCCTCCACAAGATTAGAAAATATTCACATCCAAGCATCTTCAAGCACTCCCAAGTATCTTCAATTGGTCTTCATGATCATCCAAGCTCAAAAGCAATACCACCCTAATCTAAGGGGAACTATTGAGTTAAACTAGTCAAGTTAGTTCATCAGAAACACCTAGAAGTTAGTCCTAAAACTAATTCTAATTAAAATACCAAAAATGGTTGTAAAATCCTACAAAAAATTCTAAAGGTTCCAAAACCTCTTAATAATATTCCATACAAAAACCAGGGGGTTATCCATTCATTTGGACCTAAAACTACGCCCTACACCTAAGAGTACTATCTTAAAACCCTAAATCTACAACACCTAAAGTTTATGCTCAAACTAGCCTAAAATTCTCTCACAAAATTATGAGAAAATTACTAGGGGTACATGCATATCTAAGCTAACTAGCCCAAAAAGAATCAACTCAAAATCATACACCAATCATCCACATAAAATCAGCAAGAACACATGTCCACCATATTCAAAATTAAAACCAATTAAAAATACAAAAATGCAATTAAAATATAAAATGCATGAATCAATTATTTTTTTATCCTATTAAATTCTAGACTCTTTAAGGAGTCAGGGGAAAAACATAGATTAAAAAGACTAATTTTCCTAATTATTGTGAATTATTTCCTAAACTATATGAAAAATGTAAAATAAAAGAAAATATAACGGAAAATAATAAAACTGCGTTGCAAATAGAAATTAAAACATGTTATAATCCAGACATGGGCCCAAGAGGGGGGGTGTCAATAGCACGTATGAGTAAGCCCAAACCCAAAATCAAAAGAAATCAGAAAATAGAATGGAAATTGGGAAAACCGTGTGATGAATAGCAATTGTTTTCAGTTCAATTTAGGATATGGGCCTAAGGTAGGGTGTGCGTAGCAATTAATCAACTAAGCCCAAACCCAAACGTTTAATGAAACGGAGCGTTTCATCTAAACTCCCTCTCTTCAGGTTTTGAAACGCGATTATGGCCCTTGGATGGAGTCTTCAGTTAAAGTCAAGCATGGATCCTAGGGTCCTGGGTCATCGTCCCCAAATGTTTGAAAAAAGGAGGGAGAAGCTCAGACGGTGGACCGAGCTTTGCGCCACCGTCTTCTCCAGCGAGGGCGTCCCAAAACCTCATCAATTCTTGCAACTAAACACCCTATCACACTCGAAACTTCATCCTGAGTCCAAAAATGACCTCCATTTCCATTGATTTTAACCTTAAAGCCAAACCCGATCCAAGTTGCAGAGATTCATCCAATTCTTGATCACCACTAAACTTAAAATTAAAGTCATCAATGTCATCTACACTCTTCAGGGATCAAAATTAACCACTCAGCCATGCCTAAAGCCTCAAGAATCTCAAGATATTCCTCTCAACAAAATTCTGATCACAACCTAAAGTATCTCTAATCATCCCAAATTTGTGCCTACATCCAACCTAGCGACCTTTATAACCTAACCACATACCAAATGTCAATCAATTTCCCCTCATCTAAGCTAAAAAATGAAAGTTGCAAACCTGGAAAAACTGGATGAATAGAAGGTGCAAATGCTCGATTCAAGCTCCAATCTTTTGCAGAGTCACTCAAGAACCACCTCCCATGCTTTTCCAATCACCAATTTACCTTGAACCCCCTTCAATCTCCAAAACCGATTCTGAGATGCAGTTGGGAAAATTCAGTTGCTCTCTTTGATTCCTTGCTCAATCCTTGCCAAAAAACTATCTGAATCAGTTGCATACAATATATAGAGTGTGATGGAAACCTCTAGAACTTTCTGTAACAACCACAATGGGATTTTGAATTTCTCATATCCCTTGAAAATCTCATATGTGGAAATCATGCATTGCTCTGTTTCAGCTTTCAATCTTGCTTGAATTTCTCCTCTTGTGATATTTAGAATTGAATTGGATGTGTACTTGCCTTGCTTTTGATCTTAAGGAGTGTGATTGTTATGTTACTTCAACCTTAAGGTACAAAGGGGAACCATGTGTAAATGAACTCAAATCAAAAATGTGGTAATTTCAGCACCTTTAAAATGCCTTTTCTGATCAAAATGGTATATAACTTGGACTTGTTTGGCCACATATCAATTTTTCCACAATTTTGGCCTTTTAATCACTTTAATTTCTTCATTTCAAAGCCACTTCAAACCAACTTCTCCTATGAGCCAATTCAAAGCCTCCTTGATGCATGGTCAAGGTTAAAACCCTATTTGAGCAAGTTTCTAGTTGAACACTTTTCCATTTGAAGCTTGCAAGTTGGAGATTTTGGCCCATGCTTGAAAATGACCTATAATCACAAATACCCAAAATACCCCTGGCTTGCCAAGATCATAACTAGAGTTCTACAAATCCTATCAAGGACTTCTAGTACTCTATGGAAAGCTAAGATCAAGATATACAACTATCATGTTCACCACGAATCCATTTGAAGCCTCCTTGAAGGGCAAAAGTTGCTTGGAAGTCAAGTGACTTTCACAGATAAATTTCATAGTCCTCTGATGACCTGAAATTTGCAAGAACCATAACTTGAGTTCTATAAATCCCCTCGAGGACTTCTAGTACTCAAATTAAAGGTATTGAGATTCTCTAAAAGTTTCATGTTGGCCAAAGATCCATTTGAAACTTTTATTTTGACTTATGTGGCTTTGAAGTTATGCACTAAAAAGGGGATTTTACACTGAAACCCTAATTTAGTAACTTCCCACATTCTTGATCTTTCTTTGCTTAACCTTGGCACAACACCACGCATGCATCAACATACCAATCCATGAATCCCATGACCTCAAAGTAGGCTTTGATGCTCTCCAATTACTCAATTGACCTAGGATAGACCCAGATGAAACCCTAGTTGACTGCACATCAAATGTGGCTCTCATACTTGAATCCATGACTTGTCTCAACTTCAATATGGCCCTCTAGGCACTCTATGAGATCCATACACACCTCAAATTCATACTCCATGTTTCTCATCCCACTGATGATTCCTAATATTCCTCAAGATAGGAGCAAAACCCACATGTAGGCACTCAAACTTCTCAAGACTTCAAATCACTTCTTGATGGCTTGGATGATCTCTCAAACTTGGATAACACCTCTTGCTAAGCTCTTCTCTTGATAGACACCCTTTGATCCCTTGTTGGAGGCATGTTATGCTATGATATGCAAATGATTGAATTATGTACATGATGTAACTATGCAAATGAAATGCAATGAAACATAAATCAGGCAAAAAAAGGTTGAGCAAATTTTGGGGTGCAACACCATGCAATATGAATATGCAGATGCACACATGTAAATATGCAACAGGTTAATTCCCCCCCCCCCCCATTCTAGTTCCGAAGAAGAAGCCATAACGATAATGGAGTCCCAAGTAAGCAAGCACAGAATCAGAAACCTCATACATAAACAAATGCCAAGAGGCAGAGTACAAAGGTACAACCGAATACAACTGAAAAGACCTCGGCCAACAAGCCTAGCGATGGTCAAAATACAAGCACGAATAACATACTACAAGAGAAAAACAAAGATAAATCAAGACGGATGGCGCGCCCGGACATCCCCCGATAGCCTCAACGTCTCTGGATGACCTGCTCTGGAGAGCAGTTCCTGTATCAGTAATGCATGTCGCCTAACAGCGAATCTCAGCTTTTTGGCATCCTCCACATACGTTCCCTTGCCAAAACACTCATCAAGCCTGCATCTCTTGAAGCCAGCCTTCAGTTCACAACCCCTCATTTCTTTGACCATGTCGCTCACTCTAAACTCAGCGTCACGTCTAAGAGATGCCTCTTCAGCAATCTTCGCATCCTTAGCCCTGAGCTGCTCCTCTAACCGGGAAATCTGCAGCTTCAACTCATCTTCACGCTCCTTCCGGCTAGTAAGCGTGGCATTCCAAAAAAATTCCCATTTGGAAAGTTGAGAATAAGCCTTATTCAGAAGCTCTTTCTTAGTAGCAAGCACACTACTAACACCATTCAGGGCTACTCCCACCTTCTCACTCCTGCTGGTCTCTTCAGTCAAATCTGAACCCAACCTATTAATCATCTCAATCTGCTTCTTCAAAGTGAAGGTTGCCTCACTCTTCTCATGCCGAAGCTGGAAAATCTCCTTCTTTAACTCTTCATTTACTCTTTGCAACTCTTCCTTTTCAACCAGCAGCTTGTTATACTTCTCAATCTCTACTGAAGTAGGTTCCTCAATCACCGGAAGATACAAAGGCTCTACAGCAGGATATGGCATCAAAGAAGTCCTAGCTCTCTCATGGATCCAAGTCAAATAGGGATCATAGGCTTTACTATTTCTTTTTCCAAGCAAAGCCTTCCCTCTCCTATGAATATTCCCCCATGCGTGCCTCAATCTGACCAAAACATCTCCATCTAGTAAACCCGTGAGATACAGAGATTCCTGTATCTCGTCCTCAACCGGAGAATCCCTCAAAGCATAGCCAAACTGTCTCACAAGCAGAGAAGGGTTATAGTTAATACAACCTTTCCGTCCAATCAATGGAACGTTCGGAAAGCCACTGCAACTATATATAATATCCGTTCCGAGCAGGTTCCGATCAAACCAAACAATGTTCTCAGCACACAATCGCATCAATCAGGAAGACCAATCTAAAGTACCAGTTGTATCAACAAAAGGTCCCGTCTTAGGAAGATGTCCCTGAAACCACCTGTATAGAAGAGGTACACAGCAAGAAACATTCTTTCCCCGACGCTTCTCATTCTTATAGTTAATAGAATGATAAACGTCACCCAAGAGAGTAGGTACCAGATTCTTCGAGGCAAGAATAAAGAATGCATCTGAGTCAACAAAATCAGGCAAGTTGGGGAACAAGGCAATCCCATAAATGTAAACAGCCAGAATAGCACTGAAGACAATCCAACATCCATCCTTCGCACACTGCGTAGCCTTCTCAACCAAGTAAGAAAGATGAAAACCATAAGCTCCATTCAGCTTGACCAAACCTCCGGGGAACTCAGAAGCATCTAAACTGACAATCTCAGCAAGCTTAGCCAACTCAAGCTCAGTATCCTCGTGAATAAAAGGCATCTGATCTAGCACAAGAACTCCTAGCATATCAGAATATTCCTCCAATGTAGGGGCCAAAATATAATCAGGGAACAAGAAGCATCTCAACTGAGGCTCGTAAAACTGCATCAAGGTATACAATCTAGTCATCTCAAACACAAAAGGTCTGCACACCAAACTGAGCAGTTTCCCATAAGACTCTTCAAACTCAGCCCTCACTCTCTGATCTGCTAGAGCAACCAACCGCAACAAGGAACTGATATCTGGAGAAGGCAACCTGTAAGCAACTGTCCTCTTCATGAACTCCATGTCTGGCAAGAAGAACACTAGAATCTGAGGGGAAAAAACACACCTGCAACATAAATACACGTTAATGAAATGCAAACATGAAAATGCAAATGCATATGCAAACAAGGGATCAAGTTCAGTGCTGAAGAACTGTGTTGTGCTGTACTGCAGCTTGAGAACCATCAGATCTTCTCCTCAAACCAAACCAACCATAAAAGAACCCTCACAACCAATTCTCAATGACAGAGACAAACCAGGTGTTCTGAGGCCAGAGTTTTCCTGCAAAAAGACCCACCTACCCCTCACAGGTCTGTACTTAACTCGCAGACGAGGTACGGCATCCTATGCGGTCATCAGCGTTACAGACATTCAAGAGAGATGATACGATACCCAGAAGGTGTGGCATCATCGTCCCTTGAAAAGGCCTCACTTAGCCGAATCCCAAATGATAGGTCCCCAGAGTCGACAACCCTCAAATCCAACAACCTGTCGAGCCCAAAGGGCAAGGCAAAAAGCCATCAAAGAGAATCTCGTCTTAGTGCAAATTTCGTAGCTAGCTGGTGCGAGTAAAGCAAGCAGGCTAACCACTACTTTCTACTTCTAAGTCTATGTGCATACTCAAGCCCAGGTCCAACTTATCTCTCAAACTAACCCTCTACCCCAGACAGAAAATCTGATAATATAGTACTGAAAGTAAAGACAGAAAGATAAATACATACAAAACCCCAGACGGGAAAACAAGCGCTAGGATTGACTCGCATATGGAACCGTTGGACTCCCCAGCAGAGTCGCCAGCTGTCGCTACTACAAAAATCGGCGCCGGCCATGACAGAAGAGTCGCCACCGTGCGTTATTTATCCCAAAAGAGGGAAAGGAAACGCTCAGAGAAAACCCAACGCAAAGAGGGAAAGGAATGGTCATCGCAACCAAATCCTGGATTTGGGAGTTGGTTACGCAAGGGGAAGGTATTAGCACCCCTCACGTCCGTCGTACTCGACGGGATCCACGCTATCTATCTACTCTAAAGGTCTAGTCTAAAAAGAAAAGAAAATGACTCGGCAAAGTATCACACTTTATGCCTACGTATTCCCGTCTGGAACGAGAAATCAGAGTCAACGTAGTTCGCCTAACTACGGGTTAAAGGGGGAAGGTTGCTCGCCGAGATATCGCATCCCGTGCCTACGTACTTTCATACGGCATGAAAGATCAGAGCAAACGTAGTTCGGGCTACGGAAGAGACAAGTTTGTCTGACAGTTTTTTTTATCTCCTTATGAAAGGGTTTTCCAGATTAAGGGTCCAAGAGGACAAAAACAGAGTTTGAATGTTTGTTTGAATCTTTTATGAAAGAACTGTTTTTTAGGATGTTCGCAATCTCCGTTGCACTAGAGACTATGACCTAGGAGTGAATGCTTCGCATGTCACCCAAAGGGTACCACGCTAAACATCCAGATTACTGGAGAGAGACCCTCCACCAAACTTTTCCCAGATAGCTTAAGGCTCGTAACGTACGACTTCAATTAACCTTATTACTGTATTTTTGAATTGTTTTAAGATGAGAAGAGAAAAACGCCCTAAAACTATGGTTGAAAGGGAATCTACCTAATGTTATCATGCATGGTTTAGAAACCTAATGTCTGTCATAATTCCCTCTTGTACAGAGGAAATCAGAGATCCTAGGGGAAAACAGCAAAAGAAAACAAGCAGTAAACAATAAACACTAAAATGCATGCTATGCAACAGTACAAGCGAGGCAAGGGAGTCCTGCTCTACCTCAAACCTCAGAAAACAACAGGCAAGGGGATACAAGCTCCACCTCAAACCTAAAGGTAAGCAACACAAGCAAACAGACAACACATCAAAAGAAAAATAGAGGAAGCAGCCCAAGCAGCAGCAACAATCTTCTACAGACAGCAACTTCAACCTTTAGCAGCAGCTCTTGTCAGCAAAGTTGACAGCAAAGAGTCTTCATCTTCAAGTTAGCTCCTATCTTCAAGCTTCTTCAATCTTCATCTTCAAACTCTAGCAAGCTCCACAAGAAGAGAAATCATCATTGAGATCAAGTTACAATGCTAGGAAACCTGATGAAGACCAAAGGAATTCATCAGGAACCAACATTGGAAAGAAAGTGCATCCTCAAAAGTTCTACTCATTAAGGCATGCCACTCATCCCTCCAAAGGAGAGATGAGGCTTCCTTAAGAGGACTTTGCATCATAGGATGAGGATAGAAGCAAACAATGCATTCTATTTTGATGAAAGGAAAAGAACTAGTTCTAATGGTTCTTCCTAAAACCTTAATCCTATAAGCTTCTAAAAAAGCTCCTAAAAGAGAAAGAAAGCTCCAAGCTAAGCTCCACAAGCCAATCCATAGCAGATATAAGATGTCCAGCACCTCCTCCAGAAAGGAAACCAAGCTCTTCAAGCTCCAAAGCCACCAACAAGATCAAACAAGGCAAGGCACCAAAGAAGGAACACCGAAGGAAACACCTACTTGTGAATTATATATAAAATTGAAAACTAAGTTGTAAAAATCTAAGAATTTTCCTAAGGGAACATGCATGTTTTAACATTCCAGGGTTCAAATACCAGGGCCTAAATCAACTTCTAGGTCCACTAAATAAATCCTAAGTTGAAATGTGTCAATGTAAACCACAAAATTGGGAAATCTCTAAACATCTTGCCTAAAACAGAACCTACAATTATCTAAAAAATCTAATAAAAATCCTAAGGGAGCATGCACATCTAACATACAACACATTCAAAAATCAAGTCCAGAATCCAAACCAAGTGATCAAACCAAAATCAACAAAACAGATAGGTAATTATGCAAAATAAAAGAAATAACACAAAAAAGAAAAATGCAAATTAAATTGAAAAATGCAGGAAAATGCAATTTATTGATTCCAGAAATTCTCAAATTGAAATAGGAGCATGGACATATTTTTAAAATATTTTTCAGATTAAAAATGAATTTTACATGATTTTTGGAATCAATATGCATTTAAAATAAAACTAAAATGAATTAAAATAATCAAAAGCCAAGAAAAAACGTGGACTGCTAGATCTGGAGACTAGTCAGCTGATCCAATGTTTGAGAGTGTGCCAACGAATTAGTGAAACTCTGCGTTTCACTAAGTTAAAGTCTTCAGAAAAAAGAACATATCACAGCCGTGGGATGAGAGGAACAAGTCAAGGTTTCAGCCAGATCTGATGGTCATCAGTCATCGTCTCCAATCCAAATGTCAAATGGAGGGAAAGTTAGTGTCGTGGCCGGACAAGACCTCTGGTCGTCTTCTCCGGCGAGGTGGTGGTCACAGGCAGCCAAACAACATCAAATCTTATATCAATTTGCTCAAAATTCCATGAGGATCTCCAAAATCACATCCAAATCATCTAACTCTCAACAGGTTTTAAAACACGATCCAAGATTCAGAGAACACATCAAATTTGATCCTCACCAAATTCAAATCTTAAACCATAGAAATGATCCTTACTCTTCCTACATTAACCTGATCTATCCAAATCATGTTGAATCCTTAAGATCAAGTTAAATCGTGCTCAAACAGAAATCTCATGTCAACTTAATTTGTCTCTAAT
Organism: Lathyrus sativus; assembly: GCA_963859935.3. Lineage (NCBI taxonomy): Eukaryota > Viridiplantae > Streptophyta > Magnoliopsida > Fabales > Fabaceae > Lathyrus > Lathyrus sativus. The sequence continues at coordinate 275,416,364 of OZ012739.1, forward strand.
TGCTCCAATTATCATCCAGAAATGATCTACAACTCAACTAGATCCTAACAGCATGCTCACTATGATCTACATCTTGCTATAATAGTGGGAAATTTGGAAGTTACATACCTGATGTAGATCCACTAACAGAGGTATCAAGAGATCGATTCACGCTTCAAAACTCTCCAGAATCAATCAGCGATGCAAGAGGAAGCTATTTGATTCTTCAATTTGATCTGAATTTGCCTTGAACTTGAAATCTGATTCTCACTTGCTTGCTTGCAAAACCAACTTCTATCTCTGCCTCCACCACAAAATAAGCTCCAAAATGAATCTGAATTTATCAAATGACTTATATAGAGCGTGTCCATGGGCTTTTGAAGTTCAATTGAAGCCCAATCCAGCAATTCACAATTTCTGTTTTTCTTTCACAAATTGCACATGACAGTCGTGGAAAATGCCATCACAGCTTGCTCTGGAAATTTCCTTTTGCTTGCATAATGTCTTGTGAGCGAAATTGGATCAAAAAGAGTGATTGAATTGCTTTTGTAAGGATTTTGATATGTAACTTGCTTGCGAAGTAACAACATGGTAACTCAAAGAATTCTGCCTCAACTCAAAAATTCAACAATGCCATTGTGTTTGAAATACTATTTCCACTCAAAATGAGTATTTACTTGACATGTTTTCGTCATATATCAATTAATTTGAATTTTTCAACTTTAATCCCTTTTAAAATCTTCTTTTTTAAGCCATTTCAAACCAAATCTTGCCTCAAGCCAATTCAATGCATCGTGAATACTTGGTTAACCTTAAAATCACATTTTGAGTAAGTTCCATGTTAAACAAAACTTCATTTGAAATGTGCAAGTTAGAAATTTTGACCTATAATCCAAAATGACCTATAATCTCACTTTCCCAAAATACCCCTGACTTGTAAACCTCATAACTTGAGTTCTACAAATCAGATGGAAGACTTCTAGTACCATTTGAAAAGGTAAGATCATGAGGAACAACTTTCATGTTGGCCAAAAGTCCATGTCAAAATTCCTTCTAGGTCAAAAGTAGCCTGGAAGTCAGATGATTTTCTCAGACAAATTTCACATTCATCTCGTGACCTGTAACTTGTCTAGACCATAACTTGAGTTCTATAAATCCCCTTGAGGACTTATAGTACTCAAATTAAAGGTATTGAGATGCTCTACAAGTTCCATGTTGGCCAAAGATCCATTTGAAACTTGTATCTTGACTTATGTGGTCTTGAAGTTAGGCACTAAACATGGGATTTTACACTGAAACCCTAATTTAGCAACTTCCCACACTCTTGACTCTTCTTGACTTGATTTTGGCACAACACCACAAATGTCTCAGCATATCATTTCATGAACTCCATGACCTAAAAGTAGGCTTTGATACTCTTCAATTGCACAGTAGACCTAGGATTGACCCAGATGAAACCCTAATTGCTTGCACTTCAACTGTGGCTCTTGCATTTGACACAATGACTTGATTGAGCTCTCCCATGGCCCTCTAGGCATTCCATGAGCTCCATACACATCCTCTATTTATATTCAAGACTTCACATCCCTCTGATGGTCTTCAATTGATCCTCAAGTTAGGAGAAAATCCACATGCAAGCATCTAAACTCTTAGGCACTCAAACCACCTCCTGATGGCCTTGATAACTTCTCAAGCTTGAATAAGACCTCTAGCTAGGCTCCTTTTGATAAGAATCACAATTGATCCCCTTCTATATGAATGATATCCTGATATGTAAATGATATAACTATGCAAATGTTAATGCAACGAAACATAAACCAAGTAAGAAAAGAGGTTGGGCAAATTTTGGGGTGCAACAAGTTTGAGATGAGAAAAGAAGACACAAGGACTCTAAAGGGAACTGAGAACCCTAATTTTGTCATGCAAAATGGTCCTAAAGTTGGAATAGAAGGAAACTACCTAATGTTATCATGCAAAGGATTGAAAGCCTAACGTCTCTCCTACTACCATCTTAAATAGAGGGACTAGGAATCCTAAGGGATCATGTGAGCAAGCACAAGTAAACACAATGCATAATCAATCACAAATGAAAAACAAAAGGAGGACTTAAACAAGTCTATTCAAGATGGACAAAAGATATGTAAAAAGTAAACAAAATATGCAAACATGAAGCATTCATCAAAGTCAAACACAAGTCAACAAAAAGGAAGGCTTAAATAAATCATGAAAGATGAGAGGAAATGAGAGAATCAAGCTCCTACAATCAAATGCCATCAACATCACAAGAAAAAGAGGTGCTAAACAAAGAAACATAATCAAAGAAATGAGGGTAGAAGTAGAGTGGGGCAGCAACCACATCATAAACATCTCAACCAAACACTCACTCATGATCACATAAATAAAGGCACCCAAACAACTCAAAAGAAGTTCAATTGTTCACAACATCCTCGAAGTGAAACAAACATCACCAAAACATCATGAACAAGCACATAACCATCAAGGTCAGAAGTGAACTCAAGTAACATGCCTCAAATTCAAAATCAAGTCATCAAGCAAACACAAGAATGATCAAATCAAATTGGAGTACCAAAGTCCATCCAAACATCTCACACTTCAAACATAAGTGGAAAGACATGATCAAATGAGACTTGTGGCACAAGGTATACATCCAATGGACCTATAAACATGCAAAGCAACACCTCAAACATGTCAACAAAAGTTAACAAGACTCATGAGGTTTTCAAGGGATCACATAAGATCATATCCCAAAACTAGGTCAAGGATTGCAAGCATACACATAATTAAAACACTTTGAATTTGAGGCATCCACCAAAAATATAATCAAGTTCAAATAAAATGGAAAACTCAAGTTGAACCAATCCAAAATCAGTGTGCAAAAGGTCAAGGTAAGAATAAACTCAAAGCACCACCAATCATGTCAATGAAGGCATAGTGTTTCACTTATCGAGCATTCATCGAGGGACAAATAAAAACCAATGAAAAACAATTAGAGAATGATCATCAAGACCTCAAACCAACCCTCAAATATGCCTCAATCAAAAACCTAAGTGTGAGAGGAAAAGTGGTCAAAGGGGGTGTTCAACCAAGGTCAAAGGTCAAACCTAAATTCCATGTATCAACCATAAAACCACTTTGTAAATTAAATTGATTATAAAGACTAAAAATAATTGAAAAATAAAATAAAAATATGGAGAAATATTCTAACATGCTAAAATGTCAGATACATATTTTTGGGGATTTTTGTGAAGATTAAAACTATTTTAAAATGAATTAAAATGAAAATGTAGTAAAAATAAAATAAAAAAAGAATAAAAAGCAAAGGGAGGTGCAATAGCAATCTGAGATTGAATTGAATTTATTTAAGATACGCGAATGGGCCTCAGATAGGGGGGTGTCAATAGCAAGAAACACCACAGCCCAACCCAACACACGCCTCAACAAACAAACAAAAACTCAGGTCATTAGTGAAACGCATCGTTTCACTAATGAGGTGGTCTTCAGGTCAAAGAAGAGGGCCACACAGCCAACACATGGATGACAAATCATCCTGGTCAAAAGGTCCTCATGGCCACATCAGCGTCCCACCTCAGACACCAGAGCTAGGGCTCCGGTCGTCTTCATCGGGAGGGTCACCGAAGCTCAGGCCTTAAACCTCCACGCAGGTCAAAAGGAAAGACCCTGCCCCACCCAAAATCTTACGCTGAGTTTAAATCCGTCCTCAAAACCAGTGAAAAACAACTGTAAGACCATTAAAACATGATAGGAAAGAAATATGCATCAACTGGAATCAACTTAAACGAAGCCCAAAAGTACACAAAACTTGCCTCTAGCCATAGAGGACTTCAGAGAATACACCAACAAGCTCAACTATACGCTTACCATGTGAGAAAAAGATTAAAGAATCTTACCAAAAGGAGTGGCTCCTTTGGCCCTTGTTCAAGCACGATGATGAGAGGAAAAGCATACAGAGTGCTCCCTTACCCTTCCAAAGCTAAGAATTCAACCTCAAAAAGCAAGAAAAACTTGAGAAAAAAAAAATACGAACTTCTGAAATTTTGAGAGTAAAGAGTGATTTTTGGTCTGATCTCCAGCTTGCATGGCCGTCCTCCTCTCTCTAAGGTTTCCACACCTTATATATGGTGGGTTCTTACTTGTTTTCAAGGCCCATGAGGAGTAAACAAGTTAGTTGAAACTTTTGCCAAAAAAAAAATCATTTCCATGTGCACACGGGTTATGGCCTCGTATTCAAACCTCTTGGTCAGCATTTTAGGACAAATGAGGGGTGATAAAAGAATGATGGTGATTTGGAGAAATGGCGATGCATTGGAATATGGTTTTGGACAAATGCCTCATATGGCATAAAACTTGAAAATTCCTTGAAATGGAAGGTTTATGTTGGCTCATTTTGGGTAAAGAAAAGCATGAATATGACATGATGGTGGTATGGCCTCAAAAGATCCAAAAACAACTTCATTTAGTGGCTTGAAATGGAAGAAATTCAAACTAGGTCCAAAAAGTCAAGTTTTCATGCTCATTATGGTTCAATGGTCTAATAATTCATCAAATGCCATGGATTTTGAGTTCATGATGAAGTTAAGATCATTTGAAACAACTTTCATGTGGCAAGAAATTGGATTAGAGGTCTTGAAGTGGATGAAATTGGTCCTAGAAATGAATGACCTAAAACTAGGTTTCCAAAATTGCCCTTGACTTGTGAAGACCACAAATATAGCTCCACACATGATAATGTTGATTTCTACCAATTTTTGGAAAGCTAAGACAATGAGGAACAAATCTCATGTTTGATAGAAAATGAGGAAGAGCTTGGTTCCATGTGAAAAATGCCTTGGAAGTGAGCTATCCTTGAATGCCTCTAAATTCTCTTCATTTTGTGACACCAACTTGTACCAATCATAACTTGAGATGTACGAATCCAATGGATGAGTTCTTGTACTCAAAAGAAATCTTCAAAGACGAGGAACAAGTCTCATGTTTGATAGAAAATGAGACAAGACTTGTATCATAATGAAATTTATCCTTGAAGTTAGGTACCAAAAGAGGGGACTTTACACTTATAATCATCTGAAACCCTAATTTAATAACCTCTTGAACTCTTGAATCTCTTTGATCTAGCATCATCATGACATTTGAGATGATATAGGATAGCTTCTCATGGCTTCCAAGATCAAGACCCAAGCCTTAAAGCATTTCAAACCCACAATTGACTTTTTGTTGACCAGATGAAACCCTAACACTTTATCCACTGATTGAGACCCTTGCAAATGATTTATATGATCATACCAACTCCCATAAAGGACCCCTAGGGTAAACAATGAGATTTTGAACCACATCTCAATCAAGGAGAATACTCATGTGCTTCTACTCATCCTCAAGATAGGAAATGATACTCACACACAAACTTTCTCTTCTCAAGAAACCTTGAGACCCATCCTGATGGCACTGAAGACTTGAAGACTTGAAATTGTACCCTTGTTTAAACTTGAACATGAAACTTCTCACAAGAGTGGCAAATATAACATCTTGATCCCTTGTCAAGAACCAATGCTATGCACAAATTCAAATGCAAAATGCTATGAATTTTGGGGTGCAACAGCTGCCCCTATTCAAACGACTTGGACCCGAAGGTATAAAAAGCAACCGCTTTCAAACATTCAAGGTAAAAGGTGATTGAATACAAAAAAAAAACCTAGAAATTTACAACCCGCGGGATAGTACATTATGTAATTTGTCCACCAAAGTGGAATCACCAGGGAAATGTATCTGAAAGTGATAGAAAAAAAACTACTAACCACAGGTTAGAAAGCCTCGACACGCAGTCAGAATAACAACTGTCAAACAAAAGGCTTGACACTCAGTCGGAAAAACAAACTGTTAACACAAGGTTCTACGCTCAGTCGGAAAAACAACTGATAACATAATTTAGACAACCTCAACACAAAGTTGGAACAAACTGTTAAACAACAGGCTCGACACTTAGTCGGAAAAACAAACTGTTAACACAAGGCTCGACGCTCAGTCGGAAAAACAACTACTAAACAACAGGCTCGATGCTCAGTCATAAAAACAGTTGCTAAACAGCAGGCTCGACGCTCAATCGGAAAAACAACTGCTAAACAGCAGGTTCAATGCTCAATCCAAAAAACAATTGCTAAACAATAGGCTCGATGCTCAGTGGAAAAACAACTGCTAAACAGCAGGCTCGATGCTCAGTCGGAAAAACAACTAATAATACAAGTTAGACAACCTCAACACAAAGTTTGAACAACTGTTAAACAACAGGCTTGACACTCAGTCGGAAAAACAACTGCTAACACAAGTTAGACAGCCTCAACACAAAGTTGGAAGTAGAATCAACTGATTCACGATCTGACAAAGAGAATTTCGCTAGGGAAAGAGGAGCTTAAATAAGAAAACTCTGTTGGGGAGCAAAAGATAAGAGGGAAACATCCATCAATGATTCTTACTGGGGTCTCGTACCATAAAGGCTCATGAAATACGCCGTTATCTGCTAGAGAAATATCAGGCGACAAAAGGTAAAAACCTAGCTTATGCTTCGTATGCATATATTTGAATATGGAGTAATGCTCCATACAAAATGGAAATGCTATGCGTTTGGGAGGATGCTATGCAAAATGCAAAGGACCACCACCACAAAAAGGTGTCGAAATAAACGGCAAACAAAACTCTGTTGAGGAAAACGCACTGAACGGCCTCCTAGAAATAGAACTCTCCTGAGGATAGTTCCTATCTACTATGAATTGAAAACATTTATTGGGCAGTTGTCCTAAAGATTACTCTGTAGAATACCAATGGCCACCGAATTCTGTCGCGGATGTCGACCACCTCCGAAATACTCGTCGAGCGAATCAGCATCAACATCTGCTTGGGGAACATGAGTCAATGACATAGACTCTATGGTGAACAACACTGAACTTGTCCCACTGCTGGGGAAATAATCCTCAAATTTACTTGCTGGGGATAACCTTAATCTCTACCTGCAGGGGAGATACTTTTGATCTGACATCATCACCCTGTGGGGATAGAGACATGTCATTGTTGGTGAGACATTCTTGAAACAATTCTTAGCGGTGAGAGCCCTGTAAATGACAAACAAGCAACGTGTCTTGTATGTAATAGAGGCTATTTTAGTCATCGTCCACGACATCATTCAAATAAATCATTGTTTCGATTATAATTAGTAAAGCCCCAAAAGTTTATGTATGCAAAGTTTTATCAAAGATATCAGACGTCTTTTTGCAAACAAAACAGTAAAAAGCAAAAACAAGAATAGAAAGCTTTCTGTGGAAAATACTATATTGATTAGAAATGGCCTGTAAGTAGGCAAGTTACATCGGATGCAACTCCTGAAAAGAGAAAGTTGCGCAAAAGGTACAAATGAAAAAGATATACAAATGTCGATAATATGGAACTAGACATCTAAGGAGATTGACTTGTCAACCCTCGGGTCCTCCAAGAATCCAACTGAGCTCAAGGTTCGGACGCAAACTGTAGTCGTTTACTTTTAAATCCCTAACTTTTTCCTAAATCACCCTTGCGGGTTTTCAATTCACCGGGATACCCATTTTGCCAAAGTCGCCTTTTCAGGTTTTCAACTTTGCGGGTTTATTCTTTTTCTTTTTATCCCTAATTTCTGCCTGAACCTATTCTTTTTATGGTTCGCTGGGATGCCCCATTTTTGCCTAGATTTTCCTTTTATTTCCAGCGGGTATCTTTTAAGCAAAGTATTTTTTAACTACGTATGCGTTCACGGGGGACGTAAAATCTTCACCATCCATAGTTGATAATACTAAGGCTCCTCCGGAGAAGACTTTCCTTACCACGTATGGACCTTCATAATAGGGGGTCCATTTGCCCCTGTGATCTGTTTATGGAGGGAGGATCCTCTTCAGCACTAAATCACCTGCCTGAAAATGTTGAGGGCGAACCTTCTGATCAAATGCCTTCTTCATTTTACTCTGATATAGCCGGCCATGGGCGATAGCTGCCAATATTTTCTCGTCAATCAGACTAAGTTGATTCAACCTAGCTTTCACCAATTTTGCCTCATCAAGGTTCACATCAACCAACAGCCTTAGGGAAAGAATCTCAACTTCTAGTGGTAGGTGTTGCACCCCAAAATTTGACCAACTCTTCTTTACCTAGCTTGTGTTTCATTTCATTCACATTAGCATTATCATTTGCATTTCATAGACATGTATGCAGGAGATCAAGAGGTATGATTACCAATCAAGAGCTATAAAAGACCATGAAGCTAGCCAAGAAGGTTATTCAAGTGTTCAAGGGTTGATATCTTTCTCAGAGAAGTCAGAAGATCCTCAGAGAGAATGGTTGAAACCAAGGTTGTGTGCCTCCTAACTTGAGAGTTGTGGGGAGCTCAGATGATTATGAAGCCAAGAATGTGGATTTGAAGCCTTGAGAGAGCTTATGAGATGTCTTGAAAGCCATCATGAAGCCTAGATAGGTCATGGTGCAAGTTTAAGAAGACTCAGCCATGAGTGGTGTAGTTAGGGTTTGACTGGGTCGACCCTAGGTCAACTGATGATTTGAACAAGGTTGAGACCTAATTCAAGGGCCATGTGATCATGGATTGATGCATTGAGATGCTATAAGGATGATTCCAAGGTCAACTCATCATGATTGAAGAGTTTGAGAAGTTTCAAGCTAGGGTTGCTAACTCTTGACAGTGTAAAATCCCCTAGTTTGACCCCCATCTTCAAGATAGTTTAGCTCAAGATGTGATTGTCATCTCATCTTTCCCCCAACATGAATGTTGTAGAGCTTTTTCTTAGCTTTAATTTGAGTACTAGAAGTCTTTGATAGGATTTGTAGATCTCAAGTTATGGCTTTGACAAGTTACAGGTCATCTGAGGTATGTGAATCTAGGGCCTTGAAAGTCACCCAACTTGCATCAAACTTTTTCCCTAGAAGGATGATTCCTATGAACTTTTGGTCAACATGAATGTTGTTCCTTATCTTCTTAGCTTTCTAGATAGTACTAGAAGTCCTTGATAGGATTTGTAGAACTCAAGTTATGGCTTTGACAAGTCAAGGGCATTTTGGTCATTTGGAGATTACATGTCATTTCAAGCATAAGGCCATAACTCCTATTTCCAAGCTTCAAATGGAAAAATATTCAAAATCAAACTTGCTTAAAATGATGTTTTAAGGCTAAAATGACCTAAAATGAAGGCATAAGTTAAATAAACCAAAGATGGAAATTGATATCTTTGACCTACACATCCAAACCATGGCATGTAATATATCATTTTGACTCTAGAAAACATTTTAAAAACAATGGTTTAGCCACATTTTTGATTTGAGGTCTAAATCATGGACTTGCTTTGAAAAGCACTTGCTTGCATATTAAGCCACATTTGCAAAACTCAAAATCAAGGCATGAGTAAGGGTTCTTGCAAGCTAAACACCTCTAATATCTCACTAGGGGAGAAATTAAGAGTGAATGGGATGAATTCCAAGCTGTTTGTAAGGGTTGTACATGTCATGATAAGTGATTCAAAATCTCATGACATGAGAAGTGTAAAATCTCATTGGAAGGATCTAGAGGGTTCTAGACCATCCAAACTCCATCTATATATTGAGTAGAATGAATCCATGGCAGAGGTTGGTGATCATTAAAGGATTGAGCTTAGTTTGAGATTGAGTTTTTATAGCTTGCAAGTGCAATCGGTTTCACCAAATTCCTTCATTTCCTTCCATTTTCTTGTTTGATTCTTCTTCCATGAGTATCAAGGATTGATTCCAGATCATTTCCAAGAAGAATTGGTGGCTAGATCATGTGGGAGCAAGTGGTTTTCAGCACCTGCAACTCATCATCGTGTTTCAAGATTGAAGCACTTTCCATTGAATCTTTTGCATACAGAAGCAAGGAGGAAGTTCAATGATCGTGTCCAGAAGATTTGAAGGCTTGAAGTGAAGATTTCGTGCATCTGTTATTCAAGAATTTCCAGGTTGGGAACCTTCTTCCTATAGCATGATTTAGGTAGAACTAGGTTGAATTAAGGTGCTAGATTAGTTGTAGAATGGCCTAGGGTGGATTTCAGATGGTTAATTGATGAATTAGAGACAAAATAGGAAGATCACCATTTTCGGTTGAGATTGGGAGATGTTGATTCTTGAGGTTTCAGAAGAAACTATGAGCATGGTTGAATTCGTGGCAAGATTTGGAATGAGTTTCATGTTTTGACCTCTTGGATTGGAGGCCTCTAGGGTGAACTAGGGTTGAAGGGGATGGCCGGAGTTCCACCGGTGGTGGCCGGAGCTGGGCGCGAAGCTCAGAGGTTTGAAATGTAGGAGATGAAGTTTTCACCATTGGATGATGGATTGACCTTTGACTGGGAGAAGATCCAAGGGTCGCGTTTTAATTCTGATTTGTGAAGGATTTCTGATGAAACGATGCGTTTCATTTATTCAGGCGTTTGGGCTTAATGATTTAAGTGTTATTCACACCCCCCAGCAAGCCCAACCCATGTTTTTAACTTAGAATGACTGCTATCCACACCGTGTGTTTGGTTATTTTAATTGGATTTTCTTTTCGTTTTCATTTTGTTCATGGTTTTCGTAAAATTCATAATAAATTGAATATTAATCCAATCAAATCCATTCTTTGTGCATATTACTCATGATTGAGTCTATTATTTTTTAGAGAAAAAATATTTTCATTTCATGTAATTTATGATTTAATTGGAATTTTTCATTTTAATTGATATTAAAATGATTATGTTTGATGCATATTTTTGTAGAATTTTGTTTGATCCCATGGTGATGATTCTTGGCCTAATTTTTTGTGTGTAATTAGGTTAGACATGTATGATCCCACAGAATGTTTCTCACAGTTTTGTGATGAAAATAGGTGTGCTTCCTAGATTGATATTTAGATGCCTCCTTTTAGGGTTTAGGTTTGATACCTTAGAATGTAGGATTTAGTTTTAGGTCCAAATTGATGATTTGATCTTTGAAACTAATGTGATAGAGTCATGATTGACTTAGGTTCCCATAGTGATTTTTGTAGGATTTTAAAATTTATTTTAGTATTTTAGTTAGGACTAACTTTAGTACTAGGTTTTAGGTGATCCTAACTTGCTAATTCAACTAGTTTAACTTCCCTAGTTCCCTTAGATTAGGGTTTGTGCTTGGTTTGCCTGTGGTTGAGGATGAAGACAAGTTGAAGACAAGAGGAGGATCCTTGAAGTTGCTTGAGGTTGCTTGGAGCTTTGGATTTGTTGGTGCCTGAAGGTGTCTGATGAAGATTAGGAGATAGGACATAGGGAGAGCCTTGTAGTTAGAATGATTTCTTTCTCAAACATGGAAAGCATCTTGTGCTTCCATTCCTCCCAATGACTAAAATCCCTTCTCAGATATTCACATCCCTCCTTTGGAAGGATGAGTGGCTTTATTTAGGAAGTAGAACTTTGAGGGAACCAGTCTCTCATAATGATGAAACCTTACAGGCTTCCTTTGGTTGTCTGTAAGTTGATTATCATTTCTCCTCATCCTGTTAAATCAATTATCTTCTGGTTTGAGTATCTTGAAAGATGTTGGACTTGAGTTTGAGGAGGAGACTTCATTGAAGAGTGTGGGAGAGGATGATTCCTTGAGCATTGCCATTGCAGCTAAAGCTTGAAGAGCAAGAATAACAAGTTGATACTTAGAGACCCAATGGAGATTGAATGAAGAGCTGAGGCTTAAAGAATTTAAGGATGAAGTTGACACTCTCATGTGATTGAAGACTACTCTGAGAAGCTGAAGCTTGTAAGAGGAGAAGACCAAGTTGAGACTGGTAAAGCAAGGAGAGCTGAAACTTGAGAACTAAGCTGATACTTATGAAGAGGATTCCATTGAGATTGACTGTAGAGCTGAAGCTTGAGGAATAAAGGACAAGTTGATATTTGCATTGATGCTTGAAGAACCTGAAGGAATCAAGTTGATACTTGTAGTTAAGAGTGAAGCCTGAAGGTGGAATTGACTGGAAAGCTGAAGCTTGAAGAAGAAGATTAAGTTGAAACTTATGTTGATGGGTTGAAACCTGGAGAAGCAAGTTGATACTTACCAGTGAAGCTGGAAATCCTTGAAGGGTGATTGAAGTCTGAGGACTGGGTTGCTGTTAGAAGAACTGAAGCTTGGAATTCCGAGAGGGGTTGATCTGCTTTCTTGTTTGTTTTTCTGTGCTGATGTGCCTTGTTTGACTTGCTTGATGCATTAGAATAAGTCCATGATTAGATTGACTTTAATCTAGGAGCATGATTGCACTAGAGGTTGAGTTGCTCCCTCTGCTTGTATTGTTACTGTATGGCTTTGCTTGCGGGTATTCGGTAGAGCCCAGCTCCCTTGCCCATGTGGTCTGTTTGCTTGATAGTATTTTATTTTATTTCCTCTGTATGATTGCAGTTGCTCTTATTTGGCTTCATAGCATGTTTTATCTTTTCTGTATGATTTCAGTTATTCATATCTGTCTTGAGGTTGAGATGAGCTTGTGGAGGCTGATTCCCCACACACATTTCCTCCCTCACTTGCATTGCATGCACTTTACTATATATCTGTTTACTGTTGGAGCTGATGCTTTATCTGTTTCTGTTTATCATTGATATGATCCCTTAGGACTCTCATTTCCTTTGATAAGGAAGTGATGATAGAACTTTAGGTTGAAACCTATGCATGATAACTTCTAGGAGATCCCTGTTTCAAACCTCAACCATAGGATGAATCCTTGGCATGACAATAGTAGGACTTGATAGTCTCCCTTTAGTTGAGCCTGTTCTCTTCTCATCTCAAAACAGCTTAAGATACAGTAATCATGAATGATTTCTTTCGTACGTTACGAGCCTTAAGCTATCTGAGAAAGGGTTGTCGGAGAGTTTCTTTTCGACAGCTTGGATGTTTAGTATGGTACCCTTTGGGTGACATGCGACGCATTCACTCTCGGGTCATAGTCTTTAGTGTGATTGAAATTGCAAACACAATAAAAAACACTTCTTCCGTAAAAGACAGAAAACAAACTTCAAACCTTTTTGCCCCGTGGGCCCATAATTCAAAGGAAAGCTTTTCTGAAGAAAAGAGTGTCGTTAAACTTCAGCGCCAACGCAAACAGGCCTTGTCCCTAACTGCTGGAACTGCTGTTTAACCCTATTAGATAAAACAGATGAATCTGAATCCCCATAGTCCGTAGTATCCCGAACTACGTAAGCTCTGATCTCTCATACCTGTTGAGAGTACGTAGGCACAATACTGACGTATTGGCGAGCCACCTTCCCCCATTCGTAACCCGTAGGCCGAACTACGCTGACTCTGATTTCTCATTCTCTGATGAGAATACGTTGGCAAAAAGCGCGACGCTTTGCCGAGTCATTTTTCTTTTCTGTTTAAGCCAGCCTTGATAGGTAGATAGATAAACCAACTCGTCCAGTAAACACAACAAGCGTGGATCCCGTCAAGTACGACGGACGTGAGGGGTGCTAATACCTTCCCCTTGCGTAACCGACTCCCGAACCCAGACAATGGTTACGATGACCTTGTCTTATACCTATTCGTCAGGTTTTTCCGATCGTTTCCTTTCTCGTTCCGAGGGATAAATAACGAAAGGTGGCGAATCTTCTATTTTGCCGACACCTTATTTTCGCGGAAGCGACAGCTGGCGACTCTGCTGGGGACTTGATAGTTTCCTGGGATCCAACGTCCCGAATGCGAGTCAGTTTGGGGATCCGACGTCCCCTGCGAGAGTCAATCCTAGCGCTTGTATGATTACTTGTTAGGTTGTGTTTATTTATCACATTTTATTTCTTGCACTTTATTTTTCAGTATGATATGATTATCTGTGCTGTTGTGGGAGGGGCATTCTGATGCGCGAGAAGCCAGACCCAGGCTTGAGTGTACATAGCATTAGTTGTGGAAATTAGTGGGCGCGTGCTTGCTTGGCAGGCACTAGTGTCTCATGAAATCCACGCTCAGACGAGGTTCTCCCGGTTGACTTCTTTTTCAACCCTTTGGGTTGAGGGGGTTGTTGGTTTGGAGGATTGTCGACTCTGGGGTCCGATCATTTGTGATTCAGCCGAGTGAGGCCGCTTCATGAGCTGGTGATGCCACACCTTCTAGGTATCGTATCACCCCTCTTGAATGTTTGTGACGCTGATGAACGCATAGGATGCCGAACTTGAGTCAGTTTAGGTCCATACCTGTGAGCAGGGTTGGGTTTATTGCAGGAAACTTTGACCTTCAGACTACCTGGTTTTCTTGATAGTGAATCAATTTTGATTGGGATCAGAGGATCTCATTACCCGATGTTTGTTCTTGACAGCGCAGGTTTATGATTGGGATCAGAGGATCTCATTACCAGATGTTTGTTCTTGACAGAGCAGGTTTATGATTGGGATCAGAGGATCTCATTATCAGATGTATGTTCTTGATAGAGCAGAGTTTTGGTCCTGTATCAGAGGTCCTTATTATCAGATGTTTGTTCTTGACATAACAGATTTATGGTCCTATATGTGTGTGTTCTTGATAGAGCAAATTTGTGGTCTAATACCAGGATTTTCTTCTCATCAGATATAGTGGTTGTTCTTGACAGAGCAGTATCGTAGTTTTGTTGATACAGAGTCTCCACAGCACAGTTGCCTTGATCTCCTGCTGCATGATTGCATTTTACATCGCTTTGCATACCCATTTGCATTTCATTAACGTGTGTCTGTGTTGCAGGTACCGTTTTCCCCGATTCAGGATTTCTTGCCTCCTATTGTATTGTTATGGGTTCTCTGAGGAAGACCATGGCTTACAAGCTCCCTACCCCTGATGTGGTTCAGCTGACGGGTTTGATTGCTTTAGCAGATGATTCTGTGAGAGATGAGTTCAGAAAGTCTTACGGTAAACTGCTCAGTTTGGTTCGTAAACCTTCTGCGTTCGAGTTGAATGGGTTGCACGCTCTGCTGCAGTTCTACAATCCTCTGTTGAGATGCTTTACTTTCCAGGATTTCGTTCTTGCGCCCACACTAGAGGAATATGCTGATTTGTTAGGTGTGCCTATCAAGAGGCAGATGCCTTTTGTTCATATGGATGCTGAGCCTGATCTGGCTAGTCTAGCTCCGTCACTTCATCTGGATGCCTCCGAGTTGGTATTGTCTAGTTGGAACAAGGTTCCCGGTTTCTCCTTGCAGTTCTTAGTGGGAAAGGCTCAGCAGTGCGCCAAAGACGGATGTTGGGTCGTGTTCAACTCCATTCTCGCTCTGTGCATATATGGCATCATTCTGTTCCCCAATATGCCCGATTTTGTAGACTTTGACGCCTTTCGCATCTTTGCATCAGGGAATCCAGTCCCTACCTTGATAGGAGATGTCTACCATTCTATCCACTACAAAAACAAGAACAGAAGGGGCAAGAATGTCTCGTGTTGTGTGCCCCTGCTTTATAAATGGCTTGATAGTCATCTCCCCAAGAGGGGTCCCTTTGTTTCGTCTGTAGCCTCAACTGAGTGGTCCGAGCGTTTGATGACTCTATCTGCGGAGGATATTGACTGGTTTGACAGAGATAGGTTGGGTACCGAAATTATCTTTAGCTGCAGCGGGTTTCCGAACGTGCCTTTGATAGGCAGGAATGGCTGTATAAACTATAATCCGTCTTTGCTGGTCCGACAGTTCGCGTATGCTTTGAGAGCTCCGCCGACGGGTGAAGAGGTGCAGGAATCTATGTACCTCACTGGTCTTCTAGAGGGGGATCTGTTATCTAAGCTTCAGCGGGCTTGGAATGGCATCAGTAAGAGGGGAAAACCATTGCTGGGGAGAAGTAATAATCAAGCCTACCCTCCGTATATGGCGTGGATCAGAGCCAGAGCAGATGCTATAGGGATGCCGTTTCTTCCTGCCAAGCCAGAAAGCCCTCCAATGATTGAAGAGCCTACTACCATGCCCATTCAGCAGCATAATCAGGTGTTAGCTGAGCGAGATGAATTGAAGAGGGCAAATGAAGAACTGGAGAGAGAATTGGCGCAGCTCAGAAGCGAGAGAAATGAAGCCATTCATTCCTTCAAGAGGCAGACAGAACCGGTGAACCAGTTAGGTACAGATTTGACTAAGCAGATAGCCGAGCGTGAACGCATGGGTCGAGACTTCAAAGCTGTCAACGATGTACTGGCCACAAAGAAGCAACACTTGGATGAAGCGTATCGGAGGATATCAAAGTTCAACCAGCACTGGAAGGCCTCCCTAGCCACCAGGAAAGAGCGGGAGGATAAGCTGATGCAACAGATCTCCAAGCTGAAAGCCCGGGTGAAGGCTAGTGAGAAGAGGTTTGATGAAGAAACCGCTCGCAGATATGCCGCTGAAGGCCAGCTCAACAGAGCTCTCGCTAACCTGAAGGAGCGCAAACTGACGTTTGAGTCCAAGAAGCGGAAGTTAGAAGATTGTTTCGGCAAAGGAGCATGGGAAGATTCGGTCGAAGGTCTTCAGTATACCATCATGCAAAGGGAGTTACTCGTCGAAGGGTTACTCACTCGGCCTGATCATCCAGAAACGAGGAATTTGTTAGAAGAGTTTCACGCCCGTGGCCGTGCTTGACTATTTGTATTCCTTTTGTTTTGATCATTTTTGTATGCTGACCATCACCAGGCCTGTTGGCTGAGGTCACGCTGTTGATTCTACTTGTACTCACTGACGTTGTGTACTGCCTTGATGGGCTTTCTTTATATATGAGATTGTTATTTCCATGACTGGACTCGGGCTTCTTATTATCAGCACTGGCACTCAGGCACTAGGATCGGGGGAGATCTCCCTAACGCACAGACACACGTTTGCATTTGCATGAAGCATTTGCATAACGAGCACTTTGTCGTTTTTTCCTAACCCTTTTGTGTTTTCAGGTTGTTTCAAGTTATTCCAGGATTGATCAGAGACCTATCCACCGCTATCCGACCAGAGAAAATCAAACCAGAATCATGGAGCAAGTGCAAACTGATGTTCAGGAACTCCGCGAAAGAATGGACCGCTTCATGGAGCTCATGCAAGCGGTCGCCAATGGCCAGGATCAGCTCAGAACCTTGGTTCAGCCTCTGATTTCAAGGGTCGATAGCAATGGCGTACTCCATGGTTGGACCGTGCCTACTCCTCCACCAGTTGAAACTCCTCAGAATGGCGTCCCCGTGACCGGGGGGAATGGCAGTGCCAACGGCAACGTGATAGCTAACATGGGACTCAATGGCAATACGACAGGCGTCGGTAATGGGAGTCTGGAAGCTAATGTCAATGTTGGGCTGGGCAACGGCAATGTAGGAGTTGGGAACCTGTTTGGGCTTCAACCGTGGTTAGAAGATCGTCAAGCCGATGTGTTCTCTCAGAGAGGTGTTGAAGGAGAGCTGAATGCTGAAGCACGTCTAAGGTTCAAGGCACTTGAGGATAAGATGAGAAACATCGAGAACCAGAACACCTTGGGCGTTGATATGTCCAAGTTGGGATTGATTGCTGATTTCAAGGTGCCTCCTGTTGCACCCTAAAATTTGACCAACCGGTTTCCTATCTGGCTTATGTTTCGATACATTTTGCATTCGCATTCGCATACGGCATGCAGTGCATTTTTATCAATCAAGATTGATTTTTATCAGGATTAGAGCCCCTGGTGTTTCAGGCCGTACAGGCCAGTCAGAATGAAAGTCTGTTGAGAATTAGTGCTCATCTCCCGTGTTTTTAGGCCATCTCGGTGCCCGGGTTCCGCTACGGTTGTGTACTGGGGTTTCATTCGATTTAATCGGCTTCCTGGCATTTTTAGGATTTTTTCTGTCATTTTTCTGGATTTTTAGTGCATTTAATGGATTTTTTAGGATTTAATAGAGTTTTTTAATATTTTTTAGAGTTTAAATAAATTTTCTCTTCATTTTTTAGAAATTAATAGATTTTTTAAAGATTTTTAGATATTATAGTTTTTAAATAAATTTTAGAGATTAATTTTCTTTTAATAGTTTTAATAGATAAATAGCTATTTTTTCTTTTAGAAAAGAGTAGAAAAAAATAATAATAACAATAATAGATAGTGTTTTTTTAGATTAGAGTTTTATTGTGGTAAAAAAAGAATTAATAAAAAAAAAATAGAGAGTATTGTTTTTTAGATTTTCATTAGAGTTTTATTTGTTTTTAAAAGATTTAATAGAATAAAAGAGAAAATAGAGATTAAATGTTTTTAGAGTTTTTTGATTTTTGATTTTTAAAAAAGGGTTGTTTTAGAATAATTAATAGTTTTTTAGATTTTTTTAGATTTAATTAGATATTTATCTTTAATTGTTGTTTTTAGTTTTAATTAGGGTTAATCATGAGTTTAATTGGGTTTAATCATGTTCATTAGTGGCTAATTCAGAATTAATTCGTGGGCCATATGTCCTATGGAGGCCCAGTCCAGATATCGCCATGTGTCAGTCTATAAAAGTCCCACGTGTTCATTTCTGAAGCTTCTCTCAACGCCACGTTACACTCCCAGAGAGTGACACCTCACTCTGCATGCACTCTCTCCGCACCACCACCTCACCCTCCACGTATGTCATCTTCATCACGCCACACGCTCTGCACCCCACACGTGGCCTCCGTTCGCCCCCTCTCTCCCATGCGTGTTGACACGAGTATCACTCCACTATCTCCCACCCCTTCCGGCCATGCAAACGCCGGAGAACGTCACCGGCAAGATCAAACGGTGGTTCTCACGGCCAAACTTCGCCGGAAAACTCATAATATCACCGGAATCTTCATCCAAAATCCCTCCGATCCTCATCATGTTCATCAGCATTTTCACAGATCCGTCTAAGATCTACCAACATTTCTCCAGAAATTCAAAGGACTTCATTGTGCAAATCTTCAAGAACTTCGTCATCCAATGTTCATCAGGTTTCTCAAATCGTTAAAATCTTCAAGTTGCTCTTCAAGCGGCGTCCAGAGATTCATCAACCATCAAACGAGCTTCAGAGCTCCTTCGCTCAAGAACCGCATGCATCAGATCTTGGCACGTTCATCCATCTTCCAACGAAGATCATCAACATTCCAGATCTCATCGACAAGGTTTGTGATCTTCGTCATCGCTCATCAGATCTCCGTTCAAGATTCGTAACAAACATCAAGAATCCGTAGAACTCCACGAATCTTCAACGATCATCAGACTTCCAGCAATCTTCTTGTGAGTTCTTCACCA
The DNA here is from genome assembly GCA_963859935.3 of Lathyrus sativus. Taxonomy (NCBI): domain Eukaryota; kingdom Viridiplantae; phylum Streptophyta; class Magnoliopsida; order Fabales; family Fabaceae; genus Lathyrus; species Lathyrus sativus. Next base: position 275,435,570 of record OZ012739.1, read on the forward strand.
GATTTATTTGGTTCACCATCGTCTTCACAAGTCTGTTCAGAAAGATCTCAAACTCCTTAGATCTTTGCATGCAAGCGCCTTCAAAAGTTCTTCATCAATCTTGCAATTTTGTCCAGATCTTCATCAACGATTTGAATCCTCAAGAACACACAAGCCGCAGTTTATTTTGTTTTCGGAGATTCGTAATGTAATTTTGTTATGGTTTGTGGTGATGTTTCGAAACGGTGACGAGAAGGAGAGGTTTGAGAGAGCTTGAACGAGAGAGAGGGTGAGGAGGGGGACGGCGCAGATGAACAGTGAAATTAGTGAGAGAGAAGGGATTAGGTTTTGTTGTTCTGATAGTGTGGAAGGTGAGTGATACGTGGCTGGTGGATTGGGCTCAAGGCCCATTGGCATTGCTACTGGCACCCTCCGTTTTTTCATTCGCTCCCTCCCCTGGTTGGTATGTTGGTTGGGCCTAACCCCATTGCTGTTAGCACCCCCCGTTTGGGGCCCAAACGAATTAACAAGCAAATCCCTGCTATGTGCACCCCCCTGTTCGTTTTCTTTGGGTTTTTTAGTTAGTTGCTTTTTTGTCTGAATTTAGAAAACCTGGGCCTAGGGCGTTCTGCTAAACGCACCCCCTCCTAGGCCCAATATGTTTCTGAAGGTAAATAAAATGCTGTTACCACCCCCTTTATTTTAATTGAATTCCTTTTCTTTTATTTCATTTACATATAGTCTAAATAAATCATATAAAATCAGAAAACAATCATTTAGACATGGGGATTTTTGATGCATTTTAATAATGGTTTCAAGAAAATTATAAGAAAATAAAAATATTATTTTAGGTATTTTTTCCTATTTTTGGTGATTTTTGCATTTAATGGAATTTTATTTTCATATTGTTTGTACATACATGTTGATAAATTTCGTTTAGTCATTTAAATTCGTATTTTGATCCCGTTCTTTTTGTACTAGCTAGATTAGAGTATTAAGTTCCCTTAGAGATTTATTTCATATTTTTGTGATTAAATCTTGATTATTTTTTATTAGAGAACATTAGGGTGATAATCTAAACATGGCTCCTAGTCGCATGCAGTTGCAAGAATTGTCTCAAAGGAACGATGAACCTTTCAGGAAGTATGTTCAGAGATGGAGAGAATTTGCTGCCAGAGCAAAGCCGTCGCTCCTAGACCGAAAGTTAATGAGCATGATTGTAAACTCCCTGGAGAGCCCGTACCTCGAAAGAATGCTTGGAGTTACGTCAAATTTTTCTAACTCGCTTTGGGAAACGCATTGAGCATGCCATAAAAATAGGGAAAATTCAGATTATTTCAAACGGCCAGGCTAGTGAAACTGAATCTCTCTGTGATTATCAGAATGAAGAAGGAGTTGTGATCAATGCAATCATGCCAGATGTTGAGTATCCTCGAGATGGGTCGTTGAAACCTGTTGGTTCTTCATCTTCTCAGAAATTAGTACCTCCTGTGTCTTGTTATGCAGGACAGACAGTTGTGCCTGGGGCACCCTATCAGGAACGTTATGTCACTTCTCTTGCAAGTCAGCGAACTCGTGGTCGAGGTTATCAGTATCAGCGTCAGAATCAGAACAGGCCTCGTAACAACTTGGAACGAAGGAATGCTCCTTCCCACCCAGTGCCTATGCCGTATAGCCAGGTGCTGCCATCTTTGGTCCAGAGTTCTTTAGTTGAACCGAAAGCTCTTAAGCCTGTTCCCGAGCCTTAACCTCCTGGGTACAATCCCCACGTTCGGTGTGGTCACCATGGCGGATCTCCAGGGCGCTCAACTGAAGATTGTGAAGCTTTTCAGGCAAATGTACAACAGTCGATCAACCAAGAGTGCATCTCACTTCCAGAGGAAGTTGTGTTGGTTCATACCAGCCTCTCAGCTATCTGAGCTCGCAGATTCAGAGGGTTTATGTTCGAGAAGCCAGTGGTCCAGACAGGCCGACACCCTCAGCATTGGCAGTCCTTGGGCTGTTATCATTTGCATTTGTAGTTTCTTTTCTGTTAGTTACTACTTGCTGTTAAATATTGTTTGTTTCGAATGGTAATATTAATAAAGTGACTATGCATTTTTCTAAATTAATCATGTCGTTGTCGCTCATTTATTGCATTGCACTGGCACTTGCATTTTATTTACTCCACTTCATCACTATGATTAGCAAAGATTGGAGGGAGGATGACGAAACTGAACACTCATAACCGATGATCGTATGCTTTTAGATAAAACCTTGCCGATGACGTACAAGGCATTGTTTCAAATCCCCAAACGCTGGAGATATAAGGAGTTAGTCCTTTGTTAACCACTTCGAGCCAGGAAGTAGAAGTTTTTCGGACTTTTAAACCCTCACATCTTAACCCGGGGCAGGGTAGTTGTCAGTTAGCTTGACCGAGCATTCAAGTCTTACAGAGGAGTGTTGTCTTTCGAGGACCAATTACCGTTTAAGCCTTTCAAGAGGTCGCATCTCGCCAACCACAATGGTTAAACCTCACCAATCAGGAGTAAGACAGTTACAATCCTTTCGGAGCAATCAAGACAACCAGTGTCACACGACTTTGTTCCAAAAGAAAGAAAAAGAAAGCCCGCTAAGTAAAAAGAAAAAGAAAAGCTGGAAAGCTAATACTTAGGCAAAAATTAGGGCATCCCGCTGGACTTCAAAAGAAAAATCGAAAAGGAACTCAAAAGGAGTCAGTCCAGGCAAAAATTAGGGAATCAAAAGAATGAAAAAGAAAAGATATCAATAGAAAAAAAATTCCCCAGCGAACTCACAAAGTCATGTATACAGACACCGAAAACGAAAAAGGAGTAACTGTCACTCCGAAACCTTGTGAGTTCCTTAGCCATAGTCCCTACCATGCAACATGTCTCTCGAAGAGGCGACCGCTCGAGCCAAGTTAACTGAACTATAGGATCGGAGATCATCACGTAGAAGGGGTGGGTACAAATCATGATTTGAGCCAAATATCCTTTGTTTCACGAACCGTGAACCCGACCATGATACAACCCTTAAAAGACCTAATTAAGGTAGGGTTTATTCTGAAAACGCATTACGATAAGGTTGAGTAACCTGACTCCTTCTTGATTTGCTAATCATATCCTTGTTGTATTTTTACTGATCACGTAAGCACTACATTTGAACTTTGGTTCATTCGTCACTCACAATCATGACACGTAAATGAGTGACAGTACAAAATTTTTCAAAATCTGCATGAACACTGCATTAAAATTACCATTCGGGATTAAACAATTTTACTTGCAGGTCAGTAGTTGACATGAAGGAAATTCCAACAGGGAATAATCAAACGGGGCTGAATAATTCAGTAGTCTAGATCAGAATGGTGTATGTTGTGGAACCCTGTGAATCAGGGGCATTGACTTCCAGTAAGTTCAGAATCAATTAGTCTGAAGACAAGTCCCGAAGCATCAGTTGATCAGGGGAAGTTCACTTGAGAAGCAGTTGATCAGAAGAGAATCTTCTCGAGAGCCAATCAGGGGCAGTTATCCCGAATGCTTATGTTTGATCAGGGAAGGTTAAGTCGCTCAACGCTCGTTCAGGGGCAAGTCACTATGTTGACGATTGTTGAATTGAGGGAATCCTTTTGTCGTGCAACCACCGGGGTAAACCATCGCAAGGTCGTATTGTAGCAAGGTGCTTTCGGTTCAGAGTGGGTTTTTCCAAGAACCAGATCAAGGCAAAGTCATTCCAGACAGAGGCAGACTATCCTAAGAGTGCGGAAGTTATTCTTCTTTCGAGAGGCAGTTGATTTGAAGTTTTGCCGAGGTTCAGAATAATGGGGTAGTTCATATCAAACCATCAGGGTACAGATTTTCAAACTATCCCACAGAGGTCCCAGCAGGCCGGGGTATAACAAGGGCGAAAGAATTGTTCTTCTCAGTGTTATCAGAGTAACTCAGAGCTACTTGAGCAGATTCAGCCAATCTTCAAGTTTGAGACAAATATCGGGAAATCGTGCTGCCAACCATTGACCCTTCTACTAGAAGTCGTGAATTCAGACATGGTATTGTCCAGCATCAGGAGCGTATGACCTATCACGGATGTACAGAAGCCCCATCCTACTTGGCGCGTTCGGTTATCCCCAGTAAAGTCGTACATTCGAGAATCAGTTAATCTGGGGCAATTAGGTCGAGATTTGGCAAATCTCTCGCAGCTATGGGCACTGCTCCACGAGTCAGTCGATCAGGGGCAAAAGATTGTTACAAGATCAGGGCAGACCACCCTAAGAACAAAAGGTGGTGTTGGGACATTCTTTTGGGTTTAACATGCAGAAACAGTTCAGATCTAACTGTCAGGGTACAGAGATCGAAGAGTCCTTATCAGAAGGTTGGTGCCAATTCAGGGGCAAGGTATTGTGAGTAGCACTATGACTAGCCTTTCCTTTCCAGACGAAATACTCAGACTGGGGCATGTTGGTATTTTTGGGGCAAATTTTCGAGAAGGAATAGAGTTCATGTTGCCCTAACCAGAGTCTCGTGACGAAAATACTTGATCATTATGTGAAGTGAATCCCCATGCAGGTCGCGTTTCATTTCTCGAAGCTGCGATGGCAATATTCTTTACCGAAGAAGGATCAAATTCCCCAGCTAGTCGCAGCTTATCCGAAGGACATTCTCCAGCAGGGTCGTTTGCCCTCAGCAGAGTTTGGTGATTCCAAGATTGTGGGCTGTATTCAGACATCGTGGTGTCCCCCAAAGGGATTCCATATCCCGAGCAGAGTGGTTTAGCCTCAGAAGATTAATATTTCCAAACTTGTGAGCTGTACCCAGACAGTCTACTCTCCCCAGCGGAGTCAGTTGATTTTCCCCAAGAGAGTCGTTTCGTCCCCAGCGGAGTTCTCTCTTTTCAGCAAGTGTTTTCTTTCCTCCCAATGGAAACTGAAGGTTTAAAGCTCTCTCCGGCAGAGTTGGTTGTGTGTCCTGGCATTTATTTTGCCGGGATACTTGGTGGTACCCGTTCCTTCCCCGACAGGGTGGTATTTGTCCTCAGCAACCGTTGTTGATGAAGCAAGCTTATCAGAGCTTTTCCCCAGCAGCCTGAACCTGCATTTGCATTTGCATGCATTATCATGTTTGCATCCATCCAGAAAACGCGTAGCATTTCCATGCTGTATGGAGCATTACACCATCGTCAAACATGCACATTTTGAAACATAAGTCAGGTTGGTTAACCTTTTGCTTTCAGGTGTGTTTTCTCAACAGGAGTATGGAGTTCTAAAGCTCAGAGGTCTTTTCAGAAAATCAAGGTCTTGCCGTGATACATATGATGATGTGATTCAGTTTATTATCATCCCTAGAGTTACTGATTGAGGTTTTCTCGTGTCCGATCAGCGGACTGTTTTGTCAAGTATGTTGCTGCAGTAGCATCTCAGGGTTCCATGTATCAAAATTTCAGAAGTGGTCGCTTGTTGTCACAACGGGTGTCGGTCATTGGTTGTCAGAATATCTCCAGCTATATTGATAGAATTTCTTCGTGATTGATGAATCATTCTTCCGTGATGACGGAATATGGAGTCCTGTACGAAGTTTGATTCTTCCGTGCTGACGGAATATGGGGTCCTGATGAGGACAATTTATGCCTATGATGATAGGATTTATTCGTGTTGACGAACTGTTTCTCCGTGTTGACGGAATATGGAGTCCTGATGAGGACAGTTCATGCCTATGATGATAGGACTTATTCGTGTTGACGAATTACTTCTCCATGATGATGGAATATGGAGTCCTGTTGAGGACGAAGTTCGATCTCTCTGTGTTGACAGAATATGGAGTCCTGATGAGGACAAGTCACGCCTATGTTGATAGGATTTCTCCGTGTTGGCGGAATATGGAGTCCTGATAAGGACAAGTTACGCCTATGTTGATAGGATTTCTTCGTGTTGACGAATTATTTCTCCGTGTTGATGGAATATGGAATCCTGATGAGGACCATTTAGGCCTATGATAATAGGATTTATTCGTGTTGACGAATTACTTCTCCATGATGATGGAATATGGGGTCCTGTTGAGGACGAAGTTGATTTCTCCGGGTTGACAGAACATGGGGTCCTGATGAGGACAAGTTATGCCTATGTTGATAGGATTTTTCTGTGTTGACGGAATAGGGAGTCCTGATGAGGACAAGTTATGCCTATGTTGATAGGATTTTTCTGTGTTGACGGAACAGGGGGTCCTGATGAGGACAAGTTATGCCTATGTTGATAGGATTTTTCTATGTTGACGGAATAGGGAGTCCTGATGAGGACAAGTTATGCCTATGTTGATAGGATTTTTCTGTGTTGACGGAACAGGGAGTCCTGATGAGGACAAGTTATGCCTATGTTGATAGGATTTTTCTGTGTTGACGGAATATGGAGTCCTAAGGAGGACAATCTACGCCTATGCTGATAGGATTTATTCGTGTTGATGGATTACTCTCTCTGTGTTGACAGAATGTGCGTCCTGATGAGGACAATTTATGATTATGTGGATAGGATTTCTTCGTGATGACAAAATGTGAGTTCAGAGATGTACAAGAATGGTATTCCTATGATGATAGGATTTATTCATGTTGATGAATCTATTTCCCTTGTGTTGACAAGATGCGGATAGCCCATCCCCAGTGGAGTCGGCAAGTTTTGTCTCTCCATGATGATGGAATATGGAGTCCTGCTGAGGACAAATTTGAAAAGTACTGATGAGGGCATGTTGTATTCCTATGATGATATGATTGCCTCGTAATGACGAAGTTATGGCTTTTCGTGTTGACTAAATTTAAGGGCAATTGTGAATAAATTTTCCTGTGACGATGGGATCTTTACTCGTGTGGATGAATTTGTTTCTCTTTTTTGTGTTGACGAGGTTAGTCCAGTTGTGGACAGAGGTATTTTCGCGAAGATAGTTCAGTGCCCGTAGTGTTAGATGGGTGGTGATAGTCAAAATCAGAGTTATTCTCAGACGGCTGATTGGTTGCTACCGTAACAATCATACGAATGTCGTTCCCCAAGCAGTGGTGCAGTTTATTTCTGCGGTTGGCAAATTTCAGGGTCCTTTGGTATTCAACCGTCTCGTACCTCGGATGTTTGAAGGCCGTTCGCTCTTCACCCAGTCGGGTCCAAGCCGCTTGAATAGGGGTAGCTGTTGCACCCTAAAATTTGACCAACCGGTTTCCTATCTGGCTTATGTTTCGATACATTTTGCATTCACATTCGCATACGGCATGCAGTGCATTTTTATCAATCAAGATTGATTTTTATCAGAATTAGAGCCCCTGGTGTTTCAGCTAGTACAGGCCAGTCAGAATGAAAGTCTGTTGAGAATTGGTGCTTATCTCCCGTGTTTTTAGGCCATCTCGGTGCCCGGGTTCCGCTACGGTTGCTTAATGGGGTTTTATTCGATTTAATCGGCTTCCTGGCATTTTAAGGATTTTTTCTGTCATTTTTCTGGATTTTTAGTGCATTTAATGGATTTTTCTGGATTTAATAGAGTTTTTAAATATTTTTTAGAGTTTAAATAAACTTTCTCTTCATTTTTTAGAAATTAATAGATTTTTTTAAGATTTTTAGATATTATAGTTTTTTAATAAATTTTAGGGATTAATTTTCTTTTAATAGTTTTAATAGATAAATAGCTATTTTTTCTTTTAAAAAAGAGTAGAAAATAATAATAATAATAATAATAGATAGTGTTTTTTTAGATTAGAGTTTTATTGTGGTAAAAAAAGAATTAATAAAAAAAAATAATAAATAGAGTGTATTGTTTTTTAGATTTTCATTAGAGCTTTATTTGTTTTTAAAAGATTTAATAGAATAAAAGAGAAAATAGAGATTAAATGTTTTTAGAGTTTTTTGATTTTTTATTTTTAAAAAAGGGTTTTTTTAGATTAATTAATAGTTTTTTAGATTTTTTTAGATTTAATTAGGTCTTTATCTTTAATTGCTGTTTTTAGTTTTAATTAGGGTTAATCATGAGTTTAATTGGGTTTAATCATGTTCATTAGTGGCTAATTCAGAATTAATTCGTGGGCCATGTGTCCTATGGAGGCCCAGTCCAGATATCGCCATGTGTCAGTCTATAAAAGTCCCACGTGTTCATTTCTGAGGCTTCTCTCAACGCTACGTTACACTCCCAGGGAGTGACACCTCACTCTGCATGCACTCTCTCCGCACCACCACCTCACCCTCCACGTGTGGCATCTTCGTCACGCCACACGCTCTGCACCCCACACGTGGCCTCCGTTCGCCCCCCTCTCTCCCATGCGTGTTGACACGCGTATCACTCCACTATCTCCCACCCCTTCCGGCCATGCAAACGCCGGAGAACGTCACCCGCAAGATCAAACGGTGGTTCTCACGGCCAAACTTCGCCGGAAAACTCATAATATCACCGGAATCTTCATCCAAAATCCCTCCGATCCTCATCATGTTCATCATCATTTTCACAGATCCGTCCAAGATCTACCAACATTTCTCCAAAAATTCAAAGGACTTCATCGTGCAAATCTTCAAGAACTTCGTCATCCAATGTTCATCAGGTTTCTCAAATCGTTAAAATCTTCAAGTTGCTCTTCAAGCGGCGTCCAAAGATTCATCAACCATCAAACGAGCTTCAGAGCTCCTTCGCTCAAGAACCGCATGCATCAGATCTTGGCACGTTCATCCATCTTCCAACGAAGATCATCAACATTCCAGATCTCATCAACAAGGTTTGTGATCTTCGTCATCGCTCATCAGATTTCCGTTCAAGATTCGTAACAAACATCAAGAATCCCTAGAACTCCACGAATCTTCAACGATCATCAGACTTCCAGCAATCTTCTTGTGAGTTCTTCACCAGATTGATTTGGTTCACCATCGTCTTCACAAGTCTGTTCTGAAAGATCTCAAACTCCTTAGATCTTCGCTTGCAAGCGCCTTCAAAAGTTCTTCATCAATCTTGCAATTCCGTCCAGATTTTCATCAACGATTTGAATCCTCAAGAACACGCAAGCCGCAGTTTATTTTGTTTTCGGAGATTCGTAATGTAATTTTATTATGGTTTGTGGTGATGTTTCGAAACGGTGACGAGAAGGAGAGGTTTGAGAGAGCTTGAACGAGAGAGAGGGTGAGGAGGGGGACGGCGCAGATGAACAATGAAATTAGTGAGAGAGAAGGGATTAGGTTTTGTTGTTCTGATAGTGTGGAAGGTGAGTGATACGTGGCTGGTGGATTAGGCTCAAGGCCCATTGGCATTGCTACTGGCACCCTCTATTTTTTCATTCGCTCCCTCCCCTGGTTGGTATGTTGGTTGGGCCTAACCCCATTGCTGTTAGCACCCCCCGTTTGGGGCCCAAACGAATTAACAAGCAAATCTCTGCTATGCGCACCCCCTGTTCGTTTTCTTTAGGTTTTTTAGTTAGTTGCTTTTTTGTCTAAATTTAGCAAACCTGGGCCTAAGGCGTTCTGCTGAACCCACCCCCCTCCTGGGCCCAATATGTTTCTGAAGGTAAATAAAATGTTGTTACCACCCCCTTTATTTTAATTGAATTCCTTTTCTTTTATTTCATTTACATATAGTCTAAATAAATCATATAAAATCAGAAAACGATCATTTAGACATGGGGATTTTTGATGCATTTTAATAATGGTTTCAAGAAAATTATAAGAAAATAAAAATATCATTTTAGGTATTTTTTCCTATTTTTGGTGATTTTTGCATTTAATGGAATTTTATTTTCATACTGTTTGTACATACATGTTGATGAATTTCGTTTAGTCATTTAAATTCGTATTTTGATCCCGTTCTTTTTGTACTAGCTACATTAGAGTATTAAGTTCCCTTAGAGATTTATTTCATATTTTTGTGATTAAATCTTGATTAGTTTTGATTAGAGAACATTAGGGTGATAGTTTTAGGGTTCAAACTCAACATAGGTGCATTCTAACATTTTATTTTGGGGTTTTTAGCATGAATTAGGTTATGGGACATATAGGGTATATAGGGTAGATGTAGAAATACCCTTAGAAATAATTCTAGAATTTTAAATGCTATTTTACTATTTTTAGTGTATTTTGCAAATAGAATGATTGTTTGGTGTTCCCACTTGGGGGTTATGTTTGTCTGTTTGGGTTTTTGGGCTTTTATGTTGGGGTATGGGCTTGGTTTGAGCTTATGGAAGCATGAAGAATCAATGGAGAAGACTGAATACAAGGATCAAGGTTGATGCATGAGGATTGCTTGGGATTGAAGGTGTTGATTGAAGACTTAGGAGAACTAGGATAAAATAGGAAGAGCTTAGAATAGACAAATTCTTCTGTCAAACATAGAGTGCATTGTTTGCCTCTATCCTATCCAATGACATAAAGTCCTCCTTGGGAAGCTCCATCTCTCCTTAGGAGGGATGAGTGGTGTTGCGGTGAAATTTGGATGTCAAGCTATTGATTAACTTGAATCTTAATTCATTTACAACCGGTCTTTGATTTATCCGAAGGAAAGGTTAAAGAAAGGAAAAACCTAAAGGGGAGAGATCTAAGGTTCGGGGGTTGGTTAAGATTAGGGAAGGTATTAGCACCCTAAACTTCCGTAGTACTCTACGGGAACCTTTTGTTTATTTTTTTTATTTATTTCATTAATTATTTTGCTTTAGGGTATATACAAAGGATTGAAAATTAAAAAAGACCCAGGGGTTAATTCTAAGTTTACTCGGCAAGACATCGCATCTTGTGCCTACATATCCTTACGGGAATGGAATCAGAGTAACTGTAGTTCCCCTTAAAAGGGAGGTTAGAGACTTCTTGACTGTGGTCAAGGTCTCAAGGGGAATAAACGTATCTTAGGGACACGCTTACGCGGAGTGTAGAAACTCCAATATCTACGTTGTAAATTGTTAAGTGAATTAGGGTTAGGTTAGGGATTCCGCGGCGGGAAACCCTAAAATTAGTGCGGCGACTCTTTGACCTAAAGCTAGGGGTAGTTTTGTAATTTTTGTCCACGGCGAGACATTTGTGAAAAGTTAGGGTTTGTAAGGGTTTGAAGTTTTGAGGACTATTGGCGTGGCGGCCAAACGGCTAGACCTAATCCTTCGGAGGAATGCAATGGGACAAATTAACGATGCAAATGCGCGAATTTAAACCATACAAACAGCAGAAATTAAAGTGCGGAAAGGTAAACGCGATAATTTGTTCGCGAAGTTACAAATGAGAAACAGATACAATTATAATACAACTTGAATTGAAAAACACATTAAAATAGCTAATAGCAACGTAACAAGCTGCACATTGAATACACAAGGTTAGTAGACAGAGTCAGACAATAATCAGACGAGTTATGAAACGGAAGTGCGAAAGTTATAGATATTCTTTGTTGTTTATTTGTGATATATAAAAAAGCTTTTGATTTAAGTTAAAAAAAGAGGTTTTAATATTATTAAAAAACTTTTCAAAAATAGTCTTAATTTAATTATCTAACAAAAAGGTTTTATTTAAAAAAAAAAGGTTTAATGTTATTATTATATATTTTTTTTAAAAACGGTTCTAGTTATTATTTTAAAAAAAGATTTTAGTTATTATTTTAAATTTATCTAAAAAAAAGTTTTTCTTAAAAATAATAGATTTTCATATTAATTTGGAAAAGATGTTAATGCTATTTATTTTAAAAAACAGATTTTTATATTATAACAAGTTTTAATAAATTAATGATAACAATAATAATAATAATGGTAATAATAATAATAATAATAATGATAATAATAATAAATAATGATAATAATAATACTAATAATAATAATAATAAAGCAATAATGAATTTTAAATGTGCCAAATAACCCAACAATGTTGCTAACGCAGAAATGCGCTCATCGCAACCAGATCTAAATCGGACGAAACAAAATTTATCGCAAAGAAAAGGAAATTAAGCAAAAAACAGTATTATTGCTCACACAAAAATGCGATCATCGCAATCAGATCGAACTAACACAAATGTCACGCGTCATGCACACAAATGTGCAAACATCGTATCGACATAATTCGATCAAAAATTAATCTTATATATATATATATATATATATATATATATATATATATATATATATATATATATATATAAACTCTAACAATTTAAAAATTATATATATAAACGTAACAGTAATAGATGAAGAAAAAGAAAATAACGGTAATAGATAAAGAAAAAGAAAATAACGGTAATAGATGAAGAAAAAGAAACAACAGTAATAGATGAAGGAAAAGAAATAACGGTAATAGATGAAGAAAAAGAAATAACGGTAAACGGCACTCACTCCTCTTAGGTTTTTTTTCATTCTCCCCCTTTTTCAACAAAGCAACACATGTATATATAGGGAACAAATTAGGGTTAACACCAAATTGTCAATAATGTCCCTAAAGCCCATTTTAAAGCCCAAACTAAATAATTAGTTAAGAAAAAATAAAATTTAAAATAATTAAAATAAACTTAAAATAAAAACTAATAATTCTATTGATTCCTAAAATCAAAAATATTATAAAAAGAACAAAATTTTTTTCAATATTTTTTATTTTATGATTTTTTGGATATTTTTATGAATAATTTAGAAAAAAGTGAAAAAAATAATATTTTAAAAAATGATTTAATTAAAAAACGAAAATAATAATTAAATAATAATAAAAAACTATTTTTGTTATTTTTTAATGAAAGATAGAAAAATTTAGAGTAAAAATAATAAAAAACAAAAAAGTGACAAAGGTGAGATTCAAACTCTCAACCTCTCACACTCACAACTCCTTACACATGTCCTCTTGCCAATTGTGCCATTTTTACTTTTTAGAAAAAAAACATGCCATATGATATTTACCTGCAAAAAGTCAAACGACTACACAAATTTGTTAGTAATTGATTAAATGCAATAAAAATGCAACGACAAATCTTAGGGCAAAATTTGGGGTATTACAGTTGCCCCTATTTAAATAACTTCACCGGGTGATTCGAGCAACGGAGACTCGAGAAATCGTGGTGGAGGGATTTAAATACAGATAACCGAAAATTTTTCCTTTAGACGCAGTGCTATGCAATGATATGGACAAAACAAAATGAACTATAATGCTAAATATAATATGAATCTGATATGATGCGTATGATGAAAATGACAAATGCACGGATACAGACGAAACAACGTCACAGGGGACGACCCATCGAGGAATTGCACTAGGGAAGAAGACATGTCATATCTGGAAGAACGTCGGATAGACACGACACAAAATTGTTGATAGGTGCAAAGTAAATTAGAAATTGTCCGCAAGGTAAGACGCGGGTAAAACACGAACTCAGGAGAAAAACGCAAATGGGGATAAAACACCCATGATGACAAGTAAATAAATTTTGCCCACAAGGTAAGACACGAGTAAAACACGACCTCAGGGAAAAAAAAGTAAATGGGGGTAAAACACCATGATGTTAGGTAAACCCAGGAATATCTGGTAAACGGGGAATAAAACACCCGGGATAAAGGTACATGGGGGATAAAACACCCAAGGATAGAAGGTAAATGGGGAGTAAAGCACCCAAGATAGACATGTAAATGGGGAGTAAAGCACCCAAGATAAAAAATGTAAATGGGGAGTAAAACACCCAAGATAAAAATGTAAATGGGGAGTAAAGCACCCAAGATAAAAATGTAAATGGGGAGTAAAGCACCCAAGATAAAAATGTAAATGGGGAGTAAAGCACCCAAGATAGAAATGTAAATGGGGAGTAAAGCACCCAAGCTAGAAATGTAAATGGGGAATAAAGCACCCAAGATGTGCACATGTGTAGGAATTATGCTATGACATATGATCAAATGCAAATGCAGACGTCGACGACAAGACTCGACTCTTTCTGTGAGATGACAAAACTGGAGGACTGATTCCTCAACACGGAGATCACTGTCATTTTGTTAAACTGTATCAAGTTGATAGTCACTGTAGGAATGATGAATAACTGCTTGGGGATTATGCAAGTAAACTGCCCCAGGTCAAATGAATTGATAATTGCTTCAGCTGTCTGATTCGTGGAATCGACTGTTTTGCTGTATCCTCGGAGGGCTTGCCCCAGTCTGAGTCTTGAACAATTCTCTGGATAAACCAAATCTGAGAAGATATTGCCTTGAACAAATCTTGAACTAATTCTTTGACAGGATGTAAAAGGAACTTGCCCCCGATAAGATCACTTGACCAAGTTTCTCATTGTTTGAAAATTCCTTAGAGGAAAGCCAGTTTGCAAACAAAAATATTCCTACAAACATGGTAATGCAAAGTTCATGCGACTTTTGAAATCAAAATTATTTTTGAAAGATGGAAAATACATGAGTCGTTAGTCAGAACACAACGGTTCAAGACGCTCAAAGTTTAAAACAAAGGTGTACTGCCAAAATAAATGATTCACAAAGATCTTTAGGAGTCAGGTTACGCAACCTTTCTGTAGTATACTTTCAAAATAACCTTGCTTCAATTAGGTCTTTTGAGGGTTGTAACGTGGCTTGGTTCACGGTTTATGAAACGAAAGATAAAGGCTCAAAATTTATTTGTACCCACCCAATCTACGTGATGATCTTCAGTCCTATGCTCAGTTAACTCATACTATGCATTCAGGTTCCCATAAGTTAGGGATTTCATTGATCGTAGCAATGATGACTCAGAAGTCAAAGGGACCTATGAAAAGGCAGCCACTACTCCCCTATAACATTTGATTGTTTTGACATTGAGGATTTTCAAGATAAGGATTTAAAAATCTCTTTGTATTATCCCTAAATTTTGCCTGAACTGTTTATTTTAGAGTTTACAGTCAGCGGGATGCCCCAGTTTTGCCTAAGTCTCCTTCATAGGTTTTGACTTAGCAGACTTCTTTTGCTTTTTTTATATTATTTTTTTGTGTGAAGGAAAGTGACTGTTTGATTTTAATGATTACGGTGAACCATCATCGACCTTTTGATTAGAAAACATCTTTGACACTTGTTTGACGTGTGCGAAGGAAAATTTGTTAATGAAAGGTGTATCGTATGAACACACAACCAAGTTAACTGAGAACTACCCATCCTAAGGTTAAAATTGTGGGTTTTTTGTAACGAAAGAAACTCCAACTTCTAGGCTCGAAGGGGGTAACCAGGGATTAACTTCCTTATTTCTCCAGTGTTTGGGAATTGAAATAATGCCTTACATCGTCAACAAGGTTTGATTGAAAGCATACTGGCAGCAATTATGGGTATAACGTTTTCGTCATCCTCCCTCCAATCTTAGCATATCAAAATTTTGGACAAGAAGTAAACATTTGAAAAATAAAGCATAAAGATGCAAATAAATGGACGGAAATGAATTGAATCAAAAGTCGCAATGCTTATTTCATTAATGAAAGTACAAACATAATTAAAAGCAAACAACTTAAACAAAATAAGGAAAATGCAAACAACGAGAAACAAAAGGCCTAGTGACAAAACTTCATTTCTGATGTACTGGCAAGGGATTTTTCTGAACATCCGGATGACTGTCTGTAAAATCAAGTATTCCAGTTCTAACCAATTCACATACTCTAGCCTTCAATGCAAAATAATGCTCCAAGTCATGGCCTGGGGCTTCCTCATGGGAAGCACAATGGAGATCAGCCCTAAATCCAGCCGGAGGATTAAGAGGAGGTGGTAAAGCCTTTGTAGTGATCAGTCTTTGCCAGACTAATTCAGGATATAGCTCTGTGTAAGTCATGAGAATAGGATCAAAGTGACTCCTGTTCCGTTTCTGGTCTGATATCTGTGTCGAGGAATCAGCTTGACGACTGAAAGGTACACTAGAAGACGATAGGACCAAGAAGGAGAAACTCAGGGATAAATGCAATGCAAAAATGTGATGCTAATGCCATGCAATGGTCTCAAGAATTTCAACGGTCGATTGCAAACATTCCCTTTTAGGAAAGCGAGAAAAGCTGTTAGACTTTAAAATGTAGGACTTCTTGAATTTGCAAAGGACTTTTGAATTCCTTGAAACTATAAATGATATGATGCTTTATGGATGCAAAGCACAAACGCACATAAGCAAACAAAGGTCCTAATTTTAGAGGAACAATGAATGGAGTCAAGGTCTACCCTTCCCAAAGTGGTGTGTACTATAGGTTAATTGTACCTGCAGAACAAGGGTTCTAAAAAGTGCCCAAAGTCATCAGCCCATCTTTTGGATATTATCAACTTCTCGACTGACTCAAGGGTCGATAATATTCTCAAGAGAACCTCGTTCGAGTGTAGTATCGCGTAGCAACCATTGTAGGACTACTCCCACATAGTTCCCGCACTACGTCCTAGATAAGGCCAAGATGGTGTAAAGGTACAACGGTTCCCAGTATCACAGACTCCAATCGATAATGGTAAAAGTTTTCATGACTACACTCGATCAACTGAACCATTTTCAAAAGGGTCTCAACTAAGCGGTGATTCTCGATTTAGCTTAGTCGGGACTCACTCCCTATAAGCCTCGTCGAATATATCGCCATCCTATAATAATGTCACTCAAGTCCGGGTGTAGGACTTATCTCACAACACAGTAACTCCCAAGCAGGTACCCTGAACAACGTATATACAAATGAGTAAAAATATTAATGAAACAAATATATGAAGAAAAATAAACAAGATAGGGATAACCCTCAAAAATTAGGACTCCCCAGTGAAGTCGCCATTTTCTGTTGCGGTGAAATTTGGATGTCAAGCTATTGATTAACTTGAATCTTAATTCATTTACAACCGGTCTTTGATTTATCCGAAGGAAAGGTTAAAGAAAGGAAAAACCTAAAGGGGAGAGATCTAAGGTTCGGGGGTTGGTTAAGATTAGGGAAGGTATTAACACCCTAAACTTCTGTAGTACTCTACGGGAACCTTTTATTTATTTTTTTTATTTATTTCATTAATTATTTTGCTTTAGGGTATATACAAAGGATTGAAAATTAAAAAAGACCCAGGGGTTAATTCTAAGTTTACTCGGCAAGACATCGCATCTTGTGCCTACATATCCTTACGGGAATGGAATCAGAGTAACTGTAGTTCCCCTTAAAAGGGAGGTTAGAGACTTCTTGACTGTGGTCAAGGTCTCAAGGGGAATAAACGTATCTTAGGGAAACGCTTACGCGGAGTGTAGAAACTCCAATATCTACGTTGTAAATTGTTAAGTGAATTAGGGTTAGGTTAGGGATTCCGCGGCGGGAAACCCTAAAATGAGTGCGGCGACTCTTTGACCTAAAGCTAGGGGTAGTTTTGTAATTTTTGTCCACGGCGAGACATTTGTGAAAAGTTAGGGTTTGTAAGGGTTTGAAGTTTTAAGGACTATTGGCGTGGCGGCCAAACGGCTAGACCTAATCCTTCGGAGGAATGCAATGGGACAAATTAACGATGCAAATGCGCGAATTTAAACCATACAAACAGCAGAAATTAAAGTGCGGAAAGGTAAACGCGATGATTTGTTCGCGAAGTTACAAATGAGAAACAAATACAATTATAATACAACTTGAATTGAAAAACACATTAAAATAGCTAATAGCAACGTAACAAGCTGCACATTAAATACACAAGGTTAGTAGACAGAGTCAGACAGTAATCAGACGAGTTATGAAACGGAAGTGCGAAAGTTATAGATATTCTTTGTTGTTTATTTGTGATATATAAAAAAGGTTTTGATTTAAGTTAAAAAAAGAGGTTTTAATATTATTAAAAAACTTTTCAAAAATAGTCTTAATTTAATTATCTAACAAAAAGGTTTTATTTTAAAAAAAAAAGGTTTAATGTTATTATTATATATTTTTTTAAAAAAAGGTTCTAGTTATTATTTTAAAAAAAGATTTTAGTTATTATTTTAAATTTATCTAAAAAAAAGTTTTTCTTAAAAATAGTAGATTTTCATATTAATTTGGAAAAGATGTTAATGCTATTTATTTTAAAAAACAGATTTTTATATTATAACAAGTTTTAATAAATTAATGATAACAATAATAATAATAATGGTAATAATAATAATAATAATGATAATAATAATAAATAATGATAATAATAATACTAATAATAATAATAATAATAATAATAATAATAATAATAATAATAATAATAATAAAGCAATAATGAATTTTAAATGTGCCAAATAACCCAACAATGTTGCTAACGCAGAAATGCGCTCATCGCAACCATATCTAAATCGGACGAAACAAAATTTATCGCAAAGAAAAGGAAATTAAGCAAAAAACAGTATTATTGCTCACACAAAAATGCGATCATCGCAATCAGATCGAACTAACACAAATGTCACGCGTCATGCACACAAATGTGCAAACATCGTATCGACATAATTCGATCAAAAATTAATCTTATATATATATATATAAACTCTAACAATTTAAAAATTATATATATATATAAACGTAACAGTAATAGATGAAGAAAAAGAAAATAACGGTAATAGATGAAGAAAAAGAAAATAACGGTAATAGATGAAGAAAAAGAAACAACAGTAATAGATGAAGGAAAAGAAATAACGGTAATAGATGAAGAAAAAGAAATAACGGTAAACGGCACTCACTCCTCTTAGGTTTTTTTTTCATTCTCCCCCTTTTTCAACAAAGCAACACATGTATATATAGGGAACAAATTAGGGTTAACACCAAATTGTCAATAATGTCCCTAAAGCCCATTTTAAAGCCCAAACTAAATAATTAGTTAAGAAAAAATAAAATTTAAAATAATTAAAATAAACTTAAAATAAAAACTAATAATTCTATTGATTCCTAAAATCAAAAATATTATAAAAAGAACAAAATTTTTTTCAATATTTTTTATTTTATGATTTTTTGGATATTTTTATGAATAATTTAGAAAAAAGTGAAAAAAATAATATTTTAAAAAATGATTTAATTAAAATACGAAAATAATAATTAAATAATAATAAAAAACTATTTTTGTTATTTTTTAATGAAAGATAGAAAAATTTAGAGTAAAAATAATAAAAAACAAAAAAGTGACAAAGGTGAGATTCGAACTCTCAACCTCTCACACTCACAACTCCTTACACATGTCCTCTTGCCAATTGTGCCATTTTTACTTTTTAGAAAAAAAACATGCCATATGATATTTACCTGCAAAAAGTCAAACGACTACACAAATTTGTTAGTAATTGATTAAATGCAATAAAAATGCAACGACAAATCTTAGGGCAAAATTTGGGGTATTACAAGTGGTATGCCCAAGTGAGTAGAACTTTGAGGATACCTTTCATTTGCAATGTTAAAATCTTAGTGATTTCCTTTGGTTGTCACTGAGCTTCTTAACATTATAACCTGATCTTATTGAATGATTCTCCCTTGGAGGTGCTTGTTGAAGCTTGGTAAAGAGAAAGTTGAATCTTATTGAAGCATAAGTTTGAGCTTGTTGAAGCTGGTTGCTTGTTGAAGCTGGGGTTTTGCTGCTTGTTGAAGTTGAAGTCAGGAGCTTGTTGAAGCTAGTTACTGGTTGGGGTTTGAGCCTGCTTAAGTTGGGAGCTTGTTGAAGCTGGCGTCCATTGAGGATTGAAAGTTTATTGAGCTTGGAGATAGGAGTATTCATGAAGATGAAGGTTGTTGCTGTCAACTTTTTGCTGGTAAATCAATTGTTGCTGTTAGAGCTATTGCTTATGTTGTAGCTGCCAGAGCTGGTGCTGTTTGGACTGTTGTTGTCAGAGCTATGGCTTGTGCTATCTGTTGTAGGAGCTGGTGGGGGGCTGCTGAGCTGGTTTATTTTCTTTGCTGTATTGTTTGTTAATCTTCCTCTTGGGTTTGAAGTGAAGCTGTTTCACTTTGCCTGTTGTTTCCTGCTGCATTCATGCATTTTACTACTTTACTGTATGTATTTGTTTCTTTTGTCGTTTATCCCCTAGGATCTCTATTTCTCTCTGCGCAAGAGAGAAATATGATAGAAATTAGGCTTTCATCCGTGCATGACAACATTAGGGTAGATTTTGATCCCCTTTTCAACCATAGGGTTTAGAGTTGCTGTTTCTCTTCTATCACAAAACAATCTGAAAAATACCATAAAAGGATAAACATCAATAAAAGACAGTTCTTGTGTAAAAGACTGTAAACCAATCAAAGTGTCATTTTTGTCCGCTTGGACGCATAATCAGGAGAAAATCTTTTTCAGAAGGATAAAAACAAACAAGACAGACTTGTGTCGTACGTGGCCCGAACTATGTTTGCTCTGATCTTTCATGCTGTATGAAATTACGTAGGCATAAGATGTGATATCCTAGCGAGCAACCTTCCCTCCTTTCCCGTAGGTAGGAGAACTACGTTGACTCTGATTTCTCGTTCCAGACGGGAATACGTAGGCATAAAGTGCGATACTTTGCCGAGTCAGTTTATTTTCTTTTAACCCCAGACTTGTAGAGTAGATAGAATAACAATCCGTACTAGAAAACAAGCGTGGATCCCGTCGAGTACGACGGACGTGAGGGGTGCTAATACCTTCCCCTTGCGTAACCGACTCCCGAATCCAGGATTTGGTTGCGATGACCATTCCTTTCCCATCTTTGCGGTAGGTTTACTTCGAGCGTTTCCTTTCCCTCCGTTGGGATAAATAACCCACGGTGGCGACTCTTCTGTTCAGCCGGCGCCAATTTTCGCAGTAGCGACACCTCCCAAGTTCAAGGTGCCTGACTTTGAAAAGTACAAGGGCACCACTTGCCCTCGCGTCCACCTGAGATCGTATTACAGGAAAATGTCCGCTCATTCTGAGGACGAGAAGTTGCTGATGCACTTCTTTCAAGACAGTCTTTCCGGGCCTTCCCTTAAATGGTACATGAGTCTGGAGCCTACCAGTGTGCACACATGGAAAGACCTTGCTGAAGCATTTGTGCACCACTACCAATACAACAGCGACTTGGCCCCGAACCGAGTCCAACTGCAGAATCTGTCGCAAAGGAACAACGAAGGGTTTAAGGAATACGCCCAGCGGTGGCGTGAGTTGGTAGCCAGAGTTCAGCCGCCGATGGTTGAACGTGAGCTTGTGCAGATGTTCGTAGCTACCCTCCCAGGGGTTTATTATGAGAAGCTGGTCAGCGGTATGTCTGGAACCTTCTCAGATCTCATTATCACGGGTGATCACATTGAAAATGGGATCAAACTCGGGAAAATTCAAGGTGAGTCATCCTCAGCTGGAGGAGGCGGAAAGAAACCTTATAGTGGCAAAAGACGGGAAGGAGAAACGAGCGATGTGTCCAACGCTCGAAGGAAGATTAAAGGCCCTCACCAGAAGGTGGCCAGTATAACTATCCCGGCAGTTCAACAGCCGCAGCAGCAGCAGCCGAATCAACAAGGGTACAGAAAGTATCAGAATAGGTCACCTCTGTTAAGCCGTCACCTCGAGACACCGCCCATGTCGTACGCGCAATTATTGCAGACTTTGCTTCAGCTACAGTTGATCCAGAAGAGAACCTTGGCGCCCTTGACAGGGGCACCTCCTCCAGGTTATGACGCGAATGCAACTTGTGAGTTTCACTCAGGGGCACCAGGCCACACAGTAGAGAATTAAAAAGCCTTCAAGCACAAGGTGCAGGACATGGTGGACGCTAAGATCATCAACTTCTCAGATAATGTGCCAAATGTCACGAAGAACCCTATGCCGAATCATAGGGGAGGTGGAGTAAACACCATTATCGAGGACGAGAGTTTGGATGTGTTGACTGACGTCAGAGATCTGAAGACACCGCTTAGCTTCGTTAAGGCTAAGCTGTTGAAAAGAGGCTTCTTTCCAGGATACAGAGAGTTGTGTATGGGCTGTGCGACACGTTCTGATGGATGTGAACAGCTGGTAGAGGGGATTCAAAGTCTGATGACTGAAGGGATTTTACAGTTCAGCCGGAGGGCCGGAAGCGGATCGGGAGAGGTAATGCTGAAGCAAGATGATGAGGTCGCCACCATCACCATCCCTCGCCAGACGATAACTATTTCTGCGCCCAGACCGCCCACAATTACTATCACCAAAGCTGGGCCGATACCCTTTCGAAAGCACTAATGTTGTCCCATGGCATTATGGGGATGAAGTCTACTGCAACAGACAGAAGTTGGAGCTAGAATCGGTTGGGTCGTTTGTGGAAAACCTTGCGGGAATCAGTGGTATTACTCGCAGCGGAAGAGTGTTTGCACCACCTGAGGTCGTGGCGGATAAAGCGGACAGAGCTGATGCAACCGATAAAGGGAAGAGTAAAGTCGTCGAAGAGATCCCTCGCGGGGTAGAAAAAGACTTACTTGTTAAAGACGCCGAAGAGTTTATGCGGTTAATTAAAAAGAGTGACTACAAGATTGTGGATCATCTCCATCAGACACCCTCGAAGGTTTCCATCCTGAACCTGTTGCTGTGTTCCGAAGCACACCGCAACGCACTGCTGAAGGTGTTGAACGCCGCATATGTACCGCAGGAAATATCGGTAAACCAGCTAGAAGAGGTCGTAGCCCACGTGAATGCTGGAAATGGGCTAGGTTTCACTGATTTAGAGCTGACGCCGAAAGGGACGAATCACAATAGTGCCCTGCACATCTCGATAGAGTGTAGGGGAATGATTATGTCGCACGTGTTGGTGAACACGGGTTCGTCGCTCAATGTTCTTCCGAAGAAGGCATTAATGAAGTTAGATACTCGTGGAGTGATTTGCACACCCAGTGATCTGGTTGTGAAAGCGTTCGATGGAACCAAACGCCATGTTTTCGGGGAGGTGACCCTGGCAATCCAAGTCGGTCCGGAAACATTCGATGCGGTCTTTTACATTATGGACATCATGCCTGCCTACAGCTGTCTCTTAGGCCGGCCATGGATCCATGCTGCTGGTGTCGTGACCTCCACATTGCACCAGAAACTCAAATATGTTGTTGGGGGTAGAATCGTAACTGTTTGTGGCGAGGAAGACATAATGGTGAGCCATTTGTCGTCCTTTAAGTATGTTGAGATGGATGGTGAAATCCATGAAACTCTATGCCAAGCGTTCGAAGCCGTTAAAGTGAAGGACGTAGCTCCTGTAGTCGCTGAAAAGCCAGAGATGACTCTCTCTTCCTTCAAGGAAGCCCGGGCCGTTGTCCAAGTCGGATCTGCCCCAGGCTGGGGGAGAATTTTGGAGATACCTAACAAGCAAGATAACTTTGGGTTGGGATATTCTCCTGGAGCTGAAGCTTCTTCTTCTAGCAGTGCGTCGCGAGGTAAAGGGCCGATCCAGTTTACTAGTGGCGGAGTGATTTTTGAAAGCATCAACGTAGTGTCTGAAGACAGTGGAGATAGCGATTGTGACCTCGACTCTTGGATCCAGCCAAGCAAGCCAGGCGAGAGCCTTACCAACTGGTCCATCCAGGATATCATCCAGATGACAAGCGAAGAGTAATGATTTACTTCTTCCAATCATTGTACAACCCTATGTCCTACCCAGGGCATAATGGTTTTATTGTCAGGGCCTTGTTGGATTATGTACATGCATTTTATCAATAAATCAAAAGGTGTTTTTCTTCGTATTCAAATATTGTGATCTTTGTTATTCCTGTTTTATATTTTTTTTGATGATCTCTGTTATTCCTGTTGATCTCTGCACATCCTTGTTTTAAACTTAACCCTTGTTATTGCAGGATCCACATAACTGATGACATCGACTCTAGACCTTCTACGACTCACTTCGACTTTGATTGACCGATCTATCAAGCCGAAGAAGAGATTGATGAAGACGAAGATCTTCCTGAAGAGTTGGCCCGCTTGTTGAAACAAGAAGAGAAGGTTATTCTGCCTCATGAAGAGGAGATCGAGATTGTGAATCTGGGTTCTGAAGAACTCGTCAGAAACGTCAGGATAGGGGCTGCATTGCAGAGTGATGTCAAGCAGAGATTAGTCGAGATGCTGAGAGAGTATAGTGATGTCTTTGCTTGGTCATTCGAAGATATGCCCGGACTTGACACTGACATCATGGTCCACCACTTGTCGTTGCGAGAAGATTTCCCTCCCGTTAAGCAGAAGCTTAGGAGGACGAGACCAGATATGGCCGTCAAGATCAAAGAAGAAGTGCAAAAGCAACTTGATGCCGGCTTCTTAGCGGTCACTACTTACCCTCCGTGGGTCGCCAACATCGTGCCTGTACCGAAGAAGGACGGTAAGGTACGCGTGTGCGTCGATTATCGGGATTTGAATAGGGCGAGCCCTAAAGATGATTTCCCGCTGCCTCATATTGATGTGTTGGTCGACAACACAGCCCAGTTCTCCGTATTTTCGTTCATGGATGGCTTCACCGGTTACAATCAGATCAAGATGGCGCCGGAGGACATGGAGAAAACTACGTTTATCACTCCCTGGGGAACATTCTGCTACAAGGTAATGCCTTTCGGTATGAAGAACGCAGGGGCCACTTACCAACGAGCAATGGTTACTTTGTTTCATGATATGATTCATCATGAGATTGAAGTCTATGTTGATGACATGATTGCGAAGTCCCAAATGGAGGAGGGACATCTGGTCAATTTGCTGAAGCTTTTTGAGAGGCTTAGGAAGTTCAGGTTGAGGCTGAATCCTAACAAATGTACTTTCGGAGTACGGTCCAGAAAGTTACTGGGGTTTATCGTGAGCGAAAGAGGCATCGAGGTTGATCCTGCGAAGATAAAAGCGATACAAGAAATGTCAGTGCCGAAAACAGAAAAAGAAGTTCGTGCTTTCCTGGGCAGAATAAACTACATTGCAAGGTTTATTTCTCAGCTCACGGCCACGTGTGAACCGATGTTCAAACTACTAAAGAAAGATCAGGCGATTATCTGGAACGAGAATTGCCAGAAGGCATTCGATAAGATAAAACAGTATCTGCAGGAACCTCCGATCTTGATACCCCCAGTGGCTGGACGACCCTTAATCATGTACTTGACAGTTCTTGAGAATAGTATGGGGTGTGTTCTCGGTCAGCACGACGAGACGGGCAGAAAGGAGCATGCCATTTATTACTTGAGTAAAAAGTTCACAGATTGTGAATCTCGCTACTCGATGCTGGAGAAGACGTGTTGTGCACTAGCCTGGGCTGCCAAACGTTTACGACAATACATGCTCAATCATACCACCATGCTAATTTCGAAGATGGATCCGATCAAGTATGTCTTCGAGAAGCAAGCGCTTTCAGGCAGGATTGCCAGATGGCAAATGGTGTTGACGGAATATGACATTCAGTACGTTTCCCAGAAGGCCATCAAGGGAAGCGTATTGTCTGATTACCTTGCCGAACAGCCGATCGAGGATTACCAGCTGATGAAATTTGAATTCCCTGATGAGGATATCATGTTTCTCAAAGCGAAGGATTGCAATGAACCGTTGCCCGACGAGGAGCCAGATAGGAAATCCCAGTGGAAATTGATATTTGACAGGGCGGTTAATTCCTACGGAAGTGGCATTGGGGCGATCATCACAACCCCCCACAGATCCCACATCCCGTTCACCGCGAGACTGACGTTTCCGGTCACCAATAATGAAGCGGAGTACGAGGCATGCATCATGGGTCTAGAAGAAGCAATTGATTTGAGAATCAAGAACCTAGACGTATATGGTGACTCGACGCTTGTGATTAACCAGATTAAAGGGTAGTGGGAGACTCGCCAATCGAATTTGGTGCCGTACATGAATTATGCCAGAAGGCTACTTCCGTTCTTTGATCGAGTGGAACTCCATCATGTACCCAGAGCAGAAAATCAGATGGCTGATGCCTTAGCCACGTTGGCTTCGATGTATAAAGTCAATTTTTGGAATGAAGCTCCAAGAATTGTCCTTTCTCATCTTGATAGACCTGCATTCGTCTTTACGATCGAGGAAGCCTCCGACGGCAAACCATGGTTCCATGATATCCAGACCTTCCTTATGACTAAGGAGTATCCTGCGGGTGCGTCAACCAAGGATAAGAAGTCTCTGAGGAGGCTGTCTGGAAATTTTTATCTCAATCCTGATGGAGTTTTGTATAAAAGAAACCACGATCTCGTGCTACTCAGATGTGTAGATGAGAAAGAGGCGAGTTTGCTCATGGAAGAAGTCCATGAAGGCACGTTTGATACACACGCCGGCGGGCATGCTATGACAAGAAAGATCCTGAGAGCAGGATACTACTTGGCTGACGTTGGAATCAGATTGCTTTAAATTCGCGAAGAGGTGTCATAAATGCCAGATTTATGCTGATAAAGTTCATGTCCCGCCGTGCCCGTTGAATGTCATGTTTTCCCCGTGGCCGTTCTCCATGTGGGGCATCGACATGATAGGCAATATCGAGCCCACTGCATCTAACGGTCATCGCTTCATTCTAGTAGCTATCGACTACTTCACCAAGTGGGTGGAGGCAGCCTCATATGCTAATGTGACCAAGCAGGTGGTGGCTAAATTCATAAAGAGGGATATCATCTGTCGTTACGGAATTCCCGAGCGGATCATTACCGATAATGGTTCGAATCTGAATAACAAGATGATGAAGGAGTTGTGCCAGAGTTTCAAGATTGAACACCACAACTCATCTCCTTACCGGCCGAAGATGAATGGCGCCGTTGAAGCGGCCAATAAGAACATCAAGAAGATTGTTCAGAAGATGGTTGTGACCTACAAAGATTGGCACGAGATGCTGCCATTCGCACTGCACAGTTATCGTACAACGATACGTACGTCAACCGGGGCAACTCCTTTCTCCTTAGTGTACGGTATGGAAGCTGTCCTACCGTTAGAAGTGGAGATCCCTTCTTTGCGAGTTTTGGTTGATGTGAAACTCGATGAGGCAGAATGGATTAAGAACCGACTGAACCAACTCAGCCTGATGGACGAGAAGAGGTTAACATCGATTGGGCATGGTCGTCTATACCAAAGCCGAATGAAGAAAGCTTATGATAAGAAGGTGCGTCCTAGAAGCTTTCAGACGGGTGATCTCGTCCTGAAGAAGATTCTTCCTCCACACTCCGATCACCGGGGCAAGTGGACTCCTAATTACGAAGGTCCGTACGTTGTCAGCAAGGTCTTCTCGGGAGGAGCTTTGTTGTTATCCACGATGGATGGTGAAGATTTTGCATCCCCAGTGAACGCGGACGCAGTTAAAAAATACTTTGCTTAAAAATGACCCGCTGGAAAGAAAAAGAGCATCCAGGCAAAAATGGGGCATCCCGGCGAACCATAAAAAAGGAAAAAGGTTCGGGCAAAAATTAGGGATATAAATTGAAAAAATGTACACCCGCAAAGTCGAAAACCCGGATGGGCGACTTTGGCAAAAAAGGGTATCCCGGTGAATCGAAAACCCAGAAGGGCGATTCAGGTAAAAGTTAGGGATTTGAAAAAGCAAATGACTGCGTTCCGCGTGTGGACTCTCATTGTTTAGTGGTTTGGAATACCTGAGGGCCGTTTATCTGAATCAATCTCTTTTGAAGCTTAAGCGTCGGAGAAGTATCGAAGTCGAGTGGGTCATAGAGGGATCAACTCATGGTGTTCGTCTACACCTCGTTGCCCATATTTGTATACACTGATGTATATTTATGTTTTATTTTTGCGCGGCTTCCTCATTCCAGGAGCTTGCATCTGCTGTAAAACATTTTACCCATTCAGGGGTTCGTTATCAATAAAATGTATACTATTCAGCAATTCTGTTTGTCTGTTTAGCATTTATCTGTTTTGTTTGCGAAAAAGAACGTCGATGTTTTTGACAAAATGCACATACATAAACTTAC
Organism: Lathyrus sativus; assembly: GCA_963859935.3. Classification (NCBI taxonomy): domain Eukaryota; kingdom Viridiplantae; phylum Streptophyta; class Magnoliopsida; order Fabales; family Fabaceae; genus Lathyrus; species Lathyrus sativus. The sequence continues at coordinate 275,463,253 of OZ012739.1, forward strand.
TGGCCTAGGCCACTGATTGTTGAAACAATGAATTACTTGAACATTGTCACAAGATGATAACCTTGATAGGCCCCTTTGAGAAGGGTATATTGTCTGTTTGTTTGTGTTGGTGCAGGTGTAGCATGTACCAGGTAGTACGCCGTGTGCGTCCCCAAGCAGGATGATTCCTCCTTCTCCAACAAAGTTCAGCAGCCTCTCCCCGCAGAGTCTGAACATGAGATCGTGAGCATTGATGTGTCTCCCCAGGCAGAGACGATTCTCTCCCCAGTCAAATACATCCTGAAGGAATGTCGTCTCCCCAGCTGAGTTATACACTGAAGTGTACAGCAAGTGGAAGTCCCAGACTAAAGTCCCCATCGGAATTGAGATTCCCCACAGAGTCGTACTCTCCCCTGTAAGCAGGATGATTCCTTCTTCTCCAGCCGAGTTTGCAGATCCCCAAGAGGGCCGAGTCCTTGGAAGCCGTTCGGTCCATGAGTGGTTTTCCCCAGTAGAATGTTGAATAACTAATGTCGTATTTCCCCGCCGGAGTCGTTACCTCTAGGAAGGTTAGTCGTGAAGGCCGTGCAGTTTATCTCTGCGATTGATATCGCTTTCCTCAGCAGGTCAGGGTTCTCGTAGAGCTTTGTTCCCCCGCAGCAGTCAACTGAAGTTTGCTTCCCCATGCGGAGTCCGTTTGAGATTGGTGTGACCTTTTCTACTCGGCAGGATGATTCCTTCCTCCACCAGAGTGGTTCTTTCTCCTTGACGGGAGGATTCTCCCTTCAGCATTTATTTTGCTGACGGGATCGCAGCACTTTGCATGATTGCATAGCATCTATCATAAACGCGTAGCATTTCCACCGTGTGGAGCATTGCGCCATTGTCGATCATATGCATACTAGACATGAGCTAGGTCGTTACCGTTCTTGTTTTGCAGGTGTTCCTCCGCAGAGTCGCTTGCTCAAGATGAATCTTGAATTCTCCCCCAGAAAAGTCGTTTGCTTAAGATGATTCTTAAAATCCCCGGTGCAGTCGCCAGAGTTGGTTGCTCACGTTGATTCTTAGAGTTCCCGACAGAGTGTTTGTTCGGGATGATCCCTGAAACCTCCCGCAGAGTTATTGGTTCAGGATGATTCTTGAAGACCCTGGCGGAGTTACTTGTCCAAGATGAGTCTTGCAGTCCTCAGTAGAGTTGATTCACCCAGAATGATTGTTGGATCCCCGAAGCAGAGTTACTCGACAGTTCTCCAGAATCCCCAGTGGAGATGCGTCATCCCCAGCAGGTTTCTGAACAGCGAAGTTGAAACATCCCTCGAAGACTTGATGATTGAAGTCCAACCGTATTGACGAAGCAGTTCTCTCAGCTAATGCGGAGTGCCGGATAGTAGAAGTTTGAGTATCCCCAAGTGGTTCATGATTGACTGAGAATTCTGTTCCCGACTTACTGATGAAGTCCGAAAGATTTCTTTGGATGCCCGATGGCATGATTAACTCGATTGTTGACCTGAACAGTCCCGAGGAATCCTGATGCCTGACGGCATGATCGACCATGTAGCACCGGTTACCGTGTGACCAATTCTCCATCCAGTTGCCGTGCAGCTAGTATTTCCGTTTTTGAACATTCGTTCCCATCAGAGTACCGTGTACTTGTGCAGTTGGCAAATTTCCGGGTTTATCTGTATTCAACCGTCTCGCACCTTGATTGGTTGAGATCCGTTCGCTTCTCACCCAGTCAGGTTCAAGCCGTTTGAATAGGGGCAGCTGTTGCACCCCAAAATTTGACCAACTTTCTTTACCTAGCTTGTGTTTCATTTCATTCACATTAGCATTATCATTTGCATTTCATAGACATGTATGCAGGAGATCAAGAGGTATGATTACTAATCAAGAGCTATACAAGACCATGAAGCTAGCCAAGAAGGTTATTCAAGTGTTCAAGGGTTGATATCTTTGTCAGAGAAGTCAGAAGATCCTCAGAGAGAATGGTTGAAACCAAGGTTGTGTGCCTCCTAACTTGAGAGTTGTGGGGAGCTCAGATGATTCTGAAGCCAAGAATGAGGATTTGAAGCCTTGAGAGAGCTTATGAGATGTCTTCAAAGCCATCATGAAGCCTAGACAGGTCATGGTGCAAGTTTAAGAAGACTCAGCCATGAGTGGTGTAGTTAGGGTTTGACTGGGTCGACCCTAGGTCAACTAATGATTTGAACAAGGTTGAGACCTAATTCAAGGGTCATGTGATCATGTATTGATGCATTGAGATGCTATAAGGATTATTCCAAGGTCAACTCATCATGATTGAAGAGTTTGAGAAGTTTCAAGCTAGGGTTGCTAAGGCTTGATAGTGTAAAATCCCCTAGTTTGACCCCCATCTTCAAGACAGTTTAGCTCAAGATGTGATTGTCATATCATCTTGCCCCCAACATGAATGTTGTAGAGCTTGTTCTTAGCTTTAATTTTAGTACTAGAAGTCCTTGATAGGATTTGTAGAGCTCAAGTTATGGCTTTGACAAGTTACAGGTCATCTGAGGTATGTGAATCTGGGGCCTTGAAAGTCACCCAACTTGCATCAAACTTTTTCCCTAGAAGGATGATTCCTATGAACTTTTGGTCAACATGAATGTTGTTCCTTATCTTCTTAGCTTTCTAGAGAGTACTAGAAGTCCTTGATAGGATTTGTAGAACTCAAGTTATGTCTTTGACAAGTCAAGGGCATTTTGGTCATTTGGAGATTACAGGTCATTTCAAGCATAAGGCCATAACTCCTATTTCCAAGCTTCAAATGGAAAAATCTTCAACATCAAACTTGCTTAAAATGGTGGAAAGGCTTGTAGCTCAAAGTTGCAAAAATGACCTAAAATGAAGGCATAAGTTAAATAAACCAAAGTTGGATATTGATATCTTTGACCTACACATCCAAACCATGGCATGTAATATATCATTTTGACTCTAGAAAACATTTTAAAAACAATGGTTTAGCCACATTTTTGATTTGAGGTCTAAATCATGGACTTGCTTTGAAAAGCACTTGCTTGCATATTAAGCCACATTTGCAAAACTCAAAATCAAGGCATGAGTAAGGGTTCTTGCAAGCTAAACACCTCTAATATCTCACTAGGGGAGAAATTAAGAATGAATGGGATAAATTCCAAGTTGTTTGCAAGGGTTGTACATGTCATGATAAGTGATTCAAAATCTCATGACATGAGAAGTGTAAAATCTCATTGGAAGGATCTAGAGGGTTCTAGACCATCCAAACTCCATCTATATATTGAGTAGAATGAATCCATGGCAGAGGTTGGTGATCATTGAAGGATTGAGCTTAGTTTGAGATTGAGTTTTCATAGCTTGCAAGTGCAATCGGTTTCACCAAATTCCTCCATTTCCTTCCATTTTCTTGATTGATTCTTCTTCCATGAGTATCAAGGATTGATTCCAGATCATTTCCAAGAAGAATTGGTGGCTAGATCGTGTGGGAGCAAGTGGTTTTCAGCACCTGCAACTCATCATCGTGTTTCAAGATTGAAGCACTTTCCATTGAATCTTTTGCATACAGAAGCAAGGAGGAAGTTCAATGATCGTGTCCAGAAGATTTAAAGGCTTGAAGTGAAGATTTCGTGCATCTGTTATTCAAGAATTTCCAGGTTGGTAACCTTCTTCCTATAGCATGATTTAGGTAGAACTAGGTTGAATTAAGGTGCTAGATTAGTTGTAGAATGGCCTAGGGTGGATTTCAGATGGTTAATTGATGAATTAGAGACAAAATAGGAAGATCACCATTTTCGGTTGAGATTGGGAGATGTTGATTCTTGAGGTTTCAGAAGAAACTATGAGCATGGTTGAATTCGTGGCAAGATTCGGAATGAGTTTCATGTTTTGACCTCTTGGATTGGGGGCCTCTACGGTGAACTAGGGTTAAAGGGGATGGCCGGAGTTCCACCGGTGGTGGCCGGAGCTGGGCACGAAGCTCAGAGGTTTGAAAGGTAGGAGATGAAGTTTTCACCATTGGATGATGGATTGACCTTTGACTGGGAGAAGATCCAAGGGCCGCGTTTTAATTCTGATTTGTGAAGGATTTCTAATGAAACAATGCGTTTCATTTATTCAGGCGTTTGGGCTTAATGATTTAAGTGTTATTCACACCCCCCAGTGAGCCCAACCCATGTTTTTAACTGAGAATGACTGCTATCCACACCGTGTGTTTGGTTATTTTAATTGGATTTTCTTTTAATTTTCATTTTGTTCATGGTTTTTGTAAAATTCATAATAAATTGAATATTAATCCAATCAAATCCATTATTTTTGCATATTACTCATGATTGAGTCTATTATTTTTTAGAGAAAAAATATTTTCATTTCATGTAATTTCTGATTTAATTAGAATTTTGCATTTTAATTGATATTAAAATGAATATGTTTGATGCATATTTTTGTAGAATTTTGTTTGATCCCATGGTGATGATTCTTGGCCTAATTATTTGTGTGTGATTAGGTTAGACATGTATGATCCCGTAGAATTTTTCTCACATTTTTGTGATGAAAATAGGTGTGCTTCCTATATTGATATTTAGATGCCTCCTTTTCGGGTTTAGGTTTGATACCTTAGAATGTAGGATTTAGTTCTAGGTCCAAATTGATGATTTGATCTTTGAAACTAATGTGATAGAGTCATGATTGACCTAGGTTCCCATAGTGATTTTTGTAGGATTTTACAATTGATTTTAGTATTTTAGTTAGGACTAACTTTAGTACTAGGTTTTAGGTGATCCTAACTTGCTAATTCAACTAGTTTAACTTCCCTAGTTCCCTTAGATTAGGGTTTGTGCTTGGTTTGCCTGTGGTTGAGGATGAAGACAAGTTGAAGACAAAAGGAGGATGCTTGAAGTTGCTTGGAGCTTTGGATTTGTTGGTGCCTGAAGGTGTCTGATGAAGATTAGGAGATAGGACATAGGGAGAGCCTTGTAGTTAGAATGATTTCTTTCTCAAACATGGAAAGCATCTTGTGCTTCCATTCCTCCCAATGACTAAAAGTCCTTCTCAGATATTCACATCCCTCCTTTGGAAGGATGAGTGGCTTTATCTGAGAAGTAGAACTTTGAGGGAACCAGTCTCTCATATTGATGAACCCTTACAGGCTTCCTTTGGTTGTCTGTAAGTTGATTATCATTTCTCCTCATCCTGTTAAATCAATTATCTTCTGGTTTGAGTATCTTGAAAGATGTTGGACTTGAGTTTGAGGAGGAGACTTCATTGAAGAGTGTGGGAGAGGGTGATTCCTTGAGCATTGCCATTGCAGCTGAAGCTTGAAGAGCAAGAATAACAAGTTGATACTTAGAGACCCAATGGAGATTGAATGAAGAGATGAGGCTTAAAGAATTGAAGGATGAAGTTGACACTCTCATGTGATTGAAGACTACTCTGAGAAGTTGAAGCTTGTAAGAGGAGAAGACCAAGTTGAGACTGGTAAAGCAAGGAGAGCTGAAACTTGAAAACTAAGCTGATACTTATGAAGAGGATTCCATTGAGATTGACTGTAGAGCTGAAGCTTGAGGAATAAAGGACGAGTTGATATTTGCATTGATGCTTGAAGAACCCGAAGGAATCAAGTTGATACTTGTAGTTGAGAGTGAAGCCTGAAGGTGGAATTGACTGGAAAGCTGAAGCTTGAAGAAGAAGATTAAGTTGAAACTTATGTTGATGGGTTGAAACCTGGAGAAGCAAGTTGATACTTGCCAGTGAAGCTGGAAATCCTTGAAGGGTGATTGAAGTCTGAGGACTGGGTTGCTGTTAGAAGAACTGAAGCTTGGAATTCGGAGAGGGGTTGATCTGCTTTCTTTTCTATTTTTCTGTGCTGATGTGCCTTGTTTGACTTGCTTGATGCATTAGAATAAGTCCATGATTAGACTGACTTTAATCTAGGAGCATGATTGCACTAGAGGTTGAGTTGTTCCCTCTGCTTGTATTGTTATTGTATGGCTTTGCTTGCGAGTATTCGGTAGAGCCCAGATCCCTTTCCCATGTGGTCTGTTTGCTTGATAGTATTTTATTTTATTTCCTCTGTATGATTGCAGTTGCTCTTATTTGGCTTGATAACATGTTTTATCTTTTCTGTATGATTGCAGTTATTCATATCTGGCTTGAGGTTGAGATGAGCTTGTAGAGGCTGATGCCCCACACACATTTCCTCCCTCACTTGCATTGCATGCATTTTACTGTATATCTGTTTACTGTTGGAGCTGATGCTTTATCTGTTTCTGTTTATCATTGATATGATCCCTTAGGACTCTCATTTCCTTTGATAAGGAAGTGATGATAGAACTTTAGGTTGAAACATATGCATGATAACTTCTAGGAGATCCCTGTTTCAAACCTCAACCATAGGATGAATCCTTGGCATGACAACAGTAGGACTTGATAGTCTCCCTTTAGTTGAGCCTGTTCTCTTCTCATCTCAAAACAGCTTAAGATACAGTAATCATGAATGATTTCTTTCGTACGTTACGATCCTTAAGCTATCTGAGAAAGGGTTGTTGAAGAGTTTCTTTTCGACAGCTTGGATGTTTAGTATGGTACCCTTTGGGTGACATGCGACGCATTCACTCTCGGGTCATAGTCTTTAGTGCGATTGAAATTGCAAACACAATAAAAAACACTTCTTCCGTAAAAGACAGAAAACAAACTTCAAACCTTTTTGCCCCGTGGGCCCATAATTCAAAGGAAAGCTTTTCTGAAGAAAAGAGTGTCGTTAAACTTCAGCGCCAACGCAAACAGGCCTTGTCCCTAACTGCTGGAACTGCTATTTAACCCTACTCGATAAAACAGATGAATCTGAATCCCCATAGTCCGTAGTATCCCGAACTACGTAAGCTCTGATCTCTCATACCTGTTGAGAGTACGTAGGCACAATACTGACGTATTGGCGAGCCACCTTCCCCCATTCGTAACCCGTAGGCCGAACTACGCTGACTCTGATTTCTCATTTTCTGATGAGAATACGTAGGCATAAAGCGCGACGCTTTGCCGAGTCATTTTTCTTTTCTGTTTAAGCCAGCCTTGATAGGTAGATAGATAAACCAACTCGTCCAGTAAACACAACAAGCGTGGATCCCGTCGAGTACGACGGACGTGAGGGGTGCTAATACCTTCCCCTTGCGTAACCGACTCCCGAACCCAGACAATGGTTGCGATGACCTTGTCTTATACCTATTCGTCAGGTTTTTCCGATCGTTTCCTTTCTCGTTCCGAGGGATAAATAACGAAAGGTGGCGAATCTTCTATTTTTCCGGCACCTTATTTTCGCGGAGGCGACTGTAGGACAACTTCCATACCATATACCAACGAGAAAGGAGTTTCCCCAGTCGATGTATGCACTGAAGTACAGTAACCATGTAAAGAAAAGGGTAATATCTCGTGCCAATATTTGTAAGTCACCACCATCTTCTGTACAATCTTCTTGATATTCTTGTTGGCTGCCTCGACAACACCATTAATCTTCGGGCGGTACGGGGAAGTGTTGTGGTGTTTGACCTTGAAATTCTGGCACATTTCCTTCATCATCTTATTGTTCAAATTCGAACCATATTAGTAATGATTCGTTCTGGCACTCCATAACGGCAGGTGATGTCCTTCTTGATAAAGCGAGCCACTACCTGTCTGGTTACATTGGCAAAAGAAGCTGCTTCTACCCACTTAGTGAAATAATCGATTACCACCAAGATAAAGCGATCCCCATTGGAGGCGGTCGGTTCAATTTTACCAATCATATCAATACCCCGCATAGAAAAGGGCCAAGGAGATGCCAAGACATTCAAAGGACTTGGCGGCACATGCACTTTATCAGCATAAATTTGGCATTTATGACACTTCCTGGCGTACTTGAAATAATCAGATTCCATAGTCATCCAGTAGTAACCTGCTCTCAACAATTTACTAGACATTGCATGTCCGCCAACATGTGTTCCGAAGGAACCTTCGTGGACTTCTTCCATTAGCAGGCTTGCTTCATTTTCGTCCACACACCGCAACAATGCCAAGTCGAAGTTTCTTCTGTATAAGACACCATCCTTGTTCAGGTAGAAATTTCCCACCAACCTTCTCAAAGTCTTCTTATCACGGCTCGATGCCCCAGGCGGATACTCTTGATTCTTAAGAAAATTTCAGATATCAAAATACCAAGGCTTCCCATCCGATGCTTCCTCTACTGCAAATATAAAGGTCGGCCTGTCGAGGCGCATGATAGTGATCATTGGAGCTTCATTCCAATAGTTCACTTTATACATCGATGACAAAGTTGCCAAAGCGTCTGCCATCTGATTCTCGGCCCCCGACACATGATGAAATTCCACCTAGTTAAAGAAAGGAAGCAATCTTCTAGCATAGTTCATATAAGGCACCAGATTAGGCTGACGAGTTTCCCACTCTCGTTTAATCTGATTGACGACTAAAGCTGAATCACCATACACATCAAGATTCTTGATTCTCTAATCAATGGCTTCTTCTATACCCATGATGCACGCTTCATATTTTGCTTCATTATTGGTGCAGGAAAACGTTAGCCGGGCGGTAAACGGTATGTGGGAACCGTGGGGAGTTGTAATGACTTCCCCAATTATGTTTCCATACGAGTTAACAGCACCGTCGAAAACCATCTTCCACTGAGAGCCTATTTCGGGACCTTCGTCTGGTTGAGGCTCGTCACAATCCTTCATCTTCAAAAACATTATGTCCTCATCAAGAAACTAAAATTTCAATGGTTTATAATCCTCAATTGGCTGCTCTGCAAGATATTATGACAAAACACTCCATTTAATGGCTTTTTGGGAAACATATTGAATATCGTATTCTGTCAGAACCATCTGCCACCTGGAAATTCTTCCAGAAAGCGCCTGCTTTTCAAACACGTACTTGATTGGATCCATCTTAGAAATCAACATGGTTGTATGATTTAACATATACTGCCTTAGGCGTTTGGCTGCCCATGCAAGTGCACAACATGTCTTTTCTAGCATTGAGTATCTAGACTCACACTCTGTGAACTTTTTACTCAGGTAATAGATGGCATTCTCTTTTCTGCCTGTCTCGTCGTGTTGACCGAGTACACAACCCATTGAGTTCTCAAGAACCGTCAAGTACATAATCAAAGGTCTCCCTGCCACTGGAGGCATCGGTATCGGAGGTTCCTGCATGTATTCTTTTATTCTTTCAAATGCCCTTTGACAATTTTCGTTCCAAACGACTGCTTGATCCTTCTTTAACAATTTGAATATTGGTTCACAGGTGGCTGTTAAGTGAGATATGAACCTCGCAATGTAATTCAATCTCCCTAGAAAACCACAAACATCTTTTTCTGTTTTTGGCTCAGGCATTTCTTTTATTGCTTTTATCTTCGCAGGATCTACCTTGATTCCTTTTTCACTGACAATGAACCCCGATAGCTTGCCTGACCTCACTCCGAAAGTGCACTTATTTGGATTCAACCTCAATCTGAATTTACTCAACCTTTCAAAAAACTTCAAAAGATTAACCAAATGTTCTTCCTCCGTCCGCGACTTCGCAATCATGTCATCAACATACACCTCGATCTCATGATGAATCATATCATGAAAGAGTGTCACCATTGCCCACTAGTAAGTTGCCCCTACATTCATCCAAAAGTCATAACTTTGTAGCAAAAAGTCCCCCATGGCGTGATAAAGGTAGTTTTTCCATGTCTTATAAGGCCATTTTGATTTCGTTGTACCTAGAGAAGTCATCCATGAAGGAAAACACAAAATATTGAGCAGTATTATCAACCAAAACATCAATGTGGGGGAGCGGGAAATCATCTTTTGGGCTCGCTCTATTCCGATCTCTGTAGTCGACATACATCCTGACCTTTCCATCCTTTTTAGGCACATGAACGATGCTGGCGACCCACGGAGGATACTTTGCAACGTCTAGAAAACCGGAATCCAACTGCTTCTAGACCTCTTCCTTAATCTTGACTGCCATGTTGGGCCTGGTTCTTCTCATCTTTTGTTTCACAGGCAGACACTCTTCCCGGAAAGGTAAATGATGCACCACTATGTCGGTATCCAACCCTGGCATATCTTCATATGACCAAGCGAAGACGTCCCTATAATCACGGAGCATTTCTACCAGTCTTCTCTTGACATCGCCTTCCAACGCAGCCTCAATCCTGACTTCTTCCTGTTCTCTTCGGTGCCCAGATTGACAACTTCAATTTCTTGATGAGGCATAATGACTTTCTCTTCTTGTCTCAACGTAAAGTTTGGCAAGCTCTTCAGGCAAGTCATCTTCTTCATCAGTCTTTACTTCAGCTTGAAAAATAGGATTGTCAAAATCATATCGAGTCATAGCTGAATCTGAATCGGTGGCATTTAAGATGTGAAACCTGCATGATTGATGTTTTATGCTTAAACGGATATGCAAAAAACATAAACACATTGCCATTTTATTCTCAAAAATAAAAAGAAGAAAAACAGGGATCAAAATATTTGAATGCAAACAAAACGCCTTTCATTAATGATAAAAAAGAGTTCAAACATAATCAAAAAGGGCCCTACAAAGGAAAGCCATTACGTCTTGGGCAGAACATAGGACCACATATAATCAAAACAAAGAAATTACTCTTTAAAAGTAACTTGGACGACTTCTTCCACAGTACAATTGCACAAGCTTTGACCAGGGACACACGGCTGAATCCAAGCATCCATGTCGCAGTCTCTATCTCCTTCATCGTCTCCCACATCATTGAATCTGTCAAAAATGACCCCACCGCTGGTGAACTGCACCGGTCCTCTGTACCTCGGAGCACTCTGAGAAGAAGATGGGCTATATCGCAAACCAAATTTGTCTTGCTTATTGGGAATGCTGAAGACTTGACCTCACCTCTGTGAAGAACCAGACTCTACAATGGCACGAGCTTCTTTGAACGAAGACATGGAAATCTCAGGAGCTCTGTCTTCAACATAAGGCTTTTCCTTAATTTGTACTGCTACGAACGCCTGACACAGTGTTTCATGGATCTCCCCATCCACCTATACATATTTGAAGGACGACAGGTGACTAACCATGATATCCTCTTCACCACACACTGTTACAATCTTCCCTTCAACCATATACTTCAGCTTCTGGTGCAACGTCGAAGTGACTGCCCTAGCATAATGAATCCATGGTCGACCAAGTAAGCATCTGTAGGCTGGTTGTATATCCATGATGTAGAAAATGGTGTCAAAGATTTCCGGGTCCACCTAAATTGGTAATGTAACTTCACCAAACACTTATCTTCTAGTCCCATCAAACGCTCTCACTACCAGATCGCTGGGATTACAAATCACACCCTAGGTGTCCAGCTTCCTCAAAGCTTTCTTGGGCAACACATTAAGTGATGACCCTGTATCAACCAAAACATGTGACAGAACAGCCCCCCTACACTCAATGAAGATGTGTAGGGCATGATTATGATTCCTCCAAGCAAGAGTTAGATCCAGATCTGTGAAACCCAAGCCATTGCTAGTGTTAACATGGGCTACTACCCCCTCAAGCTGATTGACATAAATTTCCTGCGGTGCATAAGCAGTATTCAGAATTCTCAACAAGGCGTTCCTATGTGCCTCAGAGCACAACAACAAAGATAAGATCGAGCTCTTAGAAGGCGTTTGGTCAAACCTCCAATTCCAACAACATTATCAACATATGATCCTCTGGATGACGCCCCTACCAATTCTTGCTTATAACCATTGCAGAATATCTCTGCCCCATAATTTCATGGGATGGCCTTAGTACTTTTGTTAGGCATTGGTCCAGGTGTAGTAATGATCACGGGCGCTAGCCTTAGCGGCGCTGAAATATTGATTGATATGTATGGGATTGAAATCGTCGTGATTTCATCCCACTCACTGTCAATTTCTTTCACGTCTACCTCTCCTTCTGTTTTATCAAATTGCAAAATACCCTCATTCATCAAACCCTGCATATGGTTCCTCAAATCAACACAACCTTTTGGGTGCATGACACATCCTTCACAACCCTCTAGACAACCAGGAAAAACTCCCCCTTTCAACAATCTACTCTTCACAAAACTTAGCGCCATTTTCAACTCTGCCAAATTAGTTATCAAGTTCAACTTTTCACCCTCAATAATGGCGTTAGCTCTGGCTACCCCATGATTCGGCATTGGGTTTTGATTCACGTTCGGGGTCTCATTGGTAAAGTTAATTGCCTTGGTCTCAAGCAGATCTTGCACCTTATGCTTAAAAGCTTTGTAATTGTCGATGTTGTGACCCGGAGCACCATAATGAAAATCGCACCTTGCATTTGCGTCATAGCCTGGTGGAGGTGCGCGTGTAAGCGGTGCTATCACATTGCTGCGAAAAAGGAGGCTGGCAAAGACAGAAGAGTCGCCATTGTTAAACGATGGCGCAGATCTAGAAGGGGGGTTGAATAGATCCCTAATTAAAAATCAGTCGGCACTACCAATAAAATCGGTTTTAAAAATGTTTAATATGCGGAAGCGGCCATGGAAAAATTACCTTCTATAACGAACCGATACTAGAGGACCGAATATGCGTCTGGCCTATGGATATTAGTAATGAGCAAAGAGAATCACCATGCTAGTCACACTATCAATTGATTTATATCACTACTTGGTATGACTAGTTCCAATGCCTTAATATGCCAACAAAATAATTGGACAACACACGAGAATTTTGGTTCAGACAATTTATCAAACACTTGGCATGCGGAGCACTCCAAGTGATTTCGGCTTTGAGTTAGTAGCACTAGTTTCCTTGTATAATAAATTATTGTACTATAGTCAAAATTACTTTAACCCTTACTCAAAACAGTCCTTAATTCGATATTATTGTTTGAACGAAATCCCCGCAAATATTAAGCAAAATGAAAATGCAAAAAGTAAAAGACACAAAGATTTGTTGAGGTAGTTCCCCCGCCATCCTTGCTTCGGGGTACGCCTGCTCTCAATTCTAACAATAGAATTGAGCTCGTATAATATAAATCTAACCTGTAGTTGAATCGTTTAAACAAGAATAGACAAGCAAATGCACAAACAAACTCCCTTGTTATTGAAGATGCTTTCTCTTCTTGTCCCTTGATTCGAGTCGAATCAAGTCCTTCAATTTCATGTGTATAAACCTCCGATTACAGCTCCTTGGTTGAACCACCTTGCATTTTCAAACCCCAGCCAGACTCATATCAAACACTTGCCAATCGAACCCGAACCTCTCCTTCACAATTCATCGATTACCGCTACTAGATCAATGAAACCCACTGCTCCTCAATCACCTTCGCTCAACTAAATATGTGTTGAGAAGATTCGTACTAAAAAACCCCAAATTCAGCGAATCTTGGAGGAAAAAACCCTCAAGGTTTTATTCAAAAAACACCTGCCAAAATATCAACCCGAACCAGATTCCCAATCAACGGCTTCAGACGTTATCACATCAAACAATCCATAATGCACAACAAAGAATATTGTGTGTGATTGTTGTGGTATGAAATATAAAAGATGAAAATGATGAGAACTAATGGCACCTCTTTCACTTTTCTTGTTTTTCAATTGATTCAATTGTTGATGGTGAAAATGAGCAACTTTCTATTTATATTATGTCAAAAAGTAACAGAAAAAACCAATTTTCGAAATATGTGGACAAACCAAAATTATGTAGTAAAACAGCGAACGGTCGACCATACAAAAGGAGGGGTCGACCTGAGCTACCCCAAGCAAGACAGATTATACAAAATATCAAGCAATGCATCGACCAAAACAGGACCATGCATCGATGCAAAGTCTGCCTTTTTAGACAAACAGAAATAACAACAGTATGCATCGACCGATAGGTCGACCTGCACCGACCCGTGGAAAATGCACTTTAGAGACACGTTCTATGAGTTGACCGGAGAAAATGAGTGGTCGACTCAAAGACCTGTATTTTACAAAAATACCAATTTTGCTATTTTTGACTCTTCTAGATGCAACTTCTAACATACCAAAGAGGTTTAACTCATATGACGACATTCAATGCACTACACACGATGTTTGATGCGAGCAAATGAAATATGTGGGATAAGGTAGTCACTTCTGCCATGCGGTTGCGTTTTGACATCATCGAAACACACATGTATAATATGTGAGGCTTTGCCCTCATGTACTCCCCCTTTTTGATGATGGCAAAACATGTGAAACCATCTTGTGTGATGTGCGGTATTAACCTCCCCCTTTCTTAATGCCTCTATTTGGGACGTCTCCATTTGCAACTCTTCACAGTTTTACTATTATCTTGGCACACTCTTCTCCCCCTTTGACAACATCAAAAATAAAGAGAGATTGGTTAAGAAAATTAATGCTCAAATCAAAATAAGTACAACAGGCACATACAACATGAACAATAATCCACACAAGATAACGTCAATGATCAAGAGACGAATAGATAAACAAACCATATAACAATAAAACACAGAACAATTATTGCTAAGGAAGGTCATAAAGCATTCAAAAATGCAAGGCATTGTCACAATTAGAAATTATTCAATACAATGCAAAATAACAAGACAACATGAAAGGATGAAATGCAAGTATGCTAAATTCAGAGGCTTCAATATCTCCTCCCCCTGAAGTGTTGTCCTATTCCATGTTACGGATCCGCCATGTTGGTAAATTCCAAAACGAAATTGTTCAAGGTATTGAGGTTGTTTGAGATGACCCGATGATGATTTTCAGATGATTCAACCAGAGCATCTAACCGTTCATTGACATTCGAGGAGAAAGTGTTGAATCTTTCAGTTTGTGTCTCGAATTGACTTTGAAGTTGGGAGAGACGCTCATCCTGATCAGTCATGAAGGCACGTTGCTCTAATTGCATGTCTCTCATCATGTCTAGAAGTTCTAAAGAATGTTGTTGCGGAGGGTTTGTGAAGTGTGGTTCGCTTCATAACCCCACTGGGGAGGTTCCTCATAACCCTAATTTTGAGATTGCTCATGACCCCAGTGCGAACTGTCTTGATACTCCGAGTATTGTGGGGGCTGATAATAGTCACGCAATGTTGTCCACCCAGTATGTTGCCATTGGCCCCAACCTTGATCATTACTAGAATCTGTGGGAGGTGTGTGTACAACCCAATCCTCATTTATTTGATCGGTAGTTTCCTTTAGTTGTCGATCATCTTGCTCCTCTTGTTCTTATTCTTCTTCATCCTCTTCACTTTCCTCATCACTCTCATTGGAATCCTCTAACCGAGAAGTAGTGGCTTTAACAAAAAATTTGTACCGCTGTTCATCATGAACCTAGATATAACCCATCATGGAAAGAGTTTTCTGACAAAACTCTTGATCATGCGTGAGAGATGTATACGACAGTCCCGGAAGCGTAACTTTTGCATTATTTAAGATCTCTTAAATAAAGGACCCATAAGAGAGAGTTGTACCATGACCTGAGTCCCTAAGAGAATAAATTATGCTTGCAATGTAATAAGGCCAATCAATCTTAATCTTATTTCTCAAAATGTACATTAAGTGAACTTCTGCCTGATCAACTCTAGAAAAACCACCTTTCTTGGGCCGCAGAATACGCGCCACAATCCACTGCAGAATCCTATCCTGTGGCTTCAATTTTCCTGTTGTGACGGTCTTTGGAAATAAGTCGCTTGCCACAATATCAGCAGCATACGACTTTTTCAACATAGAGTTAAAAGCTGTCTTGAACTCATAGCCTTCAACCGTATGGGTGTCGATGACCTCAAAGAGAGGCTTGTCCAAATCAAGAGACATATCAAAGAATTTTTTCTAGACAGCAATAGAGAGACTAACCTTTGTGTTGCCAACCTTAGTGTGAAATAGAGAGCCCGGAAACTTACCATGCAGACATGTATAGAAAATTCGTACAAGGTCCTCATTATACTTTGTATTACACTCCAGAAAGATGTTAATCCCTTGAAAATAAAGTAGACTAATTATGTGAAGGATGTGCATGCGATCATCTATGAGACGATAATAAGCGTGTTTCTTGACCACAGACCTTTTGCTAAAAAATTTGGTGAAGCTTTCGGTAAATTCCAGAGGAACTAAAGAGACAACAAAAACCGGAAGAGATGCAGATGAGGAAGCCCTTGTAGACCTTTTACCTGTAACTCTTCTTGCAGCCATGGTTGTTAAGTTCAAAGAGATGAAAAGAAAAATATGGATTGATGATGATATGCAAAGTTGGAGAGGATTCTTTGAATGTGTTGATAGGTTTAAAAGTTTTAACCTTTTTGTAGGAGCTATTTAGGTTTTGGGAAGAGGAGAGTGATAGGGTATAGGTATGATATAGTGTCAAGTTACAATTCATATGTAATGATGCAGAATTAATGAGTCATCAAAAATTGAAATAATGGGAATTTTGAACGGTTTTGAAAAAAAATTGTCAGTTTTCGCGCGATGCGTCGACCGCTCCTTTGTATGCGTCGATGCATACTGTGTTAAAATTGCCACGTTCAAAACTCAACAGGTGTGCGTCGACCGGTAGGTCAACTTGAGCATACCCGAACAAAATTTCAATTTTGGGGACACTTTTGTGAGTCGACTACACCCTGTTTGGGTCGACTCATGCAGACAAAACACACATATTTTCACATTTATGAACATATAAGCAACAAAGATACATAAATAACCAGCCACAACAAATATCAAGCATTCAGATAGACAAGATACATATATTATGACATATGTGACACATATAACACACAATTTAAAGCATTTTGTGTGAACATAAAAATCGAGAGAGAGAGTTAAGGAAAGATATCACCTTCATGCCGAGAGTAGCTTGATGAATATACGCTTATACTCACAACATCTTCAATTGGTTAGATAACCGATGACCAAAATAGGTATAAACATAGATGAATAAAATATGTGCAAGAAATATTACTAAACACGATCCGAAATGTCGAGAATACCAAGTTCTCGTCGGATATGAAAGAAAGGTTCAGTAGCAAGCAATTTTGTGAATATATCCACTTGTTGATTTGTAGTGCCAACGTGTTCAAAAACAACATCGTCTTTTTCCAGATGATACCTAAGAAAATAATGTCGAATTTCGAAATGTTTAGTTTGTGAATACAACACGGGATTCATGGTAAGATTAATTGCACTAGTATTGTCACAAAAGATCGAAATACGCTTAAGCTTAAGGTTAAAATCTAACAATTGTTGCTTAAGTCTAGAGACTTGAGCGCAACAACTGTCGGCGGCAACATATTCAGCTTCGACGGTTTACAGGGCAACAAAAACCTATTTCTTGCTATGCCAACTAACCAGAGAGTTTGAAAATAAGTGACAAGTACCACTAGTAATTTTTCTATCTGATTTGCACCCGACAAAATCGGAATCGAAGAATCCAACCAAGGAACAATCGTTTCCTTTGGAATATCATAGCCCATACTTTGGAGTACCCGAAATGTATCGAAGTATGCGCTTAACAGCTTTTAAATGGGATTCCTTGGGAGAATATTGATATCTAGGGCACATGCAAACATTAAACATATTATTGGGTCTAGAGGCAGTAAGATAAAGAAGAGAGCCGATCATACCTCGATATCTCTTTACCCCTACGTCCTTACAACTTTCATCTCTATTCAGATTTGCACATGTTGGCATTGGTGTGTCAATGGCTTTGGAATTTGCCATGTCAAACCTCTTGAGAAGCTCAAGACAATACTTTGTTTGACTTACAAATGTTCCTTCCTCAAGCTGTTTGATTTGTAATCCGAGAAAGTATGTGAGCTTCCCCATCATACTCATCTCGAATTCACCCTGCATTAGGTTAGAAAAATCTCTTACAAGATTCATGTTAGTTGATCCGAATATAATGTCATCAACATAAATTTGTACCAAGATTAAGTGTTTCCCTTAACGCTTAATGAAGAGGGTTGTGTCGACCTTGCCTCTTGAATACCCTTGATCAAGTAGAAACTTGCTTAGGCGCTCATTCCAAGCCCTAGGGGCTTGCTCGAGTCCATACAAGGCACATTTTAACTTGTATACATGATCGGGATATTCATGAGACTCAAAACCCGGAGGTTGTGCAACATAAATTTCTTCATTAATATAACCGTTAAGGAATGCACTTTTTACATCCATTTGAAATAACTTAAAATTTTTCGCACAAGCGAAGGTAAGTAAAAGGTGTATAGCCTCGAGTCGAGCAACCAGCACATAAGTTTCCTCATAGTCGATGCCTTCCTCTTGGTTATACCCTTGCGCGACTAAACGCGCCTTATTGCGGATTATTACCCCATTTTCGTCCAACTTGTTCCTAAACACCCATCGGGTATCGATTACTCGATGACCTCGCGTAGTAGGGACAAGGTCCCAAACCTCATTTCTCTTGAACTGATTAAGTTCCTCTTGCATAGTTAAAAACCAGTGTTCATCGAGTAAGGCTTCTTTAGAGTTTTCAGGTTCCATTTGTGAAACGAAAGCGAAGTGATAACAGAAATTACTTATATTAGACCAAGTCGTAACTCCCTTTGATATATCACCGAGGATATTGTCGATTGGATGGTCTTTGGAAGACTTCCAAGCTGGAGGAAGATCATTTTTCGTAGACGGATGAACTTCCTTGGTTTCCTCATGCCGGTCATCTTTCTCCTCCTCAACTTTGGCTTGGTCGGGTTGATCAATTCCCGGCTCGGCACCTTTGAGTATGTCTTCTGTAGATGTACCTGCACCATGAACAACACTACCTTTTTCGACATCTCTCGAATAAGATTCATCAAATGTTACGTGTACAGACTCTTCAACGATAAGTAATCTCTTATTATAAATTCTATAAGCTTTACTTGACTGAGAGTATTCGAGGAAGTTACCTTCGTCAGCCTTGGAATAAAAATTTCCTAAGTTTTTCTTTCCATTATTCAACATAAAACATTTACAACCGAAGACATGCAAGTGAGATACATTTGGCTTGCGCCCTTTTAAAAGTTCATACGGTGTTTTGTTTAGAATGGGGCGGATGAGCACCCTATTCAAAACATAACATGCCGTACTTATGGCGTCGGCCCAAAAGTATTTAGGTAAACCACTTTCATTGATCATTTTTCTCCCCAATTCTTCTAAAATACCATTTTTGCGCTCCACAACCCTATTTTGTTGAGGAGTACGTGAAGCGGAGAAGTTGTGATCAATTCCATGTTTACCGCAATATTCTTCAAATAAATAGTTTTCAAACTCACCTCCATGATCACTCCTAATTGAGACAATGTTTGTGTTTAATTTATTTTGGGAAAGCTTAGAAAATATTTCAAAGGCGGCGAATGTATCGCTCTTGCTAGCCAAGAATATAGTCCAACAGAATCTAGAAAAGTCATCAACTATCACAAAACCGTAATAATTTCCACCTAGGTTTTAATTCTAGATGGCCCAAATAAGTCCATATGGAGAAGTTTGAGAGGTCTCGTAGTTGAAACGACATTTTTAGATTTAAAAGAGATCCTCATTTGCTTTCCCATTTGACAAGCATCACAAAGGTGATCCTTGGTAAACTTTATTTTGGGCAGACCTAAGACTAGATCTTTTGAGACTACTTTGTTAAGCAAGTCAAAGTTGGCATGTGCTAAACGTCTATGCCATAACCATGAGTCTTCACTCATTGTCATGAGACATTTGTCACTTGTCAAAGATACTTCATTCAAGTCTAGCATATAGACATTGTTTACTCTTAGGCCATTAAACACACTCTTCATTTCATCATTATGCACAAATTTACAACAATCTTTTGAAAATGATACCATATATCCTTTGTATCATAGTTGTCTAATGCTAATGAGATTATGTTTAAGACCCTCGACAAGCAATACATCAGATATGGTAGTGGAAGAAGGGTTACCTACACTACCTTTTCCAAGTATTGCACCACGATTGTTATCTCCATAGGGTACATACCTCTTCTTCTTTGCCACGAAGTCGATGAAGAGAGATATGTCTCCTGTCATGTGTCTTGAGCAGCCACTATCGAGAACCCATCTTCTCTCGGTGATCTCAAGATGTTGTACCTATGAAAAAACAATTAACAAGAGGAGGTACCCAATGGCTTATTGGGTCCTAAGTCGTGAGTGACAAAATGGTCACATTTAGGCAACCATTGATAAATGCCTTCAGGAACCAAAAATCTCCTAAAACGACATTTAGCAATGGAATGGCCTTTCTTGCAACAATATAAACAAGAAAAGTTAACTTTTGAATCACCTTTGCTATCGTGATCTCTTATAACATATTTGTATTTTTGATATGGATTAACCATACTCTTTCTAAAATTAGATTTATTGATGGCAAAGGTAATTTTGGGCTCTAGAGCCTTCTTAAGTTTGGCATTTAGAATTTTAACTTCATTTTGCCAAATGTAACAAGTGTCACACCCAAAGTCAACTACTCTACTTCTTAAATCCTCACAACCATCTTTAGTACTTTCCACTATGGAAGCTTTAAGTGCCTCAAGTTTCTTTTTGGACCCACGAATCATTTGCTCTAAATGAGCATAGATTTGATTATTTGAGGCAAGCCTTTTAAAGGCTTCTTTTTCTTCACAATGCAAAGTATTAAACACAGTTTGTAATTCAAAATGAGACATGTTGTACCTGTTTTTTCTTGTTCTTTTGGTGAAAGGAAAGACAAAGATTTACGGATTCATCTTCATCACTTGAGCTTTCATCCTCGGAGGAATTGTTATCGCTTTCCCAAGCTATATACGCTTTCCTTGGCTTTGATTGCTTCTTATGTGATATATTTTTTTCCTTTTCTTTGCCCTTTTTGTTCAAGGGACAACTCGGTTTGTAGTGTCCGGTATTTCCGTAAGTATATCATGATCCTCTTGTTTTTTCCCCTTAGTGTCATCACTTCTAGAGAGGTTTCCTCGGCAGACTAAATTATATCTTCAGGTTCATCTCCAACTTGACTCCTACTTGCACGCTAATCTTTAAGTTGTTACGAAAGGATCAAGCGATTGTGTGGAATGAGAATTGCCAATCGACATTTAAAAAGATCAAAGGATATCTCCATGAGCCTCGAATATTGACCCCTCCTATGCTTATAAGACCTCTCTTCATATACATGACTGTGCTCTAAGAATCATTGGGTTATGTCCTGGGCTAAACAGATGAATCAGGGAAGAAAGAGCATGCAATTTACTATTTAAGAAAGAAGTTCATCAATTCTGAAAGTCGTTACTCTTCATTGGAAAAAGCTTGTTGTGCGCTGGTTTGGGCAGCCAAACGTCTGGGACAGTATATGATTTGTCATACTAGTTTGTTGATATCCAAAATGGATCCAATAAAGTACATATTTGAGAAACTTACTGAGATGGGAAGACTTGCAAGATGGCACATGCTATTGTCAGAGTATGACATTCAATATGTTGCACGGAATTTGATAAAAGGAAGAGTCTTGTCAGACTACCTTGCTGATCAACCTATTGAACATTATCAACCGCTAAAATTCGACTTCCTCGACGAAGATGTCATGTTTGTTTACAAAGCTAAAGAAGAACATGATCCTGAAGAGGGTCCTGAACCTGGTTCCCATTGGAAGATGATGTTCGACGGTGCATCCAACAAGAGAGGTCATGGTGTTGGTGTTGTTCTAGAAAATTCTACCGGTGGCTACACTGCTGTTACTGCAAGACTGTGCTTCAAATGCATGAACAACATAGTTGAGCATGAGGTCTGCATCTTGGGTCTTGAAGCTTCCATTGACCTCCGCATTAAGACTCTGGAAGTAATTGGCGACTCTGCCTTGGTGATTCATCAGGTCAAGGGCGAATGGGAGACCCGAGACGAGAAACTGGTTCCTTACAAAGACTACATTTTGGAGATGATCGAGTATTTTGACGAGATCACTTTTAGACACGTTCCGAGGTCTGAAAATTATATTGCTGATGCTTTAGTTATGCTAGCGTTAATGTGGAAGGTTCAGTTTGTCAACAAAGCTCCCTTGATCAGAATTAAAAGAAAGACCGCACCAGCATACGTCATGATGGCTGAAGAAGAGTCTGATGGAAAACCATGGTCCTATGACATCAAAAACTACCTTCAGAATCGAGAGTATCCGGTCGATGCCTCTAAAATTGATAAGAGAGTTGTGCGAAGATTGTCATCCAAGTTCTTCATTAGCAATAATGTTCTGTATAAAAGAAATCATGACATGGTCTTACTCAGATGTGTTGACAAAAAAGAAGCAGACATGCTAATGACAAATATTCATGAAGGTTCCTTCGGTACTCATGCAAGCGGCCATGGCAAAGAAAATCTTAAGGGCTGGTTATTACTAGTTTACTTTGGAGATTGACTGCATCCTATTTTCCTGAAAATTTCATAAATGCTAGATTTACACGGACAAGGTGCATGTGCCACCACATCCTCTGAACGTATTGACATCGCCTTGGCCGTTCTCAATGTGGGGCATTGATATGATCGAAGAGATTGAGCCCAAAGAATCTAATGGTCGTCGGTTCATTCTTGTCACCATCGACTATTTCACCAAATGGGTAGAATTTGCCTCCTACGCAAATGTAACGAAGCAGATGGTTGTCCGGTTCATCAAAAAGGAGATTATTTGTTGTTACGAATCCCTAACCAGATCATTACAGATAATGGGACAAATCTGAACAATAAAACAATGAAGGAGCTCTGTGACAATTTCAAAATTAAACATCACAACTCTTCTCCTTACCGACCCAAGATGAACGACGCTGTTGAAGTTGCAAACAAAAACATTAAAAAGATTGTGCATAAGATGGTAGTAACTTACAAAGATCGGAATGAAATGCTACCATTCTCTTTGCTCAGATATAGAACATTTTTTTTGCACTTCAATAGGGGAAAACCCTTTCTCCTTGGTTTACGGGATGGACGCAGTATTACCTATTGAGGTTGAGATACCTTCGTTAAGGGTCTTAATGGAAGCCAAGCTCAAAGAAGCTGAATGGGTGAAAGAAAATTTCGACACTCTGAATCTCATTGACAAGAAGAGGATGATGGAAATGTGCCACAGTCAGCTCTACCAAAAGAGAATGAAGCGAGCCTTCGACAAAAGAGTCCAGGTCAAAGAATACAATGAGGGTGAGCTGGTACTCAGAAAGATTCTGCTAGTACATCGAGACATGCGCGGAAAGTGGATGCCAAACTACGACGGCTCATTTATTGTGAAGACAATCTTTTCTGGAGGCTCTTTGATCCTTGCCACGATGGACAGTGAACAACTCCAACATCCCGTGTGCTTAGATGAAGTAAGAAAATATTATGCCTAAAAAATCCACTAAGTTGAAAACCTGGAAAGGCAACATAGGCAAAAAAAGGGTCATCCCAGTGGATCATAATCTATGAAGGAGATCCAGGAAAAAAATTAGGGATAAAACAAAAGAAAGGAGAAGCTCGCTAAGTCGAAAACCTGGAAAGGAGGCTTAGACAAAAATGAGCAACAAAGGCATTTCGCTGCATTAAGAGTTATCACTACTGCAGAAGATCGTCAAAAAAAGGCTCGCTTACCACTGCTCTCGTTAGAGGCAACATTTCAGACCGACTCTTAGCTAGTTAGGACTGGATGATCGTTAGATTTTTGTAAACCTTTACCTATATTGCTATTCTTCCAAATTGTAATTGTTCCGTGGGAGTTTTCCTTTCGCAAGTTTCCACCTTTGAATAAAATCTTATTTGGACCAATCTTTGTTTATGCTCTATTATGCTCTACCTTTTTTGTTATGCAAATGTCACTTTTTCGTTAATAATGATTTTTGATAGCAAAACTTTTTTGAAACAAAATTGTTTTATAGAAAGTAATTAACAAGTAAGACGTAACTTTGATTGTGACATGATGATGTAAATTTAGACTCCTCTTATAAGGACAGAATGGTTGAAACCTTGATATATCATTTCAGCAATATGAGATTCTACAGAGATTTCTTTCCCCACGCCGCTGCGCTATGAAGTTTCGATATCTCTGATTAGTTGTTTTGTCCGTTGTATTAAAGTTGTGACCTCTCTCCTACAAGTCGTTCGGCATTGCATCTGCATCATAGTTTTAGCATATGCATTTTTCATCATACCTCTTGTTTTGGTCTTTTCTGGCTGTAGCCTTTGTGACCCAGTTAGATGGTTTTTCTTTGTCAAGAATATGTCAGGTGTTCCTTCCCTAGTGGTTACTGGATATTGTCTTGAGATTCTTTGGTCGTGTATCAAACTCCATTGCTTCAGACATGTTGTCACGGGCTTACCCTTTAGTAGGGATGTCAACAGGGCGGGCAGAAACTGGTTTAACTATACCCGCACCTGCACCCACCTCCATATAACACACCTGCCCCTGCCCCCAAGCTCAATCGGGGAGTGAAAATTTACCACCCAGACCCGCCCCCTGTAACACCCCCTTTCTATACCCCCAAATGAACAAATAAATCATTTAACACGTAATAAAATTTCATCAGAGTATAAATAAAACATGGTATAAAAGAGGTATGTCACATCACCACGAAATTAACATACAACACCTGCTCGATAAAAGACATGCAACAGTGGGGTAGTTTCAACAGAGGAACTTAGTCCCTACACCCACATTTCAATATTTAGAATTAAAATCGGAAAATCTAAACATTGAATCACTTTAAACATGTTAATCATATAAATAAATATCATTCAGTTTGATTCACCACATCATTCATGTTTACATAAGCATTTGTCATCAGATACATATACGAATGTATCTCAAAAGAATGCTATACAATCCTAACTACTTGGTGCTACATATCAGAGCTTAACCGACCAAAAGAATGAAGTTATACTTCACAAAAGACTTCCATCAAAGCTAATCTGCAATGCCTCGTAGAGCATTATAAAACAGTAGAAGGGTGAGAAATATTATCATGATAATCAATGCATATAATCACACGCACACACACACACACACACACACACACACACACACACACACACACACACACACACACACACACACATATATATATATATATATATATATATATATATATATATATATATATATATATATATATATATATATATATATATATATATATATATATATATATATATATATATACACACACACACACACACAAGCATAGAATACACATATTCCACATTTCTCACCACAATTCATTATCACCATCATATACATCACAATATATGTTTATATAAACAAATATGGAATGATCATCAAGCATATTTATCATGCACACATCCATAATCCTCATCAATTCACATATCATAGACATATGCATACATTCACACAACATTTATCTCTATGCCATGTGACTCAACGCAACTCATGCCATGTGGTACCAACACTTGTTATCATTTTTTGATTTTTACATAAAACCGGGTCCGTCCCCTAGACCGATAACAACAAAAGCCCGTCCTCTAAGCTTTCAAACCATCCCTTCTAGGTTTGGTACAAGTCACTAGTCTCCACGAAACTAGCAAGCATTGCCTCATACAATTGCATACAATTAATATGCATTCATAATTCAATACCACTACCACATTTTCAAGCAATGCACACATATTCAAAATATGTTCTCATGCATTATATATGCGAAAAGGCCACATTTCATAATATTTCATAATCTAGGATTCACGCCATACGGCTACCCACAGCATATCACATCACAACAGTACACAAACTATTCATCTCTGATAAAGATTGAACACAATCGAACCAAACAATCAACATTGGATGGAAAAACACAAAGAAATGGAAAAGTTTTCACGCTCGCTAGCTTGCTCGCCTAGCGAGCTCCTAGCGAACACTCACTACCTGTTCGCCTAGCGAACAAGCTCGCGAAGGCAAACAGAAGCTACTGTAAGGCTTCGCTACCTACTCGCTGCAGCGAGGTCCTAGCAAATCCTTCGCTACTTCACTCGCTACCAGCGAACAAGATCAAATACATTCTGTCCAAGTATGGGACCACTCGCTAGCTTGGTCGCTTAGCGAGTTGCTAGCGAACACTCGCGACCTGTTCGCCTAGCGAAGGTGCTAGCGAACGTCTGCAATGTTCAAAACCCTCACTGTCCAAAACTCCCAAAATCACCCGATTCAATTCCAAGGAGTTCCAGTACTCTTAGTCTAACAATCCTCGACTAATCTACACCACTTATTCCAGATTCCAACCGTTAAAACCTTGATTCTACCGATTAAACTCATCTATGCCCTAGAATGGAAAATGGAGAAAACATCCAAACAATCCAAACCAATCATACATAATCATATACATTGACAATATAATGATATTTCACACCCTTACCTTGATTGAATCGAAGCTAGAAGTTGTTCTTAATGATTCCAAGCTTTTTCCCTTTCTTCATTCTCGTTTCTCCTCTTCTCCTTTCTTTCTCTTCTTTTTCTCTTATGTTTCTATCTTTTCCTTTTCTTTCCACTTTTCCTTATATTCCTTTCCATTTTATTTTCTTCTACCAATAATTCCAATAATTAAAATCATCCAAATAAATCAATTAATTAACATGAATAATTAATTATAGAAAATTGTGCTGTTACACCCCTAGTGGAGAACGAGTGCACCCGCCCCGCCCCAACCTGTAAAAAATTAATTTCTTTTTAATTGCAATAAAAATTAATAATTTATTTAAAAAATTAATTATTTTAAAAAATTAATTAATTAAAATTTTAATTAGTAAATGAATATTAACTTGATTACTTTGTATTTTAATTACAATAAGGGCATTAATAATTTAATTTAAAATATAATTAATAAATGAATATTAAAATAAGGGAATTAAAGTAAAATACATTATTGGGGGGGGGGGGGGGGGTCTTAGTGTATAGTCGTACCCGTAGTTAAGAACCGGGTTTTCCCCACACCGGCACCCGCACTCAATTAAATCGGGTTTTTCCCGTTAATTTTGGGGTGGGCCCTGACGGGTGCGAGCGGGTCCGGGTTTGATTTCCATCCCTACCCTTTGGTTGTTGCCTTAAATTTTTCAAGTTATCTGGCTTAATTATTATTGTGATAAATATCCTTGTAAAGTCCAGTAATTACTGAGATTGGTTTAAATCCAATGGTTATTGGTATCACTGTTTGGTTGTCACAATATCCTCTTGGAAGTCTAGTCATTACTAGCAAATCCCCTAAAGCCCAATAATGTGTTGACTGGTTTTGTTTAATGTCCAATTGATATTGGCATCTCCGTTTGATGGTTATCCCCATTTGAAGTCCAGTAATGTTTTGACTTGCGTTTGTTGCACCCTAAAATTTGCTCAACCTTATTCACTTGGTTTATGTTTCAATATCATTAGCATTTGCATATAGAGTCATGTACATAGTCTAATCATCTGCATAGCATAGCATAGCAAGTCATCCAACAGGGGACCAATCATTGTTCTCATCTTTATGAGCCTATCAAGAGGGTATTATTCTAATTCAATCTCATTCAAGTCATCAGAAAGAATTGGAAAGCTAAAGAAGTCAATGGATCAAGCAGTGCATCCATCTCCTATCTGAGGGTAACTGAGGGTCCCCAAAGAAATTGTGAGCTGTGAATTGAGAATGGAGGGCATCTAGACATCATGGGAGACTTAGAAAGTCATTTGGAAAAGGAGATAAGTCATTGGTATGGTCACAAGAGTTGTAGTTGAAGACAGTCAACTAGGGTTTCATCTGGGGTCAACTCTAGGTCAACTCTAGGTCAATTGATTGATTGAAAGGCATTGAGGTCTATTGGAGAGATGTGGGGTTCATCATTTGACATATAGAAAAGGATATGGTGTTGTTCTAAGAAGAAATCAAGAGAAATCAAGGAGAAGAGGAGTTTCTAAATTAGGGTTTCTGTGTAAAATCCCCTAGTTTAGGTCAAATTTCCAAGCAAGATAAGTCAAAATGAAAGCTTCAAATGGATCCTTGGTCAACATGAAACTTGTAGAGGATCTCAAGACCTTTAATTTGAGTGGTGGAATACATTAAGGAGATTTATAGAACTCAAGTTATGGTCCTTGCAAGTTACAGGTCATTTGAGGTATCTGAAATTTTGTCTGTGAAAGTGACTTGACGTCCAAGCAATTGTTACCCCTCAAGGAGATTTCAAATGAATTTATGGTCAACATAAGAGTTGTTCCTCATTGTCTTAGCTTTCTAGAATGGTATGGTATGCCTTCATATGATTTGTGTAACTCTACTTATGGTCTTGGCAAGCCAAGCGTATTTTGGTCATCTGAGAATTACAGGTCATTTCAAGCCTATGCCCAAAACGCATACAAGGAAGCTTCAAATGGAAAACTTCACAACATCAAACTTGTTCCAAATGACATTTTGAGTCTAGGAAAGTGACCATGGAAGATTGGAAAGATTCATAGCACAAGGTTTCAAAGTTGGTGAATTTAATGAATAAAAAATGACCTAAAATTGAGATTTTTCATAGTTTGGCCAAATAAGGTGAAATTATAGGTCATTTTGATTGGAAAAATCATTTTGAGAACATTGGCAAAAGTAGAATTTTGAGTTTGGTTCAAGAATTAGAAGTTATGCATGGTTACTTACATATGAAGTTACATAATCCAAATCCAAGGGAAATTGTGCATGGGAAGGTTCTACAAACTTCTAGGGCTTTCTAAGTTCATGTATATATTGCATTGAGTGGCTTCATGCCATGGTTGGTGAATCATATTGCTCATAACACCAAGTTTCATACCTTTCCTCCATTTTGCAAAAGCTTTTCAAACTACCTCAAATCCTCACCAATTTTCACAATTCTTGATCTGATCTTCATCACCATCATTCATAGATCACAATTCTCACAAGCATTTGGTTGATTGGAGTAGAGCTCGTGCCATACACTTCCATCATCCAAGAAGCAAGAAATTTGGAATTGCAAGATCTAAGAGGATTGAACAAGATTCAGTGCATACAGAGCTCATCATCAAGTCCCCTGATTCATTTCCAATCATTGCAAGCATTGGATCAAGGAGTTCCATAGCTGTTTTCTTCATTTTACACCAGGTTGGATTTCTATTCGAATTGCATGATTCAGCCAGCATGTTAGTGATTTGTTAGCATAGAATGGTTAAGTTAGGTTAGATGATGAATTTCACCATGTTTGAACAAGTTTCATGGATGTTGATCATGGTGCACCAATTCTGTTAGAGATCATAACATCAATGATAATGCAAGATAATCTTAGGTTAATGGCTCAAATTACTCAGCATGGAATGTAGATCAGGTTAGGGTAAGAATTGGTAAGGATTGAAGCAATCTATGACAGGTGAAAATGGTGGAGCAGTGTTATTGCACTCATCGAGTTCAATTATTTGTTGAGTTATAGAAGGAATTATGGACATGGTTGGGTAGGGGGAAGAATTTAGAGCAACTTTGCTCTTTGTATCGAGGGAATTCATGGAGAGACAAGGGAGAACGAAGGACTGGAAAGTCTATGCATGGAAGTGGAATTTTAGAAACCCTAGAAGTCATTTGGGGACGATGATGGACATCCGTTGGATCATCCAATTGACCTTGACTCTGAGCCAAATCGTGTGGCTGTGGTTTAAAGAAAAAACGGAGGGAGATTCAAATGCCTATACGCACCGTTTCACTTATTGTGTCAAACTGGGCTCAGAAATTATTGCTAATGACACCCCACGAACCAAGGCCCATTCCCATTTCAACTGAAATAATTACTATCTGCACCGTTTTCTCGTTTTTTAATTTTTGTTGCTTTCTGAGTGCATATGGGCCCAGACGCGCTTGCTATGCGCGCCCCCCAGTCTGGGCCCAGTGTGTTGTTTTAACTAATTTTCATTACTCATGGCACCCCTTTCCATTTAATTCATTTCAATTTCTTTCAAAAATATTAATTCTTTCAAAAATCATAAAAAATAGAAAAATGCATTATTTTAATTGGTTGTTTTTTCATATTGTTCATATTTTTGTCAAGAAAAATATTACATAAAAAATTTTATACTTCATTTCATTTTCATATTTTTAGCATATTTTTCTTTTAAATAGCATTTTAAGTAGTTTAATTTGATGCATGAATTTGTTAATTTTAGTTTGAATAGATGCTTCAATATTTTTAATCCATTCTTTTTAGGTTGTTTAGTTTAGACATTTATCTTGCATATAAAATTTAGTTCATATTTTTAGGACTTAATTTTAGGAGATTTGTTTAGGTGTGAATACCATGACCAAAATTAGGGTTTAGGTGATAACATAAGTGAAATAGATTAGATTCTTTTAGGAATTTGCATCTGATTTTTGGGGTATGGGACTATAGGGGTTATGGGTATATGATAGATCCCTTAGAAAACATTAGGATTCCCCTACTGCTATTAGTATATTGCTTATATTGGATTGACTGTGTGGTGTGCCCTCTTTAGGGTTATTGTTTTGTCTGTGTGTGGGGTATTGGGTTTGTTTGGGATTTGGGAGAGCTGACGACTTGTGATGATGAAGCCATTGGAGATCCAGAATATGAAGACCAACTTCCAGAGATGATGGAGAGCATTCTTTGCAGGCAACTGTTGAGGAGTCTAGGGTTTAGGAGCTAGGCAGAGCTCTAGATTAGAAAGCTTGTTTCTCAAACATGGAATGCCTTGTCTGCATCCATTCTTTCTCTATGATTCAAAGTCTCTTTCAAATATCCACCTCCTTCCTTTGGAAGGATCAGTGAATGTATTTGAAAGATAGAACTTTTGAGAGAAAATTGTCTGTATAATGTTAACAGTTAATGAACCACCCTTGGTAGGTAATTGACTGTCTAACATTCATTCACTTCATCTGATTGACTGATGTTCATCCTGGAGATTAGAGACTTGAAGAAAAGCCATTGCAGATGGAAGACTGATAATCAGAGACCTTGCTTGAAGGCTGTGGAGATGGGGATTGATGCTTGCTGAAGTTTGTAGCTGTTGGGAGATGACTTGAAGATAGGTGTTGATGCAGAGCTGCTGTGGTTGTTTATTCTTGCTGTTCATTTCTGATGTATTGATTGGTTTTCTTGACTGTATTGTTTGTTGTTTAACTTGTTGGGTTGAAAGTGAATCCTGTTCACTTTTGCCTATTGTTTTCTAGGTTCGAGGTTGAGTGGGACTCCCTTGCCTCGCTTGTATTGCTGCATCCATGCATGTTACTGTTTACTGTATATATTTGCTATTGTTTCTGTTTCCGTCTATTCCCTTAGGATCTCTGTTTCTCTCTGTGCAAGAGAGGAGCATGATAGACACTAGGTCTTAACCCATGCATGATAACATTAGGTTAGATTCCCTTCGCACCCGTAGGTTAGAGTTCTGTCTCTTTCTTTCTCAAAACAAACAGAAAAACACAATAAGATTTCAAACACAATAAAATACACTTCTTCCGTAAAAGAATGTGAACTCATCAAAACGTCATTTTTGTCCGCTTGGACCAGTAAGCAGAAAACCCTTTTTCAGAAGGAATAAAAGCAATCAAGACAGACTTGTGTCGTACGTGGCCCGAACTACGTTTGCTCTGATCTTCCATGCTGTGTGGAAGTACGTAGGCATAGGATGCGATATCCTAGCGAGCAACCTTCCCCTCCTTTCCCGTAGGTAGGCGAACTACGTTGACTCTGATTTCTCGTTCCAGACGGGAATACGTAGGCATAAAGTGCGATACTTTGCCGAGTCATTTTCTTTTCTTTTTAACCCTGACCTGTAGATTAGATAGAATAACAATCCATACCCGAAAACAAGCGTGGATCCCGTCGAGTACGACGGATGTGAGGGGTGCTAATACCTTCCCCTTGCGTAACCGACTCCCGAATCCAGGATTTGGTTGCGATGACCATTCGTTTCCCGTCATTGCGGTAGGTTTACTCTGAGCGTTTCCTTTCCCTCCGTTGGGATAAATAACGCACGGTGGCGACTCTTCTGTTCAGCCGGCGCCGATTTTCGCAGTAGCGACAGCTGGCAACTCTGCTGGGGATCCAACGTCCCCTGGCTGCTGAGGACTGCGATAGTTCTTATGCATTTGGGATCCAACGTCCCTTAAGAGAGTCAATCCTAACGCTTGTTTTCCCGTCGAGGATTTTGTATGGATTTATATTTCTGACCTTTATTTTCAGCATTATATATTGATTATTATTGTTGTATTGGGGTGTGATGGGTGTTCTGTGATTGAGAGATAAGCCGGACCTGGGCTTGAGTGCACCTAGAATTAGAGTAGAAAGTAGTGGGCGCGTGCCGGCTTTGCTTGCATTAGTGTCTCATGAAATCTACACTCGGACGAGGTTCTTCTGGTTGGCTTCTTTTTCTACCCCTTGGGTCGAAGGGGTTGTTGGTCAGCTGAATTGTCGACTCCGGGAACCGATCATTTGGAAGTTGGCTAAGTGAGGCCTCTTCAGGATTTGATGATGCCACTCCTTCTGGGAATCGTATCATCAACCCTGAAAGTCTGTGACGCTGACGACGCATAGGATGCCATACCTTTGTCAATTACTAGGACATCCACCTGTGAGAGGGTTTGGGGTTATGCAGGTAACTAGACCTTCAGACTACCGGTTTATTTCTTGATCAGAGATCCTGGATATTTATGGAGAGTTCTGAGGTCTGTCAGAGACCAGTTGGAAAGTTCTGAGGTCTGCCAGAGACCAGTTGGAGATATGATTGGAGGTCTATCAGAGACCAGTCGGAGTTATGCTATGGGTCTGTCAGAGACCAGTGTTGGAGCTTTGTTTTAGGTCTATCAGAGACCAGGGTTTGAGGACTTCTAGAGAGTCTATTTGAGACTTCTTGATATGGTTCAAGCTATTCAGCTACGGCATTTGGTCCCTATTGCATGTTACTTGCATTGCATTGTTTGCATACTCATTATCATTGCATCCCATTAACGTGTGTCTGTGCTGCAGGTGCATTTGCATATCCTCCGATTCTAGTGCCCAGACTTCTGAGTATTGATTATGGCTGGTTTGAGGAAGACAGTTGCGTATAAGCTGCCTACACCTGATATTACTCCTTTGCTTGGTCTGATATCTCTTGCTGATGAGGAGGTTAGGAGAAGCTTCAGAATGAGTCATGGGAGATTACTGAGATTAGTCTGCAAGCCCACTGCTGATGAGATGAATGGGCTGTACACCTTGATGCAGTTCTATGACCCCGCATTGAGATGTTTCACATTTGCTGACTTTATTCTGGGGCCTACCATTGAGGAGTATGTGGAGTTTACTGAGCTACCAGTGCAGAATCAGGTTCCCTTTGTTCACTCTGCTGCTGAGCCCAAGTTGGAAGATTTAGCCAAAGCTTTGCACATGAACGCTGCAGAACTGTTAGTGACTTCTTGGCTTGGGGTTTCAGGTTTCTCTCTTGATTTTCTGGTTGGTAAGGCTCAGGAGTATGCCAAGAGCGGATGCTGGGTGGTTTTCAATGCTATTTTGGCTCTGTGCATTTATGGAATTGTGTTGTTCCCTAACTTGCCCAATTTCGTAGACTTGGACGCTTTTCATATATTTGTTGCTGGCAATCCAATGCCCACGTTGATCGGAGACTTCTACCACTCATTGCACTACAAGAATGAAAACAGAAGGGGAAAGGTTGTTTACTGTTGTGCGCCTTTGTTGAGCATGTGGTTCAAGAGTCATCTTCCCACGAAGGGGCCATTTGTGGACAGTGCAACTTCAGCTAGCTGGTCAGAGCGCCTGATGAGGCTATCTTCCAAAGACGTTGAGTGGTTTGATCGAGACTTACTGGGGTCTGAGCTTATCTTCAGTTGTTCTGGGTACCCTAATGTTCCGTTGATAGGAAGAAAAGGGTGTATCAATTACAACCCTTCTCTGTTCGTTCGCCAGTTCGGATATGCGCTGAAGAACCCACCAAAGGAGGAAGAAGTACAGGAATCTCTGTACTTCACCGGTGATTTGAGTGGAGAGTTGTTAGCCAAGCTGCAGCATGCCTGGACGCGTATTAACAGAAGAGGGAAGCCGCTGTTAGGAAAGAATGACTGTCAGGCTTATGCACCTTACAGAGTTTGGATCCAGGAGAGAGCAAGTCAGTTGCGGATGCCATTTCCAGATGCACCAGTCCTTGTTCCTATTCCGGTATCAGAGCCAACTACTGTTTCTAGGGAGGCCTACGAGCAAGTTGTGAAAGAGAAAGAAGCCTTGATGAAAATCAATGAAGGGTTAGAGCAAGAGCTAGCCCAGATACGCAGCGAGAAAAACAAGGCCGTGCATGCTTTCCAACAGCAGATCGAGCTAGTAAACAGACTAGGGGCTGAGTTGACTGAAGAGAGGAAGAAGCGCAAACGTCTGGGGCAAGAGTTCAGAAGCTCCCATGACATGCTGGAATCCAAAAAGAAAGCACTCGACGTAGCACACCGAGAGATCTCTTCTTGCAATAAGACTTGGAATGCTACGCTCACCAACAATAAAAAGAGGGAAGATAAGTTGAAGCAGCAAATTTCCGACCTCGAAGAGCAGTTGAAGTCTAGCATCAAGAAGTGTGAAGAAGAAGTGATGACCCGGTATAGTCTCCAGAATGCACTGAACAAGGCCATCAAAGGCAGGGACGAAGCCGTGTCTCAGAAGCGGAAGTTAGAGGATCGCTTCGGAGAAGGGGCATGGGAAGAAACTGCTGGTGACGTGCGACGTGTGCTCAAACGAAGAAACCAACTTGTTGAAAGGCTGCTTACCCGACCAGGTCATCCAGAGACCAAGAAGTTGCTAGAAGAGTATCAGGCTTATGGGAGTACTTGATCACTTCATGTATTAACTTGTATGCTTTATTGGCATAGTGCTGACCATCACCAGGATTGTTGGTTGAGGTCATGCCTTCTCTTTGTACTCAATGATATTGTATTCTTGGCTTATTGGTTTCTCTGCAATATATGAGGCTTTCTGTGATTCAGCTCCGATCTTCATATTGCTAGCACTGTCACTGCACTGGCACCTTCACACTAGAATCGGGGAATGATCTTCCTTAATGCACAGACACACATTGCATTGCATTCATATTCATATCGCATTACAGGTAATCATTGGATGGTATCTTATTTCCTGCTCTGTACCAGGTATTTTCAGGATTGCAGATCAGCGCCCGCACAAATATTCCACTCGCACCAACTGTCGAAGAATCATGGATCAAATGCAGAACGAGATGCAAGATGTGCGTGAGAAGCTAGCTCTCTTCATGCAGACCATGGAGACTATTGCAAAAGGTCAGGAGAATTTGCAAGCCATGGTGCAGCCTCTGTTGGTCAGAAACGCTGGGCACGGTAATGAGGATCATCAGTCTGTGCGAGTCGACACTGTTCATGGGGATGACACTCCCACACCAGTGGCTCCACCTGTAGTCAATATACCTGTTGTTAATGTCAACAACGCTACCGCTGCTGGGAACGGTAACGTCGGAGTTAGGAACGAGACTGTTGTCCATAACGTTGGGCTTGGTGATATCAACTTGGGTGATAATATGGGAGGCAACGACTTCGGTAATGCTGGATTCGGGTTCAATGATCAGGGATTCGATAATGCTGGGAAATATGGTTTCAATGCTCAAGGCTTTGGGCAAGATGGTTATGGTATGATCAATCAGGGTTACGGAGGATTCAGAAATGGCAATGGCGCTGGATTGATGACTGTTGGACCTGCTGGAGTTGTTCCGGGATACGGTAACAGAGGGCGAGGCCCAGTGATGAATCAGATGAGAGCTGACCGTAATAACGGATATGATGGGTATGGAGCTGGGAATGGTAACTGGCAGGAAGATCAGCAGGAGGACGCCTTCTCCGGTGGAGGTTTCGAGGGACCGATGGATGACTCCCAAAAGATCAGAATGCTAGAAGAGCAGATGAGGGGGGTCCTGAACCAAAGTGCTGTGGGCTTAGACATGTCAACAATGGGTCTGGTACCTGGCTTGAGGGTGCCAATCAAATTCAAAGCTCCTACGTTTGATAAGTATAAAGGGGACACTTGTCCGAAAGTGCACGTGCGGGCTTATTACAGAAAGATGTCTGCGTATTCGACTGATGAGAGAATGCTAATGCATTTCTTTCAAGATAGCTTGTCAGGTCCTTCCTTAGAGTGGTACATGGGGTTGGAGCCCACTAATATAAAGACATGGAAGCAACTGGAAGAGGCATTTGTAGCTCACTCCAAGTATAACAGCGACTTGGCGCCCAATCGGGTCCAATTGACAGGGCTATCTCAGAAGAAGGGTGAGAGCTTTAAAGAGTATGCGCAAAGATGGCGCGACATGGCTGCCAGGGTCCGTCCTCCTCTAGAAGTCAAGGAAATGAATGACATGTTCATCGGAACATTCACAGGCATGTTTTATGACAAGTTGTTTCACACATTGTTGGCCAGTTTCTCCGACTTAATTCTGATGGGAGAAAAGATCGAAAATAACATTAAACAAGGAAGATTCCAAGCTGAGGAATCAACTGCATCTGGCAGTAATAGGAAGGCTTTTGGTGGGCGCCGACAGGGCGAGGCAAGCGCAATGTTTGGAGGCCGAGGCAGAGGCCGAGGCAGAGGTCGAAATCAGTATCATCAGCCACAGCAGGTGGCGAGTGTTACTATTCCGTTTCAACAACAACAACCGTTTCAGCAGCAGCCAATGCAACAACAACAGCAGCAGCAGCAGCAGCCACAGCAAGGGGCACAGCCTGCTCAACGAAGATTCCAGGGTGGCAAACCAAGGAGAGTGTTTGAAAAGCCTCCCTCAACCTATGCAGATTTGTTACAGACGTTGTTGGGTCTGAACTTGGTAGAGAAGAGAACGCTGGCACCTATAACGGGAACTCCTCCGTATGGCTATGATGCAAGCAGGCACTGTGAGTTCCACTCTAGGGCTCCGGGCCACGATGTAGAGGGTTGCCATGCTTTTAAGCATGTTGTGCAGGACCTTTTGGACAATAAGGCTATCAATTTCGGAACGGCAGGTCCGAATATAGTGCAGAAGCCCATGCCTAATCATGGGGAAAACGCCATCCTAACTGAGGAAGGGTTGAATCTGATTATGAATGTCGACGATTTAAAGGCACCGCTGAGCGAAGTAAAAAGCAGATTGTTGCAAGGGGGTGTCTATCCAGGATGTGACGAGTATTGTTTAGAATGCTGGACCCTAGCTGGGGGGTGTGATGATTTAAAGAAAGGTATTCAGGCTTTAATAGATGGCGGCACATTGCAGTTTGACCGAGCAGCAATTGAAGAGCCTGCAGGGGCGTTAGCAGATAATCAGAGTGATGTCGCCACTGTGACGATTCCTCGGAAGACAATCACTATAACCACACCGGTTCAGCGACCGCCAGTCACTATAACTAAGGCCGGACCAATCCCGTACGAGAGCACAAGAGCAGTTCCATGGTCATATGGTTTGGAAGTGTATTGTGACGGAATAAAAATTGATGTTAGTAAGCAGCCAGCTGAGACTATAGATAATGTTGTTGGTACCGGAGGTATGACAAGGAGTGGTAGGATCTTCATATCGCCTGAGGTGGAGGCCGAAAGACTGGAAAAGGGGAAAGGAAAGATGGTTGAAAATGTCCCAGTGCAGGCAAGCGAAAAAGCATCGGCATCGAAAGATGTAGAAGAGTTCATGCGCTTGATTCGAAAAAGTGATTATAAGATTGTGGAGCATCTGCAACAGACGCCGTCCAAGATATCTATACTGTCGTTGCTATTATGCTCAGAAGCTCACAGAAATGCCTTGTTGAAAGTCCTGGATACTTCCTTCGTACCCCAAGACGTCTCCGTGAATCAGCTGGAAGGAGTGTTGGCACATGTAAATGCAGGCCATAGCTTGGGCTTTACCAACTTCGATTTGACCCCGAAGGGGAGAGATCATAATATGGCGCTGCACGTATCTGTAGAGTGTAGAGGATCAGTCATGTCGCATGTATTGGTAGACACCGGATCGTCTTTGAATGTGTTGCCCAAGAAAGCGATGATGAAGCTAGATGTCAGAGGAATCTTGTGCACGCCCAATGACTTGGTAGTCAGAGCATTTGACGGCACGCGGAGAACAGTTTTTGGATGGACAACATTGCCTCTACAGGTGGGGCCGGAGGTGTTTGCAACTGAATTTTATATCATGGACATCCAGCCTGCATATAGCTGCCTGCTCGGAAGACCTTGGATTCATGGGGCTGGGGCAGTCACGTCTACCCTGCATCAAAAGTTGAAATATATGGTCGGAGACAGCGTGGTCACCGTGTGTGGAGAAGAAGACATCCTGGTCAGCCATCTGTCGTCATTTAAGTATGTCGAGGTCGATGGAGAGATTCATGAAATGCCCTGCCAGGCGTTTGAAGGGTTGCGTATCAAAGACAAAGGTCCCGGGCCGAGCAAAGTGTTGGAGATAGTCGTCTCGTTGTATAAAGAAGCCCAAGCTCTTGTAAAGGCTGGTGAGACCAAGGGCTGGGGCAAAGTGCTGGATATTCCTGTGAAGATGGACCGGTTCGGGCTAGGATACCAACCGTCGTCGTCAACACCTGCTGTGGGAGCACCTCGTTTCAAAGGGCCAATAACCATCTCTGCCAGTGGAGTATGTCATGAGACCATCAATGTTGCTTTGGAGTCTGATGAAGGAGACAGCGACTGTGATATGGATGCCTGGATTCAGCCAAGCACGCCAGGGCAGGGATTGTGCAACTGGTCTATTCAGGAGCTTGTTCCTGCGACTCTTAAACAGTAATGCTTTGTTTATTAATTGTTGAACAAACTGATGTCTTACCCGGGGCATCAGGGTTTGCTTAGAGCTATGCTGTTATGAACATTGCGTGTTTATCATTAAATAAAAGGCGTTTTTTCATGTGCAAATATTGCGATCTCTGTTTTTCCTGTTTTGTATTTTTCAATAAAATGGCAACGTGGTTATTCGCTTTATACGCATTTTGAAGCATTTAACCATTCTTTTTGCAGGATAACATTTTCAGATGACATCCTTGAACCACCTATGACTCGTCCCGACTTTGAACACCCGGTATTTCAGGCCGAAGAAGAGGTTGTCGAAGATAGTGACGTTCCTGAAGAACTGTCTTGGTTGGTGAAACAAGAGGAAAGAGTCATTCTGCCTCACGAAGAGGTCATCGAAATTATCAACTTGGGGTCGAAAGGGGTTGAGAAGAATATTCGTATCGGAGCCGCGCTGCAGAGCGACATCAAGCGAAGACTGGTTGAAATGCTCAGAGAGTATAGTGACGTATTCGCTTGGTCGTATGAAGACATGCCAGGGCTCGATACAGATATGGTCGTGCACCGTCTGCCACTGAAAGAAGAATGCCCGCCGGTCAAGCAAAAGTTTCGCAGAACTCGACCAGATATGGCAGTGAAGATCAAAGAGGAAGTTCAAAAACAGTGGGATGCTGGTTTCCTGGCTGTGACAAAATATCCCTCATGGGTTGCTAACATCGTACCAGTGCCAAAGAAAGATGGCAAGGTTCGAATGTGTGTGGATTATAGGGATTTGAATAAGGCGAGCCCAAAAGACGATTTTCGACTTCCTCATATCGATGTGCTAGTTGATAATACTGCTCAATACTCCGTATTCTCCTTCATGGATGGCTTCTCAGGCTATAATCAGATTAAAATGGCGCCAGAGGATATGGAGAAGACTACTTTCATAACGCCTTGGGGAACATTTTGTTATAAAGTGATGCCCTTCGGTTTGAAGAATGCTGGGGCAACGTATCAGCGTGCAATGACGACTCTTTTTCATGATATGATGCATAAAGAGATCGAAGTTTATGTTGACGATATGATTGCCAAATCCCAGATAGAGGATGAGCATCTGGTAAATCTGCTAAAGTTATTCAAAAGGCTTAGGAAGTTCAGGCTGAGGCTGAACCCTAACAAATTCACCTTCGGGGTGAGATCGGGTAAACTGCTGGGGTTCATCGTAAGCGAAAAAGGAATAGAGGTCGATCCTGCAAAAATAAAAGCAATTCAAGAAATGCCGACGCCTAAAACAGAGAAAGAGGTGCGCGGGTTTTTAGGGAGGTTGAACTACATCGCTCGGTTCATCTCTCACCTAACGGCTACGTGCGAACCATTATTCAAGCTGTTGAAAAAAGATCAAGCTATAATGTGGAACGAAAATTGTCAAAAGGCGTTCGATAAAATAAAGCAGTATTTGCAGGAGCCTCCTATTTTGATACCCCCGGTGGCAGGGAGACCCTTAATTATGTATTTGACAGTTCTGGAGGGAAGCATGGGTTGTGTTCTCGGTCAACACGATGAGACAGGAAGAAAGGAGCATGCGATCTATTACTTGAGTAAGAAGTTCACAGATTGTGAATCTCGATATTCAATGCTGGAGAAAACTTGTTGCGCGCTAGCCTGGGCCGCCAAGCGTTTAAGGCAGTACATGCTGAATCATACAACCATGCTCATCTCGAAGATGGATCCTATCAAATATGTATTCGAAAAGCAGGCCTTATCAGGGAGAATAGCCCGTTGGCAGATGGTCTTGACTGAATATGACATCCAATATGTCTCGCAAAAGGCTATAAAGGGGAGTGTACTGTCTGAGTATCTGGCGGAGCAGCCTATTGAAGATTACCAATCGATGAGGTTTGATTTTCCTGACGAGGATATCATGTACCTAAAGATGAAAGATTATGAAGAACCGTTGCCAGACGAAGGACCAGAGTTGGGTTCCAAATGGAAGATGATATTTGACGGAGCTGTGAATGCTTACGGTAGCGGAATAGGGGCAATCATCACTACTCCACACGGGTCGCACATCCCGTTTACTGCCCGATTGACCTTTGCAGTTACCAATAATGAAGCCGAATACGAAGCTTGTATAATGGGGCTTGAAGAAGCCATTGATTTGCGAATCAAGAATCTGGACGTATACAGAGACTCAGCTCTGGTGGTGAATCAAATCAAAGGGGAATGGGAGACACGTCAGCCCAACTTGATACATTACATGAATTATGCAAGGAGATTGTTGCCTTTCTTTGACAAGGTTGAATTGCATCATGTACCGCGGACAGAGAATCAAATGGCTGACGCCCTTGCCACCTTGTCTTCCATGTACAAAGTCAACTTCTGGAACGAAGCTCCCAGAATCATTATCTCTCGACTTGACAGACCAGCCTTTGTGTTTGCTATTGATGAAGCAGCTGACGACAAACCGTGGTATTTTGATATCCGTAATTTCCTGAAGAACCAAGAGTATCCGGCTGGGGCATCCAGTCAAGATCAGAAGACTCTCAGGAGATTGGCGGGTAATTTCTATTTGAATCCGGATGGGGTCTTATACAGAAGAAACCACGATTTGGTGCTGTTGCGTTGCGTAGATGAAAGAGAGGCAAAACTGCTCATGGAGGAAATACATGAAGGTATATTTGGTACGCATGCTGGTGGGCATGCTATGACGAGGAAGCTGCTGCGGGCGGGTTATTTTTGGCTGACTATGGAAACTGATTGTTTCAAGTTTGCGAGAAAGTGCCACAAGTGCCAAATCTATGCTGATAAGATCCATGTGCCTCCGAGCCCTCTGAATGTGATGTCATCGCCATGGCCATTCTCGATGTGGGGAATCGATGTGATTGGAAAGATCGAGCCGACAGCTTCTAATGGGCACCGGTTCATTCTAGTAGCAATCGATTATTTCACCAAGTGGGTGGAAGCGGCGTCTTACGCAAATGTAACTAAGCAAGTGGTGGCCAGGTTCATCAAGAGAGATATCATTTGCAGGTATGGGATTCCCGAGCGGATAATCACTTACAACGGTTCAAACCTGAACAACAAAATGATGAAGGAGCTCTGTCAGAATTTCAAGATCGAACATCACAACTCCTCCCCTTACCGACCTAAGATGAATGGCGTTGTCGAAGCGGCCAACAAGAATATAAAGAAGATCGTTCAGAAGATGGTGGTGACCTATAAGGATTGGCACGAGATGCTGCCTTTTGCTTTGCATGGTTATCGTACGACGGTACGTACATCAACCGGGGCAACCCCGTTCTCGTTAGTATACGGAATGGAAGCAGTATTACCATTGGAAGTTGAGATCCCTTCGCTAAGGGTATTGCGAGACGTCCAACTTGATGAGGCAGAATGGGTGAATGACAGGTTGAACCAACTGAGTTTAATGGATGAGAAGAGGCTAGCTTCTCTAGCATACGGTC
Source organism: Lathyrus sativus (assembly GCA_963859935.3). Classification (NCBI taxonomy): domain Eukaryota; kingdom Viridiplantae; phylum Streptophyta; class Magnoliopsida; order Fabales; family Fabaceae; genus Lathyrus; species Lathyrus sativus. The sequence continues at coordinate 275,505,330 of OZ012739.1, forward strand.
GTTTGTACCAGAGCAGAATGAAGAAAGCGTACGATAAGAAGATACATCCGCGAAGCTTTCAGACGGGCGACCTTGTGCTGAAAAGGATTCTCCCGCCGCAAGCAGATCACAGGGGCAAGTGGACCCCCAACTACGAAGGGCCATACGTTGTCAGAAAAGTCTTTTCAGGAGGAGCTTTATTGTTGTCCACCATGGACGGTGAAGACTTTACGTCGCCTGTGAATTCGGACGCAGTTAAAAAATACTTTGCTTAAAATTGACCCGCTGGACAGAAAAAAAGAGAGTCCAGGCAAAAATGGGGCATCCTGGCGAACCAAAAACAGAATGAAAGGTTCGGGAAAAAGTTAGGGATAAAATGAAAAATGTACACCCGCGAAGTTGAAAACCTACACTGGGCGGCTTCGGCAAAAAGGGGTATCCCGGTGAACTGAAAATCCGTAAAGGGCGGTTCACGCAAAAGTTAGGGATTTGAAAAGCAAATGACTGTGGTCCGAATTTGATACTGCATTTGAGCATTGGTACGGGAGAATATACTCGAGGGGTCGATTATCAGATACAATCTCTTCGGAAGTGTGGATACCGGGAAAGCATTAGAGTCGGACGAGTCATAGGAGGATCAGTTCGTGATGTTCGTCTGCATCCCGTTGCCGACATGTGTACAAAATTAATTTGTCAATATATTCATGCTTCTTGTGCATACTTGTATATTTGCTTTGCGTAGCTTCCTCTTTTCAGGAGTTACATCCCGTGTACAAAAACTCCGCCCATTCAGGGGCCCAATCAATAAAATATGATATTCAGTATTTGATGCTGGTTCTTTACTGTTTTGTGCATGATAAACGCCTAAGTTTACTGATACTAGCATGTGCATAACGTCATTGGCCCTTGCCAGCAATTGCTAAAACTTTGAATTAACTGAAAATGATGTCACTAACCTGAATAGATTTGGTTGCATAGGCTTGTCTTGTCTTGTTTGTGTTGTTGCAGGTTTCATAGCCGTACGAGGAAGATGATCAAAAGATTGCAGTAATGAAAGACTCGATCCCCACGCAGGTCGTGCTTCCGAGGCGAAGAAGGATCAAATTCCCCAGCTAATCGTAGTTTATTCCAAAGGGCATTTTCCAGCAAAGTCGTTTACCCTCAGCAGAATCTACGATTCCAAGATTATAAGGCTGTATTCAGACAGTGCATCTCAAGCAGAGTGGTTTAGCCGCAGAAGATTAATATTTATGAACTGTATTCAGACAGTTTACCCTTTCCCCGCAGGGTCATTTACTCTCCCCCAGCGGAGGCAGTTGATTTTCCCCAAGAGAATCATCCCATCCCCAATGGAGTTCTCTGTTCAGCAAGTATTTGCATTCCTCTCAGTGGAACTTGAAGATTAAGACTCTCCCCGACAGAGTTGGTTGTGTGTCCTGGCATTTATTTTGCCGGAATACCGTGTGATATCAGTTCACCCTCCAGCAGAGGTTCAATCATACCGGATCTGCTATTCTCTAGCAGAGTTGTATCCCCCAGCAGGGTGTTACTTCAATGAGGTGCTTGGTTAAGTTCCCAATTTCCCAGCAAAGTTGGTTTCGCTCTCCCAGCATTTATTTTGCTGGAATATAGCATCTGGCTATCCCCAGCGGAGTCGGCATTGTCTTCAGCATTTATTTTGCTGGAGCAGTTCCTGTATCTCAGCAGTTCGAGTCTGTATTTGCATCGGCATATAGTGTCATATTCGCATCTACCAAACAAAAGCGTAGCATTTCCATGTCAAATGGAGCATTGCATCGTTGTCAAACATACGCATTTTTGAAACATAAACTAGGTTGGCTAACCGTTTGTTTCAAGTATTGTTTCTCTTGCAGGTAGAAAGAGCTCTTGCTCAGATGAATCACCAAACATTCGAGGTCTCGACGTGAGACATTCAATGAAGTGTCAGCTTCGGCATTATGCCCCACAGAATTATCATGATGAAGTTCTCTTTGTCTCCGAACAGAGTTATTTGTGAATTTCTCGTGTTTTCCCCGCCAGAGTGAGTAGGCAAAATTTCTCCTCATTCCCAAGCAGAGTTGTTTGTCATCAACGGGTTTCAGGAATCAGAATTTCAGAGGCCACCGCCGGTTATCAGAACAGGCGTCCGGTAGTTTGGTTTCCAAATATCCCCAGTAGAGTCCGCTTCAAAATCGCTGTCACGTCAGTGCTAAGAAGTTTTGTGGTTTGGGACCAATGGAAGGATGAGTCCTGGCGTGGACAATTTTCTTGACAGGTTTTCTTTGTGCTAAAGAAGTGGGCGTCCTAACGTGGACTGATTTTATTTCCTCAGGTTGATGAGATGTGCTAGTCCTAACGTGGACAGATTCGAGTTCTCGGTATTGATTGAGTATGAAGTCATAACGTTGACAAGATTGATTACTCTTCGTGTTGGTGTCCTGACATGGACCATTTATTTCCAGCAGATAGCTTTATTCGTAATGGTGAAATGTGCGTCCTGACGTGGACAAGTTTGTAGTTCTTTGTGATGACAAGATACGAGAGTCCTGACGCGGACAAATTTATCCTTCTTCGTGTTGTTGGCAAAGTGTGTGTCCTGACGCGAACGAGTTTTATTTCCCCAGCAAGTCGAAGACGCGCAAGTCCTGACGGGGACAGGTTCTATTACTTCAGCAGGTTGAGATGTGAGTCCTGACGTGGACAAGCCTCGCTTCCCCAGTGGGTCAAAGGTGCATGAGTCCTGACGTGGACAAGTTTTATTTCCTCAGCGAGTCAAGAGGTGGGTCCTGACGTGGACAAATCAGGACGAAAAGCGTTTCCTTACGTGGAAAGATTGGAGTCCTTACATGGACAGATAAAGGAGTGTTCCTTACGTGGAATGATGTAGTCCTTACGTGGACAAATCAAGAAGAGAGTTATTCCTAACGGGGAAAAGTGGGTCCTAACGTGGACGCTGTAGTCCTAACGTGGACGAATACAGAGAGGAGTTCCTTACGTGGAAAGAAGTTTATTCCTTACGTGGAAAGAGAAGTTTTAGTTCCTTACGTGGAAAAAATGATTCCTTACGTGGAAAGATGTAGTCCTGACGTGGACAAGTTAGTCCCTAACGTGGAAAGATTGTATTCCTAACGTGGACGCTGTAGTCCTAACGTGGACAGATCAAGAATTTTATTCCTTACGTGGAAGAAGATTGGTTTCCTTACGTGGAAAGATGTGATTCCTTACGTGGAAAAAATGTGAGTCCTTACATGGACGAATCAAAATGTGATTCCTTACGTGGAAAGAAAATGTATTCCTTACGTGGAAAGGTGGGTCCTAACGTGGACGATGTAGTCCTGACGTGGACAAGTTAGTTCCTAATGTGGAAAGATTGTGATTCCTTACGTGGAAAAATACGCATTCCTTACGTGGAAAGAAGAATTGGTTTCCTGACGTGGAACGAAGATGTATTCCTTACGTGGAAAGTTTAGTCCTGACGTGGACGGATTCAGAAAGAAGATGTGTTTCCTTACGTGGAAGAATTTAGTCCTGACGTGGACAGATCCAGACGAAGTTTTAGTCCTAACATGGACGGTGTTATTCCTTACGTGGACGGTGTTATTCCTAAACGTGGAAGAGTTTATTCCTAACGTGGACGATTTATTTCTGACGAGAAGGCAGACGAGCCATCCCCCAGCAAAGTTGTTGAAGTTTTTCCGAGTTGACGAAGCAGGCGTCCTAACGTGGACAAAGTTTTATTCTTGCAATGATAGAAGCTTTTCGGGCTGATGAAAATAATCCCCAAGCAGTGGTGCAGTTTATTTCTGCGGTTGGCAAATTTCCAGGTTCTTAGTATTCAACCGTCTCGTACCGCGAATGCTGAAGGCTCCGGGCTCTTCACCCAATCGGGTCCAAGTCGCTTGAATAGGGGCAGCTGTTGCACCCTAAAATTTGCTCAACCTTATTCACTTGGTTTATGTTTCAATATCATTAGCATTTGCATATAGAGTCATGTACATAGTCTAATCATCTGCATAGCATAGCATAACAAGTCATCCAACAGGGGACCAATCATTGTTCTCATCTTTATGAGCCTATCAAGAGGGTATTATTCTAATTCAATCACATTCAAGTCATCAGAAAGAATTGGAAAGCTAAAGAAGTCAATGGATCAAGCAGTGCATCCATCTCCTATCTGAGGGTAACTGAGGGTCCCCAAAGAAATTGTGAGCGGTGAATTGAGCATGGAGGGCATATAGACATCATGGGAGAATTAGAAAGTCATTTGGAGAAGGAGATAAGTCATTGGTGTGGTCACAAGAGTTGTAGTTGAAGACAGTCAACTAGGGTTTCATCTGGGGTCAACTCTAGGTCAACTCTAGGTCAATTGATTGATTGAAAGGCATTGAGGTCTATTGGAGAGATGTGGGGTTCATCATTTGACATATAGAAAAGGATATGGTGTTGTTCTAAGAAGAAATCAAGAGAAATCAAGGAGAAGAGGAGTTTCTAAATTAGGGTTTCTGTGTAAAATCCCCTAGTTTAGGTCAAATTTCCAAGCAAGATAAGTCAAAATACAAGCTTCAAATGGATCCTTGGTCAACATGAAAATTGTAGAGGATCTCAAGACCTTTAATTTGAGTGGTGGAATACATTAAGGAGATTTATAGAACTCAAGTTATGGTCCTTGCAAGTTACAGGTCATTTGAGGTATCTGAAATTTTGTTTGTGAAAGTGACTTGACGTACAAGCAATTTTTACCCCTCAAGGAGATTTCAAATGAATTTTTGGTCAACATAAGAGTTGTTCCTCATTGTCTTAGATTTCTAGAATGGTATGGTATGCCTTCATATGATTTGTGTAACTCTACTTATGGTCTTGGCAAGCCAAGGGTATTTTGGTCATCTGAGAATTACAGGTCATTTCAAGCCTATGCCCAAAACTCATACAAGGAAGCTTCAAATGGAAAACTTCACAACATAAAACTTGTTCCAAATGACATTTTGAGTCTAGAAAAGTGACCATGGAAGATTGGAAAGATTCATAGCACAAGGTTTCAAAGTTGGTGAATTTAATGAATAAAAAATGACCTAAAATTGAGATTTTTCATAGTTTGGCCAAATAAGGTGAAATTATAGGTCATTTTGATTGGAAAAATCATTTTGAGAACATTGGAAAAAGTAGAATTTTGAGTTTGGTTCAAGAATTAGAAGTTATGCATGGTTACTTACATATGAAGTTACATAATCCAAATCCAAGGGAAATTGTGCATGGGAAGGTTCTACAAACTTCTAGGGCTTTCTAAGTTCATGTATATATTGCATTGAGTGGATTCATGCCATGGTTGGTGAATCATATTGCTCATAACACCAAGTTTCATACCTTTCCTCCATTTTGCAAAAGCTTTTCAAACTACCTCAAATCCTCACCAATTTTCACAATTCTTGATCTGATCTTCATCACCATCATTCATAGATCACAATTCTCACAAGCATTTGGTTGATTGGAGTAGAGCTCGTGCCATACACATCCATCATCCAAGAAGCAAGAAATTTGGAATTGCAAGATCTAAGAGGATTGAACAAGATTCAGTGCATACAGAGCTCATCATCAAGTCCCCTGATTCATTTCCAATCATTGCAAGCATTGGATCAAGGAGTTCCATAGCTGTTTTCTTCATTTTACACCAGGTTGGATTTCTATTCGAATTGCATGATTCAGCCAGCATGTTAGTGATTTGTTAGCATAGAATGGTTAAGTTAGGTTAGATGATGAATTTCACCAAGTTTGAACAAGTTTCATGGATGTTGATCATGGTGCACCAATTCTGTTAGAGATCATAACATCAATGATAATGCAAGATAATCTTAGGTTAATGGCTCAAATTACTCAGCATGGAATGTAGATCAGGTTAGGGTAAGAATTGGTAAGGATTGAAGCAATCGATGACAGGTGAAAATGGTGGAGCAGTGTTATTGCACTCATTGGGTTTAATTATTTGTTGAGTTATAGAAGGAATTATGGACATGGTTGGGTAGGGGGAAGAATTTAGGCAACTTTGCTCTTTGTATCGAGGGAATTCATGGAGAGACAAGGGAGAACGAAGGACTGGAAAGTCTATGCATGGAAGTGGAATATCAGAAACCCTAGAAGTCATTTGGGGACGATGATGGACATCCGTTGGATCATCCAATTGACCTTGACTCTGAGCCCAATCGTGTGGCTGTGGTTTAAAGAAAAAACGGAGGGAGATTCAAATGCCTATACGCACCGTTTCACTTATTGTGTCAAACTGGGCTCAGAAATTATTGCTAATGACACCCCACGAACCAAGGCCCATTCCCATTTCAACTGAAATAATTACTATCTGCACCGTTTTCTCGTTTTTTAATTTTTGTTGCTTTCTGAGTGCATATGGGCCCAGACGCGCTTGCTATACGCGCCCCCCAGTCTGGGCCCAGTGTGTTGTTTTAACTAATTTTCATTACTCATGGCACCCCTTTCCATTTAATTCATTTCAATTTCTTTCAAAAATATTAATTCTTTCAAAAATCATAAAAAATAGAAAAATGCATTATTTTAATTGGTTGTTTTTTCATATTGTTCATATTTTTGTCAAGAAAAATATTACATAAAAAATTTTATACTTCATTTCATTTTCATATTTTTAGCATATTTTTCTTTTAAATAGCATTTTAAGTAGTTTAATTTGATGCATGAATTTGTTAATTTTAGTTTGAATAGATGCTTCAATATTTTTAATCCATTATTTTTAGGTTGTTTAGTTTAGACATTTATCTTGCATATAAAGTTTAGTTCATATTTTTAGGACTTAATTTTAGGAGATTTGTTTAGGTGTGAATACCATGACCAAAATTAGGGTTTAGGTGATAACATAAGTGAAATAGATTAGATTCTTTTAGGAATTTTCATCTGATTTTTGGGGTATGAGACTATAGGGGTTATGGGTATATGATAGATCCCTTAGAAAGCATTAGGATTCCCCTACTGCTATTAGTATATTGCTTATATTGGATTGACTGTGTGGTGTGCCCTCTTTAGGGTTATTGTTTTGTCTGTGTGTGGGGTATTGGGTTTGTTTAGGATTTGGGAGAGCTGACGACTTGTGATGATGAAGCCATTGGAGATCTAGAGATTGAAGACCAACTTCCAGAGATGATGGAGAGCATTCTTTGCAGGCAGCTGTTGAGGAGTCTAGGGTTTAGGAGCTAGGCAGAGCTCTAGATTAGAAAGCTTGTTTCTCAAACATGGAATGCCTTGTCTGCATCCATTCTTTCTCTATGATTCAAAGTCTCTTTCAAATATCCACCTCCTTCCTTTGGAAGGATCAGTGAATGTATTTGAGAGATAGAACTTTTGAGAGAAAATTGTCTGTATAATGTTAACAGTTAATGAACCACCCTTGGTAGGTAATTGACTGTCTAACATTCATTCACTTCATCTGATTGACTGATGTTCATCCTGGAGATTAGAGACTTGAAGAAAAGCCATTGCAGATGGAAGACTGATAATCAGAGACCTTGCTTGAAGGCTGTGGAGATGGGGATTGATGCTTGCTGAAGTTTGTAGCTGTTGGGAGATGACTTGAAGATAGGTGTTGATGCAGAGCTGCTGTGGCTGTTTATTCTTGCTGTTCATTTCTGATGTATTGATTGGTTTTCTTGACTGTATTGTTTGCTGTTTAACATGTTGGGTTGAAAGTGAATCCTGTTCACTTTTGCCTATTGTTTTCTAGGTTCGAGGTTGAGTGGGACTCCCTTGCCTCGCTTGTATTGCTGCATCCATGCATGTTACTGCTTTACTGTATATATTTGCTATTGTTTCTGTTTCTGTCTATTCTCTTAGGATCTCTGTTTCTCTCTGTGCAAGAGAGGAGCATGATAGACACTAGGTCTTAACCCATGCATGATAACATTAGGTTAGATTCCCTTCGCACCCGTAGGTTAGAGTTCTGTCTCTTTCTTTCTCAAAACAAACAGAAAAACACAATAAGATTTCAAACACAATAAAAGACACTTCTTCCGTAAAAGAATGTGAACTCATCAAAACGTCATTTTTGTCCGCTTGGACCAGTAAGCAGAAAACCCTTTTTCAGAAGGAATAAAAGCAATCAAGACAGACTTGTGTCGTACGTGGCCCGAACTACGTTTGCTCTGATCTTCCATGCTGTGTGGAAGTACGTAGGCATAAGATGCGATATCCTAGCGAACAACCTTCCTCTCCTTTCCCGTAGGTAGGCGAACTACGTTGACTCTGATTTCTCGTTCCAGACGGGAATACGTAGGCATAAAGTGCGATACTTTGCTGAGTCATTTTCTTTTCTTTTTAACCCTGACCTATAGAATAGATAGAATAACAATCCATACCCGAAAACAAGCGTGGATCCCATCGAGTACGACGGACGTGAGGGGTGCTAATACCTTCCCCTTGCGTAACCGACTCCCGAATCCAGGATTTGGTTGCGATGACCATTCCTTTCCCGTCTTTGCGGTAGGTTTACTCTGAGCGTTTCCTTTCCCTCCGTTGGGATAAATAACGCACGTAGGCGACTCTTCTGTTCAGCCGGCGCCGATTTTCGCAGTAGCGACAACGTTCTGTGCAAAAATCTAATTGTTATTGGTGTTGTGGATTAGGGTTGTCACCTTATCCCCAGTAAGTCTAGTAATATTTTGACTAGCGTTGTTTAAAGTCCAATTATTATTGGCATCTCGGTTCTGGTTGTTACCATATCCTTTTGAAAGACCAGTGGTTATTGGCAATATTCACCCAGTAGATCTTGGGGTGTTTGGTTGTTACCAACATTTTTAGTGCATCTTAGGATGTTTTGTTTGTCTCCCACACCACCAGTTGTCTTTTGAAGATCCCGTTCGAACTCTTCAGCTATAAGGAAATCCTCTATTTTTTGTTTAATCCCCACGGGGAAGGTTTTATTTCACTCTGGATTCCCTAGGAAGTCTAGTTGTTACCAGCTCCCTGTTGATTTTGCTTGTCTGGTCGTCACCAGACTCCTCAGAAAAGTCTAGATTTGGCTAGCAATAGGTCGATCATTGACCCCTATCTGATGTTTCTAATTGGTGGTTACCAAACTTTAATCGTTACTGATGTTGTAACTTATCCTTAAGATCTGGTGCTTACCTAAATCTATCCTCTAGTCGATGTCACATTTGTTAACCGACTCTGCTGAAAGTCCAATCTAATTATTATTGGTGTCATAGATTTGGCTGTTACCACATCTACTGAAAGTCCAGTAGTTATTGGCATTGCTTTAATCCAATTTTTATTGGTATCATTGATTTGGTCATTACCACATCCTTTTGGAAGCCTAGTCGTTACTAGCTTTCCTTAGAAAGTCTAGTAATATTTTGAATGGCATTGTTTAAAATCCAATTATTATTGGTATCACTGTTTTGGTTGTCACCAATCCCCAGGAAAGTCCGGTGGTTACTGACATTTTTTAAAGTCCAATTGTAATTGGCAAATTTCATCCAACTCTGTTGAGTTCTTTAATTCTTGGTTATTACCAACATCTCTCCATGAAGTCTAGTCGTTACTAGCGTTCCTCAGGAAATCCAGTAGTCACTGGCATTGTTTAAAGACCAATTGTTATTGATTTTGTTGATTTGGTTGTCACCATATTTATTGGAAAGACCAGTAATGTTTCGACTGTTTTTGTTTAAAGCCCAATTTTTATTGGTTTTGTTGATTTGATTGTCACCATATTTATTGGAAAGACCAGTAATGTTTCGATTGTCTTTGTTTAAAGTCCTATTGTTGTTAGTACCTCAATTTTGGTCGTTACATTGTCCTTCGAAAGCCCAATGGTTATTGACAATGCTCATCTAAACCCGATCTTATGATATTTGGTTATTACCAGCATGCCTAGTGAACCTCTAGATATCCCCGGCAGGTCTCGGAGGTCCAGTAGTTACTAGCATCCCTAGTGAGTCTGGTCTTGTTTCTAGTCTTTTCCTAAAGATCTCGTTTGAACTCTTTGTTGAAAGGAAAGTCCCCATTTGGTTTGTTCCCCAATAGGGATCGTGTCTCTTGTCTTTTGGATCCCTAGTTAGAGTCTGAGTCTTTTGACTTTTGTTCCTCAGTATGGCTTCTTATCCTTGTCTTCTTTGATGCATCTTCTTGCTAGACTTACATTTCTCCAGTGGAGACTTGCATTTCCTCAGTGGAGATTTGCCCTTTCCCCAGTGGATATTTGTCTTCCCAGTTGGAGTTTTTGTCCCCCGTATGGAGGATTCCCTTGAAATACCGTCATTAGTCATGTCTGAACTATTGGTTGGTATGTTTTGGACCTCTCCCTAGTGTGTTTGTGTTCCCAGTGAGTGGTTACTAGTTGTTTTGTTCTTCTTTTTTTTATGCTCGTATGTCAGCATTTTCTTGCACTCAAGCATCATAAAGCATCATTCTTAGAACTCATTGCATAATCAACATTTTTCCTTTTGCATACCATCGTATCTAAGGGCAAAATTTATGGTTTTCTATATTTAAATACCTTTCACCATGATTCTATGGAGATTGACATCTCTCATTACCATCTGGTAAAGATATTTAAATAGGGTAAACTATCATACCCCAAATTTTGACCCCTTAGATTTCATTATCATTCTAGCTGCATCAAGCATGTGTTATCTAACCATAACATTTTTCAAGTTAATCTTTGTCAAGATACAGATGAATTAGGGTTCAACATTGTCAAAATCAAGAATCCTGTGGACTGGTCATTCAATGTTTAAGATTGATCTTCTACAAATCAAGCCTTCATATCATCAAGATGCTCATATCTTTCCAAGTACAAGTGTTATTTGAGGTTGTTACCAAGAGAATAAGAGCAGCCAAGTGCAAAACCCTGATTAGGGTTTCCAGTCGAAAAAGTCAACTAAAGTTTGAATTTTGGTCTAAATGGATTTCCAAAGCTTGAATCATGGTTCATGGTACTCCTATGACTTATTAAAGTCTTCCCAAGAAGTTTCAAAGGCTCAAATAACCTAGAACACTGAGGATCGATCCTGAAGATTTCAATTGTTCGGTTCGTCTGGCTGGAAAGTCAACTCTTTAAATTTTAGGGTTTTGACCCCAAATTGAAGCAAGAAAGTTTTACAACATAATTTTTTGCCTAATTAGTGAGTTTGGTGGATATTTAATTAAGGATTGATGGATAACTTGCAAATAAAGAAACTAGGGTTCATGAAAAACCCTAATTTTAAATCAAATTGAAATGATCATAACTTCCTAGCCACACATCAAAATGGAGTGGTTGAAAACTTGTTGGAAATCTCTTGAGAGACCTACAAAAGTTTTCTATGGGTTTGAGATCCAAAAATGCATATATTTTTAGTTGTGAGCTCATCAAGTTGTGAAGAATTTCAACACTTAGAAATTGTTTATGTTTCTTGACTTGTAAGTCAACTTTTGCAACAAACTTCAAGAGGATTTTTTACATAGTTCATTATGGAATTTGAAAATTTTCAAAATATGAATGTTGTATATCATATTTGGGTATTTTTAAAAAGTACAAGAGAATTTTCTCAACCTTTGTGGTTAGGGAGAATCGAAGAGGGAAATTTGGGCATTTTTCATGTCACAAAACCAAGTCCAGCACTTGGATTTTGATGTATAAACCACTCAAACCTCTTCTAATCACTTGATTAACTCATTATTTGATTCTTAGGGACTTAATTGATGAGATTAAAATGCACTGCTACGAGCAAAAGACCAGAATTGAATTAATGGAATTGTTTATTCATGCAAGTAGATTCAAGTGGCAAGGAGAGGGAAATGTTTTGCAAAATCTGTCACAACTCAGCTACTACATCAGCTGCACTCTTTCTTTCACTTAAAGACCATTGTTTATAGGCTATTGATGATGATGAAACAGATAGAGAGGTGGCGCATGCTCAGAAAAGAGATCCCAAGTTGGATTTGCACATTTTGCCTCCAAAAAGGGAAAATTTGGCAAGATGATCCAATATGCCCATACCACTTGCTTTCCAAGCTTTCCTATAAATAGGACACTCTCCTCACATCCAAAACACACCATATTGAGCTAGAAACCAGGAAAATATTTCTCTTTCCTAAGATCACAACCTTCTTGCAACTTGTGAACCTTGTTCATTTGTAGCACAAAAACTGCCTTTGCATAAACCCTTCCAAAACTCATTCCAATCATCAAAACCTCCCCACCAACATTTTAAATACATCAAAAATGAAGTATTGAAGTTGTGCAAACACTCACCTTTACCAGAAAATACCTCCATCGAAAATTTAATTGTCAATCCAAAATATTTTGGCTTTCTGCATCTTTGAAGCCACAACTCTGTCCATTTCATTTCTAGCTATTCTAACCCTTCAAACACCTTACATATAAGTTTTTTGTGCTATCCAAATCATTACCACACTTTTGTAGCACCATTTTAGAAGTTTCCCCTTGGAAGTTCTTGGTCATTTCTAGCAAGAACCACCATTCTGTCAAAGCAGCTACTTAGAGGGAGTTTAGACCACTTGATTAGTGCATTTGGAGCATTTTGAGGTTGTTTGAATCATCACATGTCAACTAGAATTCTTGCTTTTTGCATTTTCTTAAGCAAGCTACAATAGGTAAGTACTCATACTAGCCACTTTTAGAATCATGCAAGTTTTTTATGTGCATTAAGATTGGACATGTTTAATATCTGTTATAGATCATGTTTGAACCTTGGTTTATTCTTAAACTTGTGTGGTTGTGACTGTCTCATTGTTCTTGCTTGCTAGCTTATTTAAGGTTTCATTTCCATATGCTACTTTCTGTTTCTGTTGAAGCATAGGTGCTAGATGTTGTAAACATCATTTACATGTTATATGTGTTATGTTAAATCACTTAATGGTCATTGAGATGTTGCATTTATGTCTATCACCATGTTCTTGCTCAAACTTGCCATTTTGACCGCTTCATGTGAAATATGTTGTTTGAAATCCTCTCTTGATGTGTGATGTTTGTAAACATCATTTATATGTCCCATGTGGTATGTTTGATCACTTGCTTGCTGCTTAAACCATGTATATTTGACTGACCACATGTTCTTGCACATAACTTGCCATTTTCAATGATGTCTTCGAATTTTCCAAATGATGCATGATCTTTGAAAACTACCACTACCATTGTATTTCTTGTGAAAAAATACAAAATTTTCTTTTTTGTTTCACTCAAATTCATTAAGTTTTGAGCAAGTTATGATTGCTTTTGCAAATCTGCCTAGACTAGGTTCTTGCCTTGCCTTGTTTATGCCCTAGTTGCCCTAGTTTTGAACCCAATTTTCCAAAGTGCATAAATTATTTGATTTTAATCATTTTGATGCCATTCTTTTTGAAAAATTCTCCTTGGTATGACTAGTTTCAATGTGTGAAGAAAGAGTTCAAGAATTATCATTTTTGAAACACTTTGGTCCTCTTGAAAGACATGACCTTTTTTAGGGTTTTTACTTGTTTTCATGAGTTTCTTTAGCTTAGTACTTGATTTTCCTTAAATGATTGATCTTGTATGAATCATTTTTGGATGTTTAACATGTTTATATGTTTGAAAACATTTGGTTCTTTGCTTTTCCATGCTTATTCTTACCTTTGTAAATGCATGAACATGAAAAACATGCCTTGAAACTTTTTGTTGATTTGTGACATGCTTCTTGATGTTGTAACTTCTTGAACATGTTCCCTTAACCTCATCTTACTTACTTATGTGTCTTGTTAGAACCATAACATGTTTTAGGGTTTGGTTCTTGCCTTTGTAAATGCATTAATGTGAATGTATAACTTGGAACTTCTCTGTGAATCCTTGTATATTTCTTGATGTTGTAACCTCATGAACATGATTCTCAACACCCATTACCCCACCTTACTTGTTTATGTGTCTTGTTAGAACCATAACATGTTTAGGATTGATTCTTTATTTGGAAGATATCATGAATCTTGTTTACCTTCCCTTATGTGAAGTTTGAATCCATGCTTCAACAGTTGTCACCCTTCTTACTTATCCATGATTGTTTGTCATCAATATGCCTTGGAAATGATTAAATGTTGTTACATTTATCTTTGTTTGGATTCATATACCATTTTTAATTCAATTTGTAACTTATATGATAGAGTTTTATTTATTTACCATTGGTGAAATTGTTGTTGCTATACATGTTTCATGCTTGCTTTTGTTGGGTTGTTACCTTCATAATCTTTGAACATTGTCATGTTAAAGTTTTCTTGGTTGTTACCATGCTCTTCATACTTTCATCATGTTTGAATGAATGCTTATGTGTGGTTTAGCTTTGCTAATTTCTCCCCAAGTGATGGAACTTGTTAGTTTTCATCCAGTTGCCTTGTTATTCCCTTATTCCAAAGGAAAGTCTCTCTATTGACTTCACTGTCATAGATAGCTCATCACCCATCCCCTTGACTTGGTTAAGTCATTAGGTCATTTAACTTAGTTAAGTTAGAACCTATATCCATTATACTTTGCTTTAAGTATAAGAGACCTACCCCTTTCTAGGAGTATCCTTCAATTAGAGCTTTAAGATAGAGTTTGTTAACTCTATATAAGGATCATTGTCATGGTTACTTATTTTTTTCCCATAGCTTTTGTCAAAGTTAATTTTCCTTGAGTGTTAAACTTAGACCTAGAGAGTTTTGTCAAAATATATGCAAACATTTTTATGTTTGTTCCCCCTTGGAGTCTTGACCATAATCAAGTATTCTTTAAACTTAGTAAGGAGAACTACGATTGCTCTCATTCCATCCTAGTAAGGATACGTATGCATAAAGTGCCATATCTTTGAAAGCAAACTTAGAACTATCCTTAGGTATTTACCTCAACTTTACCCTACCTTTTATCCCAAATCCCTAGCAAACAACTTAGATAACTTAGCACAAACACACACACACACAAAAGGTTGTTGTAGAGTACTGCAAATGTTTAGGATGTGAAATACCTACCCTGAGAATAACCAACGCCCGATCCCCGAATCTTTAGCGTTGTTGTTACATCGTGCAAAAGGTTTTTCTTTCTTTAACCTTTCCTTTGGATAAATCAAAGCTCGATGGTGAATTTAATTGAATTAATATTCAAGTTAATCAATAGCTTGATATCTGATTCTCACTGCAACACCCATCTTTTTGGGATAAATAAAGTTAGGTGGCAACTCCGTCAAACCTCATTTCCGCGCCTTTAGCACGAGGGTCGTGTTCCCGATGTTTATATTTTTCGAGGAACGATACAGAGGTATGGAGAATCCTCGCCTGTACATCTTGTTTTCGACTAGAACGTAGGAGCACGATCTACGCCTTACTATCCTGGCCTCCTTATGGTCGGATGGTAATTCATTTTTAGTGAGGTAATTGTATACAGGGGTCATCCAACAATGGTCGTCGCCGACGACGTGCATGTCGAGGGTCATGGATGCTTTCTCGATCCTGGGTCGCGGGAGTATTTCCTGGATGACAAATTTTTCTCCCCTTTCTTCTTTGTGTCGGCTAGATTTGATAGGATGTCTACCCATATGTTGTGTTCGCGGAGAACATGTTTTACTTCCAGGGAGGTGAACTTTGCTATCTTCTCCTTAACCAGGGCCAGGTATTCTGACAAGTTGTCATTTTTGACCTGGTATTCCCCCCAGACTTGGAGGGCAACTAGCTGAAAGTCGGTGCAGATAACGACTTCTTCTGCTCCCAATTCTTCGGCAAGGCGTAGACCGGCCAAGAATGCTTCATACTCTTCCTGGTTGTTGGAGGTGGGGAAGGACAGTGTGAGCGAAACTTCGAGGAGGATTCCCTTTTCGTTTTCCAGGATGACACCTGCTCTGCTCCCCGCCGAGTTGGACGCTCCATCGACAAATATGACCCACTTACGAGCACCCTCATTTGGTTGGCCAGGCAAGGTCATTTCTGTTACGAAGTCAGATAGTTCTTGTGCCTTGAGGGCCTTTCTTCTATTGTACTGAATGTCGAATTCGGATAGTTCCAATGACCATTTAAGCATCCTTCCGGCCATGTCTGGACAGCCAAGTAGTTGCTTTATGGGTTGGCCGTACCACAATAGTGCGGGCCATAAAATAATGCCTTAGTCTCCTCGTAACATTGATAAGGGCGAGGGACATCTTCTCTATCTGTCGGTACCTCAGCTATGGCCTTTGCAACGCCTTGCTCGTCAAATAGATGGGTTTCTGCCTGTCAGGGTTTTCACGGATGAGGCGGCGCTCACAACCTCGATTGTGATGGCGAGGTAGAGAAAAAGGGTTTCCTCATTTTCTGGCCGAGAGAGGACTGATGGTGCGGATAGGGCTTGCTTCAAGTGGAGGAGAGCTTTGTCACATTCCTCTGCCCATTCGAATGCGGTTTCCTTGTAGAGGAGTTTGAAAAAGGGGAGGCATGTTGGGCATATTTGGCTACGATGCGGGAAAGCGATGCAAGTATCCCATTGAGGGAATGGATGGACATTTTTGAGTTCGGCGTGGGAAACTCGGAGAAGCTCTACACTTGTTGGGTTTAGCTTCAATTCCTCGTTCGGTTAGATAAAACCCGAGGAACTTTCCCGCTCACACCCTAAACGTCCACTTCTCTGGATTGAAGCACATCTTGTACTTACTGGCTTACTCGAAAGCCTTCCTCAAGTGGGTCATGTGATCAAATTCCTCGTGGGACTTCACGATCATGTCGTCCATATAGACTTCGAGCATGTCCTTGATTTCTCCTCGGAAGACTTTGTTCATCATCCTTTGGTAGGTAGTGTCAACATTCTTCAGACCGAAGGGCATAACATTGTAGTAATAGTTGTCAGACTCGGTCATGAAGGTCGTGTACCTCATGACGCTTTTTTCCATGGGTATCTGGTTATATCCCGAATAGGCGTCCATGAAAGATAGAAATTTGAAATCGGCAGAATTATCAACTAGTTTATCTATGTTGGGGAAGGGATATGCGTCTTTAAGGTAGGTCTTATTAAAATTGGTATAGTTAATACACATGCGCCATTTTCCATTATTCTTCTTAACGAGTACAACATTGGACATCTAAGTGGTATACTTAGCCTCTGAGATAAAGTTTACCTCTAGAAGGTCTTTTACAGCTTATTCGGCAACCTCCGTCTTCTCAGGAGACTTTCGTCGTCTACATTGAGCCACTGCCCTAACAGCGGGGTCAATAGTGAGGTGGTTACAGGCCAAGCCAAGGTCTAGCCCGGGCATCTCCACGACAATCCATACGAATAGGTCTGCATTCTCCAGGAGGCATGCTCTCAGTTGTTTCCTCACTAGCTCGGGGAGACTGGTCTCGATCTTCACTCCTCGCTTGGGGTCGTCGCCGAGCAAGACAAGCTCGAATTCTCCATCCAAAATTGGGCGCATAGGATGGGCAGCTTCGCCGCTACTGGAGCGGATCTCAAAGATGACTGGATCTCTTTCCTCTTTGCCTTCTGAGTCTTCTGGTCGTCTTCTGAGAAGCGGTTGTCAAAGTCGGTGGAATCGACATGGGGAAGTGGCTTCGCCTCTTCGGTGTTGTTGGGTAAAGTGGGATGGATAAGAGTCTTCGGTCTGATGGCAATGGCATTCAGTCCCTTGGGCGCTGCTTTGAAGCAACTCCTTGCGGCTTTGATGTCCCCATGTAGTGTTGCGAAGAGGCCTTTGGAGGTGTAGTATTTCATCTTCAAGTGTACCATTGAAGGTACGACCACCAGCTCGGCCAAAGTCAGTCGCCGGAAGATGCACTGGTATAGTGACAGACAGTCTATAACCAAGAATTGGACCTTGATTGACCTGGCCGTTTCAGCAAATCTGAAGGTTACGATGAGCTCAACGTAACCCCAGGGCTTCATCACCGATCCATTGAAACCCTGTAGGTCAGAAATCACGTAGGGAGTGAAATGTGATTCGTCCAATTGGAGCGTGGAGAACAGTTGGGAGTACTTTATATCAACGGAGCTGCCTTGGTCGACGAGGATTTGTCGAACGTCAAAATTTTCCATCTGAGCCCTTACGAGTAAATGGGTGCTTACATCAAAATTTATTTCAAGTATTTGGTGCCCTAATATTATGGTGCTCGAGAAAGCAACCTATAGGGGCATTGTCAACATGTGAGGCTTAATATATGGCAAGATCCTATGTTGCGTTTCAAGCAATTCCGATAAGATATGTGCTTAAAGAAACGAAGGTTGAAGTTAATAAACCTTGGTACTACAAATCAACAATAAGTCAGCTATAAATCTAGTAAAGAATCCAATTTTACATGGAAGGAGTAAGTAAATCAAAGGTAGATTTCACTTCTTAAGGGAGAAGGTGAATCAAGGTGAACTTGAAGCAAGGCATTACTCAAGTGAAGCACAGTTGACCAAAATTTTCACCAAAGGATTGAAGATTGACAGATTCATAAACTTAAGAAAGAAATTATGAATAGTTCAAATCGACAATGTTATTGTGTTTGAATAACTTGGATTATAGGGGGTATGTTGAGATATTAGATACAATCTAAGTTGAGTTGTGTGACCCAATCACAAATCTAATTAGGATTTAGAGTTTGTTACTTTACTTAGTAGACAAGTTAGTTGTATATAAATACATAATTTGTAATTCAATTATCATCATTCAATTCAATAATACAATCCTTATTAGTGTATTCTCTTTGTTTCTTTTCTCACTAAAGGTATCTCACACACTAATAAGATTCACTAGTACCTTTATCAAATAGTTATGATATAGTAACAATAATACTAATAACATCAATATGACACATAAGTTTGATGTGAGAGATTGATTATCATATTGACCATCAAAATGGTATTTTTGAGTTTCATTGATGACTATCTCAAAAAGCATATACCATTTATGTAAGGGATTATTTCTCTATGGCATGTCCAATTCCAATACTCTGATGTAAACTTATGTTAGTGAATGTGAGTGTTTGCTTCATCTAGAGTGAGACGGTACTCATTTTTGCACATCGACATCTAATTACACCATCTTTTAAATACTCTTTGTTGCGGTGGAAATAGGATATCAAACTATTAATTAGCTTGAATCACACTTTTAATTCACAACCGACTTTGATTTATCCTAAGGGAAAGGTCAAATGAAGGATAACCTATTTTTGCATCATAAATAATGTGGGGAGAGCTCTAGGTAAGGGGTTGGTTAAGCTTAGGGAAGGTACTAGCACCCTAAACTTTTGTAGTACTCTACAGGAACCTTTTGTTTATTTTTGCTATTTTGCTTTATTATTTGCTTTAAGTATATATTGCTAGGGGTTAAGAGTGATTTACAAGACCTAAGGGTTAGTCCTAAGTTTACTTGGAAAGACTCGCATCTTGTGCCTACGTATCCTGGATAGTGAATGGAATCAGAGTAATCGTAGTTCCCCTCGAAAGGGAGGTTAGAAACGTCTTGAATGTGGTCAAGGTTTCAAGGGAGTAAACGTATCTTAAGAACACGCTTACGTGGAGTTCGAAAACTCCTATTTCTACATTGAATTGTTGAATTGAAATTAGGGTTAAAATAGGTATTCCACGGCGGGAAACCCTAAAACAGAGTACGGCGACTCTTTGACCTAATGTTAGGGTAAAGGGTATTTTCGTCCACGGCGGGACACCTAGGCGATTAGGGTTTTGAAAGGTTCAAAGGGTGAGGACTATTGACTCGACGGTCAAACTGTTTAGACCTAATCCTTCGGAGGGTTTTGACGGTAAATCATGCAAAAATGGCACATTGTTATATGGCAGACATTTAAAGTAAGGAAATAAAGAAAGCGGTAAAGCGGAAAGCGTCGCGACGATCACTCGCGTAAATTACAAGTCCCAAAATGCAAAAAATAAATAAATAAATACATAATTGCGACAATGACCTCGCCTTGATTACAGTTGAAACCACGACAATATGAACAAATGAAATAGTTAGTAAGCTGAAACAGACAAAAGGAGTAGGATTGGACAAGAACTGAAATAGCTACATCAAGAGTTTTATTCTTGAGTTTTTTTTAAAGAGAAAAACAATTTTATGCTTTAATAGAGAAACTATTCTAAATTTAAATGTTGTTTATTAAAAATTTGTTTTAATCTTATTAAAGAAATTGGTTTTAACTTTATTGAAAAATGGTTTAATTTAAATGCAAAAAAGAATGTTTTAAATTTTAAAGAAAGAGAAAAAAAGTTTTCAATTTTTAAATGGGTTTTAAATTTTTAATTATAAAAGTTTTGAGTTTTAATTTTTTAAAAGGAAAGTTTAGATAACTAAAACATAATTAATCTAACTAAACCATATATTTACATTTACATAAGAAAAATGAAATACAATAACAAATAATAAAAGAAAATAAAAAAGATAAGTGGAATAACAATTAAAAAGAATAATAATAAGGGGAGGGGGTCCGTTGGCTTCCATTCAATCTAGGGTTTTAAAACCCTTATACTCTTCTTCCCTCTCAAAAACACCGTTGCGGCGGCCATGGCTGTACCCCGTGAAGCTTTCTCTTCCTCATTTCTGCTTGCATGTTTCACTCGATCCACTTCTTGATACCTGAAAAACACCAGAAACTAAACATGCAAAAGTAAAACTTCGGAATCGCTCACCCCACATGGTTTGAAGCTTGACTCGTCGTGAGCTTTGAAGGAAAAGGGTCGATGATGAACGACGGTCTTGAGGATTTCTGGGAGGTTACTCACCGATGGCGCTGAGCGGCGCCTCTCGTCCACGGACAGTGATGGTGTTGCCACCGTCGGCGGTTTGGTGATGAACTCGCGTCCTCTTCTCCGACAAGCGATCGATGAACTTTTTCAGGTTCTTTTTCTTCTTCTGGTTTATGATGATGAAGTCGCCGAGCTTTCTCTGAACCTTGGTGATAATGACGATGAAGATCCCTCTTGGATCTTTTGAATCTGAGTCGCTACCGTTTTTTGGTTTTTTCTCCTGCCCCCTTTTCTGATCTGAAAACCTAATGATTTTATATCATTCTTGTTTCTGGGCTGGATCCGTTATTGTTACGATTTTCTTGCCGGATTTTGTGTGATGAACTTTGACTAGTTTTTTTGTGTTTTGTTGGACGTCTTTTGGCTTGATTTCAGGATTTGATGAACCAGTCTTACTCACGTTTTTGAAGATTTCTGTTGCTACTGCGAAAAACAACCGGCGGAAAAAATAGAAGAGTCACCACTTTCGTTATTTATCCCAAAGAGAGGGAAAGGAAACGATCTAAAAAAACCTAATGGAAAAAGGGAAAGACGAGGTCATCACAACCATGTCTGGATTCGGGATTCGGTTACGCAAGGGGAAGGTATTAGCACCCCTCACGTCCGTCGTACTCGACGGGATCCATGCATTGTTGTCTATCTAAAAGGGTGTGTTGAAACTATCTAGCTAAAGGCTCAGGGACAAAAGGAAAAGAATAGAGAAGTGATTCGGCAAAGCATCGCCGCTTTGTGCCTACGTACTCCCTCGTGCAATGGGAAAGTCAGAGTCAACGTAGTTCGACTAACTACGGGTAAAGAAGGGAAGGTTGCTCACCAAGACATCGCGTCTTGTGCCTACGTACTTTCATCTGGTACAAAAGATTAGAGCAAACGTAGTTCGGGCTTAAGAGAACACAGGTTGTTCAAAATATTTACCTGAGTAGGGTTAACAAACAATTCTAGCAGTTTGGTGTATGCAGCTCCACCATTGGAGACTTAGGCGTTACCGTTTACAATAGGACTGAAAGTTAACAACACTCTTGCTTATGAAAAGGTTTTCCTGATTAAGATCCCGAAGGATGAAAAAGGTTTGAAGTGTTTTTGTGTTTTTTAGAGAAGAAGTGTTTTGAATTTGATTTGTAACTCATGTCGCACTAGAGACTATGACCCAAGAGCGAATGCATCGTATATCACCCAAAGAGTGTACACTAAACACTCTAGGTCATTGAGAGGAGGCCCCTCAATTACCATTTCTCAAGTATCTTAAGGCTCGTAGCGTGCCACACTTGTCATTGTTTATTAGATGTTTTAAGAATGTATGAAGATGAGAAGAGAAGAAAGGACACTTATGGGAGACTAATCAAACCTAAAAGTTATCATGCAAAGTGTACTTAAGGTTGAGTTTCAAAGGGAGCTACCTAATGTTATCATGCATGTTTAGAACCCTAATGTCTATAATAACCTCTCTTGAACAAGAAAGGTTATAAATCCTAAGGGAAGAAAGACAAAAGAAGAAGAAGAAACAACAAAAGAAACATGCAAATGAGAGGATGCACACATTGAATGCACAAGTAGAATGAAAGTGGGAGGAAAATAGTGTGGGGCAGTAGCCTCCACAATCTCATATCAACCAAGCATGCATATGGAAATGCACAAGAAGAAACCAACCAAAACACACAAAGATGCACCAAAAATGTCCTCAAGGATTCATCATTTTAGGTATGCTTCAAATACCTCCAAAGGAGGGACCAAGCCACCTTAAATGACACTCCAAGGTCATTGGACAGAATGTAAAGATGAAGAGGATAGCTCAAAAGCAAAAGCAAATCATAAGAAAAGTAAATGCAAGCTAGAACACAAAGAAGTGCAAGCAAACTACACAATGAAACCATACTTGAAAGCTTAAAAGAGAACAAACAAATGAAAAAGGAAGAAGCAATATCGTGACCTAAAATTGAACAAAAATCATCCTTAACATGTTAGAAAAATGAAACAAAAGGGATTGAGAGTTCAAAGGATCCAAAAATGTCATATCCAAATCAAACTAGGTCAAGGTGCATGTATGAACCTCCCTTAGAGGTAACTCGACTTGCATGTTACCTCAAAATTAGGAAAATGATTCAAACAATTACTAAATAAAATGGACAAGAAAGCTAAACAAGTTGGCAAACAGAAGCCAAAAGCACAAGGTCAATATCCCCTCAAAGCACCATCAAAAGAAAATTAAATTCAAGATGTACCACTTAGAAATGGGAGAATCGAGGGTCAAAAGAAAAGCCACCAAAGTCAACCCTAAAGTCAATAAACTTGGGGCAAAATGATCCTCAAAAATTGTTCAACTCATCCTATGTATGAGGATCAATTTTCATTCATTGGACCCAAAGGAAATGGAAGAAACAAATAAAAGATCACACAATGTCGCAATTTAAATCAATTAATACACTTCCAATAGTAAAATCCAATTTTAATTAAAAAATAAACCAAAAAGTAAAATAAAAATTTTCCAAAATTAAAAGACATCTCAAAGTGTCTAAAAAGTATTTTTGTGATTTTTTTGGATAATTGGAAGTAATTAAAAATGATTTAAATGCAAACAGATAATAAACAAAAATAAAATGGAAATAAAAATAAAATAGATAAAAAGGCGGTGCAATAAGTAAGAAAATCCAGTTAAAAAGCCAGGTTGGGACCAAGGGGGGGGGGGGGGGGGGGCGCAAATAGCATCAGAGGCCCAATGCGCCCATACAAAGTTCAGGGTTCAAACAAAATCTAGTGCAACTAGTCAACAGAATGACTAGCGTGGGGTGCAACCAAGGCCATCTGATCATCTGGTAAGCACATCACGTGGATATAAGCATGCCAGCACATTAATGAGAAATTCAAATGAAATCATGTGCGCGTGGTCAAATGTGGTGTAGGCTGTGTCTTAATCATGAACGTCCGTGTGAAAAGTAAACGCATCGTATGGTCAAGACATCATCTTCTCCAATGAGAAGTCAACGAAAAACATAGAATAAAAATGGTGGCCGGAGATCCCTTCTGGTCATCTTCTCCGGCCACCCAGCCACCGTGAACAGTTCCCAGAAAAACACAATTACCAAACTCCACCAAAACTAACAAACTAATAGTGCAAAATTATCCTCTCATCACGAGGAACTCAAATCCAACCTTGGTTTTCATGTTTGAGCAACATACAAAGTAAATCAAAGACAAATAAGAAATGTGCATAAACTGTGAAACTCAAAATCAGCCAACCAAAACATCCAGAATTCATCTACACTTCACAAGGAGTTCAAATCCATAATCATTTTGCTCTAAAAACTGAAAAACAAGCCAAAATGCAAACAACAAGTTTTATGCTCCAACCAGAAATCAACTCAAATGCCAGTTCGTTTTACATATTAATGGTCTACATGATTCATATGTCTCAAATATGCAAGAATCGCACAGAAACATGGCATAAATAGAGAGATATGGTGATTTTGAAATTACCTAGTGGAGAATTCAAACACCAAATCTTCAATCCAAGCTCCAAACATGGAAAGAGATGATTTGGTAATGCAAATGGCCCTATTTGGAGCAAGTTTCATGTTGAAAATATTTTCATTTGAAGTGTGCAAGTTTGTGAAGTGGACCTATAATTTTATGACCTATAATCTTACTTTCCCAAAATACCCCTGAGTTGTAAACCTCATAACTTGAGATCTACAAATCAGATGAAAGACTTCGTAATCTTTGGAAAGCTAAGACCATGCTCTACAACTTTCATGTTGGCCAAAAGTTGAGGAGAAACATCCTTCTAGGTCAAAAATGGATTGGAAGTTTGTTGACTTTTGTTGACCAAAATCACATTCATCTGATGACCTGTAACTTGTCTGGATCATAACTTGAGTTCTATAAATCCAATCAAGGACTTCTAGTACTCAAACGAAAGCTAAGAACATGCTCTACAAGTTTCATGTTGGCCAAAAGTTGATATGAGACTTTTATCTTGAGATAGGTGGTCTTGAAGTTAGGCACTAAATAAGGGATTCTACCCTGAGAACCCTAATTTAGTAACTTCTCACACTCTTGATTCTTGATGAATTGATCTTGAAATGATACATTAGACATCTCAACACAACATCCCATGACCCTAGAGACTTGGAATTAAGTTGTAACCTCCTTCAATTTCACAGTTAACTGAGGATTTACCAGATGAAAACCCTAGATGCAACATCCTTGACTATGGCGTGTTCCAGTTCACACAACAACTTGAATAAGATCCAAATGGCTCTCAAGGCAATCAATGAGCTATCTCAACATCTTATATCCATAATCATGCTTTCACAATCCCCTGATGCTCTTCAATTGGCCTCCAAGTTAGGAGCTGACCCACATACATCCATCCATCATTCACAAGACTATTAACCACTTCAAGATGTCCTGATGACCATTCAAGCTTGAGTAACACCCCTTGCTTAGGCTCAACCCTCTGAGAAGACTTCTCTTGCTATGCCTGACCTCTTTATCCCCTAATCAATGGAATATGCTATGCAATGCAAATGCTAGAACAAAATGAAATGAAATGAAACATAACCCAAGTTAAGAAAAGGTTGGGCAAATTTTGGGGTACAACAGCTGCCCTTATTCAAACGACTTGGACCTGAATGAGTGAAAAGCGAACGGCTTTCACACAATCAAGGTAAAAGATGGTTGAATACCAAAGAAACCAGAAATTTGCCAACCACAGAAAATCTGAATATAGCTGTACTGATCTCAAAAACACTCCGTTGGGGAAAAAGAATACAAACGTCAAAAGCGGCGCCATGGTCTGGATACCATATTGGCGAAAAGTAACAATCCAAATTACCAGAGTCTGGGTACTCCCTAGAAATCGGAGCCTGGATGCTCAAAATGATCGGAGTCTTGATGTGTAAAGACACAAAGTGGAGCCTGGATGCTCAAAGAAACAAACTAGAGCATGGATGCTCAAAATGATCGGAGCCTAGATACTCGGTAAAGAATCTGAGTCTGGATACTCAATAATCGGAGCCTGACTGCTCGGTAATAAATCTGAGTCTGGATACTCAATAATCGGCCTGAGTCTGGATACTCAATAGCTGGATCCTGGATACTCAATGCAATTCGGAGCCTGGATGCTCTATACAAATAACTTGAGTCTGGATACTCGGTTAATAAATCTGAGTCTGGATACTCAATAATCGGCCTGAGTCTGGATGCTCAATGCAAAATTTGAGCCTGGATGCTCTATGCAAGAAACCTGAGTCTGGATACTCGGTTTATAAATCTGAGTCTGGATACTCAATAAATGGAGCCTGGATGCTCAATGCAAATTTGAGCTTGGATGCTCTATGCAAGAAACCTGAGTCTGGATACTCGGTTTATAAATCTGAGTCTGGATACTCAATAACTAGAGCCTGGATGCTCTATGCAAGAAAAAAATATTCATCAGGATCTGGATATCCTACAAGTTCAAGTCAAGCGACGTTGCTGGGAAACGATATGAGTTGTGGTCTGGATACCACATGGGCTGAGAAAAACATTAGGTGCCAAGGTCTGGATACCACGCGACGATAGGAGGTAACAACAATTAATATGACCTGGATATCACGGAGCATTAGATAAACTACTATGGCCTGGATACCATAACTGCCTTCACCGTAATATGGTTACTCAACGGAGCAGGTACAAACAAGATCCATCAGGGTCTGGATACCCAACTGACTTTACCGGAGTCTGAATACTCAATAGAGTAAACACAAACAAAACATTTATCAAGGTCTGGATACCCAAATGACTTTACCGGAGTCTGGATACTCAACGGAGAAAGCATAATAACACAAGCATAAGCCATGGTCTGGATACCATGAGGCAAAAGAACACAAATACACTTGCTGTGATCTGGACATCACAAGGGAATTAGACCGGAGTCTGAATACTCAACGGACAAAACAGATTGGTAACTGCCACGGTCTGGATACCACGTAGGCGAAGATAACCAATTGTCAGGAAATACAAAAGTCGGGGTCTGGATACCATGCAGGCTAACGGAAACTTAACAACTTGCTATGGTCTGGATAGCATATACATAAAGATACTTAAATCGCCATGGTCTGGATACCATGTAAGGCTAAAAACAACACCATCAACCGAAGTTCGATGACACTACTAGGGAGAAACGTAAGCCGAGATCTGAATACCATGCGGGCTGGTAGAAAATATTATGGTCTGGATACTATTCGGGCGAAGATACTCTTCAACTTGCCATGGTCTGGACACCATACGGGCACAAATACCAATCAATCATCTTTCGGATACATCCCTGCAAACAAAGAGGTAACAACCTGGTCTATGTTTCACATGAAAATGTTCGAAAATGGCGTAATGCTCCATACGAAATGGAAATGCTACGCGTTTGGGTAGATGCTATGCACGCATGCAGATGCAATAGAACTGAAACAGCAAAATAAATGCTAGAGAAACAAAAACCATCCTGTCAGGAACAGCAAACAACCCTGCAGGGAACGGCTTACCCATGCCAATAACGATTGGACTTACTCTGAAGCGAAAAGGCCTCGAAGGGCTCATCTACCGGGAATAAAATTCATACAATAATGGGAAATCCAAACTCAACTTAGGATGCAGATCACCACTTGCTGGGGAAAATATCCAGGCTGACTCTCCGGAATGCAAACTTTCTGAGTAACAGACAACTTACCGAGTACTTAAAACATCCAGGCTAAACAGCCCAATTTACCTGATAGAGAACAACAATGCCCTGGAAGGCCTTCCAAGATACAACTCTCTTGGGGAACAAGGATTTAACTAAGAAAAGATGACCAACACTGAGATTACACCTTTTTTGCTAGGGGATAAGTGACACTGTGGGGAAATCAACTCTGTCGGAGACCTCGGTCTGCACTGCTGAAATTGAGTACCTACAATCAGACTGATGGAGAGGGAAGAGTACCAGACCACTACTAGGGAAAACTCTACACCTACTCTGTGGGGATACGCCTGAATCTCGACTTGCTGGGGAGTAAGCCCATACCCGTACTCTGCGGAGGATTAAAAGCGCATTGGCAAACTGCCAGGAACATGCTAATAACTCTACCGAGATAGAGATGCAACAATAACTGCTGGAGAACAACACTGTTTAGGGAACGTATGAAACTATCCGTATTCATAAAACCTTGCCCCAAGAGCAACAACCCTGCAAAAGGCAAACAGGCAAGACAACCTATACAACAGGGTTATTTTGGTCATCATCCGTGACATTGTTCAATAAATATCAAAGTTTTAATAATTATTGGCCAAGGCCTATAAGTTTATGTATGCAAGTTCATCAAAAACATCGGGCGTTTTTCACAAAATAAACAGTAAAGGCTAAAACAAAAGCACACAGACAAGTAATGAATATTATATGTTTATTGATAAACGGCCTGTAAATAGGCAAAGTTTTACAACAGATGCAACTCCTGGAAAGAGGAAGCTGCGCAAAGTTGAACGTGAGATAATACTTAGAAGGGGGGTTGAATAAGTATGAAAGATTAAAAACTAAGAATTAAAACACAACTATTTTTATCCTGGTTCGTTGAACTCAACTACTCCAGTCCACCCTTCCTAGAGTGATTTGCCTTTCTCAACAAGGACTTAATCCACTATTTAATCAAACAGATTACAATAGTAACACCTAAGAACAACTCTTCTTAGTCTTCTCAAGAGCTACTGATTCCAACTGAATTCTCTTAAGGAAATCCTTTACAATTAATGTAAATCTAATACAAGAGTAAGAATGCTTCTGAAAAGCTTTTATCACAACAGTGATATTTCTCTTAAGTTTAAGTACAAATAATTCTAAGAATGAATATGAGAATATGAGAGCTTGAATGTTTCAATTTCTTTTCAGCAAAAATGTATAACTGAAGAATTTGGTGGAGTCTTCCTTTTATAGGCAGCTGATCCAAGGAGAGCTGAGCGTTGAGAAGAGTGTCCCAAAAAGGTCTGAGCCTTTTTGTCTTCACATCAAGTGACCTTTCCTAGAAGAAAAAAGCACAAAAAAATCCTTTTTGTCTGTGTTCTTGTGTCTAGCATAAATGAGGAAAGAGACGTTTGATTTTCTCCAACGGATATATTCTTTGAATATTTCTTCTTCAGTTTTCAGCAAGTTCATCAGAGTCTGATTGGGTCAAAGTCTTCTAATGATGATCAGAACTATGCTGGATCAGAGTCTTCTGCAGTATGTGTGCTTTCAGCGTGTTAAATATCAGAGCATATTTGAAACAGAACTTCAGTACTGGCAGCTTTAGTACTTTCAGAATATTCTGTAGAAACTATGCTTTGAAAAACTCTTCATACAATATTCTTCTTTGCTTCAGATGCTTCTGACTTGCTTCAGATCCTTCTGGAGCTTCTGCTTCAGAATCTTCTGGAGCTTCTTGCTTCAGATTCATCTTGAGCTTCTTGCTTCAGATCCTTCTGGAGGCTACGCTCAGGATCTTCTATTGGCAGCAATCAGAATCTTCTAATGAGTGCATCTGGCGCTTCAGAGTCAGTTACTTTCTTGTATACCATTCATATTTGCTTATGGAGTGTTAATTTCATTACTATCTGCAGTAAAAACTCTCAAGCAAATTTTAGAATATATAATTCTTAAATACAAAATTTCCTAATAGTTATCATCAAAACAAAGAGATATTATTAAGAACCAATCTGTGTTCTAACAAAAACTACAAGTATGCATAAAAAATATAAAAGTGTACATTTTAAACAAAAAGTATAGCAATGTCGGCAATGTGGCGCAGACAAACACCATGAACTGAGTCCTCTATGACTCGCCTGACCCTGACGTTTTTCCGATGCTTCGTCTTCAGAAGAGATTGACTCGGATAAACGGCCCTCAGGTTCTCCCAATCCACTAAGCAATGAAATCCACACGCAGACCGCAGTCATTTGCTTTTCGATCCCTAACTTTTGCCTGAACCGCCCTTTTGGGTTTTCGATTCACCGGGATACCCATTTTTGCCAAAGTCGCCTTTTTAGCTTTTCGACTTTGTGGGTTTACATCTTTTCATTTTTATCCCTAATTTTTGCCCGAACCTATTTTCCTTTTTTATGGTTCGCCGGGACGCCCCATTTTTGCCTGAACTTTTCTTTTTGTGTCCAATGGGTCTCTTTTAAGTTAAGTATTTTTTAACTGCGTCTGCGTTCACAGGGGATGCAAAATCTTCACCGTCCATGGTGGATAGCACTAAGGCTTCTCTAGAGAAAACCTTTCGTACAACATATGGACCTTCATAGTTGGGAGTCCATTTGCCCCTGTGATCTGAGTATGGTGGGAGAATCTTTTTCAGCACAAGATGCTAGCCCTTCAAGGGCGTACCTTCTTGTCGTAAGCTTTCTTCATCCGACTCTGATACAACCGACCGTATGCAATAGATGCTAGCCTCTTCTCATCCATCAGGCTAGCCTCTTTCCATTGGTTCTGTAGAGTCTGGAGTAGTGAAGGTAGAAGGAGGGTCTACCAAAGTCATAGCCAACGGATTTTCCTCAGATGCAATGTCAGTAGATTCTGTTGAAGGTGGAGGAGCATCTGTAAGGAGCAGAGGATCAGATTTCTTGACAGTCCAGAATAGAGTCCTTGCAGCCTCAGCAAATCTGAGCTTCGCATCATCAGAACAGATGTTCTTCAGATTTGAGGCCACAGAGTTGAATCTGTTGATGAATCCATTCCAGATGATGTCAGATTCTTTGGCATCCATTGTTGCTGAGCATTTCTTCTGAACAGTACCTAAATACAACTGTATTTCATGCAAAAAAGTTTGAAATAAATTATTAACATTAAGTCTGGGCTTAGGATGTAACAGAGTTTCCAGAGTTACAGGTTTAGGTTTGAGAGTTGGTGGAAAAATTGATTTTTGGATGGAGATTAGAGGAGGAGGATAGTATGAAATGAAAGGTATCTCAGGAGCTTTTTCTTTGGATCTGATTAATGCGTTTATCAGATGAAGTTTTGCCCTGGTGTGAAGGGTAACTACATCAAAAGTTTCATTTGAGTAGGGTTGGAAGGCAGATTTAGGGGATTCATCAGATGTAATATTGGTATCAGATGTAATTGGTAGAACAGAAGCCACAGCTTTATCAGATTTTGCAGAAAAGGATATAGTTGCTAATGAATCTACATCTGATTTTGATTTTATATATTCAAGAATCACAGATGGAAGGGTCATTGTGGGTTTTGGTTTCAGAGGGTTGATGGGGTCAGATGGTTCAACTTTGTCATAAAAGTCTTTGAGTTTGAAGCCATAAGCTAAATTGTGAAATAAAGATGATACTTGGGCACAAGATATAGAAGATCTTGGATTTGAATTTGGAATCAATATTTCAGATGATGGTGCTGGTGTGGGAATAGGATCTGGAATGGGAGCTTTTGAAGGTATAATGGTTCAGGTTGATTTACCTCAGAGTATTTTTGAGATGGAGAGATTAGAAAATCTGGGTGGAGGTCTGATTCTGAGAAGTTTGAGGAGGTGGTTGGTGTGCAGGAAGTAGAAGATACTTGAAACACAGTTTTTAAGGGTGTGACATCAAGAATTTATGTTTCAGGAATGTGGGGTTCAGAAGTGTTGGTTGGTTCTGAAGGAATTTCAGATGGTTTTAATGGTTGTTCTGATATGGGTGAATCTGATGGAATAGTGATTGGTTCTGATGAAACTTGAACAGGTGTTATTTTTGTAGGTTCAGATGCAGTGGACTCAGATGATTTTGATGGTGGATTATCTTATGGTGGTTGATGTTCAGAGGCTTTTTCTGATGAAGGTTCTTGTGGTTTTTCAGGTTGTTGTTCTTGTGGGTGCTGTTGTTGTTCAGATGCCTTTTGTTTAGGTGGTTCAGAAGATTTGTGTTGTACAGAAGGTTGTGGTTGTTGTTCTGTAGGTTGTTGATCTGTGGGTTGATTCTGAGAAGATTGTTTTTGAGGAACAAACTGTTTGATTTGGATTTTTGGTTGAGATGATGGTGGTACAGATACTTTTGGTGTTGGAATTGTTTGTGTTGTTGTTGGTGTTGGAACAAGTGTTTGTTTTTGTGGTGATTTAGAAATTGGAGCATTAACAGAAGTAATTTGAGTAGAGGGTGGTTTTGGAACAGACTTAATATTAGAGTCATTTATAACAATTGTATTTGCAGAAGATACAGAAGATTTAGTACCTTTTATCTTGATCCTCTTGGCTGGTAAAAAAGAAGTGTCTTCAGATTCTTTTCTCTTCAAGAGCTTCTTTGGCTTCTCAGCAATCTTGACCTTCTTCTGAACAGGTGCAGCTTCTGCTGCTAGCTGAGTCCTTTTTCTTTTTAGTTGAGCTTCTTCTTCTTCTTCTTCTGCATCAGGTAGGGGTTGTCTTGCTAGTTGTATCACGTTTGCAGGAACATGCTTTCCTTCCTTCTTACATTCATCAATGTACATAACCACAATTTGGCTCTTCACCAAAGAACAATGGAAAGTCATCTACAGGAACCCTCTTCTTACTCAGTTCAGACACATTCAGCTTCTTGGGAGCTGTTGTGAGTTCATCAACTATTTTGAGTCTCTGAAGACTTTTAGCATTCAGAGGCTTTCCCATTATGAATTCTAATTCCTTTGTAACTCCAGCAGCGTACAGAGCAGTGACCAAACCATTCTCAATTAGAAGATCTGAGATCAACCTTCCAAAAGGGATCCAGGTTCTGATCTTCTGTCCTTTTTCCTTCACATACTCTCTAGATGCATTTATATGGTTCCACAGATGTATAAAAAGAATATATGGAAGATCTACCTTGGTGCTCTGACTGAGGCAATACATGAAATAGAGTTGTTCATTATTGACATAGTCTGGAGAGTTTGTTGACTTCCTATGATGGATGCATCCCATGAAGATCTTGGCCCAGATCTTGTAGTCAGGCTTCAGATCCTTGAATTTGTTAGAAGCTTGACCAGCAGTCATTACTTCTTCATACACCTCATCCATGTCCACACGCCCAGCTGGCAAGTGGGAAACACCATCTGTTTCTTCATATCCAATCAACTTTCTGATCAGATCTTCTATGATAATGATTTCTTTTCCCAGTACAGAAGATAGGATGAACTTGGGGTAAACTGAGGCATGGATCCAGAATTCTTTCACAAGGAGGGGGTACACTGGTCCAAAGAGTCTATCAAAGTACTTAACCCATCCTTGAGCACCAATGATAGAACGAAATTCAAAACCATTTTCTGCAAGTGAGTCAAATTCTACCATGGATTCACACAAAACCTCCAACTTCTCAACAGGAGTTATAAGAGTTCTTTTGGGAGGAGAATAAGGAGAAACACCCATGTTTGCAGAAGTTACTGCAGCCATTGAAGATTGGAATTGAGCATCTGTTGATGATGAAGTTGCCATTGAAGAATGCTTTGTCAAACGCTTAGGTTTAGGGTTTTTATGCAGAGCGAAGAGAAGATGAAAACGCATATAATTTTCTGAGATTGTGAAAAGTGTGAAAGTGAAGATAAGTCATGTATTTATACTAAAACACTTAGGCATACCATCAGTCAGAATTTGCACATTTTAACAAGCATTAAATGAAAAGAATAATAATCATTTCAAGCATTAATTGCTTCTGACAATTTGGGGGGAAAATCAAGATTTTCACTATTCAAACTTCACCTCAAACGTCGCTTCAGTAATGTACACGCCACCTCTACAGATTTGGTGTGACACGTGTTTGCTTGCATGTGTTCTGAATTCTCTTGAGAGATGAAACGTTAACCAACGTTCAGATCTTCTAAGGATTGTTAGTTCAGTGTTTCACAAGAAGAATATTAAGCAAAAAAAATAAGCAATCAGAAGAAATACTTCAAAGCATTAGGCATTTTTGCATCTGTAAAAATTTGCTTCTGACAAATATCATTCGGGACAAAAATCCATACCAATATTTTTCAGAATAAATTTGAATCTATCTTCAACAAGGGGTTTTATAAAAATATCTGCCCATTGATGATCTATATCAACAAAGGCTAAATTTATGATTCCCTTCTGAACATAGTCTCTGATAAAATGATGCTTAATTTCTATATGTTTTGCCTTAGAATGTAAAATTGGATTCTTGGACAAACATATAGCAGAAGTATTATCACAAAAGATAGAAATGTTACTTTCAAAAATTTGATAATCTTCTAGTTGACTTTTCATCCAGAGCATCTGCGTGCTACATCCAGCAGCAGCAATGTATTCTGCCTCTGTGGTTGAAAGTGCAATTGTGGGTTGCTTCTTGCTGTACCAGGAGATTAGATTTCTTCCTAGAAATTGACAACTTCCAGAAGTACTTTTTCTTTCCACTCTGTCTCCAGCGTAGTCAGCATCACAGAATCCAACTAATTTGAAATCATCAGATTTTCTGTAATACAAACCCACATTAGAAGTACCTTTCAGATACCTTAGAATCCTCTTGACAGCTGTCAAGTGTGACTCTCTAGGATCCGATTGGAATCTAGCACACAAGCATACATTGAACAATATGTCAGGTCTAGAAGCAGTTAGATAAAGAAGAGAACCAATCATACCTCTGTAGAGCTTCTGGTCTACTTTCTTACTTACCTCTTCCTTGCCAAGTGAGCTAGTAGGATGCATGAGAGTCTTTGACAGCTTACTATCAGCCATGTTAAATTTCTTCAGAAGTTCTTTAACATATTTGGTCTGATGTATGTAAGTGCACTCTGGAGTTTGATTGACTTGGATTCCTAGAAAGAATCTGAGTTCTCCCATCATGCTCATTTCAAATTCTGCCTGCATACATGTAGCAAACTCCTTTCCAAGCATAATATTTGTTGGTCCAAAAATAATATCATCTACATAAATTTGACAAATTAGAAGATCTTTCTTAATTGATTTACAAAAGAGTGTTGTATCCACTTTGCCTCTGATGAAATTTTTTTCCAGAAGAAAAGTGCTCAATCTCTCATACCAAGCTCTGGGAGCTTGTTTTAATCCATATAGAGATTTCTTTAATTTGAAAACATGATCTGGAAATTTTTCATTTTCAAATCCAGGAGGTTGGTGGACATAAACTTCTTCTTCTATAATACCATTAAGAAAGGCACTTTTAACATCCATCTGATACAGAGTGATGTTATTTTGTTCAACAAATGAAATAAGAAGGCGTATAGATTCTAACCTTGCCACTGGAGCATATGTCTCAGTGTAATAAATACCTTCTTGTTGACTGTACCCTTGAGCAACCAGCCTTGCCTTATTCCTTTCAACTTCTCCTTTCTCATTCAGTTTATTTCTGAAGACCCATTTTGTACCAATTATATTGAATCCTTGTGGTCTTTGAACTAGATCCCATACATCATTTCTGGTAAATTGATTTAGCTCTTCTTGCATGGCAATAATCCAATCATTGTCTTACAGAGCTTCATCTACAGAAGATGGTTCAATTTCTGACACCAGTTCAAATAGTGATGCTTCAGATGATCTTAGAAAGGATCTTGTTCTGATGGGATCATCCTTCTTTCCAATAATGACATCCTATGGATGAGAAGCTTTAATTCTGGATGATGATCCTCTAATGGTTGATTCTTCAGAAATGTTTAGATTGTTCATCTAAGAGGTTAAAGGAGTAGCATCTGGCGTTGCTTCTGGTTCCTTCACTTGAATTTTGTCTGCTTCTGGAACTTCAGAGTCAATGAAGACTACTTCCCTATCTGCAGAGTTTTCAGACTGCTTTGGCTTTTCAGAGCCAAGCTTATCATCAAATCTGACATGAATGGATTCTTCCACAATCTGTGTCTCAGTGTTGTATACTCTGTAGCCTTTAGAGCGTTCAGAATATCCAAGCATAAAACACTTTTGTGCTTTGGAATCAAACTTGTTCAGATTTTCCTTAGTATTTAACATATAGCAAATACATCCAAAAGGATGAAAATATGAAATGTTGGGCTTTCTGTTCTTCCACAGTTCATAAGGAGTCTTTTTCAGAAGAGGTCTTACTGACACTCTGTTCTGAATGTAACAAGATGTGTTGATTGCTTCTGCCCAAAAGTGTTTTGCCAGATTTGTCTCATTGATCATGGTTCTGGCCATTTCTTGCGGAGTTCTGTTTTTCCTCTCTACAACCCCATTCTGTTGTGGAGTTCTGGGACAGGAAAAATCATGAGCAATGCCATTTTCAGAAAAGTATTTTTCAAAATATTTATTTTCAAATTCACCACCATGATCACTTCTGACTTTTATAATTTTGAAATCCTTTTCATTCTGGACTTGCTTGCAAAAGTCAAAGAACACAGAATGTGACTCATCCTTGTGTTTTAAGAACTTTACCCATGTCCATCTACTATAGTCATCAACAATGACTAATCCATACTTCTTGCCTCTGATGGATGCAGTTTTCACTGGTCCAAACAGATCAATATGAAGTAATTCTAGTGGTTTGGAAGTAGAAACAACATTTTTTGATTTAAATGAGGATTTTGAAAACTTCCCCTTTTGGCATGCTTCACAAAGAGCATCTGAAGTGAACTTCAGATTAGGGAGTCCTCTGACAAGATTAAGTTTATTAATCCGAGATATACGTCTCATATTAATATGGCCCAATCTTCTGTGCCAGACCCATTACTCTTTATTAACAAACAAGAGGCATTTAACATTTTGAACTTTAAGTTCTGAAAGATTTATTTTATAAATGTTGTTTTTCCTCTTACCACTAAATAGGATAGAGCCATCCTTTTGACTAATAGCTTTACAACATTTTTTATTAAAGGTGATATCATAACCATTGTCACTTAATTGACTTATGGACAATAAGTTATGCTTTAACCCTTCAACAAGTAAAACATTAGTAATAGAGGGAAGTTTACCATTTCCAATAGTGCCAGATCCAATGATCTTTCCCTTCTGGTTCCCTCCAAACTTCACATCACCTCTAGATCTAAGTTCCAGGCTTTGGAACATAGACTTTTCTCCTGTCATGTGTCGTGAGCATCCAGAGTCCAAGTACCATGATTAGTGTCCTGACCTTGCTGCTAAGAACATCTGCAACAGGAATTATTTTGTTTTTAGGTACCCAGATCTTCTTGGGTCCTTTGGGGTTAGTTGGTTTGTAGGTTTGTCTAAACTTCTGTTTTTCAACATAATGTTTATTCTGACTTGCCTTGGGTTTAAACACATAAGTATTCTTCTCAAAGCTTGTGTGTTTAATGTCATTTAAGTGACCAAATTTAAATTGAGAATACAGAGGTGTCTTCGTGATGAAAAGTTTGTCAACAGATTTTGGATTACTTCCAGATGAAGATCCATATCCAATACCTCTTATGTTGTTCCCACTAACACCATAGATC
This sequence comes from Lathyrus sativus, assembly GCA_963859935.3. Classification (NCBI taxonomy): domain Eukaryota; kingdom Viridiplantae; phylum Streptophyta; class Magnoliopsida; order Fabales; family Fabaceae; genus Lathyrus; species Lathyrus sativus. The sequence goes on from OZ012739.1 coordinate 275,542,337, forward strand.
ATAGAAGCCATCTTGCTTTTGTCTATGCTCTTAGTAAGGAATCTCTGAAAGCTAGCGTCATATTTTTCTAAAATGTTTTCACATGACTTAGTGTCAGATTCAGATTCTTGTTGAGTTATTTCAAAGTCATTTTTGATTTTCAGATTAATTTCTTTTTGCTCAACAAGTTCTGTCTTCAGAAGATCAATCTCAGATTCAAGATTGCTTTTTAGCTTCTTGTATTTGAGTTTTATATTGTTGTAACTTTTAAGAACTTCTGATAAAACTTTTATAAGTTCTTCTTTGGTAAGTTTAGCCATTACCTCTTCAGCGTCATCATCAGATTCAGAATCTGATTCATATCCTGAGGTTCCTTCCTCCTGATCTTCTGTGCTGGCCATCAGTGCAACATTAGCACATTCTTCTTCTGATTCAGAAGATGATTCAGATTCATCTGAGTCATCCCATGTTTCCATCAGAACCTTCTTCTTTTTGTTAAACTTCTTCTTGGGTTTTTCTTTTTGAAGCTTGGGGCAATCATTCTTGTAATGCCCAGGTTCTTTGCACTCATAGCACACAACTTCTTTCTTGCCAGATCTTCTGTGCCCAGAAGATTCCTTTCTATGATCAGATCTTCTAAAGTTGTTGAACTTCTTTCCCTTGTGCTTCCAGAGTCTGTTTATCCTTCTGGACAGCATGGGTAATTCATCTTCTTCTTCAGAAGAAGATTCTTCAGAGCTTTCTTCAATAACCTGCAAAGCTTTAGCAGATTTATTAGATTTTAAGGCAACAGATTTACCTTTTTCTTTCTTCTGAGGTTCATCTTCCTCAAGCTGAATTTCATGTCTCCTCAGAGAGCTGATGAGTTCTTCTAAAGAGATCTTGTTCAGATCTTTAGCCATCTTCAAGGAAGTCACCATTGGTCTCCATCTGGTAGGTAGACTTCTGATGATTTTCTTTACATGATCTGATGTAGAGTATCCCTTGTCTAGAACCTTTAGCCCAGCTGTGAGGATCTGAAATCTAGAGAACATAGCTTCAACAGATTCAGAGTCTTCCATCTTGAAGGCCTCATACTTCTGGATCAGAGCCAGAGCCTTTGTCTCCTTGACTTGAGAGTTTCCCTCATGAGTCACTTTTAAGCATTCAAACATATCAAAAGCAGTTTCCCTGTTTGTAATTTTTTCATACTCAGTATGAGAAATTGCATTTAATAATATTGTTCTGGCCTTGTGATGATTTCTAAAATCTTTCTTCTGAGCATCTGTCATAGATTTTCTGTCTATCTTCTTGCCATTCCCATCTGTGGGATGAACATATCCATCTATGACTAGATCCCATAAATCAGCATCATATCCAAGGAAAAACTTTCAATTCTGTCTTTCCAGTAATCAAATTTCTCCCCATCAAACATAGGGGGTTTGGTGCTGATTCTGTCCCTTTCTTCGTATTTATTATTAATGTTGGATGTTGTATTATCAGCCATAGTAACAACTAAATATATATCAAAGTATTTCTCTTTGGATCTTTACTGACACTGTTAAGTGGTAGCACACACAAAACCGGAGCTCTGATGCCAACTGAAGGTGAGATAGTACTTAGAAGGGGGGTTGAATAAGTATGAGAGATTAAAAACTAAGAATTAAAACACAATTATTTTTATCCTGGTTCGTTGAACTCAACTACTCCAGTCCATCCTTCCTAGAGTGATTTTCCTTTCTCAACAAGGACTTAATCCACTATTTAATCAAACAGATTACAATAGTAACACCTAAGAACAACTGTTCTTAGTCTTCTCAAGATCTACTTATTCCAACTGAATCCTCTTAAGGAAATCCTTTACAATTAATGTAAATCTAATACAAGAGTAAGAATGCTTCTAAAAAGCTTTTATCACAATAGTGATATTTCTCTTAAGTTTAAGTACAAATAATTCTAAGAATGAATATGAGAATATGAGAGCTTGAATGTTTCAATTTCTTTTCAGCAAAAATGTCTAACTGAAGAATTTGGTGGAGTCTTCCTTTTATAGGCAGCTGATCCAAGGAGAGCTGAGCGTTGAGAAGAGTGTCCCAAAAAGGTCTGAGCCTTTTTATCTTCACATCAAGTGACCTTTCCTAGAAGAAGAAAGCACAGAAAAATCCTTTTTGTCTGTGTTCTTGTGTCTAGCATAAATGAGGAAAGAGACGTTTGATTTTCTCTAACGGATATATTCTTTGAATATTTCTTCTTCAGTTTTCAGCAAGTTCATCAGAGTCTGATTGGGTCAGAGTCTTCTAATGATGATCAGAACTATGCTGGATCAGAGTCTTCTGCAGCATGTGTGCTTTCAGCGTGTTAAATATCAGAGCATATTTGAAACAGAACTTCAGTACTGGCAGCTTTAGTACTTTCAGAATCTTCTGTAGAAACTATGCTTTGAAAAACTCTTCATACAATATTCTTCTTTGCTTCAGATGCTTCTGACTTGCTTCAGATCCTTCTGGAGCTTCTGCTTCAGAATCTTCTGGAGCTTCTTGCTTCAGATTCTTCTTGAGCTTCTTGCTTTAGATCCTTCTGGAGGCTACGCTCAGGATCTTCTATTGGCAGCAATCAGAATCTTCTAATGAGTGCATCTGGCACTTTAGAGTCAGTTACTTTCTTGTATACCATTCAGATTTGCTTCTGGAGTGTTAATTTCATTACTATCTGCAGTAAAAACTCTCAAGCAAATTTTAGAGTATATAATTCTTAAATACAAAATTTCCTAATAGTTATCATCAAAACAAAGAGATATTATTAAGAACCAATCTGTGTTCTAACAAAAACTACAAGTATGCATAAAAAAATAGAAAAGTGTACATTTTAAACAAAAAGTATAGCAATGTCGACAATGTGGCGCAGACTAACACCATGAACTGATTCCTCTATGACTCGCCTGACCCTGACGCTTTTCCGACGCTTTGTCTTCAGAAGAGATTGACTCGGATAAACGGCCCTCAGGTTCTCCCAATCGACTAAGCAATGAAATCCACACGCAGACCGCAGTCATTTGCTTTTCGAGCCCTAACTTTTGCCTGAACCGCCCATTTGGGTTTTCGATTCACCGGGATACCCATTTTTGCCAAAGTCGCCTTTTTAGGTTTTCGACTTTGTGGGTTTACATCTTTTCATTTTTATCCCTAATTTTTTCCCGAACCTATTTTCCTTTTTTATGGTTCGCCGGGACGCCCCATTTTTGCCTGGACTTTTCTTTTTGTGTCCAATGGGTCTCTTTTAAGCAAAGTATTTTTTAACTGCGTCTGCATTCACAGGGGATGCAAAATCTTCACCATCCATGGTGGATAGCACTAAGGCTTCTCTAGAGAAAACCTTTCGTACAACATATGGACCTTCATAGTTGGGAGTCCATTTGCCCCTGGGATTTGAGTGTGGTGGGAGAATCTTTTTCAGCACAAGATGCTAGCCCTTCGAGGGCGTACCTTCTTGTCGTAAGCTTTCTTCATCCGGCTCTGATACAACCGACCGTATGCAATAGATGCTAGCCTCTTCTCATCCATCAGGCTAAGCTGATTCAATCTATTCTTGATCCATTCTGCCTCATCGAGCTTTACGTCAACCAAAACTCTTAAGGAAGGAATCTCGACTTCTAGTGGTAGGACAGCTTCCATACCGTACACTAGCGAGAAAGGAGTTGCCCTAGTTGATGTGCGTACCGTCGTACGACAACCGTGCAAGGCGAAAGGCAACATTTCATGCCAATCTTTGTAAGTAACAACCATCTTTTGCACTATCTTTTTGATGTTCTTGTTGGCCGCTTCGACAACGCCATTCATCTTTGGCCGATAGGGCGATGAGTTATGATGTTCAATCTTGAAGTTCTGGCATAACTCCTTCATCATTTTGTTGTTCAGATTCAAACCATTGTCTATAATGATTCGCTCGGGAATTCCATATCTGCAGATGATGTCCTTCTTTATGAATCTTGCTACCACTTGTTTGGTCACATTAGCGTACGAGGTTGCCTCCACCCACTTGGTGAAGTAATTGATAGCTACCAGGATAAAACGGTGTCCGTTAGAAGCAGTGGGCTCGATCTTTCCAATCATATTGATGCCCCATATGGAGAACGATCAAGGAAATGACATAACATTTAATAGGCACGGCGACACGTGAATCTTATCAGCATAAATCTTGCATTTATGGGATCTTTTTGCGAATTTGAAACAATCTGACTCCATTGTTAGCCAAAAATACCCGGCCCGTAGTATCTTCCGAGTCATGGCATGCCCGCCGGCATGCGTGCCAAAAGTACCCTTGTGGACTTCTTCCATAAGCAAGTCTGCTTCTTTTTTATCCACACACCTGAGTAGTACTAGATCATGATTCCTTCTATAAAGCACACCATCTGGATTGAGGTAAAAGTTTCCAGACGATCTCCTAAGAGTTTTCTTATCCTGGGTTGATGCCCTTGGTGGATATTCTTTGTTCTTATGGAAATTCTGGATGTCATGGAACCACGGCTTACCATCGGAAGCTCCCTCAATGGCAAATATGAAAGCGGGTCTGTCGAGACGTGAGATAACAATCCTTGGAGCTTCATTCCAAAATTTGACCTTGTACATTGAAGAAAGCGTAGCCAGAGCGTCTGCCATTTGATTCTCCACTCTTGGCACATGGTGGAAGTCTATACGATCGAAAAATGGTAACAGTCTTCTTGCATAATCCTTGTAAGGGATCAAATTGGGCTGACGAGTTTCCCATTCTCCTTCGATCTAGTTAACAACTAGCGTTGAATCGCCATATACATCGAGATTCTTGATCCTCAGATCAATAGCTTCTTCCAAACCCATGATGCATGCTTCGTACTCGGGTTCATTGTTGGTGCAAGGAAAAGTTAATCTGGCAGTGAAGGGGATATGAGTTCCATGAGGAGTCGTGATAATTTCCCCAATTCCACTACCATATAAATTAACTGCGCCATCGAATATCATTTGCCATTGAGAACCCTTCTCTGGACCTTCGGTGGGTAATGGCTCATCACAATCTTTCGCTTTCAAGTACATAATGTCCTCGTCAGAAAATTCAAACCTCATTGGTTGGTAATCATCAATTGGCTGTTCAGCAAGGTATTCTGACAGAACACTCCCTTTAATGGCTTTCTGGGAAACGTATTGGATGTCGTATTCTGTCAATACCATTTGCCATCTGGCAATCCTTCCTGAAAGCGCCTGCTTTTCAAAGACATATTTAATTGGATCCATCTTCGAAATTAGCATGGTTGTATGATTGAACATGTAATGTCTTAAACGTTTGGTCGCCCAAGCGAGTGTGTAACACATTTTTTCAAGCATTGAGTAACGGGACTCACAATCTGTGAAATTTTTACTCAGATAATAAATCACATGCTCTTTTCTTCCTGTCTCGTCGTGTTGACCGAGAACACAACCCATACTATTCTCAAGAACCGTTAAATACATGATTAATGGCTTTCCAGCAACTGGGGGTATCAGTATTGGAGGCTCCTGCAAATACTCTTTTATTTTATCGAATGCTTTTTGACAATTTTCATTTCAGACAACCGCCTGATCTTTCTTTAACAGTTTAAACATTAGTTCACACGTGGCGGTTAGATGAGATATGAACCGAGCGATGTAGTTCAACCTCCCTAAGAAGCCACGAACCTCTTTTTCAGTCTTCGGCGCTGGCATTTATTGAATAGCTCTTATTTTTGTAGGATTTACCTGGATTCCTTTTCTATTGACGATAAACCCCAATAACTTTCCGGACCGAACTCCAAAAGTGCACTTATTTGGATTCAACCTCAATTTGAACTTCCTCAACCTCTCAACAACTTCAATAAGTTGACCAGATGCTCTTCCTCCGTTTGGGACTTTGCAATCATGTCATTAATATAAACCTCGATCTCATGATGAATCATATCATGAAACAAAGTCACCATTTCCCGCTGATAAGTTGCCCCTGCATTTTTCAACCCAAACGGCATCACCTTATAGCAAAATGTTCCCCACGGTGTAATGAATATTGTTTTCTCCATGTCTTCCGGTGCCATTTTTATCTGATTATAGCCGGAGAAGCCATCCATGAAGGAAAACACCGAAAATTGAGCCGTATTGTCGACCAATATGTCAATGTGAGGGAGTGGGAAATCATCCTTTGGGCTCGCCTTATTCAAATCTTTATAATCAACGCACATTCGTACCTTACCGTCCTTCTTTGGTACCGGCACGATGTTGACGACCCACGGAGGGTAAGTTGTCACGGCTAAAAATCCAGTGTCAACCTGCTTTTGAACTTCTTCTTTGATTTTTACAGCCATATCTGGTCTCGTCCTTTTAAGCTTCTACTTGACGGGTGGACATTCTTCCCGAAGTGGTAAGCGATGAACCACAATGTCAATGTCAAGTTCGGGCATATCTTCGTAAGACCAAGTAAAGATGTCAATGTACTCTCGAAGCATCTCTATCCACCTTTGCTTGATGTCATCTTGCAATGCAGCCCCTATTCTGACATTTCTGACAACCTCTTCAGAACCCAAGTTGACGACCTCAATCTCTTCTTCATGAGGCAGAATGATCTTCTCTTCTTGTCTCAAGAGTCTAGCTAGCTCTTCGGGAAAGTCTTCATCCTCATCAATCTCTTCTTCAGCTTGAAATACCGGGTTATCAAAGTCGAAGCGAGTCATAGAAGATTCTTGATCGGTGACATCTACAATGATGTGAGTCCTGCCATGAAAATGGTTAAGTGCTCCAAATGATATGCAAACAAACACATTGCCATTTTATTGTCAAAAACAAAACAAGAAAAACAGAGATCACAATATTTGAATGGAAAAAATGCCCTTTGATTAATAGATGAAACAGTATTCAAACATAAACAAACAAGCCCTGGAATAACAAACCGCTATGCTTCGGGTAGAACATAGGATTGTACAATAATTAAAAAACAAAGCATTAATGTTCATTGGTCACTTAGACAAATTCCTCAATGGACCAGTTGCATAGACGCTGTCCTGGAATGCATGGCTTGATCCAAGCATCCATATCAAAGGCACTGTCTCCAGCTTCATCATCAGAAATGGCATTAATCTGCTCGAAGAAGACACCCCCGCTAGTAAACCTGATCGGCCCCTTGAACTTCGGCGTGCTTTGTGAAGACGATGGGTGGTACCCCATACCGAACTTGTCTTGCTTCTGAGGTATATCATTCATCTGCCCCCAGCCTTGGGCTGAACCAGCTTGCACCACAGCCTGCGCTTCTTTGAAAGAAGACATAGCCACCTCAAGCTCTTTTCTCACTACTAGAGACTTCTCCTTCAACTAAACAGTTTCAAAAGCTTGACACAGGGTCTCATGAATTTCCCCGTCTACTTCGACATACTTGAAAGAAGACAGGTGGCTGACCATTATGTCCTCTTCTCCACACACTGTCACAACACTGCCACCAACCATATATCTCAGCTTCTGATGCAGCTTTGATGTAACAGCCCCAGCTGAGTGGATCCATGGTCTGCCCAACAAACAATTATAAGCAGGCTGAATGTCCATGATGTAAAATACAGCGTCAAAAACTTCTGGGCCCACTTGGATAGGCAAAGTCAACTCACAAAAGACAGACCTCCGAGTACCGTCGAAAGCACGTACAACCAAGTCACTTGGTGTACAGGTACTGCCCCGAGTATCTAGCTTCATAAGTGCCTTCTTTGGTAGCACATTCAAAGATGACCTTGCATCAACAAGGACATGAGACATAACCACTCCTCTACATTCAACAGAAATATGCAGCGCACAATTGTGGTTTCTGCCCCTTGGCGTTAAGTCAAAATCTGTAAATCTAAGACCATTTCCCGCGTTTACATGCCCCACGACTCCTTCAAGTTGATTCACTGATATTTCTTGAGGCACGAAAGCGGTACTCAACACTTTCATTAACGCATTCCTGTGCGCTTTGAAACTCAACAACAGTGATAATATTGAAATTTTGGAAGGTGTCTGCTGTAAGTGTTCGACTATCTTGTAGTCGCTTTTGCGTATCAGCCTCATGACTTCCTCCACATCATTCTCCAAAGATTCCCTCTCGCCAGACTGGGAAGTTTCTTCTATTACCATCTTACCTTTCCCTTTATCCTCTTTTTCAGCCACCACCTCGGGCGATGAAAAGACCTTGCCGCTTCAGGTGATCGCTCTTGCTCCCACAACATTCTCTACTGACTCAACAGGAAAACTTTTCAAGTCTATCTTCTGACAATTACAATACACCTCGGCTATGTAGTTCCACGAAATAGTCTTGGTACTCTCAAATGGCACGGGTCCTGCTTTGGTGATAGTGATTGTTGGTGGCCTAAGAGGCGCTGAAATAGTTATAGTCTTATATGGGATCGAGATCGTAGCGACTTCATCCCTCTCTTCATCTGCTACCTCAACAGGCTTCTTTTCTGCAGTCCGTTCAAACTGAAACGTCCCTTCATCTATCATTCCTTGGATACACCTTCTCAAATCAACACATCCCTCATGATGTGTTGCACCCCAAAATTTGACCAACCACTTATCGCAATTTGGCTCATGTTTCGACTCATTTCATTCTGCATTTGTATACCGCGTACATTGCATTTTTTCAGTCAGATTGACTTTATCGGGATTACAGCCCTCTGATCACGTTTCAGGCAGTTTCATACCATTTCGAATACGAGGTTTTATTTTGAGAATTGGTGCTCGTCCCGGTGTTTTCAGCTCTTGCTGTTATCTTTGAGGACATTTCGGTGTCCGGTTTTTACCGTTTATTTCGCTATAGTTTCGCATTTGTGTTCTATTCAATTTAATCGGCTTTATTGCATTTTAGATTTTTCCCTTATTTTCTGGAATTTTTAAATAGATTTTAATAGATTTAATTGATTTTTCTAGAATTTTAAAAAGATATTAAATAGATTTTTAATGAAATTTAAATAGTTTTAATAGGTTTAATAGTTTTTTTTCTATTTTTAATAGGTTTAGGAATTAATAGAGTTAATTGAAGTTTAATTCCTTTTTAGAATTAATTCATAGAGATTAATTAGATTTTAATCATTTTTTAATTAGGATTAATTAGGAGAATTGATTAGTGGTTTTTTAATTACTTAGCATTAATTTTCGGTTTCCCTTAATAAGTTTTAGTCATCATTAGTCATTAATCATTAGCTCTTAATTGTAGTAATTAGGCTTAATAATTGGTTTTTTAAGTCAGAATTAATTGGTGTTAATCAATTTTCATTTTTATTAATTGGTCTTAACATTTTCGTTTAGAGTTAATTGAATTAATGGATCAGGTTTTGTCCTTTGTGGGCCAAGTGGCAGCTTTTGGGGGCCCAATCCAACTCGTCACATGTCACGCTATAAAGGGAGCCACGCGTGCTTTCCTCCACCTCACCTCACCCTCCACTCAGTCTCTCTCCCACGCGTCCACCCACACTCCACCAGACCCACACGTGGCCCCCACTTGTCCCTCTCCCCTTCCATGCACAGAGCCACGTGCCTCATCCTCCTTCATCGTTTACCCTCGCCGCCGGCCATGCAGCCGTCGCAAGGGCCGCCATAACTGTCGCCGAAAGTCCAACAGCTCGCCGGAAACTGCTTTTTTTTCACCGTGATCTCCACAATCTCCATCCCAGATTCATCACCAGATCGCCATCAACAACACTCGTCCTGTTCAGCTTCATCTTCAGAAGTTCATCAAGAGCCAAGAACATCTTCATCGATCGTTCATCAGGATTTTAAACAGTTTTCTCAGAAAACTCCAGGAACATTCATCTGTTTCAAGGTTCTTCATGAACTTTATTGTTCCCCGTGCTTTTCCAGAAGATCCAGAAGCAATGATGTTCGTTAAGATCTTCAAGCTCTTCATCGCATGTGTTCATCTTCTTCGTGAAGATCTTCAAGACTCGTAACAACCTCAACCGTGTTCATCCATTATTTCAATAATCTTCATCGGCGTTCATCAAGCGTCCAGAAACATCTTCAACCTTCATAGGGTTCTTCATGTTCATGTGTTCTTCGCCCGTTCATGCACGTTTGCCCATCGTTTCCAGATTTTCAGCAAGAACAAAACCTCAATATCCTCGGATTTGGAACAAGAACAAGATCTCCAGAAGCTTCACTCAAACCTCCATCCACCATGAGTGATCCATCAACGAGTGTTTCATGGATTTTGTGCATTTTATGTTAGGCTGTGAGTTAGGAGAGAGGTGTGAGACAGAAAGAAGTTTGAGATTGAGAGGGAGAAGCGGTGAGAGCGTCGGCGGCGGTGAGGTTAGGGAGAAGAGGTTAGGGTTTCAGACCAAGGTTTGGGGAGAAGTGAGGGAAGGCTCGTGGGTGGGGATTGCCCCTCAAGCCCAACGAGATTGTTGGATCATACCCCCCCGTTTCCATTTTCATCCTCCGTTAATTTTTTTTTTGTTGTTTTGGTTCTTGTTGGGCTAGGCCCAACTGATTTCTGCAGTTTGCACCTCCGTGCCAGGCTTACACCCTCCGTTCTATTATTGTTTTGTTGTTAGGTTGGGCCCAACGTTTTCCGCTCACACCTCTAATTTACCAGCGCCCCCCCCAGTTTTCTATTTTTGTTATTTTTCTAAATGTATTGTGGGTTGGACCCAGAGTGGTTTTTTTTCCTGCTTTACCCTAGTTTTGCAGATTGTATCCCCTCCCCCTTACAATTTAATTTTTCCCTTGTATTGGATGATTGATTGTAATAGTGTAGTTCTATTTTTTTTTTCTTTTAGGGATTGTTTTTATAGTTTAGCATATTATGCATGTTTTTTTACTATAAAATTTTAAATAGAATATTTTTAATATAGAATTTTCATCCTATTTTCTTATAGGATATTATTAGAGTTTTAGATAGGATTTTATATTCTAGTTTCCTATACGCATTTTCTTTAGATATTTATTTAGAATATTTTCTATTAGGAATTAATTGTCGTATTTTAGGAGTAGACTTTTATTTCCATTTGTTAGTGGATTTTTTTCCTATTTTCTCTCCTATTTTTCTTTCCTATCCGATTTTATTTTTGGCTGGCCGTGTGACATGATTCAATTGGAGAATGATTGTCGATATCATTTCTCTATCTTGTCTTTGACACGGACATCAATACGCTACCTCTCAGTGTTCAATTTCTCGTATAAGTCGAACCATGACGGTCTAAGCGTTACATTGTTCCTGATTCGAGTGTCCTCATCAAGGATCCAGAGAGGAGAAGATTGGAATGGAGCTTGCGCACATGTCAGGAGCCAACGGAGCCGCTTCGTTCAGCATCATCTTTCTTATTCAAGTCTTCAAGCAACCGGCGAGTGTTGTGAGCTGTAGCGTTAGATACGTAGGAAATGACAATCGAGCGGTCTCCCCTCGATCGTTTAGGGTGTTTAGTATATGTCCCTTAGGTAATATAGGACGCACTCGCTCCTACGTATTAGGTTCGTACGTGTGTGTCCCGAGTTCCTTCCCGTTTGGGCGTAAGCCTGCTTCCTCTTTGTTCTCGCCCCCGTGCGATCGAAACCCTTTTCTCTCACATTCAGGCGATTGAGACCCCTTCTCTTGCCCCTGCGCAATTGAGACTCGTTTTCCCTCCGAACTACGTTTGCTCTGATCTCTCGTACCAGACGAGAGTACGTAGGCATAGGATGCGATATCCTAGCGAGTTCCCTCCCTTTTTCCCTTTTCCCCCCGTTTGCTGTAGTTAGTTGAACTACAGCTGCTCTGATTTCTCGTATTAGACGAGAATATGTAGGCATAGGATGCGATATCCTAGCGAGCACACTAACAACTAATTTCTCTGTTCTCTCGATGTCGTGCGATCAAGACTTTCCCGCTGACGACTGATGTTCCCTTTCTCTTGCCCGAGCGCAATTGAGACCAGACCGTAGTCCTAGTTCTCGTGGGTCCCCGTACCTTTAAATCCGACATACTACGTCCGTTCTACCGCAAACAGGTAACGCCTAAGTCTCCAATGGTTGAGCAGCATACACCTAACTGCTAGAATGAGTACGCTAGTATCGTCAATCCTTTCTCTCACCCCCGTGTGATTGAGAACACCCTGTCTAGCCGTAGTTAGCCCGAACTACGCAAGCTCTGATCTTTCGCGCCGTGTGAAAGTACGTAGGCACGAGATGCGATATCTCGGCGAGCAACCTTCCCCCATTCCCCCGTAGTTTCCCGAACTACGTTGACACTGACTTTCCCATTGCACGAGGGAATATGTAGGCATAGAGTGTGATGCTCTATCGAATTAGTTTTTTTCCGTTTAGCTTTAGCAGCCGTAGATAGATTGTTTTTCACCCGTAGACAAACCAGCAAGCGTGGATCCCATAGAGTATGATGGACGCGAGGGGTGCTAATACCTTCCCCTTGCGTAACCGACTCCCGAACCCAAACAATGGTTGCGATGACCTTGTCTTACACCTTTTCGTCAGGTTTTTCCGATCGTTTCCTTTCCCGCTCTGAGAGATAAATAACGAAAGGTGGCGACTCTTTTGTTTTGCCGGCACCTTATTTTTGCGGTAGTGACAGCTGGCGAATCTGTTGAAGACGGCGACGGTTCCCTATACGAGTCTCGCCTTGGATTTTCTTCCTAGCTGTCTGGGTCATCCCCAGCAGCTGGCGACTCTGCTGGGGAGCTGTGATAGTTTCCTGGGGATCCAACGTCCCTGCAAGAGTCAATCCTAGCGCTTGTTTGCTTGTCTTTGGGTGTTTATTTTTGTGTTGTATGTTGTATACTGATGTATTTACATTTCCCGCACTATATTTTTATCTGTTGCTATTGTACTGTTATGGGATGGAATTCTGATGAGTGATAAGCCAAGGCCTAGGCTTGAGAGCATATACCTAGCATTAGAGTGGAGATTAGTGACGGACCTGTATGCTTAGCATGCACCAGACCCCATGAAATCCGCACTCAGACGAGATCCTCTTTGATGACTTCTCTTCTGCCCCTTAGGGCTCGACGTGAGGTTAGATCTGAGGGTTGTCGACTCTGGGGACCGATCATTTGGGATTCAGCTAAGTGAGGCCGCTTCAAGAGATGATGATGCCACACCTTCTGGGTATCGTATCATCGTTCTTGAAAGTCTGTGACGCTGATGACCACATAGGATGCCGAACTTGTGTCAGTTTAGGTCCATACCCGTGAGCGGGAGGGTTTTTGCAGGAAACTTGACTTCCAGCCTACCCGGTATTTTGGTTTTCTCTCGTCAGAGCATACTTATCCCGTCAGCAGCGCATGAGTAATCAGAGCTTTGTAGGGGTTGTGATCCCATGTTTGCTGCATCTTGCATTGCATTTGCATAAGCATCTTTGCATCATATTGCATAGCATTCTCCAGCTAGCCAGAGCTCTTATCCAGCCTTTATTTTGCTTCAGAGGGTGATTCTCCGGTGTTTGGTCTGAGCAAGGGTTGATTGTTAGAAGACGACCAAGGGGTTGAAGCAGATTTGAGCAGGATCAAGCAGTGAAGTCAGTTGAAACTTGTTGGTAGTTATGTCAGAGAGCAACTTCCAGTTTGTTGATACCTTGTCAGGTTTCACTGTGACGTCCAATCCTTTGTATGGTTCTATGCCTGATGAAGACTTTCCGCAAGTGAACAACCTTACTGCAACTCGACTTGTACAACCTTCTGTTGAAGACCGAGATCTACATGAGCATTTTGTTGTCCGAAGTGAACGCTCTCCTTCTATTGATACCTCCGACTATCAGGGTGTTGTTTTCCCTGTGCTAAATTCCCGAAGAGAGGTCCCGATAGAAAAGACTGAAGACCCATTAGCTCTCGTGTATGCTAAAAGGTTTTGTGCGTTGGATGAAAGATTCAAAGCCTTGGAAGTTAAAGATGTTGTTAACCCCAATGCTGCAGACATGTGTCTGGTTTCTGGCCTAGTGTTATCGCCTAAGTTCAGAGTGCCGAGGTTTGAAAAGTACAAAGGAGATAGTTGCCCGAGGCAACATCTGGTGATGTTCTTCCGAAGAATGACTTTGTTTGTGCATAATGACAAGTTGATGATTCACTGCTTTCAGGACAGTCTGATTGGGGCATCTCTGAGTTGGTATATGCAGTTAGAGGGTAATTAGATCTGATCATGGGTGGACTTAGCCAATGCTTTTCTGAAAAAGTACGACTACAATCTTGATGTAGCTCCTAGTCGCATGCAGCTGCAAGAATTGTCTCAAGAGAACAATGAACCTTTCAGGAAGTATGTTCAGAGATGGAGAGAATTTGCTGCTAGAGTGCAACCACCGCTTCTAGACCGAGAGTTAAAAGGCATGTTCATAAACTCCTTGCAGAGCCCGTACTTCGAAAGAATGCTTGGAGTTGCACCAAATTTCTCTGAATTGGTAAGGGCAGGAGAGCGCATCGAGTATGGTGTAAAGACTGTAAGAATTCAGAATGTTTCGAGCAGTCAGGCTAGTGAAACCGAATCTCTCTGTAGCTTTCAAACTGAAGATGAAATTATGGTCAATGCAGTCATGACAGATGTTGGGTATTCTCAAGATGAATCGGTGAAATATGTTGGTTCTTCGTCTTCTCAGCGGTCAGTATCCTCTGTGTCTCGTTATTCTGGACAGACGACTGTGGCTAGGGCACCACATCAGGAACTTTATGTCGCTCCTCTTGAAAATCCACGAGCCCGTGGCCGAGGTATCAGAATCAGCGTCAGAATCAGAACCGACCTCGTAACAACTTGGAACGAAGGAATGCTCCTTCTCATCCGGTGCCTGTGCCGTATAGCCAGATTCTGCCACATTTGATTCAAAATTCTTTGGTGGAACCTAAAGCTCTTAAGCCCGTGCCAGAGCCTTACCCTCCTGGGTACAATCCCCATGCTCAGTGTGGATACCACGGTGGATCCCCGGGGCATTCAACTGAAGATTGCAAAGCTTTTCAGGCAAAAGTGCAACAGTTAATCGACAAAGGGTGCATTTCCTTTCCAAAAGGAGTTTTGGTTGTGCATGACAACCTCTCAGTTGTCTGAGCTCACAGATTCAGAGGGTTATTTCTAGAGGCCAATGGTCCAGACAGGCAGACGTCCTCAGCGTTGGCAGTCTTCAGACTTTTTATCATTTGCATTTGTAGTTTCCTTTCTGTTAGTTACTACTTGTTGTTAAACATTGTTTGTTTCGAATGGTAATATTGATAAAGTGACTATGCATTTTTCTGAATTAATCATGTCATTGTCACTCATTTATTACATTGCACTGACACTTGCATTTTATTTACTCCACTTTATCACTATGATTAGCAAAGATTGGAGGGAGGATGACGAAACTGAATACTCATAACTGATGATCGTATGCTTTCGGATAAAACCCTGCCTATGATGTACAGGCATTGTTTCAAATCCCCTCAACACTGGAGATATAAGGAGTTAGTCCCTCATTAGCCACTTCGAGCCGAGAAGTAGGAGTTTCTTTCGGACTTTTAAACCCTCTTATCTTAACCCGGGGTAGGGTAGTCGTCAGTTAGCTTGACCGAGCGTTCAAGTCTTATAGAGGAGTGCTGCCTTTCAAGGACCAATCACAGTTTATTCCTCTCAAGAGGTCGTACCTCGTCAACCGTAGTGGTTAAACCTCGTTGTTGCACCCCAAAAATTTGCTCAACATCTTTTACCTGGTTTATGTTTCATTGCATTATCATTTGAATAGTTCTATCATTTGCATATCATGGCATATCATTCATCCAACAGGAGATCAAGTGTAATTAGTATCAAGAGAAGCCTAGCAAGAAATCTTATACAAGCTTGAGAAGTCATCCAAGTCATCAGGAGGTGGTGAGAGGTCTTGATCAATTAAAGTCCATCGGTGAGATGTGAAGCTTGGATTGTGAATAGAAGATGTGTATAGAGCTCATGGAGTGCCTAGAGGGCCATGTTGGAGCTCAACCAAGTCATTGATTCAAGTGCAATAGCCACAGTTGAAGTGCAGACAATTAGGGTTTCATCTGGATCAACCCTAGGTCAATTATGCAATTGAAAAGCATTTAAGCCTAATTTGAGGTCATGAAGTTCATGGAATGATGTGATAAGACATTTGTGGTGTTGTGCCAAGATCAAATCAAGAAGAGTCAAGAATGTGGGAAGTTGCTAAATTAGGGTTTCAGTGCAAATTACCCTGTTTAGTGCCTAACTTCAAAGCCACATAAGTTAAGATACAAGTTTCAAATGGATCTTTGGCCAACATGAAACTTGTAGAGCATCTTAATACCTTTAATTTTAGTATTAGAAGTCCTCCATTGGATTTGTAAAACTCAAGTTATGGTCCAGACAAGTTACAGGTCCCCAGATGAATGTGAAATTTATCTGTGAAAGTCACTTGACTTCCAAGCAATTTTTAACCTAGAAAGAGGTTTCACATGAACTTTTGGCCAACATGAAAGTTGTTCCTCATGATCTTAGATTTCTATATTGTACAAGAAGTCATCCATCTGATTTGTAGAACTCAAGTTATGAGGTTTACAAGTCAGGGGTATTTTGGGAAAGTGAGATTATAGGTCATTTTCAAGCATAGGCCAAAATCTCTAACTTCCAAGCTTCAAATGGAAAATTGTGCAACATGAAAGTTGCTTGGAATGATGTTTTGAGTGCAACCAAGTGGTCATGAGAGGTTGTTTTGGCTCATATCAAAAAGACATTTGAAATGGCTTGAAAATGAAGAATTTTCAAATATGAAAAGGAGGGGAAAATGGGATTTTGTGTTACAAAACCAAAACCAAGCAAGTAAGTGCATTTTTTGACTTGAAATTGCATTCTAAGATCATTGGCAATACCAGAATTTGGAGTTTAGTTCAAGTTTTGAGAGATAGCATATGGTTACTTCACTTGTAAGTTACATATGCAAAATCAAGGTACAAGGCAATTCAGGCCATTTCCTCCATCCAAACTCATTCTAAATGACATGTGCAAGGTGTTAGAACTTTCTAGAATCACTACAAAGCTTGCAAAGCACGACTGGTGTATGAATTTGCAAGAAAAAAATCAGAAAATTAGATACACGGATTTGGGCTTCAAACACATTGCAAAAGCCCATGAAACTCTTCTATATATTCATTAGAGTGAGTTCAGATCAATTTTGAGTATCATTTCGCGCCAGAGCAAGCAAGAGCAAGAAAATTTTCTCAACTGCAAGTTGAAATCGAATTCTCAGATTCAGACCAATTCAAGCCAAATTGAGGTGTGCAATCTCTTCCTTGTGGATCATTGAAGCTATCTGGAGCATTTGGAAGCAAGCCACGAGCTCTAAGTACCTCTGTTTCAAGATCTATACCAGGTTTGCATCTCTTAAAATTCGGCATGATTTGAAATGATTCAATTAGTTTTGAACTTATGGTTAGGATCTAGACATGACATAGATCGTTTTAGGCTTGATTTGAATTCAATTGGTGATGATTGAAGATGACATAGCTGATCTGTTTGGACTTGAATCTCTTGATTCATGAGGTGTTAATGTTAGATGTTTAGATCAGGTTGATGTAGGCAACATGAGGATGATTTCTATACCATTAGTTTGGATTTTAGTAATGATGAAAGTTGACATGATTTCTAAAAATGGATTCGTATTTTGAAACCTAGCACGATCTAGAGGATTTTGAGTGAAGATTTGGAATCTACGTTGAAAATTGAGTGGAATTGTTATAGACTTTGTCACTTTTGGTTGCCTGAACCTGGGCCCTCACCAGAGAAGACAACCGGAGTCTTCTCCGGCCACCACCAACCACCAGCCTGGATCTCCACTCTGATGACCTGAGATTTGGAGAAGATGAGTTGTAAACCACAGGATCTTGCCTTGACCATTGACTGACCTGAAGATCCAACGCATGTGATTTAAAGTTGGCTTGGAAATTCTGAGATCAAAACATTGTCGTTTCATTAAATTGTGTGGCATCATGACGAGCGCTGGATGTGCCTTGACTCGTTGACTGGCTCGCTGATCCTATGGCTCTCATTATTTCGTGGCTTTTAATTGATTTTTATTTCATTTTGTTTTATTTTAATTGTTTGTTGATTCCAAAAATCATATTAATTCCAATTTTGATCAGAAAATTATTTTAAAAATATCCTCATGATCCTTATGGAATTTGTGATTTTCTGGGATTAACAAAATAAAATTTCATGCATTTTTCAATTTAATGTGATTTTTCTTATTTTTGTTATTTATTTTATTTTTGCATAATTGACCATCTGTTTTGTGGAATTTAATTCTCCCAATTGGTTTAGAGTTTGGCTTTGATTTTTTAATATGTGTTAGGATAGACATGTATGTTCCCTTAGAAGTTTTCTTGGATTTTTAGAACAGAATTAGGTTCTGTTTTAGGTATTGAGATTAGGACCCTCCCAAACTTGTGGATTCCCTTGACCTATCTCAATGTAGAAATTGTTTAGATGACTTAGAAGTTGATTTAGGCTTCAATATTTTTACATTAGGTTTTTCAAACATTCATGTTCCCCTAGGAATTTTATTAGATTTTTGTAACTTGATTTTCTATTTTAGTTGTATTTTGCAAGTGGTTTGTGTTTATGAATTCCTGTCTTGAGTGCTTTGGTTTGTTTGGCTTGGTTGGCTGCCTTAAAGTTAGTCTGAGCTTGAGTTCTTTTGTTGGAGCTTCTAGATTCATTGAAGGTGCTTGGGATTGAGAATTGGAGCTTGGTGTTGAAGGCTTTTCCTCTTGTGGAGTTTTTGTTTAGGAGCTTAGAGAAATAGGGTTTTAGGAAGTGCCTTAGACCTAGTTTTGATTATTTCTTCAAACATAGAGTGCATTGTTTTCCTCTATTCTATCCCATGACATAAATTCCTTATTGGAAAGCTCCATATCTCCTTAGGAGGGATGAGTGGTATGCCCAAGTGAGTAGAACTTTGAGGATACCTTTCATTTGCAATGTTGAGTTCTTAGTGATTTGCTTTGGTTGTCATTAACTTTCTTAACATTATAATTTGATCTTGATGATTAATCCTCCTCTTGGAGTGTGCTTCTGGGAGCTTGAAGATTGATGAAGATTGAAGATAGAAGCTTGCTTGAAGATGAGGCCTTTGCTGTCAACTTTGCTGTCTATTCAACTTTGCTGTTGTTGTTGCTGTTTGCTGTAAGAGTTTGGTACTGCTGGCTGGGCTACCTCCTCTGTGTCTTTTGTTTTTCTCTGTATTGTCTTTTGCTTGTGTTGATTACCTCTAGGTTTGAGGTGGAGCTTGTATCATCTTGCCTATTGTTTTCTCTCTTGCCTCAATAGTATTGCTGCATTGCATGCATGTTTACTGTTTACTGTAATTGCTTGTTATCTTTTGCTGTTTATCCCCTAGGATCTCTGATTTCCTCTGTGCAAGAGGAAATTATGACAGACATTAGGTTTTGACTCATGCATGATAACATTAGGCTAGTTTCCCTTTTAACCATAGGCTTTTTAGAGCGTCTTTCTCTTCTCATCTCAAAACAATTCAAAAAACACAGTAATAAGGATAACACGTGTTGTACGCTACGAGCCTTAAGCTATTTGAGAAAAGGTTGCTGGAGGGTCACTCTTCAGTAATCTGATTGCTTAGTATGGTACCCTTAGGGTGACATGCGACGTAGTCACTCTCAGATCACAAGTCTTTAGTGCAGTACAAGTTGCAATTAGACTAAAAAACAGTTCTTTCGTAAAAAACTCAAACAAACATTCAAACTCTGTTTTTGTCCGCTTGGACCTTTAATCAGGAAAACTCTTTCTGAAGGAGATAAAAAACTGTCAGACAAGCTTGTGTCTTCCGTAGCCCGAACTACGTTTTCTCTGATATTTCATGCTGTATGAAAGTACGTAGGCATAGGAAGCGATGTCCTAGCGAGCAACCTTCCCCTCCTTTCTGTAGGTAGGAGAACTACGTTGACTCTGATTTCTCGTTCCAGACGGGTATACGTAGGCATAAAGTGCGATACTTTTCCGAGTCATTTTCTTTTCTTTTTAACCCAGACCTGTAGAGTAGATAGAATAACACACCCTTAGATAGAAAACAAGCATGGATCCCGTCGAGTACGACGGACGTGAGGGGTGCTAATACCTTCCCCTTGCGTAACCGACTCCTGAATCCAGAATTTGGTTGCGATGACCATTCCTTTCCCCCTTTGTGTTAGGTTTACTCTGAGCGTTTCCTTTCCCTCTTTTGCGATAAATAACACACGGTGGCGACTCTTCTGTCATACCCGGCGCCGATCTTCGCAGTAGCGACAGCTGGCGACTCTGTTGGGGACTCCAACGGTTCCCTATGCGAGTCAATCCTAGCGCATGTTTTCCCGTCTGGGGTTTTGTATTTACCTTTCTGCCTTTACTTTCAGTATTATATTATTGTTGTTGTGCTGGGAAGAGGGTTAGATTGAGAGATAAGTCGGACCTGGGCTTGAGTTTGCATATAGACTTAGAAGTAGAGAGTAGTGGTTAGCCTGCTTGCTTAGCTTGCACCAGCTAGTCGCGAAATCTGCGCTCGGACGAGATTCTCTTTGATGCTTCTTGTCTGGCCCTTAGGGCTCGACAAGTTGTCTGACCCGAGGATTGTCGACTCTGGGGACCTATCAATTGGGATTCAACTAAGTGAGGCCGCTTTAAGGGATGATGATGCCACACCTGGGTATCGTATCATCGCTCTTCAAAGTCTGTGACGTTGAACCCGCATAGGATGTCGTACCTCGTCTGCGAGTTAAGTACATACCTGTGAGGGGTAGGTAGGTCTGTTTGCAGGAAACCTTTGACCTCAGAGTACCTGGTTTATCTCTGTCAGGGAGATGTGGTTACAGGGTTCTTTTGAGTGGTTGGTTTGGTTTAAGGCGAAGATTTGGTGGTTCTCAGGCTTCAGTACAGAGCAGCATAGTTCATCAGCATTGCATTTGATCTCCTGTTTGCATATGCATGTGCATTTTCATGTTTGCATTTCATTAATGTGTATTTATGTTGCAGGTGTGATCATTCCCCTCTGATTCTAGTGTATCTTCTGGCCAGACATGGAGTCCATGAAGAGGATAGTGGCTTACCGGTTGCATTCGCCAGATATCAGTTATTTGTTGGGATTAGTTGCTCTAGCAGATGAGAGAGTGAGGGCTGAGTTCAGAGTATCTTATGGGAGATTGCTTAGTTTGTTCTACAGACCTTCAGCATTTGAGACGACTGGGATGTATACTTTGATGCAGTTTTATGAGCCTCAACTGAGATGCTTCCTGTTCCCCGACTATATTCTAGCACCCACTTTGGAGGAGTATTCTGCTATGTTGGGAGTTCCTGTGTTGGACCAGATGCCCTTTATACATGTTGAGGCTGAGCCTGAGTTGGCTACACTTGCTGAGATTGTCAGTTTGGACGCTTCTGAGTTCCCTGGAGGTTTGGTCAAGATGAACGGAGCTTATGGTTTTCACCTGTCTGTCCTGGTTGAGAAGGCTACGCAGTGCGCGAAGAGTGGATGTTGGGTTGCCTTCAGTGCTATTCTAGCTGTCTGCATCTATGGGATTGTCCTGTTTCCCAATGTGCCAGATTTTGTTGACTCAGATGCCTTCTTGATTCTTGCCTCGAAGAATCCAGTTCCTACTCTCTTGGGCGATGTTTATCATTCTATTCACTATAAGAATGAGAAACGTCGTGGCAAGAATGTTTCCTGCTGTCTTCCTCTTTTGTACAGGTGGTTCCAGGGACATCGAAGACAGGACCTTTTGTTGATGCTGTTGATACTTTGGATTGGTCTTCCCGGTTGATGGGGCTGTCTGCTGAGAACATCATTTGGTTTGATCAGAGTATGCTTGGCACTGATATTATATATAGTGCAGTGGCTTTCCGAATGTCCCTTTGATTGGACGGAAAGGCTGTATCAACTATAACCCTTCTCTGCTGGTGAGACAGTTTGGTTATGCCTTGAGAGATGCTCGTATTGAGGTTGAGATACAGGAATCTCTGTATCTCACGGGCTTATTAGACGAGGCTGTTTTGATCAGGTTGAGACATGCATGGGCTAATATCCATAGGAGAGGGAAAGCTTTGCTTGGTAAGAGCAATAACAAAGCTTATGATCCTTATTTGGCTTGGATCCACGAGAGAGCTAGGATTTCCTTGATGCCATATCCTAATGTGGAACCTCTGTATTTTCCAGTGATTGAGGTACCTACTTCGATAGAGATTGAGAGGTATAACAAATTGGTGGCTGAAAATGAAGAATTGAAGAAAGCCAATGACGAGTTAGAGAAAGAGATCTTCCGGTTGCGTCATGAGAAGAATGAAGCTACCTTCACTGTGAAGGAACAGACTGAGTTGATTAATAGGTTGGGTTCAGATTTGACTGAAGAGACCAACAAGAAGGAAAAAGTGGGAGTAGCCTTGAACGGTGTTAGCAAGGTGCTTGCTTCTAAGAAGGAACTCTTGAACAAAGCTTATTCCCGACTCAGCAAGTGGGAAACATTGTGGAATACCACGCTTACCAAGCGGAAGGAGCGTGAAGATGAGCTGGAGCTGCAGATTGCCAAGCTAGAGGCGCAGATTAGAGCCCAAGATGCGAAGATTGCTGAAGAGACATCACTTAGGAGCGCTGTTGAACTTGGAGTAAGTGACCTTGGCAAGGAGCTGAGAGGTTGTGAATCGAAGGCCGGCTCCAAGAGATGCAGACTCGACGAGTGTTTTGGCGAAGGAACCTGCAAGGACGATGCCAAAAAGCTGAGATCCACGGCTGAGAGACATGTATTACTGATACAGGAGTTGAGATTCCGATTAGGGCATTCGGAGACGTTGAGGATTTTGGAAGATGTCAGAGCACGTCATTTGGCCTGATTTATTTTCGCTTTACTTTTGTTATCTGTACTTGTATTTTGACCATCGCCAAGCTTGTTAGCCGAGGGCTCTTCAATTGTATTCAGTTGTACTCATGTACTCTGCCTCTTGGCATTTGTTTATGTATGAGGATTTTCTGATTCTTTGCTTGCTTGATTGGGACTCCATCGTCATGATGGCCTTCTCTCTGAAACTAGAATCAGGGGGGAATATAACCTGTAGCATACTTATACATTTGCATTTGCATACTCATATTGCATGACCGGTTTTTTGAATCTGTATCTTATTTCCTGCATCTCACAGGTTTCAGGATTGACAACCCAAGAACGCATCGTTATTCTACCAGGAACAACTGCAGGAGAATCATGGATCAAGTTCAAGTTGAGATGCAGGAAATTCGTGAGAAGTTGGCACTTTTCATGCAAGCAATGGAAACCGTGGTCAAGGGCCAGGAGAATCTCCAGACTCTGGTGCAACCGCTGCTGGTGCGGGCGAATGGAAATATTGATTATCACTCTGTTGGAACTCCTCACAGAGAAGACGGGATACCTACAGTGGTCGTTCCCACAAGTGGTGGAGTTGGTGCCGGTGATGGCAATGGCAATGGAAATACTGGTGCTGGTGCTGGTAATGGTAATACTGGTAATGGTAACATTGGTACTGGAAACGCTGGAAATGGTGATGGGAATGTTGTTAATAATACAGGCAATGCTGGAGATGCTGATCAAGGGTTAGGTGACAACACTGGTTTTGGGAACAATAACCAAGGGTTTGGCAATGGTAATCGTGATGGTAATTTTGGTTTCAACAATCAAGGCTTTGGCTACGATGGCTATGGTAACAACAATCAAGGGTATGGAAATGGTGATGTTGGCTTTGGTAACATGAACAACAACGGTGCTGGGATGATGCCTTTTAACGCTGGTTATGGACTAGGTGGGGTCAACCAAGGATTCGGTAATAGAGGACGGGGTCCTATTTTCAATCAACAGGGATATGGCTGTAACGCTGGTTACGAGGGATATGGCAATGAGAATCTGAACTGGGGCGAGGATCGCCAGGAAGACGCTTTCTCTGGACAAGGCGTGGGATTTGAAAGGCATAATGATAATGATAGGAGGTTTAAAATGCTGGAAGAGTAGATCAAAGGGATAGCCAATCAGAACTTTGTTGGGTTAGATATGACCACCATGGGACTAGTGCCTGGGCTGAGGGTACCTTTGAAATTCAAAGCTCCAACATTTGACAAGTATAAGGGGGATACATGCCCTAGAGTTCATGTACGTTCTTATTACAGAAGAATGTCTGCATACTCTGACGACGAGAAGATGCTTATGCATTTCTTTCAAGACAGTTTATTGGGACCATCGCTGGAATGGTACATGGGACTGGAGCCCACCCAAATTAGAAGTTGGAAAGAATTGGCTGATGCTTTTGTTAAACATTACCAGTATAATAGTGACTTGGCGCCAAACAGGGTTCAGCTGTAGAGTTTGTCTCAGAAGAATGGTGAGAGCTTCAAGGAGTACGCGCATCGTTGGCCTGATATTGCGGCTAGGGTGCATCCCCTTTGGTTGAAGGAGAGTTGATTGATATGTTTATTGGAACATTCTCTGGAATGTATTACGACAAATTGCTCAATGTCTCGATGGGTAGTTTCTCCGACATGACTCTCATGGGAGAACGGATTGAAAACGAAATTAAGATTGGGAAGATTCAGGCAGGTGAATCCACCTCAGCTGGAGGTGCAAGGAAAGCCTTTGGTGGAAGGAGACAAGGCGACGCCAGTGCGGTATATGGTGGTTGAGGTCGTGGAAGAGGTAGGAATCAGTATCAGCCACAGCAAGTTGCTAGTGTTACTATCCCAATACCTCAGCAAAAACAACAGTAGCAACAACAGCAACGGCAACAACAGCCACAGCAACAGAGAATGCACCCTGCTCAGCGTAGAATTCAAGAGGGTAGGCCAAAGAGAGTATTTGAAGCACCTCCTTCAACTTATGCTGAACTGCTTCGAACGCTGTTGGGTTTGAATTTGGTTGAAAAGAGAACGATGGCCCCGTTGACGGGCACTCGTCCATTTGGTTTTGACGCTGGTAAACATTGTGATTTTCATTCCGGGGCGCCCGGACATGATATTGAAGGTTGCCATGCTTTCAAACACAAGGTTCAAGATTTGCTTGATAGTAAGGCCATTAACTTTGGTCAGGATGGTCCCAATATTGTACAACAACCCATGCCGAATCATGGAGCGAATGCTATCATAACGGAAGAGAATTTGAATTTGGTTATGGATGTGAATGAAGTGAAGACACCGCTGAGTTGTGTTAAAATTAGACTGTTGAAAGGGGGAGTATTCCTTGGATGTGATGAATATTGTCTGGATTGCTGGACCCAACCAGAGGGTTGCTCGGATTTGAAAAGAGGTATCCAAGCCATGATAGATGAGGGGATTTTGCAATTTGATCGGACCGCTGTTGAGAAGCCTGTTGAGGTATTGTTTGAAAAGCAGGATGAGATTGCAACGGTTACAATCCCAAGGAAAACTATCACGATATCGGCGCCCGCCAAGCGGCCAACTATCACAATAACAAAAGCATGACCTGTTCCTTTTGAAAGTACAAAAGCTGTTCCATGGACATATGGGTTTGAAGCATATTGTAATGGAGAGAAGATTGAGGTGAATAGCCGGCCGGCAGGGGCAGTTGACAATGTTGTTGGAACGGGAGGCATGACCCGTAATGGAAGAATCTTCACCTCACCTGAAGTCGAAGCAGAGAGGATTGCTAAAGGCAAGGCCAAGGTGAATGAAAGTGGACCATCCCAATTGAAAGAGAAAGACACGTTGCTCAAGGACATAGAATAGTTCGTGAGGCTAATTCGCAAGAGCAATTACAAGATTGTTGAGCACTTACAATAGACACCCTCAAAAATCTCAATCCTATCTTTGTTGCTTTGTTCTGAGGCTCACCGAACCGCTTTGTTGAAGATATTGGACACGTCATTTGTACCTCAGGAGGTTCCTGTCAACCCGTTAGAGGGGGTACTGGCGCATGTTAATGCTGGACATAGTTTGGGTTTCACTGATTTTGATCTAACACCCAGAGGTCGGGAGCATAATATGGCTTTGCACATATCGGTGGAATGCCGGGGCACCGTAATGTTGCACGTTCTTGTTGATACCAGATCATCTCTGAATGTATTTCCTAATAAGGCTATGATGAAGTTAGATATCCGGGGAATTATTTGCACGCCAAGTGACTTGGTTGTGAGGGGGTTTGATGGAACGAGAAGGTCGGTGTTTGGATCGATATGGTTGCCGTTGTAGGTCGGGCCGGAAATATTTGACACTGAATTTTATATCATGGATATTCATCCATCTTATAGCTGTTTACTTGGGCGTCCGTGGATACACTCCGCAGGGGTTATGACGTCCATGCTGCATCAGAAGCTTAAGTTTGAAGCCGGTGGTGGTATCGTTACTATTTGTGGGGAAGATGACATCTTGGTCAGTCATCTATCATCATTCAAGTACGTTGAAGTGGATGGAGAAATCCATGAAACGCCCTGCCAAGCCTTCGAAGGGTTGCAAATCAAAGACAAGTCCAGTGTTCCCAGCAAAGGGCCAGAGGTTGCTGTGGCTTCGTACAAAGACGCTCAAGCGTTGGTTCAGACGGGTGAGACCAAGGGTTGGGGTCAAGTGCTGGAAATTCCTGTCAAGATGGACAAGTTTGGACTAGGGTGTCGCCCAACATCAGCATCTTCTTCACAGAAATCACCCAAGTTCAAGGGACCGGTGGTGATCACTCCAAAGGGAGTCTGCTTTGAGACGGTTAATGTTGTTTCCGACTCTGAGGACAGAGATAGTGATTGTGACATGGACGCGTGGATCAAGCCTAGCGTGCCAGGACAAAGTCTCTGCAACTGGTCCATCCGGGAAATTGTCCCAGTGACTACAAAACAGTAATGATTTATTTTCTTGATTATTGTATAATCCTGTGTCCTACCCGGGGCATAGTGATTTTGTTTTAGGGCCACCTGCTTATGTGTATGCATTGTTCAATCATTGAATAAAGTCGTTTTTCTCATACAAATTTTGTGTTCCCTATTTTTCCTGTTGTTATTTTAACAATAAATGGCAACGTGGTTATGAGCTTTGTTTGCACTCATTTGAAGCATTTAACCATTTCCTTTGCAGGATTCATATTTCAGATGACACCGAACACGAACTTCCTATGACTCTCTTTGACTTCGAGCACCCGGTATTTCAAGCTGAGGAAGAGATTATTGAGGATAGCGACTTGCCAGAAGAGCTGACTCGACTCTTGAAACAGGAAGAAAGAATCATTCTGCCTCATCAGGAAGAGATTGAGATTATCAACGTGGGGTCCGAGGGAGTTGTCAGGAACATCCGGATAGGGGCTGCGCTGCAAAGCAACATCAAGCAAGGTCTGATTGAGATGTTGCAAGAGTACGGTGATATCTTTGCTTGGTCGTACGAGGATATGCCAGGATTGGATACTGACATGGTTGTTCATCGTCTACCATTGCGAGAAGAATGTCCGCCTGTTAAGCAAAAACTTAGAAGAACCAGACCAGATATGTCTGTGAAGATTAAGGAGGAAGTTCAGAAACAGTGGGATGCTGGTTTCCTTGTTGTTACAACTTATCCATCATGGGTCGCCAATATAGTACCTGTACCAAAGAAAGACGGTAAGGTACGGATGTGCGTAGACTATCGTGATTTGAATAGCGCGAGCCCAAAGGACGACTTTCCGCTTCCTCATATCGATGTGACGGTCGATAACACTGCTCAGTTCTCCGTATTCTCCTTCATGGATGGCTTCTCGGGTTACAATCAGATAAAAATGGCGCCAGAAGACATGGAGAAAACAACCTTCATTACCCCATGGGGAACATTTTGCTACAAAGTGATGCCCTTTGGTTTGAAGAACGTTGGGGAAACATATCAACGTGCTATGACGATGCTCTTTCATGACATGATGCATAAAGAGATCGAGGTTTATGTTGATGATATGATTGCCAAATCCCAGACGGAGGAAGAACATTTGGTTAATCTGCTGAAATTGTTCAAGAGGCTTAGGAAATTCAGGCTGAGGCTGAATCCTAACAAGTGCACCTTCGGGGTGAGATCCGGTAAACTATTGGGGTTTATTGTGAGCGAAAAAGGAATTGAGGTTGATCCTGCTAAGATAAAAGCAATACAAGAAATGCCAACGCCTAAAACAAAAAAAGAAGTGTGTGGGTTCTTAGGGAGGTTGAACTACATTGCTCGGTTCATATCTCACCTAGCCGCTACATGCGAGCCATTATTCAAATTGTTGAAAAAGAATCAGGCTGTGACCTGGAATGAAGATTGTCAAAGGGCGTTTGAAAAAATAAAAGAATATTTGCAGGAACCTCCAATATTGATACCCCCAGTAGCCGGGAGACCATTGATTATGTATTTGACGGTTCTTGAGGAAAGTATGGGTTGTATTCTCGGTCAACATGACGAGACTGGACGTAAAGAGCATGAGATTTACTACTTGAGTAAAAAGTTCACAGATTGTGAATCTCGTTACTCAATGCTCGAAAAGACGTGTTGTGCGCTAGCCTAGGCTGCCAAACGTTTGAGATAGTACACGTTAAACCATACAACCATGCTAATTTCGAAGATGGATCCGATCAAATACGTATTTGAAAAGCAAGCACTCTCCGGGAGGATTGCTCGATAGCAGATGGTGCTGACAGAATACGATATTCAATATGTTTCTCAAAAGGCTATCAAAGGTAGTGTTCTGTCAGAGTACCTAGCGGAGCAGCCGATTGAAGATTATCAACCAATGAGGTTTGATTTTCCTGACGAGGATATCATGTACTTGAAAATGAAAGATTGTGATGAGTCGTTGTCGGATGAAGGTCCAAAGATGGGTTCCAAATGGCAGTGGATATTTGATGGCGCTGTTAACTCCTACGGTAGCGGAATAGGGGCAATTATTACTACTCCTCAAGGGACGCACATTCCTTTTACTGCCAGATTGACCTTTCCAGTTACCAATAATGAGGCTGAATATGAGGCATGCATTATGGGTCTTGAAGAGGCTATTGATTTGAGAATTAAATATCTTGATGTATACGGGGACTCTGCTCTAGTGGTCAACCAGATTAAAGGAGAATGGGAGACGCGACAACCCAATCTGATACCCTATATGAATTATGCAAGGAGATTGTTGCCTTTCTTTGACAAAGTAGAATTGCATTATGTGCCACGAGCAGAAAATCAGATGGCCGACGCTCTTGCGATGTTGTCTTCAATGTATAAAGTTAACTTCTGGAATGAGGCTCCCAGGATTGTTATCTCTCGCCTTGATAGGCTCGTCTTCATATTCGCCATTCAGGAAGCATCTGATGGCAAACCGTGGTATTTCGATATCCAGAATTTCCTGAAGAACCAAGAGTATTCGGCCGGGGCGTCCAGTCGAGATCAGAAGACTCTTAGGAGATTGGCTGGCAATTTTTATTTGAATCCGGATGGCGTCCTGTACAAGAGAAACCACGACTTGGTGTTGTTGCGATGTGTGGACGAGAAAGAGGCTAAGTTGCTCATGGAAGAGATCCATGAAGGTACATTTGGCACGCATGCCGACGGACATGCAATGATGAGAAAACTGTTGCAGGCAGGTTACTATTGGCTAACAATGGAAACAGATTGTTTCAAGTTCGCAAAGCGGTGTCATAAATGTCAAATTTATGCGGACAAAATTCATGTGCCTCTGAGCCCTCTGAATGTTATGTCATCACCGTGGCCTTTCTCGATGTGGGGAATTGATATGATCGGCAAGATTGAGCCTACGGCATCAAATGGACACCGGTTCATTTTGGTAGCTATTGATTACTTCACTAAATGGGTGGAAGCAGCGTCATATGCTAATGTCACCAAACAAGTGGTAGCCAGATTTATCAAAAGAGATATTATCTGCAGATGTGGAATCCCGGAGCGAATTATCACCGACAATGGCTCAAACTTGAATAACAAGATGATGAAAGAGATGTGTCAGAATTTCAAAATCGAGCATCACAACTCTTCTCCTTATCGGCCCAAGATGAATGGCGCTGTCGAAGCGGCCAATAAGAACATAAAGAAGATTGTTCAGAAGATGGTTGTGACCTATAAGGACTGGCATGAGATGTTGCCTTTTGCTTTGCACGGTTATCGTACGACGGTACGCACATCAACCGGGGCAACCCCTTTCTCATTGGTGTATGGCATGGAGGCAGTGTTACCATTGGAGGTTGAGATTCCTTCTTTGAGGGTTTTACGCGATGTTCAACTTGATGAGGCAGAATGGGTAAAAGATAGACTGAACCAGCTCAGTTTAATGGATGAGAAGAGGCTGGCTTCTCTAGCATATGGTCAGTTGTATCAGAGCCGGATGAAGAAAGCTTATGATAAGAAGGTGTGTCCTCGAAGCTTTCAGACGGGCGATCTTGTGTTGAAAAAGATTCTCCCACCACAATCAGATCATAGGGGCAAGTGGACTCCCAACTACGAGGGTCCATATGTCGTCAGAAAGGTTTTCTCTGGAGGAGCCTTGTTGTTATCCACCATGGATGGTGAGGACTTTACGTCTCCTGTGAATTTGGACGCAGTTAAAAAATACTTTGCTTAAAGTGACCCGCTGGACAAAAAAAAAAGAGTCCAGGAAAAAATGGGGCATCCCGGCGAACCATAAAAAAGGGAATAAAAGATTTGGGCAAAAGTTAGAGATAAAATTGAAAAAAAATGTACATCCGCGAAGTCGAAAACCTGAAAAGGGCGACTTTGGCAAAAAAGGGTATCCCAGTGAACTGAAAACCCGCAAAGGGCGGTTCACACAAAAGTTAGGGATTTGGGAAAGCAAATGATTGCGGTCCGAGTTTGATACTGCATTGCTTAGTGGTGGTTTGGGAGTGCTTGAGGATCGTATATCCGAAACAATCTCTTCTGAAGATCGAGTACCGGGAAAGCGCCAGAGTCGGGCGAGTCATACGAGAATCAGCTCATGGTGGTTGTCTGTATCGCGTTGCCGACATGTATGTCAAATTTGTTTTGTATCTTTCTTTGTGCTTCTTGTGCATATGTTGTATTTTTCTTGTGCATAATTTCCTCTTTTCAGGAGTTACATCCAGTGTACAATGCTTTGCCTATTTACAGGCCCATTCAATAAAGCATGTTATTCAGTACTTGATGCTTGTTCTTTACTGTTTTGTCTGTGAAAAACGCCGATGTTATTGATGAACTTGCACTTGCATAAACTTGCTGGCCCTTGCCAATAATTGCTAAAACTTCGAATTGATTGAATGAACGTCATGGATATTAACTCGGATAGATTTTGTTGTGTAGATTTGTTTTGTCTCATATGTGTTTTTCAGGGTCCTTACCTTTGAAGCAAACGGTCAGGAATTGTATTCCCCAACCAAAGTCTCTTGACTAGGGCCTGATTTCAGTTGAGTTCGTTCCTTAGCAAGTCGTATCTTATCCCCAGAGAGTGGAGACGGTGCTTATTCCTACTAGGTGTGGAATTGTCCTCCCAGAGAGAGTATCACCAAGAATGTTGCCTGAAAAGTATCCTCATGGAAGTGGTCTATAAGATATCCCCAGCAGGTCAAAATCAATATCCCCTGCAGAGGACGCCTCCCCAGAGGATGGTTATTCCCCTTCCCCTCAGGTCGTCATTCTTTTGTCAGGATGATTTGTTCTCAGCGGAGTTTGTAGCTCTGAGTTTGTAGCTTGTATCCCGTCAGTGTAATTCTTCCCCAGAAGGGTCGCATCTTTCCCCAACACGGTTTGTGTTTTCTTCCCAAATGTCTGATCTCTCCCCATCAGAGTTGGTTGTTTTCGGCATTTATTTTACCGGAATACTTTGTGATACTCGTCCATCCCCAACAGAGTTGGTTTTGTTCTCAGCCATTTCATACCAGAGTGTTTCTCAGCAGTTTGAGCCTGCGTTAGCATTTTCATATATCATCATATTCGCATCTACCCAAATGCGTAGCATTTCCATGTCGAATGGAGCATTAAGCCATTGTCAAACATATGCATTTTGAAACATAAGTCAGGTTGGTTAACCTTTTGTTTTCAAGTGTTGTTTTCCCTACAGGTGGAGGTAGCTCTTGCTCAAATTAATTACCAGATAAGCAAGGTCTCGGTGGGAGACATGTATGATAATGTTCGTTTTGTCATTATTCCCCACAGAGTTTTTTGGTTAAGTTTCTCTTACCCCCCCCCCCCCCCCAGCGGAGTATTTTCTTCAAAAATTGTTGCTATGACAGTATCAAAAGATTTCGTGAATCATTTTTTTTGGAAGTTGCCGCCTATGTTGAAGTAGGTGTCTGGCAGTTTGGGTTCAGAAAATCCCCAGTAGAGTCCTTCTCAGATTTGCTGCCATGTCCGCGCTAAAAGTTTAAAGATCGGACCAGTATTTTGTTACCCATTTGATTGATGGAGTTAGCTACTGCAAAGATAGGCAGAGAAGCTGTATTCAGAGTTATTTTCCCGTAGTGGTGACGGAGTTATTTTCCTGTATTTGGCAGAGTTATTTTCCTATATTGTTAGACAGAGTTATTTGCCCGTAGTGGTGACGGAGTTATTTTCTCGTAGTGATGGCGGAGTTATTTCCCGTATTGGTGACGAAGTTATTTTCCTGTATTGTTGGCAGAGTTATTTTCCTGTATTGTTGGCAGAGTTATTTTCCTGTATTGTTGGACAGAGTTATTTGCCCGTAGTGGTGACGGAGTTATTTTCCCGTAGTGATGGCGGAGTTATTTCCCGTAGTGGTGACGAAGTTATTTTCCTGTATTTGGCAGAGTTATTTTCCTGTATTGTTGGCAGAGTTATTTTCCTGTATTGTTGGACAGAGTTATTTGCCCGTAGTGGTGACGGAGTTATTTTCCTGTAGTGATGGCGGAGTTATTTCCCGTAGTGGTGACGGAGTTATTTTCCTGTATTTGGCAGAGTTATTTTCCTGTATTGTTGGCAGAGTTATTTTCCTGTATTGTTGGACAGAGTTATTTGCCCGTAGTGGTGACAGAGTTATTTTCCCGTAGTGATGGCAGAGTTATTTCCCGTAGTGGTAACGGAGTTATTTTCCTGTATTTGGCAGAGTTATTTTCCTGTATTGTTGGACAGAGTTATTTGCCCGTAGTGGTGACAGAGTTATTTTCCTGTAGTGGTGACGGAGTTATTTTCCTGTATCGTTGGCAGAGTTATTTTCTTGTATTGTTGGCAGAGTTATTTTCCTGTATCGTTGGCAGAGTTATTTCCCGTAGTGGTGACGGAGTTAGTTCCTGTGTTGTTGGCAGAGTTATTTCTTATTTGTTGATAAAACTATTTCCTCAGTGGAAGTAGCCAAAGTTACTTCCTGTGTTGTTGGCAGAGTTATTTCCCCAATAAAAGCGTCAGAAAAGATTGTTACCTGTGATTGACAGTGATTCGTGCCTGTGTTGACAGAGATTGTTACCTGTGATTGGCAGTGATTTGCACCTGTGTTGACCGTGATTGCTACCCGTGTGGACGGAGTTATTATCCGTAACCAATGGATTATCCTTAATGGAGTTGTTACCTGTGTCTGATAGAGATCGTTATTCCCATGTTGATGGAGTCCTTCCTCGTGTTTATGAAGTTTAGTGCCATTGTGGACGGAATTGTTTCTCGTAAAGTTAATTCGATGCATGTGGCGTCACACAGGGAGTTAAGGCTGAAATCAAAAGTTTTATTAGAAGATTGATCAGTTGTTGCCGTAACAACTGGGTTCAGCACAACGGATGTTGTTCACCAAGCAGTTTTTGCAGTTCGTGTCTGCAGTTGGCAAATTTCCGGGTTTCTTGGTACTCAACCGTCTTTTACCTCGATTTTTTGAAGGTCGTTCGCTCTTCACCCAGTCGGGTCCAAGCCATTTGAATAGGGGCAGATGTTGCACCCCAAAAATTTGCTCAACATCTTTTACCTGGTTTATGTTTCATTGCATTATCATTTGCATAGTTCTATCATTTGCATATCATGGCATATCATTAATCCAACAGGAGATCAAGTATAATTAGTATCAAGAGAAGCCTAGCAAGAAATCTTATCCAAGCTTGAGAAGTCATCCAAGTCATCAGGAGGTGGTGAGAGGTCTTGATCAATTGAAGTCCATCGGTGAGATGTGAAGCTTGGATTATGAATAGAACATGTGTATAGAGCTCATGGAGTTCCTAGAGGGCCATGTTGGAGCTCAACCAAGTCATTGATTCAAGTGCAATAGCCACAGTTGAATTGCAGACAATTAGGGTTTCATCTGGATCAACCCTAGGTCAATTATGCAATTGAAAAGCATTTAAGCCTAGTTTGAGGTCATGAAGTTCATGGAATGATGTGATAAGATATTTGTGGTGTTGTGCCAAGATCAAATCAAGAAGAGTCAAGAATGTGGGAAGTTGCTAAATTAGGGTTTCAGTGCAAATTACCCTGTTTAGTTCCTAACTTCAAAGCCACATAAGTTAAGATACAAGTTTCAAATGGATCTTTGGCCAACATGAAACTTGTATAGCATCTCAATACCTTTAAGTTGAGTATTAGAAGTCCTCCATTGTATTTGTAAAACTCAGGTTATGGTCCAGACAAGTTACATGTCCCCAGATGAATGTGAAATTTATCTGTGAAAGTCACTTGACTTCCAAGTAATTTTTGACCTAGAAAGAGGTTTCACATGAACTTTTGGCCAACATGAAAGTTGTTCCTCATGATCTTATATTTCTATATTGTACTAGAAGTCATCCATATGATATGTAGAACTCAAGTTATGAGGTTTACAAGTCAGGCGTATTTTGGGAAAGTGAGATTATAGGTCATTTTCAAGGATAGGCCAAAATCTCTAACTTGCAAGCTTCAAATGGAAAATTTCTCAACATGAAAGTTGCTTGGAATGATGTTTTGAGTGCAACCAAGTGGTCATGAGAGGTTGTTTTGGCTCATATCAAAAAGACATTTGAAATGGCTTGAAAATGAAGAATTTTCAAATATGAAAAGGAGGGTGTCGCGGTGAAAATCGGATACCAAACTATTGATTAGTTTGAATCTTTAATTCAATTTGCAACCGAACTTTGATTTGTCCAAAGGAAGGGATAAAGATCGAAATTCCCACAATGCAATGCAAATGCAAGCTAGGTTGTTTAGGTTCGGGGGTTGGTTAAACTTAGGGAAGGTACTAGCATCCTAAGTTTCTGTAGTACTCTACAGGAACCTCTTATTTTATGTTTGTTTACTGCTATGTGTTTATCTGCTTAATGGTTTAGAAACCCTAGGGGTTTATTTCTAAGTATACTCGATAAGGCATCGCACCTTGTGCCTACATATCCTTACGGGAGTGGAATCAGAGTATGTTGTAGTTCACCCTAAAGGGTTAGAGGAGTTCTTTGACTGTGGTCAAAGTTCCTACGGGTTTAGGGTAGTTGGTTGATTGGGTTTAGGAGAAGAGATGAGTCTTCATGTTAAGGGAGAGATAACCACCACAAAATTTAAAAGGGGGTTGTAGGAAATGGTCTTTGCATCGTCTTAAGAAAAGGTCTTACATACTCGGATGGTCGCCAAGCATGCCTTTGTCACTCTTAAGGCAAAGTCCCTACATGTTTGATTGTATTGTTTGTGGGGTGGAGATTATATCTCGCTTAAGATGATTAACATCTATTCTCTATTGTGTTTGAAAAGATTGTATTGTTGATTGTTTATTTCTATGTTGTAGAAAGATAAAGACAAGGTCCTTCCTATGGGGTAGGTCCTAAACTTAAGCGATCAACTTGAATGGGATCAAGGATCGTGGGGAGAATGATGCAGATGATGTGCAACTACACACAACGTTGAATTATGTGTAGGTTTTTCCTTTGGACGGAATGCGATGCATGGATATGATATAAATTGATAATGTAAACGACTTGCGGTAATGTAAATTGCAGAAAGATAAACCATACACGAACGCATGAAAGCGCTAAGTGAGTGTGTGTGTTTTGTGGACAAATAAGAGCAGATAAGAATAAAGCAATATGTACGCATGAAAGCGCTAGGTGTACAGATGTGTAAATGTGTCGTGAGGTGAGATTGATTTGTACTTTACGATGTTGATTAAGTCGATTGATTAAATTGATTTTTTGTTTGAATAAGAAGTTGATTTGATTTTAGACGAGGTCGAATGATTTTAGTAAAAGGAGTTGTATTATATTAAGAGGAGATTTATTAAAATGATTTTAATTTGTTGTCATAAAAATAAATAAAAGGTTCTATTATCATTTTTTGAAGCCATTTCTAAAATGTAAAATGGTTTTTACTATCATATCAAGAAAATGGTTAAAATTAGAAAAGAATATATTATTATTAAAAGATTAATTTGAAAAGAAGTTGTTCATCATTAATAGTTAAAATGTGAAAAGGATAAACTTACCATTATTTAAAAAGAGTATTAAGTTGATCTTAAATAAATAAAAACATTAATCCAATTTATTAATAAGAATATTAATTAAAAGTTAAATAAATAAATAGTAGTTAATATTGATTAAAAGATTAATATAGTTATTATCATTTTTTTAAAGAAAAAAAGATTAAGGTTAGTCAGGTTAATTAGATTGATATTAGGTGATGATTAACGGATTAGGGGAGTTTAGTGTGTGGTGTGTGTGTGGTGTATGTGTAATTAACGGATACAACAACAAGCAGAAAAAAAAATAAAGGAAGAAAGAACCCTAATCCACCCCCAATCCCCTCTCGTCGTCTCCGATGCACCGTTTAATCCCTCTTCCTCATATTTGCCCAAAACTCCTCGTCAAAACCTATCAAAACCCTACAAAAAAAACAACATTAATCATGAATGGAAAATGTCAAAATGAGGAAGATTACTACCCCTTGATGAACGATGGTTTCGCCGGTGATGGTGAAGTGGTTTCACGATGAGCGGTTCGCGGAGGAGGATCCCGGCGATGGTAGTGACGGTGATTTACGGTGGGCGACGCGAATAGGGCTTCACAGATAAGTCTTTCTTTAGGTTTTTGATTTTGGGGATTTTTGAGAATTGATGTGCGTTGGGGTTTTTCGTTGGATTTTTTTCTTTTCCTTCTCCCTTCATCTCTTTATATAGGCAGTAATCTGATTCTCTGATTTGAATTCCCTTAATCCTAATTGAAAGCTGATTGGGGATTTTCCAAACATGGTTATGATCTGATTTGAAAAACATTCCCTTTTCGGTGAGATTGTGTTAATGTTGTTGATGAGGAAATCTCAAATCTCTGATTCTTTGGATTATTCTTTGAATCTCTTATGGAATATTCCCTGTTTTGCTAATCTGATTTTTTGCATTTCCTGGTAGGTGCGGATAACAAACGAGTTGTTGGGCTGGGTGATGAATTAGGCGGTCCAGAAAACCAACTTGCCCTTTTTGACATCAGATGGGATGAACTTCGATTTATCCTAATATTCCCTGGTGCAGACACACGTGGAGATGCTCAAAGTTTTCTCTGGTGTATCCTTAATCCTTTTCTAACGTCTTGTAGGAGCTAAACAAATAGTATCGATGTCGTGATGCTGCAGCATGTTCACACGGTTCTACTACCATCTTGCAGGTGACAACTTCATTGGCAATTGCAGTCAGCGCCTTGAGTTCTAAAACTTATTGACACAGGGTATCGTATTGCAAAGGTGGTAATGGCATTTGCGGTCTGAGGAGAAAAGTATGAGGGGTAAGACGAAGGTGTGGCATAGCATAAACGACGGTGACCCGTGATGATGCAGGTGAAGACTTGATGCAAGGCATGAAGGTGAATGTGAGGCTGTTGCTCGTGCGTAAATGGTGACGGGGTTTGGAAGTTGAGGAAGGTAATTACCCAAAATCCTATCTGCAATCTCGAAGTCTTCGACTCTCAGTTGCGATCCTAACAGACTCATTTAGAAATGTTTTGATACGAGGGTCGCCTATTTCAAAGTTAATGACTTAAGTTTATTCAGCTTTTATAACCCCTTTCGATTTACAGGTATTATCAGTAATGTGACGGAGATCAAACGCCTCTGTTGGAGTGACTTTCTCGTGTCTCGCGGCAACAAGCACGAAATGGCAAGATGAAGAATTTGAGGAGAGGAGCTTGTATTCCTCTGTAACTTCAACTGACCAATCCAGTTCAGACAAGCATCTCCTAGAAGTTCTGCTCTTTCATAGCAAAATGTGTCATGGCAAGAGGCAGCTGTCGAGGTAATCACTCGTTATTAATCCTTGGATATATGACCTTTGTATTTATTCATGCTGGTGTTTGTTGTATTATCGTTAGGCTGCTGGAAACCGATGACGGTTGTGTGCTTGTGTTACTAATTTAAATATATCTCACACTTTCTAAAGATTTCCTTATATGCTATTCAATCCTTAACCGCATCAGGGTCCACTTCTGTAAGTATTTGTTCAGTTCGATTCCTTCTCTTGTGATGCTAATGCTACCATTCTGTTGACTGACTTGGTGTTTGCAGATGTCATGAAGTGATGCAGCTGGTGGTGAGCTCAAAGGGAATACTTCTATCAATTCATTACTTGAGCTGTGTGAAATATTGCAGGTTATCTCTAGTGGTTGCTCTGGTGATTTGTTTTCATGACTCGCAATTTCTTGTAACAATTCTCCTTGCCAATTCCCTCACTTATCTGTTCAATTTGACATGTAGAATTCAACAAAAGCTGTGGAGGTTCGAGCAGGGCTCTTTCGTATGGATGCGGTGATTGAGGTTTGGTAATGTTGTGACTCAGAATAGTATGTGAGATACTCACTATCTATCCAACTTTGCAGCCCTCTAATCCGGTATGTGCGTTGATCGAATTATGCAGAAGACAGCCAATGGTCTCATGTGCAGTTTGTGCGTCAAAGCTCGAGCTTATGATTGACCTTGAGAAGTTGAGATACTTGTGATATCGATGAAGTGCTTCGAGACAAGTTTCCTTGATCCTTTCATATTACTGGGTTAGGCATTTGGCCTCTGTTTGCTTTATATTCCCTTTGTAACCGTAGTCGATGACGTGCACTTCTTTGTTGCAGGATCGGTTGCGTACGGGGCAAAACCTTCAGCATAACTTTGCATTGTCTTGTCGTTGTGATAGGAATGAAAGGTGGAGTTTGGCATGGCTTTGGAAATGTATCAGTCTGCGGGAACCCGGTAATGGTCTGTGTCTTTGAAACATTTTAGTCATTTTTGAATTGCCCTGCTCTGCATTTCATTTTGAATCTTATCTTCCTCATTTCTCGGGCAGGCCATGGGTCATTGCTACTGATGCACTTGCAGTTGTTGATGTTTGCAGATGCGATTCTGCTAGTCCTTGCAAATGATGAACTGCTGTTGTTGGAATGTTGTACTGATGTAGGCCTGCTTGGATACAGGACAAGTCTGCGACGAATGGTTCACGTTCCATTAGCTGCAACAGAGTTACCTTGAGGAGGGCAGAGAAGAGTTCGAATAACTGAAAACGCGGTACTTGCCAATGAAATGTCTTATCTACGAGTTCGGTTGTTCGACGACTTGCCGTCGGGAATCAATTATCTCTTCAACACTAGCTTGTACTGTCCTAGGAATGGTGCTCTGCTCTTAAAGTTAGAATCTAGTAGCATTTTTATTGTAATTTGTAATTAATATCGTGATGCCGCTTTAGTTTCAAGGTTGCACTGTACCGTTCACAGAAATTAGAACTACTGAAAAGGTAGGTTTGATGGTTAATTATGCTTATAAGTCTTCATTCACTTGTAGTGGGCCAACGTTCCAAATGTTCCTTTAATTGTGACTGCAATCATTTATTATATAAACTTGTAGTGCAAACTCAGATGTAAAAACCAAAGTCAGGCTTAAGGGAAAGGTGGTATTCTCTCTTAATACGCTATGCTACGACTTGAGATGATGTTCTTTTGAAATGGGCTGGGCTTATAAGAGAGTGTCGTGTACTTTCCATAATAAATTAATCCCTATAAGCCAAAATTCATAAAAAGGAAGCTTGCAATTTGAAAACCATGAACCAGCTTGACTTTGAGAAATTCTTCCGGATCTTATGCATCCTTCCACGATTTTAATCTTGATGTAAAGGCATAAGTCTCTCTTGAACTTGAGATATACAACAATAAATTGAAATTGAATTGCACTCTTGTGATGACACATGCGTTCATAGCTCGTGAATTATCTCCTACAAAACTTGAATTTTGCACCTTTGAAGTAACTTACGGTTTTAATAAGCCCATGAGTTTAAACCACTTTTGCCTTGATAACAAATTATCCCAAATCTTATTCATGATTCTTATCTGCACTTGCCATATTAAATTATCAACCAAAACCGAACTCCTTCCCATAAATGATAACTCATCCTTGTGAAAACAAACAGATGATGTAACCCGCGAGAGCCATAATAGGCGTCGAATGTTTATGCCTTTAAGTACACTTCTTATTATAGTACCTGCACTAACTGGTTAGCCGTAAAAACAAGCATAAATATATATAAAAAAAAAAATAAAGTCAAATGACGATAGGAAATGCGTACAAGAGATGGGATCTTGTGGTCAAAAATTAGGGTGCAACAGATGCCCCTATTTAAGTTACTTCTATCCGGAGATATGGAGATTGAAATCTTCGTCTCGACGAGATAGGAGGGACTTAAATACAAACATTGCGCGAATTTTTGGCCTTAAGAAACCACCGAATGCGAATGATATGCAATGATATGAAAATGCAGGGCGAACAAAATCTGTGAGAAAGAGGTCATGAATTGGACGTGACATGCTAGACAGAAAAGCAACAGATCCAACAAGGCGGGACCCTACGAGGACATGGGCAATCACTCATGGGAAATCTCCAAACGTGCAACGGTAACTCATGCATCAGGGATGCAGTGATTTTGACAATTTGTGATCGAAGGATACTTTTTCTACCGAGGTGGTGGTCAATAGTAACTCAAAATGGATCTCTTTTTTTTATTATATTTTTTTTTATTTTGT
Organism: Lathyrus sativus; assembly: GCA_963859935.3. Lineage (NCBI taxonomy): Eukaryota > Viridiplantae > Streptophyta > Magnoliopsida > Fabales > Fabaceae > Lathyrus > Lathyrus sativus. The sequence goes on from OZ012739.1 coordinate 275,583,100, forward strand.
AACTCAGCGGAAATGGTAAAATGTGTAACCTCTCCTGGCATCATGGTACGGGGACCATGAGCTAGTCTCGGTCTTCGATGTCATTGTAGTTGTAGATGTTGTTGTAATTGTTGAGCTTCCTCGAGCATCATGATATGGGAGTCATGCGCCGGTCTCAGTCTCTGATGTTAAACTTCCCCTTGCTCCATGGTATGGGAACCATGAGCTGGTCTCGGTTTCAAATGTCAAACTTCCCCTTGCTCCATGGTATGGGAACCATGAGCTGGTCTCGGTTTCAAATGTCAAACTTCCCCTTGCTCCATGGTATGGGAACCATGAGCTGGTCTCGGTTTCAAATGTCAAACTTCCCCTTGCTCCATGGTATGGGAACCATGAGCTGGTCTCGGTTTCAAATGCCGAACTTCCCCTTGCTCCATGGTATGGGAACCATGAGCTGGTCTCGGTTCCTACCCAAAATGATGGAAACTCGTGAGAGCGTCTTCAAAGAGGGGTTGTAAATTTGTAGATTGTAATGTTGATGTAGATGTTCGGCTGTGAGCCATAGTGTCATTGTAGATTGTATGTTGTAAACTGTAGAACTGTAGAATTGTTGATGTAAATGTTGTAGATGTAATCTTGTAATTGTAGAATTTTGTAGATGTGATCTTGTACTTGTAATTGTAGATGCAATTTGTATTGAATTGGCAATTTGTAGAATGTGCACCGGGGATTTTTAGATGAGTTGTAAACCGGTTGATACGTGGAGTGTCCTCTTGTGAGGAGATATGTCATTGATTGTACTCGTAATGAACCCTCTGGGGAAGATCATTTCTGAGGAGTATCTCTGCTGTAATTGTAAAAGAAATGTGAAGCTGTAGTAGCAGAAATCCTCAAATGGGGAAGTATCTGTAATGTACTTTGCTCTGACTTGATAATCTTGAGATAATCCACTGGGGATAGACAGATTGTCTTGAGGAAGTTGTTGTTTGTCGTTTTGAGAATAGATCTGCCCAAAACGAGTTGCTCAAGTAAAGAGATCTTCTGTCATTTAGTTGTAAGTTGTTGAGTGGATCTTGTAATGTTGTTGAAGAAACGTTGCGTCTTCAATGGTGATCCTCATGATGTCAAAGCGCAAAATAAATGCACTTTTAACCCATGCTCAAAAGCTGGAGATGTTCATAATGTGATTGTCAAAGACCGAAGTTCAATTCGGGAAATAACCGAAGAGAAACTGTCAAGTAAGACTCAACCATAGAGGCATAAACTCCAATGGGAATGTACTGAAACAACTGTCTTCCACGAGGATCAAACTTCGTGGGGAAATAGAACTATTGAGTTTTTTTGCTTAGGGCTGACAACTCTATTTGGAAGGAGTAGGACACGCCCGAATACCCAAGGGTAAACGCAATTGAAGAGATAGAGTAAAACAAACAAAGGATGCACAAATGCAAATGTTATGCTATCTACTTATATGGTATGAGTATACTTATGCTGACAAGGCAGACGAAAGCAATGACCGAAGACGGGATAAACGTCTCGAAACAAACGTCCGACCAATCTTCAAAGATAGAAGTATCACTGAGGATGGATGGAGAACCAAATGTAGGGTCCCAGTCCTGCTTTAAAACTTCGAAATTTCTCTTGAGACAAAATGATCAATCCAGTTGGGGATGTACCATCTTGATAAGCTTGAAATGTTGTATGAAATTGTAGATGAAGGTACCCAAACCGAAGTTTTATAGGGGATAAAATAAATATCCTGGGTCTTCGTAGTTGTTGAACATGTTGGGGTTGATCTTCCTGAGGATGAAGTATACGTCTTGCTCCAATCTTCAAATGTCCCAAGTCACATAGTTTAAAAACAACATTTAGAGAGGATTTTACAGAAAACATGGTGCCCAAATGCCCCACTGTTTTCAAACTCTCTAGAGATTCACCGAATCTCGACGTAACTGCCCCTGATTGGTGGTAAGTGAGTCCTTGAATTTCTTCTAGTTGAACCCAAGACTTGCGCGGATGGAATTTTCTTTGGGGAGAATGACTTGCCCCAAGTCAGCAAAGTCTTCAAATATCATCATCAATGTCTGTATGTCGTCTTTCTAAGATGTCAAGCGTATTTAGCACATTTGAAATATCCATTTTGAAATGGTTAATGCAACACACGTTTGTCTTGAAGTTTTGAAAAAAAAAGGGGTATCACAATAACTTGTGATCGAAACCACTAGTTAGGATACAAATTGAATCATTATTTTATAAAGCCGATTTAAATTTGAGCATAGCTCAAGGAGTCAGGAAACAATGTCTCATCGAGTATGCTTTCGAATTAAACCTTACTTCAATTAGGACTTTGAGGGTCGTATATGGGTTTAATTCATGACTTGTAAAATGGAGGTAGAAAGGGTTAGTATATTTGTGTCCACCCAAATTTTTGAAAGATGTTCTTTTGATATTACCCTTCCCCAGGTTAAGAAAATGATGTTTGAAAGGGTTGGGGAGAAAGAGGACGGATCCTCAATCAAGGTTTAAAAGAAAGGGGTGACTATGTCGGCTTTTAGGAGGTTTAAAAATAATGCCTTACATCATCAGTAGGGTTTTTTATTCGAAGCATACAACAAAAGATCATGTGTTTTACTTCATCATCCTCCTTCCAATTCTCTGTCAGAGCAAGAGATCGGGTACAAGTCGGCATTATAAATAATTTTGAAAAAAAACTATTTGAGTGAAAACGAATGGATTTCTTCAAGACAAACAGTTATTGCATTACTTATTCGAAACAGAAAGTTCTTACATGCAAAATATGCTTTCAATCAAAGAAATAAACACACAAACAAACGAAAGAAACATGTAAAGTTCTTCTGAGAGTCCTTTCCAGGATCTTTATTGTGCTTTCATGTGGACGGGAAAGATATGCAGAACTGTCTGGTGCGCAGCTTTCAGACACGGCGTTGACGACCTTGAATCATGCCTGGGGAGGATGAACCTTGTTGAGACATGGGGCTATCTCGTACGTAAGGGACGGAACCCTCAAAGATCAAGACTCTATCTTTGACCAAATTTTGGACGTCTGCTTTCATGCCGTAACAACTCTCAATGTCGTGCCCCGGAGCACCTTGATGATACAGGCAAAATTTGTTGGCATTGTACCAGTATGGAAACCTCTTAGGTACCTTGGGTGGGGCTTTAGTTTGGATATGCCCTCTTTGAATTAGAGCTGGAAACAAATCAGCGTACTTCACCGGGATGGGGTCAAACTGGTGAATTGCTTCCCTTGGTGCATCTGGAGTCATCCTTTGATACCTTTTCCGAATTTGTCGGTGCTGTGGTTGATCTGGAGAGGCCAACCTCTGCCTAGGATGTGGTTGTTGTTCGGGAATCACATATTGGTGCTGAGGATGGGGTACCGGAGTTATGAATTCTCTGGAAGGTCCACAGTCATCTCTATTGTTCGGGGCTATACCCAAGTTATGATGGTATTGCTTCACGAAAGCAAAAGTTAAGTCTTCCCAAGACTGAATGTGATTCCTTTGCAGATTCATATACCATGCTGATGGTGTTCTACCCAAACTCTCTTGGAAGCAGTGAATCAAGAGTTGGTCGTTCCCAAGATAGGCGGTCATCTTCTGACAAAACATCATCAAATGATACCTGGGACATATTGTACCTTTGTACACTTCAAAGGCGGGCATCTGGAATCCTGGGGGGATAACCGAGTTTGGAACTAGGTGCGGGTCATGAGCATGAAAATCAGGCGCACGGTTCCTCTTCATCATTTTCCATCGTTCCTCGAGGTCACGAAATTCATTCTTGAGTGCTGTAAATTCTGGATCGTCCACTTCCTTTTCCTGCACAGGCTGAAGTTGCATAGGAACAAAGTTGTCGGAGGGACGGCGAAGCGTCGGGTTAGACCTTACTCTGAAGTTAGTCATGCGATCCATGTCTTTATTCTCCTCACTATCCTTCAATGATACTTCCGGCTTGGTCAGATGGTAGAGACGGCGACTGACAGCAAAGAATGGAGAACCGAAATGAGCCACAACAAAGGAAGGACACATGCACGAATGTAAAATACCATGCTAGATGAAGAATGCATAATGCAGATGCAGGAGGAGACTTCAAGAAACTCAAAGTGTTTTTCAGTATTATAATGTAGGATAATTGAAAAACTTCTTATTTTTGAGAAAAGCAAAGTACTCTTTTTCAGAGTTTATTACAACGAAAGCAAAAGAAAACTTAGAACTCTACTTCATGGTCTTCTTTGTACGGAGCTCCTATGTTAGCTGATCAATGCGCTCCTGCAGCACCGCTTTCTCGATGATGAGTCGTTCCACACACTCCTTCCAAGCCATGGTAGTTGAGGGGAGATCATCATTGGTGACAGCACTTGAAGAGGCATGAGGAGAAAATAAATCTCCTTGTGCCTTTCTCTTCCTGGCAACTTCCAATTCTGGTGTCTTCTGAAGTCTTTCCTTCTCTACTTTGAGGGTGAAGAACTTATTCTTCCAGGCAGTCCTCAACTTCCGGGCTTCATCCAAAGCAATCCTTACTTGTTCAATTTCTTCCTCTTCGAACCAGTCGGGGTCGTGAGGAGACAATACCATAGGTTCATGGAAAGGAAAAGGCATCTTGAGATCGAGAGCCCTTTCTCGCACCCAATGCAGATAATCCTCAGAAACAGCACAGTCGGGGTATCCTGAAGCAGCTGTTCCTTCTCTGTCAATGTATTTCCATGCACAAATGATGACAGTCTTGAGATCTAGGTCCTCTTCTCCTTTGAAGTAGATCTCTTCCGGTGAAGCCAGGTCAGGCACTTGGATCATAGGGTGTCCAAACTGTCTACGGGCCAAAGCGGGATTGTAACTTATACATCCTTCTCTTCCAATGAGCGGTACGTTGGGGAATCCTCCGATGCTAGGAATCATAGGCACGCCTCCATAGGCGGGATCATACCAAACAATGTCCGAATGGGTAAGGGCCATGAGTATCTCGGACCATCGAGGTGTTGCTACTTTTTCCCAAAGGGACGGATACCAAGTCAAACGGGCGATGAACCATGAGTACAGCAAGGCAGTACAACATACAATGTGTCCTCCTCCTTCGGCATTCTTCGAGTGAATCGAAAAGTATGTGTCAGCAAGCAAGGTGGGTACTGGGTTCTTGAGTATGAACAGCTTGATTGCATCCATATCAACAAAACCGTCAATTTTAGGGAACCAGAAAGTCCCATAGACCAACAAAGCGAAATTGGCTTCCGATATGAGAACCTCCTTTCTTTCAGCATGGTAACGAACTTTTTCAATCAAAAAGTCGGCGGGGAACCCAAGGACTCCTTCCTTGGTGATCAGGTGTGTCTGGACATCTTCAAGACTGAGATGAGTAGCATTTGCAATTTCCTGGTGACTAGGCGTGTCTTCCCTTCCGGTGAATAGCGGTCGAACAGTCACAGGCATCCTCAAAAGTTCTGAGTATTCTTCCAAGGTCGGCATCAACTGGTAGTCTGGAAAAGTGAAGCAGTGATACATCGGGTCATAAAATTGAACCAACGTTTCCAACAATCCTTCTTTCATCCTTAGCTCAAGGAAACGGAAAACTCCTCCATATTCTGCTGCGAAGGCAAAGCGATCCTCGACGAGTTCGGCTAGTTCTCTCAAGCTTTCGAGGTTGGGACTCTGAAAAGTGTACTTCAGGGTTTCTCTTCTGAAATCCATGATTACAACACCTACAGAACGAATTTGAGTTTCTTGAAGTGAACAATGGAAAAAGAATGCAATGCAAGATGATTAGGACTTCATGGGATTCCTCTATTTATAGGCATTGCGGTAAAAGAAACGTTTTATTAAAGTTGAAACGGACTACATAAATATTCTTTTAAAGAGTCCCAAATAAAAGCTAAATAAAAGCTAGTAAAGACACTAAAGAAGCTTTGAATGCTGCTGCTTGAGCTGCTCTTCTAGTTGCGCCTTCTCACGGATAAGGTTGTCCACAATTATTTTCCAGATAGTGCATTGTGGGTCGGAGAAAAATAAATCCTCCATGACCTTCCTCTTCTTGCAGGGGAGTAGCTCTTCATCCTTCAATTGCAGCTGCTTCTGAAGTTCATCCTTCTGCTCTTGAAGTTCAGCCTTCTGCTCTTGAAGTTCAACATTCTGCTCTTGATACTTATCATTTTCTGCCACTGCTACCTGGTACTTGTTCTTCCAAGATTCCAGCTCATGTTGAGACTTTCTTAAGGACACCTCTAACTCCTCGGCTTTAGACATAAAGACATAAGTGGGCTCTCTCTTTGGAGCTATGGGATCTTGACGGGAATAGGGCATCTTTAGATTGGTTGCCCTTTGTCTGACCCACTGGAGGTATGGTTCTAGAGACACACAGTTAGGCTTCCCTAGACTCCTCTTCCCTTTCTTGTATACCCTACGCCACGCGTCCAGAACTCTTCCTAGAAGCTCTATATCATCTTTGAAGAACATACCCTCTACTTGAACACTCTTGGGAGGTTCCTTCAACGGGTATCCCAACTGTCGACGGGCTAAGATAGGATTGTAGCTGATTCCTCCATCAAAGCTGAGCAGTGGTACATTAGCAAAGTCACCGCAGCTATCAATGATTAATACTCCATCGTACACTCGGTTGTACCAATCAATGTCGGAATGGGTCAAAGCCATAACCCTTGGAGACCAATGCTCTTTGCCAATGTTTGTAAAAGAGCTAGACTTCGGCAAGTGTGAAATGAACCACTTGTAAAGTAGAGGTACACAGCAAGTAATCATCCCTCCACCACGGAGGTTTCGGAGATGTACAGAGTGATATGCATTTCCCAACAGAGTTGGTACTGGGTTGTTCTTCATAAAGATCTTGAATGCTTTGAGATCGATGAACCCTTCGAAACTTGGGAATAAGAACAGCCCATAAACAAGCAAAGCAAAGATTGCCTCAAACGGAGCCTTATTAGGATAACCAGCATAGAATGAAGCCTTCTCGATTAGGAAACCTGTCTTTAAACCAAGAATTCCATCCTTAGTAACTAGGTTGGCTTTGACGTCAGACACCTTCAAACGGAGAGCTTTAGCAATATCTTTCTCATCAGGGTCCTTTTCCAAGAAGGGAAAAGGAGATTCTTCCAGAATAGGTAGACCCACCAAAAAGGAATACTCTTCCAATGTAGGTAACAGCTGAATGTCTGGAAAGGTGAAACAATGGTAAAGAGGGTCGTAGAATTGTAGCAAAGTGGCAAGAAGTCCTTCATTCACTGAGCAACCCAATAGAGATATCAGCTTCCCATACTTGGTCTTGAATCCTTCTTGATCTTCAATGAAACCCCACAACTTCTTTAGGTCATCCAATTTGGGACTCTTAAAAGTATATTTTACAGTATGTCTTTTATCTGAAGTCATAGTGACCTACAATGTTCATAAACGAAAGTAAATCCCATGAAGTCCAATGCAGAATGATGCTATATGAATGCAGCAAACACAAGTATTCACATAAGGACAATAAAGATAAACAAACAAAGGGGGTGCCCTAGGTTTGCAACGAGCATGGAGTAAAGGTGTACCCTTCCCAAAGGTTTAAGGACTAAATGTGGTTTTGTACCTGTAGAACAAGGTTCTAATAAGGTTCCCAAAGTCATTAGCCCATCTTTCGGATATTATCAACTTCCCAAGTACTCGGGGGTTAATAATATTCTCAAGAGAACTTCTTTTGAGTGTAGCATCGCGTAGCACTATTTCGGGGGTACCCCCTCATAGTCCCGCACTACGTCCTAATAAAGGCCAAAGTTGGGTTAAGGTAACTACGGTCCTCAATTTCATGGGCTCCAAAGTCGAAAGTAGTGAGTGTCTTCACGATGGATCGTTCAACAGTACTATTTCGAAAGGGCCTCAATTGAGCGGGATTCTCGATTCATCTTAGTAGGGATTCCACTCCCAATAAGCCTCCTCGACTATATCCCATCCTATCTTAATTTCTCTCAAAGTTCGGGTGTAGAACTTTATCTCACCACTCAAGGACGACAATCCCAAAAGAAAAACATAGAGAAAGCATGTAAACAGTTAATCAAGTAGACAGATATATAAAGCAGTAAACAAATAAAATAAGATAGGGAAACCCACTAGAGAAGTCCCCAGTGAAGTCGCCATTTCTGTCGCGGTGAAAATCGGATACCAAACTATTGATTAGTTTGAATCTTTAATTCAATTTGCAACCGAACTTTGATTTGTCCAAAGGAAGGGATAAAGATCGAAATTCCCACAATGCAATGCAAATGCAAGCTAGGTTGTTTAGGTTCGGGGGTTGGTTAAACTTAGGGAAGGTACTAGCATCCTAAGTTTCTGTAGTACTCTACAGGAACCTCTTGTTTTATGTTTGTTTACTGCTATGTGTTTATCTGCTTAATGGTTTAGAAACCCTAGGGGTTTATTTCTAAGTATACTCGATAAGGCATCGCACCTTGTGCCTACATATCCTTACGGGAGTGGAATCAGAGTATGTTGTAGTTCACCCTAAAGGGTTAGAGGAGTTCTTTGACTGTGGTCAAAGTTCCTACGGGTTTAGGGTAGTTGGTTGATTGGGTTTAGGAGAAGAGATGAGTCTTCATGTTAAGGGAGAGATAACCACCACAAAATGTAAAAGGGGGTTGTAGGAAATGGTCTTTGCATCGTCTTAAGAAAAGGTCTTACATACTCGGATGGTCGCCAAGCATGCCTTTGTCACTCTTAAGGCAAAGTCCCTACATGTTTGATTGTATTGTTTGTGGGATGGAGATTATATCTCGCTTAAGATGATTAACATCTATTCTCTATTGTGTTTGAAAAGATTGTATTGTTGATTGTTTATTTCTATGTTGTAGAAAGATAAAGACAAGGTCCTTCCTATGGGGTAGGTCCTAAACTTAAGCGATCAACTTGAATGGGATCAAGGATCGTGGGGAGAATGATGCAGATGATGTGCAACTACACACAACGTTGAATTATGTGTAGGTTTTTCCTTTGGACGGAATGCGATGCATGGATATGATATAAATTGATAATGTAAACGACTTGCGGTAATGTAAATTGCAGAAAGATAAACCATACACGAACGCATGAAAGCGCTAAGTGAGTGTGTGTGCTTTGTGGACAAATAAGAGCAGATAAGAATAAAGCAATATGTACGCATGAAAGCGCTAGGTGTACAGATGTGTAAATGTGTCGTGAGGTGAGATTGATTTGTACTTTACGATGTTGATTAAGTCGATTGATTAAATTGATTTTTTGTTTGAATAAGAAGTTGATTTGATTTTAGACGAGGTCGAATGATTTTAGTAAAAGGAGTTGTATTATATTAAGAGGAGATTTATTAAAATGATTTTAAGTTGTTGTCATAAAAATAAATAAAAGGTTCTATTATCATTTTTTGAAGCCATTTCTAAAATGTAAAATGGTTTTTACTATCATATCAAGAAAATGGTTAAAATTAGAAAAGAATATATTATTATTAAAAGATTAATTTGAAAAGAAGTTGTTCATCATTAATAGTTAAAATGTGAAAAGGATAAACTTACCATTATTTAAAAAGAGTATTAAGTTGATCTTAAATAAATAAAAACGTTAATCCAATTTATTAATAAGAATATTAATTAAAAGTTAAATAAATAAATAGTAGTTAATATTGATTAAAAGATTAATATAGTTATTATCATTTTTTTAAAGAAAAAAAGATTAAGGTTAGTCAGGTTAATTAGATTGATATTAGGTGATGATTAACGGATTAGGGGAGTTTAGTGTGTGGTGTGTGTGTGTGTGGTGTATGTGTAATTAACGGATACAACAACAAGCAGAAAAAAAAAATAAAGGAAGAAAGAACCCTAATCCACCCCCAATCCCCTCTCGTCGTCTCCGATGCGCCGTTTAATCCCTCTTCCTCATATTTGCCCAAAACTCCTCGTCAAAACCTATCAAAACCCTACAAAAAAACAACATTAATCATGAATGGAAAATGTCAAAATGAGGAAGATTACTACCCCTTGATGAACGATGGTTTCGCCGGTGATGGTGAAGTGGTTTCACGATGAGCGGTTCGCGGAGGAGGATCCCGGCGATGGTAGTGACGGTGATTTGCGGTGGGCGACGCGAATAGGGCTTCACAGATAAGTCTTTCTTTAGGTTTTTGATTTTGGGGATTTTTGAGAATTGATGTGCGTTGGGGTTTTTCGTTGGATTTTTTTCTTTTCCTTCTCCCTTCATCTCTTTATATAGGCAGTAATCTGATTCTCTGATTTGAATTCCCTTAATCCTAATTGAAAGCTGATTGGGGATTTTCCAAACATGGTTATGATCTGATTTGAAAAACATTCCCTTTTCGGTGAGATTGTGTTAATGTTGTTGATGAGGAAATCTCAAATCTCTGATTCTTTGGATTATTCTTTGAATCTCTTATGGAATATTCCCTGTTTTGCTAATCTGATTTTTTGCATTTCCTGGTAGGTGCGGATAACAAACGAGTTGTTGGGCTGGGTGATGAATTAGGCGGTCCAGAAAACCAACTTGCCCTTTTTGACATCAGATGGGATGAACTTCGATTTATCCTAATATTCCCTGGTGCAGACACACGTGGAGATGCTCAAAGTTTTCTCTGGTGTATCCTTAATCCTTTTCTAACGTCTTGTAGGAGCTAAACAAATAGTATCGATGTCGTGATGCTGCAGCATGTTCACACGGTTCTACTACCATCTTGCAGGTGACAACTTCATTGGCAATTGCAGTCAGCGCCTTGAGTTCTAAAACTTATTGACACAGGGTATCGTATTGCAAAGGTGGTAATGGCATTTGCGGTCTGAGGAGAAAAGTATGAGGGGTAAGACGAAGGTGTGGCATAGCATAAACGACGGTGACCCGTGATGATGCAGGTGAAGACTTGATGCAAGGCATGAAGGTGAATGTGAGGCTGTTGCTCGTGCGTAAATGGTGACGGGGTTTGGAAGTTGAGGAAGGTAATTACCCAAAATCCTATCTGCAATCTCGAAGTCTTCGACTCTCAGTTGCGATCCTAACAGACTCATTTAGAAATGTTTTGATACGAGGGTCGCCTATTTCAAAGTTAATGACTTAAGTTTATTCAGCTTTTATAACCCCTTTCGATTTACAGGTATTATCAGTAATGTGACGGAGATCAAACGCCTCTGTTGGAGTGACTTTCTCGTGTCTCGCGGCAACAAGCACGAAATGGCAAGATGAAGAATTTGAGGAGAGGAGCTTGTATTCCTCTGTAACTTCAACTGACCAATCCAGTTCAGACAAGCATCTCCTAGAAGTTCTGCTCTTTCATAGCAAAATGTGTCATGGCAAGAGGCAGCTGTCGAGGTAATCACTCGTTATTAATCCTTGGATATATGACCTTTGTATTTATTCATGCTGGTGTTTGTTGTATTATCGTTAGGCTGCTGGAAACCGATGACGGTTGCGTGCTTGTGTTACTAATTTAAATATATCTCACACTTTCTAAAGATTTCCTTATATGCTATTCAATCCTTAACCGCATCAGGGTCCACTTCTGTAAGTATTTGTTCAGTTCGATTCCTTCTCTTGTGATGCTAATGCTACCATTCTGTTGACTGACTTGGTGTTTGCAGATGTCATGAAGTGATGCAGCTGGTGGTGAGCTCAAAGGGAATACTTCTATCAATTCATTACTTGAGCTGTGTGAAATATTGCAGGTTATCTCTAGTGGTTGCTCTGGTGATTTGTTTTCATGACTCGCAATTTCTTGTAACAATTCTCCTTGCCAATTCCCTCACTTATCTGTTCAATTTGACATGTAGAATTCAACAAAAGCTGTGGAGGTTCGAGCAGGGCTCTTTCGTATGGATGCGGTGATTGAGGTTTGGTAATGTTGTGACTCAGAATAGTATGTGAGATACTCACTATCTATCCAACTTTGCAGCCCTCTAATCCGGTATGTGCGTTGATCGAATTATGCAGAAGACAGCCAATGGTCTCATGTGCAGTTTGTGCGTCAAAGCTCGAGCTTATGATTGACCTTGAGAAGTTGAGATACTTGTGATATCGATGAAGTGCTTCGAGACAAGTTTCCTTGATCCTTTCATATTACTAGGTTAGGCATTTGGCCTCTGTTTGCTTTATATTCCCTTTGTAACCGTAGTCGATGACGTGCACTTCTTTGTTGCAGGATCGGTTGCGTACGGGGCAAAACCTTCAGCATAACTTTGCATTGTCTTGTCGTTGTGATAGGAATGAAAGGTGGAGTTTGGCATGGCTTTGGAAATGTATCAGTCTGCGGGAACCCGATAATGGTCTGTGTCTTTGAAACATTTTAGTCATTTTTGAATTGCCCTGCTCTGCATTTCATTTTGAATCTTATCTTCCTCATTTCTCGGGCAGGCCATGGGTCATTGCTACTGATGCACTTGCAGTTGTTGATGTTTGCAGATGCGATTCTGCTAGTCCTTGCAAATGATGAACTGCTGTTGTTGGAATGTTGTACTGATGTAGGCCTGCTTGGATACAGGACAAGTCTGCGACGAATGGTTCACGTTCCATTAGCTGCAACAGAGTTACCTTGAGGAGGGCAGAGAAGAGTTCGAATAACTGAAAACGCGGTACTTGCCAATGAAATGTCTTATCTACGAGTTCGGTTGTTCGACGACTTGCCGTCGGGAATCAATTATCTCTTCAACACTAGCTTGTACTGTCCTAGGAATGGTGCTCTGCTCTTAAAGTTAGAATCTAGTAGCATTTTTATTGTAATTTGTAATTAATATCGTGATGCCGCTTTAGTTTCAAGGTTGCACTGTACCGTTCACAGAAATTAGAACTACTGAAAAGGTAGGTTTGATGGTTAATTATGCTTATAAGTCTTCATTCACTTGTAGTGGGCCAACGTTCCAAATGTTCCTTTAATTGTGACTGCAATCATTTATTATATAAACTTGTAGTGCAAACTCAGATGTAAAAACCAAAGTCAGGCTTAAGGGAAAGGTGGTATTCCCTCTTAATACGCTATGCTACGACTTGAGATGATGTTCTTTTGAAATGGGCTGGGCTTATAAGAGAGTGTCGTGTACTTTCCATAATAAATTAATCCCTATAAGCCAAAATTCATAAAAAGGAAGCTTGCAATTTGAAAACCATGAACCAGCTTGACTTTGAGAAATTCTTCCGGATCTTATGCATCCTTCCACGATTTTAATCTTGATGTAAAGGCATAAGTCTCTCTTGAACTTGAGATATACAACAATAAATTGAAATTGAATTGCACTCTTGTGACGACACATGCGTTCATAGCTCGTGAATTATCTCCTACAAAACTTGAATTTTGCACCTTTGAAGTAACTTACGGTTTTAATAAGCCCATGAGTTTAAACCACTTTTGCCTTGATAACAAATTATCCCAAATCTTATTCATGATTCTTATCTGCACTTGCCATATTAAATTATCAACCAAAACCGAACTCCTTCCCATAAATGATAACTCATCCTTGTGAAAACAAACAGATGATGTAACCCGCGAGAGCCATAATAGGCGTCGAATGTTTATGCCTTTAAGTACACTTCTTATTATAGCACCTGCACTAACTGGTTAGCCGTAAGAACAAGCATAAATATATAAAAAAAAATAAAAAAATAAAGTCAAATGACGATAGGAAATGCGTACAAGAGATGGGATCTTGTGGTCAAAAATTAGGGTGCAACAGAGGGGAAATGGGATTTTGTGTTACAAAACCAAAACCAAGCAAGTAAGTGCATTTTTTGACTGGAAATTGCATTCTAAGATCATTGGCAATACCAGAATTTGGAGTTTAGTTCAAGTTTTGAGAGATAGCATATGGTTACTTCACTTGTAAGTTACATATGCAAAATCAAGGTACAAGGCAATTCAGGCCATTTCCTCCATCCAAACTCATTCTAAATGACATGTGCAAGGTGTTAGAACTTTCTAGAATCACTGCAAAGCTTGCAAAGCATGACTGGTGTATGAATTTACAAGCAAAAAATCAGAAAATTGGATACACAGATTTGGGCTTCAAACACATTGCAAAAGCCCATGAAACTCTTCTATATATTCATTAGAGTGAGTTCAGATCAATTTTGAGTATCATTTCGCGCCAGAGCAAGAAAATTTTCTCAACTGCAAGTTGAAATCGAATTCTCAGATTCAGACCAATTCAAGCCAAATTGAGGTGTGCAATCTCTTCCTTGTGGATCATTGAAGCTATCTGGAGAATTTGGAAGCAAGCCACGAGCTCTAAGTACCTCTGTTTCAAGATCTATACCAGGTTTGCATCTCTTAAAATTCAGCATGATTTAGCATGATTCAGTTAGTTTTGAACTTATGGTTAGGATCTAGACATGACAGAGATCGTTTTAGGCTTGATTTGAATTCAATTGGTGATGATTGAAGATGACATAGCTGATCTGTTTGGACTTGAATCTCTTGATTCATGAGGTGTTAATGTTAGATGTTTAGATCAGGTTGATGTAGGCAACATGAGGATGATTTCTATACCATTAGTTTGGATTTTAGTGATGATCAAAGTTGACATGATTTCTGAAAATGGATTCGTATTTTGAAACCTAGCACGATCTAGAGGATTTTGAGTGAAGACTTGGAATCTACGTTGAAAATTGAGTGGAATTGTTATAGACTTTGTCACTTTTGGTTGCCTGAACCTGGACCCTCACCGGAGAAGACAACTGGAGTCTTCTCCGGCCACCACCAACCACCAGCCTGGATCTCCACTCTGATGACCTGAGATTTGGAGAAGATGAGTTGTAAACCACAGGATCTTGCCTTGACCATTGACTGACCTGAAGATCCAACGCATGTGATTTAAAGTTGGCTTGGAAATTCTGAGATCAAAACACTGCCGTTTCATTAAATTGTGTGGCATCATGAGGAGCGCTGGATGTGCCTTGACTCGTTGATTGGCTTGCTGATCCTATGGCTCTCATTATTTAGTGGCTTTTAATTGATTTTTATTTCATTTTGTTTTATTTTAATTGTTTGTTGATTCCAAAAATCATATTAATTCCAATTTTGATCAGAAAATTATTTTAAAAATATCCTCATGATCCTTATGGAATTTGTGATTTTCTGGGATTAACAAAATACAATTTCGTGCATTTTTCAATTTAATGTGATTTTTCTTATTTTTGTTATTTATTTTATTTTGGCATAATTGACCATTGTTTTGTGGAATTTAATTCTCCCAATTGGTTTAGATTTTGGCTTTGATTTTTTAATATTTGTTAGGATAGACATGTATGTTCCCTTAGAATTTTTCTTGGATTTTTAGAACAACATTAGGTTCTGTTTTATGTATTGAGATTAGGATCCTCCCAAACTTGTGGATTCCCTTGACCTATCTCAATGTAGAAATTTTTTAGATGTCTTAGAAGTTGATTTAGGCTTCAATATTTCTACATTAGATTGTTCAAACATTCATGTTCCCCTAGGAATTTTATTAGATTTTTGTAACTTGATTTTCTATTTTAGTTGTATTTTGCAAGTGGTTTGTGTTTATGAATTCCTCTCTTGAGTGCTTTGGTTTGTTTGGCTTGGTTGGCTGCCTTAAAGTTGGTTTGAGCTTGAGTTATTTTGTTGGAGCTTCTAGATTCATTGAAGGTGCTTGGGATTGAGAATTAGAGCTTGGTGTTGAAGGCTTTTCCTCTTGTGGAGTTTTTGTTTAGGAGCCTAGAGAATTAGGGTTTTAGGAAGTGCCTTAGACCTAGTTTTGATTATTTCTTCAAACATAGAGTGCATTGTTTTCCTCTATTCTATCCCATGAAATAAAGTCCTTCTTGGGAAGCTCCATCTCTCCTTAGGAGGGATGAGTGGTATGCCCAAGTGAGTAGAACTTTGAGGATACCTTTCATTTGCAATGTTGAGTTCTTAGTGATTTCCTTTGGTTGTCAGTAAGTTTCTTAACATTATAATTTGATCTTGATGATTAATCCTCCTCTTGGAGTGTGCTTGTGGGAGCTTGAAGATTGATGAAGATTGAAGATAGAAGCTTGCTTGAAGATGAGGCCTTTGCTGTCAACTTTGCTATCTATTCAACTTTGCTGTTGCTGTTGCTGTTTGCTGTAAGACTTTGGTACTGCTGGTTCGGCTACCTCCTCTGTGTCTTTTGTTTTTCTCTATATTGTCTTTTGCTTGTGTTGATTACCTCTAGGTTTGAGGTGGAGCTTGTCTCCTCTTTCCTATTGTTTTCTCTCTTGCCTCAATAGTATTGCTGCATTGCATGCATGTTTACTGTTTACTGTAATTGCTTGCTATCTTTTGCTGTTTATCCCCTAGGATCTCTGATTTCCTCTGTGCAAGAGGAAATTATGACAGACATTAGGTTTTGACCCATGCATGATAACATTAGGCTAGTTTCCCTTTCAACCATAGGCTTTTTAGAGCGTCTTTCTCTTCTCATCTCAAAACAGTTCAAAAAACACAGTAATAAGGATAACGCGTGTTGTACGCTACGAGCCTTAAGCTATTTGAGAAAAGGTTGCTCGAGGGTCACTCTTCAGTAATCTGATTGCCTAGTATGGTACCCTTAGGGTGACATACGACGTAGTCACTCTCAGATCACAAGTCTTTAGTGCAGTACAAGTTGCAAATAGACTAAAAAACAGTTCTTTCGTAAAAAACTCAAACAAACATTCAAACTCTGTTTTTGTCCGCTTGGACCTTTAATCAGGAAAACCCTTTCTTAAGGAGATAAAAAACTGTCAGACAAGCTTGTGTCTTCCGTAGCCCAAACTACGTTTGCTCTGATCTTTCATGCTGTATGAAAGTACGTAGGCATAGGATACGATATCCTAGTGAGCAACCTTCCCCTCCTTTCCCGTAGGTAGGCGAACTACGTTGACTCTGATTTCTTGTTCCAGACGGGAATACGTAGGCATAAAGTGCGATACTTTGCCGAGTCATTTTCTTTTCTTTTTAACCCAGACCTGTAGAGTAGATAGAATAACACACCCTTAGATAGAAAACAAGCGTGGATCCCGTCGAGTACGACGGACGTGAGGGGTTTTGTATTTACCTTTCTGCCTTTACTTTCAGTATTATATTATTGTTGTTGTGCTGGGAAGAGGGTTAGATTGAGAGATAAGTCGGACCTGGGCTTGAGTTTGCATATAGACTTAGAAGTAGAAAGTAGTGGTTAGCCTGCTTGCTTAGCTTGCACCAGCTAGTCGCGAAATCTGCGCTCGGACGAGATTCTCTTTGATGCTTCTTGCCTGACCCTTAGGGCTCGACAAGTTGTCTGACCCGAGGATTGTCGACTTTGGGGACCTATCAATTGGGATTCAACTAAGTGAGGCTGCTTCAAGGGATGATGATGCCACACCTTCTGGGTATCGTATCATCACTCTTGAAAGTCTGTGACGTTGAACCCGCATAGGATGTCGTACCTCGTCTGCGAGTTAAGTACATACCTGTGAGGGGTAGGTAGGTCTGTTTGCAGGAAACCTTTGACCTCAGAGTACCAAGTTTATCTCTGTCAGGGAGATGTGGTTACAGGGTTCTTTTGAGTGGTTGGTTTGAATTGAGGCGAAGATTTGGTGGTTCTTAGGCTTCAGTACAGAGCAGCACAGTTCATCAGCATTGCACTTGATCTCCTGTTTGCATATGCATGTGCATTTTCATGTTTTCATTTTATTAAGGTGTATTTATGTTGCAGGTGTGATCATTCCCCTCTGATTCTAGTGTATCTTCTGGCCAGACATGGAGTCCATGAAGAGGATAGTGGCTTACCGGTTGCATTCTCCAGATATCAGTTCTTTGTTGGGATTAGTTGCTCTAGCAGATGAGAGAGTGAGGGCTGAGTTCAGAGTATCTTATGGGAGATTGCTTAGTTTGTTGTACAGGCCTTCAGCATTTGAGACGACTGGGATGTATACTTTGATGCAGTTTTATGAGCCTCAGCTGAGATGCTTCCTGTTCCCCGACTATATTCTGGCACCCACTTTGGAGGAGTATTCTGCTATGTTGGGAGTTCCTGTGTTGGACCAGATTCCCTTTATACATGTTGAGGCTGAGCCTGAGTTGGCTACACTTGCTGAGATTGTCAGTTTGGACGCTTCTGAGTTCCCTGGAGGTTTGGTCAAGCTAAACGGAGCTTATGGTTTTCACCTGTCTGTCCTGGTTGAGAAGGTTACACAGTGCGCGAAGAGTGGATGTTGGGTTGCCTTCGGTGCCATTCTAGCTATCTGCATCTATGGGATTGTCATGTTTCCCAATGTGCCAGATTTTGTTGACTCAGATGCCTTCTTATTCTTGCCTCGAAGAATCTAGTTCCTACTCTCTTGGGCGATGTTTATCATTCTATTCACTATAAGAATGAGATTGGTGTGACTTCTTCTCCTTGACAGGAGGGTACTCCCTTCAGCATTTATTTTGCTGATAGGGTCATAGTATTTTGCATGATTGCATAGCATTTACCCTAAAAACGCGTAACATTTCCACCGTGTGGAGCATTACGCCATTGTCAAAGCATATGCATACGAAACATGAGCTAGGACGTTACCGTTCTTGTTTTGCAGGTGCTTCTCCACAGAATGGTTTGCTCAAGATGATTCTTGAATTCCCCAACGAAGTTGTTTGCTTAAGATGATTCTTAAAATCCCCGGTGAAGTTGCCAGAGTTGGTTGCTCAAGTTGATGCTTAGGATTCTCGGCAGAGTGTTTGCTCAGGATGAGTCCTGAAATCTCCAGCAGAGTTATTTGTCTTAGATGATTCTTGAAGTCCCCCGTGGAGTTGATTGTGCAAGAGGATTCTTGGTTCCCTCAGTAGAGTTTATTTGTCCAGAATGATTTCTGAATCACCTGAAGCAGAGTTACTTGATACTTATCCAGAATCCCCAACGGAGGTGTGTCATCCCCAGCAGGTTTTAAATAGAAAAGTTGAAATTTCCCTTATTGACTTACTGATGAAGTCCGACAAAGATGTTGCCGACGTGTCTAGCGACACGATGAGTCCATAGGTGACGATAAGGAATTCTTCTGCAGTGGCGCAGGATGCCCGACGGCATGATCAACCATCCATTGCCAATTACCGTGTAATCGGTGACCCCTTGATGACTTGAGGACGAATATCTACAGCAAAATCAGATGATCATCCTGACGGATATTTGAGATTTGACCCTTCACCAATTACCGTGTGACCAATTCCCCGGCATAGTTGTCGTACAACTGTCATGCTCAGTTTTTGAAGATGTTCCTACCAATCGGAGTACCGTTGGCAATTCGCTAGTTACCGTGTAATCGGTGATCCCTCGGTGATTTGAGGACGCAATAATATCAGATGAATCAGAGAATCATCCTGACGGAGGTTCAGATCAGTATTTCTCCAGCTAGTTACTGTGCAGCTATGATTTCATTTTCCGAAAGATTTGTTCCCATCAGAGTACTGTGTACTTGTGCAGTTGGCAAATTTCTAGCTTATTTTGTATTCAACCGTCTTCCACCTTTGAATGATTGAAAGCCGCTCGCTTCTCAACCCTTCAGGTCCAAGTTGTTTGAATAAGGGCAGCTATTGCACCCCAAAATTTGACCAACCACTTATCGCAATTTGGCTCATGTTTCGACTCATTTCATTCTGCATTTGCATACCGCGTACATTGCATTTTTTCAGTCAGATTGACTTTATCGGGATTACAGCCCTCTGATCACGTTTCAGGCAGTTTCATACCATTTCGAATACGAGGTTTTATTTTGAGAATTGGTGCTCGTCCCGGTGTTTTCAGCTCTTGCAGTTATTTTTTAGGACATTTCGGTGTCCGATTTTTACTGTTTATTTTGCTATAGTCGCACATTTGTGTTCTATTCAATTTAATCGGCTTTATTGCATTTTAGATTTTTCCCTTATTTTCTAGAATTTTTAAATAGATTTTAATAGATTTAATTGTTTTTTCTAGAATTTTAAATAGATATTAAATAGATTTTTAATGAATTTTAAATAGTTTTAATAGGTTTAATAGTTTTTTTTTCTATTTTTAATAGGTTTAGGAATTAATAGAGTTAACTGAAGTTTAATTCCTTTTTAGAATTAATTCATAGAAATTAATTAGATCTTAATCATTTTTTAATTAGGATTAATTAGGAGAATTGATTAGTGGTTTTTTAATTACTTAGCATTAATTTTCGGTTTCCCTTAATAAGTTTTAGTCATCATTAGTCATTAATCATTAGCTCTTAATTGTAGTAATTAGGCTTAATCATTGGTTTTTTAAGTCAGAATTAATTGGTGCTAATAAATTTTCATTTTTATTAATTGGTCTTAACATTTTTGTTTAGAGTTAATTGAATTAATGGATCAGGTTTTGTCCTTTGTGGGCCAAGTGGCAGCTTTTGGGGGACCCAATCCAACTCGCCACATGTCACGCTATAAAGGGAGCCACGCGTGCTTTCCTCCACCTCACCTCACCCTCCAATCAGTCTCTCTCCCACGCATCCACACACACTCCACCAGACCTACACGTGACCCCCACTTGTCCCTCTCCGCTTCCATGCACAGAGCCACGTTCCTCATCCTCCTTCACCGTTTCCCCTCGCCGCCGGCCATGCAGCCGCCGCAGGGGCCGCCACAACTGTCACCGAAAGTCCAACAGCTCGCCGGAAACTGCTTTTTTTTCACCGTAATCTCCTCAATCTTCATCACAGATTCATCACCAGATCGCCATCAACAACGCTCGTCCTGTTCAGCTTCATCTTCAGAAGTTCATCAAGAGCCAAGAACATCTTCATCGATCGTTCATCAGGATCTTCAACAGTTTTCTTAGAAAACTCCAGGAACATTCATCCGTTTCAAGGTTCTTCGTGAACTTTATCGTTCTCCGTGCTTTTCAGAAGATCCAAAAGCAATGATGTTCGTTAAGATCTTCAAGCTCTTCATCGCATGTGTTCATCTTCTTCGTGAAGATCTTCAAGACTCATAACAACCTCAACCGTGTTCATCCATTATTTCAAGAATCTTCATTGGCGTTCATCAAGCGTCCAGAAACTTCTTCAACCTTCATCAGGTTCTTCATGTTCATGTGATCTTCGCCCGTTCACGCGCGTTTGCCCATCATTTCCAGATCGTCACCAAGAACAGAACCTCAATATCCTCGGATTTGGAACAAGAACAAGATCTCCAGAAGCTTCACTCAAACCTCCATCCACCATGAGCGATCCATCAACGAGTGTTTCACGGATTTTGTGCGTTTTATGTTAGGTTGTGAGTTAGGAGAGAGGTGTGAGACAAAAAGAAGTTTGAGATTGAGAGGGAGAGGCGGTGAGGTTAGGGAGAAGAGGTTAGGGTTTCAGACCAAGGTTTGGGGAGAAGTGAGGGAAGGCTCGTGGGTGGGGATTGGGCCTCAAGCCCAACGAGATTGTTGGATCATACCCCCCCCCCCCCCTCCCCCCGTTTCCATATTCACCCTCCGTTAATTTTTTTTTGTTGTTTTGGTTCTTGTTGGGCTAGGCCCAACTGATTTCTGCAGTTTGCACCTCCGTGCCAGGCTTACACCCTTCGTTCTATTATTGTTTTGTTGTTGGGCTGGGCCCAACGTTTTTCGCTCGCACCTCCAATTTACCAGCGCCCCCCCCCCCAGTTTTCTATTTTTGTTATTTTTCTGAATGTATGTGGGATGGGCCCAGAGTGGTTTTTTTTTTCTGCTTTACCCTAGTTTTGCATATTGTACCCTCCTCCCCCTTGCAATTTAATTTTTCCCTTGTATTGGATAATTGATTAGTGTAGTTCTGTTTTTTCTATTTTTTTTTAGGGATTGTTTTTATAGTTTAGCATATTATGCATGTTTTTTTACTATAAAATTTTAAATAGAATATTTTTAATATAGAATTTTCATCCTATTTTCTTATAGGATATTATTAGAATTTTAGATAGGATTTTATATTCTAGTTTCCTATACTCATTTTCTTTAGATATTTCTTTAGAATATTTTCTATTAGGAATTAATTGCCGTATTTTAGGAGTAGACTTTTATTTCCATTTGTTAGTGGATTTTTTTCCTATTTTCTCTCCTATTTTTCTTTCCTATCCGAGTTTATCACCGATTTTATTTTTGGCTGGCTGTGTGACATGATTCAATTGGAGAATGATTGTCAATATCATTTCTCTATCTTGTCTTTGACACGGACATCAATACGCTACCTCTCTTTGTTCGATTTCTCGTATAAGTCGAACCATGACGGTCTAAGCGTTACATTGTTCCTGATTCAAGCGTCCTCATCAAGGATCCAGAGAGGAGAAGATTGGAATGGAGCTTACGCACATGTCAGGAGCCAACGGAGCCGCTTCGTTCAGCATCATCTTTCTTATTCAAGTCTTCAAGCAACCGACGAGTGTTGTGAGCTGTAGCGTTAGATACGTAGGAAATGACAATCGAGCGGTCTCCCCTTAATCGTTTAGGGTTTTTAGTATATGTCCCTTGGGTAATATACGACGCACTCGCTCCTACGTATTAGGTTCGTGCGTGTGTGTCTCGAGTTCCTTCCCGTTTGGGCGTAAGCCTGCTTCCTCTTTGTTCTCGCCTCTGTGCAATCGAAACCCTTTTCTCTCGCATTCAGGCGATTGAGACCCCTTCTCTTGCCCCTGTGCAATCGAGACTCGTTTTCCCTCCGAACTACGATTGCTCTGATCTCTCGTACCATACGAGAGTACGTAGGCATAGGATGCGATATCCTAGCGAGCTCCCTCCCTTTTTCCCTTTTCCCCCCGTTTGCTGTAGTTAGTTGAACTACAGCTGCTCTGATTTCTCGTATCAGACGAAAATATGTAGGCATAGGATGCGATATCCTAGCAAGCACACTAACAACTAATTTCTCTGTTCTCTCGTTGTCGTGCGATCGAGACATTCCCGCTGACGACTGATGTTCCCTTTCTCTTGCCCTAGCGCAATTGAGACCAGACCGTAGTCCTAGTTCCCGTGGGTCCCCGTACCTTTAAATCCGACATACTACGTCCGTTCTACCGCAAACAGGTAATGCCTAAGTCTCCAATGGTCGAGCAGCATACACCTAACTGCTAGAATGCGTACGCTAGTATCGTCACTCCTTTCTCTCACCCCCGTGTGATTGAGAACACCCTGTCTAGCCGTAGTTAGCCCGAACTACACAAGCTCTGATCTTTCGCGCCGTGTGGAAGTACGTAGGCACGAGATGCGATATCTCGGCGAGCAACCTTCCCCCATTCCCCCATAATTTCCCGAACTACGTTGACACTGACTTTCCCATTGCACGAGGGAATACGTAGGCATATAGTGCGATGCTCTATCGAGTCAGTTTCTTTCCGTTTAGCTTTAGCAGCCGTAGATAGATTGTTTTTCACCCATAGACAAACCAGCAAGCGTGGATCCCATCGAGTACGATGGACGTGAGGGGTGTTAATACCTTCCCCTTGCGTAAACGACTCTTGAACCCAGACAATGGTTGCGATGACCTTGTCTTATACCTGCTCTGAGGGATAAATAACGAAAGGTGGCGACTCTTATGTTTTGTCGGCACCTTATTTTCGTGGTAGCGACAGGATGACTTAAACAATCAACACAATCCTCATAGCAGCCTGGGAATACACCTCCTCCCAGCAATTTTTCTTTCACCAACTTCAATGGTGTTTTCAGCTCGTTCACATCCATTATCAAGTCTAAATTCTCCTCCACCAAGATAGCACCAACCCTAGCCTGCCCATGGTTTGGCATAGGGTTCTGCACAACGTTATGTGCATCATGAGAAAAATTTATTGCTTTGCTGTCAATGAGATCTTGCAGCTTGTGCTTAAAAGCCTTGCAATCATCAATAGAGTGACTAGGTGCCCCAGAGTGAAATACGCAACGAGCATTTACATCATAGCTAGGTGGGGGAGGACCTGTCAAAGGAGCTAGAGTCCTTTTCTGAATCAATTGCAATTGTAATAAATTCTGAAGCACCTGAGAGTATGGCATCGGTGGAGTGTCAAATACTCTATTCGGCCTGGCCCTATCAGGAAACCTCCTACAACCTTGCTGATTTTGTTGTTGTGGCTGATACTGCCTTTGTTGTTGTGGTGGTGGTTGTTGTTGTTGTGGTACAGGAATAGTAACACTGGTAACTTGCTGTTGGCGATATTAATTTTGTGGTTGACCCCTTCCTCTTCCTCTAGAACTTGTCACTGAATTAACGTCACCTTCATGCTTCTTGTTCCCAAATACCTTCTTCCCTCATCCTCCAGCTGAGGGTACTTCTCCCGCCTGAATCTTTCCGAGCTTGATGCCGTTTTCCACCCTTTCACCGGTGATTATCAAGTCTGAAAAACTTCCCGACATACTACTAATTAGTTTTTCATAGTACACTCCCGGTAAAGTAGCAACAAACATGTCAATGAGCTCGCGCTCTACCATGGGAGGCTGCACTTTAGCAGCAAGCTCTCGCCACCTCTGGGAGTATTCTTTAAAGCATTCGTTATTCTTTTGGGAAAGATTCTGCAGCTGGACTTTATTTGGTGCAAGGTTACTGTTGTATTGATAGTGCCTTACAAAAGCTTCGGCTAGGTCTTTCCAGCTACGGACGTTAGTGGGCTCCAGCCCCATGTACCACTCCAAAGAAGGGCCAGACAAGCTGTCCTGGAAGAAGTGCATCAAGAGTTTTTCGTCGTCCGAGTACACGGACATCTTTCTATAGTACGAGCGCAGGTGAACCCTCGGGCAAGTGGTGCCTTTGTACTTATCAAAGTCAGGCACTTTGAATTTGTGAGGCACCCTTAAATCAGGAATCAAACCCAAATTCGCCATATCTAAACCCATGGAATTCTGGTTTTCGTAGCTTTTCATCTTGTCTTCTAAAAGCTTAAATCTTCTGCTCGCTTCAGCGGACATTTCAGGCCTGACATCTCTCATTGAGAAATCATCCGCTTGCTGATCCTCAAACCGAGGATTATGCAGATTTCCATGAATAGCACAATCCGCTCCATGGTCGTAAAAACCATCATTGTTATCAGCATACTCGCCTTCTCCAGCACCAATACCAATATTTCCCATGTTTCCAAAGACATTTCTAATCCCTCCAATATTACCATCATTACCATTTCCTCCAACATTCCCAGTGTTACCATTCCCTCCAGCATTAGGGATAGGTACAGAGGTGTTAACTCGGGGAGTCTCAATGTGGGGAGGGTTAGCAGCAATCCCACCGTTTAACACACCATCATTATCAACTCGTGCAATTAAAGGTTACACTAAATTCTGAAGTTGCGCCTGGCCACTAGCAACCCCTTGCATGACCTCCATCAGCTTTGCCATCCGATCTCTCATCTCTTGCATTTCTTCCTGCATCTGATCCATCAGTCTTTTCTGGTTTCTTCTGGTACCGTACCGGTGATTTATCTGATCTGCAATCCTGAAACACTAGTGGAGCACAAGAAACAAGATAAGGTTAACAGTTCCGATGCACCTGGAAATGCGAGAAACATGCTAAAATGCAGACATGTAGTTACGCAACAGGGAAATTTCCCCCTCGATTCTAGTTTCCAGGAAAAACATAACAATGGAGAACCCTACGGACAAGCATAGAACGCCAACTCCTCGTATATAGATCAAAAGCCATAAGGCAATGTACAAGCTACAACTGAGTAAAAATAAGGAAAAGACCTCAACCAACAAGTCTGGCGATGGTCAAATACAACAAATAAGCAACAAAAGCTACAACATAGATAAACAAAATGGTCAAGCAGGATGACGTGATCGGAAATCCTCTAACATCTTCAGCGTCTCAGGGTGATTCGGCCTAGCAAGTAGTCCCTGAATAAGCAAGTCCCGCGGGCTAACAGTATGCTGTAAGCTATCAACATGATCTTCCAAAACTTCTTCCCTGAAACATGCCTCAAGCCTGCATCTCTTGGAATCAGCTCTCAACCTGAGATCCTTCAAGTTCGCGATCGCTTCATTCAACATGTACTCACTATCTCGTCTTAGTGATGCTTCTGCTGCAATCTCCCCATCTTTGGCATTAAGTTGTGCCTTCAATTTGTTGATCTGAAGTTTTAACCTGTCTTCGCGCTCCTTGTTATTAGTGAACGTGGCATTCCATATTGACTCAAACTTGGAGATCCTCATGTAAGCCATATCCAACTCTTCCTTCTTAGTAGTAAGAACACTGTGGACGGCATTCAAATCTCAGCCTGTGCGCTCTCTGTCACTAGCCTCTTTAGTCAGATCTGTACCCAGTTTGTTGATAAGCTCAGTTTATCTCTTGAAAGAATTGACAACATCAATCTTCTCGCTTCGGAGCTGAATGATCTCTTTCTCCAATTCTTCATTTGCTTTCTTCAGCTCTTCCTTCTCCAACAATACCTGATTGTATTTTTGGATATCTACAGTAGTGGGTTCCTCTATCATGAGAGGATACAGAGGTGCAACTGCAGGAAATAGCATCAAGAACTTCGCAGAGCTATCACGTATCCAAGTCAATTAAGGGTCATATGCTCAGCTGTTACTCTTCCCCAAAGCTAACTTCCCTTTCCGATGGATGTTATTCCATGCACGCTCAAGTCTTCCCAAAGTCTCACCCACCAGTAAACCGGTGAGATACAGAGATTCATGTATATCCTCTTCTCTAGGAGGCTCCCTCAATGCGTACCCAAATTGTCTGACCAATAGAGAAGGGTTATAGTTGATGCAACCTTTCCTTCCGACCAAAGGGACGTTAGGAAAACCACCACAACTATAAACAATGTCCGTACCAAGCATGTCTCGGTCAAACCAAATAATATTCTCTGCAGATAATCCCATTAACCTCTCCGACGACTTTGAAGTACCAGCAGTAGCCACAAATGGATTCGTCTTGGGCATATGACTAGAAAACCAAGCGTACAATAGAGGAACACAACAATCCACATTCTTTCCCCTTCGTTTCTCATTCTTGTAATGCACAGAATGATAAACATCTCCAAGAAGAGTAGGCACTGGGTTTCTTGAAGCCAGGATATGAAATGCATCCAAATCCACAAAATCAGGGAGGTTAGGAAATAAAACAATGCCATATATACAAAGAGCAAGAACAGCGTTAAATGCAATCCAACAACCATCCTTAGCAAATTGCCGAGCCTTGTCAACTAGGAAAACCAGAGGAAAACCATGCACTCCATTCCACTCTGTCAGACCCCCCTTTAACTTTGAAGCATCCACATGTACTATGGCAGCTAGCTTAGCCAGATCAGGCTTAGCGTCAATATGAACAAATGGCATATGACTAAGAACAGGCACATCCAACAATACTGAGTACTCCTCCTAGGTGGGCGCCGGAATGTAGTCAGGAAAAACAAAACACCTCAACTATGGATCGTAGAACTGCAGAAAGGTATAAAGGCCATCCACCTCGTGTGCTAAAGGCTTGCAAACCCATCTCAATAATCTCCCATAAGACTTCCTGAAATCCTCCATCACCTTCCCACCAGCCAGTGAAATCAAACTCAGCAAAGATCTAACATCTGGAGTTGGAAGCTTGTAAGCCACTGTTCTCTTCAAGGACTCCATATCAGCAATGAGGGAATAAGATCACTAGAATCGGAGGAGAAAATATGCACCTGCAACACAAATACATGTTAATGAAATGCAAATGAAAATGCAAATGCAAAATGCAAACAAGGGATCAAGACTGCTGTGTCGTTGGTCGAGAAGAACTAGCGCTTCGCCTTAGCAAGAACAAAGTACCGACAATATGACCCACTGACAAACAGATTCACACTGTAAACAACCGGGTATTATGAAAGCCAAGGTTTCCTGCATAACCCAATCCCTCTCACAGGTGTGGACCTATCCACTGATAAGGTTTGGCATCCTATGTGTTTGTCAGCGTCACAGACTTTCAAGAAATGATGATACGTCCATCATTTCTGGTTTGGCATCATCGTCTCCTAAAGAGGCCTCACTTAACTGACTCATAGATGATCGTCCCCCGGAGTCGACAACCCTCAGATCCAAAACTCCTTCAAGCCCAAAGGGCCAGAAAGAAAGTTGTCAAAGAGAATCTCGTCTGAGCGCGAATTTCATGGTGAACTAGTACGAGCAAAGCAAGCACATCCACCACTACTTTCCACTACTAAAGCTAGGTGTATACTCAAGCCTGGGTCTGGCTTATTACTCAATGGAACTCCCATCCCCACAGCACAACAGTAATGACATATGATGCGGACAATAAATGCGAGAAAGTAAAATACGAAAGTAAATAAAGCACATATATACAACACCCAAAGATAAACAAATAAGCGATAGGATTGACTCGCATAGGGAACCAGAGTCCCCAACAGAGTCGCCAGCTGTCGCTACTGCAAAAAAACAACCGGCAGAAAAAATAGAAGAGTCGTCACTTTCATTATTTATCCCAAAGAGAGGGAAAGGAAACGATCGGAAAAACCTAACGGAAAAAGGGAAAGACAAGGTCATCACAACCATGTCTGGATTTGGGAGTCGGTTACGTAAGGGGAAAGTATTAGCACCTCTCACGTCCGTCGTACTCGACGGGATCCACGCATTGTTGTCTATCTAAAAGGGTGTGTTGAAACTATTTAGCTAAAGGCTCAGTGACAAAAGGTAAAGAAAAGAGAAGTGACTCGGCAAAGCATCACCGCTCTGTGCCTACGTACTCCCTCGTGCAATGGGAAAGTCAAAGTCAACATAGTTCGACTAACTACGGGTAAAGAAGGGAAGGTTGCTCGCCAAGACATCACGTCTTGTACCTACGTACTTTCATCTGGTATGAAAGATTAGAGCAAACGTAGTTCAGGCTTAAGAGAACACAGGTTGTTCAAAAGTTTTACCCGAGTAGGGTTAACAAACAGTTCTAGCAGTTTGGTGTATGCAGCTCGACCATTGGAGACTTAGGCGTTACCGTTTGCAATAGGACTGAAATTTAACAACACTCTTGCTTATGAAAAGGTTTTCCTGATTAAGTTCCTGAAGGATGAAAAAGGTTTGAAGTGTTTTTGTGTTTTTTAGAGAAGAAGTGTTTTGAATTTGATTTGTAACTCATGTCGCACTAGAGACTATGACCCAAGAGCGAATGCGTCGTATATCACCCAAAGGGTGTACACTAAACACTCTAGATCATTGAGAGGAGGCCCCTAAATTACCATTTCTCAAGTAGCTTAAGGCTCGTAGTGTGCCACACTTGTCATTCTTTATTAGATGTTTTAAGAATGTTTGAAGATGAGAAGAGAAGAAAGGACACTAATGGGAGACTAACCAAACCTAAACGTTATCATGCAAAGTGGACTTAAGGTTGAGTTTCAAAGGGAGCTACCTAATGTTATCATGCATGTTTAGAACCCTACTGTCTATCATAACCTCTCTTGAACAAGAAAGGTTAGAAATCCTAAGGGAAGAAAGACAAAAGAAGAAGAAGAAACAACAAAAGAAACATGCAAATGGGAGGATGCACACATTGAATGCACAAGTAGAATGAAAGTGGGAGGAAAATAGTGTGGGGAAGTAGCCTCCACAAGCTCATCTCAACCAAGCATGCATATGGAAATGCACAAGAAGAAACCAACCAAAACACACAAAGATGCACCAAAAATGTCCTCAAGGATTCATCATTTTAGGTATGCTTCAAATACCTCTAAAGGAGGGATCAAGCCACCTTAAATGACACTCCAAGGTCATTGGACAGAACGTAAAGATGATGAGGATAGCTCAAAAGCAAAAGCAAATCATAACAAAAGGAAATGCAAGCTAGAACACAAAGAAGTGAAAGCAAACTACACAATGAAACCATACGTGAAAGCTCAAAAGAGAACAAACAAATGAAAAAGGAAAAAGCAATATCATGACCTAAAATTGAACAAACATCATCATTAACATGTTAGCAAAATGAAACAAAAGGGATTGAGAGTTCAAAGGATCCAAAAATGTCATATCCAAATCAAACTAGGTCAAGGTGCATGTATGAACCTCCCTTAGAGGTAACTTGACTTGCAAGTTTCCTCAAAATTAGGAAAATGATTCAAAAAATTACTAAATAAAATGGACAAGAAAGCTAAACAAGTTGGCAAACAGAAGCCAAAAGCACAAGGCCAATATCCCCTCAAAGCACCATCAAAAGAAAATTAAATTCAAGATGTACCACTTAGAAATCCGAGAATCGAGGGTCAAAAGAAAAGCCACCAAAGTCAACCCTAAAGTCAATCAACCTGGGGTAAAATGATCCTAAAAAATTGTTCAACTCATCTTATGTATGAGGATCAATTTTCATTCATTGGACCCAAAGGAAATGGAAGAAACAAATAAAAGATCACACAATGTCGCAATTTAAATCAATTAATACACTTCCAATAGTAAAATCCAATTTTAATTAAAAAATAAACCAAAAAGTAAAATAAAAATTTTCCAAAATTAAAAGACATCTCAAAGTGTCTAAAAAGTATTTTTGTGATTTTTTTGGATAATTGGAAGTAATTAAAAATGATTTAAATGCAAACAGATAATAAACAAAAATAAAATGGAAATAAAAATCAAATAGATAAACAGGCGGTGCAATAAGTAAGAAAATCTAGTTAAAAAGCAAGGTTGGGCCCAAGGGGGGTGCAAATAGCATCAGAGGCCCAATGCGCCAAAAAAAAGTTCAGGGTTCAAACAAAATCTAGTGCAACTAGTCAACAGAATGACTAGCGTGGGGTGCAACCAAGGCTATCTGATCATCTGGTAAGCACATCACGTGGATATAAGCATGCCAGCACATTAATGAGAAATTCAAATGAAATCATGTGCGCGTGGTCAAAGGTGGTGTAGGTTGTGTCTTAATCATGAACGTCCGTGTGAAAAGTAAACGCATCGTGTGGTCAGGACATCATCTTCTCCAATGAGAAGTCAACCAAAACCATAGAAAATAAACGGTGGCCGGAGATCCCTTCCGGTCATCTTCTCCGGCCACCCAGCCACCGTGAACAGTTCCCAGAAAAACACAGTTACCAAACTCCACCAAAATTAACAAACTAATAGTGCAAAATTATCCTCTCATCACGACGAACTCAAATCCAATCTTAGTTTTCATGTTTGAGCAACATACAAAGTAAATCGAAGACAAATAAGAAATGTCCATAAACTGTGAAACTCAAAATCAGCCAACCAAAACATCCAGAATTCATCTACACTTCACAAGGAGTTCAAATCCCTAATCATTTTGCTCTAAAAACTCAAAAACAAGCCAAAATGCAAACAACAAGTTTTGTGCTCCAACCAGAAATCAACTCAAATGTCAGTTTGTTTTACATATTAATGGTCTACATGATTCCTATGTCTCAAATATGTAAGAATGGCACAGAAACATGGCATAAATAGAGAGATATGGTGATTTTGAAATTACCTAGTGGAGAACCTCCACTGGGTATTGTCTTTGGCTAAACCTTCAAACAAATCACCCAGAATAGTTCCAAACACTTGACTGAAGCATTTAGTGAGCTCAATTTCACTTGATAATGGCCAAAACTCCAAAACCGATTCTCATTTTTCTCTTGCATTTTCAAGTTTCTATTTCTACAATTCCACCACCAATTCGAGCTATGAGGGTTTGGGAAGCTTGCTAACCTTTTATATGTTAGGTTCAAATGAGAATGGAGCTTTAATTCATGCCTTAAAGCCCAATTGTCAATTCAATTTTTTCTCACTTTTTCACTTGCCATACTCGTGTTTTCTCCACTGCACCAGCCTCAATCTTGTTCCAAATTAATTGCACATGGCCTAAGTTGATCAAAGGGCCAACAATTGAGCCTTGTTTTGATTTTATGATAGATTTTTTTACACTTGTTACTTCATGGTGAAGAAACCATGAAAATGACCAACCAAATGACCTCAAATTGCAAATGTAAAATTGGAATTGTCTTTAGAACATCATTTGCACTCAAAATATGCATAAATTTGCCATGAAAAAGTTCCAAATGAATTAATTCCCATTTTCTCATTTTAAGCCTTCTTTATGGAAAATTCAAACACCAAATCTTCAATCTAAGCTCCAAACATGGAAAGAGATGATTTGGTAATGCAAATGGCCCTATTTGGAGCAAGTTTCATGTTGAAAAGATTTTCATTTAAAGTGTGCAAGTTGGTGAGATGGACCTATAATTGTATGAACTATAATCTTACTTTCTCAAAATACCCCTGACTTGCAAACCTCATAACTTGAGTTCTACAAATCCGATGGAAGACTTCTAGTACTATTTGGAAATCTAAGACCATTCCCTACAAAGTTCATGTTGGACAAGTGTTGAGGAGAAACACCCTTCTAGGTCAAAAATGGTTTGGAAGTTTGTTGACTTTTGTTGACCAAAATCACATTCATCTGATGACCTGTAACTTGTCTGGATCATAACTTGAGTTCTATATATCCAATCAAGGACTTCTAGTACTCAAAAGAAATATAAGAACATGCTCTACAAGTTTCATGTTGTCCAAAAGTTGAGATGAGACTTGTATCTTGAGATAGGTGGTCTTGAAGTTAGGCACTAAACAGGGGATTCTACCCTGAGAACCTTAATTTAGTAACTTCTCACACTCTTGATTCTTGGTGAATTGATCTTGAAATGATATATTATACATCTCAACACAACATCCCATGACCCTAGAGACTTGGAATTAAGTTGTAACCTCCTTCAATTTCACAGTTAACTGAGGATTTACCAGATGAAAACCCTAGATGCAACATCCTTGATTGTGGCTTGTTCCACTTCAGACAACAACTTGAATAAGCTCCAAATGAATCTCAAGGCACTCAATGAGCTCTCTCAACATCTTATGTCCATAATCATGCTTTCACAATCCCCTGGTGCTCCTCATTTGGCCTCCAAGTTAAGAGCTGACCCACATACATCCATACATCATTCACAAGACTATTGACCACTTCAAGATGTCCTGATGACCATTCAAGCTTGAGTAACACCCCTTGCTTAGGCTCAACCCTCTGAGAAGACTTCTCTTGCTATGCCCAACCTCTTGATCCCATGTTCATTGGAACATGCTATGCAATGCAAATGCTAGAACAAAATGAAATGAAATGAAACATAAACCAAGTTAAGAAAAGGTTGGGCAAATTTTGGGGTACAACAATTTCAGCTTGCGAACTTTCTACCATTTTTTCGCATCAAACTGTTGTTGAAAACTTTGATTGAGTTTGTTG
Source organism: Lathyrus sativus (assembly GCA_963859935.3). Taxonomy (NCBI): domain Eukaryota; kingdom Viridiplantae; phylum Streptophyta; class Magnoliopsida; order Fabales; family Fabaceae; genus Lathyrus; species Lathyrus sativus. The sequence goes on from OZ012739.1 coordinate 275,616,207, forward strand.
CGACTTGTTAGCTCGTTGGATCTTTGACTGGGTTTTCGCTCGTTGCACTTGTTCGTTGAACCGATTTGTTGAGCTGGTTTCTTGAACTAGTTTGATGAACTGGTTTTGAATCTGGTTCGAACTTGCTTGATGAACTGGTTTTGAATCTGGTCGAACTTTGTTTGATCCATTGAAACAGAGATTTAGTGAACTTTGCCTTTGGTCGGAATAGAGTCGGGAATCAGAATCTGTTACCTTCCTGACACCCGATGACGATACTACTTTGAGGGTGTCAGAAAAATAACTAATTGATTACATTATTTGTCTTGTTGACTTTTGCAGGTTCAGATAGTCGGAAGATTCGAAATCGAGACGAAGAAAATCGGATTAGGAATTTAGGAAAATAGTTTAGGAAAATGTAATTGTTATTTTTTTTGGAATTTTTTTGTAAAGAATTAAGATTATTAATAAGATTCTTTATTTATTGATTAATTTTTGTAAAGAACCAATATTAAAGAAAATCTTTAATTTATTTACTTTTTGTTTTTAATATGCAAATGACAATGAAAACTATTATAGAACATATGCTTTGGTTGAAAATAAAAAAAAAATAATGTTAAAATGAAATAAAATTAATTTAGAATGAAAATGAGAATGATATTTAAAATAAAATAAAATTATCTACAAATGAATTGCAAATAATATTTAAAATGAACAAAGTTATTTTTAAAATGAAATGACGTTTAAAAAAAAAGAAGCTCTTTAAAAAAATGAAAATGAAAATAAAATCAAAATCATGAAATGAATTGTTTTATAATAAAAATAATAATAAAATTAAGAAATGAAATAGAAAATAAAAATGAAATGCAATAGGATTGATTTAAAATGAAATGAAATTACATATTTTTATTAATTCCTAAATCCTCTAATTTATCCGACCAATCCCATTTCCAACATACCTTCCCATTAAATCTTCTGGCCATTCAAATGAGTAACTACACCTCGGCCCCGATTCACATCAGCAATATCCAACGGCTTAAATTTCCTGACTATAGCTCAAAATTCGTAAACTGACAGCCGACTGTAAACAAATGACCGTTTTACTCTTCGTGAACCAAAGAGTGCACCACATGATATTTTCCTGCAAAATCAAACCAGCTACACAAACCTGTTAGTGACTAGTTAAATGCAATGCCTTAATGCAATGGAATGCAGAATGAAACGACAAATCTTAGGGAAAATTTTGGGGTATTACAGTTACCCCTATTTAAATAACTTCACCGGATGATTTGAGTGACGAAGGCTCGAGAAATCATGGTGAAGGGATTTAAATATAGATAACCGGAAATTTTTCCTTTAGATGTTGTGATATGCAATGCTATGGACAAAACAAGACGAAATATAATGCCGAAAATGCCATGGATCTGATATGATGCGTATGATGGAATGGTAAATGCGAAGATGTAGACGACACGGCGACACAGGGGACAGACGCGACGAACGAACCACACTGGGGAATACGACACACTAGAGAAATAGCACGACACTGGGAATTATAAAGTGATAGTCAACTGGTGGGAACACGACCAATTGTCACTTTTAGAAAAGGAATGGTAAGAACGGGATCCTTATAGGAGATGGCACCGATGAGACGGCCTCCGCTGGGGAATAAGTGAGAGTAATTATCAAAAGGTTCAGGCGTGACCGGCTGATACTCTAGAGTAAAAAGTAAAACTAGATCTACACGACTGTAGGATCGATTACCAAAATGCTGGAGCATTGAGCAAAGAATAACATCCGAGCTTCTAGAAACTCTCCCTCATGACAGGATTAAACGGAATTTAGGAATCCGTAGAAAATATACAGGGTAAAACCGGCTGTATGCCAAAATAAATGGTCTTAAATGCGAAACGCCCTGATAAGCTTTCTCGAGAGGGAACTGCCACTTATCATCGGAAGGGACTTATATGCCAAACTGGATAAGCTCTCAAATAAAGAGACTGCTGCTTATATGTGCATAATAAATGAAAAATTGATTGATAAGCTCCAATGGAGGGAATTGTCGCTCATCTGATAAAATAAGCTTCCATGATCAGAACATGATTCAGCTTCTTCTTTTACTAAAGGATAAAATGAACTTCCTCATACTTCAAGATTCACACTCTCCTGAATATGATTCAGCTCCTTCTTTTACTAAAGGATAAAATGAACTTCTTCATACTTCAAGGTCGGCGCCCTGAACATGCTTCAGCTTGAACTTCTTCATACTTCAAGGTCAGCGCCCTGAACATGCTTCAGCTCGAACTTCTTCATACTTCAAGGTCGGCGCCCTGAACATGATTCAGTTCCTTCTTTTACTAAAGGATAAAATGAACTTCTTCGTACTTCAAGGTCAGCGCCCTGAACACGATTCAGCTCGAACTTCCTCATACTTCAAGATTCACACTCTCCTGAATACGATTCAACTCCTTCTTTTACTAAAGGATAAAATGAACTTCTTCATACTTCAAGGTCGGCACCCTGAACATGATTCAGCTCCTTTTACTAAAGGATAAAAAGAACTTCTCTATACTTCAAGGTCGGCGCCCTGAACATGATTTGGTTCAAACCTCTTTGTACTTCAAGATGAAAAGGAAAATGGAAACCAAATTGCTCGATGGAGATGGCCATTTGCTGCAAGTCATAACGAAGATAGGATAACCTTCTCAGGCGAGAAATACCGCTTATTGGTAATGATAAGCTTCTCAGGTGAGAACTGCTTGTAGAGGTGATGGCATGTAATGTAAATTGTAATGAAAGTTGTGATAATGACAAACATCGAGATCAGTGTAATGTAAATTGTAAAGAAGATTGTGATGATGACAAACATCGAGATCACTGTAATGTAAGAACTTCTTGTACGAGAAGATTGATTGTAGAGTGTTATGTAAAGTGTAATGTGATAATGATGATAGGCTTGTCAAGTGGGATAGTACAAAATAAATGCACGCCCAGGTAGGTTCGATGACAGACGGGCTCGAAGTTCGATCTAGAATTAGGCTAGAAAGAACTAACAAACAAGACTCCATTGAGGGAATGAATTCAAATGAGAACTACTTTATCCTAGCGCGGAAAGGTAACAAAAATAACCATCATCCACGAGGGTTAAACTCTGTGGAGAAACTTAGATGCTAATGCGCATGCCAAAGCTTATACTAATGTGTATGTTAATGTGTATGAAAATGTCATGAAATGAGTATGTAATGCTTAGGCTCATGCATATGCTGACGAAACAGACGAGAGAGGAGAAATGAGATAAAATAAACATCTCAATGGGAATACCCGGCGACCTCTACAACAGTACATCTATCGAGGGATAAGAAGAGTTGATGGTAGAACCAAATCTTGCTTCAAAACTCCCACTTCCCTGGGGAGAAAATATCATGACTTCCACATGGGGATATGATATGACCTCACTTGAGAGTACGATACCGTGACTTCAACTGAGGACACATGATCTCCGCCTGGGGATACGATGTCATGACTTCACGGGAGGGATTGCTATCATGAACCATAATCAGCCAAAGAAAACCCTAGGATCAGAGACTTCCAGGGATAAAATAAATATCTGCTTCGTGGGGAAGATGTGGAGCTAGGTAGTTTCACGGAGATAGTGTAGAAACTTCCTTGAAATAATACCTTGACATCCTGGGGACAAGGTACATCCAACTACGGATAAAAGATATCAAAAACTTCCCTGAGGAGAGTTCGTCGGACTTACTAGGGAGAAATCAACAGACATTCCTGAGGACAGTATCTTGACTTCTTGGGGAGAATATGGAAATCTCCTGGGGAAAATTCCTGAGGAAGGTAAGGCAATTTCACCGAAGAACAGATAATTTCATTGAGAATGGGTCTTCGAGAACATATATCACTCGGAGGATACCGGGGACATCCCTGCAGTCTTGAGAGTCACTAGGGATATATTGGATGGATCCCAAAAGTGTGGACAGCTTAAAGTCTCGCTAGGGACTATCACTAGGAAGATGCTGGTATGATCTCTAAAGTCTTGGAGATCACCGGCTTGGTCCATAATGTTGTCAGCTTATAGTCTCGTTAGGGACTGTGTCAGCTTAAAGTCACTCTGGGGACTGCGTCAGCTTAAAGTCACTCTGGGGACTATGTTGAGGCAATGGTTTAGACGTGTTTTTGCAATGATTAGATTTACTGGGGAATGAAGACCGTCGGGAGTAAAATCTATCGGGTGCATGAAAAATGTCGTGAAACAAGCTAAATTTGATCTCAATGGACTTTGTAGTAGTCGCCATTTTGAAAAATATCATGCCCCAGAGTACCTGCTTTGTGGGAAAGTCATCTCGAGAGGATTTTACAGAGAAACATGGAGCCCAGATGCTCCACTGTTTTCAAACTCTTGGAGAGATTTATCAGATCTCGACGTAACTGGCACGGATCAACCATGTTACGATTGAGAAAGTCAACCTCTAAAGTACGTCGGGCTTGCATCAATAGTGATTTGGAAACCGCCTGCCCCTGTTTAGCAGGATCTTCGAGTTCCATTCTGGATGTATGTATGTAAGTTTCTAAGATGTTAGGCAAAATCGACACGTGTGAAATGCTATCCTGAAACTATCAATGCAACAATATATTTATCTTGAAGATTTTTGTTTTTATTTTGAAAAAAAGATATCGCAATAACTCGTGACCGAAATCACATAGTCAGGATAGGAATTTGATTTATAATGCCAACATTGAGCGTATCTCATAGGAGTCAGGAAACATTATCTTGTCGAGTACGCTTTCAACGAAGTCCTACTTCAATTAGGTCTTTTAAAGGTTGTATAGCGGCTTGGTTCACGGTTTAAGAAAAAAATGATAAAGGCTCAAAGTTATTTGCACCCACCCATTCTTCGTGATTTTCTCCAATCCTATTCAGTTAACGGGATACGAGCACTCATATCTCAATCAGATTTGACATGGTCGAGAACTCATTAAGGCTTTGGACAATGGCAGTCACTCACCTATTTCTTTAGTGTTTGATCAACACGACTTTGTTCTTTATTGGGGATTATTTATTTTATTTTTTTCTTTTCTTTTTTTTATTCCATAACTTTTACCTGGGTGACGTCTTTTGGATTCGACTTTAGAGTCCAGCGAGATGCCCCGGTTTTGCCTAAGTCTCCTTCATAGGTTGTGACTTAGCGGGCTATATATATTTTTATTTTTTGTTGAATAAGTCGTGTGACTCTTTGGAAAGGCTTATAACTGCCCCACCCTTTAGGTAGTAGAGGAATAGTCATTGCATTTTTGGCTTCTAGCCTCCTAATATATTAAGGATAGATCCTTGAAGGTTCGCTCCTCCTTCTGAGAGTCTGAGCGCTCGATCAATTTAACTGAAAAACTACCCTGCCCCAGGTTAAAATGAGGGTTTTAATTTGGAAAAGAAGAAAACTCCCACTTAAAGGCTCAGAGGGGTTAACGAGAGATTATCTGCCTTATATCTCCATTGTTTGGGATTTGAAACAATGCCTTACATCATCAGCAGGTTTCAATCGAAAGCATACCACAAGAGGTTTTGTGTTTCATCATCATCATCCCAATTCTCTATCAAAGCAAAAGATCGGGTAAAATTGGCATTATAAGTTTATAAAAAATATTTTTAATGAGTGAAACGAATGGATTTATTCAAGACAAACATATGCATTGCAATAATTATTCAAAATAACAAGTTCTTATATGCTAATTATGCTTAACCAAAGAAAATAAAACATATAAATAATATGAATTGTCGGATAAATTCTTTTAAATGTTTATGAAGTCTTTGCATTCAAGACCGGCATAGTAGTAGTGGTTTCTTCTGGCGTAGCCTCAATAAGATAGGGAGTATGATCGCTGCATGTCATCTTGCTTTCCCCAGCTATATCTGTTGATGCTTCAGTACCAGTCTTTGAATCTTCCTTCAGACTAACTTTCCCAGATTCTTGGTCGATCAAGGTCACATCATCTAGAGGACTGCTGAAATGAAATGGATTAGTCTTCTGAATTACTACCGATTTTGGAAGATTCACAAGACAAGTGACTGGCTGAGATATGTTGAAAACCTTAAGAGGAGTCTTGATCTTTGGCTGAGGATCATCGAAAGACAATATCTTTTGTTCCAACAAATCTCTGACAATGCTCTTGAGCGTGTAACAACCTTCCAAATCGTGACCGGGCGCACCCTCATGAAATAAACAATAAGCGGTGACGTTGTGGTTGGCAGGCAAAGGATTGGGAGGTGGACCCAAAGCTCGGGTAGTAATCAGACAACGTTGCACTAAGAAAGGATACAACTCGGTGAAAGTCATCGGAATTGGAGGATAAGGTTTATACAGTCTCTTATTCGGACCGTTCTGGCGAGGAATCTGATTCCTCGGCTATTGATAAGCAGGAGCATTGGGCACTCGTTGACAGTTGATAAGAGCTTGTACAGGCTGATAAACAGGAGGCTGTTGATAAACCCGATGCTGATAGACCGGAGCCGGTTACACAGGCTGATAAGTAGGAAACTGAGGATTGATAGGAGTTGCAACAGCCTCCACATAGGGTTGTGGAGCACACTGAACCGGATAACCTTGAATATAATTCTGCTGATGTTGATGAGCAGCCATCAAGCGATTCCTCGGACGTGTAGCTTGTTTATAGTAGTCAACGCTCGGAGTTTTGCACTTCGGAGGAGTAACTCGCCGAACTGGTTGAGCGATGGTAGGATGCACCAAACTGGATTGAAGACCATGAGGAGGTATGTTCTTAAGAGTAACAGCTGGTTGAGGATCCACAACAGTATGGGTGATTTCAGAAACAACAGTGGGCTGAGAATCCATCTTTGCATTAAGAGCTTGTAGCATCTCCATAATCTGCCCCACACTTCCTCGAAGATATTCGAGTTCATGGCTGATGCGGTCGATCTCTTGATTTTTCTCTTCCATCCTTTTTCAAGCTTGGGCTCTTGTGTTGTACTGATGCGGATGATCCAGGGTGGCGAAACTGGAAGGCGAGAGAACTGATAATGAGAAACCGGGAGACACAGGTAATGCAAAATATGATGCTAAAATGAATGAAATGATTTCATGGAATTCAAATATTTACGAATATTGCGGAATACCAAAGCTTTAATTATTAATTTGAAAATGAATTACAAATAATATTCTTAGAAAAGTCTTGACATAATAGCTAAATAAAAGCTATTAATAACCCTAAGGAAGCTTCTTATTCCGCCCTTTGCTCTGCTCTTCTAGATGGGCCTTTTTTAGGATGAGCATGTCTTCAAAAGGTAGATCGAAAGTTAGAGGAAAATAAATCCTTCATCAAAACCAAGCAAGGGCACGTTGGAAAAGTCTTCACAATTGTTGGTGATCATATTGCCCTTGATATCGGATACCTTCAAGCATATGGCCTTAGCAACGTCTTGTTCTTTAGGGTTCTTCTCCAAGAAAGGGAAACAATATCCATCCAACATAGGTAGCCCTACTAACTGAGAATATTTTTCCGCAGTAGGTAACAGCCGATAATCGGGGAATGTGAAGCAATGGTAGTCTGGATCGTAGAATTGTAGCAAAACCAAAAGAAGTCCTCCGTTCACTTGTATTTCAACAGCGATAACAACCTTCCATACTGGTTTTAGAATCCTTCTTGATCTTGGACTAAAGATCCTAGCTTCCTTAGGTCATCTAGCTTAAGACCTTTAAAAGAATATCTCAAAGTGTTTTATTTTTATTTTTTTGTAATTCATGGTATCCTGCAATATTCATAAATAAGGTTTTAATTCCATGAAACTAAATGCAATGTGATGCTTTATGGATGCAATGTACAAATATACATAAGTCTTAGGTTAAAGGTATGCACGAAGTTAAGGTCTACCCATCCATAAGGTATGTACTAAGGTTAGTTGTACCTGCAGAACAAGGTTCTAAAGAAGTGCCCAAAGTCATCCGTCCATCTTTCGGATATTATCAATTTCCCGACTGACTCGTTGGCTAATAATATTCTCAAGAGAACCTCTTTTGAGTGTAGTATCGCGTAGCAACTACTTTGGAATTGCTCCCTCATAGTTCCCACACTACGCCCTAGATAAGGCCAAGGTGGTGTTAAGGTAACTATGGTCCCCAGTATCACAGACTCTAATCGACAATAGTAAAAGTTTTCACGACTACTCGTTCAACCGAACCATTTTCGAAAGGGTCTCAACTGAGCGGTGATTCTCAAGTCAGCTTGGTCGGGACTCACTCCCTATAAGCCTCGTCGAATATATCACCTCCTATAATAATGTCACTCAAGTCCGAGTGTAGGACTTATCTCACAACAAAGTAGATACCCCCAAGCAAGGTACAATGATACTATATACAAGAAAATAAATAACGAAGCAAATAAAAAGAAAAAAATTGGGGTAACCCTTAAAAATTATGGCTTCCACAGTGAAGTCACCATTTTCTAATGCGGTGGAAATAGGATATCAAACTATTAATTAGCTTGAATCACATTTTTAATTCACAACCGACTTTGATTTATCCGAAGGAAAAGGTCAAATGAAGGAAAACCTATTTTTGCATCGTAAATAATGCGGGGAGAGCTCTAGGTAAGGGGTTGGTTAAGCTTAGGGAAGGTACTAGCACCCTAAACTTCTGTAGTACTCTACAGGAACTTTTTGTTTATTTTTGCTATTTTTCTTTATTATTTGCTTTAAGTATATATTGCTAAGGGTTAAGAGTGATTTACAATACATAAGGGTTAGTCCTAAGTTTACTCGGCAAGACTCGCATCATGTGCTTACGTATCTTGGATAGGGAATGGAATCAAAGTAATCGTAGTTCCCCTTGAAAGGGAGGTTAGAAACGTCTTGACTGTGGTCAAGGTTTCAAGGGAGTAAACGTATCTTAAGGACATGCTTACGTGGAGTTCGAAAACTCCTATTTCTATGTTGAATTGAAAGTAGGGTTAAAATAGATATTCCACGGCAGGAAAGCCTAAAACAGAGTACGTCGACTCTTTGACCTAATGCTAGGGTAAAGGGTATTTTCGTCCACGGCGAGACACCTAGGCGATTAGGGTTTTGAAAGGTTCAAAGGGTGAGGACTATTGACTCGGAAGTCAAACTGTTTAGACCTAATCCTTCGGAGGGTTTTGACGGTAAATCATGCAAAAATGGCACATTATTATATGGCAGACATTTAAAGTACGAAAATAAAGAAAGCGGTAAAGCGGAAATCGTCGCGACGATCACTCGTGTAAATTACAAGTCCCAAAATGCAAAAAATAAATAAATAAATACATAATTGCAACGATGACCTCGCCTTGATTACAGTTGAAACCACGACAATATGAACAAATGAAACGGTTAGTAACCTGAAACGGACAAAAGGAGTAGGATTGGACAAGAACTGAAACAGCTACATCAGGAGTTTTATTCTTGAGTTTTTTTTAAAGAGAAAAACAATTTTATGCTTTAATAGAGAAACTATTCTAAATTTAAATGTTGTTTATTAAAAATTTGTTTTAATCTTATTAAAGAAATTGGTTTTAATTTTATTTTAAAATGTTTTAATTTAAATGCAAAAAAGAATGTTTTTAATTTTAAAGAAAGAGAAAAAAAAAGTTTTCAATATTTAAATGGGTTTTAAGTTTTTAAGTATAAAAGTTTTGAGTTTTAATTTTTTAAAAGGAAAGTTTAGATAACTAAAACCTAATTAATCTAACTAAACCATATATTTACATTTACATAAGAAAAATGAAATACAATAACAAATAATAAAAGAAAATAAAAAGATAAGTGGAATAACAAATAAAAAGAATAATAATAAGGGGAGGGGGTTTGTTGGCTTCCATTCAATCTAGGGTTTTAAAACCCTTATACTCTTCTTCCCTCTCACAAACACCGTCGCGGCGGCCATGGCTGTACCCTGTGAAGCTTTCTCTTCCTCATTTCTGCTTGCATGTTTCACTCGATCCACTTCTTGATACCTGAAAAACACTAGAAACTAAGCATGCAAAAGTAAAACTTCGGAATCGCTCACCCCACACGGTTTGAAGCTTGATTCGTCGTGAGCTTTGACGGGAAAGGGCCGATGATGAACGGCGGTCCTGAGGCTTTCTAGGCGGTTACTCGCCAATGGTGCTGAGCGGCGCCTCTCGTCCACGGACGGTGATGGTGTTGCCATCGTCGGCGATTTGTTGATGAACTCACGTCCTCTTCTCTGACTCGCGATCGATGAACTTTTTGGGTTCTTTTTCTTCTTCTGGGTTATGATGATGAAGCCGCAGAGCTTTCTCTGAACCCTGGCGATGATGACGATGAAGATCTCTCTTGGATCTTTTGAATCTGAGCCGCTGCCGTTTTTTGGTTTTTTCTCCTGCCCCCCTTTTCTGATCTGAAAACCTAATGAATTTATATCATTCTTGTTTCTGGGCTGGATCCGTTATTGTTATGATTTTCTTGCCGGATTTTGTGTGATGAACTTTGACTGGTTTTTCTACATTTTGTTGGACGTCTTTTAGCTTGATTTCAAGATTTGATGAACCAATCTTGCTCACATTTTTGGAGACTTTAGCTTGCGAACTTTCTACCGTTTTTTTGCATCAAACTGTTGCTGGAAACTTTGATTGAGTTTGTTGCGAATTGTTAGCTCGTTGGATCTTTGACTGGGTTTTCGCTAGTTGCACTTGTTCGTTGAACCGATTTGTTGAGCTGGTTTCTTAAACTGGTTTCTTGAACTGGTTTCTTGAACTAGTTTGATGAACTGGTTTGATGAACTGGTTTTGAATCTGGTTCGAACTTGTTTGATGAACTGGTTTTGAATCTGGTTCGAACTTTGTTTGATCCATTGAAACAGAGATTTACTGAACTTTGCCTTTGGTCGGAATAGAGTCGGGAGTCGGAGACGGAGAAATCTGTTACCCTCCCGACACCCGATGATGATACTACTCTGAGGGTGTCGAGAAAAAACTAACTAATTACATTATTTATCTTGTTGACTTTTGCAGGTTCGGATAGTCGGAAGAGTCGGAATCGGGACGAAGAAAATCAGATTAGGAATTTATGAAAATAGTTTAGGAAAATGTAATTCTTATTTTTTTTGGTAGTTTTTTGTAAAAAATTAAGATTATTAATAAGATTCTTTATTTATTTATTAATTTTTATAAATAACTAATATTAAAGAAAATCTTTAATTTATTTACTTTTTGTTTTTAATATGCAAATGACAATGAAAACTATTATAGAACATATGCTTTTGTTGAAAATAAAAAATGAAAATAATGTTAAAATGAAATAAAATTAATTTAGAATGAAAATGAGAACGATGTTTAAAATAAAATAAAATTATCTACAAATGAATTGCAAATAATATTTAAAATGAACAAAGTTATTTTTAAAATGAAATGAAGTTATTATTTTATTTTTTTAAAAAGAAGTTATTTAAAAAAATGAAAATGAAAATAAAATCAAAATCATGAAATGAATTGTTTTATAATGAAAATAAAAATAAAATTAAGAAATGAAATAGAAAATAAAAATGAAATGCAATACGATTGATTTAAAATGAAATGAAATTACATATTTTTATTAATTCCTAAATCCTCCAATTTATCCAACCAATCCCATTTCCAACATACCTTCCGATTAAATCTTCCGGGCATTCAAATGAGCAAATACACCTCGGCCCCGATTCACATCAGCAATATCCAACGGCTCAAATTTCCTGACTATAGCTCAAAATTCATAAACTGACAGCCGGCTGTAAGCAAATGACCGTTTTACCCTTCATGAACCAAAGAGTGCACCACATGATATTTTCCTGCAAAATCAAACCAGCTACACAAACCTGTTAGTGACTAGTTAAATGCAATGCCTTAATGCAACGAAATGCAGAATGAAACGACAAATTTTAGGGCAAATTTTGGGGTATTACACTCTTTTTGCTAAAAAATAAAGTTTATAAACTCTTCGGCAGATTTTAAAAATTCATATGCATGTCTACTCCGACCGAGGAGAAGCCTATTATACATTCATGTTTAATATGGACAAATTTCAATTTTTATTGCAACTCCAAGATTCCTTAAAGATAAGATCTAGAGCTTATTGTCTTTAAAATTGTTATGGGGTAGTTTGATCCCACAAATAGCAAACCAAACCATCATTGAAGATACTCTTTAAAATTGATTGTAACTTCTATGATATATAACTCTTGGTTCCTTTTCTATTCAGGATTCGCTTTTAAAATGTTATAGGCTTATATCCATTCATTTTTCTTATGTTAGGTTATACTCTTAATAGTTGTCTGCATATGGTAGCAATATTATTTTAACTATGGAATAAATAATGCAACTTTGGTGTGCTACATGTCAAATATACCAAATAGTTTCTTCAATGTGAAAATCTAATCTAACAAACATTTTACACTTGTTTCGACTGCATTTATACATGTATATAAACTGGTGAATAATAAAACCTTTCACATAAAAAGTTACACTCACATTTTTAATTTCATACAAAATAAAGTATCAAAAGTCCGCCAAATCAAAAAAAAATTGTGGCATCCAATATTTCATGCACTTTCAAAAATGAATATAGAAGCTTAAAAAATGATCCATTACTACAAAAATAAAAACACATTTAACTTTGAAGGCGAAATGCATTTAACTTCAACTACAGAGGTGAGGTAAAAAATGACATCATTAAATGTGACCACTTTACTCCTCGGTTTTTAAAACTGAGTTCAATCTCCAACATTTTTCTTTTTGTTATTTTCAAAATTGGATGGTGCATCCAATATTAAAACTCGGTTTTGTATAAAATCGAGGTAATAATGCAATACTTTTACCTCGGCTATAAGTAAAAACCAAAGGGGCAACATTTTTTTTACATTCCTTTCTACCTGTATTGCAGAACCATAACATAGAATATAGAATCATATTTTGCAGATTTCTAAAATAGATACTTATACATTTTTCTAATAACTTAAACAAAAAAATTATACCACAAATATTAATTACTTGCACCAAATGCAAAGTCAAAATGACACATACCTTATACTTTTACAACCAAACTAAAATAAATGATAAACCAACAAAAGTAATAACCAAAATGGAAACGCTTGTACGATGTTCAAAAGTTCTATGCTAATATTTGTAAGCGGTAGTTAAACACTTATAATTTGAACAATATTTGAAATCAATTAGGATAATTATCAAAAACATTAAATCTTTAGTAAAAGAAAAAAGAATGAGTAAAATTAATGATTATAAATTATTCAATTTTATAAAACATTTACTTATTAGTTATCCCATAACCCATCTTTATGATCAAGACGAATAGCATGCACATCATCTGAATCATTTTCTTAAGATGAATGACATACATGTGTTTCGAAACAAGGAGACTCATGTTCATCAGTACTATTAGAAAGATATTTTCTATAAAGAACAACTGACCATCTAGTATTAGAAGGATCACTGACATAAAAAATTTATTTTACTTGAGTTACCATAATGAGTGGTTTGTTCTTATAAGTATCCTCTTGATGATCGACCTGTATGAATTCTAATTCATCGGTTAAAACACCAACGTTTCTGTCAATTCACTTACACTTAAATAAAAGCACATAAAAAATAACACACTCAGTCTCCACAATTTATTCAATGACCCCAAAGTACGTTTTAGATGTTAGTAGAGAAATGTTATCTTTGACAATTCTTGTTATAGGTATTTTCTTATTATTTTCAACTAGTATAAACTTTTGGGTGTTTTTCCGTATTATTTCATCCATATTCTTGTGATTGTCTCTGATTTTGTATATTTGTTTTAATCAAATCAGTTTAATTAATGATTTTTAAAATAATTTAAATGTTTAAATTTAACATATCAAGAAGTATATTTCTAAATTTTTGAAAGACAAATTTTTAAACTACTATTACACCTTTTGTCAAATTTCTTTCGCTCTCAAACACTTTATTCTTTTTCTTTAATTACATTTATGTATCATGTAAAAATATACATTTTATCCAATTAAATATATATAAAAAATGTTAATCTTATAATTTAGTAAAATAACACAAAGGATTAGCTTGTGACATAACTTCTCTTATAATTTCCGTATTATTTCATCCATATTCTTGTGATTGTCTCTGATTTTGTATATTTGTTTTAATCAAATCAGTTTAATTAATGATTTTTAAAATAATTTAAATGTTTAAATTTAACATATCAAGAAGTATATTTCTAAATTTTTGAAAGAGAAATTTTTAAACTACTATTACACCTTTTGTCAAATTTCTTTCGCTCTAAAATACTTTATTCTTTTTCTTTAATTACATTTATGTATCATGTAAAAATACACATTTTATCCAATTAAATATATAAAAAAAAATGTTAATCTTATAATTTAGTAAAATAACTCAAAGGATTAGCTTGTGACATAACTTCTCTTATAATTTCAGTCGATGCAATATTCATATCCATTGACTAAAACATACAAATATTACTAATAAAAAGCTCTTCACGATACTTTAAGTGTTGTTAATCAAATAATATAATTCACTTATTCATAAATATGTTTGGCAAAGTATTATTCATATTTTTTATTCTAACCATTCATATCATTAAATGTTATAAACTAGTTTTTTATTTTATGACATGTTTATTTAGTAAGTTAAAGGGACAAATAGTATACACGGATGTTCTTTAAGAATATTTAAAAACTATTATTATTAAAATAATATTTTTTTATAATTGTATAAACACTAAAAATTACGACGGACTTTATAAATTAAAAAATGATAGAACAATTTGTTACACGCACAAAGAAAAAATGACTCTAGTTTTTAAGTTTGTTTTTGTTATGATTATATTTATTTTTATATTTCTATTTGCACTGAATATTGAAGGTATGCATTTTTTATTTTTAATAAATTTTATTTTTTAATTCGTACTCTATATTTTATCATATATGTTTATTTAAATTGTTTTATTCTCTTTTTCTACAGCGGCTAGAAATATATGTTCAAAAGATTCTGATTGTTGGTATCTATACTGTTCAAGAACATTTAAAGCGATTTGTGTTGATAAACGATGTAGACGTATTAAAATTTTAGATTAAGTTTGCGAATGAAATAAGATAGAAAATAATTTCAATTAGGTTGTATAAAATAATAATTTAATTCGTGTTATAGAAGTATATATGTCATATAAATAAGACTTATATTGTATTTGAAATCATGATTTAAAATGTGAATAATACAATACATTTATTCTTCTCATTTCTCTTTTATATTGTTTAATTTTGTTTTATAACATATTATAAACACAAACTCTATGACACTTGAAAGCATTATTGAAAGTAATGTTGGTCTTTTATTCTTTTATTTAACATTACTCGTTTTCATTCCTGGAGAACCTATGAAACATCTCTTGAAAGCAGTATTGTGATTTAATTATATGTTTAAACTTTATCTATTCATAATAAATCATCGGAGAATTCATAGCATTGCATAAATTATTATGTTTTAATTTTGATTTATGAGATTATTTGTAATATAGTTCTTGAAAAATTACCTAAAAAAGTACAAATATTAAGAATTCTTAAAGAATCATAAACTAATCATCAGAAAGAAATTATATAGAATGAAACTTTTGATATTTTTTTTATGAAAATGATTGTATAATTTTTGATAAACTAATTATTTGATATCTTATTTCCATATTGTTCTGAACTGGACCGACGTTTGATCTATAGTCGAGTAGGTCCAAACCCTACCAGATTAGAAGGCTCAATAAGACCTCATCGTCGGGTAGAGGACTGTCGGACATAATTTCTTCTTCCGTCGGGCACGGGCCAACGGCAGTCGAGCAAGATCCTCATATTTGCGCGACTCGCCCCTCGTCTGCCCCACTGTCGGGCAGAACCCATCCAGCTCGGGAAGCTCCTCTAACCTCCCTCACGTTCTCAACGTGTCCCCTACGCGGAGACACGTCATCAGGTAACTATCCGTGTGCTGATTATTCGGTCTTCTACCTTGCGGATAGCACGAAACAGTTACACTAGGGCGATGATCACGTGCTGGTCTTCACGATGCCACGCCAGCCCTAGCAGTTACCAGCGTTGGGCCTGGCAGCCCAGCCCAACGCATAGTAACCGTTGGCCCTGCGCTAGGGGCTCATTATAAATACCCTCTTCCACTAGAGGGTCATGTAATATAATTCTTACTCATTTCTCTCTGTACTTGTTATCACTCTGCTCGACCCTTACTTTGACATCAGAGTATGTTTTAGGTACACCCCCCCTCTCCCCCCCGTCCGTAAAATCAACAGTCCAACAACTCAGACGCGTAGCAGGCAAGCGATCTCCTCTAATCAGGTAAGATCAGTGGCGCCGTCTGTGGGAACCTAAAGCTTCCCTGTTCCACCGAGCAGAAGAACCAAAGATTCCAACTTCAATTTCCGAGATCATGATCAGCCCACGCCACGACGATGTTGTCCACAACTCCACTTTCGCCACTCACCAACGATGATGACCAGGCTGGGCCCTCCCACGTCCGTGAGGATGACGTGAGGGATGGTCGGACTGCCTCCCCTTCGTCCGAGGATGCAGCACACCACGTCGCCCCTCGGGCCAGAAGCCTGGCTATTTTCCAGCCCGTTCCCACACTAGCTGGGCGGACCCAACGATGACTTCACTCTTCGCAGCCATCAACCAGACCAATCTAATGCTGTTCCAGGAGAACGAGCGCATCGGGATGCTGGACCAGGATACCTCATCTTGCTCTCTCCCGCAGAGAAATCAACGCGAGGACTCCCGGTGCCCATCTCCCCGTCAACGGGGGCGGCAACCACAGCTGGAGAGGCCCCAACCCGTGGCCTCTAAGAAGTGCGACCGATCACCTCCCCGGAAGGAGAGGCGCTCCCCGGCCCTAAGAGGGAACAGACCGGAGGCCTGGGCAAAAGGTCGAGGGGTCGTAATCAAGCCCCTCGGCATAATCCTTCGCCCTCACGCTCCCTTGTCCGCAGTGACGAGGACGACCACAGGACCCCTCTTTCGCGGGAAATCATGGCAACCCCCATCCCCACGGGATGGAGAAGCCGCCCACACTCTCCACCTACGACGGCACCTTGGACCTGGACGAGCATCTAGAAGATATCGAGGCCATGCTCGATTATCAGAACGTCCGAGGAGCCATCAAGTGCAGGCTCTTCCCGACCATGTTAAGGAAGAGAGCCATGACCTGGTACAAAAGCCTGGAGCCCGAGTCTGTCACGTCGTGGAGGGTCCTAAAGGATCTCTTCTAGCAACATTTCACGGCCTCCTGACGCCATCCCAAGACGGAGGCCACCCTGGGCGCTATCATTCAAGCCCAGGACGAACCTCTCAGGAACTACATCGAGAGATTCACGAGGGAGGCGGTCCAGGTGATGACTTCAGACGACATGAAGCGTTACCTCATGGAGCAAGGCATGTGCCGCGGCTCAAAATTATACGCGGCCATGGAAATCCACTGCCACTACATTCGGTACGAGGAGACATAAGCTGCTAATTCAGCCCGAGACTCCCGTAACCGCGAGCCCCCCCGTGGAGCTCGGGAAGAAGGATCACAGACCCCCCGGCGTGTGGGAGATCGACGAAGAGACGATTGTCCCCGGGAACCGCGAGAGTAGAAGGGCCCCGTAGGCCGCTTCACCGAGTACACGGCCCTCGTCGCTTCCTGCGAGCGCATCATGGCTGAGTGTGCCAGCTCGGAGTTTGTCCGAGGAGGTGTCCGTTTTCCTAAACCGGCACCCCCCAAGGTAAACATGGACAAGTCTAAATACTTTCGCTTCCACCGCGGCCACGAGGATGTCACCGAAGATTGCATCCACATGAAGGACGCAATCGAGATACTCATCAAGGATGGACACTTGAAGAGGTACACCAGGGGAGGGGATGCCCCTCGACAGGAGGCACACGAAGCCAAAAGGGTCGAGGACATCCCTCCGCCCTCCAGCGACTCCGAGCTGCAGCTGGACCTCAACATAAGTCAGCCTAAAGACTGGTTCTCCCAGAGAGAACACAGCCCCCCTACCGGGCACCAACTGCCCGAAGAACCAATACGCCCCATCAGCCCATGGGAATACTTCCCTACTGCAATGGTCATCTCAGGCGGGGCCTCGAACAAGCTCTCCATCGGGTTCATGAAGAGGAAGTTTGACGAGTTGATGCGCAACAACTCTGGAAAAACGAGCACTCTCGACAAGTTCCACAGTCGGTCTAACTCAATCACGTACTACCTCGAAGAGCTGCTCGGAGGAGCCCCCGTTTCCGCCATTCCCCTGCTGATCCGGGCACAAATGGCGAACTTCGACGTCTGCTGTATCCTGGTTGACGGAGGGAGCTTGGTGGATACCATGTATACCAATCTATTCTCGATGTTGCAGCTCGACGAAACCAACCTGACCCCCGGCTCTGACCTCTAGGGGTTCAATGAAACAACGACAAGACCGTGGGGATACATAGAGCTCAAGGTCACCTTCAGGGCACAAGAAACAGCCAGGGAAATCAACATCTGCTTCTTGGTCATCGAGTGTCTGTCCCTGTACAACTGCATCTTAGGCAGGACGACGCTGACAGAACTCACCGCAGTCTCATCGATGGCCCACCTTAAGATGAAGTACTACACCAGGCGGGGAGTCGTCGTCATCCTCAACGGGGACATAGAGGCAGCCCGGAGATGTTTCGAGGCAGCAATGAAGCGCCTCAGCATGATCGGTCCCTCTCCTCAAGCGACCAAGCCTCTGCCAGTCCAAAAGAATAGGCCAAAGGACCACGTCGACATCGTAGACCTCGACTGCCGCTTCCCTGGTGAACAGGACCACGAAGGCGAAGCCGAGCACGCTCCTCTAGCGGTCAACGGGCACCCAACGTGCCCTATTCCAGACGTGGACTTTGAGCTAGTAGCGCTCAGCGATGATATGGCCAGGAGCGTGAAGATCAAAGCGGGACTGCCCAACCTGGCGAAGAAGCAGCTGAAAGTCTGCCTCCGTGAAAATGCCGACCTTTTTGCCTGGAGCGCCGCCGAGATGCTCGGCCTCGACCTCGAGTTCACTTGCCACCAGCTCTCCATCAACCCAACCGTGAAGGCCGTAGTACAACGTAGGCGTAGGCAGTCCCCCGAAAAGTCGGCGGCGGCTGAACAAGCTATAAAATAACTCCTATAGGCAAATTTTATTTTGGAAGCCCGGTATTCAACCTGGCTGTCCAACGTTGTACTAGTAAAAAAATCTAATGGAAAATGGAGAATATGCGTTGATTACACTGATCTCAACCGGGCATGTCCCAAGGACGCATATCCCTTCCCCAATATCAACAAGCTCGTCGACAACTCGGCAGGCTTCAAATTATTGTCCTTCATGGACGCCTAGTCGGGATACAACCAGATCCCCATGGCTGAAATCGACAAACAGAGCACGACCTTCATGACCGAGTCGGACGACTATTACTACAATGTAATGCCCTTCGGCCTAAAGAACGTCGGCGCCACCTATCAACGGATGATGAACAAGGTCTTCCGGGGAGAGATTAGCGACATGCTCGAAGTCTACATGGATGACATGATTTTCAAATCGCGTACTGAGGTCGACCACACTGTAATACCCAAATTTTTACCCCTAAGATCCCACATTTCATTTGCATATCATTCCACAAACAAGATCTTACTTTGTGTTTCTTATTTACTTTATGTTTGTTTCTGTTTACTAACATCTAACCAAAATTACCAAAAATATTTTTCAATTTGTTTGTTTCTTCTTCTTCTCTGTGTGTTTAGGGTTTTGCAAGGAGATTAATGGCAAAGACATTCATTCAAGTTTAAATCAGATGGACGTTTGACCTCATCTTGGTCAAACTATCAAGAGTTTGCTTCAACTATAAGTTACCCGTGGTGGCGGGTTATTTTCTCAAGAAATGTGTTTGTTCAAGGACAAGTTGTCCTGTGTCACGATTCATCAAGCTTTCAAGCAGTGTTCTATGAGAAGTTTGAGCTAGTTTTAATCGAAGATTCAGAGTTTTGTCTGTACAAGTCAAGTTTGGTGGATGTTCAATCAAGATGTCTTAATTAAGATGCAAGTACAAAGTGTTCATTCAATTGTGCCATTTCCAAGTGAACTTAAAGCATGATTGAAGGATAGATACATGAGAGTGCATAACATTTCTCTTGAAGGAACCTATGCACTTATCTCCAAAAGTTCATATTATCCTAATGAATTGATTGCTTGCAAGCGTGGTAGCCTGCTGCTCCTAGGTGTTAAAGAATTGGCACAAAATAAGGAGGATGGTTCCACCTATGAGGAAAATAAATTCCTATCAAAAGATGGAAAGCCCAAGGAATTGTTTTTGTCCAGTGACGCCAATGCGGTGGTTGAGCATACCAAGAAAGTGCTAGTTATTGAAGATGGTGAAGTTATGCATATCAAGGATGGCGGGGTTTCTATTTTGAAATATAAGAATGATATGGAAAAACCTATCACTTCTTTCTCCAGAGCTTCTTCAGTGCAACGTGCATTATCTGTTCCGGAAATGGAGGTTGAGCAAATAAATAAAGGACATTATGAGCATTATATGCAAAAGGAAATTCATGAGCAACCAGAGTCATTAACAACCACCATGAGTTTCGCCGCATACAAGATGATGCAATGGCCAACCGGCGTCGACAACTGCACCTCCGGTTTTCTCACCCACTCTCGTTCCGATTTCACACCTCGCATCTCTCCTCTTCAACCCGACGACGACCTTGACACTGATTGGATCCCACAATCCCACAACCTTGCTCCAGTTCCCAATCTCGTTGTCACAGCTGCCAATGTTCTCGAAGTTTATATAGTTCGTCTTCAACATGATCCTCCTAAATCATCTGCTGATTCTAGTACCCTGGATGGTATCTCCGGTGCTTCGCTTGAGCTCGTCTGTCATTACAGGTTGCATGGCAATGTTGAAAGCGTGGCTGTGTTGAGCGTTGGAGGCGGTGATGCTTCTAAAAGGCGAGATTCTATCATCCTAACTTTTAAAGATGCAAAAATTTCAGTTCTGGAGTATGATGATTCTATCCGCGGACTTCGTACCAGTTCTTGGCATTGTTTTGAAGGTCCCGAATGGCTTCATTTGAATAGAGGCAGAGAACAATTTGCAAGAGGTCCGGTGGCAAAGGTTGATCCTCAAGGCAGGTGTGGTGGAGTTCTTGTCTACGATTTGCAAATGATAATTTTAAAGACTAATCAGGCTGGTTCTGGTTTAGTTGGGGAGGATGATGTGTCGGGTTCTGGAGGTGCTGTTCCTGCCCGTATTGACTCATCTTATATGATAAATCTGTGTGACTTGGATATGAGGCATGTAAAAGATTTCGCATTTGTTCACGGCTATATTGAACCTGTGATGGTGATCTTGCATGAATGTGAGCTTACTTGGGCTGGGCGTGTCTCATGGAAACACCATACTTGCACGATATCAGCACTTAGCATCAGCACAACTTTGAAGCAGCATCCACTTATTTGGTCAGCTCTGTACTTGACAATCTTTCTAACGAGCTTCAGTATTTAAGTAGAATGAAGTATTTAGAGGAACTTTTGGGATCACTTATCTTTTGTTGGGTAGCTTGTGGTGTAAGCTTGGCTGCATTTGTTGAGATAAGGCATCTTTTTGTACCAGATGCAGAACCTGGTCATTTCCTTCAGTATTGTTGTCCATGGCTTCTTACTGCTCTGCTTCTGCATCAAAATAGTTCTGAACTTAATTGGGTTACCAAGGTCACCTGTCAACCTATGTCAGTTCTTATAAAACACCACTTTGCTTCGATATTTTTCGATTTCTATGGCTTTGCATTGCAGTAAGAAACCAGGAGCAGAGAGGGGAACTCTTGTGCTTCAGAGTTCTATTCTTGAGTTTGGTCAGATATCTGAGAATGAACGGGACAAACTCATAAAGAGACATATGGTCTCTATTGTCAGCTGTATTTTATCTCTGTGCTCTTGTTCTTCCGATCCTGTAGTCCTTTTCTTTTTCAAGGATATAGTGTCACTTGAAATTCAAACAATTGTTGATGGATTTCTGGACTTGGGTGGAAGTGACACAACCGCTGCTGTTGCTGACAAGATCAACATTTTTCGCCCTGATAGAGTTTTTATGTTTTTGGTAGAAACTCATTATAAAATTACAGCAGCGTCTCATTTCAGGCATAAGTGCCACCGATTGTCTGGAATTGAAGTGCTTATTAGTGTTCTTGGTCAAAGAGTTACCGCTTTAAGCACATCCATTTATCTTTTCAACTTGATTGGACCGTTGATTGAATGTCCTGCTTTACAAGACCATGCTGATATGGGGGACGAGGGTGTTCAGCTAAAGACTCTTCAAACAATATCAATAATTTTTCAGTCACGTTTACACCCTGAAAATGAGGATACTATGTCTCAAGCTCTTGGTATCTGTCTCAGGCTTCTTGAAAACAGCCGATCTTCTGACAGTGTGCGAAATACTGCTGCAGCTACCTTCAGGCAAGCAGTGGCATTGGTTTTTGACCGAGTGGTTTTGGCTGAGTCTCTTCCTGCCGGAAAATTTGGTTATGGATGCCAGCTCTCTCGGACTTATTCAATTACTGGAGATATTAATCGAAGCATCAATATATCTGACTCATTAGATCATGAATCTACATGTCGAGGGTCTCCTGTGGTGAGGGAAACATTGACCGAAACTGGGGAGCTTGGGCTGCATTTGCTTGAAGACCTGACATCTCTTACTGCAAGTAACTGCAATTTGGCTGCGCGTAAACATTATTCAGAGCACATTTGCACTTGATATTCTTGAGTTCATTTTGTCCAATTATGTGTCTGTTTTCAGAACCTGGTTACCCTATGAACAGGCATTACGACGGCAGATATGTTCAATTCTGATGACTTCACTTCGTACTAATGCTAAGAAGCTGGTGAGCTGTACTTAGATTCAATTATGAAGGATCTAAGAGAGCTATATTCTGAAGTAGAAGTCAAGGTAGCAGATCCTGTTGTCTCATTTTGTGAAACAGTTGTTGAGTCTTCATCAATGAAATGTTTTGCTGAAACACCAAACAAGAAGAATAAAATAGCAAACATCGCTGAGCCTCTAGAAAAAAGGTTTGGCAGAAGACATAGAGAATGCTGTAAAGGATTACATTGTTCAGGGATTTCAGTGGGGTGCACGGGAAGGACCTTTGTGTGATGAACCCATTAGAAATGTTAAATTTAAGATTGTTGATGCAAGGATTGCCCCTGAGCCACTTCATCGTAGATCTGGCCAGATCATTCCAACAGCACGGCGAGTGGCTTATTCGGCTTTCCCCCGCCTTATGGAACCAGTATATTATGTAGAGATTCAAACACCGATAGATTGTGTGTCTGCTATCTACACCGTGTTGTCTCGTAGGCGTGGACATGTTACTGCTGATGTTCTTCAACCAGGCACCCCGGTTTGTCTTGATAAGGCTTTTTTGTCCGTAATAGAATCCTTTGGTTTTGAGACAGACTTGAGATACCATACGCAAGGGCAAGCGTTTTGTCAATCAGTTTTTGATCACTGGGCTATTGTTCCCGGAGATCTTCTGGACAAAAGCATTGTTTTGCGCCCATTTGAACCAGCACCAATCCAGCATCTTGCCCGCGAGTTTATGGTAAAAACAAGGCGCAGGAAGGGAATAAAGAAGCTGAAGAATATTCTAGAAGGGCTACCTGAACCTCAGTTCACCTCTGATGACTATATGATGCTGTACACGACCATATACAATATGTGCACTCAGAAGCCTCCTCATGACTATTCCCAACCATTGTATGACAAGTACAAGGAATCATTTGAAGAGTACATCATATCAACAGTATTGCCTTCTTTGAGAGAGAAGCATGATGAATTTATGTTGCGTGAACTTGTGAGGAGGTGGGCTAACCATAAAATTATGGTTCGATGGCTTTCTCGTTTCTTTCACTATTTAGATCGATATTTTATAGCGCGAAGGTCGCTTCCGCCGCTTAATGAAGTTGGATTGACTTGCTTCCGTGATTTGGTTTACAAGGAAATAAATGGGAAAGTGAGAGATGTCGTGATTTCTCTTATTGATCAAGAACGTGAAGGAGAGCAGATTGATCGAGCTCTATTAAAAAATGTCTTAGATATATTTGTTAAAATTGGAATGGGGCAAATGCATCAATATGACAATGATTTTGAAGCTGCCATGCTCAAAGACACTTCTGCATATTATTCTCGAAAGGCTTCAAACTGGATCCTAGAAGATTCTTGTCCTGATTATATGCTCAAGGCTGAGGAGTGCTTGAAACGGGAGAAAGATAGGGTTGCTCATTACCTACACTCTAGTAATGAGTCAAAGTTATTAGAGAAAGTTCAACATGAGCTTTTATCTGTGTATGCATACCAACTTCTTGAAAAAGAGCATTCTGAATGTCATTCATTACTTACAGATGACAAGGTTGAAGACTTGTCAAGGATGTTCAGACTCTTTTCTAAAATACCCCGAGGCTTGGAGCCTGTTTCCTGTATATTCAAGCAGCATGTTACCGAAGAAGGTACAGCATTGGTGAAGTTGGCTGAAGATGCAGCAAGTAACAGGAAGGCAGAGAAAAGAGATATTGTTGGCTTACAAGAGCAGGTTTTTGTTCGAAAAGTGATTGAGCTGCATGACAAGTACCTGGCATATGTGAACGACTGTTTCCAAAATCATACTCTATTCCACAAGGCTCTTAAGGAAGCTTTTGAGATTTTTTGCAACAAGGGTGTTGCTGGAAGCTCAAGTGCCGAACTGCTTGCCACTTTTTGTGATAATATACTCAAGAAAGGAGGAAGTGAAAAATTGAGTGATGAAGCAATTGAAGATATTCTTGAGAAGGTTGAGGACGATGCTGAGCTAGTAGAAGTTTTGCCAACAATGAAGTCAAGAAGAAGACTTGTCTTGACAACACAGCTTATGCAGCAACTACTTAACCCTCCTCCAGCTGAAGTTCTCATGTCAAGTTGCATCATGATAGTGTGATTTATTCTGCTGCTAGATCAGTGCTGGGAGATTGTTGCAGTTCTGTCTCAGTGTGTGGAAGTGATTCGCCAGTGCCCGCAGCTAGCAAAAGCCTCCCGCCCAATAAGCTTAAATCATCTGATAAAATTGACCAGTACATTTTGAAAGTGGAAGACTTTTCTGATAGGGCAAGGAAGCTGGAAAATGATATATTAAGATTGGAAAGCAGAGCCTCATTTTTGGACTTAAGAATTGAGTGTCATGATTTAGAAAGATTTTCTGTCATCAATCGATTTGCCAAATTGCAGAGCTACCCATGCCGGCAGAGATTTCCAAAAAGAAATTAAAATAGGAGCAAAATTTTCTGAGGAGTGTTGTATATATGAAGCAGAGCGAAAATGGCTCGAAATTGAGGTTGAGCTGAGGAAACAATTCATCACTTATCCAAGCCATATTGCAAGCCATGTGAATATAATCTCAGCCATGTTACACTCCAAGCTGACCCCACAAGCTTTTAGAGTTGTTCCTAAGCCATGAGCTAATTGCAAAAAGTGGCCATCCACGTCACCTAAGTGAGCTGAAAGAAAAAGAGTAAAAACGACATGAAAAAATATCACAACAGGTCACACATAACTTGCATCACAAAACGCAGTGAAAATTTCACAAACGGCAAATCACTCTCTCTCATTCTCAATCTATAAATACAACTCACCTCTCATTTGTTTTTTCAAGCTTTTCAAGCCAAAAAATCTCTGCTGATTTTCTTTCTCAATTCCTCAATACAAAACCTTTTGCTCAGATTCTCTTCTCATACTTTCTTCCATCAAATTAATTTCAAATCAACCTCAAACACAGATCAATTTCGAACCAGAATTCGTTCAGAAGAAGAAGAGAAGCAAGAAGAAGTTTGGATTGATTTCTTACCTGAGTTTGAAGGTAGATTGAGTTTCACCGTCATTTTCGATCCGTTACCTTTTGTTGTGATTCTTTGAATTGTTGGTACCATTGTGAAGAGTTTTTGATTTCGATTGCAACCGCGTATTTTTCGCGTCCCGCCGTTGTGATTTAAGCAAGCATCCATGGCCGTGAAT
The DNA here is from genome assembly GCA_963859935.3 of Lathyrus sativus. Lineage (NCBI taxonomy): Eukaryota > Viridiplantae > Streptophyta > Magnoliopsida > Fabales > Fabaceae > Lathyrus > Lathyrus sativus. The sequence continues at coordinate 275,642,309 of OZ012739.1, forward strand.
GTTTTCGCGTGTGAGAGCTAGAAGAAGAAGATGACTCTGTTTCGTATCTCTTTCTACCTTTCAATTATATTTTTCTTTTATTTTTTTATTTTCCTTTTTATTTCTTTCAGAACTTAACCTTGGATTTTTCCACATTTTTTCTTTTATTATTAAATTTGTCTTTTAATTTCATTTTTGGAAAAAGCTCTTAAAAAAATTATTTAAAAATATTTTGATTAAGTGTTGATTGTTTTGGATCTTGATTTTGATAAGATTTCATCAATATCAATGGACTTTGGGTGTTGATTTTATCCACCAAGAGAGGTGATTGATATTGACGATAATTTAATCGATTCGAGATTCAAATTGTGATTTCATTTTCTTTCTTCTTCTTTTTATTTTTGATCGATGAAATCTATGGATCATAGATTGTTGATTATCAAGGTTGATTAATCTTCATTATTTCAAAACTATGTACGAATAATCATTGAGATAATTCTCCTTACTTTGGAATAGTGATAGATTACCTTTGATTAATTGATGAAAAATCTTGATTATGATGAGATCACCACCTCTTTTCTTTTTGTGTGGCATGTTTTAGGAGAGTGATTTATATATCATTTCTCTAACATGTATTAACACTAACATTTTATTGACCGGCCTCAGATAGTCGTGGTTTCTACATAAACCCGATTACGATTGCTTAACATAGCGCTAAATTGTCCCTTAATCGGAAAATGATCATTCGTGGCTCAAACTTACGTTTAAAAGTCCAAGTATGTTTAGTTGCTTGTCTTAACTCCAATACCTATGAAAATCATTGTTAGGAGGCTTTGATTCTATCAATCCTCTAATGAATTTTCATTAATCTTGGTCTAAGTGCAAGAATTAATCACCATTGATCATATGTTCTAACCACTAACCACTAATTCACTAACAATATCCTTGTTTAATTTTGTTTATATTCTCTTTTTACTCCTTATTTTTTTACTTTTATGCTTCCATTTTATCATTTCATACCATATCTTTGTTTATGTTTATGTCATTTTTCTTTTGTCCACTTGGACCATACTTTGTTCAAAACATTAATAAAGGATAAAACATCTAAAAATTTTGGTGCTATTAACTTTGTGGTTATGCTCTTGGACTACTCTTAGACCTTGGACTTTATGGACCTTTGGACTTAGAATTAGGGTCCTCATTCCTATGCTTGGAGTATTGTGGATCTTAGCCTTTATTTGGCTCGCTCATTAGCTTATGCTTTAAATCGGATGGAATTCTTTTTGCTTGCTTTCGAGTGTGCTACAAGTCGGTTAGATCTTTCTTACCTCTAGCTCTTATTTTGTTTTTTTTAGGATAGTCACTTCATCTCCTCCCCTTCTTAAATTTTCAAAACTTTCTCCCTTTTTCAAAACCTTCTTGGTTTCAAACTTCAAAACCGCTTTCGCAATAAAACCTTGACTTTCGTCAAGTGATTTTTAAACTTTGTTTTTCTTAATAAAAGTCAATCAATGTTAATCATGCTTTGACCAATTTCAAAAGACATAAAAAATACAAAAACTCATCAACTCTTTTTGTGCCTTTATGCACTTTTTCACTTTAAAACTTTTCATAAAGTTTAGACATGATTCATTTCTATAGTTGAGATGTAAATCTCCTATTCCCCATATTATTAAGACTTTGACATTTTCCACGTTGATGTTGAGTGATAGTCTTGTTGATAATCCAAGCAAATCCTCCATCTTTATGTGACGCAAATGTTGTCTTAATACTCGTGGGTGGATAGTCGCAGTTTTCTCCTTGAAATGACGACTTGTCTTTACATCTAAAATCAATCAAAACCAACAAATTTTTGTCATTTGTACCACGAACTACGGGGTTTTGATTCCATATTGCACTTTATGGGTACGTAGGCATGAGACGATAAGTCTTTCCAAACACAAAAATTTAAAAAAAATATTCTCTTCTCATCTCCCCAATCTCTTTTCAAGCAAACCATTTTCAAACCAAAAAGCGTAAATATTTCAAAGGGCTCCTATAGAGTACTATAGACGTTTTGGGTGCTAACACCTTCCCATTGCGTAACCAACCCCCTTACCCCGATCTCTGTCTCGTGTTCTTATTTTGGAACTCTTTGGTTTTGTTCGCTCTTTTTCCTTTCCTTTATTTGGATAAAATAAAAGTGCGGTGGCGACTCTTGTTTTCTTTGAGTTAAGTTAGTCAATAACTTACGCTCACGATTTTTACCGCTACAGAAAAGTGGCGACTCTGCTGGGGACTCCAACGGTTCCTAGTGGGTTTCGCCTACTTTGATTTATTTATCGCTTTCTGTTTGACTTGTTTGTTATTGATTATTCTGTTTTGGTGCCTGGTAATTTGTGTGGTAAGATAAGTCCTAACCCGGACTTGAGTGCACTTATGATAGGAGGGTGGTATAGTCTTGTTGGCTTACGTGGAGTAGTCCTTACTAAGCTGACTTGAGATCCCCCGCTCGGTGGAGGCCCCTTTGGAAATTACTGATGTCTTACGAGTAGTCGTAATTGATATTACTTTTTTCCGACTGGGAGCCTGAGAAGCTGAGGACCTTAGAACCCTTTAACCCATCTTGGCCTTATTAGGACGTGGTGCGGTGGCTGTTCAGGTGTAGACTTGAATTGGTCGTTACGCGATACCACACTCAGATGAGTTTCTCTTGAGAATATTGTTGGCCGACGAGTAGTCGTTTAAGCCGATAATATCCAAAAGATGGAATTATGATTCTGGGAACTTTTTAGAACCTTGTTCTACAGGTGATGATATAACCATAGTACATACCATTGTGGGATGGTTGGTTCTTACCTTTGGCTCCATGCTCGTGCCGAACCTTTGAACCTGTGTGCTTTGTATGTCTTGTTTGTGGGTGTTGCATCTTGCACTCATGCATTCATGAGCATTGTGTTTCAGCTGGTTTTTAAGGATCTCAGAGATTTTCTTTTGCAAACATCGCAGATATTGTTGATTATGGATATTGGAAGGAGAAACACTCAGAAGTACGGTTTTCGGGCTCCTGATCTTACAGAGTTGAGAAAGCTAGTGTCCTTGGTAGATGATCGTTCAGGCTTCTTATCTCGTTATGGGAGACTTTTATTTGTTCTTTCTACCAATATTGAAGACGGAGTTCTGAATACCCTTATGCAGTTCTATGATCCTATTTACCGATGCTTCACATTTCCCGATTATCAGCTCATGCCGACCTTGGAAGAATATGCTTATTTGTTGGGTGTACCGGTTTCTGATAAAGTTCCGTATACTGGTTTGGAGGAAGCTCTTAAGCCTCAAGATATTGCTGAAGCTACCCATTTGACGAAGTCGAATATTGATGCAAATCTAAAGACTAAGCGAGGCCTCAAGGGTTTGACTGCTAAGTTCTTGATTGAGAAGGCTACTTTATTTGCTGACATTGGTCGCACATTGGCGTTTGAGGCTATATTGGCTTTACTCATCTATGGACTAGTCTTGTTTCCTAATATTGATAATTTTGTGGACATTAATGCTATTAGAATTTTCTTGATTGGGAACCCTGTTCCAACTTTGCTTGGTGATACTTATTTTTCCATCCATAGTAGGACTTCTAAGGGAAACGGTACCATTGTTTGCTGTCTACCTCTGCTGTATAATTGGTTCGTTTCACACTTACCTCAGACATCTGCTTTTAGGAAAAACAAGGATTGCTTAAGGTGGTCTCAAAGGATTATGTCTCTTACGCATACTGATATCACTTGGTCTTCTTCGGTTTACGATAATGTCCAGATTATTGATAGTTGTGGAGAATTCGCCAATGTTCCTCTTCTTGGAATACAAGGCGGAATTAACTACAACCCGAGTCTAGCTCGCCGTCAGCTGGGTTATATGCTGAAGGATAGGCCTAAGAATATTTTATTAGAGGGCTTATTCTTTCAAGGAGGGGATGATTCTCTTGGTTTGAGAAGAAGAATGGCTCATGCCTGGACTAAGATTCACAGGTTGGGTAGAGGGGAGCTTGGAAGACAAGTTTGCATTGCTTTAGAACCTTACACGCTTTGGGTGAAGAAGAGGGCTATGGAGCTTAAGATGCCTTACCCTATTGAGAAACCTCTGACTACTGTGATCTCTACGCCACTCCCTACGGCAATCCCTGTTTCTTCTGATGATGTGAAGACACTTCAAGATGCTTTGGCTAAGATGAAGGAAGAAAAAGAGATGTGGGAAAGTAAGTTTCAAGCTTCTAACAAAGAGAAGATGGAATTGCAAAAACAAATGAAGGAGAAAGATGACTTGATAGAGTTACTTGAGCGGCGTGCTGTGAAGAGGCATGTAGAGGATTTATTTTCCTCTACTACTCCATCATCACATCCTCCTACTTCTGGTGCTTGGAAGGGTATTGTGGATCAGCTTGTGCTAGAGAAGATCACCATGAAGCACAAATATGAGAAAGAGATTAAGAGACTCCGAAGGAAGTATCAGCTTGGATCGTCATCAGATGTTCCTTAGGACCTAGCTTTTTCTTATTTTTGATATTATTGTATTTTGTACTTCCAAGTGTAACTCTTTCCAATATTCAATGAAATGAGATGTTTATCAGTATTTCAAGAAGTGTTATTTTTCTTTATGATGTTTGTAATTGCTTTATATCTTAAAGATCCTTGAAAACTGGTTGAAACACCTGCATTTTGCATTTGCATCCGCATCATCGTGCATTGTGTGTTGCCTTTTCCAGATGTCTTATTTGTTTCTTTTGGCCTTCCTTCAGTCAAGCTGTCGCATCACTACAACACCCGGGCTAACTCTAAGAAAAAGACGGATCAGTTGCAACAAGAGAATCGCGAGCTCCGTGAAGAGGTATCAACTCTGAAAGATGGTTTGGAAAGACTGACTGCCGCAATGGAAGCTCTGGTGGCTGCTCAGAATCAACCACCACTACCTCCTCCTTCTCCTGTCCAAGGAACTGTGATTTCTGAAATCGGATCAACGCCCATTTCTGTGGCCCCGATTAATGCTTCTCAATATCAAATGCCTGTTGGTTTCCCTTGGGGCATGCCTAACAATTATGTGCCAGAGGGATATCGCCCTCCTGTTCCCGAAGGTTCTAGACTCCCTGCTGTCATGGCTGTACCACCTCCTGTGGTTAATGTTGTTCCTAATGCTGAAGTTCCGGTTGTTCCTACTGTCATACCTGTGCCACCGCCTGTAACTCACGCTATGCCTTATACTGAAGAACAAATTTTCCATACTGCTCCGAGCGAGAGTTTGGATGTTATGGATCGAATAGATGACTTTCAAGATTAGTTTGCTGAAATGCAAAGAGAAATCAGGGCTTTAAGGGGAAAGGAGTTATTTGGAAAGAATGCTCATGAGCTTTGCCTTGTTCCAAATGTGAAGATTCCCGCTAAGTTCAAGGTTCCGGATTTTGAAAAATACAAAGGGAACACTTGTCCGCAAAGTCACTTGATCATGTATGCTAGAAAGATGTCTACCTATACTGACAACCATCAGTTGTTGATCCACTATTTTCAAGATAGTCTTACTGGTGCTGCGCTGAAGTGGTATATGGGACTCGACAGTACACAAATCAAGACATTCAATGATCTTTGTGAAGCTTTTGTTCGTCAGTATAAGTATAATCTCGATATGGCGCCAGACCGTGATCAGCTTCGCGCAATGTCTCAAAAAGAGAAAGAAACTTTTAAAGAATATGCGCAAAGATGGCGTGAGATTGCAGCTCAGATAAGCCCTCCGCTTGAAGAGAAAGAAATGACCAAGATTTTTCTGAAGACTCTGGGTTCATTTTACTATGAAAGGATGGTTGCGAGCGCTCCTAGTGATTTCACGGAAATGGTTAATATGGGGATGAGATTAGAGGAAGCTGTCCGTGAGGGACGTCTGATAAAAGAAGGAAATTCTGGAAGTACAAAAAAGCCTGGTGTTGGGTTCCCTAAGAAAAAAGAGGGAGAAACTAATGCTATATCTCAGGAAAGGTCTAGAAGACGCAGAGTTGTGAACAACAATGGTAGTCGTCGTCAGCAACAAGTAGCATCTGTTATGCCTGTTGTCAGTAACACCCCTACCGCTCAAGCTACTGCAAGTTATCAACCACGTTTCCAAGAGAAGACAACTCAACAAGGTCGTACACAGAGGAAAACACAATTTGATCCCATTCCAATGACGTATACTGAGCTCTTTCCGGCTTTAATAAAGAATAATTTGGTTCAACCTCGTGATCCGCCGGCTGTTCCAACTGAAATTCCATGGTGGTATAAGCCAGATGCTCATTGCGCATTTCATCAAGGTGCCCCGGGACACGATATCGAAAATTGCTATCCTCTGAAGCATGAAGTTGCAAAGCTCGTAAAAAGCGGTATTCTGTCTTTTGAAGATACCAACCCTAATGTGCAATCAAATCCGTTTCCTAAACATGGTAATGCAACTGTTAATATGGTATATGGTTGTCCTGGTACATACCGTATTTTCGACATTCGCTGGATTCGGAGATCGCTTGTTGAAATGCATGCTACTTTGAGTGAGTTCCATGATATTGAGCATGATTATGCCGCCTGTTGTATTTGTTCTGTGAACCCTCGAGGGTGTGTGATTGTAAAAAGGGACTTACAAAAGATGATGGATGAGAATTTGATTCAGGTTACTGCAAACAGAAATGAAGTGGAGAACGAGGTGAATGTCATAGTCCCACGTTTCAATATTCCTGAGCGGGTTGTAATTTCTTACAATAGTCAGAAATCTGCTGTGACGCCTTTGGTTATCCGTTTGCCTGGCCCGACGCCGTATGAATCCGATAAAGCTGTTCCCTACAAATACAATGCTACTATGTTGGAGGATGGAAAAGAGGTTCCCATTCCTTCTCTTCCCTCAGTTGTGACTATTGCTGATGTCGGACGTGTAACCAGAAGTGGTCGAGTATTTGATAATGTGCCTTCAAAGACAAGTGAAGATACTGGGAATAAGCAAATTCAGTTGAAGACTTCTGTAGAGTCTGGTCAATCAAGTGATGTAAATCAGAAGTCAGATAATGATGAGGTATTGAAATTGATCAAGAAGAGTGAATATAATGTGGTGGATCAATTGTTACATACACCGTCAAAAATATCTGTTTTATCCCTGTTAATGAGCTCTGAGGATCATCGTGAATCGTTGCAAAAAGTATTGGAACAAGCTTATGTAGATCATGATGTGACTGTTAACCAGTTTGATAGCATTGTTGCCAATATCACTGCGTGTAACAATCTGAGTTTTTGTGATGAAGAGTTGACCGATCATGGAAGAAATCATAATTTGGCTCTCCATATTTCCATGAATTGCCAGGAAGACGCTCTATCCAATGTGCTGGTTGATACTGGGTCATCGTTGAATGTGATGCCAAAATCTACTTTGTCCAGATTATCTTATCAAGGTACTCCTATGAGGTTCAGTGGGGTCATTGTGAAAGCCTTTGATGGATCGAGGAAAACCGTGATTGGAGAGGTTGATCTCCCTATCAAGATTGGTCCGTGTTTTTTTCAGATCACTTTTCAAGTCATGGATATTCGTCCTGCTTACAGTTGTCTTCTAGGACGCCCATGGATCCATGAAGCTTGAGCTGTTACTTCGACACTGCATCAAAAGTTAAAATTCGTGCAGAATGGTAAACTTGTCGTTGTTGGTGGAGAACAAGCTATGTTGGTAAGCAGTTTGTCGTCTTTTTCTTATATCGATGCGGAAGAGGATATTGGAACTCCGTTTCAGGCTCTTTCTGTGGTTGATAAAGCTGTTAAGAAGGATGGGGTGTCCATGTCTTCTTTAAAAGATGCACAACGTGCAGTGGATAATGGCCAAGCTGATGGATGGGGCCAAATCGTTGAAGTTGCTGAGAAAAAAGATAGAGCTGGTTTGGGTTTTACATCTGGTTCAACCCAAAAAGAGCTGAAGAGTATTCATGAAGTCTTTCGAAGTGCTGGGTTCATCCATTGCAAAGATCATTCTACAGCTGCAATTCTCGAAGATGACCAAGAGGAAGAAATGCCCAACTTTGTGACACGTGGATTGATATGCCAGAATTGGATCGCTGTTGATGTTCCTACTGTTGTTCATGTTTCAAAGTAATTTGTTTTTGTTTCTTTCAAAAATCCTTTCACTCTGCCCAAGGTGAAAGTGAATTTGTGAGGGCTTTGTTTCAACTTTTATCATCATCAATAAAATGTTTTTCTGTTTATCCATATGTTGTTTTCCTTTTTTGCTTTATTTCTGAAAAATGGTAACATAAAAAACCGAAAAAAGTATAATAATGTTATAATCACTCTTATCTGCATAATATTTTCATTTTTTTGTTCATATTCTAAAATCAAACATAAAATCATTGTGCAGATTGATTGTTAAACCCATTGGAAACAATGACCATATGCCCCCTCCCAACTTTGAGTTCCCTGTGTTTGAAGCGGAAGAAGAGGATATTGAAGAAATTCCTGATGAGATTTCTCGATTGCTTGAGCACGAGGAGAAGGCCATTCAGCCTCATGAAGAGCCGGTGGAATTGGTTAATCTGGGTTCTGATGATGATAAGAAAGAAGTCAAGATTGGGGCACTGCTTCAGTCAGATGTTAAGAAGAGTATGGTAGAGCTTCTTAGAGAATATGTTGACGTGTTTGCTTGGTCCTATCAAGACATGCCTGGTCTTGATACCGGTATTGTGGAGCACCATTTGCCATTAAAGCCTGAATGTTCACCCGTGAAGCAAAAATTGAGAAGAACTCATCCTGACATGGCAGTGAAGATTAAAGAAGAGGTTCAAAAGCAGATTGATGCTGGTTTTCTTGTGACCGTCGAATATCCTCAATGGGTGGCCAATATCGTGCCTGTTCCAAAGAAAGACGGAAAAGTCCGAATGTGTGTTGACTATAGAGATTTGAATAAAGCAAGTCCAAAAGATGATTTTCCACTACCACACATTGATTTGTTGGTAGATAATACTGCTAAGTTCAATATCTTTTCATTTATGGATGGATTTTCCGGTTATAATCAAATAAAGATGGCACCTGAGGATATGGAAAAAACAACATTCATTACACCCTGGGGAACATTCTGTTACAGAGTGATGCCCTTCGGTTTAAAAAATGCTGGTGCAACGTACCAGAGAGCTATGACCACTCTGTTCCATGATATGATGCATAAAGAAATTGAGGTCTATGTGGATGATATGATTTGTAAGTCGAAGACTGAAGAAGATCATATTAAAAATTTATTGAAATTGTTTCAACGTTTGAGAAAGTTTAAGCTCCGTCTGAATCCTAATAAATGCACTTTTGGTGTTCGTTCTGGAAAATTGTTAGGCTTTATTGTCAGTCAAAAAGGCATTGAAGTTGATCCTGGTAAAGTTAAAGCTATCCAGGAGATGCCTGCACCCAGAACAGAAAAACAAGTAAGAGGATTCTTGGGACGTTTGAACTATATCTCTCGATTTATATCCAATATGACTGCCACATGTGCACCGATTTTCAAACTTCTCCGCAAAGATCAGGGTTGTGTCTGGACAGAAGATTGTCAGAAAGCTTTCGAAAGAATTAAAGAGTATCTGCTTGAACCTCCTATTTTGTCTCCTCCCGTAGAAGGAAGACCTTTGATCATGTATTTGACCGTGCTAGAAGAGTCTATGGGTTGTATTATGGGTCAACAAGATGAATCTGGGAGAAAAGAATTTGCCATTTATTATTTAAGCAAGAAATTCACTGATTGTGAGTCTCGGTACACGATGCTTGAAAAGACATGTTGTGCTCTAGCTTGGGCTGCCAAGCGCCTCCGCCAGTATATGTTGAATTGTACAACTTGGTTGATATCTAAAATGGATCCAATCAAGTATATCTTTGAAAAGCCTGCTTTAACTGGGAGGATTGCTCGTTGGCAAATGTTGTTATCAGAATATGATATCGAGTATCGAACTCAAAAGGCGATAAAAGGAAGTGTTTTGGCTGATCATTTGGCACACCAGCCAATTGATGATTATCAACCTATTCAGTTTGACTTTCCTGATGAGGATGTGATGTATCTAAAGGTTAAAGATTGTGAGGAACCATTACATGAAGAAGGACCTGAGCCTGGATCCCGTTGGGGTTTGATTTTTGATGGGGCGGTTAATGAATATGGCAGAGGTATTGGTGCAATTATTGTTACTCCTCATGGTTCTCATATTCCTTTCACTGCAAGGTTGGTTTTCAATTGCACAAATAATGCGGCTGAGTATGAAGCGTGTATTATGGGGTTGGAAGAAGCTATCGATTTAAGAATCAAGATTCTGGATGTATATGGAGATTCAGCTTTAGTGATTAATCAGATTAAAGGGAAGTGGGAGACACGTCAACCTGATTTGATTCCTTATCGTGATTATGCAAGAAGGTTGTCAACTTTCTTCAATAAAGTTGAGTTTCACCATATACCAAGAGCAGAGAATCAAATGGCAGATGCTTTAGCAACTTTATCCTCCATGATTGTGGTAAATCATTGGAATGATGTGCCAAAGATTAATGTGATGCGTCTTGATAGACCAGCTCATGTGTTTGTAGTTGAAGAGGTTGTTGATGATAAACCATGGTATTATGATATTAAATGCTTTCTTCAGAATCAAGAGTACCCACTTGGGGCATCCAAGAAGGATAAGAAAACTTTGAGAAGATTGGCTGGTAGTTTCTTCTTGAATGATGATGTGATGTATAAGAGAAATTATGACATGATCTTGCTCAGATGCGTGGATAGACACGAAGCAGATATGTTGATGAAAGAAATCCATGAAGGATCCTTTGGCACCCATGCCAATGGACACGCGATGGCTAAGAAGATGTTAAGGGCAGGTTACTATTGGCTGACAATGGAATCTGACTGTTGTAAATATGTGAAAAAGTGCCATAAATGCCAGATTTATGCTGACAAGATTCATGTGCCTCCAACTCCTCTCAATGTTATCTCTTCTCCATGGCCTTTTTCAATGTGGGGCATTGACATGATTGGAATGATTGAGCCTAAAGCGTCGAACGGACACCGTTTCATATTGGTGGCTATTGACTATTTTACCAAATGGGTTGAAGCGGCATCATATGCAAATGTGACTAAGCAAGTAGTGGTCCGGTTTATCAAGAATCAAATCATCTGTCGGTATGGTGTTCCGAGCAAGATCATCACTGATAATGGGTCGAATTTAAATAACAAGATGATGAAGGAATTATGCGATGAGTTTAAGATTGAGCATCATAATTCTTCTCCTTATAGACCCAAGATGAATGGGGCTGTTGAAGCTGCTAATAAGAACATTAAGAAGATTATTCAAAAGATGGTTGTTACATACAAGGATTGGCATGATATGCTTCCTTTCGCTCTGCATGGGTATCGTACATCCGTTCGCACTTCAACAGGGGCAACCCCTTTTTCTCTTGTTTATGGCATGGAAGCAGTGCTCCCGATAGAGGTTGAAATCCCTTCCATGAGAGTTTTGATGGAAACTGAATTGGCTGAGGCTGAATGGTGTCAAAGTAGATACGACCAGTTGAATCTGATTGAAGAGAAAAGAATGACGGCTTTGTGTCATGGCCAATTATATCAACAAAGAATGAAGAAAGCATTTGATAAGAAGGTTCGACCCCGTGTGTTCAGAGAAGGTGACCTCGTGCTCAAAAAGATCTCGACTTTCACTACTGATTCTAGGGGCAAGTGGACTCCTAATTATGAAGGCCCATATGTTGTTAAGAGAGCCTTCTCTGGCGGTGCATTAATTCTTACAACTATGGATGGAGAAGAGTTCACTCGTCCTGTGAATGCCGATGCAGTCAAGAAATACTTCGCCTAAAAAATAAAAGAACAGCTCGCTAAGTTGAAAACCTGAAAAGGCAGCTTAGGCAAAAATGAGCGTCTCGGTGGATTGAAAACCCGAAAGGGCGGTCCAGGCAAAAATTAGAGACAAAACAGAAATAATTATCCCGGTAGATTGAAAACCCGAGAGGGCAATCTAGGCAAAAGTTAGGGATCATGGCAAGTAACTGCATCTGGCCAGTCTTGATCGTTTGAAGCAACATTTCCTATCAAAGGTTTTACTTCAAATATTCTCCGCTGAAGTCTCAAGCACAGTTGGAATTCAAAGTTGTTAGGGAGAATAATGGTCATTGTATTTCAATGTAGAACTTTCCATTGTACTTACCATTTTTCAAACTTTGTAATGATCCATGGAGTTACGCCATTTGCGGACTACCATTCTATCAATAAAATTTGGGCCTTTGTCCCTTTGTTTGCAATTCTTATTTTGTTTCCGTTTATAGAATTTCATTTTATTTTTGATGATGATTTTTGAAACAAATGTGAATAATTGATTTAAATTTTGAAAATTATAAAAACATTTTTCTTTGATTTGTGAAAATAAAAGAAAGAATGTCAACAGTAATCCCAAGAATGGTAGAATCTTGAAGCGAAAAGCGTAAGTGTTCTCTTCAGCAGGGTTCTTTCTTGCCTCTCTGGTAGAATTTATTGGCAGCCCCCCAGTAGAGTTGTGTTGATGTTTCCCTATTTGAGCTATGTTGAGGTCTCTTCAGTAGAGTTTGATGATATTCCCTTAGCAGAGTTTTGTTTCTTTGGATAAACCAGATGAGTGTTGAATGGTTTTCCACAACAAAGTCTTGATTTAAATGATGGATAAGTTTTATTCATTCAACCAGATTATGATTGGGCAGTTGAGAAATTTGAAGACCACTTCTCCTTGATGTTTTTGCCCAGGCAGAGATTTGTCTTTGATGATTCCTAGCGGAGGTTATGCACATTTGCTTTGGATTATTCCCCAAGTAGAGAACAATGTTGAGAAGTGTCGACATAGCAGTCACCTGTCGGGTTTTCTCTCACCTTGTGATTGGGTGTTGATTTAAAATCCCCCACAGTTTGACTTTTTGCTATGATGTTAACTTCTTATTCCCCTGTCAGGGTTGGAAGATTTGTGTTGCTATGTTTTTCTACAACAGTTTTTTTTCTCAAAGCGGAGTTCATATTGTTGTTCCCTTTTGTTGAATTATTGATGGTTGGAGATTTTCCGTTGCTGATCCCCAGCACGATCTCCAATGATATCTCTAACTCGCAGAGATTAGCCGAGTATTTCAGTGGTGTTGTGGTGTTTTGTTCACCCTCTGTTTGCCCTTTTTGTCTGATTTATCAGCATATTCATATTCATTGCATGCGCATTCATTTTGGTTGAGCATAGCATGTCTTTGTTGCATTGTGCATCCTGCATTTTTTGTTGGTATTTCCCTTTTCCCGATGTTGTTATCTCGCAGAATACGTGTGTCCTCTCTTCATTAGATTGTCGACCCCTAAGCAGAAAATACCTATCATTTTTAATTCCCCACTGAGTTTATGCCTCGTGGAAGATGTTTTGTTTAGCTTTCATCCCCGACTTTTATCTGGATGGAATTGTTCCCCAGTTGAGTTATTTCCTCATTGGGTCGAGTCTTGTTTGACCGTTTCTTTCCAGTTTGTTCCTGGATTGAACTTTGGTCTCTTGCAGCAGTTACTTTAATTTTCCCTGGGCTGTGGAACCGGGATGACGAGAAGGTGGTTTTGAGGATTTATTTTCCTCAGCAGAATCTGTTATTGATCCCCATCAGAAGATGAAGATTTGATTTCCCCAGTAGTGTTTTGATAACACTCTCTTGGTAATTACTTATGCAACTTCATGTGGAAGCCTCTTTATTTGAGCAGCTTGTGTAATCTCCAGAAATTTACCTTCGCAATAAATAACATTTATCTGGCTCATCCTCAACAGAGAAGTTTATTGTGAAATGATGGATCTTTATCCGACCAGCTTTTCTGTCAATTGGAATTTCTGTGGAATAACTCCCGATAAGAATTCTATTGCATGGTTCAACCTGCTCGTATCTCTTTTAAAGATCCCCGACAGAGTTGTTAATATATTTTTCCAACAAATGGTTGTCTCTTTATTTGAGAAGTTTGTTGTGTGTTTGGAGCTGCTCAGTAACAAGTAGCTAATGATATATCTCTTTCTCCTACCCAGTGACAGGTAGTCGAGTATGTTTGTCCTACCCAGTGTCAGGTAGTTGACCTTTTATCTTTTTCTCCTACCCAGTAACAGGTAGTCGAGTCCGTCCTACCCAGTAACAGGTAGTTGACATGTTGTTTACCCTATCCAATAACCGATAGATGGTAACCCCTTTCATTCAAGTTTATTATTCTCGCTAAACTACTCAGTAACCAGTAGTTGGCGTTGCTTCTTTTCCTACCCAGTAACAGGTAGTTGATTATATCTCAACGAGTGGATTACTTTTTATCTAGTAACTGGTAATAAGTAATACATTTCATTGTTTTCTACCCAGTAAATGGTAGATAACAATTCTCTTGTGTTTTTTTGCACTTATTTTCTACTCAGTAACCGGTAGAAAGTATTTTACCTATTATCTTCGGTTCGAATATCTTCGCCCAGTAACTGGCAGTTGGTATCTCTTTCCCCATTGAGTCGTTTCCTTTCCCTTATCGGAATAGGATCTTGCTCTTTTGTTTTCTCATGTGGAGTCACTCTTTTTCTCCCGAGCTTTTGTTTGTCTCCTGTGGAATTATTTCCCCACAGAAGTCTTATGTTCGCATATCATTAGCATAATCATATCATTTTGTGGTCTCTTATGACTAAAAATTGGGTTAATTGTTATATTTAAGTCTCTTCTATCTAGTCGAGACAAAGATGTCAATCTTCATATCTCCGGATAGAAGAATCTTAAATAGGGGCAGCTGTAATACCCAAATTTTTACCCCTAAGATCCCACATTTCATTTGCATATCATTCCACAAACAAGATCTTACTTTGTGTTTCTTATTTACTTTATGTTTGTTTCTGTTTACTAACATCTAACCAAAATTACCAAAAATATTTTTCAATTTGTTTGTTTCTTCTTCTTCTCTGTGTGTTTAGGGTTTTGCAAGGAGATTAATGGCAAAGACATTCATTCAAGTTTAAATCAGATGGACGTTTGACCTCATCTTGGTCAAACTATCAAGAGTTTGCTTCAACTATAAGTTACCCGTGGTGGCGGGTTATTTTCTCAAGAAATGTGTTTGTTCAAGGACAAGTTGCCCTGTGTCACGATTCATCAAGCTTTCAAGCAGTGTTCTATGAGAAGTTTGAGCTAGTTTTAATCGAAGATTCAGAGTTTTGTCTGTACAAGTCAAGTTTGGTGGATGTTCAATCAAGATGTCTTAATTAAGATGCAAGTACAAAGTGTTCATTCAATTGTGCCATTTCCAAGTGAACTTAAAGCATGATTGAAGGATAGATACATGAGAGTGCATAACATTTCTCTTGAAGGAACCTATGCACTTATCTCCAAAAGTTCATATTATCCTAATGAATTGATTGCTTGCAAGCGTGGTAGCCTGCTGCTCCTAGGTGTTAAAGAATTGGCACAAAATAAGGAGGATGGCTCCACCTATGAGGAAAATAAATTCCTATCAAAAGATGGAAAGCCCAAGGAATTGTTTTTGTCCAGTGACGCCAATGCGGTGGTTGAGCATACCAAGAAAGTGCTAGTTATTGAAGATGGTGAAGTTATGCATATCAAGGATGGCGGGGTTTCTATTTTGAAATATAAGAATGATATGGAAAAACCCATCACTTCTTTCTCCAGAGCTTCTTCAGTGCAACGTGCATTATCTGTTCCGGAAATGGAGGTTGAGCAAATAAATAAAGGACATTATGAGCATTATATGCAAAAGGAAATTCATGAGCAACCAGAGTCATTAACAACCACCATGAGTTTCGCCGCATACAAGATGATGCAATGGCCAACCGGCGTCGACAACTGCACCTCCGGTTTTCTCACCCACTCTCGTTCCGATTTCACACCTCGCATCTCTCCTCTTCAACCCGACGACGACCTTGACACTAATTGGATCCCACAATCCCACAACCTTGCTCCAGTTCCCAATCTCGTTGTCACAGCTGCCAATGTTCTCGAAGTTTATATAGTTCGTCTTCAACATGATCCTCCTAAATCATCTGCTGATTCTAGTACCCTGGATGGTATCTCCGGTGCTTCGCTTGAGCTCGTCTGTCATTACAGGTTGCATGGCAATGTTGAAAGCGTGGCTGTGTTGAGCGTTGGAGGCGGTGATGCTTCTAAAAGGCGAGATTCTATCATCCTAACTTTTAAAGATGCAAAAATTTCAGTTCTGGAGTATGATGATTCTATCCGCGGACTTCGTACCAGTTCTTGGCATTGTTTTGAAGGTCCCGAATGGCTTCATTTGAATAGAGGCAGAGAACAATTTGCAAGAGGTCCGGTGGCAAAGGTTGATCCTCAAGGCAGGTGTGGTGGAGTTCTTGTCTACGATTTGCAAATGATAATTCTAAAGACTAATCAGGCTGGTTCTGGTTTAGTTGGGGAGGATGATGTGTCGGGTTCTGGAGGTGCTGTTCCTGCCCGTATTGACTCATCTTATATGATAAATCTGTGTGACTTGGATATGAGGCATGTAAAAGATTTCGCATTTGTTCACGACTATATTGAACCTGTGATGGTGATCTTGCATGAATGTGAGCTTACTTGGGCTGGGCGTGTCTCATGGAAACACCATACTTGCACGATATCAGCACTTAGCATCAGCACAACTTTGAAGCAACATCCACTTATTTGGTCAGCTCTGTACTTGACAATCTTTCTAACGAGCTTCAGTATTTAAGTAGAATGAAGTATTTAGAGGAACTTTTGGGATCACTTATCTTTTGTTGGGTAGCTTGTGGTGTAAGCTTGGCTGCATTTGTTGAGATAAGGCATCTTTTTGTACCAGATGCAGAACCTGGTCATTTCCTTCAGTATTGTTGTCCATGGCTTCTTACTGCTCTGCTTCTGCATCAAAATAGTTCTGAACTTAATTGGGTTACCAAGGTCACCTGTCAACCTATGTCAGTTCTTATAAAACACCACTTTGCTTCGATATTTTTCGATTTCTATGGCTTTGCATTGCAGTAAGAAACCAGGAGCAGAGAGGGGAACTCTTGTGCTTCAGAGTTCTATTCTTGAGTTTGGTCAGATATCTGAGAATGAACGGGACAAACTCATAAAGAGACATATGGTCTCTATTGTCAGCTGTATTTTATCTCTGTGCTCTTGTTCTTCCGATCCTGTAGTCCTTTTCTTTTTCAAGGATATAGTGTCACTTGAAATTCAAACAATTGTTGATGGATTTCTGGACTTGGGTGGAAGTGACACAACCGCTGCTGTTGCTGACAAGATCAACATTTTTCGCCCTGATAGAGTTTTTATGTTTTTGGTAGAAACTCATTATAAAATTACAGCAGCGTCTCATTTCAGGCATAAGTGCCACCGATTGTCTGGAATTGAAGTGCTTATTAGTGTTCTTGGTCAAAGAGTTACCGCTTTAAGCACATCCATTTATCTTTTCAACTTGATTGGACCGTTGATTGAATGTCCTGCTTTACAAGACCATGCTGATATGGGGGACGAGGGTGTTCAGCTAAAGACTCTTCAAACAATATCAATAATTTTTCAGTCACGTTTACACCCTGAAAATGAGGATACTATGTCTCAAGCTCTTGGTATCTGTCTCAGGCTTCTTGAAAACAGCCGATCTTCTGACAGTGTGCGAAATACTGCTGCAGCTACCTTCAGGCAAGCAGTGGCATTGGTTTTTGACCGAGTGGTTTTGGCTGAGTCTCTTCCTGCCGGAAAATTTGGTTATGGATGCCAGCTCTCTCGGACTTATTCAATTACTGGAGATATTAATCGAAGCATCAATATATCTGACTCATTAGATCATGAATCTACATGTCGAGGGTCTCCTGTGGTGAGGGAAACATTGACCGAAACTGGGGAGCTTGGGCTGCGTTTGCTTGAAGACCTGACATCTCTTACTGCAAGTAACTGCAATTTGGCTGCGCGTAAACATTATTCAGAGGACATTTGCACTTGATATTCTTGAGTTCATTTTGTCCAATTATGTGTCTGTTTTCAGAACCTGGTTACCCTATGAACAGGCATTACGACGGCAGATATGTTCAATTCTGATGACTTCACTTCGTACTAATGCTAAGAAGCTGGTGAGCTGTACTTAGATTCAATTATGAAGGATCTAAGAGAGCTATATTCTGAAGTAGAAGTCAAGGTAGCAGATCCTGTTGTCTCATTTTGTGAAACAGTTGTTGAGTCTTCATCAATGAAATGTTTTGCTGAAACACCAAACAAGAAGAATAAAATAGCAAACATCGCTGAGCCTCTAGAAAAAAGGTTTGGCAGAAGACATAGAGAATGCTGTAAAGGATTACATTGTTCAGGGATTTCAGTGGGGTGCACGGGAAGGACCTTTGTGTGATGAACCCATTAGAAATGTTAAATTTAAGATTGTTGATGCAAGGATTGCCCCTGAGCCACTTCATCGTAGATCTGGCCAGATCATTCCAACAGCACGGCGAGTGGCTTATTCGGCTTTCCCCCGCCTTATGGAACCAGTATATTATGTAGAGATTCAAACACCGATAGATTGTGTGTCTGCTATCTACACCGTGTTGTCTCGTAGGCGTGGACATGTTACTGCTGATGTTCTTCAACCAGGCACCTCGGTTTGTCTTGATAAGGCTTTTTTGTCCGTAATAGAATCCTTTGGTTTTGAGACAGACTTGAGATACCATACGCAAGGGCAAGCGTTTTGCCAATCAGTTTTTGATCACTGGGCTATTGTTCCCGGAGATCTTCTGGACAAAAGCATTGTTTTGCGCCCATTTGAACCAGCACCAATCTAGCATCTTGCCCGCGAGTTTATGGTAAAAACAAGGCGCAGGAAGGGAATAAAGAAGCTGAAGAATATTCTAGAAGGGCTACCTGAACCTCAGTTCACCTCTGATGACTATATGATGCTGTACACGACCATATACAATATGTGCACTCAGAAGCCTCCTCATGACTATTCCCAACCATTGTATGACAAGTACAAGGAATCATTTGAAGAGTACATCATATCAACAGTATTGCCTTCTTTGAGAGAGAAGCATGATGAATTTATGTTGCGTGAACTTGTGAGGAGGTGGGCTAACCATAAAATTATGGTTCGATGGCTTTCTCGTTTCTTTCACTATTTAGATCGATATTTTATAGCGCGAAGGTCGCTTCCGCCGCTTAATGAAGTTGGATTGACTTGCTTCCGTGATTTGGTTTACAAGGAAATAAATGGGAAAGTGAGAGATGCCGTGATTTCTCTTATTGATCAAGAACGTGAAGGAGAGCAGATTGATCGAGCTCTATTAAAAAATGTCTTAGATATATTTGTTGAAATTGGAATGGGGCAAATGGATCAATATGACAATGATTTTGAAGCTGCCATGCTCAAAGACACTTCTGCATATTATTCTCGAAAGGCTTCAAACTGGATCCTAGAAGATTCTTGTCCTGATTATATGCTCAAGGCTGAGGAGTGCTTGAAACGGGAGAAAGATAGGGTTGCTCATTACCTACACTCTAGTAATGAGTCAAAGTTATTAGAGAAAGTTCAACATGAGCTTTTATCTGTGTATGCATACCAACTTCTTGAAAAAGAGCATTCTGAATGTCATTCATTACTTACAGATGACAAGGTTGAAGACTTGTCAAGGATGTTCAGACTCTTTTCTAAAATACCCCGAGGCTTGGAGCCTGTTTCCTGTATATTCAAGCAGCATGTTACCGAAGAAGGTACAGCATTGGTGAAGTTGGCTGAAGATGCAGCAAGTAACAGGAAGGCAGAGAAAAGAGATATTGTTGGCTTACAAGAGCAGGTTTTTGTTCGAAAAGTGATTGAGCTGCATGACAAGTACCTGGCATATGTGAACGACTGTTTCCAAAATCATACTCTATTCCACAAGGCTCTTAAGGAAGCTTTTGAGATTTTTTGCAACAAGGGTGTTGCTGGAAGCTCAAGTGCCGAACTGCTTGCCACTTTTTGTGATAATATACTCAAGAAAGGAGGAAGTGAAAAATTGAGTGATGAAGCAATTGAAGATATTCTTGAGAAGGTTGAGGACGATGCTGAGCTAGTAGAAGTTTTGCCAACAATGAAGTCAAGAAGAAGACTTGTCTTGACAACACAGCTTATGCAGCAACTACTTAACCCTCCTCCAGCTGAAGTTCTCATGTCAAGTTGCATCATGATAGTGTGATTTATTCTGCTGCTAGATCAGTGCTGGGAGATTGTTGCAGTTCTGTCTCAGTGTGTGGAAGTGATTCGCCAGTGCCCGCAGCTAGCAAAAGCCTCCCGCCCAATAAGCTTAAATCATCTGATAAAATTGACCAGTACATTTTGAAAGTGGAAGACTTTTCTGATAGGGCAAGGAAGCTGGAAAATGATATATTAAGATTGGAAAGCAGAGCCTCATTTTTGGACTTAAGAATTGAGTGTCATGATTTAGAAAGATTTTCTGTCATCAATCGATTTGCCAAATTGCAGAGCTACCCATGCCGGCAGAGATTTCCAAAAAGAAATTAAAATAGGAGCAAAATTTTCTGAGGAGTGTTGTATATATGAAGCAGAGCGAAAATGGCTCGAAATTGAGGTTGAGCTGAGGAAACAATTCATCACTTATCCAAGCCATATTGCAAGCCATGTGAATATAATCTCAGCCATGTTACACTCCAAGCTGACCCCACAAGCTTTTAGAGTTGTTCCTAAGCCATGAGCTAATTGCAAAAAGTGGCCATCCACGTCACCTAAGTGAGCTGAAAGAAAAAGAGTAAAAACGACATGAAAAAATATCACAACAGGTCACACATAACTTGCATCACAAAACGCAGTGAAAATTTCACAAACGGCAAATCACTCTCTCTCATTCTCAATCTATAAATACAACTCACCTCTCATTTGTTTTTTCAAGCTTTTCAAGCCAAAAAATCTCTGCTGATTTTCTTTCTCAATTCCTCAATACAAAACCTTTTGCTCAGATTCTCTTCTCATACTTTCTCCCATCAAATTAATTTCAAATCAACCTCAAACACAGATCAATTTCGAACCAGAATTCGTTCAGAAGAAGAAGAGAAGCAAGAAGAAGTTTGGATTGATTTCTTACCTGAGTTTGAAGGTAGATTGAGTTTCACCGTCATTTTCGATCCGTTACCTTTTGTTGTGATTCTTTGAATTGTTGGTACCATTGTGAAGAGTTTTTGATTTCGATTGCAACCGCGTATTTTTCGCGTCCCGCCGTTGTGATTTAAGCAAGCATCCATGGCCGTGAATGTTTTCGCGTGTGAGAGCTAGAAGAAGAAGATGACTCTGTTTCGTATCTCTTTCTACCTTTCAATTATATTTTTCTTTTATTTTTTTATTTTCCTTTTTATTTCTTTCAGAACTTAACCTTGGATTTTTCCACATTTTTTCTTTTATTATTAAATTTGTCTTTTAATTTCATTTTTGGAAAAAGCTCTTAAAAAAATTATTTAAAAATATTTTGATTAAGTGTTGATTGTTTTGGATCTTGATTTTGATAAGATTTCATCAATATCAATGGACTTTGGGTGTTGATTTTATCCACCAAGAGAGGTGATTGATATTGACGATAATTTAATCGATTCGAGATTCAAATTGTGATTTCATTTTCTTTCTTCTTCTTTTTATTTTTGATCGATGAAATCTATGGATCATAGATTGTTGATTATCAAGGTTGATTAATCTTCATTATTTCAAAACTATGTACGAATAATCATTGAGATAATTCTCCTTACTTTGGAATAGTGATAGATTACCTTTGATTAATTGATGAAAAATCTTGATTATGATGAGATCACCACCTCTTTTCTTTTTGTGTGGCATGTTTTAGGAGAGTGATTTATATATCATTTCTCTAACATGTATTAACACTAACATTTTATTGACCGGCCTCAGATAGTCGTGGTTTCTACATAAACCCGATTACGATTGCTTAACATAGCGCTAAATTGTCCCTTAATCGGAAAATGATCATTCGTGGCTCAAACTTACGTTTAAAAGTCCAAGTATGTTTAGTTGCTTGTCTTAACTCCAATACCTATGAAAATCATTGTTAGGAGGCTTTGATTCTATCAATCCTCTAATGAATTTTCATTAATCTTGGTCTAAGTGCAAGAATTAATCATCATTGATCATATGTTCTAACCACTAACCACTAATTCACTAACAATATCCTTGTTTAATTTTGTTTATATTCTCTTTTTACTCCTTATTTTTTTACTTTTATGCTTCCATTTTATCATTTCATACCATATCTTTGTTTATGTTTATGTCATTTTTCTTTTGTCCACTTGGACCATACTTTGTTCAAAACATTAATAAAGGATAAAACATCTAAAAATTTTGGTGCTATTAACTTTGTGGTTATGCTCTTGGACTACTCTTAGACCTTGGACTTTATGGACCTTTGGACTTAGAATTAGGGTCCTCATTCCTATGCTTGGAGTATTGTGGATCTTAGCCTTTATTTGGCTCGCTCATTAGCTTATGCTTTAAATCGGATGGAATTCTTTTTGCTTGCTTTGGAGTGTGCTACAAGTCGGTTAGATCTTTCTTACCTCTAGCTCTTATTTTGTTTTTTTTAGGATAGTCACTTCATCTCCTCCCCTTCTTAAATTTTCAAAACTTTCTCCCTTTTTCAAAACCTTCTTGGTTTCAAACTTCAAAACCGCTTTCGCAATAAAACCTTGACTTTCGTCAAGTGATTTTTAAACTTTGTTTTTCTTAATAAAAGTCAATCAATGTTAATCATGCTTTGACCAATTTCAAAAGACATAAAAAATACAAAAACTCATCAACTCTTTTTGTGCCTTTATGCACTTTTTCACTTTAAAACTTTTCATAAAGTTTAGACATGATTCATTTCTATAGTTGAGATGTAAATCTCCTATTCCCCATATTATTAAGACTTTGACATTTTCCACATTGATGTTGAGTGATAGTCTTGTTGATAATCCAAGCAAATCCTCCATCTTTATGTGACGCAAATGTTGTCTTAATACTCGTGGGTGGATAGTCGCAGTTTTCTCCTTGAAATGACGACTTGTCTTTACATCTAAATCAATCAAAACCAACAAATTTTTGTCATTTGTACCACGAACTACGGGGTTTTGATTCCATATTGCACTTTATAGGTACGTAGGCATGAGACGATAAGTCTTTCCAAACACAAAAATCTAAAAAAAATATTCTCTTCTCATCTCCCCAATCTCTTTTCAAGCAAACCATTTTCAAACCAAAAAGCGTAAATATTTCAAAGGGCTCCTATAGAGTACTATAGACGTTTTGGGTGCTAACACCTTCCCATTGCGTAACCAACCCCCTTACCCCGATCTCTGTCTCGTGTTCTTATTTTGGAACTCTTTGGTTTTGTTCGCTCTTTTTCCTTTCCTTTATTTGGATAAAATAAAAGTGCGGTGGCGACTCTTGTTTTCTTTGAGTTAAGTTAGTCAATAACTTACGCTCACGATTTTTACCGCTACACACACGACCCACCTCAAGAAGGTCTTCGATATGGCGAGGAGGTGCAGGATGCGATTTAACTAGGAGAAGTGCACCTTCTGTGTATGCGTGGGGAAGTTACTCGAGTTTTACTTGATCGAATGAGGGATCGAGGAAAACGCAGACAAATGTCGAGCCTTCTCCAAGATCACAACGCCGAGCATGAAGAAGTCGATATAGTCCCTGAACGGGATGCTCGCCTCATTATCCCGCTTCGTCGCCAAATTTGTACAACATGCCCTCCCGTTTTTTAAACTACTAAGGAAGGAGGCCGCCTTTGAATGGACGAAGGAGTGCAAAGAAGCCCTCCTCCACCTCAAACGCGTCTTGTCGAAGCCACAGGTCCTGACGAGACCAGACGTAGGGGAAACTTGTAACACCCCAAATTTAAGCGGAATATTTTAATTAATTATTTAATTGAGAATACTTGTATTTTGAGTGGTTTTCGGTGGTTTTGTGGATTATTGAGAAAATGTGCATATTTGGACTGTTTATTTAATTAATAGTATACTATATGAGAATATTAGTATTATTATTGATTAAAATGAATATAAGTGAAATAAGGGTAAATTGGGCATTATGAAGAGTTAGTAAGGGTGTTATGGGAAAAACACAATTGTGTGGCCCAAGTCTAAGTTTGACAAAATATAATTATGAAGGTTTTGGATTCATTTTGTTAAGCGTGAAAAGAATGGAGGCCAAAGCTCTGAGGAGGGATCAGTGGAGGCAAAAGCTTCGGAAGATTGCCGGAGTTAATCGTGAAAGCTTTGAATCGGCTAAGGTGTGGGGAGTATCGGATTTCATGGTTTTCTATGTATGCCTTTCGGTGTGTTTATGGTGGGGTTTATGATTTAGGGTATGTTGGGTTGATTTGGGAGAATTAGGGAAATTGATGAATAACTCTGAGGTTATGGTTGATGGCATGTATCCCTGAATATTGACATGAATTTAAGAAACCGTATCGGACTGTTAGATGTGTAACATGAGAAAGGAAACCTTAGTCCTTCGTGGCCAAAACCTTGGATTGTGAAATGTTTGACCCTGTAGGGATACAAATATTCAAATGTGAGTAACTCTGGTGCATTCAGAGTAATTGCAGGAAAATAGTGTTTTAGGTAGTGCATATGTTGTAGGATTGGCCTAATGAACCATATGGTTGGCGTCGTTATCGCCGTATGACATTGGGGATGTTTTAATGATGTTTTGGGGGCATTGGATATGTGAATCGTATAAGTTTTTGGGTGGAAATCAGTTCTGGTGCGTAGTAGGTTTTGCTGTCATCGCTTTGTTCGCCTAGCGAACAAGACAGCGAAGGTTCGCTACAGGCTCACCTAGCGAGCAAGCCAGCGAAGGCTCACTACCAACTTGCCTAGCGAGCGAGCCAGCGAACGTATCAGAGTTCGCGAATATTGATCTTGTGCAGCGAGGTCGTGATGTTAGATTCTGGGATTCCTGTGATGAGTTACTATGAGTATGGCAGCGAGGTTGCGTGTGTAATAAGTGATAGTATGGGCATCACCGCGAGTGTAATTATGATGAATTAATATGAGGCAATATGAGATGATATGGGGGTAGTATTATGAATTAATACGGGATAATATGGCATAATATGGGATAATATGACTATGAGCTACTGTGTGATTTATACGTGATTATATGATGACATGATGTGTGAGATTAATTAATATGATGAATTATGATGATATGTTGTATAATGATTAATATGATGGATTATGATGACATGTTGTATAATGATTAATATGATGAATTATAATGATATGTTGTATAATGATTAATATGATGAATTATGAGGATATGTTGTATGATGATTGATGTGATGAATTATGAGGATATGTTGTATGATGATTAATATGATTAATTATGAGGATATGCTGTATTGATGATTAATATGATGAGTTATGACGTATGACGAAAATGATGAATATGATGAATGATGATGCACCATATGTTGTTATTATTAGGATTATTGTGACATGTGCATCATGCATTCATGTGCATCCGGACTTCGGTTCAGGACCTCGATTACTTTGGCTTCAATCTCACTGTGTGGATGTGAAGTATTTTGATGTGCTCTGATCCTATTGATGGGGATCTATGGAGGGTTGATGGCCCAGTGTCCATCGCGCTGTGATGATTGGTACCACATGCATTGAGTTGTGTCGCATTGCATCTATGAGTCTTTGTGTATGAATTATGATGTTATGGCCTTCGAGGCATATTTGAAGGATATCAATGTATTGAATTTAATTATGAGTAATATTTCGTTTATGCATTAATTTTTATACATTGATTATTATGAATTGTCTTACTCACCCTACCTGTTTGAATGTTACCTCCACCTGGGTAACGTGCAGATGAGCAAGTTTAGCCGTGGACGCCGTCGAGGAGTATTTTGAAGTTTTAGAGTCGTTAGCCTTTATGGTTAATTTAGAGGGTCTTGCTCTGGTATGTAACATCGGGTTGGGTCCTTTGATTTGATTGTATATCATTGGATTATTTTACTGATGTTCCCTTATGAGGAAAACATTGAGTTATGTTTTGAGTTCCGCTATATATGATGTTATGATGTATTTTGAGAAAACCCGTGTGTTACGGAGTATTGACCAATTTTGTTGACTTTGAGAAATGTACGCCCTTTTGTGGCTTTTTATGAAAGTTAACATTTTACTCTGAAATCCGTGTTATTTTGCCATAATATCTGTGGGGTAGAATAAGGGTGTTACATTAGTGGTATCAGAGCAGGTCGGTCCGTCCGACCAAGTTGTCTAATGTTGTTTGTTCCCTGGTATGCGACATGTGTGTGAAAACACTGTCGATACATGTTTGTTGTCTAACCTTGTTTGCAGAAGTGGGAATGAAACAAGTGGGGGAGAAACTGTGCTTCTCCAAGATGCTGCAAGTGTGGAGTTGTAGCTCAGTGTGTGGTTGAATGCTCTTATAGTTTGGTAAAGATGGTTTATACCCCATCGTGATTTTCGGCTGTTTATTGACAAATTGAGGAACTTATCAGCCTTAATCTGTTGTTGATAGTAGACGGGGTCATGTTGGAGGGGATAGACGTGTCTTGTAAGCTTAGATGGCGTGAGCAGTGAATTGTCTTGAGTTAAGCTAAGTGCTTAAGAATTTTTTTGATGAGTCGGTGTAAGACAGTGTTGAGATGTTTAATTTTGTTGGGAATTTTGAGTGTTACCGAAAGTGGGGAAGTTGGCAGTTTGCAGATTAATTGTGGTTGTCTAGAAGTTATCCTGACAAGATAGTGATATACAGACAGGACGTGAAGTGGAGTTGTGATCGACTTAGTTACAGAAACTAGTCCGAGATTGAGAGCTCCATATTATATGTCTGTTTGGACGGTCAAGGAATTAAACGGATTGAGTAGTACTGAGACTTGTGTCTGGTGTGTGTGCTAAGACAACAGAGTGTGATGTCGAGTATATTAAAGGTGGATAGTGACTTCTAATGATTATTAAAGAAAGTAAGATGTGAAATGCAATATTGGTATAATTAGGCCTTTAAATATTTCAAGAGTTGAAGATGTATTGAATGACCTTCCTAAGTGTGAAATTGTTGTTGTACGTCAAATTCCGAGATCGCAGCTTTTTACGGAATCAAAATCGAACACCCGGAAGTCAGGTAATGGTCGAAAATAAAATTTCGGACTGTCAGGTTCGCTAGGTCCTTCGCCTAGAGAACATTCGCTCACTTATGTGTTCGCCTAGCAAAGTGTTCTGGGCAGAAGAATGTTGTTTTGGTATTTTTGTCGTAACGGGAGAACCGTAACTCGGAATGATGCACTGTTCGAAGCATTAGAAATCTAGTCCAATGCTCTATGTAATGGTGAAGTAGTGGCATGGAATTAAGTTATTTATTGATGGAATATTTTTGGCTGTTGTGGTAAGCGCGGAAGGTGTGGTTCGTGTTTCCGCCATAACTCGCAAATTGAGTGTCCGTTTGGCATGGGATTTTCCATACTTATTTGAGCGAGTCAGTGGTTGTGTTAACCGATGATATTTTGATATATTCGAAGAGTATAGAGGATCATGTTGAGCATCGGGAACTTGAGTTATCAGTGTTGGAGAAGAAGCAGGGTTATGCAACTGTAAAGAAAGTTCAAAGAGTTTTTAGGAGAGCTGTCAACAGCTCGTGTGTTGATTTTTGCCGAATCCGAAAGAACTATTTGTTGTGTTTTGTGATGCTTTGTTGATGTGATTGGGAGATATGTTAAGTGCAGCATCAGCGAGTTTTAGTTATGCTTTAAGGAAAGTTAAAGTACATAAGAGGGATTTGAAGGTGAGAAAAACACTTAGAAGGGGGGGGGGGGGGGGGGTTGAATAAGAGTTTTAAGAAATATGGCAATAAAAACAACTCAAGATTTTTATCCTGGTTCGTTGAACTCAACTACTCCAGTCCACCTTGTCAAAGATGATTTGCCTTTCTCCACAAGGACTTAATCCACTATTAATCAACTGATTACAATAGTAAGCACTAAGAACAACTGTCTTAGTCTTCTCAAGAACTACTGACCACACCTTGGTCTTCTTAAGGAACTTATTACAAATTAATGTAAACTAGCAAGTGTTTGAATGCTTCTAATAAGTTGTATCACAACTGTGATATTTACACATAAGATTAAGTACAACAAAAACTATACAGTTTTATGAGAGATCAAATGAATAAGATCTTGTGAGATTTTCACTTTGATGAATCAAGCGTGTATTTCTTTCTGAGTGAACTAGCAATGAGCAAGTGATGAGCAGGAAATTAGCAGGTTCAAAATGTTGTAGAAGTTCTCCTTTTATAGCTTTTCCAATTTGCTTTGAGTGATGTGCAGCTGTATATAATATTAGATTATAAGACTTTTCATTACCAAAAAGTATGGGCAGAGATATGCTTTCTGAAGGAAAGGTATGGTTGTAGAAACCTTGGGATTTGCACCACGTCACTTCTTTGGACAAAATAGCCGTTGGTTACCTTGAAAGTAGCACCATGTCCAATCAAGTTTACAGCTTCTTCAGCAAGCTTCCTTCAGGATGAAGTCTTCATAATCTGCACTTCAGAACTTGTAGCAAGCTTAAAGGTATGAAATACTTTAAGATGATCATAGCTAAAATGATTGAGATGTTCAGAGCCTTGATAGATGTTCAGATCTTAATATATCAGAGTCTCAATCTTGATCAGAGTCTTCATCAGAGTATGCAGCAGTATGTGCTTGAGCGTGAATATAAATGATAAGAGTCTGGTTATCAAAGCCTCTGATTTTGTAGTGAAAAGAACTTCAGAGTCTGATTAGATCAAAACTTTCAACTCTTTGTACACTTCTTTCATTAACGCTTCAGATCATTTTGTAGCTTCTGCTTTATATCCTTCTGGCAGCGCTTCAAAATCTTCTGATAGTCTTGCATCTGATGCTTCAGAGCCTTGCATAGTTTCTTGTACTTATGTATTTTGCTTCTTTAAGAGTATTTAATTTTATACCTGAAACAATAATACTAGAAAAAATTTTAGAGTATATATTTTCTTAATACAAAATTCCATAAAAGTTATCATCAAAACATAGAGATATAAGAAACACCAATCTGTGTTCTAACAAGATTATCTGACGAGTGATTTAGAGTTGGTTGTTGTTGTGTTTGTGCCAGAGTTGGAGGCTTCAATTGGTTAGTTGAGATTTGAAATGTGTGGTAATCTCAAGAGCTTAAGGTATTTTCTTGATTTGGAAGAGTTGAATATGAGGTAGAGAAAATAATTGGGACTCCTGAAGGATTATGGTTTTGGGATTGAATTACCATTCGGGTGGAGCAAACATGGTAGCTTATGCATTGATTTGGAAATCTTTGTATATACCGATGATGATGGTGAAAAGAGTTAGAACTGATTGAGCAATTTTGTGATATGAGTTTGGTGTGTGAAGATACTTCTTATGAAGTTAAGCTTAGTATGTTGGACCTTACTAGTGGTATTCTTGATGATATTCGATAAGGCCAGAACTCTGGTTTGAGTTGGTAGATTGGTTGAATTTGATGAATTAAAGTCGAAGGGCTGATTTTCGGATTAATGGAAATGGTATTAGGAGATGTCGTGATAGAGTTTGTGTTCTAGATATTATTGAGTGGAATAAGAGTATTGAGGTAGATGGAGTATCCATCCCGGTGCTATGAAGATGTAACCGGATTTGAGGAAATTATTTTGATGGCCATAGATGAAGAGAGAAGTGGTTGAGTTTATATATGCTGGTTAGACTTGTCGGAAGTCGAAGAATATTCCAGGGTGGAAATCGGGTAGTATTTCCATGGATTTTGTGTTGAGTTTTCTGAAGGATTGGAGGGATATGATTTTAATTGGGTGATTTTGTATAGATTGACTAGATTGGCTCTTTTCTTACCAATGAGGATTAATCATTCTATGTTGAAGCTAGCTGAGATGTATATCAATGAAGTTGTGAAGTTGTATGAGATGTCGTCGAATATTGTGTCAGATGGGAATCTGAGTTTTCATCGATATTTTGGGAGAGTTTGCAGACGCTTTGAGTACCATGTTGAAGTTGAACTCTGCCTATCATCCGGGGACGGACGGACGGACAGAGAGAACTATCCAGTCTATAGAGGATTTGTGGAGAGCTTGTGTGTTGGATCAAGGTGGATCGTGGGATAGTTAATTATCATTGATTGAGTTACCTACAATAACAGTTATCATTCTGGTATCGGAATGGCACTGTAGGAGGCTTTGTATGGTAGGAGGTGTAGGACTCCTTTGTGTTGATATGATTCAGGCGAGAGTGTTGTGCTCGGACCTGAGAATTGTGTAAGAGACGACTGAAAATATCAAGAAGATCCAAGAAAAGACGTGTTTTGAGAGTTACGATGGTGACTGGTGTTGGTCGGGCTTTGAAGTCTCGGAAGCACACACTGTATTTTGTTGATTTGTATCGGAAGTGGCGCAGCGGAAGCGTGGGA
This sequence comes from Lathyrus sativus, assembly GCA_963859935.3. Taxonomy (NCBI): domain Eukaryota; kingdom Viridiplantae; phylum Streptophyta; class Magnoliopsida; order Fabales; family Fabaceae; genus Lathyrus; species Lathyrus sativus. The sequence goes on from OZ012739.1 coordinate 275,672,761, forward strand.
GAAGTAGCATGTTAGACTGTTTTACTGTTGTCTCTTGTGAATTTACATGATGTGGCATGTGCCTAAGTTGAGGAAGTGCATTTATTCAGATGGATGGTGTACAAGTGAGAGATAATTTGACTGTTGAGGCATTGCTAGTTCAGGGTGATGAACTAGAAGCAACTTCGAGGTAAAGAGATTCCTTTGGTGAAGGTAGTTTGGGAGGACCAACTGGAGAAAGTTGGATTTGGGAGTGGGAGATCAGTTGAGAGAGTCGTATCCGACTATGTTCCTTGAGGTAATTTTTGAGGGCGAAAATTCTTTTAAGTGGGGGAGAGTTGTAACACCCCAAATTTAAGCAGAATATTTTAATTAATTATTTAATTGAGAATATTCGTATTTTGAGTGGTTTTCGGTGGTTTTATGGATTATTGAGAAAATGTGCATTTTTGGACTATTTATTTAATTAATAGTATACTATATGAGAATATTCGTATTATTATTGATTAAAATGAATATAAGTGAAATAAGGGTAAATTGGGCATTATGAAGAGTTAGTAAGGGTGTTATGGGAAAAGCCCAATTGTGTGGCCCAAGTCTAAGTTTGACTAAATAGAATTCTGAAGGTTTAGGTTTCATTTTGTTAACCGTGAAAAGAATGGAGGCCAGAGCTCTGAGGAGGGATCAGTGGAGGCAAAAGCTTCGAAAAATTGTCGGAGTTAATCGTGAAAGCTTTGAATCGGCTAAGGTATGGGGAGTATCGCATTTCATGGTTTTCTATGTATGCCTTTCGGTGTATTTATGGTGGGGTTTATGATTTAGGGAATGTTGGGTTGATTTGGGAGAATTAGGGAAATTGATTAATAGACTTTGAGGTTATGGTTGATGGCATGTATCCCTAAATATTGACATGAACTTAGGAAACCGTATCGGACTGTTTGATGTGTAACATGAGAAAGGAAACCTTAGGCCTTCGTGGCCAAAACCTTGGATTGTGATGTGTTTGACCCTGTAGGAATAAGAATATTCAAATGTGAGTAACTCTGATGCATTCAGAGCAATTGCAGGAAAATAGTGTTTTAGGCAGTGCAAATGTTGTCGGATTGGCCTAATAAACCATAGGGTTGGCACCGTTATCGTCGTATGACATTGGGGATGTGTCTATGATGTTTTGGGGGAATTGGATATGTGAATCGTATATGTTTTTGGGTGGAAATCAGTTCTGGTGTGTTGCAGGTTTTGCTGTCATCGCTCTGTTCGCCTAGCGAGCAAGCCAGCGAAGGTTCGCTACAGGCTCGCCTAGCGAGGAAGCCAGCAAAGGCTCGCTACCAACTCGCCTAGCGAGAGAGTCAACGAACATAGCGGAGTTCGTGAATATTGATCGTGCGCAGTGAGGCCGTGATTTTTGATTATGGGATTCCTGTGATGAGTTACTATGAGTATGGCAGCGAGGTTGCGTGAGTAATAAGTGCTAGTATGAGCATCACCGCGAGTGTAATTATGATGAATTAATATGAGGCAATATGAGATGATATGGGGGTAGTATTATGAATTAATATGGGATAATATGAGATACTATGACTATGAGCTATTATGTGATTTATACGTGATTATATGATGACATGATGTGTGAGATTAATTAATATGATGAATCATGACGATATGTTGTATAACGATTAATATGATGAATTATGATGATATGTTGTATAATGATTAATATGATGAATTATGATGATATGTTGTATAATGATTAATATGATGAATTATGAGGATATGTTGTATGATGATTGATGTGATGAATTATGAGGATATGTTGTATGATGATTAATATGATGAATTATGAGGATATGTTGTATGATGAGTAATATGATGAATTATGATGATATGCTGTATTGATGATTAGTATGATGAGTTATGACGTATGAAGAATATGATGAATATGATGAATAATGATGCACCATATGTTGTTATTATGAGGATTATTGTGACGTGTGCATCATGCATTCATGTGCATCCGGACTTCGGTTCAGGAGCTCGATTACTTTGGCTTCAATCCCACTGTGTGGATGTGAAGTATTTTGATGTGCTCTGATCCTATTGATGGGGACCTATGGAGGGTTGATGGCCCAGTGTCCACCGCGCTATGATGATTGGTACCACATGCATTGAGTTGTGTCACATTGCATCTATGAGTCTTTGGGTAGGAATTATGACGTTATGGCCTTCGAGGCATATTTGAAGGATATCAATGTGTTGAATGTAATTATGAGTAATATGTCGTTTATGCATTAATTTTTATACATTGATTATTATGAATTGTCTTACTCACCCTGCCTGTTTGAATGTTACCTCCACGTGGGTAACGTGCAGATGAGCAAGTTTAGCCGTGGACGCCGTCGAGGAGTATTTTGAAGTTTTAGAGTCGTTAGCCTTTATGGTTAATTTAGAGCGTCTTGCTCTGATATGTAACATCGGGTTGGGTCCTTTGAGTTGATTGTATATCATTGGGTTATTTTACTGATGTTCCCTTATGAGTAAAACATTGAGTTATGTTTTGAGTTTCGCTATATATGATGTTTTGATGTATTTTGAGAAAACCCGTGTGTTACGGAGTATTGACCAATTTTGTTGACTTTAAGAAATGTACGCCCTTTTGTGGCTTTTTATGAACGTTAATATTTTACTCTGAAATCCGTGTTATTTTTCCGTAATATCTGTGGGGTAGAATAAGGGTGTTACAAAACCCTCTACCTGTACCTGGCCGTTTCCACCGAGGCCGTCAGCACCGTCCTGATCCGGGAAACTCTTGATGGGCAGAAGCCGATCTACTTCACGAGGAAGGCCCTCCACGGCCCCAAAAAGAGGTACCAGCAAATCGAAAAAGTCGCCTTGGCCCTCATCAACGTGGCCAGGAAACTCCGACACTACTTCCTGGCCCATACCATCATAGTTAGAACCGAGCAGCCTATCAAACAATTTCTCGGGAGGCCCGACATTTCAGGGCGCATGTTGAAGTGGTCGCTGGAGTTCTCCGAGTTCAACATCGTCTACGAAGGCAGGCAAGCACTCAAGGTGCAAGTACTGGCCGATTTCGTCGCAGAGATGACGCCCATTGCAGAACCAACCCTCGGAGCCCACAAGTGGACCATCTTCGTCGATGGCGCTTCGAGCTCCTCAGGGAGCGGCGCGGGCATTATCCTGGAGAACGAGGAAGGCACGGTCATGGAAGTTTCTTTTACCTTAGCATTCCCGACAACGAACAATCAGGCCGAGTACGAAGCCTTCTTGGTCGGACTCCGCCTAGAAGAAGACGTCGGAGCCAAGGAGATAAAAATATTCACGGAATCCCAGTTGGCCGCCTCCCAAGTCCGGGGCGAGTACCAGGCGAAGAATGATAATCTGGCTGAATATTTGGCCTTCATAAGGGAATGGATGAAGAGTTTCAACTCCACCGAGGTGCAACACGTTCCCCACGAACATAACACACGGGCAAACGTCCTCTCAAAATTGGCGAGCACAAAAAAGAATGGTAGGAACAAATCCTTCATCCAGGAGGTCCTCGCACGGCCAAGCACGAAAAAGGCGAAAACGACGCTCGAAGTCAACACCATCGGGGACAACGACTGTTGGATGACCCTGATATATACCTACCTTAGCACGAGACACCTTCCCAACGATGCTAAGGAGGTCAACACTGTCAAACATTGAGCCTGCTCCTACGTGCTGCTCGAAGCCAGACTATACCAGAGAGGCTTCTCGATCCCTCTCCTCAAATTCGTTGACAAAGCCCAGGCCCCGAGCATCTTACAAGAGGTTCATGAGGGCATCAATGCGCAACACCCGGGAGGATGATCTTTCGAAAGGAAGACCCTGCGAGCTGGGTACTACTAGATGACAATGCAGCAGGACACGAAGGAACACGTGAAGAAGTGCGACAGGTGCCAGCGGCACGGGGACATGCACCTCGCCCCTCAGAGTGAGCTCAAGTCCCTCTCCTCCCCTTGGCCGTTTGCTTGGTGGGAGATGAATATCCTTGGCCCATTCATCATAGACTCCTATCAAAACAAGTACCTGATAGTCGGTGTCAATTATTTTACCAAATGGATCGAGGTTGAGGCCCTCACCAAAATCACGGTGCACAACATACTCCGCTTCTACAAGAGGAACATCCTCTCCTGGTTCAGTGTTCCCATGGCCATCGTGACCGACAATGGTACACACTTCACTGACAAGAACTTCCAAGAATTTGTGACCAAGCTCGGGACAAAGAAGCATTTTACGTCAGTCGAGCACCCGCAAACGAACGGCCAGGCGGAGGCCGCAATCAGATTTATCTTACAGGGCTTGAAAGGGTGGCTCGGGGACGCCAAGAAGAGGTGGGTTGAGGAACTACACAACGTACTCTGGGATTATAGAATGACGCCCCACTCGACCACCGGGGAGACCCCTTTTCGGCTGACCACGCGACCGAGGCGGTAATCCCAGAAGAAATAAGGTTGTAATCCAGGAGAATTGAATCCCACCTCGAGGAGGAGGCCAACGACGAGGCCCTCAAAGATGAGCTCGACCTATTCGAGGAAATACGTTCAGGGGCATCTCTTCGAGAAGCCGCACTGAAACAGAAAATTGCCCTCCGCTACGACAACAAGGTAATAAAGCGTGAGTTCCAAGTCGGCGACCTGGTCTTACGGAGAAACCAGAAAGACTCGTGTGAGGGAAAGCGCGCCACGAACTGGGAAGGCCCCTATCGTGTCAGGGACAAGATGGCGCACAAGGCCTACTACCTCAAAAACTTACATGGGGACGAGATAGCTCGACCATGGAATGCTGAGAAGCTAAAAAGTACTACAGTTAAACACTGCCCGCGACGGCCCACCTCGCGACCACGGGAGCGTGACATGGTACCAACGCGTCTCCCATAACTCAACGAAATAACAAGCGCCTGCCTTTTGTGTGCGCGGGAAGAGCGCTTTGTTCGACGGGGACCCCTTGATCGAGAGTCACCGTCGCCGTACCGAGATAGGCAGAACACCCAGCTCGCGATGGGATGTTCACGTTATAGAGATAGGACCACGACCATGGTTCATCTTCGTAACCTACCGGGCAACCACCCCGGTCACCCGGCCAATTCACTACACTACCGGACACAGCGAACAACATCGAGATCCAATCCAAACAACATACAAAACGTGCGAACGAGCATACAAAATGTGCGAACAAGCATACATAAGTAAACAAACGAGCATACACAAACACTTGGCAAAACGATAAAATTTTATAAACGGGTACTAACCCAGCTGTCAAGAATTTACAAGTAAGGGCACGCGGCCCGAGAAACAATCAAAATAAAAACCCAGGCACGCAGGCCGAAATAGAGTTTGGCACGCAAGCCGACCAAACAAAAGGGGCGCGTAGGCCACCATCTCCTAATCAACACGGTCCTCCTCGACTTGGGCAGCTTGGTCCTCCTCGTCATCCTCGGGAACACCGAGCGCAATAATGCGGTCGCCTTGGGTTTGATGGTAGGGGCCAGTCCCTTAGGTCACCAAATCCACGTCGGGATTACTGAGACGAAGCTAGTCCACGACACTCTTGAAGCCCACCTCGACGACCCCCAAGCAGTTGTCTTCCAGCAGCCAGATCTTCTCCACCAGTTCCTGTCAGGAAGCCATCAACCTCTCCTTATCAGACTTTTCCTCAGCAGGATCAACCAGACCCTCGAGCTCAGCAACCCGACTCCTCATCCCGACCAGCTCGTCTTCCCCGTCCTTCAGCATCTTCTCGAGCTCCCTGATCCACTTGCGATGGACTTTGTCTTGCCTTTGATACTCCCTTTGGTCGGCAACCAGCTTAGACCGAACCTCCTCATATAATGCCAGTTCACCCCGAACGGTAGCTAAGTCCGCCGAGGAGCAACCCTCCTTGTTAAGTACGAGTGCCATCTCAAACGCCCTCACCACCAAGGCCAGGTCATCAGACAACATCTTCCTCAAAGCCTCCTTGCTGGCAACTAGTATACTCTTCGCCTGTTTAGGAGCCACGGCAGGGGAATTCTCCCCTGTAAAAAAGTTGGGCCGGAGACAACAAGGGGGAAGAACAAAACACAGATCCGGGGAGCCGTCTGTCAAGTCGATCAGGGAGGTTTCAATCTCTAATCGCCTCTTGGAGACCGACAGTGCAGCCGGGGAGCCTCTACCTTGCGAAGACGAAGCCAACCTCGCCGGTCCTGCACCAGCCTCTTTCCTGACAGCATCGGCCCTCCCCGAGGGACGTCAGGCACCCCCCCTTTAGCATCTTCTTCACGCTTTATTCCATCGAACCCATAGCACCTGCAAGGAGAGCACAAGAAAACAATTAGTACAAAAAGCCGAAACAGAACAAAGGAAAGCCGAGGAAGCGGCCCGATACCTAAAAACCAATGAACCTCTGCCTCAGTCCGACACTCGAGGAGGGCCCTCTTATTGATACACCTGGTCTCGGTCAGGATCTCCTCGTCGACGTCGCGGATGTACTGCCCATCTGGGGTCACGCGCTTACGCGGGGGAAGACGCCCGATGAAGTCGACCAATTTCTTAAAAGCTAGGCTATCCTCATTGCCTAGGTGGTTAGGTCGGTAGATAAAACTCTCTGTACTAGAGCAAAAGTGAAACTCTATCCACTCTAATGGGAAATGGGACTCGAAGCTCTCTTCGGACTCACCTTCCACGACGGTAACCTCTCGTCAGAACATTGTATTAACCACCTCGTTTGTCTCCGGCATCACCATAGACCACCTATCCTTGAACCCCCTAACATAGTCTATGTATGCCCGGAAGAGCCTAGTTAGCACCTTCAGGGAGACCCAATTATGTCGACCAGCCACAGTCTGCCGCTGTAAGTGAAAGACACAGAAGAATAATGGTATGGTGGCCTCGAGCTCGAGATAATTGCAAACGATCTCGAATGCACGGAGGAAAGCGAGGGAGTTGGGGTGGAGTTGAGATGGCGCCAACATCAGGTGGTCGAACACTCCCTGCTGGAAATCAGTGAATGGAAGACACATCCCCGCCTCCTCAAATGCAAATTCATACATAGGGAATCGGCCCCGTTGTAGCGAGAGCAGATACGATCCAATTTCCGAGGCTGACATACTCTAAATTGATGAGGAGCCCCGACCTCTCTATCCTCGATCACGATAAAAACGCCAGAATCATCGAGCTCGAACCGAGACATATAGTTGAGGGGTTCGTCCCCGACCCACTCCTCAACTGGCCTGTCCGGAGGATCCACAACGACCTCATCTTAGTGACCCTCTTCATCATCGGAGAGATACCACATTGTTTCCTCTTCCTCATGGGCAACCATTTACATGAAAAGCAGAGGAACTTGGTGAATTCGACAGCCAAATCAAATCCATCCTTCCACCGCAGTTCAAGTGAAAGGGCGTGGACGCCCGGGTGCCCAGAAGACCACTCTAGGAGAACCGACCCTCCGATGTGCCCGGGGAACACAATCTTTTATCCTCGGCATGCTCATCAATCTTGTCCGGGGTATTCATCAACCACTCTTGGGACATTCAACAGTCATTGATTCTCCCCGGGCCACTCATCGCAGGGGCCGGGGACGGTCAGTCAAAATCCTAGTTTTGAGGCTCTCTGGTGTATTGCTAGAAAATCCCACAGTCTCTCTGGCGTCCCTGTCAGAACCTCCGGGAGCACCGCCAGAAGTTTACTAAGAAAATACCAGTATGGAGGCAAAGACTTACGTGATACGGCGGAGAAAAGCAGTTGCGTCGAGCAGAAAGGTTGTAGGCGTCAAGTAGTGAATTCATAAGGTTGAACAACAGCAAGAAGAACGAGAGAATGAAAAGACGGGCTGGGCCCATGTATATATACACCCTAACACGAGAAACGAAGCGTCGCTAGGCACTTAAGTGCCTAGCCCGTAGCCTCCTTAGGGTGACACGTGGTGACCCTCAACCTTCCTTACGTCTCTTCAGATTCCCCTCCTCGTCCGCAGGCTTCCCCTACATCATAGGCTTTCCCGACCGAAGCGACATGCTCGACACTTTTGCACCTTAAGTCATAGCTCGTTTGACCGCGAGCAACGACTTGGGGGGATACTATTCTGGACTGGGCCTACGCTTGGCCCATAGTCGAGCAGACCCGAACCCCACCAGGTTGGAAGGCCCAATAAGACCTCATTGTCGGGCAGAGAACTGTGGGAAATAACATCTTCTCTTGTCGGGCACGGACCAACAACAATCAAGCAGGATCCTTATATCTGCCCGACTCGCCCCCCGTATGCACCACCGTTGGGCAGAACCTATCCAGCTCGGGAAGCTCCTCTAACCTTCCCACGTTCTCAATATGTCCCCTACATGGAGACACGTCATTAGGTAACTATCCGTGTCATGATTATTCGGTCCTCCACCTCCTAGATAGCACGAAACAGTTACACTAGGGAGAAGACCACGTGTTGGTCTTCACGACACCATGTCAGCCCTAGCAGTTATCAGCGTTGGGCCTAGCAGCCCAACCTAACGCATAGTAATCTTTGGTCCTGCACTGAGGGCTCATTATAAATACCCTCTTCCATTAGAGGGTCAGGTAATCTAATTCTTACTCCTTTCTCTCTGTACTTGTTATCACTCTGGAGATATAAAAACTCCAAGAGTAATTTGATAAATTTATCTTTAGTTTCAGAAGAACTAACCAAATACCAACAATTTACGAAATTAAAGAGATCTTGAAAAATTATGTCATAACGGAATATAATGGAACCAAAATAAAGTCTATATTGACAATGTTTTTGTATAAAATATAGTGCTAAAGATGATAAATGATCATGAGGATCAGGAATTAAAGTCTATTAAAGATTATAGACAAAGTGAGACTTAGCCGAAATGAACAGATCCAATTGAAGAATAATTAAACTCACTTTACAACTGACTCACTTTTGGACTTGTAGTGGATGCAATTCATTTTTTATATATATTTAAGTATCCTTGTAGCACATGAATGGCTTAATTTGAGTATGATAGATGTTATAACAACTTATTTGTATGGCTCAATTGATAATGACATTTACATGAAACACCCTAAAAGGTATAATATATCCAAGATACATAATTTTGGATCTCGAGAAAGCTACTTCGTCAAATTGAACAAGTCTCTCTATGGTATAAAACAATATGGACACATGTGGCATAATCGTATCAGTGAATATTTGTTAAGGGAGAGATATACAAATAATCCATGTGTCCTTTTATTTTTATGAAAATATCTTAAAATAATTTGCTATAATAGATATCCATGCAGATGACATAAATATTATTAGAATTAGTAAAGAGTTTCCAAAAGTTATAAATTGTTTAAAGAAATTGTTTGAGATGAATGACTTGGAAAAGACAGTATTTACCAAGTGACCATTTAGATTATGGAAATTTTGTACACCAAGAAGGTTATATAAAAAAAGTGTTAAGACGTTTCTTGATGGATAAATATCATATGTTGTCTACCCCTATGATGATAGATCATTGGATGCGCAAGAGATTCTTTAAGACCTTAAGAAGAGGATTAAAAATTTGTTGTTTAAGAAGTACCTATATGGAAAAATCTCATAAGTTGTCTACCCTTGTGATGTTAGATCATTTGATGTACATGAGATTCTTTAAGACCTCAAGAAAATGATGTTGTCGTGCTTTCCGCAAGTATACAGAGTACGTTAAAGTAATACAAAATTATCATTTCCATAGAGATCAATGTCAAACTATCTATAACTATTGTTACGGTGTTCTATTTTAGGATTAATCAAACAGGATGTAGAGGGCACAAAAAATTAAAATAATTAAGATAGAGTAAATTCAAAGAAACAACACTGGAATGCAATTCACATCAATCAGACAATACTTCTATTGTGTTCAAATATAATTGCTTATGGGGAAATATTTTCTTCCTTGAAAATAGTTAATTAAAAAGGAATAGTCGCATTAGCGTAATCGAAACCAGATTTGACCTCTAATCTATACCAGTTGTTCACGCTGCACCGGTCGCGTATTGTGTTAAAGTGAAAAATTCTTTTTTATGTAACTATCTCTAAGACTCAGATAGAAAATGATTTTGATTGGAAACTTTTAACACCAAAGGGTTTTCGGTATATGCTCGGCCAACCGGATCTTAAACCTATGAATGCGTCCGAAAATAGTTTTAAAATCATTTTCTAATAATATTAATTTCTCCTAATTTATTAACGAAGTGCTTCCGCTGTTTTTCTTAATAAAAAACTAATCAATTTTTATCTTAATTGTCGGACGGTGGCATACCCGAAATTTTGAACCCTAGATTCCATTGCCATTATAGGAGTATCAAGCATTATTTCCTAACCCTAACCTTGTTTCTAGTTTATTGTTGTTGAGGCCCATCTGAATTAGGGTTTTGCATCTTTGGAATAAAAAGGATTGTTGCTTGATCAATCAATGTTTTGGATTGGTCATCATCAAATCAAAGTTCCATAAATTTAAGGGGCTTACGTTCAACAAGAGTCAAGTTCAAATTGGTTTCATTGCAAGATCATTAAAGCCTATTTTCATCTGGCCCCAAATTAGGGTTTTATTAGGAAAAGTCAACTATGTCTTTGACTTTTGATCCAAACATGATCCCAACCCTTGGGACATGATTCAAAATGTTCATATACACCCTTGGAGCGTATCTATGATGTTTTAGAAGTCCAAAGATGCAAATTCATTGAAGATCACATAGTTGAATTCATTGGGTACAAATTTCATTTGACAAAGTCAACTCTTTGACTTTTAGGGTTTTTGGTCCAAATTGAAGCATCCAAGCCTAATTTCATCAAGATTTGTTTAATCAATGAGTTTGATCATGAAGAAATAAATATTTGAGAGGTTTCTTGCAAAAGAAGAAAACTTGGATAACTTGAATTTTTTCTAAGTATGGAAAAGAAAACCCTAATTTTGGCCCCAACTTTGAGAGATCATAACTTTCAATCTACACATTCATTTTTTGAGTTCCAAAGATCAATTTGTAGATCTCATCATGTAATACATAAGTGTCGTAGTGACCTATGAGCAAAAGATGCTTAGATTTTGAGTTATGGAGCTTCAAAGTTTAAAAAAATCATTAGACACTTGGAATATTTTTAAGACAACTTTGTTCCTTCAATTTTCAGCCAACTTCAAGGCCATTTTTCATCATGATCCCTTTGGAATCAAGAATTTCATCAAACATGAAAGTTGTAGGGCATGTTTAGGCTTTCTCTAAAGTACAAGAACACATCCATACCATTTTTGAGCTAGGAGTTTCGAAGGAGGAAACCATGAAAACCACCAAACCATCAAGTTGAAATCAAACTAAAAAGTAAAACCACTCAAGATCTCTTTGTACTTTGCATTGAAACCATGAAAACCACCAAACCATCAAGTTAAAATCCAACTAAACCATGAAAACCATCAAGTTGCAAATGATGCATAAAATGATCCTCATTCTTGCCCTGGAAATAGAGGCTTGATTCACGATTCAAAGGAGGAGAAAAACACACCTAGAAGCATACCAAAACCCTCCCATATCAGAAATGGTATTCAAGTCACCATTTGAAACCAAGAATCTTCCTTTTTTGTAAAACCTTTCCCAAAACCTTTTAGAGTCATAAAACCTCTAATCTAATTATCCACACAAACCACAAAACACCTCATAAGGGTGTCCAAACCACCACATTAATTAAAAACCTCAAAAATAAAAAAGTAAACCTTCAATCCAAAAATCATTGACTTTATGCATTTCTCAAACCAAAACCCTATTTTGACCTGTTCTAGACAATTTGATCCTTCAAAATCAATCCTCAAACATGTCTTAAGCTATCCATAACATAAAATCCTAACTGTAACTCCATTTGGCTAGGGTTTCATATTTCATTTTTTTTAATTTTGCAAGAAGAGAAGCATAACATGTTTCAGTTGATTCCGTTAAGTTCCAAGCATTCAGAAAGCTTCAAAGAGGGCCAAGGAAGCAATCCAAAACATAAAAAAATTATGTAGCAGCTTGTTTGAATTTTCAAGTTTTGACTTTAAGAGGTAAGTGCTCAAACTGAAACTCATTGAAACATGCCATATCTTGATGTGCATTGAACATAAAAATTGTTTGTCATGATATTTAAGATGTTTTCCCTCAGTTAGTTGTTGCTATTCATGATTATGTGTGATTATGCCATAGAAATTGCAAATATGAGCTTTTCTTCTTTTTGTTTTCTATCGTGTTTTATTTTAGAGGAACTTTTAGATAAAACCAATGGTACCATTGTGATCCTTATGAAAAATTATGTGATTTTGATCTTTACATCATACATTTTCATGGAATATTGAGGAAGATACATGTGGTTTTGCAAAACTGGTCTTGTAGAAGTAGAGGTCCATCCATGGCACCTCTTGTTCAGGTTTTTGGTAATATTTAGGATTATCTTTTAATAGGTGGAGCTGATACAATGGATGTATCATCACCCAAGTGATTTACCATTACGCACCCTTGTACCTTGTAGCCTGAAAAACTGGGGTTTGAATCCCCCTCGCCCCGGTTCTTTTTGTTTCATTTATTTTTCAATTGAATTTGATATTTTATTGTTTGCTTCCATCAATTTTCACAATGCACATGTTGGTTGGTCTGGTATGTGTTTTAGGTTGTAACCTTAGTAGCGTGGGTTCAACACTCATGGTGACCATTTCCCTTTATTTTTTCCACATGATTTCTTTATTTCTTTCACAACATCAACTTGTCATAACTTCTTCATCTTAAATGATTTTTTGCCCATTCTTTTTGTAAAATGTCCATGCTTATGTCTATTTTTCATTTATATTGAGAAATTTCCAAAAAAGATTATTTCATGTTGTAATTATCCATGATCCAAGTATATGACTTTTTTAGGGTTTCTTGGTGTCCTTTTGATCTTTTGATTGATCCTTTGGTTCTCCTTGAACTTCTTAAGTTGTATGAACCCTACATACCATGTATGAACCTTACTTGATGTGTTGAAAATTTTATACCTCCTGGTTGTTATCACGTTTTTTCAAATTCATGTTCATATGTGAATATATGTTTAAATCTCTTGAAATCTTGGTTGTTACTTTGCCCTTAACATGTGATTTTCATCTATGATCAAATTATTTGAATGAATATGTGCTTAATTTCGATCCTACAATGCCTTAAGTTTTATTAAATACTTGTTGTTTTTTTTGAAAGATGTTTAGTATGCAAGTTTTTATGAATCAATCTTTGTGATTGTTTCTCATCTTACTCAAAGACCATGATTGAACTCTTTTATATGTTGGTTGTTACCTACTTGTTTAACATGTTCATCTCACACCCATAATGTTTCCAAGAATTTTTGTCACTCATATGATATGATCTTGATGTCTATAAATTATCCCTTGAATGTTTACACTTCAAACCACATGTTGTTGTCACACATGTCTCACTCTTATTCAAAGATATTTTGGTTGTTACCTTTGCCATACTTTGGTTTGATATCCATACTTTAAATATTGTCATGATTTATGCATGTTGATTTTTAGTTTTGATCTCCACCATGATAAGTAATATTTTGACTTATATATGATTGTTTGTACTTCAAATTGTCACTATCACGTTTGGTCTTGTAAGAACCTTATTTCATGATCTTTTAGATGTTGTAACATCTATGTTTACCTTTTTGTTGTAACCATTGGTTTTGATTCTAACTACTAAGGATGGATGCTTGGTTGTAAGCTTGTCATCTATTGACTTTATCAAATTTTTGCTTGATGTTGTCATATGCTTATCGTCTTATCCTTGCTACCATGATTTTATGTCTTCATCATGTTTTAATGAATATATGTGTGTGCTTGAAGCTTGTTAAGTTTCCCTAAGTGATGTAGCTTGCTAGCTCTCATCCTAAAAAGTTGCCTTGTGTTCCTAAGTCCAAAGAAAAGTCTCTCTATTGACTCAATGTCATAGATAACTCATTATTCTTTTAGCCTCCCCTTGACCTTGTTAGAGTCATTAGGAATTTCAATTTAGTCTTAAGATAGAACCTACACCCCTTTGACTTTATTACAGTCAAGACCTTTAGCATACCTTGTTAGGAGTCCTATAACTTAGAACATAGGTTTAGAGTTTGTTAACTCTTTGTGTGTACCATTGTTATGGGTACTCACCGTTTTTACATTTTGTAAAAAGTCAATCCCTAGTTAGTTCTTCCAACTTAGACTTAGAGAGTTTGTTAACTCTATATAAGTATCATTGTTATGAATACTTATTCCCTTTGAAACCTTGACCATAGTCAATAGTTCTTTCACCCTAGTTAGGAGAACTACAGTTTCTATGATTCCATCCTTGTTAGGATACGTAGACACGAGATGCAACGTCTTGGGGAGCATACTTAGTGTATATACCCATATGTCTTTACCTTTAGCATCTTTCCCTTAGCACATAACCATTAGCAGACAAACATTAGCAAAAACACAAATACCAAACAAGAGGCTCCTGTAGAGTACTACAAATACTTAGGGTGCTAATACCTTCTCTTAGTATAACCAACCCCCATACCCCCCCCCCCCCCCCAATCTCTTAACTTCGTTGTTACGTAGCGCACTTATGTTTTTCTTCGATCTTTACCCTTTCCTTTGGATAAATCAAAGCTTGATGGTGAATATTTAAAAATTTATGGTTCAAGTTAATTAAAAGCTTGATATTTGATTCTCACTGCAACAGAAATGGCGACTTCACTAGGGATACTTAAGAGGGTTAAGCCCACCTTGTTAGCAGCTGTGTTTTGTTCATGTCTGTTTGCTTTATACATGTATATTTGTGAATATCTGTATATTATACATGTTATGTTGCATATTTGCATTGGGTTGATACCTTGAGAGGTGAGATAAGTCCTAGTCCAGACTTGAGTGTATACCTATGATAGGATTGTGGTATGATCAACAGTTGACGGTTGGGATTAGTCCTAACATGTTTGACATTCGATCTAACCATGCTCAGTTGAGGCCCCTTTGGGATTACTGATGGCGTATGAGTAGTCTTACGTTCATTACTTTTTCTGACCTGGGAGTCCGTGAAACTGAGGACCCTTAGTTACCCACTTACCTCACTTGGCCTTTTTAGGACGTAGTGTGATGACTGTGAGGGAGTAGTCCCAAATAGTTGATACATGATACTGCACTCAGACGAGTCTATCTTGAGAATATTTTTGACTCACATGAGTAGTCATGTAGGTTAGTAATATCTGAAAGATTTATCGATGAATATGGGAACTTTCTAGAACCCGTTGTCAAGGTACAAATAAATCATTGTACATATTTATTGGGAAGGGTGTACCTTGTCTCCATGCTTATAACCCAACCCTAGGGCCTTTATTTTTGTGCATATGCATTATATATGTGATTGTGTGAATACTTGTGTATGTGTTTCTTGTGCATCATCCCATCATCTCATCATAAGCATTCATGCAATTGGTTTTAAGAAGCTCAGTTGTGTTCTTTGTTATAAAAACCTTATGTCATGGATTTTGGAAAAAGAAACACTAGAAAGTATAACTTCAAGAAACCAGATTTAACAGAGTTGAGGAAATTGGTGGACTTAGTGTCTTGCCCTGAAGACTTCAGATAGAGATATGGGAGATTAATGGTACTTGTCAAGATCAAGATGAAAGAAAGAGTTCCCAACACTCTTGTGCAGTTCTATGACCCTCTATATCATTGTTTCACCTTTCCTGATTATCAACTCGTCCCAACCCTAGAAGAGTACTCATATCATATTGGTCTGCCAATGTTGGATAAGAAGTCATTCAATGGTCTGGAGAAGCTTCCTTCACTGAAAGACATTGCAGATGTCATCCACCTAGAAGCTTTTGAAGTCAAAGCAAATCTCACCACCAAGTTTGGACTCAGAGGTCTACCTTCTGAATTTTTGATAGGGAAAGCTGCATTTCTTGCCAAAGAAAATAGCCCAGATGCTTTTGAAGTAGTCCTTGCATTAATCATCTATGGTTTGGTTCTATTCCCCGAAGAAGAAGGATTCATTGAAATCAATGTTATCTAGATATTTATGAATGGTAACCCCATACCTACTCTGCTTAGAGATGCATACCATTCTATTCACTATAAGACTCTAAAAGGAGATGGGACTATCCTATGTTGTGCTCCTTTGTTGTATAGATGGTTTGTTGTATATTTACCAAGGACAGACCTTTTCAGAGAAAGCCCAAATGGACTGAGGTGGTCTCAAAGACTCATGGCTCTAACTCAGACCGATGTACATTGGTATGATCCCACTTATGACAAAGAAGTGATAATTGAAAGTTTTGGTTCATTTCCCAACATACATCTTTTCAGTGTACAAGGGGGAATCAACTATAACCATATCCTTGTAAGACGTCAGTTTGGGTTTCCAATGAAAGAAAATCCTAGCAACATCCTGTTGTCAGGTTTCTTCTACCTCAATGCAGAAGCTAGTATGAGGTTTAGAGATAGTGTTGTAGATTCTTGGAGGACCACCCACAAGAAGACCAAGGCTGATCTAGGGAAAACGAACTGTATAACATTTGAGCCTTTCACGCAGCTGGTCCGTTCTAGAGCCCGTGATCTCAAAATGCCTTAACTTCTAGAAAAACCTTTGCAGGTTATTGCTGCTTCTTTCTCTATCATTTCTATTGAGTGTATGGAGGAACACCAAGAAGCACTGGCTAGGATGAAACTTGAGTGAGATACTTGGGAGAGCAAGTACCACGTCATTCATTCTGAACAGCTAGAGATGAAAAGACAACTGAAAAAGAAGGATGATTTGATTGAATTGCTTGAAAGGAGGGTATTGATATATATGTAGCATAAGAGAATTTATTTTTCTCTAGTGTTCAACTAGTTCTTAGTACTCATGAGTACTTTGAGATCTCACCTACGTCCGGTGCTTGGAAGGGAATCATCGACAAGCTAGTATTAGAGAATGCAGAATTGAAAAGACAAAAGAGGATGCGCCGATAGGGCCTTTCTAGCTAGACTCTGTGAGACTCTAGGGCCTAGTCTTTTCCTTTTATATTTTCAGTCTCTTGTATTGTACTTTGAAGTTGTAACTTTTTCCATTATTAATGAATTAAGTGTTTTTGTGCCAAAAGTGATCCTTTTTGAAAATCTATCTTCTGAGTTTCTTAAAACCAATTGCATTGTATCTCATTGTTTTGATAACACTCGAGAAGCCTAATCTCTTGTTTTGCAGACATTGTAATGAACTCAAGAAAGAGAACAACTCCAAGATGCACATTCAAGAGCTCGAGATTGGAAAATCTGAGAATACTAGGAGGCTTAGTGGAAGATCCTTTGTCATTTAGTAACAAGTATGGAAACCTTCTTCCGCTATTGGAGCTCCAAGAAGATGAAAGGATGTTGATGGCGCTCGTACAGTTCTACGACCCCATTTACCATTTCTCCATGTTTCTAGATTATTAACTGCTACCAACATTGGAGGAGTATTCTATTTTGATGGGGGTTATGTGTCACTCCTCAACCATTCTCTGAAAGGGAAAGAAGACAAAATAGAAGAATCTTGGTTGAATCCTTACACCTAGAGCCATTTGATCTTCAGAATCATTTGGATGTCAAAGATGGATTCTATGGTTTGCAATCAAGACCCTTGTTGGAAAGGGCTAAGGCTCACGTTGATAAGAAAGACACATAAATATTTGAGGCTATCTTGGCTTTATTGGTTTATGGACTCCTTCTATTCCTATGTGCAGACGAGTTTATAGACTTGAATGCCATCAACCTATTTTTGATCAGGAACCATGTTCCCACCCTGCCAATGGATGCATACTTCTCTATTCATCTGAAGAACTCCCATGGAGAAAGTCAGGTTACTTATTATACCGCTCTCCTTCACAAGTTGTTTATTTCTCACTTTCCAAGGACCGCCTTTTTATGGAATCTAAAGGACAATTATGCATGGACAGGAAATCTTCTATCGCTTAAACACTATGACATCCGTTGGTACAATCCCATGTATGGAGGAGTTACCATGACTCACAACTGTAGGGACTTCCCTAATGTGCCTCTTATTGGCACAAAAGGATGTTTAGTTACAACCCCATCCTAGCTTGCCGACAACTAGGATATCTTGTAGAGGAAAAGCCTGATCTGGTCCTTTTGGGAAGATGTTTTCTTGAAGAAGAGAGAAACCCATATCTCAAAGCACGAATTACGTACGCTTGGCGTCACCTCAATACCAAAGGATGACTGCCTTGGGGCATCCAGACTGTACCTTCTCAGAGGCGTATCTTCTTTGGTCTACAGAGATAGCTTCAAAGATGTTCTACACTCGCTTCAAGTCTATCCCGACGACCCCGAAAGACCATTTCTCTATGGAGGAGTTGAAGGATGATTTATTCAAAGTCGAAAAAAAGAAGAAGGCATTGGAAGAAAAACATATCATGGTTGCTCCAGAAAAAGAAGAACTCTGGAAGCTACTCCGTCAAAACTAGAAGGAAGAAATTACAAGGAAGATGAAGCTACAATAAGGGGAAGGATCTTCTCGTCAGAAAGACTAGGCCTCTTAGAGTCATATCTTTTCCTGTAATTTATGTCCGCACTTTGGATGTTGATGTGTAATCTCTTTTCCTGTAAAACTTTCATTTGTTAATGAAAAGATTACTTTGTTTTGCCATCGTCTCCATTATTAATGTTTGTAAACATGATTTGGGGTTCTTTGAATGTTAGCTTTGCATTTGCATTAGCATTCCATAAGCATTGCATACACATTTCCTATTTGTGGCTTACCTGTGTTGTTTTACCTCCAGGCTGTCACACTGAGTCTTCCACGTCCTTACAACATAAGAGCTCAAGCTCGAAGGAGAATGACTGAACAAGATCAAGAGTTTGGCAGAGTCAACAATGAGTTGGATGACATATGAGGCGGTATGGGGCAAATGATGGAAATGTTGCAAGTGATCCGTGCAAAGATAGACACTCAGCCAACCGTGGTTTCCGAGATCAATGCTACAACAATGGAACCGACACCAGTTGTAACTATTTCCACCAGAGGTCCACCCTTTGTTCTACTGTTAGAAATAATTTTGCGGTAGTGTTTTATCGTATCCACAGGGATTGATGAGAATATGAGATGCTTGCCGTTCAACGGTTTAATGATTTAAGAAGGGGATTTTAAAAATGGTTTCTAGGTTTGTAACAAGAGTTTTCAAGAAATAAAACAGAATAAAATTTGATCTTAGTTTGATAAAAACATTCCAACATTAGGGTTCGGTAATTCGTCCTAAAGGTATCCAACCGATCGAATATGTGAACGTAATTTTAACCAACATAACCGCGTATCCTCGCAAAAACGTTCATTTCTAAAGTGATTTCGTGAATGTTATTGTTTCGATCGTTAAATGATATCTCTAAATAACACTTTAAACAATAATCATTAAGATCAATACAAAGCGAATATCAACTTTCAAACCTATGTCTAGAATTTGTATAGTTGATAAATAAAGAAAATAGCGCAATACTTGGAAAGTTCATGTCTAAAGCAATCCAAACCATAGATATATAAAAGATAGCAAATAACTTAATCTATATTGATCAAAGCATTATTCACATACAAAGGATCAAGAAAAAGACGTAAAATCTGAACTAACTACCTCTAACCTTGACAAAAGAGGGATTTAGCCACCCATTTCCATGATAGCTTGAGCAACAAGTTTCGGAAGAATCTTGAGCAACATATTGGATGGGAATCCACCTTCTTTTTGTGAAATATTGCCAAGAGATGATAAGAAATGGAGAGACAAGGTTTTTAGGTCTGAAAATCTTCTCAAAAGAAAGTACAAAGAAAAAGATCTTTTTACAAAAAGTAGCACAAGCTACTTATATAAGGCCTGCTGAGCTGTCATGTTCGCGTAGCTGTTGCACCCCAAAATTTGCCCAACCTTTTCTGACTTAGGTTTATGTTTCAATTGCATAGTCATTTGCATTAACATCATGTACATAGTGTATTCATCTGCATTGCATAGCATAAGTAAGCTATATTAATCAGGGGATCAAAGTGTCATTCTTGTCTCAGGAGGCATATCCAAGGGTTTCATTCATATTCAAGACTACTCAGGTCATCAGGGAAGAATTTGAGCTTTGAAGAGCTGCCAGGTTGATCAGTAAGTTCTCTCCTATCTTGAGTTTGTTTGGGGGTCATCAGAGGAAGTGTGAGCTATGAGCCAAGAGCATGAGGTGTGTATGGATGTTATGAAGAGCCTAGATGATCATTTTTGAGGAGAACCAAGTCATTGGAATGATTGCAAGAGCCTCAGTTGAAGTCAGTCAACTAGGGTTTCACCTGGGTCAACACTAGGTCAATCCTAGGTCAAGGACTTGTTTTGAAAGGCATCAAGGATCATTTGAAGAATGTGGGATTCATTATTTGCTATATGGATATGGATATGATGTTGTGCTAAAGAAAAATCAAGAGGAGTCAAGGAGAAGAGGAGTTACCAAATTAGGGTTTCAGTGTAAAATCCCCTGGTTTAGGTCAAACTTCCAAGCAGTGTAACTCAAGAAAAATCATAGCTTTAATTTGAGTGGTGGAAGTCATCAAGATGATTTATAGAACTCAAGTTATAGCTCTTGCAAGTTACAGGTCATCTGAGGGCACTGAAATTTGTCTGTGAAAGTTGTCTCTCTTCCAAGCAACTTTTGACCTTCAAGGAAATTTCAAATGGATTCCTGGACGACATGAGAGTTGTTCCTTATTGTATTAGCTTTTTAGAAAGGTATGGTATGCCTTCATATGATTTGTGGAACTCTACTTATGGTCTTGGAAAGCAAAGGGTATTTTGGTCATCTGAGAATTACAGGTCATTCTTAGCCTATGCCTAAAACTCATACAAGGGAGCTTCAAATGAAAAACTTCACAACATCAAAGTTGCTCAAAATGTCATTTTAAGTCTAGAAAAGAAGTCATGGAAGTTTGGAAATTCATAGAACAAGACTTGACCAAAGTTGGTGAAAAATGACCTAAAAAAGGCATATAACTTGAAAAAGTTCAAGTTGGAAAATGGTTTGAGAGATCTACAAATCCAAAATGGGTCATCCAATATACCAAATTGAATCCAAACATCATTCTAAAGGCATTGGTTCAGCCACTTTTTTGAGTTAGGGCTTAAAAATTGGACTTGCTTTGTAATGTTGTTACTTGCATATTAAGGCACCCTTGTAAAACTCAACACAAGGCAAAGAAAGGCTTGGTTTTCACACCTACACTCTCAATATCTC
Source organism: Lathyrus sativus (assembly GCA_963859935.3). Lineage (NCBI taxonomy): Eukaryota > Viridiplantae > Streptophyta > Magnoliopsida > Fabales > Fabaceae > Lathyrus > Lathyrus sativus. The sequence goes on from OZ012739.1 coordinate 275,694,023, forward strand.
ATGAGGAGAGATTTTAACACACGTTTAGAGGTTTGTATGCATGAGATGAGAGATATTCAACATGTCATCAAGTGAGATTTTCATGAACTTTCCACCACATTCTAGAATCCTCTAAGGCATCCAGAAACTTCTAGATCTGTCCATCATCCTCTATATATTGAACTGAATCCATTGGGGCAAGGGGTTGGTGAAAAAAGGGAGAGAAGAGAGAGAATTCCATTGTTGCTTTCATTGTAAGAAAGTGTGAAAATCTTCAATCTACACCAATTCTGTTCATTCTTTTTCTTCATCCATCATCCATTGAAGATAGTGAGTGCGTCCAAGCAAGCTCAGAGGCACATCAATGGAGGATTGAAGCTCTAAGGTGGAGATTGCAAAGATCCATATCAGATTCGAATCTCACAATCCAAGCACTTTTCTTCCAACCTTTTGCAAACAGAAGCCATAGCATCATCCAAGGACCATTGGTGAGGGATTGCAAGTGCTGATTCGAGCTATTTCCCATCTGTTCCAACAAGAATAGCAGGTTGGTGATTTCTCTTATATCTCCCTAATTAGGTGTTGTTAGGTTAGATTGTTAGTGTAAGAATGTTAGGTTAGGTTAGATGACTAGTTTCTGAAAGATTGAGAAGGTTCTATGAGGTTTGATGGCAGGGTGTTGAAACTTTGATGATCAAGAAATCTTAGTTTAGGGGATGTTAATCATAGTGTATTAGTTCAGAATAATCAGTGCAATATGGAGAGCACATTAGTACAAGAATTTGCAAGTTTTATGAAGGTCCATCACTGAGTGCAGTTGGTATGCTATGAGCTTACACCTATCAGGTTTCATTCTAGGGTTGGTTTCAATCCACACTAAGGGTACCATCGTGTTCATGGGAAAGAATAGAGCAATTTTGCTCTTTATAGTGTAGAGTTTCATGGCCTATTGAGAGAGAACGATGGACTTGAATATGGTTGCATGGAGAAGAGAATTCTGAAAACCCTAGCTTCATGTTGGGGACGATGACCAATGGCCGTGGGATCATTTCCAAGTTTTGACTTATTACACCAATCCAACGGTCCAGATTTGAAGCTAAGAAACGGGGGGGGGGGGGGGGGGGGGGAAATCCTAAAGTGAAACAATGCGTTTCACTTAAACGCAATTCTGGGCCTAAATCCAAGAGCGCTATCCCCACCCCCCTTTTGAGAAGCCCAACAAAATGAACTGGAAATTATTGCTTTTTGCACCGAGCTTTTGATGTTTTTCGTTTTATTTTTTAATTCATTTTCTGAAACCAACTGGGCCTTGCATATTTGTTATTCGCGCCCCCCACTCCATGGCCCAATGATCATTATAACTGAGCGTGGTTACTTCTGGCACCCCCTCCCCAATTTAATTCTTTTTGTGATTTTTGTTTTCTTTAATATTTTAGCACCTTTAAAAAATCATATAAAAATGAAAAAAGCTTGTTTTTGATTGGTTCCTTTTGTGGTAGGTTCATAATTTTGTTAAGAAAAATAATAAATAATAAAAATAGCATTTTATTTTGTTTTAATATTTTTTGTGCATTTTTCCTTTAAATAGCCTTTTAATGGATTTAGTTTGGTGCTTAAATTTGTTGATTTTAGTTCTACTAGTTCCCTTTAGATTTAGGACCCATTCTTTTTAGAGTGGTTAGTTTAGGACTTCAACTTGTATATAGGATTTAATTCATATTTTTAGGATTAAATTTTAGGTGATTTGATTAGGTGAGATTAGAGTAGTTAAAATTAGGGTTTTAGGTGAGCATAGGTGAGATAGATTAATTCTTTTAGGAATTTTGATTTGATTTTTGGGGTATGGGACTATAGGGGTTATGGGTAGATGATAGATCCCTTAGAAAATATTAAGATTCCCCTACTGCTATTAGTATATTGCTTATATTTGATTGATTGTGTGGTGTGCCCTCTTTAGGGTTATTATTTGTCTGTGTGGGGTATTGGGTTTGTTTGGGGCTTGGGGTTTGAGCTGAAGACTGTGTTGATAAGGCCATTGGAGACCAAGAGATTGAAGACCAACTTCCAGAGTTGATGAGGAGTATCCTTTGCTGGCAGCTGTTGAGGAGTATAGGGTTTAGGAGCTAGGCAGAGCTCTAGAGTAGAAAACTTGATTTACAAACATGGAAGGTCTTGTGTGCCTCCATTCTTTCTCTATGATTCAAAGTCTCTTTCAAATATCCACCTCCTTCCTTTGTAAGGATTAGTGAATGTATTTGAAAGATAGAACTTTTGAGAGAAAATTGTCTGTATAATGTTAACAGTTAATGAGCCACCCTTGGTAAGCACTTGACTGTTTAACATTCATTTCATCTTGTTGACTGATATTCCTCTTGGAGATTGAGACTTGAAGAAAAGCCATTGCAGACTGAAGACTGATAATCAAGACCTTTCCTGGAGGCTGTGGATATGGAGATTGATGCTTGCTTGAAGCCTGTAGCTGTTTGATGATGACTTGAAGACTGATGCTGGTGAAGATTGCTTTGCTGTTTATTTTTTCAGCTGTTTAATTTTGGATGTATTGATTGGTTTTCCCTGATTGTATTGTTTGCTGTTTAACTTGTTGGGTTGAAAGTGAATCCTGTTCACTTTTGCCTATTGTTTTCTAGGTTCGAGGTTGAGTGGGACTCCCTTGCCTCGCTTGTATTGTTGCATCCATGCATTTTACTGCTTTATTGTATATATCTGCTGTTTCTGTTTCCGTCTATTCCCTTAGGATCTCTGTTTCTCTCTGCGCAAGAGAGGAGCATGATAGACATTAGGTCTCAACCCATGCATGATAACATTAGGGTAGATTTTGTTCCCCTTTTCACCCCTAGGATTTGCAGAGTGTCATCTCTTCTTTCTTCAAAACAACAGAAAAACATTAATAAAGGTTATAACAGAGATTAATTCATTTCTTTCGTCAAAAGATTTGAACAAACACCAACCTTTTTGCAAATAAGAAAACCCTTGTTTAAGGTGAGATTTTTCATAAAAGACACTTGAACAGCTTGTGTCGTGCGTAGCCCGAACTACGTTTGCTCTGATCTTTCATGCTGTATGAAAGTACGTAGGCATAGGATGCGATATCCTAGCGAGCAACCTTCCCCTCCTTTCCAGTAGGTAGGCGAACTAAGTTGACTCTGATTTCTCGTTCCAGACGGGAATACGTAGGCATAAAGTGCGATACTTTGCCGAGTCGTTTTCTTTTCTTTTTAACCCTGACCTTTAGTGTAGATAGAAATAACAATCCATACCCGAAAACAAGCGTGGATACCGTCGAGTACGACGGACGTGAGGGGTGCTAATACCTTCCCCTTGCGTAACCGACTCCCGAACCCAGGTTTTGGTTGCGATGACCATACCTTTTCCCGTTTTTTGCGAGGTTTACTTCGAGCGTTTCCTTTCCCTCCGTTGGGATAAATAATGCATGGTGGCGACTCTTCTGTCAGCCGGCGCCGATTTTCGCAGTAGCGACAGTTGGCGACTCTGCTGGGGATCCAACGTCCCCTGGCTGCTAAGGACTGCGATAGTTCCTTATGCGTTTGGGATCCAACGTCCCTTAAGAGAGTCAATCATAGCGTTTGTTTTCCCGTCGAGGATTTTGTATGGATTTATATTTCTATCCTTTACTTTCAAGCATTGTATTATTGATATTATTGCTGTATTTGGGGTGTGACGGGTGAATATATGATTGAGAGATAAGCCGGACCTGGGCTTGAGTGCACCTAGAATTAGAGTAGAAAGTAGTGGGCGCGTGCCGGCTTTGCTTGCATTAGTGTCTCATGAAATCTACACTCGGACGAGGTTCTTCTGGTTGGCTTCTTTTTCTACCCTTTGGGTCGAAGGGGTTGTTGGTCAACTGAATTGTCGACTCCGGGAACCGATCATTTGGAAGTTGGCTAAGTGAGGCCTCTTCAGGATTTGATGATGCCACTCCTTCTGGGAATCGTATCATCAACCCTGAAAGTCTGTGACGCCGACGACCGCATAGGATGCCATACCTTTGTCAGTTACTAGGACATCCACCTGTGAGAGGGTTTGGGGTTATGCAGGTAACTAGACCTTCAGATACCGGTTATTTCTTGATCTGAGATCTTGGGTATTTATGGAGAGTTATGAGGTCTGTCAGAGACCAGTTGGAGGTATGATAAGAGGTCTATCAGAGACCAGTTGGAGTTATGATATGAGGTCTACCAGAGACCAGTCAGAGTTATGATATGAGGGTCTACCAGAGACCAGTGTTGGAGTTTTATATTGGGTCTATCTGAGACCAAGGTTTGAGGAATTCTGGAGGTCCTATCTGAGACTTGTTGATATGGTTCAGGCTTTTCAGCTATAGCATTTGGTCCCTGTTGCATGTTGCTTGCATTGCATTGTCTGCATACCCATTATCGTTGCATCCCATTAACGTGTGTCTGTGCTGCAGGTGCATTTGCATATTCCCTGGTTCTAGTGCCCGGACTTCTGCTTATTGATCATGGCTGGTTTGAGGAAGACGGTTGCGTACAAGTTGCCTACACCTGACATTACTCCTTTGCTTGGTCTGATGTCCCTTGCTGATGAGGAGGTTAGGAGAAGTTTCAGAATGAGTCATGGAAGATTGCTGAGATTAGTCTGCAAGCCAACTGCTGCTGAGATGAATGGGCTGTACACCTTGATGCAATTCTATGACCCAGCATTGAGATGTTTCACGTTTACTGACTTTATTTTGGGGCCCACCATGGAGGAGTATGTAGAGTTTACTGAGCTGCTAGTACAGAACAAGGTTCCCTTTATTCCTTCAGCTGCTGAGCCCAAGTTGGAGGATTTAGCTAAGGCCTTGCACATGAACGCTGCTGAACTACTAGTGACTTCTTGGCTTGGGGTTCCAGGTTTCTCCCTTGATTTTCTGGTTGGCAAAGCTCAAGAGTATGCCAAGAACGGGTGCTGGATAGTCTTCAATGCTATCTTAGCTCTATGCATTTACGGAATTGTGCTGTTTCCTAACTTGCCCAACTTTGTGGACTTGGACGCTTTCCATCTGTTTACTGCTGCTAATCCGGTGCCCACTTTGATTGGAGACTTCTATCACTCATTGCACTATAAAAATGAAAACAGAAGGGGAAAGACTGTTTACTGTTGTGCGCCGCTGTTGAATATGTGGTTTAAGAGCCATCTTCCCTTGAAGGGACCTTTTGTGGATAGTGCAACTACAGCTAGCTGGCCAGAGCGCCTGATGAGGCTGTCTTCTGAAGACATTGAGTGGTTTGACCGGGACTTGCTAGGGTCTGAGCTTATTTTCAGTTGTTCTGGGTACCCTAATGTTCCATTGATAGGAAGAAAAAGGTGTATCAATTACAACCCTTCTCTGTTTATTCGCCAGTTTGGATATGCGTTGAAGAGCCCACCTCAGGAGGAAGAAGTACAGGAATCTCTGTACTTCACAGGTGATTTGAATGGAGAGTTACTAGCCAAGCTTCGGCATGCCTGGACGCGTATTAACAAAAAGGGGAAACCGCTGTTGGGGAAGAATGATTGTCAGGCATATGCACCCTACAAAGTTTGGATCCAGGAGAGAGCAAGACAGTTATTGATGCCATTTCCAGCTGCGCCGGTCCCTGTTCATATTCCGGTGGAAGAGCCAACCACTGTTGCTATGGAGGTCTACGAGCAAGTTGTGAAAGAAAAAGAAGCCTTGATGAAGATTAATGAAGAGTTAGAGAAGGAGCTAGCTCAGATGCGGAGTGAGAAGAATAAGGCTGTACGTTCTTTCCAACAGCAGATCGAACTAGTGAACAGGCTAGGTGTTGAGTTGACTGAAGAGAAAAAGAAGCGCGAACGTCTGGGTCAAGAGTTCAGAAGCTCTCACGACATGTTGGAGTCTAAAAAGAAAGCACTCGACGCCGCTCACCGAGAGATCTCTTCTTGTAATAAGACATGGAATGCTACGCTAACCAACAACAAGAAGAGGGAAGATAAGTTGAAGCGACAAATTTCTGACCTCGAAGAGCAGTTGAAGGCTAGCATTAAGAAGCATGAAGAAGAGGTAATGGCCAGATATAGTCTCCAGAATGCTTTGAACAAGGCCATCGAAGGCAGGAACGAAGATGTATCTCAGAAGCGGAAGCTAGAGGATCGCTTCGAAGAAGGGGCATGGGAGGAAACCGCCGGTGACGTGCGATGTGTTCTCAAGAGAAGAAATCAACTTGTTGAAGGGCTGCTTACCCGACCAAGTCATCCAGAGACCAAGAAGTTAATAGAAGAGTACCGGGCCCATGGGAGTACTTGATCATTTCATGTATTAACTTGTATGCTTTATTTGCATTTGTGCTGACCATCACCAGGATTGTTGGTTGAGGTCATGCCTCCCTATTATACTCTCAGTGATATCGTATTCTTGGATTTCTCTACAATATACGAGGTTTTCTTTGATTCGGCTCCAATCACCGTACTGCTAGCACTGTCACTGCACTGGCACACTCACACTAGAATCGGGGAATGATAATCCCTAAATGCACAGACACACATTGCATTTTGCATACATACTCATATTTGCGTTGCAGGTTTGTGATCCGTTATCTTATCTCCTGCATCTTTAATCCAGGTATTTTCAGGATTGCAGAAAAGCGGGTCCACCGTTACTCTACAAGGATCAACCAAAAGAAGATCATGGACAACGTGCAGAGTGAAATGCAAGAGATGCGTGACAGGATGGCCCTGCTCATGCAAACCATGGAGACTATCACCAAAGGACAAGAGCAGCTGCAGAATCTGGTTCAACCGATAGTCGCACGGGCTAAAAACAACGGGACACCGCATGGTGAGAATATTGCTGCTTCTCCCCGAGTTGAGAATCGTCAAAGTGCTGATGCTATTCCCACGACCGGTTTGATTGCTGGAGAAACTGGTCCTGTAGGTGGAGGTGGGAACACCGGTAACATGAATGTCAATGCAGATACTGCTGGAGTATTTGTGGGTAATGTCAACCAGGGTTTCAATGGGGGCGTTGAGAATGTCGGAGTGAATGGTATTAATGGTAACCAGGGCTTCAATGGTGTGAATATGGGGTATGGCAGCATGGCTGGCGCCAAGGCTGGGTTTGGAGGCTACGGTAATCTTGGATATGGAACTGGCGCCTACAACGCTCAAGAGATGGGTAATCTGAGGTACGACCCTAGGTACGTCCAAACAGGTCCGGGCCGTGACACTGATTATGTCGGATATGATGCAGTACCTCGCTGGGAGGATCGTCAGGAGGATGTGTTCTCTGGTCAGAATGAAGGTTATGAAAGAGCCAGGGATGACAACCATCAAATGAGATTGCTAGAAGAGAAAGTGAATGGGTTGGCCAGCCAGAATACTCTTGGGCTGGATATGTCAAATATGGGGTTAGTCCCAGGGTTGAGGGTCCCGCTGAAATTCAAAGCGCCGTCATTTGATAAGTACAAAGGGGATACATGCCCTAGGGTGCATGTGCGCGCATTTTACAGGCGTATGTCTGCGTACTCTGAGGATGAAAAGATGCTAATGCACTTTTTCCAGGATAGCTTGTCAGGGCCATCGCTGGAGTGGTACATGAGCTTGGAGGCTACTCAGATCAGGAGTTGGAAAGAGCTGGCGGAGGCTTCTGTCCGGCATTATCAATATAATAGTGATCTCGCCCCTAACCGAGTCCAGTTGCAAAGCATGTCTCAAAAGTCTAGCGAGAGCTTTAAGGAATACGCCCAGAGATGGCGAGATTTGGCTGCTAGGGTACACCCTCCGATGGTGGAGCGCGAAATGATGGATATGTTCATAGGAACTTTTTCTGGAATGTACTATGATCGGTTGCTCAATTTTTCGATGAGTACTTTCTCTGAATTGATCTTGATGGGGGAGCGCATTGAAAACGGGGTGAAGATTGGTAAAATTCAAGCGGGTGAGTCCAGTTCCGCGGGAGGTAATAAGAAGACGTTTGGCGGTAAAAGGCAGGGTGATACCAATGCTGTATTCAATACTCGACAAAGGAATAAAGGTCAGAACTGGCGTCAGCAGTCGCAAGTTGCAAGTGTAACCATTCCAGGACCTTCTCAGCAGCAGAGACAACAACCACAGCAACAGGCTCAGCAGCAACCTAATAATAATCAGCGCAGACTTCAGAACCCACGACCGAGGAGAGTATTCGAAGTACCGCCGGTATCATACGCAGAACTCCTTCAAACTTTGTTGAAATTGCAGCTAGTCGAGAAGAGGACTTTAGCACCGCCAACTGGTCAGCCACCAGTCGGATATGATGTTAATGAGCACTGTGACTTCCATTCGGGTGCACCAGGGCACAATATTGAAAATTGCTTGGCTTTCAAGCATAAAGTACAGGATTTGCTTGATAGTACGGCTATTAACTTCGGGAAGGAAGGTCCCAATATCACGCAGCAGCCGATGCCCAAGCATGGTGGGGCTGGGGCCAATGCAATCATGTTGGATGATGAGTTGAACTTAGTTTCCGAAGTGAGCAAGCTGAAAACCCCTTTGAGTTACGTAAAGCAGCGTTTATTGAAAGGACGAGTCTATCCCGGTTGCGGCGAAGAGTGTGTTGACTGTTCGATTCAACCTGAGGGCTGTGGGAAGCTGAAGAGAGGAGTTCAAAGTTTGATTGATGAAGGAACTTTGCAGTTTGACAGGGCTGTGGGGCGAGAGAAGTCTGTTGAGACAGAATCTGAAAAAGAGCGCAGGGAGGTTGCTACGATCACCATTCCGTTCAAATCAGTGACAATTTCAGCATCATTGAAAAGGCCGACCATTACTATTGCCAAGGCTAAGCCAGTCCCTTTTGAAAGCACAAAGGCAGTTCCGTGGTGCTATGGTGCTGAAGTGTATTGTAATGGGGAGAAGGTTGACTTGAATGATCCGCCAGCGGGATCCGTGGATAACGTAGTGGGAGCGGGTGGTATAACCCGGAGTGGGAGAATTTTCACTTCACCTGAGGTTGAAGCAGAGAGGCTTGCTAGGGGTAAGAACAAAGTGGTTGAGGGGGAATCTTCGGGGAGTAAGGAGAAAGAGCCGATAACCAAAGATGTGGAAGAATTCATGAGGTTAATTCGCAAAAGTGATTACAAGATTGTAGATCACCTGCAGCAGACCCCGTTGAAGATCTCCATATTATCACTGCTGTTGTGTTCTGAGGCGCATAGAAATGCCCTGTTGAAGGTACTTGAGACATCCTTCGTGCCGCAAGAGATCTCAATTAATCAGCTGGAGGGAGTTATGGCACATGTTAACGCTGGGCATGGTCTGGGATTCACGGATTTTGACCTAACGCCTAGGGGGCGTGATCATAATAATGCCTTGCACATCTCTATCGAATGCCGGGGCACTGTTTTATCCCATGTGCTGGTAGACACTGGGTCCTCGTTGAATGTGTTACCAAAGAAAGCCCTGTTGAAATTGGATACCTGTGGGTTGTTGTGCACCCCTAGTGATCTGGTGGTGAGGGCCTTTGACGGAACGAGGAGGTCAGTATTCGGGTCAATCAAGTTACCCATTCAGGTGGGTCCGGAGGTGTTTGATACAGTGTTTTATATCATGGACATCCAGCCTGCGTATAGCTGTTTGATCGGAAGACCTTGGATTCATGCCGCTGGGGCAGTAACTTCTACACTCCATCAGAAGCTGAAATATATGGTTGAGGGGAGTATTGTGACGGTGTGTGGCGAAGAGGATATCTTAGTCAGTCATTTGTCTTCTTTCAAGTACGTGGAGGCAGATGGAGAGATTCATGAAACACTGTGTCAAGCGTTCGAAGGGGTGAAGGTTAAAGAAGAAGCTCCGGTGACGAGTGAAGAGCCAGAGGTGGCCGTCTCCTCATATAAAGAAGCCAAGGCGTTGGTACAAGCAGGAGAGACTCAGAAGTGGGGGCAGGTTCTGGACATCCCAGTGAAGCAAGACAAGTATGGCTTGGGGTACCGCCCATCTTCCTCGCAGAGTGCGCCTAAGTACAAGGGACCTGTCGTGTTCACGCCCGGAGGAGTTAGCTTTGAAAGGATTAATGCCGTGTCTGATACGGAGGAAGTGGATAGCGATTGCGACATGGACGCATGGATTCGACCCAGCACGCCGGGGCAAAGCCTATGCAACTGGTCCATCAGGGACGTCATCCAAGTCACCAAACAGTAATGCATTGTTTTTTCAATCATTGTATGATCACATGCCTTGCCCGGGGCATCGATGATCTTGTCTTAGGGCCTAACTGTTTACCTGTATGTTTGCATGATTAATAAATGACGGCGTTTTTTACATTCAAATGTTGTGATCCTTTTCTTTCTGTTTTATTTTTCAATAAAATGGCAGCGTGGTTATGCATTTTGCTTGTACATCATTTTGAAGCACTTAACCGTTTCCCTCGCAGGATTCATGAATTTTCAGATGACACCGACCAAAAACTTCCTATGACTCGTTTAGACTTCGAACACCCGATCTTCCAAGCTGAGGAGGAGATTGTGGAGGATAGTGACTTACCAGAAGAGCTTAGTCGGTTATTGAAGCAAGAGGAGAGAGTCATTCTGCCTCACCAGGAAGAGATTGACATTGTCAACTTGGGGTCTGAAGAATGCATCAGGAATATCCGTATAGGAGCCGCGTTGCAAGAGGACATCAAGCAAGAGCTTATCGGGATGCTGCGTGAATACAGTGATATATTTGCTTGGTCCTACGAGGACATGCCAGGTTTGGATACTGATATGGTCGTTCATCGTCTGCCGTTGAAGGAAGATTGCCCACCATTGAAGCAGAAACTCAGGAGGACTCGTCCTGACATGGCCGTAAAGATAAAGGAAGAAGTGCAGAAGCAATGGGATGCTAGATTCCTGGCTGTTACCACTTATCCCACTTGGGTCGCTAATATCGTGCCTGTGCCAAAGAAAGATGGCAAGGTTCGGATGTGCATTGATTATAGGGATCTAAACAAAGCGAGTCCGAAGGATGATTTCCCTCTGCCGCATATTGACGTGTTAGTTGACAACACGACTCAGTTTTCGATATATTCTCCTTCATGGATGGCTTTTCGGGGTACAACCAGATCAAAATGGCTCCGGAGGATATGGAAAAAACGACCTTTATCACCCCGTGAGGGACATTCTGCTATAAGGTGATGCCCTTTGGTTTGAAAAATGCTGGGGCAACGTACCAGCGGGCTATGACAACGCTTTTTCACGACATGATGCACAGAGAGATTGAGGTGTATGTTGATGACATGATTGCCAAGTCTCAAACAGAGGAAGAACATCTGGTTAATCTGTTGAAGTTGTTCAAGAGGCTGAGGAAGTTCAGGCTGAGGCTGAATCCTAATAAATGTACCTTCGGAGTGAGGTCCGGGAAGCTACTAGGGTTCATTGTGAGCAAAAAAGGAATCGAGGTCGATCCTGCCAAAATAAAAGCAATTCAAGAGATGCCAGCACCGAGAACAGAAAAAGAAGTCCGTGGATTCTTAGGGAGGTTGAATTACATTGCTAGGTTCATCTCTCACCTGACGACCACGTGTGAACCATTATTCAAGCTGTTAAAGAAAGATCAAGCGGTGGTCTGGAACGACAATTGCCAAAGGGCATTTGAAAAGATAAAAGAATACTTGCAGGAACCTCCGGTGTTGATACCCCCAGTAGCGGGACGACCACTGATTATGTATCTGACGGTTCTTGAGAACAGTATGGGTTGTGTTCTCGGTCAACATGACGAGACAGGGCGGAAAGAGCATGCAATTTACTACTTGAGTAAAAAGTTCACAGATTGTGAATCTCGATACTCTATGCTCGAAAAGACGTGTTGTGCATTGGCGTGGGCTGCCAAACGTCTAAGACAGTACATGCTGAATCATACAACCATGCTGATATCGAAGATGGATCCGATCAAATATGTGTTTGAGAAGCAAGCGCTCTCCGGAAGGATTGCTAGATGGCAGATGGTATTGACAGAATACGATATCCAGTATGTTTCCCAGAAGGCCATTAAGAGAAGTGTTCTGTCCGAATATCTCGCCGAGCAGCCAATTGAGGATTATCAGCCTATGAAGTTTGAGTTTCCTGATGAGGACATAATGTACTTGAAGGCTAAAGATTGTGATGAGCCATTGCCTGGTGAGGGTCCTGAGCGGAGTTCCTAGTGGCAACTGATTTTTGATGGGGCTGTCAATTCGTATGGTAGCGGGATCGGGGCAATCATTACAACTCCCCACAGGTCGCACATCCCGTTCACAGCCAGATTGACTTTTTCAGTGACGAATAACGAAGCCGAGTATGAAGCTTGCATTATGGGGTTGGAGGAGGCTATCGATATGAGGATTAAGAATCTGGATGTATATGGGGATTCAGCATTGGTTGTGAATCAGATTAAAGGAGAGTGGGAAACACGCCAACCTAATCTGGTACCGTACATGAATTATGCGAGAAGGTTGCTACCTTTCTTTGATAGGGTGGAGTTCCATCATATACCTCGGGCGGAGAATCAAATGGCGGACGCCCTTGCAATGTTATCCTCGATGTATAAAGTCAACCGCTGGAATGAGGCTCCCAGCATTGTCATCTCTCGCCTTGATAGGCCGGCCTTTGTGTTTGCAATTGATGAAGCATCTGACGGTAAACCGTGGTACTTCGATATACAGAATTTCCTGAAGAATAAGGAATATCCGGCTGGGGCATCCAGTCGTGATCAGAAGACTCTAAGGAGATTAGCAGGCAACTTCTATCTGAATCCCGACGGCGTGTTGTACAGAAGGAACCACGATTTGGTACTCCTTCGGTGTGTAGACGAGAAGGAAGCCAACTTGCTCATGGAAGAAGTCCATGAAGGGACTTTTGGTACCCATGCTGGTGGGCATGCTATGACCCGAAAGTTGTTGCGAGCAGGGTATTACTGGTTGACGATGGAAACTGACTGTTTCAAGTTTGCCAAGCGGTGTCATAAATGCCAGATCTATGCTGATAAGATCCATGTGCCACCCAGTCCACTGAATGTTATGGCTTCTCCGTGGCCTTTCTCCATGTGGGGAATTGATATGATTGGCAAGATTGAGCCTACTGCTTCTAATGGGCATCGCTTCATTCTGGTCGCGATCGATTACTTCACCAAGTGGGTGGAAGCAGCATCTTACGCCAATGTGACGAAGCAGGTGGTGGCCAGATTTATCAAGAGAGATATAATCTGCCGATACGGTATTCCTGAACGGATCATTACTAATAATGGTTCGAATTTGAACAACAAGATGATGAAAGATCTGTGTCGGGATTTCAAGATCGAGCATCATAATTCGTCTCCCTACAGACCCAAGATGAATGGCGTTGTTGAAGCGGCCAACAAGAACATAAAGAAAATTGTTCAAAAGATGGTGGTAACGTATAAAGATTGGCATGAGATGCTGCCATTCGCTTTGCACGGTTATCGTACTACAGTGCGTACATCAACTGGGGCAACACCATTCTCACTAGTATATGGCACGGAGGCTGTCCTGCCATTGGAGGTTGAGATACCATCTTTGAGGGTTTTGCTTGATGTTAAGCTGGACGAGGCAGAATGGGTGAGAAGTAGATTGAATCGGCTGAGCTTGATAGATGAGAAGAGGCTGGCATCCATTGCATACAGTAGGCTGTATCAGAGCCGGATGAAGAAAGCGTTCGACAAGAAGATTCGACCTCGAAGCTTTCAGACGGGTGATCTTGTGCTGAAGAAGATTCTCCCACCGCAATCGGATCACAGGGGCAAATGGACTCCCAATTACGAAGGTCCATACGTCGTGAGAAAGGTCTTCTCCGGAGGAGCCTTATTGTTATCCACCATGGATGGTGAAGACTTTTCGTCCCCTGTGAACTCAGACGCAGTTAAAAAATACTTTGCTTAAAAATTGACCCGCTGGACAGTAAAAAGAGAGTCCAGGCAAAAATGGGGCATCCTGGCGAACCAAAAACAGAATAAAAAGGTTCGGGCAAAAGTTAGGGATAAAATGGAAAAAATGTACACCCGCGAAGTCGAAAACCTACACTGGGCGGCTTCGGCAAAAAAGGGTATCCCGGTGAATCGAAAACCCGCAAAGGGCGATTCACGCAAAAGTTAGGGATTTGAGAAGCAAATGACTGCGGTCCAAGTTTGATTGTTTAGCGGTTCGGGAGCATATGGGGGTCAATTATCCAAAGTAATTTCTTCCGAAGATAAAGGTCGGGAAAGCGTCAGAGTCCGACGAGTCATGGGAGGATCGGTTCATGGTGTTCGTCTATAACACGTTGCCGACATGTGTACAAATTTTATTCTGTATATTGGTATACTTCTGCATTTTGTTTGTGTGACTACCTCTTTTCAGGAGTTGCATCTGATGTACAAATATTTCCTATTCTCAGGTCGTTATCAATAAAGTGTAGTGTGTGACCTTGGTTTTAATTTTTTTACAGTTTTGTAAAAAGCGCCGATGTTTTTGATAAACTTACATGCGTGTAACCAGGCGGGCCTCGGCCTATGATTGTTAAAACCAAAAATTACCTGAATGGCTGTCATGGGTGATTACTAAGATGTTTCTTTTTGCATAGCTTGCCTTGTGTTTGCTTGTTGACTTTTGCAGGTATTCGAAAGCTTGCAAAGTTCCCCGCCGGAGTCCATGGCAGGCTGGTACCCTTTCCAGAGGTTGAACGTTGTGGCTTTCCCCAGTGAAGTCGCCCCAGGCCAGATTGAATGTTGTCTCCCCAGGAGAGCAGAGGTTGCGTCAAAGGAAAAGATAAATATATCTTCTGTAGTTCAGAAATAGCTTGTCAAGCAGAGCACAGTCCTCCCCAACGAAGGTCGAGAAAAATGGGATTAACTCCCAGAGAGTTCTTGTGCAGTGCAAATCAGAATGTGTAGTTCAATCCCCAGCTCGGTGATGGCGGGATGGTTTTCCCAGCTCAGTGATAGCGGGAGAGGTTCCTCACAGAGTGTGATCAAGTGGTTGGAGCTGCTGAAAGGAGTTTTCCCGAGCACGATTGTCCTTTCTTCCCCCAGCAAGTCACTCTTCCTCGTCAGGAGGATCGTCCTCAGCAGATTTTGGAGTTTCGAGTTCGTGAGCTACTTTCCCAGCAGGACGGTTATCCCCAGCGGAGTTAGTTGATCCTTCCAACATTTATTTTGTTGGAAGCGTATCGGTAGTATTCCGGTCATCCCCGGCGGGTCCAGTGTGTCTTCGGCATTTATTTTGCTGAAGTAACTCTTTGCATAAACATGCATCATGAGCATTTGCATTTTACCCAAATACGTAGCATTTCCATGCAGTGTGGAAGCATACGTCATTATCAAACGTTGCATTGTTGAAACATAAGCCAGGTGGTTACCTCTTCAGTTTCAGATATGTTGTTCCCTGCCGATAAGTGAAATCATGGTTTCAGGAAGATGTTAATTTGTGGTCAAGGTATGCAGTGATCGTATTTTGTACCAGATATGGGGTTCATATTGTAAGACACGCAGTGATCGTGTTGATTTTTAGATGTGGATTTGTGGCCCAAGTGCGCAGTGATCGTATTTTATACCACCTATGGGGTTCAGGTTGTAGGACACGCAGTGATCGTGTTGATCTTGGTATGTGCATCTGTGGTCGAATGGCGCAGTGATCGTATTCGTCCCGATCTAAGAAGATTGTTTTGTAAGGCACGCAGTGATCGTGTGGGTATCATCTCGAGGTTTTATTGAGCAGGACGCGCAGTGATCGTGTTCACCCTATTAGTGGTGCAGAACATGCGGTGATCGTGTTTACCATATCATGTGATGTTGTTGGTCGATATACGCAGTGATCGTATTCGTCCGTTATACAGCGGTTATAGATTGGCACGCAGTGATTGTGTTCATCCAGTTTTTGTTGGTCAGTACGCAGTGATCGTATTCGTCCGTTATGCAGTTTGGTTATAGGGTGAGGCACGCAGTGAACGTGTTCATCTGGTTGTTGGTGGCCGAAATACGTAGTGATCGTATTCGTCCCATGTTTGAAGTGGTGTCACAGCACGCAATGGTCATGTTTCCTCCAGTCAAGAGGGCCGTGACGTGAAACGTGCAGTGATCACGTTTACCCTATGTATGGTTAGAATATGCAGTGATCGTATTCGTCCAGTTATATGGGTTAGTTGAGACACACAGCACGCAGTGATCGTGTTTTCTCCAGTCAAGAAGATCGTGGCTCAGAACGCGCAGTGATCGTGTTCAAACACGCAGTGATCGTGTTCAAGATACGCAGTGACCGTATTCATATGGCACGTAGTGATCGTGTTGATAGTATTATGGGAACTCGTGATGCGGGGCACGCAGTGGTCGTGGTTATCGTATCAGTTAGGGTTTGTTGGTCGAGATGCGCAGTAATCGTATTCGTCCTATTACATGGGTTGGTTTTGTGGCACACGCAGTGATCGTGTTCAGCATATGGGTGGTTGAAGTACGCAGTGAACGTGTTCGCCTCTTTTATGTGGATTTATTCCGTCGGGCACGCAGTGATCGTGTTTACCTCATTCAGTTGGATTTATAGTCAATGTGATACGCGGTGATTGTGTTCGTCGTGTTTAAGTTTGTTTGTGGCATCAAGACGCGCAATGATCGTGTTCATCTTGTTACAGAGGGTTGTTGTGCCAGGCACGCAGTGATCGTGATCGTCATGTCATATTCCCCTAGCAGAGTTGCTTGGTCAAGCATTTCTCTTTCTCCCCAGCCGAGTCCTTTCTCAGAGTACTGTGGAAATGGCATAATGCATTTTTGGGTAGTTTCCCACAGTTACCCCAGTAGAGGCATAATCCCCAGCGGGGTGGTCTTCAACGAGATACTTGGTTAAGTTCCTCGTAGTCCCCGGCAGGGTATTCTTCGACAAGTTGCTTGGTTAAGTTGCTTGTATTCCCCCAGCTGAGTCGTTCTCAGGTTGCTGTGGTATCAGTACTATAAGGTGGTAATGCAGATTTTCGGGTGGTTACCCGCAATTCCCCCAACAAAGTTATGTTCTCCAGCAGGGTGTTACTTCAATGGGTTGCTTGGTTAAGTCCCTCATAATCCCCAGCAGGGAGCTTGTTACAGGAGTTGTTTGGTTAAATTCCTCGTATTTTTCAACAAGGGTGCTTGGTTAAGTCCCCAATTTCCCCAGCAGGTGTTTGACGACCGTCGTCAGAATTCTCCCCTCAGAGTTACTTAGTTAAGTTTCTCACTTCCCCGCAGAGTCGGTTGTTCATGTCTCCGAACATTGTCTCGCTTGGTTAAGCGTTTGCTCGTTTCTTCAAGATACGGAAGGTTGATCAGTGAAGTCAACATGACAAGTGAAGTCAATATTCTCCCGCTGGTTAGCATGGGCTTGGTTGATAAGTGATATCAACAGAGGTTGATAAGTGAGATCAACAGAGGTTGATAAGTAAGATCAACAGAGGTCGATAAGTGATGTCAACAATTTCTCGTTGTTTGGCGTATGCTCATTTCTTCGGAATGGAGTGGTCTGCGGACAACATCAGATTATTTGACAGATGGATGGCTAGTTGTTACCGTGACAGCAGAAGCTAGTTCTCAGGGTTTTCCCAAGCAGTAGTCGTTTTCGCAATTTATTTTTGCGGTTGGCAAATTTCCGGGTTCTTTCGTATTCAACCGTCTCATACTTCGAATGTATGAAGGTTGCGCGCTCTGCATCCAGTCGGGTCCAAGCCGCTTGAATAGGGGCAGCTGTTGCACCCCAAAATTTGCCCAACCTTTTCTGACTTAGGTTTATGTTTCAATTGCATAGTCATTTGCATTAGCATCATGTACATAGTGTATTCATCTGCATTGCATAGCATAAGGAAGCTATCTTAATCAGGGGATCAAAGTGTCATTCTTGTCTCAGGAGGCATATCCAAGGGTTTCATTCATATTCAAGACTACTCAGGTCATCAGGGAAGAATTTGAGCTTTGAAGAGCTGCCAGGTTGATCAGTAAGTTCTCTCCTATCTTGAGTTTGTTTGGGGGTCATCAGAGGAAGTGTGAGCTATGAGCCAAGAGCATGAGGTGTGTATGGATGTTATGAAAAGCCTAGATGATCATTTTTTAGGAGAACCAAGTCATTGGAATGATTGCAAGAGCCTCAGTTGAAGTCAGTCAACTAGGGTTTCACCTGGGTCAACACTAGGTCAATCCTAGGTCAAGGACTTGTTTTGAAAGGCATCAAGGATCATTTGAAGAATGTGGGATTCATTATTTGCTATATGGATATGGATATGATGTTGTGCTAAAGAAAAATCAAGAGGAGTCAAGGAGAAGAGGAGTTACCAAATTAGGGTTTCAGTGTAAAATCCCCTGGTTTAGGTCAAACTTCCAAGCAGTGTAACTCAAGATGCAAGCTTCATATGAATTTCTGGTCCACAAGAAACTTGTATAGTATCTTCATAGCTTTAATTTGAGTGGTGGAAGTCATCAAGATGATTTATAGAACTCAAGTTATAGCTCTTGCAAGTTACAGGTCATCTGAGGGCATTGAAATTTGTCTGTGAAAGTTGTCTGTCTTCCAAGCAACTTTTGGCCTTCAAGGAGATTTCAAATGGATTCCTGGCCAACATGAGAGTTGTTCCTTATTGTCTTAGATTTCTAGAAAGGTATGGTATGCCTTCATATGATTTGTGGAACTCAACTTATGGTCTTGGCAAGCAAAGGGTATTTTGGTCATCTGAGAATTACAGGTCATTCTTAGCCTATGCCTAAAACTCATATAAGGGAGCTTCAAATGAAAAACTTCACAACATCAAAGTTGCTCAAAATGTCTATTTAAGTCTATATAAGAAGTCATGGAAGTTTGGAAATGCATAGAACAAGACTTGACCAAAGTTGGTGAAAAATGACCTAAAAAAGGCATATAACTTGAAAAAGTTCAAGTTGGAAAATGGTTTGAGAGATCTACAAATCCAAAATGGGTCATCCAATATACCAAATTGAATCCAAACATCATTCTAAAGGCATTGGTTCAGCCACTTTTTTGAGTTAGGGCTTAAAAATTGGACTTGCTTTGTAATGTTGTTACTTGCATATTAAGGCACCCTTGTAAAACTCAACACAAGGCAAAGAAAGGCTTGGTTTTCACACCTACACTCTCAATATCTCATGAGGAGAGATTTTAACACAAGTTTAGAGGTTTGTATGCATGAGATGAGAGATATTCAACATGTCATCAAGTGAGATT
This sequence comes from Lathyrus sativus, assembly GCA_963859935.3. Classification (NCBI taxonomy): domain Eukaryota; kingdom Viridiplantae; phylum Streptophyta; class Magnoliopsida; order Fabales; family Fabaceae; genus Lathyrus; species Lathyrus sativus. The sequence continues at coordinate 275,713,152 of OZ012739.1, forward strand.
TTCATGAACTTTCCACCACATTCTAGAATCCTCTAAGGCATCCAGAAACTTCTAGATCTTTCCATCATCCTCTATATATTGAACTGAATCCATTGGTGCAAGGGGTTGGTGAAAAAAGGGAGAGAAGAGAGAGAATTCCATTGTTGCTTCCATTGTAAGAAAGTGTGAAAATCTTCAATCTACACCAATTCTGTTCATTCTTTTTCTTCATCCATCATCCATTGAAGATAGTGAGTGCATCCAAGCAAGCTCAGAGGCACATAAATGGAGGATTGAAGCTCTAAGGTGGAGATTGCAAAGATCCATATCAGATTCGAATCTCACAATCCAAGCACTTTTCTTCCAACCTTTTGCAAACATAAGCCATAGCATCATCCAAGGACCATTGGTGAGGGATTGCAAGTGCTGATTCAAGCTATTTCCCATCTGTTCCAACAAGAATAGCAGGTTGGTGATTTCTCTTATATCTCCCTAATTAGGTGTTGTTAGGTTAGATTGTTAGTGTAAGAATGTTAGGTTAGGTTAGATGACTAGTTTCTGAAAGATTGAGAAGGTTCTATGAGGTTTGATGGCAGGGTGTTGAAACTTTGATGATCAAGAAATCTTAGTTTAGGGGATGTTAATCATAGTGTATTAGTTCAGAATAACCAGTGCAATATGGAGAGCACATTAGTACAAGAATTTGCAAGTTTTATGAAGGTCCATCACTGAGTGCAGTTGGTATGCTATGAGCTTACACCTATCGGGTTTCATTCTAGGGTTGGTTTCAATCCACACTAAGGGTACCATCGTGTTCATGGGAAAGAATAGAGCAATTTTGCTCTTTATAGTGTAGAGTTTCATGGCCTATTGAGAGAGAACGATGGACTTGAATATGGTTGCATGGAGAAGAGAATTTTGAAAACCCTAGCTTCATGTTGGGGACGATGACCAATGGTCGTGGGATCATTTCCAAGTTTTGACTTATTACACCAATCCAACGGTCCAGATTTGAAGCTGAGAAACAGGGGGGAAATCCTAAAGTGAAACGATGCGTTTCACTTAAACGCAATTCTGGGCCTAAATCCAAGAGCGCTATCCCCACCCCCCTTTTGAGAAGCCCAACAAAATGAACTGGAAATTATTGCTTTTTGCACCGAGCTTTTGATGTTTTTCGTTTTATTTTTTAATTCATTTTCTGAAACCAACTGGGCCTTGCATATTTGTTATTCGCGCCCCCCACTCCATGGCCCAATGATCATTATAACTGAGCGTGGTTACTTCTGGCACCCCCCTCCCCAATTTAATTCTTTTTGTGATTTTTGTTTTCTTTAATATTTTAGCACCTTTAAAAAATCATATAAAAATGAAAAAAGCTTGTTTTTGATTGGTTCCTTTTGTGGTAGGTTCATAATTTTGTTAAGAAAAATAATAAATAATAAAAATAGAATTTTATTTTGTTTTAATATTTTTTGTGCATTTTTCCTTTAAATAGCCTTTTAATGGATTTAGTTTGGTGCTTAAATTTGTTGATTTTAGTTCTACTAGTTCCCTTTAGATTTAGGACCCATTCTTTTTAGAGTGGTTAGTTTAGGACTTCAACTTGTATATAGGATTTAATTCATATTTTTAGGATTAAAGTTTAGGTGATTTGATTAGGTGAGATTAGAGTAGTTAAAATTAGGGTTTTAGGTGAGCATAGGTGAGATAGATTAATTCTTTTAGGAATTTTGATTTGATTTTTGGGGTATGGGACTATAGGGGTTATGGGTAGATGATAGATCCCTTAGAAAATATTAAGATTCCCCTACTGCTATTAGTATATTGCTTATATTTGATTGATTGTGTGGTGTGCCCTCTTTAGGGTCATTATTTGTCTGTGTGGGGTATTGGGTTTGTTTGGGGCTTGGGGTTTGAGCTGAAGACTGTGTTGATAAGGCCATTGGAGACCAATAGATTGAAGACCAACTTCCAGAGTTGATGAGGAGTATCCTTTGCTGGCAGCTGTTGAGGAGTATAGGGTTTAGGAGCTAGGCAGAGCTCTAGAGTAGAAAACTTGATTCACAAACATGGAAGGTCTTGTGTGCCTCCATTCTTTCTCTATGATTCAAAGTCTCTTTCAAATATCCACCTCCTTCCTTTGGAAGGATTAGTGAATGTATTTGAAAGATAGAACTTTTGAGAGAAAATTGTCTGTATAATGTTAACAGTTAATGAGCCACCCTTGGTAAGCACTTGACTGTTTAACATTCATTTCATCTTGTTGACTGATATTCCTCTTGGAGATTGAGACTTGAAGAAAAGCCATTGCAGACTGAAGACTGATAATCAAGACCTTGCCTGGAGGCTGTGGATATGGAGATTGATGCTTGCTTGAAGCCTGTAGCTGTTTGATGATGACTTGAAGACTGATGCTGGTGAAGATTGCTTTGCTGTTTATTTTTCAGCTGTTTAATTTTGGATGTATTGATTGGTTTTCCCTGATTGTATTGTTTGCTGTTTAACTTGCTGGGTTGAAAGTGAATCCTGTTCACTTTTGCCTATTGTTTTCTAGGTTCGAGGTTGAGTGGGACTCCCTTGCCTCGCTTGTATTGTTGCATCCATGCATTTTACTGCTTTATTGTATATATCTGCTGTTTCTGTTTCCGTCTATTCCCTTAGGATCTCTGTTTCTCTCTGCGCAAGAGAGGAGCATGATAGACATTAGGTCTCAACCCATGCATGATAACATTAGGGTAGATTTTGTTCCCCTTTTCACCCCTAGGATTTGCAGAGTGTCATCTCTTCTTTCTTCAAAACAACAGAAAAACATTAATAAAGGTTATAACAGAGATTAATTCATTTCTTCCGTCAAAAGATTTGAACAAACACCAACCTTTTTGCAAATAAGAAAACCCTTGTTTAAGGTGAGATTTTTCATAAAAGACACTTGAACAGCTTGTGTCGTGCGTAGCCCGAACTACGTTTGCTCTGATCTTTCATGCTGTATGAAAGTACGTAGGCATAGGATGCGATATCCTAGCGAGAAACCTTCCCCTCCTTTCCAGTAGGTAGGCGAACTACGTTGACTCTGATTTCTCGTTCCAGACGGGAATACGTAGGCATAAAGTGCGATACTTTGCCGAGTCGTTTTCTTTTCTTTTTAATCCTGACCTTTAGTGTAGATAGAAATAACAATCCGTACCCGAAAACAAGCGTGGATCCCGTCGAGTACGACGGACGTGAGGGGTGCTAATACCTTCCCCTTGCGTAACCGACTCCCGAACCCAGGTTTTGGTTGCGATAACCATACCTTTTCCTGTTTTTTGCGAGGTTTACTTCGAGCGTTTCCTTTCCCTCCGTTGGGATAAATAATGCACGGTGGCGACTCTTCTGTCAGCCGGCGCCGATTTTCGCAGTAGCGACAGTAGCGAACAGTCAAATTGGCACCTGAAGTGCCTACGTCCTCTAAAAACTCCCCAGACAGATTTCTACATGTTCGCTGTGTGAAGAATTCTTCGCAGTACAAAGGCTTCGCTGCCAACTTCGCCTAGCAAATTCTTGTCCAAATACTTACTGCCTCAAGTCTGGGATTGTTCCTAGACCTTCGCTGCCTCTTCGCTCCAGCGAGTTGTTTGCTGCCTTCTTCGCACAGCGAGTTTAGGTCCATTTTCTTTCTGGATGAACAGTACATTGAGTTTCTTGGCCTTCGCTGCAAACTTCGTTGTGCAAACTTTGTGAAGTTTTCTAGCAAGCTTCGCTAGCAAGTTCGCTGTGCAAACTTGTTGTTGTTTGCATGATGACTTGGTTTCTTTGTCGTCCTTCTTGTGTCTTACTCTTCAATTTTTCATGCCTAATTCCTGCACAATTAAACACAAATCAAAGGAACCAATATATTTTCACATGATGGTGCAAATCAACCAAAGCAAGAGTGATTCTAACACTTTCTTTACAAAAAGGAGTGAAAGATGCCCACATTTGATAGTTCAAATAAGCAAAGTTGGGCATCTAACAACTCTCCCCAACTAAACCTTTGTTTTCCCTCAAGCAAAGTATGCCTCTTGATGAAACAAGAGGATTTGCTCAAGAATAAGATTTCTCCAAGAATGGATTAAATGGCTCAAACACAATGAATTCTGCCAGACACAGGTTACACAAGATAAGAATCAAATAATGCACAAGAACTAAAGTCTTAAAGTAATTCAAAACATGCATCAATCAACAACTATGTCTTCTTGAATGAATCATCCTATCACTCCTCTTCGGGGAAAAAAAAGATTGAAGAAATTACGCATTCGCAACCGCGGGGACAATTTCACTCACCTAACAAATAATGCCAATATCAATCTAATTCATACAATATCGAACAATCATAAATGAAAATATGGAAGCAAGAAGATCATTAAGGTCTTTTATGGTTGTAGCTTGGTCGGGTTTACAAACAAGGGACATTTCTAAGGCCATTGAAACAAAATTACCGATGCAAAAGAGACATTCACTGTACAATTTATTTACACATCCCAACTTCATTCAACTTGTTTCTCAATTGAAAACCTTCCCAAGTCTTTTTCACAACTTATTCTTTCACTATTTTTCTTTTTTTCCCCAAGCAAGCATTCTTTTTCTCTTTTTTTTTACATTCATATTCACATAACAATATTTTCAATGCTTGCTTGAATTTTTCAAAAGTTATAGCAACCTACCATACGTCTTCTTCATTCTCCCCAACTTAACTTTTAATCAAACTTAAAGTGAATGCTCTTGGATTTTTATGGCAAAGAGGACAATTAACACAAAACTCATAGGTTCAAGAAAAATTTTAGAATCTCACAAAAATTCAGATTGAGATTCACACTGTTTAGGCTCAAGGGGGTTAACGAGTTCTCTCTGCTCACAAGTAAGTTGCATTTGAAACTGGTTGTGCTCAATAAAAACAAGTGCCTTGATAATTTCTAATTGCTTCCACAAATTCACAATAATACAAGATAAAGCATGAATCAAACGAATTAACAAAGTCTATTAGAAATCCAGTATTTAGTACACAATGGAGGTTTCCTCACAATTTTGTGGTTTTTTTTTTACCTAAGTGAAACATTCATTCAACAAGTTGCTAAAAGAACAATATTCATTTACAACAAGATTTAAGTTCTTAAGCATTCTAAAATTCTAACCAAAGGTAACCATGTACCTTGGCATTATTCGCTTGCTTAATATTATCATTGCCATCCTAACTCGGATGCATCTTTACTGGATACTTCCTTTTAAAGAGTAACCAATCTAGAAGTTTAGTTAACTCAACAGCAAAAAGATATTAATTACCACTTGAAAAGAAAAAACAAAAAATTTTAAACATAAAACTTGACATTAATTAAACTTAATAAAATGTGCATAGGTGTAAAAACACCTCAAAATAGTACAATATCCAAACTGAAACAAAGTATGATAAAACTAACAAATAACACAAAGTTAGTCCTCATCGGACTCAGTATCCTCCAAACCCTCAGAAACGGACTCCCCATCAACATCCTCATCATCATCATTATTCGATACCTCAGTGTTGCCGCCATCAGGACCAGAAGCATCCACCGCCTCTCCAAAAGTAGGCCTGACCTCAGGCCAGCTCGCATGCTCCAGGAACTGCTCCCGAGTCATCATGCTACGCTCCACGGAGGGGTCTAGGCACTATAACTGGAGTACCTGCATAGAGTCATGTATATCAATCATGGCACACTGAGTAGCCTGTATCCAATCCCAGTTATAATTGCAGACATCCTACTGAAATGGATCAAAACACTGTGAGAAAGCAACACTAGAGCCATCAGTAGCCCCGGCATCCGCAGCAACTGAACTCCCTTTGAAACCTTTAAGCCAATAGTATTTGTCCACATATCTGTCATCAATAGCAGCCGGAATCGTCTATTGACGCGAAGGTAGTTTCACCCTCGCCTGAATACACAACGCCATGATGAGACAAGGAAAACCGAGGGGACAATTAACTCTCGCCCCTGCTTTCAATCCATTCTCCACCATGGGTCGCATCTCATCGACAATGATCCGAGCCACATCAATCTGGACATTAGTAAGAATAGAGTGGACCATATGTGCCACTAGGATCGGCACTGTAGACATATGTGATTTTGGCTTAATATTTGTCAAAATCAACAACAACACTAACTGAGGCAAAGGCTTCATGTCTTCTCTATGGTACTGCCTTGGAACCTCAGATGGGTTCAATTCTACAGTTTTACCCTCCAACAAAAGTGCATCAGAAATCAGATTTGTATCTTTGTGAAGTCTAAGATCTCGATGGTAATCATCAATTTCATCTTCACCCAAGCTAAGTGGTCTTTCGAGTAACCTATTGATGGTATCTCTGTCAAAGCTCACCGGTCTTCCTAATATCCTTGTGGTCCAGGTGAATGGCTCATCGTTGTTCGGAAGAGCGTTGGCATAGAATTCCCGCACTACCTCCGTGTGATAGCTGTCTGTCGACGTCACCAACACGTCTCATTTCTTGCTGTTTATGAGTCCTGCAAAAGTTCTGTATGATCCTTCTGGATGAATTAGGAACCTTTTCTCTGGCAGAATCTTTCTCTTTTCTAAAGCCACGTATCGAGCGACTTGCTTTGGACCCACAAATCTCTCACTATCATTCTGGATTTGTTAGGGCCGTGAGGTGCTACCGACCTTTCACTTCTTGGATGCTATCGACCTGGATGCCATCTGCAACAAAAACATAGGAGAAGAAAAACAACAACCATATAACAAATCAGTCCAGCAATTATAACAGAAAAACAAAATACTGTCATGTTCACTGCAAACTTCGTTGTGCGAAGACTTGGCAAATACTCGCCCCAGGTTCGCACTGCGAAGGCTGTGGGTTTTTGAATTTCACCCCTGTTTTCAACCATTAAGCAAGACAACCAAATTTCATTGCAGATAAATTAGAGGTATTAGTCTTAGTCATGCTACGGACAACTTTAAACATACAGGAAATCACAATTTAAACAATATTGTTTCTAACCCTACACAACCCAATTGGTAAATCTATTTCAAACTAACACAACCTAATTAACAAATAGATGAAAGAGAAGACATACATGGTTGAGGAAGGTTGATTGAAGTTGTTAGGCAGAATTAGGGTTTGTAAGAGAATGGCTTAATGTGATGTGAGAGTAGAGAGTGAAAATGTGAAAGTGAAGTGGAGTGGGATACACAAAAAATCTGTAGAACCAACAAAACAGTTTGGGCCCAAATGGGGGGCCCACTGAAATTTAAAAATAACACTGATGTGGCAAACCTGATTCGCTCTATTCGCACTGCGAACTTCCTAGCGAACATGTTCTCTAAGCTCTTCGCACAGCGAAGGTGCTAGCGAACATGACAAGTTTTGGTTTTTCTCTTTTCAATTCAAATCATTTTCAGCACAAGTCTACCACATCGAGCACATCAGTTATACTACAAAAAACAGTAAATACTTATAATGTTGGGGTGCCTCCCAACAAGCACTTTGTTTAACGTTGTTGGAGCTCGACGGTCTGATGCGATCACGGATCGCAAAAGGGCACAGAGGTGGTGTCCCGCTCGAAATCACCACCTAGGTAAATCTTCAATCTTTGGCCATTGACTGTATAATTCTCTTTGGTCTTTATGTCTTCAATAGTAATTGCCCCGTAACTCAAAATGCTGCGAATCCGAAATGGACCCGACCACTTAGACTTTAACTTCCTGGGAAACAATCTCAACCTAGAAATAAAGAGTAACACTATTTGTCCTACCTCAAACTGTTTGGTCACAATATTTTTATCATGATACCCCTTCACTCGGTCATTGTAGATTTTGTTTGATTCGTAAGCTTAGAGGCGTATTTCCTCCAACTCATGAAGTTGGCTTATTCTTTTGTCGTTGTCGCATCGCTGTTAAGAGGGGCCGGCAAAGACAGAAGAGTCGCCACTGTTCGTTATTTATCCCAAAGAGAGGGAAAGGAAACGATCGTAGAAAACCTACGGAAAAGGGAAAAGACAGGTCATCACAACCAAATCTTGGGTTCGGGAGTCGATTACGCAAGGGGAAGGTATGAGGACCCCTCACGTCCATTGTACTCAACAGGATCCACACTTGTTGTCTATCTAAAAGGGTGTTAATCTATCAAAGGCTAGCACACAGGGACAAAATAAAAGAAAAGAGACTCGATAGAACATCGCCGCTCTATGCCTACGCATTCCCTCGTGCAATGGGAAAATCATAGTCAACGTAGTTCGGTAAACTACGGGTGAAAGGGGGGAAGGTTGCTCGCCAAGACATCGTCGTCTTGTGCCTACGTATTCTCATCTGGTATGAGAAATCAGAGCAAACTTAGTTCGGGCTGACACGACCACAAATTGGTTCAAGTGTTTTAATTGAGTATGGTTAAACCTTCGTTCTAGCAGTTAGGTGTATTGCTGCTCGACCATTGGAGACTTAGGCATTACTGGTTTGCGGTAGAACCAAGACTTAACACACTCTTTCTGAAAATGATTTCCAAACAATCCTGAGAGATAAAAAGGTTTGATGTTTTATTTTGTGTTTTTTATGAAGAAGTGAATTGAGTTAAGTTTGTAACTCATGTTGCACTAAAGACTATGACTTGACAGCGAATGCATCGCATATCGTCCAAAGGGCATACGCTAAACACTCTAGACAGATTGAGAGGAGGCCCCCAACTATTATTCCTCAAGTACTTAAAGCTCATGGTGTACAACATTTATTATCCTTTATTAAGTGTCTTAAGAGATTAAGAGATTAGAAGAGAAGACACAAACTCTAAGGGGAAACTAATCAACCCTAATGTTATCATGCACAATGCTCCTAAAGTTGGGATTGAAAGGGGGAGAATCTATCTTAATGTTATCATGCAAAGGATTGAACACCTAATGTCTCTCCTACTCCCATCTTAAACAGAAGGACTAGGAATCCTAAGGGATCATGGTGAAAAACCAAGTAAACAACAGATAATCCAATCACAGATGAAATGAAGAAGGAGATGAGATTGACTTGAACAAGTCAATGCAAATGCAAACATGATATGCAAAGATGAAATGTGAGAATCAAAATGATGCAACAAAGATAAATGATTAAAACAAGTTGACTTAAACAAGTCAAAAAGAGTGAGATGAAATGGGAGAAGTAACAACTCCTACAACCATTCAAACATCAATCACTTAAACAAATGCTAAACACAAAGCAAATGCAAAATCCATGATCAAAGAGAAGAGGGGAGAAAGAAGCTTGGGAAGCAAGCACATATAAAGTATCTCAACCAAACAATTCAAATTGATCATACAAAAGAAAAGCACAAACAAGTGCTAAAAGAGATGCATCATTCAAGGAAAACTCAAAGCATAAACATGAACACCAAATCACCTTGAATGATGATCAAAGCACATGGGAAAGAGGTGAAACCATAAGAAGAAAGCACAAACAAGAATCAAGTCAAGGTAAATGGAAGAACCAAAGTTCAATCACATGTTCAACACTTAAAACCAAGTGGAAATGCCTAACTTCTAAGTAACTTGTGAAACAAGTTACACAAGTGTATGACCTAAAAATCAAAAACCAGCGCCTTAATCATGTCATAAACAAGCATTGAAACTCACAGGATGCATATGGGATCCATAGAGGTCATTTCCCAAAGGAACTAGGTCAAACTAGTTTGTATGAACATCTCTTGAGATGACTTGACTTGCAAGCTTCATCAAAAATAGGAAGATTGTTCAATAAATTCCAAATAAAAATCACAAAGTAGCTATGTCCAATGGCAAACAGAAGACAAAGTTTCAAAGTCATATCCATCTCAAGGCATCACCAAACAATTCACTTGTTAAGGGTGTTTCACCTTATCGAGCATTAATCAAGGGGCATTAAAAATCAACTCAAAGTCAACCAAAAAATGATAATTGGTCATTAAAAATCATCCTCAAGAGTACCTCATTCCCTTGCCTAGGTAAGGAAAAGGCCATGGTCATGGGAGATAAGGAATTGAGGTCGAAACAATCATGATCGTACAAAGTAAACACCATAAAACCCTTTTAATTGGAGCAAATTTTAAATAAAATAGAAAAATAAAATAAAAACAGAAATAAAAATTATGGAAAATTAAATAACATTCCAAAGTACTAGAAAAATATTTTTGATAATTTTTGGATGATTGGGGCCATTTTAAATAATTGCAAAGAAAACAAAAATCAAAAATAAAATAAAATAGTTGAAATAGGCCAGGGGGTGCAATTGGTAAACTCAGAATGAACTGATCTCTTCACAAATCTCGCATGGGCCAGAAATCAGGAGGTGCGAGATAGGAAAGGGGCTAAGCCCAATAACACACAAACTCAGAGTTTAATGAAACTCTGCGTTTCATTAAACTGACTTGGAGTCAAACGTACACGCGAGCTGGGTCAATCCAATGGGAATGCAACAAATCACCTGGTCAAACATTCAAACCCAAGCCACATCAGAATGGTCTGAAACACAACCAGAGGCCGGAGCTAGGGCTCCGGTCGTCTTCTCCGGCATGCTCGCCGGAGCTCAGGCGCTGAAACATGATAAAAATGAAAACACCTTACACGTTTCTCAAGCATTTTTCATGAGGATCCTAAATATGGCCTTGGCTTTGCAAAAAGGTTTGTGTAGATAGGTGAAATAAAGCCATGAACATTTTATGCTCAAACTGAAAAAATCACAAACAGTCACCAAAACATTACAAACATTGCCTACTTTACGTAGGGCTTCAGATGTACTCAAAATGCAGCCTAATCAGTGCCTAAAATGGAGGTTTGGAGTTTGAGAAAGTACCTAACGGAGTAGTTCCGTTGACCCTTCACAAGGCTTGCAAGCTTCAGTTTCAGCCTTCCAATTTGTTCCTTGAGCTTTGGTGAAGAAAAATGGAGCACCAGTTTGAAGAATAAACCAAGGAAATGAGAGATTCGAAGAAATGACAATTTTAGAAAATTTGAAGTGCTTTCTCTTCCTCTCACGCAGCCAGCCAATTCTGAGGTGTTAGGGCAAAGTTTAAGCTCTTATATGAGGGATTTGTGGTGATCATGCATGCCCATGTTGGCTATCTCACTTGATTTTCAAATTTTGACCAAAATATTCCTTTGGCAAGCACACACGGGTTAACAACTTTCCACTCCTTATTGGATCAGCATTTGTGCATTTGGAGTGTGTAGAAAACAATGATATTAATTTTGGTCATGTAGCATAAGGTTATGCCAAGTTTGGATTCATCACCTTTTAAGTGATTTTGAGAAAAAAAATGGCACATAATGACCTAAACATGTTGGTCCAAATGTGGTAAACTTCTTTATGACCATGTATTGGTGTGAAAAGATAAAAAATGAGGCCAAAAGGTGACTTGTAATGTAAGATACTTGAACCATGATCAAAAGTCAACATTTCACTTTTAAAATGGTCCACATGATCACATAATGCACCAAACTACATGGATTTTGAGTCCATTGTGAAGTTGAGACCCTTAGGCACAAGTTTCATGTTGGTCAAAATTGGATTTGAGGCCTTAAAGTTCATGGAATTGACCATTGAAACAAATGACCTATAATAAACTTTCCAAAAATGCCCTTGCCTTGTGAAGACCATAAATTGAGATGTACACATTATAAAAAGGACTTCTAGGAATTTTTGAAAATCTAAGATCATGAGGAACAACTTTCATGTTCATTTGAAGTTGAGGAGAAACTTGATTTTAGGCCAAAAATGCCTTGGAAGTGGGTTGACTTTTAGTTGACCAAAATTCTCTTCATCTGAGGACCCCAACTTGTTGGTATCATAACTTGAGATGTACAAACTCAATGGATTAGTTCTTGTACTTAAAATAAAGCTTGTAAGATGCTCTACATGTCGCATGTTTTCATGAAAAATAGATTGAGCTTGCATCATAGGGAAAAATCTCCATGAAGTTGGGCACCAAAGAAGGGGATTTTACACTGAAACCATCTAAAACCCTAATTTAGTAACTTCTTGAACTCTTGATTCCTCTTGATTTGACCTTATCATGACATCTTAGATGCTTCAAGATGACTTACCGTGGCTTGTATGACTTAGAACCAAGTCTTGAACCCTCTCAAGTCCACAGCTGACTTTGGGTTGACCTGATGAAACCCTAGCTCCATAACCTTTGACAGTGGCTCCTGCAGATGAATTGAATGACTACTTAAGCTCCACAATGACCCCTAAGGTACTCAATGAGATTTTGCACCATGCCTCAACCAAGAACAAGAACTCATGAATCCTTGAGAACCCTCTGATGGTCCTCAAGATAAGAGGTGATACAAATGCACAAACGTCTCCCCTCAAGGAGCTTTGAAACTTCCATGGTGATGATAAACACTTGATGGCTTGCACAAATGTTCTTGCCTGAGCTTGAAACCAAAGAAAATCTCCTCTTGAATGGAACAACAACTCTCCTGATCCCCTGTTAAGAACAATTCTATGCAAATGCAAATGCTAAAATGAAATGAAACATAAACCAAATACAAGAAATGGTTGGTCAAATTTTGGGGTACAACAGTCGAAAATGGACGGTGGGAATGGACCAACAAAACCATTGCCCCAACAATCGAAAACCTCGACTTCTATCATGCTTTGCAGTGGAATTTCATTTTGTTGTGATATTCCACCAATCCTACGACATTTGTCACAACTTTTTGTTTGCACATGCGCATCTTTGAACAAGGATAGCCAATAAAATCCCGATTGGAGGACTTTTTCGGCCGTTCTTGTATTGTTAAAATGACCTCCATACGGAGAGTTATTACAATGCCAAAGGATGTCTTTGGCTTCCTCCTGAGATACACATTTCCTTAAAATGTTGTCAACACCAAGTTTGAACAGATGAGGCTCATCCCACACAAAGTAGTTGGCGTCAGACAAAAATGTTTTTCTCTGGTGACTAGTTAAACCTTCTGGCATCAATCTGGTGGCTTTGTGGTTAGCCATGTCGACAAACCACGATTTAACCTTCACCATATACAACTTTTCATCAAGGAACTCTTCCCTCACCTCCTCCTCATGTTTTGTGACTTCAGCATTCACAAGGAATTCTCGGATCCTTTTTTATCATAAATTTCAAGATCAAATTCTTGTAATAAAAAAATCCAACGAATTAACCGTTGCTTGGAATCCGATTTGGTTAGCAGATACTTGATCGCGCGCATGATCGGTGTACACCACAACTTTGGACCCGATCAAATAAGACCTAAATTTTTCTAATGCATACACTATTACACGTAACTCCTTTTCAGTTGTTGCATAATTTATTTGAGCATCGTTAAGAACTTTGCTCGCATAGTGTATCACATGAAAATTTTTGGTTTTTCTTTGGCCTAACACTGCGCCAACCGCATAATCACTCGCATCGCACATGAGTTCAAAATCATTTTTCCAGTTTGGTGCGATGATTATAGGTGCAATGATTAGGCTTTGTTTCAAAGAATCAAAAGCTGTCATACAAGAATCATTAAAAAGAAAAGACTTATCTTTATTGAGCAGGTTTTTCAATGGTTTCGCTATCTTTGCAAAGTCTTTGATGAATCTTCGATAGAATCCTACATGACCGAGAAAACTTCGGATTCCCTTCACATTCAGAGGTGGCGGCAATTTTTTAATAACTTCCACTTTAGCCCTATCAACTTCAAGTCCCTTTGAAGGAACCTTGTGCTCAAGCACAATGCCTTCCGTAACCATGAAATTGCATTTCTCCCAATTAAGTACCAGGTTTGTATCCACGCACCTCTCCAAGACAACATCAAGATTTTTCAGACAAAGATCAAATGACGGTCCAAAAAATGAGAAATCATCCGTAAACACCTCAATAGTCTTCTCAATCAAGTATGAGAATATAGCTTGCACACACCTTTGAAAAGTCGTCGATGCATTACACAAACCAAACGACATCCTCCTATAAGCAAAGATTCCAAAAGTACAAGTGAAAGTTGTTTCTTCATGATCTTCCGGGTTGACAATGATTTGATTATACCCTAAGTATCCATCCAAAAAGCAATAATATTCTTGATCGGAAAGTCTCTAGAGCATTTGATCCATAAAAGGAAGAGGGAAGTGATATTTTCTTGTAGCTTGATTGAGCCTACGGTAGTCGATACATATCCTCCATCCCGTTACGTTTTTTGTTGGAATCAACTTATTCTTCTCATTGCGTACAACTGTCTTTCCACCTTTCTTTGGCACCACTTGAACTGGACTAACCCATGGACTATCGGAAATAGGATAAATCATGCCGGCATCCAACATTTTGACAACTACTTTCCTCACTACTTCTTTCATAGTAGGATTCAATCTTCTTTAGGGTTTCCTTGATTTCTCTTCGTCAAGGAAAACATAGTTAAGATGAGATGGTAAAAACTTCAACTCAAGTTAGACGTCCTCATTGTTTTATTTTTTCAAAATTTCCACCCTTTCTTTCAAACGGGGAATTTCCTCTAATTCTTCAAGCTCCCGCAAACACTTTTCAATCTCTCTTTCTTCTTTGTTATTGACTTTTGAAAGAGCATTGGTAAGAACTTGTTGTAATGGTGTGAGAACTTGCAACAATTCCTTAACTTCTTCGGTCGCCACTTCCGTTGCATCGTTTTTAAAAAAATCGGTCTTGTCCTTTGAAAGCTTCATGCCTTCAAAAAGATTGAAACAAATCTCCTCATTTATAACTCTAACCTTCATTAGGCCATCATCCATATCAATTTCCATGCGCGCGGTTTTCATAAAAGGTCGCCCAAAAATCAAGGGAGAGTCTTCATCTTCTTCCATATCAATTACTACAAAGTCAATTGGGAACATAACTTTGTCAACCTTTACCAACACGTCTTCGGCTACACCATGAGGGCGAGTGGTAAATTTGTCAGCAAGTTGCAATGTCATTTGAGTGGACTTCAACTCTATGTATCCCAACCGCTTCACAATGGACAAGGATATCAAATTGATACTAGAGCCTAAATCGATCAACCCTTTGCCAACATAAGTGTTTCCAATTGTGATGGGCAAAGTGAATCGTCCCGGAGCACTTTCTTTTCTCGGGAGAGTATGTTGAATGATTGCGCTACAACTAGCATCCACCATGATAGTTTCTAGATCTGTATACCTCTTCTTCTTTGTAAGGATGCCCTTCATGAATTTCGCATATTTGGGCATTTGTTCCAATGCTTCAGAAAATGGAATATTGATTTGCAATTGCTTGAATATGTCCATGAACCAAGCATAGTGTCTTGTATTGTCTTTCCTTGTTGGAGCATGTGGATACGGTAAATTTTGAATTGGGATAGTGCTCACTTGCTCTTTTCCTTTCCTAGACTTTTCACTCTTTCTTCTCTCTTATTTTTCTCTTATTCCTCACTCTTTTTCAACTAAATCTCCCTCAACATTTTTTTCTACTTCATTCTCAACATTTTCAATTTATTTTTCAACTACAACCTCTTCCGCCACTATCTCCTCACCTACACCCATGTCAATATCCCTACCACTTCTTGTGAGAATCGCCTTGCAATGCTCCTTAGGATTTGGAAGAGAGGTAGCCGTGAAAGGCCTTTTTTGTTGATCGGCTAATTGTTTTTATAATTGGCCCACTTGTATCTCCAAATTCTTTATAGCCGCATCAGTGTTCTTTTTATTTGACATTGACATTTGCATAAATTGAGTAAGAGTTTCTTCCATCTTTGACGGTGCACTTTGAGTTTGTGGTGGTTGAGTATAATTTTGATATTGTTGACGATTTGAAGTTCCTGCTTCTTGCGGCCTCCAAGTTGTTTGTACCCTTGATTTGGTCTTTGATAACCTTGATTGCTTGTTGATAAGGTGGTTTTTGTTAGTATCCTTGATTTTGATTTCCAACATAGCTGGCTTCTTCTAATACCGGAGAACAATCCCCAGTAGGATGGTCGCCTTTACACAATTCACAACTTGCAACTTGAGCTTTGGTAGGAACTTCTTGCATCTCTTTGATTTGTTGTGGAAGCTTCGACATTTGTTGCATTAAAAGCTCCACTTGTTGTGAAAGAAGTTTGTTCTGAGAAAGAATAACATCATTAGTACCTAACTCTAGCACTCCTGGTTTTTGTTGAGCTACTCGACGGTTATGATTTCCCTAGTGATCATTAAGTGTCATCTTGTCAATAATTGCTATTGCATCATCGGCGCTTTTAGACAGCAAAGAACTCCCCGCCGTAACATCCAACAAGGTCTTGTGAACCGAGAGGAGACCATTGCGGAAAATGTGAACTTGTATAAGTTCATCAAAACCATGTCTTTTTCATTTCCTCAACATTTACTTGAATCTCTCCCAAGCTTCATTGAGGGATTCATTTCCTCCATGTGAAAATACAGCTATCGCAGTTTTTGCTTCCATGAAATGATAATGTGGAAAGAATCGTTCAAGAAAATTCTCTCCCAATAAATTCCAATCTGTCATAACTATCATAGACTGATCAAGATACCATTCCTTTGCTTTCCCAATCAAAGAATGAGGAAATAGCATCCTGAACAATGTCTATTCATCAGCTTCTGTTGCTCCCGTTGCACCCGCAATCTCATAGAATTTGGTAAGATGTGTAAACGGATCCTCATGATCTAACCCCGTGAAAGGATTTTGATAAATGAGTGCAAGGATTGCCGTTTTCATCTCGGCTTGCCTTCCATTTTGGAGATTGCGCGCAAAGTGAGCGGTGTGTCTTGGACTGTTTGTACATGGAACTGAAACTGGAGGTGGAGGTGATGGTGGTGGTGCCATAATTGGTGAATTAGGTGGAGTGGACGAAGAAGATTCTCCATGCTCTTGTCTTTCAATAGCTTGTTATCATCATCGCCTTGTGCGACTGTTGGTACAACGAGCAGATCTCTCAATCGCAGGATCAAAAAGAAGGTCTTCAGGTCGAACCTGTCCTTGCATAAACAAATTCTGCACACGAGCCAAACAAATCAAAAAGCACAATGAATTACAGAGATAAGAGATTCACAATACACAAATCTTAAAATCACTAAACTATTGTAATGCTTGCAATATTCTACTAACAATCCCCGACAACAGCGCCAATCAAGAAGCTAAGAGGCAAGAATATTGCGCTTGTGAAAGTAGCGTGGGGAGGCGCTTCGAAAGGCAATTTGACTTGGGAACTAGAGAGTGGGATACGAGAGTCATATCCGGAGTTGTTTGAATCAGGTAATATTTTCGAGGACGAAAATTTCTAAAGTGGGGGAGAGTTGTAACGCCCCGATTCTGATTTCCCATTTTTGTTGAGTCTTTTATTTTATTTGGGTGATTATTATTTTATTTGTAGAATTGGTGTGTTAATATATTATGTTTGCATATCGTGTTATTTTATCGTTTTTGAAAGTTTTCGGGGAAATTAGGTTGAAGTGTATTTTAGATATTTCCTTAATTAATGTTAAGGTTTGAAATTTTGTGTGAGAAAATGAATTATTAGATATTTTGAGAGAAAAAGTTATAGAAAAGAAATAGAATAGAAAGATATAAGAGAGAAAAAGGAGAGAAAAGAGAAATAGAAAGAAAGAGAAGAGAAAGAAAGAAGAAAAGAGAAGAAAAGAGAGAAAGTTTAGAAAATCATCAAGAACACTTCTAGGAATTGATTTGATCGGGTAAGGGTGTGAAATATTGTTATCTTATCATTGTGTATGATTATGTATGGTTTTGTTTGGATCGTTTTGTGTTGTTTTTTTCCCACATATTTCCATTTTAGGTCGAATTGGTAAAATCGATAGAAACTGATGTTTTCACGGTTAGAATTCGAAATAAATTGAGTAGTTTAGTCGAGAAATGCTAGGCCGTGACTATTGAAACTTGTTTGATTGAATTCGAGTGATTTCGTAACTTTTGACATTTTTGGATAATTGAGGGTTTGAGATTTGAGTGGAAATCGAACGTCGTAGAAATCGTATTTAATGGTTCTAATTCACTCCTATGTGTTAGGTGAGTATGAGTATATGTTTGTTTCGAAGAAAAGAATTGAATCGGTCGGATTTTCGGCCAAAAATGCAAAATCCCGTAGCAGTTTTTAGGCAAAATTATGGTTTTTCGGAAAACTTCGAAAATTCATATCTTTTGATCCGTAAGTCGGTTTTAGCCCCTGTTCGAAGCGTTGGAAAGCTAAAGAGATGTTATTTCTAAGAAAAATAATTTTGATGTCAGTGTATGATCCAATTATAGCAGAAAACTCGAAACGTGTTATTTTTTCAACTTTTACCGCCGTGAACGGATGCGTTTGATGTGTTATCATACTGTATGCTTTCGATATATAAGGTGTAGCTTGTGTGCTGTTATACGATATGTTGTGGATAGCCGTATGGTATGAATCCTAGATTGTGGAATATATTGTGAATTTATATAGATTGTATGTGATAATATGAGATGGATGCATGAATATATTGTGAATATGTATGCATTTCAACAGTGTCTTGAGTCATTTTGTATGTAAAGCATAATGATGTACATTCTTGTGTTGTGTGATTCTAATGAGAATCCATTGTAACTTCGTGTGCCTATGTGTGGTGTGAGCGATGATTACAAACGATTGTGTGCCTAGGTGAGGTGTGAGCAATCGGATTGTGTGCCTATGTGAGGTGTGAGCAATCCACAAACATTGTGTGCCTATGTGAGATGTGAGCAATGGGTTAACATCGTAGGTCCGACGGGGAGTTACATTGGTGACGAGCGATGGTTCCAATAAGTTCCTGCGTGAACTTGAAATGATTGAGTCAGTACCACATTGCATTTGCATAGAGTCGTGAGTCAGTCAATATGATTTGCATTTATCATCTTTATAATTGTGCATTGGTGAATAAACATAAATGTGTATGTGTCGCTACTGCGAAAATCGGCGCCGGCTATGACAGAAGAGTCGCCACCGTGCGTTATTTATCCCAACGGAGGGAAAGGAAACGCTCAGAGTAAACCTAACACAAAACGGGAAAGGAATAGTCATCGCAACCAAATTCCTGGATTCGGGAGTCGATTATGCAAGGGGAAGGTATTAGCACCCCTCACGTCCATCGTACTCGACGGGATCCACGCTTGTTTTCTGGTACGGATTGTTACGCTATCTACACTAAAGGTCAAGGGACAAAAAGAAAGAAAAGAGAAAAGAGACTCAATAGAGCTTCGCCGCTCTATGCCTACGTATTCCCTCGTGCAATGGGAAAGTCAGAGTCTACGTAGTTCGGCTACGGAAGACACAAGCTTGTCTGACTGTTTTTTACCTTAAGAAAGGGTTTTTCTTGATTAAGAGTCCAAGCGGACAAAAATGACACTTTGATGTTTATTTTGAAAATTTTACGAAAGAAGTGTTTTTTAGTTTGTTTGCAATCTCTGATGCACTAGAGACTATGATTTGAGAGTGACTACATCGCGTGTCACCCAAAGGGTGCCACACTAAGCAGCCAGACTACTGGAAAGAAGCTCTCCAGCAACCCTTTCTCAAATAGCTTAAGGCTCGTAACGTACGACATCGATTAACCTTATTATTGTATTTTTGAGTTGTTTTGAGATAAGAAGAGAAAGAAGCTCTAAAAAGCCTAGGGTTGAAAAGGGAATAAAACTAACCTAATGTTGTCATGCATGGATAAGAATCCTAAGGTCTGTCATAATTCCCTCCTGCACAGAGGAAATCAGAGATCCTAGGGGATAAACAAAAAAGAAAGCAAGCAAATACAGTAAAGTGCATGCAATGCAGCAATACAAGCAAGGCAAGGGAGTCCTGCTCTACCTCGGACCTGGGAAAACAACAGGCAAAGTTGTCGCTTGCGCGAAAATGAGGTGCCGGCATGACAGAAGAGTCGCCACCTTTCGTTATTTATCCCTCAGAGCGGGAAAGGAAACGATCGGAAAAACCTGACGAATAAGGGTAAGACAAGGTCATCGCAACCATTGTCTGGGTTCGGGAGTCGGTTACGCAAGGGGAAGGTGTTAGCACCCCTCACGTCCGTCGTACTCGACGGGATCCACGCTTGTTTGTTTACTTGGACGGGTTGGTTTTATTCTATCTACCTATCAAGGCTGGCTGAAAAAGAAAAGAAAAATGACTCGGCAAAGCGTCGCACTTTATGCCTACGTATTCTCATCAGAGAATGAGAAATCAGAGTCAACGTAGTTCGGCCTACGAAGGGTTATGGGGGAAAGGTTGCTCGCTAGGATATCGCATCCTATGCCTACGTACTTCCACACAGCATGGAAGATCAGAGCTCACGTAGTTCGGGAAACTACGGGTTATCTCCTGAAAGAAGTGTTTTTTTATTGGGTTTGCGATTTCAACCGCACTAGAGACTATGACCTGAGAGTGAATGCGGCGCATGTCACCCAAAGGGTACCATACTAAACATCCCACCTCAGATAGCTTAAGGCTCGTAACATACGAAAGAAATCATTCATGATTACTGTATCTTAAACTGTTTTGAGATGAGAAGAGAACGGGCCCAACTAGGAGGGAGACTATCAAGTCCTACTGTTATCATGCCATGGATTCATCCTATGGTTGAGGTTTGAACAGGGAATTCCTAGAAGTTGTCATGCATAGGTTTCAACCTAAAAGTCTATCATCAAATCCTTATCAAAGGAAATGAGAGTCCTAAGGGATCATGTCAATGATACACCAAAACAGACAAAGCATCAGCTTAACAGTAAAATGCATGCAATGCAAGTGAGGGAGGAAATGTGTGTGGGGCTTCAGCCTCCACAAGCTCATCTCGACCTCAAGCCAGTCATGAAATAACAGTAATCATACTGAAAAACAACATGCTATCAAGCAATATACAGAAAAAAAAGAGATGAAGTGCCATCAGGCAAACAAACCACATGCTTGAGAAAGAATCATCTACATCCTAATCCTAACCCTAAACAGAATCCTGATCAAATCTAAGCAATGCCCTAAAGCAACACCCTAACCAAAAGAAAACAATCCCAGTCTTCAAGCTTCAAACAAGCTTACCAAAGAAAGGGAGCTAAGTAGGCAGACTCATAGTGCCTTCCTCAGGAAAGCACTATGAGGCTTGTACTCAGGAGTCGTATCCTATGTGGCTCAACAACTGTGATCAGTTAACATTCCTCCTCAGGAGAAATTAAACTCACATGAAGGCTCCAACATCACTGGATATTTAGGAAATCCTACCTGAACTAGTGGAACTAAGTGAATAGACCCATAGGACCTTCCTCGGGAAAGTACTAAGAGGCTTCCACTCAGGAATTGTATCCTATGTGGTTCAACAACTGTGATCAGTTTACATTCCTCCTCAGGATAAATTGAACTCACAAGTTGGCTCCAACATCATTGGATACTTAAGAAATCCTAGATGAACTAATGGAACTAAGTGAATAGACCCATAGGACCTTCCTCAGGAAAGTACTAGGAGGCTTCCACTTAGGAATTGTATCCCATGTGGCTCGACAACTGTGATCAGTTTACATTCCTCCTCAGGAGAAATTAAACTCACAAGTTGGCTCCAACATCCTTGGATACTTAAGAAAGAGGTGAGAAGAAATAATGAAAGTCGTTCATAGTGCCTTCCTCAGGAAAGTACCATGAATTCCCCTCAAACTTCAGGATCTCAACCCTCACAGACAGGGAATAATCCCCAACCTCTGGGTCTCTGAGTCTTGATCTTCAATCCTCTCCTTCATCATGCTCTTCAACAAGATCTTCAAAACAAACTAAGCCCCACAACAAATTCCCCAAAATAAACCCCAGGGACAGACAAATAACCACAGAACAGTCAAAACCATCAGTCAACTTCAGAAAATACCTAAAAATACTAAAACAAGGGGGAAAATTCTAACAAATATTCACAAGGGTCTATAACATCTACCCATACCATCCCTATATACCCATACCCAAAAATCAAATCAAAACTCTCCACAGAAAATGAATTATTTCACCTATGCCTCCTTAAACCCTAATTATGATACCCTAATGCTAACCTAATTAAACTAATCAAATTTTAATCTAAAAATCAAGAATTAAATCCTATGGGGAACTATGATTCAATATCTAATCACACCAAAAAGAATGAATTAAAAAGACTAAGGGAAGGTCCTAAGAGAAATTCTACAAAATTGGGCATCAAACTAAACATTATAAAAAGCTATTTAAATGAAAAATACTCTAAAAATATTAAAAGAAAATAAAATGAGAATTTTATTTATTTATAATTTTCTATACAGAATTATGAGCATGTAGAAAAAACAAGAATTAAAAAATACTAATTTTTCAATTTTCTATGAATTTTTTAATATGCAAGAAATATAAAGGGAATTAAAAATAAAAGAAATAAAAGAAAAAGGGGAGGGGGTGTCATTAGAAGTTGCGCCTAGTTGTTTTATGAGATGGGCCAAATCAGGGGGGTGGGAATAGCGCGCGTTTCTGAGGCCCAGGATCCCTCATTTAGCTAAACGCAGCGTTTAGCTCAGCCTTATTTCCCTCCGTTTCTTGGTTAAACTTGGACCGTTAGATGAGATTATCTCGTCAATGCAGGCAGAACGATCCAACGGAGATGGACCCATCTTCCCCACTCAACCTAGGGTTTTCAGAAAACCCTTCCTCCATGCGCGAACCTTCCAGCCTCCCATACTCCCTCGTCCTTCCACCAAATGCCACGCCACAAAAACCAAAAGTGACCTACTAATTGCCCTCTTCAACACCCTGCATTTAGTTTTTCCTGAATCTCCTCCAAGAATCAAACCCGAGCGATGTAATCCTAGGGCACCATGAATTAACTATGATATGCATGCTCACCATTCTTGTTGAAACTAACCTGGGATGCTCTACATGTTGTGGGGAGTAAACTAAACTAAAGAACTAAGATTATAGTACTCTAGGTTATGTGTTCTTGATCTTAAAACAGAAATGGCCATGGAACCAACCTTCATATAATGCCTTCAAACTCATCACAATTCATCCCTAAGAGTCTCTAATCACTTTTATCTTAACAACAAGTTCTAAAACTGAATAATTAAGGGGATTCGAATAGAGTTGCTTACCTTGCAAGTGATGATGGCTATGGTGGTTAGCTTTCAATTCAAGCCTTGATACTTGCTTCAAGTGATCTTCAATGGATGCTAGTTCTTCTGTTTGCACTAGTTCTTGCTAACACTTCTTGAATCACTCTATCCAATTCTTCATGCAACTTGGAGTGAAGACTTGGATCTCATGAACCAGCCACAAATTCCTCTCAATTTTGTTTGCCAATTGCTCTATGATGATGGTAGATGATGATGATAACAAGAATGATGCTAATTGATGAAGTTTTAATGGAGTTTGAAAGCAAAATGCAATTTGGAGTTATGGAATCAAACTATGTAATGCAAGCACTCTCAATCACCAACCAGGGTATGGATCACCTCTAGGGCATATATAGGTGTCAATGGAAATGTGTGGAAGCTTTGAGAACCTTCCAAGAAGTCTCTAGAATGTATCATGCAATGAGAATTTGAATTTTCCATATTGAGTAAATCTCATGCAATCTCATGATAAACCATGCAATCCCACTTAATTTCTCCTCAAATGATATTATGATATGAGAACAAGGCCTTACAAACCCTTATGTAGCATTTCTTTACTTTTCCTTTTGGTGCCTTAAAATGCAAGAAACAAATTTACAAAGCAACTCCAATTTTTAAGCCTAAACTCAAAAATGTGGATAAACCATTGTTTTTAAAATGATGTTTGGAGTCAAAATGACATATTGGATGACCCATTTTGGATTTGTAGATCTCTCAAACCAAAATTCCATTTCAACTTTTTTAACTTATAAGCCATTTACAAGCCATTTGCACCACTTTTAAAAATCCATGCTCTAAGCTCTTCCAAACTTTCACACCCTCTTTTCTAGGCTTAAAATCCCATTTTGAACAACTTTGATGTTTTGAGTTTTTCCATTTGAGGCATGGAAATAGGAGATATGGCCTTTGCTTAAAATGACCTATAATCACCAAATGACCAAAATACCCCTGTCTTGTTCAAACCATAAGTTGAGTTCTACAAATCCTATAAAGGACTTATAGTACTCTCTAGAAATCTAAGAAGATGATATTCAACATTCATGTTGACCAAGAGGTCATAGGAATCATCCTACTAGGACAAAAGTTGTCTGCAAGTTGGGTGACTTTCAAGGACCTAAATTCACATACCCTAGATGACCTGTAATTTGTCAAAACCATAACTTGAGCTCTGCAACTCCTATCAAGGACTTCCACCACTCAAATTAAATCTAAGAACAATCTCTACAACATTCATGTTGTGGGGAAGATGAGATATCAATCACATCTTGAGCTAAAACGGCCTGAAAGATAGGGATCAAACTAGGGTTTTTCACTGTCAATCCTTGGAAACCCTAACTCAAAACTTCTCAAACTCCTCATTCATGATGAGTTGGTCTAGGAATTATCTTTATAACATCTCTATACATCATTCCATGATCTCATGGCCCTTGGATTGGGTCTCAACCTTCTCCAAATCTTCAGCTGATCTAGGGTTGACCCAGTCAAAACCCTAATTCAACCATTCATGGTTGAATCTTCTGAATTCTTGCACAATGACTTCTCTGGGCTTCATGATGGCTTTCAAGGCATCTCATAGGCTTTCTCAAAGCTTCCAGTTCATTCTCAAAGTCTCAGAATCATCTGAGGAGCACCCACAACTCTCAAGCTATGAAGCACACAACCTTGGTTTCAACCAATTCCTCTGAGGATCTCTTGAACTTTCTGATGAAGGTATCAACCTTCAAACACTTAATGAGTAAATAAATGTTGGTCAAATTTTGGGGTGCAACAAAAGTGAATCAACATTCACTTCAAACCTTAAGGGGGAAAGCTGCACAAGCCAACAAACAATACAGAAAATAAAAACCAAAGCAGAGGAGGCAGCCCAAGCAGCAGCATCAAACTCCCACAGCAAGCAGCAGCTCTGAACAGCAACAGTTGGTTAAACAGCAAAAAGTTAACAACAACAACTCCTATCTTCATGAATATCCCCTATCTTCAAGCTCCACTAAACCTTCAATCTTCAACAAGCACCAAACTTCAACAAGCTTCAAACTTCAACCAGTGAACGGCTTCAACAAGCTCCTAACTTCATCTTCAACAAGCAGCAAAAACCTAGCTTCAACAAGCAACTAGCTTCAACAAGCAACACTCCTAGCTTCAACAAGCTCCTAGCTTCAACAAGCAACAGGCTTCAACAAGCAACAGGCTTCAACAAGCAACCTCCAAGGGAGAATCAATTAACAAGATCAGGTTGAAATGTTAAGTAACTTAATGACAACCAAAGGAAGCCACTAGGAACTTAACATTATAAGAGAATGGCATCCTCAAAGTTCTACTCTTAAAGCAGCCATTCATCCCTCCAAAGGAGAGATATGACTTCTTTAAGAGGACTTTATGTCATTGGATTGAATGGAGATGAACAATATACTCCATGTTTGAAGAAATAAGCAAAACTAATCTGATGCTCTTCTTAAAACCCTAGTTTCCCTAAGCTCTTGACAAGCATCCACAAGATGAGAAATTCTTCATGTCCATGCTCTTTCAAGCTCTCCAAAGAATCTTCAAGTTGTCTTCATGTTCATCCAAAATCAAAGGCACCACCACTTAAGTCTAATGGGAACTATTGGGTTAAACTAGTCAAGTTAGTTCATTAGAAACACCTAGAAGTTAGTCCTAAAACTAATTCTAATTAAAATACTAAAAATGATTGTAAAATCCTATAAAAAATTCTAAGGGTTCCTAAACCTATTAAGAATCATTCCATACAAAAACCAGGGGGTTAACCATTCATTAAGTCATAAAACTATTCCCTAAACCTAAGGGTACTATCTTAACACCCTAAATCTACACCACTTAATGTTCAATGTTCAAAACAACCTAAACTTATCTCACAAAAATATGAGAAAATTTCTAGAGGTACATCCATCTCTAAGCTAACTAATCCAAAAACAATCATCTAAAAATTCTACACCAATCTCCCATACTAAAATCAGCAAGAACAAGCACCAAACAAATCCAAAATAAAAGCAATTAAAACTTCCAAAAATGCAATTAAAATAAAATGCATGAATTATGAATTTTTTAATCCTATTAAACTCTACACTCTTTAAGGAGTCAGGGGAAAAAAATCTAACTTAAAAATGTTAATTTTCCTAATTATTATGATTTTATTTCTAACTATATGCAAAACATAAAAATGAAAGAAATATGAAGAAAATTATAAAAGCTGCGTGTGAAATAGCAATAAAATCATGTTGTAATCCAGGCTGGGCCCTAAGGTGGGGTGTGAAAAGCGCTTCAGACTAAGCCCAAACCGATTAAAAATAAAATGGAAGAAATCATGAAAAATTGTAAAACGTGCGTGGTAGATAGCAGCTCAATTCAGTACGAATCCTCACTGGGCCTAAACGCAGGGTGTGTATAGCAAGAATTCACCAAAGCCCACCCAAACTTGAATAAATGAAACGATGCATTTCATCTTGCTTCACTCTCTCTTCAGAAATCCAAACAAATCCTGGCCGTGTATGTTGGTCTTTGGTCAAGGTCAAACATGGATCCAAAACCTGATACATCATCTTCTCCAAAATTCATAAATGAGAGGGAAGGATTGGGACGGTGGCCTGAGACACAGAGCCACCGTCGTCTCCGGCGAGAGGGTACCAAAATGCATCAAACAACACAACTAAACATCCTATCCTACTCAAAATCAACCGCTGAGCACGAATATGATCTCTAATTTCATTGATTCTTCCTCTAAACCAACACACGAGCCAATACTCAGAAATGGTGTCCAACTTCAAATGTCACGATTCTTGCCAATAATGATCCTATTCTCATCTACTCTCCTCGGGCTTCAATTCTACCTATCCAATCACCATTACAACTCCAAGAATCGTGAGATATAGGCTTCAACAGAAATCTTGTCACACCTAGTTTGGTCTCTAATTGCTCAATTCTTGCGCTGAAATCCAACTACCTAATGTCAAGATCCTAACCTCATGCCAATTCTTGCAAACCTGGTATAAAGTGATGAACAGAGGAGGTTTTGACTTGAATCAAGCTTCAATCTTCTCCAGAATCACTCAATAGCACCTTCTCAAGCTTCTCCAATCAACAATTTGCAATAAATCCACTTTGATCACCAAAACCGATTTTGATATGCACTTGAGAAATTTCAATGGCTTCCTCTCGATTCCCTTCACTTCTTGCCCAAAAAACAATCTGAACTAGTTGCATATGTTATATAGAGTTGATTAGAACTCTCTAGAACTCCCTGTAACTAACTGAATGAGATTTTGAATTTCTCATTCTCTTCTAATTTCTCATATGTAACAGTCGGTTATAGCCTGTTCCAGTTCTCAATTTTGCTTGAAATGATTATCTCATGAGATATTGGAATGGTTGGTTGTGATAGATCCCTTGCTTTTGATCCCATGGTATGCAATTGATGTGTTACTTCACCTTGAAGTAACAAAATGGAAATGAGTGAAAATGACCTCAAATCCAAAAAGTAGCATTGCCATCATTCTCAAAATGTCTTTCTGATCAATTTGACATATAACATGAGCTTGTTTGGCCACATATAATTAAATTCCATTTTTTGGCCTTTTAATGTGTATTATTTCCCCCATTCAAAGCCATTTCAAGTGAATTTGTGTTACAAGTCAATCCAAACTCTCATGACCACTTGGTTGTACTTAAAACATCATTTTGAACAAGGTCCATGTTGAACAATTTTCCATTTGAAGCTTGCAAGTTGGAGATATGGACCTATAATCCAAAGTGACCTATAATCTCACTTTCCCAAAATACCCCTGGCTTGCAAAGATCATAACTTGAGTTCTACAAATCCTATCAAGGACTTCTAGTACTCTATGGAAATCTAAGAGGATAAGGAACAACATTCATGTTGACCAAAAGTCCATTTGAAAACTCCTTGAAGGGCAAAAGTTGCTTGGAAGTCAAGTGACTTTCACAGATAAATTTCATAGTCATCTGATGACCTGTAACTTGCAAGGACCATAACTTGAGTTCTATAAATCCCCTTGAGGACTTCTAGTACTCAAATTAAAGGTATTTAGATGCTCTACAAGTTTCATGTTGGCCAAAGATCCATTTGAAACTTGTATTTTGACTTATGTGGCTTTGAAGTTAGGCACTAAATAGGGGATTTTACACTGAAACCCTAATTTAGCAACTTCCCACATTCTTGACTCTTCTTTGCTTAATCTTGGCACAACACCAAACATGTATCAAAATACCATTCCATGAACCCCATGACCTCAAAGTAGGCTTTGATGCTCTTCAATTGCACATTTGACCTAGGATTGACCCAGATGAAACCCTAGTTGACTGCACCTCAACTGTGGCTTTTGTACTTGAATCAATGACCTGTCTCAGCTTCAATAGGGCCCTCTAGGCATTCCATGAGATCCATACACACCTCAAATTCACATTCCATGTCTCACATCCCATTGATGATTCTCAATATTCCTCAAGATAGGAGCAAAACCCACATGTAGGCACTCAAACTTCTCAAGACTTCAAATCACTTCTTGATGGCCTAGATGACTCCTCATACTTGGATAACACCTCTTGCTAGGCTCTTCTCTTGATAGACACCCTTGATCCCTTGGTGGAGGCATGCTATGCTATGATATGCAAATGACTGAACTATGTACATGATGTAACTATGCAAATGACAATGCAATGAAATATAAACCAGGCAAGAAAAGGTTGAGCAAATTTTGGGGTGCAACAGCTGCCCTTATTCAAACGGCTTGGACCCGACTGGGTGAAGAGCGAACGACCTTCAAACAATCGAGGTACGAGACGGTTAAATACCAGGAAACCCGGAAATTTGCCAACCGCAGAAATAAACTGCACTGCTTGGGGAGCAATATCCCCTATCTGAATCCGGTTGTTACGGAATCAACTGATCCAACGTCTGATAATAATTCTGATTTCAACTTCAACCACCTATGTAACGCCACAGGTACTGAACAATTTTTGCAAAAACACCTCCGTCCACAACTGGACTAACCTTGTCAACACAAGAAGAGAAACAAATTCGTCAACACGAATAGAGATTCTGTCGTCACAGGAGTAACCTTGTCCACATCTGGACCCAAATTTCGTCAAATCATGAATAAATACAAATATGTCCACGTCAGGACTCACATTTCATCAACCCGAAGAAATCTCAACAACACAGGAATAGAACTTTGTCCATGTTAGGACGCTTGTTTCGTCAACACGAAGAAATCCCCTCAACAAGAGCAAAACATTGTCCATGTTAGGACGCACACTCCGTCAACATGAAGAAATCCCATCATAAACTTGTCCATGTTAGGACTCCACATTCCGTCAACACGGAGAAATCCTATCATCATAGGAATAAAACTTTTCCTCATCAGGACTCCACATTCCGTCAACACGGAGAAATCCTATCATCATAGGAATAAAACTTGTCCTCATCAGGACTCCACATTCCGTCAACACGGAGAAACCCTATCATCATAGGAATAAAACTTGTCCTCATCAGGACTCCACATTCCGTCAACACGGAGAAATCCCGACGACTTCGCTGGGGATGAGTTGTCCGCATCTCGTCAACACAAGGAGATCCTATCAACATAGGCAATAAAATCTTATTTGCGTCTCGTCAACACGAGGAACTCCTATCAACATAGGAATAAATTGTCCACGTCAGGACTCACATCTCGTCAACACGGGGAAATAAACCCGTCACTATGAAGAGAAATAAATTTGCCCACGTCAGGATTCCATCTCGTCAACACGAAGAACGGTAAACTTGTCCACGTCAGGACTCGCATCTCGTCAACACGAGGGAAGGTAACTTGATTTGTCCATATCAGGACTCACATCTCGTCAACACGAGGAAATCCCGTCAACATAGGAGTAAATTGTCCACGTCAGGACACCGTTTAGTCAACACGAAGAAAGATAAATTTGTCCACGTCAGGACTCGCGCATCTCGTCAACACGAGGAACTATAAACTTGTCCATGTCAGGACTCACATCTCGTCAACACGAGGAAATATATCTGCTAGGGATAAATGGTCCACGTCAGGACACCATTTCGTCAACACGAAGAGTAATCAATTTGTCCATGTCAGGACTTCATATTTCGTCAACACGGAGAAATCAAATCTGCCCACGTTAGGACTAGCACATCTCGTCAACACGAGGAAATAAATTTGTCCATGTTAGGACTACACTTCGCCAACATGAAGAAATCCCGTCAATACAGGAATAAATTATCCACGTCAGGACTCATATCTCGTCAACACGAGGAACTCCTATCAACATAGGCAATAAAATTTTGGCGACCTCCAGGGAAATACTTTTGTCAACCAGTAGGAAAATACATCCGTTTATCCATACGGGAAGATACTCTGAATACAGTTTTTTCTGCTTATCTCTGCAGTAGCTAACTCCATTGGTCCCAACCTACAAACCTTTTAGCGCTGACGTGACAACGAATTTTAGGAGGACTCTACTGGGGGTATTTGGAAACCAAACTTCCGGACGCCTGTTTCGATAACCGGCGGCAGCTTCTGAAATTTTGATTCATGAAACCCTTTGACGCTGACGTAACAACAAATTTGAAGAAAAAAATCCGCTGGCCGGATAAGAGAAACTTCAACAAGCAACTCTGTGGGGAAAATAGTAAGATGAACCGTATCATCACACGTCTCACGGCGAGACCTCGAATACCTGGTAATAGATCTGAGCTAGAACTCCATACTCCTGCTGAGAAAACACACCTGAAAGCAAAAGGTTAACCAACCTGATTTATGTTTCAAAATGCGTATGTTTGAAAATGGCGTAATGCTCTGTACGGCACGGAAATGCTACGCGTTTGAGTAGATGCAAATATGACGATATATGCAAATGCAAATGCAGGCTCAAGCTGCCGGGCCACTCTGATAATGATGTCTCAACAACATGAATGCTGAGGATAAAGCCAAATCCGCTGGGGAGAACAAGTATCATAAGGTATTCCGGTAAAATAAATGCCGGAAACACAGTCAAATTTTCCGGGGAGAGATTAAACATCAATTTCCACTGGGAGGAAAGAACAAACACCCTGCTGGTGAACAAACTTAGCTGGGGAAGAAGCGACACTTCTGGGCAAAGCACACTGTCTGGGCACAGTTTACACATTCAGAGTTACCACTCCGTTGGGGACAATCATCCCGACGGAGGCAAGACGACCTGTGGGGAGCAAGAAAACCATCCTTCACGGATATAAACCTTTCGAACCAACAACTTGGTTAACTATTGCGGGAATCTCCCATGCTGGAGATTGAACGTGCACATCTTTGATTCGTTGAGGAGCGCAACCTCTGCAGGGGACATTGATTTTGACTTGCTGGGGTTAATCCTATGGACGACTTTCCATGAGGACACTCTCCTGGGGAAAATAATTTCCTCCTTTCGGAAGGGATAAATGTCATTTCAACTCTCTAGGGATAAGCTGCGACTAGCTGAGGAATGACATCAACTGGAGTCAGGTCTTAGGTCAAGCGACCTTGGCTAGGGAATACAATTTCTGACCGTTTTCTCCAAAGGTAAGAACCCTGCAAAACACAAATGAGACAAAACAGGCCTATACAACAGAATCTATCCGGGTTAGCATCTGTGACATTACTTCAGTCAATTCGAAGTTTTAACAATTATTGGCAAGGGCCAGCAAGATTATGTAAGTGCAAGTTTATCAAAAACATCGGCGTCTTTCACAAACAAAACAGTAAAGAACAAGCATCAAGTACTGAATAACATGTTTTATTGATAACAGGCCTCTGAATAGGCAAGGTTTTGTACACTGGATGCAACTCCTGAAAAGAGGAAGTTACGCACAAACACACATAAATATATGCGCAAGAAGCATAAAGAAAATACAAAACAATATTTGTATACATGTCGGCAACGTGGCACAGACAAACACCATGAGCTGATCCTCATATGACTCGCCTGACTCTGCGCTTTCCCAGTACTCGATCTTCGAGAGAGATTGTTTTTGGATAGACGGCCCCCAGGTACTCCCAAACCACTAAGCAATGCTGTATCAAATCCGGACCGCAGTCGTTTGCTTTTTCAATCCCTAACTTTTGCGTGAACCGCCTTTTGCAGGTTTTCAATTCACCGGGATACCCTTTTTTGCCGAAGTCGCCCTTTTCAGGTTTTCGACTTCGCGGGTGTACATCTTTTCAATTTTATCCCTAACTTTTGCCCAAACCTTTTATTCATTTTTTATGGTTCGCCGGGATGCCCCATTTTTGCCTGGACTCTCTTTTTACTGTCCAGCGGGTCACTTTCAAGCAAAGTATTTTTTAACTGCGTCTGAATTCACAGGAGACGTAAAGTCCTCACCATCCATGGTGGATAGTAACAAGGCTCCTCCAGAGAAGACTTTTTAGACAACGTAGGGACCTTCGTAATTGGGAGTCCACTTGCCCCTGTGATCTGATTGTGGTGGGAGAATCCTTTTCAAAACAAGATCGCCCGTCTGAAAGCTTCGAGGGCACACCTTCTTGTCGTAAGCTTTCTTCATCTGACTCTGATACAACCGACCGTATACTAGAGAAGCCAGTCTCTTCTCATCCATTAAGCTAAGTTGATTCAATCTATCTTTAATCCATTCTGCCTCGTCGAGTTGGACATCACGTAAAACCCTCAGGGAAGGAATCTCGACGTCCAACGGTAACACCGCCTCCATCCCGTATACCAATGAGAAAGGGGTTGCCCCGGTTGATGTGCGTACCGTCGTATGATAACCGTGCAAAGCGAAAGGTAACATCTCGTGCCAGTCCTTATACGTTACAACCATCTTCTGAACAATCTTCTTTATGTTCTTATTGGCCGCTTCGACAGCGCCATTCATCTTGGGCCAGTAAGGAGAAGAGTTGTGATGCTCAATCTTAAAATTCTGACACAGCTCTTTCATCATTTTATTATTCAAATTTGAACCGTTGTCGGTGATAATCCGCTCAGGGATTCCATATCTGCAGATAATGTCTTGTTTGATAAATCTGGCTACCACTTGTTTGGTCACATTGGCATATGATGCTGCTTCCACCCATTTGGTGAAGTAATCAATTGCTACCAAAATGAACTGGTGTTCGTTTGATGCCGTGGGCTCAATCTTGCCAATCATGTCAATTCCCCACATCGATAAAGGCCACGGTGATGACATCACATTCAGAGGACTGGGAGGGACATGGATTTTGTCCGCATAAATCTGGCATTTATGACACCTCTTTGCAAACTGGAA
This sequence comes from Lathyrus sativus, assembly GCA_963859935.3. NCBI lineage: Eukaryota > Viridiplantae > Streptophyta > Magnoliopsida > Fabales > Fabaceae > Lathyrus > Lathyrus sativus. Next base: position 275,746,454 of record OZ012739.1, read on the forward strand.
ACAGTCTGTTTCCATCGTTAGCCAATAATAACCTGCCTGCAGCAGTTTTCTTATCATAGCATGCCCACCAGCATGTGTACCAAATGTACCCTCGTGTATCTCTTCCATGAGCAACTTCGCCTCTTTCTCATCTACACAACGTAGCAACACCAAGTCGTGGTTTCTTTTATATAGGACATCGTCCGGATTCAGATAGAAATTGCCAGCCAATCTCCTAAGAGTCTTCTGATCTCGACTGGATGCCCCAGGCGGATACTCCTTGTTCTTCAGGAAATTCTAGATGTCAAAGTACCATGGTTTACCATCGGGAGCCTCGTCAATGGCAAATATGAAGGCAGGCCTATCAAGCCGAGAGATAACAATCTGGGGAGCCTCGTTCCAGAAGTTAACTTTATACATTAAAGACAATGTCGCCAGGGCGTCAGCCATTTGAGTTTCTGCTCGCGGTACATGATGCAATTCCACCTTATCAAAGAAAGGCAACAATCTCCTTGCATAGTTCATATAGCGTATCAAATTGGGCTGATGTGTCTCCCATTCTCCTTTAATCTGATTCATCACTAGAGCTGAGTCTCCGTATACATCCAGGTTCTTGATTCTCAAATCATTGGCTTCTTCCAGACCCATGATGCAAGCCTCATATTCCACCTCGTTATTGGTAACGGGAAAGGTCAATCGGGCAATAAATGGGATGTGCGACCCATGAGGAGTAGTGATAATTGCACCTATTCCGCTACCATAGGAATTAACTGCTCCTTCAAATATCAACTTCCATTCGGAACCCAACTCTGGTCCTTCGTCCGACAACGCTTCTTCACAATCTTTCATCTTCAGGTACATGATATCCTCGTCAGGAAAATCAAACCTCATCGATTGGTAGTCTTCAACCGGCTGCTCAGCAAGGTACTCTGACAGAACGCTACCTTTAATAGCCTTTTGCGAGACATATTGGATATCGTATTCTGTTAACACCATCTGCCATCGGGCAATTCTTCCGGAGAGTGCTTGCTTCTCAAACACATATTTGATTGGATCCATCTTTGAAATTAGCATGGTTGTATGGTTCAGCATGTATTGCCTCAAACGTTTGGCGGCCCAGGCTAGCGCGCAACACGTCTTCTCGAGCATTGAGTATCTGGACTCATAGTCGGTAAACTTCTTACTCAAATAGTAGATCGCATGCTCTTTACGTCCGGTCTCGTCGTGTTGACCGAGAACACAACCCATACTTTCCTCAAGAACCGTCAAATACATAATCAAAGGTCTCCCGGCCACTGGGGGTATCAAAACAGGTGGTTTCTGCAAGTATTCTTTTATCTTGTCGAACGCCTTTTGACAATTTTCATTCCAGGTCAACACCTGATCCTTTTTCAACAACTTGAATAACGGCTCGCATGTCCCAATTAGGTGAGATATGAACCGAGCAATGTAGTTCAACCTCCCTAAAAACCCACACACTTCTTTTTCTGTTTTAGGCGTCAGCATTTCTTGTATAGCTTTTATCTTTGCAGGATCAACCTCTATTCCCTTTTCGCTCACAATAAACCCCAGCAGTTTACCCGATCTCACCCCAAAGGTGCACTTGTTAGGGTTCAGTCTCAACCTGAACTTCCTAAGTCTTTTGAACAGTTTCAGCAGATTAACCAAATGCTCCTCCTCTGTCTGAGATTTGGCAATCATATCATCAACATAAACCTCGATTTCTTTGTGCATCATGTCATGAAAGAGAGTCGTCATAGCACGTTGATATGTTGCCCCGGCGTTCTTCAGTCCGAAGGGCATCACTTTGTAGCAAAATGTTCCCCAGGGAGTAATGAAGGTAGTTTTCCCCATGTCTTCTGGTGCCATTTTGATCTGATTATAGCCTGGGAAGCCGTCCATGAAGGAGAATACGGAGAACTGAGTAGTGTTATCAACCAGCACATTAATGTGAGGAAGTGGAAAGTCATCTTTCGGGCTCGCCCTATTCAAGTCACGGTAGTCTACACACATTCGCACTTTACCGTCTTTCTCCGGCACTGGTACTATATTAGCGACCCATGACGGATACGTTGTAACGGCTAGGAAACCAGCATCCCACTGTTTTTGAACTTCCTCTTTGATTTTCACAGCCATGTCTGGTCTGGTTCTTCTGAGTTTCTGCTTAACAGGTGGACATTCCTCTCGCAACAGCAGACGGTGCACAACCATGTCTGTATCCAACCCAGGCATATCCTCGTATGACCAAGCAAATATATCACTATACTCTCGCAGTATCTCAATCAGCCTTTGCTTGATGTCGCTCTGGAGCGCAGCCCATATACGGATATCTCTCACAACTTCTTCCGACCCCAAGTTGATAATCTCAATTTCCTCCTGATGAGGCAGAATGATTCTCTCTTCCTGTTTCAACAAACGAGTCAGCTCCTCTGGCAAGTCGCTATCCTCAACAATCTCTTCCTCTGCTTGGAATACCGGGTGCTCGAAGTCGAACGAGTCATAGGCAGTTCGTAGAAGATGTCATCTGAAATATTAGTCCTGCAAAGGAAATGGTTAAATGCTTCAAAACGCAAACAAAGAAAATAACCACATTGCCATTTATTGTTAAAGTAAAAACAAGAAAAACAGGGATCACAATATTTGTATATGAAAAACGCCTTTATTTCATGATTAAAATAGTGTAATATACATAATCAAGTAGCCCTAAGGTAAAATCACTATGCCCCGGGTAGGACATAGGATTATTCAACAATTGACAAAACAAATCATTACTGTTTAAGAGTCACTGGGACAGTTTCTCGGATGGACCAGTTGCAGAGACTTTGTCCTGGCACGCTTGGCTTGATCCACGCGTCCATATCGCAGTCACTATCTTCGTCTTCAGCATCAGAAATAGCGTTGATTGTCTCAAAGCACACCCCGCTTGGCGTAATCGTTATCGGTCCCTTGAACCTGGGCGCTCCTGAAGATGACGCTGACGATGTCGGTCGATACCCTAGTCCAAACTTGTCATTCTTCACGTGCATCTCCAGTACCTGCCCCTAACCTTTAGTCTCAATAGTCTGCACTAAAGCCTGAGCTTCCTTGTAGGATGACACTGCCACCTCTGGCATTTTGCAGGGACCCTGAGCTTTGTCTTTAATCTGCAACCCTTCGAAGGCTTGACAAGGTGTCTCGTGTATTTCTCCTTTGACTTCAACATATCTGAACGAAGACAGGTGACTGACCAAAATGTCCTCCTCCCCATAAACGGTAACAACACTATCACCCACCATGTACTTCAACTTCTGATGCAATGTGGACGTTACGGCCCCTGCAGTGTGGATCCATGGGCGCCCAAGAAGGCAGCTATAAGCTGGATGGATATCCATGATGTAGAATTCGGTATCAAAAATTTATGTCCCCACCTGAAGCGGTAACGTTATTGATCCAAACACTGATCTTTTCGTCCCGTCAAACGCCCTCACAACAAAATCGCTGGGCGTGCAAATAATTCCCCGTATGTCCAATTTCATCATGGCTTTCTTTGGCAATACGTTCAACGACGATCCAGTATCCACCAATACACGCGACATTACGGTGCCCCGACATTCCACCGATATATGCAAAGCCATGTTGTGCTCTCGACCCCTGGGTGTTAGATCAAAATTTGGGAAACCCAGGCTATGTCCAGCATTGACATGTGCCATTATCCCCTCTAACTGATTTACAGAAACTTCTTGAGGCACAAATGACGTATCCAGAATCTTTAGCAAGGCGTTCCGGTGGGCCTCGGAACATAACAACAACGACAAGATAGAAATCTTCGACGGCGTCTGCTGTAGGTGTTCAACAATTTTGTAGTCGCTTTTGCAAATCAGTCTCATGAACTCCTCTACGTCCTTGAGTGACGTATCCTTTTCTTTCAACTGCGTAGGCCCGCTTTCATTTACTTTGGCTTTGCCTTTGGCCAATCTCTCTGCTTCTATTTCAGGTGAGGTAAGGATCCTTCCGCTACGGGTCATGCCCCCCGTTCCAACGACATTATCAACAGCCCCAGCTGGCTGGCTATTCACCACAATCTTTTCACCGTTGCAATATGCTTCTAATTCGTATGTCCACGGGACAACTTTCGTACTCTCAAAGGGAACAGGCCCTGCTTTGGTAATCGTAATAGTTGGCCGCTGGGCGGGCGCCGTTATCGTTATAGTCTTCCTCGGAATCGTCACCGTTGCAACATCATTCTGCTTATCACATAATGCCTCCACAGGCTTCTCAACCGCAGTTCGATCAAATTGCAAGGTCCCTTCGTCGATCATGGCCTGAATGCCCTGCTTCAAATCAGTACAACCCTCAGGCTGGGTCCAACACTCTAAACAGCATTCGTCACAACCAGGGAATACTCCCCCTCTGAGCAACCTGCTTTTCATCGCACTCAATGGTGTCTTCAGTTTGTTAACATCCATCACCAAGTTCAAATTTTCTTCTGTCAAGATGGCATTTGCCCCATGATTAGGCATATGCTGTTGTACAATATTGGGCCCCACCTGGCCAAAGTTGATGGCTTTACTGTCCAACAATTTTTGAACTTTATGCTTGAAAGCATGACAAGATTCTACATCATGTCTGGGCGCCCCAGAATGGAATTCGCAATGCTTATTAGTGTCATACCCATAAGGAAGTACTGGTCCTGTAGGCGGTTCCAATGTTCTTTTCTCGACCAAATTCAACCCCAGCAGTGTCTGAAGAAGCTCTGCATATGTCGACGGAGGCTTATCAAATACCCTCTTCGGCTTTACATTTTGAAACCATCTCTGACCTTGATTCTGCCTTTGCTGCTGCTGCGGTTGTTGTTGTTGTTGTGGTTAGATTGGAATAGTAACACTGGCTATTTGTTGAGGTTGAATGTACTGATTTCTGCCTCTTCCCCGGCCTCTGCCACCAAATACAGCGCTTGTATCACCCTGTCGTCTTCCGCCGAACGCTTTTCTTGTACCTCCAGCTGAAGTAGATTCGCCTTCCTGAATCTTTCCAATTTTAATTCCGTTTTCAATCCTTTCTCCCATAAGGATCATATCGGAGAAGCTACCCATCGAAACATTGAGTAACTTGTCATAGTACATTCCTGTAAATGTCCCCACAAACATGTCATTCATCTCCCTTTCAACCAAAGGAGGGTGCACCCGAGCTGCCATATCGCGCCACCACTGCGCGTACTCTTTGAAACTTTCACCACTTTTCTGCGACAGACTCTGCAACTGAACTCTGTTTGGCGCCAAATCGATGTTATATTTGTAATGCATAACGAAAGCATCAACCAACTGCTTCCAGCTTCTAATCTGAGTGGGCTCCAGTCCCATGTACCATTCCAATGATGGTCCCGATAAGCTATCCTGAAAGAAATGCATGAGCATCCTTTCATCATTGGAATATGCAGACATCCTTCTATAATAAGAACGTGCATGGACCTTTGGGCAGGTATCCCCTTTGTATTTGTCGAATGTTGGAGCCTTGAATTTTAATGGCACCCTCAGCCCTGGTACCAACCCCATAGTAGTCATATCTAACCCAGCGGAGTTCTGATTAACCATACCTTTCATCTGCTCTTCTAGCATTCTGATCCTCTGAACAGGGTCAATGGGGCCCTCAGGTCCCATACCTCTTCCCGAAAAAGCGTCGTCCCGGTGATCCACATTCCAGTCATTGCCATACCCATCGTAACCCATGTTACGGCCAAATCCTTGTTGATTGAACATAGGACCCTGTCCTCGGTTGCCAAACCCTTGATTGACCCCAGCAGGTCCAAAACCATTGTTGAAAGGAAATTCTCCAGCGCCGTTGTTATTCACATTACCGAATCCACCACTACCATGGCCATACCCCTGATTGTTGCCGTAACCGTCGTTACCAAAGCCTTGATTGTTGAACCTGAAGTTCCCGTCCTGATTGACATTGCCATACCCATTGTTTCCAAAGCCAGCATTGTCACCGAATCCTTGATTGGCATCCCCAGTGTTGCAATTGTTGTTAACAGCATGCCCATCACCACAATTTCCAGTATTGCCATTACCAGCGCCAGCACCTGCACCAGTACCAGTGTTTCTGTTGACAGTCGCAACAGGTGGAGTAACTACCGGTATCTCATCCTCTCGGCGAGGAGTTCCAACAGAATGGTAATAAGTATTGCCATTTCCGTTTGTCCGTGTCAGCAGCGGCTGCACCAAGGTTTGAAGGCTCTCCTGGCCCTTGGCCATGCTCTCCATAGCTTGCATGAACAGAGTCAGCTTCTCACGGATTTCCTGCATCTCGACTTGAACTTGATCCATTGCTTTCTTACAGTTGTTTCTGGTTGAGTAGCGGTGGATTCTTTGGTCGTCAATCCTGAAAAACCTGTGAGATGCAGGAAATAAGATACAGATTCAATAAGTAATTGGCAATGCAAAAATGAATATGCAGATGCAATATGTGTCTGTGCGTTAGGGAGATCAACCCCTGATTCTAGTGCCAAAGTTCCAGTGTAGTGCTAGTGAAGTGATGTGATAAGAAGCTGGAATCCACTCATGGGAGAAACATCTCATACATTGCTGAAAAGCCCATCAAGGCAGAAATACAATATCTCTGAGTGCACACAATAACAAGAAGGCATGACCTCAACCAACAAGCCTGGTGATGGTTAGCACAATGCAAATAAAGCATATACAACAGTCAAGTGTTACAATGAGCACGGTACTCTTCTAACAACTTCTTGGTCTCCGGATGATTTGGCTGAGTGAGCAACCCTTCGACGAGCAACTCTAACTGCCGTATAGTGAACTGGAGGCCTTCATTGGAGTTTTCCCAAGCTCCCTTGCCAAAACATTCTTCTAACTTCCTCTTCTTGGCTTCAAAGTTCTGTCTGTGCTCCTTCAGGTTTTTGACAGCTTTGTTCAACGAGGCATGAATGGAAAAACTACGCACAACTTCTTCCTCAAACTTCCTCTGGCTAGCTTTCAACTGATCCTCTAACTTGGAGATTTGCAACTTCAGCTTATCTTCTCTCTCCTTGTTGTTGGTCAATGTGGCGTTCCAAGTTTTGTTGAACGTAGAGATCTCCAAGTAAGCTATATCAAGTGATTTCTTCTTGGACTCCAGCATGTCATGAGAGCTCTTGAAATCTATCCCCAAACGTTCACGTTTCTTTCGTTGTTCAGTCAGTTCTATGCCTACCTGGTTCACCAGCTTTGTTTGCTTCTCGAAGGAATATACGACTTCGTTTCTTTCGCTTCTGAGCTGAACTAGCTCTTCTTCCAACTTCTCGTTGGCTTTCATCAGCTCTTCCTTCTCGTTCACAACCTGTTCATATCTCTCAATAGAAACAGTAGTTGGCTCCTCAACCACGAGGGGAGCAGGAGGTAATACTACGTGAAACGACATCAGCGCCTGCTTTGCCCTATCTTGGATCCAGACTTGGTACAGAGGATAGGTTTGACTATCATTCTTACCCAACAACGGCTTCCCTTTCTTGCAGATGTTATTCCAAGCATGCTGAAGCTTGGATAACAATTCTCCACTCAGATCACCTGTGAAGTACAGAGATTCCCGCACTTCCTCCTTTTTTGGCGGGCTTCTCAAAGCATAACCGAATTGCCTGATCAACAATGACGGATTGTAGTTAATGCACCCTTTCCTCCCAATCAGAGGAACGTTAGGATATCCTGTGCAACTGTAGATAATCTCAGATCCCAGTAAATCCCTATCAAACCAGACAACATCTTCTGAAGAAAGCCTCATCAGACGCTCAGACCATTCCACCGTAGCTGCAGACTCAGCAATGATACCCTTCTTGGGCAGGTGACTATCAAACCACCTATACAACAAAGGCACACAACAAGAGACGTTCTTGCCCCTCATATCCTCGTTCTTATAATGCAGAGAGTGATAGAAGTCTCCAATCAGTGTAGGCACAGGATTGCCTGAAGCAAATATATGGAATGCATCCAAATCAACAAAGTCAGGCATATTAGGGAACAGTACAATGCCATAGATACACAAAACAAGGATAGCATTAAACACAATCCAACAACCACTCTTGGCATACTTTTGTGCTTTCCCAACCAAGAACTTGAGAGAAAAACCAGAAACTCCATTCCACGAGGTTAACAGCAACTCTGAGGAGTCTAAATGCAAATCAACAGCCAAATCCTCCAGCTTGGGCTTAGCATCCATATGAATGAAGGGTACCCTGTTCTGAATAGTCAACTCCAAGATCTCAGCATATTCCCCCATGGTCGGAGCCAGAATGAAGTCAGGGAAAGTAAAACACCTCAGCGGGGGATCATAGAACTGCATCAGCGCGTACAATCCGTTCAGCTCATACGTGGATGGTTTGTAAACCAACCTAAGTAGTTTCCCATAACTCTTCCTGAAGCTTCTTTTCACATCCTCATCAGCCAAGGATATCAAACCAAGCAAAGCAGAAACATCTAGAGTAGGCAACTTGTATGCCACAGTCTTCTTCAAAGTATCCATAATAGCAGACAAAAATTCGGGCAACTAGAATCAGAGGGTATGAAATGCACCTGCAGCACAGACACACATTAATAATATGCAAAATGAGTATGCAACAATGCAATATGCAAACATGCAACAAGGATCAAGTGATATATTACTGAAGAGATCCACCCACGTCTGTCTCAACAGACCCGTAATACTGCTCAAACTTGGTCTCAACAGACCCATAACAATGCTCCAACCTGGTCTCAACAGACCCATAACAAAGCTCCAACCTGGTCTCAAGAGACCTAAAACAAAGTTCCAACTTGGTCTCAATAGACCCATAACAATGCTCCAACCTGGTCTCAATAAACCCATAACACTGTCCTGATGAAGAACCCCAAGTAACCACACATACTGATCCAATATTAAGAAAACCGGGTAGTCTGGAGGTCAAGTTTCCTGCATGTCCCAATCCCTCTCACAGGTAGGTGTCCTATCAACTGACACAAGGTATGACATCCTATGCGGTCGTCAGCGTCACAGACTTTCAAGACTGATGATACGATACCCAGAATGTGTGGCATCATCATGTCCTGAAGAGGCCTCACTTAGCCAACTTCCAATTGATCGGTCCCCAGAGTCGACAATCCAACTAACCAACAACCCCCTCAACCCAAAGGGTTGAAAAATAAGTCAACCAGAAGAACCTCGTCCGAGCGTGGATTTTGCGCGACACTAGTACATGCAAAGCATGCACGCGCCCACTACTTTCCACAACTAATTCTAGGTGCACTCAAGCCCAGGTCCGGCTTATCTCTCAATCTGAACCCCTACCCAGCAAAACAACAATAGTATAATGCTGAAAGTAAATACAGAAAGGTAAATCCATACAAAACCTACGACGGGAAAATAAGCGCTAGGATTGACTCGCATAGGGAACCGTTGGAGTCCCCAGCAGAGTCGCCAGTTGTCGCTACTGCGAAAGTCGGCGCCGGCTATGACAGAAGAGTCGCCACCGTGCGTTATTTATCCCAACAGAGGGAAAGGAAACGCTCAGAGTAAACCTAACACAAAACGGGAAAGGAATGGTCATCGCAACCAAATTCCTGGATTCGGGAGTCGATTACGCAAGGGGAAGGTATTAGCACCCCTCAAGTTCATCGTACTCGACGGGATCCACGCTTGTTTTCTGGTACGGATTGTTACTCTATCTACACTAAAGGTCAAGGGAAAAAAAGAAAGAAAAGAGAAAAGAGACTCGATAGAGCTTCGCCGCTCTATGCCGACGTATTCCCTCGTGCAATGGGAAAGTCAGAGTCTACGTAGTTCGGCTACGGAAGACACAAGCTTGTCTGACTGTTTTTTACCTTAAGAAAGGGTTTTTCTTGATTAAGAGTCCAAGCAGACAAAAATGACACTTTGATGTTTGTTTTGAAACTTTTATGAAAGAAGTGTTTTTTAGTTTGTTTGCAATCTCTGACGCACTAAAGACTATGATTTGAGAGTGACTACGTCGCGTGTCACACAAAGGGTGCCACACTAAGCAGCCAGACTACTAGAAAGAAGCTCTCCAGCAACCCTTTCTCAAGTAGCTTAAGGCTCGTAACATATGACATCGATTAACCTTATTACTGTATTTTTGAGTTGTTTTGAGATAAGAAGAGAAAGAAGCTCTAAAAAGCCTAGGGTTGAAAAGGGAATAAAAGTAACCTAATGTTGTCATGCATGGATAAGAATCCTAAGGTCTGTCATAATTCCCTCCTGCACAGAGGAAATCATAGATCCTAGGGAATAAACAGAAAAGAAAGCAAGCAAATACAGTAAAATGCATGCAATGCAGCAATACAAGCGAGGCAAGGGAGTCCTGCTCTACCTCGGACCTGGGAAAACAACAGGCAAAGTGAATCAACATTCACTTCAAACCTTAAGGGGGCAAGCTGCACAAGCCAACAAACAATACAGAAAACAAAAACCAAAGCAGAGGAGGCAACCCAAGCAGCAGCATCAAACTCCCACATTAAGCAGCAACTCTGAACAACAACAGTTAGTTAAACAGCAAAAAGTTGACAGCAACAACTCCTATCTTCATGAATAGCCCCTATCTTCAAGCTCCACTAAACCTTCAATCTTCAACAAGCACCAAACTTCAACAAGCTTCAAACTTCAACCAGTGAACAGCTTCAACAAGCTCCTAACTTCATCTTCAACAAGCAGCAAAACCCTAGCTTCAACAAGTAACCAGCTTCAACAAGCAACACTCCTAGCTTCAACAAGCAACAGGCTTCAACAAGCAACCTCCAAGGGAGAATCAATTAACAAGATCAGGTTGAAATGTTAAGTAACTTAATGACAACCAAAGGAAGCCACTAGGAACTTAACATTATAAGAGAATGGCATCCTCAAAGTTCTACTCTTAAAGCAGCCATTCATCCCTTCAAAAGAGAGATGTGACTTCTTTAAGAGGACTTTATGTCATTGGATTGAATGGAGATGAACAATATACTCCATGTTTGAAGAAATAAGCAAAACTAATCTGCTGCTCTTCCTAAAACCCTAGTTTCCCTAAGCTCCTGACAAGCATCGACAAGATGAGAAATTCTTCATGTCCATGCTCTTTCAAGCTCTCCAAAGCATCTTCAAGTTGTCTTCATGGTCATCCAAAAGCAAAGGCACCACCACTTAAGTCTAATGGGAACTATTGGGTTAAACTAGTCAAGTTAGTTCATTAGAAACACCTAGAAGTTAGTCCTAAAACTAATTCTAATTAAAATACTAAAAATGATTGTAAAATCCTAAAAAAAATTCTTAGGGTTCCTAAACCTCTTAAGAATCACTCCATACAAAAACCAGGGGGTTAACCATTCATTAAATCCTAAAACTATGCCCTAAACCTAAGGGTACTATCTTAAAACCCTAAATCTACACCACTTAATGTTTAATGTTCAAATTAACCTTAAATTATCTCACAAAAATATGATAAAATTGCTAGAGGTACATGCATTTCTAAGCTAACTAATCCAAAAATAATCATCTAAAAATTTTACACCAATCTTCCATACTAAAATCAGCAAGAACAAGCACCAAACAAATCCAAAATAAAAGCAATTAAAACTTCCAAAAATGCAATTAAAATAAAATGCATGAATTATGAATTTTTTAATCCTATTAAATTTTACTCTCTTTAAGGAGTCAGGGAAAAAAAATCTAACTTAAAAATGTTAATTTTCATAATTATTATGATTTTATTTCTAACTATATGCAAAACAAAAAAATGAAAGAAATATGAAGAAAATTATAAAAGCTGCGTGTGAAATAGCAATAAAATCATGTTGTAATCCAGGCTGGGCCTTAAGGTGGGGTGTGAAAAGCGCTTCAGACTAAGCCCAAACCGATTAAGAAGAAAATGGAAGAAATCATGAAAAATTGTAAAACGTGCGTGGTAGATAGCAACTCAATTCAGTACGAATCCTCACTGGGCCTAAACGCAGGGTGTGTATAGCAAGAATTCACCAAAGCCCACCCAAACTTGAATAAATTAAACAATGGGTTTCATCTTGCTTCACTCTCTTCAGAAATCCAAACAAATCCTGGTCGTGTATGTTGGTCTTTCGTCAAGGTCAAACATGGATCCAATGCCTGATACATCATCTTCTCCAAAATTCAAAAATGAGAGGGAAGGATTGGGACGGTGGCCTGAGACACAGAGCCACCGTTGTCTCCGGCGAGAGGGTACCAAAATGTATCAAACAACACAACTAAACATCCTATCCTACTCAAAATCAACCCCTGAGCACGAATATGATCTCTAATTTCATTGATTCTTCCTCTAAACCAACACACGAGCCAATACTCAGAAATGGTGTCCAACTTCAAATGTCACGATTCTTGCCAATAATGATCCTATTCTCATCTACTCTCCTCAGGCTTCAATTCTACCTATCCAATCACCATTACAACTCCAAGAATCATGAGATATAGGCTTCAACAGAAATCTTGTCACACCTAGCTTGGTCTCTAATTGCTCAATTCTTGCACTGAAATCCAACTACCTAATGTCAAGATCCTAACCTCATGCCAATTTCTACATAACTCCCTATAATTTAAAGCAAAAATTGGAAGTTGCAAACCTGGTATAAAGTGATGAACAGAGGAGGTTTTGACTCGAATCAAGCTTCAATCTTCTTCAGAATCACTCAATAGCACCTTCTCAAGCTTCTCCAATCAACAATTTGCAATGAATCCATTTTGATCACCAAAACCAATTTTGATATGCACTTGAGAAATTTCAATGGCTTCCTCTCGATTCCCTTCACTTCTTGCCCAAAAAACAATCTGAACTAGTTGCATATGTTATATAGAGTTGATTAGAACTCTCTAGAACTCCCTGTAACTAACTGAATGAGATTTTAAATTTCTCATTCTCTTCCAATTTCTCATATGTAACAGTCGGGTATGGCCTGTTCCAGCTCTCAATTTTGCTTGAAATGATTATCTCATGAGATATTGGAATGGTTGTGTTGCACCCCAAATTTTGACCCCTTATATCCTCTTCATATCATATGCATTTATTTATCTAACATTAACAAGTTTCAGAGTGTATTTTGTCAAGACACAGATGGAACGGGGCTCCGTACTGATAAAATCGAAGGATTCGAGGATTGGGTAACCATCGCTTTGGGATGAATCATTCATGAAATAAGATCAAGAGTATCATAGTGGGCCATGTGTGAGTTCAATTTGAAGTGATCACCCCCAGATGGAGTACAGCGCAGTTCAGGGTACTCGATTAGGGTTTTCGAGCAGGAAAAGTCAACCGTAGTTTGACTTTGGATTTAAAGGAAGGTTCAATGATGCAACTTTGGTCCAACAAGTTTACAAGACTTAGTGAAGTCCCCTCAAAGGGTTTCAAAGTCTTGGAAGCTCCGAAACATGAACAGACAGTTCGGTAATCGCCGATCGATCGTTCGGCTGACCGGAAAGTCAACCCCCTCAAGTTTTAGGAATTGAACTTCAAGTGGTGAAGCAAAGTTGTTCCTTATGTCATAGGGGACCTACATATCAATTTTCATGATCATCGGATCAAAGACGTGAGAGTAATTGGAAAAACGGGAAATTAGGGTTTCGAAAGGGGCTAAACCCTAACTCCCTAACCGCGCACCCGATTGAAGTGGTTCAAAGCTCGTCGGAAAGCTCTTAATAAGTCCTACAAAAGTCCTATACTAGGTCACACTCAGAAAATGCATGGAATTGAAGTTATCATCAAAATCGATTCTTAGTACAAAACACTTAGTGAAATTTTGAAAATCTGGCAGCACTAAAACTTGTTTTTTGCTGACTTTGAAGGACTTTTCAACCAAGATTCACATAGATTTGGAACTTTTGGCAAACATGAATGTTGTAGAGCTACATAAGGGCTTTCCAAAATGTACAAGAACTCCCCAAGAGGAGTTAGGAGCTGAGAGTTATGAAGTGAGAAAGTTGGGCCTGTGCACTAATTTGTTAACTTGACAAAACCTAACATAAACTTGGTTTCCAACTATGCATTTCATCTCTAACCATGGATGGACATCTGATATGATGAGTTTAGAGATGGGAATAAGAAAATTCAGAAGGGCATACCAAGCAAGTACAAGATCTTGGACAAGATCCATTACTTTAATAGAAAAAGTACAAAGGTACCATAGGAGAGAGAAGGTTTGTGGCTGCAGCAGGAGGGGGCTGTCCTTTCTACCTCTATAGTCACTTCTTATGGCTTAATAGTATCTGGTTTTAGAGGCCAATGACTCTTGAAAGCATGCACCATTTGCAGAAAAAAAGATCACACTTGGATTCATGAAGATTTCCCTTTCAAAACTCCCTCCAAAAAGCCAAAATACAAAGCTGCCCTCACCCTTGTCTCTCCTATAAATAGAGGCTTCCCCCTCACTTATTCTTCACACCAGAGTTGCTCATAACATCAAAGCATCACAACTCTCCTTCTCATCCTCTCTTTACTTGTAAGTGAAGAAAAGCTTAAAAACACCAAAAATGGGCATTTTACAACTTTCATGCCATTTTCATTTCTAGCATTACCAACACTCTCACAACCATACACACATCTTCTAAATCACATATAGAAGGTGTATGACCCATTAAAACATCAAGAACTTTAAAAAATCAAAAAGTCGACTCTCATTCCACCATACTTTGACCAAAGCCATAAAAATCACCAAATCTTGTTCCAAGCGTTTTCTTGAGGTTTCGATCACTCATACACCTCAACTTTATCATGTCTCAACTGTCTAAACACTCACAAATCATTAGAAGTTCATATTTCTTCATATAGCATCACAAGTGTATTGTTACCTAAAGTGGAAGAAAGACTCAAAAGCAAGAAAGTGGAATAAAGGATCTTTGGGTTTCTCAACTATTTTTGGCATATTCAAAAAGTTCATCAAGAGGTATGTAGCTATTTCTTATTAGATTTGGCATTATTTTTCATGCATTTGCATTTTTGAGCCTATTGGTAGATTTTGAGCCATGAACACATGTTGACTTTTATGATGTTTGGCTTTTGATGGATGGTAAACTTGTTATGATTATCAACATAAGTATTGAATTTGTTCTTGCCATATTTTGATTATGAGTTTGTACTGTCATTGGAGTTGTTATTTTTGACTTGATTTGGTTATGTTATTGCTTTGAGGATTGCAAAATATACTGTCATGAACTTGTAAAGTGTGACTGTTGCTACTAGGCTATTCATGAAGGAGGGGGCAAGACAGTTTTTTTTTTTATTGAGTTTGTGATTAAGAATGTGTTACTATTTGAGCTGGAATTTAGGTTTTGTCACTTTGGCAACTTGACATCATGTTATTTCTGAGAACTGTCTTATTGGTATAATCCTTACTCAATTCTGCTGCATTAATTGTACATCAGTCTCGCATTTAATGATTTCCTGTTAGCTAAGGCGTATTGTTTACTTGCAAACTTAGCCTAGGGTGATTTGAGAAAAGCTTTGGTATTTTGAGTTGCTATTATTGTCATACCTTTACTAAAAGATGTGTACCCTGTATGGAAGCTGTTGTTTGGGTTCAGGGTTTTTTTTTTATTTTTAACTTTGCAGCTTTGGCATAGTAAGGACTGTCCAGATTCATGACAGTTTTGAGGTTTTTGTTGGGTGAATAATTTAAGTTGATAAGTAACAGTTGGTAAGGGCCAGAGGTGGTATGGTGATGTATGTTAGGTGGTTGTTAGCATTGGCTTCATATACTAATGATTTGGTTCATGCCTCTAGGTTCTAAATAAACTTTGGATTGGTTAGTGATCCATGTTTGATTTGTGATTGACTGTTTGGTCCCCACCTTGATTTTGTTCACTTGCTGCAAGTACAATCCAGCTAGATACATATACCAGTTTCTTATCCCATGAGCTTCAACTCCTCTAAGTGAAATCACTTCTACTACCCTTGTTCACAATGATCATGAGGTTGCAACCACCAACACTAGTTTGTCTCCTAAGGACCCTTTTAAAAGTAGGAGTATGATTGCAAAACCTCAAATTCCTGGCTGTTACATGAACCTTTGAACTGACCTTGCTAGAGTAAGACAGGGCTGCTAGCCTAGAGGTCTCTTTGCTTTGAGAAAATAGAATCAACAGGCTGTGTATTATAGGTTAATAAGTCTGAACTGTTACAGCACAATTTTTTTTTGAAATCTCAAACTGGTATCCTCACATACCTCCTAGCAGCTTGTTGACTTCCTTGTGTTGGCTATTATGTTTTTTTTTTCTCATTCCAAATATGTACAGCAGTGGCCAATCTTGAGCACAGGTATGTTGATCTTTTCTCTTGCCCATGACCATATCATGTTAATGTATGCCACCCAAGTATCTTTTCTTAAACCAGGAATTTAGTGAATTAATCTCTTGTTAGATTGTGTTCAATATCACATTGTTGATTTCCTCATACTGTTTCTTACTATCACTGCTTTAGGTCATAAACCTTCAACTGCATCTTATAAGTTCTAATTGGCATCCTGCATATCACTATTCATGAAACAAACTGTCTTGAACTCATTTGTGTGTTTGGCACCATCCATCAATACATATATGGTGTGTGTGTGTATATGACTCATTTGATCAAATATGCTTGAAATTTAAAAGTGGACATCACCATGCCTCACATTCACAGCAAATTGCAGCTTGAACACTTTTTCTTACAACTGTTGGTTTTTTGCCTCAATCTATGTTGGAAACCACTCAACACCATATCTGTGACATGTGTGCATATTTGTATTGGATTGAATGTAGTTGTTTGAATCTGTTTGAAAAAACCCTCAAGAAACACCATATGCTGTCAAAACAGCTAGTATGCTTTTTTGATTTATGTATTGCAAAACAGTTCCTGATCCCTCATACATGTTTGTATGTGTACTTGAAAGATGTCTAAATGCTCACCTTACCATCTCTCTGCCCAATACTCATTTTCATCCATTGGCTTGCAAGACATAAGCACTTAAGCACACACAATGCCACTTTTGCATAAGCTTGTCTTTTCACTCAAACCAATTCAAACACATTGCATATCATTCATTTATAATGTGTTAGAAAGATCATTTTGTCATAAAATCCTTCACATCAAAATCTCATTCTTGAAGTAACCATTTTCATCCCAAAAGTAGCATACCACAAACCAGTTCTTGCATTGGTCTGTTTTGAATTAATTTGTGTGTTATAATAACTTACATTGATCATCCATAACATGTTTGTATGTGCCAAATGCTTTGAAACTGAATGAACATCAAACACACACTCATAATGCACATAACACACACAATGTGCACTTTGATAGCCAAAACCCCCCCACACTGGTTCCAGTCCCAAAATTTTCCACATACACATACTTAAAATCATGATTGGAATGTGTTCATAATGTTACTTTGGTCTGCATTGCGATGAAATACAAATATCCCAACTGTCATGCATTTTTGCTTTTGCTCATTTGCAACTTAAGCGTAATTCTTCATAAATGCTCAATTCTGGCCATGCAAGTATTTTGGTTTGCTTCATCATCACCTAACTGTCATGTATGTGTGCTTTGTGTGAATTCAACATGGTTATGTGGATCTACTCATGTCAAATTGCATTTCTTGAACATAAATACAACCCCTATCGGTTTTTTCACTAGGCTAGGTATTTTTGAAAACTAACACCACTATCTTAATCCTCATCAGAAATCAATCAGTTTTGACTAAAATTTCATCCAATTCTATGAAGTTTTGGTATAGTTTCAATCCTTCACGCCTCTTGCATTTTGGTTGTGTTTTTTGCCCAGAAAATCCTTTGAAACATGCCCTATGTGTTTATTGGGGTGGCTAAATACACGGATGTATAGCCACCCCAGTGGTAGAAGCATGCGCCTTAAGTCACTAGCCTTACCTATAGTCCCTGGTTCGATCCTTGAGTGGGACACTTTTTGGTTTTTATTTCAAACAACGTTCATTTTCATTATTTCCTCCATCTTCTCCTTTCCTTAGTCACATGTGCGCAGGTGGCCAAGTGGTAAGTCTTGGGTTTTCAAACAAGAGGGCCTGGGTTCAACCCCTCCCCCCCCATGGCTATTTTTATCTCATTGCTTGTTTATTTTATTTTCATAAACTTCCAAATTCCATAACTTAACCACCGTGCGTTATTTTTTAACTCGTTCTTTTTGCAAACTCTTCGTTAAGATGTCTAGTTTATTTAATGGATTATATTTTTCATGATTGTTTGTTTTCACAATGCTTTTCCTTACTTGTTAGTATATTCGTTTTTAGGTTATTACCATGTGTTTCAATTTGAAGTTTCTTCATACCATGTTCACGTTTTTTTATCTTGTGAGATTTATTTTCCTTTATGTTTGTTAGCATATTAGGATATCACTTTTTCATTGGTCATTACCATGTGTGTTTTTTTTCATCTTTACTTCGTCAAGTAAACCTTTATCGTCGTACCTCCTAAATTACGAGGCTAAACTAATTTAATTATGTGAGATTGTTATCTAGGCTTAGTTTTTTACTTTCAAAGTGTTATTTGTTTATATGGTTGTTACCTTCATCATGCTTTAAATCTTTGTCAAAATATACCTACATCTTTGTCAAGACATGCTTATTGTGATATGCTCATTTGTAACTATTCATCCTACCTAAAATGCTTGCCCATTGTAATGTATTGGTTAATCCTTGATTATAATCATTGTCTTCTGTATTCCTCATACTTGAATATTTATGCTTTGTTAAGTATTTATTCCCCAAGTGATGGGACTCCTTAGTTCTCATCCAAGTTGCCTCCCTTCCCTCCTTCCAAAGGAAAGGTCTCTCCATTGACCCTTATGTCATGGAAAGCTCATTACTCCCTTTGACTTTGTTAAAGTCATCCTTCAACCCTAGTTCACAAAACCCTAGACTTTGCTTAAGTCTAAAAGACCCACCTCTACTAGGAGTGATCCTCAACTAGAGCCTTAGGATAGAGTTTGTAAACTCTATATAAGGATCATGGTAATGATTGCTTATTTCCCTTTGAGTGTTGTAACATAGATTTAGAGAGTCTTGTTAAACTCTACACGAACATTGTTATGTTTGTTCCCCATTGAACCTTGATCATAATCAAGTGTTCTTTAACCCTTGTGAGGTGAACTACGATTGCTCTGATTCTATCCTAGTTAGGATACGTAGGCAGAGGACGCGATGTCTTTGCGAGCAAACTTAGAAACAATCTTAGGTCTTCATCTATCATAACCTTCACCTTTTTACCCAATACCCAAACCTTAGCAAATATTTAACAAACTTAGCATACAAATAAACAAAAGGTTCCTGTAGAGTACTACAGATGTTTAGGATGTGAAATACTTACCCTATGCATAACCAACCCCCGATCCCCGAATCTCTTAGCGTTGTTGTAACATCGCGCAAAGGGTTCTTTCTCTCTTTAGACCTTTCCTTTGGATAAATTAAAGTCCGGTTGTAAAAGAATTAAGGTTCAAGTTAATTCAATAGCTTGATATCCGATTTTCACCGCAACAGAAATGGCGACTTCACTGGGGATAACCTACTTAACTTGAGGGTTTAGCCTATTTTGTTTGTTTATATGCTATATTTGTGGATATTTTCTTAACATGTATATTTGTCAATATATTTGTTTGTGTGTTGGGTATTGGGTGCTTTGAGTGGTGAGACGGTCCTATACCCGGACTTGAGTGAAATTATGATAGGATGGTGGTATATTCAAGAAGGCTTATAGGGAGTTGATTCCCGACCAAGCTAACTTGAGAAACCACCGCTCAGTGTAGGCCCTCTTGAAAGTTTTAGTATTGTTGATCGAGTATTCGTGAAAACAATGCTACTTTCAACGAAGGAGCCTATGACACTGTGGACTTTTAGAAAACATTCTACCCCACTTTGGCCTTATCAGGACGTAGTGCGATGGCTATAAGGAAGTATTTCCGAAATAGTCGATACGCGATACTACACTCAGACAAGATTCTCTTGAGAATATTATCAATTACCAAGTAATTTGGGAAGTCGATAATATCCGAAAGATGGGTCGATGACTCTGGGAACTTTGTAGAACCCGTTCGGCAGGTACAATCAATCCATGGCACAATCTTTGGGGATGGGTAGACCTTTGAACTCATGCTTGTCTTTAACCCTAAACCTGCGTTGTGTGCATATGCATCTTGTTTATGTTTTCATATCATCATATCATCATATCATCATATGGTTTCATGGAACTCAGACTTTGTTGTTTGTAAATATCAGAGGTCGTCATGAACATTGAAAGAAAGAAAACTTTGAAATACACTTACAAGGGTTTTAACCTAGACGATTTGAGAAGATTGAGCACCTTGGTAACAGATTCAGAGGGATTTCAAAACCGGAACGGGAAGCTGTTGCTACTCTTGAAGATAAAAATGGATAGTGGACTTCTCTCTACCCTCCTCCAGTTTTATGACCCGCTCTACCATTGCTTCACATTTCCTGATTATCAGCTAGTACCCACACTAGAAGAGTATTCTCAGTTAATCGGGTTGCCTATTCTTGAAGAATCTCCTTTTCCGATTGTAGAGAAGGACCCCAAAGAGCAGGATATCGCCAAAGCTACACGTTTAGGAGTGGACGACATAAAAAAGAATCTGATTACAAAAGGGGGAGTCTTTGGGTTCAAAGCAGAATTCTTGATTGAGAAAGCTCAATACTACGCAGATCATTTAAGCATGGATGCATTCGAAGCTATCCTTGCCTTACTCATCTATGGTATATTCTTGTTTCCAAGCTTTGAGAATTTCGTGGACCACAATGCCATCAAAATTTTCTTAAAGAAGAACCCTGTGCCTACCTTGTTGGCAGACGCGTACCATTCTGTTCATCTGAGGAATTTCCATAATGGGGGAATGATCACTTGTTGTGCTCCTTTATTGTACAAATGGTTCACTTCACATTTACCCAAAGCCAACGCTTTTTGGGATCCAAAGAAGGGATGGTGGTCACAAAAGATCATGACTCTTACCCATTCTGATATTGATTGGTATAATCGTGATTATGATGGGATAATGATCATTGACAGTTGTGGGGAATTTAGCAACGTACCTCTTCTCAGCATTAATGGAGGGATCAGCTACAATCCGATACTTGCCCGCCGACAATTGGGATACCCCCTAAAAGACAAACCCAAAAGTGTTCAAGTAGAAAGCATCTTCTTCAAAGAAGGGGAAGACAGTCAGGGATTAAAAGAGAAAATTCTAGAAGCTTGGAAGCGTCTGCATAAAAAAGGAAAGAAAGATCTTGGAAAACTCAACTGTATTTCTTTAGAACCTTACCTCCAATGGGTTCGGAAAAGAGCTGTCACACTAAAGATGCCGTATCCTAAACAAAAGCCTATGGCCTTAAAAGAAGAACGCCCGTTGGTCTTCATGTCTGAAGAAGAAAAGTTGAAAATTGCTTTGGTCAAAGCACAACAAACTGAAGAAGCTTGGAAGCACAAGTATCAGATAGTCATTGAAGAAAATGCAGAGCTCCGGAGACAACTCCAGTCAAAAGATGAAGAAATCCTCTCTTGTAAGAAGAGGAAGGCACTAGAGGAGCCTTATGAGCCTCAGTCTAATCCATGGAAGATAATCGTGGACAGACTCATCATTGAGAAGACTCAGTTGGAAAGAAAGATCGAGAAGCTCAACCTCAGGCTGTTAGGAGAACCTTGATAGATTGCGCCAATTTGTTTAGTTAAAACCCTTGTAAGAGGAAATGATGTTTTGTAATCTGTTTTGTTTATTAATGAAATGATGATTTCCGATGAGTTCCGTGACAACCATGTGCATTTGCATTCACACTACTTCTAATCATTCAAGGAAATTCAACTTTTTCTTTGCAGGCAACAACATGGTAAGAAGAGGCATGCTTCGAGTCCCGGATCTGAGGTTGGGTCGTCTAAGAATGCTAACCAGACTTGTTCGAAATCCTGCTGCTTTCATAGCCAAATATGGGGACCTATTGCCATTAATAAGCGCTCCAATCAATGAGCCCATGTTGCAAGCTTTGTTGGAGTTCTATCATACAACTTACCACTGCTTTGTGTTTCCGGATTTTCAGTTACTCCCGACCCTCGAAGAGTATAATGCTTACTTGAAGATCCCATGGGCTCTTACACTCCCTTATGGAAAACCAAAGAAGAAGGACTTAGCTAAAGCCCTGCATATCAAGCTGGAAGACTTACCACCAATGAGGGCGAAAGCAGGGTGGTATGGAATGGATGCCGGGCCTCTAATGGAAATGGCCGAGTATCACTATGAAAGTCGAAACCTGGGCATTTTTGAGGCAATTTTGGCACTACTAATATATGGACTGTATCTGTTCCCAAGCAATTACGACTTCATCAGCGAGGAAGCAATACGTCTCTTCATCCTCAAGAGTCCGGTCAACGCAATACTGGCTGATACTTATGTGGTCATTCACCGTTTTGCCTTGTATGATTGTGGGCGATACTCATGCTGTCTTGCACTACTCGACCGATGGTTTACTTCTCATCTGCCAAGGACCCATATCCTTTGGAGGCTTCCTACCAAAAACGCTTGGGTTTCTAAACTCGTCACTCTCAGACACCATGATATCACCTGGTACGACACTAGCATCGGCGGCCAAATCATGATTTCCAGTTACGGAGATTTTCCCAATGTGCCTCTCATTGGGATAGGAGGGGTGATCACTTATAATCCTATCCTTGCTAGGCGTCAACACGGGTATCCTACCGGGCCAGAGCCTGAACCAGAACTGTTGAGGCCCCGCTTCTGTGAGACAGGTCGCAACCAAGAGCTAGAAGCTAACGCCGAATACGCTCAAAGAGATCCACACCTTATGGGCCCAACTCCGATGGAGAATGCAAGTTGCCTAACCACCAGGGGGTACCTGCTATGGTCAAAGGAAATAGCTTTAATCATGTTCTACACTCACGATTACGAGATAACTATGGAACCTGAAGTCCCCACGACTAGGGAAGAACTGAAATACGCTTTGGTTAAAGCGCAAAGGGAAAATGAAGACCTGTGGGAGATTATCCGCCAGGATCAAGTTCATGCCGGGGTCCAAGAAGGAGAAGGGTCGTCTTGTTAGATTGGTTTTTGTTTCGTCATTTCCCTGCTTTCCCTAAAAAAGGATTGAAATCCTGCTTGTTGCATTTACTTTCATTGTAAGAAAAGTCTTGCTTTTTTAAGCAAAGACCACTCTATTGTAATGGATTCCCAGCTATCAAATGAAAAACGCTTTTTAAAGCACGTCGTCACATGTTGGTCTAACTTTTTGTTTGTAAATGAAAATCTTGAGTTTCCTTGAATGGTTCATGCATCTGCATTTGCATGTCATCCTACATTTGGGGTTCCGCAGCTCATCTTTTGTTCTTGTCCAGAGAGAAAGAAAGGAGTCACGCTGAGTACTCACCGATACAACACACGGTCCCAAGCTCAAAAGAAGATGGCAGATAATGATCAAAGGTTCGACCGAATGGACAATGACATTGAAGGGATCAAAGGGGACGTCAACCAGATCTTAGAAGCCCTCAACATGATCAAAGCAAAAATGGATACACAACCTACAGTGGTCTCCGAAGTTGCCACAACAGCAGCCAATGTCACGATGGCTCCTGTTACTTCAGCAGAGTTTCCCTATGGCATGTCCCGGGATTTTGTACCACCTTTCAACGGCATGCAGTCTTCAGGTCTCAATCCGTTGTTCGACTCAACGATCAGAAACCCCATTTTTACTACAGCAGGTGGTCCCACCACGGTACGACCAGTCTTCGCCAATCAACAGCCAATCTTTGATATACCCGATGGATCCGAAGCTGAGGATGAAAAACACGAGAAGTTAAGGGTAGAGATGGACATCATGGCCAAGAGGATGAGGGCCATTGAAGGAAATCATGTCTTTGGATCTGATGCCAAGGATCTATGTCTGGTATCTGGATTAGTGTTCCCTCAGAAATTTAAAATACCGGTCTTCGACAAATATGAAGGGACTACTTGTCCTAAAGAGCACTTAATCATGTACTGTAGGCGGATGGCTCCGCATATTGAAAATGATAAACTGTTGGTACACTGCTTCCAAGATAGTCTGAAAGGAGCTTCAGCCAAGTGGTATCTCGGTTTAGATCAAGCTAAGATTCACAGTTTCCAAGACCTCTCAGATGCTTTTATTCAACAGTACAAATACAACATGGACCTAGCTCCAGACCGCCGTCAGCTTCTTAATATGACGCAGAAAAATACCGAAACCTTCAAAGAGTATGCGCAAAGGTGGCGCGGAACTGCAGCACAGGTAGAGCCTCCTCTTACTGAGAAGGAGTTGGCAGATTGGTTTGTGGATACAGTTCGACCCGAATTCTATGAACGTTTGATCAGCAGCGTTACAACAAATTTCTCTGATATTGTGGCAGTGGGGGTTAAGGTAGAAGCGGGTTTGAAGAGCGGAAAAGTGACTACTTCAAATGTTACTTCGAGCGCCAACACGGCAAAAAAGCCAGTCAGCTCGTTTCACAAAAAGAAAGAGGGAGAAGTGAGCGCAATCACATATGGAAAGAAAGTACAAAGCTCTCGAAGCCTCCACCAACAGTACCAACTATCATATGTAGCGGCAGTAACCCCGGTTTTTCAGCCTTCTTCGCAGCATGGTCCCCAACCTGGGGCATTCAACAATCAACACCAGTATCAGCCTGGCGGTCAGCAACAGTATCGCACCAGTAATCAACAACAAAGCCAGCAGCCGCAGGGTCAACAACCTCAGAACAGGGCCCCAAGGGCAAATTATCCAGCAAATAGGCCAAAGATACATCCTATTCCAATGAGCTACTCCGACCTGTTTCCCATGCTAGTAGAAAGAGGGTTGGTTAAAACAAGAAAATTGGGTGCTCCACCTAATCCACTCCCGTTCTATTATGATGCGAATGCTCGCTGCCCATTTCATGAGAATGCTCCAGGCCACAATCTCGAAGGTTGCTTCGCCCTTCAGCACCTAGTTCGTGAGCTTATCGAAAAGGGAACTCTATCCTTCGAAGATAATCCGCCCAATGTTAAAAGCAACCCTCTTCCCAATCATGGTGGAGTCAATGCCATTACTGAAGAAGGGGAGGGGTCAGAAGATAAGAAGGTTACCACCATTGGTGAGATCAAAGTGCCATTAGCAGACCTACACAAACGCCTCGCTCAGGCATGGTTACTCAAGACATCTCACGAAGATTGCAAAGAATGTATGCTGAATCCTGAGGGTTGTGACGCTGTGAAAAAGGATATTCGAGCTATGATTGAACAAGGAATGATAGAAATCGCTAACCGAAAAAAGGAAGAAGATGTGGCAGTCATCGAGCCTGTGTTTAACATACCAGGAGAATCCTACAAAGGAGCTGGGTCCAGAGGTGGTAACAGTAACAAAAACTACAAGAATATTCGGCCAGTATTTCGTGATGACGAACCCCCGAAATTCGGGAGGGGACAGACTAGGTTTGAGCCAAGAGGAGGATTCCAGCCTCGCCCAAGAACCGTGACACCAAAACAAGATTATTCATGGTGTGAAGGGATTTTCAAAGAAAAGAAACCAGTAAGTGTGGCCAATATCGCCGGTGGAAGCAAAATGACTCGGAGTGGTCGTGTCTATCAACCTCGAACATACAGCGAGGCTCCTCCACCAGCAGTTCCCGTTTAAAAGACGCCCGTTCCTCAGAAGCCTGTTCCGGAGACAACCACTGACAAAGAGCCTTTAAGAAAAGAAAGTCTCAAGAACGATGAAGAAGAATTCTTGAGAATCATTCGACGAAGCGATTATAGGGTGGTGGACCAATTGAATCAGACACCCTCCAAGATCTCGGTCATGGCTTTGCTTTTGAGTTCTCCAGCACACCGCCAGGCATTACTCAAAATCCTAACGCAAGCTCACGTTACTAAGGATATTACAGTGGGGCAGTTCGACTCCGTTGTAGCAAATATCACTGCCTGCAACACCTTGAGCTTTGATGATAATGATCTAACGGCTGAGAAGCGCAAGCACAATCGTGCCTTGCATGTATCAGTCAAGTGTGAAGCAGACACAATGTCCCGAGTTCTTGTGGATACCGGATCAGCGCTCAATGTAATGCCTAAAAGAACTTTGGCCAAGCTGGCATATCAAGGCGCTACCATGAGACCAACTTCTCTTATAGTCAAGGCGTTCGACGGATCCAGGAGAACCGTGATAGGAGAAGTTGATCTCCCTATTCTAATTGGACCACAAATCTTTGAAATCACCTTCCAGGTGATGGACATAAATCCGGTTTATAGCTGCTTATTGGGAAGACCCTGGATTCATACAGCTGGCGCTGTCACTTCCACGCTCCACCAAAAAATGAAGTTTGTTGGAAATGACCAGCTAGTCATTGTCCATGGAGAAGAGGACTTGATGGTAAGCAACTTGTCATCTTTCCGGTATATTGAGGCTGAGGAAGACTCTCTCGAAACAGCTTTCCAAGCACTAGAAATAGCTCACGCTGTTCTAGTAGATGAATCAGACATAACCCAAAGGCCATTATTTACCTCTGCTCAAAGTATTAAGGCGGCACTGAAAGCCGGAGTCCCACTGGGTTGGGGAGAGGTCATCGAAGTCAACGCTCGGGCCAAGAATGATCGACAGGGGTTGGGTTACAAACCAACTCCGGAAGGCGAGCCGGAAGAAAGCACCATGAGGAAGAAGTCCTTAAAAGAGATATTCACCAGCGGCGGTGTACAAGTTAACGCCATTATTTCTGAAAATGAGGACGGTAATCTGGATCATCTAATAATTAGAGGAGGAGGAGCATTGCGCAATTGGGAGGCTGTGGAAGTTCCCATCTTTTTACCTTTAGAGTAATTCATTCTGCCTGTTAGCTTTGTGTCTTTTTTTTAAAAATTTCTCGGTCTTGCCCAAGACTTGTGAATTATTTTGTACTGGGCCACTTTGCAAAAATTGAAAATCATTAATGAAAAAGTGTTTTTGTTAAAACTCTTGTTATTGTTTGCACGTCACTTTCACTCTTTTTGGAAAAATGGCAATCTCTTTTGGAAAATAATAAAAACCACCCTTCATCTGCATGTTTGTGTGTGAGTGCCTAATTGTTCCTAAATAAAACATGCAGAATACCCCCATCAACCACAGAATCCTATGATCATTCGGTTCCTTCTATTAGCGGTTCATTCGTCTTTCAAGCTGAAGAAGGGAACGAAGGAGAGTTAGAGGTCCCAGAAGAGCTAAAGAGAATAGCTGAGCATGAAGATGATTATATCCAGCCCCATAAAGAGCAGACGGAAGTCATTAACTTGGGGTCAGAAGAGGACAAAAGGGAAGTCAAGATCGGGGCGTCATTAAGGCCAGAAATCAAAGATAAGTTGATACTAATCCTCAGAGATTTTGTTGACATATTTGCTTGGTCCTACCAAGATATGCCAGGGTTAGATACTGACATTGTCATGCACAAGCTCCCCCTGAAACCAGAATGTCCTCCGATCAAACAAAAGCTTCGCAGGTCGAGACCAGATATGGCACTTAAAATCAGAGATGAGGTCAAAAAGCAAATAGATGCTGGTTTTCTAGCAGTATCCAAATATCCCGAATGGGTAGCCAACATTGTACCGGTCCCAAAAAAGGATGGCAAGGTCAGGATGTGCGTTGACTACAGAGATCTAAATAAAGCAAGTCCGAAGGATGATTTCCCATTACCACATATTGACACTTTGGTAGATAACACGGCAAGCTTTGCAGTGTTCTCATTCATGGATGGGTTTTCGGGCTATAACCAGATAAAAATGAATCCAGAAGACATGGAAAAAACGACTTTCATCACACCATGGGGCACCTATTGTTATAAGGTAATGCCTTTTGGTTTGAAGAACGCAGGGGCAACATATCAGAGAGCTATGGTCACACTATTTCATGATATGATGCACAGAGAAATCGAAGTATACGTGGATGATATGATTGCAAAATCCCAAAGTGAAGAAGACCACTTGGATCATCTACTAAAGCTATTTGAAAGACTCCGAAAGTATCAATTGAGACTAAATCCAGCCAAATGCACCTTCGGAGTTCGCTCAGGCAAGCTACTTGGTTTCATCGTTAGTCAGCGAGGAATTGAGGTAGACCCTGACAAGGTTAAAGCAATCCAGGAGATGCCTGCTCCTAAAACTGAGAAACAAGTTAGAGGTTTCCTTGGACGTTTGAATTACATCTCCAGGTTCATCTCCAACCTGACTCCTACCTGCACACCGATCTTCAAGTTGTTACGAAAGGATCAAACAGTGGTATGGAATGAAAATTGCCAGGCGGCGTTCGACAAAATCAAGCAGTATTTGCAAGAACCTCCAGTGCTGATTCCTCCGGTACCTGGAAGGCCTTTGTTCATGTATATGACCGTATTAGAAAGTTCGATGGGCTGTGTCTTGGGCCAAACGGATGAGTCAGGGAAGAAGGAACATGCAATCTATTATCTAAGTAAGAAGTTCACTGATTGTGAAAGTCGTTACTCTCCCCTGGAAAAAGCTTGTTGTGCGTTGGCATGGGCTGCTAAACGTCTGAGGCAGTACATGATTTGCCACACTACGATGCTGATTTCTAAGATGGACCCCATCAAGTACATCTTTGAGAAACCAGCTCAGACAGGAAGATTAGCCCGATGGCATATGCTCCTATCAGAATATGATATCCAGTACGTTGCTCAGAAATCCATCAAAGGGAGCATTTTGTCAGAACACCTTGCAGAGTATCCTATGGAGGATTATCAACCGCTCAAGTTCGACTTTCCCGATGAAGATGTGATGTATATTCAGCGCACGAAACCAGAGCCTGGTCCAGAGGAAGGCCCCGAGCCAGGGTCCCGTTGGGAGATGATGTTCGACGGAGCGTCAAACAAAAATGGACATGGCATCGGAGCTGTTCTAAAAAATCCAACTGGAGGGTACACTGCGGTCACAGCCCGACTCTGTTTCTCTTGTACAAACAACATAGCGGAATATGAAGCCTGCATCCTGGGGTTGGAGGCTGCCATTGATCTCCATATCAAAATTTTGGAAGTAATTGGTGATTCTGCTTTAGTGATATACCAACTCAAAGAGGAATGGGAAACCAGGGATGAAAAATTGATTCCTTATAAGACCCACATCCTAGAGATGGCTGAGTATTTCGATGAAATTACCTTCAAGCATGTACCAAGGGCGGAAAATCACATTGCCGATGCATTGGCCATGATGGCATCCATGTGGAAAGTCCAGTTTGTTAACGAAGCACCTCTGATTCGCATCGAAAGAAGGACAGTACCCGCATACGTCATGGCAATGGACGAAGAATTTGGGGAGAAGCCGTGGTTTTATGATATCAAGAATTTCCTTCAAAATCAAGAATACCCCGCCGACGCATCCACAATTGACAAAAGAGCGATACGGAGGTTGTCATCTAAATTCTTCATCAGCAATGGCATCTTGTACAAGAGAAATCATGATATGGTCTTACTCCGATGTGTCGATGAAAGTGAGGCGAATCTCATAATGGCCGAAGTACACGAAGGGACCTTCGGCACCCATGCAAATGGCCACGCCATGGCTAAGAAAATATTAAGAGCGGGTTACTTCTGGTTAACTTTGGAGACGGATTGCATACTCTTCGCTCGAAAGTGTCATAAATGTCAAGTTTATGCTGATAAAGTGCATGTCCCTCCGCATCCTCTCAATGTGATGACGTCACCTTGGCCTTTTGCAATGTGGGGCATAGATATGATCGGGGCAATAGAGCCTAAAGCCTCTAATGGTCATCGCTTCATCCTTGTCGCAATTGATTATTTCACCAAATGGGTGGAAGCAGCGTCATATGCGAATGTGACGAAGCAGGTGGTCGCACGCTTCATTAAAAAGGAAATTGTCTGCCGATATGGTATCCCTAACCAGATCATCACTGACAACGGGTCGAATCTGAACAACAAAACAATGAAGGAACTCTGTGACGACTTTAAGATCAAACATCATAACTCGTCCCCTTACAGACCTAAGATGAATGGCGCAGTTGAGGCTGCAAACAAGAACATCAAAAAGATAATACAAAAAATGGTCGTAACTTATAAAGATTGGCACGAGATGTTACCATTTGCTTTGCACGGCTACCGGACATCAGTACGCACTTCGACAGGGGCAACTCCCTTTTCCCTAGTATACGGGATGGATGCGGTGCTACCCATTGAAGTCAAAATACCTTCCTTGAAGATCTTGACGGAAGCAGAGTTGGATGAAGACGAGTGGATAAAAGAAAGATTTGATTCGTTGAATCTCATCGACGAAAAAAGAATGACGGCCATGTGTCACAGTCAAATCTATCAACAAAGGATGGCCCGGGCATTCAATAAGAAAGTTCGTCCCAAAGAGTATAGAGAAGGAGAGCTGGTGCTTAGAAAAATCCTACCTACACAAAAAGACATGCGTGGCAAGTGGATGCCCAACTACGACGGCCCTTTCGTTGTGAAGACTGTTTTCTCCGGAGGATCTCTGATTCTCGAAACCATGGATGGCGAATCACTCAAGTATCCCATCAACTCGGACGCAGTAAGAAAATACTACGCCTGAAAACGGATGCATAGAAAGAGAATTTCAATGCCTCGACAAGAAAAAACCCAATGTTTGAAAGATGTCGGACGCTGGGGCGGACTCCTGTGCAGAGTATTAGAAGAAAGGGTCAAAACGTGTTGTTCTCGTCAGAAGCGGCAAAACAAGTGAACTAATAGTCGGAAGGACCAAATTATTATGGGATTCTGTAATCTTTTCTGTTGCCATTTTTCAAAACTTTTAAAGTCCCCAAGGCTTTATCTTTTGTAAAAGTTCTTGTCCATCAATAAAATCAGTTCTCTCTTTGGCCAAATCATTGTTATGATCTGCTATTTTTGTTATGCAATTTCACTTATTTATTAATAAGAATTTTTTATTGAAAGCAAAGTGTTTTGAAAAACCTAAGCCCTGATTTAAAAAGAAAGAAGGAGAAAGCACAATTTGACAAAATGATTGAAAAGTTCCAAAGGTAATATGATGATATTACACAGTTCTTGAAGTTGTGGAAATCGCTGTTGTCTTTGACCGAGATAAATACGTCCGACAGAAATTCTAGCTAGACTTCTTCCTTGCAAGATTATGGGGGACATTACTGAGGAAAGAATCGTTATCTGTATCAAAGAAGGAAGTGTCGCTTGATTTGAGGCATTTTGAAGCTCAGCGTGATAAGTTCCCGCTTTATTGGATTTTCTTTTGTCCCGCCGGGTCGTTTTGTGTCTTGCATACAGCATCATGCTAGCATACGCATTTGTTTGCATTCCCACCATTGAGGTCCTTTGGTCGTTACCTTTATCTTTATTTTGTTGTTACAAGTCCGTTTAGAGTTGACACCCTGGGATTTCCTTATTTTTGTTCTGGGAGAGCAGTGGTGACTAGCAATGTTTGGTTTACACAAACAGGGGGTTATTACCAATTTTCACCTTCGATTGGGTTACCGCTAACAAACTGTGAAAGACTAGCGGTCACTAGCACGTATTCAGAACTAACTATGTTTGGTATAGTAGTTTGGTCTTCACCAGCAGGTTTCCAAACCCGTTCGTCACTAATTCGGTTATAAGGCCAACCAATTGTTATTGGAGTCCTTTTGATTTGGTTTTCACCAATCTGTGCCAAGAAATCTAGTAGTTACTAGTATTGCCTCCTAAAACCAATGGTCACTGATACTTGAGTTGGTCGCCACCAAAATTCCCTGAAAAGCCCAATAATTATTGGCATCGCCTGGAATCCAATAGTCATTGGTACCTGTTTGATTTGGTTATTACCAGTCTTTTTGAATCTAGTAGTTACTAGTGTTACCTTCAGACCCAATTGTTATTGGTGGCTTTTGATTTGGTTATTACCAATCTTTCTAAGTCTAGTGGTCACTAGCATTGCTTGGAAAATCTAGTTTTCACTAGCCGTGTCCAGTACCAGTTGTTATGGGTATACCACTGGACTTGGTTGTCACCAGTTACCATAAGCCCAATGATTATTGGCATTGTTTAAATCAGATTGTTATCACCACTTTGGTCTGGTCGTTACCAAACTCTGTTAAAATCCAATCGTGATTGGTACCCTTTGATTTGGTCATCACCAGTCTCCTCTAAGTCCAGTAGTCACTAGCATGGCTTGAAAGCTAATTGTTACAAGTTGATTGTTACCAACTTCCCCAACCGAAGTCCTGTGTTTTTGTCAATATCGTTTGGAATTCCCAACTGTGATTGGAACTTTGGTTTGGTTGTCACCATCACCCTCAGGAAGTCTAGTGGTAACTAGCACTATTGGAAGCTATTTGTTATTCTGGCCGTCACCAGTTTCCCCGGTTGAAGCTTTTGCTTTTCCAGTCGAGTCTCGGAGAACTAGTGGGTACTAGTTTCCCCGGCACGTCCGGTCTTGTTTCTAACCTTTTCTTGAAGATCCCGTTTGAACTCTTCATTATAGGAAATTTCTCATCTGGTTATCCTCAGTGAGACTCGTGTCTCCATTCTGTCTTTTCCCTGTTGAAGTTGTGCTTCCCCAGTGAGTTTATTCCCCAACGAAGTTTTCCCCATTGGGTTTCTTCCCCAGTGTGGTTTGCGTTTCTTTTCTTCCGTTTCCCCAGTGAAGAATTATTATCTTCCCCGGTGGACTTCCTCATCTGGTTATCCCCAGTGAGATTCGTATCTCCTCTTCCCAATGAAGATGTATCTTCCCTGGTGGAATTTGTGTCCCCTGCGTGAAAGATTCCCTTGAACAAACATCATTAGTCATGTCTGAACTATCTTGCTTACTTCGCTCGGAATTTTTTCCCCAGTGTGTTGGGTCCTCGTGAGTGGTTACTCGTCGTTTCGCCGTTCTTTTATATTTGCTCGTGTGTCCGCATCTGTATTACATTCAAGCATCATATAGCACCATTTAGATTCATGGCATGATCGCATTTGTCCTTTTGCATATCATCGGATCTAAGGGACAAAATTTCTGGTTTGCTATATTTAAATACCTTTCACACGATTTCTATGAGGATTGTCATCTCTCATTACCATCTAGTGAAGATATTTAAATAGGGGCATCTGTTGCACCCCAAATTTTGACCCCTTATATCCTCTTCATATCATATGCATTTATTTATCTAACATTAACAAGTTTCAGAGTGTATTTTGTCAAGACACAGATGGAACGGGGCTCCGTACTGATAAAATCGAAGGATTCGAGGATTGGGTAACCATCGCTTTGGGATGAATCATTCATGAAATAAGATCAAGAGTATCATAGTGGGCCATGTGTGAGTTCAATTTGAAGTGATCACCCCCAGATGGAGTACAGCGCAGTTCAGGGTACTCGATTAGGGTTTTCGAGCAGGAAAAGTCAACCGTAGTTTGACTTTGGATTTAAAGGAAGGTTCAATGATGCAACTTTGGTCCAACAAGTTTACAAGACTTAGTGAAGTCCCCTCAAAGGGTTTCAAAGTCTTGGAAGCTCCGAAACATGAACAGACAGTTCGGTAATCGCCGATCGATCGTTCGGCTGACCGGAAAGTCAACCCCCTCAAGTTTTAGGAATTGAACTTCAAGTGGTGAAGCAAAGTTGTTCCTTATGTCATAGGGGACCTACATATCAATTTTCATGATCATCGGATCAAAGACGTGAGAGTAATTGGAAAAACGGGAAATTAGGGTTTCGAAAGGGGCTAAACCCTAACTCCCTAACCGCGCACCCGATTGAAGTGGTTCAAAGCTCGTCGGAAAGCTCTTAATAAGTCCTACAAAAGTCCTATACTAGGTCACACTCAGAAAATGCATGGAATTGAAGTTATCATCAAAATCGATTCTTAGTACAAAACACTTAGTGAAATTTTGAAAATCTGGCAGCACTAAAACTTGTTTTTTGCTGACTTTGAAGGACTTTTCAACCAAGATTCACATAGATTTGGAACTTTTGGCAAACATGAATGTTGTAGAGCTACATAAGGGCTTTCCAAAATGTACAAGAACTCCCCAAGAGGAGTTAGGAGCTGAGAGTTATGAAGTGAGAAAGTTGGGCCTGTGCACTAATTTGTTAACTTGACAAAACCTAACATAAACTTGGTTTCCAACTATGCATTTCATCTCTAACCATGGATGGACATCTGATATGATGAGTTTAGAGATGGGAATAAGAAAATTCAGAAGGGCATACCAAGCAAGTACAAGATCTTGGACAAGATCCATTACTTTAATAGAAAAAGTACAAAGGTACCATAGGAGAGAGAAGGTTTGTGGCTGCAGCAGGAGGGGGCTGTCCTTTCTACCTCTATAGTCACTTCTTATGGCTTAATAGTATCTGGTTTTAGAGGCCAATGACTCTTGAAAGCATGCACCATTTGCAGAAAAAAAGATCACACTTGGATTCATGAAGATTTCCCTTTCAAAACTCCCTCCAAAAAGCCAAAATACAAAGCTGCCCTCACCCTTGTCTCTCCTATAAATAGAGGCTTCCCCCTCACTTATTCTTCACACCAGAGTTGCTCATAACATCAAAGCATCACAACTCTCCTTCTCATCCTCTCTTTACTTGTAAGTGAAGAAAAGCTTAAAAACACCAAAAATGGGCATTTTACAACTTTCATGCCATTTTCATTTCTAGCATTACCAACACTCTCACAACCATACACACATCTTCTAAATCACATATAGAAGGTGTATGACCCATTAAAACATCAAGAACTTTAAAAAATCAAAAAGTCGACTCTCATTCCACCATACTTTGACCAAAGCCATAAAAATCACCAAATCTTGTTCCAAGCGTTTTCTTGAGGTTTCGATCACTCATACACCTCAACTTTATCATGTCTCAACTGTCTAAACACTCACAAATCATTAGAAGTTCATATTTCTTCATATAGCATCACAAGTGTATTGTTACCTAAAGTGGAAGAAAGACTCAAAAGCAAGAAAGTGGAATAAAGGATCTTTGGGTTTCTCAACTATTTTTGGCATATTCAAAAAGTTCATCAAGAGGTATGTAGCTATTTCTTATTAGATTTGGCATTATTTTTCATGCATTTGCATTTTTGAGCCTATTGGTAGATTTTGAGCCATGAACACATGTTGACTTTTATGATGTTTGGCTTTTGATGGATGGTAAACTTGTTATGATTATCAACATAAGTATTGAATTTGTTCTTGCCATATTTTGATTATGAGTTTGTACTGTCATTGGAGTTGTTATTTTTGACTTGATTTGGTTATGTTATTGCTTTGAGGATTGCAAAATATACTGTCATGAACTTGTAAAGTGTGACTGTTGCTACTAGGCTATTCATGAAGGAGGGGGCAAGACAGTTTTTTTTTTTTTATTGAGTTTGTGATTAAGAATGTGTTACTATTTGAGCTGGAATTTAGGTTTTGTCACTTTGGCAACTTGACATCATGTTATTTCTGAGAACTGTCTTATTGGTATAATCCTTACTCAATTCTGCTGCATTAATTGTACATCAGTCTCGCATTTAATGATTTCCTGTTAGCTAAGGCGTATTGTTTACTTGCAAACTTAGCCTAGGGTGATTTGAGAAAAGCTTTGGTATTTTGAGTTGCTATTATTGTCATACCTTTACTAAAAGATGTGTACCCTGTATGGAAGCT
Source organism: Lathyrus sativus (assembly GCA_963859935.3). NCBI lineage: Eukaryota > Viridiplantae > Streptophyta > Magnoliopsida > Fabales > Fabaceae > Lathyrus > Lathyrus sativus. The sequence continues at coordinate 275,782,049 of OZ012739.1, forward strand.
GTTGTTTGGGTTCAGGGTTTTTTTTTTATTTTTAACTTTGCAGCTTTGGCATAGTAAGGACTGTCCAGATTCATGACAGTTTTGAGGTTTTTGTTGGGTGAATAATTTAAGTTGATAAGTAACAGTTGGTAAGGGCCAGAGGTGGTATGGTGATGTATGTTAGGTGGTTGTTAGCATTGGCTTCATATACTAATGATTTGGTTCATGCCTCTAGGTTCTAAATAAACTTTGGATTGGTTAGTGATCCATGTTTGATTTGTGATTGACTGTTTGGTCCCCACCTTGATTTTGTTCACTTGCTGCAAGTACAATCCAGCTAGATACATATACCAGTTTCTTATCCCATGAGCTTCAACTCCTCTAAGTGAAATCACTTCTACTACCCTTGTTCACAATGATCATGAGGTTGCAACCACCAACACTAGTTTGTCTCCTAAGGACCCTTTTAAAAGTAGGAGTATGATTGCAAAACCTCAAATTCCTGGCTGTTACATGAACCTTTGAACTGACCTTGCTAGAGTAAGACAGGGCTGCTAGCCTAGAGGTCTCTTTGCTTTGAGAAAATAGAATCAACAGGCTGTGTATTATAGGTTAATAAGTCTGAACTGTTACAGCACAATTTTTTTTTGAAATCTCAAACTGGTATCCTCACATACCTCCTAGCAGCTTGTTGACTTCCTTGTGTTGGCTATTATGTTTTTTTTTTCTCATTCCAAATATGTACAGCAGTGGCCAATCTTGAGCACAGGTATGTTGATCTTTTCTCTTGCCCATGACCATATCATGTTAATGTATGCCACCCAAGTATCTTTTCTTAAACCAGGAATTTAGTGAATTAATCTCTTGTTAGATTGTGTTCAATATCACATTGTTGATTTCCTCATACTGTTTCTTACTATCACTGCTTTAGGTCATAAACCTTCAACTGCATCTTATAAGTTCTAATTGGCATCCTGCATATCACTATTCATGAAACAAACTGTCTTGAACTCATTTGTGTGTTTGGCACCATCCATCAATACATATATGGTGTGTGTGTGTATATGACTCATTTGATCAAATATGCTTGAAATTTAAAAGTGGACATCACCATGCCTCACATTCACAGCAAATTGCAGCTTGAACACTTTTTCTTACAACTGTTGGTTTTTTGCCTCAATCTATGTTGGAAACCACTCAACACCATATCTGTGACATGTGTGCATATTTGTATTGGATTGAATGTAGTTGTTTGAATCTGTTTGAAAAAACCCTCAAGAAACACCATATGCTGTCAAAACAGCTAGTATGCTTTTTTGATTTATGTATTGCAAAACAGTTCCTGATCCCTCATACATGTTTGTATGTGTACTTGAAAGATGTCTAAATGCTCACCTTACCATCTCTCTGCCCAATACTCATTTTCATCCATTGGCTTGCAAGACATAAGCACTTAAGCACACACAATGCCACTTTTGCATAAGCTTGTCTTTTCACTCAAACCAATTCAAACACATTGCATATCATTCATTTATAATGTGTTAGAAAGATCATTTTGTCATAAAATCCTTCACATCAAAATCTCATTCTTGAAGTAACCATTTTCATCCCAAAAGTAGCATACCACAAACCAGTTCTTGCATTGGTCTGTTTTGAATTAATTTGTGTGTTATAATAACTTACATTGATCATCCATAACATGTTTGTATGTGCCAAATGCTTTGAAACTGAATGAACATCAAACACACACTCATAATGCACATAACACACACAATGTGCACTTTGATAGCCAAAACCCCCCCACACTGGTTCCAGTCCCAAAATTTTCCACATACACATACTTAAAATCATGATTGGAATGTGTTCATAATGTTACTTTGGTCTGCATTGCGATGAAATACAAATATCCCAACTGTCATGCATTTTTGCTTTTGCTCATTTGCAACTTAAGCGTAATTCTTCATAAATGCTCAATTCTGGCCATGCAAGTATTTTGGTTTGCTTCATCATCACCTAACTGTCATGTATGTGTGCTTTGTGTGAATTCAACATGGTTATGTGGATCTACTCATGTCAAATTGCATTTCTTGAACATAAATACAACCCCTATCGGTTTTTTCACTAGGCTAGGTATTTTTGAAAACTAACACCACTATCTTAATCCTCATCAGAAATCAATCAGTTTTGACTAAAATTTCATCCAATTCTATGAAGTTTTGGTATAGTTTCAATCCTTCACGCCTCTTGCATTTTGGTTGTGTTTTTTGCCCAGAAAATCCTTTGAAACATGCCCTATGTGTTTATTGGGGTGGCTAAATACACGGATGTATAGCCACCCCAGTGGTAGAAGCATGCGCCTTAAGTCACTAGCCTTACCTATAGTCCCTGGTTCGATCCTTGAGTGGGACACTTTTTGGTTTTTATTTCAAACAACGTTCATTTTCATTATTTCCTCCATCTTCTCCTTTCCTTAGTCACATGTGCGCAGGTGGCCAAGTGGTAAGTCTTGGGTTTTCAAACAAGAGGGCCTGGGTTCAACCCCTCCCCCCCCATGGCTATTTTTATCTCATTGCTTGTTTATTTTATTTTCATAAACTTCCAAATTCCATAACTTAACCACCGTGCGTTATTTTTTAACTCGTTCTTTTTGCAAACTCTTCGTTAAGATGTCTAGTTTATTTAATGGATTATATTTTTCATGATTGTTTGTTTTCACAATGCTTTTCCTTACTTGTTAGTATATTCGTTTTTAGGTTATTACCATGTGTTTCAATTTGAAGTTTCTTCATACCATGTTCACGTTTTTTTATCTTGTGAGATTTATTTTCCTTTATGTTTGTTAGCATATTAGGATATCACTTTTTCATTGGTCATTACCATGTGTGTTTTTTTTCATCTTTACTTCGTCAAGTAAACCTTTATCGTCGTACCTCCTAAATTACGAGGCTAAACTAATTTAATTATGTGAGATTGTTATCTAGGCTTAGTTTTTTACTTTCAAAGTGTTATTTGTTTATATGGTTGTTACCTTCATCATGCTTTAAATCTTTGTCAAAATATACCTACATCTTTGTCAAGACATGCTTATTGTGATATGCTCATTTGTAACTATTCATCCTACCTAAAATGCTTGCCCATTGTAATGTATTGGTTAATCCTTGATTATAATCATTGTCTTCTGTATTCCTCATACTTGAATATTTATGCTTTGTTAAGTATTTATTCCCCAAGTGATGGGACTCCTTAGTTCTCATCCAAGTTGCCTCCCTTCCCTCCTTCCAAAGGAAAGGTCTCTCCATTGACCCTTATGTCATGGAAAGCTCATTACTCCCTTTGACTTTGTTAAAGTCATCCTTCAACCCTAGTTCACAAAACCCTAGACTTTGCTTAAGTCTAAAAGACCCACCTCTACTAGGAGTGATCCTCAACTAGAGCCTTAGGATAGAGTTTGTAAACTCTATATAAGGATCATGGTAATGATTGCTTATTTCCCTTTGAGTGTTGTAACATAGATTTAGAGAGTCTTGTTAAACTCTACACGAACATTGTTATGTTTGTTCCCCATTGAACCTTGATCATAATCAAGTGTTCTTTAACCCTTGTGAGGTGAACTACGATTGCTCTGATTCTATCCTAGTTAGGATACGTAGGCAGAGGACGCGATGTCTTTGCGAGCAAACTTAGAAACAATCTTAGGTCTTCATCTATCATAACCTTCACCTTTTTACCCAATACCCAAACCTTAGCAAATATTTAACAAACTTAGCATACAAATAAACAAAAGGTTCCTGTAGAGTACTACAGATGTTTAGGATGTGAAATACTTACCCTATGCATAACCAACCCCCGATCCCCGAATCTCTTAGCGTTGTTGTAACATCGCGCAAAGGGTTCTTTCTCTCTTTAGACCTTTCCTTTGGATAAATTAAAGTCCGGTTGTAAAAGAATTAAGGTTCAAGTTAATTCAATAGCTTGATATCCGATTTTCACCGCAACAGGTTGGTTGTGATAGATCCCTTTCTTTTGATCCCATGGTATGCAATTGATGTGTTACTTCACCTTGAAGTAACAAAATGGAAATGAGTGAAAATGACCTCAAATCCAAAAAGTAGCATTGCCATCATTCTCAAAATGCTCTTTCTGATCAATTTGACATATAACATGAGCTTGTTTGGCCACATATCATTAAATTCCATTTTTTGGCCTTTTAATGTGTATTATTTCCCCCTTTCAAAGCCATTTCAAGTGAATTTGTGTTACAAGCCAATCCAAACTCTCATGACCACTTGGTTGCACTCAAAACATCATTTTGAACAAGTTCCATGTTGAACAATTTTCCATTTGAAGCTTGCAAGTTGGAGATATGGACCTATAATCCAAAGTGACCTATAATCTCACTTTCCCAAAATACCCCTGGCTTGCAAAGATCATAACTTGAGTTCTACAAATCCTATCAAGGACTTCTAGTACTATATGGAAAGCTAAGATGCTAAGGAACAACATTCATGTTGACCAAAAGTCCATTTGAAAAGTCCTTGAAGGGCAAAAGTTGCTTAGAAGTCAAGTGACTTTCACAGATAAATTTCATAGTCATCTGATGACCTGTAACTTGCAAGGACCATAACTTGAGTTCTATAAATCCCCTTTAGGACTTCTAGTACTCATTTTAAAGGTAATGAGATTCTCTACAAGTTCCATGTTGTCCAAAGATCCATTTGAAAGTTGTATATTTACTTATGTGGCTTTGAAATTAGGCACTAAACAGGGGATTTTACACTGAAACCCTAATTTAGCAACTTCCCACATTCTTGACTCTTCTTTGCTTAATCTTGGCACAACACCGCACATGTATCAACATACCATTCCATGAACCCCATGACCTCAAAGTAGGCTTTGATGCTCTTCAATTTCCCATTTCACATAGGATTGACCCAGATGAAACCCTAGTTGACTGCACCTCAACTATGGCTCTTGTACTTGAATCAATGACCTGTCTCAGCTTCAATAGGGCCCTCTAGGCATTCCATGAGATCCATAAACACCTCAAATTCACATTCCATGTCTCACATCCCACTGATGATTCTCAATATTCCTCAAGATAGGAGCAAAACCCACATGTAGGCACTCAAACTTCTCAAGACTTCAAATCACTTCTTGATGGCCTGGATGACTCCTCATACTTGGATAACACCTCTTGCTAGGCTCTTCTCTTGATAGACACCCTTGATCCCTTGCTGGAGGCATGCTATGCTATGATATGCAAATGATTGAACTATGTACATGATGTAACTATGCAAATGACAATGCAATGAAACATAAACCAGGCAAGAAAAGGTTGAGCAAATTTTGGGGTGCAACAGTATGTTTATATGGAATGATAATAATTGTAAAAGTATGCATGATGAATATGCATTTATAATCTATGATGAATATGCATGATGAATATGCATGATTCATTTATCCTCTGTTGCAAAGTTACCCCACTGTTGCATATCTTTTGTTGAGCAGGTGTTGTATGTTTTAATTTCAAGCGTAATGTGACGCGCCTCTTTTATACTATGTTTATAATTATACTCTAACGAAATTTTTAATATGTGACTAAATAATTATGTGATTATTTGGGGGTATAGAAATGGGGTGTTACATTAAGTGGTATCAGAGCCAGTGTTGAGTCAGTTGTGTCTGTCTTGTTGTTGTGATGGTTGAACTGTTGTTTAACCTTGTTGTTATTTTTGGGAATGATCAGAATATGGCTGGTAAAAACAACAATACGATGGCTGCTGCTTTAGAAGCAATGGCTAGGGAGGTGCAAGGTACGCCGAACGTGAATGCTAATGACGAGTTCAGAAAGAATCAACCACCGGTCTTCAAAGGAAGATTTGATGCCGATGGTGCTCAAATTTGGTTGAAAGAGATTGAAAGGATCTTCAGAGTTATGGGTTGTGCGGAGGCGAATAAGGTGAGGCTTGGGTCTCACATGCTGAAGGAAGAAGCCGACGATTGGTGGGTCGGTATGCGTCAAGCTCTTGAGGTGAATGATGAAGAGATAACTTGGGATTTATTTTGTACTGAGTTCTTGAGGAAGTATTACCCTGAGAGTGTGAAAGGGAAGAAGGAGATAGAGTTCCTTGAATTGAAATAAGGTAGTATGTTCGTGGTGGACTATACTGCTAAGTTTGTGGAGTTGGTTCAATTCCATACTCACTATGCTGCAATTAATGCTGACTTCTCAAAGTGTATTAAATATGAGAATGGTTTGCGTCCCGAGATTAAGCAAGCTATGGGATATCAAAGGATAAGAAGGTTTACGGATTTGACGGAATGTTGTAGAATATTCGAGGAAGATAGCAAGGCTCGTTCTACACATTACAAAAGTTTGAATGAGAGGAAGGGAAAGCAACAAGCTAGAAGTGGACCTTATGTGACACCCGTTGATAAGGGCAAGCATAGGGGAAACTTTGATAAGAGATCTAGAGGAGGAGGTTTTGGTTCCGTTAAGTGTTACAAGTGTGGTGAAATGAGTCATAAATCATTTGAGTGTGGGAAGACCATGGTGAAATGTTCTAACTGTGGAGGCCTTGGGAATGCTACTATTGATTGTAGGAGGAATGTAGTGAAGTGCTATAACTGTGGAGAAGTGGGTCACATTAGTACTAACTGTACTAAGCCGAAACAAGCTCAAGCGGGCGGAAAGGTGTTTGCATTAGCTGGGTCAGACACTACTAGTGCAGATCGTTTGATTAAAGGTACATGCTTTATTAATAATACGCCTTTAGTTGCTATTATTGATACTGGAGCGACTCATTCATTTATTTCTCATGAGCGCGCTAAGCGTTTGAATTTGTTCATGACTTCTTGGGGTGGTGACATGGTTATTGAGACTCCCGCTTCAGGGTTGGTAACTACATCTTTGGTGTGTGTATGTTGTCCTTTGACCATGTATGATAAAGACTTCATCATGGATTTAGTGTGTTTGCCGTTGGAGGGATTGGACGTAATCTTGGGTATGAACTGGTTGCAATTTAATAGAGTTCATATAGATTGCTATCACAAGTTAGTGAGATTTCCTTCTTTGGAAGATGATAAAGATGAGAGTTTCCTATCCACTAAAGAGTTGAAGAAACTTTTAGCGGACAAAGCTCAATTGTTCGGTTTGTTTGCATCATTGTCGGTGGAGAGTAAAGTTGAGCTCGATGTGTTCCCAGTGGTGTGTGATTTTGCAGAAGTGTTTCTGGAGGATATTACGAATGTAACGCCGGAAAGAGAAGTTGAGTTTTCTATTGATCTAGTTCCGGGTACTAGACCGGTTTTGATGGCACCGTATTATATGTCGGCATCGGAGTTGGTAGAATTGAAGAAACAATTGAATGACTTGTTGGACAAGAGATTTGTAAGGCGAAGTGTTTCTCCTTGGGGTGCTCCGATATTGTTGGTAAAGAAGAAGGATGGAAGTATGCTGTTATGCATTGATTATCAACAATTGAACAAGGTGACAATTAAGAACAAGTATCCGCTTCTAAGGATCGATGATTTGATGGACCAATTGGTTGGTGCGCGTGTTTTTAGCAAGATTAATTTGAGATCGGGATATCACCAGATTCGTGTGAAAGGAGAGGATATTCAAAAGACGGCCTTTAGGACACGGTATGGCCATTACGAATATTTTGTGATGCCATTCGGGGTTTCTAATGCGCCGGGTGTGTTTATGGAATACATGAGTCGTATTTTTCATGAACACTTAGATCGTTTTGTGGTTGTATTCATCGACGATATTTTGATTTACTCTAAGTCTCGAGAGGAGCATGAAGAGCATTTGAGGACTGTGTTACAAATTTTGAAAGAGAAACAATTGTATGCTAAGTTGTCGAAATGTGAATTTTGGTTGTCGTAAGTAAGTTTTCTTGGACATGTTATTTTCGGTAGTGGTATTAGTGTTGATCCATCCAAGATTGATGCGGTGATGCAATGGGAGGCTCCTAGATCGGTTACGGAGATTCAAAGCTTTTTGGGTTTGGCGGGTTATTATCGGAGGTTTATTGAGGGATTTTTGAAGTTGGCACTTCCGTTAACGCAATTGACTTGTAAAGGAAAGGCTTTCATTTGGGATATTAATTGTGAAAAGAGTTTTATTGAGGTAAAAAGAAGGTTGACGACGGCGCCGATCTTGATTTTGCCGAATCCGACAAAACTATTTGTGGTTTATTGTGATGCTTCTTTGACATATTTAGGTGGTGTTTTAATGCAAGATGGAAAAGTTGTGGCTTATGCTTCAAGACAATTTAGAGTGCATGAAAAGAATTATCCTACACATGACTTGGAGTTAGTGGCCGTGGTGTTTGTTTTGTAAATTTGGAGGCACTATCTTTATGGTGCAAGATTTGAAGTTTTTAGTGATCACAAGAGCTTGAAATATTTATTTGATCAAAAAGAATTGAACATAAGACAAAGAAGGTGGTTAGAGCTTTTGAAGGATTATGATTTTGGTTTGAATTACCATCCGAGTAAGGCAAACATGGTGGCCGATGCTTTGAGTCGGAAGTTGTTACATATGTCCGCATTGATGACGAGAGAATGGGAACTTTTGGAGAATTTTAGAGACTTGAGTTTAGTTTGTGAAATGACGCTGAGAAATGTGAGACTTGGTATGCTACATTTTACGAATGATTTTCTTGCAACAAAAAGTTGGATTTGAAGTTCGTTGATTTAATGATGAATGAGAATGAGGATTTCAAGGTTGATAACTTTGGAGTTTTGAGATTCTGTGGTCGTATTTGTATTCCCGGTGATGCGGAGTTGAAAAAGATGATATTGGAAGAAGGACACCGAAGTTACTTAAGTATTCATCCGGGAGCGAATAAAATGTATCAAGATTTGAAGAAAATCTTTTGGTGGTCTGGATTAAAGAGGGATATAGCTCAATTTGTGTATGCATGCTTAACTTGTCAAAAGTCTAAGATGGAACATCAAAAGCCTAGTGGATTGATGCAACCGTTGGACATTCCGGAGTGGAAATGGGATAGTATATCGATGAATTTTGTTACGAGGTTGCCGAATACGCAAAGAGGTCATAATGCTATTTGGGTAATCGTGGATAGGCTTAATAAATCTGCTCACTTCATTCCAATTGATATTAGTTATCCTTTGGAGAAGTTTGCCGAGATTTATGTTCTTGTGGTTGTGAAGTTCCATGGAGTTCCTAAGAGTATTGTATTGAATAGAGATCCTAGATTTACATCGAGGTTTTGGCAGAGTTTTCAAAAGGCTTTGGGTTCTAAGCTAATATTGAGTTCGGCTTATCATCTGCAAACAGATGGTCAAAACGAGAGGACAATTCAATCGTTGGAGGATTTATTGCGTGCATGTGTTCTCGAGCAAGGTGGTGCTTGGGATAGTTATTTGGTGTTAATTGAGTTCACCTACAATAACAGTTTTCATTCAAGTATAAGTATGGTACCATTTGAGGCTTTGTATGGTCGGAGATGTCGAACACCTTTATGTTGGCATGAAACCAGTGAGAGGTCAATAGTTGGACCGGAGATGGTACAACAAATGACAGAGAAAGTGAAGTTTATTCAGGAAAAGATGAAAGCTTCTCAAAGTAGACAAAACAGCTATCATGACAAGAGAAGGAAAGATCTTGAGTTTCAAGAAGGCGACCATGTGTTTTTGAGAGTTACACCGGTTACGGGTGTGGGTCGTGCTTTGAAGTCGAAGAAGTTGACTTCTTATTTTATTGGTCCGTATAGGATTACTGCACGAGTTGGTGTTATGGCTTATCGTGTGGCGTTGCCTCCGAATCTTTCGAATTTGCATGATGTATTCCATATTTCGCAACTTCGGAAGTATGTTCTGGATCCATCACATGTTATTCCTATGGACGAGGTTGAAGTGAGAGATAACCTTACGGTTGAAGCTTTACCGATTAGGATTTTGGACCGTGAAGTCAAGAAGATAAGAGGCAAGGATATTGCGCTTGTGAAAGTAGCGTGGGGAGGCGCTTCGGAAGGCAATATGACTTGGGAACTAGAGAGTGGGATGCGAGAGTCATATCCGGAGTTGTTTGAATCAGGTAATATTTTCGAGGACGAAAATTTCTAAAGTGGGGAGGAGTTGTAACGCCCCGATTTTGATTTCCCATTTTTGTCGAGTCTTTTATTTTATTTGGGTGATTATTATTTTATTTGTGGAATTGGTGTGTTAACATGTTATGTTTGCATATCGTGTTATTTTATCGTTTTTGAGAGTTTTCGGGGAAATTAGGTTGGAAGGTATTTTAGATATTTCCTTAATTAATGTTAAGTTAGAAATTTTGTGTGAGAAAATGAATTATTAGATATTTTGAGAAAAAAAGTAATAGAAAAGAAATAGAATAGAAAGATATAAGAGAGTAAAAGGAGAGAAAAGAGAAATAGAAAGAAAGAGAAGAGAAAGAAAGAAGAAAAGAGAAGAAAAGAGAGAAAGTTTGGAAAATCATCAAGAACACTTCTAGGAATCGATTTGATCGGATAAGGGTGTGAAATATTGTTATCTTATCATTATGTATGATTATGTAAGGTTTTGTTTGGATTGTTTTGGTTGTTTTTTTTCCACAAATTTTCATTTTAGGTCGAATTGGTAAAATCGATAGAAAATGATGTTTTCACGGTTAAAATTCGAAATAAATTGTATAGTTTAGTCGAGGAATGTTATACCGTGACTACTGAAACTTGTTTGATTGAATTCGGGTGATTTCTTAACTTTTGACATTTTTGGATAATTGAGGGTTTAAGATTTGAGTGAAAATCGGACGTTGTAGAAATCGTGTTTAAGGGTTCTAATTCATTGCTATATGTTAGGTGAGTATGAGTATGTGTTTGTTTCGAAGAAAATAATTGAATCGGTCGGATTTTCAGGCAAAAAAGCAAAATCCCGTAGCAGTTTTTAGGCAAAATTCTGGTTTTTTGGAAAACTTCGAAAATTCATATCTTTTGATTCGTAAGTCGGTTTTTGTCCCCGAACAAAGCGTTGGAAAGCTAGAGAGATGTTCTATCTAAAAAAACTGGTTTTGATGTCAGTGTATAATCCAATTATAGCAGAAAATTTGAAACGTGTCATTCTGTCAACTTATACCGTCGTGAACAGGTGCGTTTGATGTGTTATCATATTGTATGCTTTCGATATATAATGTGTAGCTTGTGTACTGTTATATGATATGCTATGGGTAGTTGTATGGCGTGAATCCTAGATTGTGGAATATATTGTGAATGTATATAGATTGTATGTGATAGTATGAGATGAATGCGTGAATATTTAGTGAATATGTATGCATTTCAAGAGTGTATTGAGTCATTTTGTATGTGAAGCATAATGATGTACATTCTTGTGTTGTGTGATTCTAATGAGAATCTGTTGTAACGTCGTGTGTCTATGTGAGGGGTGAGCAATGATTACAAACGATTGTGTGCCTAGGTGAGGTGTGAGCAATCGGATTGTGTTCCTATGTGAGGTGTGAGCAATCCACAAATATTGTGTGCCTATGTGAGGTGTGACCAATGGGTGAACATCGTAGGCCTGACGGAGAGTTACATTGGTAACGAGCGATGGTTCCAATAAATTCCTGAGTGAGCTTGAGATGATTGAGTCGGTACCGCGTTGCAGTTGCATAGAGTCGTGAGTCGGTCTCTATGATTTGCATTTATCATCTTTATAATTGTGCATTGGTGAATAAAATAAATGTGTATGTTTATGTGGAATAATAAGAATTGTGAAAGTATGCATGATGAATATGCTTGGTTATATATATATATATATATATATATATATATATATATATATATATATATATATATATATATATATATATATATACATATACATATATATATATATATATATATATATATATATATATATATATATATATATATATATATATATATATATATATATATATATATATATATATAGACACACACACACATTATGATGTATATGAGTGAGTTGTGATGAATTGTGGTGAGAATGTAGAATGTGTATTTTTATGCTAAAATATATAATTATATGCATTGTTATTATGATAATATTTCTCACCCTTCTGCTATTTTATGATGCTCTATGAGGCATTGCAGAGTAGGTATGTTTGTGGTCTTTTTGTGAAGCGTGTCTTCATTCTTTTGGTTGGTCGGCTCTGATATGTAGCACCGGGTAGCTAGGATGTACATGATTCTTTTGTGATACATTTGTATATGTATCTTGTTGATGAATGTTTATGTAAACATGACTTATGTTGTTGAATCTTACTGGAAGATATATATATATATATATATATATATATATATATATATATATATATATATATATATATATATATATATATATATATATATATATATATATATATATATATATATATATATATATATATATATATATATATATATATATATATATATATATATATATATATATATATATATATATATATATATATATATATATATGTTTGATGTTATCAATATTTAGATTTTTCGCTTTTATTCTAAATTTTGAGATGTGGGTGTAAGGACTAAGTTCCTCTATTGCAAAGTTACCCCACTGTTGCATATCTTTTGTTGAGTAGGTGTTGTATGTTTTAATTTCAAGCGTAATGTGACGCACCTCTTTTTTACTATGTTTATAATTATACTCCTACGAAATTTTTAATATGTGACTAAATGATTATGTGATTATTTGGGGGTATAGAAAGGGGGTGTTACACTTCAAGATGACTTACCATGGCTTGTATGACTTAGAACCAAGTCTTGAACCCTCTCAAGTCCATAATAACTTCCACTTTAGCCCTATCAACTTCAAGTCCCTTTGAAGAAACCTTGTGCTTTTGCACAATGCCATTCGTAACTATGAAATTGCATTTCTCCCAATTAAGTACCATGTTTATATCAATGCACCTCTCCAAGAAAACATCAAGATTTTCCAGACAAAGATCAAATGACGGTCCAAAAACAAAGAAATCATCCGTAAACACCTCAATAGTCTTCTCAATCAAGTATGAGAATATAGCTTGCATACACATTTGAAAAGTCGTCGGTGCATTACACAAACCAAACGACATCCTCCTATAAGCAAAGATTCCAAAAGGATAAGTGAAAACTGTTTTTTCATGATCTTCCGGGTTGGCAAGGATTTGATTATACCTTGAGTATCTATCCAAAAAGCAATAATATTCTTGATCGGAAAGTCTCTCGAGCATTTGATCCATAAAAGGAAGAGGGAAGTGATCTTTTCTTGTAGCTTGATTGAGCCTACGGTAGTCGATACATATCCTCCATCCCGTTACACTTTTTTTTGGAATCAACTTATTCTTTTCATTGCAAACAACTGTCATTCCACCTTTCTTTGGCACCACTTGAACTGGACTAACCCATGGACTATCGGAAATAGGATAAATCATGCCGACATCCAATATTTTGACAACTTCTTTCCTTACTACTTCATTCATAGTAGGATTCAATCTTCTTTAGGGTTTCCTTGATTTCTCTTCATCAAGGAAAACATACTTAAGATGAGATGGTAACAACTTCAACTCAAGTTAAACTTCCTCATTGTTTTATTTTTTCAAAATTACCACCTGTTCTTTCAAATGGGGAATTTCCTGTAATTCTTCAAGCTCCCGCAAACACTTTTCAATCTCTCTTTCTTCTTTGTTATTGACTTTTGAAAAAGCATTGGTAAGAACTTGTTGTAATGGTGTGGGAACTTGCAACAACTCCTTAACTTCTTCGGTCGCCACTTCCGTTGCATCGATTTTAAAACAATCGGTCTTGTCCTTTGAAAGCTTCATGGCTTCAAAAAGATTGAAACAAATCTCCTCATTTAGAACTCTAACCTTCATTAGACCATCATCCATATCAATTTCCATGCGCGCGATTTTCATAAAAGGTCGCCCAAAAATCTAGGGAGAGTCTTCATCTTCTTCCATATCAATTACTACAAAGTCAACTGGGAACACAAATTTGTCAACCTTTACCAACACGTCTTCGGCTACACCATGAGGGCGAGTTGTAGATTTGTCGGCAAGTTGCAATGTCATTTAAGTGGACTTCAACTCCATGTATCCCAACCGCTTCATAATGGACAAGGGTATCAAATTGATACTAGAGCCTAAATCGATCTACCCTTTGCCAACATAAGTGTTTCCAATTATGATGGGCAAAGTGACTCGTCCCGGAGCAGTTTCTTTTCTCGGGAGAGTACGTTGAATGATTGCGCTACAACTAGCATCCACCATGATAGTTTATTGATCCGTATACCTCTTTTTCTTTGTAAGGATGCCCTTCATGAATTTCGCATATTTGGGCATTTGTTCCAATGCTTCAGAAAATGGAATATTGATTTGCAATTGCTTGAATATGTCCATGAACCGGGCATAGTGTCTTGCATTGTCTTTCCTTGTTGGAGCATGTGGATATGGAAAATTTTGAATTGGGATAGTGCTCACTTGCTCTTTTCCTTTCCTAGACTTTTTCACTCTTTCTTCTCTCTTATTTTTCTCTTCTTCCTCACTCTTTTTCACTCTCTTTTTCAACTAAATCTCCCTCAACATTTTTTTCTACTTCATTCTCAATATTTTCAATTTCTTTTTCAACTACAACCTCTTCGCCACTATCTCCTCACCTACACCCATGTCAATATCCCTACCACTTCTTGTGAGAATCGCCTTGCAATGCTCCTTAGGATTTGGAAGAGCGGTAGTCGTGAAAGGCCCTTTTTGTTGATCAGCCAATTGTTTTGATAATTGTCCCACTTGTGTCTCCAAATTCTTTATAGCCGCATTAGTGTTCTTTTGATTTGACATTGATATTTGCATAAATTGAGTAAGAGTTTCTTTCATCTTTGACGGTGCACTTTGAGTTTGTGGTGGTTGAGTATAATTTTGATATTGTTGACGACTTGAAGTTCCTGCTTCTTGCGGCCTCCAAGTTGTTTGTACCCTTGATTTGGTCTTTGATAACCTTGATTTGCTTGTTGATAAGGTGGTCTTTGTTGGTATCCCTGATTTTAATTTCCGACATAGTTGACTTCTTCTAATATCGGAGAACAATATCCAGTAGGATGGTCGCATTTACACAATTCACAACTTGTAACTTGAGCTTTGATAGGAACTTCTTGCATCTCTTTGATTTGTTATGGAAGCTTCGACATTTGTTGCGTTAAAAGCTCCACTTGTTGTGAAAGAAGTTTGTTCGGAGCAAGAATAACATCATTAGTACCTAACTCTAGCACTCCTGGTTTTTGTTGAGCTACTGCACGGTTATGATTTCCCTAGTGATCATTGAGTGCCATCTTGTCAATAATTGCTATTGCATCATCGACGCTTTTAGACATCAAAGAACCCCCCGCCGTAGCATCTAACAAGGTCTTGTGAACCGAGAGGAGACCATTGCGGAAAATGTGAACTTGCGTAAGTTCATCAAAACCATGCATTTTGCATTTCCTCAACATTTACTTGAATCTCTCCCAAGCTTCATTGAGGAATTCATTTCCTCCTTGTGAAAATACAGCTATCGCAGTTTTTGCTTCCATGAAATGATAATGTGGAAAGAACCATTCAAGAAACTTCTCTTCCAATAAATTCCACTTTGTCATAACTATCATAGACTGATCAAGATACCATTCCTTTGATTTCCCAATCAAAGAATGAGGAAATAGCCTCCTGAATAATGTCTCTTCATCAGCTTCTGTTGCTCCTATTGTACCCGCAATCTCATAGAATTTGGTAAGATGTGTAAACGGATCCTCATGATCTAACCCCGTGAAAGGATTTTGATAAATGAGTGCAAGGATTCCCGTTTTCATCTCAGCTTGCCTTCTATTTTGGAGATTGCGCGTAAACTGAGCGGTGTGTCTTGGACTGTTTGTACATGGAACTGAAACTGGAGGTGGAGGTGGTGGTGGTGGTGCCATAATAGGTGAATTAGGTGGAGTGGATGAAGAAGATTCTCCGCGCTCTTGTCTTTCAATAGCTTGTTGTCGTCTTCGCCTTGTGCGACTGTTGGTACAGCGAGCAGTTCTCTCAATCTCAGGATCGAAAAGAAGGTCTTCAGGCCGAACCTGTCCCCGCATAAACAAATTCTGCACACGAGCCAAACAAATCAAAAAGCACAAAGAATCACAAAGATAAGAGATTCACAATACACAAATCTTAAAATCACTAAACTATTGCAATGCTTGCAATATTCTACTAACAATCCCCGACAACGGCGCCAATTTGTTAGAAAGTATTTTGCAGTAGTGTTTATCGTATCCACAAGGATTGATGAGAATATGAGATGCTTGCCGTTCAACGGTTTAATGATTTAAGAAGGGTTTTTTTAAATGGTTTCTATGTTTGTAACAAGAGTTTGCAAGAAATAAAACAAAATAAATTTTGGTCTTAGTTTGATAAAAACATGCCAAGATTAGGGTTTGCTAATTCGTCCTAAACGTATCCAACCGATCAAATATGTGAACATAGTTTTAACCAACATAACCGCGTATCCTCGCAAAAACGTTCATTTTTAAAGCAATTTCTTGAATGTTATTGTTTCGATCATTAAATGATCTCTCTAAATAACACTCGAAACAATAATCATTAAGATCATTACAAAGTGAATATCAACTTTCAAACCTATGTCTAGAATTTGTATAGTTGATAGATGAAGAAATTAGGTCAATACTTGGAAAGTTCATGTCTAAAGCAATCCAAACCATAGGTATACAAAAGATAGCAAATAACTTCATCTATATTGATTAAAGCATTATTCATATACAAAGGATCAAGAAGAATACGTAAAATCTGAACTAACTACCTCTAACCTTGACAAAAGAGGGATTTAGCCACCCATTTCCATGATAGCTTGAGCAACAAGTTTCGAAAGAAGGTTGATCAACATCCGAGTCGAATAATTCAGATTGGATAGGAATCCACCTTCTTTTTGTGAAATATTTCTAAGAGATGATGAGAAATGGAGAGACAAGGTTTTTAGGTATGAAAATCTTCTCAAAAGAAAGTACAAAGAAAAAGATCTTTTTACAAAAAATGGCACAAGCTACTTATATAAGGCCTGCTGAACTGTCATGTTGCAGTGCGAACAAAATCTTTGCCAAGCGAATAGTCAAATTGGCACCTGAAGTGCCTATGTCCTGTGAAATTCTTGTCCAAATACTTACTGTCTCAAGTCTGGGTGTGTTTGCTAGACCTTCGCTGCCTCTTCGCTCCAGCGAGTTGTTCACTGCCTTCTTTTCACAGCGAGTTTAGGTCCCTTTTCTTTCTAGATGAACAGTACATTGCATTTCCTGGCCTTCGCTGTGCGAACTTTGTGAATTTTTCTGGAAAGCTTCGCTAGCAAGTTCGCTGTGTGAACTTGTTGTTGTTTGCATGCTGACTTGGTTTCTTTGTCATCCTTCTTGTGTCTTACTCTTCAATTTTGCATGCCTAATTCCTGCACAATAACATACAAATCAAAGAAACCAAGACATTTTCACATGATGGTGCAAATCAACCAAAGCAAGAGTGATTCTAACACTTTCTTTTCAAAAAGGAGTGAAAGATGCCCACACTTGATTGTTTAAATAAGTAAAGTTGGGCATCTAATATCTACCATTTAACTTTGTACCACCACCAGTTACTGTGAAGACTACACAATAAGTACCTTGGCAGACCGTTCCTCTGAATGTTGATTTTCCTCATACTATCCCTACTTACGCTCCAGCGGCTGTGCAAGCTCAGGTACATCCATACTTCAAAAACCCACATCAAGTTTATGATATCCATATCATTCGTAAGAAGGAGATGAATTCCATAAGAAGATGAGGGAAGATTTCAAAACTATGTCAAGAAAGATAAGGATAGTTGATATTTAGGGCTGATGCGGGGGACGTACACTTGACTGAGAAAGCGTGTGTTGGCACTTGGCAGACCATGAGATGAGATTCTCACGAAGATAAATACAGTAGCCAGAGGTTGATCGCCTGTTGTCAAGACAACAAACCCAATAGGCATCAATGTAAGATACCATTTGCTAATAGAAGAGGGATACAAATGAAGGCCCAAATCAAGAGTTTCATTAATATGCCAAATAATTAACTTCATAGCTGACATATGTTACGTTTAAGGATCATGCATGAATAGGCATACTTGTTGTACTGCATAAGATTTATCAGGTCGTGTGAAAGTTAAATATTGCAACGCACCTGCTAGACTCTTATATGATGTTGGGTCTTGATGTGGATTTCCAAAAGATCCACTTAGTTTTGTCTTGGTGTAGGTGATGACTTGCAAGAGCACATGCCTGATCATTTCATAATTTTCTCTGCATATTTATTTTGAGATAAGAAGAAACCACCTATGTATTTAGTGACAGGTATTCCTAGAAAATAACTCAGAGGACCTAATTCCTTCATAGAAAATTCAGAGTTCAGTTTAGACATAATAGAGTTACGAGCATCAGAAGAAGCTGTGGGAATTATGTCATCCATATATAGAAGAATATAAGCAGTATCAGTACCTTGATGATAAATGAATAAAGAGTTATTAGAGATGTTGTGAGAAAAACCCAATTGGGCAACATAGTCAGTGAATCTTTGATACCACGAACGAGGTACTTGTTTAACACCATAAAGAGACTTCTTAAGGATACATACATGATCAAGGTACTGCGCGTAATGAAATCCAACAGACTAGTACATATACACGGTTTCATCAATATTTCCATGCAAAACAATGTTCTTAACGTCTAGTTTATGAAGACACCATGGCTTAGATACTACAATACTAAGTACCATGAAAATAGTGGTCGATTTGACAATGGGGTTGAACATTTCACCATAATCAACACTAGATTTTTTATTTGAACCATTACCTACAAGACAACCCTTGTATTTCTCAAAATAACCCTCATATTTCTTATTGTGCCTGAAAACCTTTAAACTTTGAATGAAATTAGCATCAGAGAGACGATGAACTAATTCCCATTCATTTTTGTCAATAAGAGCATCATATTCATCTTTCATGGTCATTTTCCAATTATGATAATTTAAGTCACCAATGAGATTTATGGGTAAAGGATAAATAGATTGGTGGGATGATATGTGTAGGTTGAAAAACTTACGAGGTTTGACAAAATCATGTTGCGCTCGGGTAATCTTTGAGGAGAATGAAGTGCAGGAGGGGAAATATGTGTGTTGATAGGTTGAGGTGAGGAGGTGGGAATTGTTTTGTAGTTGATGTTGGTGTTTAGGATGGGGAATATTCTTGGGACATGGGT
This sequence comes from Lathyrus sativus, assembly GCA_963859935.3. Taxonomy (NCBI): domain Eukaryota; kingdom Viridiplantae; phylum Streptophyta; class Magnoliopsida; order Fabales; family Fabaceae; genus Lathyrus; species Lathyrus sativus. The sequence continues at coordinate 275,801,311 of OZ012739.1, forward strand.
GTAAGTTGAGAGGAAGAGGGATGTTAGGTCGTAGATGATGGTTGAGAGAGAGAGATGTGTTAGCCCAAGGAGGGTGTTTGGGTGGTTAAAGGAGTAGGGACCATGGGTGTAGGTTGGAGGGTAGAAGGGTGTTGGAAAAAAATTGGTTTATCCCATATCCCTTAGTTTTTCATGATAACAAATTATTTAGAGAGCAATAGGGTATACTAATGTATGTTCAAGTGTGCATGACCATAGGCTAAAATTCATAGTAAACCCAAGTATTGGTTCTGACTTTTAACATCCAAATAGAAGCTGGAAGATCATATTTTAATGTATCAGAAGCTGAAGAACTGACTTTAAAGAAGTCATATGGAAAAAGAAATTAGCATTTAGACATCAAAGTCTAAAGGTATCACCAGCCTTTGAAGATTAACTTTGGAGAAGTATGCTTCTGGTGATTAGAACCCGAACTAGTCAAAGAGCAAGGACCAATGTGACACTGATAGGTCAGTGTTCATCTCTGAACATAATTTATCATGTGATGACCTAAGCTCTAGGTTCTTCATAGAGTCTGTTGGGATACAACTGCTAGTTCCTTTTGTAGCAAAGTTTTTTTAAACTAGGTTTCACCTAATCTTATAGTTTGGTGAAACATCCCAATGTCTCTTTTGAAGCTTCTTAAAGGACTATATTGTTGCATATTCAACACCTTTTTTCCTCATTGTTTAAGGAACAAAAAGACTTAAAGGTCTACATAACACAAGTGTACAACAACGCATTCACACTGAACATGCTAAACAAAGATTGACAACTAAAGAGAAGCTACTTTATCAAAGTTTTAGGACATACTAAATTTATGATTTCTTATCCTTGTATATTTTAGAAATCCATAAGTCTTAAATGAGTCCTATTGTGTTGTATTATTTATATACCTTTGATTTTATATCAAGTGTACTCACCTAACAATTATATATTTTATAGGTTGTTCGTTAGAAGTCTCTTACTAAGTTTTTGAGCAAGGAAGTCTTTAGCTTGGATGCTAGAGTAAGGAATTATTTAGCTTGTGTGCTTGATCAAAGAAGTATTTAGCTTGTGTGCTAGAGCATGGAATTCCTTAGCTTGTGTGCTAGAGCAAGGAAGTCTTGAGTTGTGTGCTTGAGCAATAAAGTCTCATACTTGTGTGTGTGTGTGTGTGTGTGTGCACGCGTGTGTGTGTGTATGTGTCTGTACGTGCGTGTGTGTGTGTGTGTGTATGTGTCTGTACGTGCGTGTGTGTGTGTATGCATGTGTATGTGTGTGTGTGTGTGTGTGTATGTGTGTGTGTGTGTGTGTGTGTGTGTGTGTGTGTGTGAGCAAAGAAGTCTTAATCTTGTGTGCTTGAGAAAGGAGGTATAAGACTTGTGTGTTTGAGCAAGGAAGTCTTATACTTGTGTGTTTAACCAAAGAAGTCTCTTGCTTGTGTTCTTGAGTAATTGTAATCTTGTGTGATTATAATGAAAACTCTCATAAGTAAAAGGTGACTGGATTACTCTCAATTTGTGACGGGACTCAAGATAAATTTGTGTGCTATTGTTCTTTATTGAACTTTATATCTGCTGCCTATCGCTAACTTAACATTGTGTTTAGAATCTGACTTAAGAATTTTTAAAAGAAAAAAAAAACCAAAAAAAGTCAACCCCCTTTATTGTGCTTTCCTCTCCATCAAAAGGGTTTGATGGTAAATACTTATGTGAGGAGAAAATATCATTTGAGGTGTGTCGCTATTGCGAAAATAAGGTGTCGGCAAAACAGAAGAGTCGCCACCTTTCGTTATTTATCCCACAGAAAGGGAAAGGAAACAATCGGAAAAACCTGACGAAAAGGTATAAGACGAGGTCATCGCAACCAAGTATGTGTTCAGGAGTCGGTTACGCAAGGGGAAGGTATTAGCACCCCTCACGTCCGTTGTACTCAACGGGATCCATGCTTGTTGTGTTTATCTGACGGGTTGGTTTAACTATCTACCTATCAAGGCTGGTCTGAAAAGAAAAGAAAATTGACTCGGCAAAGCATCGCACTTCGTGCCTACGTATTTTCGTTAGAGAACGAGAAATCAAAGTCAACATAGTTCGGCTAACTACGGGTAAAAGGGGAGGGTTGCTCGCTAAGATATCGCATCTTGTGCCTACGTATTCTCATCAGAGAAATCAGAGCGAACGTAGTTCAGGTAACTACAGAATACGGGTTGATTCATCTGTTTTTTACCCGAGTAGGGTTAACAAACAGTTCCAGCAGTTTGGTGTATGCAGCTCGCTCATTGGAGACTCGTGCGTTACCGTTTGCGGTAGAACTAAGAGTTAACAACACTCTTTTTCTGAAAACATTTTCCTGATTAAGAGCCCACGGGGCAAAAAGAGGTTTGAAGTTTGTTTTTGTCTTTTATGGAAGAAGTGTTTTTTATGGATGTACGTAGATTGTACTGCACTAGAGACTATGACTTAGGAGTGAATGCGTCGCATGTCACCCTAAGGGTGCCAGGCTAAACATCCTGACTGTTGAAGAGTGACCCTTCAACAATCATTTCCTAAGTGGCTTAAGGCTCGTAACGTAATGTACCAACTTGCCTTTATTACGTATTTTACTGTTGTTTTGGAGATGAGAAGGAGAAAGGACTACAGGGGAGACTATCAAGATTCCTTACTGTTGTCATGCCATGGGTTCATCCTATTGTTGGGTTTGAAACAGGGAACTCTTAGATGTTATCATGCAAAGGTTTCAACCTAAAAGTCTGTCATCACTTCCTTATCAAAGGAAGTGAGAATCCTAAGGGATCATGTCAAAGGTAAACACTAGCAAAATCATTAAGCAGATGAGTACAAAGCTATCAAGCTACTGAGATAAAGCCATGTAGATATGCTATGCATCAGCACAAGCAGAAGGAGGAAGCCTTAACTTCTAATGCAATCAAGCTAAGAGAACAACAATCAAGCAAAGGGAGGGCCACCTCAACCTTTCAATGCAAACAAGCAAAGGGAGCTCAGCTCAACCTTTCAGTGCAATCATGCTCCTAAGCTTAACATATTCTATATATGAGACTATCTTAATGCATCAAGCAAAGGCAAACAAATAAGCATGCAGTCATGCACCTAACAAAAGTGTCTACTCATGCCAGTTTAACCCAAGGCATCACAGCAACAGGTAGTCAATCAATCAATACAACAATCATGCAAACCAACAATCACACCATAACCCATCAGGAAAGAAGAGATGAACCGGAAGAGCAACAAAGAAGTCATCCCAAGGCTACATCCATTTGATGTGTGTTAACACACGAGTCCATCAGAGGCCCAACCTCTTAAGGAATGCACAAAGCACTTCCTAAGGAAGGCCAGGCTCTTGCAAGAAGGATCCTATGTCAATAGGAAAGATAAAGGAATTGGGGTAGATCCTAGATGTCAATCTAAGGTGTTAGCTCAATGTGCATCAGCACTGGAGTCCATCACATGCTCCACCTCTTGAGGAATGCACAAAGCACTTCCTAATGAAGGCCAGGCTCTCCCAAGAGGGATCCTATGTCAATAGGACAAAGATAGATGGGTAAAGAACCTAGATGTCAATCTAAGGTTTCAAACCTAATGTGCATCAACACAAGAGTCCATCGAAGGCTCCACCTCTTGAGGAATGCACAGAGCACTTCCTAAGGAAGGCCAAGCTCTCCCAAGAGGTATCCTATGTCTATAGGACGAAGAATGATTTTAGATGATGGGAGGCATGGTGAAAACCTAAGGAATTCACCAAGGCACTCAACCAAATTCACTTGATTAAGAAATGATGGGAAGCATGGTGTATACCTAAGGTATCCACCATGACACTCAACCAATCATGGATGATTATTGAATCATGGGAAGCATGATGTATACCAAAGGTATCCATCATGGCACTCAACCAATCATGGAAGATTATGAGCAATGCAAAGCAAACCTAGAAGGGGAATCATCCTTCTAAAGGTTTTAATGGAAACCCTAATGATTAGTTACAAGGATCACCTAACCAAATGGATTTAGAAGCTCTATCAAGGCTTAACAATTATTATAGATAGGTATCAACCTAATCTTTATTCTATTAAGAAGGAGTTAGAAGCTTAAGGCTAGATAAAGTTCACTTTAGAACTTAAACTATGAGGTAAGCTAAATTAGGATCCACCTAAAAACAATCAACTTGTAAATTCTAGGAAAAATACTAAAATCAATCCTAAAAGTCTAGGAAAAATCCTAAGGCTTCCTAAGTGTGTTAAGGAATCATGGTGCAAAATCCAGAACCAAGACCTAAATCTAAAGGGTCTAAACAATTTCTACACTTAAAGGCATGCTTAAGGGAATCCACAAGGGAAAAGTCCTAGAAATCTATCTCAAACCTATACCTAAAAGCATCTAAAAAATGCAATAAAAATGCTACAATATCCTACTATGTATCAAAATTCATCATACAAAAAATCAGACATTTCTATGGATTGTTGAAAGAGAAAGAAAATCACAAAGCATAGCATGTAATTTTTCAATTATTAAAAACGCATTAAAAGAGAAAATATGCAATTAATTGAAAAAGAAATGGAAAATCAAAATAAAAATCATGACAAAATTCTACACATATTCAAGTATCTGCAATATTTTTCTCATGATTTTATGACATCATTTAATATTTTTCTTGAATTAAAATGGAACAAGGATTAATAAAGAAAACTAAAAGAAAAAGAAATTAAAAAGGTAAGGCTAAACGGTGCAGTTAGTAATGTTCTGTGTGTTATTCGTAATGGGCCTGCGCAGTGGGGGTGTGGTTAGCGAAGACTTAAAAGCCCAGCTGAGTTTCTTAAGTGAAACTCAGCGTTTTGATGGGAACAAGTCCATTCGCGAGAGCTAATCTTGGCCGCACGATGGAAATACGAAATCAAGGATCTCACACGATCGGACTGTCATGAAATGAACTGGCAGTTTGAAAATTGAAAACGGAGGGAAACAACGCGTGGTGGGGGGCGGTGGCAGGAGAAGATTCCAGTCATCTTCTTCGGCGGTACGCTACATTATCGGTTTTTAAAACTTCAAAAACTTAAATTTTTTATATCAATCTCTTCGTCTTGCTTCCTAGATCATTAATATCATATTCGTTTCCATTTTTATCCAATAAATAAGGAGAAATGAAAGCTACAAGCTAAGGTGCCATTTCCTAAAGTTCCAAGAAACTTAACCAAACTAATCCTAAAAGCTTCTACATATCCTAAGGAGTGTAAATCCATGAAAATGGCACTAAAATTCCTCAAGAATAGAGAGCATGGATAAGAAATAGGAACCTGGTTTTGAGCTTCAATGGAGGTGTCAATTGACAATGGTTCTCACTCCAAATAATGCCGAAAGTTTCAATGAATCATCCTTAAGCTTCTAGCAACCTTGGTTTGGCTTGAATGTGTGTAATTCTCCAAAAACGAAAATCAAATTTTCTTCACTTTTTCTCCATGAAATTCTGTTGTGACTACCTCCAAATTCTGTTATTTTCTGTTATGAATTATCCAAGAGGTTATATGCAATAGACCTAGAGTGATTAGAAGCCCAATTGAAGCTTATGGCAGCCCAATTCAAAATCCACTTTTCCAAGTTTGAAGCTTTGTGGAACTCATCAAATCAGAGCTATCAAGCTTGCTCAATGATCCATTCTAGTTTCTTCTGATGTAAGGAAGATGTGTGAATAGGATTGAGGCCTTGGAAATGAATGGATGGTTGATTTTGCATTTGTTGCTTAAAGATGAAGAAACCATGAAATTGGCATAGCAAATGACTTCAAACTTGATTTCAGATTTTTCCATTGTTCTTAAAACATCAATTGGACTCAAAACAAGCACAAATATGACATGAATTGGTTCCAAAATGAATTTATTTGAACCAGCCCTTTTCAAGCTTCCTTTAATGATTCATTCATGAATTTTTCTTCAAGCATTTTTCATTCTAACCCATATCAATGGATTCTTGGTGCATGGTTAGACAAATAACACCATTTTGAACAACTTTCAAGTTGAACAAAATTCCATTTGAGGTGTGTAGGATAGTGAAATTGACCCATGTTAAAAATTGGCCTATAATCTCAACTTCCCAAAATACCATTGTCTTGTAAAGCTCATATCTTAAGTTCTACAAATCCAATCATGGACTTCTAAAACTTTTTGGAAAGCTAAGAAGATAAGGAGAAACATTCATGTTGGCCAAAAGTTCATGTGAAACTTCCTTCTAGGGAAAAAGTGTCATGCAAGTTGGTTGACTTTCAAGCTCCAAATTTACATTCATCGGATGACATGTAACTTGTCTGACTCATAACTTGAGTTCTATAAACCCTATAAAGGACTTCTAGTACTCAAATTAAAGCTATAATCATTCTCTACAACAATCATGTTAGTGTCAAGGTGAGATGAAAATCACATCTTGAGTTATGTTGTCTTGAAGTTAGGCACTAAACCAGGGGATTTTACACTCTCAAGCTTAGCAACCCTAGCCTAGGAACTCCTCACACTCTTGATTCATGATGAGTTGACCTAGAAATCATCCCTTGCGCATCTTGATACATCAATCCATGATCACATGCCTTGAAATTAGGCCTCAACCTTCTTCAAGTCATTTGTTAACCTAGGGTTGACCAGATGAAACCCTAGTTGCACCAATCTTGGTAGTAGCTTCATATCATTCACATGATGAACTGTCTAGGCTTCAAAATGACTTTCAATACCTCTCGTGATCTCTCTCAAGGCTTCAAGTCTAACTTCATGGATTCAGAATCATCTGATGACCTTCCAATAACCTTCAAGTTAGGAGGCATACACATTTGTCTTCAACCACTTCTCTGAGAATCTTTGACTTCTTTGATGAGGATATCAACCCTTGAATACTTGAATAAACCTCTTAGCTAGCTTCATATCCTTGTGTATCCCTTGGTTGGTAGTCATACCTCTTGATCTCCTGCACACATGTCAATGCAATGCAGATGATAATGCTAAAATGAATGCAATGAAACACAAGCTAGGTAAAGAAAAGGTTAGGAAAATTTTGGGGTGCAACAAGGTGTGTGGTACACTTGTGAGGGAAAGAGAGGGATTGTGCCATCATCTAGAAAGTTATAGCTAGTAATGGTAGGAGCATTCAGGGTAGAAAATGGAAACATATTTTCTTAAAAAACAATGTTCAGGGAATTAATGACTTTATGACTTGACATTTCATAACACTTATAACATTTATGAATAGATGGATAGCCTAGAAAGACACAAAGTGTTTACTAAGGTTGGAGTTTATTCCTAGTGATGTATGGAATAAGGGGATAACAAAGACATATGAATATTTAGATGTGTCAATTTAAAATGCCTTTTTGGTAGAGATTTTTTGTGGGTGATTGAAGAGTGAGTTTCTCATTTGGAAGTATGTTGTGTATGTAAGTGGCCATTTCAAGAACATGGTGCATAAACATTGGTGGAATAGAAACATTAGCAAGAAGAGTTTGAATAATGTTATTGGTTATACAAATTATTCTTTCGGATTTTCCAGTTTGAGGGGATATGTGAGGATAAGAGAATCTAAAGAACATTCCATTTAGTTTATAAAACTCTTAAAAGAGAGAGTTATCTTATTATTCTCCATTGTCACGTTGAAAAAAATTGATGTCATGTTTAAATTGTGTCTTCATGAGAGCATGGACCTAAAAAATAAAATGGAATGTAATTGTAGTTTGTTTGAGATTGGAACATGAATAAAAACATGTAAGTTGTCACATCCCAATTTTACCCCCCATTCAATAAATTGGTACACGTATCGAGACATGTTCATCTGTATATAATAGATTGCATTTCATCTCGCATAATGCCTAAAATATCGACAAGAATAAATCTTCAGATCTATAGACAGACCGATCGAATTCATTCTCAAATGTATATGAAATTAACGAGGGAAATATTGTAAAATCGAGCTTGCAAATGTAAAATTTTTTAATCTATATTTCACGCAGTTCAACTCGGCATGATCATTTTACTTTTTTGACTCCTTTGTGTCGCATTTTGATCAGCCTGAGATCTTTTACACAGTCATTTTTACTTCAAAATTCGATCAAAACATGTCTGATTTTAGAAGTTTATTTCAAACTGAATATTTTGGTGCATTCATTTTATTTTTCTAGACACTTTAACGCCTGGTTTTAATTCATTTTTATCCCTTTTATTTTTGTCTTTTTTAATCAAATTGGTCAGAAAAGTTAAATAGAATTATCTCATAAAGCATATTGAAGGGGCACTGTGGCCATTTTAATTCAATTAACAATATATGTTTCTTTGTTTGCATCCTAGCCATCGAATCTAAATGATCAAAGGTTCAGATTTTCTATCCATGTTCACCTCTCTTGACCAATCAAAACTCAAGATAGTTAGCATTTTCAGTTAGTTAGCATTTTCATTTAAAGTGCATTTGGAGTTAATTTGAGTTTCATTTTAGTGGGTTCTAATAGATGTAATACTAAACGAATTTCATTATAGTGGGTTCTCCCTCTTTCTCTTCCATCACCCTATTCATCTTCAAAATATGCACCAACAATTAGTATGTAGAGCTCAAATTATTAATCAGATTTGGAAACATGGGTGTATGTAAGGTATGCGTGGTTGATTTCATTTCTGAAATTCATAGTGAATTGAAGTTTGAAATTGAAACAGAATCACATTTCTGGATTCTTAGTGAATTGAAGTTTGAAATTGAAATAGAATCACATTTTTGGATTCTAAGGGATTGGGAAACACGAGTGTTGGTGAGTTTTGAGTGAATTCGCACAAGATCAAAATGAGCGGTTAAAGCGGTAGCTTGAATACAAATTTTACAGTATTTGATGGAAAGAATTAGAATTGATGGATGATTCAAATGCGTGTATTGTTTAGAGCTCAAGATGTTCTTGATCTCGTCAATGATTGTTCTGCAGTGATTATAACAAATGCAACTGAAGTACAAAGAAACATGCAAACAAAAATAGGGAAAAAGGATCATAAGACGTTATTTTATATCTATTAGTGTATGCATACAGACGTATTTGAGCAGATAGTTAATTAAACGATGAAGAAGGTTGCATGGGACATACTCGTACAACACTACGACGATAATGCATCAATGAAGAAGGTGAAACTTTAGTCTATATGTAAGTTGTATTATAATCTCAACATGAAAAACAATGAGAAGGTATCTGATTATATCCCCAGAGTGATTCTGATCACAAATGAGATGAAATCTTGTGGAGAGGCTCTCTCTAAAAAATTAATCATTGGAAAGGTACTGAGATCACTTACTCTCAGTTTGATTACAATATTGTAGCAATTAAAAAATCTATGGACCTTAGCACCATGAGAATTGAAGAGTTTTGAAGTATTCCAGAGACAAAAGAGTTGCATCTAACTGAGAGAATCTCTGAAAGAGAGATAGAGTAGGCTATGAAGGTGTCTTCTAGTAAGAAAAATTAAAAGTATTCTTAGTCAGAGGCCAAGAAGAGACATGATGATGGTTATTATAAGGAAGAAGCCTCCAACTCTGATGATAAGAAACATCACAAAGGAAAAGATAAGTTTGACAAGAATAATGATCAATGCTACTATTGTAAGAACTTTGGTCACTTTGCCGTTGATTGTTGGTCAAACAAGAAGAGGAAATCATAAGAAGCAAACATAATAAGAGGATAGTCTGATGATGAACCTGTGCTATTGATGCTTATAAATCTGATGGTGTATATTAGGTAGACTAGTGGTATATGAACACTGGTTGCTTAAATCACCTAACTGAAAAAAATACAATGGCTATTTAATTTTGACTCTAAAAAGAGAAAAAAGATCAGATTTGTTGATGATAAGTATCTGAATGCTGAAGGAATGGGAAATGTCAAGGTCATGGTGAAGAATGAAAAAATTGTTATAATCAAGGATGTTTGGTATGTTCGTGGAATAAAGAGCAGTGTGATGAGTGTAGGTCAACTAATTAAGAATGGTTTCTCACTTACTATGAAAGACAATCTCATGAACTTGTGTGATTTTAATCAGAATCTGATTATGCAACCTGAACAGGGAAGCAGTAGAACATTCAAGGTGAATGTGGAAACCACTAAAACTAAATTCCTTATTGTAGATTGAACTAAAGGTGATAGTGTATTATGCCACGAGAGATTGGGGCATCTAAACTTCAAAAGCTTGGGGCGTTTGAGTTCTAAGAAGCCTGTACATGGAATTCATAAGATTGTGAAGCCCGAGAAGTCATGTGAGATATGCATGAAATGAAAGCAACCTAGATTTACATTTGCAATAGAAGTAACCCTACTAGCACAACATAATTTGGGAGTAGTGCAAATTGATGTATGTGGACCATTTGAAGTACCTTCACTTGGAAGAAACAAGTACTTTTCTTCATTTGTGGATGAGTTCAAAAGGATGACATGGGTAATGTTCGTCAAGTTTAAGCATGAGGTATTTACTGAGTTTCAAAATTTTAAGGTGACGGATGAAAAACATAGTGGTCAGAAGATAAAATTTTTTGGAATTGATGGTGGAGGTGATTACAACTCTATAGAGTTTAGAAGGTTTTATGAGGAGAATGGAATTGAGCATGAGGTTACAACTCCATACACTCCTCCACACAGTGGTCTTACTAAATGAAGAAACTAAATTTGCTTGATATGACAAAGAGCATGCTGAAGGAGAATAAGCTCTCTCACACTTTATGGGGATAAGTTGTTGCACTGCAACATATGTGCTCAACACGTGTCCAACAAAGAAGATGAATGGAGTATTTCCTATTTATAAGTGTAACGGAGACAAGCAAAGTGTGGGCCATTTTAAGGTGTTTGGTTCTATTTGTTATAAACATGTCACAAATGCTAAGAGAAGGAAGTTGGATGATAGAAGTAGAGTTATGTTGCTTGTAGGGTACCATAGTACAAGTGCTTATAATTTTAACTGTCTTGTCACCAATAAAGTTGAACTCAATAAAGATTTTATTGTGCCGAAATAGAAGCATGGAATTGGAACAAGTCTCAATCAACCTCAGGTGCAATGTTAACACCTGAGTTAACTTCTAAATACATTTTAGAATCTAAAGGAGTGTTTTCCTCCGAAGACGAGTCAGTGTCTGAAGGTGAATCCTATGCTGAAGATGAGTCAGAGTCTGTAGGTGACTCTGATGCTTAAGATGAGTCTGAATACGAGTTTGACTCTGAAGTTGAATCTGATTATGATCCATATTCTGATAATGATCCAAACTCTAGTGGTTCTCTTGCCTCTGAAGGTGGTCCATCCTTTCGAGGTAGTCCAACATCTGATACTACTCCAGCATCTAAAAAATATTTTGAACAAGTTCATAGACCATAAAGATTCATACAAATACTAAGAAGAATTGTAGATTTTTACATGTTATAAGATAATGAGATAGATTATGAAGGGAAATTCATTCAACATGCTATGTTTGTAGAATATGAACTAGTAGGTACTAAAGAATCTCTCAAGAAGAAAGTGAAGGTAGATAAAAACTCAATAAAATGGGTTTGAATTGGGTTTTTAACAAAACTTTAGTTATTGAAAACTTTTAACACAAGGTTGAGAAGATAGAGTAAACAGATAGACACAAATATTTTTATCCTGGTTCACCATTGTTGTACCCGAAAATTTGCTCAACCTTTCTTTACTTGGTTTATGTTTCATTCCATTTTTCTTTCTAGCATTTGCATTGCATAGCATTTTTTATTGAACAGGGATCAAGAGGTTATGCATAGTAAGAGGAGGTTACTCAGAGTGTTGAGCCTAAGCAAAGGGGGTTACTCAAGTTTGAATGGTCATCAGGTCATCTAGAAGTGGTCAATAGTCTTGTGAAAGGATGGATGGATGTATGTGGGTCAGCTCCTAACTTGGAGGCCAGTTGAAGAGCATCAGAGGGTTGTGAATTCATAATTATGGATATAAGATGTTGAGAGAGCTCGTTGAGTGCTTTGAGAGCCATGTTGGATCTTATTCAAGTTGTTATGTGAGGTGGAAGAAGCCACAGTCAAGAATGTTGCATATAGGGTTTTCATCTGGTGAATCCTCAGTTAACTGTGAAACTGAAGGAGGTTAAAACTCAATTCCAAGTCTGTATGGTCATGGGATGTTGTGTTGAGATGTCTAATATATCATGTCAAGATCAATTCATCAAGGATCAAGAGTGTGAGAAGTTAGTAAATTAGGATTCTTGGTGTAAAATCCCCTGTTTAGTCCCCAACTTCAAGGGCACATTTATCAAGATAGAAGTCTCATCTCATCTTGACATGGTGATGAAACTTGTAGATCATGTTCTTAGCTTTCTTTTGAGTACTATAAGTCATTCATATGATTTCTAGAACTCAATTTATGATGCTAACAAGTTACAGGTCCTCAGATGAATGTGATTTTTGTCAACAAAAGTCAACCAACTTCCATGCCATTTTTGACCTAGAAGGATGTTTCGCCTCAACTTTTAATGAACATGAAACTTGTTCCTCATGGTCTTAGCTTTTCAAAGAGTACTAGAAGTCTTTCATCTGATTTATAGACCTCAAGTTATGAGGCTTGCAAGTCAGGGGTATTTTGGGAAAGTGAGATTATAGGTCATAAAATTATAGGTCCATTTCACCAACTTGCACAATTCAGATGAAATTATTTTCAACATGAAACTTGCTCCAAATAGGGCCATTTGCATTAAAAAATCATCTCTTGTCATGGTTGGAGCTTGGATTGAAGAATTCCTAAAGTGATTTTCATGGAAAAGGCTTTAAAATGAGAAAATTGGAATTAATTCATTTGAGATCACTTTGTACCAAGTTTATGCATACTTTGAGTGCAAATGATATTCCAAACATAATGCCAATGTTAAATTTGTAATTTGAGGTCATTTTGAGGGTTATTTCCATGGTTTCTTCACCATGAAGTAACAAATGTGAAATCCACCATAGGATCAAAACAAGGATCAATTGTTGGCCATTTGATCAACTCAGACCATGTGCAAGTGATTGGGAACAAATTTGAGGCTGGTGCAGTTGGTTTTACACGAGTATGGCAAGCAACAAGTGAAGGAAAACTTGAAATGGCAATTGGGCTTAATGGCATGAAATAGAGCTCCATTTCCATCTGAATCCAACACATAAAAGCTCAGCAAACTTCACCAACCCTCAGAACACGATTTGGTGAAGGAATTGCAGAGAGAGCAACTTGAAAAAGTGAGTGCAAAATGAAATACAGTTTTGGAGTTTCAGCCATTCTCAAGTGAAATTAAGCATACCAAGAGCTTCATTCAAGTGGGTGGAGTGATTCTGGGTGGGTTACTTGAAGTTTCAGCCAAGGACAAGACTTAGTGGAGGTTCTTCACTAGGTAATCTTAAAATCAACTTATCTCTTTGTTTACACCATGTTTGTTGGCCATTTTTGCATATTTGAGACCTAGGAATCATGTAGATCATTAACAAGTAAAATGAACTGTCATTTGAGATGATTTCTGTTTGGAGCATGAAACTTGTTGTTTGCATTTTGGCATGTTCTTGAGGTTTTATGATGAATGAACTATGGATTTGAACTCTATGAACTGTGGATTTGAACTCCATTTCTAGGCACATTTGGTTGTTGATTTTGAGCTTTTCGGTTTGAGCACTTTTCCTTTTTCTCTTCGATTTGCTTTGTGTGTTGCTTTAAAATGAAAACTAATGTTGGATTTGGATTCCTCGTGAGGAGTACATGGATTTTGGTTATTTATTTGTGCATTTTGGTTAATGTTTGCCTCACCTGCATTTTCACGGTGGCCGGTTGTGAGGTAGGGGATGACCGGAGACGGTCTCAGGCCACCGTCTAGGTTTTTCTAGTTTTTAATTGTGGAAGATGATTACGTGGCATGTGGTTATCCAGTTTGACTTTGCAACACTAAATCCAGTTTGAATTTTCATTAATGTGTTGGCACGTTCTGATCCATGTGATTTGCATACCGTTTGGTTCAGTGGCCCAGATTGCTTTCCACGATGGTCATCATGTCGACCAGCCACACTTGATTTGTTTGGGACTCAGATTTTTGGCATGCGCTTGGGCTGGGCTTGCTTTCTGCACCCCCCTTTTTCCCCAGCTTCATTTTTCAGTTGTTTTTATTGCTATTCAAACCGTTTCTTTTTCTTTTTAGCTTTTATTTTCTTTTTTATTTTTGTTTACTATCTGTTTGTATTTAATTCATTTTAAAATACTTCCAATCATCCAAAAAATTCACAAAAATACTTTTTAGACACTTTGAGATGTCTTCTGTTTTTAGAAAAGTTTTATTTTATTTTTTGATTTATTTTTCAATTAAAGTTGGATTTAAATATTGGAAGTATGTTAAATGATTTAAATTGTGACATTGTTTGATCTTTTAATTGTTTCTCTCATTTCCTTTGGGTTCAATGACTAAAATTAAATCCTCATATCCATGATGAGTTGATTAAATTTTGAGGACCATTTTGCCCCTAGTTGGTTGACTTTAGGGTTGACTTTGGTGGCTTTTTCTTTTGACCCTCGATTCTCCCATTTCAAAGTGGTACATCTTGAATATTATTTTCTTTTGATGGTGATTTGAGGGGATATTGGATTTGTCCTTTTGGCCTCTGTTTTCCAACTTGTTTAATTTTCTTGTGCATTTTATTTGGTAATTTTTGAGCCTTTATCCTAATTTTGAGATGACTTGCAATTTAGGTCATTTCATGAGGTGGCTCATACAAGTGCATGACCTAGTTTGAATTGGAAATGACCTTTGTGGATCCATTGAGCTCTCAACTCTTCTTGTTTCACATATTAGACATGTTGAGCTTGTTGTATGTTCATTTTTAGGTCAAAATTATGTTCAATGCTTGTTGATTGATGCATTGTTTTGTAGGCTTTCCACTTGTTCTTTAAGTGTTGAATGTGTGTAAGACTTTGGTCTTTCTCCTTGCTTCTTCTTGCATCTCTTTGGTGTGTTTGTGATGTTTATCTTGAGCATTCTCTTCTCTCTTATTCTCTTCTGTCCTATGACTTTGGAATGTCACTTAAGGTAGCTTGGTCCCTCCTTAGGAGGAACTTGAAGTTTGCCTAAAGTGATGAATCCATGAGGACTTCTCTTGGTGTTTCTTTGTGCTTTCTTTTGCACTTTGTTGGTGATGTTCATGGTTGAGTGCATAATATGAGTACCTTGCTGTACTCATGTAGCCTCCCATCCTCACATTGCTTTGGGCCTTCTTTGCCTTGCATTTGAGTTTGTTATGTGCTTTGTGGTTGATGTTTGAATGGTTTAGGCCATTTCATCCCACACTTTGTCACACTTGTTTGTTTGCTTTTGATGTATTTCTTTCTCTTTTTCTCTTTGCATTTCTCATATGCATGCTTGGTTGAGATGAGCTTGTGGTGGCTACTGCCCCACACAAATTTTCCTCCCACTTTCATCCTACTTGTGCATTCTATGTATGCATTCTTTCATTTGCATGTTTCCTTTGTTCTTTCTTCTTCTTCTTTTGTCTTCCTTCCCTTAAGATTTCTAATCTCTCTTGTTCAGGAGAGATTATGATAGACATTAGGGTTATAACCATGCATGATAACATTAGGAAAATGTATCCCTTTTGTAATCCCAACTTTAGGTGCACTTTGCATGACAACTTCTAGGGTTTAGTCTAGTCCCCCTTTAGTTTGTCCCTTTCTCTTCTCATCTTCAAACAACTTCAATCCACTTAATAAATAATGACAAGTGTTGTACACTATGAGCCTTAAGCTACTTGGGGAATGGTGATTGAGTGGTTGCCTCTCAATTACCTAGAGTTTTTAGTATGCATCCTTAGGATGCTATGTGATGCATTCGTTCCTAAGTCACAAGTTTTTAGTGCAACATGAGTTACCAACAAAAAAACTCAAAAACATTTCTTCTCTAAAAGACTTCAAACAAACTTCAAACTCTTTTTGTCCCTTGGGACCCTTAATCTTTGGAAAACATTTTTCATAAGCAAGAGTGTTGTTAACTTTCGGTTCCATTGCAAAGGGTAACGCCTACGTCTCCAATGGTCGAGCTGCATACACCAAACTGCTAGAACTGTTTGTTAACCCTACTCGGGTAAAAATTTGAACAACCTGTGTTCTCTTAAGCTTGAACCATGTTTGCTCTGATTTCTCGTACCAGAAGAGGATACGTAGGCATAAGATGCGGCATTTTAGCGAGCAACTTTCCCCCATTCTTTACCCGTAGTTGGTCGAACTACGTTGACTCTGAATTTCCCATTGCACGAGGGAGTACGTATGCATAAAGCGGCGATGCTCTATCGAGTCAGTCCTTTTTCTTTTTCTTTTGTCCATAAGCCTTTAGCGTAGATACTTTACACACCTTTTAGATAGCAAACACATGCATGGATCCCGTCGAGTACGACGGACGTGAGGGGTGCTCATACCTTCCCCTTGCGTAACCGACTCCCGAACCTAGGACATGGTTGCGACGACCTCGTCTTTTCCCGTTTTCGTCAGGTTTTTTCCGGTCGTTTCCTTTCCACTCTTTGGGATAAATAACGATGGGTGGAGACTCTGTTAGTCATTGTCGGCCTCTTTTTTCGCAGTAGCGACAACTGGCGACTCTGCTGGGCACATGAATATCCCCTATGCGAGTCAATCCTAATGCTTGTGTGTTTTCTTTTGGGTGTGTGTTTATATGTGCTTTATCTTTATTTACTTCCGCATTTTACTTTCCGCATTGTATCATGCTTGATGTGTTGTGGGGAGGGAAGTTCCATTGAGAGATAAGCCGGACCCGGGCTTGAGTATAAACCTAGCATTAGTAGTGGAGATTAGTGGGTGGACCTGTTTGCTTAGGAGATACAGTTTCCCATGAAATTCATGCTCAGACGAGATTCTCTTTGATGATTTCCTTTCCGATCCTTAGGATCCGACTGGATGTTGGATTTGAGAGTTGTCGGCTCTGGGGACTGATCATATGGGATTCAGCTAAGTGAGGCCTCTTCAAGAGGTGATGATGCCAAACCAGAAATGGTGAACGTATCATCATTTCTTGAAAGTCTGTGACGCTGATGAACGCATAGGATGCCAAACCTTATTAGTGGATAGGTCCATACCTGTGAGTGGGTGGGTTATGCAAGAAACTTTGGCCTTCAGACTACCCGGTTCTTTATAGTGTGAACCCGTGTTCATGGTATAAAGGGGTCCTAATGTCAGTGATTTGTCAGTACTAAAGTGGAGCACTGGTTCTTCTCCAGCTACACCACAGCAAGCTTGATCCTCTGCTTGCATTTGCATTTTCATTTGCATTTCTTCATTAACATGTATTTATGTTGCAGGTGCATATTTCCCTCCTGATTCTAGTGGTTTTGTTCTTCGTTCTTGACATGGAGCCCTTGAAAAGGACAGTTGCTTACAGGTTTCCACCCCAGATGTCAGTTCTTTTAGAAGTCTGATTGCCATGGCTGAGGGGAAGGTGATGGAAGAATTTAGACAAGATTATGGGAGACTGGCCAGATGTGTCTGCAAGCCTTCATCCTTTGAGATCAGTGGTGTCTATACTCTCTTGTAGTTCTACGATGCTCAGTTGAGATGCTTTCTCTTACCGGATTTTTTTTTTGCGCCTACGTTGGAGGAGTATTCTGAGATGTTGAGGGTGCCTATCCTTGATCAGATGTCGTTCGTCCATACAAATGTTGAGCCTGATCTGGCTAGGCTCGCTGCTATATTACATTTGGATGCTGCAGAGTTAAAGGGGAAGTTAGTTGAGAGGAAAGGAACTTACGGCTTTCTGTTACCTTTTCTTGTTGAGAAAGCTCAGAAGTTCGCCAAGAATGGTTGCTGGATTGTGTTTAGTGTTATTCTAGCTCTTTGCATTTATGGCATTGTTTTGTTTCCGAATCTTCCGGACTTCGTAGATGTGGATGCTTTCTACCTACTGGCCTCAGGGAACCCGATCCCTACACTCTTAGGAGATGTTTATCATTCTGTGCACCACAAGAATGAAAACCGAAGGGGGAAGAATGTCTCGTGCTGTGTTCCTTTGCTTTATAGATGGTTGATGAGTCATATGCCTAAGACCGGTCAGTTTGTAGACACTGTTGCTACTTCAGAGTGGTCTGAGAGGATGATGGGCCTGACTGCCAAGGATATTATTTGGTTTAATAGGGACATGCTTGGCACATACATTATTTATAGTTGTGGTGTATTTCCTAATGTCCCTCTAATCGGAAGGAAAGGGTGTGTCAACTATAACCCTTGTCTGTTGGTACAACAGTTCGGATATGCTCTTAGGGACGCTCTTAAGGAGGAGGAGAACAGGAATCTCTGTATCTCACGGGTTTGTTAGAGGGTGATGATTTAATCAGACTTGAACGTGCTTGGGGAAGCATCCATAGAAGAGGCAAAGCATTTATTGGGAAGAGCAACAGTCAGGCCTATGACCCCTACGTGGCTTGGATTCATTAGAAGGCCACGAAGTTCTTGATGCCATTTCCTCCAGTGAAACCCGTTTGCTCTCCCATGATTGAGGAGCCTACCACTGTGGACATCCAAAGGTATAATCAGATATGTCACGAAAAAAAGAGTTGCAGAAGACAAACGAAGAGTTGGAGAAGGAGATTGCTCAACTCAGAAGTGAGAGGAATGAAGCAACTCATTCTTTGAAGAAGCAAACTGAGCTGGTGAACAAGTTGGGTACAGACTTGACTAAGGAGATGAGCCATAGAGAACGGTTGGGTTTAGACATGAATGTTGTTAGTAGTGTGCTTGCTACTAAAAAGCAAGATCTGAATAGAGCCTATTTGCAGATTTCCAAGTTTGAGACTCAATGGAACGCTGCCTTGTCCAACAGCAAGGAGTGTGAAGACCAGTTGAAGTTGCAGATCAACAAGCTGAAGGCTCAGCTCAGAGCTAAAGATGAGGAGATTTCAAAAGAAGCTTCGCTTAGGAGACATAGTGACTGTAAACTATATGAAGCGCTTGCAACCTTGGAGGAGCATAGAGAGGGAGCTGATGCCAAGAGGCGTAGACTTGAGGAGGTTTTTAGGAAGGAGGACTCGGTCGAGGATCTGCAGTCCACCATCAGTCAGCAGGAGCTGCTTATACGTGGTTTGCTCGCTAGGTCAGACCATCCGGAGACGCAGGCGTTGCTGAAGGATTTCTAGTCTCGTCACCCAGCTTGATCTTTTCCTTTGTATTGTGTTGCTTAGGCTTGTTGTATTGACCATTACCAGACCTGTTGGTTGAGGTCCTTTTCTGATTGTACTCAGTTGATGTTTGTACATTGCCTGTAGGCTTATGATTGTATATATGAGGGGTTTTTATTCAATGCTTGTCTGTGGGGTTCTCCATCATCTTGGTTGCTATCCCGAAACTAGAATCAAGGGTGAAATTTCCCTGTTGCATATATACATGTTTGCATTTAGCATTTTTTTTACATTGCAGGTGCGTCGAAACTGTTAACCTTATGTTGTTTCTTGTGCTCCACTAGTGTGTTTCAGGATTGCAGATCAGATAACTCACCAGTATGGTACCAGAAGAAACTAGAAAAGATTGATGGATCAGATGTAGGAAAAAATGCAAGAGATGAGAGATCGGATGGCTCAGCTGATAGAGGTAATGCAAGGGGTTACTAGTGGCCAGGCCCAACTTCAGACTTTAGTGCAACCTTTGATTGCACGAGTTGATAATGATGGTGTGTTACACGGTGGGACTTCTGCTAACCCTCCCCACGTTTAGACTCCCCGAGTTAACAACTCTGTACCTATCCCTAATGCTGGAGGGAATGGTAATGCTGGGAATGTTGGAGGAAATAGTAATGATGGTAATATTGGAGGGATCGGAAATGTCTTCAGAAACATGGGAAATATTGGTATTGGTGTTGGAGAAGGCGATCATGCTGGTAACAATGATGATTATTATGACCATGGAGCTGATTGTTCTATTCATGGAAATCTGCGTAATCCTCGGATTGAGGTCTGAAATGTCAGCTGAAGCGAGAAGAATATTTAAGCTTTTAGAAGACAAGATGAAAAGCTACAAAAACCAGAATTCCATGGGTTTAGATATGGCCAATTTGGGCTTGATTCTTGATTTAAGGGTACCTCACAAATTCAATGTACCTGACTCTGATAAGTACAAAGGAACCACTTGCCCGAGGGTTCACCTGCGCTCGTACTATAGAAAGATGTCTGCGTACTCGGACGATGAAAAACTATTGATGCACTTCTTCCAGGACAGCTTGTCTGGTCCTTCATTGGAGTGGTACATGGGGCTGGAGCCCACTAACGTCCGCAGCTGGAGAGACCTAGCCGAAGCTTTTGTAAGGCACTATCAGTATAACAGTGACCTTGCTCCAAATAGAGTCCAGCTGCAGAATCTTTCCCAAAGAAATAATGAATGCTTTAAAGAATACGCCCAGAGGTGGCGAGAGCTTGCTGCTAGAGTACAACCTCCCATGGTAGAGCGTGAGCTCATTGACATGTTCGTTGCTACTTTACTGGGAGTGTACTATGAAAAGCTTATTAGCAGTATGTTGAGAAGTTTTTCAGACTTAATAATCACCGATGAAAGGGTGGAAAACAGCATCATGCTCAGAAAGATTCAGGCGGGCGAAGTACCCTCAGATAGAGGAGCAGGAAAAAAGGTATTTGGTAACAAGAAGCGTGAGGGTGACGCTAACTCAGTAACGAGTTCTAGAGGAAGAGGTAGGGGTCAGCCACAGAACCAATATCGCCAATAGCAAGTTGCCAGTGTTACTATTCATGTACCACAACAACAACAACCACCACAACAACAACAAAAAAGGCAATATCATCCACCACAACAAAATCAACAAGGTTATAGGAGGTTTCCTGATAGGGCCAGGCCGAATAGAGTATTTGACACACCACCGATGCCATACTCTCAAGTGTTTCAAACTTTATTACAGCTGCAATTGATTTAGAAAAGGACTCTAGCTCCTTTGACAGGTCCTCCCCCACCCGACTATGACGTAAATGCTCGTTGTGAGTTTCACTTTGGGGCACCTGGTCACTCTATTGATGATTGCAAGGCTTTCAAACATAAGCTACAAGATCTAATTGATAGCAAAGTAATAAATATTTCTCATGATGCACCTAACTTTGTGCAAAACCCTTTGCCAAATCATGGGCTGGCTAGGGTTGGTGCTATTTTGGTGGAGCAGAAATTAGACTTGATAATGGATGTGAATGAGCTGAAAACACCATTGAAGTTTGTGAAAGATAAATTGTTGGAAGGGGGTGTATTCTCAGGCTGTAATGAGGACTGTGTTGATTGTTTAAGTCATTCTGAGGGATGCGTTGATTTGAGAAGGTGCATCCAAGGGATGATGGATGAGGGGACGTTGCAGTTTGAACGGACCGCAGAAAAGAAACTTGTTGAGGTAGTAGATGAAGAGAGGTATGAGTTTGCTACGATCTTGATCCCATATAAGACTATAACTATCTCAGCGCCTCCTAAGCCACCAACAATTACTATCACCAAAGCGGGACCTGTGCCATATGAAAGCACCAAAGCTATTCCGTGGAACTACGGAGCCGAGGTGTATTGTAATGGTCAGAAGATAGACTTGAAGAGTTTTCCTATTGAGTCAACAGATAATGTTGTGGGAGCAAGAGCGATCACCCAAAGCGGCAGGGTCTTTTCATCGCCCGAAGTGGTGGCTGAAAAAGCAGATAGAGGGAAAGGTAAGATGGTAATAGAAGAAACTTCCCAGGATGGAGAGAGGGAACCTTTGGAGAATGATGTGGAGGAAGTCATGAGGCTGATACGAAAGAGTGACTACAAGATAGTCGATCACTTACATTGTTGTTAAGTTCCAAAGTGCACAGGAATGCGTTAATGAAAGTGTTGAGTACCGCTTTCGTGCCTCAAGAAATATCAGTGAACCAACTTGAAGGGGTTGTTGGGCATGTAAACGCGGGAAATGGTCTTGGATTTACAGATTTAGACTTAACGCCAAGGGGCAGAAACCACAATTGTGCGCTGCATATTTCTGTTGAATGTAGAGGAGTGGTTATGTCCCATGTCCTTGTTGACACAGGTTCATCCTTTAATGTGCTTCCAAAGAAAGAACTTATGAAGCTAGATACTCGGGGCATTACCTGTACACCAAGTGACCTGGTTGTACGTGCTTTTGACGGTACCCGGAGGTCTGTCTTTGGTGAGCTGACTTTGCCTATCCAAGTGGGCCCAGAAGTTTTTGACGCAGTATTTTACATCATGGACATTCAGCCTGCTTATAGTTGTTTGTTGGGCAGACCATGGATCCACTCAGCTGGGGCTGTTACATTAACTCTGCATCAGAAGCTGAAATATATGGTTGGTGGCAGTGTTGTGACAGTGTGTGGAGAAGAGGACATAATGGTTAGTCACCTGTTTTCTTTCAAGTATGTCGAGGTAGACGGGGAAATTCATGAGACCCTATGTCAGGCTTTTGAAACTGTTCAGTTGAAGGAGAAGTCTCCGGTAGTGAGAAAAGAGCCTGAGGTGGCTATGTCTTCTTTCAAAGAAGTGCAGGTTGTGGTGCAAGATGGTTTAGCCCAAGGCTGGGGGCATGTGATAAATATACCTCAAAAGCAAGACAAGTTCGGTCTGGGGTACCACCCATGGTCTTTATAAAGCACACCGAAGTTCAAGGGGCCGATCAGGTTTACTAGCGGGGGCGTCTTCTTTTAGCAGATTAATGTCATTTCTGATGATGAAGCTGGAGACAGTGATTGTGACATGGATGCTTGGATCAAGCCATGCACTCC
The DNA here is from genome assembly GCA_963859935.3 of Lathyrus sativus. Taxonomy (NCBI): domain Eukaryota; kingdom Viridiplantae; phylum Streptophyta; class Magnoliopsida; order Fabales; family Fabaceae; genus Lathyrus; species Lathyrus sativus. The sequence goes on from OZ012739.1 coordinate 275,824,075, forward strand.
AGGACAGGGTCTATGCAACTGGTTCATTGAGGAATTTGTCCAAGTGACCAATGAATAGTAATGCTTTATTTTCTCAATTATTGTATAACCCTATGTTCTACCCGGAGCATAGCGGTTTATTATTTTAGGGCTTGTTTGTTTATGTTTGAACACTGTTTCATCTATTAATCAAAGGGCGTTTTTCCATTCAAATTTTGTGATATTTGTTTTTCTTGTTTTTGTTTTTAACAATAAAATGGCAATGTGTTTGTTTGCATATCATTTGAAGCACTTAACCATTTTCATTGCAGGACTCACATCATTGCAGATGACACCGATCAAGAATCTTCTATGACTCGCTTCGACTTTGATAACCCGGTATTTCAAGTTGAAGAAGAGATTGATGAGGATGAAGACTTGCCCGAAGAGCTAGCTAGACTCTTGAGACAAGAAGAGAAGATCATTCTGCCTCATCAAGAAGAGATTTAGGTCGTCAATTTGGGTTCTGAAGAGGTTGTCAGAAATGTCAGACTAGGGGCTGCATTGTAAGATGACATCAAGCAAAGGATGATAGAGATGCTTCGAGAGTATAGCGACATCTTTGCTTGGTTTTACGAAGATATGCCCAGGCTTGACACTGACATTGTGGTTCATCACTTACCACTTCAGGAAGAATGTCCGCCAGTCAAGCAGAAGCTTAGAAGGACGAGACCAAACATGGCTGTAAAAATCAAAGAAGAAGTCCAAAAGCAGTTGGACGCAAGATTTTTAGCCGTGACAACTTACCCTCTGTGGGTCACAAACATCGTGCCGGTACTAAAGAAGGAGGGTAAGGTATGGATATGCATTGATTATCGAGATTTGAATAAGGCGAGCCCAATGGATGATTTCTCGCTCCCTCACATTGACGTATTGGTCGACAATACGACTCAATTTTTGATGTTTTCCTTCATGGATGGCTTCTCCGGTTATAATCAGATAAAAATGGCACCGGAAGACATGGAGAAAACAACATTCATTACACTGTGGGGAACGTTTTGCTATAAGGTGATGTCGTTTGGGTTGAAAAACGCAGGGGCGACCTATCAGCGGGCAATGGTGACTTTGTTTCATGATATGATTCATCATGAGATCGAGGTCTATGTTGATGACATGATTGCGAAGTCCCAAATGGAGGAAAAGCATATGGTCAACTTATTGAAGCTGTTTGAGAGGTTTAGGAAGTTCAAACTGAGGTTGAATCCAAATAAGTGCACTTTTGGAGTTCGGTCCGGAAAGTTATTAGGGTTTATCGTCAGTAGAAAAGGAATCTTGGTAGATCCTGCAAAAGTAAGAGCTATTCAAGAAATGCCAGAGCCGAAGAATGAAAAAGAGGTTCGTGGTTTCTTGGGGAGGTTGAACTATATCGCTCGGTTCATATCTCATCTAACAGCCAAGTGTGAACCGATGTTGAAATTGCTAAAGAAAGATCAGGCGGTTGTCTGGAATGAAAATTGTCAAAAAGAATTCGATAAAATAAAAGAGTATTTGCAAGAGCCTCCGATATTGATACCCCTAGTTGCTGGAAGACCATTAATCATGTATTTAACGGTTCTTGAGAATATTATGGGTTGTGTTCTCGGTCAACATGACGAGACAGGAAGAAAAGAGCATGCGATCTATTATCTGAGTAAAAAGTTCACAGATTGTGAGTCCCGTTACTCAATGCTTGAAAAAATATGTTGCGCACTCGCTTGGGCGGCCAAACATTTAAGACAGTACATGCTCAATCATACAACCATGCTAATTTCGAAGATGGATCCGATTAAATATGTCTTTAAAAAGCAGGAGCTTTCAAGAAGGATTTCCAGATGGAAAATGGTACTGACAGAGTATGACATCCAGTATGTTTCCCAGAAAGCCATTAAAGGGAGTATTCTGTCAGAATACCTTGCTGAACAGCCGATTGATGATTACCAACCAATGAGATTTGAATTTCCTGATGAGGATATTATGTACTTGAAGATGAAGGATTATGAAGAACCGCTACATGACGAAGGTCCAAAGAAGGGTTCTCAATGGAAAATGATATTCAATGGCACAATTAATTCATATGGTAGTGGAATTGGGGCAATTATCATGACTTCTCATGGAACTCATATCCCCTTCACTGCCAGATTAACTTTTCCTTGCACCAACAATGAAGCCGAGTACGAAGCATGCATATGGGTCTGGAAGAAGCTATTGATCTGAGGATCAAGAATCTCGATGTATATGGCGATTCAACGCTAGTTGTTAACCAGATTGAAGGCGAATGGGAAACTCATCAGCCCAATCTGATTCCGTACAAGGATTATGCAAGAAGACTGTTGCCATTTTTCGATCGTATAGACTTCCACCATGTGCCAAGAGCGGAGAATCAAATGGCAGACACTCTGGCTACGCTGTCTTCAATGTACAAGGTCAATTTTTAGAATGAAGCTCCAAGGATTATTATCTCATGCCTTGACAGGCCCGCTTTCATATTTTCCATTAAGGGAGTTTCCGATGGTAAGTCGTGGTTCCATGACATCCAGAATTTCCTTAAGAACCAAGAGTATCTGCCAGGGGCATCGGCCCGGGATAAGAAAACTCTTAAGAGATTGTCTGGTAACTTTTACCTCAATCCAGATGGTGTGCTCTATAGAAGGAATCATGATCTAGTGCTACTCAGGTGTGTGGACGAAAAAGAAGCAAGCTTGCTTATGGAAGAGGTCCACGAGGGTACTTTTGGCACGCACGCCGGCGGACATTCCATGACTCGGAAGATACTACAAGCTGGGTATTTTTGGCTAACAATGGAGTCAGATTGTTTCAAATTCGCGAAGAAATGCCATAAATGCCAGATTTATGCAGACAAAATACATGTGCCACCGTGCCCATTGAATGTTATGTCATCCCCTTGGCTGTTCTACATGTGGGGCATCAATATGATTGGAAAGATCAAGCCCACTGCTTCTAGCGGACACCGTTTTATTTTAGTAGCTATCTATTACTTCACCAAGTGGGTGGAGGCAGCCTCGTATGCTAATGTGACCAAACAAGTGGTAGCAAGATTCATAAAGAAGGACATCATCTGCAGATATGGAATTCCCGAGCGAATCATTACTGACAATGGTTCAAATCTGAATAATAAGATGATGAAGGAGTTATGCCAGAACTTCAAGATTGAACATCGCAACTCATCGCCCTATCGTCTGAAGATGAATGGCACTGTCGAAGCGGCCAACAAGAATATCAAAAAGATAGTGCAAAAGATGGTGTTGCACCCCAAAATTTGCTCAACATTTCTTTACCTAGCTTGTGTTTCATTTCATTCACATTAGCATTATCATTTGCATTTCATTGACATGTAGGTGAAACGCAATTTTTCATTAATCAGTTGTGGTTTTGGGCTTAAGTCATAAATGATAACCACACCCCCCTCATGGCCCAATTGCTGAAGTGAACTGATTTCTTTTGCTACCTGCACCACGCGCTTATCCTTTTTATTTTGATTTTCATATTATTTTTTCATTTTGTTCATGGTTAGTGATTAATTCATAAAAAAATGGAAAAATAACTCAATTGATCCCATTCTTTTTGCATTAGATTCATGATTGAATCTAGTATTTTTTAGATAAAAAATATTATAATTTCATGCATTTTATGATTTTATGGGAATTTTTACATTTTAATTGATATTAAAATAATCATGTTTGATGCTTGATATTGGTGAATTTTGTTTGATCATGTGATGATGATTTTGGCCTTGATTTTTTGTGAGTAGTTAGAATAGATATGCATGCTCCCCATAGATTTTTCTCACATTTTTGTGATGAATGTAAGTGGTAGTTCTAGGTTGAAACATTAAGATCTTCATTTTTAGGGTTTATGGTTGATACCTTGTGGTTTAGATTTTATTTCTAGGACTTGGTGGATGATTCAACCTCTGATTTTTGTAGGATAGACTCATGATTGAATTAGGTTCCCTTAGGAACTTTTGTAGGAATTTGCATTGAAGTTTACTATTTTTGCTTGATTTTAGTTTAGGTGCTAACTTTAGATGATTCTAATGCACTAATTCAACTAGATTGACCTCTTTAGTTCCCTTAGATTAGGGTGTTGCTTTGCTTGTTCTTGGATGATGTTGAAGACAAGTTGAAGATGCATTGGATTGCTTGAAGAGGCTTGGATGTGAGGATCTTCCCTTCTTTTGGTGTAGTTTTGTTTAGGTGTTAAGATTAGGGTTTGTAGGCAGAGCTTCTAGATAGATTCTCTTCCTTCATAAACATGGATGATGTTGATCACTTCCATTCTTCCCTATGATGTAAGGTCCCCTTGTAAAGGTCTTATCCCTCCTTTGGTAGGATGTGTGGCTCTTTACAAGTGGGTAGAACCTTTGAGGGTCCCTTTCTCTGATGATAGGATGCTTAGTGGTGACCTTTGGTCTTCACTCTGCTACCAATCATCCAAACTTTGCTCTTGATGGATGCATATTTCTCCCTTGTTAGAGGATGGAGTTCCTTGCTTGAAGAAGATTGAAGGATGAAGTTGATACTTCTCTATATTTGAAGACTGCCATTGGAGCTGAAGCTTGAAGATTAGGAAGAGCAAGTTGATACTTGTGAAGAAAGAGGAGCTGAAGCTTGAAGAAGATGAAGAACAAGTTGATACTTGTGAGGGGAATCCATTGGAGATGGAATGAAGAAGCTGAAGCTTAAGGAAGAAAAAGTTGATACTTATGTTTGATGTGTTAGAAGCTTGGAGAAGCAAGTTGGTACTTGCTATTGAAGATGATAGTCTTGAAGGGTAGTTGAAGTCTAAGGACTGAACTGATGTCAGAGGAGCTTTGCTGTGAAGCTGTAGAAGTGGTTGATCTGCTTTCTTTCCTGTCTGTTTGCTTGCTGTGCAACTGTATTGGCGTGACTTGTGTGATTTTCTTGATGGATTAGAATAAGTCCATATTTAGATTGACTTAAGCTAGGGACATGATTGCACTAGAGGTTGAGTTGCTGCCTCTGCTTGTATTTTTACTGTATGGCTTTGCTTGCTGGTATTTGGTAGAGCCCTGCTCCCTAGCCTATATGGTTTGTGATTTGCTTGATGGCATTTTCTTTCACTTCTTCTGTATGATTGCAGTTATTCTATTTTGCTTGATAGCATTTTATTTCCTCTGTATAATTGCAGTTATTCATATCTGGCTTGAGGTTGAGATGAGCTTGTGGAGGCTGGTGCCCCACACACATTTCCTCCCTCACATGCATTGCATGCATTTTACAGCTGTTTACTGTTTACTGTTTAAGCTGATGCTTTATCTGCTTCTGTTTATCATTGACATGATCCCTTAGGAATCTCACTTCCTTTGATAAGGAAATGATGATTAGAACTTTAAGTTGAAACCTATGCATGATAACTTCTAGGAGTTCCCTGTTTCAAACTTCAACCATAGGATGAATCCTTGGCATGACAATAGTAGGACTTGATAGTCTCCCCTTAGTTGAGCCTGTTCTCTCTTCTCATCTCAAAACAAATTAAAATACAGTAATAAAGGTTAACTGATGTCATACGTTACGAGCCTTAAGCTATCCGAGAAAGGATTGTTGGAGAGTTTCTTTTCAACAGTTTGGATGTTTAGTATGGCACCCTTTGGGTGACATGCGACACATTCACTCTCAGGTCATAGTCTCTAGTGCGATATTGGTTGCAAACAACCATAAAAAAAAAGTTCTTTCGTAAAAGACAGAAAACAAACTTCAAACCTTTTTGCCCCGTGGGCCCATAATTCAAAGGAAGCTTTTCTGAAGAAAAGAGTGTCGTTAACTCCCAGTTCTACCGCAAACGGTAACGCCTAAGTCTCCAAGGGTCGAGTTGTGTACATCCAACTGCTGGAGCTGTTTGTTAACCCTACTCGATAAAATAGATGAATCTGAATCCCAGTAATCTGTATTATCCCGAACTACGTAAGCTCTGATCTCTCATATCTTTTGAGAGTACGTAGGCACAGTACTGACGTATTGGTGAGCCACCTTCCCCGTTTACCCGTAGTTAGTCGAACTACGTTGACTCTGATTTCTCATTCTCTGATGAGAATACGTAGGCATAAAGTACGACACTTTACCGAGTCATTTTCTTTTCTTTTTCAGACCGGCCTTGATAGGTACATAGTTTTAATCAACCCGTCAGATAAACACAACAAGCGTGGATCCCATCGAGTACGATGGACGTGATGGGTGCTAATACCTTCCCCTTGCGTAACCAACTCCCGAACCCAGACAACGGTTGCGATGACCTTGTCTTATACCTTTTCGTCAGGTTTTTCCGATCGTTTCCTTTCCCGTTCTGAGGGATAAATAACGAAAGGTGGCGACTCTTCTGTTTTGCCGGCACCTTATTTTCGCGGAAGCGACAGCTGACGACTCTGCTGGGGACTCGATAGTTTCCTGTGGATCCAACGTCCCGTATGCGAGTCAGTTTGGGGATTCAACATCCCCTGCGAGAGTCAATCCTAGCGCTTGTATGATTACTTGTTGGGTTGTGTTTACTTATCGCATTTATTTCCCGCATTTTATTTTCAGTATGATATGATTATTTGTGCTGTTGTGGGAGGGGCATTCTGATGAGTGAGAAGCCAGACCCAGGCTTGAGTGTACCTAGCATTAGTTGTGGAAATTAGTGGGCGCGTGCTTGCTTTGCAGGCACTAGTGTCTCATGAAATCCACGCTCAGACGAGGTTCTCCCGGTTGACTTCTTTTTCAACCCTTTGGGTTGAGGCGGTTGTTGGTTTGGAGGATTGTCGACTCTGGGGACCGATCATTTGGAATTCAGCTGAGTGAGGCCGCTTCAGGAGCTGGTGATGCCACACCTTCTGGGTATCGTATCACCCCTCTTGAATGTCTGTGACGCTGATGACCGCATAGGATGCCGAACTTGTGTCAGTATAGGTCCATACCTGCATCAGAGGTCATTATTTTCAGAGTTATGGTCCTGCATCAGAGGTCATTATTTTCAGAGATATTTGTTCTTGACAGAGCAGAGTTATGGTCATGCATCAGAGGTTCTTGTTTTCAGAGGTATTTGTTCTTGATAGAGCAGAGTTATGGTCCTGAATCAGAGGTCCTTATTTTCAGAGATGTTTGTTTTTGACAGAGCAGATTTATGGTCCCGTGACAGAGGTCCTTACTATCAGATATGTGTTTGTTCTTGACAGAGCAGATTTATAGTCAGATATCTGGGTTTTCTTCTTATCAGAGATAGTGGTTGTTCTTGATAGAGCAGCATTATGGTTTTGTTGATACATAATCCTCGCAGCGCAGTCGTCTTGATCTCCTGCTGCATGATTGCATTTTACATCGCTTTGCATATTCATTTGCATTTCATTAACGTGTTTCTGTGTTGCAGGTACCGTTTCCCCCGATTCAGGATTTCTTGCCTTCTGTTGTGCTATTATGGGTTATCTGAGGAAGACCGTGGCTTACAAGCTCCCCACTCCGGATGTTGTTCAGCTGATTGGTTTGATTGCCTTGGCAGATGATTCTGTGAGAGATGAATTCAGAAAGTCTTACGGTAAACTGCTCAGTTTGGTTCGTAAACCTTCTGTGTTTGAGTTGAATGGGTTGCATGCCCTGCTGTAGTTCTACGATCCTCCGTTGAGATTCTTTACTTTCCAGGATTTTGTTCTCGCCCCCACACTAGAGGAGTATGTTGATTTGTTAGGGGTGCCTATCAAGAGTCAGATGCCCTTTGTTCATATGGATGCTGAGCCTAATCTGGCTAGTCTAGCTCCTTCACTTCATCTGGACGCCTCCGAGTTGGTCTTGTCTAGTTGGAACAGGGTTCCCGGTTTCTCCTTGCAGTTCTTAGTGGGAAAGGCCCAGCAGTGCGCCAAAGACGGATGTTGGATCGTGTTCAACGCCATCCTTGCTCTGTGCATATATGGCATCATTCTGTTCCCCAATATGCCCGACTTTGTAGACTTCGACGCCTTTCACATCTTTGCAGCAGGGAATCCAGTCCCCACCTTGATAGGAGATGTCTATCATTCCATCCACTACAAAAACGAGAACAGAAGGGGCAAGAATGTCTTGTGTTGTGTGCCCCTACTTTATAGATGGCTTGATAGTCACCTACCAAAGAAGGGTCCCTTTGCTTCGGCTGCAGCCACAGCTGAGTGGTCTGAGCGTTTGATGAGTCTGTCAGCAGAGGATATTGCATGGTTTGGTAGAGACAAGTTGGGTACTGAGATTATCTTCAGCTGCAGCGGGTTTCCGAATGTGCCTTTGATAGGCAGGAAGGGATGTATCAACTATAATCCATCTCTGCTGGTCCGACAGTTTGCTTATGCTTTGAGAGCTCCGCCGAAGGATGAAGAGGTGCAGGAATCTCTGTACCTCACTGGTCTTCTAGAGGGGGATATATTATCTAAGCTTCAGCACGCTTGGAATGGTATCAATAAGCGGGGAAAACCATTTCTGGGGAAAAGTAATAGCCAAGCCTACGCTCCGTATGTGACCTGGATCAGAGCCAGGGCAGATATGATAGGGATGCCGTTTCCACCTGCCCAACCAGAAAGCCCTCCAGTGATTGAAGAGCCTACCACCATGCCTATTCAGCAGCATAATCAGGTGTTAGCTGAGAGAGATGAGCTGAAGAAGGCAAATGAAGAACTGGAGAAAGAATTGGCTCAACTCAGAAGCGAGAGAAGCGAAGCCGTCCATTCCTTCAAGAGGCAGACAGAGCTGGTGAACCAGTTAGGGACAGATTTGACTAAGCAGATAGCTGAGCGCGAGCGCATGGGTCGAGACTTCAAAGCTGTCAATGATGTACTGGCCACTAAGAAGCAGCACTTGGATGAAGCGTATCGGAGAATATCCAAGTTTAATCAGCATTGGAAGGCCACCCTAGCCAACGACAAAGAACGGGAGGATAAGCTGAAGCAACAGATCTCCAAGATGAAAGCCCAGGTGAAGGCTAGTGAGAAGAGGTTTGATGAAGAAACCGTTCGTAGATATGCCGCTGAAGGACTGCTGAACAAGGCTCTTGCTAACCTGAAGGAGCGCAAACTGACGTTTGAATCCAAGAAGCGGAAGTTAGAAGATTGTTTCGGCGAAGGAGCATGGGAAGATTCGGTCGAAGGTCTCCAATACACCATTATGCAGAGGGGTTGCTCGTCGAAGGGTTACTCACTCGGCCTGATCATCCAGAAACGAGGAATTTGTTAGAAGATTTTTGCGCCCGTGGCCGTGCTTGACTATTTGTATTCCTTTTGTTTTGATCGTTGTTGTATGCTGACCATCACCAGGCTTGTTGGTCGAGGTCATGCTATTGATTCTGCTTGTACTCAGTGACGTTGTGTACTGCCTTGATGGGCTTTTTTTATATATATGAGATGTTATTTCCATGACTGGACTCGGATTTCTTATTATCAGCACTGGCACTCAGGCACTAGGATCGGGGGATACTTCCCTAACGCACAGATACACATTTTCATTTGCATGAAGCATTTGCATGACGAGCACTTTGTTGTTTCTTCTAACCCTTTGGTGTATGCAGGTTGTTTCAGGTTGTTCCAGGATTGATCAGAGACCTATCCACCCCTATCCGACCAGAGCAAATCAAGCTAGAGCAATGGAGCAAGTACAAACTGACGTTCAGGAACTCCGAGAAAGGATGGAACGCTTCATGGAGCTCATGCAAGCGGTCGCCAACGGCCAGGATCAGCTCAGAACCTTGGTTCAGCCTCTGATTTCAAGGGTCGATAGCAATGGTGTACTCCATGGTGGGACTGTGCCAACTCCTCCACCTGTTGAAACTCCTCATAATGGCATCCCCGTGACCGGGGGGAATGGCAGTGCCAACAGCAATGTGATAGCTAACATGGGACTCAATGGTAATACGACTGGCGTCGGTAATGGGAATTTCGAAGCCAATGTCAATGTTGGGCTGGGCAACGGCAACGCAGGTGTTGGAAATCTGTATGGGCCTCAGCCATGGTTAGAAGACCGTCAAGACGACGTGTTCTCACAGAAGGGTGCTGAAGGAGAGCTGACTGCTGAAGCACGTCTGAGGTTTAAGGCACTCGAGGATAAGATGAGGAATTTCGAGAACCAGAACACCATGGGTGTCGACATGTCCAAGTTGGGACTGATTACTGATTTCAAGGTGCCTCCCAAGTTCAAGGTACCTGACTTTGAAAAGTACAAGGGCACCACCTACCCTCGCGTCCATTTAAGATCATACTACCGGAAAATGTCAGCTCACTCTGAGGACGAGAAGTTGCTGATGCACTTCTTTCAAGACAGTCTGTCCGGGCCCTCCCTGGAATGGTACATGAGTCTGGATCCTATTAGTGTGCGCACGTGGAAGGAACTTGCTAAAGCATTTGTGCACCACTACCAATATAACAGTGACTTGGCTCCGAACCGAGTCCAACTGTAGAATCTATCACAAAGGAACAACGAAGGGTTCAAGGAATACGCCCAACGGTGGCGTGAATTGGCAGCCAGGGTTCAGCCGCCGATGGTTGAACGAGAGCTGGTGGAAATGTTTGTAGCTACCCTCCCAGGGGTTTACTATGAGAAATTGGTCAGCAGTATGTCGGGAAGCTTCTCAAATCTCATTATCACGGGTGAGCACGTTGAAAACGGGATCAAGTTGGGGAAAATTCAAGCTGATCTGTCCTCGGCTAGAGGAGGAAAGAAACCTTATAGTAGCAAAAGGAGGGAAGGAGAGACGAGCGCCGTGTCCAACGCTCGAAGGAAAGGCAAAGGCCCTCATCAGCAGGTGGCTAGCATAACTATCCCAGCAGTCCAACAGCCACAGCAGCAGCAGCAGCCGAATCAACAAGGGTACAGAAAGTATCAAAACAGGGCACCTCTGTCGAGCCGTCACCTCGAGACACCGCCCATGTCCTACGCCCAGCTGTTACAGACTCTGCTTCAGTTACAGCTAATCCAGAAGAGAACCCTGGCTCCCTTGACAGGGGCACCGCCACCAGGTTACGATGCGAATGCAACTTGTGAGTTTCACTCGGGGGCACCAGGCCACACAATAGAAAATTGCAAATCCTTCAAGCACAAGGTGCAGGACATGGTGGATGCTAAGATCATCAACTTCTTAGATAATATGTCACGAAGAACCCTATGCCGAATCATAGGGGAGGTGGAGTAAATGCCATTATTGAAGATGAGAGCTTGGATTTGTTGATTGACGTCAGAGATCTGAAGACACCGCTTAGCTTCATTAAAGCTAAGCTGATGAAAAGGGGTTTCTTTCCAGGTTGTGGAGAGTTGTGTATGGGTTGTGCGACAAGTCCTGATGGATGTGAACAGTTGATAGAGGGGATCCAAAGTCTGATGGCCGAAGGAATCCTGCAGTTTAGCCGAAGGGCCGAAAGCGGATCGGGAGAGGTAATGCTGAAGCAAGATGATGAGGTCGCCACCATCACCATCCCTCGTCGGACGATCACTATTTCTGCACCCAGACCGCCCACGATTACCATCACCAAAGCTGGGCCGATACCCTTCGAAAGCACCAATGTTGTCCCGTGGCACTATCGGGAAGAGGTCTACTGCAACGGACAGAAGTTGGAACTGGAACCATCTGGGACGTCTGTGGACAACCTAGCGGGAATCGGCGGAATCACTCACAGCGAAAGAGTATTTGCTCCACCTGAGATCGTGGCGGACAAAACGGACAAAGCTGATGCAACTGATAAAGGTAAAAGTAAAGTCGTGGAAGAGACCCCTCGGGGGGTAGAAAAAGACTTACTTGTTAAAAACGCTGAGGAATTCATGAGGTTAATTAAAAAGAGTGACTACAAGGTCGTGGATCATCTCCATCAAACACCCTCGAAAATTTCCATCCTGAATTTGTTGTTGTATTCTGAAGCACATCGCAACGCACTGCTGAAGGGGTTGAATGCCACGTATGTACCGCAGGAAATATCGGTCAACCAGTTGGAAGGGGTCGTAGCCCACGTAAATGCTGGAAACGGGTTAAAGTTCACTGACCTGGAGCTGACGCCGAAGGGAAGAAATCACAACAGCACCCTGCACATCTCGATAGAGTGTAGGGGAACGATTATGTCTCATGTGTTGGTGGACACGGGGTCGTCACACAATGTTCTTCCGAAGAAAGCATTGATGAAGTTAGATACTCACAGATTGATTTGCACACCCAGTGATCTGGTTGTGAAGGCTTTCGATGGAACCAAACGCCATGTTTTCGGAGAGGTGACGCTGCCAATCCAAGTTGGTCCGGAAACATTCGACGCGGTCTTTTACATTATGGACATCATGCCTGCCTACTGCTGTCTCTTGGGCCGGCCATAGATCCATTCTGCGGGTGCCGTGACCTCCACGTTACACCAGAAGCTCAAGTACGTTGTGGGAGGTAGCATCGTGACTGTATGTGGCGAGGAAGATATAATGGTGAGCCATTTGTCGTCCTTCAAATACGTTGAGATGGATGGGGAAATCCACGAAACCCTATGCCAGGCGTTTGAAGCCGTTAAGGTCAAGGATGTGGCTCCTGTAGTCACCGAAAAACCAGAGATGACTCTCTCTTCCTTCAAGGAAGCCCAGGCCGTTGTTCAAGCCGGATCCACCCCAGGTTGGGGGCAGGTTCTAGAAATACCTAACAAGCAGGACAAGTTTGGGTTAGGATACTCTCCCGCGGCTGAAGCCTCCTCTTCTAGCAGTGCACCACGAGGTAAAGAGCCGATCCAGTTTACCAGCGGCGGGGTGATATTTGAAAGTGTCAATGCGGTGTCTGAAGACGGCGAAGACAGCGACTGCGATCTGGACTCTTGGATCCAGCCAAGCAAACCAGGTGAGAGCCTCGACAACTGGTCCGTCAGGGATATCATCCAAATGACAGACAAAGAGTAATGATTTATTCTAATCATTGTACAACCCTGTGTCCTACCCGGGCATGGTGGTTTTATTGTCAGGGCCTTGTTTGATTATGTACATGCATTTTACCAATAAATCAAAAGGCGTTTTTCTTCGTATTCAAATATTGTGATCTCTGTTATTCCTGTTTTATATTTGTTTTGAAAAATAATAAAATGGCAATGGGGTTTGTGCTAACCTGCATATCTTTGTTTTAAGCTTAACCCTTGTTATTGCAGGATCCACATAACAGATGACATCGACTCTGGACCTTCTACGACTTACTTCGACTTCGATTGCCCGATTTATCAAGCCAAAGAAGAGATTGATGAAGACGAAGACCTTCCCGAAGAGTTGGCCCGATTGTTGAAACAAGAAGAGAAAGTTATTCTGCCTCACGAAGAAGAGATTGAGATCGTTAATCTGGGTTCTGAAGAACTAGTCAGGAATGTCAGGATAGGGGCTGCAGTGCAGAGTGATGTCAAGCAGAGATTGGTCGAGATGCTGAGAGAGTATAGTGACATCTTTTCTTGGTCATACGAAGATATGCCCGGACTTGACACTGACATTGTGGTCCACCACTTGCCGCTGCGAGAGGATTGTCCTCCCGTCAAGCAGAAGCTTAGGAGGACACGACCATATATGGCTGTTAAGATCAAAGAGGAAGTGCAGAAACAGCTTGATGTTGGCTTCTTACCGGTCACTACTTACCCTCTGTGGGTCGCCAACATAGTGCCTGTACCGAAGAAAGACGGTAAGGTACGAATGTGCGTCGATTATCGGGATTTGAATAGGGCGAGCCCTAAAGATGATTTCCCGCTGCCTCATATTGATGTGTTGTTCGACAATACAGCCCAGTTCTCCGTATTTTCGTTCATGGATGGCTTCTCCGGCTACAATCAGATCAAGATGGCACCGGAGGACATGGAGAAAACTACGTTTATTACACCTTGGGGAACATTTTGCTACAAGGTAATGCCTTTCGGTCTGAAGAACGCAGGGGCCACTTACCAACGAGCAATGGTCACTTTGTTTCATGATATGATTCATCATGAGATTGAAGTCTATGTTGATGACATGATTGCGAAGTCCCAAACGGAGGAGGGACATCTGGTCAATTTGTTGAAGCTTTTTGAGAGGCTTAGGAAGTTCAGATTGAGGCTGAATCCTAACAAGTGTACTTTCGGAGTATGATCGGGAAAACTATTGGGGTTTATCGTAAGTGAAAGAGGCATCGAGGTTGATCCTGCGAAGATAAAAGCAATACAAGAAATGCCAGCGCCAAAAACAGAAAAAGAAGTTCGTGGTTTCTTGGGCAGAATAAACTACATTGCAAGGTTTATTTCTCAGCTCACGGCCACGTGTGAACCGATGTTCAAACTGTTAAAGAAAGATCAGGCGATTATCTGGAACGAGGATTGCCAGAAGGCATTTGATAAGATAAAACAGTATCTACAGGAACCTCCGATCTTGATACCCCCAGTGGCCGGAAGACCCCTAATCATGTACTTGACAGTTCTTGAGAATAGTATGGGGTGTGTTCTCGGTCAGCACGACGAGACAGGCTGAAAGGAGCATGCCATTTACTATTTGAGTAAGAAGTTCACAGAATGTGAATCTCGTTACTCGATGCTGGAGAAGACGTGTTGTGCACTAGCCTGGGCTGCCAAACGTTTACGACAGTACATGCTCAATCACACAACCATGCTAATTTCGAAGATGGATTCGATCAAGTACGTCTTCGAGAGGCAAGCGCTTTCGGGAAGGATTGCCAGATGGAAAATGGTGTTGACGGAATATGACATTCAGTACGTTTCCTAAAAGGCCATCAAGGGCAGCGTATTGTCTGAATACCTGGCCGAACAGCCGATCGAGGATTATCAGCCGATGAAATTTGAATTCCCTGACGAGGATATCATGTTTCTCAAAGCAAAGGATTGCAATGAACCGTTGCCCGACGAGGGTCCAGACAGGAAGTCCCAATGGAAATTGATATTTGACGGGGCGGTTAATTTTTATGGAAGTGGCATTGGAGCGATCATCACGACTCCCCACGGATCCCATATCCCGTTTACTGCGAGACTGACATTTCCGGTCACCAATAATGAAGCGGAGTACGAAGCATGCATCATGGGTATAGAAGAAGAAATTGATTTGAGAATCAAGAACCTAGATGTATATGGTGACTCGGCACTTGTGATTAACCAGATTAAAGGGGAGTGGGAGACTCGTCAATCGAATTTGGTGTCGTACATGAACTATGCCAGACGACTGCTTCCGTTCTTTGATCGAGTGGAACTCCATCATGTGCCCAGGGCCGAGAATCAAATGGCTGATGCCTTAGCCACGTTGGCTTCGATGTATAAAGTCCATTTTTGGAATGAAGCTCCAAGAATTGTCCTTTCTCGTCTTGATAGACCTGCGTTCGTCTTTGCAATCGAGGAAGCCTCCGACGGCAAGTCATGGTTCCATGACATCCAGACCTTCCTTATGACTAAGGAGTATCCTGCGGGAGCGTCAACCCAGGATAAGAAGACTTTGAGGAGGCTGTCTGGAAATTTTTATCTCAATCCTGATGGAGTTCTGTATAAAAGAAACCATGATCTCGTGCTACTCAGATGTGTAGATGAGAAAGAAGCGAGTATGCTCATGGAAGAAGTCCATGAAGGCACATTTGGTACGCACGCCGGCGGGCATGCTATGACAAGAAAGATCCTGAGAGCAGGATACTACTGGCTAACGATGGAATCAGATTGTTTTAAATTCGCGAAGAGATGTCATAAATGTCAGATTTATGCTGATAAGATTCATGTGCCGCCGTGCCCGTTAAATGTCATGTCCTCCCCGTGGCCGTTCTCCGTGTGGGGCATCGACATGATAGGTAAGATCGAGCCCACTGCATCTAACTGTCATCGCTTTATTCTAGTAGCTATCGACTACTTCACCAAGTGGGTGGAGGCAGCTTCATATGCTAATGTGACCAAGCAGGTGGTGGCTAAATTCATAAAGAGGGACATCATCTGTTGTTACGGAATTCCCAAGCGGATCATTACTGATAATGGTTTGAATTTGAATAACAAGATGATGAAGGAGCTGTGTCGGAGTTTCAAGATTGAACACCACAACTCATCTCCTTACCGGCCGAAGATGAATGGCGCCATTGAAGCGGCCAATAAGAATATCAAGAAGATTGTATAGAAGAAGGTTATGACCTATAGGGATTGGCACAAGATGTTGCCATTCGCACTACACGGTTATCGTACGACGGTACGTACATCAACCGGGGCAACTCCTTTCTCACTGGTGTACGGTATGGAAGTTGTCCTACCGTTGGAAGTTGAGATTCCTTCTTTGCGAGTTTTGCTTGATGTGAAACTCGATGAGGCAGAATGGATTAAGAACCGACTAAACCAACTCAGCCTGATGGACGAGAAGAGGTTAGCATCGATTGCATATGGTCGTCTGTACCAAAGCCGAATGAAGAAAGCTTATGATAAGAAGGTGCGTCCTAGAAGCTTTCAGACGGGTGATCTCGTCCTGAAGAAGATTCTTCCTCCACACTCCGATCACCGGGGCAAGTGGACTCCTAATTACGAAGGTCCGTACATTGTCAACAAGGTCTTCTCGAGAGGAGCCTTGTTGTTATCCACGATGGATGGCGAAGATTTTGCATCCCCGGTGAACACAGACGCAGTTAAAAAATATTTTTCCTAAAAATGACCCGCTGGAAAGAAAAAGAATATCCAGGCAAAAATGAGGCATCCCGGCGAACCATAAAAAAGGAAAAAGGTTCGGGCAAAAATTAGGGATATAAAGAAAAGAATGTACACCCGCAAAGTCGAAAACCTGGAAGGGCGACTTTGGCAAAAAAGGGTATCCCGGTGAATCGAAAACCCGAAAGGGCGATTCAGGCAAAAGTTAGGGATTTGAAAAAGCAAATGACTGCGTTCCGCGTGTGGACTTTCATTGTTTAGTGGTTTGGAAGACCTGAGGGCCGTTTATCTGAATCAATCTCTTCTGAAGCTGAAGCGTCGGAGAAGGATCGATGTCGAGTGGGTCATAGAGGGATCAACTAATGGTGTTCGTCTACACCTCATTGCCGACATTTGTGTATATACTGATGTATATTTATGTTTTATTTTTGCGCAGCTTCCTCATTCCAGGAGCTTGCATCTGTTGTAAAACATTTTTACCCATTCAGGGGTTCGTTATCAATAAAATGTATACTATTCAGCAATTATGTTTGTCTGTTTAGCATTTATCTGTTTTGTTTGAGAAAAAGAACGCCGATGTTTTTGATAAAATGCGCATACATAAACTTACTGGCCTAGGCCATTGATTGTTGAAACAATGAATTACTTGAACGTTGTCACAAGATGATAACCTTGATAGGTCCCTTTGAGAAGGGTATCTTTTCTGTTTGTTTGTGTTGTTGCAGGTATAGCATATTCTAGGCAGTACGCCGTATGTTTCCTCAAGCAGGATGATGCCTCCTACCCTAGCAAATGTAGCAGCCTCTCCCCACAGGGTGGGAACAGGAGACTAAGAGCATTGATATGTATCCCCCAGGCAGAGAAGATTCTCTCCCCAAGAAGATGTATCCTGAAGGATCGTCGTCTCCCTAGCTGAGTCATATACTGAAGTGTGCAGCACTCGATAGTACAGACTGAGGTCTTCAGCGGAATTGGGATTCCCCACAGAGTTGCATGCTCCCCGGCAAGCAGGACGATTCCTTCTACCACAGCCAAGCTGAAAATCCCCAAGAGAGCCGAGTCCTTGGAAGCCGTTCAGGCCATGATTGGTTTTTACCCAGTAGAGTGTTGAATAGTTGATGCTGCAAGTCCCCACCGGAGTCGTTATCTCTAGGAAAGTTTTGCTGCGAATGTTGTGTAGTTTATTTCTGCGATTGATATCGTTTCCTCGACAGTTTGTGGTTTGAATACCTGGTTGAGCAGGGTCAGGTTCTCATAGAGCTTTGTTCCCCTGCAGCAGTCGACTGAAGCTCGTTGCCCCAGGCGGAGTCCAATTGATATTGGCGTGACTCCTTCTCCTCGGCAGGATGATTCCTTTCCCCACCATAGTGGTTCTTTCTCCTTGACAGGAGGATTCTCCCTTCAGCATTTATTTTGCTGATGGGGTTGTAGCATTTCGCATGATTGCATAGCATCTACCCTAAACGTGTAGCATTTCCATCGTGTGGAGCAGTGCACCATTGCCAAAGCATATGCATACGAAACATGAGCTAGGTCGTTACCATTCTTGTTTGGCAGGTGTTCCCCGACAGGGTGTCTGCTCAGGATGATTCCTGAAAGCTCAGAAGGGTTGCGTGGTTCAAGATGACTCTTGAATTCCCCCAGCAAAGTCGTTTGCCCAAGATGGTTCTTGAATTCTCCAGCGAAGGTGTTTGTTTAAGAAGATTGTTAAAAATCCCCTATGAAGTCGCCAGAGAGGGTCGCTCAAGTTGATGCTTAAAGTCCTCGGTAGAGTGTTTGTTCAGGATGATTCCTGAAATCTCCGGCAGAGTGTTTATTCAGGATGATTCCTGAAATCTCCAGCAGATTTTGGTTCAGGACGATTCTTGAAGTCCCCGGCGGAGTTATTTTTCCAAGATGATTCTTGAAGTCCTCAGCAGAGTTGACTCATTCAGAATGATTTCTGAAGCCCCGAAGCAGAGTTACTTGATAGTTCTCCAGAATCCCCAGCGGAGATGCGTCATCCCCAGCAGGTTTCCGAACAGCGAAGTTGAAACTTCCCTTGAAGAATTGATGATTGAAGTCCAACCGTATTAATGAAGCAGTTCTCTCAGCCGATGCGGAGTGCCTGATGGCAGAAGTTTGGATATCCCCAATTGGTTCATGATTTACTGAGAATTCTATTCCCGACTTAGTGATGAAGTTCGACTGACGCCCAAAAATTTCTTTGAATGCCCGATGGCATGATTAACTTGATTGTTGACCTGATGAGTCCCGAGGAATCTTGATGCCTGACGACATGATCGACCATGTATCACCGGTTACCGTGTGACCAATTCCCCAGCTAGTTGCCGTGCAGCTAATATTTCAGTTTTCGAAGATTTGTTCCCATCAGAGTACCGTGTACTTGTGCAGTTGGCAAATTTCAGGGCTTGTTCGTATCCAACCATCTTTTACCTGGATTGTATGAGAGTCGTTCGCTTCTCATCCAGTCAGGTCCAAGCCGTTTGAATAGGGGCAGCTGTTGCACCCCAAAATTTGCTCAACATTTCTTTACCTGGCTTGTGTTTCATTTCATTCACATTAGCATTATCATTTGCATTTCATTGACATGTATGCAGGAGATCAAGAGGTATGTTTACCAATCAAGAGCTACACAAGACTTTGAAGCTAGCTAAGAAGGTTGTTCAGATGTTCAAAGGTTGATATCCTTGTCAGAGAAGTTAAAAGATCCTCAGAGAGAGTGGTTGAAGCCAAGTGTGTAGGTCTCCTAACTTGAAAGTTGTGGGAAGCCATCAGATGATTCTGAAGCCATGAAGTTAGATTTGAGATCTTGAGGGAGCTCATGAGAAGTGGTGAAGATCACTTTGAGGCCTAGACAAGTCATTGTGCAAGATTGAGAAGCCTCATCCATGAGTGGTGCAATTAGGGTTTGACTGGGTCAACCCTAGGTCAACTGATGATTGGAACAAGGTTGAGACCTAATTCAAAGGCCATGTGATCATGGATTGATGCATTGAGATGTTATAAGGATGACTCCAAGGTTAACTCATCATGATTGAAGAGTTTGAGAAGTTTCAAGCTAGGGTTTCTAAGGCTTGACAGTGTAAAATCCCCTAGTTTGACCCCTATCTTCAAGACAGTTTAGCTCAAGATGTGATTGTCATATCATCTTACCCCCAACATGAATGTTTTAGAGCATGATCTTAGCTCTAATTTGAGTGCTAGAAGTCCTTGATAGGATTTGTAGAACTCAAGTTATGACTTTGACAAGTTATAGGTCATCTGAGGAATGTGAATTTGGAGCTTGAAAGTTGTCCAACTTTCATGAAACGTTTGCCCTAGAAGGATGATTCCTATGAACTTTTTGTAAACATGAATGTTGTTCCTTATCCTCTTAGCTTTCTAGAGAGTACTAGAAGTCCTTGATAGGATTTTTAGAACTCAAGTTATGGCTTTGACAAGTCAAGGGCATTTTGGTCATTTGGAGATTATAGGTCATTTCAACCATAAGGCCATAACTCCTATTTCCAAGCTTCAAAAGGGAAAATGGTCAACATCAAACTTGTTCAAAATGATGTTTTAAGGCTAACCAAGAGGTCATCAGAGGCTGGAATTGCTTGTAGCTCAAAGTTGCAAAAATGACCTAAAATAAGGATGATTTTCAAATGAACCAAAGATGGAAATTGGTATTTTTGATCTACATGTCCAAACCAAGGCATGTAATATGTAATTTTGATTCTAAAAAACATTTTAAGAACATTGGTTTTGCCACAATTTTGAATTGAAGTTTAATTTGTGGACTTGCTTTGAAAAGTAGTTACTTACATCTTAAGTAACATTTGCCAAACCAAAATTCAAGGCATGACCAAGGCTTCTTTCAATCCAAACACATCCAAAATACCATTAGGAGAGAAATTGGAGGAGAATGATGGTGAATACAAGCTGCTAACAGAATTGGTATGACCATGGCATGTGATTGAAATTTACATGACATGAGAAATTGAATTTCTCATTAGAAGGATCTAGAGCTTTCTAGATCATCCATACATGGCCTATATATGATGTAGAAGAGGTTCAGATTGAAGGTTGGTGATAATTGAAGGAGAGAATAGAGATTGACTGTGAAAATTTCTTGCTTGCAACTGAATTCGGATACACCATTTTCTTCACTTTCCATCCATTTTCTTGATTGCAATCTCTTTCATGGATGCTAGTGAATGACTCCAGATCATAATCAAGGCAAACTCGTGGCTGAATAGTGTTCTTGATCTCAGATTTCTTCACCTGCAATTTAGAATTGGTTCCAAGAATCCAGAGCATTTCCATCCATTCTATTGCATACAGAAGCTTGGAATTGATTCACTGAAGGAGTCTGGAGCATTTGAGGGCTTGATTTGAAGGTTTACTACTTCTGTGCACACAAAATTCTCTGGTTAGTAACTTTCAATCTCCAGCTTGAATTAGGTAGAATTAAGAGGAACTAGGATGTTAGATGCATTGAGGATTGATGTAGGAAGGTTTTCAGATCATTAATTTGAGAGTTAGTGACCAATTAGGGTTGTTACCGTCTTCGGGTGAGATTGTGTTCTTGTGAATCTTGAGGTTTCAGAGAGAATTAATGGTATGATTGAGTTCCTTGTGAAATTTGGGACAAGTTTCATCAAGGAATCGTGGCCAATGGTGGATTCTATGGCAAGTTAGGGTTGTGAGATGACGACCGGAGAATGTCACCGGCGGTGACTTTGGGCGCACGGGTGGCCTGAGTTTCAGAGATTTGAATTAGGGAAGATGATCCCAGAGCCCTTGGATCATGGTTTGACTTCGAATAAAGACCTCATCCAACGGCCACGCGTGCATGAAATTTGTGAAGGAGTTCTGAGCTAGGTGAAACACAACGTTTCATTAATCAGTTGTGGTTTTGGGCTTAAGTCATAAATGATAACCACACCCCCTCATGGCCCAATTGCTGAAGTGAACTGATTTCTTTTGCTACCTGCACCACGCGCTTATCCTTTTTATTTTGATTTTCATATTATTTTTTCATTTTGTTCATGGTTAGTGATTAATTCATAAAAAATGGAAAAATAACTCAATTGATCCCATTCTTTTTGATCCCATTATTATTTCATGCATTTTCTGATTTTATGGGAATTTTTACATTTTAATTGATATTAAAATAATCATGTTTGATGCTTGATATTGGTGAATTTGGTTTGATCATGTGATGATGATTTTGGCCTTGATTTTTTGTGAGTAGTTAGCATAGATATGCATGCTCCCCATAGATGTTTCTCACATTTTTGTGATGAATGTAAGTGGTAGTTCTAGGTTGAAACATTAAGAGCTCCATTTTTAGGGTTTATGGTTGATACCTTGTGGTTTAGATTTTATTTCTAGGACTTGGTGGATGATTCAACCTCTGATTTTTGTAGGATAGACTCATGATTGAATTAGGTTCCCTTAGGAATTTTTGTAGGAATTTTCATTGAAGTTTACTATTTTTGCTTGATTTTAGTTTAGGTGCTAACTTTAGATGATTCTAATGCACTAATTCAACTAGATTGACCTCTTTAGTTCCCTTAGATTAGAGTGTTGCTTTGCTTGTTCTTGGATGATGTTGAAGACAAGTTGAAGATGCATTGGATTTCTTGAAGAGGCTTGGATGTGAGGATCTTCCCTTCTTTTGGTGTAGTGTTGTTTAGGTGTTAAGATTAGGGTTTGTAGGCAGAGCTTCTAGATAGATTCTCTTCCTTCATAAACATGGATGATGTTGATCACTTCCATTCTTCCCTATGATGTAAGGTCCCCTTGTAAAGGTCTTATCCCTCCTTTGGTAGGATGTGTGGCTCTTTACAAGTGGGTAGAACCTTTGAGGGTCCCTTTCTCTGATGATAGGATGCTTAGTGGTGACCTTTGGTCTTCACTCTGCTACCAATCATCCAAACTTTGCTCTTGATGGATGCATATTTCTCCCTTGTTAGAGGATGGAGTTCCTTGCTTGAAGAAGATTGAAGGATGAAGTTGATACTTCTCTATATTTGAATACTGCCATTGGAGCTGAAGCTTGAAGATCAGGAAGAGCAAGTTGATACTTGTGAAGAAAGAGGAGCTGAAGCTTGAAGAAGATGAAGAACAAGTTGATACTTGTGAGGGGAATCCATTGGAGATGGAGTGAAGATGCTGAAGCTTAAGGAAGAACAAGTTGATACTTATGTTTGATGTGTTAGAAGCTTGGAGAAGCAAGTTGGTACTTGCTATTGAAGATGATAGTCTTGAAGGGTAGTTGAAGTCTGAGGGCTGAACTAATGTCAGAGGAGCTTTGCTGCGAAGCTGTAGAAGTGGTTGGTCTGCTTTCTTTCCTGTCTGTTTGCTTGCTGTGCAACTGTATTGGTGTGACTTGTATGATTTGCTTGATGCATTAGAATAAGTTCATATTTAGATTGACTTAAGCTAGGGACATGATTGCACTAGAGGTTGAGTTGCTCCCTCTGCTTGTATTTTTACTGTATGGCTTTGCTTGCTGGTATTTGGTAGAGCCCTGCTCCCTTGCCAATGTGATTTGTGATTTTCTTGATGGCATTTTCTTTCACTTCTTCTGTATGATTGCAGTTATTCTATTTTGCTTGATAGCATTTTATTTCCTCTGTATGATTGCAGTTATTCATATCTGGCTTGAGGTTGAGATGAGCTTGTGGAGGCTGGTGCCCCACACACATTTCCTCCCTCACTTGCATTGCATGCATTTTACAGCTGTTTACTGTTTACTGTTTAAGCTGACGCTTTATCTGTTTCCGTTTATCATTGACATGATCCCTTAGGAATCTCACTTCCTTTGATAAGGAAATAATGATTAGAATTTAGGTTGAAACCTATGCATGATAACTTCTAGGAGTTCCGTGTTTCAAACTTAAACCATAGGATGAATCCTTGGCATGACAAAAGTAGGACTTGATAGTCTCCCCTTAGTTGAGCCTGTTCTCTCTTCTCATCTCAAAACAAATTAAAATACAGTAATAAAGATTAACTGATGTTGTACGTTACGAGCCTTAAGCTATCCGAGAAAGGATTGTTGGAGAGTTTCTTTTCAACAGTCTGGATGTTTAGTATGGCACCCTTTGGGTGACATGCGACACATTCACTCTCAGGTCATAGTCTCTAGTGCGATATTGGTTGCAAACAACCATAAAAAACAGTTCTTTCGTAAAAGACAGAAAACAAACTTCAAACCTTTTTGCCCCGTGGGCCCATAATTCAAAGGAAGCTTTTCTGAAGAAAAGAGTGTCGTTAACTCCCAGTTCTACCGTAAACGGTAACGCCTAAGTCTCCAAGGGTCGAGCTGCGTACATCCAACTGCTGGAGCTGTTTGTTAACCCTACTCGATAAAACAGATGAATCTGAATCCCCGTAATCCGTATTATCCTGAACTACGTAAGCTCTAATCTCTCATATCTGTTAAGAGTACGTAGGCACATTACTGATGTATTGGCGAGCCACCTTCCCCGTTTACCCGTAGTTAGTCGAACTACGTTGACTCTGATTTCTCATTCTCTGATGAGAATACGTAGGCATAAAGTGCGACGCTTTGCCGAGTCATTTTCTTTTCTTTTTCAGACCGGCCTTGATAGGTAGATAGTTTAAATCAACCCATCAGATAAACACAACAAGCATGGATCCCATCGAGTACGATGGACGTGAGGGGTGCTAATACCTTCCCCTTGCGTAACTGACTCCCGAACCCAGACAACGGTTGTGATGACCTTGTCTTATACCTTTTCGTCACGTTTTTCCGATCGTTTCCTTTCCCGTTCTGAGGGATAAATAACGAAAGGTGGCGACTCTTCTGTTTTGCCGGCACCTTATTTTCGCGGAAGCGACAGATGGTTGTTACTTATAAAGATTAGCATGAGATGTTGCCATTTGCTATGCATGGTTATCGTACAACGATACACACATCAACTGGGGCAACTCCTTTCTCGCTAGTGTACGGTATGGAAGTTGTCCTACCGCTAGAAGTCGACATTCCTTCTTTAAGAGTTTTAGTTGACGTGAAGCTTGATGAGGCAGAATGGATCAAGAACAAATTGAATCAGCTTAGCCTAATGGATGTGAAGAGGCTAGCATCTATCGTATATGGTCGGTTGTATCAGAGCCGGATGAAAAAAGCTTACGATAAGAAGGTGCGCCCTTGAAGCTTTCAGACGGGCGATCATGTGTTGAAAAAGATTCTCCCACCACACTCAGATCACAGGGTAACTGGACTTCCAATTATGAAGGTCCATATGTTGTATGAAAGGTTTTCTATGGAGAAGCCTTAGTGCTATCCACCATGGATGGTGAGGATTTTGCATCCCCTGTGAACGCAGACGCAGTTAAAAAATACTTTGCTTAAAATGACCCGCTGGAATAAAAAAAAAAAAAAAAATCCAAGCCAAAATGGGGCATCCCGGCGAATCATAAAAAAGGAAAATGGGTTCGAGAAAAAATTAGGGATAAAAATGAAAAGATTGTAAACCCGCAAAGTTGAAAACCTGTAAAGGCGACTTTGGCAAAAATGGGTATCCCGATGAATCGAAAAACCCGAAAGGGAGATTCAGGAAAAAGTTAGGGATTGAAAAGAAAATGACTGTGGTCTGCGTATGATTTCATTGCTTGGTAGATTGGGAGAACCTAAAGGCATTTTTATCCGAATCAATCTCTTATGAAGACGAAGCATCGAGAAAGCTTCAAGGTCAGGCGAGTCATAGAGGAATCAGCTCATGGTGTTTGTCTGCACCATATTGCCAACATTGTTGTACATTTTGTTTAATATGTACACTTTTGTATTTGCTTTTATGCATACCTGTAGTTTTGCGCAACTTCCTCTTTCCAAGAGTTGCATTTGTTGGAAAACTTTGCCTATTTACAAGTCGTTTATCAATAAACATATACTATTCAGTACTTGTCTGTGTGTTTTGTTTTAGCTTTTACTGTTTTGTTTGTGAAAAACGTCCGATGTTTTTGATGAACTTGCATACATAAACTTGTAGGCCTTGGCCAATAATTGTTAAAACTTTGACATTAATTGAACAATGTCACGGATGATGACCAAGATAGCCCTGTTGTATAGGATGTCTTGTCTGTTTGTCTTTTGCAGGGTTGTTACTCTTGGGGCAGGTTTTATGAATGTACAAATGGATTCATCTATTCCCTAAACAGTGTTGTTCTCCAACAGTTGAGGTTGCATCTTTATCCCAGTAGAGTTATGTGCAGTGTATTAGCATGTCCCTAGCAGTTTGCCAGTGCGCTTTTAATCCTCCGCAGAGTACGGGTATGTGCTTACTCCCCAGCGAGTCGAAATTCGGGCGTATCCCCACGGAGTAGGTGCAAAGTTTCCCCCAGCAGTGGTCTGGTACTCTTCGCTCTCCATCAGTTTGATTGTAGGTACTCAGCTTTCAGCAGTGCGGACCGAGGTCTCTGGCAGAGTTAACTTTCCCGCAATGTCATTTATCCCCTAGCAGGAAAGGTGTAATCTCAGTGTTGTACATATTTTCTCAGTTAGATCTTTGTTCCCCAAGAGGGTTGCGTCTTGGAAGGCTATTCAGGGCATTGTTGTTCTCTATCAGGTAAGTTGGGCTGTTTAGCCTGGACGTTAAGTACTCGGTGAGTTGTCTGCTCCCCAGAAAGTTTGTATGCCGGAGAGTCAGCCCGGGCAGTTTCCTCAGCAAGTGGTGATCTGTATCCTAAGTTGAGTTTGGACTTCCTGTTCTTGTATGAACTTTATTCCCGATAGATGAGCCCTTCAAGGCCTTTTCGCTTCAGCATAAGTCCAATCGTTATTGGCACGGGTAAGCCATTCCCTGCAAGGTTGTTTGCTGTCCCTGACAAGATGGTTTCTGTTTCTCTAGCATTTATTTTGTTGTTTCAGTTTCGTTGCATCTGCATGCGTGCATAACATTTACCCATGCGCGTAGCATTTCCATCTTGTATGGGGCATTACGCCATTTTCAAACATTTGCATGTGAAACATAGACCAGGTTGTTACCTCATTGTTTGCAGGAATGTATCCGACAGATGATTGATTAATATTTGTGCCCGTATGGTGTCCAGACCATGGCAAGTTAAAGAGTATCTTCGCCCGAATGGTATCCAGACCATAATATTTTCTGTCAGCCCGCATGGTGTCCAGACCCCGACTTGCGTTTCTCCCTAGTAGTGTCATCAAACTTCGGTTGACGGTGTTGTCTTTAGCCCTATATGGTTCCCAGACCATGGCGATTTAAATATCTTTGTGTATATGGTATCCAAACCATAGCAAGTTGTTAAGTTTCTGTTAGCCCGCATGGTATCCAGACCCCAACTTTTGTATTTCCTGACAGTTGGTTATCTTCGCCTACGTGGTATCCAGACCATGGCAGCTACCGATTTGTTTTGTCCGTTGAGTATCCAGACTCCAGTCAAATTCCTGATCGCGACTTTCTATGTCTAACTCAATTAACTGCAAGTGCACAGTCTATCGCGTAGTAATAATGATATTGATCCCACAGGGACTCGTAATCAAACTAGTATTTTCGGGTGTTACTGTGTTTAGCTAGTTTGGTAATGTTTTAGGGGAATAAAAACAAAATAAGTGCGTAAACTAAAGGAAACTAAAGCTTTTAATTAAGGTATAAATGCTTGAATCGGTATGTAATATGTTAGTTCTTTAGGGATTCTACAGGTCACCGGTGTCTTTAGGTTTTCAAAAATAGTTTAAGAAGAAAATGATGGTTTAAAGACCTTTGTCTCACGATGGTTGTTGACGCTAGTCGCAACTCTAAGGCGGAACGTATGCTGTCGCTATCCCGTTCAGGGTTAAAGTTACTTTTTGAAAACTATTAAGTTCTAATTCCTTTTAAAGCGCTGTCGCTGTTTTTAAAATGGATGCTTAGTTTTTACTATCTGGACTTAAACTCAGCTGTCGCTTGTTGGTTCATACCTTTATCAATTTCCCACTGTCATGGCAAAACTACTGTAAATAATTTCTCGTTGTCGCGACGAAGGTTTATTTAGAAAAATCGATTTAAAAACTGAAGCCATAAATAAGTTTTGAAAAGGTAGGTATACACCGGTTAATTATCGAATCCCATCAGATTGTTTATTACATACCGATTACTTAAGATTTAGCCAGACATGGAATATAAATTAACAACACGTAAATAATGGCAAAAAATAATAATATGCATTATAATGGGAAATAGCAATCAATTAACGATTAAAATAGAAACCTGTAAACAATTCGATTGGCTTTTGGGAAATCCTCCAAAATGGCGGCAGGATTTAGTCTTTATGCCAATTACTCGTATAGAATAGAAATGGGAAAGTAAAACAACAATTGCAAGGAAAGAAAGAAAAAGGAAACAAAATAACGATAAGAAAATGGGAAACTGAATATTGCTCTGAAAGTAAATTGGCAGCACTTCGTCTCTTCAATGCGGCCCCCTTTTCTGGTATCAGCTCCCTCTTTTTATAGATGGGATTTTCAACGGTTTATTTCTTCGAGAAGTGGGAAGGATATCAGAAAATATAGGAGTTAGTGGTCCACTCCTCTTTGGCATTTTCAGCACTTCACAGCACGTGCAGAAAAACTGCATTTTAACTCCATTACGGTTGTCATGGACCTGTGACGGTCGTCACATGTATGACGGTCGTCACACCCTTGTGACGGTCGTCATATCAGCAGAACTCGTTTTTGCTGCCTTTTGGCCTGATTTTCACCTGGTTTTCACCTGTAAATGCTTCTTTTCTTCATCTTGCTCCGTTTGAGCATGGACTTTGAATACCTGCAAAATACTGGACAAATAGTATAGAAATATCCGAAATCGGAGTGGAAACAGTTGCTGATTAGTAGAAAAGTACGTCATTATATATATACGATTTCGTGTTATCGATTCCCTTGTGACGTCCAGATTACAGCAGGTGTATTTGTGTTCTTTTGCATTATGGTATCTAGACCATGGCTTATGCTCGTGTTATTATGCTTTCTCCATTGAGTATCCAGACTCCGGTAAAGTCAGTTGGGTATCCAGACCCTGATGAATCCTGTTTGTACTTTCTCCGTTGAGTATTCAGATTCTGGTAAAGGCAGTTATGGTATCCAGACTATGATAGTTTATCTGATGCTCCGTGATATCCAGGTCACAGTAATTATTGTTATCTCCTATCACCGTGTGGTGTCCAGACCTTGGCACCTAATGCTTTTCTCAGCCCATGTGGTATCTAGACCAAAGCTCATATTGTTTCCCAACAACATCGTTTGACTAGAACTCGTAGGATATCCAGATCCTGATGAATATATTTCTATTGCACTGAGCATCCAGGCTCCAGTTATTGAGTATCCAGACTCAGATTTATTAACCGAGTATCCAGACTCAGGTTTATTGCATAGAGCATCCAGGCTCCGAATTGCATTGAGTATCCAGGCTCCAACTATTGAGTATCTAGACTCATATTTATTAACCGAGTATCCAGACTCAGGTTTATTACATAGAGCATCCAGGCTCCAAATTGCATTGAGCATCCAGGCTCCAATTATTGAGTATCTAGACTCAGATTTATTAACCGAGTATCCAAACTCAGGTTTATTACATAGAGCATCCAATCTAAGGTTTGCATTGAGCATCCAGGCTCTAGCTATTGAGTATCCAGACTCAGATTTATTAACCGAGTATCCAGACTCAGGTTTATTGCATAGAGCATCCAGGTTCAGATTTGAATTGAGCGTCCAGGCTCCAATTATTGAGTATCCAGACTCAGATTTATTAACCGAGTATCCAGACTCAGGTTTATTGCATAGAGCATCCAGGCTCAGATTTGCATTGAGCATCCAGGCTCCAGTTACTGAGTATCCAGACTCAGATTTATTAACTGAGTATCCAGACTTAGATTTATTAACTGAGTATCCAGACTCAGGTTTATTTCATAGAGCATCCAAGCTCAGATTTGCATAGAGCATCTATGCTCCAGTTATTGAGTATCCAGACTCAGATTTATTAATCGAGTATCCAGACTTAGGTTTATTACATAGAGCATCCAGGCTCCGAATTGCATTGAGCATCCAGGCTCTAGCTATTGAGTATCCAGACTCAGATTTATTACCGAGTATCCAGGCTCCGATCATTTTTTAGCATCCAGGCTCCAGTTTGTTTCTTTGAGCATCCAGACTCCAGTTTGTGTCTTTAGACATCCAGACTCCGATCACTTCGAGCATCCAGGCTTCGATTTCTATGGAGTACCCAGACTCTGGTAATTTGGATTGTTACTTTTCGCCAATATAGTATCCAGACTATGGCGCCGCTTTTGACGTTTTTATTCTTTTTCCCCAACGGATTGTTTTTGAGATCAGTACAACTATATTTAGATTTTATGCGGTTGGCAAATTTCCGGGTTCTTTGGTATTCAACCATCTTTTACCTCAATTGTTTGAAAGTTATTCGCTTTTCACTCATCCAGGGCCAAGTCGCTTGAATAAGGGCAGCTGTTGTATCCCAAAATTTGCTCAACCTTTCTTTACTTGGTTTATGTTTCATTCCATTTTTCTTTCTAGCATTTGCATTGCATAGCGTTTTTCATTGAATAGGGGATCAAGAGGTTGTTCATAGCAAGAGGAGGTTACTCAAAGTGTTGAGCCTAAGCAAAGGGGGTTACTCAAGTTTGAATGGTCATCAGGTCATCTAGAAGTGGTCAATAGTCTTGTGAAAGGATGGATGGATGTATGTGGGTCAACTCCTAACTTGGAGGCCAGTTGAAGAGCATCAGAGGGTTACGAATTCATAATTATGGATATAAGATGTTGAGAGAGCTCATTGAGTGCTTTGAGAGCCATGTTGGAGCTTATTCAAGTTGTTGTGTGAGGCGGAAGAAGCCACAGTCAAGAATGTTGCATCTAGGGTTTTCAACTGGTGAATCCTCAGTTAACTGTGAAATTGAAGGAGGTTAAAACTCAATTCCAAGTCTCTATGGTCATGGGATGTTGTGTTGAGATGTCTAATATATCATGGCAAGATCAATTCATCAAGGATCAAGAGCATGAGAAGTTACTAAATTAGGGTTCTCAGTGTAAAATCCCTTGTTTAGTCCCCAACTTCAAGACCACCTTTCTCAAGATAGAAGTCTCATATCATCTTGACATGGTCATGAAACTTCCAATTGAAGGCACACTTTGAAATACACCTTTAAAAGTCCCAAACTGGATGACCTAAAGAAGTTGGTAACTTTGATTGAAGACCAAGGGAAGTTCAAGAGCAAGTATGGGAAGCTGATATCTTTATTGAGTCGCCAAGTAGACGAAGGACTTCTCTCCACTTTATTGCAGTTCTATGATCCGCTATATCCTTGTTTTACGTTTTCAGACTTCCAGCTATTGCCTACATTGGAAGAATACTCCTTTTTGGTTGGTCTACCTATCTTAGAAGAGTCTCCTTTCCCTTTCTTGGAGAAAGACCCAAATGAAAGAGATATTGCTAAGGCCGTTTATCTAAAGGTATCCGATGTCAAGGGAAATCTGATTAGTAAAGGTGGTATTTTTGGTTTGACTACGAAGTTCTTAATCAGTAAAGCAATGTTTTATGCCGATTATACGAACAAGACTTCATTCGAGGCGATCTTTGCCTTACTTATTTATGGAGTGTTTTTGTTCCCAAGTTTTGAAGGGTTTGTCGACCTCAACGCAATTAAGATCTTTTTGAAGAACAATCCAGTACCAACTCTATTGGGTAATGCTTATCATTCTGTGCATCTCCGAAACTTCTATGGTGGAGGAATGATCACCTGTTGTGTGCCCTTACTCTACAAGTGGTTTATTTCGCACTTGCCGAGGTCTACTTCTTTTTTGAATCTCGATAGAGGGCTTTGGTCTCTGAGAGTTATGGCATTGACTCACTTAGACATCGTTTGGTACAACCGAGCGTATGATGGAACTTTAATTATTGATGGTTGTGGCGACTTTGCTAATGTGTCGTTACTCATTTTTAATGGAGGGATCAGTTACAATCCAGTCTTAGCTCGCCGACAGTTGGGATTTCCATTGAAGGAGCCGCCTAAGAGTGTTCAAGTGGAGGGCATTTTCTTTAGGGAAGATGAAGAACTCCGAGACAAGATTTTGGTTGCATGGGACCATTTGCACAAGAAAGGGAAAGAAAGCCTTGGGAAACTTAATTGTGTGTCCTTAGAACCCTACCTTCGGTGGGTCAGAGAAAGAGCAGTCAAACTGAAAATGCCCTATTCTCGTCAAGATCCTCTATCTCCGAGGAGGGAGCCCACATATGTCTTTATGTCTGAAGCTGAGAAGCTAGTGGTTGCCTTGAGGAAGTCGCAACGTGAGCTAGAGTCATGGAAGAACAAGTACCAAGTAATGGTTGCAGAAAACAATGAATGTCAGAAGCAGAAGGCTGAACTTCAAAAAGAGAAAGATGAACTTCAGAAGCAGCTACAATTGAAGGATGAAGATTTGCTCCCTTGCAAGAAGAGTAAAGCCATGGAGGATTTATTTTTCTCCGACCCGCAATGCACTATTTGGAAGCTGATTGTGGACAACCTTATCTGTGAGAAGACCCAGTTGGAAGAGGAGCTCAAACAGCGGAATTCAACGCTTCTTTAGGGCTTTCATTAGCTTTTATTTAGCTATTTATTTGGGACTTTTAAAAGCAACTATTTGTATTCCATTTCAAAATTAATAAAAACGTTTTCTTTTACCACAATGTTTATAAATAGTTGGGATCCCATGAAGTCCTACTCATCTTGCATTGCATTATTTCTTTATTCATTTCAAGAAACTCAATTCTATTTCTCAAGTATTGTAACCATGGATTTCACGAGAGAAGCATTGGAGTACACTTTTCAGAGTCCTAACATTGAAAGCTTGAGAGAACTAGCAGATCTCATCGAGAATCGCCACGCCTTCGCAACAGAATATGGAGAACTCTTCTGTTTTCTTGAACTCAAGATGAAAGGGGGGTTGTTGGAGACCCTTGTTCAATTTTATGATCCGCTGTACCATTGTTTCACTTTTCCGGATTACCAGTTGATGCCGACTCTGGAAGAGTATTCTGATTTCTTGAGGATGCCTGTGATGGCCTGACCTATATTCACCGACCAGGAGGACGTACCCAGTCACCAAGAAATTACCAACGCTACTCATCTCAGCTTAGCAGATGTTCAAGCACACTTAACCACCAAGGAAGGAGTCCTTGGATTCCCAGCTGATTTCTTGATCGAAAAAGTCTGTTACCATGCTGAAAGAAAAGAAGTCCTTATCTCGGAAGCCACCTTTGCTTTATTGGCTTATGGGATCTTTTGGTTCCCTAAAATTGATGATTTCGTTGATATGGATGCGATTAAACTATTCATACTCAAGAATTCAGTCCCTACTTTGTTAGTTGACACATATTATTCAATCAACTTGAAGAATGCCAAAGGAGGAGGACATATAGTTTGTTGTACCGCTCTGTTGTATTCATGGTTCATTGCTCGTCTGACTCGGCATCTGTCTATTTAGGAAGAGGTAGAATCACCCCATTGGCCCGAGATAGTTATGGCCCTTACTCACTCAGTCATTGTGTGATACGACCCTACCTATGGAGGTATATGTATGATTCCTAGCATCGAAGGATTTACTAACATACCGCTCTGGGAGAGAAGGATGCATAAGTTACAACCCTGCTTTGGCTAGCCTCCAATTTGGGCATCCTATGACCGAAGTACCTGACCAAACTCTGTTAGAAGGGATCTTTCTCAAGGAAGTAGAAGATCCAGACCTAAGGACCGTCATAATTTACGCATGGAGATACGTCAATAAGGAAGGAAAAGCTGCTTTAGGATACCCCAATTGTGCTGTCTCTGAAGAATATCTACATAGGGTGCGAGAAAGAGCTCTCGACCTCAAGATACCGTGTCCTTCCCATGAACTTATAGTTTTGGCTTTTCATGATCCTGATTGGTTTGATGTGAGCGAAGTAGATCAATTGAAGACCGCTTTGGATGAGGCTCGAAAACTGAAAGCCGCTTGGAGGAACAAGTTTTTCACACTCAAGGTAGAGAAAGAGAAGTCCCAGAAGCTGCCAGAAGTAGAACTTGCAAGAAAAAGGAAGGCGCGAGAGGATTTATTTTCCTCTCACACCTCTTCAAGAGCAGTCACCAATGATGATCTTCCCCCAGATACTGTGGCTTGGAAGGAATGTGTCGATCGAATCATCAGAGAGAAGGCCGAGTTACAAGAACGCGTCAGTCAATTAGAAGAAGAACTTCGCGCACAGAAGGAACGTAGGAAGTAGATCTCTGAGTCCTCTTTTGCTTTTGGTTCAATGTGATAAACTCTTAAAAGAGTACTTTGCTTTTGTAATGCTTCGAATATCGAATAAAATAGGTTTTTCTCCAACGTTACAATACCAGAGAAAATTTGAGTTTCTTGAAGTTTCATACTCATTTGCATTTTGCATAAGCATAGCATTGTTTGCATTCCAGGGTCTCACTCTTGCTTCATCTCCGCAGACAAGCTGAATCACCGATACAACACTCGAGCTAGTTAACGCCAAAAGATGGATCAACTAGAGCAAGAGAACAGAGTGCTCCGTGATGAAGTTGCAGTTCTGAAAGAAAGTTTGGAAAGGTTGAATGGTCTAGTGGAAGCTTTGTCCAATCAAGCCTCGATCAACAACCAAGAAGTTCTGAGGACTGTGATCTCTGAAGTGACGCCAGCACCGATCCCAGTGGTGTCTTCTGTTGCTGAAATGTCCTACAGTATGCCTCAAGGTTTCCCGTGGGGATTGTCTCCCAATTTCTTTTCAACCGGTTACCGCCCGTCTGTGTCTGAGATCCCTGCTGTGACCACTATTCAAGCTACTCCTGTAGTTTCTTCTGTGATGACTACGACATCTCCATATGTGAATGTTGTTCCGTATATTCTGGATGAACCAATTTTACAAGGGTCGCCGACTGAAACTGTGGGTTTGGAAGAGAGGATGGATGGATTTCAAGACCAATTTTCTGAAATGCAAAAGGAGTTGAAAGCCCTTCGTGGGAAGGATTTGTTTGGGAAGAGCGCTTCTGAGCTGTGTTTGGTTCCGAATGTTAAGGTCCCACCGAAAATCAAGGTCCCTGATTTTGAAAAGTACAAGGGGAATACTTGCCCTCAGAGTCATCTTATTATGTATGCCAAGAAGATGTCTGCCCAAACTGATAATGATCAACTGCTCATTCATTACTTCCAAGACAGTTTGACAGGTGCTGCACTCAAGTGGTACATGGGGCTGGATAGTGCGAAGATTCGAACTTTCAATGATCTGGGGGGAGCCTTTGTCAAGCAATATAAGTATAATGTGGATATGGAACCTGACCGTGATCAATTGAGGGCTACGACGCAAAAAGATAAGGAGAATTTCAAGGAATATGCTCAACGTTGGCGCGAGTTGGCCGCACAAGTCACACCACCATTAGAAGAAAAGAGATGACCAAGATTTTTCTGAAGACCCTTGGTCCTTTCTTTTATGATAAGATGGTAGCCAGTGCACCCAGTGACTTTACTGAAATGGTTAACATGGGAATGCGCTTAGAAGAAGGTGTTCGCGAAGGAAGATTGGCTAAAGAAGAGATTGCTCCTAAGAAGTATGGGAGTGGTTTTGTGAAGAAAAAAGAGCAAGAGGTAAATGCCATTCAAAAGGGGCAATTTAGAAAAAGGTATTCGCCATCACACCAAGTTGTTGTCGTATCACCAGTGTTTAATGCTCCAGCTTATCAGCCTCAACCAAGTCCACAGCCGTATCAGCAACCTCAGTCCCCCAGTGCTCAACAACCACAGCCTCAGCAAAACCCGCAATATCCTCAGCAGAATCGACCATTCAACAATCAGGGTCGTGCGTATAGAAAGATAAACATTGAGCATATTCCTATGAAATACGCTGATTTGTTTCCAGCTTTGGTCTAGAAGGGTCATATTCAAACAAAAGCTCCACCTATGGTTCCTAAAAATCCTCCTCCTTCTTATAGAGCTAACAAGTTTTGTCCCTACCATCAGGGTGCTCCAGGGCATGATATTGAGAGTTGTTTTGGTATGAAAGCAGATGTTCAGAGGCTCATTAAATGCGGAAATTTGTCCTTCAAAGATTCCGAACCTAATGTGCAAGTTAACCCGTTACCCCTGCATGGTTCACCCTCTGTTAACATGATTCAAGACTGTTTGGCAGATGATGATCAGAAAGTTTCAGTCGATAGGGCCGAAGAGGTTTGTGTTAAAGTGCCTCACTTTAAAGAAGTGGAGCGTATCGAAATCGTGTATAATAGCAGAAAACTGGCTATTACCCCGTTGGTAATCAACGTACCTGGACCTATCTGTAACACGGTGGGAGAACTGACTTTAAACAATGTTGCGGATAGCAAGAGTCGCCACCGACTTTTATTTTATCCATAAGGAAAGGTTATAAAAGAACAGGAAAGACCTTAGAGAATATTTTGGGTCCGGGGGGTAGGTTATGAAAAGGGAAGGTGTTAGCACCCTTTTCATCCATGGTTATCCATGGGCTCTTAGGTACTTAAGCTCACTTTTGAATTGTTTTGAAAGTGTAGTGTGTGAATAGCAAAAAATTTCAGAATAGTTTAATAATAATCCGTGTATGGATGTGAAAAAAAACTTGTTTGAAAATTTTGTTGGAAATTTGTTTAAGTGTGAAAAAGTTTTGAAGTGAGCAAGTATCTAGGAGTAGCCTACCCTAATGTTTTAAGGTCTTTCTTATTCCTCATCCTTTCCTTAGCAAGACTATCCCTACTATAATGGAGTAGGTAGTCCTTACTTTGGATGTTAAGGGACATTTTTTATATTTTTTTTTTACTTTATGACCCTAAGCTTAAGTGTTTTAACTTGATAATAAATAAACAAGAAAAAAAGGGAAGATTATGATTTCTAAAAAAATATTTTTCTCTTTGTTTTAAAAGAATAATTGATTCTAATTATAAAAAAAAATGTTTTAATTTTAATATTTTAAAATGTTTTTTTATTTCAATATTTTAAAAAATGTTTTTTTTTTATTTTAATATTATAAGAAAATGTTTTTAATTTTTATATTATAAAAAATGAACCAACTTAAATATTTTTAAAAAATTTGATAAAGAAAGTAAAAAAAAATAAAAGGGTTGGGCCGGTCATTACCTCCGGACCCAACCCGGATTAGCAAAACGGGATAACAATCTAACGATGTGCTTCAGGATTTCAAAAACCCTATTTTCTGCGGCGCCGTTCGTGCTTCATCTTCGTTTGGCCACTTTTCTCTCGCTTTCTCATCTCTAATGGCTACCGTCTTCAAATCCCCACCATATTCTTGCGTCTTTCCCTGAAAAACACACACATGGTTAAATATGGAAACGAGGATATCCGTCTTACGTTTTGAAAGTTTTCGCCGATGAAGATCGCGCCAAGAGGCCTATGATGAGATGATTCTGAGGCTAGCACCACTGATTGCCCGCGTTTGTGACAAACGATGAAGGCGGTCTCGGTTGATTTGATTCGCGACGAGATTTGTTGGATGACTGTGGGGACGATGACGACACAGAGATTGTCCTTGTGTCTGAGTCTGACGGCTTCGGCGTCTTGATGATGGTCTTGCCCAGCTTTGTGCTCGTGGTGAGTTTGTTCTATGTTTTACGGCGCTGTTGTGATGGTTAGGGTTTTTACGATTTTTCACTGTTATCTGTTTATCCCCCTCTTTTCTGGTGTTAGGGTTTGTCCGTTTTATACATAATTTTGGTGGGCTTGGATACTGAATTTTGACGTTATCTTTCTCTGAGATTTGATTTTTGCTGACGATATTGATTGATTCTGATTGACTTGTTGGATATGATTTGATTCACTCTGATTTGGAATTTCTTTCCTTTTCTAGACTTGCTTGAAACCGATTTCGTCTGATTTGTTCACTTGTTTGGATTCACCGGGTTTTTCACTCGATTTGGTTTCTTGGTTATGCTTGATACGGATTTTCATTGGATATGGATTCATTTGGATTTTTTTAGATATAGGTATCTGATTTCTGGTACTGATATGGACTGTTTTTTTTTTGTGATGTAGCTTGAATCTGTCATGGATTTGGATATCGGTTTTCTGTCATTGGAACTCTATTCCATTTGGATACTGATGAACTGATTTTCTGATTTGGAGCCCCTTGTCATTTCTGACACGAACTGGGTTATTGATGATGATGCAGTTTTGATCTTTGATGTCTGATTTTCGATGCAGTTCGGATCCTCTTCGTTTTTTATGGTTCTGCTGCTGATATTCAGTTGTGGTCTGTTTGGTTATCTGGTCGCAGAACTTGAACTCAGTTTCAGTTTCTGGTGAACTGATGAGCAAAGTTGGATTATTCGGAGTGGGTTTAGAGCTAACGGCATCTGGCTCGTACATCCGGTATTTACTTGATAGAAAATCCAAATTTGTAATCGGTTATGCTTTACGACCCCAATTTCGGTATATGACCCTTTTTTCAGTTAATCATTTATCGGCCCGAACTTCTTTTATCTCTTCATCTTTCTCGGCTGTCCCGTATGATAAGAACAATAATAACCACCTGATCTGACGCCAACGACACGGATCGGTAACGGGAGTAGGATGCGGCTTCGGTTGTGCCACTCCCGGCACTCGATGATGACAATTGTTCTGAGAGTGTCGAACAACTTCTAACATCTTCTGTACTGACTGTTCTCTTTTGATGTGCAGGTTAGCTGAGGATTCATGGAGAAGTTCAAATACGAACATGAAGACCTTTAGATACTTTTAGGATTTAGGATAGATGCTTTAATGTAATCCCTTAGGATTTGAGAATTTTAATGTACTTCCTTGTAACAATACTTTGTAAAATATGAAGCAACATCCCCATTCTTGTATGATAGCATTATTTATGAAATAAAAATCTCAAAGTTTTGAATTTATTTATATTCTATTCTTAGTTAAAAAAATATAAACAAATGTGAATAAATCCACAAGTATTTAATTCATTAACATAGGCATAAAACATAAACATTTCCAAGTGGTATTTGTGATCCTAATCTCATCATCCGATTAAAATGTTAACCAATTGTTTCATAACCAAACTCATATGGGCACCATGGTCACAACATTTTCAGCGTCAACAGCAAAACTAATCGTAATTAAACTCCACTGACCAAATGCCAAATCTCAATATGATCAGAACTGGTGATTGATAAATGCCTCAAAACCATAACGCATCAAATGCCTCAGAATTTTAATAACAGCCCGTCTTCAAGGAATTGGTAGAATTTGTGTAAAATGACCAAAATACCCCTGGGACCAAATCTCTCTTTGATGTTGGCAAAAAATCATGAAGTTTGACTTTGGTTTGACCACAGTTGACCTCAGTTTGACTCTTTAACTGCGTTGACTGCTTTTGACTTATCTGATCATCTGACTGAGCAAACTTTTGAGAAAAGTCTTGAAACTTGACATGGGGGTTCTTATACACATATAAGATGTTATAAAGCTCACTTGAAGTCTTGGAAGTCCATTTAGCCTGATTAAAGTCAAAACCCTAGTTTTGGATGCACTGCTTAGGAGGTGCATTGTCTGAGGGAATTGTCAACTCTTCTGACCAATTGTGAACTTTGTGAACCTTGTGAATCTTCATAAGATATCTTGCGATACTCATGGGAGGTATTGTGAAGCTTGTGAACCTTGTGAACATCATGAAGTGGCTTTGTAGACCTCATGACCCTTAGGAAAGCTTTGTAAACATTGTGAATCTCGTGAACCTTGTGAACCTTCAAGAAGCAACCTATGGACTTCATGATCCTCATGAAAGGTCTTGTAGATGTTGAGAAATTTGTGAACCTTGTGAACCTTCAAGAAGCAACCTATGGACTTCATGAACCTCATGAAAGGTATTGAAAGCACTGTGGGACTTGTGAACCTTGTGAACCTTCATAAAGTAGCTTGTGGACTTTATGAACTTCATGAAAGGTTATGCAAGTTGTTGGAGAACTTGTGAACCTTGTGAACCTTCTTAGAACACAAAGTCTTGTATTGTGAGGGCAAATTTTGGGGTGCAACAGCTGCCCCTGTTCAATTTTCTGAAACCTGAGGGGTTAGATTGGTATATTTGCCAGTCGTAACCTGGAAGGTTGAAGGGGATTGAACACAAAAGCCCAAAAATTTGCACTCACCAGTGCACTAGAGTGGTACAGATGGCTAGTTGAATATGATTGAGTGGGCTTAAAGATGCCACTAGGGGGGGAGCAGTTCAAAATATGGGTGTATGATGAAAGCTGTCAGGAGTCTGGAATAATAATGATGTAGCAGCATGTCTTCATGAGGATAGAGCAATCAATAGTGATAACCCTAAAGCAGTCTTGAAGCAATGATATGATTTCAGGAGGATAGAACAATGAATGGCTCTAAAGCAGTCTTGAAATAATAATGTGATATGTCTTCAGGAGGATAGAGCAATCAATAGCTCTAAAGCAGTCTTGAAGTAATGATTTCAGGAGGATAGAGCAATGGATAGCTCTAAAGCAGTCTTGAAATAATTAGATGGCTTCAGGAGGATAGAGCAATGAATAGCTCTAAAGTAGTCTTGAAGTAGTAATATGACCTCATGAGGATAGAGCAATGAATAGCTCTAAAGCAGTCTTGAAGTAATAGGATGATTTCAGGAGGATAGAGCAATCAGTAGCTCTAAAGCAGTCTTGAAGTCATGAGAGGCTATCAGGAGGATAAAATAACCCTGAGGTTACAATAAAGCAGTCCCAAAGTAATAAGAAGCTCATCAGGAGGATAAAGTAACCCTGAGGTTACAATAAAGCAGTCCCAAAGATCATAAGCTTGTTTGTTGGATAATTAACCTGAAAACAAGGTAGCATTCTGTATAACAACATTAGTTTATGCTTTATGTATGCATGTATGACATGATGCACTTAGGTAATGTACTATAGATATATATGTTATGGTATGATGTAAATGATGTATGTATGATATGACACTGCTGGAAGTGTCTGGATATCCTTGTATAACAACTGCTGGCCAAGGAAAATAAATCTCGATTCGTTGTTGAAGAATATATAACCCTCCGTCTGCTGGGAATAACAAGGTATAGATAACCTCCCGTTGTTGGGGATAACAAGGTATAGATAACCTCCCGTTGTTGGGGATAGTAGGGTATAGATAACCTTCGTTTTCGTTTGATAGTAGGATAAGTATAACATCCCGTCTTCGTTCATCGTGCCCTTATTGGAAAGTAATTTCCCGTATATCCGTATGAGGATAAAAGAGATGGATATAAATTCCAGGGGAGATTAGACTTTGTGAAAATGGATTAGTCCTACTGATGGTTTGTAACTGTCTTGTAAAGATGAACCGGCGAAGCTTCGTTGAAATCCTTCCCTCGTTCGTCCTTAGTAAATACTATTACTGCATTTTCATGCATTTCTGGTAAACATCAATCATATTAAAAGCATACATGCATTTCTGGTAAACATCAATCATATTCAAAGGCATACATACATTCAAACACAACCAATGGACGTTTCGCTTATGTAAATAGGGTAAAAGTAAATCTGGATTCAAAAGATGGAATTTATTTATATCAAAAGTGACCCATACACGGGTAAGTTTGTACAAGGAGACATAAACCCTAGTAAGAGAATTTTGTCATGAAGTTTTACAAAAAGAATCAGCTATGTGGGAAATAATCCTATTGAGTTTCAATTCTACTATTGCCACTCAAGTATCTCATCTTCTTGCTGTTGAGACGGAAACGATTGGATTGAGCTTTATCTGTTTGAGCTTGAGTAAGTAG
Organism: Lathyrus sativus; assembly: GCA_963859935.3. NCBI lineage: Eukaryota > Viridiplantae > Streptophyta > Magnoliopsida > Fabales > Fabaceae > Lathyrus > Lathyrus sativus. Next base: position 275,865,439 of record OZ012739.1, read on the forward strand.
TACAACTGGTTGCAGTTTCATGAGTGATCCAAAAGAGACATAGTCATACGCTTTAATCCCTAACTTTTGCCTGGATTGCCCTTTCAGGTTTTCAATCCACCGGGATACCCTTTTTTACCCAAGCCGCCTTTTCAGGTTTTCGACTTGCCGGGTGTACATCTTTTTATATATATATCCCTAATTTTTGCCCAAACCCTTTTGGTTTGCCGGGATGCCCTTATTTTTGCCTAGGCCTGTCAACCTAGCGGGTCTCTTTTTATGCGTAGTATTTTTTAACTATGTCTGCGTTTACAGTTTGTGGGAAGTCTTCACCATCCATTGTAGTCAGTATCATGGCACCTCCTGAGAACACTGTCTTGACTACAAATGGTCCCTCATATGTTGGAGTCCACTTACCCCTAGGATCACCCTGTGGTAATATGATACGCTTGATTACCAAGTCACCAGCCTGATATACCTTTGGCTTAACCTTCTTGTTAAAAGCTTTGATCATCCGTTTCTGGTACATCTGGCCATGACAAACTGCTGCTAACCTTTTCTCATCAATCAAATTTATCTGGTCAAGTCGAGTCTGAATCCACTCATCTTCATCCAAGCCTGCATCCTTCATAATTCTCAAGGAGGGGATCTGAACTTCAATAGGCAGAACTGCTTCCATACCATAGACTAAGGAGAATGGGGTTGCCCCTGTTGAAGTACGTATTGTAGTACGATATCCATGCAGAGCAAATGGTAACATCTCGTGCCAATCCTTGTAAGTAACAGTCATCTTCTGTACAATCTTCTTAATGTTCTTATTAGCAGCTTCAACTGCCCCATTCATCTTTGGACGATACGGAGAAGAGTTGTGATGCTTAATCTTGAACTGCGTACAGAGATCAGTAATCATAGTGTTGTTCAGATTAGAGCCATTGTCAGTGATAATCCTTTCAGGGATACCATACCTACATATGAGATTATTCTTAATGAACCGAGCCACAACATTCTTAGTCACAGATGCAAATGAAGCTGCCTCTACCCACTTCGTGAAGTAATCAATAGCAACCAGGATGAAACGATGCCCATTAGAAGCAGTAGGCTTGATCTCACCAATCATATCAATGCCCCACATGGCAAAGGGCCAAGGAGCAGTCAACACATTCAATGGAGATGGAGGTACATGTACTTTATCAGCATAGATTTGACATTTGTGACATGTTCTGGAGTGTTGATAGCAATCAGCTTCCATGGTAGACCAATAGTAACCTGCTCTCAAAATCTTCTTTGCCATGGTATGACCACTAGAATGAGTGCCAAAGGTCCCATCATGCATCTCTTCCATAATTTCTGTAGCTTCCTTCTTATCCACACAACGAAGCATAGTTGAATCATGATTACGCTTATACAGAATGCCATTACTCAGAAAGAACTTAGCAGAAAACCTTCTCAGGAACTTCCTATCTCTGACAGATGCCCCTTCAGGGAACTCCTGAGCTTCAAGATAGTTTTTCACTTCATAGAACCAAGGCTTCTTCTCTGCCCCTTCAGTGTCAATCTCATTGCAGTATGCAGGCTTCTCAAATCTATCAATGGTAATCTTGGGAGCTTCATCATCCCAGCTGATCTCAAACATAGATGCCATGGTGGCCAATGCGTCTGCCAACTGATTCTCTCTTCGTGGAATATGTCCAAAAGTAATCTCTTTGAAATGTGGGATCAAAGACAACACATGTTCTCTGTAAGGAATGAGATTATCATGCTTTGTATCCCAATCTCCTTTAATCTGACTTACTACCAGAGCTGAATCTCCATACACCTCAAGGAACTGAATCTTCATATCAATAGCAACTTGCATACCCATGATACATGCCTCATACTCAGCCATGTTATTGGTACAATAGAAACAAAGTCTGGCAGTAATCGGGGTATGACAACCTTCAGGGGAACTAATCACAACACCAACACCATTACCATGTGCATTGGAGGCACCATCAAAAACCATAGTCCATCGGGATCCTTGTTCAGGTCCGTCATATTGTCCAGGTTCTTTGGTAACAGACATAATGTCTTCATCAGGGAACTCAAAATTCATTGACTGGTAATCATCTACTGCTTGATGAGCCAAATGATCAGCAACAACACTCCCCTTAATGGCCTTCTGAGTAGTATACTGTATATCATATTCCGTCAAGATCATTTGCCATCTTGCAATTCTTCCGGAGAGAGCAGGTTTCTCAAATATGTACTTGATTGGATCCATCTTCGAAATCAACAAGGTAGTATGGGTCAACATATACTGTCTTAGTCGGCGAGCAGCCCATGCCAGAGCGCAGCAAGTTTTCTCGAGCAGTGAGTATCTTGTTTCACAGTCGGTAAACTTTTTGCTAAGGTAGTATATTGCCTGCTCTTTTCGACCAGACTCGTCATGTTGCCCCAATACACACCCCATTGAGTTGTCTAATACTGTTAAATACATAATCAAGGGTCTTCCATCAACTGGTGGCATTAAAATTGGAGGTTCTAGCAAATATCTCTTGATTTCATCAAAGGCAGTCTGGCACTCATCATTCCATTCCATCACCTGATCTTTCTTCAACAACTTGAAGATTGGCTCACAGATGGTAGTTAATTGGGAAATAAATCTTGCAATGTAGTTCAATCGTCCCAAGAAACCTCTAACCTCCTTCTCAGTACGGGGAGCTGGCATCTCTCGTATAGCTTTCACTTTTGCAGGATCCACTTCAATACCTTTTCCACTGACAATGAAACCCAGGAGCTTTCCAGATCTAACTCCAAAAGTACACTTGTTTGGATTTAATCTCAACCTGTATTTCTTCAACCTCTCAAACAACTTGTGCAGATGATCAAGATGTTGTTCTTCATTCTGAGACCTGGCTATCATATCATCCACATATACCTCTATCTCATGATGAATCATATCATGAAACAAAGCCACCATAGCACGCTGATATGTTGCCCCTGCATTCTTCAAACCAAATGGCATTACCTTATAGCAAAAGGTGCCCCACTGTGTCACAAATGTAGTCTTCTCCATATCTTCAGGTGCCATCTTGATTTGATTGTAACCAGAGAAACCATCCATAAAAGAGAATACCTTATGCTGAGCAGTGTTGTCTACCAGAATATCAATATGAGGAAGTGGAAAGTCATCTTTAGGGCTAGCCTTGTTCAGATCTCTGTAGTCTACACACATACGTACCTTACCATCTTTCTTAGGAACTGGTACCACATTTGCAACCCACTGAGGATAAGAAGTTACGGCCAAGAACCCTGCATTGAACTGTTTCATTACCTCTGCTTTGATCTTTTCTGACATTTCAGGACGCATACGACGAACCTTCTGCTTCTTTGGACGACAATCTTCTTTCACTGGCAAACGGTGAACCACAATGTCTGTATCCAACCCTGGCATATCTTCATAAGACCAAGCAAAGATCTCCACATAGTCACGTAGCATCTGAATCAACCTGCTCTTGACACTGTCCTCTAAATCAGCCCCTATCTGGACCTCTTTTCTGTTTTCTTCAGTTCCCAGATTCACAACTTCGACTGGCTCTTCATGTGGCTGTATAGCTTTCTCTTCTTGTTGTAACAACCTAGCAAGCCCTACAGGTATTTCACAATCGTCCTCGTTTCCGTCTTCAGTTTGATAGATCGGATTCTCGAAATTGTAATTGGCAATAGTAGAACTGTTATCAACTGGATCCAGAGTGGATGAGGATCTGCATTTTAGTGACGTGTGTGTGTGTAAGAACACATAGCTGATAAAGCAAAAATAAAAGAAAAAGAAAGACAAGGAACACAATATTTACGAAAACGAAACGTCCACTGATTTTATTGAATGAAGTATGCAAATGAAATGACAACCCGTAACAAGCACACCATTGTGCCCCGGGTAAGGCACAGGGCTTGAAAGTTTTAATTGTTCCAGAAATTATAAATTTAAAAACATAACACAGTAGTAGTATTTACTCCTGACTAAAGGAGATAGGGATAACATCTTCAGCTGTCCAATTATTGAGTCCAGCACCCACAGTAGGAAAAATCCATGCCTCCAGGTTGTAGTCTTCATCTTGATCTCCCACAGCATTGATAACCCCTTGATTGGTGATACGAACAGCACGGGCACGACGGACAGCCTTCTGGGACTCTGCAGTGAAACCCAAACCAAACTTGTCAGACTTGTATGGAATATCAGGAAGCTGACCCCAAATAGTACAACCACCTTCTTCCACCACAGCTTTTGCATCATTGAGGGAGGCCATTGCCATTGTTGGAGGGTTTCTGATGACCACAGGAACCTTCTTCACAGCAGGAGGAGTCACACAATCCTTAACAGCCCAGGGAACCACTTCAAATGACTGACATGGAGTTTCAATGTATTCACCTTCTACATCCAGATACTTGAAAGTGTTTACATGGCTGACAAAGTATTCTTCCTCTCCAAAGACAGTAACAACTTTTCCATTCACCGGATATCTCAACTTTTGATGTAATGTGGAGGTCACAGCACCTGCCCCATGGATCCAGGGACGACCAAGCAGACATGAGTACGAAGGACGAATATCCATCACATAGAATGTAGCAGTGAACATCTGAGAGCCAACCTTGATTGGAAGATCAATTTCCCCATGCACTACTCTTCTAGAACCATCAAAAGCCTTTACCACAATATTACTGGGCTTCAATACCGTATCTTCAGGACTCAACTTGTTCAGGACTTCCTTAGGCAACACATTCAGAGAGGAACCATTGTCTATCAGCACATGAGACAGGGTAGTGCCCCTGCATTCAATTGAAATATGCAAGGCCCTGTTATGATCCCTCTTGGCAGGGGTCAAGTCAGCATCAGAAAATCCTAACCCGTTGTCATAGGTCAGGTGAGCAACACAATTCTCAAACTGGTCCACAGAAATTGCACTGGGTACATGAGCCATCTTTAGAAACTTGATCAATGACTTGGCATGAGCCTCAGAACATAATAACAGGGAGAGCATAGAAATCTTTGAGGGAGTATGCCCCAGCTGATCAACAATATCATAATCACTCTTGCGAATGATTTTCAATACTTCTTCCATCTGCTTAGAGAGGTCATCAGCAGCTGGCACATCAGTAGATACAGGCTCAATAACAGGACCCTTGCCCCGAGCATCAGTGGTGGAAGTAACAGCAGGAGTAACTGCACTCTTAGAAGCAACTGGAGGAGAGAAGACTCTTCCACTACGAGTGATCTTGCTAGATCCAGCAATATTATCAATGTCAACAGGCATATCAGGTAAAGGCTCCTGCTTGACACCATGGATGTAAACATCAGACCCATAGTGCCAAGGCACAGCTTTGTCAGATGTATAAGGAATAGGACCAGGAGTGGTAATGATCAGAGGAGCTACTCTGGCTTCAGCAACAACTTTCACAGGACCTTCAGCAGTAATCTTGATTGGGCCCTGATGAGTGATTTTAATGGGACCCTTTGAAGTGATTCTTAGTGGTACTTTGTCAACCATGTCAACCTCTTCAATCTTCTTACCCTGAGTCAGATGATCCACCATACTTTCTACAGATGCTGGTCTTCTTTCAAACACTATAGTATATTTATCCATGAGATGTTGAATCCCATCTCTCAAAATGAAGCAACTATCCGGCTTATAGGTACAATATAGACAATCTTCATGACAACCTGGAAAGATCCCAGCTTGTACTAACCTCTTTTTGATAACAGACAATGGTGTGCTCAACTCCATAACTGAATAGTCATGCAGATCTTCATCAATATCTTTATCAATGGCGTTGACAGTCTTCTCGTGATTTGGCATTGGAGCTGTAATCACATTTGGAGTACCTGGTGGATCAAACTCAATTTCTCCAGCATCAATCATATCCTGAATTTTGTTCTTTAAGACCCAGCAGTTATTAGTATCATGTCCTGGACAGTTTGAATGATATGCACATCGTGCATTGGGATTGTACTTGGGAGAGGTAACATTGGGATTCTGAGGGGCCTCCCTCAGGGTAATAAGTTCAGCTTTCAACAAGTGTTGCAATGCCTGAGCCATTGACATGTTGATCTTCGTGAACTGTCTTCTAGCCCTCTGTTGGTTGCCTTGAGGCTGCTCTGTTGTTGCAGGAGTTGGATTTGAAATATGAACTGCACTAACAGACTGATGCCTTCTGTTACGATCAGGCTGACCATACACAGCATTAGATTCTCTCTTCCCAGTGGGAGGCTTCTTTGCAACACCTGATGAAGAAGTGCCCACTTGGATCTTACCACTCTTGATACCATTCTCTACTCGCTCTCCTGTCATGATCAACTCAGTGAAGCCAGATGATGAGCTTCCAATGAGATGACTGTAAAACGGACCATTCAGCGTACACATGAACATATCAACCAACTCCCTATCAGTCAAAGGGGGTTGAACTCTTCCAGCTAAGTCTCTCCACTTCTGAGCATACTCCTTAAAGCTTTCTTTGGCACCCATAGACATGCTCTGAAGCTGCATGCGAGTGGGGGCTAAGTCAGCATTGTATTGATACTGCTTGTAGAAAGCTTCAGCAAGGTCATTCCAATCTCTGATGTTGACACTCTCCAACTGATAATACCACTCTAGCTGAGCTCCAGATAAACTCTCTTGAAAGAAATGGATCCACAACTTTTTATCAGCAGTGTGGGGTTGCATTCTTCTAACATAAGACCTCAGATGCAATTTGGGACAAGAGACCCCATCATAGACAACAAATGTAGGAACTTTGAACCCAATGGGTATGACCACCCCAGATATCAAGCTCAAATCCTCAAAATCCAGCCCAGATGATTTCTGTAATTCCATAGCATCCATTCTATCCACCAGCATCTTGAGTTTGTCTTCGTTAGGCTCATGGTAGTAGTTAGCCTCAGAATCAGAGTCCCCCATAGTGTTGTGGAGACTGCCTCTCTCCTGCTCAGATTCTTCAGATTCATAGTCTTCAACATGTTCCTTGGTCTTGACAGGACCTTTGAACCTTCTTCCCATGTTGAGCAACCCAGCAGACCTTCTAGCCTTCTTAGTCTTCTTGGCCAGCAGTGTCTTCAATTCATCCTGCCCCTTAGATAGGTTCAGGATCAGCTCTTGGAACTGTGCATTCTGTGCCTGGAGATCCTTAACTGATTGTTCAAGAGCCATTGCTGAAATAAACAGCGAGAAGATGAGAAACCTGTACACAATTATAAACCTGTGATGCAATGATATGGGAATGCATATGCAATGTTTTCAAGGACCGCAGGATTTAAATTTGCTTAAACAAACAAGAAAGTAACTTTTTATTAGTAATAACTTGTTTTTCCTTTTAGGCTTACAAAAAATGAAAACGAAATAAGTACAAAAGATGGGGTTTTAAGTCTCCCATGGACGCTTCCTCTTTGTGTTGAGGTATGAGTTGAAGTTTCGTTCCTCATGAAGTAGCTTTGTTAGCTCTAGGATCCTTGCTTGGCTTGCTTTGTAATGAGCCTCGAAAGTATCCCTTTGCTCTTTCAGTTGGATCCATGATCTCTGCAAGTCTTCCATATCAGTAGGCATGTCTGGGTGAAGGATGGTATAAGCTGTGTCTCCTTCAGCAACAGGTTCCATGGTAACTGGTAGGACGGCAGGATATGGCATCATGAGTGTCTGAGCACGAGATCGTACCCATCTGAGATAAGCCTCCATAGGAATAGTGTACTTAGGCTCCAGTGTCTTGCTGTCAATCCTGTTTACCTTTCCCCAAGCTCGTATGAATCTCTGACGGTAACCCTGAAGATCGTTGTCGTAGTCAAACACAATGCCCTGAATCAACATGTCATGTGGACCATCGCTCCGGGCGTAACCAAACTGTCGTAAAGCTAGAGATGGGTTGTAGGTGATGCCTCCTCTTATGCCTAGAAGTGGCACATTAGGAAACTCCCCACAACGGTCAATGATGGTGACATTCTCCATAGATCTGGAGCACCAATGGATGTCTGAGTGAGAAAGTGACATGATCCTCTTGGACCATCTGAACCCTTGCTCATTCTTCATTACTGAGCGAGGAAGGTGAGAAATAAACCACCTAGAAAGTAAAGGTATGCAGCACATCAAAGTTCCTCTTGCCCTTGTAGTACGGGTGTGAAGAGAATGTAGGATGTCTCCAAGTAAGGTAGGCACTGGATTGTGACTCAGGAATATGTTGATGGCATGAACGTCTATGAACTGATCAGGATTGGGGAACAACACTAAGCCATAAATCAATAAGGCTAAGATCTCCTCAAAAGCATCGTAGCTCATAGCCTTCAAGAACATTTGAGCTTTATCCACTAATACCTTGGCAAGAATACCTTTAACTCCACTTCTCGTCTCTAGAACAATGTCAGACTTCTTCAGATGTAGAGCTGCAGCAATAACTTCTGGTTTAAGCTCCTTCTCTAAGCCTGTGAATGGCTTCTGATCAAGAACAGGTATACCCAGAAGTTTAGAGAACTCCTCCATGGTTGGAACCAGCTGATAATCAGGAAATGTAAAGCAATGGTGCTTAGGGTCAAAGAACTGAAACAGCACACTCATCATGTCTTCACTGAACCCTGAAGTAACTAGATCCAATAAGTGACCATGTCTCTTGTTGAATTGGGAATGATCAGGCACTAGGGAAACCAACTCCTTGAGCTTAGCAGGTATCCCTACAAAGTTGATCCTGATGGTGTTTCTACGAGCAGAAGCCATGACCTGCAACAAAGAACAAAGATAAATCCTTTGGTCCTTGAAATGGTTAGGGAAAATGATATGCTTATGATGCATGATGATGTCATGATGTCATGCTCAATCCCAAACATGTGGCACACACAAACAAGTCACACCATAGCCCTAGGTTTAAAGGCTTGCATGAGGTTCAAAGGCAAGTACCCTCCCCTGAAGTTAGATGGTTCATCCTGTCCTACAAAAGTAACCAGGTTCTAAGGGATCTCAATATCATTGATCCTTCACAAGGGTGGTTGTTCAGAAGGCAACTTACTTGCCAACCAAAACCCTCCAAGTTTAAGATCTCAATGAGCGTAGTATCGAGTGTCAACCAACTTCAGTCTGCACCAAAGCCGGTTACCTCACTACTTTCTAAAGGCCAAGATGAGTTAACTAGGGTTCTAAAAGTCAGTTAGTGCATTGACAACATATGGCAGCCTCAATATTATCCTCAACTTGACTTAAGGAATATAAGCACCAACCAAGAAGTCGCACTAACTATGGCCACCAGATCAACCGTATCGATATACGTCGTACAGTTTCCTTGGTCTATTGCCATTTACCTAAGGTACACTAGATCCGGGTTAGGACCTTTCACACATAAGAGCACCCCAACAATATAATAATAAAGCAAACAAGGCAAACAATTTAAAGTGATCTTAATTCCTAAGGGTACCCCTCTTAAATAGATCCCCAGCAGAGTCGCCAGTTCTGTAACACGGTGGGAGAACTGACTTTAAACAATGTTGCGGATAGCAAGAGTCGCCACCGACTTTTATTTTATCCATAAGGAAAGGTTATAAAAGAACAGGAAAGACCTTAGAGAATATTTTGGGTCCGGGGGGTAGGTTATGAAAAGGGAAGGTGTTAGCACCCTTTTCATCCATGGTTATCCATGGGCTCTTAGGTACTTAAGCTCACTTTTGAATTGTTTTGAAAGTGTAGTGTGTGAATAGCAAAAAATTTCAGAATAGTTTAATAATAATCCGTGTATGGATGTGAAAAAAAACTTGTTTGAAAATTTTGTTGGAAATTTGTTTAAGTGTGAAAAAGTTTTGAAGTGAGCAAGTATCTAGGAGTAGCCTACCCTAATGTTTTAAGGTCTTTCTTATTCCTCATCCTTTCCTTAGCAAGACTATCCCTACTATAATGGAGTAGGTAGTCCTTACTTTGGATGTTAAGGGACATTTTTTATATTTTTTTTTTACTTTATGACCCTAAGCTTAAGTGTTTTAACTTGATAATAAATAAACAAGAAAAAAAGGGAAGATTATGATTTCTAAAAAAATATTTTTCTCTTTGTTTTAAAAGAATAATTGATTCTAATTATAAAAAAAAATGTTTTAATTTTAATATTTTAAAATGTTTTTTTATTTCAATATTTTAAAAAATGTTTTTTTTTTATTTTAATATTATAAGAAAATGTTTTTAATTTTTATATTATAAAAAATGAACCAACTTAAATATTTTTAAAAAATTTGATAAAGAAAGTAAAAAAAAATAAAAGGGTTGGGCCGGTCATTACCTCCGGACCCAACCCGGATTAGCAAAACGGGATAACAATCTAACGATGTGCTTCAGGATTTCAAAAACCCTATTTTCTGCGGCGCCGTTCGTGCTTCATCTTCGTTTGGCCACTTTTCTCTCGCTTTCTCATCTCTAATGGCTACCGTCTTCAAATCCCCACCATATTCTTGCGTCTTTCCCTGAAAAACACACACATGGTTAAATATGGAAACGAGGATATCCGTCTTACGTTTTGAAAGTTTTCGCCGATGAAGATCGCGCCAAGAGGCCTATGATGAGATGATTCTGAGGCTAGCACCACTGATTGCCCGCGTTTGTGACGAACGATGAAGGCGGTCTCGGTTGATTTGATTCGCGACGAGATTTGTTGGATGACTGTGGGGACGATGACGACACAGAGATTGTCCTTGTGTCTGAGTCTGACGGCTTCGGCGTCTTGATGATGGTCTTGCCCAGCTTTGTGCTCGTGGTGAGTTTGTTCTATGTTTTACGGCGCTGTTGTGATGGTTAGGGTTTTTACGATTTTTCACTGTTATCTGTTTATCCCCCTCTTTTCTGGTGTTAGGGTTTGTCCGTTTTATACATAATTTTGGTGGGCTTGGATACTGAATTTTGACGTTATCTTTCTCTGAGATTTGATTTTTGCTGACGATATTGATTGATTCTGATTGACTTGTTGGATATGATTTGATTCACTCTGATTTGGAATTTCTTTCCTTTTCTGGACTTGCTTGAAACCGATTTCGTCTGATTTGTTCACTTGTTTGGATTCACCGGGTTTTTCACTCGATTTGGTTTCTTGGTTATGCTTGATACGGATTTTCATTGGATATGGATTCATTTGGATTTTTTTAGATATAGGTATCTGATTTCTGGTACTGATATGGACTGTTTTTTTTTTTTGTGATGTAGCTTGAATCTGTCATGGATTTGGATACCGGTTTTCTGTCATTGGAACTCTATTCCATTTGGATACTGATGAACTGATTTTCTGATTTGGAGCCCCTTGTCATTTCTGACACGAACTGGGTTATTGATGATGATGCAGTTTTGATCTTTGATGTCTGATTTTCGATGCAGTTCGGATCCTCTTCGTTTTTGATGGTTCTGCTGCTGATATTCAGTTGTGGTCTGTTTGGTTATCTGGTCGCAGAACTTGAACTCAGTTTCAGTTTCTGGTGAACTGATGAGCAAAGTTGGATTATTCGGAGTGGGTTTAGAGCTAACGGCATCTGGCTCGTACATCCGGTATTTACTTGATAGAAAATCCAAATTTGTAATCGGTTATGCTTTACGACCCCAATTTCGGTATATGACCCTTTTTTCAGTTAATCATTTATCGGCCTGAACTTCTTTTATCTCTTCATCTTTCTCGGCTGTCCCGTATGATAAGAACAATAATAACCACCTGATCTGACGCCAACGACACGGATCGGTAACGGGAGTAGGATGCGGCTTCGGTTGTGCCACTCCCGGCACTCGATGATGACAATTGTTCTGAGAGTGTCGAACAACTTCTAACATCTTCTGTACTGTCTGTTCTCTTTTGATGTGCAGGTTAGTTGAGGATTCATGGAGAAGTTCAAATACGAACATGAAGACCTTTAGATACTTTTAGGATTTAGGATAGATGCTTTAATGTAATCCCTTAGGATTTGAGAATTTTAATGTACTTCCTTGTAACAATACTTTGTAAAATATGAAGCAACATCCCCATTCTTGTATGATAGCATTATTTATGAAATAAAATTCTCAAAGTTTTGAATTTATTTATATTCTATTCTTAGTTAAAAAAATATAAACAAATGTGAATAAATCCACAAGTATTTAATTCATTAACATAGGCATAAAACATAAACATTTCCAAGTGGTATTTGTGATCCTAATCTCATCATCTGATTAAAATGTTAACCAATTGTTTCATAACCAAACTCATATGGGCACCATGGTCACAACATTTTCAGCGTCAACAGCAAAACTAATCGTAATTAAACTCCACTGACCAAATGCCAAATCTCAATATGATCAGAACTGGTGATTGATAAATGCCTCAAAACCATAACGCATCAAATGCCTCAGAATTTTAATAACAGCCCGTCTTCAAGGAATTGGTAGAATTTGTGTAAAATGACCAAAATACCCCTGGGACCAAATCTCTCTTTGATGTTGGCAAAAAATCATGAAGTTTGACTTTGGTTTGACCACAGTTGACCTCAGTTTGACTCTTTAACTGCGTTGACTGCTTTTGACTTATCTGATCATCTGACTGAGCAAACTTTTGAGAAAAGTCTTGAAACTTGACATGGGGGTTCTTATACACATATAAGATGTTATGAAGCTCACTTGAAGTCTTGGAAGTCCATTTAGCCTGATTAAAGTCAAAACCCTAGTTTTGGATGCACTGCTTAGGAGGTGCATTGTCTGAGGGAATTGTCAACTCTTCTGACCAATTGTGAACTTTGTGAACCTTGTGAATCTTCATAAGATATCTTGCGATACTCATGGGAGGTATTGTGAAGCTTGTGAACCTTGTGAACATCATGAAGTGGCTTTGTAGACCTCATGACCCTTAGGAAAGCTTTGTAAACATTGTGAATCTCGTGAACCTTGTGAACCTTCAAGAAGCAACCTATGGACTTCATGATCCTCATGAAAGGTCTTGTAGATGTTGAGAAATTTGTGAACCTTGTGAACCTTCAAGAAGCAACCTATGGACTTCATGAACCTCATGAAAGGTATTGAAAGCACTGTGGGACTTGTGAACCTTGTGAACCTTCATAAAGTAGCTTGTGGACTTTATGAACTTCATTAAAGGTTATGCAAGTTGTTGGAGAACTTGTGAACCTTGTGAACCTTCTTAGAACACAAAGTCTTGTATTGTGAGGGCAAATTTTGGGGTGCAACACTATCACTTATACTTCCAGTAAGGCTATCCCCTACAGGTACAATGCTACGATGTTGGACAATGGAAAGGAAATGCCTTTGCCCACTGTACCTTCAGTAGTTAACATTGCAGATGTCAGCAGAGTAACAAGGAGTGGTCGAGTCTACCCGACTGTACCACCGAAAGAAAAAGAGGTCTCATTGGAACAAACAGGCTCAAAGGATCCAATTGTGGGGCAGTCTGGTGGATCTAATTTGTCCAATTCAGATGAGTGTTTAAAGGTGATCAAGAGAAGTGAATATAAGGTTGCAGATCAGCTCCTGCAAACCCCGTCGAAGATTTCTGTGTTATAATTGCTGATGAGTTCTGAGGCTCATAGAGAAGCACTCCAGAAGATTTTAGAGCAAGCATATGTTGAACGAGATGTGACTATGGAGCCGTTTAACAATATCATTGGTAATATTACTTCATGTGACAATCTAGGTTTTAATGAGGATGATCTCCCAGAGGAAGGAAGGAAACACAACCTAGCTTTGCATATTTCTGTGAATTGCAGGAATGACTCTCTGTCCAGTGTGTTGGTTGATACTGGATCTTCTCTAAACGTGATGCCTAGAACTACTCTATCTAAGCTATCCTATCAGGGACCGCCAATGAAGCCAAGTCATGTTATTGTCAAAGCTTTTGATGGGTCAAGAAAGACGGCAATTGGTGAAGTGGATTTGCCAATGACTATTGGATTACAGACTTTTATGATTACGTTTCAAGTCATGGACACTCGTGCCGCTTATAGTTGTCTGCTAGGGAGGCTATGGATACATGAAGCTGGGGCAGTCACTTCTACCCTGCATCAGAAATTAAAATATGCTTTTGAGAGAAAAACAATTACAGTTTGTGGAGAAAGAGCTTTGGTGGTGAGTCACTTGTCATCATTCTCGTATGTTGAAGTTGAGGAAGAGGTTGGCACGCAATTTTAAGATTTGTCGATTGTGGGCGAGGGTGTCCGGAAATCTCAGGCATCTATGTCATCATTTAAGGACGCGCAGCGAGTAGTGAACAGTGGTCATCAGACAATTTGGGGTAAGGTGTTGTCTTTTCCAGAAAATAGAAATAAGGAAGGTCTTGGTTTCACCAGCAGTTCTGCTCAATAAATTACCAAGAGTCAAGGGTTTCCGCTGATTAATAAAGTGTTCCGTAGTGGAGGAGTCGTCCATCATCCTCAGGTTAATGTTGTGTCATAGGATGAGCTTGAAGGCTACATATCAAATGGTTATGTGAGGTCCTCCATCCCTTACGAAGACTATGAGCCCTGTATGGAAGATCCAGGCTATGTTTCAGATGAATTTGACTATACCTTTGGAGTTTATGTTGTCACCGAGGAAGATTCAGATGGGGATATTCCAGACTTTGTAACCCCAGGCTTTTTGGTTAAGAACTGGAGTGCGGTTGAAGCCCCTGCTGTTATTCATATATCTAAGTAAAGCATTTGTTTTAAAATTCTTTCGGTCTGCCCAAGGAGAAACTGCATTTATTAGGGCTTACTTTTAATAATTCCCTTTGCTCTGCCCAAGGCAAAGGTGACTTTATTGGGCGTGTCTTTTGGTTTTGCTATCCTAAATAAATTACTTTCATTTTCATATGTGTTTTTATATTTATTTACGACGTTGGGAAATAATAAGTAGCATCTCGCGTAAACACACTTTCCACTTCATGAAAACTTATTAAAAATCACATCACTTGCGCAGATTGCTACATAAATTACATCCTGGGAATAATGATCCACTGCCTTCTCTGAATTTTGAGTTTCCTGTGTACGGAGCCGAAGATGAAAAAGATGATATCCCAGAAGAGATTTTCAGACTTCTTCAGAAGGAAGAGAAAGCTATCCAACCCCATCAGGAGCCGGTGGAGGTAATCAACTTAGGGACAGAAGAAATCCATAGAGAAGTGAAAATTAGAGCTTTGCTCAAGCCTGAGGTGAAGAAATAGTTGATCACCTTGCTTGGAGAGTTTGTTGATGTGTTTGCTTGGTCATATCAGGATATGCCCGGATTGGACACTGTTATAGTTGAACATCGTCTACCTTTGAAACCAGAATGCCCGCCAGTAAAACAGAAGATCAGAAGGACACGACCTGACATGGCTCTAAAGATTAAGGAAGAAGTGCAGAAACAGATTGATGCAGGTCTTCTTGTCACTGCCGAGTATCCGCTATGGTTGGCTAATATTGTGCCCGTTCCGAAGAAGGATGGTAAGGTTCGCATGTGTGTAGATTACAGGGATCTGAATAAAGTCAGTCCGAAAGATGATTTCACGTTACCTCACATTGACATTTTGGTTGACAGTACTGCAAGATATGAGGTGTTCTCCTTTATGGATGGTTTTTCAGGTTACAATCAAATTAGAATGGCTCCCGAGGAAAGAGAGAAGACGTCATTCATCACGCCCTGGGGCACCTTCTGTTACAGAGTTATGTCGTTTGGATTAAAGAATGCAGGGGCAACATATCAGAGAGTTATGACTACTTTGTTCCATGATATGATGCACAAAGAGATCGAGGTTTATGTGAATGATATGATGGCTAAGTCGAAGACCGAGGATGATCATGTTAAACATTTGTCTAAGCTGTCTGGTCGTTTGAGGGAATACAAGCTCTGTCTGAACCCCAACAAATGCACATTTAGAGTACGATCAGGAAAACTATTGGGTTTTATTGTCAGTCAAAGAGGGATTGAAGTGGACCCCGACAAAGTGAAAGCTATCTGGGAAATGCCAGCTCCCACCACCGAGAAACAAGTCAGAGGATTTTTGGGACATTTGAATTATATCTCTAGGTTTATATCCAACATGACTGCTACATGTAAACCTATTTTCAAGCTTCTGAGGAAAGAACAAGGGTATGTTTGGACTGAAGATTGTCAAAAGGCTTTTGAGAGTATCAAAGAGTATTTGCACCTATCTTGATACCGCCGGTTGAAGGACGACCTTTGATTATGTATTTGACTGTCTTAGAAGATTCAATGGGTTGTCTGCTCGGTCAGCGAGATGAAACAGGAAAGCAAGACCATGTCACTTATTGCTTGAGCAAGAAATTTACTGACTATGAAACAAGGTACACTATGTTAGAGAAGACTTGTTGTGCTTTGGCGTGGGCCGCCAAACGTTTGCGCCAGTATATGTTGAATCACACCACTTGGTTAGTCTCGAAGATGGATCCTATCAAATATATTTTTGAGAAGCCCGCTTTGACCGGGAGAATTTCTAGATGGAAGATGTTGTTATCCGAATACGATATCGAGTACCATACTCAGAAAGTTGTCAGAGGAAGTGTTTTGGCCGATCATTTGGCTCACCAACCTATTTTGGATTATCAACCCTCAAACGACGAATTTCCCGACGAAGATGTTATGTTTTTAAAGATGAAAGATTGTGAAGAACCCGTCCATGGCGAAGGACCAGAGCCCGGATCTCAGTGGGGCTTAGTTTTTGATGGAGCTGTCAACGCTCATGGAAAGGGGATAGGTGTTGTTATTGTGACTCCTCAAGGGACCCACTTCCCATTTACTTCCAGATTAACATTCCAGTGTACTAATAATGAGGCTGAGTATGAGGCATGTATTATGGGTCTAGAGGAAGCAATATATTTGAGAATTAAGAATCTGGAGGTGTTTGGTGATTCTGCAGTAGTAATCAATCAAATCACTGGGGAATGGGTAACTCGACATGATAATTTGGTCCCATACAGAGATTATGCTAGAAGACTGTTACAATTCTTTGATAGGGTCGAATTTGACCATATTCCTCGTGATGAGAACATGATGGTAGATGCGTTGGAAACTTTGGCCTCAATGATTGTGGTAAACTTTTGGAATGAGTGTCCTCGGATTGAAGTAAAACGTCTTGACAGACCCGCCTACATCTTTGCCGTCGAAGAAGTCGAAAATGGCAAACCCTAGTACCATGACATTGAAGTATTCCTTAGAACTCAAGAGTGTCCTTTAGGAGCTTCCAACAAAGATAAGAAGACTTTGAAAAGGTTGGCTGGGAGTTTCCTTCTAAGTAACAATGTGTTATACAAGCGGAATTTTGATATGGTCTTGCTGAGATGTGTTGACAAACAAGAAGCAGATATGCTAATGACGGAAATTCACGAAGGATCTTTTGGCACTCATGCCAACGGACATGCTATGGATAAGAAGCTTTTAAGGGCTGGCTATTATTGGATCACGATGGAATCAGATTGTTACAAGTTTGCTAGGAAATTTCACAAGTGTCAGATTTACGCAGATAAGATTCATGTGCCTCCGACTTTGTTGAATGTTATTTCATCCCCGTGGCCGTTCTCTATGTGGGGAATTGACATGATTGGAATGATAGAGCCGAAAGCATCTAATGGACACCGATTCATCTTAGTGGACATTGATTATTTTACCAAGTGGGTCGAGGCGGCTTACTACGCCAATGTAACTCGACATGTGGTTGTCAAATTTATCAAAAATCGGCTTATCTGCCGATATGGTGTGCCAAGCAGGGTTATTACAGATAATGGATCCAATTTGAATAACAGAATGATGAAAGAACTATGCAAAGAATTCAAGATAGAGCATCATAATTCTTCTCCTTACAGACTAAAGATGAATAGGGTTGTTGAAGCCGCCAATAAGAATATCAAGAAGATCATTCAGAAAATGGTTGTTACTTACAAAGATTGGAATGAAATGCTCCTGTTCGCCTTGCATGGGTATCGTAGGATGGTACGCACATCGACTAGGGCAACTCCATTTTCACTTGTCTACGGTATGGAAGCAGTGCTCCTGATAGAAGTTGAGATTCCTTCTATGAGGATTTTGATGGATGCAAAGTTATCAAAAGCTGAATGGTGCCAGAACAGATATGATCAGTTAAACTTAATCGAAGAAAAGAGGATGGTTGCGTTATGCCATGGGTAGTTATATCAGCAGAAGATGAAGAAGGCATTTGATAAGAAGGTTCGACCCTGTGTATTCAAAGAAGGGGACCTCGTGCTCAAGAGGATTCAGTCTTTCCTCACCGACGTCAGAGGAAAATGGGCCATGAACTATGATGGATTGTATGTGGTAAGGAAGGTTTTGCTAGGAGGTGCCTTGATGTTAGCAACAATGGACGGAGAAGAAATCACTCGCCCTGTGAATACGGACACTGTCAAAAAGTATTTCGCTTAAGGAAGTTCTCATTCACTTAGGGAGAGCAAGTTATTATTCCCTTGATGTAATCTCTATTATTTTCCAACACTGTAATATTGGGGTCACATCTTTCTGCTGGCCACCATTCAATAAAGTTTCTCATTTATCAAAATCTTTTTCTCGATAGCAAAATCCAAATTGAGTTAAACTTTTTTTCACTACTTCGTGTTTTACTCGGTATATGAATAACAAAGGGATGACCATAGACGTTCATTTCATCCATGGAAGAACGTCAATCACATGTGTTTCCACAAGCAAAAGATATTAATTTTATCCAGAGACGGGGTCTGGTTATGTTCTAGACTTCTTTACAGTTGGTACGAGGTCTGTGGAAATTTGGCTTGAGTACCTTTCCGTCTGAGACGTTTATCCTCACTTCTCTTGGTTTGTCAGCATTCACATAGCATATAGATAGATAGCATGGCATGCGCATCTTATCGTATCTCTTTGTGTTTGTTTTATTCTATCGCTTGGGCCGTGGTTACCCTTAAGCGCTTGGGCGTGTCTTATCCCTCAAAATAGAATTGTCAGCCCTAGGCGTAAAGAGCACGATATTTCTATTTCCCCCATGAAGTTCGATCCTTATGGAAGACGGTTGTTTTAGTACGTTCCCATTTGAGTTTATACCTCAATGGTCGAGTCTTGCTTGACAGTTTCTCTTCGGCTACTTCCCGAATTGAACTTTGGTCCTTGGTGAACACATTCTTGGATATCTCCAGACTTTGAATACGGATTAAGTGTGCATTTATTTTGCACTCTACTCCCTTGGAAGAATATTTGAAAAGACAGACATTCCTCCAACAGCATTATCACAAGATTTTCTCAACCATCTACAATCTGGACTGCAAACATCTCTTTATTTGAGCAACTCGTTTTGACCGAGATCTTTTTTCAAAACGACAAATGGCAGTTTATTTAAGACAGTTTATCCACCCCAGTGGATTCATCAAATTATCAATTCATCAAATGGCATCGCTTCACAAATCCATCAGAGAAGTTCGCCGAAGACATTATAAGACAATTCTCTTTATTTGAGGATTTGCATATATTTTACAATTACAACAAAGACTACTCCGCAGGAATGTATTTCCCCAGCGAGTTCATCATACAAGTTTATTTCTATCAAGTGACATCTCCCTAGAGAAGTCAAAGAAATTTATCACATTAGTCTCTTTATCTAAGAGGACATACTGTACAATTCAACCGGCTCACATCTCTTCTGCAGATCCCCGGTGAAGTTTTACAATCTACAATACATTATGGCTCACAGCCAAGAAATTCTACAATCTACGATAACATTATGGCTTACAACCGAAGTTCTACGATTACATCTACATTGACAAATCCCATCTAGAATATACAATCTAAAAATTGTATCTACAGAGTTTTACAACTTACATCAACATCTACAGTCTACAATGACAATTACAAACTACAATTACATCTACATCAACTACTACTATAAACTACAATGATTCTACAATCTGCAAAATTTTCAACATTTCGAGTAGAGACTGAGACCAGCTCATGGTTCCCATACCATGACGCTCGGGGAGGTTCTACATCAGAAACTGAGACCAGCTCATGGTTCCCATACCATGACGCTCGGGGAGGTTCTACATCAGAAACTGAGACTAGCTCATGGTTCCCATACCATGACGCTCGGGGAGGTTCTACATCAGAAATTGAGACCAGCTCACGATTCCCATACCATGACGCTCGGGGAGTTTCTACATCAGAGACTGAGACCAGCTCATGGCTTCCATACCATGATGCTCGGGGAAGTTTTACATTTTTACTATTCCTAGTCGGATACACACAAAAAGGAAAAAGAAAAAGAATACGAAATAGAGCTAAATTGGGTCTCAATCGAGAAAAATTCATTTGGATTATTACCAACCACTACATTTTGGTAGTAAATCTATCCTTCGATCACGAGTTTCTCTCATATTACCTAAATCGCCAAATCCTTGGCATACGTACTACTGTTATACTTCTGGAGATTTCCCCATTGGTGGTTGTTTCTTGTCCCCGTGGAGTCCCGCCTTGCTGAGTCCGTTGCTCCTGGCTTTCTTGCGTATAGTGCCAGGTCCTTTTTCCCCTGTGGCGTCATTCCTCACAGGACTGTCTGTCTTGTATTCTCATATCATTGCATATCATATACATCTTGGTGGCATCTTAGGGCCAAAACATTCGTGCAATGTTTGTATTTAAGTCCCTCCTGTCTCGTCGAGACGAAGATTTCGATCTCCATATCTCCGGATAGAAGAAACTTAAATAGGGGCATCTGTCACACCCTAATTTTTTGACCGCAAGATCCCACCTCTAACGAGTTATTTGACTTTACTTTTATATGTATGTTTTTACGACTAACGAGTGTGTGCAGGATCATTTTGTTTTTCGGGTATCTCTGACAGGTTATGTAGCCTTCCGAGTCAAGAATGTGGATTCAAGATTCAGATTAGTGAGTATGCTGAAGTTAGGAATGTCCCTGAGTAAGGGATCCTTTTAAAGGTCGTGTTTGCGTGGAGTACAGATTATGGACAACGGATGCGAGAACATTCAAGTCGAGTACCCAAATTCCCGAATTGTACATGTCAAGTTCAGGTCAAAGGGATAGTTTTGTTCATAAAGTTAAGTTATCATATTTAGCGAGAAGTTAAGATGGAATTCATCATTGCGAATACCTAACCGATTCATTGTTCAAAATCAAATGACGATGCCTTTTACCGATTATATGGAGATTCAACTTCACCGTGAATATGAATTTTAAGTGATTTACATCATGTTTGAACTCTAAGACTCAAGGTTGACTAATTAAGCCTAATTAATTCTAAAGCCCCAGGATTGCAAGCTTGGCCTTTTTTTAAGGATATTTTGAAGTTTCGTGAGGTACTAAGATATTTGCAACAGAGTCATATTTAATTGCAACCTTAGAGCATCAGATCCATTCAACGTCAATGCCCAGGTTCATTCGGTTAAGATGGCAAAACCATTAAGGAATTTCTAAAGCAGAAGAAACAATTGTGTTCACATGAAGGAGTACAGGCTTATACATTTATGTCACTAATTCAAAGTCACGGTGACTTGCGCTTTCACCTGGTCTTTGTATAAAAGCCCGATTAAATTCAAGTTACAATTGTCAAAGACCAATATAATATTCAAAGACCGCTACGAGTACGAGAAAGAACTCTGCCGAAGGAAATTTTGTCCTGGAACCGCAAATCCACTGGGAGTTTGGTCATTGTTGGCTTCCCTGCATATCTGTGGAAAACCAGCTAGCACAACCTTGATCAAAGCAAACATATTTTGAGTACCTACACACGCAAAAACTTCCAGCACTGGCAATGGCCATGGTTGATGTGACAGAACTGCCACTTGAATCCATATGCACTTTTGTTCCTCCCTTGAAAGACGACAATGCATCAAATGTACTTCCTGGTATCACAACAATCATGTGACATGGACATTAATGCTTCTATGAATGAAGGGAAAGGTTTTAGCGAGTAGTTCTACCATCGATGAGTATGTCGATTCAAGTCATGGTGTTAAAGCTTTCGGGCAGTTGAACTTTAGCTTTTATTGATCTGATGTTTTGGCTGCTTGCACACCGGCTGGTGCGTACATCTCAACCGAGGCCTCTACCACGTTTTTGATGCTGGGGTGATTAATCATTCACCGGTACCACTCCTTCTGCTCCCAATCCCAGCCAAGGCCGTTCCCAATTAAGATTGTGCGCGAGCTACAAAAGAAAAGTATTAAAGTTGTCACGAATAACCAACACAAGAAAATTAAAGGGACTTCACAACAAATAATGGATAGGCGCATTCTCTAGCATGTTAATTATCAGTCACGGAAGAAAGGACCAACATGTAAGCAGAATTTCCCAGAATAACTCTATTGTTCATCGCTATACACAATGAAGAGATCTTGATAATAGTCATACACTACGAGCAGAAATGCGTGTCCATTCGTTACCTGACTAATATCACGTGGAGACTTGCTTCCTGCCAGCAAACTTTAGTATGAGAAGAGACACCTTGTGGCTTTGAAGAACACAGAGAAAACTCATTTCACGACAAGAGGAAATTGCGGCAGAAGGCTATCAATCATATAAGCCATAGGCAGCCGTTGTTCCAAAGCTGTTTCAAATACAAAGGGAGAGATTGTCATCACAAATGAAAGAAACTCATTCATAATTAAGGAAAACAGAGAATGATATACAATACCTCTGCAGCCACCCGGAAGATCACGAGACTTGTTTCGTTCCTCCCAATTCGAAGTTTAATGGGCAGTCTAGGATGCTAAGGTTTTTGAAGATGCTGATAAGGTAGTAGCATGAGTAAACCAGTCGTGAGTAACAAGCTACAAGACAATGTGGATATGAGGAGCCTTTGGGCATACCTCTTCCCTCTATTTTTAGTTGTTGAGAGCACCATGAGATTCTCCAGGCCAGGCTCCCTACATGATAAATCAGAGGAGAACAACTTATCAGCTATCACAATCTCTTTTTTACAAATCATAGCAGGTACTCACACTAGTTAAGAGTTGTAAAAGGAAACCTCATTTGTATATGCTCATAAAGAAAGCTAGCTTCGAAAATACTTGGACCATGCCCTTTGCCTTGTGGAGACTTCGCCTACTGCTTGACTTCCAATTTCCCCATAGCCGTGTTTGTTGAGCTAAAGGCCAACTATGCTACCATCAAGCTTTTGGGCAGAATTTCAAAATTTCATAGACATACTGCTGATACCTGTCATACAAGTTCAAAACATCCAGGTTACAATAGCCAGGCTTCATGTACATGAAAGAGAGAAAACGAACAATTCATATTAAAACAAAACTACATGTCTAAACATATGGACTCCCGCTACTGCTAAACTTATCCTTAAGAAGCCTGTGATAACTGTCTGCTTTGCCAACGAGCATAGGTAAGGATAACCAAGACGAGAATAACGACGTGCATAAATGTGTTACCCCAAACATCATCATCAAACCCATGAAAAGAAAATGTTCAGACACATATCAGTTTGAAGAAGAAACCATACGAACAGAGATTGGATTGAAAATAAAATATACCCTGCGTCCAACTTGCAGGTCTACTCTTCATCACCAACTTTTTCCATGGAAGCCCTCACCAGACGTACTAGACGCAAACATTCTTTCTTCTGGGCCGCTATTTTCTTCTGGCCCAAAACCGTTGCTATCTACATCTGCCATGTCATGTTCAGAGTCAGCAAAAATCATGGAAGAATATCCACTAGAGGAAATAAAGATTCGGTTCAGAAAAAATCAAATCCAATTTCAATTAAATCACAAAATAAGAGATTGATAAATCATTATAGCAATCAGACGAATTAGGAATGTTTTCAAATCTGATTCACCCTAATTTGGAAAACATCAATCAGCATTCAAGGCAGCAATCAAATTCATTCAAAGACATTATCATTCTGAGACCTATAAAAGGAGGCTACAGAGAAGAGGTGAAAAAAACCTATCGTAAGAAACCGAAAGATACTGCAAAGCTTAAATTCGCAAGAGAAGAACTTATCTTTCCAGTCAACCAAACCGTCTCCGACCGCCGCAAGCATAAATCAATAGACGGAACCTCATCACCAGCCGCCGCTCCCAAATCTCGGTAAAACCCTCATTCGTGTTAAAAATTTATTGCATCATTGATGCTTTGATGTGTTGTTGCAGGTTTAAAATAGGAAAGAAACGAGAATGAACGAGGAGAGGGAGAACGATGGACTGGATTCGTATCGAGAGAGACGGAAAGGGGGAGGCTAGGGTTCACGTTTTTTTCTTTTCAATTTTGTTTGCAGGGATTCCATTTGAGTTCCACGCTCACCACACACTGCACC
This sequence comes from Lathyrus sativus, assembly GCA_963859935.3. Taxonomy (NCBI): domain Eukaryota; kingdom Viridiplantae; phylum Streptophyta; class Magnoliopsida; order Fabales; family Fabaceae; genus Lathyrus; species Lathyrus sativus. Next base: position 275,889,659 of record OZ012739.1, read on the forward strand.
GCTAATCACCCTCTAATCGCGTTTCGATCATCTTTAAATTAATAACCCTTTTTTCTAATCAAACTTTTTTTACCTTTTAATTAATTTATTAATTAGCCTTTTTTATATCTCATAATAATTAATAGTTTATTTGTTTATCTTTTAATCCAATTAATCAACCCTTCTTATTAATAACTAAAAACTCTTGTTATAACCAGTTAATCCTAAAATATAACTATTTAATAAATCAGTTTTTATTTAATTTTTATCACATAATTTCTTAGGTTTTATTCTATTTTATTTATTATACTATTTTGTTTAAACTAATAAATTTATCTTTTAATACCGTTGCTATCTACACCTGCCATGTCATGTTCAGAGTCAGCAAAAATCATGGAAGAATATCCACTAGAGGAAATAAAGATTCGGTTCAGAAAAAATCAAATCCAATTTCAATTAAATCATAAAATCAGAGATTGATAAATCATTATAGCAATCAGACGAATTAGGAATGTTTTCAAATCTGATTCACCCTAATTTGGAAAACATCAATCAGCATTCAAGGCAGCAATCAAATTCATTCAAAGACATTATCATTCTGAGACCTATAAAAGGAGGCTACAGAGAAGAGGTGAAAAAAACCTATCGTAAGAAACCGAAAGATACCGCAAAGCTTAAATTTGCAAGAGAAGAACTTATCTTTCTAGTCCACCAAACCGTCTCCGACCGCCGCAAGCATAAATCAACAGACGGAACCTCATCACCAGCCGCCGCTCCCAAATATCGGTAAAACCCTCATTCGTGTTAAAAATTTCTTGCATCATTGATGCTTTGATGTGTTGTTGCAGGTTTAAAATAGGAAAGAAACGAGAATGAACGAGGAGAGGGAGAACAATGGACTGGATTCGTATCGAGAGAGACGGAAAGGGGGAGGCTAGGGTTCACGTTTTTTTCTTTTCAATTTTGTTTGCAGGGATTCCATTTGAGTTCCACGCTCACCACACACTGCACCGCTATTCACCCTCTAATCGCGTTTCGATCATCTTTAAATTAATAACCCTTTTTTCTAATCAAACTTTTTTTACCTTTTAATTAATTTATTAATTAGCCTTTTTTATATCTCATAATAATTAATAGTTTATTTGTTTATCTTTTAATCCAATTAATCAACCCTTCTTATTAATAACTAACAACTCTTGTTATAACCAGTTAATCCTAAAATATAACTATTTAATAAATCAGTTTTTATTTAATTTTTATCACATAATTTCTTAGGTTTTATTCTATTTTCTTTATTATACTATTTTGTTTAAACTAAAAAATTTATCTTTTAATAATTAGGCCATTTTCATAATAAAAATAAATAAAAATAATCTCTTTTATTCGCCTAAAATTATTATGCCAAACTAATTAATCCTTAAAAAAAAATAATAACATTTTACTAGATGATTCGTTCACTCAAAAACTTTTTATATAGTTTATATCTAATTATCTTTTAACTTTTTAAACCTTTTTAGGAGTATAAGATAAAAACAATTCTTTTATAATTAATCCCTCACATTAGATTCAATCTTCATAATTAAATTATTTTACCTAATAAGTAAATCGTTATAACGTCTTATTCAACTTTAGACCTTAATCACAATTAATTTTATCTAAAGTCAACTCATCTAAAACAACCTCTCGTTTAAAATCAATCAATTAAAATCAACTCACAGCGTAAAATACAATCTAATCGTGCACTTCACGACACATTCACTCTCATACACTTCAGCGCTTTCATGCGTATGTGTATGCTTTACCATCTCTGCAATTTATTTTACAGTAATTTACATTATCATATTTATATCCTCGCATCGCATTCCGTCCAAAGGAAAAACCTACACATGATTCAACAATTGTGTGTAGTGCATCTCATTTGCATCATACTCTCTTACGATCCTTGATCCCATTCAAGTCGATCTTTTAGGACAGATCCTACCCCATAGGAGGACCTTTGTCTTTATCTTTACAACATAGAAACAAACATTCAACTCAACTCAAATATTCAAACACAATAGAGAAATAGATGTTAATCATCTTAAGCGAGATAGAATCTCCACCCCACATCAATACAATCAATACCGTAGGAACTTTGCCTTAAGAGAGATAGAGGCGTACCTCGTCGATCCATATCCGAGTACTTGAGCCCTTCTCTTAAAATGATGCAAATACTATTTTCTTACAACTTGTGGTGGTTAAATCTCTCTTAAAATGATAACGCATCTCTTCTCCTAAAATCAATTAATCAACTACCCTAAACCCGTAGGAACTTTGACCACAGTCAAAGAACTCCTCAAACCCTTTAGGGGAACTACAAATACTCTGATTCCACTCCCGTAAGGATATGTAGGCATAAGATGCGATGTCTTATCGAGTATACTTAGAAAATAAACCCCTAGGTCTTTCAACTCTTAAGCAGATAAACACTTAGCAATAAACAAACATAAAAAACAAGAGGTTCCTGTAGAGTACTACAGAAACTTAAGATGCTAGCACCTTCCCTAAGTTTAACCAACCCCCGAACCTATAACTCTCTAAACCTTGCATTTGCATTGCATTGTGGGAATTTCGATCTTTATCCCTTCCTTTGGACAAATCAAAGTTCGGTTGCAAAATGAATTAAAGATTCAAACTAATCAATAGTTTGGTATCCGATTTTCACCGTGACACATCCCATTGCCAGCAATAGAGATTCTTCTTCTCTCTATGACACAGAATATCATAGTTTCACATTCTCGGTGCTAGATTCTCAGAGGACTGTTCCAAAGGTTAATGTGGGAGATCCGCAAACTGTTGAATTTATGGGGAAATGTTAGTTGTTGGAGGAAAAGTGTCGCTACTGCGAAAATCGCGCGCCGGCTATGACAGAAGAGTCGCCACCGTGCGTTATTTATCCCAAAAGAGGGAAAGGAAACGCTCAGAGAAAACCTAACGCAAAGAGGGAAAGGAATGGTCATCGCAACCAAATCTTGGATTCGGGAGTCGGTTACGAAAGGGGAAGGTATTAACACCCCTCACGTCCGTCGTACTCGACGGGATCCACGCTTGTTTTCTATCTAAGGGTACGTTTATCTATCTACTCTAAAAGTATGGGTTAAAAAGAAAAGAAAATGACTCGGCAAAGTATCGCACTTTATGCCTACGTATTCCCGTCTGGAACAAGAAATCAGAGTCAACGTAGTTCGCCTAACTACGGTTTAAGGGGGGAAGGTTGCTCGCTGAGATGTCGCATATCGTGCCTAAGTACTTTCATACAGCATGAAAGATCAGAGAAAACGTAGTTTGGGCTATGGAAGACACAAGTTTGTCTGACAATTATTTTATCTCCTTAAGAAAGGGTTTTCCTGATTAAAGGTGCAAGAGGACAAAAACAGAGTTTGAATGTTTGTTTGAGTTTTTTTTTTTACGAAAGAACTGTTTTTTAGGATGTTTGCAATCTCAGTCGCACTAGAGACTATGTGTTGCACCCCAAAATTTGCCCAACTTTTCTTTACCTAGCTTGTGTTTCATTTCATTCACATTAGCGTTATCATTTGCATTTCATTGACATGTATGCAGGAGATCAAGAGGTATGATTACCAATCAAAGGCTACACAAGAGTTTTAAGCTAGCTAAGAAGGTTATTCAAGTGCCCAAGGGTTGATATCCTTGTCAGAGAAGTTAAAAGATCCTCATAGAGAGTGGTTGAAGCCAAGTTTGTAGGTCTCCTAACTTGAAAGTTGGGGAAAACCATCAGGTGATTCTGAAGCCATGAAGTTTGACTTGAGGTCTTGAGAGAGCTCATGAGAAGTTTTGAAGATCACTTTGAGGCCTAGACAGGTCACTGTGCAAGATTAAGAAGGCTCAGCCATGAGTGGTGCAATTAGGGTTTGACTGGGTCAACCCTAAGTCAACTGATGATTTAAAGAAGGTTGAGACCTAATCCAAGAGCCATGTGATCATGGATTTGTACATTGAGATGTGATAAGGATTATTCCAAGGTTAACTCATCATGATTGAAGAGTTTGAGAAGTTTCAGGCTAGGGTTTCTAAGGCTTGACAATGTAAAATCCCCTAGTTTGACCCCTATCTTCAAGGAAATTTAGCTCAAGATGTGATTGTCATATCATCTCACCCCAACATGATTGTTGTAGGGCATGATCTTAGCTTTAATTTGAGTGCTATAAGTCCTTGATAGGATTTATAGAACTCAAGTTATGACTTTGACAAGTTACAAGTCATCTGAGGAATGTGAATTTGGAGCTTGAAAGTTACCCAACTTGCATGGAACGTTTGCCCTAGAAGGATGATCCCTATGAACTTTTGGTCAACATGAATGTTGTTCCTTATCCTCTTATCTTTCTAGAGAGTACTAGAAGTCCATGATTGTATTTGTAGAACTCAAGTTATGGCTTTGATAAGTCAAAGGTATTTTGGGTATTTAAACATTACAGGTCATTTCAATCATAAGTCCATAACTCCTATTTGCAAGCTTCAAATGGGAAAATTTTCAACATCGAACTTGTTCAAAATGATGTTTTAAGTCTAACCAAGTGGTCATGAGAGGTTGGAATTTCTTGTAACTCAAAATTGCAAAATTGGCCTAAAAAGGAAGCTTTCTGGATCATTAATTTGGAGATTAGTGACAATTTAGGGTTTATGCAATTTTCGGTTGAGATTGCTATTCTTGGATTCTTGAGTTTTTAGAACGATTGAGTAGTATAGGTGGATTCCTTGTGAAATTTGGGACAAGATTCGTGTACAAACCATATGGAATGGAGGCCTGCAGAGAGAGTTAGTGTTGGATGAGGCTGACCGGAAAAGTCACCGACAGGTGGAGGAAGTTTCAGAAATTTGAAATGGAGAAGACATAATCTCCATCGTTCGTGTGTGTGAAGAACTTGACTTAGTCTCTTCATCCTAGTTCTCTCGTTGAGCCACGTAAGCTGGCCTTGCAACGCACCGTTTTGATTAGTTGAAAAACTCAGGCTTGTGTGCCTCGCTGCATAGACCAAAGGCGTGTGGGTTCGAGACTTCGCTTGGCTTTTTTTTCTTTTGTTTAATTGTTATGAACTGAGAATTAGCGCATGGGTCTGGGTTGCATTTGATATCAGCACCCCCCTTTAGGGCCCAACATTGAAATGAACTGGGTTTATTTGCTATTTGCCACGCTCGCTTGTTAATTTCTCATTATTTTCTTTATTTTTCTTCATTTCATGTGGTTTAGTAAATAATTCATAAAAATTTGAAAAATAACTCAAATAATTCCATTCTTTTTTCCATGGATTCATGATTGAGTCTAGGTTTTTTTAGATAAAAAATATTAATATTTCATGCATATTTGATTTTATTTGCATTTGTTGAATTTTAATTGATATTAAAATAATCATGGTTGATGCTTTGTTTTGTTGAATTTGGTTTGAGCACTTGGTGATGATTCTTGCCTTGATTTTTTTGTGTGTAGCTAGCATAGATATGCATGTTCCCCTTAGATTTTTCTCACATTTTTGTGATGAAGTTAGGTGGTAGTTTTAAGTTGAAACTTTAGGAGCTCCATTTTTAGGGTTTTATGGTTAATACCTTATGATTTAGGTTTTATATCTAGAACTTGGTGGATGATTCAACCTCTGAATTTTGTATGGTAGATTCATGATTGAATTAGGATCCCTTATGAATTTTTGTAGGAATTTATAATGTAGTTTGCTATTTTTGTTTGATGTTAGTTTAGGTGCTAACTTTGGATGATTCTAATGCACTAATTCAACTAGAATGACTTCTTTAGTTCCCTTAGATTAGGGTTTTGTCTCTATTGCTCTTGGAGTGCTTGAAGAAGCTTGGGTGTGAAGATCTTCCCTTCTTTTGGTGTAGTGTTGATTAGGTGTTAAGATTAGGGTTTGCAAGCAGAGCTTCTAGATAGATTCTCTTCCTTCATAAACATGGAAGATGTTGATCACTTCCATTCTTCCCTATGATGTAAGGTCCCCTTGTAAAGGCCTCATCCCTCCTTTGGTAGGATGTGTGGCTCTTTACAAGTTGTTAGAACCTTTGAGGGTCCCTTTCTCTGATGATAGGATGCTTAGTGGTGACCTTTGGTCTTCACTTTGCTACCAATCATCCAAACTTTGCTCTTGTTAGATGAATCTTTCTCCCTTGCTAGAGGATGGAATTCCTTGTCAGAAGATTGAAGGCTAGAAGTTGATACTTCTCTGTGTTTGAAGATTGCCATTGGAGCTGAAGCTTGAAGACCAAGAAGAACAAGTTGACACTTGTGAGGAAAACCCAGTTAAGATCAAATGAAGGGCTGAAGCTTGAAGAAGATGAAGGACAAGTTGATACTTGTGAGAGGAATTCATTGGAGATTGAATGAAGAAGCTGAAGCCTGAAGTTGGAGAACAAGTTGATACTTGCAATTGGGATTGAAGCCTGAAGGTGGAGTCTATTTTGGAGCTGAGGCTTGAAGAAGAGAGAATAAGTTGATACTTATGTTTGATAGTTTAGAAGCTTGAAGAAGCAAGTTGACACTTGCTATTGAAGATGATAGCCTTGAAGAACAGTTGTAGACTGATGACTGAACTGCTGTCAGAGGAGTTTTACTGTGAAGTTGTGGAAGCTGTTGATTTGCTTTCTTGCCTGTCTGTTTGCTTTTTGTGCAATTGTATTGATGTGACTTGTTTGATTTGCTTGATGCATTAGAATAAGTCCATCTCTAGACTAATGTAAACTAGGGGCATGATTGCACTAGAGGTTGAGTTGCTCCCTCTGCTTGTATTTTTACTGTATGGCTTTGCTTGCGGGTATTCGGTAGAGCCCAGCTCCCTTTGCCATGTGGTTTGTGTTTGCTTGATAGCATTTTACTTCTTCTGTATGATTGCAGTTATTATATTTTGATTCATAGCATGTTATTTCCTCTGTATGATTACAATTATTCATATCTGGCTTGAGGTTGAGATGAGCTTGTGGAGGCTGATGCCCCACACACATTTCCTCCCTCACTTGCATTGCATGCATTTTACAGTCGTTTACTGTTTACTGTTTAAGCTGATGCTTTATCTGTTTCTATTTATCATTGACATGATCACCTAGGAATCTCACTTCCTTTGATAAGGAAGTGATGATTAGAACTTTAGGTTGAAACCTATGCATGATAACTTCTAGGAGTCCCCTGTTTCAAACCACAACCATAGGATGAATCCTTGGCATGACAACATTAGGACTTGATAGTCTCCCCTTAGTTGAACCTGTTTGTTCTCTCTTCTCATCTCAAAACAAATCAAAATACAGTAATAAAGGATAACTGACGTCGTACGTTACGAGCCTTAAGCTACCTGAGAAAGGATTGTTGGAGAGTTTCTTTTCAACAGTCTGGATGTTTAGTATGGCACCCTTTGGGTGACATACGACGCAGTCACTCTCAGATCATAGTCTCTAGTGCGATATTGGTTGCAAACATCCATAAAAAACAGTTCTTTCGTAAAAGACAGAAAATAAACTTCAAACCTTTTTGCCCCGTGGGCCCGTAATTCAAAGGAAGCTTTTCTGAAGAAAAGAGTGTCGTTAACTCCCAGTTCTACCGCAAACGGTAACGCCTAAGTCTCCAAGGGTCGAGCCGCGTACACCAAACTGCTGGAACTGTTTGTTAACCCTACTCGATAAAACAGATGAATCTGAATTCCCGTAATCCGTATTATCCCGAACTATGTAAGCTCTGATCTCTCATACCTGTTGAGAGTACGTAGGCATAATACTGACGTATTGGCGAGCCACCTTCCCTGTAACCCGTAGTTAGTCGAACTATGTTGACTCTGATTTCTCATTCTGTGATGAGAATACGTAGGCATAAAGCGCGACGCTTTGCCGAGTCATTTTCTTTTCTTTTCAGACCGGCCTTGATAGGTAGATAGTAAAAACAACCTGTTAGATAAACACAACAAGCGTGGATTTCATCGAGTATGATGGACGTGAGGGGTGCTAATACCTTCCCCTTACATAACCGACTCCCGAACCCAGACAATGGTTGCGATGACCTTGTCTTATACCTTTTCGTCAGGTTTTTCCGATCGTTTCCTTTCCCGTTTTGAGGGATAAATAACGAAAGGTGGCGACTCTTCTGTTTTGTCGGCACCTGATTTTCGCAGTAGCGACAGTTGGCGACTCTGCTGGGGACTTGATAGTTTCCTGGGATCCAACGTCCCTTATGCGAGTCAGTTTGGGGATCCAACATCCTCTGCGAGAGTCAATCCTAGCGCTTGTATGATTACTTGTTGGGTTGTGTTTGTTTATCGCATTTTATTTCCCGCATCTTTATTTTCAGTATGATATGATTATCTGTGCTGTTGTGGGAGGGGCATTTTGATGAGTGAGAAGCCAGACCCAGGCTTGAGTGTACTTAGCATTAGTTGTGGAAATTAGTGGGCGCGTGCTTGCTTTGCAGGCACTAGTGTCTCATGAAATCCACACTCAGACGAGGTTCTCCCGGTTGACTTCTTTTCCGGCCCTTTGTGCCTTAGGGGTTGTTGGTTTGGAGGATTGTCGACTATGGGGACCGATCACTTGGAATTCAGCTGAGTGAGGCCGCTTCAGGAGATGGTGATGCCACACCTTCTGGGTATCGTATCACCCCTCTTGAATGTCTGTGACGCTGATGACCGCATAGGATGCCGAACTTGTGTCAGTATAGGTCCATACCTGTGAGCAGGGTTGGGTTTGTTGCAAGAAGCCTTAACCTTCAGTCTACCTGGTTTTCTTGATAGTGAATCAGTTTTGTTGGTATCAGAGGTTCTCATGTATATGTGTTCTTGACAGAGCAGAGTTATGGTCCTGTACCAGAGGTCCTTATTATCAAATGTGTGTTTGTTTTTGACAGAGCAGAATTTATAGTCCGATATCAGGGTTTTCTTCTCATCAGAGATATGGTTGTTCTTGATAGAGCAGTATTATGGTTTTTTTGATACAGAATCCTTACCTTCAACAGCACAGTTGTCTTGATCTCCTGCTGCATGATTGCATTTTACATTGCTTTGCATACCCATTTGCATTTCATTAACGTGTGTCTGTGTTGCAGGTACCGTTTCCCCCGATTCAGGTTTTCTTGCCTTATATTGTGCTACTAAGGGTTCTCTGAGGAAGATCGTGGCTTACAAGCTCCCCACTCCTGATGTTGTTCAGCTGACTGGTTTGATTGCTTTGGAAGATGATTCTGTGAGAGATGAATTCAGAAAGTCTTATGGGAAACTGCTTAGCTTGGTTCGTAAACCCTTCGTGTTTGAGTTGAACGGGTTGCACGCCTTGCTGCAGTTCTACGATCCTCCTTTGAGATGCTTTACTTTCCAGGACTTTATTCTCGCACCAACACTAGAGGAGTATGCTGATTTATTAGGTGTGCCTATCAAGAGTCAGATGCCCTTTGTTCATATGGATGCTGAGCCTAATCTGGCTAGTCTAGCTCCTTCACTTCATATGGATGCCTCCGAGTTGGTATTGTCTAGTTGGAACAAGGTTCCCGGTTTCTCCTTGCAGTTCTTAGTGGGAAAGGCCCAACAGTGCGCCAAAGATGGATGTTGGATCGTGTTCAACACCATCCTTGCTCTGTGCATATATGGCATCATTCTGTTCCCCAATATGCCTGACTTTGTAGACTTCGACGCCTTTCACATCTTTGCATCAGGGAATCCAGTCCCTACCTTGATTGGAGATGTTTACCATTCCGTCCACTACAAAAACGAGAACAGAAGGGGCAAGAACGTCTCGTGCTGCGTACCCCTACTCTACAGATGGCTTGATAGTCATCTACTTAAGAAGGGTCCCTTTGCTTCGTCTGCGGCCACAACTGAGTGGTCTGAGCGCTTGATGAGTCTGTCAGCGGAGGATATTGCCTGGTTTGATAGAGATAGGTTGGGTACTGAGATTATCTTCATCTGTAGTGGGTTTCCGAATGTACCTTTGATAGGCAGGAAGGGTTGTATCAACTATAATCCATCCCTGCGGGTCCGACAGTTTGCTTATGCTTTGAGAGCTCCGCCGAAGGATGAAGAGGTGCAGGAATCTTTGTACCTCACTGGTCTTCTAGAGGGGGACATGTTATCTAAGCTTCAGCACGCTTGGAATGGTATCTGTAAGCGGGGAAGCCGCTGTTGGGGAAAAGTAACAGTCAAGCCTACGCTCCGTATGTGACCTTGATCAGAGCCAGAGCAGATATTATAGGGATGCCGTTTCCACCTGCCCAGCCAAAAATCCCTCCAGGGATTGAAGAGCCTACCACCGTGCCTATTCAGCAACATAATCAGGTGTTAGCTGAGCGAGATGGGCTGAAGAAGGCAAATGAGGAACTGGAGAAAGAATTGGCTCAACTCAGAAGCGAGAGAAGCGAAGTCGTCCATTCCTTCAAGAGGAAGACAGAGCTAGTGAACCAGTTAGGGACGGATTTGACTAAGCAGATGGCTGAGCGTGAGTGTTTGGGTCAAGACTTCAAAGTTGTCAATGACGTATTGGCCACTAAGAAGCAGCACTTGGATGGAGCGTACCGGAGAATATCTAAGTTCAATCAGCATTGGAAGGCCACCCTAGCCAACGGCAAGGAACATGAGGATAAGTTGAAGCAACAGATCTCCAAGTTGAAATCCCAGGTGAAGGCTAGTGAGAAAAGGTTTGATGAAGAAACCACTCGCAGATATGCCGCTGAAGGCCTGCTCAACAAAGCTCTTGCTAACCTGAAGGAGCCCAAACTGACGTTTGAATCCAAGAAGCAGAAGTTAGAAGATTGTTTCGGCGAAGGAGCATGGGAAGACTCAGTTGAAGGTCTTCAGTACACTATTACACAAAGGGAGTTACTCGTCGAAGGGTTGCTCACTCGCCCTGATCATCCAGAAACGAGGGATCTGTTAGAAGAGTTCTGCGCCCGTGGCCGTGCTTGACTATTTGTAATCCTTTTGTGTTGATCATTATTGTATGCTGACCATCACCAGGCTTGTTGGTCGAGGTCATGCTATTGATTCTGCTTGTATCCAGTGACGTTGTGTACCGCCTTGATGGGCTTTCTTTATATATGAGATGTTATTTCCATGACTGGACTTGGACTTCTTATTATCAGCACTGGCACTCAGGCACTAGGATCGGGGGGAAATCTCCCTAACAAACAGACACACGTTTGCATTCGCATGAAGCATTTGCATAACGAGCACGTTGTCGTTTTTTGTAACCCTTTTGTGTATACAGGTTGTTTTAGGTTGTTCCAGGATTGATCAAAGACCAATCCACCGCTATCCGACTAGAGCGAATCAAGCTAGAGCTATGGAGCAAGTGCAGACTGACGTTCAAGAACTCCGAGAGAGGATGGACCGCTTCATGGAGCTCATGCAAGTGGTTTCCAATGGCCAAGACCAGCTCAGAACTTTGGTCCAGCCTCTGATTTCAAGGGTAGATAGCAATGGTGTACTCCACGGTGGCAACGTTCCAACCCCTCCACCTGTTGAAACTCCTCAGAACGGCATCCCCGTGACCAGGGGGAATGGCAGTGGCAACGGCAATGTGATCGCTAACATGGGGCTCAATGGTAATACGACTGGCGTCAGTAATGGGAATTTTGAAGCTAATGTCAATGTTGGGCTGGGCAACGGCAACGCAGGTGTTGGAAATCTGTATGGGCCTCAACCATGGTTAGAAGACCGTCAAGACGATTTGTTCTCACAAAAAGGTGCTGAAGGAGAGCTGACTGTTGAAGCACGTCTGAGGTTTAAGGCACTCGAGGACAAAATGAGGAATTTCGAGAACCTGAACACCATGGGTGTTGACATGTCCAAATTGGGGTTGATTGCTGATTTCAAGGTGCCTCCCAAGTTCAAGGTACCCGACTTTGAAAAGTACAAGGGCACCACCTGCCCTCGCGTCCACTTGAGATCATACTACTGAAAGATGTCTGCTCACTATGAAGACGAGAAGTTGCTGATGCACTTCTTTCAGGATAGCTTGTCCGGGCCATCCTTGGAATGGTACTTGAGTTTGGAGCCTACCAGTGTGCGCACATGGAAGGAACTTGCTGAGGAATTTGTGCACCATTACCAATATAACAGTTACTTGGCTCCGAACCGGGTTCAACTGCAGAATTTGTCGCAGAGGAACAACGAAGGGTTCAAGGAATACGCCCAGCGGTGGCGTGAATTGGCAGCTAGAGTTCAGCCGCCGATGGTTGAACGGGAGCTTGTTGAAATGTTTGTGGCCACCCTCCCAGGGGTTTATTACGATAAATTGGTCAGCGGTATGTCTGGAAGCTTCTCAGATCTCATCATCACGGGCGAGCACGTTTAAAATGGGATCAAACTGGGGAAAATTCAAGGTGATCTATCCTCAGCTAGAGGAGGAAAGAAGTCGTATGGTGGCAAAAGGCGGGAAGGAGAGACGAGCGTTGTGTCCAACGCTCGAAGGAAAGGAAAAGGCCAGCACCGGCAAGTGGCTAGCATAACCATCCCCGCGGTCCAACAGCCGCAGCAGCAGCAGCCGAATCAGCAAGGGTACAGAAAGTATCAGAACAGGGCACCTCTATCAAGTCGTCACCTTGAGACACCGCCCATGTCTTATGCTCAGCTGTTACAGACTCTGCTTCAGTTACAGCTAATCCAGAAGAGAACCCTAGCTCCCTTGACAGGGGCACCACCACCAGGTTAAGATGCGAATGCAACTTGTGAGTTTCACTCAGGGGCACCAGGCCACACGATAGAAAACTGCAAAGCCTTCAAGCACAAGGTGCAGGATATGGTGGACGCTAAGATCATCAACTTCTCAGATAATGTGCCAAACGTCACGAAGAACCCTATGCCGAATCATAGGGGAGGTGGAGTAAATGCCATTATTGAAGATGAGAATTTGGATTTGTTGACTGACGTCAAAGATCTAAAGATACCGCTTAGCTTCGTTAAAGCCAAGCTGATGTAGATAGGATTCTTTCCGGGCTATGGAGAACTGTGTATGGGCTGTGCGACTCGTCCTGACGGATGTGAACAGTTGATAGAAGGGATTCAGAGTCTGATGACCGAAGGAATCTTGCAGTTTAGCCAAAGGGCCGAATGTGGATCTGGAGAGGTAATGCTGAAGCAAGATGATGAGGTTGCCACCATCACCATCCCTCGCCGAACGATCACCATTTCTGCACCTAGACCGCCCACAATTACCATCACCAAGGCCGGGCCGATACCTTTCAAAAGCACCAATGTTGTCCCGTGGTATTACGGGGCAGACTTCTACTGCAACGGACAAAAGTTGGAACTGGAACCATCTGGGTCGTCTGTGGATAACCTAGTGAGCATTGGCGGAATCACGCGAAGCGGGAGAGTATTTGCTCCACCTGAGATTGTGGCGGACAAAACGGACAAAGCTGATGTAACCGATAAGGGAAAGAGTAAAGTCGTTGAGGAAATACCTTAGGGGATAGAGAAGGACTTACTTGTCAAGGACGCTGAAGAGTTTATGAGGTTGATTAAGAAGAGTGACTACAAGATCGTGGATCATCTCCAACAAACATCCTCGAAAATTTCCATCCTGAATTTGTTGCTGTGTTCGGAGGCACATCGCAACGCGCTGCTGAAGGTTTTGAATGCCACGTATGTGCCGCAGGAAATATCGGTCAACCAGTTAGAAGGGGTCGTAGCCCACGTGAATGCTGGAAACGGGTTAGGGTTCACTGACCTGGAGCTGACGCCGAAGAGAAGAAACCACAACAGTGCCCTACACATCTTGATGGAGTGTAGGGGAACAATTATGTCTCATGTGTTGGTGGACACAGGGTCATCACTCAATGTTCTTCCGAAGAAAGCATTGATGAAGTTGGATACTCGAGGATTGATTTGCACACCCAGTGACCTGATTGTGAAAGCGTTTGATGGAACCAAACGTCATGTTTTCGGGGAGGTAACCCTGCCGATCCAAGTTGGGCCGGAAAATTTCGACGCAGTCTTCTATATCATGGACATCATGCTCGCCTACAGCTGTCTCCTAGGCCGGCCATGGATCCACTCTGCTGGCGTCGTGACCTCCACGTTGCACCAGAAGCTCAAGTATGCCGTCGGAGGTAGCATCGTGACCGTATGTGGCGAGGAAGATATAATGGTGAGCCATTTGTCGTCCTTCAAGTATGTTGAGATGGATGGGGAAATCCACGAAACCCTATGTCAGGCGTTCGAAGCTGTTAAAGTCAAGAACGTGGCTCCTGTAATGACTGAGAAACCAGAGATGACTCTCTCTTCCTTCAAGGAAGCCCGGGCCGTTGTCCAAGCCGGATCTACCCCAGGCTGGGGGCAAGTTCTGGAGATACCTAACAAGCAGGACAAGTTTGGGTTAGGATACTCTCCTACGGCTGAAGCCTCTTCTTCTTGCAGTGCATCGCGAGGTAAAGGGCCGATCCAGTTTACAAGTGGCGGAGTAATATTTGAAAGTGTCAACACGGCGTCTGAAGACGGCGAAGACAGTGATTGCGACCTAGACTCTTGGATCTAGCCAAGCAAGCCAGGCGAGAGCCTCAACAACTGGTCCATCAGGGGTATCATCCAAGTGACAGGCAAAGAGTAATGATTTACTTTCTCCAATCGTTGTACAACCCTATGTCCTACCCGGGGCATAGTGGTTTTATTGTCAGGGCCTTGTTTGATTATGTACACGCATTTTACCAATAAATCAAAAGGCGTTTTTCTTCGTATTCAAATGTTGTGGTCTCTTTTATTCCTGTTTTATATTTTTGTTTTGAAAAACAACAAAATGGCAATGGGTTTTGTGCTAACCTGCATATCCTTGTTTTAAGCTTAACCCTTATTATTGCAGGATCCACATAACAGATGACATCGACTCTGGACCTTCTACGACTCACTTCGACTTCGATTGCCCGATCTATCAAGCCGAAGAAGAGATTGATGAAGACGAAGACCTTCCCGAAGAGTTGGCCCGCTTGTTGAAACAAGAAGAGAAAGTTATTCTGCCTCACGAAGAAGAGATTGAGATTGTGAATCTGGGTTCTGAAGAACTGGTCAGGAACGTCAGGATAGGAGCTGCATTGCAGAGTGATGTCAAGCAGAGATTGATCGAGATGCTTCGAGAGTATAGTGACATCTTTGCTTGGTCATACGAAGATATTCCCGGACTCGACACTGACATCGTGGTCCACCACTTGCTGCTGCGAGAAGATTGTCCTCCCGTTAAGCAGAAGCTTAGAAGGACACGACCTGATATGGCCGTTAAGATCAAAGAAGAAGTGCAAAAGCAGCTTGATGCTGGCTTCTTAGCGGTCACTACTTACCCTCCGTGGGTCGCCAACATTGTGCCTGTACCGAAGAAGGACGGTAAGGTGCGAATGTGCGTCGATTCTCGGGATTTGAATAGGGCGAGCCCTATAGATGATTTCCCGCTCCCCCATATTGATGTGTTGGTCAACAATACAGCTCAGTTCTCCGTGTTTTCATTCATGGATGGCTTCTCCGGCTACAATCAGATCAAGATGGCGCCGGAGGACATGGAGAAAACTACGTTTATCACACCTTGGGGAACATTTTGCTACAAGGTAATGCCTTTCGGTCTAAAGAACGCAAGGGCCACTTACCAACGAGCAATGGTTACTTTGTTTCATGATATGATTCATCATGAGATTGAAGTCTATGTTGATGACATGATTGCGAAGTCCCAAAAGGAGGAAGGACATCTGGTTAATTTGCTGAAGCTTTTTGAGAGGCTTAGGAAGTTCAGGTTGAGGTTAAATCCTAACAAGTGTACTTTCGGAGGACGGTCTGGAAAACTACTAGGGTTTATCGTGAGCGAAAGATGCATCGAGGTTGATCCTGCGAAGATAAAAGCAATACCAGAAATGCCAACGCCAAAAACCGAAAAAGAAGTTCGTGGTTTCCTGGGCAGAATAAACTACATTGCGAGGTTTATTTCTCAGCTCACGACCACGTGTGAACCGATGTTTAAACTGTTAAAGAAAGATCAGGCGATTATCTGGAACGAGGATTGCCAGAAGGCATTTGATAAGATAAAGTAGTATCTACAAGAACCTCCGATCTTGATTCCCCTAGTGGACGGAAGACCCTTAATCATGTACTTGACAGTTCTTGGGAATAGTATGGGGTCTGTTCTCTGTCAGCACGACGAGACAGGTAGAAAGGAGCATGCCATTTACTACTTGAGTAAAAAGTTCATAGACTGTGAATCTCGTTACTCGATGCTGGAGAAGACGTGTTGCGCACTAGCTTGGGCTGCCAAACGTTTACGACAGTACATGCTCAATCACACAACCATGCTAATTTCGAAGATGGATCCGATCAAGTACGTCTTCGAGAAACAAGCGCTTTCGGGCAGGATTTCCAGATGGCAAATGGTGTTGACGGAATATGACATTCAGTACGTTTCCCAGAAGGCCATTAAGGGCAGCGTATTGTCTGATTACCTTGTCGAACAGCCGATCGAGGATTATCAGCCGAGGAAATTTGAATTCCCTGATGAGGATATCATGTTTCTTAAAGTGAAAGATTGTGATGAACCGTTGCCCGACGAGGGGCCATATAGGAAATCCCAGTGGAAATTGATATTTGACGGGGCGGTTAATTCTTACGGAAGTGGCATTGGGGCAATCATCACAACTCCCCATGGATCCCACATCTCGTTCACTGCGAGACTCACGTTTCCGGTCACCAATAACGAAGCGGAGTACGAAGCATGCATCATGGGTCTAGAAGAAGCAATTGATTTGAGAATCAAAAACCTAGATGTATATGGTGACTCGGCACTTGTGATCAACCAGATTAAAGGGGAGTGGGAGACTCGTCAATCGAATTTGGTGCCGTACATGAATTATGCCAGAAGGCTGCTTCCGTTCTTTGATCGAGTGGAACTCCATCATGTGCCCAGGGCTGAGAATCAGATGGCTGATGCCTTAGCCACGTTGGCTTCAATGTATAAAGTCAATTTTTGGAATGAAGCTCCAAGGATTGTCCTTTCTCGTCTTGATAGACTTGTATTCGTCTTTGCAATCGAGGAAGCCTCCGACGGCAAACCATGGTTCCATGATATCCAGACTTTCCTTATGACTAAGGAATATCCCGCGGGAGCGTCAACCCAGGATAAGAAGACTCTGAGGAGGCTGTCTGGAAATTTTTATCTCAATCCTGATGGAGTTTTGTATAAAAGAAACCATGATCTCGTGCTACTCAGATGTGTAGATGAGAAAGAAGCGAGTATGCTCATGGAAGAAGTCCATGAAGGCACATTTGGTACGCACGCCGACGGGCATGCTATGACGAGAAAAATCCTGAAAGCAGGATATTACTGGCTGACGGTGGAGTCGGATTGCTTTAAATTCGCGAAGAGATGTCATAAATGCCAGATTTATGCTGATAAGATTCATGTGCCGCCGTGCCCTTTGAATGTCATGTCCTCCCCGTGGCCTTTCTCCATGTGGGGCATCGACATGATAGGCAAGATCGTGCCCACTGCATCTAACGGTCACCGCTTCATTTTAGTAGTCATCGACTACTTCACCAAGTGGGTGGAGGCAGCCTCATATGCTAATGTGACCAAGCAGGTGGTGGCTACATTCATAAAGAGGGACATCATCTGTCGATACGTAGTTCCCGAGCGGATCATTACTAATAGTGGTTCGAATCTGAATTACAAGATGATGAAGGAGATGTGCCAGAGCTTCAAGATTGAATACCACACTCATCTCCTTACCGGCCGAAGATGAATGGCGTTGTTGAAGCGGCCAATAAGAACATCAAGAAGATTGTGCAGAAGATGGTTGTGACCTATAAGGATTGGCACGAGATGTTGCCATTTATGCTGCACGGTTATCGTACAACGGTGCGTATATCAACCGGGGCAACTCTTTTCTCATTGGTGTACGATATGGAAGTTGTCCTACCGTTAGAAGTTGAGATTCCTTCTTTACGAGTTTTGGTTGACGTGAAACTCGATGAGGCAGAATGGATTAAGAACCGACTAAACCAACTCAGCTTGATGGACGAGAAGAGGTTACCATCGATTGCATATGGTCGTCTGTACTAGAGTCGAATGAAGAAAGCTTATGATAAGAAGGTGCGTCCTAGAAGCTTTCAGACGGGTGATCTCGTCCTGAAGAAGATTCTTCCCCCACACTCCGATCACCGGGGCAAGTGGACTCCTAATTATGAAGGTCCGTACGTTGTTAGCAAGGTCTTTTCGGGAGGAGCCTTGTTGTTATCCACGATGGATGGTGAAGATTTTGCAACCCCGGTGAACGCGGACGCAGTTAAAAAATACTTTGCTTAAAAATGACTCGCTGGAAAGAAAAAGAATATCCAGGCAAAAATGGGGCATCCCGGCGAACCATAAAAAAGGAAAAAGGTTCGGGTAAAAATTAGGGATATAAAAGAAAAGAATGTACACCCGCAAAGTCGAAAACCTGAAAGGACGACTTTGGCAAAAAAGGGTATCCCGGTGAATCGAAAACCCGAAAGGGCGATTCAGGCAAAAGTTAGGGATTTGAAAAAGCAAATGACTGCGTTCTGCGTGTGGACTTTCATTGTTTAGTGGTTTGGGAAGACCTGAGGGCCGTCTATCTGAATCAATCTCTTCTGAAGCTGAAGCGTCGGAGAAGTATCGAAGTCGAGTGGGTCATAGAGGGATCAACTCATGGTGTTCGTCTACGCCTCATTGCCGACATTTGCGTATATACTGATGTATATTTATGTATTTATTTTTGCGCAGCTTCCTCATTCCAGGAGCTTGCATCTGTTGTAAAACATCGTTACCCATTCAGGGGTTCGTTATCAATGAAATGTATACTATTCAACAATTCTGTTTGTTTGTGTAGCATCTATCTGTTTTGTTTGCGAAAAAGAACGCCGATGTTTTTGATAAAATGCGCATACATAAACTTACTGGCCTAGGCCACTGATTGTTGAAACAATGAATTACTTGAATATTGTCACAAGATGATAACCTTGATAAGTCCCTTTGAGAAGGGTATCTTGTCTGTTTGTTTGTGTTACTGCAGGTATGGCATATTCCAGGCAGTACGCCGTATGTGTTCCAAGCAGGGTGATTCCTTCTACCCCAGCAGGTTCAGTAGTGTCTCCCCGCGACATCTGAACATGAGATCGTAAGCATTAACAGGTCTCCCCAACCAGAGAAGATTCTCTCCCCAATGAGATGTATCCTGAGGAAGGATCATCATCTCCCCAGCCGAGTCATGCGCTGAAGCGTATACTCGTTCCCAGCACTGAGTCAATGTGCAGTTTTCTCATGAAAGACTATTCGCAAGTGTGCAGCTTTTGATAGCTTAGACTGAAGTCTCCAGCGGAATTGAAATTCCCCACAGAGTTGTATTCTCCCCCACAAGCAGGATGATTCCTTCTTCCCCAGCCGAGTTTGCAGATCCCCAAGAGAGTCGAGTTCTTGGAAAGCAGTTGGGGCCATGATTGGTTTTCCCTAATAGAGTGTTGAACAGCTGATGCCGGATTTCCCCACCGGAGTCGTTATCTCCAGGAAAGTGTTGCTGTGAAGGCCGTGCAGTTTATTTCTGCGATTGACATCGTTTTCCTCAGCAGTTGTGGTTTGAATACCCGGTTGAGCGGGTTCAGGTTCTTGTAGAACTTTGTTCCCCTGCAGCAGTCGACTGAAGTTCGTTTCCCCAGGCGGAGTCCAATTGAGATTGGTGTGACGTTTTCTCGGCAGGATGAGTCCTTCCTCCACCAGAGTGGTTCTCCCTCCTTGACAGGAGGATTCTCCTGTCAGCATTTATTTTGCTGATGGGGTCGTAGCATTTTTGCATGATTGCATAGCATTCACCCTAAACGCGTAGCATTTCCAATGTGTGGAGCATTGCGCCATTGTCAAAACATATGCACATGAAACATGAGCTAGGTTGTTACTGTTCTTGTTTTGCAGGTATTCCCCAGCAAAGTCGTTTGCCCAAGATGATTCTTGAATTCCCCAGCGAAGTGGTTTGCTTAAGATGATTCTTAGAATCCCCAGTGAATTCGCCAGCGTTGGTTGCTCAAGTTGATGCTTAGAGTCCCCGGTAGAGTGATTGCTCGGGATGATTCCTGAAGTCCCCGGCGGAGTTATTGGTTCAGGATGATTCCTGAAGTCCCCGGCGGAGTTATTTGTCCAAGATGATTCTTGAAGTCCTTAGCAGAGTTGATTCACCCAGAATGATTTCTGGATCCCCGAAGCAGAGTTACTTGATAGTTCTCCAGAATCCCTAGCTGAGATGTGTCATCCCCAGCAGGTTGGTGAGCAGAGAAGCTGAAGTTTCCCGGGAAGACTTGATGATTGAAGTCCGGCAGCGGTGCCAAAACCCCAGACTTACTGATTAAGTCCAGCTGCGATGTCGAAGCAGTTTGCCTAGCTGACGCAGGGTGCCTGACGGCAAAAGATAGCATATCCTTAGTAGTTCCTGATTGATCAAGGATTCCATTTGAAGACTTACTGATGAAGTCCAACTGTGATGTCGAAGCAGTTCTCCCAGCTGATGCAAAGTGCCTGATGGCAAAAGATTGTATATCTTTATTTGGTTCATGATTGACCGAAGATTCTATTCCAGGCTTACTGATGAAGTCTGGCTGACGTCCAAAAATTCCCTTGAGTGCCTGATGGCGTGATTAACTCGATTGTTAAAAAGTTCCTAATGACCTGATGAGTCCCGAGGAATCCTTCTTCCGCGGTGACGCAGAACGCTTGACGGCATGATCAACCATCCATTACCAATTACCGTGTGACCAATTCCTCGGCAGAGTTGCCGTGCCGCTGTCATGTTCAGTTTTGAAGATGTTCCTACCAATCAGAGTATCGTTTACCTATGAGGGTGGCCAATCGCCAGTTACCGTGTAACCAGTGACCCCTTGATGATTTGAGGACACCATGATATCAGATAAATCAGGGAATCATCCGGGCGGAGGTTCAGATCAGTGTTTCTCCAGCTAGCTGTCGTGCAGCTATTATTTCAGTTTCCGAAGATTTGTCCCCATCAGAGTACCGTGTACTGGCGCAGTTGGCAAATTTCTGGGTTTGTTGGTATTCAACCGTCTTTTACCTTGATTGTTTGAGAGTCGTTCGCTTCTCACCCAGTCAGGTCCAAGCCGTTTGAATAGGGGCAGCTGTTGCACCCCAAAATTTTCCCAACTTTTCTTTACCTAGCTTGTGTTTCATTTCATTCACATTAGCATTATCATTTGCATTTCATTGACATGTATGCAGGAGATCAAGAGGTATGATTACCAATCAGAGGCTACACAAGAGTTTGAAGCTAGCTAAGAAGGTTATTCAAGTTCCCAAGGGTTGATATCCTTGTCAGAGAAGTTAAAAGATCCTCAGAGAGAGTGGTTGAAGCCAAGTGTGTAGGTCTCCTAACTTGAAAGTTGTGGAAAACCATCAGGTGATTCTGAAGCCATGAAGTTTGACTTGAGGTCTTGAGAGAGCTCATGATAAGTTTTGAAGATCACTTTGAGGCCTAGACAAGTCATTGTGCAAGATTAAGAAGGCTCAACCATGAGTGGTGCAATTAGGGTTTGACTGGGTCAACCCTAAGTCAACTAATGATTTGAAGAAGGTTGAGACCTAATACAAGAGACATGTGATCATGGATTGGTACATTGAGATGTGATAAGGATGATTCCAAGGTTAACTCATCATGATTGAAGAGTTTGAGAAGTTTCAGGCTAGGGTTTCTAAGGCTTGACAGTGTAAAATCCCCTAGTTTGACCCCTATCTTCAAGGCAATTTAGCTCAAGATGTGATTGTCATCTCATCTCACCCCCAACATGATTGTTGTAGGGCATGATCTTAGATTTAATGTTAGTGCTAGAAGTCCTTGATAGGATTTGTAGAACTCAAGTTATGATTTTGACAAGTTGCAAGTCATCTGAGGAATGTGAATTTGGAGCTTGAAAGTTACCCAACTTGCATGGAACGTTTGCCCTAGAAGGATGATTCCTATGAACTTTTGGTCAACATGAATGTTGTTCCTTATCCTCTTAGCTTTCTAGAGAGTACTAGAAGTCCATGATTGGATTTGTAGAACTCAAGTTATGGCTTTGATAAGTCAAAGGTATTTTGGGTATTTGGACATTACAGGTCATTTCAATCATAAGTCCATAACTCCTATTTGCAAGCTTCAAATGGGAAAATGTTCAACATCAAACTTGTTCAAAATGATGTTTTAAGTCTAACCAAGTGGTCATGAGAGGTTGGAATTTCTTGTAACTCAAAATTTCAAAATTGGCCTAAAAAGGAAGAATTAAAGTTCATTAAAAAGACCAAATTTGTGATTTTTCATTCCAAGGCCAAAATAAGACATGTAATACGTCATTTTGATCAGAAATAACATTTTAAAGACAATGGCAATAGCAATTTTCTCATTTGAGGTCAAAATCCAAGAGTTGCATTTGCTTGCTTAAGACATAAGTTACATTTGCCAAACTACACACAAGTGCAAAACCAAGGTGCTAACACATTCAAACACACTCAGAATATCATGTGGAGAGAAATTGAAGAAGGTTGAAGGGCAAATGCAAGCTGTTAGCAGAACTGGAATGAGATGACATTTTCCATGACATGAGATATTGAAATTCTCCTTGGATGGATCCAGAAGCTTCTAGATCATTCATTCATGTCCTATATATAATTCTGAAGTGGTTCATAGCAGAGGTTGGTGAGAATTGAGAGAGAAGAGAGAGATTGCATTTTGAATTTTCACATTTCAAATCAAAATCGGTTACATCAATTGAGGCCATTTCAATCAAAGTTCTTGATCTCAGTAGCTTCCATTTGTGTTGGTGATTGATCCCAGATCAAATTCAAGGCAAAACTGTGGAAGAATCGTGAGTTGGCAATTGGAGTTTGAAGCTTTCAACTCAGAATTGGGTTCAAGAATCTACGAAGTTTCAGCTCATTTCTTTGCATACAGAAGGTTGATTGGATGCTAGTGAAGGAATCTGGAAGCTCTTGAAGGTTAATTTGGAGGTTTCGTCACTCTGTTCATCAAGAACATACAGGTATGTAATTCTCATAGTGTAGCATGATTCAGGTAGATTGGCTAGGTTTTGATAGGCTAAATGCATTGTAGATCACTGCTAGAAGCTTTCTGGATCATTAATTTGGAGATTAGTGACAATTTAGGGTTTATGCAATTTTCGGTTGAGATTGCTATTCTTGGATTCTTGATTTTTTTAGAACAATTGAGTAGTATAAGTGGATTCCTTGTGAAATTTGGGACAAGATTCGTGTAGAAACCATAGGGAATGGAGGCCTGTAGAGAGAGTTAGGGTTGGATGAGGCTGACCGGAAAAGTCACCGACAGGTGGAGGAAGTTTCAGAAATTTGAAATGGAGAAGACATAATCTCCATCGTCCGTGTGTGTGAAGAACTTGACTTAGTCTCTTCATCCTAGTGCTCTCGTTGAGCCACGTAAGCTGGCCTTGCAACGCACAATTTTGATCAGTTGAAAACCTCAGGCTTGTGTGCCTCGCTGCATAGACCAAAGGCGTGTGGGTTCGAGACTTCGCTTGGCTTTTTTTTCTTTTGTTTAATTGTTGTGAACTTAGAATTGGTGCATGGGCCTGGGTTGCATTTGATATCAGCACCCCCCTTTTGGGCCCATCATTGAAATGAACTGGGTTTATTTGCTATTTGCCATGCTCGCTTGTTAATTTCTCATTATTTTCTTTATTTTTCTTCATTTCATGTGGTTTAGTAAATAATTCATAAAAAATTGAAAAATAACTCAAATAATTCCATTCTTTTTTCCATGGATTCATGATTGAGTCTAGGTTTTTTTAGATAAAAAATATTAATATTTCATGAATATTTGATTTTATTTGCATTTGTTGAATTTTAATTGATATTAAAATAATCATGGTTGATGCTTTGTTTTGTTGAATTTGGTTTGAGCACTTGGTGATGATTCTTGCCTTGATTTTTTTGTGTGTAGCTAGCATAGATATGCATGTTCCCCTTAGATATTTCTCACATTTTTGTGATGAAGTTAGGTGGTAGTTTTAAGTTGAAACTTTAGGAGCTCCATTTTTAGGGTTTATGGTTAATACCTTATGATTTAGGTTTTATATCTAGAACTTGGTGGATGATTCAACCTCTGAATTTTGTATGGTAGATTCATGATTGAATTAGGATCCCTTATGAATTTTTGTAGGAATTTATAATGTAGTTTGCTATTTTTGTTTGATGTTAGTTTAGGTGCTAACTTTGGATGATTCTAATGCACTAATTCAACTAGAATGACTTCTTTAGTTCCCTTAGATTAGGGTTTTGTCTCTATTGCTCTTGGAGTGCTTGAAGAAGCTTGGGTGTGAAGATCTTCCCTTCTTTTGGTGTAGTGTTGATTAGGTGTTAAGATTAGGGTTTGCAGGCAGAGCTTCTAGATAGATTATCTTCCTTCATAAACATGGAAGATGTTGATCACTTCCATTCTTCCCTATGATGTAAGGTCCCCTTGTAAAGGCCTCATCCCTCCTTTGGTAGGATGTGTGACTCTTTACAAGTTGGTAGAACCTTTGAGGGTCCCTTTCTTTGATGATAGGATGCTTAGTGGTGACCTTTGGTCTTCACTTTGCTACCAATCATCCAAACTTTGCTCTTGTTAGATGAATATTTCTCCCTTGCTAGAGGATGGAATTCCTTGTCAGAAGATTGAAGGCTAGAAGTTGATACTTCTCTGTGTTTGAAGACTGCCATTGGAGCTGAAGCTTGAAGACCAAGAAGAACAAGTTGACACTTGTGAGGAAAACCCAGTTAAGATCAAATGAAGGGTTGAAGCTTGAAGAAGATGAAGGACAAGTTGATACTTGTGAGAGGAATTCATTGGAGATTGAATGAAGAAGCTGAAGCCTGAAGTTGGAGAACAAGTTGATACTTGCAATTGGGATTGAAGCCTGAAGGTGGAGTCTGTTTTGGAGCTGAGGCTTGAAGAAGAAAGAATAAGTTGATACTTATGTTTGACAGTTTAGAAGCTTGAAGAAGCAAGTCGACACTTGCTATTGAGGATGATAGCCTTGAAGAACAGTTGTAGACTGATGAGTGAACTGCTGTCAGAGGAGTTTTACTGTGAAGTTGTGGAAGCCGTTGATTTGCTTTCTTGCCTGTCTGTTTGCTTTCTGTGCAACTGTATTAATGTGACTTGTTTGATTTGCTTGATGCATTAGAATAAGTTCATCTCTAGACTTATGTAAACTAGGAGCATGATTGCACTAGAGGTTGAGTTGCTCCCTCTGATTGTATTTTGGATCTTGACTTGCAATGGAAGATTTTGGATCTCACTCTCTCTTCTCTACACCAATTCACACCAACCTTGCATCTGAGCAAGTTACAATCATCTTATAGAGTGGTTTAAAATCATCTAGAACCCTCTAGGATCATCCAATGAGAAATTGAACTTTTCATGTCATGACATTTTGAATCCAATTCTCCCTACATGCTATCTCATGCCAAGCTCCTTGTACACTTCAATTCTGACTTGAATTTATCCCCACATGAGATTTAAGATGAGTTACAATGCTTAACTACCTTGTACATTGAGTTCTTTTGAGTTTTGGTTTGGTACCTTAAGATGCAAGTAAGCCAATTCCAAAGCAGCCCTATGATACAAGCCTCAAATCAAAATTGTGGCTGAACCATTGTTCTTAGAATGTCATTTGAAGTCAAAATGACCTATTATATGACATGGTTTGGATTTATAGCTTGGGATTTCCATTTTTCAATTTCATCTTAATTAACTTATGCCTAATTTTTAGGCCATTTTTATCACTTTTTGATATGAGCCTTTTCAACATCTCATGACCTCCCTACTAGCCTTAAAACATCATTCTAAGCAAGTTTTATGTTGAAGATTTTTCCATTTGAAGCTTGGAAATAGGAGATATGGCCTTATGCTTGAAATGACCTATAACCTCCAAATGACCAAAATGCCCTTGACTTGTCAAAGCCATAAGTTGAGTTCTACAAGTCCTATCAAGGACTTCTAGTACTCTATAGAAATCTAAGAAGATGATCTTCAACATTCATGTTGACCAAGAGTTCATAGGAATCATCCTACTAGGGAAAAAGTTGGATGCAAGTTGGGTGACTTTCAAGGACCCGGATTCACATACCTCAGATGACTTGTAGTTTGTCAAAGTCATAACTTGAGCTCTACAAATCCTATCAAGGACTTCTAGTACTCAAATTAAAGCTAAGAACAATCTCTACAACATTCATGTTGTGGGGAAGATGAGATGACAATCACATCTTGAGCTAAACTGCCTTGAAGATAGGGATCAAACTAGGGGATTTTACACTGTCAATCCTATGAAACCCTAGCTTAAAACTTCTCAAACTCCTCAATCATGATGAGTTGGTCTAGGTATCATCATCATAGCATCTCAGTGCATCATTCCATGATCACATGGCTGTTGGATTAGGTCTCAACCCTCTCCAAATCATCAGTTGATCTAGGGTTGACCCAGTCAAACCCTAATTCCACCACTCATGGCTGAATCTTCTGAATTCTTGTACAATGACCTCTCTAGGCCTCATGATGACTTTCAAGACATCTCATAAGCTTTCTCAAAGCTTTAAGTCCATCCTCATAGTCTCAGAATCATCTGAGGAGCTCCCACAACTCTCAAGTTATGAGACACACAACCTTGGTTTCAACCAATTCATCTGAGGATCTCTTGAGTTCCTTGACAAAGGTATCAATCTTTGAACATTGAAATAACTTTCTTGACTTTCTTTATATCCTCATACCACTCTTGATAGGTAAATAAATGTTGGTCAAATTTTGGGGTGCAACAGCTGCCCCTATTCAAACGGCTTGAACCTGACTGGGTGAGGCGAACGACTCTCAGCCAATCAAGGTGCGAGACGGTTGAATACCGATAAACCCGGATATTTGCCAACTGCATAAGCACACGGTACTCTGCGGGAACAAATCTTCGAACACTGAAATAATAGCTGCAAGGCAACTAGCTGGAGATATACTAATCTGAACCTTGTCGTCAGTTATCCACATTAAATTCCTCTGGCATTGTCATCAGACACCGGACCTCGCCGTCAGGCAACCAGAACACCCAATATCGCCGCTGGAAAACTAAAGAATCTGACATCGCCGTCGGACAAACAAAATACCCAACATCGCCACTGGAAAATTAAATCATCTGACATCGCCGCCAGAAACAAACATCCAACATCGCCGCTGGAGAACTAAAGAACCTGACATCGCCGCCAGAAACAAACAAAATACCCAACATCGCTGCTGGAGAACTAAATCAACTGACATCGCCGCCGGACAAACAAAATACCCAACATCGCCGCTGGAAAACTAAAGAATCTGACATCGCCATCGGACAAACCACTATTACTCTGAGAAACCCCCAACATCGCCGCTGGAAAAAAATCATCTGACATCACCGCCGGAAACAAACATCCAACATCGCCGCTGGAGAACTAAAGAACCTGACATCGCCGCCAGAAACAAACAAAATACCCAACATCGCCGCTGGAAAACTGAATCACCTGACATCGCCGCTGGAAACAATCATCCAACATCACCGCCGGAGAACTAAAGAACCTGACATCGCCGCCAAAAACAAACATCCAACATCGCCGCTGGAGAACTGAATCACCTGACATCGCCGCCAGAAACAATCAAAATACCCAACATCGCCGCTGGAAAACTAAGGAATCTGACGTCGCCGTCAGAAGCAAACATCCAACATCGCCGCTGGAGAACTGAATCACCTGACATCGCCGCCAGAACTCAAACATCCAACATCACCGCTGGAGAATCAAATCACCTGACATCGCCGCCAAGTACTCAAACATCCAACATCACCGCTGGAGAATCAAATCATAAGCTGACCTCTCCGTCAAAACAAACATCCAACATCGCCGCTGGAAACAAACATAAGCTGACCTCGCCGTCAAAACAAACATCCAACATCGCCGCTGGAAACAAACATAAGCTGACCTCGCCGCCAGAGTGAACATCCAACATCGCCGCTGGAAACAAACATAAGCTGACCTCGCCGCCAGAGTGAAGAAGATCCATTGGGGAATTGGTCACACGGTAACCGGTAATACATAGCCAATCATGCCATCAGGCATTCAAAGAACACTGTCGGGCATCAGCTGGACTTCAACCATCAGGTTGATCATGCCATCAGGCATTCAAGGAAACTGTCGGGCATCAGCCGGACTTCACCCATCAGGTTGATCAAGCCGTCAGGCATTCAAAGAAATTGTCAGGCATCAGCCGGACTTCATCAGCAAGTCAGGAATAACATCCTTGGTCAATCATGAGCCAACTGGGAACATATAAACCACTGCCATCAGCTGAGAGAACTGCTTCATTAACACGGTCAGACTTCAATCATGGAGTCTTCAAGGGAGATTTCAACTTCGCCGTTAGCAACCCTGTTGGGGATGACGCTTCGCCGCTGGGGAATCTGGAGAACTATCAAGTAACTCCGCTCCGGGGGTCCAGAAATCATTCTGGATGAATCAACTCTACCGAGGACTTCAAGAATCATATTGAACAAATAACTCCGCCGGGGACTTTCAAAAATCATCTTGAACAAATAACTCCGCCGGGGACTTTCAAAAATCATCTTGAATCGATAACCATGCTAGAGCCTTCAGGAATCGTCCTGAGCGAACGCTCTATTGGGGATTTCAGGAATCATCCTGGGCAACCTTTACTGGGGACTCTACTGGGGAGCTTAAGAATCATCTTAAGCAAATGGCCCGGTAGAGGAATTCAAGAATCATCTTGAACCGAAGACTTCGCTGGGGATCTCGAGAATCATCTTGAGCAAGCGACTTCATTGGGGAGAATGTCAGGAATCATCCTGAGTAATCAATTCTACGGCGGAACACCTACAAAACAAGAACGGTAACAACCTAGATCATGTTTATTATGCATATGCTTCGTCAACGGCACAATTCTCCACACGGTGGAAATGCTATGTGTTTATGATAAATGCTATGCAATCATGCACGATGATGCGATCCCGTCAGCAAAATAAATGCTGAAGGGAAATTCTCCTGTCAAGGAGAAAGAACTATTCAGATAGAGGAATCATCCTGCTGAGGAGAACATGGTTACACCAATCTCAATTGGACTCCGCAGTGGACACAACTTCAGTTGACTGCTGCGGGGGAAACAACTTCAGTTAATTGCTGCAGGGGAACAAAGCTCTACGAGAACCTGGACCTGCTGAGAGAAAACGATGTCAATCGCGGGAGTAAACTGCGTGGCCGCCATGGCTACTTCTCTGGAGATACTCTATGGGGAAACAACTTCAGTTGATCAACACTCCACTGGGGAAAACCAATCATGGCTTGAGCAGCTTCCAAGGATTCGGCTCTCTTGGGCATCTGCAAGCTCGACTGAGGAAGGAGAAATCATTCTGCTTCGCTGGAGAGAGTACAACTCTGGGGGAAATACAGCATCAGCTGTTCAGCACTCTACTGGGGAAAACCAATCATGGCTTGAGCAGCTTCCAAGGATTCGGCTCTCTTGGAGATCATGCAAACTCGGCTGGGGAAGAAGAAATCATTCTGCTCCACTGGAGTGAGTACGACTCTGCCGGGGAATCCCAATTCCGTTGGGGAAGAAGGAATCATCCGACTTCGGGGGAGAGTACGACTCTGGTGGGGAATTTCAATTCCGCTGGAGACTTCAGTATGGTACCATCAGTTGCGGCATACTTCGGCGTACGAATAGTTTCCTACAAAACCTGCACTTATGACCCGGTGCTGGGGGATGAACATGCGCTTCAGCGCCTGACTCAGCTGAGGAGGCGTTCCTTCAAGATGCACCTGGTTGAGGAGAGAATCATCTCTGCATGGGGAGACATATCAATTCTCAGGATCTCGTGTTCAGACTCCGCGGTGAGAGGCTACTGAACTCTGCTGGAGAAGGAGGAATCATCCATCTTCGGGGATGCGTACGGCGCACTGTCTGGAATATGCTACACCTGTAACAACATAAACAAACAAACAAGATACCCTTCTCAAAGGGACCTATCAAGGTTATTATCTCGTGACAATATTCAAGTATTTAATTGTTTCAACAATCAGTGGCCTAGGCCAGTAAGTTTATGTATGCGCATTTTATCAAAAACATCGGCGTTCTTTTTCGCAAACAAAACAGATAAATGCTAAACAGGCAAACAGAATTGCTGAATAGTATGCATTTTATTGATAACGAACCCTTGAATGGGTAAAAATGTTTTACAATAGAGGCAAGCTTCTGGAATGAGGAAGCCGCACAAAAAATAAAACATAAATATACATCAGTATATACAAATGTCGGCAATGTGGCGTAGACGAACACCATGAGTTGATCCCTCTATGACCCACTCGACTTCGATACTTCTCCGACGCTTCAGCCTCAAAAGAGATTGATTCAGATAAACGGCCCTCAGGTCTTCCAAACCACTAAACAAAGAAAGTCCATACGCGAAACGCAGTCATTTGCTTTTTCAAATCCCTAACTTTTG
Organism: Lathyrus sativus; assembly: GCA_963859935.3. Lineage (NCBI taxonomy): Eukaryota > Viridiplantae > Streptophyta > Magnoliopsida > Fabales > Fabaceae > Lathyrus > Lathyrus sativus. The sequence continues at coordinate 275,920,165 of OZ012739.1, forward strand.
CGTGAACCGCCCTTTGCGGGTTTTCAGTTCACCGGGATACCCTTTTTTGCCGAAGCCGCCCAGTGTAGGTTTTCAACTTCGCGGGTGTACCTTTTTTCAATTTATATCCCTAATTTTTGCCCGAACCTTTTATTCTGTTTTTGGTTCGCCGGGATGCCCCTTTTTTGCCTGGACTCTCCTTTTTTGTCCAGCGGGTCGCTTTCAAGCAAAGTATTTTTTAACTGCGTCCGCGTTCACCGGGGATGCAAAATCTTCACCATCCATCATGGATAACAACAAGGCTCCTCCCGAGAAGACCTTGCTGACAATGTACGGACCTTCGTAATTGGGAGTCCACTTGCCCCGGTGATCGGAGTGTGGAGGAAGAATCTTCTTCAGGACGAGATCACCCGTCTGAAAGCTTCTAGGACGCACCTTCTTATCATAAGCTTTCTTCATTCGGCTTTGGTACAGACGACCAAATGCAATCGATGCTAACCTCTTCTCGTCCATCAGGCTGAGTTGGTTTAGTCGGTTCTTAATCCATTCTGCCTCCTCAAGTTTCACGTTAACCAAAACTTGTAAAGAAGGAATCTCGACTTCTAACGATAGGACAGCTTCCATACCGTACACCAGAGAGAAAGGAGTTTCCCCGGTTGATGTACGTACTGTCGTACGATAACCGTGCAGTGCAAACGGCAACATCTCGTGCCAATCTTTATAGGTTACAACCATCTTCTGTACAATCTTCTTAATGTTTTTATTGGCCGCTTCAACGGCGTCGTTCATCTTCGGCCGGTAAGGAGATGAGTTGTGGTGTTCAATCTTGAAACTCTGGCACAACTCCTTCATCATCTTGTTATTCAGATTCGAACCATTATCAGTAATGATCCGCTCGGGAATTCCGTAAAGACAGATGATGTCCCTCTTTATGAACTTAGCCACCACCTGCTTGGTCACGTTAGCGTACGAGGCTGCCTCCACCCACTTGGTGAAGTAGTCGATGGCTACTAGAATGAAGCGATACCCGTTAGATGCAGTGGGCTCGATCTTGCCTATCATGTCGTTGCCCCAAATGGAGAACGGCCACGGGGAGGACATGACATTCAACGGGCACGGCGACACATGAATTTCATCAGCATAAATCTGGCATTTATGACATCTTTTCGCGAATTTAAAGGAATCTGACTCCATCGTCAGCCAGTAATATCCTCCTCTCAGGATCTTTCTTGTCATAACATGCCTGTCGGCGTGCGTACCGAATGTGCTTCATGGACTTCTTCCATGAGCATACTCGCTTCTTTCTCATCTACGCATCTGAGTAGCACAAGATCGTGGTTTCTTTTATACAAAACTCCATCAGGATTGAGATAAAAATTTCCAGACAGCCTCCTCAGAGTCTTATTATCCTGGGTTGACGCTCCCTCAGGATATTCCTTAGTCATAAGAAAGGTCTGGATGTCATGGAACCATGGCTTGCCATCGGAGGCTTCCTCGATCACAAAGACAAATGCAGGTCTATCAAGATGAAAAAGGACAATTCTTGGAGCTTCATTCCAAAAATTGACTTTATACATCGAAGCCAACGTGGCTAAGGCATCAACCATCTGATTTTCTGCTCTGGGCACATGATGGAGTTCCACTCGATCGAAGAACGGAAGTAGCCTTCTGGCATAATTCATGTACGGCACCAAATTCGATTGACGAGTCTCCCACTCCCCTTTAATTTGGTTGATCACAAGCGCTGAGTCACCATATACGTCTAGGTTCTTGATTCTCAAATCAATTGCCTCCTCTAGACCCATGATGCATGATTCGTACTCCGCCTCATTATTGGTGACTGGAAACGTCAGTCTCATAGTGAAAGGGATGTGGGATCCGTGGGGAGTCGTGATGATAGCCCCGATGCCACTTCCATAGGAATTAACCGCTCCATCGAATATCAATTTCCACTGGGATTTCCTATCTGGCCCCTCGTCGGGCAACGGCTCATCGCAATCCTTCGCTTTGAGAAACATAATATCCTCGTCAGAGAATTCAAATTTCATCGGCTGGTAATCCTCGATCGGCTATTCAGCAAGGTAATCAGACAATACGCTTCCCTTGATGGCCTTCTGGGACACGTACTGAATATCATATTCCGTTAACACCATTTGCCATCTGGCAATCCTGCCCGAAAGAGCCTGCTTCTCGAACACGTACTTGATCGGATCCATCTTCGAAATTAGCATGGTGGTGTGATTGAGCATGTACTGTCGTAAACGTTTGGCAGCCCAGGCTAGTGCACAACACGTTTTCTCCAGCATCGAGTAGCGAGATTCACAGTCCGTGAACTTTTTACTCAAGTAGTAAATGGCATGCTCTTTTCTGCCCGTCTCGTCGTGCTGATCGAGAACGCACCCCATACTATTCTCAAGAACTGTCAAGTACATGATTAATGGTCGTCCAGCCACTAGGGTTATCAAGATTGGAGGTTCTTGAAGATACTGCTTTATCTTGTCGAATGCCTTCTGGCAATCCTCATTCCAAGTAATCGCCTGATCTTTCTTTAAAAGCTTGAACATCGGTTCACAAGTGGCCGTGAGCTGAGAGATAAACCTTGCAATGTAGTTTATTCTGCCCAAGAAACCACGAACTTCTTTTTCTGTTTTCGGCGCTGGCATTTCTTGAATGGCTTTTATTTTCGCAGGATCAACCTCAATGCCTCGCTCACTAACGATAAACCCCAGTAACTTTCCGGACCGCACTCCGAAAGTGCATTTGTTAGGATTCAGTCTCAACCTGAATTTCCTAAGCCTCTCAAAAAGCTTCAATAAGTTGACCAGATGCTCTTCCTCCGTTTGGGACTTCGCAATCATGTCATCAACATAGACCTCGATCTCATGATGAATCATATCATGAAACAAAGTTACCATTGCTCGTTGGTAAGTGGCTCCTGCGTTCTTCAGACCGAAGGGCATTACCTTATAGCAAAATGTTCCCCAGGGGGTGATAAACGTCGTTTTCTCCATGTCCTCCGGCGCCATCTTGATCTGGTTGTAACCGGAGAAGCCATCCATGAACGAAAACACGGAGAACTGGGCTGTGTTGTCGACCAACACATCGATATGAGGCAGCGGGAAATCATCTTTAGGGCTTGCCCTATTCAAATCCCGATAATCGACGCACATGCGTACCTTACCGTCCTTCTTCGGTACAGGCACTATGTTGGCGACCCACGGAGGGTAAGTGGTGACCGCTAAGAAGCCAGCATCAAGCTGTTTCTGCACTTCTTCTTTGATTTTAACGGCCATATCTGATCTCGTCCTCCTAAGCTTCTGCTTAACGGGAGGGCAATATTCTCATAGCGACAAGTGGTGGACCACGATGTCCATGTCAAGTCCGGGCATATCTTTGTATGACCAAGCAAATACGTCACTATACTCTCGAAGCATCTCGACCAATCTCTGCTTGACATCACTCTGCAATGCAGCCCCTACCCTGACATTTCTGACGAGCTCTTCAGAACCCAAATTTACGATCTCAATCTCCTCCTCATGAGGCAGAATAACCTTCTCCTCTTGTTTCAACAAGCGGGCCAACTCCTCGGGAAGGTCTTCGTCTTCATCAATCTCTTCTTCGGCTTGATAGATCGGGCAATCGAAGTCGAAGTGAGCCGTAGAAGGTCCAGAGTCGATGTCATCTGTTATGTGGATCCTACAATAACAACGGTTAAGTTTAAAACAGGAATATGCAGGTTAGCACAAACCCCGTTGCCATTTTACTGTTTTTCAAAACAAATATAAAACAGGAATAACAGAGATCACAATATTTGAATACGAAGAAAACGCCTTTGATTTATTAACAAAATGCATGTACATAATCCAACAAGGCCCTGACAATAAAACCGATATGCCCTGGGTAGGACATAGGGTTGTACAATGATTGGAAAAAGTAAATCATTACTCTTCACTTGTCAGCGGGATGATGTCCTTGATGGTCCAACTGTTGAGGCCCTCGCCTGGCTTGCTTGGCTGAATCCAAGAGTCAAGATCACAATCGCTATCCCCGCTGTCTTCAGACGCCGCGTTGATGCTTTCGAAGATCACTCCGCCACTGGTAAATAGGATCGGCCCCTTACCCCGTGACGCACTGTGGGAAGAGGAGGCTTCAGCTGTAGGAGAGTATCCTAACCAGAACTTGTCCTGTTTGTTAGGTATTTCTAGAATTTGCCCCCAGCCTGGGGTAGATCCGGCTTGAACAACGGCCCGGGCTTCTGTGAAGGAAGAGAGAGTCATCTCTGGTTTCTCCGTCATCATTGGAGTCACGTCTTTGACCTTAACTGCTTCGAATGCCTGACATAGGGTTTCGTGGATTTCCCCATCCATCTCAACGTATTTGAAGGACGACAAATGGCTCACCATTATATCTTCCTCGCCACATACAGTTACAATGCTGCCCCCTACAGCATACTTGAGCTTCTGGTGCAACGTGGAGGTCACGGCACCAACAGAATGGATCCATGTCCGGCCTAAGAGACAGCTGTAGGATGGCATGATGTCCATGATGTAGAAGATGGCGTCAAAAGTTTGCGGCCCCACTTTTATTGGCAGAGTTACCTCTCCAAAGACATGACGCTTGGTTCCATCGAAAGCCTTCACAACCAGATCATTGGGTGTGCAAATCAATCCTCGAGTATCTAACTTCATCAATGCCTTCTTCAGAAGAACATTGAGCGATGACCCAGTGTCCACCAACACGTGAGCCATAACTGTTCCCCTACACTCTATCGAGATGTGCAGGGCGCTGTTGTGGTTTCTTCCCTTCGGCGTCAGCTCCAGGTCAGTGAACCCTAACTCGTTTCCAGCATTTACGTGGGCTACTACCCCTTCCAACTGGTTGACCGAGATTTCTTGCGGTACATACGTGGCATTCAAAACCTTTAATAGCGCGTTGCGATGTGACTCTGAACACAGCAACAAATTCAGGATGGAAATCTTCGAGGGTGTTTGATGGAGGTGATCCACGATCTTGTAGTCACTCTTCTTGATCAACCTCATGAACTCTTCGGGGTCCTTTACAAGTAAGTCCTTCTCTACCCCACGAGGGGTTTCCTCAATGACTTTACTCTTTCCCTTATCAGTTTCCTCAGCTTTGTCTGCTTTGTCCACCACAATTTGAGGTGGAACAAATACTCTTCCGCTTCGCGTGATTCCGCCAATTCCCACTAGGTTATCCACCGACTACCCAGAGGGTTCTAGTTCCAACTTATGTCTGTTACAGTAGACTTCTTCCCCATAGTGCCATGGGATAGGTTTGGTGCTTTCAAAAGGTATCGGCCCGGCCTTTGTGATGGTAATCGCGGGCGGCCTGGGTGCAGAAATGGTTATCGTCTGGCGAGGGATGGTGATGGTGGCAACCTCATCATCCTGCTTCAGCATTAACTCTCCAGATCCACATTCGCCCCTTCGGCTAAACTGCAAGATTCCTTCGGTCACCAGACTCTGAATTCCCTCTATCAACTGTTCACATCCATCAGGACGAGTCGCACAACCCATACACAATTCTCCACAACCCAGAAAGAAGCCTTTCTTCATCAGCTTGGCTTTAACGAAGCTAATCGGTGTCTTCAGATCCTTGACATCAGTCAATAAATCTAAGTTTTCTTCTTCAATAATGGCATTCACCCCACCTTCCCTATGGTTCGGCATAGGGTTCTTTGTGACATTCGGCACATTATCTAAGAAATTGATGATCTTAGCATCCACCATATCTTGTACCTTGTGTTTGAAGGCTTTGCAATTTTCTATTGTGTGGTCGGGTGCCCCTGAGTGAAAATCACATGTTGCATTCGCATCATAACACTGCGGAGGTGCCCCTGTCAAGGGAGCCAGGGTTCTTTTCTGGACTAGTTGTAACTGAAGCAGAGTTTGTAATAGCTGAGCATAAGACATGGGCGGTGTCTCGAGGTGACGACTTGACAGAGGTGCCCTGTTGTGATACCTTCTGTATCCTTGCTGATTTGGCTGTTGCTGCTGCGGCTGCTGCTGTGGCTGGGGTTGCTGGACAGCAGGGATGGTTATGCTAGCCACCTGCTGGCTCTGGCCCTTACCTTTCCTTCGAGCGTTAGACACGGCGCTCGTCTCTCCTTCACGCCTTTTGTTACCGTACGGTTTCTTTCCTCCTCCAGCTGAGGATAAATCACCACCTTGAATTTTCCCCAATTTGATCCCATTTTCAACGTGCTCACCAGTAATGATGAGATCTGAGAAACTCCCTGACATACCGCTGACCAATTTCTCGTAATAGACCCCCGGGAGAGTGGCTACAAACATCTCAACAAGCTCTCGTTCAACCATCGGCGGCTGAACTCTAGCTGCTAATTCACGCCATCGCTGGGCGTATTCTTTGAACCCCTCGTTGTTCCTCTATGACAAGTTCTGCAGTTGAACCCGGTTCGGAGCCAAGTCATTGTTATACTGATAATGGTGCACAAAGGCCTCAGCAAGTTCCTTCCATGTGTGCATACTGGTGGGTTTCAAACCCATGTACCATTCCAAGGATGGCCCGGACAAGCTATCCTGAAAGAAGTGCATCAGCAGCTTCTCGTCTTCAGAGTGAGCGGACATCTTTCGGTAGTATGATCTTAAGTGGACACGAGGGTAGGTGGTGCCCTTGTACTTCTCAAAGTCGGGTACCTTGAATTTAGGAGGCACCTTGAAATCAGAAATCAACCCTAGTTTAGTCATGTCGACCCCCATAGTGTTCTGGTTCTCGAAATTCCTCATTTTGTCCTCGAGTGCCTTAAACCTTAGACGTGCTTCAGCAGTCAGCTCTCCTTCAGCACTTCTCTGTGAGAACAAATCTTCTTGACGATCTTCCAGCCAAGGCTGAGGCCCGTACAGATTTCCAGCACCTGTGTTGCCATTGCCTAGTCCAGCGTTGCCATTAGCTTCAAAATTTCCATTACCGACGCCGGTCGTATTACCATTGAGCCCTATGTTAGTGATCAAATTGCCGTTACCACTTCCATTCCCCCCGGTCACGGGGATGCCACCCTGAGGAGTTTCAACAGGTGGAAGGGTTGGAACATTCCCACCATGGAGTACACCGTTGTTGTCAACCCTTGAGATCAGAGGTTGGACCAATGTTCTGAGCTGGTCTTGGCCGTTGGCAACCACTTGCATGAGCTCCATGTAACGGTTCATCCTCTCTCGGAGTTCCTGGACGTCAGTTTTCACTTGTTCCATTGCTCTAGCTTGATTCGCTCTGGTCGGATAGCGGTGGATTGGTCTTCGATCAATCCTGGATAAACCTGCATACACAAAGGGTTAGAAAACGACAAGGTGCTCATTATGCAAATGCTTCATGCAAATGCAAACGTGTGTTTGTGCCTTGGGGAGATCCCCCCCCCCCCCCGATCCTAGTTTCCGAGACAAATATAGTCTATGATCCAATCATGGAAAAGAAATCATCATATATTCATCTGAAAGGCCCGCTCGGGTAGCGTACAACTGTAATCATATACAACTGAAGCAATAAGGCATGACCCCAACCAACAAACCTGGTGGTGATCAGCATATCAATGCATAGAATGTACAAAGAAAATATAAAAAGATCAGGTGCGGCCACGGGCACATGCATCTTCTATCAACTTCTTTGTAGCGGGATGACCTGGTTGACTAAGCAAACCCTGGGCCAGCAGGTCCCTCTGCCTGATGGGCTTTGGGAGGTTCTCGGCAACGCTCCTAGAAACACCTTCTTCAGAATGGTTCTCGACTCTTCTCCTTTTAGCATCAGTTCGGAGTTGAGAATCTTGCAAATCCGCCTCGGCCTCAGCCAATCTATACTAGACGTCCCGTCGCAGTGAGGCTTCAGCCTCTGTCTTCTCGTCTTTCACCGTAATCTGAGCTTCTAGCTCGGCTACTCGCTGCTTCAGCTTTTCTTCCCGCTCTTTGTACTTGGCTATGGTGCTGCTCCAGACCCTCTCGTATTGGGTTAACTTCCGGTACACTCTGTCCAGATCCTGTTTCTTGGTTGTCAGCACGCCATGTACTGACTTCAGATCCAACCCTAGATGTTCCCTAGCGTCAGTTTCTTTGGTCAGGTTGGAGCCTAGACGGTTGATCATCTCAGTCTGCTTCTTGCAGGTATAAACGGCTTCACTTTTCTCTTTCCAAAGTTGAGCGATCTCTTTCTCCAACTCTTCGTTGGCCTTTCGTAGCTCTTCCTTCTCTTGGAGTACCTGGTTGAATTTCTGAATATCAACTATAGTAGGCTCTTTGTACACGGGAGCACACAATGGTTCCACAGCAGGAAACAACATTAGAAACTTGGCGGCTCTTTCTCGAACCCAAGTCACATACGGATCAAAGGCCTTGTTGTTGATTTTTCCTAGCAAGACTTTCCCCTTTCGGTGAATTTTTCTTCAAGCATTCTGTACCTTGATTAAAGTGTCGCCTTCAAGCAACCCTGTGAAATACAGAGATTCCTGTATCTCTTCCTCTTCAGGAGGACCTCGTAGTGCATACCCAAATTGTCGTACCAGCAGAGATGGATTGTAGTTGATACATCCATTCCTTCCGACCAAAGGGACATTCAGAAAGCCACAACAGCTATACACAATATCTTTGCCCAGCATATCTCTATCAAACCAGATAATATTGTCAGCAGTCAAACCCATCAACTGTGCAGACCAGGGTGAAGACTTAGCAGAATCAATGAACGACCCTGACTTAGGAAGATGGCTAGAAAACCACTTATACAGCAAAGGAGCACAACATGCCACGTTCTTCCCCTTTCTGTTCTCATTGTTGTTGTGAACTGAATGGTAGACATCTCCGAGGAGAGTGGGTACTGGATTCCCGGAGGCAAATATGTGGCAAGCATCCATGCTTATGAAGTCCGGATGACATGAGAATAGCACGATCCCATAGATACAGAGGGCTAAGAAGGCATTGAATACATCCTAACGACCCTTCTCGGCAAACTTTCGAGCTTTTTCCATCAGGAAATACAAAAGGAAACCATGAACTCCGATCTTTCTGGATACCATCCCTTCTAATTCAGACTCATCTACATGCAGAGCATCAATCAGCTTACTCAATTTGGGTTCACCCTCAACATGGTAGTAAGGCATTTGATTCATCAAAGGCACCCCCAACAGGTCAGAGTACTCTTCCAAGGTCGGGGCTAGGACATAGTCGGGAAACACAAAGCATCTGAGTTGTGGGTCGTAAAACTGCAGCAGGGCGTAGAGGCCATTCAACTCGTACGTAGGAAGCTTATACACAATACCCAGAAGTCTCCCATAACTCTTTCTGAAACTCTCCATCACTGTCTTAACAGCCAAGGAAATCAAAGTCCGTAACTCTCGGATGTCAGCTGTTGGTAGCTTGTAAGCCACAGTCTTCTTCAGAGATGCCATATCTGCCATAAGGATCAAGATCACTAGAACCAAGGGAGAAATATGCACCTGCAACACAGACACACGTTAATGACATGCAAGTGAGGATGCAAACAATGCAAAATGCAATCATGCAGCAGGAGATCAAGATTACTGTGCTATTGAGGAGATGAAGGCTTTGTATCAACAAAACCACAATACTGCTCTGTCAAGAACAACCATATCTCTGACGAGAACCCCATTATACCAGACCATAAATCTTCTCTGTCAAGAACACACATATCTGTTGATGAGAACCTCTGATATCAGACCATAAATCTGCTCTGTCAAGAACACACATATCTAATGATGGGAACCTCTGATACCAACAAAACTGATTCACTATCAAGAAGACCAGGTAATCTGAAGGTTAAGGTTTCCTGCAACAGACTCGACCCTACTCACAGGTATGGACCTAATCACGGAAAAGGTTCGGCATCTTATGCGGTCATCAGCGTCACAGACTTTCAAGAAACGATGATATGATACCCAGAAGGTGTGGCATCATCATCTCTTGAAGAGGCCTCACTTAGCTGAATTCCAAATGATCGGTTCCCAGAGTCGACAATCCTCAAATCCAACAACCCCTTGAGTCCAAAGGACCGATAGGAATCCATCAAAGAGAACCTCGTCTGAGTGTGGATTACATGGGAACAGATGCAAGCAAAGCAAGCACGTCCTCCACTAACCCACTCTAATACTATGTAGCTCTCAAGCCTGGGTCTGGCTTCTCACTCATCAGAATGCCCCTCCCACAACAATATAGATAATCATATCATACTGAAAATAAAGTGCGGGAAATAAAATGCGATAAATAGAAACAACCCAACAAGTAAACACACAAACGCTAGGATTGTCTCTCGCAGGGGACGTTGGATCCCCAGATTGACTCGCATAAGGGACGTTGGATCCCAGGAAACTATCAAGTCCCCAGCAGAGTCGCTAGCTGTCGCTACCGCGAAAATAAGGTGCCGGCAAAACGGAAGAGTCACCACCTTTCGTTATTTATCCCTCAGAACGGGAAAGGAAACGATCGGAAAAACCTGACGAAAAGGGTATAAGACAAGGTCATCCCAACCATTGTCTAGGTTCGGGAGTCGGTTACGCAAGGGGAGGGTATTAGCACCTCTTACGTCCATCGTACTCAATGGGATCCACGCTTGTTGTGTTTATCTGACGGGTTTGTTTACTATCTACCTATCAAGGCCGGTCTAAAAATAAAAGAAAATGACTCGGCAAAGCGTCGCACTTTATGACTACGTATTCTCATCAGAGAATGAGAAATCAGAGTCAACATAGTTCGGCTAACTACGGGTGATGGGGGAAGGTGGCTCGCCAATACGTCAGTATTGTGCCTACGTACTCTCAATAGGTATGAGAGATCAGAGCTTACGTAGTTCGGGATAATACGGATTACGGGAATTCAGATTCATCTGTTTTTCGAGTAGGGTTAACAAACAGTTCCAGCAGTTTGGTGTACGCAACTCGACCCTTGGAGACTTATGCGTTACCATTTGCGGTAGAACTGAAAGTTAATGAAACTCTTTTCTTCAAAAAAGCTTCCTTTGAATTATGGGCCCACGGGGCAAAAAGGTTTGAAGTTTGTTTTTTGTCTTTTACGGAAGAACTTTTTTTTAGTTGTCTATAGTTTGTACAGCACTATAGACTATGACCTGGGAGCGAATGCATCGCATATCGTCCAAAGGACGTAATCTAAACATTCTAGACGATTGAGAGGAGGCCGCTCAATTATCATTACCCAAGTAGCTTAAGGCTCGTAACGCGCTTATACTAACCTGACTTTATTACGTTTTTTACTGTTGTTTGAGATGAGAAGAGAAACGGACAACTACGGGGAGACTATCAAGTCCTAATGTTGTCATGCCATGGATTCATCCTATGGTTGAGGTTTGAAACAGGGAACTCCTACAAGTTATCATGCATAGGTTTCAACCTAAAGTTCTAATCATCACTTCCTTATCAAAGGAAGTGAGATTCCTAGGGGATCATGTCAATGATAAACAGAAACAGATAAAGCATCAGCTTAAACAGTAAACAGTTAATGACTGTAAAATGCATGCAATGCAAGTGAGGGAGGAAATGTGTGTGGGGCATCAGCCTCTACAAGCTCGTCTCGACCTCAAGCCAGATATGAATAACTGCAATCATATAGGAAAAATAAAATGCCATCAAGCAACTCACAAACCACATAGGCAAGGGAGCAAAGCTCTACCGAATACCCGCAAGCAAAGCCATACAGTAAAAGTACAAGCAGAGGGAGCAACTCAACCTCTAGTGCAATCATGCTCCTAGCTTAACATAATCTAAGCATGAACTTATTCTAATGCATCAAGCAAATCAAACAAGTCACATCAATACAATTGCACAGAAAGCAAACGGACAGGAAAGAAAGCAGATCAACAGCTTCCATAGCTTCACAGCAAAGCAGTCCTCTGACAGCAGCTCAGTCCTCAGTCTGTAACTGTTCTTCAAGGCTTTTCATCTTCAATAGCAAGTGTCAACTTGCTTCTTCAAGATTTCAATGCATCAAACACAAGTATCAACTTGTTCTTCATCTTCTTCAAGCTTCAGTTCTCTCTTCAATCTCAACTTGATCTTCTTCACACAAGTGTCAACTTGTTGTTCTTGATCTTCAAGGTTCTGATCCAATGGCAGTCCTCAAACAAAGGGGAAATGCAACCTCTAGCATCTCTAATCTTCTAGCAAGGAACTCCATCCTCTAGCAAGGGAGAAAGATTCATCTAACAAGAGCAATGTGGGACAGGGAGAAGCAAAGTGAAGACCAAAGGTCACCTCTAAGCACTCCACCATCAAAGAAAGGAACCCTCAAAGGTTCTACCAACTTGTGAAGAGCCACACATCCTACCAAAGGAGGGATGAGGCCTTCTCAAGGGGACCTTACATCATAGGGAGGAATGGAAGTGATCAACACTTTCCATGTTTCATGAAGGAAGAAAGTCTATTCTAAGGGATCTCCCTAAAACCCTAATCCTTAACCCTAAACAAACTACACCAAAGGGAGAAAAATCTTCAAGTCCAAGCTCCACCATGCCTTCCACAGCAGCCCACACAAGCCTTCATCATCATACAAGAGCAAGAGAAGCAAAACCCTAGTCTAAGGGAACTAATGAAGTCATTCTAGTTGAATTAGCAAGTTAAGATCACCTAAAACCTAGTATTAAAGTTAATTCTACCTAAAATACTAAAATCAATTATAAAATCCTACAAAAATAACTATGGGAACCTATGTCAATCAAGACTCTACCATGTTAATTCCAGAGATCAAATCCTCAAATAAGACCTAGAAATAAATTCTACACTACAAGGTACTATACTTAAACCCTAAAAGGTAGCACCTAAGTTTTCAACCTAAAAACAACACCTAATTTCATCACAAAACTGTGATAAAAATACTATGGGAGCATACATGTCTAAGCTAATCACACATAAAAAATCAAGCCAAAACTCATCACCAAATCATCACACTAAAATCATCAAATAGAGGTATCAACAATGGTAATTTTATTATCAAATAAAATGTAAAAAAATGCAAAAAGATTGAAAATGCATGATTTTCCTAATATTTTTATTCAACAAAATTCTAGATTTAATCATGAATCAGGGGGAAAAAACCTGGAATTAATTGGCCTATTTTTCTATTTTTAATGAATTATTATCTAACTAATATGAAATGATGAAAAATAAAAGAAAACCAAAAGAATTATTAAAGGATGCGTGCCAAATAGCAATTAACATCAATTCAATTTGTGGGTTGGGCCAGAGTGGGGGTGTGAATATCATTCAGAGTCTTAAGCCCATGCACTTCAATTAATGAAACGGTGCGTATCAACCAAAGGGTCCAAGTCTGACTTTTCAAAGCAATCGTGGTCGTGTATTCCATGGACTTGGTCAAGCTTCAGTGATGATCCAACGCTCACAGCTCATCTTCCTCATTCAAATGTTCAGATGGAGGGAATTTACAGGCGGTGGCCTGAGCAGTGGCGCCACCATCTTCTCCGATGAAGACAAATACACAGGTCACCAAAAATAACAAAACGATACATCATCTTGTCCAGTTTTTCATGCTGATCATGAATTCAACTTTAGAATCATCTAACTCTCTATGGATTTTCAAACCCAATAGCTCTTCCAAAATACACCTAGATCTTGAATCTCATCAGAACTTCAATCAAATGCACAAAAATAATCCTTATCTCATGGTGATCATCTTACACTATACAATCTTGATTATCAATCCAAGAACTACAAGAATTCAGCTTCAATAGAAAATGATCCACATCCTAACTTGTCTCTAGTTCACCAATTAATCATCTCAAATCCATCTACACATTGCAAGGATTCTAACCACCTATAGATTTCTATCTATCTCCTCCTAAATTATGCATAGGGATGAAAAGTACCAACCTGAGTTCAGAGGTGTAATAGAGGCAGTTCTTAATCACTTCAACCTCCAAGATGATGCAGATACACTCCAAAACTCCTTCTGAAGCTAATGCAACCTTCAATTTCTCTTGATTTGGCCTGAAACTCAGAATTCGATTTCTACTTGCAGCTCCGAATTTTCAATGGCTCTCTCTGCTACCAGCTTCAAACTCTTCCCAAAAAAATGGTTGAACACACTCAACAACTTATATAAAACTCATTAGAGTCATCTAGAACTTTCTCAAAGCTTCAGAATGAGAAATTGGATTTTCAAATTCTCTCCAAAATCTCATTCACACCAGTAACGATTCCCTCTCTGTTTTGGCCTCAGCAAGCTTGCATTCAACTTCTCATGAGATTTTGAACATGAATGGTGGTGATTCTCCCCTTGTTTCAATCCAATGGCTCATGTATGTTATGTTACTTCATCATGAAGAAACAAAGAAAAAGGGCATGATATTGGACTCAAATCAAAATTATAATATTGCCAAAGTTTCTAAAATGCTTTTTCCATTCAAAAAATGATATTATTTGGCTTCATTTGCACACAAAATGATTTATTTGAATTTTTGGTCATTTAATTCATTTTAATCCTTCCTTTTTCACAACTTCTTGAACCAAGTCTCTCCTTGAGCCATTTTAATGTCTCCTTGATACATGGTCAAGGTTAAAACCCCATTTTGAGCAACTTTCAAGTTGAACAAAATTTCATTTGAGATGTCTAAGTTAGTGAAAATGACTCATAACCAAAAATGACCCATAATCACAACTTCCCAAAATACCCTTGACTTGTCAAAGCCATAACTTGAGTTCTACAAATCCTATCAAGGACTTCTACTACTCTCTTGAAAGCTAAGAGAGTAAGGAACAACATTCATGTTGACCAAAAGTTCATAGGAATCATCCTTCTAGGGAAAAAGTGTCATGCAAGTTGGGTAACTTTCAAGCTTCAAATTCACATACCTCAGGTGACTTGTAACTTGTATGGCTCATAACTTGAGTTCTATAAACCCTATCAAGGACTTCTAGTACTAAAATTAAAGCTAAGCTCATGCTCTACAACAATCATGTTAGGGTCAAGATGAGATGACAATCATATCTTTAGCTAAATTGCCTTGAAGACATGGGTCAAACCAGGGGATTTTACACTGTCAAGCCTTAGAAACCCTAGCTTGAAACTTCTCAAACTCTTCAATCATGATGAGTTTCCCTTACAAATCATCCTCATAAAATCTCAATGTATCAATCCATGATCACATGGCTCTTGAATTGGGTCTCAACCTTCTTCAAATCATCAGTTGACTTAGGGCTGACCCAGTCAAACCCTAGCTGCACAACTCATGGCTGAGCCTTCTTAATCTTGCACAATGACCTGTCTAGGCCTCAAAGTGATCTTCAGCACTTCTCATGAGCTTTCTCAAGACCTCAAGTCCATCTTCATGGCCTCAGAATCATCTGATGGTCTTCCCCATAACTCTCAAGTTAGGAGACCCACAT
The DNA here is from genome assembly GCA_963859935.3 of Lathyrus sativus. NCBI lineage: Eukaryota > Viridiplantae > Streptophyta > Magnoliopsida > Fabales > Fabaceae > Lathyrus > Lathyrus sativus. The sequence goes on from OZ012739.1 coordinate 275,935,529, forward strand.
ACTTGGTTTCAACCACTCTCTCTGAGGATCCTTTAACTTCTCTGACAAGGATATCAACCCTTGAACATCTGAATAACCTTCTTAGCTAGCTTCAAAGTCTTGTGTAACTCTTAATTGATACTCATATCTCTTGATCTTCTGCATACATATCAATGAAATGCAAATGATAATGCTAATGTGAATGAAATGAAACACAAGCTAGGTGAAGAAATGTTGGGCAAATTTTGGGGTGCAACACGTGCGATGCAAAAAATGAAAAATGATGCAGTATGCAGACATGTATATATGCATTAGGGAAATTTCCCCCTCGATTCCAGTTCCACGAGAACAACACGACAATGGAGGGCTAACAGATAAGCAATAGGAAAACTTCTCATAAATAAAATGAGAGCCAAGAGTTAGATACAGAGCACATTGCTACATCAATACAATGGAATGAAAATGACCTCAGCCAACAGGTCTGGTGATGGTCAATGCATACATCAAGTACGACAACTAGACTAGAAATCTTCTAACAACTCCTTCGTCTCTGGATGGTCAGGCCTGGAAAGCAATCCCCAGATAAGCAGCTCTCTCCGGCTAATAGTGGTCTGCAGATCCTGAGCATAATTCTCCCAGGAGCCCTCACCAAAAGCCTCCTCAAGCTTACACCTCTTCACATCAGCTCTAGACTTATAATCATCCAACATTGCAAGCGGTTCGTTCAGTCTACAATCACCGTCTCATCAGAGTGAGGCTTCAACTGCAATCTTATCATCCTTCACTTGGAGTTGAGCCTTCAGCTTGGCAATCTGTTATCTGAGTGCATCCTCCCGCTCTTTGTTATCAGTGAGGGTAGCATTCCACTGATCATTAAACCTGGAAATCTCTAGATAAGCTCTATCCAACTCCTTCTTCTTAGAAGTAAGGACATCACTAACAACCTTCAAATCTAACCCCAGACGCTCACGAGCGCGAATCTATTTGGTAAGATCTGTACCTAGCTTATTAACCAACTCAGTTTGCCTCTTGCAGGAATGAGTAGCTTCAATCTTTTCGCTCTGGAGTTGAACAATCTCTTTCTCCAATTCTTCATTTGCCTTGCGCAACTCCTCTTTTTCAGACCACAACTGATTATACCTCTGGATGTCAACAATAGTAGGTTCCTCAATCATCAGAGGATATAAAGGCTCACGAGGTGGAAAAGACATCAACACCCTCTCAACTCTCTCCTGAGTCCAAGTCACATAAGGATCGTAAGCTCGACTGTTACTCTTTCCCAAAGAAGCTTTCCCTTTGCAATGAATTTTGCTCCAAGCCTTCTCAACTCTAGCCAAGGTCTCATTCTCTAAAAAGCCCGTGAAATGCAGAGATTCCTGTATTTCCTCTTCTCTTGGAAGCTCTCTCAAGGCATACCCAAACTTCCTCACTATAAGGGATGGGTTATAGTTAATGTATCCTTTCCTCCCGACCAACGGGACGTTAGGAAAACCACCACAACTATAGATAATCTCTGTACCTAACTGATCTCTATCAAACCAAATGATATTCTTAGAAGTCAGGCCCATCAGTCTCTCTTACCATTTTGAGGTACCAACAGTATCAACAAAAGAACCGGATTTGGGAAGGTGACTCACAAACCACCTGTACAACAAAGGTACGCAATAAGATACGTTCTTCCCTTTCCGATTCTCATTCATATAGTGCACAAAATGATAGACGTCGCCTAGCACCGTAGGTACAGGATTCCTTGAAGAAAAAATGTGAAAGGCATCCACATCCGCAAAATCTAGAATATTAGGAAACAACATGATACTGTTGCACCCTAAAATTTGACCAACATTTCTTTACCTAGCTTATGTTTCATTTCATTCACATTAGCATTATCATCTGCATTTCATTGACATGTATGCAGGGGATCAAGAGGTATGAGTACCAATCAAGAGCTATACAAGACTATGAAGCTAGCCAAGAAGGTTATTCAAGTGTTCAAGGGTTGATATCTTCGCTAGAGAAGATAAAAGATCCTTGATCCGTGGTCGCTCGCGGATCAAAAACGAGTTTGTTGTAAGAAATGTTAGTATAGCGACAAATGACTCGAAATATCATTCTCACAAGGATTCTTGTATTATTTCAACCAACTAAAGAAAATGTTTATGGGGGTTTTAAGTTTTGATTTATAAAATAAGAGGAAAAAAAAGTGATTAAAAAAAGTGATTATCAAATAAACTAAAACGGCTAATCCTACTGATTCGGGTTCCGACTTATCATTGGTTATTATAACATCAATCCCTAAGCGGTACCAATCCTATTCGATTATGATATTAATCAGACAAGCGCTTATCAACATCAAATAAATTATGTTCCTGTTTACCGAATTAAGCAAATGGTTAAGAATATGACGAATTAACGAATTAAGCAAACGATAACACGCAATTAAATTTAGGAACATGCATACAACAGAATTTAATCAATTCTATCCTATGAACAACAATTGAATTAAGCAAACAATTGCAATCAAATTAAGCAAATGACTTCGTAGAAAAGGATTGAAAGGAATCAGATTTAAATTAATATTATAATAACCTCAAAGTGTTGTTGAAACCATACACAGCAGGATTTTCCCGGAGGTATTAGTTTTCCATGAGTTCTTCTCAAAGGTTTTTTTTTAATTTTTTCGTCAATAGTGAATAGGGTTTTTGGCTGTACGGCCAGACCTAGACTAAAGAGGGGACAAAAGAGAATTCGGGTCATAACCCAACTGGGTCGAAAATATAACCCAGGCCCAAAACTAAAATAAAATTCTAATGCTGTAACTTGAAACAAAATTCTGGAATTTTGAGCTCCGAATCTGATTTCAGCTCCAACACGAAAGTCGTAGCTCTCTCTCTTAGCTTTCCGGAGATTTTTAGAACGCCTCAAACAGATTCCCGAAGCTCCAGTTATGATCGTTTCCGTGCAGACTGCTAAAGCTGAAAAATAAGTGCGAAAATTAAATTAAACCAAAAATAAAATAAAATATGAAAACATAATAAAATATAATAATAAGAAAAATAAAGTAAAGAAATTCCTAAGTAAATATATAGGAGAATGTGCATAAATATGCACTGATCAAATTCCCCCGGACTTGAACTTTTGCACTCCGACCAAAATTAAAACAAAACACAACAAAGAAAGCACAAACACATCAACAGATACTCATTCCGGGCTGTAAGTCTTCTTCGGTTAAGTTTGCATCGATAGGTACTAATCTTACACACTAAGGATATCTTAGGAATACTAATCCATAATTGTGCAGACATAAACCTCCTGAATATACAAATCAACTCGAATCATGTTATTATGTTGAAGCCTAACTTACTCTTTCTCCTTTTTGCTCTTTTTCATTCAGGCGCAATCACATTAAGCTCGTTATCTCCACACACTCATAGCAAGGCGACCGATTAGTGACTCTGATCCTTTTTGTTTTGGGTTCTGGTACTTACGTGGCATAACCCTTTGCTCACTTAATTGTAGTTGCGGGGGATCAGACCGTAATCCGCCCTACCAAGTTCAGCACCAGAAACCGCTGAACCAACTAACGAGTAATAAAAAATTTTCAACTTTTTATTTACTTTTCTTTTTCTTTTTTTCTTCTTTTTCTTTTTTTTTCTTTTCAATTTGATCACTCACTTATATTCATCGGCTTCCCTGCGTAGAGTGTGTATGAGATGGTGATGACTGCTAAAATAAACTACTCAAGAGCTGTTAGAGAATGAAAATTCAAGGCTAAACCATAATAAGAATTCAAATCAATTTCCATATGAGGAGACTTACGGTGTTAAGACGATACCGATCTTGTGAATTTTTCCCAAGTCTCCGCAAACTAATCCCAAATTAGTCTTTAGCCTAGAACTTTCAAAAAGATGCAATTTTTATTTTATTTTATTATTATAACTGAAAACAAACCAAAACAAAATAGTAAAATAAGCAAATAAAATAAAGGTTTCCCTCCCCCACACTTAAATCATACATTGTTCTCAATGAAAGAACATAAATATAAATAAGAGTGAGAGAAAGGAAAGAACACACCCGATGAGTCAAGGTGGATAAGTGATCATATAAGCAGCCTTTCCCAAAGAGGGATCTTCTAGAAGCTCCTCTCCCAAAGTGGGGATGTTATAAAGTAACTTTGCGTAGTATCCATTGACCTTGAAATATTTATTAGTGCCTTCACCTTTTATTCCAGGATCAAATAAGAATCTTTGATAAATAAAAGTGTCGAATGGGCACGTGAATTTGATATCCTTTTCCACAACATCAGAGATCAATGGGTTAAGGGGTTGCTTCACTGCTTTTCTTCCCACTTCCGTCGAGGTCCATACAATTCCCTTCTTATGTTTCTTCAAAACCTGTAAAAGTTTATTATCTTCATCAAAATCAAAGTTAGAAGAAATTATAACTGGAAGCTTTTTATCCATATCTGAATAAGCATAATTCAGATTGGTATGGAGTGGTTTAAGCTCCAAGGGGGGAGGTTGTTCAATGGATGGTGAGGTTGGGGCAGCCGTGATGTTAAGAGTTTTAGCTACATAAATAACTTGATCTGCATGAAAAACATCACCCTGTACGGCAGCATCAATCTCAGCACAAATAGAGCAAATGTTAGTGTCGGTACATGAATCACAAGAGTAAGTATCATCAAAATCTGCTAATGTTGGAAAATCAAAACACAATTCAGAATAAGTATCATCAACTAAATTAGAAGGAAACTCTTTTGGATTAACTACTGTTTCGGCAGATGGTTGGTTTGAATCTTGAGCTTGCTGCATGGCATTCACTATAGTGGCAAGCTGTTCAATCTGTGTCTGCAAAGCTTGAAGACTTGAATCTATTTGTTGCTGAAACTAAAGATCATTTATAGCCATTTGCTTGAAAAGGTCCTCTAGTGAAGGTTCAGAAGGTGTAGAGCACATAATTTGGAATTCATTCATATGCTTATTCGGATCCTCACCTGCAAGTCCATTAAACCTTGACAACAAGTGTATTAAACCAGATTCCGATTCGAAAGGAACAACAACATCATCATATTCAATACACATGCCATTATAATTTACATCAGGGGCAACTAATTGTCTTAAGGTTCTATTATCAACCATTTCAAAATCAAGTTCAGTATCCAAAGCAAACAAGTTATGCAGATAGTCAGACTCAGACTCAGACTCAAACACAATGATGGAAAACGATTAATTAAATTTCAAAAAAATAAAGTAACACCAGAATTAAACTAATTAAGCAAAATAACAATTATGAGAATTTTTTCGATTTTTTTGACTCTATAAAAACAGTAAAATATTCATTAAAAATAGAAAAAAGGATTTTTTTGCGATTCTGAGGGTGGACTAATTACCGGACGATTTTTCTGCTTCTCGTAGGTAAAACAGTTTTACGATCGGACACAATTTTTCCAAAAACAGATTTTTTACGATTTGGACTGTAAAACGCGAATTGGACGAAACTGAGAGGAAACTAAGGTCTAGACTCGAGGATGCTAACTAACCCTATGACTCTAAAATTGATTAATAACGACAAGAATCCCCGGCAACGGCGCCAATTCGATCCGCGGTCGCTCGCGGATCAAAAACGAGTTTGTTGTAAGAAATGTTAGTATAGCGACAAATGACTCGAAATATCGTTCTCACAAGGATTCTTGTATTATTTCAACCAACTAAAGAAAATGTTTATGGGGGTTTTAAGTTTTGATTTATAAAATAAGAGGAAAAAAAAGTGATTATCAAATAAACTAAAACGGCTAATCCTACGTATTCGAGTTCTGACTTATCATTGGTTATTATAACATCAATCCCTAAGCGGTACCAATCCTATTGGATTATGATATTAATCAGACAAGCGCTTATCAACATCAAATGAATTATGTTCCTGTTTATCGAATTAAGCAAACGGTTAAGAATATGACGAATTAACGAATTAAGCAAACGATAACACGCAATTAAATTTAGGAACATGCATACAATCGAATTTAATCAATTCTATCCTATGAACAACAATTGAATTAAGCAAACAATTGCAATCAAATTAAGCAAATGACTTCATAGAAAAGGATTGAAAGGAATCAGATTTAAATTGATATTATAATAACCTCAAAGTGTTGAAACCATACACAGCAGGATTTTCCCGGAGGTATTAGTTTTCCATGAGTTCTTCTCAAAGGTTTTTTTTTATTTTTTCGTGAATAGTGAATAGGGTTTTTGGCTGTACGGCCAGACCTAGACTAAAGAGGGGACAAAAGAGAATTCGGGTCATAACCCAACTGGGTCGAAAATATAACCCAGGCCCAAAACTAAAATAAAATTCTAATGTTGTAACTTGAAACAAAATTCTGGAATTTTAAGCTCCGAATCTGATTTCAGCTCCAACACGAAAGTTGTAGCTCTCTCTCTTAGCTTTCCGGAGATTTTTAGAACGCCTCAAACAGATTCCCGGAGCTCCAGTTATGATCGTTTCCGTGCAGACTGCTAAAGCTAAAAAATAAGTGCGAAAATTAAATTAAACCAAAAATAAAATAAAATATGAAAACATAATAAAATATAATAATAAGCAAAATAAAGTAAAGAAATGCCTAAGTAAAAATATAGGAGAATGTGCATAAATATGCACTGATCAATCCTCAGAGAAAGTGGTTGAAACCAAAGTTGTGTGCCTCCTAACTTGAGAGTTGTGAGAAGCCATCAGAGGATTCTGAGACCATGAGGATGGACTTGAAGCCTTGAGAGAGCTTATGAGATGTCTTGAAAGCCATCATGAAGCCTAGACAGGTCATGGTACAAGATTAAAGAGACCTACCCCTGAGTGGTGTAATTAGGGTTTGACTGGGTCAACCCTAGGTCAACTGATGATTTGAACAAGGTTGAAACCTAATTCAAGGGCCATGTGATCATGCATTGATGCATTGAGATGCTATAAGGATTATTCCAAGGTCAACTCATCATGATTGAAGATTTTGAGAAGTTTCAAGCTAGGGTTTCTAAGGCTTGACAGTGTAAAATCCCCTAGTTTGACCCCTATCTTCAAGGCAGTTTAGCTCAAGATGTGATTGTCATCTCATCTTTTCCCCAACATGAATGTTGTAGAGCTTGCTCTTAGCTTTAATTTGAGTACTAGAAGTCCTTGATAGGATTTATAGAACTCAAGTTATGACTTTGACAAGTTACAGGTCATCTGAGGTATGTGAATCTGGGGCCTTGAAAGTCACCCAACTTGCATCAAACGTTTGCCCAAGAAGGATGATTCCTATGAACTTTTGGTCAACATGAATGTTGTTCCTTATCTTCTTAGCTTTCTAGAGAGTACTATAAGTCCTTGATAGTAGCTCAAAGTCATTTGGAGATTACATGTCATTTCAAGCATAAGGCCATAACTCCTATTTTCAAGCTTGAAATGGAAAAATCTTCAACATTAAACTTGCTCAAAATGATGTTTTAAGGCTTTTAAGGAGGTCATGAGATGTTGGAAATGATTGTAGCTCAAAGTTGCAAAAATGACCTAAAATAAGGGCATAAGTTAAATAAACCAAAGTTGAAAATTGATATTTTCAACCTACACATCCAAACTATGGCATGTAATATATCATTTTGACTCTAGAAAACATTTTAAAAACAATGGTTTAGCCACATTTTTTATTTGAGGTCTAAATTGTGGACTTGCTTTGAAAAGCACTTACTTGCATATTAAGCACCATTTGTAAAACTCAAAATCAAGGCATGAGCAAGGAACTTGGCAAGCTAAACCCTTCCAAAATGTCACTAGGGGAGAAATTGAAAGAGATTGAGATGAATTTCATGCTGCAAACAGAATTGAGCATGGCATGATACATGATTGAAAATCTCATGACATGAGAAGTGGAAAATCTCATTGGAAGGATCTAGAGGGTTCTAGATCATCCAAACTTCATCTATATAAGGAGTAGAGTGGATCCATTGAAGGGGTTGGTGATCATTGAAGGATTGAGCTTAGTTTGAGATTTAATTTTCATAGCTTGCAAGTGCAATCGGTTTCACCAAATTCCTCAATTTCCTTCCATTTTCTTGATTGATACTTCTTCCATGAAGGTCAAGGAGTGATTCCAGATCATTTTCAAGAAGAACTGGTGGCTAGATCGTGTATGAGCAAGTGATTTTCAGCACCTGCAACTCACCATCGGGTTTCAAGATTGAAGCACTTTCAATTGGTTCTTTTGCATACAGAAGCAAGAAGAAGGTTCCTTGATCGTGTCCAGAAGAGTAGAGAGCTTGATTTGGAGGATTCGTGCATCTGTTCAACCAAGATTCTCAGGTTGGTAACTGTCGCTACTGCGAAAATCGGCACCGGCTTGACAGGAGAGTCGCCACCGTGCGTTATTTATCCCTCAGAGCGGGAAAGGAAACGCTCGAAGTAAACCTCGCAAAGACGGGAAAAGGTATGGTCATCGCAACCATAGCCTGGATTCGGGAGTCGGTTACGCAAGGGGAAGGTATTAGCACCCCTCACGTCCATCGTACTCGATGGGATCCACGCTTGGTGTTTATAGGTAAAAGGGTGTGTTATCTATCTACGCTAATGGCTGGTCTGAAAAGAAAATAAAAGGACAGGACTCGACAGAACATACGGTGTTCTGGGCCTACGTATTCCCTCGTGCAATGGGAAAGTCAGAGTCAACGTAGTTCGACTTCCTACGTCTAAACGGGGGAAAGGTTGCTCGCCAGGACATCGCGTCCTGTGCCTACGTACTTTCATATGGAATGAAAGATCAGAGCAAGCGTAGTTCGGCTAACTACGTGTAAACAGGGGCTCTCCCACAGCAGTGAGAAAACAAACTGGTCTCTAAGGCTCGGGAACCTACAAATACGATCTGGTCTCAAATGCGCTCGGGCAAGAGAAAAGGATAACAATTAGTCGTTAGCGGGAAAGTCTCGATCGCACAGCCGCGAGAGAACAAAGGTTAGTTGTTAGTGTGCTCGCTAGGATATCGCATCCTATGCCTACATATCTTCGTCTGGAACGAAGAATCAGAGCAGCTGTAGTTCAGCTAACTACGGGTCAAGCTACTCAGAAGCTCCTACAGAAAGGAAAGGGGAAACCCTAGAACTATACCTGAGAAAAGGGAATCTACCTGCTGCTATCACACCTGGCTGACTATCCTAATGTCTATCATAACAACTCCGCAGCGGAGAAGTCAGAGCTCCTAAGGGATCATGGCAACAGGACTAAACCACAAACAAGAAACTACAAAGTAAAGGAATACTGGAAATATGCATGAATGCAACAACTAGACAAACAAGGCACAGAGGCCGCAAACCACAGAGGCAAGGGAGCTCAGCTCTACCAAATACCAACAAGCAAAGCCACGCAATAACAAACAAGCCGAAGGAGGACCACCTCAACTTCTCATGCCCACCAAGTCTACTTCTAAGATGCACCTACTCAGAACTATCTAGATGAATACCTAAGTCTAATGCAACATAATATCATACAAGTCAAACAACACAAAGAGACTAACCCTGAGCAGGGCCTCTAATAAACCTGAAACAATCTCCTAATATATCTCTAACCAAAGCTCTATACAGCACCCTAAGCAAAGATCTAAGCAAACAATTCTAATCAAAACCCTAAGCAAGAGGAATCAATCCCAGTCTCCGAGCTTCAGAATAAGCTTACCAGAGAAAGGAAGCTAAGCAGACAAGTCCATAGTGCTTTCCTCAAGAAAGTACCAGGAGGTTACCACCCAGGAATCGTATCCTATGCGGCTCGACAACTGTGATCAGTTTATATTCCTCCTCAGGAGAAATTAAACTCACATGAAGGCTCCGGCGTCACTGGATACTTGAGAAATACCTATATGCACTAGGGGAACTAAGTGAACAGACTCATAGGACCTTCCTCAGGAAAGTACTAGGAGGCTGACACTTAGGAATCGTATCCTACGTGGCTCAACAACTGTGATCAGTTTACATTCCTCCTCAGGAGAAATTAAACTCACAAGTTGGCTCCAACATCACTGGATACTTAAGAAATCCTAGGTAAACTAATGGAACTAAGTGAATAGACCCATAGGACCTTCCTCAGGAAAGTACTAGGGGACTTCCACTTAGGAATCGTATCCCATGTGGCTCAACAACATGTGATCAGTTTACATTCCTCCTCAGGAGAAATTAAACTCACAAGTTGGCTCCGACATCATTGGATACTTACGAAAGAGGCGAGAAGAAAGAATGAAAGTCATTCATAGTGCCTTCCTCAGGAAAGTACCATAAACTCCCTTCAAACTTCAGGATCTCGAACCTCACAAACAGACAACAAGCCTCTAGACTAAGCCTCAATCCACTGCATCCTTGCAAGCTCCAACAGGACCTCCATCAGCTCCCACCTTCAAGAAGAACCCACAGGCCAATAAACCACAAGAGACTATCTCTGAAGTTCAACCATAGTTGAACTCCAAAGTCAGAAGTCACCAGGACTTCTCCTATCTTCAGGCTCAGACAAAACACAACAGAACATCCTACAAAAATCTAACAAAATCTAGTGGGAGACCTACATGGCTCTAAGACAACATACTGAAAAATCAGAACAAAATTCAACACCAGATGAAAGAACTAAAATCAGCAACCAGACATATACACAAACCAGTTTATTCAACATCAATATCAGTGGAAAAATGCAATTAAAATAAAAATGCATGATTAAGCTAATATTTTTGTACTATAAAATTCTACACTGAATTACGAGTCTACAGAAAAAAGAACGGAATTATTTGACTAAATCTACCATTTTTTATGAATTTTCTCATGATATGCATGCATTGAAAATATTAAAAAAACATCAATTAACATGGAAAATATACCAAAAAAATAACAAACAAAAATAAAATGTCATTTTTATTTTTATTTAATTTTTTAGGAATTATGATGAAATGGTAGAAAAAAGAATTATTGAAAAAAACAATTATTTACATTTTTATTGTGATTTATTTAATATGTAAAGAAAAAGAAATTAAAGAAATAAAATTGAAATAAAACTGGGGGGTTTGAACAGCAAGATTATGAGTTATTTATGCTTTGGGCCCTAAAGGTGGGGGGTGCTGGAAGCAATAGGGCGCAGGGCCCAAGCTGTCAAAAACAACTAACAAACACTGAAAATGAAAAAAGCCTGGGGGGTGCCGTTAGCAGCTTTTCTCAGTTATTAATCATTGGGCTTACGCCCAGGGGGGTGTGAAAAGCAATAAGGGCCTAAGGCCCAAATCCTATACCCAGACTCCACACGCTAGGGGGGTGATTGAGCAATAATGGGGTGTAGTGATCAGCAACTACGCCTGGGCCTAAGCCCAATAGCCAAACCCTAATCCAAACAAAACCTAATCAAAACTATCTTCCTCCTAACCTCTCTCTGGTACTGTTCACCAACCCAACCCTAACTGCGCTCATCCCCCAAATCTCCCCTCTGCAACTCTCGAAGACTCTCAAAACAATCTCAGACCCTCACACATCATGAACGAAAATCACACTTTAATCCACTATCACACATGAAATCAACCTTCATCTAACACTCCCAGATCGAAATCAGGCTTCAACAGTTCATGCTAGAATCATATCAACAATGATTCCACTAAACCCTAACCACGCACGAGTAAACAAATTGCAAGGAGGATGAACAAACCTGGAGGAATGACGAAGATCCTGGAACTGAAGAATGTTGAAGGAGTTCGCTGGGATCTTGAAGATTTCTGGAGAAAACCTCGTAGATTCTTGAAGATTTCTCAATCGGACGATACTTGAAGATGAACTGGGCACGTTGAAGGTCGTCGAAGGATGATTTAAGATCTTAGTTGAAGGCGTTCTTGAGTTTCGTTGAAGATTCAGATGAAGCTCAGAAAGATCTTCTGGAAAACTAACCGAAGGATGAAAGTCCCTGATGAATCCACGAAAACCTTGACGATTGATGTTGAAGAACGATGGATCTACGAGATTCTGAAATGATGATGATGAACGTAGATGCTATGATGAATCTTGGAGGGTTCTGGAAATTCTGGGATGAGGATGATTGAAGGTTTGAAGTTCCTGGAAATCTTGCTTGAAGATGGATGAAGAACGATGAAGGTTGTTGATTTCTGGAAAAAAGTTGATGAGTTTCTGGGGATTTGCTTCGACGGAGGATGAAGATTCGAGTGGATTTCTGGAGATTTTGGAGGTTTCCGGTGAAGATGATGAAGGTGACGGAGGAGGAAGGGGAAGAAGATGAAGATACGAGGATTCTGGTAGTTTTGGCGTTCTCCGGCGGAGTTGGCGGTGGCCGGAGTCTGTTGGCGGTGGCCGGAGTCTGTTATCGCCGGATTTGCATGCCCGGCGAGGGGTTTCCGGTGAGGAAGTGAGGGGAGGACAGGTGGCGCGCATGCGCAGAGAGAGAGAGAGAATGGGGGACAGCTGTGAACACGTGGAGGAGTCTGGGAGAATTCTCTGAGCTGTGGTGGCGTCCTCAAGGCAAAACGCGTGGGCCCCCTCTGAGCCAACACGTGGCTCCTATTTAAAGCACTGAAAGTGCCAGAATCTTCCAGAAGCTACTTGGACTAAGCGGACCTCTTCCTGGATTTTTTTGGACTTTTTCTGGACCCATGATGAGCAAAAACCTGCGTTGGGCTGGATTACTGGCACTAAGGCCCAAACGAAAAATAACCAAACAAACTGTAAACTGATTTAAAACTTATTTAAAACTAAATGAATTATTAAAGCCTAATTAACTGACTAAATCAACCTAATTAAATCTAAAACATGATTAACCTAATTAAGCTCTAAAAAATGATTAAGAACCTAATTAATTCTATATTATCCTAATTAAACTCTAAAAAGTCAATTAAGCTAATTAAACTCTAAAAAATCAATTAAGATCTAATTAACTCTAAGCTTCTACTAATTCTCTATTAAAATTCTAATATTATTTAATATCTATTAAAAGCTATCATTAATAAAAGAAAACCCATATTATTTTCTACATTATCTAAAAAACAATTAAACCTATTTTAAAATCTATATAAAATTCTAAAAATGATTTAAAAAGCAATTAAACCTATTTAAAATCTATAGAAAAATTCTAAACTATTATTATCTATTAGTAATAAAAGAAAAACTATATTATCCTTTTTCTTTATTATTCTAAAAAACTATTTAAAATCTTATTTATATTCTAAAAAACCTATTTTTAAAAAATCTATAAAATTCTAAAAAAGAGATTAAGCTATTAAAATATTCAAAAACCCTATTTAAATTCCAGAAAAATTCTATAAAGCCTGTTAAAATTCACAAAAGTCTATAAAAATCCTAAAAATGCAGATGAATGCAAATGACCCCCATAAAAGCGCACACGAGACCAGATCGAATCGAACAGAGATCCCCGGGCATCAGAATATCATCAAAATCACTGTGCAAGCTAAAAATCACTGAGGAGCGCACAATTTCCCGAAAATAAAACCCCGATAATCTGGACTGAATCTGCCATATCTGATAGACGAAAGTCAAGCTGTAAACTCTGATATCCCCTGCTTTGCACAAAAATCATCTGTCTGATTTGCGGATATGAATTTAAACCATGAGTCAGATAGGAGAATCAGTTGGTCAAATTTTAGGGTGCAACAGCTGCCCCTATTCAAGCGACTTGGATCTGAAGGGTTTGAAGAGCGCTCAGCCTTCAAACATTCAGAGGTACGAGACGGTTGAATACAAATAAAACCCGAAAATTTGCCAACCGCGAGCATATACTGTAAACTGCTTGGGGAATAAAGTCCAGAAAACCAAGTCCAGTCATTGCGGCACCAAACTGATTAATCATCTGATAAAGAACTCCTGATTTGAATACCCGTTGCCTGTGATACCCTATGTAACAAACCCTGAGGGTTGCAACAAAACACGTGATTCTTTCACATTGCCTACTGATAGGCAGGAAGAGAAATATACTCACATCGCCCAAAGATGGACGGGAAGACACTCTGATTGAATACTCACCTCGTCTAATGATAGACGGAAAGACAACATAAATCTCCATATTCACATCGTCTAAGGGTAGACGGAAAGTCACCATAATCTCCATATTCACATCGTCTAAGGATAGACGGAAAGTCACCATAATCTCTATATTCACATCGTCTAAGGGTAGACGGCATCATCCTGATCGATGAACAAATCAATATTCTCATCGTCTAAGGGTAGACGGGAACAAAGCCTGATTAATGAAACAAATCAATTCACATCATCTAAGGATAGACGGGAAGAAATAATCTCCAAATTCACATCGTCTAATGATAGACGGAAAGAAATTCTTAATCTCCATACACACATCGTCTAAGGGTAGACGGGATCATCCTGATTGATGAACAAATCAATTCACATCGTCTAAGAGTAGACGGGATCATCCTGATTAATGAAACAAATCAATATTCACATCGTCTAAGAGTAGACGGGAAGAAACCATAACGCAATTCAACACCATCCCTTGAATTCCAGAATCCTTCTGTCTACGGAAATTGATGGAAAGATCAATATCCTTGAAGGGGCCACATCGTCAGTATGGACTGACGGGAAGAAAACCACCTTTAAAGAAACATGTCGTCAATAAGAATCAACGATCACGAAAACTGAACATTCTTCGAAGAGCCTCGACATCAATAAGGATTGACAGTCAGGAAAGTCCCTCTTAAACGTCATCATATCCAATAACCAGAAAGAAGACCATTATTGGAAATATCGTTTTGAAACCCCTCAACAACCAAGGATAGCCGGAGAAGACTCGATGGGGAAACACCTCATCATATGTATGATCTGGCAATAAGAAACCCGCTGGACAGTAACTCGAAACTTCACATCGTCTGCTGACAGACGGAAAGGAAAGCCACTTGCTAGAAAAACTCTATTCTGAACCCTATTGAAAATCCATCAAAACTTCACATCATCTACTGATAGACGGGAAGAAAAGCGCATCCTGGGGAAACCCCTTCTTGAAGCTCTACTGTGATCACCCGCAACTTCACATCGTCTATGGATAGACGGAAAGAAAACCACATTCATACTCCAGACGTCTAATGATAGACAGAGAAATCCACTCATTGGAGGAACACATCGTCAATATGAATTGACGGGAAGAAAAGTTTGTCGATATTAGATAACTGCTTGATCAAAGCACAACTATCGTTGCATGATCTGAGATACAAATAATCTGCTGAACTGTCTGAATACTGTTGCTGGATAAATGCCCCTGAACTGATCACAGAGTAATTCACGCGCCATATGAGGCTGATAGAAAACCTGACTTATGCCTCGTATGCATAATATGCTTTAATCTTTTCACGGCGTAATGCTCCATTCTAGATGGAAATGCTACGCATTCTGACGATGATATGCAAGTATGATGCAAGTATGATGATGCATGCAATATGCTAATGCAGGCTCGAACTGCCGGAGAAGGCCGGGTACAGAAAACTGCTTCAGCAAAATAAATGCTGAAGGCGAGGCCAACTCTGCTGGGGATAACCTGGATACCATTGAATCGTCCTAGCAAAATAAATGCTGGGAGAGTGAAATCAACTCCGCTGGGGATATTGGGACCTTAACCGAACACCTCGACGAAGTAATACCCTGCTGGGGTATATAACTCCGCCGTGGAATAGCAGACGTGCTGAATATGATTAGACCCTTTTAGGTATAGCTTATCCGTACCAATGACAAATTGGTCTTTGCTGGCAAAATGGAGGGAGTCTTCCTGCAATCTGATGAAGCTCGGATCTGGAAATTGATGCGCCAACCCGGATGGGCTTCACAGTAATCGCAAACTTGGATTTGAACTCTGACTCTTATCTTATTGGGTCAGATACAACTGCCGCTGGAAAACATTCTTCCTGAATACACAACCTTTCAGTGGAGAGTCAAGGGATAGTAACATGACTTCCCGCAATCGTCTCGCTCTCGAAAATCGACTGCATCTGCTCGAATAACTCTGAATGATCCTGCTGAAGCGGAGAAGACCAATCCTTTCGCGTCTGATATGCCCCAGCCTACGGGACCTCTGTGGGGATAGCCCTTGAAAGGAAACCTGCAAATCTGAGCCCTGATGGTCTGATATAACATGCCTCAGCGTTCTGATCTTCTGAGAGATACTTCACCTCACCTGCTTCTTGCACAACCTTTGCGCGCTTAAGATGGTCTGCCCCTGACTGCAATGACCTTGCCCCGATTATCTGATTCAGAGTAGTACCTCCTGACTATGACGCATTCACCGAGCCTCAACCTGATTGCCCCAGAATAACTGACTTCGAAAAGCTGACCTGACTGGGGATCACAATAATAGCTTGCCCCTGCTCTCGGAACATTCGGGCGTTCTGCATTCTATCTTGACCATACTTTCCATTGTAGGAAACTTTTCTGCTGTCAAGTGCTTACTCGCAAGTAAAACAAGTTGTTATGCATAAAAGATGTATTAATGCAACACATATGACAGCTTTGACATCCAATCTGTTCACTGGGAAAAGGAAAAACAGTTTATAGCATATAATGCACAAAACATTCGTCAACATCAGTATCAACATGGTAAGAGGAACCTTTTTAGGAGTCAGAATCGACGCGACCTTTACCGGAGTATGCTTTCGAAACAACCTGCTTCAATTAGGACTTTTGAAGGTTGTAACGTGGTCAAGTTCATGGTTTTGAAGGAAAGGATAAAGGCTCAAAGTTTATTTTAACCCACCCATTCTCCTTGATGTTCTCCCATCCTACGTTCAGCTAATTTGACCTTAGCGCTCACCTCTCAGAGGTTGAAAGATAGGAGTGATAGTTCGAGAAACTTTTGGATTTTGGAGTGACAGCCACTCTCTTTTTCGTCTTTGACATTTGTGGTCACACGACTCGTATTTCCATCGAGGATTTTTCTTTTGATCCTTTTTATCTTTTCTTTTCATATCCCTAACTTTTGCCTGGACTGACTCCTTTTGAGTTTCTTTTGATTTTGTTTTAAGTCCAGCGGGATGCCCTCATTTTTGCCTAAGTCATTTGTTTTGAAGTTTTCTTGACTTAGCGGGCTTTTGATTCTTTTTCATTCTTCTTTTTTCGAACAAGTCGCGTGACACTGGTTGTTTGACTCTTTGGGGAGTGATGTGGCTGTCCCACTCTTGATTGAACCATTGTGGTCTTTTAGGCACGACCTCTAAGGACGTGATTGATCCTCGAACGGACACTCCTTTTGCAATTTGGACGCTCGGTCAAATTAGCTAACACCTACCCTGCCCCAGGTTAAGATTGAGGGTTTTTCGTTTTCAGAAAGAACTCCTACTACAAGGCTCAAAGGGGTTGACAAGGGATTATCTTCCTTATATCTCCGGTGTTTAGGGATTTGAAACAATGCCTGTACATCATCAGCAGGTTTTATTTCAAAAGCATACAATATCGGCAGTTGCATGTCGGTCATTTTCGTCATCCTCCCCAAATTCTTCTTAGCCAAACGTTGGACATTTGCAAAAACAATTAGTGAACACGACTGGATTTAATCAAAACATGCATATTTATTTCATTATCATCAATTTGAATGAAAACAACGAGTTTTACAAACAAGCTTACAAATTCAAACAGGAAAGCAACTACAAATGTAAAGAAATGTCAAGCTAAAACAAAGAAAATATGCTAGCTTCTGAGAACCGGGCTTTCACATCTGCCCTGCTGCTGAACCAGCTATCCTTATTAGAGGCAATTCGATGCTGTCCTGATCTGCTCTCAATGACTCAAACAAATTATAGAGCTCTTTCTCCTTCATTCAGATGGTTCTAGGACCTCTTGGCCCGAAGCTGATTGCTGCACTATCAAGCAAATCCTGCACTTGGTGCTTAAAAGCATGGCAACCTTCTATATCGTGACCCGGGGCTCCAGAATGAAACTCGCAGTGCCTGTTTGCATCATAGCCGAACGGGGGAGCTCCCGTTATCGGCGCCAGAGTTCTTTTCTCTACCAGATTCAATCCCAACAATGTCTGCAACAACTCGGCATATGTTGAGGGAGGCTTCTCAAACACTCTTCTCGGTTTGCTACCCTGGAATCTTCGTTGAGCTTGTTGTGCCCCCTGCTGAGGCTGCTGCTGCTGGTATCGGGTTGACCCTTGAACACCCTTTGTATCACATGCAACATCAGTTTCTTGACCTTCAATGTACTGATTAACGCTCTCCTTATGCTTAACCATTTTCTTTCTTAGATCGGCCCCAGGAATAGGCAACAGTTGTGGGCCTGGAGATTCTGACACCGTGGAGTCCAAGATACGCTTCTGACCCACTGCAGCTTTAGAAACATCTGTCATCTTAGCATCGACTGAGACAGGAGCACTATGCACAGCTACGCCGCCCGGCGTGAATTCAATATCGTGCGAGTCAATCAGGTCTTGAACATTGTGCTTAAAAGCATGACAGCCCTCGATGTCGTGTCCGAATGCCCCGGAATGAAATTCACATTGCTTACTGGCATCGTACCCTTGAGGAAACACTCTCGTTGGTGGTGCCAACGTTCTCTTCTCAACCAGATTAAACCTCAATAAGATCTGCAAGAGCTCAGCATATGTCATAGGCGGTGCCTCAAATATTCTCCTTGGCTTCCCTTCCTGGATCTTCCGCTGAGCCGGGTGTATCCTCTGTTGCTGCTGCTCAAGTTCCACATGCACGGGTGGCACGAGCTTCTTCATTGCGGCTTCAAATAGCTGATCGTCTTCTTTTCTAAGCACATTCTTGACTACCTCCATGATCAAACTCATTTGGGTCTTCAGCTGACTGTTCTCCTCTTTGAGAATCTTCTGCTCCAGACGCATCTCTTGCATGTCTCTCATCATCTGCCCCAGCTGGCTTTGGACTTCGATCAATTCCAACTGATTCTGTTCCATATCTCTGAAGGAGTTCCTGCAATAAACTGGATGATGAGGAAATAAGGCCCACGGTTCTGATATACCTGCTAAACGATAACGCAGCGTAGCAAACAAACACATATTCACAACGAGATAAAGAGAAACTCAAGCTATAAGCACACAGACAAACATCTCCCACATATGTACAACCAACAAAATCAGCAGGTAAGCACAAATGAGTACGAATACATTGACCCCAGCCAACAATCCTGGTGGTGGTCAGCAAACACTAGTGCACAAAAACTAAACGGATTAAGCAGAGAAAACAGATGCGACACCCGGCACAGAAACCTCTAGAAACTTCTCCCATATTCAACTGAACTTTCTGATTGACAATCTTCAGAGCACACACTTCCTGCGGAGTCTTCCATGACATTAACTGACGAACCCCCACAACTGGAAGATGGAAAATCATTAATCTGAACAAAACCCTGAGGAGTGATGCAAATACGGCTAGAGTCTAACAAATCCTGAATCTGACTTCTAAGCACCTTACAGTCATTGGTTGAATGCCCCTGTGCCCCAACATGGTACTCACAGCGGGCGCTGGCATCAAAACCTGGAGGATACGGTGGAATCACCGGCTTAGTCTCTTTCGGCACTATCAATCCACTTCTGACCAGATCTGGCAACAACTGACTGTACGACACCGGTAGCTGAGTAAACTGCCTTTCAGGCTTCCTTGGTCTTCGTGGAGCATGCTGACGCGATCGGCGATAGGATGATCGTTGACTTGAAGTGTCTGAAAACTGATCCTGAGATGCTAGAGATTCTGAGGTGGCATCATCTCCTTCCCACTCTTCTTGAGAACTGACAACTGACTCAATCTTATTAACTGGGACGTAAGGAACACCTCGAAACTTTCCACTCCTGAGTCCTCTCTCAACAATCTCTCCCAGCCTCATCAGGCCCACAAAGCTTGTGCAACTGAACAATTTGTCAAAATAATGGCCTTTCAGGGTACCCAAGAAGATGTCAACCAGTTCTCTTTCCGGAAGCGGTGGTCGAACACTAGCAGCCAATTCTTTCCATCTCCGCAAATACGCTCTGAATGATTCATTCTCCGCTTGAGACAATTCTTGCAGATCTACAAGACTAGGAGTCAAATCCAAGTTGTAATCGTACTGCTTCATGAAAGCTCTGGCTAAATCCACCCATGATCGAATCTGATTACTCTCCAATTGCACATACCATCTCAGGGATGCCCCAGTCAGGCTATACTGGAAGCAATGGATCATCAATTTGTCATTTCGCACAAACGAAGTCATCCTTCGGCAGAACATCCTCAAATGCAGCTTTGGACAGCTATCTCCCGTGTATTTTTCAAATTCCGGCATTTTGAACTTGTACGGCAACACGAGGTCAGGGACCAAGCACATGGCTACAGCATCCAGGTCAACGGCATCTTTCGCTTCCAAGGCTTTCATTTGCTCTTCCAACACTCGGACTCTTCTACCATAGTCAAGAGCTCTTGGATCTACTAACCCGGTCACTGGAATATCTCTTCGGTAATTCGTTGCGGGGAAAGCAACACATTGATTGTTAACAGGAGGATAACGTTCATTTCGGGCAAGAAACTGCTCATGCCGATCTCTGTTCTCAACAGCAGGCTGCACAACTTGGGCTGCAGTAAGATTGTTTGCTTGCGGGAAGCCTTCCATAGAATCATACTGATGGTTGGACGCCACAGTAAACCCTGCCTGGGTGTCAGGAACCTGGAAATCGCCTTCAGACATAGCTACCAATTGCCTGTAACCAACTGCGCTGCTTGATTCTGCTCAAATCTGCTTCAACCCCTTGGTTGTCTTCAACACTCCACTCTTGCCTCAAACAATTCCCCGAGAATCACCGTCTGGTGAAAACAAAGGCTGGATAAGTGTTCTGACCTGCTAGAGAAATGCTATGCAGTATGATTTATGCAAACAGAAATACAAAAATGCTAACGTGCATGTGTGCATTGGAGATATTTTCCCTCCAATTCCAGTGTCAGTGGTAGCAAGACGAGATAAACCATAGAGACAATATTTGGAAAAACCCTCATATATTGATTAGAATAACAGTCTTGTCAAGAAGTTACATAACTATGCTCCATACAGCTGATATGACAAATAGGATCCCAGCCAACATGCCTGGTGGTGATCTCAACATACAGAATACAAGAGAGAATCAAATACGGGTACGGTTGCGGAAGTCCTCGACCATCTTCTTTGTCTCTGCGTGATCTGGTTGATAAATCAAACCTTCTATCAGTCGATCCCTCTTCCTGACCGTCCCCTGGATGTCTCTGACAAAGTCTTCCCAAGCCTTATCATTGGCACCGCCCCCAGGTTTGGGTCTCTTGGCATCTGCTCTATGCTGGAAATCTTCCAAATTCTTCATGGCATCTGTTAGCTTGCGCTCGGCCTCGTATCGGCGACAGGCTTCTTCTTCAAGCTCTTCGTTCTTCACTTTGACCTGTTCTTCCAACTGAGCAATCTGTGTCTTCAGCTCTTCTTCTCGTTCCTTGCGCTTGGTCATAGTGAGATCCCAGTGTTCTCTGAACTTGGCTAGCTTTGTGTAGGCCCTGTCCAGCTCTTGCTTTTTAGTGGCCAACACACTACTAACTGAGTCGACATCTAACTCTAGACGCTTCTTGGTTTCAGTCAATTCCAATAGCGTAGTCTTCAGATGTTTCAGAGTTTCAGCCTGTTGCTTAGAAATATATCCTGTTTCAATCTTTTCATGCCGAAGCTGGGCATTCTCCTGCTCTAAAGCCTCTTTAGCCCTTGCTAGCTCTTCTTTCTCCGCCATCAGCTGCTTGTAGACCTGAATGTCCACAGTGGTAGGCTCCTCTACCTGAGGATGCAATGGCTGAACTGCTGGATACGGCATAAGGAACTTCACAGCTCGCTCACGAATCCATTCTACATATGGGCTAGGAACTCGAGTATCCCCTCTGCTACCTGAAAGCTTCCCTCTCTTGTGCAAGTTTTTCCAGGCTTTCTCAAGTTTGGTCAGCATCTCTTTCCCAATTGCCCCGGTGAGATACAGAGATTCCTGTATCTCCTCGGGCTTTGGCGCTCCTTGAGGTATGTACCCAAATTGCTTGATCAATAAGGAAGGGTTATAGTTGACACAACCTTTCCTTCCTATTAACGGAACGTTCGGGAATCCTTCGCCTTTGAGTATGACTTCAGCTCCAAATACTTCTTTATTGGTCCATACCACGTTCTCAGCAGTCAATCCCATTAAGCGCTCGGGCCATCCTAGAGAATTGATAGATGTGACAAACGGACCTGACTTAGGCATATGACTGGTGAACCACCTGCATAGGAGAGGAACACAACAAGACACATTCCTTCCTCGTCGCTTTTCATTCTGATAATGAGTTGAATGGTGGATATCTCCCAGCAAAGTAGGAACTGGGTTCTTCGCAGCCAAAATATAGAAGGCATCAGAATCAACAAAGTCAGGAATGTTCGGGAACAACACGATGCCATACACACATACAGCAAGGATGACATCAAAAACACCCCATTTACCCTTCTGGGCATACTCTCGAGCCTTCTCCACTAAGACATCCAATGGAAATCCCCATACGTCTCCTCTTCTGATCATTTTCCCAGACAGCTCAGACTCCTTCAAGCACAGGATGGCAGAAAGCTCAGCCAGCTTAGGCTCAGCGTCCGTACGATAAAAAGGCATCTGCTCGCGGATCGGTATATCCAGAAGTGCAGAGTACTCCTCCAGGGTAGGAGCCAAAACAAAGTCGGGAAATACAAAACACCTGAGCTCCGCATCGTAAAACTGTAACAGAGTATAGATGCCGCTGGTCTCGTAGGCAGATGGCTGATAAACGTAGGTCAGAATCCTCCCATATCTCTTTCTGAAGTCACCCATTCCCCTCTTCTTAGCAATAGCAATCAACTCTAACAATAGACTGATATTCGGCGACGGAAACTTATAGGGCAATACTCTCTTCAGGTTTTCCATGTCTTGCTAGGAACGAACACCAGAACTGGAAGGGAAAATATGTACCTGCAATACACACACGTTAGTTGAATGCAGATGGTAATGCAATGATGCAAAATGATAAATAATGCGGTCTGCGAACACAGGGGCTATGCTGTAGCCTGAAGAGGAATATCTCTGTGATCAAGAACAGAAAACCACCACGATCATCAGAATCTCATGCCACTAACTATCATCTGATACTCAAAATATCAATCCCCTGGTAAGAAAACCATCTGAACCTCTGTATCTGACGAGAATACCATCTGATAATAGCCTCAACCTCAGATAAGAAACCCATCTGACCCAGACAACACACCTGGAGATGAATCAAGAACACCATCTGATAAAGGTACTGAATCATGGTTTCTGAAGGCCAGTTTTCCTGCAATAACCCAGTCCCTCTCACAGGTAGGATAGACCTAATCCACGGGCAAAGGTACGGCATCCTATGCGGTCATCAGCGTCACAGACTTTCATGAGTGACGATACGATTCCCAGAAGGAGTGGCATCATCAAGTCATGAAGAGGCCTCACTTAGCTGACTTCCAAATGATCGGTCCCCAGAGTCGACAACCCTCACGTCTGGACTCCCCTCAGATCCTCAGGACCGGAAAGGAGCACCTCTGCAAGAATCTCGTCTGAGCGCAGATTTTCGTAGGGAACTGTGCCTGCTCAGCAGACAGGTTCGTCTACTACTTCTCCGCAACTATATCTAGGTGTGTACTCAAGCCCGGGTCCGGCTTTTCACTCACAGTAACCTCCCTTCGCCCACAGCAATAATCATAATAATATAATGCTGGAAAATAAATGCGGAAAGGTAAAGGTACAGAAAAGTAAAGTGCAAAAAAGTAAAACACAATATGCACAACACCCAACAAATAAACACCCAAGCGCTAGGATTGACTCGCGTAGGGGATGGGAAACGGTCCCAGCATAAGGGATGGGAAAAGTCCCTAGATGCCATATCCCCAGCAGAGTCGCCAGCTGTCGCTACTGCGAAAATCGGCGCCGGCTTGACAGGAGAGTCGCCACCGTGCGTTATTTATCCCTCAGAGCGGGAAAGGAAACGCTCGAAGTAAACCTCGCAAAGACGGGAAAAGGTATGGTCATCGCAACCATAGCCTGGATTCGGGAGTCGGTTACGCAAGGGGAAGGTATTAGCACCCCTCACGTCCATCGTACTCGATGGGATCCACGCTTGGTGTTTATAGGTAAAAGGGTGTGTTATCTATCTACGCTAATGGCTGGTCTGAAAAGAAAATAAAAGGACAGGACTCGACAGAACATACGGTGTTCTGGGCCTACGTATTCCCTCATGCAATGGGAAAGTCAGAGTCAACGTAGTTCGACTTCCTACGTCTAAACGGGGGAAAGGTTGCTCGCCAGGACATCGCGTCCTGTGCCTACGTACTTTCATCTGGAATGAAAGATCAGAGCAAGCGTAGTTCGGCTAACTACGGGTAAACATGGGCTCTCCCACAGCAGTGAGAAAACAAACTGGTCTCTAAGGCTCGGGAACCTACAAATACGATCTGGTCTCAAATGCGCTCGGGCAAGAGAAAAGGATAACAATTAGTCGTTAGCGGGAAAGTCTCGATCGCACAGCCGCGAGAGAACAAAGGTTAGTTGTTAGTGTGCTCGCTAGGATATCGCATCCTATGCCTACATATCTTCGTCTGGAACGAAGAATCAGAGCAGCTGTAGTTCAGCTAACTACGGGTCAAGCTACTCAGAAGCTCCTACAGAAAGGAAAGGGGAAACCCTAGAACTATACCTGAGAAAAGGGAATCTACCTGCTGCTATCACACCTGGCTGACTATCCTAATGTCTATCATAACAACTCCGCAGCGGAGAAGTCAGAGCTCCTAAGGGATCATGGCAACAGGACTAAACCACAAACAAGAAACTACAAAGTAAAGGAATACTGGAAATATGCATGAATGCAACAACTAGACAAACAAGGCACAGAGGCCGCAAACCACAGAGGCAAGGGAGCTCAGCTCTACCAAATACCAACAAGCAAAGCCATGCAATAACAAACAAGCCGAAGGAGGACCACCTCAACTTCTCATGCACACCAAGTCTACTTCTAAGATGCACCTACTCAGAACTATCTAGATGAATACCTAAGTCTAATGCAACATAATATCATACAAGTCAAACAACACAAAGAGACTAACCCTGAGCAGGGCCTCTAATAAACCTGAAACAATCTCCTAATATATCTCTAACCAAAGCTCTATACAGCACCCTAAGCAAAGATCTAAGCAAACAATTCTAATCAAAACCCTAAGCAAGAGGAATCAATCCCAGTCTCCGAGCTTCAGAACAAGCTTACCAGAGAAAGGAAGCTAAGCAGACAAGTCCATAGTGCTTTCCTCAGGAAAGTACCAGGAGGTTACCACCCAGGAATCGTATCCTATGCGGCTCGACAACTGTGATCAGTTTATATTCCTCCTCAGGAGAAATTAAACTCACATGAAGGCTCCGGCGTCACTGGATACTTGAGAAATACCTATATGCACTAGGGGAACTAAGTGAACAGACTCATAGGACCTTCCTCAGGAAAGTACTAGGAGGCTGACACTTAGGAATCGTATCCTACGTGGCTCAACAACTGTGATCAGTTTACATTCCTCCTCAGGAGAAATTAAACTCACAAGTTGGCTCCAACATCACTGGATACTTAAGAAATCCTAGGTAAACTAATGGAACTAAGTGAATAGACCCATAGGACCTTCCTCAGGAAAGTACTAGGGGACTTCCACTTAGGAATCGTATCCCATGTGGCTCAACAACATGTGATCAGTTTACATTCCTCCTCAGGAGAAATTAAACTCACAAGTTGGCTCCGACATCATTGGATACTTACGAAAGAGGCTAGAAGAAAGAATGAAAGTCATTCATAGTGCCTTCCTCAGGAAAGTACCATAAACTCCCTTCAAACTTCAGGATCTCGAACCTCACAAACAGACAACAAGCCTCTAGACTAAGCCTCAATCCACTGCATCCTTGCAAGCTCCAACAGGACCTCCATCAGCTCCCACCTTCAAGAAGAACCCACAGGCCAATAAACCACAAGAGACTATCTCTGAAGTTCAACCATAGTTGAACTCCAAAGTCAGAAGTCACCAGGACTTCTCCTATCTTCAGGCTCAGACAAAACACAACAGAACATCCTACAAAAATCTAACAAAATCTAGTGGGAGACCTACATGGCTCTAAGACAACATACTGAAAAATCAGAACAAAATTCAACACCAGATGAAAGAACTAAAATCAGCAACCAGACATATACACAAACCAGTTTATTCAACATCAATATCAGTGGAAAAATGCAATTAAAATAAAAATGCATGATTAAGCTAATATTTTTGTACTATAAAATTCTACACTGAATTACGAGTCTACAGAAAAAAGAACGGAATTATTTGACTAAATCTACCATTTTTTATGAATTTTCTCATGATATGCATGCATTGAAAATATTAAAAAAACATCAATTAACATGGAAAATATACCAAAAAAATAACAAACAAAAATAAAATGTCATTTTTATTTTTATTTAATTTTTTAGGAATTATGATGAAATGGTAGAAAAAAGAATTATTGAAAAAAACAATTATTTACATTTTTATTGTGATTTATTTAATATGTAAAGAAAAAGAAATTAAAGAAATAAAATTGAAATAAAACTGGGGGGTTTGAACAGCAAGATTATGAGTTATTTATGCTTTGGGCCCTAAAGGTGGGGGGTGCTGGAAGCAATAGGGCGCAGGGCCCAAGCTGTCAAAAACAACTAACAAACACTGAAAATGAAAAAAGCCTGGGGGGTGCCGTTAGCAGCTTTTCTCAGTTATTAATCATTGGGCTTACGCCCAGGGGGGTGTGAAAAGCAATAAGGGCCTAAGGCCCAAATCCTATACCCAGACTCCACACGCTAGGGGGGTGATTGAGCAATAATGGGGTGTAGTGATCAGCAACTACGCCTGGGCCTAAGCCCAATAGCCAAACCCTAATCCAAACAAAACCTAATCAAAACTATCTTCCTCCTAACCTCTCTCTGGTACTGTTCACCAACCCAACCCTAACTGCGCTCATCCCCCAAATCTCCCCTCTGCAACTCTCGAAGACTCTCAAAACAATCTCAGACCCTCACACATCATGAACGAAAATCACACTTTAATCCACTATCACACATGAAATCAACCTTCATCTAACACTCCCAGATCGAAATCAGGCTTCAACAGTTCATGCTAGAATCATATCAACAATGATTCCACTAAACCCTAACCACGCACGAGTAAACAAATTGCAAGGAGGATGAACAAACCTGGAGGAATGACGAAGATCCTGGAACTGAAGAATGTTGAAGGAGTTCGCTGGGATCTTGAAGATTTCTGGAGAAAACCTCGTAGATTCTTGAAGATTTCTCAATCGGACGATACTTGAAGATGAACTGGGCACGTTGAAGGTCGTCGAAGGATGATTTAAGATCTTAGTTGAAGGCGTTCTTGAGTTTCGTTGAAGATTCAGATGAAGCTCAGAAAGATCTTCTGGAAAACTAACCGAAGGATGAAAGTCCCTGATGAATCCACGAAAACCTTGACGATTGATGTTGAAGAACGATGGATCTACGAGATTCTGAAATGATGATGATGAACGTAGATGCTATGATGAATCTTGGAGGGTTCTGGAAATTCTGGGATGAGGATGATTGAAGGTTTGAAGTTCCTGGAAATCTTGCTTGAAGATGGATGAAGAACGATGAAGGTTGTTTATTTCTGGAAAAAAGTTGATGAGTTTCTGGGGATTTGCTTCGACGGAGGATGAAGATTCGAGTGGATTTCTGGAGATTTTGGAGGTTTCCGGTGAAGATGATGAAGGTGACGGAGGAGGAAGGGGAAGAAGATGAAGATACGAGGATTCTGGTAGTTTTGGCGTTCTCCGGCGGAGTTGGCGGTGGCCGGAGTCTGTTGGCGGTGGCCGGAGTCTGTTATCGCTGGATTTGCATGCCCGACGAGGGGTTTCCGGTGAGGAAGTGAGGGGAGGACAGGTGGCGCGCATGCGCAGAGAGAGAGAGAGAATGGGGGACAGCTGTGAACACGTGGAGGAGTCTGGGAGAATTCTCTGAGCTGTGGTGGCGTCCTCAAGGCAAAACGCGTGGGCCCCCTCTGAGCCAACACGTGGCTCCTATTTAAAGCACTGAAAGTGCCAGAATCTTCCAGAAGCTACTTGGACTAAGCGGACCTCTTCCTGGATTTTTTTGGACTTTTTCTGGACCCATGATGAGCAAAAACCTGCGTTGGGCTGGATTACTGGCACTAAGGCCCAAACGAAAAATAACCAAACAAACTGTAAACTGATTTAAAACTTATTTAAAACTAAATGAATTATTAAAGCCTAATTAACTGACTAAATCAACCTAATTAAATCTAAAACATGATTAACCTAATTAAGCTCTAAAAAATGATTAAGAACCTAATTAATTCTATATTATCCTAATTAAACTCTAAAAAGTCAATTAAGCTAATTAAACTCTAAAAAATCAATTAAGATCTAATTAACTCTAAGCTTCTACTAATTCTCTATTAAAATTCTAATATTATTTAATATCTATTAAAAGCTATCATTAATAAAAGAAAACCCATATTATTTTCTACATTATCTAAAAAACAATTAAACCTATTTTAAAATCTATATAAAATTCTAAAAATGATTTAAAAAGCAATTAAACCTATTTAAAATCTATAGAAAAATTCTAAACTATTATTATCTATTAGTAATAAAAGAAAAACTATATTATCCTTTTTCTTTATTATTCTAAAAAACTATTTAAAATCTTATTTATATTCTAAAAAACCTATTTTTAAAAAATCTATAAAATTCTAAAAAAGAGATTAAGCTATTAAAATATTCAAAAACCCTATTTAAATTCCAGAAAAATTCTATAAAGCCTGTTAAAATTCACAAAAGTCTATAAAAATCCTAAAAATGCAGATGAATGCAAATGACCCCCATAAAAGCGCACACGAGACCAGATCGAATCGAACAGAGATCCCCGGGCATCAGAATATCATCAAAATCACTGTGCAAGCTAAAAATCACTGAGGAGCGCACAATTTCCCGAAAATAAAACCCCGATAATCTGGACTGAATCTGCCATATCTGATAGACGAAAGTCAAGCTGTAAACTCTGATATCCCCTGCTTTGCACAAAAATCATCTGTCTGATTTGCGGATATGAATTTAAACCATGAGTCAGATAGGAGAATCAGTTGGTCAAATTTTAGGGTGCAACAGTAACTCTCTTCCCCTAGCATGATTTAGGTAGAATTAGGTTGAATTAAGGTGCTAGATTGATTATAGAATGGCATAGGATGGATTACAGATAGTTAATTGATGAATTAGAGACAAATTAGGAGAACTACCATTTTCGGTTGAGATTGGAATATGATGAATCTTGAGGTTTCAGAGGAAGTTAATGGTATGGTTTAACTCGTGGCAAGATTTGGGATGAGTTTCATGTTTTGACCTCTTGGATTGGAGGCCTCTAGGGAGAACTAGGGTTGAAGGGGATGATCGGAGCTCCACCGGTGGTGGCCGGAGCTGGGCGCGAATTTCAGGCATTTGAAAGGTAGGGGATGAAGTTATTTCCATTGGATCTTGTTTTGACCTTTGACTGGAAGCTGATCCAAGGGCCACGTTTCAATTTGAATTTGTGAAGGATCAGAATAAATGAAACGCTGCGTTTCATTTAGCAGCTGGTTTTGGGCTTAGTGAAGTCAATGTTATTCACACCCCCCTGATGGCCCAACCCAAACTTTTAACTGAGTCTGATTGCTATTGACACCGTGTGTTTGTTTATTTTAATTGGATTTTCTTCTTTTTTTCATTTTATTCATGGTTTTTGTAAAAATCATAATTAATTGAAAATTAATCCAATTAAACCCATTCTTTTTGCATTACACTCATGATTGAGTCTAGTATATTTTAGATAAAAAATATTTTTATTTCATGCATTTTCTGATTTTATGGGAATTTTATATTTTAATTGATATTAAAATGGTTATGTTTGATACTTAATTTTGTGGAATTTTGTGTGATCATGTGGTGATGATTTTGATCCTAATTTTTTGTGTGTGACTAGGTTAGAGATGTATGATCCCATAGTATTTTTCTCACATTTTTGTGATGAAAATAGGTGTGCTTTCTAGATTGATATTTAGATGCTTCCTTTTAGGGTTTTAGGTTTGATACCTTAGGATGTAGAATTTAGTTCTAGGTCTAATTTGATGGTTTGATCTTTGAAACTAATGTGGTAGAGTCATGATTGACCTAGGTTCCCATAGTAATTTTTGTAGGATTTTACAATTGATTTTAGTATTTTAGTTAGGACTAACTTTAGTACTAGGTTTTAGGTGATCCTAATTTACTAATTCAATTAGTTTAACTTCTCCAGTTCCCTTAGTTTAGGGTTTGTGCTTGGTTTGCCTTTGGTTGAGATGGAAGACAAGGTGAAGACAAGAGGAGGATGCTTGAAGTTGCTTGAAGTTGCTTGGAGCTTTGGATTTGTTGGTGCCTGAAGGTGTCTGATGAAGACTAGGAGATAGGACAGAGGGAGAGCCTTGTAGTTAGAATGATTTCTTTCACAAATGTGGAAAGCCTCTTGTGCTTCCATTCCTCCCAAGGACTAAAAGTCCTTCTCAGATATTCCCATCCCTCCTTTGGAAGGATGAGTGGCTTTATCTGGGAAGTAGAACTTTGAGGGAACCAGTCTCTCATAATGATGAACCCTTACAGACTTCTTTTGGTTGCCAGTAAGCTCTTTATCATTTCCCCTCATCTTGTTAAATCAATTATCTTCTGGTTTGAGTATCTTGAAAGATGTTGGACTTGAGTTTGAAGATGAGGACTTCATTGAAGAGTGGGGAAGAGGATGATTCCTTGAGCATTGCCATTGCAGCTGAAGCTTGAAGAGCAGGTTGATACTTGAAGATCCAATGGAGATTGAATGAAGAGATGAGGCTTAGAAGATTGAAGGATGAAGTTGACACTTCCATATGATTGAAGACTACTCTGAGAAGCTTAGGCTTATGAGAGAAGAAGACCAAGTTGACACTGGTAAAGCAAAAGAGAGCTGAGGCTTGAAGACTAAGTTGATACTTATGAAGATGATTCAATTGGGGTTGAGTGTAGAGCTGAGGCTTGAGGAATAAAGGATGAGTTGATACTTACACTGATGCTTGGAGAGCCTGAAGGAGTCAAGTTGATACTCGTAGTTAAGAGTGAAGGAGATTCAATTGGAATTGACTGAAAAGCTGAAGCTTGAAGAAGGAGATTAAGTTGAAATTATGTTGAAGGGTTGAAACCTGGAGAAGCAAGTTGATACTTCTCATGGAGGATGATAGCCTTGAAGGGTGGTTGAAGTCTGAAGACTGGATTGCTGTCAGAAGAGCTGAGGCTTGGAATTGAGAGTTGTTGATCTGCTTTCTTTTCTTGTTTGTTTCCTTTTCTGTGCTGAGGTGCCTTGTTTGACTTGCTTGATGCATTAGAATAAGTTCATATCTAGACTGATGTAAGCTAGGAGCATGATTGCACTAGAGGTTGAGTTGCTCCCTCTGCTTGTATTTTTACTGTATGGCTTTGCTTGCGGGTATTCGGTAGAGCCCTGCTCCCTTGCCCATGTGGTTTATTTTTCTTGACAGCATTTTATTTTCTTCTGTATGATTATAGTCACTGATATTTTGCTTGATAGCATGTTTTATTTCTTCAGTATGATTACTGTTATCCATGTCTGGCTTGAGGTTGAGATGAGCTTGTGGAGACTGCTGCCCCACACACATTTCCTCCCTCACTTGCATTGCATGCATTTTATAGCTGTTTACTGTTTAAGCTGATGCTTTATCTGTTTCTGTGTATCATTGATATGATCCCCTAGGAATCTCATTTCCTTTGACAAGGAAGTGATGATAGAACTTTAGGTTGAAACCTATACATGATAACTTCTAGGAGTTCCCTGTTTCAAACCTCAACTATAGGATGAATCCTTGGCATGACAACAGTAGGACTTGATAGTCTCCCTTTAGTTGAGCCTATTCTCTTCTCATCTCAAAATAGCTTAAGATACAGTAATCATGAATGATTTCTTTCGTACGTTACGAGCCTTAAGCTATCTGAGAAAGGATTGTTGGAGAGCTTCTTTTCAACAGTCTGGATGTTTAGTATGGTACCCTTTGGGTGACATGCGACACATTCACTCTCAGGTCGTAGTCTTTAGTGCGATTGAAATTGCAAACATAATACAAAACACTTCTTCCGTAAAAGACAGAAAACAAACTTCAAACCTTTTTGCCCCGTGGGCCCATAATTCAAAGGAAGCTTTTCTGAAGAAAAGAGTGTCGTTAAACTTCAGCGCCAATGCAAACAGGCTTTGTCCCTAACTGCTGGACCTGCTGTTTAACCCTACTCGATAAAACAGATGAATTTGAATTCCCGTAATCCGTATTATCAC
This sequence comes from Lathyrus sativus, assembly GCA_963859935.3. NCBI lineage: Eukaryota > Viridiplantae > Streptophyta > Magnoliopsida > Fabales > Fabaceae > Lathyrus > Lathyrus sativus. Next base: position 275,967,957 of record OZ012739.1, read on the forward strand.
GAACTACGTAAGCTCTGATCTCTCATACCTGTTGAGAGTACGTAGGCACAATACTGATGTATTGGTGAGCCACCTTCCCCATAACCCGTAGTAGGTCGAACTACGTTGACTCTAATTTCTCATTCTCTGATGAGAATACGTAGGCATAAAGCGCGACGCTTCGCCGAGTCATTTTCTTTTCTGTTTAAGCCAGCCTTGATAGGTAGATAGATAAACCAACTCGTCCAGTAAACACAACAAGCGTGGATCCCCTCGAGTATGACGGACGTGAGGGGTGCTAATACCTTCCCCTTCCGTAACCGACTCCCGAACCCAGACAACGGTTGCGATGACCTTGTCTTACCCTTTTCGTCAGGTTTTTCCGATTGTTTCCTTTCCTGCTCCGAGGGATAAATAACGAAAGGTGGCGACTCTTCTGTTTTGCCGGCACCTTATTTTCGCGGAAGCGACAGCTGGGGACTTGATAGTTTCCTGGGATCCAACGTCCCGAATGCGAGTCCATTTGGGGATCCGACGTCCCCTGCGAGAGTCAATCCTAGCGCTTGTATGATTACTTGTTGGGTTGTGTTTATTTGTCGCATTTTATTTTCCGCACTTTATTTTCAGTATGATATGATTATCTGTGCTGTTGTGGGAGGGGCATTCTGATGAGTGAGAAGCCAGACCCATGCTTGAGTGAACATAGCATTAGTTGTGGAAATTAGTGGGCGCGTGCTTGCTTGGCAGGCACTAGTGTCTCATGAAATCCACGCTCAGACGAGGTTCTCCCGGTTGGTTTCTTTTTCAACCCTTTGGGTTGAGGGGGTTGTTGGTTTGGAGGATTGTCGACTCTGGGGACCGATCATTTGTGATTCAGCCGAGTGAGGCCGCTTCATGAGTTGGTGATGCCACACCTTCTGGGTATCGTATCACCCCTCTTGAATGTCTGTGACGCTGATGAACGCATAGGATGCCGAACTTGAGTCAGTTTAGGTCCACACCTGTGAGCAGGGTTGGGTTTATTGCAGGAAACTTTGACCCTCAGACTACCTGGTTTTCTTGATAGTGAATCAGTTTTGGTTGGGATCAGAGGATCTCATTATCAGGTGTATTTGTTCTTGACATAGCAGATTTATGATTGGGGTCTGAGGATCTCATCAGCAGATGTATTTGTTCTTGATAGAGTAGATTTTTGATTGGGATCAGAGGATCTTATCATTCAGAGGAGTGATTGTTCTTGACAGAGCAGGTTTATGACTGGGGTCTGAGGATCTCATCATCAGATGTGCGTTCTTGACAGAGCATATTTTTGGTCCTGTATCAGAGGTCCTTATTATTAGATGGTTGTTCTTGACAGAGCAGACTTATGGTCCTATATGTGTGTGTTCTTGACAGAGCAGATTTGTGGTTTTCTTCTTATCAGAGAAAGTGGTTGTTCTTGATAGAGCAGGATTATGTTTTTGTTGATGCAGAATCTCCACAGCACAGTTGCCTTGATCTCCTGCTGCATGATTGCATTTTACATTGCTTTGCATATTCATTTGCATTTCATTAACGTGTGTCTGTGTTGCAGGTACCGTTTCCCCCGATTCAGGATTTCTTGCCTCCTATTGTATTGTTATGGGTTCTCTGAGGAAGACCGTGGCTTACAAACTCCCTGCCCCTAATGTAGTTCAGCTGACTGGTTTGATTGCTTCAACATATGATTCTGTGAGAGATGAGTTCAGGAAGTCTTACGGCAAATTGCTCAGTTTGGTTCGTAAACCTTCTGCGTTCGAGTTGAATGGGTTGCACGCTCTGCTGCAGTTCTACGATCCTCCGTTGAGATGCTTCACTTTCCAGGATTTTGTTCTCGCACCCACGCTGGAGGAATATGCTGATTTGTTAGATGTGCCTATCAAGAGGCAGATGCCTTTTGTTCATATGGATGCTGAGCCTGATCTGGCTAGTCTAGCTCCTTCACTTCATCTGGATGCCTCCGAGTTGGTATTGTCTAGTTGGAACAAGGTTCCCGGTTTCTCCTTGCAGTTCTTAGTGGGTAAGGCTCAACAATGCGCCAAAGACGGATGTTGGGTCGTGTTCAATGCCATCCTCGCTCTGTGCATATATGGCATCATTCTGTTCCCCAATATGCCCGATTTTGTAGACTTCGACGCCTTTCGCATCTTTGCTTCAGGGAATCCAGTCCCTACCTTGATAGGAGATGTCTACCATTCCATCCACTACAAGAACGAGAATAGAAGGGGTAAGAACGTCTCTTGTTGTGTGCCCTTGCTTTATAAATGGCTTGATAGCCATCTGCCCAATAGGGGTCCCTTTGTTTCGTCTGCAGCCACAGCTGAGTGGTCCGAGCGTTTGATGAGTCTATCTGCAGAGGATATTGACTGGTTTGACAGAGATAGGTTGGGTACCGAGATTATCTTCAGCTGCAGCGGGTTTCCAAACGCGCCTTTGATAGGCAGGAAGGGCTGTATAAACTATAATCCGTCTTTGCTGGTCCGACAGTTTGCCTACGCTTTGAGAACTCCGCCGAAGGATGAAGAGGTGCAGGAATCTCTATACCTCACTGGTCTTATAGGGGGGGATCTGTTATCTAAGCTTCAGCGCGCTTGGAATGGTATCTGTAAGAGAGGAAAACCGTTGCTAGGGAGAAGCAATAATCAAGCCTACGCTCCGTATGTGACGTGGATCAGAGCCAGAGTAGATGCAATAGGGATGCCGTTTCTTCCTGCCAAGCCAGAAAGCTCTCCAATGATTGAAGAGCCTACCACTGTGCCTATTCAGCAACATAATCAGGTGTTAGCTGAGCGAGATGAATTGAAGAGGGCAAATGAAGAATTGGAGAAAGAATTGACTCAGCTTCGAAGCGAGAGGAACGAAGTCGTTCATTCCTTCAAGAGGCAGACGGAGCTGGTGAACCAGCTGGGGACAGACCTGACTAAGCAGATAGCCGAGCGTGAGCGCATGGGTCGAGACTTCAAAGCTGTCAACAATGTACTGGCCACGAAGAAGCAGCACTTGGATGAAGCGTATCGGAGGATAGTCGAGCGTGAGCGCATGGGTCGAGACTTCAAAGCCGTCAACGATGTACTGGCCACGAAGAAGCAGCACTTGGACGAAGCGTATCGGAGGATATCCAAGTTCAACCAGGAAAGAGCGGGAGGATAAGCTGATGCAACAGATCTCCAAGCTGAAAGTCCAGGTGAAGGCTAGTGAGAAGAGGCTTGATGAAGAAACTGCTCGCAGATACACCGCTGAAGGCCAGCTCAACAGAGCTCTCGCTAACCTGAAGAAGCGCAAACTGATGTTTGAGTCCAAGAAGCGGAAGTTAGAAGATTGTTTCAGCGAAGGAGCATGGGAAGATTCGGTCGAAGGTCTTCAATACACCATTATGCAGAGGGAGTTGCTCGTCGAAGGGTTGCTCACTCGGCCTGATCATCCAGAAACGAAGGGGTTGCTAGAAGAGTTTCGCGCCCGTGGCTGTGCTTGACTATTTGTATTCCTTTTGCTTGATCATCATTGTAGGCTGACCATCACCAGGCTTGTTGGCTGGGGTCATGCTATTGATTCTGCTTGTACTCACTGATGTTGTGTACTGCCTTGATGGGCTTTCTTTATATATGAGATTGTTATTTCCATGAATGGACTCAGACTTCTTATTATCAGCACTGACACTCAGGCACTAGGATCGGGGGATATCTCCCTAACACACAAACACACGTTTGCATTTGCATGAAGCATTCGCATAACGAGCACTTTCTCGTTTTTCCTAACCCTTTTGTGTTTTCAGGTTGTTTCAGGTTGTTCCAGGATTGATCAGAGACCTATTCACCGCTATCCGACCAGAGCAAATCAAACCAAAATCATGGAGCAAGTGCAAACTGATGTTCAGGAACTCCGCGAAAGAATGGATCGCTTCATGGAGCTTATGCAAGCGGTCACCAATGGCCAGGATCAGCTCAGAACCTTGGTCCAGCCTCTGATTTCAAGGGTCGATAGCAATGGCGTACTCCATGGAGGGACTGTGCCTACTCCTCCACCAGTTGAAACTCCTCAGAATGGCGTCCCCGTGACCGGGGGGAACGGCAGTGCCAACGACAATGTGATATCTAACATGGGCCTCAACGGTAATACGACGGGCGCCGGTAATGGGAGTCTTGAAGCTAATGTCAATGTTGGGCTGGGCAACGGCAATGCAGGTGTCGGGAATCTGTTTGGGCCTCAGCCGTGGTTAGAAGACCGCCAAGACGACGTGTTCTCTCAGAGAGGTGCTGAAGGAGAGCTGACTGCTGAAGCACGTCTAAGGTTCAAGGCACTCGAGGATAAGATGAGAAATATCGAGAACTAGAACACCCTGGGTGTTGATATGTCCAAGTTGGGACTGATTGCTGATTTCAAGGTGCCTCCCAAGTTCAAGGTACCTGACTTTGAAAAGTACAAGGGCACCACTTGCCCTCGCGTTCACCTGAGATCATATTACAAAAAAATGTCAGCTCATTCTGAGGACGAGAAGTTGCTGATGCACTTCTTTCAAGACAGTCTGTCCGGGCCATCCCTCGAATGGTACATGAGTCTGGAGCCTACCAGTGTGCGCACGTGGAAGGACCTTGCTGAAGCATTTGTGCACCACTACCAATACAACAGCGACTTGGACCCGAACCGAGTCCAATTGCAGAATCTGTCGCAAAGGAACAATGAAGGTTTCAAGGAATACGCCCAGCGGTGGCGTGAGTTGGCAGCCAGGGTTCAGCCGCCGATGGTTGAGCGTGAGCTTGTGCAAATTTTCGTAGCCACCCTGCCAGGGTTTTATTATGAGAAGTTGGTCAGCGGTATGTCCGGAACCTTCTCATATCTCATTATCACGGGTGAGCACATCGAAAATGGGATCAAACTCGGGAAAATTCAAGGTGAGTCATCCTCAACTGGGGGAGGCGGAAAGAAACCTTATGCTGGCAAAAGACGGGAAGGAGAAACGAGCGCTATGACCAACGCTCGAAGGAAGGGTAAAGGCCCTCACCAACAGGTGGCCAGCATAACTATCCCGGCAGTTCAACAGCCACAGCAGCAGCAGCAGCAACCGAATCAACAAGGGTACATAAAGTATCAAAATCGGGCACCTCTGTCGAGCCGTCACCTCGAGACACTGCCCATGTCGTACGCGCAACTATTGCAGAATTTGCTTCAGCTACAGCTGATCCAGAAGAGAACCTTGGCTCCCTTGACAGGGGCACCTCCGCCAGGTTATGACGCGAATGCAACTTGTGAGTTTCACTCAGGGGCACCAGGCCACACAGTAGAGAACTGCAAAGCCTTCAAGCATAAGGTGCAGGACATGGTGGACGCTAAGATCATCAACTTCTTCGATAATGTGCCAAATGTCATGAAGAACCCTATGCCGAATCATAGGGGAGGTGGAGTAAACGCCATTATTGAAGACGAGAGTTTGGATTTGTTGACTGACGTCAAATATCTGAAGACGCCACTTAGCTTCGTTAAAGCTAAGTTGATGAAAAGAGGTTTATTTCCAGGTTGCGGAGAGCTGTGTATCGGCTGTGCGACAACTCCTGATGGATGTGAACAGCTGATAGAAGGAATTCAATGTCTGATGACTGAAGGGATCTTACAGTTTAGCCGGAGGGCCGAATGTGGATCGGGAGAGGTAGTGCTGAAGCAAGATGATGAGGTCGCCACCATCACCATCCCTCGCCAGACGATAACTATTTCTGCACCCAGGCCGCCTACGATTACCATTACCAAAGCTAGGCCGATACCTTTCGAAAGCACTAATGTTGTCCCATGGCATTATGGGGCTGAAGTCTACTGCAACGGACAGAAGTTGGAACTAGAACCGTTTGGGTCGTCTGTGGAAAACCTTGCGGGGATCAGCGGAATTACTCGCAGCGGAAGAGTGTTTGCACCATTTGAGTCGTGGCGGACAAAGCGGATAGAGCTGATGCGACTGATAAAGGTAAAGGTAAAGTCGTTGAATAGACCCCTTGCGGGGTAGAAAAAGACTTACTTGTTAAAGACGCCGAGGAGTTTATGCGGTTGATTAAGAAGAGTGACTACAAGATCGTGGATCACCTCCATCAGACACCCTCAAAGATTTCCATCCTGAACTTGTTGCTGTGTTCTGAGTCACACCGCAACGCACTGCTGAAGGTGTTGAATGCCGCATATGTACCGTAGGAAATATCGGTAAACCAGCTGGAAGAGGTCATAGCCCACGTGAATGCTGGAAGTGGGTTAGGGTTCACTGACCTAGAGCTGACGCCGAAAGGGAGGAACCACAATAGCGCCCTGCACATCTCGATAGAGTGTAGGGGAACGATTATGTCGCACGTGTTGGTAGACACTGGTTCGTCACTCAATGTTCTTCAGAAGAAGGCATTGATGAAGTTAGATACTCGCGGAGTGATTTGCACGCCCAGTGATCTGGTTGTGAAAGCGTTCGATGGAACCAAACGCCATGTTTTCGGGGAGGTGACCCTGCCAGTCCAAGTCGGGCCGGAAACGTTCAACGCAATCTTTTACATTATGGACATCATGCCCGCCTACAGCTGTCTCTTGGGCCGACAGTGGATTTATGCTGCTGGAGCCGTGACCTCCACGTTGCACCAGAAACTCAAGTATGCTGTCGGAGGTAGCATCGTGACTGTTTGTGGCGAGGAAGACATAATGGTGAGCCATTTGTCGTCCTTCAAGTATGTTGAGATGGATGGGGAAATCCACGAAACCCTATGCCAAGCGTTCGAAGCTGTTACAGTCAAGGACGTAGCTCCTGTAGTCACTGAGAAGCCAGAGATGACTCTCTCCTCCTTCAAGGAAGCTCGGGCCGTTGTTCAAGCCGGATCTACCCTAGGCTGGGGGCGAATTTTGGAGATACCTAACAAGCAAGACAAGTTTGGGTTGGGGTATTCTCCTGGAGCTGAAGCTTCTTCTTCTTCTAGTGGTGCGTCACGAGGTAAAGGGCCGATCCAGTTTACCAGTGGCGGGGTGATATTTGAAACCGTCAACGCGGTGTCTGAAGACAGCGGAGATAGCGACTGTGACCTCGACTCTTGGATCCAGCCGAGCAAGCCACGCGAGGGCCTTACCAACTGGTTCGTCAAGGATATCATCCAGATGACAAGCGAAGAGTAATGATTTACTTTTTCCAATCATTGTACAACCCTATGTCCTACCCGGGGCATAGTGGTTTTATTGTCAGGGCCTTGTTGGATTATGTACATGCATTTTATCAATAAATCAAAAGGCGTTCTTCTTTGTATTCAAATATTGTGATCTCTGTTATTCCTGTTTTATATTTTTTTTGAAAAACAATAAAATGGCAATGGGATTTATGCTAACCTGCACATCCTTGTTTTAAACTTAACCCTTGTTATTGCAGGATCCACATAGCAGATGACATTGACTCTGGACCTTCTACAACTCACTTCGACTTCGATTGCCCGATCTATGAAGCCGAAGAAGAGATTGATGAAGACGAAGACCTTCCCGAAGAGTTGGCCCGCTTGTTGAAACAAGAAGAGAAAGTGATTTTGCCTCATGAGGAGGAGATCGAGATCGTGAATTTGGATTCTGAAGAACTCGTCAGAAATGTCAGGATATGGGCTGCATTGCGGAGCGATGTCAAGCAGAGATTGGTCGAGATACTAAGAGAGTATAGTGACGTCTTTGCTTGGTCATACGAAGATATGTCCGGACTTGATACTGACATCGTGGTCCACCACTTGCCGCTGCGAGAAGATTGTCCTCCCGTTAAGCAGAAGCTTAGGAGGACGAGACTATATATGGCCGTTAAGATCAAAGAAGAGGTGCAGAAACAGCTTGATGTTGGCTTCTTAGCGGTCACTACTTACCCTCCGTGGGTCGCCAACATAGTGCCTGTACCGAAGAAGGACGGTAAGGTACGAATGTGCGTCGATTATCGGGATTTGAATAGGGCGAGCCCTAAAGATGATTTCCCGCTGCCTCATATCGATGTGTTGGTCGACAATACAGCGCAGTTCTCCGTGTTTTCGTTCATGGATGGCTTCTCCGATTACAACCAGATCAAGATGGCGCCGGAGGACATGGAGAAAACTACGTTTATCACTCCCTGGGGAACATTTTGTAACAAGGTAATGCCTTTCAGTCTGAAGAGCGCAGGGGCCACTTACCAACGAGCAATGGTTACTTTGTTTCATGACATGATTCATCATGAGATTGAAGTCTATGTTGATGACATGATTGCGAAGTCCCAAACGGAGGAGGGACATCTGGTCAATTTGCTGAAGCGTTTTGAGAGGCTTAGGAAGTTCAAGTTGAGGCTGAATCCTAACAAGTGTACTTTCGGAGTACAATCCGGAAAGTTACTGGGGTTTATCGTGAGCAAAAGAGGCATCGAGGTTGATCCTGCAAAGATTAAAGCGATACAAGAAATGACAGTGCCAAAAACAGAAAAAGAAGTTCGTGGTTTCTTGGGCAGAATAAACTACATTGCAAGGTTTATCTCTCAGCTAACGGCCACGTGTGACCCGATGTTCAAGCTTCTAAAGAAAGATCAGGCGATTATCTGGAACGACGATTGCGAGAAGGCATTCGACAAGATAAAACAGTATCTGCAGGAACCTCCAATCTTGATACCCCCAGTGGCTGGACGGCCATTAATCATGTACTTGACAGTTCTTGAGAATAGCATGGGGTCTGTTCTCGGTCAGCACGACGAGACGGGAAGAAAGGAGCATGCCATTTACTACTTAAGTAAAAAGTTCACTGACTGTGAATCTCGTTACTCGATGCTGGAGAAGACGTGTTGTGCACTAGCCTGGGCTGCCAAACGTTTACGACAGTACATGCTCAATCACACCACTATGCTAATTTCGAAGATGGATCCGATCAAGTACGTCTTCGAGAAGCAAGCGCTTTCGGGCAGGATTGCCAGATGGAAAATGGTGTTGACGGAATATGATATTCAGTACGTTTCCCATAAGGCCATTAAGGGAAGCGTGTTGTCTGATTACCTTGCCGAACAGCCGATCGAAGATTATCAACCGATGAAATTTGAGTTCCCTGATGAGGATATCATGTTTCTCAAAGCGAAGGATTGCGATGAACCGTTGCCCGACGAGGGGCCAGATAGGAAATCCCAGTGGAAATTGATATTTGACGGGGCGGTTAATTCCTATGGAGGTGGCATTGGGGCGATCATCACGACTCCCCACGGATCCCACATCCCGTTCACGGCGAGACTGACGTTTCTGGTCACCAATAATGAAGCGGAGTACGAAGCATGCATCATGGGTCTGGAAGAAGCGATTGATTTGAGAATCAAGAACCTGGACGTATATGGTGACTCGGCGCTAGTGATTAACCAGATTAAAGGGGAGTGGGAGACTCGTCAATCGAATTTGGTGCCGTATATGAACTATGCCAGAAGGCTGCTTCCGTTCTTTGATCGGGTGGAACTCCATCATGTGCCCAGGGCTGAAAATCAGATGGCTGATGCCTTAGCCACGTTGGCTTCGATGTATAAAGTCAATTTTTGGAATGAAGCTCTAAGAATTGTCCGTTCTCGTCTTGATAGACCTGCATTCGTCTTTGCAATCAAGGAAGCCTCCGACGGCAAGCCATAGTTCCATGACATCCAGACTTTCCTTATGACTAAGGGGTATCCCACGGGTGCGTCAACCCAGGATAAGAAGACTCTGAGGAGGTTGTCTGGACATTTTTATCTCAATCCTGATGGAGTTTTGTATAAAAGAAACCACGATCTCGTGCTACTCAGATGTGTAGATGAGAAAGAGGCGAGTTTGCTCATGGAAGAAGTCCATGAAGGCACATTTGGTACGCACGCCGACGGGCATGCTATGACGAGAAACATCTTGAGAGCAGGATACTACTGGCTGACGATGGAGTCGGATTGCTTCAAATTCGCGAAGAGATGTCATAAATGCCAGATTTATGCTGATAAAGTTCATGTGCCGCCGTGCCCGTTGAATGTCATGTCCTCCCCTTGGCCGTTCTCCATGTGGGGCATCGACATGATAGGCAAGATCGAGCCCACTGCATCTAACGGTCATCGCTTCATTCTAGTAGCTATCGACTACTTCACCAAGTGGGTGGAGGCAGCCTCGTATGCTAATGTGACCAAGCAGGTGGTGGCTAAATTCATAAAGAGGGATATCATCTGTCATTACGGAATTCCCGAGCGGATCATTACTGATAATGGTTCGAATCTGAATAACAAGATGATGAAGGAGTTGTGCCAAAGTTTCAAGATTGAACACCACAACTCATCTCCTTACCGGCCGAAGATGAACGGCGCCGTTGAAGCGGCCAATAAGAACATCAAGAAGATTGTTCAGAAGATGGTGGTGACCTACAAAGACTGGCACGAGATGCTGCCATTTGCATTGCACGGTTATCGTACAACGGTACGTACATCAATCGGGGCAACTCCTTTCTCCTTAGTGTACGGTATGGAAGTTGTCCTACCGTTAGAAGTGCAGATCCCTTCTTTGCGAGTTTTGGTTGACGTGAAACTCGACGAGGCATAATGGATTAAGAACCGACTGAACCAACTCAGCCTGATGGACGAGAAGAGATTAGCATCGATTGCACATGGTCGTCTGTACCAAAGGTGAATGAAGAAAGCTTATGATAAGAAGGTGCGTCCTAGAAGCTTTCAGACGGGTGATCTCGTCTTGAAGAAGATTCTTCCTCCACACTCCGATCACCGGGGCAAGTGGACCCCCAATTACGAAGGTCTGTACGTCGTCAGCAAGGTCTTTTCGGGAGGAGCTTTGTTGTTATCCACGATGGATGGTGAAGATTTTGCATCCCCGGTGAACACGGACGCAGTTAAAAAATAATTTGCTTGAAAGTGACCCGCTGGACAGTAAAAAGAGAGTCCAGGCAAAAATGGGGCATCCCGGCGAACCATAAGAAAGGGAAAAAGGTTCGGGAAAAAATTAGGGATATAAATTGAAAAAATGTACACCCGCAAAGTCGAAAACCTGGAAAGGCGACTTTGGCAAAAAAGGGTATCCCGGTGAACTGAAAACCCGCAAAGGGCGGTTCACGCAAAAGTTAGGGATTTGAAAAAGAAAATGACTGCGTTCCGCGTGTGGACTCTCATTGTTTAGTGGTTTGGAAGACCTGAGGGCTGTTTATCTGAATCAATCTCTTCTGAAGCTGAAGCGTCGGAGAAGTATCGAAGTCGAGTGGGTCATAGAGGGATCAACTCATGGTGTTCGTCTACGCCTCATTGCCGACATTTGTATATACTGTTGTATATTTATGTTTTATTTTTGCGCGACTTCCTCATTCCAGGAGCTTGCATCTGTTGTAAAACATTTTTACCCATTCAGGGGTTCGTTATCAATAAAATGTATACTATTCAGCAATTCTGTTTGTCTGTTTAGCATTTATCTGTTTTGTTTGCAAAAAAGAACGCCGATGTTTTTGACAAAATGCGCATACATAAACTTACTGGCCTAGGCCACTGATTGTTGAAACAATGAATTACTTAAACATTGTCACAAGATGATAACCTTGATAGGTCCCTTTGAGAAGGGTATCTTGTCTGTTTGTTTGTGTTGTTACAGGTGTAGCATATACCAGACAGCGTGCCGTGCGCGTCCTCAAGCAGGATGATTCCTCCTTCTCCAGCAAGTTCAGCAGCCTCTCCCCGCAGAGTCTGAACGTGAGATCGTAAAGCGTTGATACGTCTCCCCAGGCAGAGAAGATTCTCTCCCCAACCAGGTACATCCTGAAGGAATGTCGCCTCCCCAGCTAAGTCATACCGAAGTGTGCAGCAATTGATAGTTCCAGACTGAAGTCTCCAGCGGAATTGAAATTCCCCGCAGAGTCGTACTCTCCCCCGAAGCAGGATGATTTCTTCTTCTCCGGCCGAGTTTGCAGATCTCCAAGAGAGCCGAGTCCTTGGAAGCCGTTTGGGCCATGATTGGTTTTCCCCAGTAGAGTGTTGAATAGCTGATGTTGTGTTTCCCCGCCGGAGTGGTTATCTCCAGGAGGGCTGGCTGCGAAGGCCGTGCAGTTTATCTCTGCGATTGATATCGCTTTCCTCAGTAGGTCTGGGTTCTCGTAGAGCTTCGTCCCCTCGCAGCAGTCAACTGAAGTATGCTTCCCCCATGCGGAGTCCGATTGAGATTGGTGTGACCTCTTCTCCGTGGCAGGATGATTCCTTCCTCCACCAGAGTGGTTCTTTCTCCTTGACAGGAAGATTTTCTCTTCAGCATTTATTTTGCTGACGGGGCCGTAGCATTTCGCATGATTGCATAGCATGTATCATAAACGCGTAGCATTTCCACCGTGTGGAGCATTGCGCCGTTGTCAAAACATATGCATACTAACATGAGCTAGGTTGTTACCGTTCTTGTTTTGCAGGTGTTCCTCAACAAAGTCGTTGCTTAAGATGATTCTTGAAATTCCCAGTGCAGTCGCCAGAGTTGGTTGCTCAAGTTGATGCTTAGGGTTCCCGGCAGAGTGTTTGCCCAGGATGATTCCTGAAATCTCCCGCAGAGTTATTGGTTCAGGATGATTCTTGAAGTCCCCGACAGAGTTATTTGTTCAAGATGATTCTTGATGTCCTCAGCAGAGATGACTCACCCAGAATGATTTCTGGACCCCCGAAGCAGAGTTACTTGATAGTTCTCTAGAATCCCCGGTGAAGATGTGTCATCCCCAGCAGGTTTCTGAACAGCGAAGTTGAAACTTCCCTCGAAGACTTGATGATTGAAGTCCAACCGTATTGACGAAGCAGTTCTCCCAGCGGATGCGGAGCGCCTGATGGTAGAAGTTGGATATCCCCAATCGGTTCATGATTGACCGAGAATTCTATTCCCGACTTACTGATGAAGTCCAGCTGATGCCCGAAAGTTTCTTTGAATGCCCGCGGCATGATCAACGTGATCGACGACCTGATGAGTCCCGAGGAATCCTGATGCCTGACGGCATGATCGACCATGTATCACCGGTTACCGTGTGACCAATTCTCCAGCTAGTTGTCGTGCAGCTAATATTTCAATTTTCGAAGATTTGTTCCCATCTGAGTACCGTGTACTTGTGCAGTTGGAAAATTTCCGGGTTTGTCGGTATTCAAACGTCTCGCACCTTGATTGGTTGAGAGCCGTTCGCTTCTCACCCAATCAGGTTCAAGCCGTTTGAATAGGGGCAGCTGTTGCACCCTAAAATTTGACCAACATTTCTTTACCTAGCTTATGTTTCATTTCATTCACATTAGCATTATCATCTGCATTTCATTGACATGTGTTGCACCCTAAAATTTGACCAACTGATTTTCCTAGCTGACTCATGGTTTAATTTCATATTCACAGCTCAGATGTATGATTTTTGTGCACAAGCAGGGGATATCAGAGTTTACAGCTTGATTTTTGTCTATCAGATATGGCAGACCCAGTCCAGATTATCGGGGTTTTATTTTCGGGAAATTGTGCGCTCCTCGGTGATTTTTCAGTGATTTTGAGGATATTCTGATGCCCGGGATCTCCGTTCGATTCAATCTGGTCTCGTGCGCTTTTACGGGAGTCATTTGTGCATTCATCTGCATTTTTAGGATTTTTATAGGCTTTTGGGAATTTTTAATAGGCTTTATAATTTTTCTGGAATTTAAATAGGTTATAGAACATTTTTATAGTTTAATCTCTTTTTTAGGATTTTATAGATTTTTTAAATAGCTTTTAATAGATTAATGTAGAATTTTAATAGGTTTTTTAATAATCTTTTAGAGTTTAATAGTTTTTTTAATATAGAAGATTATAGAATATAGACTTTTAGTTTAATAGATTTTAATGATGTTAAATGTTTTTAGAATATTATAGAAATTAATATAGTTTTAATATAGATTTTAATAGTATTTGTGATGTAGATTTAATTGCTTTTAGAATTTTTATAGGTTTTATAAAATTTGGCTTTTAATATAGGTTAATATGGATTTTAATAGTTTTTTTTTATAGGTTTTAGTCAGATTTTTAGGGTATTAGTCTTTTTAATTGTTTCTCATTAAGCATTTTTGTTTAATTAGCATATTCATTTTCGTTTCAATTTTAATCATTCATCATTAATTTTTAATCATTTTCATGTAGTTAATCATATGCTAATCAGGCCATTTGTCCCTTATTTACACTTTTAGTCACGTTTTAATGGTGCTTAGTCTGAGTCATTAGCCTAAGTGGGCCAGGTGCAGTCAAAAGGTCCAGTCAGAAGAAGCCCAGGAATTGCACACGTGGCTATATAAGAGCCTGTCAGCGCTCTTCTCTCTCTTCCCTCGTCTTGCCACGCATCCAATTCATCTCACTCTCTCTGCGCCAGCACATCACACGCGTCCCTCTCTCCTCACTCCCCTCTCACACGCGTCCCACTATTGAGCTACCTCGCTGCATGCACTGACACCTGGATCCCACTACCAGCTCCTCACCGGACGACATGCAATCGCCGGTGACCACCGCCTGATCCACCGCAACCAACTCCTAACGGTCGCCGGAAAGCCAATTTCACCGGAAGTTCATCGGAAGCCGGATTTTTCAGGAAAATCGCTGAGGATACCGCCCCATCTTCGTTCGCGTTCCCTCCAAAGGTGTCGCCGGAAAATTCACCGGAACCACCAATTTGTTCATCCGTTCATCTTCTTCAGGTCTTTTTCCAGAAAATCTCCAAGAACATTCATGGCGTTCATCAACGATTTCCAGGCATCCAAGCAAAATCGTCATGAATCAAGATTCATCAACCTTCGTGACCATCAATCTTCAAAGGAACTTCGTCCGGATCTTCACTGAAACGTTCTTGCGTTTTCCAGATCTTCATAGACCTTTCCAGATTCGGTCCAGATTGTCATAGATCTTCAAGATCACCAGGCATCTTCTTCATCCGTTCAAAGATCTTTACACCAAGAGCTCTTTACTTTCTTCATCAGGATCCTCGTCAAGATCCACGTGCGAAGTGAAGCTATCAAGTTCTTCAACAAGCCTCAAGAACTCCCTGAGTCATTCGTGTTCCAAATCCAGGTGTGTCATTCTTCGACTCTTGTTCACGTTTTTCCGTCGACTGTTGAATATAGGGTTTCATCGTGGTTCGTTTAGCATTTAGGTTGAGTTTGGATCTTGAGCGGAGGTTTGGTGAAGTTTAGATTAGGTTTGAGTGGATTTGAGCGAGGGGATAATGTTTTGTTTGAGATTCGTGAAGGTTTGTTAGAGAGTTCTGGAGAGGAGTTGCAGAGAGGATGGAGTTTGGGGGAGCGGCGTGCTAGGGTTTGCATTAGGTGAACAGTAACCAGAAATTTGGGGGAAGAAGGGAGGTTTTGATTGGTAACGTTGGGTTAGGTCTGGGCTGGGTTAGGCCCAATTTGGTTTTGCTGAAGTGCACCCCTGGTTTACTCGTATCACCCCCCCATGCGTGTGAGGCTGATGAATTTGGATTGGGCCTTTTGCCCAATTTCTAAGCGCACCCCTTCCAGTTTGGGCCCAGTGGATAATAAGCTGATGCATGTTGCTATTTTTACCCCCCTGCTTTATTTCTTTTTTCTTTTCTTTAATTTCTTTGTTTTCATGCATGTTAGAAATTAATTCATTAAAAATAGTAGATTTGATCAAAAAATCCCATTCTTTTTTCTATATGTTCATAATTCAATGTAGAATTTTATAGTACAAAAACATTAATTTGATCATGCATTTTATTTTTATTTGGCATTTTTGCATTTTAATTGATATTGAATAATTGGTTTGTGGCATGTCTGCCTTGTTGATTTTAGTTCTTTCATCTGGTAATGAATTTTGCTTTAGTTTTTTGGTATGTTGCACTAGACTAATGCATATTCCCCATAGATTTTTCATAGATTTTTTTAGAGGATAATTGATATTGTTTTAGGGTTAGAGAATAGAGACCTCACAACTTGTTGGTAACCCTTGACCATTCATATATTAGGGATTGTTTAGTAGCCTTAGAAGTTGACTTAGGCTTTGAGATTTGATCTTGGGATCATAGAGGCATGTAGGTTTCCCTTAGATTTTTGATAGATTTTTATAGAGTATTCTGATAGGATTTGTCTGAGCCTGAAGATAGGAGAAGTCTTGATGACTTCTGACTTTGAAGTTCAACTGTGGTTGAACTTCAGAGATAGTCTCCTGTGGTTTCTTGGCCTGTGGGTTCTTCTTGAAGGTGGGAGCTGATTGAGGTCCTGTTGGAGCTTGCAGAGATGCAGTGGACTGAGGCTTAGTCTAGGAGCTTGTTGTCTGTTTGTGAGGTTCGAGATCCTGAAGTTTGAAGGGAGTTTATGGTACTTTCCTGAGGAAGGCACTATGAATGACTTTCATCCTTCCTTCTCACCTCTTTCGTAAGTATCCAATGATGTCGGAGCCGACTTGTGAGTTTAATTCCCCCTGAGGAGGAATGTAAACTGATCACATGTTGTTGAGCCACATGGGATACGATTCCTAAGTGTCAGCCTCCTAGTACTTTCCTGAGGAAGGTCCTATGGGTCTATTCACTTAGTTCCACTAGTTTGCCTAGGACTTCTTAAGTGTCCAGTGATGTTGGAGCCGACTTGTGAGTTTAATTCCTCCTGAGGAGGAATATAAACTGATCACAGTTGTTGAGCCACGTAGGATACGATTCCTAAGTGTCAGCCTCCTAGTACTTTCCTGAGGAAAGTCCTATGAGTCTGCTCATTTAGTTCCCTTAGTGCATATAGGTTCTTTCCCAAATATCCAGTGACGCCGGAGCCTTCATGTGAGTTTAATCTCTCCCGAGGAGGGATGTAAACTGATCACAGTTGTCGAGCCACATAGGATATGACTCCTGAGTAGTAACCTCCTGGTACTTTCCTGAGGAAGATACCATGAGCTTGTCTGCTTAGCTTCCTTTCTCTGGTAAGCTTGTTCTGAAGCTTGGAGAATGGGATTGATTCCTCTTGCCTAGGAGTTTGTTTAGATCCTTGCTTAGGGTTTTGATTAGAGTTGTTGCTTAGATCCCTGCTTAGGGTATTGTATAGAATTTTGTTTAGAGAGTTATTAGAAGCTTGTTTCAGGTTTGTTAGAGGCCCTGCTCAGGGTTAGTCTCCTTGTATTGTTTGACTTGTGTGATATTGTGTTGCATTAGACTTAGGTGTTCATCTAAATAGTTTCTGAGTAGGTGCATCTTAGAAGTAGACTTTGTGCGCATGAGAAGTTGAGGGGGTCCTCCTTCTGCTTGTTTGTTATGGCGTGGCTTTGCTTGTTGGTATTTGGTAGAGCTGAGCTCCCTTGCCTCTGTGCCTTGTTTGTTTAGTCGTTGCATTCATGCATATTTTCAGTATTCATTTACGTTGCAGTTTCTTGTTTGTGGTTTAATCCTGTTGCCATGATCCCTTAGGAGCTCTGACTTCTCCGCTGCGGAGTTGTTATGATAGACATTAGGATGGTCAACCAGGTGTGATAGCAGTATATAGATTCCTCTGTTTCTCAGTTATAGTTCTAGGGTTTCCCTTTCCTTTCTGTAGGAGCTTTTGAGTAGCTTGACCCGTAGTTAGCTGAACTACAGCTGCTCTGATTCTTCGTTCCAGACGAAGATATGTAGGCATAGGATGCGATATCCTAGCGAGCACACTAACGACTAACTTTTGTTCTCTCGCGGCTGTGCGATCGAGACTTTCCCGCTAACGACTAATTGTTTCCCTTTCTCTTGCCTGAGCGTATTTGAGACCAGATCGTATTTGTAGGTTCCAGAGCCTTAGAGACCAGTTTGTTTTCTCACTGCTGTGTGAGAGCCCCTGTTTACCCGTAGTTAGCTGAACTACGTTTGCTCTGATCTTTCATTCCCGATGGAAGTACGTAGGCACAGGACGCGATGTCCTGGCGAGCAACCTTTCCCCCGTTTAGACGTAGGAAGTCGAACTACGTTGACTCTGACTTTCCCATTGCACGAGGGAATACGTAGGCCCAGAACACCGTATGTTCTGTCGAGTCCTGTCCTTTTATTTTCTTTTCAGACCAGCCAGTAGCGTAGATAGATAACACACCCTTTTACCTATAAACACCAAGCGTGGATCCCATCGAGTACGATGGACGTGAGGGGTGCTAATACCTTCCCCTTGCGTAACCGACTCCCGAATCCAGGTTTTGGTTGCGATGACCATACCTTTTCCCGTCTTTGCGAGGTTTACTTCGAGCGTTTCCTTTCCCGCTCTGAGGGATAAATAACGCACGGTGGCGACTCTCCTGTCAAGCCGGCGCCGATTTTCGCAGTAGCGACAGCTGGCGACTCTGCTGGGGACTTATAGCATCTAGGGACTTTTCCCATCCCTTATGCTGGGACCGTTTCCCATCCCCTACGCGAGTCAATCCTAGCGCTTGGGTGTTTATTCGTTGGGTGTTGTGCATAGTGTGTTTTACTTTTCTGCACTTTACTTTTCTGTACCTTTACCTTTCCGCATTTATTTTCCAGCATTACATTATTGTGATTATTGCTGTGGGCAAAGGGAGGTTACTGTGAGTGGAAAGCCGGACCTGGGCTTGAGTACACACCTAGATATAGTTGTGGAGAAGTAGTAGACGAACCTGTCTGCTGAGCAGGCACAGTTCCCTACGAAAATCTGCGCTCAGACGAGATTCTTGCAGAGGTGCTCCTTTCCGGTCCTGAGGATCTGAGGGGAGTCCAGACGTGAGGATTGTCGACTCTGGGGACCGATCATTTGGAAGTCAGCTAAGTGAGGCCTCTTCATGATTTGATGATGCCACTCCTTCTGGGAATCGCATCGTCACTCATGAAAGTCTGTGACGCTGATAACCGCATAGGATGCCGTACCTTTGTCCGTGGATTAGGTTTATCCTACCTGTGAGAGGGACTGGGTTATTGCAGGAAAACTGGCCTTCAGAAACCATGATTCATTATCTTTATCAGATGGTATTCTTGATTCATCTCCAGGTGTGTTGTCTGGGTCAGATGGGTTTCTT
This sequence comes from Lathyrus sativus, assembly GCA_963859935.3. Taxonomy (NCBI): domain Eukaryota; kingdom Viridiplantae; phylum Streptophyta; class Magnoliopsida; order Fabales; family Fabaceae; genus Lathyrus; species Lathyrus sativus. The sequence goes on from OZ012739.1 coordinate 275,986,886, forward strand.
ATCTGAGGTTGAGGCTATTATCAGATGGTATTTTCGTCAGATACAGAGGTTCAGATGGTTTTCTTACCAGGGGATTGATATTTTGAGTATCAGATGATAGTTAGTGGCATGAGGTTCTGGTGACCGTGATGGTTTTCTGTTCTTGATCACAGAGATATTCCCCTTCAGGCTACAGCATAGCCCCTGTGTTCGCAGATTGCATTATTTATCATATTGCATCATTGCATTACCATCTGCATTCAACTAACGTGTGTGTATTGCAGGTACATATTTTCCCTTCCAGTCCTGGTGTTCGTTCCTAGCAAGACATGGAAAACCTGAAGAGAGTATTGCCCTATAAGTTTCCGTCGCCGAATATCAGTCTATTGTTAGAGTTGATGGCTATTGCTAAGAAGAGAGGAATGGGTGACTTCAGAAAGAGATATGGGAGGATTCTGACATACGTTTATCAGCCATCTGTCTACGAGACCAGCGGCATCTATACTCTGTTACAGTTTTACGACGCGGAGCTCAGGTGTTTTGTATTTCCCGACTTTGTTTTGGCTCCTACCCTGGAGGAGTACTCTGCACTTCTGGATATACCGATCCGTGATCAGATGCCTTTTTATCGTCCGGACGCTGAGCCTAAGCTGGCTGAGCTTTCTACCATCCTGTGCTTGAAAGAGTCTGAGCTGTCTGGGAAGATGATCAGAAGAGGAGACGTATGGGGATTTCCGTTGGATGTCTTAGTGGAGAAGGCTCGAGAGTATGCCCAGAAGGGCAAATGGGAGGTTTTTGACGTCATCCTTGCTGTATGTGTGTATGGCATCGTGTTATTCCCGAACATTCCTGATTTTGTTGATTCAGATGCCTTCTATATTTTGGCTGCGGGAAACCCAGTTCCTACTTTGCTGGGAGACATCCACCATTCAACTCATTACCAGAATGAAAAGCGACGAGGAAGGAATGTGTCTTGTTGTGTCCCTCTCCTATGCAGGTGGTTCACCAGTCATTTGCCTAAGTCAGGTCCTTTTGTCACGTCTATCAATTCTCTAGGATGGCCCGAGCGCTTAATGGGATTAACTGCTGAGAACGTGGTATGGACCAATAAAGAGGTATTTGGAGCTGAAGTCATACTCAAAGGCGAAGGATTCCCGAATGTTCCGTTAATAGGAAGGAAAGGTTGTGTCAACTATAACCCGTCCTTATTGATCAAGCAATTTGGGTACATACCTCAAGGAGCGCCAAAGCCCGAGGAGATACAGGAATCTCTGTATCTCACCGGGGCAATAGGGAAAGAGATGCTGACCAAACTTGAGAAAGCCTGGAAAAACTTGCACAAGAGAGGGAAGCTTTCAGGTAGCAGAGGGGATACTCGAGGTCCTAGCCCATATGAAGAATGGATTCGGGAGCGAGCTGTGAAATTCCTTATGCCGTATCCAGCAGTTCAGCCATTGCATCCTCCTCCGGTGGAGGAGCCTACCACTGTGGACATTCAGGTCTACAAGCAGTTGATGGCGGAGAAAGAAGAGCTAGCAAGGGTTAAGGAGGCTTTAGAGCAGGAGAATGCCCAGCTTCGGCATGAAAATATTGAAACAGGGTATATTTCTAAGCAACAGGATGAAACTCTGAAACATCTGAAGACTACGCTATTAGAATTGACTGAAACCAAGAAGCGTTTGGAGTTAGATGTAGACTCAGTTAGTAGTGTGCTGGCCACCAAGAAGCAAGAGCTGGAAAGGGCCTACACCAAGCTAGCCAAGTTCAGAGAGCACTGGGATCTCACTATGACCAAGCGCAAGGAGCGAGAAGGAGAGCTGAAGACACAGATTGCTCAGTTAGAAGAACAGGTCAAAGTGAAGAACGAAGAGCTTGAAGAAGAAGCCTGTCGCCGATACGAGGCCGAGCGCAAGTTGACAGATGCCATGAAGAACTTGGAAGATTTCCAGCATAGAGCAGATGCCAAGAGACCCAAACCTGGGGATGGTGCCAATGATAAGGCTTGGGAAGACTTTGTCAGAGACATCCAGGGGACGGTCAGGAAGAGGGATCGACTGATAGAAGGTTTGATTTATCAACCAGATCATGCAGAGACAAAGAAGATGGTCGAAGACTTCCGCAACCGTACCCGTATTTGATTTTTCTCTTGTATTCTGTATGTTGAGATCACCACCAGGCATGTTGGCTGGGATCCTCTTTGTCATATCAGCTGTATGGAGCATAGTTATGTAACTTCTTGATAAGACAGTTATTCTAATCAATATATGAGGGATTTTCCAAATATTGTCTCTATGGTTTATCTCGTCTTGCTACCACTGACACTGGAATTGGAGGGAAAATATCTCCAATGCACACATGCACGTTAGCATTTTTGTATTTCTGTTTGCATAAATCATACTGCATAGCATTTCTCTAGCAGGTCAGAGCACTTATCCAACCTTTGTTTTCACCAGAAAGTGATTCTCGGGGAATTGTTTGAGGCAAGAGTGGAGACGACCAAGGGGCCGAAGCAGATTTGAGCAGAATCAAGCAGTGTAATCAGTTACCGGTAATTGGTGGCTATGTCTGAAGGCAATTTCCAGTTTCCTGACACCCAGGCAGGGTTTGCTGTGGCGTCCAACCATCGGTATGATTTCATGGAGGACTTCCCGCAGGCGAACAATCTAACTGCAGACCAAGTTGTACAGCCAGCTGTTGAGAACCGAGATCGACATGAGCAGTTCGTTGCCCAAAATGAACGTTATCCTCCTGTTAACAATCAATGTGTTGCTTTCCCTGTGATGAATTACCGGAGAGATATTCCAATGACCGGGTTAGTAGATCCAAGAGCTCTTGACGATGGTAGAAGACTCCGAGTGTTGGAGGAGCAAATGAAAGCCTTGGAAGCGAAAGATGCCGTTAACCTGGATGCTGTAGCCATGTGTTTGGTCCCTGACCTCGTGTTACCGCACAAGTTCAAAATGCTGGAATTTGAAAAATACACAGGAGATAGCTGTCCAAAATTGCATTTGATGATGTTCTGCCGAAGGATGACTTCGTTGGTGCGAAATGACAAATTGATGATCCATTGCTTTCAGTATAGCCTGACTGGGGCATCCCTGAGATGGTATATGCAATTGGAAAGTAATCAGATTCGATCATGGGTGGATTTAGCCAGAGCTTTCATAAAGCAATACGATTACAATTTGGATTTGACTCCTAGTCTCGTGGATCTGCAAGAATTATCTCAGGCAGAGAATGAATCATTCAGAGCGTATTTGCGAAGGTGGAAAGAATTGTCTGCTAGTGTTCAACCACCGCTTCCGGAAAGGGAACTGGTTGACATCTTCTTGGGTACTCTGAAAAGCCATTATTTTGACAAATTGTTCAGTTGCACAAACTTTGTGGGCCTGGTGAGGCTGGGAGAGATTGTTGAGCGAGGACTCAGGAGTGGAAAGTTTCGAGGTGTTCCTTACGTCCCAGTTAATAAGATTGAGCCAGTTGTCAGTTCTCAAGAAGAGTGGGAAGGAGATGATGCTACCTCAGAATCTCTAGCATCTCAGGATCAGTTTTCAGACACTTCAAGTCAACGGTCATCCTATCGCCGATCGCGTCAGCATGCTCCACGAAGACCAAGGAAGCCTGAAAGGCAGTTTACTCAGCTACCGGTGTCATACGGTCAGTTGTTGCCAGATCTGGTCAGAAGTGGATTGATAGTACCGAAAGAGACTAAGCCGGTGATTCCACCGTATCCTCCGGGTTTTGATGCCAGCGCCCGCTGTGAGTACCATGTTGGGGCACAGGGGCATTCCACCAATGATTGTAAAGTGCTTAGAAGTCAGATTCAGGATCTGTTAGACTCTAGCCGTATTTGCATCACGCCTCAGGGTTGTGTTCAGATTAATGATTTTCCATCTTCTAGTTGTGGGGGTTCGTCAGTTAATGTCATGGAAGACTCCACAGGAAGTGTGTGCTCTGAAGATTATCAATCAGAGAGTTCAGTTGAATATGGGGGAAGTTTCTAGAGGTTTCTGTGCCGGGTGTCGCATCTGTTTTCTCTGCTTAATCCGTTTAGCTTTTGTGCATCAGTATTTGTCGACCACCACCAGGATTGTTGGCTGGGGTCGTTATATTCAGACTCATTTGTGCTTACCTGCTGATTTTGTTGGTTGTACATGTGTGGGAGATATTCATCTGTGTGCTTATAGCTTGAGTTTCCCTTTGTCTCGTTGTGAATATGTGTTTGCTTTCTGCGCTGCATTATTATTTAGCAGGTATATCAGAACCGTGGGCCTTATTTCCTCATCGTCCAGTTTATTGCAGGAACTCCTTCAGAGATATGGAACAGAATCAGGTTGAATTGATCGAAGTCCGAAGCCAGCTGGGGCAGATGATGAAAGACATGCAAGAGATGCGTCTAGAGCAGAAGATTCTCAAAGAGGAGAACAGCCAGCTGAAGACCCAAATGAGCTTGATCATGGAAGTAGTCAAGAATGTGCTTAGAAAAGAGGACGATCAGCTATTCGAAGCCGCAATGAAGAAGCTCGTGCCACCTGTGCATGTGGAACCTGAGCAGCAGCAACAGAAGATACAGCCGGTTCAGCGGAGGATCCAGGAAGGAAAGCCAAGGAGAATATTTGAAGCACCACCTATGACATATGCTGAACTCTTGCAGATCTTACTGAGGTTTAATCTGGTGGAGAAAAGAACGTTGTCGCCACCAACGAAAGCGTTTCCTCAAGGGTACGATGCCAATAAGCAATGTGAATTTCATTCCGGGGCATTCGGACATGACATCGAGGGTTGTCATGCTTTCAAGCACAATGTTCAAGACCTGATTGACTCGCACGATATTGAATTCACGCCGGGCGGCGTAGCTGTGCATATTGCTCCTGTCTCAGTCGATGCTAAAATGACAGATGTTTCTAAAGCTGCAGTGGGTCAGAAGCGTATCCTGGAATCCATGGTGTCAGAATCTCCAGGCCCACAATTGTTGCCTATTCCTGGGGCAGATCTGAGAAAGAAAATGGTTAAGCATAAGGAGAGTGTTCAGTACATTGAAAATCAAGAAACCAATGTTGCAGTTGATACAAAGGGTGCTCAAGGGTCAACCCGATACCAGCAGCAGCAGCCTCCGCAGGGGGCACAGCAGGCTCAACGAAGATTCCAGGGTGGCAAGCCGAGAAGAGTGTTTGAGAAGCCTCCCTCAACATATGCCGAGTTGTTGCAGACATTGTTGAGATTGAATCTGGTAGAGACAAGAACTCTGGCACCAATAACGGGAACTCCCCCGTTTGGTTATGACGCAAGCAAGCACTGTGAGTTTCATTCTGGAGCCCCGGGTCACGATATAGAAGGCTGCCATGCTTTTAAGCACAAAGTGCAGGATTTGCTTGACAGTGCAGCAATCAGCTTCGGGCAGAGAGGTCCCCACATCATCTGAATGAAGGAGAAAGAGCTCTATAATTTGGCTGGGTCGTTGAAGCAGATCAGGACAGCATTGGGTTGCCTCTAATAAGGATAGACTGGTTCAGCAGCAAGGCAGATGCAAAAGCCCAGTTCTCGGGAGCTAGCATATTTTCTTTGTTTTAGCTTGTCATTTCTTTGCATTTGTAATTGCTTTCCTGTCTGAATTTGTAAACTTGCTTGTAAAACTTGTTGTTTTCATTCGAACTGATGATAATGAAATAAATGTGCATGTTTTGATTGAATCCATTCGTGTTCACTAACTGTTTTGCAAATGTCCAACACTTGGTTAAGTAGAATTTGGGGAGGATGACGAAAATGACCGACATGCAACTTCCGATTGTATGCTTTTGAAAAAGAACCTGCTGATGATGTACAGGCATTGTTTCAAATCCCTAAACACCGGAGATATAAGGAAGATAATCCCTTGTCAACCCCTTTGAGCCTTGTAGTAGGAGTTCTTTCTGAAAACGAAAAACCCTCAATCTTAACCTGGGGCAGGGTAGGTGTTAGCTAATTTGACCGAGCGTCCAAATTACAAGAGGAGTGTCCGTTCAAGGATCAATCACACCCCTAGAGGTCGTGCCTAAAAGACCACAATGGTTCAATCAAGAGTGGGACAGCCACATCATTCCCAAAGAGTCAGACAACCAATGTCACACGACTTGTTCGAAAAAAGAAGAATGAAAGAGAATCAAAAGCCCGCTAAGTCAAGAAAAAAATTCAAAACAAATGACTTAGGCAAAAATGAGGGCATCCCGCTGGACTTAAAAAAATCAAAAGATACTCAAAAGGAGTCAGTCCAGGCAAAAGTTAGGGATATGAAAAGAAAAGGTGAAAAGGATCAAAAGAAAAATCCTCGATGAAAATACAAGTCGTGTGACCACAAATGTCAAAGACAAAGAGTGAGTGGCTGTCACTCCAGAATCCAAAGTTTCTTGAACTATCACTCCTATCTTTCAGCCTCTGAGAGGTGAGCGCTAAGGTCGAGTTAGCTGAACGTAGGATGGGAGAACATCAAGGAGAACGGGTGGGTTAAAGTAAACTTTGAGCCTTTATCCTTTCTTTCAAAACCATGAACCTGACCATGTTACAACCTTTCAAAAGTCCTAATTGAAGCAGGTTGTTTCGAAAGCATACTCCGGTAAAGGTCGCGTCGATTCTGACTCCTAAAAAGTTCCTCTTACCATGTTGATACTGATGTCGACAAACGTTTTGTGCATTATATGCCATAAACTGTTTTTCCTTTTCCCAGTGAACAGATTGGATGTCAAAGCTGTCATATGTGTTGCATTAATACATCTTTTATGCAGAACAACTTGTTTTACTTGCAAGTAAGCGCTTGTCAGCAGAAAAGTTTCCTGAAATGGAAAGTATGATCAAGATAGAATGCAGAATGCCCGAATGTTCCAGGAGCAGGGGCAAGCTTTATGGTGATCCCCAGTCAGGTCAGCTTTTCGAAGTCAGTTATTTTGGGGCAATCAAGTTGAGATTTGGTGAATACGGCATAGTCAGAAGGTACTACTCTGAATCAGATAATCGGAGCAAGGTCATTGCAGTCAGGGGCAGATCATCTTAAGCGCGCAAAAGTTACTCGAGAAGCATTCAAGGTGAAGTATCTCTCGGAAGTTCAGAATGCGGAGGCATGTTATATCAGACCATCGAGGCAACAGATTCGCAGATTTCCTTTCAGGGACTATCCCCACAGATGTCATGTAGGCTGGGGCATATCAGAAGAGAAAAATTATTCCCCTCCGTATCAGCAGGGTCATTCAGGGTTATTCGAGCAGATGCAGTCGATTTTCGAGAGCGAGATGAATGCGGAAAGTCGTGTCACTATCCCTTGACTCTTCAAGGCTGTGTATTCAGGAAGAATATTTCCCAGCGTCAGTCGTACCTGACCCAGTAAAATAAGCTTAAGAGCTCAAATCCATGTTTGCGATTACTGTGAAGCCCATCCGCGTTGGCGCATCCATTTCCAGATCCGAGCTTCATCAGCGCACAGAAGGACTCCCTCCATTTTCTACAGCAAAGTCAAATTGGTCATTGGTATGGGTAAGCTATTCCCAGAGGAGTCTAATCATATTCAGCACGTCTGCTATTTTACAACGGAGTTATATTCCCCAGCAGGGTATTACTTCGTCAAAGTGTTCGGTTAAGTTCCCGGTATCCCCAGCAGGGTTGATTTCACTCTCCCAGCATTTATTTTGCTAGGACGATTCAGTGATATCAAGTTGGCCTCGCCTTCAGCATTTATTTTGCTGAAATGGTTTTCTGTACCCGGCCTCTCCGGCAGCTCGGGCCTGCACTAGCATATTGCATGCATCATACCTGCATCATACCTGCATGACATTTTCAAAATGCGTAGCATTTCCATCTAGAATGGAGCATTACGTTGTAGAAAGACTAAAGCATTTGCATGTGCATACAAAGCATAAGTCAGGTTTTCTGTCAGCCGCATATGGCGCGTGAATTACTCTGTGATCAGTTCAGAGGCATTTATCCAGCAACAGTATTCAGACGATTCAGCGGATTATTTGTATCAGATCAGGCAGCGATTATGCTTTGATCAGTCAGTCATCTGATGTTGACAAGCTTTTCTTCCCGTCAATTCATATTGGCGATGTGTTCCCCCAATAAGTGGATTTCTCCGTCTAGCATTAGACGTCTGGAGTACGAATGTGGTTTTCTTTCCGTCTATCCATAGACGATGTGAAGTTGCGGGTGATCGCAGTAAGACTTCAAGAAGGGGTTCCCCCAGGATGTGCTTTTCTTACCGTCTATCAGTAGACGATGTGAAGTTTTGGGTTGATTTTCAATGGAGCTCAAAATAGAGCTTTTCTAGTAAGTAGCTTTCCTTTCCGTCTGTCAGCAGACGATGTGAAGTTTCGAGCTATTGTTCGGCGGGTTTCTTATTGCCAGATCATACATATGATGAGGTGTTTCCCCAGCGAGTCTTCTCCGGCTATCCTTAGTTGTTGAGGGGTTTCAAAATGATTTTGGATATTGGTTCTCTTTCCGGTTATTGGATATGATGACGTTCAAGAGAGACTTTTCTGACCATCAATCCCTATTGATGTCGAAGCTCTTCGAAGAATGTTCAGTTTTCGCGATTGTCAATTCTTATTGACGACATGTTTCTTGAAAGGTGGTTTTTCTTCCCGTTAGTCCATACTGACGATGTGGCCCCTTCAAAGATGTTGATCTTTCCATCAATTCCCGTAGACAGAAGGATTCTGAAATTCAAAGGAGGGTGTTGAATTGCGTTATGGTGACTTTCCGTCTACTCTTAGACGATGTGCACATGGAGATAATGGTGTCTTTCCGTCTATCCTTAGACGATGTGAGTATGCGTTCAGGCTTTGTTTCCGTCTATCCTTAGACGATGTGAATGTTGATCAAGATAATGCCGTCTACTCTTAGACGATGTGAGTTTGGAGATTAAGAATTCCTTTCCGTCTATCCTTAGACGATGTGTGTATGGAGATTAAGAATTTGATCCCGTCTACCCTTAGACGATGAGAATATTAAGTTGTTCATCAATCAGGATGATCCCGTCTACCCTTAGACGATGAGAATATTAAGTTGTTCATCAATCAGGATGATCCCGTCTACTCTTAGACGATGAAAATATTGATTTGTTTTATCAATCAGGATAATTCCGTCTACCCTTAGACGATGTGAAGATGGAGATTATGGTGATGCCGTCTATCCTTAGACGATGTGAATTCGGAGAATTATTTCTTCCCGTCTATCCTTTAGACGATGTGTGTATGGAGATTAAGAATATGATCCCGTCTATCCTTAGACGATGTGAATTCGGAGAATTATTTCTTCCCGTCTATCCTTTAGACGATGTGTGTATGGAGATTGAGTATTTCCGCCGTCTACCCTTAGACGATGTGAATTTAGAGATTAATGGTGCCTTCCCGTCTACCCTTAGATGATGTGAATGTGGAGATTATGGTGACTTTCCGTCTATCCTTAGACGATGTGAATTTGGAGATTAATGTTGTCTTTCCGTCTATCATTAGACGAAGTGAGTATTCAATCAGGGTGTCTTCCCGTCCATCTTTGGGCGATGTGAGTATATTTCTCTTCCTGCCTGTCAGTAGGCAATGTGAAAGAATCAGGTATGTTGTTGCAACCATCAGGGTTCTGTTACATGGGGTATCACAAGCGACGGGTATTCAAATCAGGAGTTCTCTATCAGATGATTGATCAGTTTGGTGCCGTAATGGCTGGACTCGGTCTTCTGGACTTTATTCTCCAAGCAGTTAACAGTATATGCTCGCGGTTGGCAAATTTTCGGGTTTTATTTGTATTCAACCGTCTCGTACCTCTGGATGTTTGAAGGCTGAGCGCTCTTCAAACCTTTCAGGTCCAAGTCGCTTGAATAGGGGCAGCTGTTGCACCCTAAAATTTGACCAACTGATTTTCCTAGCTGACTCATGGTTTAATTTCATATTCACAGCTCAGATGTATGATTTTTGTGCACAAGCAGGGGATATCAGAGTTTACAGCTTGATTTTTGTCTATCAGATATGGCAGACCCAGTCCAGATTATCGGGGTTTTATTTTCGGGAAATTGTGCGCTCCTCGGTGATTTTTCAGTGATTTTGAGGATATTCTGATGCCCGGGATCTCCGTTCGATTCAATCTGGTCTCGTGCGCTTTTACGGGAGTCATTTGTGCATTCATCTGCATTTTTAGGATTTTTATAGGCTTTTGGGAATTTTTAATAGGCTTTATAATTTTTCTGGAATTTAAATAGGTTATAGAACATTTTTATAGTTTAATCTCTTTTTTAGGATTTTATAGATTTTTTAAATAGCTTTTAATAGATTAATGTAGAATTTTAATAGGTTTTTTAATAATCTTTTAGAGTTTAATAGTTTTTTTAATATAGAAGATTATAGAATATAGACTTTTAGTTTAATAGATTTTAATGATGTTAAATGTTTTTAGAATATTATAGAAATTAATATAGTTTTAATATAGATTTTAATAGTATTTGTGATGTAGATTTAATTGCTTTTAGAATTTTTATAGGTTTTATAAAATTTGGCTTTTAATATAGGTTAATATGGATTTTAATAGTTTTTTTTTATAGGTTTTAGTCAGATTTTTAGGGTATTAGTCTTTTTAATTGTTTCTCATTAAGCATTTTTGTTTAATTAGCATATTCATTTTCGTTTCAATTTTAATCATTCATCATTAATTTTTAATCATTTTCATGTAGTTAATCATATGCTAATCAGGCCATTTGTCCCTTATTTACACTTTTAGTCACGTTTTAATGGTGCTTAGTCTGAGTCATTAGCCTAAGTGGGCCAGGTGCAGTCAAAAGGTCCAGTCAGAAGAAGCCCAGGAATTGCACACGTGGCTATATAAGAGCCTGTCAGCGCTCTTCTCTCTCTTCCCTCGTCTTGCCACGCATCCAATTCATCTCACTCTCTCTGCGCCAGCACATCACACGCGTCCCTCTCTCCTCACTCCCCTCTCACACGCGTCCCACTATTGAGCTACCTCGCTGCATGCACTGACACCTGGATCCCACTACCAGCTCCTCACCGGACGACATGCAATCGCCGGTGACCACCGCCTGATCCACCGCAACCAACTCCTAACGGTCGCCGGAAAGCCAATTTCACCGGAAGTTCATCGGAAGCCGGATTTTTCAGGAAAATCGCTGAGGATACCGCCCCATCTTCGTTCGCGTTCCCTCCAAAGGTGTCGCCGGAAAATTCACCGGAACCACCAATTTGTTCATCCGTTCATCTTCTTCAGGTCTTTTTCCAGAAAATCTCCAAGAACATTCATGGCGTTCATCAACGATTTCCAGGCATCCAAGCAAAATCGTCATGAATCAAGATTCATCAACCTTCGTGACCATCAATCTTCAAAGGAACTTCGTCCGGATCTTCACTGAAACGTTCTTGCGTTTTCCAGATCTTCATAGACCTTTCCAGATTCGGTCCAGATTGTCATAGATCTTCAAGATCACCAGGCATCTTCTTCATCCGTTCAAAGATCTTTACACCAAGAGCTCTTTACTTTCTTCATCAGGATCCTCGTCAAGATCCACGTGCGAAGTGAAGCTATCAAGTTCTTCAACAAGCCTCAAGAACTCCCTGAGTCATTCGTGTTCCAAATCCAGGTGTGTCATTCTTCGACTCTTGTTCACGTTTTTCCGTCGACTGTTGAATATAGGGTTTCATCGTGGTTCGTTTAGCATTTAGGTTGAGTTTGGATCTTGAGCGGAGGTTTGGTGAAGTTTAGATTAGGTTTGAGTGGATTTGAGCGAGGGGATAATGTTTTGTTTGAGATTCGTGAAGGTTTGTTAGAGAGTTCTGGAGAGGAGTTGCAGAGAGGATGGAGTTTGGGGGAGCGGCGTGCTAGGGTTTGCATTAGGTGAACAGTAACCAGAAATTTGGGGGAAGAAGGGAGGTTTTGATTGGTAACGTTGGGTTAGGTCTGGGCTGGGTTAGGCCCAATTTGGTTTTGCTGAAGTGCACCCCTGGTTTACTCGTATCACCCCCCCATGCGTGTGAGGCTGATGAATTTGGATTGGGCCTTTTGCCCAATTTCTAAGCGCACCCCTTCCAGTTTGGGCCCAGTGGATAATAAGCTGATGCATGTTGCTATTTTTACCCCCCTGCTTTATTTCTTTTTTCTTTTCTTTAATTTCTTTGTTTTCATGCATGTTAGAAATTAATTCATTAAAAATAGTAGATTTGATCAAAAAATCCCATTCTTTTTTCTATATGTTCATAATTCAATGTAGAATTTTATAGTACAAAAACATTAATTTGATCATGCATTTTATTTTTATTTGGCATTTTTGCATTTTAATTGATATTGAATAATTGGTTTGTGGCATGTCTGCCTTGTTGATTTTAGTTCTTTCATCTGGTAATGAATTTTGCTTTAGTTTTTTGGTATGTTGCACTAGACTAATGCATATTCCCCATAGATTTTTCATAGATTTTTTTAGAGGATAATTGATATTGTTTTAGGGTTAGAGAATAGAGACCTCACAACTTGTTGGTAACCCTTGACCATTCATATATTAGGGATTGTTTAGTAGCCTTAGAAGTTGACTTAGGCTTTGAGATTTGATCTTGGGATCATAGAGGCATGTAGGTTTCCCTTAGATTTTTGATAGATTTTTATAGAGTATTCTGATAGGATTTGTCTGAGCCTGAAGATAGGAGAAGTCTTGATGACTTCTGACTTTGAAGTTCAACTGTGGTTGAACTTCAGAGATAGTCTCCTGTGGTTTCTTGGCCTGTGGGTTCTTCTTGAAGGTGGGAGCTGATTGAGGTCCTGTTGGAGCTTGCAGAGATGCAGTGGACTGAGGCTTAGTCTAGGAGCTTGTTGTCTGTTTGTGAGGTTCGAGATCCTGAAGTTTGAAGGGAGTTTATGGTACTTTCCTGAGGAAGGCACTATGAATGACTTTCATCCTTCCTTCTCACCTCTTTCGTAAGTATCCAATGATGTCGGAGCCGACTTGTGAGTTTAATTCCCCCTGAGGAGGAATGTAAACTGATCACATGTTGTTGAGCCACATGGGATACGATTCCTAAGTGTCAGCCTCCTAGTACTTTCCTGAGGAAGGTCCTATGGGTCTATTCACTTAGTTCCACTAGTTTGCCTAGGACTTCTTAAGTGTCCAGTGATGTTGGAGCCGACTTGTGAGTTTAATTCCTCCTGAGGAGGAATATAAACTGATCACAGTTGTTGAGCCACGTAGGATACGATTCCTAAGTGTCAGCCTCCTAGTACTTTCCTGAGGAAAGTCCTATGAGTCTGCTCATTTAGTTCCCTTAGTGCATATAGGTTCTTTCCCAAATATCCAGTGACGCCGGAGCCTTCATGTGAGTTTAATCTCTCCCGAGGAGGGATGTAAACTGATCACAGTTGTCGAGCCACATAGGATATGACTCCTGAGTAGTAACCTCCTGGTACTTTCCTGAGGAAGATACCATGAGCTTGTCTGCTTAGCTTCCTTTCTCTGGTAAGCTTGTTCTGAAGCTTGGAGAATGGGATTGATTCCTCTTGCCTAGGAGTTTGTTTAGATCCTTGCTTAGGGTTTTGATTAGAGTTGTTGCTTAGATCCCTGCTTAGGGTATTGTATAGAATTTTGTTTAGAGAGTTATTAGAAGCTTGTTTCAGGTTTGTTAGAGGCCCTGCTCAGGGTTAGTCTCCTTGTATTGTTTGACTTGTGTGATATTGTGTTGCATTAGACTTAGGTGTTCATCTAAATAGTTTCTGAGTAGGTGCATCTTAGAAGTAGACTTTGTGCGCATGAGAAGTTGAGGGGGTCCTCCTTCTGCTTGTTTGTTATGGCGTGGCTTTGCTTGTTGGTATTTGGTAGAGCTGAGCTCCCTTGCCTCTGTGCCTTGTTTGTTTAGTCGTTGCATTCATGCATATTTTCAGTATTCATTTACGTTGCAGTTTCTTGTTTGTGGTTTAATCCTGTTGCCATGATCCCTTAGGAGCTCTGACTTCTCCGCTGCGGAGTTGTTATGATAGACATTAGGATGGTCAACCAGGTGTGATAGCAGTATATAGATTCCTCTGTTTCTCAGTTATAGTTCTAGGGTTTCCCTTTCCTTTCTGTAGGAGCTTTTGAGTAGCTTGACCCGTAGTTAGCTGAACTACAGCTGCTCTGATTCTTCGTTCCAGACGAAGATATGTAGGCATAGGATGCGATATCCTAGCGAGCACACTAACGACTAACTTTTGTTCTCTCGCGGCTGTGCGATCGAGACTTTCCCGCTAACGACTAATTGTTTCCCTTTCTCTTGCCTGAGCGTATTTGAGACCAGATCGTATTTGTAGGTTCCAGAGCCTTAGAGACCAGTTTGTTTTCTCACTGCTGTGTGAGAGCCCCTGTTTACCCGTAGTTAGCTGAACTACGTTTGCTCTGATCTTTCATTCCCGATGGAAGTACGTAGGCACAGGACGCGATGTCCTGGCGAGCAACCTTTCCCCCGTTTAGACGTAGGAAGTCGAACTACGTTGACTCTGACTTTCCCATTGCACGAGGGAATACGTAGGCCCAGAACACCGTATGTTCTGTCGAGTCCTGTCCTTTTATTTTCTTTTCAGACCAGCCAGTAGCGTAGATAGATAACACACCCTTTTACCTATAAACACCAAGCGTGGATCCCATCGAGTACGATGGACGTGAGGGGTGCTAATACCTTCCCCTTGCGTAACCGACTCCCGAATCCAGGTTTTGGTTGCGATGACCATACCTTTTCCCGTCTTTGCGAGGTTTACTTCGAGCGTTTCCTTTCCCGCTCTGAGGGATAAATAACGCACGGTGGCGACTCTCCTGTCAAGCCGGCGCCGATTTTCGCAGTAGCGACAACATGTATGCAGGGGATCAAGAGGTATGAGTACCAATCAAGAGCTATACAAGACTATGAAGCTAGCCAAGAAGGTTATTCAAGTGTTCAAGGGTTGATATCTTCGCCAGAGAAGATAAAAGATCCTCAGAGAAAGTGGTTGAAACCAAAGTTGTGTGCCTCCTAACTTGAAAGTTGTGAGAAGCCATCAGATGATTCTGAGACCATGAGGATGGACTTGAAGCCTTGAGAGAGCTTATGAGATGTCTTGAAAGCCATCATGAAGCCTAGACAGGTCATGGTACAAGATTAAAGAGACCTAGCCCTTAGTGGTGTAATTAGGGTTTGACTGGGTCAACCCTAGGTCAACTGATGATTTGAACAAGGTTGAAACCTAATTCAAGGGCCATGTGATCATGGATTGATGCATTGAGATGCTATAAGGATGATTCCAAGGTCAACTCATCATGATCGAAGAGTTTGAGAAGTTTCAAGCTAGGGTTTCTAAGGCTTGACAGTGTAAAATCCCCTAGTTTGACCCCTATCTTCAAGGCAGTTTAGCTCAAGATGTGATTGTCATCTCATCTTTCCCCCATCATGAATGTTGTAGATCTTGCTCTTAGCTTTAATTTGAGTACTAGAAGTCCATGATAGGATTTATAGAACTCAAGTTATGACTTTGACAAGTTACAGGTCATCTGAGGTATGTGAATATGGGGCCTTGAAAGTCACCCAACTTGCATCAAACTTTTGCCCAAGAAGGATGATTCCTATGAACTTTTGGTCAACATTAATGTTGTTCCTTATCTTCTTAGCTTTCTAGAGAGTACTACAAGTCCTTGATAGGATTTGTAGATCTCAAGTTATGGCTTTGACAAGTCAAGGGCATTTTGGTAATTTGGAGATTACAGGTCATTTCAAGCATAAGGCCATAACTCCTATTTCCATGCTTCAAATGGAAAAATCTTCAACATCAAACTTGCTTAAAATTATGTTTTAAAGCTAGTAATGAGGTCATGAGATGTTGGAAATGCTTGTAGCTCAAATTTGCAAAAATGACCTAAAATAAGGGCATAAGTTAAATAAACCAAAGTTGGAAATTGATATTTTCAACCTACACATCCAAACTATGGCATGTAATATATCATTTTGACTCTAGAAAACATTTTAAAAACAATGCTTTAGCCACATTTTTTATTTGAGGTCTAAATTGTGGACTTGCTTTTAAAAGCACTTACTTGCATATTAAGCAACATTTGCAAAACTCAAAATCAAGGCATGAGCAAGGAACTTGGCAAGCTAAACCCTTCCAAAATGTCACTAGGGGAGAAATTGAAGGAGATTGGGATGAATTTCAAGCTACAAATAGAATTGAGCATGGCATGATACATGATTGAAAATCTCATGACATGAGAAGTGGAAAATCTCATTGGAAGGATCTATAGGGTTCTAGATCATCCAAGGAGTAGAGTGGATCCATTGAAGGAACTGGTGATCATTGAAGGATTGAGCTTAGTTTGAGATTGAATTTTCATAGCTTGCAAGTGCAATCGGTTTCACCAAATTCCTCAATTTCCTTCCATTTTCTTGATTGATACTTCTTCCATGAAGGTCAAGGAGTGATTCCAGATCATTTTCAAGAAGAATTGGTGGCTAGATCGTGTATGAGCAAGTGATTTTCAGCACCTGCAACTCACCATCGGGTTTCAAGATTGAAGCACTTTCAATTGGTTCTTTTGCATACAGAAGCAAGAAGAAGGTTCCTTGATCGTGTCCAGAAGAGTAGAGAGCTTGATTTGGAGGATTCGTGCATTTGTTCAACCAAGATTCTCAGGTTGGTAACTCTCTTCCCCTAGCAATGGCATAGGATGGATTTCAGATAGTTAATTGATGAATTAAGGTGCTAGATTGATTATAGAATGGCATAGGATGGATTTCAGATAGTTAATTGATGAATTAGAGACAAATTAGGAGAACTACCATTTTTGGTTGAGATTGGAATATGATGAATCTTGAGGTTTCAGAGGAAGTTAATGGTATGGTTGAACTCGTGGCAAGATTTGGGATGAGTTTCATGTTTTGACCTCTTGGATTGGAGGCCTCTAGGGAGAACTAGGGTTGAAGGGGATGATCGGAGTTCCACCGGTGGTGGCCGGAGCTGGGCGCGAAGTTCAGGCGTTTGAAAGGTAGGAGATGAAGTTATTACCATTGGATCTTGTTTTGACCTTTGACTGGAAGCTGATCCAAGGGCCACGTTTCAATTTGAATTTGTGAAGGATCAGAATAAATGAAATGCTGCGTTTCATTTAGCAGCTGGTTTTGGGCTTAGTGAAGTCAATGTTATTCACACCCCCTGATGGCCCAACCCAAACTTTTAACTGAGTCTGATTGCTATTGACACCGTGTGTTTGTTTATTTTAATTGGATTTTCTTCTTTTTTTCATTTTATTCATGGTTTTCGTAAAAATCATAATTAATTGAAAATTAATCCAATTAAACTCATTCTTTTTGCATTATACTCATGATTGAGTCTAGTATTTTTTAGATAAAAAATATATTTATTTCATGCATTTTCTGATTTTATGGGAATTTTATATTTTAATTGATATCAAAATGGTTATGTTTGATACTTAATTTTGTGGAATATTGTGTGATCATGTGGTGATGATTTTGATCCTAATTTTTTGTGTCTGACTAGGATAAACATGTATGATACCATAGTATTTTTCTCACATTTTTGTGATGAAAATAGGTGTGCTTTCTAGATTGATATTTAGATGCTTCCTTTTAGGGTTTTAGGTTTGATACCTTAGGATGTAGAATTTAGTTCTAGGTATAATTTGATGGTTTGATCTTTGAAACTAATGTGGTAGAGTCATGATTGACCTAGGTTCCCATAGTAATTTTTGTAGGATTTTACAATTGATTTTAGTATTTTAGTTAGGACTAACTTTAGTACTAGGTTTTAGGTGATCCTAATTTACTAATTCAATTAGTTTAACTTCTCTAGTTCCCTTAGATTAGGGTTTGTGCTTGGTTTGCCTTTGGTTGAGATGGAATACAAGGTGAAGACAAGAGGAGGATGCTTGAAGTTGCTTGAAGTTGCTTGGAGCTTTGGATTTGTTGGTGCCTGAAGGTGTCTGATGAAGATTAGGAGATAGGACAGAGGGAGAGCCTTGTAGTTAGAATGATTTCTTTCACAAATGTGGAAAGCATCTTGTGCTTCCATTCCTCCCAAGGACTAAAAGTCCTTCTCAGATATTCCCATCCCTCCTTTGGAAGGATGAGCGGCTTTATCTTGGAAATAGAACTTTTAGGGAACCAGTCTCTCATAATGATGAACCCTTATAGGCTTCCTTTGGTTGCCAGTAAGTTGTTTATCATTTCCCCTCATCTTGTTAAATCAATTATCTTCTGGTTTGAGTATCTTGAAAGATACTGGACTTGAGTTTGAAGATGAGTACTTCATTGAAGAGTGGGGAAGAGGATGATTCCTTGAGCATTGCCATTGCAGCTGAAGCTTGAAGAGCAAGAAGAGCAGGTTGATACTTGAAGATCCAATGGAGATTGAATGAAGAGCTGAGGCTTAGAAGATTGAAGGATGAAGTTGACACTTCCATATGATTGAAGACTACTCTGAGAAGCTAAGGCTTGTGAGAAAAGAAGACCAAGTTGATACTGGTAAAGCAAAAGAGAGCTGAGGCTTGAAGACTAAGTTGATACTTATGAAGAGGATTCAATTGGGATTGAGTGTAGAGCTAAGGCTTGAGGAATAAAGGATGAGTTGATACTTACACTGATGCTTGGAGAGCCTGAAGGAGTCAAGTTGATACTCGTAGTTAAGAGTGAAGGAGATTCAATTGGAATTGACTGAAAAGCTGAAGCTTGAAGAAGGAGATTAAGTTGAACTTATGTTGAAGGGTTGAAACCTGGAGAAGAAAGTTGATACTTGTCATGGAGGATGATAGCCTTGAAGGGTGGTTGAAGTCTGAAGACTGGATTGCTGTCAGAAGAGCTGAGGCTTGGAATTGAGAGTTGTTGATCTGCTTTCTTTTCTTGTCTGTTTCCTTTTCTGTGGTGATGTGCCTTGTTTGACTTGCTTGATGCATTAGAATAAGTTCATATCTAGACTGATGTAAGCTAGGAGCATGATTGCACTAGAGGTTGAGTTGCTCCCTCTGCTTGTATTTTTATTGTATGGCTTTGCTTGCGGGTATTCGGAGAGCCCTGCTCCCTTGCCCATGTGGTTTATTTTGCTTGACAGCATTTTATTTTCTTCTGTATGATTACAGTCACTGATATTTTGCTTGATAGCATGTTTTATTTCTTCAGTATGATTACTGTTATCCATGTCTAGCTTGAGGTTGAGATGAGCTTGTGGAGGCTGCTGCCCCACACACATTTCCTCCTTCACTTGCATTGCATGCATTTTACAGTTGTTTACTGTTTAAGCTGATGCTTTATCTGTTTCTGTGTATCATCGATATGATCCCCTTGGAATCTCATTTCCTTTGACAAGGAAGTGATGATAGAACTTTAGGTTGAAACCTATGCATGATAACTTCTAGGAGCTCCCTGTTTCAAACCTCAACTATAGGATGAATCCTTGGCATGACAACAGTAGGACTTGATAGTCTCCCTTTAGTTGAGCCTGTTCTCTTCTCATCTCAAAATAGCTTAAGATACAGTAATCATGAATGATTTCTTTCGTACGTTACGAGCCTTAAGCTATCTGAGAAAGGAATGTTGGAGAGCTTCTTTTCAACAGTCTGGATGTTTAGTATGGTACCCTTTGGGTGACATGCGACGCATTCACTCTCAGGTCATAGTCTTTAGTGCGATTGAAATTGCAAACACAATAAAAAACACTTCTTCCGTAAAAGACAAAAAACAAACTTCAAACCTTTTTGCCCCGTGGGCCCATAATTCAAAGGAAGCTTTTCTGAAGAAAAGAGTGTCGTTAAACTTCAGCGCCAACGCAAACAGGCTTTGTCCCTAACTGCTGGAACTGCTGTTTAACCCTACTCGATAAAACAGATGAATCTGAATTCTCGTAATCCGTATTATCCCGAACTACGTAAGCTCTGATCTCTCATACCTGTTGAGAGTACGTAGGCACAATACTGATGTATTGGCGAACCACCTTCCCCATAACCCGTAGTAGGTCGAACTACGTTGACTCTGATTTCTCATTCTCTGATGAGAATACGTAGGCATAAAGCGCGACGCTTCGCCGAGTCATTTTCTTTTCTGTTTAAGCCAGCCTTGATAGGTAGATAGATAAACCAACTCGTCCAGTAAACACAACAAGCGTGGATCCCGTCGAGTACGACGGACGAGAGGGGTGCTAATACCTTCCCCTTACGTAACCGACTCCCGAACCCAGACAACGGTTGCGATGACCTTGTCTTACCCTTTTCGTCAGGTTTTTCCGATCGTTTCCTTTCCCGCTCCGAGGGATAAATAACGAAAGGTGGCGACTCTTCTGTTTTGCCGGCACCTTATTTTCGCGGAAGCGACTGATATCATAAATGCACAGTGCCAGGATGGAATTAAACACAACCCAACAACCCTCCTCTGCAAAGTGTTAAGCTCTAGCAACCAGAAAAGATAGTGAAAATCCAGGCATTCCATTTCTCTTGACCAATTTCCCTTGTAGCTTATAAACATCCAGATGCAGGGAACCAACAAGCTTAGCCAAATCAGGTTCAACATCAATGTGATAGAATGTCATCTGGTCCAGGATAGGAACTCCAAGTAGTACAGAGAACCCCTCTAGAGTAGGCAGCAATACATATCCTGGAAAAGTAAAACACCGTAACTGGGAATTATAAAACTGCAGCAGAGTATGGAGACCACCCAACTCATAAACTAAGGGCTTGCAGACACATGTCAAAAGCCTCCCATAGGATTTCTTGAAATCTTCCATCACCTTTCTGTCAGCCACAAAGATCAAACTGAGTAGAGATCCAATGTCCGGAGTAGGGAACTTATAAACCACTGTCTTCTTCAGGATAGGCTCCATGTCTTCAAAAGAATAAGATCACTAGAATCGAAGGGAAAATATACACCTGCGACATAAATACATGTCAATGTTAATATGCAGATGAAAAATGCAAATGCAAATGCAACAGGGGATCAAGGCTATTGTGTTGTTGATTGAGAAGAACCAGCACTCCGCTTTAGCAAGAACATAGCACTGTCATAAGGACCCTCTGTATCAAAATCATAGGTTCATACTGAAGAGAAAACCGAGTAGGTTGGAGGTCAAAGTTTCCTGCATAACCCACCCACTCACAGGTATGGACCTATCTATAATAAAGGTTCGACATCTTATGCGGCCGTCAGAGTCACAGACTTTCAAGAAACGATGATACGTTCACCGTTTCAGGTTTGGCATCATAGTCTAACGAAGTGGCGTCACTTAGCTGACTCCCAAATGATCGGTCCCCAGAGTCGACAATCCTCAGATACAACAACCTTTCAACTGTCCGAAACGGACTGGAAAGGAAGCCGTCAAAGAGAATCTCGTCTGAGCGCCGATTTCGTGGGAACTAGTGCATGCCAAACATACAGGTTCACCACTACTTTCCGCTTCTAATGCTACGGTTGTACTCGAGCCTGGGTTTGGCTTATCTCATAGTGGAACATTCCCACCCAGCAGCACAACGCATGATAATATACAATGCTGAAAGTAAAATGCAAATGCAGATAAAGTATAACACATATACACACACGCAGAGATAAACACACAAGCGCTAGGATTGACTCGCATAGGGGATCGGGAAAGGGTCCCCAGCAGAGTCGCCAATTGTCACATCGCTGTGAAGAGGGGCTGGCAAGGACAGAAGAGTCGCCACCATTCATTATTTATCCCAAAAGGAGGGAAAGGAAACGATCAGAGAAAACCTACAAAAAAGAGAGAAGACAGGTCATTGCAACCAAATCTTGGGTTCGGGAATCGGTTATGCAAGGGGAAGGTATTAGCACCCCTCACGTCCATCGTACTCGACGAGATCCACGCTTGTTATCTATCTAAAAAGGGTGTTTATCTATCTACGCTACAGGCCACAGGGACAAAAGAAAAGAAAAGAGACTCGATAGAGCATCGTCACTCTATGCCTACTGTTGCACCCCAAAATTTGCCCAACCTCTTCTTAACTTGGTTTATGTTTCATTTCATTTCTGTCTAGCATTTGCATTGCATAGCATTTTTCATTGAACAAGGGATCAAGAGGTTGTGCATATCAAAATGAGTCTACTCAGAGTGTTGAGCCTAAGCAAGGGTTGTTACTCAAGTTTGAATGGTCATCCGTTCATCTAAAAGTGGTCAATGTTCTTTGAAAGGATTGATGGATGTATGTGGATCAGCTCCTAACTTGGAGGCCAGTTGAATATCATCAGAGGATTATGAATTCATGGTTATGGATATAAGATGTTGAGAGAGCTCATTGAGTGCTTTGAGAGCCATGTGGATCTTATTCAAGTTGTTGTGTGAGGAGGAACAAGCCACAATCAAGCATGTTGCAGCTAGGGTTTTCATCTAGTTAATCCTTAGTCAACTGTGAGATTGAAGGAGATTAAGACTTAATTCCAAGTCTTTGTGGCCATGTAATGTTGTTTTAAGATGCATGAGATATCATTTCAAGATCAATTCATCAAGGATCAAGTGTGTGAGAAGTTACTAAATTAGGGTTCTCAGTGTAAAATCCCCTATTTAGTCCCCAACTTCAAGACCACCTATCTCAAGATACAAGTCTCATTTCAACTTTTGACCAACATGAAACATGTAGAGCATGTTATTAGCTTTCTTTTGAGTACTAGAAGTCCTTGATTGGATTTATAGAACTCAAGTTATGATGCAGACAAGTTACAGGTCATCAAATGAATGTATTTTGGTCAACAAAAGTCAACCAACTTCCAAGCCATTTTTGACCTAGAAAGATGTTTCTCCGACCACCATTGAGCTTCCCTCCATCTCTCAGGTTTGAATTGGAGAAGATGAGTCACTGGCCACACGATCTGGCTGACTTCCTTGACCTAGTATGTTAATCTGATGTGTGAGATTTGATTTCAACTGGTTGACTAGGGTTTTGCATGCGTGGCATGATGTAGAGTGTTGGATTGGAATACTTTTAAGATGAATGCCCAGGATTAAGACTCACCGTGTGCGTGAGTCAACTAACCACACCCAATCCCCAGTGAAACGCTGCGTTTCACTTAAATCCCCCAGCGCTGGCGTGGCGCGCTCTAAGCCCTCAGATCTGTTGATTGGTAGTTAGATCCATTGGCTGTTGTTTTTTCCTTGCATTTTCTTTTTCTTTTATTTCTTTTGGTTTTTTCTTTTATGCTTGTTTGAATTTAATTCATTAAAAATAGCTCCATTGTTCTAAAAAATTCACAAAAATATTTTTTACAAACCTTGAGATGTCTATTATTTTTAGATAATTTTTATTTTATTTTTCAGATTAGTTTTCATTTTTAAATATAATTAAACATTGGAGGTGATTTTAAATGAGTTAAATTGTGACATTGTTTGTTCTTTATTTTGTTTTTCTCATTTCTTTTTGATCCAATGAATGAAAATTGATCATCATATCCATGATGAGTTGAACAATTTTTTAGGACCATTTTGCCCCTGTTTGGTTGACTTTAGGGTTGACTTTTGGTGCTTTTCTTTTGACCCCCGATTCTCCCATTTCAAAGTGGTAAATCTTGAATATTATTTTCTTTTGATGGTGCTTTGAGGGGATATTTGCTTTGAGCTTTTGGCCTTTGTTTTCTAACATGTTTAGGTACCTTGTGCATTTTATTTTATTATTTTTGAACCATTTTCCTATTTTTGAGGTAACTTGCAAGTCAAGTTACCTCCAAGGGAGGTTCACACATGTACCTTGACCTAGTTTGACTTGGATATGACATTTTTGGATCTTTTGAACTCTCAACGCCTTTTGTTTCATGTTGCTAACATGTTAAGGATGATGTTGGTTCAATCTTAGGTCATGATATTGTTTCTCCCTAGTTCATTAGTTTGTTTTCTTTTGAGCTTTCAATTAGGGTTTCAATTTGTAGCTTGTTTGCATTCCTTTGTGTTTTTGTTTGCACTTCCTTTTGTTATGCTTTGCTTTTACTTTTGAGCTTTCCTCTTCATCTCTACCTTATGTCCAATGACCTTGGAGTGTCATTTAAGGTGGCTTGGTCCCTCCTTTGAATGTATTTGAAGCATACCTAGAATGATGAATCCTTGAGGACACTATTGGTGCTTCTTTGCTTTTGATGATGATGCTTATGGTTGAGTACCTATTATGAGGTCCTTGCTGCCCTCATTTTGTATCCCATCCTCACTTGGCTTTAGGTTTTGTTTTACCTTTCATTTGGTTTAGTTTGTGTAGTGTGGTTGATGTTGTTTGACTTAGGTCATTTCATCCCACTTTTGATGCATCTTTGTGTGGTTTGCTCTTGTTTGATTGATTTCTTCTTGTGCTCCTCTTCTTCTTTTATTTTATTTTCTTTTCTTGCATTTCCATATGCATGCTTGGTTGACATGAGCTTATGGAGACTACTGCCCCACACTATTTTCCTCCCACTTTCATTCTATTTGTGCATCTTATGTGTGCCTTTTCATTGGCATATGCTTTCTTTTCTTCTTCTTCTTCTTCTTTTGCTTTTCTTTGCCATGCTCCCCATAAGTTCTCTAACCTCTTGAGGTTATGGTAGACATTAGGTGCTTAACCATGCATTATAACATTAGGTAGTTCCCTTTGAATCCCAACTTTAAGTCCACTTTGCATGATAACTTTTAGGATTGATTAGTCTCCCATTAGTGTTCTTTCTTCTCTTCTCATCTTCAAACATAAAACACTTAATAAAGAATGACAAGTGTGGCATGCTACGAGCCTTAAGCTACTTGAGAAATGGTAATTGAGGGGCCTCCTCTCAATGACCTAGAGTCTTTAGTGTACACCTTTTGGGTGATATACGACGCATTCGCTGTTAGGTCATAGTCTCTAGTGCGACATGAGTTACAAATAAAATTCAAAACACTTCTTCTCTAAAAAACACGAAAACACGAAAACCTTTTTCATCCTTCGGGATCTTAATCAGGAAAATCTTTTCAGATAAAAGAGTGTCGTTAACTCTTAGTTCTACCATAAATCGTAACGCCTAAGTCTCCAATGGTCGAGCTGCATACACCAACTGCTAGAACTACTTGTTAACCCTACTCGGGCCTAAAAACTTTTGAACCAACCTATGGTCTTTTTAACCCAAACTACGTTCGCTCTGATCTTTCATACCAGATGAAAGTACGTAGGCATAAGACGCGATGTATTAGCGAGCAACCTTCCCCCTTCACCCGTAGTTAGTCGAACTATGTTGACTCTGACTTTCCCATTGCACGAGGGAGTACATAGGTACAGAGCGGCGATGCTCTGCCGAGTCACTTCTCTTTTCTTTTTCTTTTGTCCCTAAGCCTTTAGCTAGATAGTTTCAACACACCCTTTTAGATAGACAACAATGCGTGGATCCCGTCAAGTACGATGGACGTGAGGGTTGCTAATACATTCCCCTTGCATAATCAACTCTCGAATCCATACTTGGTTGCGATGACCTTGTATTTCCCTTTCTTGTTAGGTTTTTCCGATCGTTTCCTTTCCCTCTCTTTGGGATAAATAACGAAAGTGGCGACTCTTCTGTTTTTTCCGCCGGTTGTTTTTCGCAGTTGCGACAGCTGGTGACTCTGCTGGAGACTTTGGTTCCCTATGCGAGTCAATCCTCTGCTGGGGACTTTGGGTGCTGTATATGTGTGCTTTATTTACTTTCGCATTTTACTTTCCTGCATTTATTTTCCGCATCATATGTCATTACTGCTGTGTTGTGGAGAGGGAAGTTCGATTGAGCGATAAGCCAGACCCAGGCTTGAGTATACACCTGGCTTTAGTAGTGGAAATTAGTGGTGGATGTGCTTGCTTTGCTCGTACTAGTTCACCATGAAATTCACGCTCGGACGAGATTCTCTTTGACAATTTTGTTTCTGGCCCTTTGGGCTCGAAGGAATGTTGGATCTGAGGGTTGTCGACTCTGGGGACCGATCATTTGTGAGTCAGTTAAGTGAGGCCTCTTCAAGAGATTATGATGCTAAACCAGAAATAGTGAACGTATCATCATTTCTTGAAAGTCTGTGATGCTGACAAATGCATAGGATGTCGAACCTTATCAATGGATAGGTTCATACCTGTGAGAGGGATTGGGTTATGCAGGAAACCTTGGCTTTTAGAATACCTGGTTCTTTACAGTGTGAATTTGTTCATCAGTGGGTCCTATTGTCGGTACTTTGTTCTTGCTAAGGCGAAACGCTGGTTCTTCTCGACCAACGACACAACAGTCTTGATCCCTTGTTTGCATTTGCATTTGCATTTTCATCTGCATTTCATTAACATGCATTTGTGTTGCAGGTGCATATTTCTCCTCCGATTCTAGTGATCTTATCCCCTCATTGCTGATATGGAGTCCTTGAAGAGAACAGTAGCTTACAAGCTTCCAACTGCAGATGTTAGGTCTTTGCTGAGTTTGATTTCCCTGGCTGGTGGGAAGGTGATGGAGGATTTCAGGAAATCCTATGGGAGA
Organism: Lathyrus sativus; assembly: GCA_963859935.3. Lineage (NCBI taxonomy): Eukaryota > Viridiplantae > Streptophyta > Magnoliopsida > Fabales > Fabaceae > Lathyrus > Lathyrus sativus. The sequence goes on from OZ012739.1 coordinate 276,013,294, forward strand.
TTATTGAGATGGGTCTGCAAGCCTTCAATACATGAGGTGGATGGCCTTTATGCCTTTCTGCAGTTCTACGATCAACAATTGAGGTGTTTTGTCTTTCCTGACTACATTCTGGCGCCTACCTTGGAGGAGTACTCAGTATTGTTGGATGTGCCTGTTCTTAGTCAAATGCCATTTGTTCATATTGACGCTAAGCCTGATCTGGCTAAGCTAGCTGCCATAGTACATGTGGATGCTTCAGAGTTACAGGGGGGTCTGACAGAGTGGAATGGAGTGCATGATTTTTCTTTGGCTTTCCTAGTTGATAAAGCTCGGCAGTTTTCTAAGGATGGTTGTTGGATTGCATTTAACGTTGTTCTTGCTCTTTGTATATATGGCATTGTATTGTTTCCTAATCTCCCTGACTTTGTGGATTTGGATGCATTTCATATACTGGCTTTGAGAAACCCAGTGTCCACTCTTCTTGGAGATGTTTATCATTCTGTGCATTACAAAAATGAGAGACGAAGGGGAAAGAATGTGGCTTGTTGTGTTCCTCTATTATACGCTTGGTTTGCTAGTCATATGCCCAAGACGAATCCATTTGTGGCTACTGCTAGTACTTCAAAATGGTCGGAGAGGTTGATGGGATTATCTGCAGAGAATATCGTTTGGTTTGATCGAGATATGCTGGGTACAGATATTGTTTATAGTTGTGGTGGTTTTCCTAACGTCCCTTTGGTCGAAAGGAAAGGTTGCATCAACTATAACCCTTCTTTATAGGTGAGACAGTTTGGGTATGCATTGAGGGAGCCTCCTAGAAAAGAGGAGATACAACAATATTTGTATCTTACTGGTTTATTGAAGGGCGAGACTTTGGGAAGACTTGAGCATGCATGGAATAACGTTCGTCGGAAAGGGAAGTTAGCTTTGGGGAAGAGTAACAGCCGAGCGTATGACCCTTACTTGACTTGGATTCATGATAGAGCTGCGAAGTTCTTGATGCGATTCCCTGCAGTTGCACCTCTGTATCCTCTCATGATAGAGGAACCCAATATGTAGATATCCAGAAATACAATCAGGTATTGTCAGAGAAGGAAGAGTTGAGAAAAGCGAATGAAGAATTAGAGAAAGAGATCATCCAGCTCCGATGCGAGAAGATTGATGCTGTCAATTATTTCAAGAGACAAACCGAGCTTGTGAACAAACTGGGTACGGACCTGACTAAGGAGACTAGTGACAGAGAGCGCACAGGCCAAGATTTGAATGCCGCCTACAGTGTTCTTGCCACTAAGAAGGAAGAGTTAAATAAGGCTTACTTGAGGATCTCTAAGTTTGAATCAATATGGAATGCCATGCTCACTAACAACAAAAAGCGCGAAGACGGGTTAAAACTTCAGATCAGCAAGCTGAAGACGCAGCTTAATGCCAAAGATGGGGAGATTGCAGCTGAAGCATCACTTAGACGAGACAGTGAGTACAGGTTGAATGAAGCGATCGTGAACTTGAAGGATCTTAGATTGAGAGCTGACTCCAAGAGACGCATGCTTGAGGCATGTTTTGGGGAAGAAGCTTTAGAAGATCATGTTGATAGTCTACAGCATACTGTTAGCCAGCAGGATTTGCTTATTCAGGGACTACTTGCTAGGCCGGATCATCTTGAGACGTTGAGGCTGTTAGAGGATTTCCGATCACGTCATCCTGCTTGACCGTCTTGTTTATTTCTGTTGTAGTCTTTGCTGTTTATTTGTTGTATTGACCATCGCCAGGCTTGTTGGGTGAGGTCTTTTCCTTATTTGTACTCAGTTGTAGCTTATACATTGCCTGCTGGCCTTTGATTTATATACGAGGAGTTGGTATTCTATGCTTGTTCGCAGGGTTCTTCTTGTTATGTTTCTTTGGAAACTAGAATCGAGGGGGAAATGTTCCTGTTGCATAAATACATGTCTGCATTTTAGCATTTTTCTCACATTTGCAGGGGTACCGGAACTATTAACCTTATTTCTATTGTGGTTTACTAGTGTTTTTGGATTGCTGACCTGACAACTCACCGGTACGGTACCATAAAAAACCAGAAAAGACTGATGGATCAGATGCAGGCAGAAATGCAAGAGATGAGAGATCGGATGGTACAACTGATGGAGGTCATGCAAGGGGTTGCTTGTGGCCAGGCGCAACTTCAGACTTTAGTGCAACCTTTGATTGCACGAGTTGATGGTGATGGTGTGTTACACGGTGGGATTGCTGCTAACCCTCCTCACATTGAAACTCCTCGGGCAGACAATTCTATGCCAACTTTAGTCATCCCTACTGCTGGAGGGAGTGGTCACACTGTTGGTGCTAGAAATGATGGTAATGGAAACGGCTATGGTCTCAACACCACGTGTGCCATACACGGTAATATGGACCATATTTGGAATGAGGATAGATAAGAGGATGTGTTTTCACCAAGAGTTGTAGCTGTTGAATTACCTTCTGAGGTTGATAGGAGGATTAAGATGATCGAAGAGAAGATGAGGTCTCTTGAATGCCAAAACTCTATGGGGATGAATATGTCTAACCTGGGACGAATTCCAGGCTTGAGAGTACCACCAAAGTTCAAAGTCCTAGACTTTGATAAGTACAAGGGTACTACTTGCCCTAGGGTCCATCTGAGGTCTTATTATCACAAGATGTCTGCACACTCCGATGATGAGAAACTACTTATGCACTTCTTCCAGGATAGTTTATCCGGTCCTTCGCTTGAATGGTATATGAGCTTGGATCCCGCAAATGTCCGTAGTTGGAAGGACCTAGCCGAAGCTTTTGTAAGGCATTATCAGTACAATAGTGACCTTGCTCCAAATAGAGTCCAGCTGCAGAATCTTTCCCAAAAGAATAATGAATGCTTTAAAGAATACACCCAAAGGTGGCGAGAGCTTGCTGCTAGAGTACAACCACCAATGGTAGAGCGAGAACTAGTGGATATGTTTGTTGCTACTTTGTCGGGAGTGTATTATAAAAAGCTCATAAGCAGTATGTTAGGCAGCTTTTCTGAATTAATAATCACCGGGGAGAGGGTGGAGAATGGAATTAAGTTAGGAAAGATCAATGCTGGTGAAGGACCCTCAGCTGGAGGAAACAAGAAGGTGTTTGGAAACAAAAGGCGAGAGGGAGATACTAACGATGTATCCAGTTCACGGGGAAGAAATAGAGGTCAGAATCGGCAACACCAGCAAATTGCCAGCATCACTATTCTAGCAGTTCAACAACCACAACAACAACAGTGTCAGCAACAACAACAACAACAACAAGGACCACAACAAAATCAACAGGGGTATGAGAGGTACCAAGATAGAGGTCGGGAGGCAGTGAACAGACATTTTGATGCCCTTCCCATGCCATATTCCCAGTTATTGCAAGCTTTGCTACAACTACCATTGATTCAAACGAGGACTATGGCTCCTTTGACTGGACCACCTCCACCTGGGTACGATGCAAATGCCCACTGTGAGTTTCATTCGGGTGCCCCGGGGCACAATATTGACAATTGCAAGGCCTTTAAGCATAAGGTGCAAGATATGATTGACAGTAAGGCGATTAACTTTTCTAATGATGTTCCCAATGTGGTGCAAAATCCCATGCCGAATCATGGGCAGGCTGGGGTTAATGCACTTATGAAAGAGGAGGTGTTGAATTTGGTGATGGATGTTGATAAACTGAAGACACCCTTAAGCTTTGTGAAAGCCAAATTGCTAAAAAGGGGTGTTTTCCCGAGTTGTGCTGAGGACTGTGTTGATTGTTCTGCTGATCCTGAGAGAGGATGTGGACTGTTGAGAAGATGTATTCATGAGATGATGGATAAGGGAGTTTTACAATTTGACCGTTCTATTGGAAGAGAGTCTGAGGATTTGGTGGCTGAAGAAAAGGATGAGATTGTGACAATCTCCATCCCGTATAAGACTGTTACTATTTATGCACCAAAGCCACCAACGATAACTATCACAAAAGCGGGTCCTATGCCGTTTGAGAGCACTAAGTCTATTTCGTGGAACTACGGAGCCGTAGTGTACTGTAGCGGGAAAAATATAAACTTGAGTGATCCCCCTGCAAATTCAGTTGACAATCTCGTGGGAGCAGGAGGTATTACTCGCTGTGGCCGGGTCTTTTTGTCGCCTGAAGTGACTGTTGATAAGGTGGACAAGGGGAAAAGACCGGTAGTGGAGGAGACTTCTCAATCTGGGGAGAAGGAGTCTTTGTTAGAAGACGCAGAGGAATTTATGAGGCTGATTCGGAAAAGCGACTACAAGATAGTTGATCATTTGCAGCAAACTCCTTCCAAGATATCCATCCTGTCGTTGCTCCTTTGCTCTGAGGCGCATAGGAATGTATTGCTGAGAATACTAAACACTACTTACGTGCCGCAGGAAATTTCGGTCAACCAACTCAAAGGAGTTGTGGCGCACGTAAACGCAAGAAATGGCTTAGGCTTTACAAACTTGGATTTGACGCCAAGAGGCAGAAATCATGATTGTGCGCTGCACATATCCTTAGAATGCCGAGGGGCTGTCATGTCTCACGTCCTTGTGGATACGGGATCGTCCTTAAACGTGTTTCCAAAAAAGGCCCTAATGAAGTTAGATATGAAGGGATTGATTTGCACGCCAAGTGATTTGGTGGTGCGTGCGTTTGACGGAACCCGGAGATCCGTGTTTGGGGAAGTAACTTTGCCTATTCAGGTTGGACCTGAAGTCTTTGATGCGGTGTTTTACATCATGGATATCCATCTGGCCTATAGTTGTTTACTAGGTCGCCCATGGATTCATTCAGCGGGAGCTGTAACCTCCACGCTACATCAAAAGCTGAAATACATGGTTGGTGATAGCGTTGTTATGGTATGCGGGGAGGAGGATATTATGTTGAAGTGGATGGAGAGATCCATGAAACTCTTTGCCAGGCCTTTAAAGTGGTTAAGATTAAGGACAAGTCTCCCGTTGTGAGTAAGATGCCAGAAGTGGCTATGTCCTCGTTTAAAGAAGTTCAAACAGTAATACAGACTGGGGCAGTGCAAGGATGGGGCCAGGTATTGGAGATTCCCCACAAACAAGACAAATTTGGTTTAGGGTACCGACTGTCATTCTCCTCTCCTTCAGCCTCGCAAAGCGCGCCGCGTTATAAAGAGCCCGTGCAGTTCACCAAGGGGGGAGTCATCTTCGAGAGAATCAATGTTGTATCTAATGAAGACGGAGACAGTGACAGTGATATGGATGCCTTGATCAAGCTGTGTATTTCGGGACAGAGCCTGCGCAACTGGTCAATTGAAGAATTCATTCAAGTGACGACAGAATAGTAATGCTTTGTTTTTCCAATTATTGTACTACCCTATGTCCTACCCGGGGCATAGTGGTATTTTATTTCAGGGCCTTATTTGTTTATGTCTGAACATTGTTTATCAATTAATCAAAGGGTGTTTTCTCATTCAAATTTTGTGATCTCTGTTTTTCCTATTTTTACTTTTCACAATAAAATGACAATGTGGTTTATACTTGTTTGAAACATTTAACCATTTTCATTGCAGGATTCCTATTGTAGATGACACCGATTCAGAACCTCCTATGACTCGCTTCGACTTCGATCAACCAATATATCAAGCTGAAGAAGAGATTGATGAGGATGAAGACTTTCCTGAAGAGTTAGCCAGACTTTTGAAACAAGAAGAGAAAATCATTCTGCCTCATCAAGAGGAAATTGAGGTTGTTAATCTGGGTTCTGAAGAAGTTGTCAGAAATATTCGAATAGGGGATGCGCTACAGAGTGACATCAAGCAAAGACTGATCGCGATGCTTCGAGAGTATAGTGACATCTTTGCTTGGTCATACGAAGATATGACCGGGTTTGATACCGACATAGTGGTTCATCGTTTGCCGTTGCGCGAGGAATGTCTTCCGGTCAAGCAGAAGCTTAGAAGGACAAGACCAGATATGGCGTTAAAAATCAAAGAAGAGATCCAGAAGCAGTGGGACACTGGATTTTTAGCCGTAACCACTTACCCTCCGTGGGTCGCCAACATCGTACCTGTACCTAATAAACACGGTAAGGTTCGGATGCGTGTTGATTAACGAGATCTAAATAAGGTGAGCCCAAAGGATGATTTCCCGCTCCCTCACATTGACGTATTGGTCGACAATACGGCTCAATTTTCGGTGTTTTCCTTCATGGATGGTTTTTCGGGTTATAATTAGATAAAGATGGCACCAGAATACATGGAGAAAACAACGTTCATTACACCGTGGGGAACGTTTTGCTATAAAGTAATGCCTTTTGGCTTGAAGAATGCCGGAGCAACATATCAGCGCGCTATGACAACGCTCTTTCATGACATGATGCATAAAGAGATTGAAGTTTATGTTGACAATATGATTGCTAAGTCCCAAACGGGGGAGGAGCATCTAGTCAAATTGTTAAAGTTGTTTGAGAGGCTTAGGAAGTTCAGACTGAGGTTGAATCCAAGTAAGTGCACTTTTGGAGTTCGGTCCGGAAAGCTATTGGGGTTTATTGTTAGTGAAAAAGGAATCGAGGTCGATCCCGCAAAGATAAAAGCCATACAAGACATGCCAGCGCCGAAAACAGAAAAAGAGGTATGCGGTTTCTTGGGGAGATTGAACTACATTGCTCGGTTCATATCTCATCTCAGGTGCCACGTGTGAACCAATGTTTAAATTGCTAAAGAAAGATCAGGCGGTTGTCTGGAATGAAAATTGTCAAAAAGCATTTGATAAAATAAAAAAATACTTGCAGTAGGTGGAAGGCCTTTAATCATGTACTTAACAATTCTTAAGAACAGTATGAGTTGTGTTCTCGGTCAACACGACGAGACAGGAAGAAAGGAGCATGCGATTTATTATTTGAGTAAAAAGTTCACAGATTGTGAGTCCCGTTACTTGATGCTCGAGAAAACGTGTTGCGCACTTGCTTGGGCTGCCAAACGTTTGAAACAGTATATGCTCAATAACACAACCATGCTAATTTTGAAGATGGATCCGATTAAGTATGTCTTCGAGAAGCAAGCGCTCTCAGGAAGAATTTCAGGTGGCAGATGGTACTGACAGAGTATGATATACAATATGTTTCTCAGAAAGCCATCAAAGGAAGTGTTCTGTCAGAATACCTTGCTAAGCAGCCAATCGAAGATTATCAACCGATGAAGTTTGAATTTCCTGACGGGGATATCATGTTCCTCAAAGCGAAAGATTGTGAAGAACCATTACACAGTGAAGGTCCAGAGAAGGATTCTCAGTGGCAAATGATATTCGACGGTGCTGTCAACTCCTATGGTAGTGGAATCGGGGCAATTATTACAACTCCTCATGGTACTCATATCCCGTTCACTGCCAGGTTGACATTCCCTTGCACCAATAATGAAGCTGAGTACGAAGCATGTATCATGGGTCTGGAAGAGGCTATTAATTTGAGAATCAAGAATTTGGATGTATATGGCGATTCAGCGCTAGTGGTTAATCAAATCATGGGAGAATGGGAAACTCGTCAACCGAATCTAATTCCTTATAGAGATTATGCAAGGAGGTTGCTACCCTTCTTCGATTGGGTAGATTTTCATCATGTACCACGAGCAGAGAATCAGATGGCCGATGCTTTGGCGACGCTATCTTCGATGTACAAAGTGAATTTCTGGAATGATGCTCCCAGAATAATCATTTCCCGCTTGGACAGACCATCTTTCGTATTCTCCATTGAAGAGGCTTCTGATAGAAAACCTTGGTTTTACAATATACAGAACTTCCTCAAGAAGCAAGAGTATCCACCCGGGGCTTCGGCTCAGGATAAGAAGACGCTGAGGAGGTTGTCTGGCAACTTTTATGTAAACCCAGATGGTGTGCTTTACAGAAGGAACCATGATTTGGTGCTGTTGAGATGTGTGGATGAAAAAGAAGCAACACTGCTTATGGAAGAAGTCCACGAGGGTACTTTCGGTACACATGCCGGCGGACATGCCATGTCTCAGAAACTCTTACGAGCAGGGTATTATTGGTTAACTATGAAGTCAGGTTGTTTCAAGTTTGCGAAGAAATGCCATAAATGCCAGATTTATGCAGATAAGATACATGTACCGCCGTGCCCATTGAATGTTATGGCGTCCCCGTGGCCCTTCTCCATATGGGGCATTGATATGATTGGCAAGATCGAACCCACCGCATCCAATGGTCATCGTTTCATCTTGGTGGCCATTGATTACCTCACCAAATGGGTCGAAGCAGCCTCGTACCCCAATGTTACAAAGCAAGTCTTAGCCCGATTCATAAAGAAGGACATCATTTGCAGATACGAAATTCTCGAGCGAATCATTACTGACAATGGTTCAAATCTGAACAATAAGATGATGAAGGATTTATGCCAGAACTTCAAGATTGAACATCACAATTCATCGCCCTATCGGCCAAAGATGAATGGCGCTGTTGAGGCGGCCAACAAAAATATTAAGAAGATAGTGCAAAAGATGGTTGTCACTTACAAAGATTGGCATGAGATGTTGCCCTTTGCTCTTCACGGTTATTGTACGATGGTACGCACATCAATCGGGGCAACTCCTTTCTCGCTGGTATATGGTATGGAAGTTGTCCTACCATTAGAGGTCGAGATTCCTTCTTTAAGAGTTCTAGTCGACGTCAAGCTTGATGAGGCAGAATGGATAAAGAACCATTTGAATTAGCTTAGCCTGATGGATGAGAAGAGGCTAGCATCAATTGCATATGGTCGGTTGTATCAGAGCCGAATGAAGAAAGCGTAAGATAAGAAGGTGCACCCTTGAAGCTTTCAGACGGGCGATCTTGTGCTGAAAAAGATTCTCCCACCACACGCAAATCACAGGGGCAAATGGACTCCCAACTATGAAGGTCCATATATTGTACGAAAGGTTTTCTCTAGAGGAGCCTTGTTGTTAGTTGTCGCTACTGTGAAAATCGGCGCCGGCCATGACAGAAGAATCACCACCGTGCGTTATTTATCCCAAAAGAGGGAAAGGAAACGCTCAGAGAAAACCTAACGCAAAGAGGGAAAGGAATGGTCATCGCAACCAAATCCTGGATTCGGGAGTCGGTTACATAAGGGGAAGGTATTAGCACCCCTCACGTCCGTCGTACTCGACGGGATCCACGCTTGTTTTCTATCTAAGGGTATGTTTATCTATCTACTCTAAAAGGTCTGGTCTAAAAAGAAAAGAAAATGACTCGGCAAAGTATCACACTTTATGCCTACGTATTCCCGTCTGGAACGAGAAATCAAAGTCAACGTAGTTCACCTAACTACGGGTTATGGGGGAAGGTTGCTCGCCAAGATATCGCATCTTGTGCCTACGTATTTTCATACGGCATGAAAGATCAGAGCAAACGTTGTTCGGGCTACGGAAGACACAAGTTTGTCTGACAGTTTTTTATCTCCTTATGAAAGGGTTTTCCTGATTAAAGGTCCAAGAGGACAAAAACAGAGTTTGAATGTTTGTTTGAGTCTTTTACGAAAGAACTGTTTTTTTAGGATGTTCGCAATCTCCATCGCACTAGAGACAATGACCCAGAAGTGAACGCTTCGTATGTCACCCAAAGGGTACCACACTAACATCCAGATTACTGGAGAGAGACCCTCCACCAACCTTCTCCCATATAGCTTAAGGCTCGTAACGCACGACTTCAATTAACCTTATTATTGTGTTTTTGAACTGTTTTGAGATGAGAAGAGAAAGACGCCCTAAAACTACGGTTGAAAGGGAATCTACCAATAGTTATCATGCATGGTTTAAAAACCTAATGTCTGTCATAATTACCTCTTGACCAGAGGAAATCAGAGATCCTAGGGGAAAACAACAAAAGAAGACAAGCAGTAAACAGTAAACAGTAAATAGTAAAATACATGCTATGCAACAGTACAAGCGAGGCAAGGGAGTCCGGCTCAACCTCAAACCTAAGAAAACAACAGGAAAGGGGAGACAAGCTCCACCTCAAACCTAAAGGTAGGCAACACAAATAAACAAACAATACAACAAAAGAAAAACATAGGAAGCAGCCCAAGCAGCAGCAACAGTTTCTACAGACAGCAACTTCAACCTTCAACAGCAGCTCTGGTCAGCAAAGTTGAATTGACAGCAAAATGACAGCAAAGAGTCTTCATCTTCAATCTAGCTCCTATCTTCAAGCTTCTTCAATTCTTCATCTTCAAGCTTTAGCAAGCTCCACAAGAAGAGATATCATCATTGAGATCAAGTTACAATGCTAGGAAACCTGATGAAAACCAAAGGAATTCATCAAGAACCAACATGAAAAGAAAGTGCATCCTCAAAAGTTCTACTCATTAAGGCATGCCACTCATTCCTCTAAAGGAGAGATGGAGCTTCCTTAAGAGGACTTTGCATCATAGTATACGATAGAAGCAAACAATGCATTCTATGTTTGATGAAAGAAAAAGAACTAGTTCTAATGGCTCTTCCTGAAACCCTAATCCTATAAGCTTCTAAAAAGCTCCTAAAAGAAGAAGAAAACTTCAACTTCAAGCTCCAATCTTCAAGCCACAACAGCTACACCAAATCCAGAAGACCTCCCAAAAAGGAAAACAAGCTCCACAAGCTCCAAAGTCACCAACAAGACCAAACAAGCAAAGGAACACAAGATAGAACACCACAAGCACAAGTAACTTGCAAAATACAATTAAAATAGAAAACAAAGTTGTAAAATTCTAATAAATTTCCTAGGGGAACATACATGTTTGAATAATTTAGGGTTAAAATATTAAAGCCTAATTCAACATCTAAGTCATCTAAACAATTCCTAAGTTGAAGGGTATCAAGGTGATCCACAAGTTTAGGGAGGCTCTAAACATAACACCTAAAACAGAACCTAAAGTTGTCTTAAAATTCTAACAAAAATTCTAAGGGATCATGAATATCTACCCTAAAGCATACTAAAAAATCTCAGCCATAATCAACACCAATTGAGAGAACAAAATTCAACAAAACAAATGAACAAATATGCAAAAATTAAAGAATTAAACAAAATAAGAAAAATCAAATAAAATTGAAAAATGCATGAAAATGCATTTTATTGATTCCAGAAAATCACAAATTCTCTCAAGATCATGGAGGTATTTTTAAAATAATTTTTGGATCAAGAATGGAATTATTGTGATTTTTAGAATCAATAATGCATTAAAAATAATAAAAATCAAATAAAAGAAATGCAAAATGCTGAAAATAACCACGCGCATTGGATCTGCATACAAGTCAACACATCCAAGGATCCACAGCTTGCCAACGCATTTAGTGAAACTACTGCGTTTGGACTCACAAAATTCAAACCTCAGATTATAACATGGTCGTTGGATGAGGTGTTTGGTCTTTGGTCAAAGCATGATCTAATGGATCTGGACTCATCTTCTCCAGTTATCAGGCTGGCCGGATTGAGAGCAGGCATGATGGCCGGAGAAGACTCCGGTTGTCTTCTCCGGCGAGGTTCAATGTACAGGTAACCAAATCACATGATCTATACATCAATCTTGCTCAGTTTTTCACCAGGAATTCAAATCTCCAATCCAAATGTTCTAACTCTCAATAGGTTAAAAAACGAAGCAAATTTCAGAAATAGCATCCAGATCAAACATCCTCAATTGTAAATCTAAAACCATAGAAATCATCCTCATGCCTCACTGATCACTCTGATCTACTCCAATTGTTTTAACTCCTCATGAATCAAGAGATTCGATCCAAAACAGAAATTCTATGACATGATCAACTATCACCAATTACTTCCAAATTGATCCTAAAACGATCTACATTGCATCTAGATCCTAACCACAGGTTCAAATCTAACTACATCATGCTAAATCGTGAGAAATTTTGAAAGTTACTAACCTGTTGTAGATCTAGTAACAAATGCACTTGGAGCTTGATTCTCCCTTCAAAACTCTCCAGATACGTTCAATGATGCACTAGGAAGAGTCTGCAACCCTCAATTTGCCTTGCACTTGCTTCAAACTGGAAATTCGATTTCACTTGCTCCTCTTGAATGTTCAACTGCAACTTCAGCTTCTGGCACGAAAATGACTCCAAAATTGATCTGAAATCAATCCAGTGAATATATAGAATGTTTTCATGGGCTTTTTGGACCTAAATGAAGCCCAATTCAGTAGTTTGCAAATTCTGGTTTTCTCTTGAAATGCAATGTAGCAGTCCCGACTTCAGGATGTATAACTTGCTCTAGAAGGTTCCAATCAACTGCAAATTACCTTGTGAGCGAAATAGAAACAGTAGAATGGCCTGAATTACATTGTTGAAGTGTTTGGTTATGTAACTTGCATTTGAAGCAACCATATGGCAAATTGTAAAACTTGGCCTATGCCCAAAAGTCTACCAGTGTCAATGTGTCTAAAATGAAATTTACAATCAAAATGAGCACTTATTTGACATGTTTTGGTCACTTAACCAATTATTTGAATTTTCCCCCTTTTAATCCTTTGAAAATCTTCCTTATTCAAACCATTTCAAACCAAGTCTTGATATGAGCTCAATCAATCCATCATGACTTCTTGGTTAGCCTAAAAACCACATTTTGAACAAGTTTCATGTTGAACAAAAATCCATTTGACAAGTGCAAGTTGGAGATTTTGACCTATGATTGAAAATGGCCTATAATCTAACTTTCCCAAAATACCCCTGAATTGTAAACCTCATAACTTGAGTTCTACAAATCAGATGGAAGACTTCTAGTACAATTTAGAAATCTAAGATCATGAGGAACAACTTTCATTTTGGCCAAAAGTTCAGGTGAAACCTCCTTCTAGGTCAAAAATGGCTTTGAATTCAGATGATTTTCACAGACAAATTTCAGAGGCATTTGAGGACTTGTAACTTGTCTGGGTCATAACTTGAGTTCTATAAATCCACTTGAGGACTTCTAGCACTCAAATTAAAGGTATTGAGATGCTGTACAAGTTTCATGTTGGCCAAAGATCCATTTGAAACTTTTATCTTGACTTATGTGGTCTTGAAGTTAGGCATTAAACAGGGGATTTTACACTGAAACCCTAATTTAGCAACTTCCCACACTCTTGACTCTTCTTGACTTGATCTTGGCACAACACCACAAATGTCTTAACATATCATTTCATGAACTCAATGACCTAAAAGTAAGCTTTGATACTCTTCAATTGCACAGTTGACCTAGGATTGACCCAGATGAAACCCTAATTGCTTGCACTTCAACTGTGGCTCTTGCATTTGACACAATGACTTGATAGAGCTCTCCCATGGCCCTCTAGGAATTCTATGAGCTCCATAAACATCCTCTTCTCACATTAAAAACCTCACACCCTCTGATGATCCTCAATTGATCCTCAAGTTAGGAGAAGATCCAAATGTAAGCATCTGAACTTTTAGGCACTCAAATTACCTCCTGATGACTTTGATAACTTCTCAATCTTGAATGAGACCTCTTGCTAGGCTCCTCTTGATAATAATCACACTTTATCCCCTGCTATATGAATGATATCATGATATGCAAATGATATAACTATGCAAATGTTAATGCAATGAAACATAAACCAGGTAAGACAAGGTTGGGCAAATTTTGGGGTGAAAAAGATGGTTGTCACTTACAAAGATTGGCATGAGATGTTGCCCTTTGCTCTTCACGGTTATTGTACGACGGTACGCACATCAATCGGGGCAACTCCTTTCTCGCTGATATATGGTATGGAAGTTGTCCTATCATTGAAGGTCGAGATTCCTTCTTTAAGAGTTCTGGTCGACGTCAAGCTTGATGAGGCAAAATGGATAAAGAACCGTTTGAATCAGCTTAGCCTGATGGATGAGAAGAGGCTAGCATCAATTGCATATGGTCGGTTGTATCAGAGCCGGATGAAGAAAGCTTACGATAAGAAGGTGCACCCTCGAAGCTTTCAGACGGGCGATCTTGTGCTGAAAAAGATTCTCCCACCACACTCAGATCACAGGGGTAAATGGACTCCCAACTATGAAGATCCATATGTTGTATGAAAGGTTTTCTCTAGAGGAGCCTTGTTGTTAGCCACTGTGGATGGTGAAGATTTCACATTCCCTGTGAATGCAGACGCAGTTAAAAATACTTTGCTTAAAAGAGACCCGCTGGACACACAAAAAAAAGTCCAGGCAAAAATGGGACATCCCGGCGAACCATAAAAAAGGAAAAATGGGTTCGGGAAAAAATTAGGCATAAAAATGAAAAGATGTAAACCCGCAAGGTCGAAAACCTGAAAAGGCGATTTTGGCAAAAAATGGGTATCCCGGTGAATCGAAAACCCGAAAGGGCGGTTCAGGCCAAAGTTAGGGATTGAAAAAGAAAATGACTGCGGTCTGCGTTGGAACTTCATTGCTTGGTAGATTGGGGGCACCTGAGGGCCGTGTTTCTCCGAATCAATCTCTTCTGAAGGCGAAGCGTCGGGAAAGCGTCAGAGTCAGGCGAATCATAGAGGGATTAGCTCATGGTGTTTGTCTGTGCCACGTTGCCGATATTTTTGTAAACTTTTGTATATTTCTGTGCATATCTATATTTGTTTTTGCGCAACTTCCTCTTTTCAGGAGTTGCATCTGTTGTAAAACTTTGCCTATTTACAGGCCATTTATCAATAAACATATATTATTCAGTACTTGATCTGTGTGCTTTGTTTTAACTCTTACTGTTTTGTTTGTGAAAATGCCCAATGTTTTGGTGAACTTGCACTTACATAAACTTGCAGGCCTTGGCCAATAATTGTTAAAACTTTGAATTAATTGAACAATGTCATGAATGATGACTGAGATAGTTCCATTTGCGTAGGACATCATGTTTGTTTGTTCAATTTTGTAGGGTCGTTACCCTTGGGGAAAAAGAAGTGTGGATGAAGTTTGCCTTATTCCCAACCTGAATCTATTTCCCCAGTCAGTGAAGTTTGCACCTCTATCCCTTGTAGAGTTGTATGCAATTTGAGTGAGCAGCCTAGTTAGGTTCGTTCCCTAGCAGAGCAATTCCCAACAAATTGAAAGGGGTGGTTTCCCCAGCAGTTTTGTTCTCTCTTCCTCAGCAGGATAGAAGAATGTTGTCACATCGGTATTTTCTTTACAGGGAAGCCATCAAGGGACCGTTTTTGGGCATAAGCATAATTGTTATTGGCATGAGCAAGTTTGTGTTCTATCCCCGGCAGAATAGTTGATTCCCCCAGCAGGGTTATTTTCTTGCCCCAGCAGGGTGTTTTCTGTATCTCTAGCATTTATTTTGTTGATTCAGTTTCGTTGCATCTGCATGCGAGCATAACATCTATCCAAACGTGTATCATTTCCATTTCTTATGGAGCATTACGCCATTTTCAAACATATGCATGTGAAACATAAGCCAGGTTGTTATCTCTTTGTTTCAGGTGAATCTCGCAGATGTTGGGTTTTTGCCCGTGTGGTGGCTAAACCCCGACCCATGTTATTCCCCCCAGCAGAGTTTCTTTGTGATCATTATTAGTGGGTGATCTTAACTTCATTGAGTTTTGATACTCGCTCTTATTTAGCAGAGGTCTGGCGGCGATGTCAGAAGTTTCTCAGAAATATGGTTATCTGACGGAAATGTTGGAGGCTTATCAGATTTGTGTTCGTCTGGCGGCGATGTCAGATGTTTATTAGCACCGTGGTCGTCTGGCAGCGATGTCATAGTTCTTTATCCCCACAGGTACTTGACGGCGATGTCAGGATTATCTAATACATCTGATAAGAACGAACATTGAATCTGCTTTGATAGTTGATAAGAATCAGCTCTGACCAAATATTTAGAAAAACTTAGTCAGACATTATTCTAGATCTGATAAGACCAATCAGGCTCTGTTATCCCAAATTTGATAGGATTTTATAAGTCTTAGATTCAGGGGGTCTTGATAAAAGAAAGTTATCTCTAAACATATCTATGTCATCACCTTTTGATTATTTTTGTACAAAATTGTTTCATCAAAATACATTGTTTTGTCATTATAAAAAAAGGTGGAGATTGTTCGAACAAGATTTGGTTCTGCTGTTTATCTCTAAGTTTTGATAATAACAAGGTAGTATTTGTGTGAAAACAATTTTGGTACTCTAACAGTTTGTTATTCTGAAGTTTTAACAAACAGGTTCAGACTTTGATAGAGACCATATGCAACGTCATTCTGGTATGACAAAAGTCGCTTCTGCGCAAAAGAAGCAAGTTTGCTTTTGTACCTACTCACGTTCAAAAAGATTCTAAGAAGACAATATGTTGCTGATGCAATGCTCTCTTGAATTCTACCTCTTAGTGTGACTCTGATGATTTACTTCTAAAGGCTTTCTAGCTTCTGAAGTTGTTCTCTTCTAAAGACTAAGTGCTAAAGACTCTGAAGACAAGGTTCTACTGAACAAAGTTTTGAAGACTTTGAAGACTTAAGTTTCTGAAGACTAAGGGTTTTGAAGACTAAGTGCTAAAGATTATGAAGACAAGGTTCTGGTGAACAAGTTCTGAAGACTCTGAAGACTTAAGACTCTGAAGACCCAACAATCAGCTCTTCTACTCATGCTTCAAACATCTCTATCTAAAAGGCTCTGATGTACAGAAGATAAGATCAAAAGTTTACAAGGGAAATAGTACACAGTACATATCAAAACGTTCTATTCCACTACCATTACATTACCCCGATTTTATGGTGAAAATGACAATTTTTGTGTACGATTTTAATCCCTGCGTAACGATATTCTTTAAAATCTCCAGCTCACTCAAGGATATTCTTGATCTGCCCTTCAACGGATCTTTTACTGTCTATATAAGGACTTGAAAACTTGAAAAAAATTATGAAGTAGAACAACAACACAACAACGCAAGAACACAACAACAAAAAATTCATACTGTGTGGAAATTTTATTTAAGTATTTTTTAAAATATTCATTGTGTTTATATCTTCTTAAGTAAAATCATTTCATTAAAAACATTTATCTTTCCCAAACTGTTGTTTGTAATTCCTTAAGAGACCAGTTAGGTCAGAATCCTTAAGAAGATTTAGACAGTTAATCTTTGCGGTTGTTAGTCACCAATGGTTGCTAGTGTAGATTGTAATCAGTTGATTATATTGGATTAAGTCCTTGGGTATAAAGCAAAATTACCTTGGCGGGTGGACTAAATTAACTTGATAGTTTTCAACTGAACCAGGATATATCGTGTGTCTTTCTCTCTTGTTTAGTTTCTTTGTGATTTATGTTTGAGTTTCATAAAAAACTTTCATTTTTGAAAACTCAATTCAAGCCCCCATTTCTTATGTTTTTCTCATAGCTTCAGTGTAATCGTGACAAGTCCTTTAATCCTAAATCTAGTGATAGTGGTTATGAAGGTATTTTTAGGAATCAAAAAGGAAATTTATTTTGCCTTTGCAAAAAAGTTGTCTATTAGTTCTTCCTTTTTTGTAGAGTTCTCAAGAGTGTTAACTGCTATTGATTTGTCTATTAATCGAGGTTGGAGAAGGCTTTGGATTGATACTAATTGCATCATGGTTATCAAAGCTTCTAACCACATGTTATTTCCCCGAGGTTTGAGAAACATGTGATTATTTAGAACTCATCCATCTATCTTTTATAACCTTCTGATTACGCACATATACAAAAACATGTGATTATTTAGAACTCATCCATTGCACGGTAGATATGAAGAAGTAGACGATTATTGCGGAATAGTGAGCCAGGGTAGTATTTGCAGTGAATCCACCTGCTAAGTAGTTATGCATTACGATAGGAACGCACAATTCTCTAGCAAATACAACTCTTTTTTAGCATTTATTCACATGTACCTGTAGTAATATTCAAATAATGTCCTTTAATTTCCCATGTTTCGGCCTGTGATTTATAAATTGCTTCAGCACAAAATAAGAAATGGTCTCTCCAATGCATAAATGGTTGGGAGTTCACATTTTCATCATCTTTGGTAAAATCAAGTCCCCCGCGGAGACATTCATAAACTACTCTACCATAATTCTTAGCTGATAAACCCAATTTGGGTTTTATAGTACATCCCAACAAGGGATGTCCATACTTGTCAATTTATCTCTCTCAACTTGGATTCCGTGAGGAGGACCTTGGAAAGCTTTAACATAAGCATTATGGATTCACAAATCTTCCAGACGTAGAGCATGCAAGGCCTTGAACCCAAATACATCACCTACAATGGAGGTAAACATGTTAGTAACAAAACCTTCTTCAAAAAGGTCTAAGGGATAAGCTACATAAGCAATAAATTGATTATCTACTCTAGAAACAGGCTCGATCTCGTAGCAACCCCCTTTATAACGATCAAGGCCGGTAAGTCCATCGGTCCACACAGTTGTCCATGTACCAGTGGAAGATTCTGCAACTACCGCTGCACCTGCTTCTTCAGGCAGAACTCCAGGTTGAGGAGTTACTCAGAATGCTATCAAGATATCAGTATCTTTGGTTTGATAGTCAGGAGTATAATAAGTCAATTTATAATCTTTAACACCAGCTTTGAACCCAACCTTTGCTTTAGTTTCTATTTATGGTGACATAAATCCCCCTTGCAACGCATGAATTAAGAATTGAGTTATAGCAACAACAAGGTCTACTTGACATAACTTAAGAGTAATAAAACCTTTTTACAAATAATCCACCAACTAATATTATCAATTAATCTTAATGGGTCATTGTTAAATTTTACCATGATATTTGATTTGGCAAATACATCATTATTCTATACTCTTTCATATGTATGGCGCAACCCAACTGTTTTTTTCGAGTCTCTTATTTTATTTTTTTTTGAATTTTGGAATATAATTTTGGAATATAAATAATAAATAAAAAATATATTCTTGACCTTGACAGTGATATATGTTATATATGTAAATCCTAGATGTCAAAATCGGCAAAATCTGCCCAATAAAAAGAAAAATCGGTAAAAATAATTTGCTCGGTATAAATCCTATACTGAGGAAATAAAAAAAGGACCAGTCAGATAGAAAAACAGATCATAAACAAAGTTCAGGTTGGAATTCCATAGATAATATAGATAGTATTGTCTACAATCTGGATGAGTGGCTTGACCTTAAAAATTCAATCATTGAAATTTGAAAACAATTGAATTGATTGGATGGTACCAAGAAAATCGATTATTAAATTACATTTATTATTCCATATTTTTTTATTATTAAATATTTTATTAAATATGAATTAATATATTTCATTTGTTACTAAATATTCAAAAAATGAACCAATCCACTTGCGTTGTTCTCAAACATTTTTTTTCTTAATTTGAATTTTTTTTTATTTTTAAAAAAGAGGATATTTTTCAATATGACAATAAATTCCCCCCCCCCCCCCCCCTTCTGATACTGAGGTTTCTGCACTTGAAAACAAAAATCTAGGACGTATTACACAAATAATCGGTCTGGCAATCAATGTAGTTTTTCCACCAGGGAAGATGCCTTATATTTACAACGCTCTGATAGTTCAAGGTCGAGATACGGTTGGCCAACAAATTCGCGTAACTTGTGAAGTACAACGATTATTAGGAAATAATCGAATTAGAACTGTAGCTATGAGTTCTACAGATGGTCTAAAGAGAGGAATGGAAGTGGTTGACACAGTGTTGCACCCTAAAATTTGCCCAACCTTGTCTTTACTTGGTTTATGTTTCATTGCATTCATATAGCATTAGCATTTGCATACCATTATCCATATACAGGGGATTGAGAGAAGGTTGCCTAGCAACAGAAGATTACCAAAGAATCTAAGCCTAATCAAGAGGTCTTATTCAAGCTAGCAAGAGCTTATCATCATCATAAGTAAGTCAAAGTTTTATGAAAGAGTAGATGAATGAATCTGGTTCACCTCCTATCTGGGAGGCCATCAGATGATATTGAGTCCATGGCTATGGATGGAGGACATTGTATAAGCTCATTGGATGTTTTGAGGGTCATTGAGAGGCAAGTGCAAGTCATTATATCAAGTGTAAGAAGCCACAGTCAAAGGTGGTGCGGTTAGGGTTTTCATCTGGTCAACCCTAAGTCAACAGTGAATCTGAAGAAGATAAAAACTCAATTCCAAGTCTTTATGATCAAGGAATGTTGTGCTGAGATGTCTAATATATCACCAATTCATCAAGAATCAAGTGTGTGAGAAGTTTCTAAGCTAGGGTTTTTAAGCTTGTCAGTGTAAAATCCCCTATTTAGTACCTAACTTCAAGACCACATATCTCAAGATACAAGTTTCACCTTGTAATACCCCAAATTTTGCCCTAAGATTTGTCGTCGCATTTCATTGCATTTTTATTGCATTTAATCAATTACTAACAAATTTGTGTAGTCGTTTGACTTTTTGCAGGTAAATATCATATGGCATGCATTTTTTTTCTAAAAAGTAAAAATGGCACAATTGGCAAGAGGACATGTGTAAGGAGTTGTGAGTGTGAGAGGTTGAGAGTTCGAATCTCACCTTAGTCACTTTTTGTTTTTTATTATTTTTACTCTAAATGTTTCTATCTCTCATTAAAAAATAACAAAAATAGTTTTTTATTATTATTTAATTATTATTTTCGTATTTTAATTAAATCATTTTTTAAAATATTATTTTTTTTTCACTTTTTTCCTAAATTATTCATAAAAATATCCAAAAACTCAAAAAATAAAAAATATTAGAAAAAATTTTGTTCTTTTTATAATATTTTTGATTTTAGGAATCAATAGGATTATTAGTTTTTATTTTAAGTTTATTTTAAATTATTTAAATTTTATTTTTTCTTAACTAATTATTTAGTTTGGGCTTTAAAATGGGCTTTAGGGACATTATTGACAATTTGGTGTTAACCCTAATTTGTTCCCTATATATACATGTGTTGCCTTGTTGAAAAGGGGGGAGAATGAAAAAAAACCTAAGAGGAGTGAGTGCCGTTTACCGTTATTTCTTTTTCTTCATCTATTACTGTTGTTTCTTTTTCTTCATCGTTTACCGTTATTTCTTTTCCTTCATCTATTACTGTTGTTTCTCTTTCTTCATCTTTTACCGTTATTTTTTTTCTTCATCTATTACCGTTATTTCTTTTTCTTTATCTATTACTGTTACGTTTATATATTTATAATTTTTAAATTGTTAGAGTTTATATATATATAAGATTAATTTTTGATCGAATTATATCGATACGATGTTTGCACATTTGTGTGCATGACGCGTGACATTTGTGTTAGTTCGATCTGGTTGCGATGATCGCATTTTTGTGTGAGCAATAATACAATTTTTTGCTTAATTTCTTTTTCTTTGCGATAAATTTTGTTTCGTCCGTTTTAGATCTGGTTGCGATGAGCGCATTTCTGCGTTAGCAACATTGTTGGGTTATTTGGCACATTTAAAATTCATTATTGCTTTATTATTATTATTATTATTATTATTATCATTATTTATTATTATTATTATCATTATTATCATTATTATTACCATTATTATTATTATTATTGTTATCATTAATTTATTAAAACTTGTTATAATATAAAAATCTGTTTTTTAAAATAAATAACATTAACATCTTTTCCAAATTAATATGAAAACCTATTATTTTTAAGAAAAACTTTTTTTTAGATAAATTTAAAATAATAACTAAAATCTTTTTTTTAAAATAATAACTAGAACCGTTATTTATTTTATTTTATTATTGTTCAATTCAAATTTCATTATCATATTGTATCTGCTCCTCTCATGTAACCTCGCGAACTTAACAATCGCTCTTTAAATTCTGCCTTTAAATTTCTGCTTGCATGGTTTAAATTATGACATTATCTCTCTGTTTGCATGATTCAATTATCTCACGCGTTTACCATTATTTCTGTCACATTGCACACATCCGAAGGTTAGGTCTAACTGTTTGGCCGCCGCGCCAATAGTCCGTAAAACTTCACACATTCAATTTCAAATCCTCAAAACTACAAACTACAAACCCTAATTTTCACAAATGCCTCGCCGCAGGCCAAATTAAAATTTTACCCCTAGCATTAGGTTAAAGAGCCGCCGCGCTCATTTTAGGGTTTCCCGCCGCGGAATCCATAACCTAACCCTAATTCACTTAACAATTCAACGTAGAGATTTGGAGTTTCTACGCTCTACGTAAGCGTGTCCTTAAGATGCGTTTATTCCCCTTGAAACCTTGACCACAGTCAAGAAGTCTCTAACCTCCCTTTTGAGCGGAACTACAGTTACTCTGATTCCATTCCCGTAAGGATATGTAGGCACAAGATGCGATGTCTTGCCGAGTAAACTTAGAATTAACCCCTAGGTCTTTTTTAATTTTCAATCCTTTTTATATACCCTAAAGCAAAATAATTAATGAAATAAATAAAAAAAATAAATAAATAAACAAAAGGTTCCCGTAGAGTACTACAGAAGTTTAGGGTGCTAATACCTTCCCTAAATTTAACCAACCCCCGAACCTTAGATCTCTCCCTTTTAGGTTTTTCCTTTCTTTAACCTTTCCTTCGGATAAATCAAAGACCGGTTGTAAATGAATTAAGATTCAAGTTAATCAATAGCTTGACATCCAAATTTCACCGCAACAGAAAATGGCGACTTCACTGGGGAGTCCTAACTATTGAGGGTTATCCCTATTTTGTTTATTTTTCTTTATATATTTGTTTTATTATATATTTTGCTCACTTGTATGTATATATTGGGGTACCTTACTTGGAGTTACTGTGTTGTGAGATAAGTCCTACACCCGGACTTGAGCGACCTTATGATAGGATGGTTGATATATTCGACGAGGCTTATAGGGAGTGAGTCCCGACTAAGCTAAATCGAGAATCACCGCTCAGTTGAGACACTTTCGAAAATGGTTCGGTTGATCGAGTGTAATCGTGAAAACTTTTACCCTTATCGATTGGAGTCTGTGATACTGGGAACCGTAGTACCTTTACACCATCTTGGCCTTATATAGGATGTAGTGCGGGAACTATGTGGGAGTAGTCCTACAATGGTTGCTACGCGATACTACACTCAAAAGAGGTTCTCTTGAGAATATTATCGACCCTCAAGTCAGTTAGGAAGTTGATAATGTCCGAAGGATGGACTGATGACTTTGGGCACTGATTTAGAACCCTTGTTCTGCAGGTACAATCAACCTATAGTACATACCTCTTTGGGAAGGGTAGACCTTGACTCCATTCATTGTTCCTCTAACTTAGGACCTTTTGTTTGCTTATGTGTATTTGTGCTTCGCATCCATAAAGCATCATATCATTTCTAGTTTCAAGGAATTCAGCAGTCCTTTGCAAATTCGAAAAGCCTTACATTTTAAAGTCTAAAATTTTTTCCAACTTTCTTAAAAAGCAATATTCGCAATCGACCGTTGAAATTCTTGAAACCATTGCATGGCATCAGCATCACATTTTTGCATTGCATTTGTCCCCCAGTTTCTCCTTCTTGGTCCTATCGTCTTCTAGTGTACCTTTGAGTCGTCAAGCTGATTCCTCGACACAGATATCAGACCAGAAACGGAACAGGAGTCACTTTGATCCTATTCTCATGACTTACACAGAGCTGTATCCTGACTTAGTTCGACAAGGGCTGATCACTACAAAGGCTTTACCACCTCCTTTTAATCCTCCAGTTGGATTTAGGGCTGATCTAAAGTGTGCTTTTCATGAGGGTGCCTTAGGCCACGACTTGGAGCATTGTTTTGCAATGAAAGCTAGGGTGCGTGAACTGATTAGAGCCGGAATACTTGATTTTACGGATAGTCGTCCGAGCGTCCAGACAGATCCCTTGCCAACACATCAGAATTGAAGCTTTGTCATTGGGCCTTTTTTTCTCGTTGTTTGCATTTTCCTTATTTTGTTTAAGTTGTTTGCTTTCAATTATGTTTGTACTTTCATTAATGAAATGAGCATTGCAACTTTTGATTCAATTCATTTTCGTCCATTTATTTGCATCTTTATGCTTTATTTTTCAAATGTTTACTTCTTGTCTAAAATTTTGATATGCTAAGATCGGAGGGAGGATGATGAAAACGTTATACCCATAATTGCTGTCAGTATGCTTTCAATCAAACCTTGTTGACGATGTAAGGCATTGTTTCAATTCCCAAACACTGGAGAAATAAGGAGGTTAATCCGTCGTTACCCCCTTCGAGCCTAGAAGTTGGAGTTTCTTTCGTTACAAAAAACCCACAATTTTAACCTTGGGATGGGTAGTTCTCAGTTAACTTGGTTGTGTGTTCATATGATACACCTTTCATTAACAAATTTTCCTTCGCACACGTCAAATAAGTGTCGAAGATGTTTTCTAATCAAAAGGTCGATGATGGTTCACCGTAATCATTAAAATCAAACAGTCACTTTCCTTCACACAAAAAAAATAATATAAAAAAATCAAAAGAAGCCCGCTAAGTCAAAACCTATGAAGGAGACTTAGGCAAAACTGGGGCATCCCGCTGACTGTAAACTCTAAAATAAACAGTTCAGGCAAAATTTAGGGATAATACAAAGAGATTTTTAAATCCTTATCTTGAAAATCCTCAATGTCAAAACAATCAAATGTTATAGGGGAGTAGTGGCTGCCCTTTTCATAGGTCCCTTTGACTTCTGAGTCATCATTGCTACGATCAATGAAATTCCTAACTTATGGGAACCTGAATGCATAGTATGAGTTAACTGAGCATAGGACTAAAGATCATCACGTAGATTGGGTGGGTACAAATAAATTTTGAGCCTTTATCTTTTGTTTCATAAACCGTGAACCAGGCCACATTACAACCCTCAAAAGACCTAATTGAAACAGGGTTATTTTGAAAGTATACTACAACAAGGTTGCGTAACCTGACTCCAAAAGATCCTTGCGAATCATTTATTTTGGCAATACACTTTTATTTTAAACTTTGAGTGTCTTGAACCGCCTTGTTCTGACTAACGACTCATGTATTTTCCATCTTTCAAAAATAATTTTTCAAAAATCGCATGAACTTTGCATTACCATGTTTGTATGAATATTTTTGTTTGCAAACTGGCTTTCCTCTAAGGAATTTTCAAACAATGAGAAACTTGGTCAAGTGATCTTATCAGGGGCAAGTTCCTTTTACATCCTGTCAAAGAATTAGTTCAAGATTTGTTCAAGGCAATATCTTCTTAGATTTGGTTTATCCAGGGAATTGTTCAAGACCCAGACTGGGGCAAGCCCTCCGAGGATACAGCAAAACAGTCGATTCCATGAATTAGACAGCTGAAGCAATTATCAGTTCATTTGACCTGGGGCAGTTTACTTGCATAATCCCTAAGCAGTTATTCATCATTCCTACAGTGACTATCAACTTGATACAGTTTAACAAAATGACAGTGATCTCCGTGTTGAGGAATCAGTCCTCCAGTTTTGTCATCTCACCGAAAGAGTCGAGCCTTGTCGTCGATGTTTGCATTTGCATTTGATCATATCTCATAGCATAATTCCTATACATGTGCATATCTTTGGTGCTTTATTCCCCATTTACATTTCTATCTTGGGTGCTTTACTCCCCATTTACATTTCTATCTTGGGTGCTTTATTCCCCATTTACCTCTCTATCTTGGGTGCTTTACTCCCCATTTACATTTCTAGCATGGGTGCTTTACTCCCCATTTACATTTCTAGCTTGGGTGCTTTACTCCCCATTTACATTTTTATCTTGGGTGCTTTACTCCCCATTTACATTTTTATCTTGGGTGCTTTACTCCCCATTTACATTTCTATCCTGGGTGCTTTACTCCCCATTTACATGTCTATCTTGGGTGCTTTACTCCCCATTTACCTTCTATCCTTGGGTGTTTTATCCCCCATGTACCTTTATCCCGGGTGTTTTATTCCCCGTTTACCAGATATTCCTAGGTTTACCTAACATCATGGTGTTTTACCCCCATTTACTTTTTTTTCCCTGAGGTCGTGTTTTACTCGCGTCTTACCTTGTGGGCAAAATTTATTTACTTGGCATCATGGGTGTTTTATCCCTATTTGCGTTTTTCTCCTGAGCTCGTGTTTTACCCGCGTCTTACCTTGCGGACAATTTCTAATTTACTTGGCACCTATCAACAATTTTGTGTCGTGTCTATCCGACGTTCTTCCAGATATGACATGTCTTCTTCCCTAGTGCAATTCCTCGGTGGGTCGTCCCCTGTGACGTTGTTTCGTCTGTATCCGTGCATTTGTCATTTTCATCATACGCATCATATCAGATTCATATTATATTATAGTTCGTTTTGTTTTGTCCATATCATTGCATAGCACTGCGTCTAAAGGAAAAATTTTCGGTTATCTGTATTTAAATCCCTCCAACACGATTTCTCGAGTCTCCGTTGCTCGAATCACCCGGTGAAGTTATTTAAATAGGGGCAACTGTAATACCCCAAATTTTGCCCTAAGATTTGTCGTCGCATTTCATTGCATTTTTATTGCATTTAATCAATTACTAACAAATTTGTGTAGTCCTTTGATGTTTTGCAGGTAAATATCATATGGCATGCATTTTTTTTCTAAAAAGTAAAAATGGCACAATTGGCAAGAGGACATGTGTAAGGAGTTGTGAGTGTGAGAGGTTGAGAGTTCGAATCTCACCTTAGTCACTTTTTGTTTTTTATTATTTTTACTCTAAATGTTTCTATCTCTCATTAAAAAATAACAAAAATAGTTTTTTATTATTATTTAATTATTATTTTCGTATTTTAATTAAATCATTTTTTAAAATATTATTTTTTTTCACTTTTTTCTAAATTATTCATAAAAATATCCAAAAAATCATAAAGTAAAAAATGTTAGAAAAATTTTTGTTCTTTTTATAATATTTTTGATTTTAGGAATCAATAGGATTATTAGTTTTTATTTTAAGTTTATTTTAAATTATTTAAATTTTATTTTTTCTTAACTAATTATTTAGTTTGGGCTTTAAAATGGGCTTTAGGGACATTATTGACAATTTGGTGTTAACCCTAATTTGTTCCCTATATATACATGTGTTGCCTTGTTGAAAAGGGGGGAGAATGAAAAAAAACCTAAGAGGAGTGAGTGCCGTTTACCGTTATTTCTTTTTCTTCATCTATTACTGTTGTTTCTTTTTCTTCATCGTTTACCGTTATTTCTTTTCCTTCATCTATTACTGTTGTTTCTCTTTCTTCATCTTTTACCGTTATTTTTTTTCTTCATCTATTACCGTTATTTCTTTTTCTTTATCTATTACTGTTACGTTTATATATTTATAATTTTTAAATTGTTAGAGTTTATATATATATAAGATTAATTTTTGATCGAATTATATCGATACGATGTTTGCACATTTGTGTGCATGACGCGTGACATTTGTGTTAGTTCGATCTGGTTGCGATGATCGCATTTTTGTGTGAGCAATAATACAATTTTTTGCTTAATTTCTTTTTCTTTGCGATAAATTTTGTTTCGTCCGTTTTAGATCTGGTTGCGATGAGCGCATTTCTGCGTTAGCAACATTGTTGGGTTATTTGGCACATTTAAAATTCATTATTGCTTTATTATTATTATTATTATTATTATCATTATTTATTATTATTATCATTATTATCATTATTATTACCATTATTATTATTATTGTTATCATTAATTTATTAAAACTTGTTATAATATAAAAATCTGTTTTTTAAAATAAATAACATTAACATCTTTTCCAAATTAATATGAAAACCTATTATTTTTAAGAAAAACTTTTTTTTAGATAAATTTAAAATAATAACTAAAATCTTTTTTTTAAAATAATAACTAGAACCGTTATTTATTTTATTTTATTATTGTTCAATTCAAATTTCATTATCATATTGTATCTGCTCCTCTCATGTAACCTCGCGAACTTAACAATCGCTCTTTAAATTCTGCCTTTAAATTTCTGCTTGCATGGTTTAAATTATGACATTATCTCTCTGTTTGCATGATTCAATTATCTCACGCGTTTACCATTATTTCTGTCACATTGCACACATCCGAAGGTTAGGTCTAACTGTTTGGCCGCCGCGCCAATAGTCCGTAAAACTTCACACATTCAATTTCAAATCCTCAAAACTACAAACTACAAACCCTAATTTTCACAAATGCCTCGCCACAGGCCAAATTACAATTTTACCCCTAGCATTAGGTCAAAGAGCCGCCGCGCTCATTTTAGGGTTTCCCGTCGCGGAATCCCTAACCTAACCCTAATTCACTTAACAATTCAACGTAGAGATTTGGAGTTTCTACACTCTACGTAAGCGTGTCCTTAAGATGCGTTTATTCCCCTTGAAACCTTGACCACAGTCAAGAAGTCTCTAACCTCCCTTTTGAGCGGAACTACAGTTACTCTGATTCCATTCCCGTAAGGATATGTAGGCACAAGATGCGATGTCTTGCCGAGTAAACTTAGAATTAACCCCTAGGTCTTTTTTAATTTTCAATCCTTTGTATATACCCTAAAGCAAAATAATTAATGAAATAAATAAAAATAAATAAATAAATAAACAAAAGGTTCCCGTAGAGTACTACGGAAGTTTAGGGTGCTAATACCTTCCCTAAATTTAACCAACCCCCGAACCTTAGATCTCTCCCTTTTAGGTTTTTCCTTTCTTTAACCTTTCCTTCGGATAAATCAAAGACCGGTTGTAAATGAATTAAGATTCAAGTTAATCAATAGCTTGACATCCAAATTTCACCGCAACACCCCTCATCTTGACCTCAACATAACCTTTCCTTTCTTAGCTTTATTTTGAGTACTAGAAGTCATTCATCTGATTTCCAAAACTCAAGTTATGAAGCTGGCAAGTTACAGGTCATCCGATGAATGTGATTTTGGTCAACAAACGTCAACCAACTTCCAATACATTTTTGACCTAGAAGGATGTCTCTCCTCACTTTGACCCAAACATGAAAGTTGTTCCTCATGATCCTAGCTTTCCAAAAAGTACTAGAAGTCTTTCATCTGATTTGTAAAGTTCGAGATATGAAGCTTGCAAGGCAGGGGTATTTTGGGAAACTTTGATTATAGGTCATTCTTGATTATAGGTCAATTTCACAACTTTGCAAACCTCAAATGAAACTTTTGCCAACATCAAAGTTGCTCCAAATGGGGTCATTTGCATCATCAAACATCAACCTGTCATTTAATTGGCTTGGATTGAAGGATTGGTGGAGAAAATTTTCATGAGAAAGCATTAAAAGCCATAAAATCAAATAAATTTATTTTGAACCAATTTTTATCAAGTTGGTGCATTTTTTTAGTCTAAAAAATATTCTAAACAAGATGCCAATTTCAAAATTGCACATTGAGAGCATTTTCATGACCAATTTCAAGCTTGCTTCACATGGAAGTAACACTTTCAAAAATCACCATAAGATCAAAACAAGGAACAATTTCCAGCCATTGGATCAATTGACATTACAAGTAAGCTACCTGAGCTAATTTTCAAGCCATAGCAGCTCTGTTTTCATGGGCATTTTGGAAGCTTCAAGTGCAAATTTTTTTATTTCAATTGGATCTCTATGGGCTTGGATTGGGCTTTCTTTGCATCTAGATCCATCACATATAATCTCAGCATCATGTACAAACTTTCAGAATGGATTTTGGAGGAATTTTGATCAAGAAATCAATTACACAAACTCAAGAACAAGTGAAAATCAATTTTTCCAATTCAAGCAAAATTGAGCATTCCTGAAGCTTCCTTGAAGATTGTGTGAACTTTCTGGATTGTTTTCATCAAGGATTATCAAGGTTTCAAGGTCCAACGGAGCTATTCTGTTAGGTAACTTACTTTTCCAAATTACATTCTGTTAGGCAATCAACGGACCCTCCCATTACACTAGTTCTTAGGACATGCCTAGAACTTTGCCCTCTGTTTGCCTAGTTAGGCTTAGAATTTTTCCCAAAAATTTTTACCCCTAGTTCCTAATACCAGAGGGGTCCCATAGGATTTTAATTATAATTTTTAGGGTTAGTTTACTATTTTTAGTGTATTTTACACTTTAGGTCACCCTTGTATGGTTTCCACCCTAACACTTGTGCTAGTTTGATCTTATTTGAATTTTGTGCATTGTTTGAGCATCCTATCTTTGCATATCCATGTTGTATACATAATCAGTCATTTGTATGTTCAATTTGAGTACCTAATCATGCTTATAAATTGTTTAAGTTTGCTTTTCTTTTAAGCATTCCCATTAGGGTTTTCATGTTGTATGTTTTGCTTTATCTTGTGTATAAACTTGCATTTTCTTTTGTTGATTTTGTGATTTATTTTGTACACTCTCATTTCATCTCCCTTTCTCTCCAAGGACCTTGGAGCACTATTTAAAGTTTCTTAATCCCTCCTTAGGAGGTATTTGAAGCTTGACTTGAATGGTGAACCGTGAGGACACATTTTGTGCATCTTTTGCACAAGTCATTATGAGACTTTGGTTGAGTGACACAAAGGATACCATGGTTGTTTTCTATTATTTTTCTCATCTTTGTTTGATTTAGGATCCATGCCATACTCAAGATAAAAGCCTTAGGGCATGTAGTGTACTTGTTGTGTGCATTCTTTGTATGCATTTGAAGGTTGAGATGAGCCTGTGGTGGTCTTTACCCCACACAATTTCCTCCCTTGCTTGTGTGTTTTGTCTTTGTGTATATCTTGTTTGCATTAAAGGTTGAGGTGTCCTCCATTTTCTTATGTGTTTTTCCTTTGCTTTTGTTTGCATTAAAGGTTGAGGTGTCCTCCCTTTGCTTGGGTGATGCATTGCATGTGCACTCATTCATATTCTCATTTCAATTCAATTATTGTATGTTGTTTCTCGTTTCTTCATTACCATGATCCCTTAGGTTCTCACTTCCTTGATTAAGGATAGTGATTATAGACATTAGGTTGAATCCTTTTCTTGATAACAAATAGGACATAATTCCCCTCTCAATCCAAACTCTAGGTGTACTTTGCATGACAACTCTAGGGTTTGAGTTTAGTTCCCCTTAGTTTTGTCCTCTCTCTATCTCATCTTCAAACAACTTAAAAATACTTAATAAAAGATAATGAATGTTGTGCCATGAGCCTTGTACTTGGGAAATAGTGATTGGGGGGTTACCTCTCATTTTCTTAGAGTGTTTAGTATACGTCCTTAGGACGATATGCGACACATTCGCTCCTAGGTTTTAGACTTTAGTACAACATACATTATAAACACTCAATAATTAAAACACTTCTCCTTAAAAGACATAAAAACCAATCATCAAACTCATTTTGTCCCTTGGGACCCTTAACAATGGAAAATCATTTTCATAAACAAGAGTATTGTTAACTCTTAGTTCTACCGCAAACAGGCGTTGTCCTTAACTGCTGGAACTATTTGTTAACCCTACTCGGATAAAACAGATGAACAAACCGGTGTTCTTATTTGCCCGAACTACGTTTGCTCTGATTTCTCATACCAGATGAGAATACGTAGGCACAAGACACGATGTCTTGGCGAGCAACCTTTCCCCCTTTCACCCGTAGTTAGTCGAACTACGTTGACTCTGAATTTCCCATTGCACGAGGGAATACGTAGGCCCAGAGCGGAGATGCTCAGTCGAGTCACTTTTCTTATGTCATTGCCGACACTTTTTTTCCGCATTAGCGACAACTGGAGACTCTGTTGGGGACCAATTGGCTCCCTATGCGAGTCAATCCTAGCGCTTGTTTGTTTATCTTTGGGGTGTATGTACATACGTGTTGTACTTTTATTTTTACTTTCACGCATTTATTTTCCACATTATGTATCATTATTGCTATGCTGTGGGGAGGGAGGTTATTTTGAGTGATAAGCCAGACCCAGGCTTGAGTACGAACCTAGAATTAGTTGTGGAGACTAGTGGGGGGCCTGTTTTCTAAGCAGACACAGTTCCCCATGAAATTCGCGCTCAGACGAGATTCTCTTTGATGATTTCCCTTCCGATCCTGAGGATCTGACGAGATTTTGGATTAAGAGTTACCGGCTCTGGGGACCGATCATTTGTGATTCAGCTAAGTAAGGCCTCTTCAGAAGATGATGATGTCAAACCAGAAATGGTGAACGTAACATCATTTCCTGAAAATCTGTGACGCTGATGAACGTATAGGATGTCGAACCTTTTTAGTGGATAGATCCATACCTGTGAGAGGGATTGGGTTATGCAGGAAACGTTGACCTTCAGATTACCCAGTTTTCTTTACATTGTGAATCCGAGTTATTGATATCAGTGGTTCCTATCATCAGAGCTATGCTAGTAGTCTTGCTAAAGCGAAGCACCATTTCTTCTCAGTCTACAGCACAACAATCTTGATCCCCTGTTTGCATTTTGCATTTTGCATTTTTCATCTGCAGGTGCATATTTCCCCCTGATTCAAGTGATGTTGCTTATTATTCCTGACATGGAACCCCTGAAGAGGACATTTCCCTACAAGTTTCCAACTCCAGATATCGGTCCTTTGTTGAGTTTGATTGCTATGGACGATAGAAAGGTGATGGAAGACTTCAGGAAATCTTTTGGGAGGTTGTTGAGATGTGTCTGTAAGCCTTCTGCATATGAGATCAGTGGTATCTACACCCTTCTATAGTTATATGATGCCCAACTAAGATGTTTTGTCTTCCCCAATTATGTTTCGGCTCCTACTCTGGAGGAGTATTCTGCATTGTTAGATGTGCCTATTCTGGATCAGATGTCGTTCTTCCATACTGACGCTGAGCCTAATCTGGCTAAGCTCACTTCTATTATGCATTTGGATGCCTCAGAGTTAGAGGGGAAGGTGCTCAAGAGAAGTGGGATGTTTGGGGTTCCTTTGCCTTGTTTGGTTGAGAAAGCTCAGCAGTGTGCCAAGGATGGTTGTTGGATTGTATTTAGCGCCATCCTAGCGCTTTGCATCTATGGAATTATATTGTTCCCTAATCTTCTGGACTTCGTAGATACAGATGCTTTTTACATACTGGCTTCGGGGAACCCAATACCTACACTGCTCGGTGACGTTTATCACTCGGTTCACTACAA
Organism: Lathyrus sativus; assembly: GCA_963859935.3. NCBI lineage: Eukaryota > Viridiplantae > Streptophyta > Magnoliopsida > Fabales > Fabaceae > Lathyrus > Lathyrus sativus. The sequence continues at coordinate 276,046,272 of OZ012739.1, forward strand.
GAATGAGAATCAAAGAGGGAAAAATGTGTCATGTTGTGTTCCGTTACTGTACAGGTGGTTTGCTAGTCATATGCCCAACACAGGTCCTTTTGTTACTTCTGCAGGTACGTCAGAATGGTCTGAACATCTGATGGGTTTTTCAGCTGAGAACATCACTTGGTTTGATAGGAACATACTTGGTACAAAAATCATCTATAGCTGCAGCGGATTTCCTAGCGTCCCTTTGGTCGGAAGGAAGGGGTGCATCAACTACAATTCGTCGTTATTGGTTAGGCAGTTTGGATATGCATTGAAGGATCCTCCCAAGGAAGAAGAGGTACAGGAATCTTTGTACCTCACCGGGCTGTTGGATAGTGATACACTGGCTAAACTTGAGCACGCTTGGAACAATATCCACAGGAGAGGAAAAGCATTGTTGGGAAAAGCATTGTCAGGATAGAGCGAAGAGGTTGTTGATGTTGTTTCCTTCAGTAGCGCCTTTGTATCCCCTAATGATCGAGGAGCCAACCACGGCGGACATGCATAAGTACAACCAGTTGTGGGCCGAGAAAGAGGAGTTACAGAAAGCTAATGAGGAGTTGGAGAAAGATATTGCTCAGCTCCAAAGTGAGAAGACCGAAGCAACCTATTCTTTGAAGAAACATACTGAGTTGGTAAACAAGTTGGGCACGAACTTAACCAAGCATATTAAATCCCGGGAACGATTGGGTCTAGATCTGAAAGCTATTAATAGTGTGCTCGCTTCCAAGAAGCAGGACTTGGACAAAGCTTATTTAGAGATCTCCAAGTTCAACGCCCAGTGGAACGCCACCTTGTCCAACAATAAAGAGCACGGAGTTAAGTTGAAGCTGCAGATCAACAAGTTGAAGACTCAGTTGAGAGCCAAAGACGAGAAGATTTCAACAGAAGCCTCACTCAAGCGTGACACCGAGTACAGATTGAATGAAGCTATTGCAAACTTGGAGGATTGTAGACTGAGAGCTAATTCCAAAAGATGCAAGCTTGAAGATTTTTTTGGTGAAGGAGCCTAGGAGGACTACGCTGAGGATTTACAGCGCACCATTAGCCAGAGAGAGTTGCTTATTCAGGGGCTACTCACCAGACCAGATCACCCCGAGACAAATAAGTTGCTAGAGGAATCCCGGTCTCGTCATCCAGTTTGATTACCTTGTTTTCTTTCTGTAGTTGTTGCTTATGCTTTTTGTACTGACCATCACCAGGCTTGTTGGTTGAGGTCCTTTCAGATTGTACTCAATTGATATGTTTGTACGTTGCCTGTGTGGCTTTCCATTTATATATGAGAAGTTTTCTACTATTGCCTGTCCAGGGGGTTTTCCATCGTCGTGTTTTCTCCCGAAACTAGATTGAGGAGGAAATTTCCCTGTTGCATACATACATGTTTGCATAGCATTTCTACATTTCAGGTATAGCAGGACCATTTTATCTCATCTCTGCTTCTCCGTTAGTGTGTTTCAGGATTGCTGATCGAACAACTCACTAGTACGCTACGCAAGGAAATCAGAGAAGAGTGATGGAGCAAATTCAGTCAGAGATGCAAGAGTTTAGGGAAAGGATGACTCAGTTCATAGACCTCATGCAGGGGGTCGCTAACGGACAGGAACAACTTCGTACTTTGGTGCAGCCCTTGATTGCACGAGTTGACAGTAACGGTGTTCTTCATGGAGGACAGACTGCTAATCCTCCTCTCAATGAGAATGGGACTCCTCATGCTCGCTCTATGCCTAATTTGGTTATCCCTAATGCTAGAGGGAATGGTAATGGTAATGGCAATGCCGCTGGGTCTGATAATGCTGCTGGTTTCGACAACACTGGTTTTGGGAATCTTGGAAATGGTAATACTGGAAATGGTAATGCCGCTAACGGGAATGTTCATGGGTCTGGTCCTGCCTGTGATGCACATGGTAATGTGGATATGTTATGGAATGAAGACAGACAGGATGATGTGTTCACACCTAGGGTTGTGGTTGCTGAGTTGCCTTCTGAATTTGATAGGAGGATCAAGTTGATTGAGGAAAAGATGAGGTCTCTGGAGAACCAAAATGCCATGGGCCTTGATATGGCTAACCTGGGACTTATCCCCGACCTAAAAGTGCCTCTAAAGTTAAAAGTTTTGGACTTTAACAAATATAAGGGTACCACATGCCCAAGAATCCACCTGCGCTCTTACTACCTAAAGATGGCTGCGTATTCGGACGATGAGAAACTGTTGATGCACTTCTTCCAAGACAACTTGTCCGGGCCGTCCCTCGAATGGTATATGGGGATGGAGCCCATCAACATCCGAAGCTGGAGGGATCTGGCTGAGGCCTTTGTAAAACATTACCAATATAACAGTGACCTTGCTCCCAACAGGGTCCAACTTAAGAATCTTTCCCAACGGAATAATGAGTGTTTCAAGGAGTACGCCTAAAGGTGGCGTGAACTCACGGCTAGAGTACAACCTCCAATGGTGGAGCGTGAGTTAGTTGACCTGTTTGTTGCTACTCTACCTGGTGTCTACTATGAGAAGCTCGTCAGTAACATGTCGGGTAGGTTCTCTGATTTGATAATCACCGGACAAAGGGTGGAGAACGACATCAAGCTCGGGAAGATTCAGTCAAGCGAAGTGCCCTCAACTGGAGGAGGGAAGAAGGCGTTTAGTGGTAAAAAGCGAGAAGGTGGGATTAGTTATGTGTCTAGTTCTAGGGGAAGGGGAAGAGGTCAGTCTCGGAATAATCAGCGTCAACAGGTCGCCAGTATAACAATTCCTGCTGTTCCACAAAAATAACAACAACTGCAACAACAGCAGAATCAACAAGGGTATTAGAGGTTTCTAGGATGAACGCTGAATAGACAGTTCGACACGGTTACTCCAGACTTTGCTGCAGTTGCAACTTATCCAGAAGAAAACCCTAGCTCCATTGACTGGGCCACCTCCACCTGGGTATGATGTGAACGCCCATTACGAATTTCATTCAGGTGCCCCGGGGCACACTATCGATAATTGCAAAGCATTCAAACATAAAGTGCAAGACTTGATTGATAGCAAGGCGATAAATTTCTCCAATGACGCTCCCAACGACATACAAAATCCTATGCTAAACCACGGACAAGTCGGAGTCAATGCGATCATCGAGGATGGTGGTTTAGGTTTGATAGCAAACGTTAGTGAGCTGAAGACTCCGTTGAGCTTCGTGAAAGCTAGGTTGTTGAAAGGGGGTGTTTACCCAGGCTGTGCTGAAGATTATGCCGAATGTCTGAATGATCTTGAGGGATGCGTGCAGTTGAAGGTGTGTATTTAGCGTATGATGGATAATGTGGAACTACAGTTTGATCGGGCTGTTGAGAGTAAATCTGAAGAGTTGGTAACTGAGAAGAGGGGTGAGATTGCTACGATCTCTATCCCATACAAAACTATTACAATTTTTGCTCCTAGACCACCAACAATCGTCATTACAAAAGCTGGTCCCGTGCCTTTTGAGGATACCAGGGCTATTCCATGGAATTATGGAGCCGAGGTATATTGTAACAGACAAAAGCTAGATTTGAAAAGTTCGCCTGTGGAGTCTGTGGAGAATCTGGTTGGTGCAGGAGGAATTACCCGAAGTGGTCGAGTCTTTTCACCACCCGAAGTGGTGGCTGATAAAGCAGACAAAGGAAAGGGTAAAATGGTCGTGGAAGAAACCTCTCGGGCTAGAGAGAAAGAACTGTTGGAAAAAGATGTAGAAGAGTTTATGAGGCTAATAAGAAACAGAGACTACAAGATAGTCGACCATCTACAGCAAACACCTTCTAAAATCTCTATATTGTCATTATTGCTATGCTCGGAAGAACATCGCAATGCATTGCTAAGGATATCAAATACTGCGTACGTGCCTCAAGAAATTTCAGTAAACCAACTCGAAGGATTTGTTGCACACGTAAACGCAGGGAATGGTCTTGGTTTTACGGACCTAGAGTTGACACCGAAGGGCAGAAACCATAACAGCGTGTTGCATATTTCGATTGAATGTCGTGGAGCTGTTATGTCCCATGTTTTGGTTGACACCGAGTCATCTCTAAATGTACTTCCTAAGAAAGAATTAATGAAACTAGACACTCAGGGTATTTTCTGTACGCCCAGTGATCTAGTGGTGAGAGCTTTCGATGGAACCAGACGGTCAGTATTCGTGGAGCTTACATTGCCCATCCAGGTAGTGCCAGAAGTGTTTGATGCAGTGTTTTACATAATGGAGATCCAGCCAGCCTATAGCTGTCTATTAGGCCGTCCATGGATCCATTCATCAGGAGCTGTGGCCTTCACGCTGCATCAGAAACTCAAATATATGGTCGGTGGCAGCATCATCACCGTATGTGGGGAAGAAGACATAATGGTTAGCCATTTATCGTCATTCAAATATGTTGAAGTGGATGAGGAGATCCACGAAACTCTCTGTCAAGCATTCAAAACGGTCCAGGTTAAGGACAAGTCTCCTGCAACGAGCAAAGCACAGAGGTGGCCATATCTTCTTTCAAGGAAGCCCGGGCGGCAGTGCAGTCTGGGGCAGCATAAGGTTAGGCCCAGGTGCTTGACATCCCCAACAAACAGGATAAGTTTGGCTTGGGGTACAACCCATCGGCTTCATCATCCTCAAAGAGCGCGCCGCACTACAAAGGACTAGTGTTGTTCACTCCGGGAGGTGTCATCTTCGAACGCATCAACGCTATTTCAGATAGTGAAGAGGGTGATAGCGATTGCGATATGGACGCTTGGATGAAGCCTTGCACACCATGACAGTGTCTGAACAATTGGTCTACCCAGGAGTTCATTCAAGTGACTATTGAACAGTAATGATCTGTTTTCCCAATTATTGTACGACCTTATGTTCTACCCGGAGCATAGGGGTATCTTGTCAGGGCATTTCTTGTTTATAATTGAACGTTTTTGTCAATAAATTAAAGGGCGTTATTTCACATTCAAATTTTGTGATCCTTGTTATTCCTGTTTTATGTTTAACAATAAAATGGCAATGTGGTTTTGTGTTGCATATCATTTGAAGCATTTAACCATTATCATTATACCTCATCAGGAAGAGATTGAGGTCATCAATTTGGGTTCTGAAGAAGTTGTCAGAAATGTCAGAATAGGGGATGCGCTGCAGAGTGACATCAAGCAAATACTGATCGAGATGCTTCGAGAGTATAATGACATCTTTGCTTGATCCTACAAAGACATGCCTGGGCTTGACACCGATATAGTGGTTCATCGTTTACCGTTGTGCGAAGAGTGTCTGCCGGTCAAACAGAAGCTCAGAAGGACGATACCAGACATGGCTGTAAAAATCCAGGAAGAGGTCCAGAAGCAGTTGGACGCAGGATTTTTAGCCGTGACAACTTACCCTCCGTGGGTCGCCAATATAGTGCCTGTGCCGAAGAAAGACGGTAAGGTACGGATGTGTGTTGATTATCGAGATTTGAATAAGGCGAACCCAAAAGATGATTTCCTGCTCCCTCACATCGACGTATTGGTCGACAAACTGCTCAATTCTCTGTATTCTCCTTCATGGATGGTTTCTCCGATTATAACCAGATCAAGATGGCCCCGGAGGATATGGAGAAGACGATGTTTATCATGCCATGGGGGACGTTTTGTTATAAGGTAATGCCCTTTGGGTTGAGAAACGCAGGGGCAACTTACCAGCGGGCTATTGTTACTTTATTTCATGATATGATTCATCATGAGATTGAAGTCTATGTTGATGGCATGATAGCAAAGTCCCAAACGGAGGAGGGACATCTGGTCAATTTGCATAAACTGTTTGAAAGACTCAGGAAATTCAGGTTGAGGTTGAATCCTAACAAGTGTACTTTCGAGGTACGGTCCGGAAAGCTACTGGGGCTCATTGTCAGCGAAAAAGGGATTGAGGTTGATCCTTCCAAAATAAAAGCTATACAAGATATGCCAGCGCCGAAGACAAAAAAAGAGGTTCGTGGCTTCTTGGGGAGGTTGAACTACATTTCTCAATTCATATCTCAACTGACGGCCACATGCGAACCAATGTTCAAATTGTTGAAAAAAGATCAGGCGGTCGTCTGGAATGATAAATGCCAAATGGCATTTGACAAAATCAAAGAATATCTGTAGGAACCTCCGATATTGATACCCCCGGTAGCCGGAAGACCATTAATCATGTACCTAATGGTTCTTGAGAACATCATGGGTTGCGTTCTCGGTCAACACGACAAGACCGGAAGAAAAGAGCATGCCATATACTATCTGAGTAAAAAGTTCACAGATTGTGAGTCTCGTTACTCGATGCTGGAAAAAACGTGTTGCGCACTCGCGTGGGCTGCCAAACGTTTGAGATAGTATATGCTTAATCATACAACCATGCTGATTTCAAAGATGGATCTGATCAAGTATGTCTTCAAAAAGCAAGTGCTTTCAGGAAGGATTTCCAGGTGGCAAATGGTACTGACAGAGTACGACATCCAGTATGTTTCTCAGAAGGCCATCAAGGGAAGTGTTCTGTCAGAGTACCTTGCTAAACAACCTATCGAAGACTATCAACCAATGAAGTTTGAATTTCCTGACGAGGAAATCATGTTCCTTAAGATGAAGGACTGTGAAGAGCCACTACCCGACGAAGGGCCATAGAGGAGTTCTTAGTGGAAACTGATATTTGATGGTGCTATTAACTCGTACGAAAGTGGAATCGGGGCAATCATTACGACTCCCCATGGGTCTCATATCCCATTCACTGCCAGGTTAACATTCCCGTGCACCAACAACGAAGCGGAATATGAAGCGTGCATCATGGGTTTAGAAGAAGCCATTGATCTGAGGATCAAGAATCTCGATTTGTACGGTGATTCAGGGCTAGTTGTTAATCAAATCAAAGGAGAGTGGCAAACCTGGCAGCCCAATCTGATTCCCTACATGAACTATGTGAGAAGGCTGCTCCCAGAATTGTCATTTCTCGCCTCGACAGGCCGACATTCGTATTCACTATTGAAGAAGCTGCCAATGGCAAGCCGTGGTTTTATGACATACAAAACTTCCTCAAGAAACAAGAGTATCCACCAGGGGCTTCGGCTCAGGATATGAAGACTCTGAGGAGGTTATATGGTAACTTTTATCTGAACCCAGATGGTGTGCTTTACAGAAGGAACCATGACCTGGTGTTGTTGAGATGCGTGGACGAAAAGGAAGCAAAGTTGCTTATGGAAGAGGTCCACGAAGGTAGTTTCGGTACACATGCCGGTGGGCATGCAATGTTTCGGAAGCTACTACGAGCAGGGTATTATTGGCTAACCATGGAGTCAGATTGTTTCAAATTTGCGAAGAAATGCCATAAATGCCAGATTTATGCTGACAAAATTCATGTACCGCCGAGCCCGTTGAATGTTATGGCATCCTCGTGGCCTTTCTCTATGTGGGGCATTGACATGATTGGCAAGAATGAGACAACCGCCTCCAACGACCATCGTTTCATCCTGGTCGCCATCGACTACTTCACCAAATGGGTCGAATCAGCCTCGTATGCCAATGTAACCAGGTAAGTCGTAGCCCGATTCATAAAGAGGGACATCATCTGTAGATACGGAGTGCCCGAGCGAATCATTACTAACAATGTTTCGAATCTGAACAATAAGATGATGAAGGAGTTATGCCAGAACTTGAAGATTGAGCATCACAACTCATCGCCTATCGTCCAAAGATGAATGGCGCTATCGAAGCGGCCAACAAGAATATCAAACCAATAGTGCAAAAGATGGTTGTCATGTACAAGGATTGGCACAAGATGTTGCCCTTTGCTCTTCACGGTTATCGTATGAGGGTACGCACATCAACTGGGGTAACTCCTTTCTAATATGGTATGGAAGATGTCCTACCATTGGAGGTCAAGATTCCCTCTTTAAGAGTTCTGGTCGATGTCAAGCTTGATGAGGCATAATGGATACAAAACAGATTGAACCATCTCAGCTTGCTTGATGAGAAGAGGTTAGCGTCTATTGCATACGGTCTGCTGTATCAGAGCCGGATGAAGAAAGCTTTCGATAAGAAGGTGCGCCCTCGAAGCTTTCATACGGGCGATCTTGTGCTGAAAAAGATTCTCCCACCACAATCCGATCACAGGGGCAAATGGACTCCCAACTATGAAGGTCCTTACGTTGCTTGAAAGGTCTTATCCGGAGGCGCCTTGCTGTTATCCATCATGGATGGTGAGGATTTTACATCCCCTGTGAACGCGGACGCAGTTAAAAAATACTTTGCTTGAAATGACCCGCTGGAAAGAAAAAAGAATATCCAGGCAAAAATGGGGCATCCCGACAAACCATGAAAAAGAAGGGGTTCGAGAAAAAGTTAGGGATATAAATGAAAATATGTAAACCCGCAAAGTCGAAAAGAAGAAAGGGAGACTTTGGCAAAAATGGGTATCCCGGTGAATTGAAAACCCGCAAGGGCGGTTCACACAAATGTTAGGGATTGAAAAGCAAATGTGTAACGCCCCAAATTCTGAATCCCCATTATTTTGTTGAGTCTTTTAATTTATTTGACTGATATTTGTTTTGAATTGTGAAGTTTATGTGTTAATGTGTTATGTTTGCTTGTTGTGCTATTTTTTCCGATTCGGAGAGTTTTCGGGAAAATAGATTAGAGGGTATTTTAGACATTAGCATTAGATGTAAGTGTATTATTTGTGAGAAGTATTTGGTAAGTGTTTTGAAGGAAATGAAGAGGAAAGAAAATAGAATATGAGATAAGAGAGGAAAAGAGAAAGATAGAATCATTAGTGGAAAAACAAGAGAAAGAAAGAAGAGAGAAGAGAAAGAGGAGAAAGAAGAGGAAAACCTAGAATTTCTTCAAGACCAACTACCAAGCTTTTAATCGATCGGGTAAGGGTGTGAAACTCTATTATATTGTTAATGTGTATGATTCTGTATGTTTTTGTTGGTTTGATTTTGGATTGGGGAGAGTTTTCCTCATTTTTTTCCATTTAGGGCATTTTAAGATTTAATCGGTAGAATGGTGTTTTTAATGGGTTAGAATCAAGAATGGACGGAGTAGATTACTCGGGTAACGTTGGGATAAGTCTACTGGGGTTGTTTGGTTTTTGAATCGGTCGGTTTGTGAGTTTGGGCTTTTAGACAGCCATGGGAGTTCTGAGTTCGCAGGTTCGCCAGGCGAATGGCAGCAAACCTTCGCCAGGCGAAGCCCAGCGAGCAGCAGCGAACCAAGTCCGTAGCAAACACCCTGTCTTTGCTGGCAATTTCGCCAGGCGAATGAGTGTGGCGAAGGTTCGCCAGGCGAGTGTGCTAGCGAGTAATTCCAGAATAACTCCCAGTGGTCTTCGCTGGAAAGTTCGCCAGGCGAGCGTAGTAGCGAAGGTTCTCCAGGGGCTTCGCCAAGCGAAGGTTGGCGAATGCGACAACATTTTCCTGTTCTCTGTGTTTTTTCTTTCCATGCGGATTTCTTTGTTCGGTTATGTTTAATCCTTATCGAATTGAATAGTTTTGTGTGTCGTGTGGTACGTTACACCGTGGGTAGCCGCGAGGCGTGAATCCTAGAATGTGGAATTTTGATTTTGAAAATATATACCTTATATGGAATGGTATGTGTTGAAATGAAGAGTATATATATTATGGAGTATATCTATATTGTGAATGTACATAGATTGTATGTACCTGTATGAGATGAATATGCATAGTGATATATTTGCGAATATGTATGCATGTAGAGAAATGTTGTGAGTCATTTTGCATAAAAGGCATCATGATGTACATTCTAGAGATGTTGATTCCTTGGAGAATCTGTTGTAATATGTGATTCCTTGGAGAATTTGTTGTAATATGTGATTCCTTGGAGAATCTGTTGTAATATGTGATTCTTTGAAGAATCTATTGTAATATGTGATTCCTTGGAGAATTTGTTGTAATATGTGATTCCTTGGAGAATCTGTTAGGTAATTTGATTCCTCGAAGAATGTGCTGAATATTCAATTCCTCGGAGAATCTGATGAATATTTGATTCCTTGGAGAATCTGCTGAATACTTGATTCCTTGGAGAATCTGCTGGATTGAGTCGGTACTGCATTTGCATCTGCATAGAGTCGTGAGTCGGTCTCTATGAGTTGCATTGGTCATCTTTATATGATGCATTGAGTGAATTGAACATAATGGTAGATGTTTAAGTGGAAAATGGTGAGTATGTATAGAAGCATGATTTGATGAATATGCTTGATTGTGTGAATATGCATTGTGATGTATATGATGAATTGTGATGAGATATGGTAAGAACTTGAATTGTGTATAACCCATGTATGTATATAGATATATAATTATATGCATTGATTATTATGATATTATTTCTCACCCTTCTGCTGTTTTATGATGTTCTATGAGGCATTGTAGAGTAGGTTGCTGGAGGTCTTTTTGTGAAGCGAGTCTTCATTCTTTTTGGTCAGATGACTCTGATATGTAACACTGGGTAGTTAGGGATTGTTTTGATTCTTTTGTGATACATCTGTGTATGTATCTACTGATGTATGCTTTGTAAAACATGACTTATGGATTGATTTTAAACTGATGATGTAATCGATGTTTATATGAATTAAGTGATTCAATGTTTAGATGTTTCCGCTTTTATTCTAAATATTGAAATGTGGGTAAAAGGACTAAGATTCCTTTGTTGTGAGTTGCCCATTGTTGCATATCTTTATGAGCAGGTGTTATTTTCGTGGATAATGTGATGCGCCTTTTTTATACCATGTTCTAAATATACTCTGATGAAATTTTGAATTCGTGCCTAAATGATTTATTTGTCTATTTGGGGGTATAGAAAAGGGGTGTTACATTAAGTGGTATCAGAGCCAGCGTTGAGTCAGTTGTGTCTGTCTTATTGTTGTGTTGGTTAAATGGTTGTTTAACCTTGTTATTTTTGGGAATCCTCAGAATATGGCTGGTCGTAATGACAATGCTATGGCTGTGGCGTTGGAGGCTATGGCTAGGGCGGTGCAAGGCACACCAAATGTGAACGCGAACGATGAGTTTAGAAAGAACCAACCACCGGTATTCAAAGGGAGGTTTGATCCGGACGGTGCTCAGATCTAGCTGAAGGAGATTGAGAGAATCTTTAGATTGATGGACTGTGCTGAAGGAAACAAGGTGAGGCTTGGATCTCACATGTTGAGGCCGACGACTTGTGGGTCGGTATGAGACAAGTTCTTGAGGTAGATGATGAGGAAATTACTTGGGATTTATTTCGCACTGAATTCTTGAGAAGGTATTATCCAGAGAGTGTGAAGGGGAAAAAGGAAATGGAATTTCTAGAGTTGAAGCAAGGTAACATGTCCGTGGTAGACTACACGGCTAAGTTTGTAGAATTGGTCCAGTTTCATCCTCATTATGCAGCGGTTACGGCGGAATTCTCTAAGTGCATTAAGTATGAGAATTTCTTGCGTCCTGAGATAAAGCAAGTGGTGGGTTATCAAAGGATACGAAGATTTTCGGACTTGACCGAATGTTGTAGAATTTTTGAAGAAGACAGTAAGGCTCGTTCTTCTCATTATAAGAGTTTGAGTGAGAAGAAAGGCAAGCAACAAGTAAGGAGTGGACCTTTTATGACGCCTGTTGATAAGGGCAAGCATAAGGGAAACTTTGATAGGAGAGCCGGAGGAGGAGGCTCTGGTGCGGTCAAATGTTACAAGTGTGGCGCGATGGGCCACAAGTCTTTTGATTGTGGAAAATCTGTGGAGATGTGTGCTAACTGTAGGGTTCTTGGACATGCCACTTCTGATTGTAGAAAGAATATGGTGAAGTGCTACAACTGTGGCGAAGTGGGTCACATTCGCCCCAATTGTACTAAGCCAAAGCAAGCTCCAGCGGGCGGAAAAGTATTTGCATTAGCGGGTTCAGACACTACTAATACGGATCGTTTGATTAAAGGTACATGCTTTATTAATAATGTGCCTTTAGTTGCTATTATTGATACTGGAGCAACTCATTCGTTCATTTCTCTTGAGTGTGCCAAGCGGTTGGATTTGTGCATGGTTTCTTTGATTGGTGGCATGGTTATTGAGACTCCCGCTTCGGGGTCGGTAACTACTTCTTTGGTGTGCGTAAGTTGTCCTTTGACCATGTATGGTAAAGACTTCTTTATGGATTTAGTGTATTTGCCGTTGGAAGGTTTGGATGTGATTTTGGGTATGAATTGGTTGCAATTTAATAGAGTTCATTTAGATTTCTATCACAAGTTGGTAAGGTTTCCTTATTTGGAAGATGATGGAAGTGAGAGTTTTCTATCCACTAAAGAGTTGAAGAAACTTTTAGCGGACGAAGCTCAGTTGTTTGGTTTGTTTGCATCTTTGTCGGTTGAGAGCAAAGTGGAACTGGATGTGTTTCCCGTGGTGCGTGAATTTCCAGAAGTGTTTCCGGAAGATATTAAGGATGTACCGCCGGAGAGAGAGATTGAGTTTTCAATTGATCTAGTTCCAGGTACTAGATCAATTTTGATGGCACCGTATCATATGTCAGCATCAGAATTGGTAGATTTAAAGAAGCAGTTGAATGATTTGTTGGATAAGAGATTTGTAAGACCAAGTGTTTCTCCTTGGGGTGCACCGGTATTGCTAGTAAAGAAGAAAGATGGTAGTATGCGGTTGTGTATTGATTATCGGTAGTTGAACAAAGTGACGATTAAGAATAAGTATCTGCTTCCAAGAATAGATGATTTGATGGATCAATTGGTTGGAGCCCGTGTTTTTAGCAAGATTGATTTGAGATCAGGTTATCACCAGATTCGGGTGAAAGAGGAAGATATTTCAAAGACGGCCTTGAGGACACGATATGGTCTCTATGAGTATACGGTGATGCCATTTGGAGTTTCTAACGCGCCGGGTGTGTTCATGGAATATATGAATTGTATTTTTCATGAGCAGTTGGATCATTTTGTGGTTGTGTTTATCGACGACATTTTGATTTATTCTAAGTCTCAAGAAGAGCATGAGGAGCATTTGAGAACTGTGTTGCCAATTTTGAAGGAGAAGCAATTGTTTGCTAAGTTGTCAAAGTGTGAGTTTTGGTTGTCAGAGGTGAGTTTTCTTGGGCATATTATTTCTGGTAATGGTATTAGTGTTGACCCATCCAAGATCGATGTGGTAATGCAGTGGGAGACTTCGAGATCAGTTACGGAAATTCAAAGCTTTTTGGGCTTGGCCGGTTATTATCGGAGGTTTATTGAAGGACTTTCGAAGTTAGAACTTCCGTTAACGCGGTTGACTTGTAAGGGAAAGGCTTTCATTTGGGATGCTAGTTGTGAAGAGAGTTTCATGGAATTAAAGAGAAGATTTACGACGGCGCCGGTCTTGATTTCGCGGAATCCTACGGAACCTTTTGCGGTTTATTGTAATGCTTATTTATCCGGTTTGGGTGGAGTTTTGATGCAAGATGGAAAGGTTGTGGCTTATGCTTCTAGGCAATTGAGGGTGCATGAAAAGAATTATCCTACGCATGATTTGGAATTAGCGGTCGTGGTGTTTGTTTTGAAATTTTGGAGGCATTATCTTTATGGTGCAAGATTTGAGGTTTTTAGTGACCACAAGAGTTTGAAGTATTTGTTTGATTAGAAGGAATTGAACATGAGGCAAAGAAGGTGGCTAGAGCTTTTGAAAGACTATGATTTTGGTTTGAATTATCATCCGGGTAAGGCAAATGTGGTAGCCGATGCCTTAAGTCGGAAGTCGTTGCACATGTCTACATTGATGGTGAAAGAATGCGAACTCTTGGAGAACTTTAGAGATTTGAGTTTGGTTTGTGAAGTGACGCCGAGAAGTGTGAGACTTCGTATGCTTCATATTACGAATGATTTTCTTGCAACCGTGTGTGAGAAGCAAAAGTTGGATTTGAAGTTCGTCGACTTGATGGTGGATGAGAATGAAGATTTCAAGGTTGATGATTTTGGAGTTTTAAGATTCCGTGGTCGTATTTGTATTCCCGAGGATGCGGAGTTGAAAAACATGATATTGGAAGAAGGACACCATAGTAACTTGAGTATTCATCCGGGAGCAAATAAAATGTATCAAGATTTGAAGAAGATCTTTTGGTGGTCTGGATTAAAGCGGCATGTTGCTCATTTTGTGTATTCGTGTTTGACGTGTCAAAAGTCTAAGGTGGAATATCAAAAGCCTAGTGGGTTGATGCAACCGTTGGATATTCCGGAGTGGAAATGGGATAATATATTGATGGATTTTGTTACGGGATTTCCTAATACGCAAAGAGGTCATAATGCCATTTGGGTGATTGTTGATAGACTTACTAAATCTGCTCACTTTATTCCGATTGATATTAGTTATCCTTTGGAAAAGTTAGCCGAGATTTATGTTTGTGTGGTTGTGAAGCTACATGGAGTTCCAAAGAGTATTGTATCGGATAGAGATCCTAGATTTACTTCAAGATTTTGGGGAAGTTTGCAAGGTGCCTTGGGTTCTAAGTTAAGGTTGAGTTCGGCTTACCATCCGCAGACGGACGGTCAAACCGAGAGGACAATTCAGTCGTTGGAAGATTTGTTGCGTGCTTGTGTGCTTGAGCAAGGTGGTGCTTGGGATAGTCATTTGGCGTTGATTGAATTCACCTATAATAACAGTTTTCATTCGAGTATTGCTATGGCACCATTTGAGGCTTTATATGGTCGGAGATGTCGAACACTTTGTGTTGGCATGAGACGGGTGAGAAGTCGGTAGTTGGGCCGGAGATGATACAACAAACGACGGAGAAGGTGAAGTTTATTCGAGAGAAGATGAGAGCGTCTCAGAGTAGGCAGAAGAGTTACCATAACAAGAGAAGGAAGGACCTTGAGTTTCAAGAAGGCGACCATGTGTTCTTGAGAGTTACACCGGTTACGGGGGTGGGTCGTGCTTTGAAGTCGAAGAAGTTGACTTCTCATTTTATTGGTCCATATTAGATTATTGCACGAGTTGGTGATGTGGCTTATCGTGTGGTGTTGCCTCCGAACCTTTCGAATTTGCATGATGTGTTCCATGTTTCGCAACTTCGGAAGTATGTTCCGGATCCGTCACATGTTATTCCTATGGACGAGGTTGAAGTAAGAGATAACCTTACGGTTGAGGTTTTACCGATTGGGATTTTGGATCGTGAAGTTAAGAATCTAAGAGGCAAGGATATTGCGCTTGTGAAGGTAGCGTGGGGAGGTGCTGCAGAAGGCAATATGACTTGGGAATTGGAGAGCAAGCGAGAGTCGCATCCGGAGTTCTTTGGATCAGGTAATATTTTCGAGGACGAAAATTTCTAAAGTGGGGGAGAGTTGTAACGCCCCAAATTCTGAATCCCCATTATTTTGTTGAATCTTTTAAGTTATTTGACTGATATTTGTTTTGAATTGTGAAATTTATGTGTTAATGTGTTATGTTTGATTGTTGTGCTATTTTTGCCGATTCGGAGAGTTTTCGGGAAAATAGATTAGAGGGTATTTTAGACATTAGCATTAAATGTAAGTGTATTATTTGTGAGAAGTATTTGGTAAGTGTTTGGAAGGAAATGAAGAGGAAAGAAAATAGAATATGAGATAAGAGAGAAAAAGAGAAAGATAGAATCATTAATGGAAAAACAAGAGAAAGAAAGAAGAGAGAAGAGAAAGAGGAGAAAGAAGAGGAAAACCTAGAATTTCTTCAAGACCAACTACCAAGCTTTTAATCGATCGGGTAAGGGTGTGAAACTCTATTATACTGTTAATGTGTATGATTCTGTATGTTTTTGTTGGTTTGATTTTGGATTGGGGAGAGTTTTCCTCATTTTTTTCCATTTAGGGCATTTTAAGATTTAATCGGTAGAATGGTGTTTTTAATCGGTTAGAATCAAGAATGGACAGAGTAGATTAGTCAGGTAATGTGATGCGCCTTTTTTATACCATGTTCTAAATATACTCTGATGAAATTTTGAATTCGTGCCTAAATGATTTATTTGTCTATTTGGGGGTATAGAAAGGGGGTGTTACAAAATGACTGTGATTTGTGTATGAGACTTCATTGCATAGTGGATTGGGAGAACCTGAGGGTCGTTCATCTAAATCAATCTCTTCTGAAGACGAAGCATCGGGAAAGCATCGAAGTCAGGCGATTCATAGAGGGATCAGCTCATGGTGTTCGTCTACACCACATTGCCGACATGTCTGTACATTTTTTTATATCTCTGTACATGTCTGTATATTTCTTGCGCAGCCTCCTCTTTCTAAGGGTTGCATCTGTTGTAAAACTTTGCCTATTCACAGGCCATTTATCAATGAATATATATGATTCAGTAATCTATTTGCTTTGTTTTAACTTTTACTGTTTTTGTTTGTGAAAAACGCCCGATGTTTTTGATAAACTTGTGCATGTATAACTTGCAGACCTTGGCCGATAATCGTTAAAACTTTGATTTAACTGAACAACGTTACGAATGACGACTAAGATAGTGCCTTTCGTGTAAGATATCTTGTCTGTTTGTTCATTTTTGCAGGGTTGTTACCCTTGGGGCAAAGAGGTAGGGATGTGAGTAGCTTTCTCCCCAACCAGAATCCATTCACCAGCAATTGGAGCTTGCATCTCTATCCTCGGTAGAGTTGTGAGCAGGTAGTGTGTATGCTTTATACCCGGTAATTGGTCGGTGCACATTTAATTCCCGCAGATTATAGATATGTGCTTACTACCCAGCAAGTCAGGATTGGGTTTCTTTCCACAAAGTAGGTGTGGAATCTTTCCCAGCAGTTGGTCAATACTGAAATTCTGGCAAGCACACGATGTATGTTATTTCCAAAGTTATAACATCCACTGTGACATTGACTATTGTACTAACTAATTAAACTGTAAGTAAAAGCACTAAATAACACAACAATTGTTCACCCAGTTCAGTGTCAACAACACCTACATCTGGGGGCTACCAAGCCAGGGAGGAAATTCACTATTAACATAATAAATTCAAAGTCAAACAACCAGTTTGCACTTCTCACTTAATCTCTACCCAATGACACTTCAACCTAGAGACACTCTAGACCTGAGTATTCCCACTCACTCCCCCTCAATCACACCACAATGATATCCAATTATAGTTTTAGAATAAAGATGAAGAAACACTTCATACACAACCTGATCTTGCTTCAAAGCTTTGATCAAGGGACACACACACTCTTTCTTAAAAGGTTTGAGTGAGATACAACTTAGAATCTACCTAACCAATGCAGCTGACAGTTGCTTGGTAAACAAGTATTCCTAAGACTCAATTCACACGTGAAGAACACACTTTCTTCATTCACAATACTCACGTGAAGAACAACCTTCTTCACTCACAAGGACTCTGTGATTTGCACTCTCTGATCTTATGTAAAGAGCTTGATTTCTAGGATTGCTCCTTCTGATATTTATAGTGCAGTCAGTCCTTTGGGCCTTGGTGCACATAGTTAGGTTTAATCATAACAAACCCTACTTTTCAATTCTCTGCACGCTTGCCTTTTAATTCAGGATCATTTATTTTGCTTTAGGGCTTTTCAAATGTCTCTTGTCTTTTAGCTTGAACACCTGATTTGTTTCCTGACTTCTAGATACCAGAAAAACTAACCTGCCCGCTGGATGTGATACGGTCAGTGTCATGACATTCTGTATGACATTCAGCTTAACTTGTAGTTAACTTACCCTGCACACACATCATTTTGTATGTCTTAACATTCACTATGACATACATGCAAACTCTAATGTTTTGCCACAAAATGCAGCCAATCAAGAGCCCTTACAAACGCCCCCTTTGGCAATTTTTTTGGCTAAAACGCAATGTTTAACATATCAGAGTTTACACACAGTAGAAGACTTATCATGTGCCCTGTCATGCAGGAAAGTTACTATCTCCCCACACTCTCAGAGTCCTCACAAACTTTGCTGAGTAACACATTGGTTACTCCCCCTCAACTGATGCACCTTACCAGCTGAGCACTTAACCTGCACACTTTGCAGTCACACAATTTCATCCAGTCTGCTCTGGATGTTATGACTTTTAGGATAACATCCTGAAGTACACACACCTGTGTTACTCCCCCTGAAGACTTGCACAACATTCTCTGCTACTAGCCTGCAGACACACACAACTCCTAAACACCTTCTAGGATCACACATGGTTGGCAACATGCACAATTTGTTGCACCCTAATTTTTGACCCTAAGATGTCGCCTCTTTTTGCGCATTTTTTATTATTATTTGACTTTATTTTAATATTTATGTTTTTGCAACTATTATTACTAATATTATGTTTATTTCTATCATATTTATTATTATTATGTTATCTATTTTATTACTAACATTACTTTCACTCTTGAGCTATTATTGGACCATTACACCGAAGACATCTTTGGATGCGCTTTCCGATTACATCTCGATCAGGATTTGGTATCATATAAGTCAAGGTTGTTAGTTATCTCTCTATCAAAATCATCAATTGAAAGTGAAGAAGAGTTTGGATTTAAGGCATGAAGACCGTTCATTTGGGCTTTAAATTCGGCATCTGCAATTTAATCAAGTGGTGCTATGGGATATGGTGTCGAGACCCCCGGTTTTCCGGTATTTTGGTTCTCATTCTTTGTAGATCCGACTTGGATATCAAATGTGTTAATAAGCCCACGGGAGACAGAAAACATTTGGAGATAAGGATGGCAGGATTCACAATCCAATGTATTAATAAACTAAACAAGACAACTCTGCTGCTATTAAGTAGAGCATGTTATGGGATTAATAAAATCTACAACAATGATTCGGGTTCCATCTCTGTCAAAATATCAGTGGGATTTAAATAGATCAATATTAATAGCTCATTTCAAATCATTACAAGACAAGTTTATGGTTATTACAAAACTCCAGATGGACCAATTACTACAGCAGCATTAGTGCATTACCTAACTACTGCCTCTATCATCACAAGCCAGCTTTTGACTCGTGTGAATTGTAATAATCATAACATCGTTTCAAAATAATTTGAAGAGTTACCTCTGTATGTTCCATTACATCAATTTGAAGACATTGAAGAAAATGGAGTAGATTCTTCTTTATCTCCGCCTGAGAAAGTTCAGCATACAATAGATTGTTTGCCTATATCTCTAGAGAAAACAAAACCTTCATTTTGTCGCTGGGCGATAATGGATTATTCCAAAGCTTACAGATCAGGCGATATAACACCGCTATTGGTTACTGAAAGACTTGTTGCTGTTGTTGATGAATCCGAAAAACCACCACCTTCAATATTAGTGTCTTCCTTTCACTATCAAGAAGTATTCTTTTTCTGCAACAATGCACCATACTCGCTGATGCTTCCACTTGTGAATTTGTGTCATCGGGTGTGATATTGCGTTCTAATTTGAGATTTCTTGTCAAATCAGAGTCGATTTAGAAGCATCCATCTTCAACATTGAAAGCATTAAAGGTTAAGGCTTAAAAGAGCATAGAAAGATGATCTACACAGTAATTGATACATTTTACCTCACGAATGAGCAACTGACAAACTCACCTTCCAGAAAAGATGGATTGATGAAGCTACTGAAACAGCCCTTAGAATCTATGGCTGTGATCTCATCCAAGAAAGCGGCATTTTGCTAAGATTACCACAGGCAGTCATGGCCACCGGGAAGGTTCTATTTCATCGTTTCTATTGCAAGAAGTCATTTGCACGGTTTAATGTCAAGAAGGTTGCTGCAAGATCCGTATGGCTGGCTTCAAAACTGGAGAAAAACGCGCAAGCAAAGCACGAATTTGTCGGTGTTCCCTCACGTTAAATATGTTGCAGAAGAAGATATAAAAGCAAGACTTTACCAATGGAATCTAACTCCTACAGAATTTGGCGTTTGTAATTACCGCACCGGTTAGACTGCAACCAACATTTCCTGCAAACCGAAGCATAGACGCAGTTAATTGACCTCCAACAATCACACTTAAATAGATCTCATTAACAACAATATTATAATTACCGATACTATCTTGTGTCATACTCCTCGTTTTCTTCAAATACGGCTGCACCTGTGTTCAAAAGAAGCACTCCAATTTATATACCTGCAAGCGTGATAATTTGAAGCGGATTTTATAGTAGTAAAGATCAGACTAGCTACTGATATTTGTGTAATCAACATCACGTGTATGTTCAACAATTTCACGTATCCTGCTTGGAGAAACATAAACATGTCTGTGGTATTCCTAATAAAAGTGATACCATCCAACAAAATTATGTCCTTGTCATCAGAACCAGAGGAAAAAGTAAACGCCCACCTGCATAACACACATACACACAATTTGCAGAAGGCCACAAGCATCAGAAAATCACAGCAATATGCTCATAATATTCATACGGATTACGTACTGAAGAAAATACCAGCCTCGGTAAAAGATCCACTTCAGGATATAGAAATCCCCATAACTTTTGATTGTGCCGTTATCCAAGACTTCAATTTCCTACAGCATTTGAGTGGCCGGATATCGCACCTGCTGCGTCACAACAAAATATCAACATTTAGACAAATGATAACAAGGCTAAATATCCACAATCATTTGTGGCTGGTGTTATATCACTTTCTAGTACTTTCCCGCCTGTTGCTTCACTTATTGATGCTCATCAATCAGTTTCCAATGATTTAGTGAAGTCTCACGGGGAGGAAGGATTTTTCTTCAACTGGAGTAGATAGTAGTGTTATACACTCTGACATGATTCTTTCATCTCAAAATACGCCATCACCTACTGAGTTTCCATCTTCTGGTGCTTGTATACCTGGAGTGGAGAATGTCAGCACAACTCTGCCTTGTGACATAGATGACGTTTGCAACTCAGAGATTGGAACCCCTGGCCTAGATCCTTTTGGTCGAAATGATGCATTGTCAGAACCTTTGGCCGCTTCCTCATTGATTTCCACTGGTATGCAAATAGAATATGCCATTCAAGAGAAAGTTACGAGTTTGGATAATAGCTCACCTTTGAGTTTAGTTCCATCAATATCCGCAGATAAATCTGAGGAGCTGAGGCCAAAAGCAGTTGCTACAGATGTCAATAGTTTGGTGTCCTCAACAGCTACTTCAGTCGTGTTGCCTTCTCGTCTAGTCGTGCCAAAGATGATTGCCCCAGTTGTTGATCCTGCAGATGAACAAAAGGATTATTTGCGAATACCATGCTTTATGCGTATCATTCACGCATATAAGCAAATATCTGTAACTAGAGGCTCAAAAGTTTGATTTTCAATACTCGCTTATTTAGCAGGTTATTTTGTGAGACTGAAGTGGAGCCCGACTTCTTTTCTTCCACAGCTGCAACTTTCGTATACGAATCATTCCTCCTAACAGTGGCAGAAACATTTAGAGATTCTTTTTCACCTTCGAATAAATCATTAAGTTTGTAAGCTCTAGCATCCACAAAGCATCATTAATGGCTTGCAAACCAAACCGTCTTTGATGAATTGGAAAAGGAAAGTTTATAAAATTCAATCCTATTTGGTTCCTAAACAGTCTCGACACAATCAATCAGACATAATGGAAACAATTTCAAACAACTTCTAAAACAGTCACAGATAAGAATCATCGAATTTGGAAAGCCTTTTATCCCACATCAATTCAGAAATTGAGTGATAAGAAGGGCAAGCCATCTATAAAAAGAGGAAGAAATCAAAGAGAAAGGGGGGGAGAGAACTCATAGCAAAGAACTTCAAAATTCCACAGAAAAATCCCAATTTCAAACCTAATTTAGAGAAAAGAAAACTTATTTGTTCACTCCTTCCGCCGACACCGCTCGCCGCGAATCTCAGATCTCCTTTCTGCCGTCAAAATCGCTAGAGCCGACACGCCCCGACGCGAATCACCGTTCTTTGTCGAAAAGTCCATCCGACGTCGCCACCAAGACCCTGTGAAGAAGCCGTTAGAACGTGAGATAATGTTTTGCTAACCATTAACTTTGTTGTTGTTTGAATTGTGTTTCAGGTGAATCGAAAATAGAAGAAAGACAAGAGATGAGAGGAAGAAACAGAAAGAGGGAGACGGAGGGAGACAACGCAAGCGAAGTTGCAGAAGAAGATTGGAGAGGGCGCGATCAGAGAAGGGGAAATTGGGGGCCAATTTGGGATTTAGGGTTTTCACGTCATTTTGTTTTTTTATTTTATCTTTTGTAATTTGTTAATTCAGTATACACACATCACATGCACACACTCACCACACTAATCCCAATTAACCGTTAAACCACCAATTAATCACTAACCAATTTTTTTTAATTAAACTTTTATCCCTAATTAGACCCTTTAAGACTTTTAATCTGCCATTAGTCAATTCAATAAATTAGCTTAACTTAATTAATTAACCTAATAACTAATCATTATTTCAGTTTTTTTATTAAAATAATTAATAACCTTTTTAGTTAATTAATTTACCTTTTACTTTTTGGCTTTATTTTAAATAATCCTTTTTTTTAAAATTTATAATCTATTTAATCTAATAATAATAATCAACTTTTATTAATATTAAAAACTTGTCCCTTTTATTTAATAAATACACCAAAAAAATTCCTTTTATGATATGTGCCCTTTTAATTTAAAGAACTTGTATTCACTTATTAATAGTAACCACTAATAAAAAAAAGAGAAACTATTTTAATAAAAGAACCTTTTTTGATTAAGTCATAATAATCTTTTAGAAAAACATTTTTTAAATAATCTACACTTTATAACTATCATTTACCTAATTAATAATAAAACTTATAATTTATAATCTATAATAATAAAAACTACCTTATTTATTTAGACCTTTTTTTATATAAATTAAATTAACTTTTTTTTCTCTAAAAAAGCAACTTCATTAGTTAATCGAACTTTTATGACTAAGTAACCAACTCACCCTTTAATATAATTTCTCTTAAATAATTATCTCACCAACAATGTACTTCCTCATAAAATCAACTCACTCCTAAAATCAATTTCACATATACAAACAATTCCACTTAAAAACAATTCAACCTTTGCCTAAATTCAAGTACTTCACTTAAAATCAATCAACATCATAAAATCACTTCAATTGTGCACACTCACATTCACGACACACTCACCTACACCTTAGCGCTTTCATGCGTGTGTATGGTTTTACTTTCTGCAATTTATCTTCCGCAATTTAATATTACTGCATTTATATTTCCGCATCACATCCGTCCAAAGGAAAAACCTACACATAAGTCAACACTTGTGTGTAGTGCATCTCATTTACATCATTATCCCCCTAATTCTTGATCCCATTCAAGTTGATCAATTAAGATAGACCCTACCCCATAGGAAGGACCTTGTCTTTTATCTTACAACATAGAAACAAAAACAATACAACTCAACATGCAATATTCAAATATTAAAACACATTAGAGAAATATGCCAAATCATCTTAAGCGAGATAGAATCTCCACCCCACAACAATACAGTCGATACCGTAGGAACTATGCCTTAAGAGAGGCATACCTCGTCGATCCCTATCCGAGTACTTGAGCCCTTCTCTTAAGACGATGCAAAGACTATTTTTCTACAACTTGTGGCGGTTAAACCTCCCTTAAAATGACAACTCACCTTTTCTCCTAAAATCAATCAATCAACTACCCTAATCCCGTACGAACTTTGACCACAGTCAAAGAACTCCTCTAACCCTTTAGGGGAACTACAAATACTCTGATTCCACTCCCGTAAGGATATGTAGGCATAAGATGCGATATCTTATCGAGTATACTTAGAAATAAACCCCTAGGTCTTTTATACCTTAAGCAGATAAACACTTAGCAATAAACAAAAAAAAACAAGAGGTTCCTGTAGAGTACTACAGAAACTTAGGATGCTAGCACCTTCCCTAAGTTTAACCAACACCCGAACCTAAAACTCTCTAAACCTTGCATTTGCATTGCATTGTGGGAATTTCAATCTTTATCCCTTCCTTTGGACAAATCAAAGTTCGGTTGCAAAATGAATATAAGATTCAAACTAATTAATAGTTTGGTATCCAAATTTCACTGCGACAGAAATGGCGACTTCACTAGGGACACCTCAGTGGGTTTCCCTATCTTGTTTCTACTTGTTTATTGCTTTAAATTTTTTTATTTGTATAATTGTTTACTTGTTTGTTTATCGCTTTTGGGTTGATACCTTTGAGTGGTGAGACAAAGTCCTACACCCGGACTTGAGTGAACTTAAGATAGGATAATGATATGTTCAAAGAGGCTTATAGGGGGTGGAATCCCGACCAAGCTGACTTGAAAATCACGCTCAATTGAGGCCCTCTCGAAAGTTGTATTGTTGAACGAGTCCTTAATCGTGAAAACATGCACTATATTCGATGTTGGAGCCTATGATATTGAGGACCATAGTTACCTTAACCCTACTTTGACCTTTATTAGGATGTAGTGCGGGGCTATGAGGGAGTACACCCGAAATAGTGCTACGCGATGCTACATTCAAAAGAAGTTCTCTTGAGAATATTATTAACCACCGAGTACTTGGGAAGTTGATAATATCCGAAAGATGGGCTAATGACTTTGGGAACCTTATTAGAACCTTGTTCCACAGGTACAATCAACCTCTAGTCCATGTCTTTTGGGAATGGGTATACCCTTTGGCTCCATGCTCGTTGCAAACTTAGGATCCCCTTTGTTTGTTTATCTTTGTGCATCTATGTACTTACCTGTGTTTGTTGCATTCATATAGCATCATATTGCATTGGTTTCATGGAATCCCGAGTTTATTTATAAACATTACAGAAACCAATAAGGATTAGAAAAGAAAATATTTTGAAATATTCTTTAAAGAGTCCTAACTTGGATGACCTAAGGAAGTAGGAGCTCAGATTGAAGGAAACTCAAAAAAGACAAATACAAGAGGCTTCCCTTTGGTATTGAGGATCAAATGAAGTTCAAAAGACTTTCATCAACATTGAAGGTCCGAATAAACAAGGGATTCATTTCTTACTTCCAACAAGAACAAAAGAAGAGATGGAGGATTTATTTTCCTCTATCAAACTAATCTTTAGAAGTTAATCATGGACAATTTATCTTCAAGAACATCCAACTAGAAGAGCAAATCAAGAAGCACGACGAAGGACTTCCTTAGGGCTTTATTAGCTTTTATTTAGCTATTATGACAGGACTCTTATAAGAATATTTCCTCGTAATCCAATATCAAAAAATGATAAACGAATTTTCTTTGGTATTCTATAACATTTATAAATATTTGAGTTCCATGAAACCTTTCATTTTCTGCATTCTTCATTCCTGCATTAGCATTTAGCATCTTGCATATGCATGTGTCTCTCCTCTTCTGCGTCCTCATCCGGTCTTCTGTTTTGTCTGTCAGCTGACATCTCGACCATCTGACCAAGCTTGAAGTATTACCGAAGGATAGTAAAGAGGACGAAGTATATGGATTCTATGACTGGCTTCAGAGTTGTGACTAATCCGTTATTTGATGTTCCGTCTGATGACAATGTTCAACAAGTGGATGTTTCTACACAACCTCGGCCCGTGCAAGATAACCTGGTTAATCAAGCTGATGGAAAAGATTCCCAGTTTCTACAGCCTGTACCTAATCCTCAGGATGTTCGTCCTAGATTTATAGCAATGGAAAAAGGATTCCGTGATTTTAAAAAACAATTGAAAATGGTGAAAGAAGCTAATGCATCCGATCTTGATGCTCGTGACTTATGTCTGGTTCCAGGTGTAAGTATTCCTCCGAAGTTCAGGATGCCTGTCTTTGAAGTTTACAAGGGTACTAGTTGTCCAAGATACCATTTGACGATGTTTTGTCGAAAGATGGCTGCTTATGTTGACGATGACGAATTGATGATTCACTGCTTTCAAGAAAGCTTATCTGGGGCATCCTTGATATGGTACATGAAGCTACAAAGGAATCGAATCCAGTCTTGGAGAAACTTAGCCGATGCTTTCGTGAAGCAATACCATTATAATTTGGACGTGGCTCCAGACAGTGATCAACTAGAAGGAATGAGTAAGAATGATAATGAATCTTTCAGGGAATATGCCCAACAATGGAAAGAGTTGGCAGCCCAAGTTCGTCCACCACTTCCAGAGAAAGATTTAACCAAGATGTTTCTGAGAACACTGTCAGACTCCTACTATGTTAGGATGGTAGGTGTTGTGCCATTAGATTTCTCCAAAATTGTGGAAGGCGGAGAAAACATTGAGAATGCGCTCAAAAGTGGAAGAATCCAGGATAACTTGAATAACCGAGCTAATGAAGAAATTTCAGTTGATGATTCCCTAGAGGAAAGAAGCGTTGATGTTAATGCAATTCGGGATTCCTCGCAAATCCTGTCAGATCCAGTTCCAGTACCTTATCCTCAACATCAGTATGAAGCGACTGCTCAGCGCAAGCAACGGCTACCTCATAAGCGAAGGTTGAATTCCCAAAATCAACCTCAAAATCGACAGGTTCGAAGACGGTTTCAGAGTAAGAAGATACTTCTGAGTATCCCGAAAGAAGAAACTCGCTGGTTTGATCTTATCCCAATAAATTACTGTCGCTTCTGCGAAAATAAGGTGCCGGCAGAACAGAAGAGTCGCCACCTTTCGTTATTTATCCCTCAGAACGGGAAAGGAAACGATCGGAAAAACCTGACGAAAAGGTAAGACAAGGTCGTCGCAACCGTTGTTTGGGTTCGGGAGTCGGTTACGCAAGGGGAAGGTATTGGCACCCCTCACGTCCGTCGTACTCGACGGGATCCACGCTTGTTGGTTTGTCTACGAGTGAAAAACAATCTATCTACGACTGCTAGATCTAAACGGATAGAAATTGACTCGATAGAGCGTCGCACTCTATGCCTACGTATCCTCATCGGAGAATGAGAAATCAGAGTCAACGTAGTTCGGGAAACTACGGGGGGAGTTGCTCGGCAAGACATCGCGTCTTGGGCCTACGTATTCTCTTCAGAGAAATCAGAGCATGACGTAGTTCAGGCTAACTACGGCTAGACAGGGGTGTTCTCGGTCACACGGGGGTGAGAGATTAAGTTGACGATACTAGCGTACACATTCTAGCAGTTAGGTGGATGCTGCTCGACCATTGGAGACTTAGGCGTACCTGTTTGCGGTAGAACGGACGTAGTATGTCAGGTTTTAAAGGTATGGGAACCTACGGGAACTAGAAACTACGGTCTGGTCTCAAATGCGCTCGGGCACGAGAAAAGGATAACATCAGTCGTTAGTGGGAAAGTCTCGATCGCACAGCAGTGAGAGAACAAAAGGTTAGTTGTTAGTGTGCTCGCTAGGATATCGCATCCTATGCCTACATATTCTCGTCAGAGAAAATCAGAGCAGCTGTAGTTCGACTTACTATAGCTAAACGGGGAACACATCACAAATCTCATTTTATTAACATTCAGAAGGTTACAATGATAAACTCCTAAAAAATGATACCCATCTATCATGGAAAATCTAATGAAAAATAGTCACCTAACAAGTGGACCTTTAATTCTACCTCTAAAAAGGCGTAAAAGAAACTCCTAAAAGAAAATATATCCTAAAAAGAAAATATTAAAATACTATTATTTTTTATATTTTCATTCCACTATATTTTCCATTTTTTCTATTTTTATATTATATATTCTTTTTCACATATTCTTTTTCTTTAAAAAATCTAAGCAAATGAATATAAAAGAAAGTAATGAAAAAAAAAGGGAAAAACAAAGGGGGTGCATCAGTTCAGCCAGGGGTGTGAGCCAGAAATCAGTTGGGCCTAGCCCACTAAGTAAATTCTGAAAAGAAAATAAAAAACAGGGGGTAAGAGAGTACAACGGAGGGTGTGCCCAGAAAAGCAAAGGATGGGCCCAGCCCAATCAGACCAAACAGGAGGGGGAAGAAAGAAAACGGAGGGTTATGCGTCCGAAAAAGCTTGTTGGACCTAGAGGCCCACTACCATAATCCGGTCCTTCCTCACTTCTCAGAAGCCAAAAAACCCTAGGTCCCCACCACGGTTCATCTGCGCCATTACCTTCTCTTCTCTAAACGCTCTCTCTCGCAAGCTCTCTCAAACCCCTCATTCTCGTCACCATTTCGAATCATCACCACAAACAACAACAAAATTACATTACTAATCTCCGAAAAATGAACTGCGGCTGGCGTGTTCTTGAGGATCCAAGTCGTTGATGAAGATCTGGACGACATTGCAAGATTGATGAAGAACTTTTGAAGGCGTTTGCATGCAAAGATCTATGGATTTTGAGATCTTTCTGAACAGACTTATGAAGACGATGGTGAACCAAAGAAATCTGGTGGAGAACTCACAAGAAGATTGTTGGAGGTCTGATGATCGTTGAAGATTCGTGGAGTTCTAGGGAGGACGTTCTTGATGTTCGTTACGAATCTTGAACTGAGATCTGGAGGATCAAACATGGTGAATGGTGCGACGAAGTTGTTGAAGAATTATTGATGAGCCTTTTGCAGATCTGGACAAAAAATCCTTGGAGGTCGTTTGCGAAATCTGGATCTACGAAGATCTCGCCTATTCTGGATGATCACCCCGTTGAAGACGATGAAGAACTTGGAGGAACTTCTGAAGAAACGCGTAGGGATCTTGAAGATCTTGATGAAGGTTCACGAATATTGATGAAGATCTTGCAGATTCTGGAAAACTCTATGAAGATCAAAATGAAGATGGACGAATGTTCGATGAAGTTGATGAATATTTCCTGATCAGAGAAACGGTTACGATGAACTCGATGAAGTTCTTTGCATTCGCAGATGAATTTCCTTTTGAAGATGTTCTTACAAAGAATTTTCTGGAGATGTTTTGAGTTGATCGATTTCTGGAGAGAACTGATGTACGGATGATGATATTGATGATCGATAACAATTTCTGGAAAAACGCATGAACATGGTTATGGTTTTCTGGACGGGATTGATGGAGAAAATGGTGGTTTTCTGGAAAAAGGATGAACAAGGTGGAGGAGATGATGAAGATCGGTGGTTTCTGGTGAATATGCGTTTTCCGGCGACCGTTGCGGTGGCCGGAGGCAGTTAGCAGGTGGCCGGCGCGGCGATTGCATGGCCGGCGGCCAAGAATCCGGCGAGGGGCGAGGAGCGGACAGGTGGCGGTGTGGGAGCTTGCATGGGTTACACGTGGGGATTGTGGGCCACGCAAAAAAGTGAAGTGGCGTGCTCTGGATGTGAAACGTGGCGAATGGAGCAGCTAGCTGAGAAAGGCACACGTGGGGACTTATATAGGTGACACTTGGCAGAAAACGGACTGGGCCCAGAAATGGGACACATGGCCCACGAATTATGGACTGATTAACACCTGATTAATACCTAATTAAACTCAATTAAATGTAAAACGAAAATTAAAACAGCTATTAAAACCTAAATTGCAATTAAGAATATTCTGACCCTAATTAACTCTAATAAACTCTGATTAACCTCTAAACAAATGATTAAGATCTAATTAATCTACTTAAATCCTAAAAGAATTTAATCTAATAACTTCTAAAAACTATTAACTCTAATAAAGAGGATTAGCTATTAAAATCTATTAATTCTATTTATCTTTAAACAAATAAAAATAGAAACTCTATTAATTTCTATTAAAAAAATTCTAGTAAAGGGAATTATCCTATTAAAATCATTTTTAAAAAATCTACTTAATATCTAAAAACATGATTTATTCTTAAAAGGAAATTAAAACTAAAATCTATTTAAAAACAATTAATATCTATTAAAAAATCTAACTAACACCTAGAAAAATCAATTAAACCCATAAAAATTCTAGAAAATAAAGGAGAAAAAACTGAAAAAGCGAGGAAGCCGATTAAATCGATTAGCGACTATATGCCCGAATACAGCGAAATAAACGGTAAAAACCCGGACACCGAGATGTCCTCAAAAACAACAGCGATAGCTGAAAACACCGGGACGAACACCAACTCTCAAAATACGTCCTCGTATTGGCCTGAAATGCCTGAAGCGCGATCAGAGGGCTGTAATCCCAATAAAGTCAATCTGACTAGAAAAAATGCAATGTACGTGGTATGCAAATGTAAAATGAAATGAGTCAAAACATGAGCCAAATTGCGATAAGTAGTTGGTCAAATTTTGGGGTGCAACACTTACAATCAGCTATGGTCTTATTTTGCTAGAAACTCAGTAATGACTCCCAGAAAGACTAGAATAATGAAGTCTCATCCACCATGGTTCAACTCGAACGCCAGCTGTGAATTTCATGATGGAGTGTTGGGGCATTCGATTGAAGAGTGCAAAGTTTTTCAAGAGAAAGTCCAAGAGATGATAGATGATGAAGTGCTAACCTTCAAAGGAGGAAGCCCAGTTGTGAATGGAACATTGTTATGCTGATTCCCTGTTTATTTTGTCCGCTTATATGTTCTTTCTCTTTTCTTTGATTAAAAGCATAATTGGCATGTAAGAACATGTTATTTTGAAGAAATCCATTCGTATTCACTCCTTAAAATGTTCTTCATAATTTTATAATGCCAACTTTTACCCAATCTTTTTCACTTTGGTGAAGAATTGGAAGGAGGATGACGAAATAAAACGCAAAATCTCTTGTGGTATGCTTTCGAATAAAAAACCTACTGATGATGTAAGGCATTATTTCAAAAGTTTCCCAAATACCAAAGATATAAAGCGGTTAATTTTTTTTAAACCATTTTTCAACCTCATTTTCAACCTGGGGCAATTTTCAGTCAGCTTGATTGAACACTTAAAATTTTCAACAAAAAAAAAAGAGAATAGACATCTTTCAAAATTGGGTGGGTACAAATAATCTTTGACCCTTATTCCTCTATTTTACAATTCGTAAAAACCGATACAACCTTTCAAAAGTCCTACTTGAAGTAAGGTTTACTTCGAAAGCATACTCAGTGAGATGAAGTTTCCTGACTCCTGTGAGCTATGCTCAGATTTGGTATTGGCTTTATAAAAAAAAAATCTATATCCTAACTAGGGATTTCGGTCTCAAGTTATCGTGATATCTATTTTCAAAACTTCAAGACAAACGTGTATTGCATTAACAGTTTCGAAATTAACATTTCTGACTTGCTAAATTCGCTTGATATCTTAGAAAGATTACATAGAGGACATTGATGATGAAATTTGAAGACTTTGCTGACCTGGGGCAAGTTTGCTTTCAAGTGGTTTGTTCTGTACAAGTCTGACTTCCTGAAGATCTATTCTTGAAGAACTCAGCCATACTACCGTCAATCAGGGCCAGTTATGCCGAGATTCGGCAAATCTCTCCAGAGAGTTTGAAAACCAGGGGATGCCAAGTTTTCTGTAAAATCCTCTTGGATTGACTTTGACTTGGGGCATCTGAGAAACGAAGATTACCTTATCCATTCACAACACCTGTTGTTCAAATGGCGACTACCATTACAATTCCTCAACATACAACATTCTTCATGTCCCCCGTGAATTTTTACTCCAGATGGTCATGACATTTCCTTGTGAATCTTTTCGATGCCAGAAATCTCTAGTTGGTAACCTGAGAATTCCAAGTGGTTTACTTAACTTCACTTCCCCAATGAAGTAGTTGGTATTTTAATCCTCAGCGAATCTTCTCAACTTTACCTTCTCAGTGAAGTGGATGTTACTGTGGATCGTGTACAAATGTTAATCTTCCCAGCAAGGCAGATGTTTATTTCATCCCCGTGAAGTTTCTACGACATTTTCAACAACTATGAGGACAAAGGTTTCCCCATCAAAGTGGATACTTGCTTTATCCCCTGTGAAATCTCGATTCGGGTATCTCCATCTGCAACTCCAATTTGAATCTCTCCACTAAGGCGGATATTTATTTTATCCATGAAGTCTTTACAACTATGAGTTTGATCCACCCCTGGTAGATCTTCATTCTCATCCTCAACAGGATAATCAAGATTGATCAAGACGTAATATCCTCAAGTGGAATGTTCTCTATTCCCCATATGAGTTTTAAGACCTCGAAACAGGATGGTGATCCCATATTTCAGATTTCCGCCTATCCCCAGTGATACTTCTATCTCTGAAGATTGTTCGGATGTTTTCGAGATGTTTATTTTCTCTCCGATTTCTCCTGCCCGTTGTTTTGTCAGCATACACATATCGTATAGATAGATAGCATGGCATATGCATTTGGCATCTTTGTGTTTGTTTGCACCGTCACTTGGGTCGTGGTTGGCCCCGAGTGGTTAGGCGCGTCTTCTCCTTCCAATTAGAGTTATCAGCCCTAAGCAGAAAGAGCATTATATTTCTATTTCCCTATGAAGCTTGATCCTCGTGGAAGACGGTTGTTTTAGTACATCCCATTTGAGTTCATACCTCAATGGTCAGGTCTTATTCGACAGTTTCTCTTTAAATATTTCCTGAATTGAATTTCGGTCTGTGGCAATCACATTGTGGATATCCCCAGACTTTTTAATTTTGGATTTAGCGTGCATTTATTTTGCACTTGGCTCCCCAAGAAAGAGTCTCTATGAAGATAACTGTTGAAGAAGGATATTTCTTCAACAATATTACAAGACCTTCTCAATAATTCTGTAAGCGATCTCTTTATTCGAGCAACTCATTTTGACCAAGATCTTATTCAAGACGACAATTGACAGTCTCTTCAAGACAGTTTGTCCATCCCCATTGATTATCGGCTTGGTAAATGGAAAACCTTACAGACATTTATCTTTATTTGAGAATTCACACATTTTGCAATAGTTAGGATGCTCCTCAGGAATGTATTCCCCAGCGAGTTCATCACACAAGTTCATTTCCGTCAAGCAACATCTCCCCGGAGAAGTTGAGGAAGATTATTACAATTAGTCTCTCTTTACTTGAGAAGACATACTTTACAATTCAACCGGCTTACATCTCTCCTGAAGACCCCGGTGAAGTTTCACAAACCTTCAGTACATTATGGCTTACAACCAAGGTTCTACATCGACATCTACAGTATACAATCTACAATATGGCTCACAGCCAATAAATCCTACAATATACAGAGTTCTACAATTATATCTACAATTTACAATGATTCTACAAACTACAAAATCTACAATCCCCTGTGAAGATGCTCTCACGAGTTTTCGTCATTTCGGGCAGAGACTGAGACCAGCTCATGATTCCCATATCATGACGCTCGGGGAGGTTTTACATCAGAGACTGAGACCAGCTCATGGTTCCCATACCATGACGCTCGGGGAGGTTTATTTCAAGGAAACTGAGACCCGTTTATGGCATCAAGACCATGAGGCGTGAGGAGGTTTTGTTTACACTATTTTCAAACAGAATACTCAACTTACTGAAAGACATCTTATTTCCTGGCTAATCTCGGCAGTAGATTACCAGCAGACCTCGGCAGTACGTTAGTTCTATTTTATTTCCTGGCTAATCTCGGCAGTAGATTACCAGCAAACCTCGGCAGTAGGTAAGTTCTATTTTATTTCCTGGCTAATCTCGGCAATAGATTCCCAGAGGACCTCGGCAGTAGGTAGTTCCATTTCATTTCCTGGTTAATCTCGGCAGTAGATTTCCAGAAGACTTCGTCAGAAGTATTTCTCCAACAGACTTCAACACAGAATCTCAGCAGTAGATTCCTTACAAATTTTAACAGCACATACTTTGGCAAAAGTATTCTCAATTACAGTTACAAGTCTCGACAATAGGCTTCTTTAGTTGATATCTCGAATCAATTACATTTTGACATATACAGTAGATTCCTCCAGAGGATTTCTCTTCCAAGTTTCTTCACAGCATATTTACAGATACTTTGTGATTGCCAATCTTTCTCCTTGGAGTCTCCTTTGTTGAGCCTGTTCTTCCCGTGTGTTGTGTCTAGTTTCTCCCCTATGGCGCCATTTCTCCACAGGATCCTTTGTCTTGCATTCCATATCGTTGCATATCATTTGCATTTGGTGGCTTCTTAGGGCCAAAAATTCGTGCAGTATTTATATTTAAGTCCTTCCTATCTCGTCGAGACAGAGATTTCAATCTCCATATCTCTGAATAGGAGTAACTTAAATAGGGGCATCTGTTGCACCCTAATTTTTGACCCTAAGATGCTGCCTCTTTTTGCGCATTTTTTTTAATTATTTGACTTTATTTTAATATTTATGTTTTTGCGACTATTATAACTAATATTATGTTTATTTCTATCATATTTATTATTATTATGTTATCTATTTTATTACTAACATTACTTTCACTCTTGAGCTATTATTGGACCATTACACCGAAGACATCTTTGGATGCGCTTTCCGATTACATCTCGATCAGGATTTGGTATCTTATAAGTCAAGGTTGTTAGCTATCTCTCTATCAAAATTATCAATTGAAAGTGAAGAAGAGTTTGGATTTAAGGCATGAAGACCGTTCATTTGGGCTTTAAATTCGGCATCTGCAATTTAATCAAGTGGTGCTATGGGATATGATGTCGAGACCCCTGGTTTTCCGGTATTTTGGTTCTTATTCTTTATAGATCCGACTTGGATATCAAATGTGTTTATAAGCCAACAGGAGACAAAACAATTGGAGATAAGGATGGCAGGATTCACAATCCAGAGTATTAATAAACTAAACAAGACAACTCTGCTGCTATTAAGTAGAGCATGTTATGGGATGGATAAAATCTACAACAATGCTTCGGGTTCCAGCTCTGTCAAAATATCAGTGGGATTTAAATAGATTAATATTAATAGCTCATTTCAAATCATTACAAGACAAGTTTATGGTTATTACAAAACTCCAGATGGACCAATTACTACAGCAGCATTAGTGCATTACCTAACTACTGCCTCTATCATCACAAGCCAGCTTCTGACTCGTGTGAATTGCAATAATCATAACACTGTTTCAAAATAATTTGAAGAGTCACCTCTGTATGTTCCATTACATCAATTTGAAGACATTGAAGAAAATGAAGTAGATTCTTCTTTATCTACGCCTGAGAAAGTTCAGCATACAATAGATTG
The DNA here is from genome assembly GCA_963859935.3 of Lathyrus sativus. Classification (NCBI taxonomy): domain Eukaryota; kingdom Viridiplantae; phylum Streptophyta; class Magnoliopsida; order Fabales; family Fabaceae; genus Lathyrus; species Lathyrus sativus. The sequence continues at coordinate 276,081,227 of OZ012739.1, forward strand.
TTTGCCTATATCTCTAGAGAAAAAAAACCTTCATTCTGTCGTTGGGCGATAATGGATTATTCCAAAGCATACAGATCAGGCGATATAACACTGCTATTGGTTACTGAAAGACTTGTTGCTGCTGTTGATGAATCCAAAAAACCACCACCTTCAATATTAGTCTCTTCCTTTCACTATCACATAGTATTCTTCTTCTGCAACAATGCACCATACTCGCTGATGCTTCCACTTGTGAATTTGTGTCATCGGATGTGATATTGCGTTCTACTTTGAGATTTCTTGAAAGCATTAAAGGTTAAGGCTTAAAAGAGCATAGAAAGATGATCTACACAGCAATTGATACATTTTACCTCACGGATGAGCAACTGACAAACTCACCTTCCAGAAAAATGGCATTGATGAAGCTACTGAAACAGCCCTTAGAATCTATGGCTGTGATCTCATCCAAGAAAGCGGCATTTTGCTAAGATTACCACAGGCAGTCATGGCCACTGGGCAGGTTCTATTTCATCGTTTCTATTGCAAGAAGTCATTTGCACGGTTTAATGTCAAGAAGGTTGCTGCAAGATCCGTATGGCTGGCTTCAAAACTGGAGAAAAACGCGCAAGCAAAGCACGAATCTCTCGGTGTTCCCTCGCGTTAAATATGCTGCAGAACAAGATATAAAAGCATGACTTTACCAATGGAATCTAACTCCTACAGAATTTAGCGTTTGTAATTACCGCACCGGTTAGACTGCTGCCAACATTTCCTGCAAACCGAAGCATATATGCATTTAATTGACCTCCAACAATCACACATAAATAGATCTCATTAACAACAATATTACAATTACCGATACTATCTTGTGTCATACTCCTCGTGTTCTTCAAATACGGCTGCACTTGTGTTCAAAGGAAGCACTCCAATTTATATACCTGCAAGCGTGATAATTAGAAGCGGATTTTATAGTAGTAAAGATCAGACTAGCTACTGATATTTGTGTAATCAACATCACGTGTATGTTCAACAATTTCACTTATCCTGTTTGGAGCAACATAAACATGTCTGTGGTATTCCTAATAAAAGTGATACCATCCAACAAAATTTTGTCCTTGTCATCAGAACCAGAGGAAAAAGTAAACGCCCACCTGCATAACACACATACACACGATTTGCAGAAGGCCACAAGCATCAGAAAATCACAGCAATATGCTCACAATATTCATACGGATTACATACTGAAGAAAATACCAGCCTCAGTAAAAGATCCACTTCAGGATATAAAAATCCCCATTACTTTTGATTGTGTCGTTATCTAAGACTTCAATCTCCTACAGCATTTGAGTGGCCGGATATCGCACCTGCTGCGTCACAACAAAGATATCAACATTTAGACAAATGATAACAAGGCTAAATATCCACAACCATTTGTGGCTGGTGTTATGTCACTTTCTAGTACTTTCCTGCCTGTTGCTTCACTTCTTGATGCTCATCAATCAGTGTCCAATGATTTAGTGAAGTCTCACGGGGAGGAAGGATTTTTCTTCAATTGGAGTAGATAGTAGTGTTATACACTCTGACATGATTCTTTCATCTCAAAATGCGCCATCACCTACTGAGTTTCCATCTTCTGATACTTGTATACCTGGAGTGGAGAATGTCAGCACAACTCTGCCTTGTGACATAGATGACGTTGGCAACTCAGAGATTGGAATCCTTGGCCTAGATCCTTTTGGTCGAAATGATGCATTGTCAGAACCTTTGGCCGCTTCCTCATTGATTTCCACTGGTATGTGTTGCACCCCAAAATTTGACCAACCGGTTCCCATACCTGGTTTATGTTTCGACAAATTTTGCATTCGCATTCGCATACCGCATACATTCATTTTCTCATTCAGATTGATTTTATCGGGATCACAGCCCTCTGATCGCGCTTCATGCATTTCAGGCCAATACGAGGTTTTATTTTGGGAATTTTGTGCCCGCCCCGGTGTTTTCAGCTCTCGCTGTTATTTTGAGGACATTTCGGTGTCCGGTTTCTACCGTCTATTTCGCTATAATCGCACAATTGTTCTCTAATCGATTTATTTGACTTCCTGGCATTTTTTAGAATTTTCCCTTTTATTTTCTAGATTTTTAATAGATTGTCATAGATTTTTATAGATTTAATGGAGTTTTTCTAGATTTTAAATAGATTTAGATTTAAGTAGGTTTTTTTATTTGAATATTAGAATATAGTTCCTTTTAATAGAATTAATATAGAATAATAGTTTATTTTAATAGAGTTTTATTAGATATTAGTTTTAATATAGAAATAGAATAGTTTAGATATTAAATAAGTTTTAATATAGTATTTTTAGATATAGATTTAATAGATTTTTTTAATTGAATAGAATTTAAATAGATATTTTTAGATATTTGAATAGATTTTAATATAGTTTTTAGGATTTAATTCTGTTTAGGAGTTATTTCTAGGATGTTAATCATATTTTAATGTTAGATGTTAATTAGTCTTAATTAGGCATTATCAGGGGTTAATTAGTTAGCTCATTGATTGGATTAATCATTTCATTAGCATTAATTTTCGTTTTATAATAATTAGTCCATTAACAGAGTCATTAAGGCCATAGTGGGCCAGTTGTCCGAATTTGGGGGCCCAATTTCTGCCACATGTCATGCTATAAAGGCTGCCACACGTATCACTCTCTCTCCTTCCACCTCTTTCTTCCTGACACCTCACAATCCACTACCATCTCTCTCCCACACGTGGCTTCTTCTCCTCCTCCCTCAGCCACACGTGGCTCTCACCCAATTTCCCTCTGTATGCAACAGCCAGCTGGCTCCCACTAACCGGACCTCGACCGGAGTACATGCAACCGCCGCACCGGTCACCAGTAACCGCCACCGGTGAACCCTAACCGTCGCCGGAACTTGAATGTCCACCGGAAACTACAAATTTCCAGAAACTCATCCAAAAGCTTCCAAACTTCATCATCTTCAACGATTAACCTTCATCAACATCATTCATTGATCATTCAGATTTCGCCGGAAACTTCATATATTCATCAAAAGTCCACCGGAGTATTCATCGTCTCCATCAACTTCGTTCAGAAAGCCATAACCGAACTCGTCAATTTTCCAGAAATCTTTACAAGATCTTCAGTAACCAACATCCACCTTCGTAACATTTTTTCCGGATCTTCATATCTTTCTCAGATTCATCGTAGATCAAGAACATTCATTTTCTTCCTCTCCAGATTTCCGTCAACACCGACCAAGAAATCATCACGTGTGCGTCTTGAGTGTTCCAAGATCTCCAGATCGCCCTCAAGAACACCGTCAAAGAGATCATTGCGTATATAGCTTGCGTTCTTCAGATCTTCAAGCAATCTTCAACGATTTCGACGACGATCATTCAACTCATCAAGTCGTTAGATCTTCATCGTCCAGCTCCAAGATTTGCAGATCTTCACGCATCTTAAATCTCGCCATCTTCATCAGCTGCTTCCGGAAATCAGCGCCTTCATAGCATTTCCAGGTTCTTCTCTAAACTTGTTATACCGTCATAGCTTGTTGTTAGTCGGAGAGTCAGGTTAGTTTGAGTGATAGGTTGTGAAACGAACTTAGGTTAGGGAGGTATGTGAACTGAGAAATTGAAGCGCCATAGTTTGTGATGGGTGTTAGTGAATATTTTGTGGTTGGCGAAGAGATTGCGAGACAGAGAGAATCAGAGAGGGTGAGAGCGGCGCTAGGGTTAGTGATGAACAGTAGAAAAGGGATTGAGGGGATTAGGGTTTTGTGAGCTGATAATGAGTGGATGTTGGACTCGGGCCTTAAGCCCATTGTTTTTTTGCTAAGCATCTCCCTGATTTCCCCATTGCGCCTCCCTCTCCGTGTGAATTTTGTTTTGGGCCTAGATGAGATTTGCTAATTACACCCCAGGCTGAAGGCCCAGTGAGAAACCAGTGCGAATTAATTGCTATTCGCCACGAGCTTTTTTTATTTTCCTTGATTTTTCTAATTATTTTCTGATTGGGTTTGGGCTTAGCGCGCGCCATATATCTGCACCCCCATCCTGAGCCCAACTTCATTTTGAACTAGGGATTATTGCTATTCACCACGCCAGTTTGTTTTTTTAGCTGATTTTCTTTTTATTTCATGTTTGCATATAGGTTAGTAAATAATTTGTATTAAATTGAAAAATAATCATTTTAGGATGGGATTTTTTCCCTAGTTCCCTTAAGACTTCTAGAAAATTGTGAAATAATAAAAGTATTAATTTCATGCATTTTATATTTTTTGGTATATTTTACAATATTATTGCTTTTATTTTGCATTTGTTTGATACTTCTTTTTTATGAATTTAGTATGAGAGATTGGTGCATGATTTTTGATTGATTCTTGTGAGGTTGATTAGATTAGGGAGGCATGTACCCTTAGGAATTTTGTCATACTTTTGTGACTAAAACTTAGATTAATTTGAGAGGTGAATATGAGAGGTATCAGAATTAGGGTTCCACAACACTTAGGTGTAGTTTAGGGCATAGTTTGGCACCTAGGGTTTGATTTAGGCCTTGGGGTTTATATGGGGTATTCGGTATAGGGTTAGGTTCCCTTAGAAATTAATCTAGGATTTTATAGTGAGTATTACTATTTTACTTGATTTTTGCAATTTGAATGGTGATTGTGTGTTTCCCTCTTGGGCATTTTGCTTGTTTGTTTGGTTTGGGTTATTTCAATTGGGCTTGGGGTTTGAGTTTTGCTTGTTGGGGCTTATGAAGACCTTGAAGATGATTGGAGACAAAGGATGGAGCTTGGAGCATGAAGTTTCTTGTCCTTGAGGTGGCTTAGGAGATAGGAAATGTAGGGAGAGCTTTAGATTAGATTGATTTCTTCTTGCAAACATAGAAAGCATCTTGTGCTTCTATTCCTCCCTATGACAAAAAGTCCTTTTATGGTATTCACATCCCTCCTTTGGAGGGATAAGTGACATACTTTAGAAGTAGAACTTTGAGGGAACCTCTCCCCTACAATGCTAAGTGCTTATATGCTTCCTTTGGTTGTCAATAAGTTATTTAGCATTTCAACTTAATCTGATAATTGATTCTCTTCTGGATTGTTGGCATTGAAGATGGAAACCTATTGAAGAATGAAGTTCATTGAAGATTGGTGAAGATAAAGCCTGTGCCTGTCAAAGAGAGTTATCTGTTGAAGCTAGGGTTGGTGTTGTTTGAAGCTGTCTACTGGTTGGGATTCAGTGCTTGCCAGAGCTTGGAGATTTTTGGAGACAAGAGCTTATCTAAAGCTTGGGGATCATTGAAGAGTGAAGATGGGATCTTGCTTGAAGTTGTTGCTGTCAACCTTTTTTGCTGTTAATCAACCGTAGCTGTCAGAGCTGTTGCTGTTTGAGCTGTAGCTGTAGGAGCTGGTGTTGCTGTCAAAGCTAGTGTTGGATTTTATTTCTTTTTCTGTATTGTTTGTTGGCTTGTTCAGCTTGCCCCTTAGGTTTGAAGTGAAGCTGTTTCACTTTGCCTATTGTTTTCCCAGGTTCGAGGTTGAGTGGGACTCCCTTGCCTTGCTTGTATTGATGCATTGCATGCATGTTTACTGTTTACTGTATATCTGTTTCTTTTGCTGTTTATCCCCTACGATCTCTGATTTCCTCTGTGCAGGAGGGAATTATGACAGACATTAGGTTGTAACCCATGCATGACAATATTAGGTTAGTTTTTATTCCCATTTCAACCCTAGGCTTTTTAGAGCTTCTTTCTCTTCTTATCTCAAACAACTCAAGAACACAGTAATAAGGTTAATCGATGTCGTACGTTACGAGTCTTAAGCCATTTGAGAAAGGGTTGCTGGAGAGCTTCTTTCCAGTAGTCTGACCGCTTAGTGTGGTACCCTTTGGGGGACATGCGACGTAGTCACTCTTAAATCATAGTCTCTAGTGCGTCAGAGATTGCAAACAAACTAAAAAAAACACTTCTTGCGTAAAAGACTGAAAACAAACATCAAAGTGTCATTTTTGTCCGCTCGGACTCTTAATTAAGAAAAACCTTTTCAGAAGGATCTAAAAAACAGTCAGACAAATTTGTGTCTTCTGTGGCCGAACTACGTTTGCTCTGATCTTTCATGTTGTATGAAAGTACGTAGGCATAGGATGTCGTATCCTAGCGAGCAACCTTCCCCTCCTTTCCGTAGGTAGGCGAACTACGTTGACTCTAATTTCTCGTTCCAGACGGGAATACGTAGGCATAAAGTGAGATACTTTGCCGAGTCATTTTCTTTTCTTTTAACCCGTGTCCCTTAGTGTAGATAGAATAACAATCCGTACCAGAAAACAAGCGTGGATCCCGTCGAGTACGACGGACGTGAGGGGTGCTAATACCTTCCCCTTGCGTAACCGACTCCCGAATCCAGGATTTGGTTGCGACGACCATTCCTTTCCCGTTTTGAGTTAGGTTTACTCTGAGCGTTTCCTTTCCCTCCTTTGGGATAAATAACGCACGGTGGCGACTCTTCTGTCATAGTCGGCGCCGATTTTCGCAGTAGCGACAGTTGGCGACTCTGCTGGGGACTCCAACAGTTCCCTACGCGAGTCAGTCCTAGCGCTTGTTTTCCCATCGTGGGTTTTGTATGGATTTACATTTTTGTCTTTACTTTCCGCATTTTATTGTCAGCTTTATATTGTTATTGCTGTTGTGGGGATGGGGTGATCTATTGAGAGATAAGCCGGACCTGGGCTTGAGTGCACCTAGAATTAGTTGTGGAAAGTAGTGGGCGCGTGCATGCTTTGCATGTACCAGTGTCCCGCAAAATCCACGCTCGGATGAGGTTCTTCTGGTTGACTTCTTTTTCAACCCTTTGGGTTGAGGGGGTTGTTGGTTAGTTGGATTATCGACTCCAGGGACCGATCATTTGGAAGTTGGCTAAGTGAGGCCTCTTCAGGACATGATGATGCCACACCTTCTGGGTATCGCATCATCAGTCTTGAAAGTCTGTGACGCCGACGACCGCATAGGATGTCGTACCTTGAGTCAGTTGATAGGACACCTACCTGTGAGAGGGATTGGGGCATGCAGGTAACTTGACCTCCAGATTACCGGTTTTCTTGATTGAGGTTCAGTGGTGTTTGAGGACAATGTTATTAGGTCTGTTGAGACCAGGTTGGAGCATTGCGGTTGATCTTTTGAGACCAGGTTTTGAGCAGTTTGTGGGTCTATTTGAGACCAGCATGGTGGATTAGGCTTCTCAGCCATGTGCACTTGATCCCTGTTGCATGTTGCATATTGCATTGTTGCATACTCATCCTGCATATCATTAACGTGTGTCTGTGCTGCAGGTGCATTTTCATACTTCTGATTCTAGTTGCCCGGATTTCTGTCTGCTGATATTATGGATACCCTGAAGAAGACTATGGCGTACAAGTTGCCTACTCCAGATGTTTCTTCTTTGCTTGGTTTGATATCTCTAGCTGATGATGATGTGAAGAGAAGCTTCAGGAAGAGCTATGGGAAGTTACTTAGATTGGTTTATAAACCATCCATGTATGAGCGTAACGGATTGTACACGCTAATGCAGTTCTATGATCCCCCGCTGAGGTGTTTTACTTTCCCTGACTTCATTCTGGCTCCGACTATGGAGGAATATGCTGAGATCTTAGAGTTGACCATTCAGAACCGGGTACCTTTCATTCATATGGATGCTGAGCCCAAACTGGAGGATTTGGCTGTTGCCTTGTATTTAGACTCCTCAGAGCTGCTGTTAACCTCGTGGAATGGAGTGTCTGGTTTTTCTCTCAAGTTCTTGGTTGGGAAAGCACAAGAGTATGCCAAGAATGGATGTTGGACTGTGTTTAATGTTATTCTTGCTCTGTGTATCTATGGCATTGTACTATTCCCGAACTTGCCTGACTTCGTTGATCTGGATGCGTTCTATATATTTGCTTCAGGCAATCCTGTGCCTACTTTGATTGGAGATTTCTATCACTCGCTGCATTATAAGAACGAGAACAGGAGGGGCAAGAACGTATCTTGTTGTGGGCCTTTACTGTATATGTGGTTTGAGAGTCATCTGCCCAAGAGGGGTATCTTCGCTGAGTCTGCAGATACGGTGGATTGGTCTGAGCATCTGATGAGACTTTCTTCAGAAGACATTGTCTGGTTTAATAAAGATTTGCTGGGATCTGTGATCATCTACAGCTGCACCGGATATCCTAACGTTCCTCTTATTGGGAGGAAAGGATGTATTAACTACAATCCTTCATTGTTGATCAGGCAATTCGGGTATGCTTTGAAAAGCCCGCCAAAAAAGGAGGAAGTGCAAGAATCTTTGTACTTCACAGATGATTTGAAGGGAGAACTGTTGTCCAATCTTCGGCATGCTTGGAGAAACATCAACAGAAGGGGTAAGCCATTGTTGGGTAAGAATAATAGTCAAGCCTATGCCCCGTACAAAGTCTGGATCCAAGATAGAGCAAAGCAGGTGCGGATGTCGTTTCCTGCAATATTACCTCCTGCTCCCCCCGTGATTAAGGAGCCAACTACTGTGTCTATTGAGAGATACGAGCAGGTTGTGAAGGAGAAAGAAGAGCTGATGAAAGCCAACGAGAAGTTGGAGGAAGAGTTAGTGAAACTCAGGAGCGAAAGGAATGAGGCCGTATATTCCTTCGAGCAGCAAATGAAGCTGGTGAATCAACTAGGCATGGAACTGACTGAACAGCGAAAGAAGCGTGAACGTTTAGGGATAGACTTCAAGAGCTCTCATGATATGCTGGAGTCTACGAAGAAAGCACTTGATATAGCCTACTGGGAGATCTCTGCATTCAATAAAACCTGGAACGCCACGTTGACCAGCAATAAGGAAAGAGAAGACAAACTGAACAAAGTATGATGTCCAGAATGCCTTGAACAAAGTTATCAAGCGCAAGAAGGAGTCTGCATCCCAGAAAAGAAAGCTAGAAGATTGCTTTGGGGAAGGTGTTTGGGAGGAATCCATTGGTGATCTCCAGCGTGTTATCAGGCAAAGAGACTCGCTCGTCGAAGGGTTGCTTTCTCAGCCAAATCATCCCAAGACTAAGAGATTATTAGAGGAGTACCAGGCATATGGTCGCACTTGATTATTTCACGTATTGATGTGTATGCTTTATTTGCATTGTGCTGGCCATCACCAGGATTGTTGGTTGAGGTCATGCCTTCCTATTGTACAATCAGTAATATTGCATTCCTGACTTGATGGGCTTTTCCGCAATATATGAGATGTTTTCTATGATTGGGTTTCGAGCTTCTTATTGCTATCACTGTCACTGCACTGGCACTTTGGCACTAGAATCAGGGGTTGATCTCCCTAACACACAGACACATATTGCATCTGCATATCCATTTTGCATTGCTAGTTACTTGTTGAACTTGTATCTCATTTCCTGCATCTCCAGGTTGTCCAGGATTGACGAACAAAGAGTCTACCGCTACTCAACTCGAAACAACTGCAAGAGAACCATGGATCAAGTCCAAGTGGAGATGCAGGAAATCCGCGAGAAGCTGAATCTGTTCATGCAAGCAATGGAGAACATTGCTAAGGGCCAGGAGAGCCTCCAGACTTTGGTACAGCCGCTGCTAACGCGGACTAATGGGAATGGCAACAATGACCACAATTCTTCACACGTTGAAACTATTCCGGAGGATGGGCCCCCTACGCCTATGGTCCCACCTGTAGTGACCCCACCTGTTGTGGTTGTAAATGATGGCGCTGGCGCTGGCAATGGCAACACAGGGAATGGAAATGAGACTGTTGTTAACAATGTTGGATTTGGGGACGCCAACCAAGTCGGTGGTAACAACAACGGCGGTAATGGTTTCGGCAACAATGGTTTCGGCTACAATGATCAGGGATTTAATTACGTCAATCAGAACGGGAAATTCGGCTTCAACGCTCAGGGTTTCGGTTACGACGGTTTTGGTAACACTAACCAGGGGTATGGTGGATTTGGTAATATGAATGGTGCTGGGGTGGTTCCTGTCAACACTTGGTTTGGACCTGTTAGGGTCAACCAGGGTTTCGGTAACGGGGGACGAGGTCCGATGACCCATCAGCAAGGGTTTGGTCGCAACACTGGTTACGACGAATATGGAAATAAAAATGTGAATTGGGGTGAAGAACGCCAGGAGGACGCCTTTTCTGGAAGAGGTGTGGGGTTTGAAGGACCTGTTGATCCTGTGCAGAGGATCAGAATGCTTGAAGAACAAATGAAGGGGGTAGTGAATCAGAACTCCACCGATGTGGATATGACTACAATGGGCTTGGTACCAGGGCTGAGGGTGCCGTTGAAATTCAAGGCTCCAACATTCGACAAATACAAAGGGGATACCTGCCCTAAAGTCCATGTCCTCTCTTACTACAGAAGGATGTCCGCGTATTCAGATGATGAAAGGATGCTCATGCATTTCTTTCAGGATAGCTTGTCAGGACCTTCACTTGAATGGTATATGGGGCTGGAGCCCACACAAATTAAAACCTGGAAGTAGTTGGCTGATGCTTTCGTGACACATTACAAATATAACAACGATCAGACGCCAAACCGGGTCCAATTGCAGGGTTTGTCACAGAAGAACGGTGAAAGTTTTAAAGAGTATGCGGAAAGGTGGCGCGATATGGCAGCGAGGGTGCATCCTCCTTTAATTGAAAGGGAGATGAATGACATGTTCATTGGGACACTTACGGGGGTGTTCTACGAAAAATTGTTTAGTGTGTCATTGAGCAGTTTCTCAGATTTGATTCTTATGGGGGAGATGATTGAGAACGGGATTAAAGTGGGAAAGTTCCAAGCAGGTGAGTCTACTTCAACAGGAGGTGCCAGAAAAGCAATTGGTGGTAGACGACAGGGTGATACTAGTGTCGTGTTTGGTGGCAGAGGCAGGGGCAGAGGAAGAAATCAGTATGTTCAGCCGCCACAGATAGCTAGTGTCACTATCCCTTTTCCTCAAAAAGGGTAGCAACAACAACAACAACCACAGCCACAGCAAGGACAGAATCCTGGTCAGAGAAGGGTACAGAATGCGAGACCGAAAAGAGTGTTCGACGCACCTCCTTCCACGTATGCAGAACTCCTCCAGACCCTGCTAGGGTTGAACTTGGTTGAAAAGAGGACTTTGGCACCGCCTACAGGGGCGGTACTCCCTTATGGGTATGACGCCAACAAGTATTGCGAATTCCATTCTGGGGCACCTGGGCATGATTTAGAAGCTTGTCAGGCATTTAAACACAAAGTTCAGGATTTATTGGATAGCAAAGCTATCAACTTTGGACAGGTGGGTCCAAATATAGTACAACAGCCTATGCCCAATCATGGGGCAAATGCCATCTTGACGGAAAAAATTTGAATCTAGTGATGGATGTCAATGAGCTGAAGACACCGTTGGGTGAGATTAAAAGCACGCTGTTAAAAGGGGGTGTATTCCCGGGTTGTGATGAATTTTGCTTGGATTGTTGGACCCAGCTAGAGGGTTTTAATGAGTTGAAGCAGGGTATTCAGGTTATGATGGATGAAGGTACCTTGCAATTTGATAGAACCGCGTTTGAAAAGCCTGTAGAGGCGTTGTGTGATGAGCTAAACGATGTTGCAACGGTGACGATTCCGAGGAAAACAATAACGATGACGGCACCTGCCAGGCAGCCAACGATCACAATTACTAAAGCAGGACCAGTCCCTTTTGAGAGTACTAAAGCAGTGTCGTGGACTTACGGGTTGGAGGTATATTGCGACAGTGAGATAATTGAAGTCAATGGACAACCAGCTGGGGTTGTAGATAATGTTGTCGGAACAGGGGGTATGACCAGAAGCGGAAGGATCTTCACGTCACCCGAGGTAGAGGCGGAAAGATTAGCCAAGGGTAAAACCAAGGTAGCTGAGGGTGGTCCTTCTCAGTCAAATGAAAAGGAAACGTCACTTAAGGATGTGGAGGAGTTTATGAGGCTCATTCGTAAAAGTGATTATAAAATCGTGGAGCACCTCCAGTAAATGCCATCAAAAATTTCCATCCTATCATTGTTGTTATGTTCCGAGGCCCATCGGAACGCTTTGCTGAAGATTCTAGACACATCGTTCTTTCCTCAAGGGGTTTTTGTTAATCAGTTAGAAGGGGTGATGGCGCATGTCAATGCGGGGCACAGTTTGGGCTTCACAGACTTTGATTTGACTCCGAGAGGGCGAGAGCACAATATGGCATTGCATGTGTCAGTAGAATGTCGGGGCACGGTCATGTCCCATGTTTTAGTAGACACTGGATCTTCCCTGAATGTGCTACCGAAGAAAGCCATGATGAAGTTGGATATCAGGGGGATTATCTGCACGCCCAGTGATTTAGTGGTGAGGGCGTTCGATGGAACGAGGAGGTCAGTTTTCGGATCCATAACATTATCGTTGCAGGTGGGGCCCGAAATATTTGAAACCGAATTCTATATAATGGACATCCAGCCAGCGTATAGTTGTATTCTTGGGCGCCCATGGATCCATACTGCTGGGGCAGTCACATCCACGTTGCACCAAAAGCTGAAGTATATGGTTGGGGATAGCGTCGTCACGGTTTGTGGAGAGGAAGATATTCTGGTTAGCCATTTGTCTTCGTTCAAATATGTCGAGGTCGACGGCCAAATACACGAAACACCGTGTCAAGCCTTCGAAGGGTTGCGAATTAAAGACAAAGCTCAGGGTTCCAGCAAAATATCAGACGTGGCAGTGTCATCCTACAAAGAGGCTCAAGCTCTAGTGCAGGCAGGCAAAACCAAGGGCTGGGGTCAGGTGTTGGAGATTCCCGTGAAGAATGACAGGTTCGGGCTTGGATATCATCCTTCGTCGTCAACATCCTCTTCAGGAGCGCCCAGGTTCAAGGGACCAGTCACGATTACGCCAAGCGGGGTGAGCTTCGAGACTATCAATGTTATTTCTGATGCTGAAGACGGAGATAGCGACTGTGATATGGACGCGTGGATCAAGCCAAGCGTGCCAGGACAAAGTCTCTGCAATTGGTCTATCCGAGAAACTGTTCCTGTGACAACTAACCAGTAATGATTTGTTTTCTTAATTGTTGAATAATCCTGTGTCCTACCCGGGGCATAGTGATTTTGCTTAGGGCCATTTGGTTATGTACAATACATTGTTTAATCATGAAATAAAGGCGTTTTTCATATACAAATATTGTGATCCCTGTTTTTCCGTTTTTGTGTTTTACAATAAAATGGCAATGTGGTTATTTGTTTTGTCTGTGTTTTGAAGCATTTAACCATTTCCTTTGCAGGATTACTGTTTCAGATGACATCTATGAACCGCCTATGACTCACTTCGACTTCGAGCACCCGGTATTTCAGGCTGAGGAAGAGATTGTTGAAGATGGCGACGTACCAGAAGAGTTGACCTGGTTATTGAAACAAGAAGAAAGAACCATTCTGCCTCATGAGGAAGTCATTGAGATTATCAATTTGGGGTCGGAAGAGGTTGTGAGAAACATCCGTATAGGGGCTACGCTGCAGAGCGACATCAAGCAAAGGTTGGTTGAGATGCTCAAAGAGTACAGTGATATATTTGCTTGGTCGTACGAGGACATGCCTGGGTTGGATACGGATATGGTTGTTCACCATCTGCCACTGCGAGAGGAATGTTCGCCTGTTAAGCAGAAACTCAGAAGAACCAGACCGGATATGGCTGTGAAGATCAAGGAGGAAGTTCAAAAACAGTGGGATGCTGGTTTCCTAGCTGTTACAAAATATCCCTCATGGGTCGCTAATATTGTGCCAGTGCCGAAGAAAGACGGTAAAGTGTGAATGTGTGTAGACTACCGTGATTTGAATAGGGCGAGCCTGAAAGATGACTTTCCACTTCCTCACATTGATGTGCTGGTTGATAATACTGCTCAGTTCTCCGTATTCTCCTTCATGGACGGCTTCTCAGGCTATAATCAGATCAAAATGGCGCCAGAAGACATGGAGAAGACTACTTTCATTACTCCCTGGGGAACATTTTGCTACAAAGTGATGCCCTTCGGGTTAAAGAATGCGGGGGCAACATATCAACGTGCTATGACGACTCTCTTTCATGATATGATGCATAAAGAGATCGAGGTTTATGTTGATGATATGATTGCCAAATCCCAGACGGAGGAGGAGAATTTGGTTAATCTGCTGAAACTGTTCAAGAGGCTTAGGAAGTTCAGGTTGAGACTGAACCCTAACAAGTGCACCTTTGGGGTGAGATCGGGTAAACTGCTGGGGTTTATCATGAGCGAAAAAGGAATAGAGGTTGATCCTGCAAAAATAAAAGCAATACAAGAAATGTCGACGCCTAAAATAGAAAAAGAAGTGCGGGGTTTTTTAGGGAGGTTGAACTATATCGCCTGGTTCATATCTCACTTAACTGCGACGTGCGAGCCATTATTCAAGTTGTTGAAAAAGGATCAGGTTGTGACCTGGAACGAAAATTGTCAAAAGGCGTTTGACAAGATAAAAGAATACTTGCAGGAACCTCCTGTTTTGATACCCCTAGTGGCCGGGAGACCTTTGATTATGTATTTGGCGGTTCTTGAGGAAAGTATGGGTTGTGTTCTCGGTCAACACGACGAGACCGGACGTAAAGAGCATACGATCTACTATTTGAGTAAGAAGTTTACTGACTGCGAGTCCAGATACTCGATGCTCGAGAAGACGTGTTATGCGCTAGCCTGGGCCGCCAAACGTTTGAGGCAATACATGCTAAATCATACAACCCTGCTGATTTCAAAGATGGATCCAATAAAATACGTGTTTGAGAAGCAAGCACTCTCCGGAAGAATTGCCCGATGGCAGATGGTGTTAACCGAATACGATATACAATATGTCTCGCAAAAGGCTATTAAAGGTAGCGTTCTGTCAGAATACCTTGCGGAGCAGCCTGTTGAGGACTATCAATCGATGAGGTTTGATTTTCCTGAAGAGGATATCATGCACCTGAAGATGAAAGATTGTGAAGAACCGTTGTCGGACGAAGGACCAGAGTTGGGTTCCAAATGGCAGTTGATATTTGATGGAGCTGTAAATTCCTATGGTAGCAGAATAGGTGCAATTATTACTAATCCTCAGGGGTCGCACATCCCCTTTACTTCCCGATTGACTTTTCCCGTTACCAATAATGAGGCTGAATATGAGGCTTGCATCATGGGTCTAGAAGAAGCTATTGATTTGCAAATCAAGCATCTGGATGTGTACGGAGACTCAGCTCTGGTAGTGAATCAGATTAAAGGAGAATGGGAGACACGGCAGCCCAATTTGATACCATAATGAATTATGCAAGGAGATTGTTGCCTTTCTTCGACAAGGTGGAATTGTATCATGTGCCGCGAGCACAAAATCAAATGGCTGATGCCTTGGCGACATTGTCTTCAATATATAAAGTTAACTTCTGGAGCGAGGCTCCTCGGATTGTTATCTCTCGGTTTGATAGGCCTGCATTCATATTTGCCATCGACGAGGCTCCTGATGGTGAACCCTGGTACTTTGACATCCAGAATTTCCTGAAGAACAAGGAGTATCCGGCTGGGGCATCCAGTCGAGATCAGAAGACTCTCAGGAGATTGGCTGGCAATTTCTATTTGAATCTTGACTGTATCCTATACAAAAGAAACCACGACTTGGTGTTGCTACGTTGTGTAGATGAGAAAGAAGAAAAGTTGCTCATGGAAGAGATACATGAGGGTACGTTTGGTACACATGCTGGTGGGCATGCTATGACGAGAAAACTGCTGCGGGCAGGTTATTACTGGCTAACTATGGAAACAGATTGTTTCAAGTTTGCAAAGAGGTGTCATAAATGCCAAATTTATGCAGACAAAGTCCATGTACCCCCAAGTCCTCTGAATGTGATGTCATCACCGTGGCCGTTCTCGATGTGGGGAATTGATATGATCGGGAAGATTGAGCCTACGGCATCCAACGGACACCGGTTCATCTTGGTGGCAATTGATTACTTCACCAAATGGGTGGAAGCAGCGTCATATGCCAATGTCACTAAACAAGTGGTCGCCAGATTTATTAAATGAGATTTTATCTGCAGATATGGAATCCCTTAGCGGATTATCACCGACAACGGTTCGAATTTGAATAACAAGATGATGAAAGAGTTGTGCCAGAATTTTAAGATTGAACATCACAACTCTTCTCCTTATCGACCAAGATGAATGGCGCTGTTGAAGCGGCCAATAAGAACATAAAGAAGATTGTCCAGAAGATGGTTGTGACGTATAAGGACTGGCACGAGATGCTACCTTTCGCGTTGCACGGTTATCGTACAACGGTACGCACATCAACCGGGGCAACCCCTTTTTCATTGGTATATGGGATGGAGGCAGTGTTACCGTTGGAGGTGGAGATTCCTTCCTTGAGGGTTTTACGAGATGTCCAACTTGACGAGGCAGAATGGGTTAAAGATAGACTGAATCAACTCAGCTTAATGGATGAGAAGAGGCTAGCTTCTCTCGCATACGGTCGGTTGTATAAGAGCCGTATGAAGAAAGAATACAATAAGAAGATATGTCCACGAAGATTTCAGACGGGCGACCTTGTGCTGAAGAGGATTCTCCCACCACAAACAGACCACAGGGGTAAGTGGACCCCTAATTACGAAGGTCCATACGTTGTCAGAAAAGTCTTCTCTGGAGGAGCCTTGCTACTATCTACCATGGATGGTGAAGACTTTACGTCTCCTGTGAATTCAGACGCAGTTAAAAAATACTTTTCTTGAAAGTGACCCACTGAACAGTAAAAAGAGAGTCCAGGCAAAAATGGGGCATCCTGGCGAACCGTAAAAAATGAATAAAAGGGTTCGGGCAAAAGTTAGGGATAAAATTGAAAAGATGTACACCCGCGAAGTCGAAAACCTGCAAAGGGCGACTTCGGCAAAAAAGGGTATCCCGGTGAATTGAAAACCCGCAAAGGGCGATTCACGCAAAAGTTAGGATTGAAAAAGCAAATGACTGCGGTCCGGACCTGATACAGCATTGCTTAGTGGTTTGGGAGTACCTGAGGGTTCGTTTATCCAACACAATCTCTTCCGAAAATTGAATACCGGGAAAGCGCCAGAGTCAGGCGAGTCATAGGAGGATCAGCTCAGGATGTTTGTCTCCACCACGTTGCCGACATGTATACAAATATTGTTTTGTATTTTTTGTGCATACATGTATGTGTGTGTGCGTAACTTCCTCTTTTCAGGAGTTGCATCCGATGTACAAAGTTTCGCCTATTTACAGGCTCAATCAATAAAACATGTTATTCAGTATTTGATGTTTGTGCTTTACTGTTTTGTATGTGGAAAACGCCGATGTTTTTGATGGACTCGCATGTGCATAACTTTGCTGGCCCTTGCCAATAATTGTTAAAACTTTGAATTGACTGAAGTAATGTCGCGGATGCTAACCCGAATAGATTTGGTTGTATAGATTTATTTTGTCTCGTTTGTGTTTTGCAGGGTTCTCGCCCTTGAAGCGGACAATCAGAAAATGGTGGCCCCAGCCAGAGGCCCTGGAAGAAGGACTTGACCATATTTCCCAACAGGTCGCACCTCATCCCCAGAGGTTGAGATGATGTTATCCCTTACCGAAAGAGGGATTATTTTCCCCAGAGGAGTATCCTCATGGAAGTTGTCCACAGGATATCCCCAGCAAGACAAGATCAGTATCCCATGCAGAGTTTACACTCCCCAGAGAGTCGAGTATGTGCACGCTCAATCCCTAACTGGGAGGATTTCTGCGACACATAACCAAGTCATGGTAGGTTCAGAAGGATTATCCCCAACGAGGATGGTTTTCTTTCTCCCCGCAGGTTGTCATGCTTTCGTCAGGATGATTATCCCCAGCGGGGTGGTAGTTCCGAGTTTGTAAACTGTACCCAGACAGTTGTCCCCCAGAAGGGTTGCTTCTCCCCCAACTGAGTTAATCTTCCCCGCAGGTGTTATTCTATCCTCCCAGTGGAAATCGATGTGTAATCTCTCCCCGACAGAGTTGGTTGTATTTCCGGCATTTATTTTGCCAGAATACTTTGCGATACCCGTTCATCCCCAACAGGGTGGTATTTGTCCTCAACAGCCATGTTGAAGCAAGCTTGTCAGAGCCTTCCCCAGCAGCCTGAACCTGCATTTGCATTTGCATACATTATCATGTTTGCATCTACCCAAAAAAAACGCGTAGCATTTCCATGCCGTATGGAGCATTACGCCATTGCCAAACATACGCATTATGAAACATAAATCAGGTTGGTTAACCTTTTGCTTTCAGGTGTGTTTCTCAGCAAGAGTATGAAGTTACAGTTCAGATCTATTACCAGATGATCGAGGTCTCGCCGTGAGACATATGATGATGCAATTCTTGTTATCATTCGCCACAGAGTTGTCGGTTGAAGTTTCTCTTATCCGACCAGCGGAGTGTTTTTCTTCAGGTTTGCTGTCGCGGCAGCATTTCAGGGTTTCATGAATCAAGATTTCAGAAGTGGTCGCTTGTTATCGAAACGGGTGTCGGGCAGTTATTTTCAGAATATCCCCAGTGGAGTTAGCTACTGCTAAGAATAGGCAAAGAAGCTATATCTAAGTTACCTTTCCTGTATGAATCAGGCAGATGTATTTTCCTGTATGAAGCAGGCAGATGAACTTTCCTGTATGAATCAGGCAGATGTATTTTTCCGTATGAAACAGGCGGATGAACTTTCCTGTATGAATCAGGCAGATGTATTTTCCCGTATGAAGCAGGCGGATGAACTTTCCTGTATGAATCAGGCAGATGTATTTTCCCGTATGAAGCAGGCGGATGAACTTTCCTGTATGAATCAGGCAGATGTATTTTCCCGTATGAAGCAGGCGGATGAACTTTCCTGTATGAATCAGGCAGATGTATTTTCCCGTATGAAGCAGGCGGATGAACTTTCCTGTATGAATCAGGCAGATGTATTTTCCCGTATGAAGCAGGCGGATGAACTTTCCTGTAAGAATCAGGCAGATGACTTTTCCCGTATGAAGCAGGCAGATGAAGTTTCCTGTAATCAGGCAGATGGCTTTTCCCGTATGAAGCAGGCGGATGAACTTTCCGGTATCCAGATAGATGATTCTCCCGTGATAGATAGAGTATGTGAGTTGTGTTCCGATATTTGACAAAAGTATTTTCCCCAAGGAAGTCGCCGTGATTTCCTCGTGTTACTATCCCCAGTAGGGTCCTCCTCAAAGTCGTTTGTGGGTTTGGGACCAACGGAGGTAGCTACTGCAGAGGTAGGCAGAGAAACGGTATTCAGATAATCTTCCCGTATGGAGCAGGCGGATGAACTTTCCTGTGTTCAGGCAGATGACTTTTCCCGTATGGAGCAGGCGGATGAACTTTCCTGTAATCAGGCAGATGATTTTTCCCGTATGAAGTAGACGGATGGGGTTTCCTATGTTTAGACAGATGATGTGCCTGTAGGGATAGGCAGATGAGTTCCCTGGGATTAAACAGAAATGTTTCCCCAGCGAAAGCACCGGGAGTTTTCCGTAATATGAAGTCCTGACGTGGACAAGATTGATTACTCTTCAGGGACCATTTATCCCCAGCAGATATCTTCCTTCGTATTGGCGAAATGAGGGTCCTAACATGGACAAGGTTACTCCTGTGACGACAAAATCTCTATTCGTGTTGACGAATTGGTTCCTCTTCTGGTGTTGACAAGGTTAGTCCAATGGTGGACGGAGGTGTTTTTGCGAGAATAGCTCAGTGCCCGTGGTGTCACGCAGGTGATTGATGTTGAAATCAAAATTTTATCAGATAATTGAATCAGTTGTTGCCGTAACAACCAGGTTCAGTTGGTGGATGTTGTTCTCCAAGCAGTTTGTGCAGTTTATTTATGCGGTTGGCAAATTTCTGGGTTCTTGGTATTCAACCGTCTCGTACCTCAAATGTTTGAAGGTCGTTCGCTCTTCACCCAGTCGGGTCCAAGCCGTTTGAATAGGGGCAGCTGTTGCACCCCCAAAATTTGACCAATCGGTTCCCATACCTAGTTTATGTTTCGACGCATTTTGCATTCGCATTCACATACCGCATACATTGCATTTTCTCAGTCAGATTGATTTTATCAGGATCACAACCCTCTGATCGCGCTTCAGGCATTTCAGGCCAATACGAGGTTCTATTTTGGGAATCTTGTGCCCGCCCCGGTGTTTTCAGCTCTCGCTGTTATTTTGAGGACATTTCAGTGTCTGGTTTCTACCGTCTATTTCGCTATAATCGCGCAATTGTTCTCTAATCGATTTATTTGACTTCCTGGCATTTTTTAGAATTTTCCCTTTTATTTTCTAGATTTTTAATAGATTGTAATAGATTTTTATATATTTAATGGAGTTTTTCTAGATTTTAAATAGATTTAGATTTAAGTAGGTTTTTTTATTTGAATATTAGAATATAGTTCCTTTTAATAGAATTAATATAGAATAATAGTTTTTTTTAATAGAGTTTTATTAGATATTAGTTCTAATATAGAAATAGAATAGTTTAGATATTAAATAAGTTTTAATATAGTATTTTTAGATATAGATTTAATAGATTTTTTTAATTGAATAGAATTTAAATAGATTTTTTTAAATATTTGAATAAATTTTAATATAGTTTTTAGGATTTAATTCTGTTTAGGAGTTATTTCTAGGATGTTAATCAGATTTTAATGTTAGATGTTAATTAGTCTTAATTAGGCATTATCAGGGGTTAATTAGTTAGCTCATTGATTGGATTAATCATTTCATTAGCATTAATTTTTGTTTTATAATAATTAGTCCATTAACAGAGTCATTAAGGCCATAGTGGGCCAGTTGTCCGAATTTAGGGGCCCAATTTCTGCCACATGTCATGCTATAAAGGCTGCTACACATATCACTCTCTCTCCTTCCACCTCATTCTGCCTGATGTTGCACCCCAAAATTTGCCCTCACAATACAAGACTTTGTGTTCTAAGAAGGTTCACAAGGTTCACAAGTTCTCCAACAACTTGCATAACCTTTCATGAAGTTCATAAAGTCCACAAGCTACTTTATGAAGGTTCACAAGGTTCACAAGTCCCACAGTGCTTTCAATACCTTTCATGAGGTTCATGAAGTCCATAGGTTGCTTCTTGAAGGTTCACAAGGTTCACAAACTTCTAAACATCTACAAGACCTTTCATGAGGTTCATGAAGTCCATAGGTTGCTTCTTGAAGGTTCACAAGGTTTACAAGATTCACAATGTTTACAAAGCTTTCCTAAGGGTCATGAGGTCTACAAAGCCACTTCATGATGTTCACAAGGTTCACAAGCTTCACAATACTTCCCATGGGTGTCACAAGACATTTTATGAAGATTCACAAGGTTCACATAGTTCACAATTGGTCAAAAAAGTTGACAATTCCCTCAGACAATGCACCTCCTAAGCAGGGCATCCATAACTAGGGTTTTGACTTTAATTAGGCTAAATGGACTTCCAATACCTCAAGTGAGTTTCATAACATCTTATATGTGTATAAGAACCCCCATGTCAAGTTTCAAGACTTTTCTCAAAAGTTTGCACAGTCAGATGATCAGATAAGTCAAAGGCAGTCAATGTAGTTAAAAGGTCAAACTGAGGTCAACTGTGGTCAAACCAAAGTCAAACTTCATGATTTTTTTTGCCAACATCAAAGAGAGGTTGGGTGAGAAATATTATCATAATAACTGTAATACCCCAAATTTTGCCCTAAGATTTGTCGTCGTATTTCATTGCATTTAATCAATTACTAACAAATTTGTGTAGTCGTTTGACTTTTTGCAGGTAAATATCATATGGCATGCACTTTTTTTTCTAAAAAGTAAAAATGGCACAATTGGCAGGAGGACATGTGTAAGGAGTTATGAGTGTGAGAGGTTGAGAGTTCGAATCTCACCTTTGGCACTTTTTGTTGTTTTTATTATTTTTACTCTAAATTTTTCTATCTTTCATTAAAAAATAACAAAAATAGTTTTTTATTATTATTTAATTATTATTTTCGTATTTTAATTAAATCATTTTTTAAAATATTATTTTTTTCACTTTTTTCTAAATTATTCATAAAAATATCCAAAAAATCATAAAATAAAAAAATATTGAAAAAAATTTTGTTCTTTTTATAATATTTTTTATTTTAGGAATCAATAGGATTATTAGTTTTTATTTTAAGTTTATTTTAATTATTTTAAATTATTTAAATTTTATTTTTTCTTAACTAATTATTTAGTTTGGGCTTTAAAATGGGCTTTAGGGACATTATTGATAATTTGGCGTTAACCCTAATTTGTTCCCTATATATATATGTGTTGCCTTGTTGGAAAAGAGGAGAGAATGAAAAAAACCTAAGAGGAGTGAGTGCCGTTGGCCGTTATTTAGTTTTCTTCTTCATCCATTACTATTGTTTCTTTTTCTTCATCGTTTACCGTTATTTCTTTTCCTTCATCTATTACTGTTGTTTCTTTTTCTTCATCTTTTACCGTTATTTCTTTTTCTTCATCTATTACCGTTATTTCTTTTTCTTTATCTATTACTGTTGCGTTTGTATATATATAATTTTTAAATTGTTAGAATTTATATATATAAGATTTTTGATCGAATTATGTCGATACGATGTTTGCACATTTGTGGGCATGACGCGTGACATTTGTGTTAGTTCGATTTGGTTGCGATGATCGCATTTTTGTGTGAGCAATAATACTATTTTTTGCTTAATTTCTTTTTCTTTGCGATAAATTTTGTTTCGTCCGATTTAGATCTGGTTGCGATGAGCGCATTTCTGCGTTAGCAACATTGTTGGGTTATTTGGCACATTTAAAATTCATTATTGCTTTATTATTATTATTATTATTATTATTATTATTATTATTATTATCATTATTTATTATTATTATCATTATTATCATTATTATTATTATTATTGTTATCATTAATTTATTAAAATTTGTTGTAATATAAAAATCTGTTTTTTTAAAATAAATAACATTAACATCTTTTTTCCAAATTAATATGAAAACCTAATTTTAATTTTCTATATGATTCTATGTATATATTTATTATAATTCTTGTAAATTTTTGTAAATAAAATTAAACCTTATAAACACTTAATGTAAAATTTTGGTGAATGTGATTATTGATTAGTTAAAATTTGTTTTCATCATAATGTGTAAATATTTTTCTTAATAATTGTTAATATATAATTAGAGATAATTAAATTTTTGTAAATGATTAAGAAATTTATAATTATGTTATATTTAGAACTTTATATTATAGTAATTATTTAATCATTTATGTTTCTAAATAAAAATCAAATCTTATGTTTAATCACGTTATTAATTAATTATTATTGCTAATCATATTTTGTTGCTTATTATTATTTTGAAATTTCTATCTTATTATTTTTTCTAACTTTGTCTATTTCTCTCATTATTATTGTTTCAACTAATTATTTTCACTAACTTTATATTTATACTAACCTTATTTAATTTTTCTTATTATTTACTAACCCCAATATTTTATTTACTTATTTGTTATTTTTTTTATTATATTTATTTTGATCATATTTTACTATTTATTTTATTTATTATAATTTTGTAATTGCCTCTTAGATGTAAATTGTAATCATTTAATTATTATTATCATTATGGTTAGTAATTAGGGAGTGCCAATATGTATGATATTTAAAAAAATAAATTAGATCATTTTAATATAAGATAATTAAATTAAACATTTCACACACGTAAGTCGATTTTAATCGCCGTCTCACTTCTTAAGGATATCCCTCAAGTTGCCTATGAATATTGGTTAAGTGGGGTGTATAAAGCAAGTCCCTCAAAAAGAAAATCATCAAAGTCCCTTATGGTTGCCTTTACGAATCGAGTCCCTTTCGAAAAATGATGATAGTCCCTCCAGTTTGCTTATTACACCCCACAATGGCCTTCAAAAATCCAATTGTCCCTCACATGTCCCTTAACATCCAAAGTAAGGACTACCTACTCCATTATAGTAGGGATAGTCTTACTAAAGGAAAGAATAAAGAATAAGAAAGACCTTTAAACATTAGGGTAGGTTACTCCTAGGTGCTTGCTCACTTCAAAACTGTTTCACACTTAAACAAATTTTCAACAAGTTTTCAAACAAGTTCTTAACACATCCTTACATGGATTATTTATTAACTATTCTGAAAATTTTCTATTCACACACTACACTTTCAAAACAATTCAAAAGTGAGCTTAAGTACCTAAGAGCCCATGGATAACCATGGATGAAAAGGGTGCTAACACCTTCCCTTTTCATAACCTACCCCCCGGACCCAAAATATTCTCTAAGGTCTTTCCTGTTCTTTTATAACCTTTCCTTATGGATAAAATAAAAGTCGGTGGCGACTCTTGCTATCCGCAACATTGTTTAAAGTCAGTTCTCCCACCGTGTTACAGAACTGGCGACTCTGCTGGGGATCTATTTAAGAGGGGTACCCTTAGGAATTAAGATCACTTTAAATTGTTTGCCTTGTTTGCTTTATTATTATATTGTTGGGGTGCTCTTATGTGTGAAAGATCCTAACCCGGATCTAGTGTACCTTAGGTAAATGGCAATAGACCAAGGAAACTGTACGACGTATATCGATACGGTTGATCTGGTGGCCATAGTTAGTGCGACTTCTTGGTTGGTGCTTATATTCCTTAAGTCAAGTTGAGGATAATATTGAGGCTGCCATATGTTGTCAATGCACTAACTGACTTTTAGAACCCTAGTTAACTCATCTTGGCCTTTAGAAAGTAGTGAGGTAACCGGCTTTGGTGCAGACTGAAGTTGGTTGACACTCGATACTACGCTCATTGAGATCTTAAACTTGGAGGGTTTTGGTTGGCAAGTAAGTTGCCTTCTGAACAACCACCCTTGTGAAGGATCAATGATATTGAGATCCCTTAGAACCTGGTTACTTTTGTAGGACAGGATGAACCATCTAACTTCAGGGGAGGGTACTTGCCTTTGAACCTCATGCAAGCCTTTAAACCTAGGGCTATGGTGTGACTTGTTTGTGTGTGCCACATGTTTGTGATTGAGCATGACATCATGACATCATCATGCATCATAAGCATATCATTTTCCCTAACCATTTCAAGGACCAAAGGATTTATCTTTGTTCTTTGTTGCAGGTCATGGCTTCTGCTCGTAGAAACACCATCAGGATCAACTTTGTAGGGATACCTGCTAAGCTCAAGGAGTTGGTTTCCCTAGTGCCTGATCATTCCCAGTTCAACAAGAGACATGGTCACTTATTGGATCTAGTTACTTCAGGGTTCAGTGAAGACATGATGAGTGTGCTGTTTCAGTTCTTTGACCCTAAGCACCATTGCTTTACATTTCCTGATTATCAGCTGGTTCCAACCATGGAGGAGTTCTCTAAACTTCTGGGTATACCTGTTCTTGATCAGAAGCCATTCACAGGCTTAGAGAAGGAGCTTAAACCAGAAGTTATTGTTGCAGCTCTACATCTGAAGAAGTCTGACATTGTTCTAGAGACGAGAAGTGGAGTTAAAGGTATTCTTGCCAAGGTATTAGTGGATAAAGCTCAAATGTTCTTGAAGGCTATGAGCTACGATGCTTTTGAGGAGATCTTAGCCTTATTGATTTATGGCTTAGTGTTGTTCCCCAATCCTGATCAGTTCATAGACGTTCATGCCATCAACATATTCCTGAATCACAATCCAGTGCCTACCTTACTTGGAGACATCCTACATTCTCATCACACCCGTACTACAAGGGCAAGAGGAACTTTGATGTGCTGCATACCTTTACTTTCTAGGTGGTTTATTTCTCACCTTCCTCGCTCAGTAATGAAGAATGAGCAAGGGTTCAGATGGTCCAAGAGGATCATGTCACTTTCTCACTCAGACATCCATTGGTGCTCCAGATCTATGGAGAATGTCACCATCATTGACCGTTGTGGGGAGTTTCCTAATGTGCCACTTCTAGGCATAAGAGGAGGCATCACCTGCAACCCATCTCTAGCTTTACGACAGTTTGGTTACGCCCGGAGCGATGGTCCACATGACATGTTGATTCAGGGCATTGTGTTTGATTACGACAACGATCTTCAGGGTTACCGTCAGAGATTCATCCGAGCTTGGGGAAAGGTAAACAGGATTGACAGCAAGACACTGGAGCCTAAGTACACTATTCCTATGGAGGCTTATCTCAGATGGGTACGATCTCGTGCTCAGACACTCATGATGCCATATCCTGCCGTCCTACCAGTTACCATGGAACCTGTTGCTGAAGGAGACACAGCTTATACCATCCTTCACCCAGACATGCCTACTGATATGGAAGACTTGCAGAGATCATGGATCCAACTGAAAGAGCAAAGGGATACTTTCGAGGCTCATCACAAAGCAAGCCAAGCAAGGATCCTAGAGCTAACAAAGCTACTTCATGAGGAACGAAACCTCAACTCATACCTCAACACAAAGAGGAAACGTCCATGGGAGACTTAAAACCCCATCTTTTGTACTTATTTCGTTTTCATTTTTTGTAAGCCTAAAAGGCAAAACAAGTTATTACTAATAAAAAGTTACTTTCTTGTTTGTTTAAGCAAATTTAAATCCTGCGGTCCTTGAAAACATTGCATATACATTACCATATCATTTCATTGCATCACAGATTTGTAATTGTGCACAGGTTTCTCATCTTCTCGCTGTTTATTTCAGCAATGGCACTTGAACAATCAGTTAAGGATCTTCAGGCACAGAATGCACAATTCTAAGAGCTGATCTTGAACCTATCCAAGGGGCAAGATGATTTGAAGGCACTGCTGGCCAAGAAGACAAAGAAGACTAGAAGGTCTGCTGGGTTGCTCAACATGGGAAGAAGGTTCAAAGGTCCTGTCAAGACCAAGGAAGAGGTTGACGACTATGAATCTGAGGAATCTGAGAAAGAGAGAGGCAGTCTCCACAACACTATGGGGGACTCTGATTCTGAGGCGAATTATTACCATGAGCCTAATGAAGACAAATTCAAGATGCTGGTGGATAGAATGGATGCTATGGAATTACAGAAATCATCTGGGCTGGATTTTGAGGATTTGAGTTTGATATCTGGGGTTGTGATACCCATTGGTTTCAAAGTTCCTACATTTGTTGTCTATGATGGGGTCTCTTGTCCCAAATTGCATCTGAGGTCTTATGTCAGAAGAATGCAACCCCACACTGCTGATAAAAAGTTGTGGATCCATTTCTTTCAAGAGAGTTTATCTGGAGCTCAGCTAGAGTGGTATTATCAGTTGGAGAGTGTCAACATCAGAGATTGGAATGACCTTGCTGAAGCTTTCTACAAGCAGTATCAATACAATGCTGACTTAGCCCCCACTCGCATGCAGCTTCAAAGCATGTCTATGGGTGCCAAAGAAAGCTTTAAAGAGTATGCTCAGAAGTGGAGAGACTTAGCCGGAAGAGTTCAACCCCCTTTGACTGATAGGGAGTTGGTTGATATGTTCATGTGTACGCTGAATGGTCCATTTTACAGTCATCTCATTGGAAGCTCATCATCTGGCTTCACTGAGTTGATCATGACAGGAAAGCGAGTAGAGAATGGTATCAAGAGTGGTAAGATCCAAGTGGGCACTTCTTTATCAGGTGCTGCAAAGAAGCCTCCCACTGGGAAGAAAGAATCTAATGCTGTGTATGGTCATCCTGATCGTAACAGAAGGCATCAGTCTGTTAGTGCAGTTCATATTTCAAATCCAACTCCTGCAACAACAGAGCAGCCTCAAGGCAACCAACAGAGGGCTAGAAGACAGTTCACGAAGATCAACATGTCAATGGCTCAGGCATTGCAACACTTGTTGAAGGCTGAACTTATTACCCTGAGGGAGGCTCCTCAGAATCCCAATGTTACCTCTCCCAAGTACAATCCCAATGCACGATGTGCATATCATTCAAACTGTCCAGGACATGATACTAATAACTGCTGGGTCTTGAAGAACAAAATTCAGGATATGATTGATGCTGGAGAAATTGAGTTTGATCCACCAGGTACTCCAAATGTGATTACAGCTCCAATGCCAAATCACGAGAAGACTGTCAACGCCATTGATGAAGATATTGATGAAGATCTGCATGTCTATTCGGTTATGGAGTTGAGCACACCATTGTCTGTTATCAAAAAGAGGTTAGTACAAGCTGGGATCTTTCCAGGTTGTCGTGAAGATTGTCTATATTGTACCTATAAGCCGGATAGTTGCTTCATTTTGAGAGATGGGATTCAACGTCTCATAGATAAATATACTATAGTGTTTGAAAGAAGACCAGCATCTGTAGAAAGTATGGTGGATCATCTGACTCAGGGTAAGAAGATTGAAGAGGTTGACATGGTTGACAAAGTACCACTAAGAATCACTTCAAAGGGTCCCATTAAAATCACTCATCAGGGCCCAATCAAGATTACTGCTGAAGGTCCTGTGAAAGTTGTTGCTGAAGCTAGAGTAGCTCCTCTGATCATTACCACTCCTGGTCCTATTCCTTATACATCTGACAAAGCTGTGCCTTGGCACTATGGGTCTGATGTTTACATCCATGGTGTCAAGCAGGAGCCTTTACCTGATATGCCTGTTGACATTGATAATATTGCTGGATCTAGCAAGATCACTCGTAGTGGAAGAGTCTTCTCTCCTCCAGTTGCTTCTAAGAGTGCAGTTACTCCTGCTGTTACTTCCACCACTGATGCTCGGGGCAAGGGTCCTGTTATTGAGCCTGTATCTACTGATGTGCCAGCTGCTGATGACCTCTCTAAGCAGATGGAAGAAGTATTGAAAATCATTCGCAAGAGTGATTATGATATTGTTGATCAGCTGGGGCATACTCCCTCAAAGATTTCTATGCTCTCCCTGTTATTATGTTCTGAGGCTCATGCCAAGTCATTGATCAAGTTTCTAAAGATGGCTCATGTACCCAGTGCAATTTCTGTGGACCAGTTTGAGAATTGTGTTGCTCACCTGACCTATGACAACGGGTTAGGATTTTCTGATGCTGACTTGACCCCTGCCAAGAGGGATCATAACAGGGCCTTGCATATTTCAATTGAATGCAGGGGCACTACCCTGTCTCATGTGCTGATAGACAATGGTTCCTCTCTGAATGTGTTGCCTAAGGAAGTCCTGAACAAGCTGAGTCCTGAAGATACGGAATTGAAGCCCAGTAATATTGTGGTAAAGGCTTTTGATGGTTCTAGAAGAGTAGTGCATGGGGAAATTGATCTTCCAATCAAGGTTGGCTCTCAGGTGTTTACTGCTACATTCTATGTGATGGATATTCGTCCTTCGTACTCATGTCTGCTTGGTCGTCCCTGGATCCATGGGGCAGGTGCTGTGACCTCCACATTACATCAAAAGTTGAGATATCCGGTGAATGGAAAAGTTGTTACTGTCTTTGGAGAGGAAGAATACTTTGTCAGCCATGTAAACACTTTCAAGTCTCTGGAAGTAGAAGGTGAATACATTGAAACTCCATGTCAGTCATTTGAAGTGGTTCCCTGGGCTGTTAAGGATTGTGTGACTCCTCCTGCTGTGAAGAAGGTTCCTGCGGTCATCAGAAACCCTCCAACAATGGCAATGGCCTCCCTCAATGATGCAAAAGCTGTGGTGGAAGAAGGTGGTTGTACTATTTGGGGTCAGCTTCCTGATATTCCATACAAGTCTGACAAGTTTGGTTTGGGTTTCACTGCAGAGTCCCAGAAGGCTGTCCGTCGTGCCCGTGTTGTTCGTATCACCAATCAAGGGGTTATCAATGCTGTGGGAGATCAAGATGAAGACTACAACTTGGAGGCATGGATTTTTCCTACTGTGGGTGCTGGACTCAATAATTGGACAACTGAAGATGTTATCCCTATCTCCTTTAGTCAGGAGTAAATACTATTACTGTGTTATGTTTTTAAATTTATAATTTCTGGAACAATTAAAACTTTCAAGCCATGTGCCTTACCCGGGGCACAATGGTGTGCTTGTTACGGGTTGTCATTTCATTTGCATACCTCATTCAATAAAATCAGTGGACGTTTCGTTTTCGTAAATATTGTGTTCCTTGTCTTTCTTTTTCTTTTATTCTTGCTTTATCAGCTATGTGTTCTTACACACACCCACGTCACTAAAATGCAGATCCTCATCCACTCTGGATCCAGTTGATAACAGTTCTACTATTGCCAATTACAATTTCGAGAATCCGATCTATCAAACTGAAGACGGAAACGAGGACGATTGTGAAATACCTGTAGGGCTTGCTAGGTCGTTACAACAAGAAGAGAAAGCTATACAGCCACATGAAGAGCCAGTCGAAGTTGTGAATCTGGGAACTGAAGAAAACAGAAAAGAGGTCAAGATAGGGGCTGATTTAGAGGACAGTGTCAAGAGCAGGTTGATTCAGATGCTACGTGACTATGTGGAGATCTTTGCTTGGTCTTATGAAGATATGTCAGGGTTGGATACAGACATTGTGGTTCACCGTTTGCCAGTGAAAGAAGATTGTCGTCCAAAGAAGCAGAAGGTTCGTCGTATGCGTCCTGAAATGTCAGAAAAGATCAAAGCAGAGGTAATGAAACAGTTCAATGCAGGGTTCTTGGCCGTAACTTCTTATCCTCAGTGGGTTGCAAATGTGGTACCAGTTCTTAAGAAAGATGGTAAGGTACGTATGTGTGTAGACTACAGAGATCTGAACAAGGCTAGCCCTAAAGATGACTTTCCACTTCCTCATATTGATATCCTGGTAGACAACACTGCTCAGCATAAGGTATTCTCTTTTATGGATGGTTTCTCTGGTTACAATCAAATCAAGATGGCACCTGAAGATATGGAGAAGACTACATTTGTGACACAGTGGGGCACCTTTTGCTATAAGGTAATGCCATTTGGTTTGAAGAATGCAGGGGCAACATATCAGCGTGCCATGGTGGCTTTGTTTCATGATATGATTCATCATGAGATAGAGGTATATGTGGATGATATGATAGCCAGGTCTCAGAATGAAGAACAACATCTTGATCATCTGCACAAGTTGTTTGAGAAGTTGAAGAAATACAGGTTGAGATTAAATCCAAACAAGTGTACTTTTGGAGTTAGATCTGGAAAGCTCCTGGGTTTCATTGTCAGTGGAAAAGGTATTGAAGTGGATCCTGCAAAAGTGAAAGCTATACGAGAGATGCCAGCTCCCCGTACTGAGAAGGAGGTTAGAGGTTTCTTGGGACGATTGAACTACATTGCAAGATTTATTTCCCAATTAACTACCATCTGTGAGCCAATCTTCAAGTTGTTGAAGAAAGATCAGGTGATGGAATGGAATGATGAATGCCAGACTGCCTTTGATGAAATCAAGAGATATTTGCTAGAACCTCCAATTTTAATGCCACCAGTTGATGGAAGACCCTTGATTATGTATTTAACAGTATTAGACAACTCAATGGGGTGTGTATTGGGGCAACATGACGAGTCTGGTCGAAAAGAGCAGGCAATATACTACCTTAGCAAAAAGTTTACCGACTGCGAAACAAGATACTCACTGCTCGAGAAAACTTGCTGCGCTTTGGCATGGGCTGCTCGCCGACTAAGACAGTATATGTTGACCCATACTACCTTGTTGATTTCGAAGATGGATCCAATCAAGTACATATTTGAGAAACCTGCTCTTTCCGGAAGAATTGCAAGATGGCAAATGATCTTGACGGAATATGATATACAGTATACTACTCAGAAGGCCATTAAGGGGAGTGTTGTTGCTGATCATTTGGCTCATCAAGCAGTAGATGATTACCAGTCAATGAATTTTGAGTTCCCTGATGAAGACATTATGTCTGTTACCAAAGAACCTGGACAATATGACAGACCTGAACAAGGATCCCGATGGACTATGGTTTTTGATGGTGCCTCCAATGCACATGGTAATGGTGTTGGTGTTGTGATTAGCTCCCCTGAAGGTTGTCATACCCCGATTACTGCCAGACTTTGTTTCTATTGTACCAATAACATGGCTGAGTATGAGGCATGTATCATGGGTATGCAAGTTGCTATTGATATGAAGATTCAGTTCCTTGAGAATTATGAAGGATGCAGGCTTGGATGAAGATGAGTGGATTCAGACTCGACTTGACCAGATAAATTTGATTGATGAGAAAAGGTTAGCAGCAGTTTGTCATGGCCAGAT
This sequence comes from Lathyrus sativus, assembly GCA_963859935.3. Taxonomy (NCBI): domain Eukaryota; kingdom Viridiplantae; phylum Streptophyta; class Magnoliopsida; order Fabales; family Fabaceae; genus Lathyrus; species Lathyrus sativus. The sequence continues at coordinate 276,113,416 of OZ012739.1, forward strand.
GTACCAGAAACGGATGATCAAAGCTTTTAACAAGAAGGTTAAGCCAAAGGTATATCAGGCTGGTGACTTGGTAATCAAGCGTATCATATTACCACAGGGTGATCCTAGGGGCAAGTGGACTCCAACATATGAGGGACCATTTGTAGTCAAGACAGTGTTCTCAGGAGGTGCCATGATACTGACTACAATGGATGGTGAAGACTTCCCACAACCTGTAAACGCAGACATAGTTAAAAAGTACTACGCATAAAAAGAGACCCGCTAGGTTGACAGGCCTAGGCAAAAATAAGGGCATCCCGGCAAACCAAAAGGGTTTGGGCGAAAATTAGGGATATATATATAAAAAGATGTACACCCGGCAAGTCGAAAACCTGAAAAGGCGGCTTGGGCAAAAAAGGGTATCCCGGTGGATTGAAAACCTGAAAGGGCAATCCAGGCAAAAGTTAGGGATTAAAGCGTATGACTATGTCTCGTTTGGATCACTCATGAAACTGCAACCAGTTGTACTACTTACTCAAGCTCAAACAGATAAAGCTCAATCCAATCGTTTCCGTCTCAACAGCAAGAAGATGAGATACTTGAGTGGCAATAGTAGAATTGAAACTCAATAGGATTATTTCCCACATAGCTGATTCTTTTTGTAAAACTTCATGACAAAATTCTCCTACTAGGGTTTATGTCTCCTTGTACAAACTTACCCGTGTATGGGTCACTTTTGATATAAATAAATTCCATCTTTTGAATCCAGATTTACTTTTACCCTATTTACATAAGCGAAACGTCCATTGGTTGTGTTTGAATGTATGTATGCCTTTGAATATGATTGATGTTTACCAGAAATGCATGTATGCTTTTAATATGATTGATGTTTACCAGAAATGCATGAAAATGCAGTAATAGTATTTACTAAGGACGAACGAGGGAAGGATTTCAACGAAGCTTCGCCGGTTCATCTTTACAAGACAGTTACAAACCATCAGTAGGACTAATCCATTTTCACAAAGTCTAATCTCCCCTGGAATTTATATCCATCTCTTTTATCCTCATACGGATATACGAGAAATTACTTTCCAATAAGGGCACGATGAACGAAGACGGGATGTTATACTTATCCTACTATCAAACGAAAACGAATGTTATACTTATCCTACTATCCCCAACAACGGGAGGTTATCTATACCTTGTTATCCCCAACAACGGGAGGTTATCTATACCTTGTTATTCCCAGCAGACGGAGGGTTATATATTCTTCAACAACGAATCGGGATTTATTTTCCTTGGCCAGCAGTTGTTATACAAGGATATCCAGACACTTCCAGCAGTGTCATATCATACATACATCATTTACATCATACCATAACATATATATCTATAGTACATTACCTAAGTGCATCATGTCATACATGCATACATAAAGCATAAACTAATGTTGTTATACAGAATGCTACCTTGTTTTCAGGTTAATTATCCAACAAACAAGCTTATGATCTTTGGGACTGCTTTATTGTAACCTCAGGGTTACTTTATCCTCCTGATGAGCTTCTTATTACTTTGGGACTGCTTTATTGTAACCTCAGGGTTATTTTATCCTCCTGATAGCCTCTCATGACTTCAAGACTGCTTTAGAGCTACTGATTGCTCTATCTTCCTGAAATCATCCTATTACTTCAAGACTGCTTTAGAGCTATTCATTGCTCTATCCTCATGAGGTCATATTACTACTTCAAGACTGCTTTAGAGTTATTCATTGCTCTATCCTCCTGAAGCCATCTAATTATTTCAAGACTGCTTTAGAGCTATCCATTGCTCTATCCTCCTGAAATCATTACTTCAAGACTGCTTTAGAGCTATTGATTGCTCTATCCTCCTGAAGACATATCACATTATTATTTCAAGACTGCTTTAGAGCCATTCATTGTTCTATCCTCCTGAAATCATATCATTGCTTCAAGACTGCTTTAGGGTTATCACTATTGATTGCTCTATCCTCATGAAGACATGCTGCTACATCATTACTATTCCAGACTCCTGACAGCTTTCATCATACACCCATATTTTGAACTGCTCCCCCCCTAGTGGCATCTTTAAGCCCACTCAATCATATTCAACTAGCCATCTGTACCACTCTAGTGCACTGGTGAGTGCAAATTTTTGGGCTTTTGTGTTCAATCCCCTTCAACCTTCCAGGTTACGACTGGCAAATATACCAATCTAACCCCTCAGGTTTCAGAAAATTGAACAGGGGCAGCTGTTGCACCCCAAAATTTGCCCTCACAATACAAGACTTTGTGTTCTAAGAAGGTTCACAAGGTTCACAAGTTCTCCAACAACTTGCATAACCTTTCATGAAGTTCATAAAGTCCACAAGCTACTTTATGAAGGTTCACAAGGTTCACAAGTCCCACAGTGCTTTCAATACCTTTCATGAGGTTCATGAAGTCCATAGGTTGCTTCTTGAAGGTTCACAAGGTTCACAAACTTCTAAACATCTACAAGACCTTTCATGAGGTTCATGAAGTCCATAGGTTGCTTCTTGAAGGTTCACAAGGTTTACAAGATTCACAATGTTTACAAAGCTTTCCTAAGGGTCATGAGGTCTACAAAGCCACTTCATGATGTTCACAAGGTTCACAAGCTTCACAATACTTCCCATGGGTGTCACAAGACATTTTATGAAGATTCACAAGGTTCACATAGTTCACAATTGGTCAAAAAAGTTGACAATTCCCTCAGACAATGCACCTCCTAAGCAGGGCATCCATAACTAGGGTTTTGACTTTAATCAGGCTAAATGGACTTCCAATACCTCAAGTGAGTTTCATAACATCTTATATGTGTATAAGAACCCCCATGTCAAGTTTCAAGACTTTTCTCAAAAGTTTGCTCAGTCAGATGATCAGATAAGTCAAAGGCAGTCAATGCAGTTAAAAGGTCAAACTGAGGTCAACTGTGGTCAAACCAAAGTCAAACTTCATGATTTTTTTTGCCAACATCAAAGAGAGGTTGGGTGAGAAATATTATCATAATAACTGTAATACCCCAAATTTTGCCCTAAGATTTGTCGTCGCATTTCATTGCATTTAATCAATTACTAACAAATTTGTGTAGTCGTTTGACTTTTTGCAGGTAAATATCATATGGCATGCACTTTTTTTTCTAAAAAGTAAAAATGGCACAATTGGCAGGAGGACATGTGTAAGGAGTTATGAGTGTGAGAGGTTGAGAGTTCGAATCTCACCTTTGGCACTTTTTGTTGTTTTTATTATTTTTACTCTAAATTTTTCTATCTTTCATTAAAAAATAACAAAAATAGTTTTTTATTATTATTTAATTATTATTTTCGTATTTTAATTAAATCATTTTTTAAAATATTATTTTTTTCACTTTTTTCTAAATTATTCATAAAAATATCCAAAAAATCATAAAATAAAAAAATATTGAAAAAAATTTTGTTCTTTTTATAATATTTTTTATTTTAGGAATCAATAGGATTATTAGTTTTTATTTTAAGTTTATTTTAATTATTTTAAATTATTTAAATTTTATTTTTTCTTAACTAATTATTTAGTTTGGGCTTTAAAATGGGCTTTAGGGACATTATTGATAATTTGGCGTTAACCCTAATTTGTTCCCTATATATATATGTGTTGCCTTGTTGGAAAAGAGGAGAGAATGAAAAAAACCTAAGAGGAGTGAGTGCCGTTGGCCGTTATTTAGTTTTCTTCTTCATCCATTACTATTGTTTCTTTTTCTTCATCGTTTACCGTTATTTCTTTTCCTTCATCTATTACTGTTGTTTCTTTTTCTTCATCTTTTACCGTTATTTCTTTTTCTTCATCTATTACCGTTATTTCTTTTTCTTTATCTATTACTGTTGCGTTTGTATATATATAATTTTTAAATTGTTAGAATTTATATATATAAGATTTTTGATCGAATTATGTCGATACGATGTTTGCACATTTGTGGGCATGACGCGTGACATTTGTGTTAGTTCGATTTGGTTGCGATGATCGCATTTTTGTGTGAGCAATAATACTATTTTTTGCTTAATTTCTTTTTCTTTGCGATAAATTTTGTTTCGTCCGATTTAGATCTGGTTGCGATGAGCGCATTTCTGCGTTAGCAACATTGTTGGGTTATTTGGCACATTTAAAATTCATTATTGCTTTATTATTATTATTATTATTATTATTATTATTATTATTATTATTATTATTATTATCATTATTTATTATTATTGTCATTATTATCATTATTATTATTATTGTTATCATTAATTTATTAAAATTTGTTGTAATATAAAAATCTGTTTTTTTAAAATAAATAACATTAACATCTTTTTTCCAAATTAATATGAAAACCTAATTTTAATTTTCTATATGATTCTATGTATATATTTATTATAATTCTTGTAAATTTTTGTAAATAAAATTAAACCTTATAAACACTTAATGTAAAATTTTGGTGAATGTGATTATTGATTAGTTAAAATTTGTTTTCATCATAATGTGTAAATATTTTTCTTAATAATTGTTAATATATAATTAGAGATAATTAAATTTTTGTAAATGATTAAGAAATTTATAATTATGTTATATTTAGAACTTTATATTATAGTAATTATTTAATCATTTATGTTTCTAAATAAAAATCAAATCTTATGTTTAATCACGTTATTAATTAATTATTATTGCTAATCATATTTTGTTGCTTATTATTATTTTGAAATTTCTATCTTATTATTTTTTCTAACTTTGTCTATTTCTCTCATTATTATTGTTTCAACTAATTATTTTCACTAACTTTATATTTATACTAACCTTATTTAATTTTTCTTATTATTTACTAACCCCAATATTTTATTTACTTATTTGTTATTTTTTTTATTATATTTATTTTGATCATATTTTACTATTTATTTTATTTATTATAATTTTGTAATTGCCTCTTAGATGTAAATTGTAATCATTTAATTATTATTATCATTATGGTTAGTAATTAGGGAGTGCCAATATGTATGATATTTAAAAAAATAAATTAGATCATTTTAATATAAGATAATTAAATTAAACATTTCACACACGTAAGTCGATTTTAATCGCCGTCTCACTTCTTAAGGATATCCCTCAAGTTGCCTATGAATATTGGTTAAGTGGGGTGTATAAAGCAAGTCCCTCAAAAAGAAAATCATCAAAGTCCCTTATGGTTGCCTTTACGAATCGAGTCCCTTTCGAAAAATGATGATAGTCCCTCCAGTTTGCTTATTACACCCCACAATGGCCTTCAAAAATCCAATTGTCCCTCACATGTCCCTTAACATCCAAAGTAAGGACTACCTACTCCATTATAGTAGGGATAGTCTTACTAAAGGAAAGAATAAAGAATAGGAAAGACCTTTAAACATTAGGGTAGGTTACTCCTAGGTGCTTGCTCACTTCAAAACTGTTTCACACTTAAACAAATTTTCAACAAGTTTTCAAACAAGTTCTTAACACATCCTTACATGGATTATTTATTAACTATTCTGAAAATTTTCTATTCACACACTACACTTTCAAAACAATTCAAAAGTGAGCTTAAGTACCTAAGAGCCCATGGATAACCATGGATGAAAAGGGTGCTAACACCTTCCCTTTTCATAACCTACCCCCCGGACCCAAAATATTCTCTAAGGTCTTTCCTGTTCTTTTATAACCTTTCCTTATGGATAAAATAAAAGTCGGTGGCGACTCTTGCTATCCGCAACATTGTTTAAAGTCAGTTCTCCCACCGTGTTACACCTGACACCTCACAATCCACTACCGTCTCTCTCCCACACGTGGCTTCTTCTCCTCCTCCCTCAGCCACACGTGGCTCTCACCCAATTTCCCTCTGCATGCAACAGCCATCTGGCTCCCACTAACCGGACCTCCACCGGAGTACATGCAACTGCCGCACCGGTCACCGGTGAACCCTAACCGTCGCCGGAAACTGCAAATTTCCAGAAACTCATCCAAAAGCTTCCAAACTTCATCATCTTCAACGATCAACCTTCATCAACATCATTCATTGATCATTCAGATTTCGCCGGAAACTTCATATATTCATCAAAAGTCCACCGGAGTATTCATCATCTCCATCAACTTCGTTCAGAAAGCCATAACCAAACTCGTCAATTTTCCAGAAATCTTCACAAGATCTTCAGTAACCAACATCCACCTTCGTAACATTTTTTTCGGATCTTCATATCTTTCTCAGAGTCATCGCAGATCAAGAATATTCATCTTCTTCCTCTCCAGATTTCCGTCAACACCGGCCAAGAAATCATCACGCGTGCGTCTTGAGTGTTCCAAGATCTCCAAATCGCCCTCAAGAACACCTCCAAAGAGATCATTGCGTATATAGCTTGCGTTCTTCAGATCTTCAAGAAATCTTCAACGATTTCGACGACGATCGTTCAACTCATCAAGTCGTTAGATCTTCATCGTCCAGCTCCAAGATTTGCAGATCTTCACGCATCTTAAATCTCGCCATCTTCATCAGCTGCTTCCGTAAATCAGCGCCTTCATAGCATTTCCAGGTTCTTCTCTAAACTTGTTATACCGTCATAGCTTGTTGTTAGTCGGAGAGTCAGGTTAGTTTGAGTGATAGGTTGTGAAACGAACTTAGGTTAGGGAGATATGTGAACTGAGAAATTGAAGCGCCATAGTTTGTGATGGGTGTTAGTGAATATTTTGTGGTTGGCGAAGAGATTGTGAGACAGAGAGAATCAGAGAGGGTGAGAGCGGCGCTAGGGTTAGTGATGAACAGTACAAAGGGGATTGAGGGGATTAGGGTTTTGTGAGCTGATAATGAGTGGATGTTGGACTCGGGCCTTAGGCCCATTGTTTTTTTGCGAAGCATCTCCCTGATTTCCCCATTGCGCCTCCCTCTCCGTGTGAATTTTGTTTTGGGCCTAGATGAGATTTGCTAATTACACCCCAGGCTGAAGGCCCAGTGAGAAACCAGTGCGAATTAATTGCTATTCGCCACGAGCTTTTTTTATTTTCCTTGATTTTTCCAATTATTTTCTGATTGAGTTTGGGCTTAGCGCGCGCCTGATATCCACACCCCCCTCCTGAGCCCAACTTCATTTTGATCTAGGGATTATTGCTATTCACCATGCCAGTTTGTTTTTTTTAGCTGATTTTCTTTTTATTTCATGTTTGCATATAGGTTAGTAAATAATTCATATTAAATTGAAAAATAATCATTTTAGGATGAGATTTTTTTCCCCTAGTTCTCTTAGGACGTCTAGAAAATTCTGAAATAATAAAAATATTAATTTCATGCATTTTATATTTTTTGGTATATTTTACAATATTATTGCTTTTATTTTGCATTTGTTTGATACTTCTTTTTTCTGAATTTAGTATGAGAGATTGGTGCATGATTTTTGATTGATTCTTGTGAGGTTGATTAGATTAGGGAGGCATGTACCCTTAGGAAGTTTGTCATATTTTTGTGACTAAAACTTAGATTAATTTGAGAGGTGAATAGGAGAGGTATCAGAGTTAGGGTTCCACAACACTTAGGTGTAGTTTAGGGCATAGTTTGGGGACCTAGGGTTTGATTTAGGCCTTGGGGTTTATATGGGGTATTGGGTATAGGGTTAGGTTCCATTAGAAATTAATCTAGGATTTTATAGTGAGTATTACTATTTTACTTGATTTTTGCAATTTGAATGGTGATTGTGTGTTTCCCTCTTGGGCATTTTGCTTGTTTGTTTGGTTTGGGTTATTTCAATTGGGCTTGGGGTTTGAGTTTTTCTTGTTGGGGATTATGAATACCTTGAAGATGATTGGAGACAAAGGATGGAGCTTGGAGCATGAAGTTTCTTCTCCTTGAGGTGGCTTAGGAGATACGAAATGTAGGGAGAGCTTTAGATTAGATTGATTTCTTCTTGCAAACATAGAAAGCATCTTGTGCTTCTATTCCTTCCTATGAAAAAAAGTCCTTTTATGGTATTCACATCCCTCCTTTGGAGGGATAAGTGACATACTTTAGAAGTAGAACTTTGAGGGAACCTCTCCCCTACAATGCTAAGTGCTTATAGGCTTCCTTTGGTTGTCAATAAGCTGTTTAGCATTTCAACTTAATCTGATAATTGATTCTCTTCTAGATTGTTGGCATTGAATATGGAAACCTATTGAAGAATGAAGTTCATTGAAGATTGGTGAAGATAAAGCCTGTGCCTGTCAAAGAGAGTTATCTGTTGAAGCTAGGGTTGCTGCTGTTTGAAGCTGTCTACTGGTTGGGATTCAGTGCTTGCCAGAGCTTAGAGATTTTTGGAGACAGGAGCTTATCTAAAGCTTGGGGATCATTGAAGAGTGAAGATGGGATCTTGCTTGAAGTTGTTGCTGTGAACCTTTTTTGCTGTTAATCAACCGTAGCTGTCAGAGCTGTTGTTGTTTGAGCTGTAGCTGTAGGAGCTGGTGTTGCTGTCAGAGCTGGTGTTGGATTTTATTTCTTTTTCAGTATTGTTTGTTGGCTTGTTCAGCTTGCCCCTTAGGTTTGAAGTGAAGCTGTTTCACTTTGCCTATTGTTTTCCTAGGTTCGAGGTTGAGTGGGACTCCCTTGCCTCGCTTGTATTGATGCATTGCATGCATGTTTACTGTTTACTGTATATCTGTTTCTTTTGCTGTTTATCCCCTACGATCTCTGATTTCCTCTGTGCAGGAGGGAATTATGACAGACATTAGGTTGTAACCCATGCATGACAACATTAGGTTAGTTTTTATTCCCATTTCAACCCTAGGCTTTTTAGAGCTTCTTTCTCTTCTTATCTCAAACAACTCAAGAACACAGTAATAAGGTTAATCGATGTCGTACGTTACGAGCCTTAAGCCATTTGAGAAAGGGTTGCTAGAGAGCTTCTTTCCAGTAGTCTGACCGCTTAGTGTGGTACCCTTTGGGTGGCACGCGACGTAGTCACTCTCAAATCATAGTCTCTAGTGCGTCAGAGATTGCAAACAAACTAAAAAACACTTCTTGCGTAAAAGACTGAAAACAAACATCAAAGTGTCATTTTTGTCCGCTCGGACTCTTAATCAAGAAAAACCTTTTCAGAAGGATCTAAAAAACAGTCAGACAAATCTGTGTCTTCCATGGCCGAACTACGTTTGCTCTGACTTTCATGTTGTATGAAAGTATGTAGGCATAGGATGCTGTATCCTAGCGAGCAACCTTCCCCTCCTTTCCGTAGGTAGGCGAACTACGTTGACTCTGATTTCTCGTTCCAGACGGGAATACGTAGGCATAAAGTGTGATACTTTGCCGAGTCATTTTCTTTTCTTTTAACCCGTGACCCTTAGTGTAGATAGAATAACAATCTGTACCAGAAAACAAGCGTGGATCCCGTCGAGTACGACGGACGTGAGGGGTGCTAATACCTTCCCCTTACGTAACCGACTCCCAAATCCAGGATTTGGTTGCGACGAACATTCCTTTCCCGTTTTGCGTTAGGTTTAATCTGAGCGTTTCCTTTCCCTCCTTTGGGATAAATAACGCACGGTGGCGACTCTTCTGTCATAGCCAGCGCCGATTTTTGCAGTAGCGACAGTATGCAAATAGAAGATGCCAGTCAAGAGCAAGTTACGAGTTTGGATAATAGCTCACCTTTGAGTTTAGTTCCATCAATATCCGCAGATAAATCTGAGGAGCTGAGCCCAAAAGCAGTTGCTACAGATGTCAATAGTTTGGTGTCCTCAACAGCTAGTTCAGTCGTGTTGCCTTCTCGTCTAGTCTTGCCAAAGATGATTGCCCCAGTTGTTGATCCTGCAGATGAACAGAAGGATTATTTGCGAATACCATGCTTTATGCGTATCATTGACGCATATAAGCAAATATCTGTAACTGGAGGCTCAAAATTTTGATTTTCAATACTCGCTTATTTAGCAGGTTATTTCGTGAGGCTGAAGTGGAGCCCGACTTCTTTTCTTCCATAACTGCAGCTTCCGTACACGAATCATTCCTCCTAACAGTGGCAGAAACATTTAGAGATTCTTTTTCACCTTCGGATAAATCATTAAGTTTGTAAGCTCTAGCATCCATAAAGCATCATTAATGGCCTGCAAACCAAACCGTATTTGATGAATTGGAAAAGGAAAATTTATAAAATTCAATCCCATTTCGTTCCTAAACAGTCTCGACACAATCAATCAGACATAACGGAAACAATTTCAAACAACTTCTAAAACAGTCGCAGATAAGAATCGCCGAATTTGGAAAGCCTTTTATCACACATCAATTCGGAAATTGAGTGATAAGAAGGGCAAGCCATCTATAAAAAGAGGAAGAAATCAAAGAGAAACGGAGGGAGAGAACTCATAGCAAAGAACTTCAAAATTCCACAGAAAAATCCCAATTTCAAACCTAATTTAGAGAAAAGAAAACTTATCTGTTCACTCCTTCCGCCGACACCGCTCGCCGCGAATCTCAGATCGCCTTTCTGTCGTCAAAACCTCCAGAGCCGACACCACCCGCCGCGAATCACCGTTCTTTGTCGAAAAGTCCATCTGACGTCGCCACCAAGACCCTGTGAAGAAGCCGTTAGAACGTGAGATAATGTTTCGCTAACCATTAACTTTGTTGTTGTTTGAATTGTGTTTCAGGTGAATCGAAAATAGAATAAGGGCGAGAGATGAGAGGAAGAAACAGAAAGAGGGAGACGGAGGGAGACAACGCAAGCGAAGTTGCAGAAGAAGATTGGAGAGGGCGCGATCAGAGAAGGGGAAATTGGGGGCCAATTTGGGATTTAGGGTTTTCACGTCATTTTGTTTTTTTATTTTATCTTTTGTAATTTGTTAATCCAGTATACACACATCACGTGCACACACTCACCACACTAATCCCAATTAACCGTTAAACCACCAATTAACCCACCAATTAATCACTAACCAGTTTTTTTTAATTAAACTTTTATCCCTAATTAGACCCTTTAAGACTTTTAATCTGCCACTAGTCAAATCAATAAATTAGCTTAACTTAATTAATTAACCTAATAACTAATCATTATTTCAGTTTTTTTATTAAAATAATTAATAACCTTTTTAGTTAATTAATTTACCTTTTACTTTTTGGCTTTATTTAAAATAATCATTTTTTTTTTAAATTTATAATCTATTTAATCTAATAATAATAATCATCTTTTATTAATATTAAAAACTTGTCCCCTTTTATTTAATAAATACACCAAAAAAAATTCCTTTTATGATATGTGCCCTTTTAATTTAAAGAACTTGTATTCACTTATTAATAGTAACCACTAATAAAAAAAAGAGAAAATATTTTAATAAAAGAACCTTTTTTGATTAAGTCATAATAATCTTTTAGAAAAACCTTTTGTTAAATAATCTACACTTTATAACTATCATTTACCTATTTAATAATAAAACTTATAATTTATAATCTATAATAATAAAAACTATCTTATTTATTTAGACCTTTTTTTATATAAATTAAATTAACTTTTTTTTCTCTAAAAAAGCAACTTCATTAGTTAATCGAACTTTTATGACTAAGTAACCAACTCACCCTTTAATATAGTTTCTCTTAAAAAATTATCTCACCAACAATGTACTTCCTCATAAAATCAACTCACTCAAATCACTCCTAAAATCAATTTCACATATACAAACAATTTCACTTAAAAACAATTCAACCTTTGCCTAAATTCAAGTCCTTCGCTTAAAATCAATCAACATCGTAAAATCACTTCAATTGTGCACACTCACATTCACGACACACTCACCTACACCTTAGCGTTTTCATGCGTGTGTATGGTTTTACTTTCTGCAATTTATCTTCTGCAATTTAATATTACTGCATTTATATTTCCGCATCACATCCGTCCAAAGGAAAAACCTACACATAAGTCAACACTTGTGTGTAGTGCATCTCATTTACATCATTATCCCCCCGATTCTTGATCCTATTCAAGTTGATCAATTAAGATAGACCCTACCCCATAGGAAGGACCTTGTCTTTTATCTTACAACATAGAAACAAAAACAATACAACTCAACATGCAATATTCAAATATTCAAACACATTAGAGAAAGATGCCAAATCATCTTAAGCGAGATAGAATCTCCACCCCACAACAATACAGTCGATACCGTAGGAAATTTGCCTTAAGAGAGGCGTACCTCGTCGATCCCTATCCGAGTACTTGAGCCCTTCTCTTAAGACGATGCAAAGACTACTTTTCTACAACTTGTGGCGGTTAAATCTCCCTTAAAATGACAACTCACCTTTTCTCCTAAAATCAATAAATCAACTATCCTAATCCCGTAGGAACTTTGACCACAGTCAAAGAACTCCTCTAACCCTTTAGGGGAACTACAAATACTCTGATTCCACTCCCGTAAGGATACGTAGGCATAAGATGCGATATCTTATCAAGTATACTTAGAAATAAACCCCTAGGTCTTTTATACCTTAAGCAGATAAACACTTAGCAATAAACAAAAAAAAACAAGAGGTTCCTGTAGAGTACTACAGAAACTTAGGATGCTAGCACCTTCCCTAAGTTTAACCAACCCCTGAACCTAAAACTCTCTAAACCTTGCATTTGCATTGCATTGTGGGAATTTCGATCTTTATCCCTTCCTTTGGACAAATTAAAGTTCGGTTGCAAAATGAATATAAGATTCAAACTAATTAATAGTTTGGTATCCAAATTTCATCTCGACACAATCAACCAATCCTATACACATGGTTAGCACCATTACTAACAACACTAGACAGCTCTTATCACATATCTTCTCAGCAACACCTGTGTTCACATCTGCAAGCATGATTATACCATGTGCACACAATAGCATATATGCTAGCCCACCTGTTTTTCCACCTGTTGTTACTATCTTTCTCTCCCCCTTTTTAGCCACAAATTAAGATCCAACTAAGGACTTAGCACAGATCAAAAAGTGTAACATTACAATTGTTAGGGACACAGTAAACAAACTGCTCATAGAGAGCATCACAAATACAGATTGTTAACCAATTCCTACAGAAGGCTAACTAAAACTAATCAACAAAAAAACAGCAGCAGCACCTCTGCCTGCACTAACTCAGTGGTCACAGCACACATCAATCATCTTCCTCAGAGGAGCTGGAATCACTGTCACTTGAATCTGACAGTGAAATATCCTTATTGATGTCATCAGGATCGTCCTCTGGCATCTCAGAATTGTGAGGTGGATCCCTGCGAGCCAGGGGAATGGTGATACCTCGAATTGGCAGCCCTCTTTTGAGTATATCATCGACAATTTTCTTATATGATTTCTCCATGTAAGTTGTTCCTTCCCTGTTGCTGATGCGCCTAAGTTCTTTAGCAGTGGGAGGAGGATACTTGTGCTTGGGTGCTTCAGCAGTAGGAGGGGCATCTTTTGTGGATTGGGGAGGGGTCTTGGAGGAGGAGGCATTATGATAGGACAGCATCTTGGTGCGGATTGAGAATTCTGTGGAGAGGGGGAGATAAAGAAACAAGTATATTCAGAGATGTAGCACGTTTGCGTGGAGAGGAGAGCTTTTGTGGTCAAGGTCGTGGACTACAATGAATTTTTAAAACTCTCACGTGCCCTTAATTGCTATGAGTCTTCATTTATGCAGATACCCAATTTTCCTCTTAAATTCTCAAACTGAGCAGCATCAAGGGCCTTTGTAAAAATGTCAGCCAACTGTACTTCTGTGGGCACATGTTCCAAGGAGACCACTTTATCTTCCACTAGGTCTCTTATGTAGTGATGTCTTATATCAATGTGCTTAGTTCTACTATGCTGAATTGGGTTCTTGGAGATATTGATAGCACTAAGATTGTCACAATATAGTGTCATGACATCCTGTGTGACATTGTATTCTGTCAGCATTTGCTTCATCCAGACCAGCTGAGAGCAACTACTGCCAGCTGCTATGTATTCAGCTTCTGCAGTGGACAATGAGACACATTTTTTATTTTTGCTAAACCATGATATGAGATTATTCCCCAAGACGAAGCATCCACCAGAGGTGCTTTTTCTATCATCAGCATTTCCAGCCCAGTCAGCATCACAGTATCCAGATAATATAGGATCACACCCATGTGTTTATAGTATACCATAATCACTGGTTCCATTCACATACTTGAGAATCCTTTTGAATTGATTTATTTGACTTACCTTAGGGTTTGCTTGATATCTGGCACATAGACCAACTACAAATGCAATATCTGGTCTGCTGGCTGTTAGATACAACAAGCTTCCAATCATGCTTTTGTACAGGCTTTGATCCACACTCGTACCACTTTCATCTTTTGACAACTTTAGATGAGTAGGTGCAGGTGTTTTTTTGTGACCATCCTTATCAAATCCAAATTTTTTTCAATATGCTTTTGGTATACTTACTTTGGGAGAGAAATATAGATTCCTCTATTTGCTTGACTTGCAGTCCAAGAAAGTAAGTTAGTTCACCACATAGACTCATATCAAAATCAGATTGCATCTGATAGACAAATTGTTTAACCAATTTCTCAGAAATTCCACCAAAGACTATGTCATCCACATATATTTGTGAAATCATGAGTTTTCCATCCTTATTTTTCACAAAGAGAGTCTTGTCTATTCCTTCTTTCCTGTATCCATGGGTAATAAGAAACTCAGTCAATCTTTCATACTAAGCCCTAGGTGACTGCTTCAATCCATAGAGTGCCTTTCTTAACTTGTATACATGGTCTATCAAGTTAGGATCCTCAAATCCCTTGGGTTGTGCCACATATACTTCCTCATTTAGATATCCATTCAGAAATGCACTTTTCACATCCATTTGGAACAGTTTGAATTTTAAGATGCAGGAAATTCCTAGCAGTAGCCTGATGTACTCAAGTATTGCAACATGTGCAAAGGTTTCATCAAAACCAATTCCTTATACTTGAGTGTACCCCAGCGCCACTAGTCTGGCCTTGTTTCTGACTATAATACCTTGTTCATCTGATTTGTTCTTGTAAATCCATTTGGTGCCAATGATGCTTGTTCCTTCAGGTCTTGGCACCAGTTCCCATACCTCGTGTCTTTTAAACTATTCCAATTCATCTTGCATGGCCTTGATCCAGTATTCATCAGTTAAGGCTTCATTCACATTTTTGGGTTCAATCTTAGACACAAAACATGAATTTGAGACTACTTCTCTAGCTCTGGTCCTTACCCCACTGTTGAGGTCTCCAATGATAAGATCTTTGGGATGATCTTTCAGGATTCTGATAGAAGGTTCTCTGATAGTGGTTTCTGGTTCAGAACCTGGAGTTACAGCTTGAGTATCTTCAGTAATCACTATACCATCAGCTGATGTCTCAAGCAGTGTTATAACATCCTCTATGACATTGATTTCTTCATACTGATCATCAATGATAACATTAATGGATTCCATCAAGACTTTTGTTCTGGAGTTTTACACTCTATAAGCTCTGTTGTTGGTAGAGTATCCCAGAAATATGCCTTCATCACTTTTAGGATCCATTTTCCTCCTTTGTTCACGATCTGTCAAGATGTAACACTTGCTCCCGAACACATGAAAGTACTTCACAGTTGGTTTCCTTCCTTTCCACATCTCACACAAGGTAATTGATGTTCCTTTTCTCAAGGCCACTCTGTTGTGAACATATCAAGCAGTGTTCATAGCCTCTGCCTAAAAATTCATAGGTAACTTCTTTGCATGTAGCATGGCTCTGGCAGACTCTTGGATAGTCCTGTTTTTCCTTTCCACTACTCCATTTTGCTGGGGAGTAATAGGAGAGGAAAACTCATGACTGATCCCTTTAGATGAGCAGAACTCAGCAAACTTGGAGTTTTCAAACTCCTTGCCATGATCACTTATGATCCTAACTACACCATATTCCTTTTCTCTTTGAAGTCTGATGCACAGCTCCTTAAAGACTTCAAAAACATATGATTTTTCTCTGATGAAGCTTATCCAGGTGAATCTGGAGTAGTCATCCACAACTACATAAGCATAGTTTTTACCACCAAGACTTTTTACTTGCATTGGTCCCATCAAGTCCATGTGCAGTAGTTCCAGAACTCTGGAGGTAATCAGGTGACCAACCCTTGGATGAGATGTCTTGGTTTGCTTGCCTACTTGACAGTCACCACATATCCTCCCTTCCTCAATAGTCAGGTTTGGAATTCCTCTTACCGCCTCCTTGGAGATGATCTTCTTCATTCCTCTTAGATGAAGGTGCCCAAGTTTTTGATGCCACAACTTTACCTCCTTTGCTTCTCTGGCCATAGAGCATGTGGTGGATCTACTTGAGTCCTTAGGCTCCCATAAGTAACAATTGCCTTTAGATCTAGACCCCTTCATTACTTCTTCATTATCACCATTTGTGACCACACATTCTTCTTTAGTGGATTTCACACTCAGTCCTTGATCACAGAGCTAACTAATGCTTATCAAGTTGGCAGTCAGTCCTTTCACTAGCAATACGTTGTCCAGGTTAGGTACTCCAGGGCAGTCCAGTTTCCCAACCCCTTTGATCTCTCCTTTTGCTCCATCACCAAAAGTCACATATCTAGTGGAATGAGGTTTGATGTCCACCAGCAGATTCTTTATGCCAGTCATGTGTTTAGAACAACCACTATCAAAGTACCAGACTTCTTTAGGTGTGAGCTATCAGACTAGTCTCCTTTGCCACCCATTGTTGCTTCTTGGCAGGAGCCCTTTGATGAGTGTGACTGAATATCCAAGCCTAAAGGTTTTAGGTGACCAAGTTTTCCATAGTAATGACAACTCCACCTTTGGAACTTTCCTCTTGTTTGCTTCATGTTCTTGTTCCTCTGATGTTGTGACATTGGTCGTGACTTCTGGTTTGACCTCTGATTTTCAGATTCTGGTCTCTTGACCCCCAAGATGGGTTTTTGTTCACCAATAAACCCCAGTTCGGACATGTCTCCTGCTATCTCCACACTCTGTAGAATTTTTTCAAGAGTGTCAGTCCCATGATATAGCATATTAATTGATCTTTTCATCTGCTCAAGTTTACAGTTCAACAGGCTGACCTCACTGTTGAGTGAGTCTATTGTTGCAAGATGTACCTTCTTCTCAGCCTCCAGCTTCTTAATGATCCCAGCTTCTCAACCTCGACACTTCTGAAACGCAACTGTTTGTATGAAGTTGCAAGCTCATCAAAAGTCAGTTCATCCTCACTTGAGTCATCTTCAGATGAGCTTACACTGTTTAGAACAGTGACATGCCTGGCATACTCCTTTTCTGATCCACTTTCAGAGTCTTCATCAAACCATGTGACAGTTAGGCCTTTTCCCTTCCTTTTTAGGTATGTGGAACATTCCTTTCTCACGTGTCCATATCCCTCACACTCATGTCATTGAACTCCTTTGCCTTGGTTAGAATTCTCATCAGACTTACTCTTTCTGCTGCTGTCATAAGAGGTATTCTTGGCACAGGGCTTTGACTTATGATCTATCCTTTTGATCAGTTTATTGAATTGTCTTTCAAGCAAGGTTATTGTTTCTAACAAAGTCTCCTCTTTTTCATCACCCTCTACTTCTGAATCCTCAACAGTGTTTGAGGCAAGAGCTATGCTTTTTTCCTTTTTCTCTACTGGTTGATCGCATATGCCCATCTCAAATGTTTGGAGAGAATCTATGAGTTCATCCACTTTCATGTTGCATATGTCTTGAGCTTCTTCAATGGCTGTGACCTTCATGGCAAACCTCTTAGGTAAGGATCTGAGAATCTTCCTTACAAGCTTCTCTTCAGCCATCTTTTCTCCCAAGGCTCCAGAGGTGTTTGCAAGTTCAAGAACATTCATGTAAAACTCATGAATGGTCTCATCTTCCTTCATTCTCAGACCTTCAAATTTGGTGGTCAGCATTTGAAGTCTTGACATTTTGACCTTGGAAGTTCTCTCATGAGTAGTTCTTAGAGTGTCCCAAACATCCTTTGCTAGTTCAGAATGGTGTACCAGTCTGAAGATGTTTTTGTCTATGCCATTGAAGAGTGCATTCAAAGCTTTAGAATTCCCAAGAGCTAAGGCCTCTTGCTCTTTGTTCCATTCCTCTTCAGGAATTAACACATCTACTCCATCCTTGTTAGTCTTCACAGGATGTTTCCAGCCAGAGTGTGCAGCTCTCCAAGCCTTGTTGTCTAAGGATTTTAGGAATGAAATCATCCTAGGTTTTCAATAATCATAATTCGAACCATCCAGAATTGGACGTCTATTAGTGAATCCTATATCTTTATGCATAGTACCAGAATTTATTTCCCTAGATCTCACCCAGAATAAACAGGCAGGGTGCCTGCTCTGATGCCAATTGAAATTCTGGCAAGCACACAATGAATGTTATTTCCAAAGTTATAACATCCACTGTGACATTGACTACTGTATTGACTAATTAAACTGTACGTAAAAGCAGTAAATAACACAGCAACTTTTCACCCAGTTCAATGTCAACAACACCTACATATGGGGGCTACCAAGCCAGGGAGGAAATTCACTATTAGCAAAATCAATTCAAAGTCAAACAACCAGTTTGCCTTCTCACATAATCTATACCCAATGACACTTCAACCTAGAGACACTCTAGACCTGAGTATTCCCACTCACTCCCCCTCAATCACACCACAGTGATATCCAATTACAGTTTCAGAATAAAGATGAAGAAACACTTCATACACACCCTTATCTTGTTTCAAAGCTTTGATCATGGGACACACACACTCTCGCTTAAAAGCTTTGTGTGAGACACAACTTAGAATCTACCTAACCAATGCAGCTGACAGTTGCTTGGTAAACAAGTATTCCTAAGACTCAATTCACACGTGAAGGACACACTTTCTTCACTCACAATACTAACGTGAAGAACAACCTTCTTCACTCATAAGGACTCTGTGATTTGCCTCTCTGATCTTCTGTCAAGAGCTTAATTTCTAGGATTTCTCCTTCTGATATTTATAGTGCAGTCAGTCCTTTGGGACTTGGTAAACATAGTTAGGTTTAATCGTAACAAACCCTACTCTTCAATTCTATGCACTCTTGCCCTTTAATTCTGAATCATTTGTTTCTCTTTAGGGCTTCTCAAATGTCTCCTGTCTTTTAGCTTAAGCACCTGATTTGTTTCCTGACTTCTAGATACCAGAAAAATTAACCTGCCCGCTGGATGTGATACCTTCAGTGTCATGACATTCTGTATGACATTTAGCTTAACTTATAGTTAACTTACCCTGCACACACATTATTTTGTATGTCTTAACATTCATTATGACATACATGCAAACCCTAATGTTTTACCATAAAATGAAGCCAATCAAGAGCACTTACAAATACACATTTAGCTCTGGCAGATTGTCTACATGCACTCATTCCTCGGCGGTGCAAGATTGGCTTATTCAGTAGAGTAAGTAACCCCCACAGAGTATGGGCAGATGACTTTGTATCCCCTCGGTGGTCGAGTTGCCATTGAGGAGTCCATTCCTCATCTCCCCAAGCAGAGGTTGATGTTGATTGCCTCATTGAGTTATCCCCAGTGGAGTCGGAGGAGAAACGTCTCTTCCCCAGCTAAGTACTCCCAGTAGATTGGAGTGAGGTCTTCACAGTTTGCGTCGTTTCTCCAACAGAGGTACTTGTTCCCCAGAATGTTATATTCTGGCAGGCTATTTAAGGCTGATGTCCCTAGTAAAACATGGTTAATCTCGGGAGGTGGATCGTTATTCCCCGCAAAGTCGTTGATTCCCTAGCAGGCGGAGGGGTTCCCGCGTGTGGTTCTTTTTCCCGGGTAGGGTCGCCTATTCTCCAGAAGGATTGTATTTTGGAAGGTCATTCATGGCATTTTCCTCAGCAGGATTTGATATAATCCCCAGCAGAGTAGAATTGTTGTCTGGCAGATTGTTCTATCTCCACAGCAGGCTCGTTTGCTATTCAGGAAATTTCTCTCAGGAAGCTACTCGAGGCTTGCTTCCTGCCGCACCCTAATTTTTGACCTTAAGATGCCACCTCTTTTTGCGCATTTTTCTATTATTTGACTTTATTTTAATATTTATGTTTTTGTGATTATTATTACTAATATTATATTTATTTCTATCATATTTATTATTATTATTATGTTATCTATTTTATTTACTAACATTACTTTCACTCTTGAGCTATTATTGGACCATTACACTGAAGACATCTTTGGATGCGCTTTCCGATTACATCTCGATCAGGATTTGGTATCTTATAAGTCAAGGTTGTTAGTTATCTCTCTATCAAAATCATCATTTGAAAGCGAAGAAGAGTTTGGATTTAAGGCATGAAAACCGTT
Source organism: Lathyrus sativus (assembly GCA_963859935.3). Taxonomy (NCBI): domain Eukaryota; kingdom Viridiplantae; phylum Streptophyta; class Magnoliopsida; order Fabales; family Fabaceae; genus Lathyrus; species Lathyrus sativus. Next base: position 276,133,731 of record OZ012739.1, read on the forward strand.
CATTTGGGCTTTAGATTCGGCATCTGCAATTTAATCAAGTGGTGCTATGGGATATGGTGTCAAAACCCCAGTCTTCCGGTATTTTGGTTCTTACTCTTTGCAGATCCAACTTGGATATCAATGTGTTTACAAGCCCACGGGAGACAAAAAACATTTGGAGATAAAGGTGGCAGGATTCACAATCCAAAATATTAATGAACAAAACAAGACAACTCTGCTGCTATTAAGTAAAACATGTTATGGGATTGATAAAATCTACAACAATGCTTCGGGTTCCAGCTCTATCAAAATACCAGTGGGATTTAAATAGATCAATTAACAGCTCATTTCAAATCAAATTACAAACAAGTTTAGGATAATTATAAAACAAGTTCACGGTCATCACGAGACAAATTCATGATTATTAAGACTCCATATGGACCAATTACTACAACAGTAGAAGTGCTATGCCACAACAGAAGTTCAACACACCTCTAACCACTCAAATTAAAATAATGCCAGATGCTACTTTAGTACATTACTTTCATACTACGAGTGTACCTTTATCTATTTATTCCATTAGATTCTCATGTCAGTTGGTATCTCAAGGTGGTTGTTGATATGAATATCATTATTTCTTCTACTACAACTGCTGCTTGTTGTGGAGATGGAAAAATCTGGGAATCTGCAGTTTAATATGAAGAATTTGGCTGAGCCACTAAAAGCACTAGGTAACAAGGAAATGCAATCCAATAAATACAATGATGCAGTTGAGTTGTATAATTGTGCAATTGCGATAAATGAAAAGAATGTTGTTTACTACTGCAACAAGGCAGCCGCTTATACTCAAATTAACAATTATACTGAGGCAATTGAAGATTGTCTTAATCTATCGAGATTGATCCGTACTACAGTAAGGCATACAGTCGTCTGGGATTAGCTTATCATGCACAAGGAAAATACAGAGATGCTATTGATAAAGGGTTTCAAAAAGCCTTGCAATTGGATCCAAATAATGAGACTGTTAAGGAAAATCTAAGGGTAGCTGCACATAAGTTGATGGAAGAGCAACATCATGCAGGTCACAATCAGAATTCGAGATCGTCTCAAGAATTCCAAAACCATTCTGCAAAGGGTTCAACAAGCCACGCAGCTCCACCTCCATTTGCCTCAATGCAATTTAACCCCAGCAATCTGGCAAGCATGTTCATGTCGGCCACAAATGCGCATCAGGGCTCACATTCTCAGGAAAGTCAAGGTGCCAAATGAAGGTTCAGTCTGTGATAAAACGCAATCAAAGCATTCGAATGTCAGTTTTGGAATAAAATCCCGGTAATTGCATCAAAGCAATACAATTGCATAGGATCAGATTTAATAGCAGTAATGCATACCATTAGCTTTTACCGGAAGTTGGTCGGCAAACCATTGCGGAAGTTATTGGATTGTTTTCCAAAGTAACATTTTGTCTTTTTTTTTCCAGATGCTGCAACGGTCTCAAGTTTGTTCAGTGCAGACATGTTATCAAACCCAGCAACAACATTCTTCACATGAGCAGCAACTGTTGCAACTTTATCATAACGGAGGTCGTCAGCCGCCGGTATCTTCACCTGCATTACAACACAAAGGGAGCTCTCTACATATTTCACAGGATAACAAACTCACATGAATATGAAAAGAATATGAAGGATGAAAGTAAGTTCAAACTAAACAAAGAAAAAGGAATGAAAAGGATTTTGTTTTGGAGGAGAATTCACATAATAAATTTAAATGATTGACACAAAAGTGGAATTGACAAAAATTCACAAGCAACGTTATTGATATCCATAACTTGCAGAACAGACGCCCCAAATATTTGAATGTGTTTTGCTTCAGTTGTGAAACACTTCTACTGGTGTTGATGGAGGACAATACTTCGTTGCCACAAACTTGAACTTATGTTGATTGCATTTCTCTCTGGTAGCAGTAACGAAAGGTGAATTATGATAGCCATTTCAGTATAACAAATGCAGTCCCTCAACACATTCACATAATTATGATTCTTGAAAACGGCTGATGCAGCTATTAGTGACGGGATGTACTTAAGCATATCATGACCTGTACAAGAGATAACTCAAATAAATCCCAATTTCCTCCTAATCCCATTTACTTTTTCGCCGATGTTGGTCAAGGATTCCATTCCAAGCGGTTGCGGATGTAGCGACAACTAATGAAGTAAGGAAGGGGTCAGTACAAAGATAATTTTGGAGAGGATTGAAAAGGAACTTTAAGAAAACTGGCAGTTACCTTTTTAAACTGTTGTATGGAGCTGATAAGACCATAGACTATGGGGGCCTCGTTCTCCAAGAAATCTGAAGGCATCATCCCCCCCTGCATTGGTTCCGTCTCCACCGTTAAAATCTACGGTGAACCCTCTGTTACAGTCTCTCAACCTGAAGCTCCAATGTAGTAATTAGAACTTTTTCTTCCTTAACACAACCGTTAAAAGATGAAATTGAAGAAAATGGAATTTTATTACCTTTCGGTTCATCCCATGGAAACACCGACACCATCAAAACAGGGCAATTCAAACAGAACTAAGATGAGTTTGCTTCAAGATACAAAACCAACAGCCGAAGAATTCTTGCGGAATTTAGCATCTGTAACCGTCATACTTATTCCGACTGTCGAACAGGTGTTACACCCTAAAATTTGACCAACCGGGTCCCGTATCTGGCTCGATGTTTCGACGCATGACCGCATTCGCATCTGCATATCGCATACAGTGCATTTTTCATTTGTTTTGATTTTATCGGGATCACAGCTCTCGTCTCGCGTTTCAGGTGTTTTTAATCAGTTTAGATAGATAGAATCGTGTTTTTGAGGACGTTTCGATGCCCGTTTATTTTTACCGGCTATTTTGGTGCGCTCTCGCGGTGTTATTTGTCGTTCGGTGCTATTTTCGTTCCTTCAGGAATTATTGTGAATTTTTCTGGATTTTATTAGATATTTTTAGGGTTTTATATAGATTTTAATCATTTTGGGAATATTAATAATGTTTTAATAGTTTTAAATCTTTTTTTTTATCATTTTTAGAGCTTAATAGATTTTAAAATCATTTTAGAATAATAGAATAATATAGTTTTTTCTTTTATTAATCATAGATTTTCTTTTAAAGAAATAGTATAGTTTTTTTATAGAAGTTTTATAGAATATTAATAGGTTTTAATATTTTTAATAGTTTTTAGGATATAATAGATGTTTTAATAGATTTTATCATTTTAGGATATTAATAGTTTGTTTTTTTTATAGTTTTAATAGCTTTAAATCAGATTTTAATCATTTTTTAGAATAATAGATATTAATTAGTTTAGTAAATTTTAATTAGGGATTTTAGAATATTTGATAATAATAGTCTTTGTAGAAATTAAATAGATTAGAATGTTAATTGTGTTTTAGTTTTAATTAGAATATTAACTAACTAGGATTAGTCCATTCAGTTCTCGTTTATGCCATTAATCAACTCATCATTTAGTTAATCCTCATTAGCTCATTAATCCTGTTTTAATCCCATTTTTTGTTTTTGTTATCCGTTTCAATGCAGGTTGGTTCATTGGGCCCAGTTCAGCGAAAAGCCCAGTTTATCATTCATCCATTTCCAGAAAATTCTAAAATAGTCCAGGTGCCAGTATAAATTCAAGCTGAACACGTGTAAGCAAAAAAAGGGGTCCACATCTCGTAACACACACACGCCACCTCACTCACCAATCCCTCTCTCTCTGCCACGTCTCCAACAAGTGGCACTCATGCACCACTCCTTCCCACTACCATGACACGCGTCCCTCCACCAAGCCTCACCGGAACCTCATCGGTTGCATGGCCGGCGGCCATGCAACCACCACAACTGCCCATCGCCGGTCACCTCTAACCTACTCCGGCCACCGTCTAGTTCGCCGGAAACCCTAAAACACCCAATTTTTTTTCCAGAAATCTTCTTCTTCTCCGGTCACAAGATCAACCTTCATCATCCAAATTCCAGAAAATCATCAATCCAGTTTCCCAGCGATTCATCATCGTATTCGTCCATTTTCCCAGAATCATCATCCCGTTCGTCACTGTTCCTCATTGTTCATCAGAAAGGATGAATGTTCATCAAGAACTTCATCAGTGCTTCGTCCTTTTCCCAGATCTTCAAGAACATTATCATGTTCTTCACAAGATCTTCCAGATCTTCAATCGTCGTTTGCCAGAACTCCATTCAATACTCATCCAGGTTTAAGTGTTCATCATCCTTCCGTCAAAGATCCTCATCAATATCATCTCAGATCTTCATTCAACATTCTTCGCAAGGACGTTGTTTTTCCAGAACATCTCCAGAAGAACATCAACAACAATCCTCATCCAATCCTCAACGACTTTCTAGAAAAATCCCCAGATCTTCATGCAAGATGATCGCAACCTTCCAACGCGTCCAGATCTGGTTCATCCACTTCATTGAAAATCTCCAGAACACCATCAAAGTCCTCTAACCATCACCTACGAACGCGCGCCATGGATCTTCATAAGCTTCATCGTGGATTGGATGTTTTACCTGGACTTTCGGATCTTCACGAGCTCCCCTTGAGATTGTCAAAACTTGGAGTTGGTGATCAATTTTGGTTTGAAGTTAATTGGGAAAGGTGAGGGTTGTCTGAGTTAGGGTGGATGAAGTGGAAGAGGAGGAGAACGGCGGCGGTTGGGAGAAGGGTTAGAGAATTAGGGTTTCTGCATAATGAGAGTGGAAGGGGAGAAGGGAGAAGTTGGGCCAGGTTTGGGTTTGGGGAGCCACTAGGCCCATTGGATTTTTTTGACAGCACCTGCGTTTTTTCCCTCATACCCCCCCCCCCCCTCCTGCGTGAGTGCAGTGTGGGACTGGGCTAGGCCCAACAAACTTCTGAATGCACACCCTGGTTCACTAGCTTCCCCCCCTGGTTTCAGTTTTTTTCTGAGCTAATGCTGTGGGCTGGGCCCAATTTCATTTGTTTTTATTTTTTCTGCTTGTACATGCACCCTTTGTAAACATACACTCCCTCCCCTTTGTATTTTTTCTTTTTTCTTTTAGAAAACGTATTAAAAAAGGAAAAAGTATATAGAAAAAAAAAAGCTTGAGGAAATACTTGAAAAAAATAGATAAAAGTATTTTAAAAGAAAAAGAAAAAGGAAAATATGAGAAAGAAATATTTGAAAAAATAATAGTAAGGAAGAAAAAGAAATAGTGAGAAAAAATAGAAAAAGAAATAGTGAGAAAAAATAGAAAAAGAAAAGTGAAAAACAATAAAGGAAAATATATTGAAAAAAGAAAGAGAAAAATATATTGAAAAAGAGATGAAAAGAAATAGAGAAAAAATGGAGAAAAAAATACATAGAAAAATATGAAAAAATGTATGAAGAATATTTTGAAAAAAATATTGAAAAAGAAACATGAAAAAAGAATAGAAGAAAAATAGTAAGGAAAATAATAAAAAAATATTACTTTGCAGATTCAATATTTTTTATAGATATTTTTCAAAGGAGTTTATTTCACCGTTTTAGAGATAGTTTTAGAAGTCCACTTGTTAGGGGACTCTTTTCCATTTGATTTTTCAGGATAGGATAGGATAGTAGTTCCTAGGAGTTTATTTCCAGCATTCAATCCTTGTAATCATTTTTCAGAATGTTAATAAAACGAGATTTGAGCTGTGGTCCCGAAAGTAGCCGAACTACAGCTGCTCTGATTTCTCGTACCAGACGAGGATATGTAGGCATAGGATGCGATATCCTAGCGAGCACACTAACAACTAACCTTTTGTTCTCTCGCTGCTGTGCGATCGAGACTTTCCCGCTGACGACTAATTGTTACCCTTTTTCTCTCTTGCCCGAGTGCATTTGAGACCAGACCATAGTTTTTCCCATAGGTTCCCGTACCTGTGAAACCAGTTTAATTTCTCACTGCTGTGTGAGAATACCCTGATTAGCCGTAGTTAGCCTGAACTACGTAAAGCTCTGATCTTCCATGCAGTGTGGAAGTACGTAGGCACAAGACGCGAGGTCTTGGCGAGCCAATTTCCCTGTAGTCCCGAACTACGTTGACTCTGACTTTCTCTCTTGAGAATACGTAGGCATAGAGTGCGACGCTCTATCGAGTCAATTCCCCTCTGTTTAGATTTAGCAGCCATAGATAGATTGTTTTGCATCCTTTAGACAACCCAAGCAAGCGTGGATCCCGTCGAGTACGACGGACGTGAGGGGTGCTAATACCATCCCCTTGCGTAACCGACTCCCGAACCCAGGTTTTGGTTGCGATGACCATACCTTTTCTCGTTTTTTGCGAGGTTTACTTCGAGCGTTTCCTTTCCCTCCGTTGGGATAAATAACGCACGGTGGCGACTCTTCTGTCAGCCGGCGCCGATTTTCGCAGTAGCGACAACGGGTCATAAGTTAGATAGCTTTGGAAACCAAGCTTCGCCTTTTCCAAGTTCTGCAATGCCCTACAATTGTACACTATCACAGTTGATTAAATTCATTTAAGCAATCAGAAACTGGTAAACTCGGATATGTTAGTGGAGAAACTCACATTATATCTATCCAAAAGGGATATTTCGTGGGAAGAGCTTGTGAACAAGACTTTAAGTAGTTGCAGCCATCCTCACACAATCAAGTACCAACTTCCAGGGGAAGATCTTGATGCTCTAATATCAGTTTCCTCCGATGAGGATCTTCAAATATGATAGGGGAATATATTGAACTTGAAAGTCACGTTTCTCTGACCCCGCATCTTTCTTCGCTATTGCAATCTTGACAAAACTGTGACAGAATCCTCATCTACAACATAGGTCACACGATTTGATTCTGAAACAAAGGCAAAATCAGTGGAAATAGAGGAAGGATATCACTAATATTCAAGACAACGTTGAAGTAACGAAAGTATTACCATCATCAAAAGGCCTTTCAAAGTCAATCATTATCATTAACAGTCAAAGCGATACAAATCAATCATATCCAATCTTATCCAAGAGCACTCAAATCCGATTAAATCAAATGATTTGTTTCCAAACACAACTCAATCTGCTATTAAAAGAGAAAGAAAAGTTGAGCCTGTTAGGATGTGTTTGGCCGAAAATAGAATCATAAAGCAGTTATCGCATTGAAGATGAAAAGTTTTGATAGCACGAATCTGCTACATCTGCTATGTAGTCACATGAAATCAGACTCAGACGGATTTAATCAAATATAGTTACGGAAAGTGTTGCCAATCAAGCACTTGTGAAATCTTCAAACGAAAGCGGAAATTTTTTCACAAACGTTACCTTTACCTTCCAAAAGAGGCCCAACACGATCCATCCAGAATGGAAACTCCTTTATTCCTCTTCAATTCACTTTGTCCCCCGACAATCCTATATAAGAAGACGACATTAGAGATTTCAAAAAAAAGGGAGGGAGTCCACCAACAAATTTGAAACACAATGATCCCCAAATAAAACCCTGAATATGTAAATCAAAGTGAGAGCTTTCCGTTCACGCCCTTCCACCGCCGGAGGAACCAAAGAAAACCCTCAACCATCCTTCACGAAGTCACCGCAAAACCGTCACTGACCGCAAATCCACCACCTGCAATCAAAGAACCGTGAGATTCCTTGTTGCTGACATTAATAATTTTTGATCTTGTTTTATACAGGTGAAGCAGAAAAAGGAGAACGAAGAGGAATAGAAGTGAAAGACAATCAAGAGAAATGGAGGAATGGTGCATGAAGAAGAAGATGCAAGAAGGGAAAAAAGAGAATGAACGGAGAGAAGGAAGAATGTGATCGGAGATAGGAGCGAGAGAGAGGCGAGGTCGAAGAATTGGGGGGATGAAATTGGGATTAGGGTTTCCGATTGTTTTTTGTTTTTTTCTGCAATTTTATTTACCATGTAATCGTGTGCACGCACACCCATAATACTACGATGCACACTACACACGCACACACTCGATCTCCAACGGATCGGATCAAGCGCCTCATCACGCGTCCCACTGTAGACCCTCAGGGGCTATCCCACGCTGAATTCCGCCCACACCACTAATCCTTTCGTTATCATTAATCCGTCGTGCTAATCCACCTTATGTTTCGATTAACCTCAATTAAAACCCAATTTAATTAATTAATCAATCATCTTTTTTATAATCAGCCTTTTCTATAAGAAAATAGTAATAATAAGCAAATTAATTAATCTTTTATAATTTCCCTTTTTAGATTAACCTATCCATTTAACCATTCAACTTATTAGTTTGCTAATTTCTTTAATAATTTAAAATTCACCAATTTAATAACCTTTTTCTTAACTTTCATTATAACCTTTTGATATAACATTAGAAAACCTTTTAATAATAGCCCTTTTTATAACCCTATTTAATAAGAATATCATCAATAATAAAACACTTCTTTTAATAATTAAAACCAACTTATTTAATTTCATAACTTTAATTTCACAAAAAAATATAATTCTTTCACCAACGTAATTTCTACCAAATTAATTCCCTCTAATAATTTAACTTGACTTCACTAATAAATCAAACAATTTTCTCATAAAATCAATTCATCTAATATAACTTCTCCTAAAATCAATCTCCCCTTAAAACTAATTCAACTAAAATAATCCAACTTCCTCTTAAAATCAACCCCGCCTAAAATTAATCGTGCACGCTTCCGTCTCCTAGCATCGATTCGATTCACATTCACAATCCATTTTCACACACTTAGCGCTTTCATGTGTATGTGTATGTTTTACTTTATCCGTTTTTATCCACAATTCACACTTGCACCTTAGCGCTTTCATGCGTGTGTATGGCTTTACTTTCCGCAATTTATTTTCTGCAATTTAACATTACTGCCATTTATCATTTATCTTACCGCACTACATTCCGTCCAAAGGAAGAATATGCGCATGATCTAAACAATCGTGCGTATGCATCATTTGCATCATTTTCCCACGTGATCCTTGATCCCATTCAAGTTGGTATCTAGGATAGATCCTACCCCATAGGAAGAACCTTTGTCTTTTATCTTTACAACTTAGACAACACACAATCTACACAATATAGTTATTTCAAACACAATAGAGAAAGATGTTAATCATCTTAAGCGAGATCGAATCTCCACCCCACAATAATACAATCTCTTACACCTGTGGCGGTTAAATCTCTCTTAAGATGAAGACTCATTTCTTCTCCTAAACCCAATCAATACAACTACCCTAAACCCGTAGGAACTTTGACCACAGTCAAAGAACTCCTCTAACCTTTTAAGGGAACTACAGATACTCTAATTCCACTCCCGTAAGGATATGTAGGCATAAGATGCGATATCTTATCGAGTATACTTAGAAATAAACCCTTAGGTCTTTTAAACCTTTAAGCAGATAAACCTTAGCAATAAACAAACATAAAACAAGAGGTTCTTGTAGAGTACTATAGAAACTTAGGATGCTAGTACCATCCCTATGTTTAACCGACCCCCGAACCTATAACTCTCTAAACCTTGCATTTGCATTGCATTGTGGCAATTTTTATCTTTATCCCTTCCTTTGGACAAATCAAAGTTCGGTTGCAAATTGAATTAAAGATTCAAACTAATTCATAGTTTGGTATCCAAATTTCACCACGACACTTCCCCAACTTATATCCAATTTATTGGCATGGGTAAACTATCCCCAGCAGGGTCGTTTTCTTTTCCCAGCAGGGTGGTTTCTGTAGCTCCAGCATTTACTTTGTTGATTTGGTTCCGTTGCATCTGCATGCGTGCATAGCATCTACCCAAATGCGTAGCATTTCTATTTCGTATGGAGCATTAAGCCATATTCAAACATGTGCATACGAAACATAAGCCAGGTTGTTACCTCTTTGTTTGCAGGTATATCTCCGACAGATGACTGACATCTTGGCCCATAGGTCGAGCAGACCTCGGCAATGGGTGTGACCATTTCCTCGTCCGTTGAGTATCCAGACTTCGGTCGACCTTCGTTGAGCGTCCAGGCTCCGGCTTATTTTGTCGAGCGTTCAAGCTCCGGTTCTTTTGTCCGTTGAGTATCCAGACTTCGGTCAAGTATGTCGAGCATCCAGGCTCCGGTCTATTTGACTGGGTATCCAGACCCTGATGAATAGATTTACGGTCAGTTCCATTGAGTATCCAGACTCCGGTAAATTCCCCATTCGTGATGAATCCGTTGTTGCATCGAGCATCCAGGCTCCGGAAGTGTCGTTGACTCGTTTTGTTCGTTGAATATTCAGTCCCTGATAATTCAAAAAGTGTTCTTTCAGCCCGCGTGGTATCTAGACCCCGACTCATATTATTCCCCAGTTGTATCCTTAGACTTCAGCTAGTCATACTACAGAAGGCTCACTTGGTATTCAGACCTTGTTAAGACTGGTGATATATCCTCTTAGTCCATTGAGTATTCAGGCTCCGGTCTATGTCGTTGAGTATCCAGACTCCGGGGAGTTTTCAACTTGTGATGCATTTCTTGGCCTGGTATGGTAGTCCGACTATGGCGATTCGTGATGTGATTCATTTTGTTCGTAGAGTATCCAGACTCCGACAATGTGAAACAGTGTTTTTAAAAATACCATGTGGTACCTAGACTCTAATGAGTATTTCTTCGTCCGTTGAGTATCCAGACTCCGGTCAACCTTCGTTGAGCGTTCAGGCTCCGGTTATGGCGTCGAGCATCCAGGCTCCGATGATTTCCCAGGTGGCATTATTGCTTTGTCCGTTGAGTATCCAGGCTCCGGTCAATTACGTTGAGCGTCCAGGCTCCAGCTTCTTTGTTGAATATCCAGATTCTCGTGAATTTTCAATTTGTGAGGTATCGTTCTCTCCGTCGAGTATCCAGACTCCGGTAAAAGTCAGTTGGGTATCAGATCCTGTTAAGTTTTATGGTTATATTTCTTCTCTAATGAATATCCAGATTCTGGTAGATGTCTGATTTATGAGGTATTGCGTTGTTCGTTGAGTATCCAGACTCCGGTAAATCCCCAATGAAGTTGCCAACATCGTTGAGTATTTAGACTCCGGCTTTTATGTTGAGCGTCCAGGCTCCGTTTTGTTACGTTGAGCTTCCAGGCTCTGGTTTGTTGCGTTTAGCGTCCAGGTTCCGGTTTATTACGTTAAGCGTCCAGGCTCCAGTTTGTTACATTGAGCGTCCAGGCTCCGGCTTGTTACGTTGAGCGTCCAAGCTCTGGTTTGTTATGTTGAGTGTCCAGGCTCTGGTTTGTTTCGTTGAGTATCCAGGCCCCGGTTCGTCCGTTGAGTATTCGGGTTCCAGTCATTTTCTCGTCGAGTATCCAGGCTCCGGTCATTATGTTGAGTATCCAGACTCCGACAATTTTGAAAGGTCACCCAGTCAGGTCCAAGTCATTTGAATAAGGGCAACTGTTGCACCCTAAAATTTTCCCAACCTTGTCTTTACTTGGTTTATGTTTCATTGCATTCAAATAGCATTAGCATTTGCATACCATTATCCATATACAGGAGATTGAGAGAAGGGTGTCTAGCAAGAGAAGATTAACAAAGATTCTAAGCCTAATCAAGAGGTCTTATTCAAGCTAGCAAGAGCTTATCATCATCAGAAACAAGTCAAATTTTTGTGAAAGAACAGATGAATGAATATGGTTCACCTCATATCTGGGAGGCCATGTAAAAGATCATCAGATGATATTGAGTCCATGGCTATGAATGGAGGACATTGTATAAGCTCATTGGATGTCTTGAGGGTCATTGAGGGGCTTGTGCAAGTCATTATATCAAGTGTAAGAAGCCACAGTCAAAGGTGGTGCGGTTACGGTTTTCATCTGGTCAACCCTAAGTCAACAGTGAATCTGAAGGAGATTAAAACTCAATTCCAAGTCTTTATGATCATGGAATGTTATGTTGAGATTTCTAATATATCATCAATTCATCAAGAATCAAGTGTGTGAGAAGTTGCTAAGCTAGGGTTTCTAAGCTTGTTAGTGTAAAATCCCCTGTTTAGTGCCTAACTTCAAGACCACATATCTCAAGATACAAGTTTCACCTCATCTTGACCCCAACATAAAACTTGTAGAGCATGTTCTTATCTTTCTTTTGAGTACTAAAAGTCATTTATATGATTTCTAGAACTCATGTTATGAAGCTGGAAAGTTACAGGTCATCAGATGAATGTGATTTTGGTCAACAAAAGTCAACCAACTTCCAAGACATTTTTGACCTAGAAGGATGTCTCTCCTTACTTTGACCCAAACATGAAAGTTGTTCCTCATGATCTTAGATTTTCAAAAAGTACTAGAAGTATTTCATCTAATTTGTAGAGCTCAAGATATGAAGCTTGCAAGGCAGGGGTATTTTGGGAAACTTTGATTATAGGTCATTCTTGATTATAGGTCAATTTCACAACTTTGCACACCTCAAATGAAACTTTTGCCAACATAAAAGTTTCTCCAAATGGGGTCATTTTCATCATAAAATATCAACCTATCATTTTATTAGCTTTGATTGAAGGATTGGTGGAGGAAATTTTCATGAGAAAGCATTAAAAGCCATAAAATCAAATAAATTCATTTTGAACCAATTTTTATCAAGTTGGTGCAATTTTTGAGTCTAGAAAACATTCTAATCAAGATGCCAATTTCAGAATTGTACATTGAGAGCATTTTCATGACCAATTTCAAGCTTGCTTCACATGGAAGTAACACTTTCAAAAATCACCATAAGATCAAAACAAGGAACAATTTCCAGCCATTGGATCAATTTACATTACAAGTAAGCTACCTGAGCTAATTTTCAAGCCATAGCAGCTCTATTTTCGTGGGTATTTTGGAAGCTTCAAGTGCAAATTTTTGGATTTCAATTGGATCTCTATGGGCTTGGATTGGGCTTTCTTTGCATTTAGATCCATCACATATAATCTCAACATCATGTACCAACTTTCAGAATGGATTTTGGAGGCATTTTGATCAAGAAATCAGTTACACAAACTCAAGAACAAGTGAAAATCGATTTTTCCAATTCAAGCAACTTTAAGCAAAATTGAGCATTCCTGAAGCTTCCTTGAAAATTGTGTGAACTTTCTGGATTGTTTTCATTAAGGATTATCAAGGTTTCAAGGTCCAACGGAGTTATTCCGTTAGGTAACTTAGTTTTCCAAATTACACTTTGTGTATGCCGTAATTGCACGCCATTGTTGCATTTTCATGATCCTTAAGCATGGTAGATGGATTCTAGTGATGATTTCTTGATGTTAGTGGCAATTTGTAATGACTGCTTGATTTTGCTTTGAATCGGTTTGGATGGTTTAGGATGTTTTAGGCTTAGATAGCATTGGATTCGTGATCAGTGAAAGGTGTAGATGAATTTAGGCTATTCATTTGCGAGATTTGGTGACATCCTGTCCAACCTGCATTTTGACGCTACTAGAGAAGACGATTGGAGCCACCATGCTCCGGCCGTCTATAATTTCCCCCCACCGATCAAGCTTGAATCCAAATCCACGTGTTATGCCATCCAACCATCCAGACCTGTTGACCTTGAACGATCCAATGGCTCAGACTTGTTTTCACGTAAGTTGAATTGTTGACTTCAGCTTAGTCACAAAACTCACTGTTTCATTAATTGTTGGCAATGAACCTGGGCCTTTTTGGCTATTCCCACCCCCAGCATAGTGAAGCCCATAGAATACACATGATTTAGTTGCTTTCTGCACCGTTTTTTTTTTCAATTTCTTGTTCTTATTTTTATTTTCATTTCTTGCAACCTGTTTTGTTTTAATTCAATTAAAATAATTCCAAATGACAATAAATTGGGAAAAAAAAGTTTTCAATCATTTTGAGATGTAAATTGAATTTAGGATTTTTTAGTTTTATTTTTCTAAACATTTTTCAATGAAATCCTAATAATTCATTTGGAAGGCTTTTATTTGAATTAAAATTGCATATGTTCCATTCCTGATTTTCTTTTGTGATGAAAAATTCATATAAATGCTTGATTATTCTTGTGCATATTCTTGATGTATCAAATGATTTTTGTGATATTTTTCTCTGTTTTTAATACAATTTGATTAGGGTTTGGGCTTGACCTTTAGGACCCTCCCATTACACTAGTTCTTAGGACATCCCTAGAACTTTGCCCTCTGTTTGCCTAGTTAGGCTTAGATTTTTCCCCAAATATTTGGACCCCTGGTTCCTAATACCAGAGGGGTCCCATATGATTTTACTTAGAATTTTTAGGGTTAGTTTACTATTTTTAGTGTATTTTACACTTTAGGTCACCCTTGTATGGTTTCCACCCTAACACTTGTGCTAGTTTGATCTTATTTGAATTTTGTGCATTGTTTAAGCATCCTATATTTGCATATACATGTTGTAGACATAATAAGGCATTTGTATGTTCAATTTAAGGACCTAATCATGTCCATAACTTGTTTAATTTTTCTTTTCTTTTAGGCATTCCCATTAGGGTTTTCATGTTGTATGCTTTGCTTTATCTTGTGTATAAAGTTGCATTTTCTTTTGTTGATTTTGTGATTGATTTTATACACTCTCATTTCATCTCCCTTTCTGTCCAAGGACCTTGGAGCACCATTTAAAGTTGCTTAATCCCTCCTTAGGAGGTATTTGAAGCTTGACTTGAATGGTGAACCATGAGGACACATTGTGTGCATCTTTTGCACAAGTCATTATGAGACTTTGGTTGAGTGACACAAGGGATACCATGGTTGATTTCTATTCTTTTTCTCATCTTCATTTGATTTAGGATCCATGCCATACTCAAGATAGAAGCATTAAGGCATGTAGTGTACTTGTTGTGTGCATTCTTTGTATGCATTTGAAGGCTGAGATGAGCTTGTGGTGGTCTTTACCCCACACAATTTTCTCCCTTGCTTGTGTGTTTTCTCTTTGTGTATCTCTTGTTTGCATTAAAGGTTGAGGTGTCCTCCCTTTGCTTGTGTGTTTTTCCTTTGCTTTTGTTTGCATTAAAGGTTGAGGTGTCCTCCCTTTGCTTGTGTGATGCATTGCATGTGCACTCATTCATATTCTCATTTCAATTCAATTATTGCATGTTGTTTCTCTTCTCTTCATTACCATGATCCCTTAGGTTATCACTTCCGTGATTAAGGATAGTGATGATAGCCATTAGGTTGAATCCTTTGCATGATAACAAATAGGACAGAATTCCCTTCTCAATCCAAACTATATGTGTACTTTGCATGACAACTCTAGGGTTTGAGTTTAGTTCCCCTTAGTTTTGTCCTCTCTCTTTCTCATCTTCAAACAACTTCAAAATACTTAATAAAAGATAATGGATGTTGTGCCATGAGCCTTGTACTTGGGAAATAGTGATTAGGGGGTTACCTCTCATTTTCTTAGAGTGTTTAGTATACGTCCTTAGGACGATATGCGACGCATTCGCTCCTAGGTTTTAGACTTTAGTACAACATACATTATAAACACTCAATAATCAAAACACTTCTTCTTAAAACACATAAAAACAAATCCTCAAACTAATTTTATCCCTTGGGACCCTTAACAATGGAAAATCATTTTCATAAACAAGAGTGTTGTTAACTCTTAGTTCTACCACAAACAGGTGTCGTCCCTAACTGCTGGAACTATTTGTTAACCCTACTCGGATAAAACAGATGAACAAACCGGTGTTCTTATTTTCCCGAACTACGTTTGCTCTGATTTCTCATACCAAATGAGAATACGTAGGCACGAGACGCGATGTCTTGGCGAGCAACTTTTCCCCCTTTCACCCGTATTTAGTCGAACTACGTTGACTCTGACTTTCCCATTGCACGAGGGAATACATAGGCCCAGAGTGGCGATGCTCTGTCGAGTCACTTTTCTTTTCTTTTGTCCCAGACATTTAGTTAGATAGTTTCAATCACCCTTTCTAGATAGACAACCAAGCGTGGATCCCGTCGAGTACGACGGACGTGAGGGGTGTTAATACCTTCCCCTTGCGTAACCGACTCCCGAACCTGAGATTTGGTTGCGATGACCAATCTTATCCCGTTTTCGTCAGGTTTTCTCTTCTCGTTTCCTTTCCCTCGCTGGGATAAATAACGGACGGTGGCGACTCTTCTGTCATTGCCAACACTTTTTTTCGCAGTAGCGACATACAGGAGCTGCTCTAAGTGTTCCAGTCAGCGGAGCAAACCTAGGTCAAATTTTCAACGTGCTTGGAGAAACCATAGATAATTTAGGTCCTGTAGATACTCGTACAACATCTCCTATTCATAAATCTACGTCTACCTTTATACAGTTAGATACACAATTATCCATTTTTGAAACAGGAATTAAAGTAGTCGATCTTTCAGCTCCTTATCGTCGTGGCGAAAAAATAGGACTTTTCGGTGGAGTTGGGGCAGGTAAAAGAGTACTCATTATAGAATTGATCAATAATATTGCCAAAGCTCATGGAGGTGTATCCGTATTTGGCGGAGTAGGTGAGCGTACTCGTGAGGGAAATGATCTTTATATGGAAATGAAAGAATCCGGAGTAATTAATGAAAAAAATATTGCGGAATCAAAAGTAGCTTTAGTCTATGGTCAAATGAATGAACCCCCCGGAGCTCGTATGAGATTTGGTTTAACTGTCCTAACTATGGCAAAATATTTCCGAGATGCCAATTAGCAGGACGTCCTTCTATTTAACGACAATATCTTCCGTTTTGTACAAGCCGGATCTGAAGTATCAGCCTTATTGGGCCGAATGCCTTCCGTTGTGGGTTATCAACCCATCCTGGGTACTGAAATGGGTACCTAACAAGAAAGAATTACTTCTACCAAAGAAGGATCAATAACTTCTATTCAAGAAGTTTATGTACCTGCAGACGATTTAACTGATCCTGCTCCTGCCACGAAATTTGGACATTTGGATGCAACTACTATACTATTAAGAGGATTAGCTGCCAAAGGTATCTATCCAGCAGTAGATCCTTTAGATTCAACTGCCACCATGCTCCAACCTTGGATCTTCGGTGAAGAACATTATGAAACTGCGCAAAGAGTTAAACAAACGTTACAGCGTTACAAAGAACTTCAGGACATGATATCTATTCTTGGGTTGGACGAAGTATCCGAAGAGGATCGCTTAACCGTAGCAAGAGCACGAAAAATGGAACATTTCTTATCACAACCTTTTTTCGTAGCAGAAGTATTTACTGGTTCCCCAGGGAAATATGTTGGTCTCGCAGAAATAATTATAGGATTTCAATTGATTCTTTATGGAGAAATAGATAGTCTTCCTAAACAAGCCTTTTATTTGGTGGGTAATATCGATGAAGCTAATGCAAAGGCTACGAACTTCACTTAGAAATAGAGAACAAATTAAAGAAATGACTTTCCATCTTTGTGTACTGACCCCTAATCGAATTGTTTGGGATTCAAAAGTGAAAGAAATTATTTTATCTACTAATAGTGGACAAATTGGGGTATTAAAAAATTATGTGCCTATTGCCATAGCTTTAGATATAGGTATTTTGAGAATACGCCTTAAGGACAGATGGTTAACGATGGCTCTGATGGGTGGTTTTGCTAGAATCGACAATAATGAGATCATTATTTTAGTACCTGATGCAGAAAGGGCTAGTGACATTAATCCACAAGAAGAAGAACAAACTCTTAAAATAGCAGAAGCTAACTTAAATAAGGCTGAAGGAAAGAGACAAATAATTGAAGCAAATCTAGCTCACCAGCGAGCTAAGACATGAGTCGAGGCTATTGTAGAGCCTATCAAGAGAATCTCGTAACAAGTTGGTGCAGCCAAAAAATAGAAAAAAGATAGAAAATTACAATTAAAAAAATGGTGAGTAGAAAAACTTATTCACTACGCCAGAAATGAGTTTTAGCAGCGCATACAAAGACAACGCTTTTTAAAAAAGCGCTGCTAACACTACGCCAAAATTGCTTTTTTGTATCGCCTACTTTAATAGCGCTTTTAAAATAAGCGCTATTAAAAAGGAAACAAACATATTTATAATAGCGTTTTATAGTAAAGCGCTATCAAAGAGTACAGAGAATATGATTTTGATAGCACTTTGTAAAAAAGCGCTATTATAGATATTCACTAAGATAGTGCTTTTCTAAAAAGCGCTATTAAAATGTTGTATTACAATAGCACTTTTATAAAAGCGCTATTATTAAAAGCACTACGATAGCGCTTTTTAAAAATCGCTATTAAAATATGTAACTACAATAGCGCTTTCTAAGAAACCGCTATCGTTTCTATCATTGTGTTTTAAGATAGCGCTTTTATAAAAAGCGCTATTAAAATAGCAGTCAATGAAATAAAGAAATAAAAAGTAAAAATAAATCAGTAAAGAAAAACAATAGAAGCCAAGAACCTTCTTCGTATCATTACTCGGATTCCCCTCTCTCAATCTCGTTTCACTCTCTCTTTCAAACTCTCTCCATCTCCTCTTATTTTATTTTTGAATCTGGTTTACGTTTGTTGATGATGATTATTCTGAACGGTTTGGTTTTGATGATGGAAATCGATTGAAGTTTGAGGTTTACGGCGGAAGGAATGGAGATTTGGATTACTGAAAGAGGGGTTAGGGTTTATGATTGGGTGTTCGGTTGTTTCACTTTGAATCTCTCTTCCACTTTCGGTTATGGTTTTGGGGGTGTTTTGAAGCCAGTTTTCCGGATGAAATGGGTTTACGGATGAAATGGGTTTGAATCCAGTTTGAAGTGAGGGATGGATTAACGGTCGGAGGTGAATTGATATCTCCATGCATATGCAAAGGAACCCAGCAGTTTGTCCATCGTTCATGTCTTGATCACTGGCGCTCAGTAAAGGTATATGTTTTGATGCATAATTTTAACTGCTAGTCTTTACTGGTTGAGATCAAATGTCAATTACATAAACTGTTAAATTTGGCTTACCTAGCAGTCACATTTGTTTGTTGACAGTTTTAGGTTATTTTATTCACACGATTGTGTTGTTTTCTTTTGTAAGCTTCTATTCACACGGTCGTCCAGAATCTAAATCCTCAAGTGGAAATACAATTGTATTGAATGAAGTCACAGCCAAGGCTAGGCTATCTGGCTCACAAAATCTGGATCCATTACTGAAAGAAACAAGATCTCTTGGAAGGTTGTCAATTTCTCACGATTCAGACCCCTTGAAGGAAGGATAATATTTGGCATGTATATATCCTTTCTCCTTTTATAATTCTTCCATTTGCTTTTAGGCATTTGTTTGATTGAATGGCTTGTTTAGTCTGAGTCTTATTTTGATCTGCCTGGATCCTATTGTTCATCAATATACTTATGGCCATAACTTCTCATTACTTGACCTTTGATTGCATGAAGCCACAGGAAGTGCACCAAGTACTCCTCAAAGGATAAATTCTAATTCTGGTTCAAAAACAGTCTCTGTTGGTGTTGCACCCTAAAATTTGACCAACCAATTCTCCTATCTGACTCATGGTTTAAATTCATATTCACAGCTCAGATGTATGATTTTTGTGCACAAGCAGGGGATATCAGAGTTTACAGCTTGATTTTTGTCTATCAGATGTGGCAGATCCAGTCCAGATTACCAGGGTTTTATTTTCGGGAAATTGTGCGCTCCTCGGTGATTTTTCAGTGATTTTGGGGATATTCTGATGCCCGGGGATCTCCGTTCGATTCGATCTGGTCTCGTGCGCTCTTATGGGGGTCATTTGTGCATTCATCTGCATTTTTAGGGTTTAATAGGCTTTTGTGAATTTTTTTACAGGCTTTATAGATTTTTCTGGAATTTAAATAGGGTTTTTGAATATTTTAATAGCTTAATTCTCTTTTTAGGATTTTATAAGATTTTTTTTAAATCATTTTTAGAATTTTAATAGAATTTAAATAGCTTTTATCATTTTTAGGATATTAGTGAATTTTCTCTTAGCATATTAAATAGAGTGACAAATTAGGGTTAATAGGAATTAATTGTTTTTTTTAAATAATATAGTTTTTCTTCTTTAATAATAGATTTTTAGTAGATATTAAATAATATTAGAAGTTTAATAGAGTTAGTAGAGATATAGAATTAATTAGACTTTAATCATTTTTTAGAGTTTAATTAGGATTAATTGGATTTTTGGAGTTAATTAGAGGTTAATTGTTTTTTTAGATTTAATTAGTATAATATAGAATTAGTTAGACTTTTAATCATTTTAGAGTTTAATTAGGTTAATTGAGTTTTTTAGAGTTAATTAGGTTAATTGTTTAGATTAGATATAATTAGATTAGGTTTAATTGTTTTGTTTTTATGCAGTTTTTTCAGTTTTTTATTCCTTTTTCGTATTGGGCCCAGGGGGCGTTTTTGGCAAGGCCCAGTTTGTTTTTGTCCAGGAATTATTCAATGGTCCAAAAAGTCCACATTCATCCAGCAGACTCCAGAAACTTCTGGAAAGTGCCAGCGCATGTCAGAGTAATAAAAGCAGACACGTGTCTGCAAAAGAAGCCCCCACGCGTTTTGCCTTGAAGCACGCCACGCCACACTCAGAACCCACTCTCCCTCCTGCCACGTAACTCCCACACGCGTCTCTCACTGACTCTCCCTCCTTCCACGCGTCCTGCTCCACACGCTTCACCGTGAAACCACTCCGGCCGCCGTGCATGTACGCCGGCAACCGTTCCCCACCGGAAAACTCACCAGAACTCCCTCCAAACCCAGATCCCTTCACCTTCCTCCATGAACCTTCATCGCCACCACTAACTGCCAGAAACCACCACAATCCCCAGCGATCTCCGTTCAACACTCATCACCAAACTCAGAAAACAAACCAGAACGATGAAGATTCATCGTCTTCAACCAAATGTTCATCAGTCTTCATGACCTTCACCAGAATCAGTCATCACACCTTCATCGCTCTTCAAAGAAACCCCAGAAAACCATCAGAGCGTTCATCAAGATTCCCAGGAAGGGCTTCCAAGATCTTCCTCGTCTTGTTTCCAGCAAAACCGTCATCGATCGCCGGATCGTTGTTCGTTGATCTTCGTATCATCTCCAGAAGACCTTCAGCAATCTTCATATGATCGTGCGTTTTTCCAGATCTCCAAGAACTCGTTGAGATTCTTCGGTGCTTGTTCAGAAGACGGCAACAACCTCCAAAGAAGTTCTTAAGAGCTCTCATCAGGATCTTCGCGCGAGTTGTTGCAATCAGCGAATCGGCTTCAGCAAGCATCAAGAGAACACCGCAAGTTTGCTCGCGTTCCACCTCCAGGTATGTTGTCCTTTGATTATTACTCGCATCTTGTTTTGGATTGTTGAATGTATGATTTCATCCAGTCTTGATTTGAGGTTCGTTTAGAGGTAGGTTAGGGGTCGATTTCAGGTTGTTGTGAAGATTTTTGTTGGATGTTTGAGAGTTGCAGAGAGAGGTGAGGGAGAGGAGAAAGATGAGTAGGGCGGTGTATTAGGGTTAGAGGCGATGAACAGTGCCAGAGAGATTAGGAGAAGTTTAGTTTTGATTAGGGTTTGTCTGGGTTTAGGGTTTGGATTGGGCTTAGGCCCAAGCGTAGTTGCTACGCTAACCCCTCAATTGCTTCCCCACCTCCCTTCTGCGTGAGAGACAGAGTAACTGGAGTTGGGCCTTAGGCCCCAAATTGATATCAACACCCCCTGGGCGTAGCCCATTATGGATATCAACGGAGGAATTGCTAATGTGACACCCCCCCTCTGGTTTCAATTCAATTCTTTTGTTTTCTGGATAATAAGACTTGGGCTCAGCGCCCTACTGCTAATGGCACCCCACCATTGAGGGCCCAATGAATTGAAAGCTGAAATTCTTTGCTGTTTAGACCCCAGCTCTATTCCATGTTGTTTCTTTTATTTTGATCTTTCTTTTATATTTCCATTAAATAAATCATAATAAATTGTAAATAATTGTTTTTAATAATTCTTTTTTTTCAACCATTTCATAAAAAATGTTAGGAAAATCAAATAAAAATAAAATTGTCATTTTATTTTAGTTTGCTATTTTTTGCATATTTTCCATTTTAATTGATGTGTTTTTTTAATATTTTCAATGCATGCATATCATTAGAAATTCATAAAAAATGGTAGATCTAGTCAAATAATTCCGTTCTTTTTTCTGTAGACTCGTGATTCAATGTAGAATTTTATAGTGCGGAAATATTAGCTTAGTCATGCATTTTCATTTTAATTGCATTTTTTCACTGTTATTGATGTTGAATAATTGGTCTGCGGATATGTCTGTGTTGCTGATTTTAATTCTTTCATCTGATGTGGAATTTTATTCTGATTTTTCAGTATGTTGCCCTAGAGCCATGTAGGTCTCCCATTAGATTTTTGATAGATTTTTGTAGGGTGTTCTGCTGTGTTTTGTCTGAGCCTGAAGATAGGGGAAGTCTTGATGACTTCTGACTTTGAAGTTCAACTGTGGTTGAACTTCAGAGATAGTCTCCTGTGGTTTCCTGGCCTGTGGGTTCTTCTTGAAGGTGGGAGCTGATGGAAGTCCTGTTGGAGCTTGCAGAGATGCATTGGATTGAGGCTTAGTCTAGGAGCTTGGTGTCTGTTTGTGAGGTTCGAGATCCCGAAGTTTGAAGGGAGTTTATGGTACTTTCCTGAGGAAGGCACTGTGAATGACTTTCATCCTTCCTTCTCACCTCTTTCGTAAGTATCCAATGATGTCGGAGCCGACTTGTGAGTTTAATTTCTCCTGAGGAGGAATGTAAACTGATCACATGTTGTTGAGCCACATGGGATACGATTCCTAAGTGGAAGTCTCCTAGTACTTTCCTGAGGAAGGTTCTATGGGTCTATTCACTTAGTTCCAGTAGTTTGTCTAGGATTTCTTAAGTATCCAGTGATGTTGGAGCCAACTTGTGAGTTTAATCTCTCCTGAGGAGGGATGTAAACTGATCACAGTTGTTGAGCCACGTAGGATACGATTCCTAAGTGTCAGCCTCTTAGTACTTTCCTGAGGAAGGTCCTATGAGTCTGTTCACTTAGTTCCCTTAGTGCATATAGGTTCTTTCCCAAATATCCAGTAACGCCGGAGCCTTCATGTGAGTTTAATCTCTCCTGAGGAGGGATGTAAACTGATCACAGTTGTCGAGCCGCATAGGATATGATTCCTGAGTAGTAACCTCCTGGTACTTTCCTGAGGAAGATACCATGAGCTTGTCTGCTTAGCTTCCTTTCTCTGGTAAGCTTGTTCTGAAGCTTGGAGAATGGGATTGATTCCCTTTGCCTAGGAGTTTGTTTAGATCCTTGCTTAGGGGTTTGATTAGATTTGTTGCTTAGATCCCTGCTTAGGGTATTGTATAGAGTTCTGTTTAGAGCTAGGTTAGGAGATTGTTTCAGGTTTGTTTGAGGCCCTGCTTAGGGTTAGTCTCTTTGATTTGTTTGACTTGTGTGATATTGTGTTGCATTAGACTTAGGTGTTCATCTAGATAGTTTTGAATAAGTGCATCTTAGAAGTAGACTTTGTGTGCATGAGAAGTTGAGGTGGTCCTCCTTCTGCTTGTTTGTTATTGCGTGGCTTTGCTTGTTGGTATTCGGTAGAGCTGAGCTCCCTTGCCTCTGTGCCTTGTTTGTCTAGTTGTTGCATTCATGCATATTTTCAGTATTCCTTTACTTTGCAATTTCTTGTTTGTGGTTTAGTCCTGTTGCCATGATCCCTTAGGAGCTCTGACTTCTCCGCTGCGGAGTTGTTATGATAGACATTAGGATGGTCAACCAGGTGTGGTAGCAGTAGGTAGATTCCCCTGTTTCTCAGCTATAGTTCTAGGGTTTCCCTTTCCTTTCTGTAGGAGCTTTTGAGTAGCTTGACCCGTAGTTAGCTGAACTACAGCTGCTCTGATTCTTCGTTCCAGACGAAGATATGTAGGCATAGGATGCGATATCCTAGCGAGCACACTAACGACTAACCTTTGTTCTCTCGCGGCTGTGCGATCGAGACTTTCCCGCTAACGACTAATTGTTATCCCTTTCTCTTGCCCGAGTGCAGTTGAGACCAGATCGTATTTGTAGGTTCCCGAGCCTTAGAGACCAGTTTGTTTTCTCACTGCTGTGTGAGAACCCCTGTGTACCCGTAGTTAGCCGAACTACGTTTGCTCTGATCTTTCATTCCAGATGAAAGTACGTAGGCACAGGACGCGATGTCCTGGCGAGCAACCTTTCCCCCGTTTAGACGTAGGAGGTCGAACTACGTTGACTCTGACTTTCCCATTGCACGAGGGAATACGTAGGCCCAGAACACCGTATGTTCTGTCGAGTCCTGTCCTTTTATTTTCTTTTCAGACCAGCCAGTAGCGTAGATAGATAATACACCCTTTTACCTATAAACACCAAGCGTGGATCCCATCGAGTACGATGGACGTGAGGGGTGCTAATACCTTCCCCTTGCGTAACCGACTCCCGAATCCAGGTTTTGGTTGCGATGACCATACCTTTTCCCGTCTTTGCGAGGTTTACTTCGAGCGTTTCCTTTCCCGCTCTGAGGGATAAATAACGCACGGTGGCGACTCTCCTGTCAAGCCGGCGCCGATTTTCGCAGTAGCGCCAGCTGGCGACTCTGCTGGGGACTTATAGCATCTAGGGACTTTTCCCATCCCTTATGCTGGGACCGTTTCCCATCCCCTACGCGAGTCAATCCTAGCGCTTGGGTGTTTATTTGGTGGGTGTTGTGTATTGTGTTTTACCTTTTCTGCACTTTACTTTTCTGTACCTTTACCTTTCCGCATTTATTTTCCAGCATTATATTATCATGATTATTGCTGTGGGCAAAGGGAGGTTACTGTGAGTGAGAAGCCGGACCTGGGCTTGAGTACACACCTAGATATAGTTGCGGAGAAGTAGTAGACGAACCTGTCTGCTGAGCAGGCACAGTTCCCTACGAAAATCTGCGCTCAGACGAGATTCTTGCAGAGGTGCTCCTTTCCGGTCCTGAGGATCTGAGGGGAGTCCAGACGTGAGGATTGTCGACTCTGGGGACCGATCATTTGGAAGTCAGCTAAGTGAGGCCTCTTCATGATTTGATGATGCCACTCCTTCTGGGAATCGTATCGTCACTCATGAAAGTCTGTGACGCTGATGACCGCATAGGATGCCGTACCTTTGTCCGTGGATTAGGTTTATCCTACCTGTGAGAGGGACTAGGTTATTGCAGGAAAACTGGCCTTCAGAAACCATGATTCAGTATCTTTGTCAGATGGTGTTCTTGATTCATCTCCAGGTGTGTTGTCTGGGTCAGATGGGTTTCTTATCTGAGGTTGAGGCTATTATCAGATGGTATTTTCGTCAGATACAGAGGTTCAGATGGTTTTCTTACCAGGGGGTTGATATTTTGAGTATCAGATGGTAGTTAGTGGCATGAGATTCTGGTGACCGTGATGGTTTTCTGTTCTTGATCACAGAGATATTCCTCTTCAGGCCACAGCATAGCCCCTGTGTTCGCAGATTGCATTATTTATCATATTGCATCATTGCATTACCATCTGCATTCAACTAACGTGTGTGTATTGCAGGTATATATTTTCCCTTCCAGTTCTGGTGTTCGTTCCTAACAAGACATGGAAAACCTGAAGAGAGTATTGCCCTATAAATTTCCGTCGCCGAATATCAGTCTATTGTTAGAGTTGATTGCTATTGCTAAGAAGAGAGGAATGGGTGACTTCAGAAAGAGATATGGGAGGATTCTGACCTACGTTTATCAGCCATCTGTCTACGAGACCAGCGGCATCTATACTCTGTTACAGTTCTACGACGCGGAGCTCAGGTGTTTTGTATTTCCCGACTTCGTTTTGGCTCCTACCCTGGAGGAGTACTCTGCACTTCTGGATATACCGATCCGTGAGCAGATGCCTTTTTATCGTCCGGACGCTGAGCCTAAGCTGGCTGAGCTTTCTGCCATCCTGTGTTTGAAAGAGTCTGAGCTGTCTGGGAAGATGATCAGAAGAGGAGATGTATGGGGATTCCCGTTGGATGTTTTAGTGGATAAGGCTCGAGAGTATGCCCAGAAGGGTAAATGGGATGTTTTTGACGTCATCCTTGCTGTATGTGTGTATGGCATCGTGTTATTCCCGAACATTCCTGATTTCGTTGATTCAGATGCCTTCTATATTTTGGCTGCGGGAAACCCAGTTCCTACTTTGCTGGGAGATATCCACCATTCAACTCATTATCAGAATGAAAAGCGACGAGGAAGGAATGTGTCTTGTTGTGTCCCTCTCCTATGCAGGTGGTTCACCAGTCATTTGCCTAAGTCAGGCCCGTTTGTCACATCTATCAATTCTCTAGGATGGCCCGAGCGCTTAATGGGATTAACTGCTGAGAACGTGGTATGGACCAATAAAGAGGTATTTGGAGCTGAAGTCATACTCAAAGGCGAAGGATTCCCGAATGTTCCGTTAATAGGAAGGAAAGGTTGTGTCAACTATAACCCTTCTTTATTGATCAAGCAATTTGGGTACATACCTCAAGGAGCGCCAAAGCCCGAGGAGATACAGGAATCTCTGTATCTCACCGGGGCAATAGGGAAAGAGATGCTGACCAAACTTGAGAAAGCCTGGAAAAACTTGCACAAGAGAGGGAAGCTTTCAGGTAGCAGAGGGGATACTCGAGGTCCTAGCTCATATGAAGAATGGATTCGTGAGCGAGCTGTGAAGTTCCTTATGCCGTATCCAACAGTTCAGCCATTGCATCCTCCTCCGGTAGAGGAGCCTACCACTGTGGACATTCAGGTTTACAAGCAGCTAATGGCGGAGAAAGAAGAGCTAGCGAGGGCTAAAGAGGCTTTAGAGCAGGAGAATGCCAAGCTTCGGCATGAAAATATTGAAACAGGGTATATTTCTAAGCAACAGGATGAAACTCTGAAACATCTGAAGGCTACGCTATTGGAATTGACTGAAACAAAGAAGCGTCTGGAGTTAGATGTAGACTCAGTTAGTAGTGTGTTGGCTACCAAGAAGCAAGAGCTGGAAAGGGCCTATACAAAGCTAGCCAAGTTCAGAGAACACTGGGATCTCACTATGACCAAGCGCAAGGAGCGAGAAGGAGAGCTGAAGACACAGATTGCTCAGTTAGAAGAACAGGTCAAAGTGAAGAACGAAGAGCTTGAAGAAGAAGCATGTCGCCGATACGAGGCCGAGCGCAAGTTGATAGATGCCATGAAGAATTTGGAAGATCTCCAGCATAGAGCAGATGCCAAGAGACCCAAACCTGGGGATGGTGCTAATGATAAGGCTTGGGAAGACTTTGTCAGAGACATCCAGGGGACGGTCAGGAAGAGGGATCGACTGATAGAAGGTTTGATTTATCAACCGGATCATGCAGAGACAAAGAAGATGGTCGAGGACTTCCGCAATCGTACCCGTATTTGATTTCTCTTGTATTCTGTATGTTGAGATCACCACCAGGCATGTTGGTTGGGATCCTCTTTGTCATATCAGCTGTATGGAGCATAGTTATGTAACTTCTTGACAAGACTGTTATTCTAATCAATATATGAGGGATTTTCCAAATATTGTCTTTATGGCTTATCTCGTCTTGCTACCACTGACACTGGAATTGGAGGGAAAATATCTCCAATGCACACATGCACGTTAGCATTTTTTGTATTTCTGTTTGCATAAATCATATTGCATGGCATTTAGCAGGTCAGAGCACTTATCCAGCCTTTGTTTTCATCAGAAAGTGATTCTCGGGGAATTGTTTGAGGCAAGAGTGGAGTGTTGAAGACGACCAAGGGGCTGAAGCAGATTTGAGCAGAATCAAGCAGCATAATCAGTTACCGGTAATTGGTGGCTATGTCTGAAGGCAATTTCCAGTTTCCTGACACCCAGGCAGGGTTTACTATGGCGTCCAACCATCAGTATGATTCTATGGAAGGCTTCCCGCAAGCAAACAATCTTACTGCAGACCAAGTCGTACAGCCAACTGTTGAGAACCGAGCTCAGCATGAGCAGTTTATTGCCCGAAATGAACGTTATCCTCCTGTTAACAATCAATGTGTTGCTTTCCCTGCGATGAATTACCGGAGAGATATTCCAATGACCGGGTTAGTAGACCCAAGAGCTCTTGACGATGGTAGAAGACTCCGAGTGTTGGAAGAGCAAATGAAAGCCTTGGAAGCGAAAGATGCCGTTAACCTGGATGCTGTAGCCATGTGCTTGGTCCCTGACCTCGTGTTGCCGCACAAGTTCAAAGTGCCGGAATTTGAGAAATACACAGGAGATAGCTGTCCGAAGTTGCATTTGATGATGTTCTGTCGGGGGATGACTTCGTTTGTGCGAAATGACAAATTGATGATCCATTGCTTCCAGTATAGCCTGACTGGGGCATCGTTGAGATGGTATGTGCAATTGGAAAGTAACCAGATTCGATCATGGGTGGATTTAGCCAGAGCTTTCATGAAGCAGTATGATTACAACTTGGATTTGACTCCTAGTCTTGTAGATCTGCAAGAATTGTCTCAAGCGGAGAATGAATCATTCAGAGCGTATTTGCGAAGATGGAAAGAATTGTCTGCTAGTGTTCAACCACCGCTTCCGGAAAGAGAACTGGTTGACACCTTCTTGGGTACTCTGAAAGGCCATTATTTTGACAAATTGTTCAGCTGCACAAGCTTTGTGGGCCTAATGAGGCTGGGAGAGATTGTTGAGAGAGGACTCAGGAGTGGAAAGTTTCGAGGTGTTCCTTATGTCCCAGTTGATAAGATTGAGTCAGTTGTCAGTTCTCAAGAAGAGTGGGAAGGAGATGATGCCACCTCAGAATCTCTAGCATCTCAGGATCAGTTTTCAGATACTTCAAGTCAACGATCATCCTATCGCCGATCGCGTCAGCATGCTCCACGAAGACCAAGGAAGCCTGAAAGGCAGTTTACTCAGCTACCAGTGTCGTACAGCCAGTTGTTGCCAGATCTGGTCAAAAGTGGATTGATAGCGCCGAAAGAGACTAAGCCGGTGATTCCACCGTATCCTCCAGGTTTTGATGCCAGCGCCCGTTGTGAGTACCATGCTGGGGCACAGGGGCATTCAACCAATGATTGTAAGGTGCTTAGAAGTCAGATTCAGGATCTGCTAGACTCTGACCGTATTTGCGTCACTCCTCAAGGTTGTGTTCAGATTAATGATTTTCCGTCTTCTAGTTGTGCGGGTTCGTCAGTTAATGTCATGGAAGACTCCACAGGAAGTGTGTGCTCTGAAGATTGCCAATCAGAAAGTTCGGTGGTATGGGAGAAATTTCTAGAGGTTTTCGCGTCGGATGCCGCATCTGTTTTCTCTGCTTAACCCGTTTAGCTTTTGTGCATCAGTATTTGCTGACCACCACCAGGATTGTTGGCTGGGGTCACTGTATTCGTACTCATTTGTGCTTACCTGCTGATTTTGTTGGTTGTACATTTATGGGAGATGTTCGTCTGTTTGCTTATAGCTTGGGTTTCTCTTTATCTCGTTGTGAATATGTGTTTGCTTGCTGCGCTGCATTATCATTTAACAGGTATATCAGAACCGTGGGTCTTATTTCTTCATCATCCAGTTTGTTGCAGGAATTCCCTCAGAGATATGGAACAGAATCAGTTTGAATTGATCGAAGTCCAAAGCCAGCTGGGGCAGATGATGAAAGACATGCAAGATATGCGTCTAGAGCAGAAGATTCTCAAAGAGGAGAACAGTCAGCTGAAGACCCAAATGAGCTTGATCATGGAGGTAGTCAAGAATGTGCTTAGGAAAGAAGACGATCAGCTATTTGAAGCCGCAATGAAGAAGCTCGCGCTACCTGTGCCTGTGGAACCTGAGCAGCAGCAACAGAAGATGCATCCGGCTCAACAGAGGATCCAGGAAGGGAAGCCAAAGAGAATGTTTGAGGCACCACCTATGACCTATGCTGAGCTCTTGCAGGTCTTATTGAGGTTTAATCTGGTGGAGAAAAGAACGTTGTCGCCACCAACAAAAGCGTTTCCTCAGGGATACGATGCCAATAAGCAATGTGATTTTCATTCCGGGGCATTCGGACACGACATCGAGGGTTGTCATGCTTTCAAACACAACGTTCAAGACCTGATTGACTCGCACGATATTGAATTCACGCCGGGCGGCGTAGCTGTGCATATTGCTCCTGTCTCGATCGATGTTAAAATGACAGATGTTTCCAAAGCTGTAGTGGGTCAGAAGCGTATCCTGGACTCCATGGTGTCAGAATCTCCAGGCCCACAATTGTTGCCTATTCCTGGGGCAGATCTGAGAAAGCAAATGGCTAAGCATAAGGAGAGCGTTAATCAGTACATCGAAGATCAAGAAACCGATGTTGCATTTGATACGAAGGGTGCTCAAGGGTCAACCCGATACCGGCAGCAGCAGCCTCAGCAACAGAATAATCGGGGGTATAAAAGAGGTCAGAATCAAGGTCCTTTGGCAAGCCGTCATTTGGAAACTCCTCCTATACCGTATGCCCAGCTTCTGCAGACATTGCTTCAGCTCCAATTGGTTCGTAAAAGGACATTGGCTCCCTTAACGGGACCACCACCACCGGGGTACGATGCTGACGCTACTTGCGAGTTCCATACCGGGGCACCTGGCCATACAGTTGAGAACTGTAAAGCCTTTAAGCACAAAGTGCAGGATCTGCTTGATAGTGCCGCAATCAGCTTCGGACCGGGAGGTCCCCACATCATCTGAATGAAAGAGGAAAAGCTCTATAGTTTGGTTGAGTCGATTGAAAGCAGATCAAGACAGCATTGGGTTGCCTCTAATAAAGATAGCTGGTTCAGCAGCAGGGCAGATGTGGAAAGCCCAGTTCTCGGAAGCTAGCATATTTCCTTTGTTTTAGCTTGTCATTTCTTTACATTTGTAATTGCTTTCCTGTTTGAATTTGTAAGCTTGTTTGTAAAACTTGTTGTTTTCATTCGAATTGATGATAATGAAATAAATGTGCATGTTTTGATTGAATCCATTCGTGTTCACTAACTGTTTTGCAAATATCCACTGCTTGGTTAAGTAGAATTTGGGGAGGATGACGAAAATGACCGACATGCAAATATCGATAATGTATGCTTTTGAAATAAAACCTGCTGATGATGTACAGGCATTGTTTCAAATCCTTAAACACCGGAGATATAAGGAAGATAATCCCTTGTCAACCCCTTTGAGCCTTGTAGTAGGAGTTTCTTTCTGTGAACGAAAAAACCCTCAATCTTAACCCGGGGCAGGGTAGGTGTTAGCTAATTGGACCGAGCGTCCAAATTGCAAAAGGAGTGTCCGTTCGAGGATCAATCACATCCCTAGAGGTCGTGCCTAAAAGACCACAATGGTTCAATCAAGAGTGGGACAGCCACATCATTCCCAAAGAGTCAGACAACCAATGTCACACGACTTGTTCGAAAAAAGAAGAATGAAAAAGAATCAAAAGCCCGCTAAGTCAAGAAAAATTCAAAACAAATGACTTAGGCAAAAATGAGGGCATCCCGCTGGACTTAAAAAAATCAAAAGATACTCAAAAGGAGTCAGTCCAGGCAAAAGTTAGGGATATGAAAAAGAAAAGACGAAAAGGATCAAAAGGAAAATCCTCGATGGAAATACAAGTCGTGTGACCACAAATGTCAAAGACGAAAGAGTGAGTGGCTGTCACTCCAAAATCCAGAAGTTTCTCGAACTATCACTCCTATCTTTCAGCTTCTGAGAGGTGAGCGCTAAGGTCGAATTAGCTGAACGTAGGATGGGAGAACATCAAGGAGAACGGGTGGGTTAAAAGTAAACTTTGAGCCTTTATCCTTTCTTTCAAAACCATGAACCTGACCACATTACAACCTTCAAAAGACCTAATTGAAGCAGGGTGTTTCGAAAGCATACTCCGGTAAAGGTCGTGTCGATTCTGACTCCTAAAAAGGTTCCTCTTACCATGTCGGTACTGATGTTGATAAATGTTTTACGCATTATATGCCGTAAATTGTTTTTCCTTTTCCCAGTGAACAGATTGGATGTCAAAGCTGTCATATGTGTTGCATTAATACATCTTTTATGCATAACAACTTGTTTTACTTGCGAGTAAGCGCTTGACAGCAGAAAAGTTTCCTGCAATGGAAAGTATGATCAAGATAGAATGAAGAGCGCCCGAATATTCCGAGAGCAGGGGCAAGCTTTTATTGTGATCCCCAGTCAGGTCAGCTTTCCGAAATCAGTTATTCTGGGGCAATCAGGTTGAGATTCGGTGAATGCGTCGTAGTCAGGAGGTACTACTCTGAATCAGATAATCGGAGCAAGGTCATTGCAGTCAGGGGCAGACCATCTTAAGCACGCAAAGGTTGCGCGAGAAGCATTCAAGGTGAAGTATCTCTCAGGAGTTCAGAACGCTGAGGCATGTTGTATCAGGCCATCGGGGCAACAGATTTGCAGATTTCCTTTCAAGGGCTATCCCCACAGAGGTCCCGTAGGCTGAGGCATATCAAAAGCGAAAGGATTGTTATTCTCTGTATCAGCAAGGCCATTCAGGGTTATTCAAGCAGATGCAGTCGATTTTCGAGAGCGAGATGAATGCGGGAAGTCGTGTTACTATCCCTTGACTCTTCACTGAAAGGTTGAGTATTCAGGAAGAATGTTTCCCAGCGTCAGTCGTACCTGACCCAGTAAGATGGCTTAAGAGCTCAAATCCAAGTTTGCGATTACTGTGAAGCCCATCTGTGTTGGTGCATCAATTTCCAGATCCGAGCGTCGTCAGTGCGCAGGAGGACTCCCTCCTTTGTCTCCAGCAGAGACCAATTTGTCATTGGTATGGGTAAGCTATTCCCAGAGGAGTCCAATCATATTCAGCACGTCTGCTATTTCACAGCGGAGTTATATACCCCAGCAGGGTATTACTTCGTCAAAGTGTTCGGTTAAGATCCCGGTATCCCCAGCAGGGTTGATTTCACTCTCCCAGCATTCATTTTGCTAGGACGATTCAGTGATATCCGGGTTATCCCCAGCAAAGTTGGCCTCGCCTTCAGCATTTATTTTGCTGAAGTGGTTTTCTGTACCCGGCCTTCTCCGGCAGCTCGAGCCTGCTAACATATTGCATGCATCATATTTGCATCATACCTGCACGACATTTTCAAAATGCGTAGCATTTCCATCTAGAATGGAGCATTACGATTAAAGCATTTGCATGTGCATACAAAGCATAAGTCAGGTTTTCTATCAGCCTCACATGGCGCGTGAATTACTCTGTGATCAGTTCAGGGGCATTTATCCAGCAACAGTATTCAGACAGTCCAGCGGATTATTTGTATCTCAGATCATACAGCGATTATGCTTTGATCAGTCAGTCATCTGATGTTGACAAGCTTTTCTTCCCGTCAATTCATATTGACGATGTGTTCCCCCAATGAGTGGATTTCTCCGTCTATTATTAGACGTCGGGAGTACGAATGTGGTTTTCTTTCCGTCTATCCATAGACGATGTGAAGTTGCGGGTGATCGCAATAAGGTTTCAAGAAGGGGTTTCCCCAGGATATGCTTTCCTTACCGTCTATCAGTAGACGATGTGAAGTTTTGGGTTGATTTTCAATGGAGCTCAAAATAGAGCTGTTCTAATAAGTAGCTTTCCTTTCCGTCTGTCAGCAGACGATGTGAAGTTTCGAGCTATTGTTCAGCGGGTTTCTTATTGCCAGATCATACATATGATGGGGTGTTTCCCCAGCGAGTCTTCTCCAGCTATCCTTAGTTGTTGAGGGGTTTCAAAATGATTTTGAATGTCGGTTCTCTTTCTGGTTATTGGATGAGATGACGTTTAAGAGGGACTTTTCTGACCATCAATCCCTATTGATGTCGAAGCTCTTCGAAGAATGTTCAGTTTTCGTGATTGTCGATTCTTATTGACGACATGTTTCTTAAAAGGTGGTTTTTCTTCCCGTTAGTCCATACTGACGATGTGGCCCCTTCAAGGATATTGACTTTTCCATCAATTCCCGTAGACAGAAGGATTCTGAAATTCAAAGGATGGTGTTGAATTGCGTTATGGTGACTTCCCGTCTATCTTTAGACGATGCGTGTATGGAGATTCTGGTGTCTTTCCGTCTATCCTTAGACGATGTGAGTTTGGAGATTATTTCTTCCCGTCTATCCTTAGACGATGTGAGTTTGGAGATTATTTCTTCCCGTCTACCCTTAGACGATGTGAATTTGGAGATTAATGATTTCTTCCCGTCTACCCTTAGACGATGAGAATAACGATTTGTTCATCAATCAGGATGATACCGTCTACCCTTAGACGATGAGAATAATGATTTGTTCATCAATCAGGATGATACCGTCTACCCTTAGACGATGAGAATAATGAGTTGTTCATCAATCAGGATGATACCGTCTACCCTTAGACGATGAGAATAACGAGTTGTTCATCAATCAGGATGATACCGTCTACCCTTAGACGATGAGAATAATGAGTTGTTCATCAATCAGGATGATACCGTCTACCCTTAGACGATGTGGATAATGATTTGTTCATCAATCAGGATGATACCGTCTACCCTTAGACGATGAGAATAATGATTTGTTCATCAATCAGGATGATACCGTCTACCCTTAGACGATGTGAATTGATTTGAATATCAATCAAGATAATTCCGTCTATCCCTAGACGATGTGTGTATGGAGATTCTGGTGTCTTTTCGTCTATCCTTAGATGATGTGAGTATGGAGATTAAAGTTTTCTCCCGTCTGTCAGTAGACAGCGTGAATTCAGAGATTATTACTTCCCGTCTATCCTTAGACGATGTGAATAACGATTTGTTCATCAATCAGGATGATTCCGTCTACCCTTAGACGATGAGAATAATGATTTGTTCATCAATCAGGATGATTCCGTCTACCCTTAGACGATGAGAATAATGATTTGTTCATCAATCAGGATGATACCGTCTACCCTTAGACGATGAGAATAATGAGTATTCAATCAGGGTATCTTCCCGTCCATCTTTGGACGATGTGAGTATATTTCTCTTCCTGCCTATCAGTAGGCAATGTGAAAGAATCAGGTATTTTGTTGCAACCATCAGGGTTTGTTACATGGGGTATCACAAGCAACGGGTATTCAAATCAGGAGTTCTTTATCAAATGATTGATCAGTTTGGTGCCGCAATGACCGGGCTCGGTTTTCTGGACTTTATTCTCCAAGAAGTTAACAGTATATGCTCGCGGTTGGCAAATTTTCGGGTTTTATTTGTATTCAACCGTCTCGTACCTCTGAATGTTTGAAGGCTGAGCGCTCTTCAAACCCTTCAGGTCCAAGTCACTTGAATAGGGGCAGCTGTTGCACCCTAAAATTTGACCAACCGATTCTCCTATCTGACTCATGGTTCAATTTCATATTCACAGCTCAGACAGATGATTTTTGTGCACAAGCAGGGGATATCAGAGTTTACAGCTTGATTTTTGTCTATCAGATATGGCAGATCCAGTCCAGATAACCAGGGTTTTATTTTCGGGAAATTGTGCGCTCCTCGGTGATTTTTCAGTGATTTTGAGGATATTCTGATGCCCGGGGATCTCCGTTCGATTCGATTTGGTCTCGTGCGCTTTTATGGGGGTCATTTGCATTCATCTGCATTTTTAGGATTTTTATAGGCTTTTGGGAATTTTTAATAGGCTTTATAATTTTTTCTGGAATTTAAATAGGTTATAGAACATTTTTATAGTTTAATCTCTTTTTTAGGATTTTATAGATTTTTTAAATAGATTTTAATCACTTGTAGAATTTTAAATAAGATTTTAAATAGTTTTATCATTTTAGAATAATATGGTTTTTCTTTTAAATCATTTTTAGGAATTTTTCTATAGAAAATAATATAGTTTTCTTTTATTAATAATAGGTTTAATTGTTTTTAAATCATTTTTAGAATTTTAATAGAAAATTAGGATAATATAGAATTAATTAGATTTTTAATCTTTTTAGAGTTTTAATTAGGTTAATCATGTTTTAGATTTAATTAGATGATTTAGGGTTAATTAGACTTTTAATAATTGATTAGAGTTAATTAGGTTTAGTTAACTGTTTTTTTTAATCTAGTTTTTACAGTTTTTTTTGATTCATTTTTCGTATGGGCCCAGTGAGGCGTTTTTTGCAAAGGCCCAATTCACAAAATGATTCAGAAGTCCAAACAGTCCAAATTTCCAGAACCATCCAGAAGCCTCCAGCAACTGCAAGGGTATAAAGCGGACACGTGTTGCGCAGCACGAGGCCCCACGCGTTTCGCCTCGAGAGCGCCACCACCACTCAGAACCCACTCCCAATCCACGCCACGTGGTCCACACCTGTCCCACTCCCTCTCTCTCTCAGCGCATGTGAGACACTTGGCACCCAGCCATCACTCACCGGAGCCTCGCCGGAGCCCCCTTACCGCCGGGCATGCAAACGCCCTAGCAACCAACCGCCGGCGACTCAACTAACTCCGGCCACCACCTTCATCCAAATTCCCCAGAACCTTCATCGTCATCATCAATTTTTTCCCCAGAAACATCTTCGTTCGCCATCAATTCTCCAGAAACGCCACTAAACCTTCAAACCTTCATACAACAATTTTTTCCAGAAACTCAATCTTCATCGTTCTCAAATCTTTTTCCAGAATCCACTCCATCAATTCATCCAACCTTCAACAACCTTCGTGCAAATTTCTCCAGAAACCCTAAATCTTCATCCTCCATCAACGATTTTCCAGATCATCTTCATACTCAAGCAAATCTTTCCAGAAATCATTCAAAGATCTGCATCGCTATTCAGGTTTTCCAGATCGTGAGTTTTTCCAGAAGTTACTCAGAACTTCATCATAGCGTCAACAACCTTCTTCAACAACATAATAGATCTTCAAAGATCTCTTGCTCCACTCGTGTTAATCCAGGTTTGCCTTCTCTCTGCTAGATCCTCATTGCAATTAGGGCGAAATAATTGGTTAAGGTAGGCTTGATTTGTGTTGAGTGTGAGAGGATTATGAGTTTGAGGTCGTGGCGTTGATTTCGTTCGAGTGTGGTGAGGCATGTGAGGTTTTGGCGTGATTGTTTATTCTTCCTGGAATTGAGTTGCAGAGCGTAGAGGAAGGAGATGAGGAAGACGGCTAGCTGTTTAGGTGAACAGTGCCTGAGAGGAATTAGGAGTAGTTAGTTTGATTAGGGTTTGTCTGGGTTTAGGGTTTGGATTGGGCTTAGGCCCAAGCGTAGTTGCTACGCTAACACCCCAAATTGCTAATCACCCCCCCTAGCGTATGGAGTCTGAGTGGATTGAATTGGGCCTTAAGCCCCAATTGCTGTTAACACCCCCTGGGCGTAGCCCATAATGGAAATCAACTGAGAAAGTTGATAGCGCTGCACCCCCTGCGCTCAGATTCAGTTTTTTTGTTTTTTTTCTGGATAATAACATGGGCCTGCGCACCAACTGCTGTTGGCACCCCCCAGCATAGGCCCAATGTAGAACCAACCTGAATATCCTGCTGTTTGCACCCTCCATGTCACTTTCTTTTATTTTGATTTTTTCTTTTATATTTTAATACATGTAAATAAATCATAAAGGTAAATAATTGTGGTTTTTTAATAATTCTTTTTCCATCCATTTCATGAAAAATGTTTAGAAAATTAAATAAAAATAAAAGGGACATTTTATTTTTTTTGTTTGTTATATTTTGCATATTTTTCAATTAATTGATTTGTTTTTAATATTTTCAATGCATGCATATCATTAAAAAAATTCATAAAAAATGGTAGATCTAGTCAAATAATTCCGTTCTTTTTTCTGTAGACTCGTGATTCAATGTAGAATTTTATAGTGCGGAAATATTAGCTTAGTCATGCATTTTCATTTTAATTGCATTTTTTCACTGTTATTGATGTTGAATAATTGGTCTGCGGATATGTCTGTGTTGCTGATTTTAATTCTTTCATCTGATGTGGAATTTTATTCTGATTTTTCAGTATGTTGCCCTAGAGCCATGTAGGTTTCCCATTAGATTTTTGATAGATTTTTATAGAGTATTCTGATAGGATTTGTCTGAGCCTGAAGATAGGAGAAGTCTTGATGACTTCTGACTTTGAAGTTCAACTGTGGTTGAACTTCAGAGATAGTCTCCTGTGGTTTCTTGGCCTGTGGGTTCTTCTTGAAGGTGGGAGCTGATTGAGGTCCCGTTGGAGCTTGCAGAGATGCATTGGATTGAGGCTTAGTCTAGGAGCTTGTTGTCTGTTTGTGAGGTTCGAGATCCTGGAGTTTGAAGGGAGTTTATGGTACTTTCCTGAGGAAGGCACTATGAATGACCTTCATTCTTTCTTCTCACCTCCTTCGTAAGTATCCAATGATGTCGGAGCCGACTTGTGAGTTTAATTCCTCCTGAGGAGGAATGTAAACTGATCACATGTTGTTGAGCCACATGGGATACGATTCCTAAGTGGAAGTCTCCTAGTACTTTCCCGAGGAAGGTCCTAGGGGTCTATTCACTTAGTTCCAGTAGTTTGTCTAGGATTTCTTAAGTGTCCAGTGATGTTGGAGCCGACTTGTGAGTTTAATTCCTCCTGAGGAGGAATATAAACTGATCACAGTTGTTGAGCCACGTAGGATACGATTCCTAAGTGTCAGCCTCCTAGTACTTTCCTGAGGAAGGTCCTATGAGTCTGTTCACTTAGTTCCCTTAGTGCATATAGGTTCTTTCCCAAATATCCAGTGACGCCGGAGCCTTCATGTGAGTTTAATCTCTCCTGAGGAGGGATGTAAACTGATCACAGTTGTCGAGCCGCATAGGATATGACTCCTGAGTAGTAACCTCCTGGTACTTTCCTGAGGAAAGCACTATGGGCTTGCCTGCTTAGCTTCCTTTCTCTGGTAAGCTTGTTCTGAAGCTTGGAGAATGGGATTGATTCCTCTTGCCTAGGAGTTTGTTTAGATCCTTGCTTAGGGTTTTGATTAGGTGTTTGCTTAGATCCTTGCTTAGGGTGTTGTATAGAGTTTTGTTTAGAGAGCTAGATTAGGAGCTTGTTTCAGGTTTGTTTGAGGCCCTGCTCAGGGTTAGTCTCTTTGTATTGTTTGACTTGTATGATGTTATGTTGCATTAGGCTTAGGTATTCATCTAGACAGTTCTGAATAAATGCATCTTAGAAGTAGACTTTGTGTGCATGAG
This sequence comes from Lathyrus sativus, assembly GCA_963859935.3. Lineage (NCBI taxonomy): Eukaryota > Viridiplantae > Streptophyta > Magnoliopsida > Fabales > Fabaceae > Lathyrus > Lathyrus sativus. The sequence goes on from OZ012739.1 coordinate 276,172,791, forward strand.
AAGTTGAGGTGGTCCTCCTTCTGCTTGTTTGTTATTGCGTGGCTTTGCTTGTTGGTATTCGGTAGAGCTGAGCTCCCTTGCCTTTGTGGTTTGCGGCCTCTGTGCCTTGTTTGTCTAGTTGTTGCATTCATGCATATTTTCAGTATTCCTTTACGTTGCAGTTTCTTGTTTGTGGTTTAATCCTGTTGCCATGATCCCTTAGGAGCTCTGACTTCTCCGCTGCGGAGTTGTTATGATAGCCATTAGGATGATCAACCAGGTGTGATAGCAGTAGGTAGATTCCCCTGTTTCTCAGCTATAGTTCTAGGGTTTCCCTTTCCTTTCTGTAGGAGCTTTTGAGTAGCTTGACCCGTAGTTAGCTGAACTACAGCTGCTCTGATTCTTCGTTCCAGACGAAGATATGTAGGCATAGGATGCGATATCCTAGCGAGCACACTAACGACTAACCTTTGTTCTCTCGCGGCTGTGCGATCGAGACTTTCCCGCTAACGACTAATTGTTATCCCTTTCTCTTGCCCGAGTGCAGTTGAGACCAGATCGTATTTGTAGGTTCCCGAGCCTTAAAGACCAGTTTGTTTTCTCACTGCTGTGTGAGAACCCCTGTGTACCCGTAGTTAGCCGAACTACGTTTGCTCTGATCTTTCATTCCAGATGGAAGTACGTAGGCACAGGACGCGATGTCCTGGCGAGCAACCTTTCCCCCGTTTAGACGTAGGAGGTCGAACTACGTTGACTCTGACTTTCCCATTGCACGAGGGAATACGTAGGCCCAGAACACCGTATGTTCTGTCGAGTCCTGTCCTTTTATTTTCTTTTCAGACCAGCCAGTAGCATAGATAGATAACACACCCTTTTACCTATAAACACCAAGCGTGGATCCCATCGAGTACGATGGACGTGAGGGGTGCTAATACCTTCCCCTTGCGTAACCGACTCCCGAATCCAGGTTTTGGTTGCGATGACCATACCTTTTCCCGTCTTTGCGAGGTTTACTTCGAGCGTTTCCTTTCCCGCTCTGAGGGATAAATAACGCACGGTGGCGACTCTCCTGTCAAGCCGGCGCCGATTTTCGCAGTAGCGACAGCTGGTTCAACAGCAGTGCTTAATACAACCGCTCAGAAAAGGAGTTCTTTGAAATCACATACCACTTCAAGTTTTCCACTCATCAATAAATCAGATATTGTACCTGTTATCGTCCCCAGAACTAGCACGAGGTCAGAGCCCGTAACTGATTCTAGAAAAAAAGTCAGTGTTTCCGGAACAACAATGCCAATATCATTGCAGTCAAAGTCAGCTGATATACGGAAATTTACGATCAGCAGAGATGACGTGGATAAGCCACCTTTCTCTTCTGTAACTGAATTTGCAGCTTCTAAGTGTAGCGAACTAGGTGGTTTTGCAGATAAAAATAATTTGCCAGCTTCTGTAAGCTCAACTCAAGGTAATAACTACTTCATTGTATAGTTAGTGTAATGGTTTTTTCTCAAGTACTTGTATATTAGATTTCTAGTCTCATAAACAGAAGAGAGAACGGGAGGTTGCAAAATTTAATGGTCAAGTCTTGTATGTCTACGTCGCAGAACCAGTATTAGTCTCATTGGCTGTCCAAAAAGCCACAGGGATACTCCTGTGAACCCACCAGGGATCCAAAGACCCTAATTACAGTGGATTATGAATAAAAAAAAGTACAGTTGTGAGCATGTGCTTTATCTACATTTAGCAAACTTTCACGTGTGGGGTATTACTTGCCTCATGAAATCATTTTAAGTCCTTGCGACTTAAAACTTTTAAGTGAATTACTTTCTTCACTGCTAGTATTTTTCTTGTTTTCACAAAAATTGAAAGACATCTTCTCTTTTAATTGTAATATATATCACATTGTCGGCCCTCAATGCAACGGTTCAATGTCTTTATTGCGCTGGGTTGAGGAAATGGATGTACTCCTACATTGCCTTGAAATGACCTTTGTAGTGCTTATAAGTCTTGAGCAGTCCGTACCTTCCAATCCATTTCATGCCAGTTTCGTCGGGTTTAGTTAGACCCAAGCCAAAAATCTTTTGATATTATCACAATCTGTACTAGATCCATCGTTAAGCTTCATGCGTAGTCCATGCAACACAGTTGGGTGTGAGGAGTATGTTGGACAAAACCACTTTAATTGCTACCACCCTAATGGTCTTTTATCGGACCACTTTGTCTACCTTCATTGTGTGATGGGTTGAGTTGAGTTGAGTTGAGGGGGGTAGTTTAGTGCCACCTTTCCTAGAAATGTGGCCTTTGTGTTGCTCATTAGGCATTTGTCCCAAGATTTTGAGAAGTCGTCCCAACTGTTGTCTTATCCCTGGATGTTAAACAGAGAACACATTCTATATCCACTGAGAAGGCCACATTTTCGGCTAGCGATGAAGATTCTATTGCTGATGTGATGGAAAGACATGATGAATTTATAAGTTCAATGCAGAGTCGTTCATCTAAGTTGAAGGTATTGGTGATTGAATTTGTGACTTTTATGATTACTTTCGTATTGGATTTTTGTTACTTGTATAACGAGTTAGAGTCTTTGCATTATATTAAACCTCAAACAAGTTGGGGTTGTAGGATGACAACCTGGATTGACATGACTAGCTTCAGCATCCTTTTATTTATTTTTTCTTTTATGACAAAAGAAGATATTTTTTAGGTAAGTGGATAAAAACAAGATTAGAGGAAAACATATCTGTTGAGATTTTATGGACTTAAGTGGAAGAAAAATAAATAAATCATAATATATACTATTGACATATGTTTTGCTCAATCATGTACTACCATCGACAAAGCAAATACTGGTATTTAAAGTAACTCTGGATGTTTAATCCTAATGGAATAAGAGTTTAATCCTAATGGAATAAGAGAATGAATAATGATTAATGATGTATAGAAACCACACTTTTGAGATCATCCAAAATACTCTTGAAAATATTCTTGATATTCTATTTCGTACATTGTTCTCTTCCGGTATACCACAAACAAACTGGTGTGCTCAAGCCTAAAACTTGTCTTCGGAGCAATATTTGTCAATAAATGTTTATCGAACGAAAAAGCCCTTCTAAAATTTCTGTTATCCAAATACAACAAATAAAGTTAAAAGACCACTTTATAGCTTAAAAGACGAATTGTTAAATATTTACCTCTGAAGAATTTTACTAAACATGCTAAATAATAACACGTTTTATACAAAAACATGCTTTTAACTGAAGATTCTTCTCTATGGACCAATTTGAAAGAAATTTTTGTAATTGAGTGAAGTCTACTGCCAGTGATAGATTTGATGAATTTTGAAACCATTGTATTTCAGGTGGTCTTCGGACGCTGGGAAAGAAATGATGTTACAAAAGTCATTAGAACAATGGCAAAGATGGGTGATCATGCTGTAAGCATTTTGAGTTGCTTGTTTTCAGTTACAATTTCTCAATTTTGTGCGTTCTTTTATGGCATATTGAGTTCTAAAAATACTTTGATTTAATTGTATTTATCCCAGGTAATTGTTGATATTGTTAGCATTATGATGGAGAAAATTGATATGGTCACACTTGACTTGTGTACAAGTCTTCTGCCACTTCTAAGTGACCTTTTACAAAGTGAAATGGATAGGTAAGTGATGTAATCCTTTTCTGTTTTTTGTTTGACATAAATTGATGAGCATAACAAATTTCAATCCGTATTTATTTAATTACATTGGTAAATTGTAAGTTTTATAAATTTAGTTTCTATGTTGACAATTTTCGTATCATATATTTTAGACATCTATCTATGTCCGTGGAAATGTTATTGAACCTGGTCAGAGTATTTGGTTCAGTAATCTATTCAACGCTATCAGCTAAACCCTTTTTTGGTGTTGATATCGAAGCAGAGAACAAGTTCACATTCCTGACTTATTTTATTTTACTTTTTATGTATTCCATTATTACATAATTTCATTTTTTATTGTTAATATGATCCAGGCTAGAGCGTTGCAACCTCTGCTTTGTAGAGCTCGAAAAAGTCAAACGTTTCCTACCTTCCCTAATGAGGTACATGTTTAAGTTTATCGGTTTGTCTTTAATTAAAAGAAGAATTTTTCTGGAAAAGTCTCCGCTTCATGATATGTCTCTTGCAGTACAAAGAGTTTTCTGTTAAATTTTTTTTCGAAAGCATCGTGATTCATGTATGTAGTTTACTTAGATTGGGTGGCTTGCAGAAGAAGCTATATCTAGTGTGCTTTCTCAGTACTCTTCAAAAGATTGGGCAAACGAGTGATCCGTCTTAACCTGTCCCGTGGTCGTGGATCCTATGTAGCTCAGACAAACAGCCAAAAATAGTTTCGATTTTTTTGTCCGGGAAAAACTTGACGGGCGATATTCCTTTTGACATCACTAAACTGACTGGTCTGGTTGAACTGTAAGTTTTGTATTACTTTCTTATTCAACTTCAGTGAACTTCTACATCATGTTATTTATTTTCTACATCTGCCTAAATACCTGAAATTTGATTGTTACTTCTTTTACAGGATATTTTTACTAGTGGGTTTGGATGGATGTTATTTGGAGGACTTCCATATGATTTGGTAAACACAAATAAATCCCTTTTAGAACTTAAAATCTTCATTGGTGAGTTATTTACACTATTCATTTATTTTCATGTAAACTACTTATTATGTTGTGTTTTGTTGTCATGCAGTTCAATGTTCTTGGTCAATCACTTGGCTTCTTTAGATCCTGTTTGTATGCCTATTGTAAGCTCCAAGGAAAATGAAGAAGACAAGTTTCATTTTCGGTAAGCCTACAATATATAGATACTTAATACCTTACTTGCATATTAAAAGTTTGATTATTGTACAATACATAATCAATATTCTTTCTATGATGCAGGAAAACAAGAAGCAATGATTTTGCCTAGCTAGCTAGCAAAGTGGTTGTATCTTTGGATGTAGTAGTGTTTTGGTTGGCAAAGTGGTTACTAGCTAGTTGATGTTGTTTTTGTTGTCCTTTTCTTGTTTTTTTAGATGTTTTTTTCATTAGTTTAGAGAATATGCCTAGTGTAATACCCCAAATTTTACCCTTACATTTAGTCAGTCATTTCGCATAAACATGTCATTTTACATCTGTTAAACACTAACCAGTGTTTGAGTATGATTTGATTTGCAGGAATTATCCTAGGAGCGGTTTGGTCATTTTAAGTAAAATTTATAATTTTGGGGACAAAAGAAATATTTTCCTGAGACATTGGTTCACATGAATGATTATTCCAAAAGATGCCCGACGAGCAGTTTAAATTCTCATATTAAGTTGAGATGAAGTTGAAAATAAAGGGGACGTTTGTTAAAGTCATTTAAGAAGTCACACAATCAGGAAGGATCTCAGTTTGGATTTTATTTACGTTGCTGGCTACCGCTTATCTGATCAAAGGAGAGTTTGAGTTTTATGCATGAATATTTATGAACTACAAACCAAAATGGAATTTAAATAATTCACGGATGTTTATTCACAGATATTTGAAATTCATAATTGAGAGACGGGAACAAATGTTTGGCGAATTTTACTTCGTAAACAATTAGGAATTACAAGTTGAAATGGAAAACAATATTTGAATTCTATTCATGATAAATCATTCAGTTTACAAATGGATTGTACATTTACAACGAGTATCTATTTCTAAGTCCTAAAGTCCTCAAAAGAGAAAAGAACTTCAAGCATTCTTCATTGAGCCTCTCTTAAACGCCTCACGTAATCCTCGATCACCTGAAAAGAAAAGAACAGATAAACAGAACATAAACGAGAAAAAAGTTAGAAGCGACTTTTGACACCCTCAGAACAATGTCATCATCGAGTGCCGGGAGTGGCACAATCGAAGTTGTGTCCTACCCCCGTTACCGATCCACGCCATTGGCGTCAGATAAGGTAATAATGTTCTTATCCACGGGATAGCCAAGAGAGAAAGAGTGAAAAGAAGTTTGGGCCGATAAAGGGTTTGCCGCGAATAGGACTTTGTTTCAAAACCAAAACGATTGCCTTTCATCAAGTAAATAATAACTAGCAAGTAAATTCTCTAAGATGATAATCAAGTTGAACTGAGATATGAATCACATTCACCAATTCCCATTAATTCTGAACCAACACCAAGGTAAACGCGCGCCAGCTCAGGTTCAAATCCGGATGCCGACGGGTCTGAACCATTTTTCATCACCTGAAACACCTGAATCAGACAGTACCGGCTCACAAACAGAAGTCATAAGCTCCACAAAACATGAACAGATAAGTCAATTCACCAAATGTACAGCAACACATGTTCATAAGCAAAGAAACAAATTCATGCTTAGAAAAAGGGTAGAGCCAGTTCGGTTCAGAAAAATCTGTAAAATCAGTTTAGGCTCGACTCAGGAAAGATCATCATGTATCAGTTCAAGGTGAGGCACGGCCAAATGAGCAAAGCATATTGGAAAGGTAAAATACCAAGTGTAAGGGCTCAGTTCACACATCATAGCCCTAACATTCATAGTCAAACCAGTTTGAAATCAGAAGGCAAGCCAACAATTCAGAGAAAAAACAGGTATCTGTGAAAGCCATCAATCGAAGCAACCCAATTCGCATCAGTTCAAAGTAAGCCTCAACCAAATGTGCAGGCCACGTTGGAGAAGCAAAATGCGAAGCTGAGGCTCAGTATGAAACATCATTGCCCAATAAACAAATCACCAAAAGTCACGGTTCCAGCCGAACACCATTGCTTTGCTCACAACATCAAACAATATCATAGGATTTAAATAATCAGCTTTTAGGCTCAGACGGAACGTCATCATCGCCGTATACCCCTTCTCGGCAGTTTGGATTCAACCAAAGCATCCATAATAAATCTAAAAGAAAAAAAAGAAGAGTCAGTGAACTTGTATCAGAAAACCAGAAAGTTGAACTGAAACATGATTCGAAGCTACATCAGAAAGTTAGTCCATCAGTTCACAAATCCAGATGAACAAGCATATCAGTTCAAAGAAAAAGCAGACAAAGTTCACAAAGCCATATCAATTCACAAACTGTATCCAGTCCATCAAAACCAAACTAGTTCGGATATCAAACAAATCAAATGAAAATCCAGAGAAATCAGAGCAAATCCATATCCGAAAACAGGGTCAAATAACATCCAATCAAGGAGTTCTGAAAAAGGAAAGTCCAAATCAGATGAGATCAAATATATCAGAAAAAACAAATAATCCAATCAAGTCGAATCCAATCCAAAAAAGGAAAAGAATCAGACCAAATCTCAATCAGCAATTCAATCAAAATGATAACGCAGGTGAACCAAATCCAATCCATGACAAGATCAAAGGCCCACACGAAGCCGCAAAAGAAAGTATATAAAAAGAACAGTCTCACCGCGTCACAAAACCCTAGAGGAGGACGAACGGAGAACGGCGACAAGGCGACGAGGATTATCAAAACCCTCACGCGAGCAAGACCCCTCTGAAGGAAATCACCGGCGTCGTTTCGTTTCAACGGCAGGGAAAGTCCTTTTTGAAGCTCAGACCGACGTCATCATCGCCCTCATAAGCAATCTTCGGCCATCATCACCGTTAAACGCCCTCGAAAACGTGAGATATCACCGTTAATCATGAAGTTTGTTGTTTTTTTGTCATTTTTCAGGTTTTTGAGGAAAGAGATCGCGAACGAGACGAAGAGAAACGAAAAAGAGAATCGAGAAAGACGAAGAGGAATTGAAGAAATCGGCGCCGCGGAGAATAGGGTTTTGAAACCCTAGTTCATGTGCTTTTTGTTTATTGGTTGCACACAACCGGGTTGGGTCCGGATGTAGCTACCGGCCCAACCCCTTTCTTTTACTTTTTTCTTTTTTTATTATTTTATATTTTTATTGTTTGTTAATTATTAGTGTATTTTAAGAATTGTTAATGTTTTCCAAATAAATATTTTAAAATCTAACTTAAACTTTTTTTATCTAATTTAACTTTCTTTTAAAATCAACTTAAACCTTTTTTTAAAAAAAATAATAATAACATAAAACTTTTTTAAAACCAAACTATGGTTGAGAATTAAATTTAACTTTTTTTTTATACATTTAACATTAAAACTTCCTTTTAAGCCTAAACCGAAAACTTTCTCTTCATGTCAAAAATAAGAAACGAAATCTCGAATTTGGCACTTTTTATTCTTCACCATCTCATAATTTGCCGTCTGATCCCGCCCACTAATGTTGTTTGTTCGTTTTGCAGCTTATTATGTTTACCGTTATTTATTTACAATTGTAACTGTTTCCTGGTTGTAATCTCGCGAACCAACAATCGCGCTTACTTTCCGCATTTTACTTCCGCTTGTATGATTTAAACTTCTCACACTTTCATCACTATTATTTCTGTCACATTGCACACATCCGAAGGTTAGGTCTAACTGTTTGGCCGCCACGCCAATAGTCCTCAAAACTTCAAACCCTAGTTTTCACAAATGCCTCGCCGCAGGCAAAATTACCATTTTACCCCTAGCACTAGGTCAAAGAGCCGCCGTGCTCATTTTAGGGTTTCCCGCCGTGGAATCCCTAACCTAACCCTAATTCACTTAACAATTCAACGTAGAGATTTGGAGTTTCTACACTCCACGTAAGCGTGTCCTTAAGATGCGTTTATTCCCCTTGAGACCTTGACCACAGTCAAGAAGTCTCTAACCTCCCTTGTGAGGGGAACTACGATTACTCTGATTCCACTCTCGTAAGGATACGTAGGCACAAGATGCGATGTCTTGCCGAGTAAACTTAGAATTAACCCCTTAGGTCTCTTTTCTCACTTTTAATCCTTTTGTACATATACCTTAAGCAAATAAATAAAGCAAATAGTAAACATCTGAACAAAAGGTTCCTGTAGAGTACTACAGAAGTTTAGGGTGCTAATACCTTCCCTAAATTTAACCAACCCCCGAACCCTAGATCTTTCCCCGCATTGTGTTTACGATGCAAAATAGGTTTTCCCTCTTTTGACCTTTTCCTTCGGATAAATCAAAGAGCGGTTGTGAATTGAATTGCGATTCAAACTAATTAATAGTTTGTGATCCTATTTCCACCGCAACACCTAGCTAAGTGATTGTACTTTTTGTTTGGAATTTGGTTTGAAGTACTCTTAGCCAAATTAATAACTACATGACAAAATACTTTAGTTGTGTTTATAAAATATTTTGGTTTGAAGTACTCTTAAGCCAAATTAATGGTATTACATTTGTCATTATTATTTTAATTTCAAGTATTTTAGCTACTTAGTTATAATTATTTTATGAATTCTAATGTTGTAAAATGCAAATGCCATATATATATATATATATATATATATATATATATATATATATATATATATATATATATATATATATATATATATATATATATATATATATATATATATATATATATATATATATATATATATATATATATATATATATATATATATATATATATATATATATATATATATATATATATATATATATATATATATATATATATATATATATATATATATATATATATATATATATATATATATATATATATATATATATATATATATATATATAAAATGATTTGGTGTAAAAAAAAGTGTATTAAAATAGTGTTTTGAAGAGTGCGTGCTATAATAGCGCTTTGTTAGAAAGTGTTATCAAAATTAAAGCAATTTACCGGTATTTCAATAGCGCTTTGTTTGAAAGTGGTATCGAATATGTGGATTATAATAGCGCTTTGTTTGAAAGTGATATTAAATATGTGACTTATAATAGCGCTTTATTGGAAAGCGCTATTAAATATGTGTACTATAATAGCGCTTTGTTTGAAAGTGCTATCAAAATTAAAGCAAATTACCGGTACTATAATAGCGCTTTGTTTGAAAGCGCTATCAAATATGTGACTTATAATAGCGGTTTTGTAAAAGCGCTATTAAATACAGGTACTATAATAGCGCTTTTGAAAAAGCGCTATTAATTACCAGAACTATAATAGCGCTTTTAAAGCGCTATTAAAAAGTTTGTTTTACAATAGCGCCTTGATTAATAGCGCTTTAAAGCGCTATTAAAAAGCAAAAAAAGCGCTATTAAAAAACCTTTTTGTAGTAGTGTAAAGGGTGAGTAAAAAAAAAGAAAAAAAAGCGCTGCTAAAGGGGGACCCTAAGAAAGCGCTTTTAAAAAAGCGCTGCTAAAGGGGGACCCTAAGAAAGCGCTTTTCCTATAAAGCGCTGCTATATGGCATTGCTAAGGCACCCTATGAAAGCACTTTTCAAAGCGCTGCTAAAGGCCTTTAAAAAGCGCTGCTATAGGTATTAGTATTATAATTTTAAAATACCCTCCAGAATTTTAAGAGAAACAGAACAGTCGCGTACGTAGTTTCTTTTCTTCTTTCTTTCTCTGGCGAAGAACGAACGAATGTTGCCCTATAGTTTCCGTCATCCTCCGTCCGACCATCACCCTCTTCCGTTGGATTTCGCCGCCGTTCACCGTCCGTTTTTCTTTAGGTCAATCTGTAGTAAGGTGATAGATCCTGCGATCTTACCAACATTGCAAAGAGAAATAGTTATTACTTTGTGCGAGCTTGAAATGTATTTTCCTCCATCATTTTTTGACATAATGGTACATCTAGTTGTTCATCTTGTGAAAGAGACACAACTGTGTGGACCTTCCTATATGAGATGGATGTACCCTGTTGAACGTTATATGAAAATATTGAAAGGGTATGTGAAAAACCGAAGTCGACCAGAGGCATGTATTGTTGAATGATACATTGTTGAAGAAGCTATTGAGTTTTGTACTGAATAGTTGTCCAATGTTCAATCCATTGGCCTCCCAAAATCTTATGTTGTTGAAAAAATAGTAGGTAAACAGTTAATTGGAAATAAAGTTGTGACAGTTTCAAGGGATGAACGGGAGCAAGTGCATTTGTATGTTCTGCACAATGACATTGAGGTTGAGTCGTATGTTGAAATGCACAAGGACGTTCTCCGAGGTTTAAATCTGAATAGAAATGAAAATTGGATAGTACGTGAGCACAATCGAAGTTTTATAACATGGTTCAAGGAGCATATTTTTTCAAAGTTTTATTCTGATCCCGCTTCAATAACAGAAAGGTGGAGATGTTTAGCATATGGTCCAAGTTTGCATGTGTTTTCTTATGGCGCATACGCAATTAATGGATACACATTTTATACCAAGGAACAAGATGATAAAAGTACAATGCAAAATAGTGGTGTCACCGTGCTTGCCGAAGCAATGCACATTTCCTCGTATTATGGGGTTATCGAGCGCATTTGGGTGTTTGATTATGAGAAGTTTCAGAATTCCTATCTTTGGATGCAAGTGGGTTGAAAATAATAGTGGCATACGAATGGATAAATCAGGTTTTTTGAAAGTGGATCTTAATAAGGTTGGGTACAAAGATGAGCCTTTTATTCTATCCACACAAGCTAAACAAGTGTTCTATGTCACTGATCCGACAAGCACAAAATGGTCTATAGTTCTTTTTTCCAACAAAGTAATCGATGATAACATTGGAGAAAAGGGGGATGTTGATGTTGAGAATGAATCTTATATTATAGAAGATCCAGATGAGAATATTAGAGCGGACGAATCATATATTAGAAATGATCATAACGAGGGAATTTGGATCAATCCATTTGTCCGTGTTGTTAAGAGACAAGTAAACCCCGTTAAAACGAAAAAAAGAAAGAGATGTTAAAGGTACTTGTAACATATTATTTCTTATTTATACCATGTTTTTCTTATTTATACATTTCTTATGTATATATTTGTTATTTACATATTTGTATGTCATTCATTTGATACTTTGGTTTTTCTGAATTACAGGTATATATATTATGACCAGCAACGAGGAAACATCACATGATGGAAAACAAACAACAAAAGACGTGGAAGGCGATATTAAAAGAGGCATAACGATTATGAAAAAAATCATCCGTGCGAGAGATAAAGGAGTAAAGTATGATGTCCATTGGAATGAAAGAGATCAGTTAGTTGAGCCTAACGGTGCGTTGCTAACAAGTTACATCGGAGCACTTGTACGTTCGCAAGTTCTGATTACTTGCGATAATTGGAGAATTATTTCATTACAACTGGCTAAAGATAAAATTTGGAGCGAGATTCAGGTATGATATTTGATTATTTTTAATTATGTTGACAGTTACGTCTTTAAATTAATTATACTAACATGTTATATGTATGCGTGTTTGTTTGCAGAGATCTTTTAATATTGAAGATCGTAGGAGAAAATATTGTATTCAATTGGCCGGAAAACGCTTGAGGGAATTTAGAGCGTTTTTAAAAAACAAGTTTCTAAAAGATTCTGAAGGAAACTTTGTTGACTCGGAGCGTCCAATGAAGTACGCGGACTTGATTTCGGAGGAAGAATAGGAGACGTTTGTTGCAAAGCGAAGAACAAAAGAATTTGAAGTAAGTACAACTTATCATGAACTATGTATAGTATATATACTTCTTCCACAAGAGTTCTAATAAACTTGTTTTTTCAGGTTGTTAGTGGCGTAAATCGTCAACGGGCATCAAATCCCGCATATCCATACAGAAAGGGGCGTTTGGGATATGCACGCTTAGAACAAAAAGTAGTAAGTACACATAAATGCTTTAATATGATATATTTACAAAAAATAGTAAGTATATATAATAGGATGCAATGCTTTATTATCCGTCTTAATGCGTAGTTGGAAGAGGAGAAGAGTGATGCGACATCTCTTCCGGACCATGTTGTATGGAAGGCTGCCCGTGTGGGAAGAGATGGAGTCGTTCAGGAAGAAGTTCAACAAGTCTTTGAACAATGTGTAAGTACAATGTTATCTTTGTCAGTAACTGATCAAAAGTGTATAATATATTTATATATGTTTTTATCTATATTTCAGGAGACTCTATCCCAGACCATAACTCCTGCTGAGGACGATGATTGCAGGAGCTTACTGAGCCGGGTGTTGAATATTCCTGAGTATTTTGGGCGTGTGAGGGGTAAGGGATTTGGTGTCACTCCATCCAAACTGTATAAGCAGCCAAAGAAAAAAATCCAACCAATAAATAAGTGATGGATACTTTGGAGGAATTGAAAGCGCAGATCCGTGAATTACAGAAGGACAAGGAGAGATACATGTCGGAAAGACGCGCTCCAGAGGGTAAAGCTACTAGTGACAAAGATAGTATCGGTTGTCCGCAGAAGCTTCCAGAGGTAATTGTATATATTACATTGAAATTAATTTAGCACAATTTACTTAATTGACACATTAACTGATCATTATTTGTTTAGGGCATGTCACTTTGCCGGCTATATTTATCGTCACCGACTCATCGAATGGTTGGCAAGGGAAAGGTGCATAACTTTCTGGGAGACTTACTTCACCACAAACCACTCCCTTCTGGATTTTTGAAAGTATCTATTGATATTGCGTTAGAGGGGGTGCATTGTTGCCTATACCAGATGATATTTCAGGCGCAACAGTGGTGGGAGACGCAATAGGAGCGTATGTGGCATGGCCGACAAATCTCATTTGCATAGATGATGAGGTAGGTTGAACCTTTTAATACTCAAATGTTTTATGATCCAGACATGAAAGTTATTCTTACATTTACATTTTCTTATTTACATGATGATCTTAGACTCCTACAAAATCCAAATCAAAAGATGATAGAATTATTATGCGGGATACCGATTCAGCTGCATCAAAGAAACAGGTACTACTACAGTTACATGATTATCTTGTTATACATTAATTACTGAACTTATATATGACTTTTAGGTTCATGATCAGCAGTCGCAACAAGTCAGCAAGGGTAAGATGCCTGAAACTTCCAAGGTGCCCAGAAAAGCATTTGTTCCTCGATTTAGGATGTACCTTGAAACATATATGGGAACATCAGATGTGCCTGAGGGTGGCATCCGTCAAATACATATGGACGGAGGTATTTTCGGTTTTGAATATCCCGAAACAATTGCTAAGGAGGATTTTGATCAGGTTTTCAACCATTCTGAATTGGGCGTCGGTGTTATGCATTCATACATCAGGTACTTCGATCCATTTTAATTAAATAATTGAACATTTTAAAATTTTCTCGTTTAATTGAATATTCTAATGTTGATTATGTTTTTTTAGGTTCTTGTATGACAAGTTGTTGGTCCCGAATGAATTGACTTCAGTATTCGCATTCTTAGCTGCTAGCTGTGTCAACTCACAGATAATAGACCAGACACCAGATACAGTCAAAGAGTACACAATGCAGAGTTTTATGGGCGCGACTACGGAGAATTTGTTCTTGTTGCCATATAATACTGGCCATGGGTTAGATTTTATTCTAAATTCATTTATTATAATTGTTCGATTTTTCCCTTTCTATATAACATTTCCGTCTAAACTGTTGTCTTATTTTATAGTGGACATTGGTTGTTGGTCGCGATTAATCCGAGGAAAGAAATAGTGTATTATATAGATTCATTGGATGGTAATACAACAAAATATGAAAATCTGAGGAACATGGTTGATACGTAAGTGATGAGATATACTGTTGTTTTTAATTATATATCTTTATTTATTATGTGACATTGTTCTAAATATGCGTGTATATTATGTTAGAGTTATACAAATATTCAGAGCACAAAGAGATGCAACGGTGCCAAAAAGCAAGGCTAACAACATCAACTGCATCAGAGTGGAGGTATATTTTCCCATGTTTGACTGTTATAGTGGTTCTACTTGATAAAACTATTTAAACTTTATATCCTGATAAATGTTCGTTTGTTTTTTCCATTTACAGTGTCCTCGTCAGCGCAATGGTATTGACTGCGGATATTTTGTATTGCACTTTATGAAGGAAATTATTCTTTCTGGTCAACTTGAGATTCCAATCATGGTATGGATCAATTCATTATATAAGTTATATGATTCATTTTGATAATTATCCGATACTTCATCTGAGTAATTAGTTTTAAAATTAAATCTTGCATGTTCTGTTATATTATGTAGTATTTTTATGAATTCAAGTGCGCTACTTACACGAAAGCAAAATTGGAAGAAATTAAAGAGGAATGATGTCAATTTGTTCTTGGGTTGAGAATTGTATAAAGTTATCGGATTGGAAGAATTGTAATTATATGTAAATTGAATGTATTTGTAATGTTGTAATTCTTAGGATCGAATTTTGTTGTAACATATTTAAGCAGGTTTATGTGTATTAAAATGATTATGGACAAAGTGATGAGTTACAATGTATACTTAAAGGCCAAAGTTTTGAATTGTATATATAAGGCCAAAGTTTTGAATTGTATATTTAAGGCCAAAGTTTTGAATTGTATATATAAGGCCAAAGTGTTGAAATAAAGGCCTGAATTATAAGCAGGTTTGTGTAATATAAGCAGGTTGTTGGTAAATATACAAAACAGGGTGAATATTTTTTTAAAAAAAAATTAAAATCTGGGACATTAGACAACGCTTTTACAAAAAAGCGCTGCTAAGGTTACAAACATAGCGCTACAAAAGCGCTGCTATAGATTTGGAAGGGGGGGTCTAAGACAGCGCTTCTAAAAAGCGCTGCTAAAGAGGGGGGGGCTATGGCAGCGCTTTCTAAAAGCGCTGCTAAAGGTGGGCTCTAAGACAGCGCTTTGTGAAAGCGCTGCTAAAGGGGGGGATGGTTGGGGGAAATATGCAGCGCTTATAAAAGCGCTGCTAAAGGGCTAAAAAAGCGCTGCTAAAAGTGCTGCTGAAGGGAGCCTTTAGCAGCGCTTTTTCCATAAAAAAAGCGCTGCCTTTACCTTTAGCAGCGCCACTTTTGGCAGCGCTTTTAAGCGCTGCTAAAGGACAAAAAAAGTGTTGCTAAAGGTCTTTTTTGGCATAGTGATTAGATACCAGAATCAATGGTATCTACTAAGTTCTACCAATACCTTACCTACTATTGGATTTGAACCAATGACTCCTGCCGTATGAAAGCAATACTCTAACCACGGAGTTTAGCAGGTCATTTATCATCTTAAATAAAAATAAGTAGCTCTCGATCAAATCAATGGATTATAAATGTTATATTATTTATAAATAATACAAACGCAATATAAATCAAAGAGATTGGATCATGTAATTTAATATTTATCTTGACAAGAATTTATTTATCGAATATGGTCAAATCTGTATGAAAAGCATTAGGGTTATAGCTCAGTTAGGTAGAGCACCTCGTTTACACATGCGCCAACGTTTATTCATAGGAGTCCATCATGTAATTAAAAGAGTTGATCTTAATTGATAAATCGATGTCTTACTCCAGGAACAAAATTAAGAGAACAATAGCTTGACAAAGGATTTAGACGTCAAATGGAATCTATAATGAGATATTGATAAGGTGAATACTAAAATCTATTCAATGTTAGGCAATGAGTCTATGGACCTCCAAAAAAAATCTCTTTTCTTCCTATCTTATGAACTTTAAGGTGTATGAAGTTTCATTTCCTATTTGATATTTTTATTGAAGTAGGTTGGTAGAGAGTCCATTTAACTTAAGTTGATCTAGGCCAGAAGCAGGCCTATGTCAAAATAACCTTCTTCTTTGAAAAACTTTGGTAGTGCTCTTAGATTTTGATCTAAATAAGAAATCAGAGCACAGAGAGTCATTTCCTTTTTCTTTGTGTAAAGAAAAAGGATTGTAGACTTATTGATATTTCTATCAGTTAATGAAAAAGCCCAATGCAAAAAAAAAATGCACGTTGGATCTTTAAAACAATTCACATCATTTTGATAATAATAATAGTTTGATCTGTTTTACCAAGAATGTCTACGGTTCGAGTTCGTATAGCCATAATATTACTCCCGATACTACTATGTTTACTATAGTAGTAGTATATGGAATACCAAATACTCCATACTAGTAATACTAGAAGTATACATATAGTTGAAATACTTTTTGTAATCGAAAGAATGAATCAATTTATTTCTATTCGAATAGATTAATGATAGACTAATATTATTATTAGTATACTCAGATACTAATCTAGAAATAATGTCAACTTTTAAAATGTAAACTTAATAAAATATAAAGCATTTCTATTTAGATTAATGAATCTAATAATTTTGAAATTTCAATTCAAATCGACTAAGAATTAATATGAATCCAGTATATTTTCCACATTCATAGGAGTAAATTTATGCTTTTGCTTTATGAATATGATATTTTTTGGACATTTCTAATAATATCGATCTTTATTCCTATCTTGGCATTTCTAATTTATGGAATTTTAGCTTCAATTAGGAAAGGGCCAGAAAAACTTTCTAGTTATGAATCTGGAATAGAACCGATGGGCGATGCTTGGTTACAATTTCAAATCCGTTATTATATGTTTGCTTTAGTTTTTATTGTTTTTGATGTTGAAACAGTCTTTCTTTACCCATGGGCAATGAGTTTTGATGTATTAGGGATGTATGAATTCTCGAGAGGAGAGGATTCACAAATAGGTCTGAAAAAGTATGTATAAATAGTAAAAGTAGATTTTTTCCCTGTCGTGGTAAGGAGCGACAATATTATATACGGGTACAATGGCTTCAATTTGGAGAAAATGGTTGAAAAACTACTCTTTCTTTGAAAGTTTCTATACACCTGCCTTTTTGTAAAGAATTTTTTTAGAGGTTTTTTTTCCTCTTTTCGGATGGTAAAAATTCCTTAGAATATATAATATATAGAGTGTCGTGCAAATCAGTGTCAAGAAAATCTATGTTTAAATCGAAATCCAAATACGTAATAGCTCTAGGAACGCGAGTTGGAAAATGGAAATATTTGTACAAGGCATATCCGTCATTGCCACTTTGCAGAAAATTATTTGCTATCAATATGTTAGAGACCTCTAACTCGCTTGGTGAAATAGTATCTCTGTCCAAAAAAACATGTTTTTTTCCGCCGCCAAAAGAAAATATTTTCTTTCAAATGAACAAGACATTGAGGAATTGTTCATACAAAAAATCATAATTACAGGACCTTTCCCCATAAAAAGAGAATCTTTTCTTACAATATAAATCTTGATTATTCAAGAATCAAAGTCGATTTACTTTATAAAAAGAGGAAATCAATGAACTTCTATGAAAACATTTCATAGGATTCAGCCAATTGTCATGATTTGCTATCTGATTGATCAATAATTTCGATTTTTGAGAAGTATAATAGTCATCCAATAATAGGGCTTTCTTTTTTTTCAAATGAACTGTTTGTAGACCCATTGATTCTAACAACTGATTCTCGAGTGCATCATTCATACGTCTCAATTCATCCATATGGATCTGAGACCTATGAACGGGCATACTCCCGAAACTCACCAAGAAAAAAGGAACTGAGTTAGAGAAAAAGGGAAGAAGCTTTGACAAAAACAAACAAGGTGACTTAGAAAAAGAAATTGTCGATAACCTCAGACCAATCAATCGAATATGCATTCATATGTAATCGATCGAACACTACTTGAAAATGACTATTCTCCTCAGAAATGAAATGGTCCAAATGTTCTTGGAAATTCTTGCTCCCCTTGGACCATTTGTATTTATCTGTATTTGGATCCTTATTCACGGATCTCTCGGATTGATAAATAAAAAGAAGAGGATCAGAGCATTTATTCTGACTTTTTTTCCAATTTGAGAAACGTTGATTGATCATGTGTTTCCTTAGAGGTATATGATTCATAATATCATTTTCATACCTTTGAATTACATATTCTAAGTTGCGATTGAATTGATTACCTTGAAAATAATTCCCACAAGAGGTCTGGACCCATTTTTTATGATCTTTGGATAAAAAGATTCATTCGCTTCGTAAAAAAGCCGAGGAAGAACCAATAAAGATTTCTTTTTTTATTCATCCCTGGAGTTGAATACTTGATTTACAAATTATTTATCATCAATTTTCAACAAATAAATAGAAAAAGAGAGTCCATTATGATACACCAGATCCAGCTTAGTTATTGAGAGATTGAACAGATTTGCCATTTCTTGAAATCTCTCTTCTGATTGAAAATCATGATGTGACAAGTCCCCTCCGCCTATTCTAGTCATGGAATAGATCAAATAAACCAAAAACTAGATTTTTGTCCAAGAATGAAATATGATTTGGAACTGTCAAAAGTTTATCCTTTGCAACCTTATCATATCCTCTATCGGATGAAATAGGATGAATTGAGACATCTTCTTTATTTTGTCTATTTATTTATTTTCCGATTGCCTCAAAGAACAAAAGAAACATCTTCTTTTTAAATAATTTTATATCTTGAGAGGACTTCTTAGTGTTGTACCCTAAAATTTGCCCAACCTTTTTCTAACCTAGGTTTATGTTTTAATTGCATAGTCATTTGCATTGTCGTCATGTACATAGTGTATTCATCTGCATTGCATAGCATAGGCAAGCTAATCTTAACAGGGGATCAAGTTCCATTCTTATCTCAAGAGGCATATTCAAGGGGTGTCATTCATATTCAAGACTACTCAGGTCATCAGGGAAGAATTTGAGCTTTGAAGTGTTGACAGATCACTCATTGGGTTCTCTCCTATCTTGAGGTTGTTTGGGGATCATCATAGGGTATGTGAGCTATGAGCCAAGAGCATGGAGTGTGTATGGATGTTATGAAGAGCCTATTTGATCATTTTTAAGGAGTAACCAGGTCATTGGAATGACTGCAAGAGCCTCAGGTGAAGCCAGCCAACTAGGGTTTCATCTAGGTCAACCCTAGGTCAAAGGCTTGATTTGAAAGGCATCAAGGCTCATTTGAAGAATGTGGGATTCATTATTTGCTATATGGATATATATGTGGTGTTGTGCCAAAGAAAAACCAACAGGAGTCAAGGAGAAGTGGAGTTACCAAATTAGGGTTTCAGTGTAAAATCCTCTGATTTAGGTCAAACTTCCAAGCAGTGTAATTCAAAATGCAAGCTTCATATGAACTTCTGGTCCACATGAAACTTGTAGAGTATCTTCATAGCTTTAATTTGAGTGGTGGAAGTCATCAAGGTGATTTATAGAACTCAAGTTATAGTTCTTGCAAGTTACAGGTCATCTGAGGACACTAAAATTTGTCTGTGAAAGTTGTCTGTCATCCAAGCAACTTTTGACCTTCAAGGAGTTTTCAAATGAATTCTTGGCAAACATAAGGGTTGTTCTTCATGATCTCCCCTTTCCAAAAAGGTATGGTATGCCTTCATCTGATTTGTGAAGCTCAAGTTATAGTTTGTGCAAGTTAGGGGTATTTTGGGAAAGTGGAATTATATGTCATTCTTAGCGTATGCCTAAAACTCATACAAGGAAGCTTCAAATGAAAAACTTCACAACATCAAAGTTGTTCAAAATGACATTTTAAGCCTAGAAAAGAGGTCATGGAATGTTGGAAAAGCTTGTAGCAAGAATTGACAAAAGTTGGTGAAAATGACTTAAAAAATGGATATAAGTTGAAAAAGTTCAAATTGAAAATTGGTATGGGCAATCTACAAATCCAAAATGGGGCATATGATTTATCAAATTGAGTCTAAACAACATTTTAAAGACTTTGGTTCAGCCACAATTTTGATTTGAGGGTTAAAAAATGGACTTGCTTTGTAATTCCATTACTTGCATAATAAGGTACATGTGAGAAACTCAACATAAGGCAAAGGAATCCCTTGTTTTTCACTCATATCACTCCAATTTGCATGAAAAGAGATTTTAAAAGGTGGTTAAGGGGCTGTTAGTGGATTGAAGTGAGATATCATGAGACATCAAAATACCATATCATGAGAAATTCATGAAGTTTCTAGAATCATCCTAGATTGATCTAGAAGACTCTAGATCTTTCCATGCTCTCCTATATATTGGATTGAGATCATTAAGAGAAAAGGTTGGTGATAGTTGATGTTGAATCCATTTTCTCCATTTGCAAATCATATTGAATCTTCATTTTTCTCTTCACCATTTTTCCATTTTCCCCACATTTTTCTACACTTGAAAACTCCAATTTTCAATTCCATTTTTCTCCCACTTTTGGTTCATTCCACCATTGCAAATACATTCCTTATCATTCTTACAATTGATTCAACACTTTTTTGGCCATAATTGATGCATGAACCAAGCTACACAACTCCATTAAAGTGAGCTCCAAGTGAAAAATTGATTTTTTGTTTTCCATCAATTCACTCCTTTCTTTCCATCCAAGCACCTTCCTCATCAATTATAGGACGTGTCCACATCATTTTCTCAAAGAATTGGTGATCGAGTGAAGCTCCATAAGCCATTTTTCGGAGGTATAAAGAATTCGACATAACTCATGATTTATGAGTCTTTCTTGCATTATTGTTGTTGCATTACATTGCTCTCATCTCCTACATGGATTCTAGTACAAAAAAGATGGGTTTTATGACAATTTTTGGTTCTTGAGTTTTTCTTGAGGTGCCACGTTTTGGGAGTTAGAGAGAGTTTCAAGAAAATCTAAGACCATATTTGGATTCCTTGATTTTTTTCCTTCAAGTTTGACCAAAATTTTGTGCGAAACGGATAATTATTGATGGAGTTATGGTGCTTCAAAGTAGCAAAAAACTCATGTTCATGGAGCTGCGGGTTACTATTCACAAAGTTGAAAATTTTGATTTGGAGAAGAAGGTGTTAACACCGTCGGATGCATTTCCAAGTCAAGGTTTCTTCCATTTATTCAACGCCTCTCACTGCGCCACGCAATCGGCCACATAAGCCTCATGCCACTTTTATTTATTCATGTTATTTTCTTTTATTTTCCTATTGCCATGTTTCTTTTATTTTTTCTGTTTTATATGCTGACTTCAAATAATCATAAAAAATAGAAAAATTAGTCTTTTTGATCCCCATTTTTTTGTGCTGAATCTTTAAGATGTCTAGGATTTAATAAAACTGGAATTATAATTTTACCATTTGTTGACATTTTCTTTGGATTTTTTACATTTGGGTCGTCATAAAAAGGCCAATGCTGGTGCTATCATTTTGTTGAATTTCTTTGACCTATCAAAACACAATTTAAATGTCAATCCTTTTGCAGGAATCTCATACACACGTTGAGGTATTGTGATATATTTTTGTGGGAATTTTATTGTACCATTTTAATTGTTTTTGGATGCTTTCTTTAACATGCTCCACTTTAATCTTTCATTTGGTATACATGAGATATCTTGCAATGTTTCCATCTTATTTGACCATTTATCTTTGGATATTTTTGTGGTATCTCTCACCCCTGGTTTGTGGCTTGATGTAGGGCATTGGAGATTTTTATTTGAATTTTTAGCACCTTTTGCTATTCTTCTTATATTTTTGTATTCGGACTTGTAATTTGGACTTCCGAACGGACTTTATTTTTTTTAAGGCTCCAACGGCCGCTTTGTGTTTGCGTGATGAACGCCGTGGCTTATATTTCTTATTGTAGATAGGTTAGAGGTATTGGAAGACCCTTAGGTGGCTGTTATTTGTATGTGTAGCTTGCCCGATTATCGACTTGTTTGCATGATAGCACGTTGCGATTCCAAATAGTGGATTACGCGTTTCATTCGGAGTTTTCACTCGATTCTTTGCATATGATCACTTGATATTTTCTTATTCCATCCATGAATGGGCTTGAGGTTGAGATGAACCTTCCTCCCTCCTTTGCATTGCATTTACCATTGCTATATTCATGTTCACTTGTATGCGGTTATTACTTGTATTTCCGTTTCTTCCTTTCGTTTTCCTTTCCCGTAGGACTTCCATTCTTCCTTGTTCAAGGGAGGATGTGATAGACATTAGGAGCTAACCCATGTATGATAACATTAGGGTAGATTTTATTCCCTTTTCAACCCTAGGATTTGTAGAGTGTCATCTCTTCTTTCTTCAAAACAACAGAAAAACATTAATAAAGGCTATAACAAAATCAATTCATTTCTTCCGTCAAAAGATTTGAACAAACATCAACCTTTTTGCAATAAGAAAACCCTTGTGTAAGGTGAGATTTTTCATAAAAGACACTTGAACAGCTTGTGTCGTGCGTAGCCCGAACTACGTTTGCTCTGATCTTCCATGCTGTGTGGAAGTACGTAGGCATAGGATGCAAAATCCTAGCGAGCAACCTTCCCCACCTTCACCCGTAGTTAGGCGAACTACGTTGACTCTGATTTCTCGTTCCAGACGGGAATACGTAGGCATAAAGTGCGATGCTTTGCCGAGTCATCTTTTCTTTTCTTTTCAGACCTCATCCTTTAGTTTAGATAGAAGTGTAATCCGTACAACCAAGCAAGCATGGATCCCATCGAGTACGATGGACGTGAGGGGTGCTAATACCTTCCCCTTGCGTAACCGACTCCCGAATCCAGGTTTTGGTTGCGATGACCATACCTTTTCCCGTCTTTGCGTTAGGTTTACTTCGAGCGTTTCCTTTCCCTCCTTTGGGATAAATAACGCACGGTGGCGACTCTTCTGTATTGCCGGCGCCGATTTTTGCAGTAGCGACAGCTGGCGACTCTGCTGGGGACTATGAGGTTCCCTATGCGAGTCTCGCCTTGGATTTTCTTCCTAGCTGTCTGGGTCATCCCCAGCAGCTGGCGACTCTGCTGGGGACTCCAACGGTTCCCTACGCGAGTCAATCCTAGCGCTTGTTTTCCCGTTGTGGGCTTTGTATGGATTTACATTTCTGTATTTACATTTCAGCATTTTATTATCATTATTATTGCTGTATTGTGGGTTTGATGGGGGTTCTATGATTGAGAGATAAGTCGGACCTGGGCTTGAGTGCACCTAGAATTAGAGTAGAGATTAGTGGGGGTGTGCATGCTTTGCATGTACTAGCTTCCCGCGAAATCTACGCTCGGACGAGGTCTTTCTGGTTGACTTCCTGTTTCACCCTTTGGGTGCAGTGGGCTGTTGGTTAGTTGGATTGTCGACTCCGGGGACCGATCATTTGGAAGTTGGCTAAGTGAGGCCTCTTCAGGACTTGATGATGCCACTCCTTCTGGGAATCATATCATCAACCCTGAAAGTCTGTGACGCCGACGACCGCATAGGATGCCGTACCTTGTGCCAGCTATAGGGACATATACCTGTGAGAGGGACTTGGGGCATGCAGGTACCCTGACCTTCAGACTACCGGTTTATTTCTTATGAGATACAGGATTGTGGATATTTTGTGGACTGTTACTAGGTCTGTCAGAGACCAGGTGTGGGTTATATTATTGGGTCTATCCGAGACCAGGCTGGAGTTCTTTGTGAGGTCTGTCTGAGACCAGGGTTTGAGGAGTATTGGAGGGTCTGTCTGAGACCTGTTCTTGGTGTGACTTGGGCTTCTTATTCAGGGCACTTGATCCCCTGTTGCAGTTGTTTGCATTGCATTATTTGCATACCCATTTATCATTGCATTTCATTAACGTGTGTCTGTGCTGCAGGTGCATTACATACTTCCCTGTTCTAGTGCTCCGGACTTCTGATTGTTGATATGGGTAGTGTGCGGAAGACAGTTGCGTATAAGCTGCCCACTCCGGATGTGAATTCTATATTGAGTTTGATTGCCCTCGTGGATGATGAGGTTAGGGCTAGCTTCAAGAAGAGTTATACTTTTGCCTTTGAAGGCCTATTCAATATATGAGTTGTTTTCTCTTTTGTGATTGAATTTCAACTTCTTTCAACTTTCGTCACCGCACTGTCACGGCGCTACCCTGTATCAAATGTATTAGCACTAGAATGGGGGGAGTAATATTCCCCAATGCACAGGCACATATTGCATTTTGCATACATACTCATATTTGCATTACAGGTTTGTGATCCGTGTATCTTATCTCCTGCATCCATTGCAGGTATTTTCAGGATTGCAGAAAAGCGGGTCCACCGTTACTCTACCATAACTAATCAGAAGAAGATCATGGACAATGTGCAGAGTGAAATGCAGGAGATGCGTGACAGGATGGCCCTGCTCATGCAAACCATGGAGACCATCGCCAAGGGACAAGAGCAGCCACAGAATCTGGTTCAACCGATAGTCGCACGGGCTGAAAACAACGGGACACCGCATGGTGAGAATATTGCTGCTTCTCCCCGAGTTGAGAATCGTCAAAATGCTGATGTTATTCCCGTAAACGGTTTGAATGCTGGAGAAACTGGTCCCGTAGGTGGAGGGGGGAACGCCGGTAATATGAATGCCAATGCAGATACTGCTGGGGTATTTGTGGGTAATGTCAACCAGGGTTTCAATGGGGGCGTTGAGAATGTCGAAATGAATGGTAATAATGGTAACCAGGGCTTCGATGGTGTGAACGTGGGGTATGGCAGCATTGCTGGCGCCAAGGCTGGGTTTGGTGGCTATGGTTATGGTAATCTTGGATATGGAACTGGTGCATACAACGCTCAAGAGATGGGTAATCTGAGGTATGACCCCAGGTACTTCCAAACGGGTCCGGGCCGTGATGCAGATTATGTTGGATACGATGCAGTACCTCGCTGGGAGGATCGTCAGGAGGATGTGTTCTCTGGTCAGAATGAGGGTTATGAAAGAGCTAAGGGTGACAACCATCGGATGAGATTGCTAGAAGAGAAAGTGAATGGATTAGCCAGCCAGAATGCTGTGGGGCTGGATATGTCCAATATGGGATTGGTACCAGAGCTGAGGGTACCTCTGAAATTCAAAGCGCCATCTTTTGATAAATATAAAGGGGACACGTGCCCGAGGGTACATGTTCGTTCATTTTACAGGAAGATGTCCGCGTATTAAGACGACGAAAAGATGCTCATGCATTTCTTCCAGGACAGCTTGTCAGGGTTGTCGCTGGAATGGTATATGAGCCTAGAGCCAACACAAATAAAAAGCTGGAAAGAGCTAGCGGAAGCTTTCGTGAAGCATTACCAATACAACAGTGATCTCGCCCCTAACCGGGTTCAGCTGCAAAGCCTCTCTCAGAAGCCCAGTGAAAGCTTCAAAGAATACGCCCAGAGATGGCGTGATTTGGCTGCCAGAGTACAACCTCCTATGGTGGAGCGTGAAATGATGGACTTGTTCGTAGGGACATTCTCAGGAATGTACTATGACCGGCTGCTCAACTTCTCAATGAGTACCTTCTCCGAGTTGATCCTGATGGGGGAGCGTATAGAAAACGGGATAAAAATCGGTAAGATTCAAGCGGGAGAGTCTGCTTCAGCTGGAAGCAATAAGAAAGCTTTCGGGGGTAGAAAACAGGAAGATGCCAATTCGGCATGTAGCTCTCGGGGAAGAAATAGGGGATGGAGGCAATACCAACCGCAACAAGTTGCAAGTGTGACAATCCCCGCGCAACATCAGCAACAGCCGCAGCAGAAGGGGCAACAACATCCGGCTCGGCGAAGAATTCAGAACGGGAAGCCGAAAAGGGTATTTGATCCGCCGCCAGTATCGTACGCTGAGCTTCTTCAGAATTTGTTGCGGTTACAGTTGGTCGAGAAAAGAACGATGGCTCCTCCGACAGGGATACCCCCACCCAATTATAATGCTAATGAGCATTGTGAATTCCACTCTGGGGCACCCGGCCATAATATCGAAAACTGCCACGCTTTCAAGCATAAAGTGCAAGATTTGCTTGATAGCACTGCTATTAATTTTGGTACGGAAGGTCCCAATATCACACAACAACCAATGCCAAACCATGAATAGCTGGAGTATGGGACAAAGAGGAGTTCTATAGTTCGGGTGGGCCGTTAAAAGTAGATCAGAACAGTGGCAGGCTGCCTCTAATAACTGATTGTGAAGATAGTTGGTTCAGCAGCAGGACAAATGTGAAAGCCCGGTTCTCGGAAGCTGGCATTTTTCTTTGTTTTATCTTGTCATTTCTTTACGTTTGTAGTTTCTTTCCTGTTTAAATTGCAATCTTGTTCGTAAAACTTGTTGTTTGCATTCAATGGATGATAATGAAATAAATATGCATGTTTTGACTAAATTCATTCGTGTTCACTAATTGTTTTTACAAATGTCCAACGCCTGGTTAAGAGGAATCCGGGGAGGATGACGAAAATGAACGACATGCAAAATTCTGATTGTATGCTTTTTGAAACAAAACCTGCTGATGATGTACAGGCATTGTTTCAAATCCCTAAACACCGGAGATATAAGGAAGATAATCCCTTGTCAACCCCTTTGAGCCTTGTAGTAGGAGTTTCTTTCTGTGAATGAAAAACCCTCAATCTTAACCTGGGGCAGGGTAGGTGTTAGCTAATTTGACCGAGCGTCCAAATTGCAAAAGGAGTGTCCATTCGAGGATCAATCACACCTCTAGAGGTCGTGCCAGAGAAACCGTGGTGGTTAAGCATCAGGAGTGAAACAATCACATTATTCCCCAATGAGTCAGACAACCAGCGTCACACGACTTGTTTGAAAGAAAAAAGAGAAAAAAGAAATCAAAAGCCCGCTAAGTCAAGAAAATAAAACAATTGACTTAGGCAAAAATGAGGGCATCCCGCTGGACTCAAAAAACCAAAAGAACTCAAAAGAGTCAGTCCAGGCAAAAGTTAGGGATATGAAAAATGAAAGGATGGAAAAATCCTCAAATGAATTACGAGTCGTGTGACCTCAAGTGTCAAAGACGAAAGGTGAGTGGCTGTCACTCCCAACAATCATAATTTCTCGAACTATCACTCCTATCTTTCAGCCCCTGAGAGGTGAGTGCTAAGGTCGAATTAGCTGAACATAGGATCGGAGAACATCAAGGAGAATGGGTGGGTTAAAATAAACTTTGAGCCTTTATCCTTTCCTTCAAAACCGTGAACCTGACCACGTTATAACCTTCAAAAGTCCTAATTGAAGCAGGTTGTTTCGAAAGCATACTTCGGTAAAGGTCGCGTCGATTCTGACTCCTGAAAGGGTTCCTATTACCATGTTGGTACTGATATTGATAAATGTTTTGTGCATTATATGCTATAAACTGTTTTTCCCTTCTCCCAATGAACAGATCGGATGTTAAAACTATCATATGTGTTGCATTAATACGTCTTTTACGCAGAACAACTTGTTTTACTTGCGAGTAAGCGCTTGACAGCAGAAAAGTTTCCTACAGTGGAAAGTATGGTCAGGATAGAATGCAGAGCGCCCGAATGCTCCGCAAGCCGGGGTAAGCCATTAAGTGCTCCCCAGTCAGGTCAGCCATTCAAAGTCAGTTACTCTGGGGCAATCAGGTCGAGATTCGGTAAATCTCTCGTAGTTGGAGGTACTGCTCTAGATCAGCTAATCAGGGGCAAAGTCATTGCAATCAGGGGCAGGCCATCTTAAGAGCGCAGAAGTTATTCTTTACTCGAGGGGCATTTGGTGTGAAGTATTTCTCCGAAGTTCAGAATGCTGGGGCAGTTCATATCAGACCAACGGGGTACGAATGTTCAGATTCCCTTTTGAGGACTATCCCCACAGAGGTCCCACAGACCGGGGCATATCAGAAGCGAAGGAATTGTTCTTCTTCGTATCATCAGAGCTACTCAGAGCTATTCGAGCAGATTCAGTCAATCTTAAAGGGTGAGACGAATGTCGGGAAGTCATGTTACGGTCTTCCGATTCTTCACCCAAATCCATGTTGGCGATCACTGTGAGGCCCATCCGTGTTGGCGCATCAGTTTCCAAATCCAATTGTCATCAGTACGCAGGAAGACTCCGTCTATTTTCTCCAACAAAAGTCCAGTTTTTCAGTGGCACGGGTGAGCTATCCCCAGAGAAGTCCAATCATACTTGGCACATCTGCTATTCCCTAGCAGAGTTATATTCCCCAGCAGGGTGTTACTTCAACGAGGTGTTTGGTTAAGTTCCAAAATTCCCCAGCGGAGTTGATGCTACTCTTCCAGCATTTATTTTGGCTGGAATAATTCTGTGATATCCGGTTATCCTCGGCAGAGTTAGCTTTGTCTTCAGCATTTATTTTGCTGGAGCGCCTCATTGCATTTGCATGTATCATCATACTTGCATCTAACCCAAATACGTAGCATTTCCATGCTATATGGAAACATTACGTCATTATCGAACATACGTATTCAGAAACATAAACCAGGTTGGTTACCTCGTTGGTTTCAGATGTTTGTTTTCCCCTGCAGATAATTGAGATTATGATTCAGGAAGATGTTCGGATAGTCGGATTTGTGGCGCAAGGCGAGCAGTGATCGTGTTCGTCCTATCATGTGGACCCCTAGCAGAGTTGCTTGGTTGAGTTTCTCTGTTCCCCAGCTGAGTCCTTCTTAGGTTGCTGTTATGTCGGCATTACAAGATTTCATAGTTCAGATTTTTTGGAGTTATCGCCGTGATTTCCCCAGTAGAGTTTTCTTCCCCATCAGAGTTGCTTGGTTGAGTTTCTCTTCTTCCCCAGCGAAGTTTTCTTCAGACTGTTGTCACGTCAGTATTGAAAATCTTGAAATTACTACCTGCCGTCGAAGTAGGTGTTTGACGGCTGTCGTCAGAATTACCCCAGTAGATTTTTTCTTCGGATTGTTGTTACAAGAATCTTGTGGATTAAACCTTCGGAGTTATTACCCTGGTTGAAGGAGTTATACCCTGGTTGAAGGAGTTATACCCTGGTTGAAGGAGTTACTACCCTGGTTGAAGGAGTTATACCCTGGTTGAAGGAGTTATACCCTGGTTGAAGGAGTTATACCCTGGTTGAAGGAGTTATACCCTGGTTGAGGGAGTTATACCCTGGTTGAAGGAGTTATACCCTGGTTGAAGGAGTTATACCCTGGTTGAAGGAGTTATACCCTGGTTGAAGGAGTTATACCCCGGTTGAAGGAGTTGTTGCCCTGGTTGAAGGAGTTATTACCCTGGTTGAGGGAGTTGTTGCCCTGGTTGAAGGAGTTATTACCCTGGTTGAGGGGGTTGTTGCCCTGGTTGAAGGAGTTATTACCCTGGTTGAGGGAGTTGTTGCCCTGGTTGAAGGAGTTATTACCCTGGTTGAGGGAGTTGTTGCCCTGGTTGATGGAGTTACACCCTGGTTTGAGGAGTTATTATGCCTTGTTTGAGGCAGTTTGTTATCCTGGTCGATGGAGTTGTTACCTTTTGTCAAAGGAATTATTATCAGTGTTGGCAGAATCATTACCCGTGCTAACGGAGTGGCTCCCTGCGGAATTATTTGTTCAAGTATCTGTGTCGTCAGAGATGTATCCCACAGAGTAACTTGTTCAAGTCACCGGATGCCTGATTCGCGCTTTACGTAGCATTTTGTTTGCTTCTCTACAAACGAAGGTCAAGACTTTTGTGTTTTCGACGTGGTCCTTTGGCTCGATGCATGCTTATTGTAGCAAAATTTGGAATTAATTGTGGATTCAAGGCCTGTGGCGTCACGCAGGTGGTTGAGGATGAAATCAAGTCAGTTCTTATCAGATAATTGATCAGTTGTTGCCGTGACAACCGGATTCGGTTTCCTGAATGATATTTTCCCCAAGCAGTAGTCGTATTCGCAATTTATTTTGCGGTTGACAAATTTCCGGGTTCTTTCGTATTCAACCGTCTCGTACCTCGAATGTCTGAAGGCTGCGCGCAATTTATCCCGTCGGGTCCAAGTCGCTTGAATAGGGGCAGCTGTTGCACCCTAAAATTTGCCCAACCTTTTTCTAACCTAGGTTTATGTTTTAATTGCATAGTCATTTGCATTGTCATCATGTACATAGTGTATTCATCTGCATTGCATAGCATAGGCAAGCTAATCTTAACAGGGGATCAAGTGCCATTCTTATCTCAAGAGGCATATTCAAGGGGTGTCATTCATATTCAAGACTACTCAGGTCATCAGGGAAGAATTTGAGCTTTGAAGTGTTGACAGATCACTCATTGGGTTCTCTCCTATCTTGAGGTTGTTTGGGGATCATCAGAGGGTATGTGAGCTATGAGCCAAGAGCATGGAGTGTGTATGGATGTTATGAAGAGCCTAGATGATCATTTTTGAGGAGTAACCAGGTCATTGGAATGACTGCAAGAGCCTCAGGTGAAGCCAGCCAACTAGGGTTTCATCTAGGTCAACCCTAGGTCAAAGGCTTGATTTGAAAGGCATCAAGGCTCATTTGAAGAATGTGGGATTCATTATTTGCTATATGGATATATATGTGGTGTTGTGCCAAAGAAAAACCAACAGGAGTCAAGGAGAAGTGGAGTTACCAAATTAGGGTTTCAATGTAAAATCCCCTGATTTAGGTCAAACTTCCAAGCAGTGTAATTCAAAATGCAAGCTTCATATGAACTTCTGGTCCACATGAAACTTGTAGAGTATCTTCATAGCTTTAATTTGAGTGGTGGAATTCATCAAGGTGATTTATAGAACTCAAGTTATAGTTCTTGCAAGTTACAGGTCATCTGAGGACACTAAAATTTGTCTGTGAAAGTTGTCTGTCATCCAAGCAACTTTTGACCTTCAAAGAGTTTTCAAATGAATTCTTGGCAAACATAAGGGTTGTTCTTCATGATCTCCCCTTTCCAAAAAGGTATGGTATGCCTTCATCTGATTTGTGAAGCTCAAGTTATAGTTTGTGCAAGTCAGGGGTATTTTGGGAAAGTGGAATTATATGTCATTCTTAGCGTATGCCTAAAACTCATACAAGGAAGCTTCAAATGAAAAACTTCACAACATCAAAGTTGTTCAAAATGACATTTTAAGCCTAGAAAAGAGGTCATGGCATGTTGTAAAAGCTTGTAGCAAGAATTGACAAAAGTTGGTGAAAATGACTTAAAAAATGGACATAAGTTGAAAAAGTTCAAATTGAAAATTGGTATGGGCAATCTAAAAATCCAAAATGGGGCATATGATATATCAAATTTAGTCTAAACAACATTTTAAAGACTTTGGTTCAGCCACAATTTTGATTTGAGGGTTACAAAATGGACTTGCTTTGTAATTCCATTACTTGCATAATAAGGTACATGTGAGAAACTCAACATAAGGCAAAGGAATCCCTTGTTTTTCACTCATATCACTCCAATTTGTCATGAAAAGAGATTTTAAAAGGTGGTTAAGGGGCTGTTAGTGGATTGAAGTGAGATATCATGAGACATCAAGATACCATATCATGAGAAATTCATGAAGTTTCTAGAATCATCCTAGATTGATCTAGAAGACTCTAGATCTTTCCATACTCTCCTATATAATGGATTGAGATCATTAAGAGAAAAGGTTGGTGATAGTTGATGTTGAATCCATTTTCTCCATTTGCAAATCATATTGAATCTTCATTTTTCTCTTCACCATTTTTCCATTTTCCCCACATTTTTCTACACTTGAAAACTCCAATTTTCAATTCCATTTTTCTCCCACTTTTGGTTCATTCCACCATTGCAAATACATTCCTTATCATTCTTACAATTGATTCAACACTTTTTTGGCCATAATTGATGCATGAACCAAGCTACACAACTCCATTAAAGTGAGCTCCAAGTGAAAAATTGATTTTTTGTTTTCCATCAATTCACTCCTTTCTTTCCATCCAAGCACCTTCCTCATCAATTATAGGACGTGTCCACATCATTTTCTCAAAGAATTGGTGATCGAGTGAAGCTCCATAAGCCATTTTTCGGAGGTATAAAGAATTCGACATAACTCATGATTTATGAGTCTTTCTTGCATTATTGTTGTTGCATTACATTGCTTTCATCTCCTACATGGATTCTAGTACAAAAAAGATGGGTTTTATGACAATTTTTGGTTCTTGAGTTTTTCTTGAGGTGCCACGTTTTGGGAGTTAGAGAGAGTTTCAAGAAAATCTAAGACCATATTTGGATTCCTTGATTTTTTTCCTTCAAGTTTGACCAAAATTTTGTGCGAAACGGATAATTATTGATGGAGTTATGGTGCTTCAAAGTAGCAAAAAACTCATGTTCATGGAGCTGCGGGTTACTATTCACAAAGTTGAAAATTTTGATTTGGAGAAGAAGGTGTTAACACCGTCGGATGCATTTCCAAGTCAAGGTTTCTTCCATTCATTCAACGCCTCTCACTGCGCCACGCAATCGGCCACATAAGCCTCATGCCACTTTTATTTATTCATGTTATTTTCTTTTATTTTCCTATTGCCATGTTTCTTTTATTTTTTCTGTTTTATATGCTGACTTCAAATAATCATAAAAAATAGGAAAATTAGTCTTTTTGATCCCCATTTTTTTGTGCTGAATCTTTAAGATGTCTAGGATTTAATAAAACTGGAATTATAATTTTACCATTTGTTGACATTTTCTTTGGATTTTTTACATTTGGGTTGTCATAAAAAGGCCAATGCTGGTGCTATCATTTTGTTGAATTTCTTTGACCTATCAAAACACAATTTAAATGTCAATCCTTTTGCAGGAATCTCATACACACGTTGAGGTATTGTGATATATTTTTGTGGGAATTTTATTGTACCATTTTAATTGTTTTTGGATGCTTTCTTTAACATGCTCCACTTTAATCTTTCCTTTGGTATACATGAGATATCTTGCAATGTTTCCATCTTATTTGACCATTTATCTTTGGATATTTTTGTGGTATCTCTCACCCCTGGTTTGTGGCTTGATGTAGGGCATTGGAGATTTTTATTTGAATTTTTAGCACCTTTTGCTATTCTTCTTATATTTTTGTATTCGGACTTGTAATTTGGACTTCCGAACGGACTTTATTTTTTTTAAGGCTCCAACGGCCGCTTTGTGTTTGCGTGATGAACGCCGTGGCTTATATTTCTTATTGTAGATAGGTTAGAGGTATTGGAAGACCCTTAGGTGGCTGTTATTTGTATGTGTAGCTTGCCCGATTATCGACTTGTTTGCATGATAGCACGTTGCGATTCCAAATAGTGGATTACGCGTTTCATTCAGAGTTTTCACTCGATTCTTTGCATATGATCACTTGATATTTTCTTATTCCATCCATGAATGGGCTTGAGGTTGAGATGAACCTTCCTCCCTCCTTTGCATTGCATTTACCATTGCTATATTCATGTTCACTTGTATGCGGTTATTACTTGTATTTCCGTTTCTTCCTTTCGTTTTCCTTTCCCGTAGGACTTCCATTCTTCCTTGTTCAAGGGAGGATGTGATAGACATTAGGAGCTAACCCATGTATGATAACATTAGGGTAGATTTTATTCCCTTTTCAACCCTAGGATTTGTAGAGTGTCATCTCTTCTTTCTTCAAAACAACAGAAAAACATTAATAAAGGCTATAACAAAATCAATTCATTTCTTCCGTCAAAAGATTTGAACAAACATCAACCTTTTTGCAATAAGAAAACCCTTGTGTAAGGTGAGATTTTTCATAAAAGACACTTGAACAGCTTGTGTCGTGCGTAGCCCGAACTACGTTTGCTCTGATCTTCCATGCTGTGTGGAAGTACGTAGGCATAGGATGCAAAATCCTAGCGAGCAACCTTCCCCACCTTCACCCGTAGTTAGGCGAACTACGTTGACTCTGATTTCTCCTTCCAGACGGGAATACGTAGGCATAAAGTGCGATGCTTTGCCGAGTCATCTTTTTTTTTCTTTTCAGACCTCATCCTTTAGTTTAGATAGAAGTGTAATCCGTACAACCAAGCAAGCATGGATCCCATCGAGTACGATGGACGTGAGGGGTGCTAATACCTTCCCCTTGCGTAACCGACTCCCGAATCCAGGTTTTGGTTGCGATGACCATACCTTTTCCCGTCTTTGCGTTAGGTTTACTTCGAGCGTTTCCTTTCCCTCCTTTGGGATAAATAACGCACGGTGGCGACTCTTCTGTATTACCGGCGCCGATTTTCGCAGTAGCGACACTTAGTAGGATTCAAATCCAGATGAAGTTCTGACCATCTGTCACCAAAAAAAAGAGCAATTATCTTTCTCAGATATATTTTTTCTTTTGGACCAGACATGAGCGGAACAATCAACCTAGTCATGACCAACCTATTGATATTGAACGAATCATTTGAGTCTTCCAATGGATCATTCCCAGATCCAATGGAATTGATTTGTATAGGAAGAAGCCCTGTCAAATAAATATTTTTCCGATCATCTTTCGATTATTAATACGATATATAAGGATCGCTATTAGAAATAAGACAAAAGTTGTAAAGAATATAGGCCTGAGTGCTATTTTTAGAGTGTATTTTGATTCAACCCCACTTATGATTAAAAGTTGTAAAGAATATGTTAGGTATACCTTTTCTTAGATTCGAATATTTTTGATGGGGTTGACTTTGTCCCTTTTTTGTTTGTAAGACCTTTACTTTCCATATATGAGCTTTATTCAAAATAAAACAAAAACTAAAGGTTCCTAAGTAGATTATAACTGTTGGTTGGCTCCTACTAGAAACCCTAAATATTTAAACGGGAGGGACTCAATCTTGTAATGAAGAAAATTGTCTGCAACATATAAGAACGAGGGGTCAACATTAATCACAATCAAAGTAATTTTATGAAAATTAACCTCCAAAACTAAAACAAGCTTAAAAATCCTTAAAATAGCTTGAATTGCCTATAAATTATCCACAAAAGGTATATCATTGGCATAATGGAGATGGGATATGTCTAAATTAGAGGTACCAACTTTAAATCCGAATAGGAGAGACAACTCAAATGTCGTCCTAACTAAACCACTATGACCCTCTGCCATAAGGAGAAAGAGGAAAAGGGGCTAAGGGTACCTTATTTCAACTACTACAAAAGAGATATACAACAATGGCTGGAAAAAGGATAAACTCAACTTCATAGAATAACATACAACAACACAAGATATTATGAAATGTTTTAAGAATTTAAAGAATAAAAAATTGTTAAGTCACAAGAAGTTTCTCTCTTGTGACTTAGCAATATTTTGTTCTTATTCTTAAAACATTAATAAACAACAACAACATACAACAACATTTATCAACAACACAACAACATACAACAAAATAAGGTTCATGAACAACAATAGCAACATACAACAACATAAGATATTATGTAATGTTTAAAGAACACAACTTTTTTTAAACTAATCGTGGATCTAGAGTAAATTATTATTCTCATCTAGTTTAAGAAGCTATGAATAAGAAGTACAAGGTGAATGAAGTTAACACAATAACTTCATACTTCTTATATTTTTATTCATAGCTACACAAACCATATGTATTATAGCCAAAGTATACGCTTTGTTAATATGGTGAAGACGAATCTGAAAAAACGAGAATATTCAGCAAATAAAAATATGAGAACCCATTTTTAACAAGAAATGTAAACTAAATCGAAGCATAAGTTTAATGAATGAATCTGAAATATGATTAAAGAGTATCATAGCGATTGGTGAAGACGAATCTGAAAGTTTAACAAAGTTTAAAGAGTGACATGGATGTTAGGGTTTTGTTATGAGAGAGAAGAGTGAAATATGTTAGGATTTTCATTTGAGAGAAACTATTATTATGTACTGAATGATAGATATTTTCGCTTATATAGTGAAAAATATCATATTTCATCACGGTTAGAAAGAAAAATCGCGATATAATATATAACTTTTACAACGGTTCTTTAGTAAAATCATGGTTAAATCTCTCATTTTATTTATCTATTTATGAACCCAATTGGGAGAGAGGTATTAATTATTCTTATTTTTATTTTTCACTACTGTCGCGATTGTTGTTTTTATTTTTGTTGGATTGTACTATTTTTGTTTTGCAAAATAATAATAGTGTATAAATGAAAGAGTGTATATAATAATAATAATAATAATAAATAATTTCATTAAGAGGTCCAAGAAGGAAGAGTAAATAAATTATTTCATTACATAATTTTGTCAATGTCAGAACAATATTCCCTAGCAGCAAAAGAATCTTCATAATCTATTACTCTTTCCTCACTACCCTCGTCAAAATCATAGTAACAAATATTCCTAGGCACTTTTTTTTTCATCTTCTTCAACTTTTTCTTCTTCTTTTTCTCATTCTTTTTCTTCTTTTTGGTCTTCCTAACCCTAAGTGTATCCCTGAAAGTAGTCGATCCAGATGGCTGGACCATCTTAGTTGACTGCTGATCATGGTGTTGTACCGAGGTGACTTCAGTTGAGATATTTCTGTTAGCATTTTCAGATGGAGAACTTATGTTCCTATATGTAGTTAAGAAGAATAGTTTTGAAGAAGTGGAAGTTCATTATATGAAACCGTGCCTTTATAGAAGAGGTTGACGATGAAAAATATGATGATTTAATGCTTGCAATGATTATTTCCAATGGTTGATATTCTTGAATGACATTGTGGGCGTCTGGAAAAGTGAAGAAAATTTTGAATCATCATTATAGTTGGGAAGAGTGTTTCTCTCTTTAGGGAAGAACAAAGGTTTTCAGATAATATTATAACGGTTGCATATTAAATACATGATTTAATAATCTTTAATTTTTTTATTTATTTATGAATTTAAGGGATACATGATTTTGTAAAAGGAAAAATGATAAAATGTAGTTGACAGAATTCGAACCTTGTACCATTCACTCTATTACCAGGGTTGTGTCTATCAACCGTGATAAAATGACTTTAAAAAAAACATTAGGCGCATCCATTTTCATATATTACAACGGTGGAAAGCATGATTGTGGTAATATTATGTTACTGAATGTGTATTTTATAGTAGTGACAACCCTCTTTGGATCTTAATCGCTTGAGTTAGGAAGCTATTAACCAACATAACTAGGTTACCAGAGAACACACAGGCTCTAATTTAGGTATTCTACTTCTCATTGGAGAAAAATTTGATAAGTTTATAATCCATGAAGCTCTAGCTAATCAGATCATATGCTTTCTCAAAGTCAACTTTAAAGATGACACAAACCTTCCTATAACAATTTTCATAATCAACTGCATCATTAAGTACGACAACTTTATCAACCAACATTCTCCCTTTTAAGAACACCGACTCATTAGGAGAGACTAACTTATCCATCACAACACCTAATGTATTGGCTAAAACTTTGGATACCAACTTATAAAGGGATCCAACAAGATAAATAGGACAAAAATCTCCCAACAAATATGGATTTTTAATCTTTAGGATAAGATTCAAAAAATAGGAGGCAAAGCTACAAGATAGAGATACAAAAAATAGGAGGTGCCAATGATTGTCTGGCTAGTACCTGCAAGTGGTGGTGGTTAATGGAAGAGAGGGAGATATGTGGTAGTAGTTTTAAGAAACATGAAGGAACATGGTGGTGATGGTGCATTCTGCACATATTCCTATATACATATTAGTGACGTGATTTTCACACGGAAAAGTTGTGTCGTGTTTTTCACATCGCAAAAATTTACGAGTCGTGTTCCTACGATGTATTTGCTCACATCGCTAATTTGAGTCTAGCAACGTGACATTTTGGACTGTGATGTAATTTTCACGTGACAAATTACAGTTTTTTGTAATGAACATCTCACGCTCATTTAATGAAAAAAATCGACTAAATAAATTCCCATGTTTTTTTGGGTATAACTTATTTTTATTGTTGCGAGTTCGAGTTTAAGTCTTTTTTAATACAAATTTCTTTCTTAATTCATACACAATACTTTATCACATACTATTTAAATTATTTTATTCTCTTTTTATCAACAAAATAATGCATTAACTTGTCAACATGTTTTTCAAAAATTAAATAATGGGTCATGCTAACATGTGCCTTTACGGCACATGTTAAGAATACAATAATTAGAAAAAATTAAATGCAACAAATTCATATTTAAAATTTTAAAAAATTGAATGTTAGCATTTTCCTTAACTCGTGGAATGCATGCATTCAATTTTTTGAAATTTTAAATATGACTTTATTACATTTAATTTTTTTGAAACATATCTCTATAAATAGTTTATTAACTTGTGCCCTTGGTCTGAAATTTCAACACTGTATTACTGCCAAAATGGTTGTGGAGGTTACTAGCGGAGCCGGAGGCCATTTAGAGCTCTAATTTGCGCGAGAGATATGGAGACTACCGCAACTTCAT
This sequence comes from Lathyrus sativus, assembly GCA_963859935.3. Classification (NCBI taxonomy): domain Eukaryota; kingdom Viridiplantae; phylum Streptophyta; class Magnoliopsida; order Fabales; family Fabaceae; genus Lathyrus; species Lathyrus sativus. The sequence goes on from OZ012739.1 coordinate 276,211,682, forward strand.
CATCTCAAGAGAGGCTTGCGATTCAAAACTTTTTGATTCACAATGGTGGAAGGACCTTATGTGTCTCAACATGGCAACCAATTCTGCACCATTTGGTGATTTATTATCTTTCAGGTTAGGAAATGGAGGCACGATTTCGTTTTGGAGGGCGCATTTGTTTGGAAATTCGACACTGCAAGATTTGTTTTCCAATCTGTTTGTAACTGCAGAAACAAAACCCCATTATGTTGCAGCGTTGGGATCATGGGTGAATAATTAATGGGTTTGGAACTTACATTTCAACAATTTGTCGCCATGTGCAGTTGTGGATTTTGACGAACTTCCCCTACTGTTGCGTGACGTTTCTCCCAACCCAGATGTTGAAGGCAAGTTGATTTGGAATAAAGGGAAGTTTAATATATTCACTGTCAAGTCTTTCTATGAAGAATTGTCAAGTCTTTCTATGAAGAACTATCTGAAGGGGCGGGAGGGAGAGTGATTGGTAGCGTAACCAAGGAATCATTAAAAATATTTGGTTGGCGCTTGCTATTAAATAGATTACTGACAAAGGGAAACCTTCTTCGCCGCAACTTATTATCAAATCCTCACGATATAGTGTGCGTCTTCTATTTTGATCATATAGAGGATACATCGCACCTCTTCCTGTCATGTCCTAAAACGCTTTTTGTGTGGCATAAAATATGTTCTTGGTTGGAGACAAGTCGGACAAATGAGCTGTGCATTCCAAGACATTTTATGACTTGGTTTAATTGCTTGAGAGGTAAATACTCATCAAAGATAGCAACAAGCTTTTGGTTGGTTGTTTGTTGGGGAATTTGGTGGGTCAGAAACCAAATTATCTTTAACGACGAAATTTGTGATTCAGAGAGGATTGTCACAAGAATAAAATTCTTATTGATTATGGTAATGGATTCTAATATTATCTAAGAATAAAATGTCTTATAATTTTTATTAATGACATTTATATCCTCTCGATTTTTTGTAAGTTTGGATTAAATTTTATCGTTTGGCTATATATTGGGTTGGAGTACCCCTATTAATATCGATACTTCCTTATGAGAAAAAAAATTTGTGCCCTTGAGACACTTGCTAGCATTTGCCTTAAATAATTAGTATAATTGCTAGATTTTTATAGGAGATGTTTCCTAATTGCTAAAAGAACAATAGATTGATGTACTAATAAACATTTGATAACTATGCTAATATTAGGAATAACCTTTTATTTGTTAAACACTAAAAATTCTTTAAATGATGTAAGTAGAAGTTGATTTTGATATGCGACATGTTTATTAAATATGCTAAAAGGATAAACACGACTCATCGATGTACTTAATAAATATTCAATGATTATTCTAATATTATAAAGGTATTGGTATAGTTACTTAAACGCCAAAAACTATTTATTTAATGTAAGTAGACTGTTTTTGTATTTGACATCATTGCGAGTGCAAAAAGGATAAACGCGGCATGTTGATATGGTTAATAAACATTTAATAATTATTCTAATATTAGAAGGAGTTTTTACAACAACTTAAACGTTAAAAGGACAAGCAAATACTGAAAAATATTCTAATAATATAGATGATTTTTTACAACTACTTAAACGTTAAAAACTATTTAATTGATGTAAGGAGATGACATTTTTATCATAAATAATAATGTGCTAAAACTATTTATTACATGCTCGAAAATATGGCTTTAAACGTCAAGTTTGTTTATGTAATAGTTATCTCTATTGGCATATTTTTTGTTCCACCAAACATTGGTGGTAAGCTATTTTTTATCCTTTATCAGTCTCCTTTTTCAATTTTATGTAATATTTTATCCCATATTTAAATCATTTTATTCTTCTTTTTTATTGCAGTGTCATTTAAATGTAACGTTGATCGTGATTGTCCAAAACATTGGTGTCCATTTTCAATGAAAAATAAGTGTAAGGGTGGATATTGTAATTGTGTTAAAATGACCTTGCGTAAAAATTCTGTTCCAACGTGATTCTGTATTAAGTGCTATACCAAAGAAAATAAATAAATGAATTTCTAAAATATTCCATGAGCTGTAATATAGTTATTATATTGGCGCCTAGTAATTTGAACTATTTTTTGCATTTTCAAAATCTTTCTAGTTATACTTTTGTATTTTAAGATTATAGCAAAAGGAAATTAAATATGACAGCAAATAATGTTATTTAGCATGTAAACTATTCTTTCCAAACATCTCGTCTATTAAAGTAACTTTAATTTTTCAGTTAGACCAAAATAACTTTTGATCTATCTCATTTAATGACGATGATATTGGGGAACTAGAGACGTAACCATAAAAATAATGATATACTCCAAAAGTAAGTAAAATTAGTGCCTAAAATATAAGAGAATTTCTTATGTTATCTTAGATATTTTTAATATATTATGTAAATTTTTATAAATGTCTCATGTTTTTATAAATATATTTTCGAACGCATTCAAATATAAATGGATATTAAAATATTTTGAAGATGTATTTTTAAAATATTTTGGATCATAAGTTGCGTCAGACTCTTCTTCTTCATCATTTCACATTTTTTCAACTACAACTTCAAACTCTCATACACTACCTTAAACCAAATATAATTTCACCAAATAGGACTCAAGGGAACTCAAGGGCACATCAAGCTTCACCTGTAACATCATTCAACTTCACGAAAACCATCAATTTCAAGTAACTTTTTTGAGTTTTCGATAAATGTTTGAGTTTTAGTATAAATGAGTAGAAATCAATGATTAGGGTTAGAAATGTGTAGAAATCACATGTAACATAATTTAGACATAATGCATAAGTTATTTTTTGGCTGAAAATGGTGATCACAATATTTTTTTAACTTGCATGTGAAACATTCGCCATTGACGCAACTTCTGATTTGCAGAACATTTCGGAGATGCATCTCCGAAATTATTCAGCGTTTCATGTACTGCAGGAAATTTCAGAGATGCGTCTCCAGAATTTTTCAACGTTTTAGTTTCCTGGTGCTTCCGGAGATGCATCTCCGGAATGTTTCAACGTTTTAGTTTACTGATGCATCTTCGGAATTTCCTGCAGTATGTTGTTTTTTTTTTTAAATTATCTTACTTGTGTGTGTTGTTTGCGTGCACTAATGATATGTCTTACTTTAACTTACATGCATAATTCCTGACAGACATGGCAAACTGAGGCATGGTAGGTTGCTTATCACGCATTTGTTTGGCATAAGCGGAGCCAACAGTGGGTTCTAGAGGCTCTAGTTACCTCTAATCAGGCAGAATCGTCTACTTCTAGGGCTTGTGCTTCACCTTATGCCACCCCACCTTCTTCTTCCCGTATGAGACGGGATTCACCATCTGGCTCATCATTTCCCCATCCTCCCGCAGGCGTCAGGATTCACCAATGCCACCTCCTACGGATGATGCTGATAATCTAGTCCCAACTCCCACTGATGATGTTGTTGATCCAGTGCCACCTTAAGAGGGTGAGGCCGCTATGGATGTCAAGCCAGAGGCTTTTGGAGGAGGTCCATTTGATTTGTCCTTATTTCCTCTATATCCAGACAATACTACCATACATATTTAGGACGGAGAGGTAGCATTAATTGGATTCTCTTTTTTTGTTGATTTTAATTGCTAACATTGATAATTTTTAACATTTATTCCTGACATTGATTATTTCTGACAAATTTCAGAAGCGTGATCCCAAAAAGTTTCTTAACCATGGGAAGAATATCGGTGCATTTCCTTAGCCAATGAGGATTGGTTTCAGTCAGTTCTATACTTATCTGGCTTGAAGGACCTATCCACGACTGCTTACACTCTGGTCAAGGGGTGTTTAATGCATTTGTGGAGAGATGGAATTTTAAGACCTCGTCGTTTCATCTCTCGTATGGTAATATGTATATCACACTCGACAATGTCTCGTATTGTTACATCTTCTGGTCAGAGGGAGATTCCTCGATCATAGGAGGATGACGAAAGATGAGGCAGTCGAAATGATGGTAGAGCATCTGAGTGCTGATCTAGGGGAGATGATGAAGGAGGTGGAGAAGACCAGAGGTGTTCGTGCTAGATTTGAGCTAATGAGGAAGCTCTGTAAGGCTGAGACTTAGAAGGCAAAGCAGGCTCATGGTAATGATGAGCAGGTGGCATTCCACAAGACACATGGTTTGAGAGCATATATCATTTTTTTGGTTGGCACTTTGGTTTTTATGGATAAGAGTGTCACTTATACTGAAGTTGTCTACCTACGGTACTTCGTGAATTTCACTTGGATCCATGAGTACAACTGGAGGGCGGCTTGCTTGGTCTACGTGTATTCGAAGTTAAGAAATGTTTGTTTATGGAAGACGAAGTAGGTCGCAGGCAGCGTGACACTACTGGTGGTAATAATTATTGATCTATGAATGTTTTTTTTTATCATTTTCATTTGACATTTTCAAAACCATTTGTTGTACCCCAAAATTTGACCAACCTTTTCTTGTACTTGGCTTATGTTTTCTTGGCATTTTCGCATTTCTGCATATCATATCATTTGTTCTTGAGGCAGGGGATCAAGGTTTTCCTGTGGCTCAGAGTTCCTTTTTTTAGTGCAAGGGACTGAATAATGAGCATCAGGGGTTCTGGCATTTATTTTGCCCGTCGATCGAGTGGCCGATTTTATTTTTTATTTTGCAGGATAATTTGTAGCTTAGGAGGCAACATTCAAGCTATCTCAGGCATTTCCACAGTTATAGTGTCAAAGGACAAGTTTCAGAGGCTTAAAAGAGCTCAGAACGGAAGAAAACGGATTTGTGCACATTTCCCTCCAAAAGGCGCCAAAATTCGAATTTTTAAGGTGTTAACCGATTAACAAATATGGTTAACCGATTAACCAAAGCAAAATCAGGATAAATTTGAATTTTAAGGGTGTTAATTGATTAACCAAAATGGTTAACCGATTAACCAAGGCAAATTTTGCCTCTGCACGTGAGTTTTTTCAAGTGTGCCACCTTGGGGGTCCATTTTGATCTCTTGTGAAGTGTATTTTACACCAGAAGAAGGATCTAGAACCACTTTGAATTTTGATTAGTTTTCAAATTAATTCAAATTCCCTCCAATTTCTCACTCCTAATCCCATTCCAATTTTCATAACTACACTCCAACCCACCATTCTACTCCTAACCTAGAGCATATTTATATGATTTGCTCCAAACCTCACACAATCAATCCTCATAATTCCATTTCATTTTTCAGAATTCACTCACTCTTGAATTTTGCTCTCAACTTTTCCATCTCCCAAACTCCATTAGATCTCTCACCTTGAATTCTTTGATTCTCCATTGGAATTATCGAATTCTAGAGCTAAAAGCTTCATCCTCCATCCTTATTATCTACAATTCTCCATTCAATTTTCGTGCTAGTGTGGATCTGAATTTTGAAGTGGATCTAGAAGAGCTTATTTGGATTACTTTGGCTTAATTTTGGTGGATCTTCATTGTTACTACAAGAACTCACTTGGATCTTGAAGAATCTCTGGGTTTCTTGCTTGGATCTGCTCATTTGGAGTGAATCAACAATTACCAAAGCAATTCTCCGCTTTGTAGGTTGGAATTCTAGATACGTTGCTATTTTGAGCTTATTTTGCATATTCGATGTGGATCTTCATTTTTGATTGACTTTTGGTTGATTTGATTCATGTGAATTGTAATCTTGCTGTTTGAATATGTTTACACGTTGATTGGATCACTGTGTTCTAGTTTAATTCCGTGCATAATTGATTATATGATCATTGGAATGATTGCACATTGGATCAATTGATCAAAGTGCTTTTGAGTTCCTGATTTTCCGCTTCTGGTACAGTGTTAATCGGTTAACCAGTTGCAGTGCAAACTGGTTAATCGATTAACCAGTGCGAATTTTCAAATTTTCAAACATTTTTAATTGGTTAATCGGTTAACCATATGTGTTAACCGATTAACACTGAACCAGAATGTCATATTTGCTATTTTTCAAGCTTGTTTTGGTTGCTTCTCACTTTGAATTTTCATGGATCAATATGATGCATTTGAGTGAGTTATTTTAGATATGCGTCGTTGTTCTTAATTGTTTAATCTTGATTATTCAACACGCGTGGTTCGATTCCCATTTGAATGCATACTTTTGTAGATGTTGTTCAAGTGATGTTCATTTGTTTGAGTTCTTTTGCTTGCATTCCTCTATTGTTTTGCATCTATTTGTTTGTTTTCAAGAGGTTGAGATGTGCTTGTGGTGGTTGCTGCCCCACACTTTTTTTCCTCCCTCTTTTCTTTGTGTTGCATTTCATGTTTGCATCCCTTTCTTCCTTTTCATTTGGGATTGATTTATCTTGTGTTTACTTGGTTTTCTTTGCCATGATCCCTTAGGATTCCTAGTCCCTCGGGAGTAGGAGAGACATTAAGTGTTCAATCCAAGCATGCTAACATTAGGATAATCTTTCCCCTCTTAATCTCAATCTTAGGAGCACATTGCATGATAACATTAGGGTTGAGTTAGTTTCCCCTTAGTTGTGTCTTCTCTCTTCTCATCTCAAAACTTCTTCAAAACATGTAATAAAGGATAATGAGTGTTGTACGCTACGAGCCTTAATCATTTGAGAAATGATGATTGGGGGGCCTCCTCTCAGTTGTCTAGAGTGTTTAGCGTATGCCCTTTGGGCGATATGCGACGCATTCACTCCTAAGTCATAGTCTTTAGTGCAACATGAACTACAAACACAATTCAATTCACTTCTTCATAAAAGACTCCAAGACAAACATCAAATATTTTTTTTATCCTTCGGGATTAATTGAAAACCATTTTCAAAGAGAGTGTTGTTAACTCTTGGTTCTACCGCAAACAGGTAACGCCTAAGTCTCCAATGGTTGAGCAGCAATACACCTAACTGCTAGAACAAAGGTTTAACCCTACTCGGGTAAAACACTTAAACCAATATGTGGTCGTGTTAGCCCGAACTACGTTTGCTCTGATTTCTCGTACCAGACGAGGATACTTAGCCACAAGACGGTGATGTCTTGGTGAGCAACCTTTCCCCACCTTCACCTGTAGTTTTCCGAACTACGTTGACTCTGACTTTCCCATTGCACCAGGGAGTACGTAGGCATAGAGCGGCGATGCTCTATCGAGTCTCTTCTCTTTTCTTTTGTCCCTATGAGCTTTTTGATAGATTAACACCCTTTTTAGATAGACAACAAGTGAGGATCCCGCTGAGTACGACGGACGTGAGGGGTGCTCATACCTTCCCCTTGCGTAACCGACTCCCGAACCCGAGATTTAGTTACGACGACCTGTCTTTTCCCTTTTCCGTAGGTTTTCTCTGATCGTTTCCTTTCCCTCTCTTTGAGATAAATAACGATTGGTGGCGACTCTTCTGTCTCCGCCAACCCCTCTTTGCAGTGATGCGACAGCTGGCGACTCTGCTGGGGACAGCTTTCCCATCCCCTATACGAGTCAATCCTAGCGCGTGTGTGTTTTACCTTTGGGTGTGTATATATGTGCTCTTGTGTTGTATCTGCATTTTATCGCATTGGCATTTTTACTTTCCCACATTATATCATGTTATTGTTGTACTGTTGGGTGGGGTTGATTCCATTGTGTGATAAGCCAAAACCCAGTCTTGAGTATAACTGTTGTACCCCAAAATTTGCCCAACCTTTTCCTAACTTGGTTTATGTTTTATCTCATTGTTCTAGCATTTGCATTTGCATATCATTGTTCATTTGCAGGGGATCTGAAGAGGTGTGCATAACAAGAGAAGATCACCCAGGGTCTAAGCCTAAGTAGGAGGATTTATTCAAGTGGTCAAGTGTTTATCATCATCAGGAGAAGGTCAAAGCTCTCTGAGAAAGGAGATGGATGTGTGTGGTATAACTCCTATCTTGGAGGCCAAATGAAGATTATCAGAGGATTGTGAGTCCATGGTTATGGATGGAGAATGTTGTGAAAGCTCAATGAGTTCTTGAAGAGCCATTCTGGAGTTTATCCAAGTGATTACATCATGTACAAGAGGTTGCAGTCAAAGGATTGTACACCTAGGGTTTCAATCTGCCTAGTGCAAGATCCACTATGTATTTGAGGGAGATTAAGACTTGGTTATAAGTCATTATCATCATGGAAAGTTGTGTTGAGACATATAAGATGTTATTTCAAGATCAATTTAAGAAGAATCAAGCTAAGAGACTACATTCAGCAGTTATATGTCATTGGGTTCAATAGATTTCACATCCGGGTTACACTGCAGCTACGGTAGTTGTAGGTTTAACAAACATACTTTCTACTTTTTGGGCTAAGGCGTCCATTTTAGCTTTCATCATGTCAAGACAACTAGCCTCATATATACCTCCTTTGGGATCCTTTTTCTCCAATGATGTTTGTTTCCTCCCCCATTGGTAATGGTTTTTGGCTATGTCTTTAATGAGAGTGCAAGCTTTGGGGTAAGGTTTATTCATCTGTGCACCAGCAGCGGTAGTGTCGATGGTCATCTTAGTGTTATACAGAAGTCCATTGTAAAAGGTGTGGATAATCAACCATTGTTCTAAACCATGGTGCGGACATGCTCTTAATAGTTCTTTATAACTTTCCCAAGTGTCGAAAAGAGATTCATTGTCTTGTTGGGTAAACCTAGTTATTTGGTTTCGGCGGTCTTACTTGGTGGAAAATATCTTACGGGGCAATATTTGCTATTTAGAAAAGAATTAATTTAACAGGAATTGTCACTTTCTCGTATTTAGAACTAAGTTTCATTCTCTAATTTATACCCTCCATTTGTCACATATGGAAGGCATTTACCGCGTTAAAGTAGTAAACTCATTTTTAAGAAGTTAGACTCTTAACTTAATAGAAAAGTGATTTCGATTGGAAAGTTTAACTAAAAAGGGTTCTTGGCTCTCGCTTAGGGAACTGGATCCTAAACCTATAAACGTGTCCGTAAATAGTTTTAAAACCTCCTTCTAGAAAGGTTAAAGCTTCCTAATTAATTAACAAAGTGCTTTCGCGGTATCTGTTAACCAAACACATACCAATTTTAGTCTATAATGTTGGATGACTTTCGATCTTACCCGACGTTTTCACTGCATCACTTTCGTGAAGGTAAATTAAGATAAGTTTAGAAAAGTTGCGTTTAAATCAAAACAACCCACAACGGTAATCTTAAGGAGACAACATGTAGAGCATCGTCTATTAACAATCCTCACATGCTAGCATTCATTAATTTAGCCATACATGTTTAGGGAAAACAAAACATAAATGGTTTTGAGTGCAAAGGTAAACATAATGACTGGTAAAAACGTTATGAAATTAATTAAGATGAAGAAGACAAAGGCGATTAAATAAGACAAGGAAAATAAAGGCAAAACAAAGTAAATGTAAATGCTGAATGAATTAAAAACCTGCTCCAAACAGATTCTCAAATCTGATACAAGTTGTGATAACTTGAAATAAATCTTGACAGAATGTAAATGACAGAAATAAAGTGCTTTGGAAATAAACTTGTACAAGGTGCTCTAAACTTGATACAGACTCGATGGACGGTGCAATAATCCTCCGATGTGAAGAGATTATTGTTTTACAATTCAACAGTATATTGGCTTAAGTTTGCATAAGCTTGGATAACCTGTAAAATGGCATGAAATGAGTATTTATAGGAGTCTAAAACCCTAGTGTCGCTACCGTGAAAATAAGGTGCCGGCAAAATAGAAGAGTCGCCACCTTTCGTTATTTATCCCTCGGAACGGGAAAGGAAACGATCGGAAAAACCTGACGAAAAGGTATAAGACAAGGTCATCGCAACCATTGCCTGAGTTCGGGAGTCAGTTACGCAAGGGGAAGGTATTAGCACCCCTCACGTCCATCGTACTCGATGGGATCCATGCTTCTTGTGTTTATCTGACGGGTTGGTTTACTATCTACCTATCAAGGCTGGTCTAAAAAGAAAATAAAATGACTCGGCAAATCGTCACACTTTATGCCTACCTATTCTTATCAGAGAATGAGAAATCAGAGTCAACGTAGTTCGACTAACTACGGGTGACGGGGAAGGTGGCTCGCCAATACATCAGTATTGTGCCTACGTACTCTCAATAGGTATGAGAGATCAGAGCTTACGTAGTTCGGGATGAGACGGATTACGGGGGGTCAGATTCATCTGTTTTATCGAGTAGGGTTAACAAATAGTTCCAGCGGTTTGGTGTACGCAGCTCGACCCTTGGAGACTTAGGCGTTACCGTTTGCGGTAGAACTGAGAGTTAACGACACTCTTTTCTTCAGAAAAACTTCCTTTGAATTATGGGCCCACGGGGCAAAAGGTTTGAAGTTTTTTTTCTGTCTTTTACGAAAGAACTGTTTTTTAATTGTCTGTAGTTTATACAGCACTAGAGACTATGACTTGGGAACGAATACGTCGCATATCGTCCAAAGGATGTATACTAAACATTCTAGACGATTGAGAAGAGGCAGCTCAATTATCATTACCCAAGTAGCTTAAGGCTCGTAACGTACTTGTACTAACTTGCCTTTATTACGTTTTTTACTGTTGTTTCGAGATGAGAAGAGAGAACAGGCTCAACTAAGGGGAGACTATCAAGTCCTAATGTTGTCATGCCAAGGATTCATCCTATGGTTGAAGTTTGAAACAGGGATCTCCTAGAAGTTATTATGCATAGGTTTCAACCTAAAGTTCTAATTATCACTTCCTTATCAAAGGAAGTGAGATTCCTAGGGGATCATGTCAATGATATACAGAAATAGATAAAGCATCAGCTTACATAGTAAACAGTAAACAACTGTAAAATGCATGCAATGCAAGTGAGGGAGTGTTGCACCCTAAATTTTGACCCCTTAGATCCTCATCATCATTTTAGGATCATATTCATTTGATTAACTAACCTTAACCCATTTCAAGTTTATCTTTGTCAAGATGCAGATGAATCAGGGCTCCGTACCATCAGAAATCGAAGCTTCGAGGGTTTGATCAATCAATTTTTTGGATTGAGATCAAGGATACTACATTGGGTCAAGTATGAATCCAATTTGAGGTTGTCACTCAAAGATTGGAGGCAGTGCAGTTCAGGATCCCCGATTAGGGTTTTCGATCAGGAAAAGTCAACTGTAGTTTGACTTTTGATTTAAAAGGTGTTATAATGATTAAATCTTGGTCCACAAAGCTCATATGGCTTACTGAAGTTCACTCAAGAAGTTTCAAGACCTCAGAGGACCCAGAACACCAACAGTCGATTCGGAGTTCTTCAATCAATCGGTTTGTCTGACTGAAAAGTCAACTCATTGACCAACATGGTTTTGACCCAAAATTGAAGGCAACTATGTTCCTAACGGTATATAACATCTATTCATGAAGTTTGGTGACCATTGGATCAAGAATTGATAAGTAATCGAAAAGTTGGGAAATTAAGGTTTTGAAAAGGGCAAAGCCATAACTCCTTAACCACACAAGGGTTTTTGACCTAGTTTCAAGGGGAATGAGTTCTTAACACAAGCATAAATATTGTACTACCTAATTGGGGATTTTTAAAAAGTACAGTGGGTTCCATAACTCTTCCTGGTTAGAGAGAACCGAGGTCCACAAGTTGGCAAAAACTCACATTGGCAAAACCAGGTCAACATGAGTTTTTTTGATTCCAAAACCTCTCCAAATTGATGCTAATCAAAGACTAAGCCTCATTTATGATGTTTAAATTGTTAATAAACATGTTTAAAATCAATTCCCACGAAAATGGACCAAAGATCAAAGGAAATCATTATTTAATGCAAGTTGTAAAAGTGAATAGTGAAGAAAGAGAAAAAAGGTGGCTACCCTTGTCAAATCATCAACTTTAATTCAACAAGTCACCTTCTATCCTATCAAGCATGATGAAAAAAATCTATGGGGCATGGAGAATATCTTATTAGAGTGTCTTAAAGACAAAGATGAAGATTGCATTGAAAAACTCAAAGATTTTCATGATGGAAGGTTAAAATTGGCAATTTGCTTCACTTTTGCCCATACCTTGATCCAAGACCTTTGGCTATAAATAGAACTCACTTACTATATCACAAAGACACCAGTTCCATTCTATAAACCATCTAGAACTCTCTCCCTTACACAATCACCAAATTCTTGCAAAATCTCACTAAGTCTCCAAAATCCCTCAAAATCTATTTTTGCAAAACACCTTCCAAAACCATTTCCAAACTTTTTCCAACTCAAGAAACACTTCAAACACATCAAATATGATGTATTGAAACTATCCAAATCACTTCCACACTTATGTAACAAGGTTTGAGTGAGTTAGTCTTTGAAACCTTTGGGTTTTAGAGTTTTTCCTTCATTTACAAGGCATTTCGTCCACTAGCTTGCTTGGAGGTTGTTTGGAGCATCTATTCATCAACCTAGGAACATTTGAAGACCTTGTAAGACTCTCAATATCTCTGGTTTTCTTATTTCTTAAGCTTTCTTCAAGAGGTAAACCTAAAACTCATAAATGTGAACTTTCTACTTGCATTTCACATGCTACCATGAATGTTTTTAGGGTTTTCACCTTCCTATCTCTCATTTATTCATTTAAAAACTTTAATGTCATTCTCTTTTGAGTTTTATTTTAAAGTTATGATTTTGGCTTGTTAGCATCCTTGTGTACTTGAGTTTGACTAAAACTCTTGCTTGTAAGCATTTGTGTGTAATCATCATTTAAAACTTGAAAGTTTTCTCCCATGAAGTTTTGAACTTCTCACTTACATTTGTTGTAACATTATTTGATTAGGCATGATGCCTGTAAGTGTACATGTCATCTTGTAAGCCCTAATGAAACCTCATCTTTTTTAAGATGCATCTTTGTTAAGATCCCCTTCCATCTTTATTAAGATGTACCCCATTCTTCGTTAAGATATGCTTTGGTTTTCACCTTTCATTAAGTCTTGAAAGAACTTTCCCCTTCTAGATATCATAATATCTTGATGCTTACTCTGGTCGTAACCATTTTCCTTGATTGAAATCATTGATATTGTAATATCTTGATGTCTGCTTTGGTTGTAACCATTTATCTTGATTAAAATCATTGCTTGATATTGTAATATCTTAAATGCTTGCTTTTGGTTGTAACCATTCATCCTGATTGAAAATACTTGTTTAATCTTGGTTGTAACCATATCCTTTATATTTATTATGATTGAATGATTATAATTTGTTAAGTATTATTTCCCCAAGGTGATGGAACTCTTTAGTTCTCGTCCCAGTTGGCTCCTCTTTTTTCCCTTCCAAAGGAAAAGCCTCTCTATTGACCCTTGGGTCATAGATAGCTCATAACCTTATAGGTCTGGATAGAACCTTCTCCCCCTTTTTGGTCTGGATAGAACCAATTGGATTTAAACTCATAGGTCTGGATAGAACCTTCTCCCCCTTTTGGTCTGGATAGAACCAATAAGATTTACCATCATAGGTCTGGATAGAACCTTTTCCCCTTCTGGTCTGGATAGAACCAACAGGATTTAAATCATAGGTCTAGATAGAACCTTTCCCCCCCTTTTGGTCTGGATAGAACCAATAGGATAACCCATAGGTCTGGATAGAACCTTCTCCCCTTTTTGGTCTGGATAGAACCAATAGGACTATAACTTATTAGGTCTGGATAGAACATTCCCCTCCTTTGGGTCTGGATAGAACCAATAGGACTATAACTTATTAGGTCTGGATAGAACCTTCCCCTCCTTTGGGTCTGGATAGAACCAGTAGGATTTAAACTCATTAGGCCTGGATAGAGCTTTCTCCCTCTTTTTGGTCTAGAAAGAACCAATTGATCCTTATTTTGTAGTTCGTGCCCTGAACTACGACCGCTCTGATTTCTCATTGGATAATGAGAATACGTAGGCACAAGATGCGATATCTTGACGAGCAACCTTTCCCTTTCTCCCACCTTTTGGTCTGGATAGAACCATTTGGTCTTACAACGTAGAACTTTAGGATAGAGTTTGGTTAACTCTATGTAAGAATCATGGAAATGATTACTTACTCCTCTTTTCTTGAGTGTTCAACATAGATCTAGAGAGTTTTGTGAAACTCTATACAAACATTATTATGTTTGTTCCCCTTTGAACCTTGATCATAATCAAGTGTTCTTCAACCCTAGTGAGGTGAACTACGATTGCTCTGATTCTATCCTAGTTAGGATACGTAGGCAGAGGACGCGATGTCTTTGCGAGCAAACTTAGAAACTATCATTAGGTCATAACCTACACCTTTTACCCAATTCCAACCTTAGCAAACATTTCGCAAACTTAGCATGCAATTAAACAAAAGGTTCCTGTAGAGTACTACAGATGTTTAGGATGTGAAATACCTACCATATGCATAACCAACCCCCGATCCCCGAATCTCTTAGCGTTGTTGTTACATCACGCAAAAGGTTCTTTCTTTCTTTAGACCTTTCCTTTGGATAAATTAAAGTCCGGTTGTAAAAGAATTAAGATTCAAGTTAATTCAATAGCTTGATATCCGATTTTCACCGCAACAGGGAGGAAATGTGTGTGGGGCATCAGCCTCCACAAGCTCGTCTCGACCTCAAGCCAGATATGAATAACTGCAATCATACAGAAAATAAAATGCCATCAAGCAAAACACAAACCACATAGGCAAGGGAGCAGGGCTCTACCGAATACCCGCAAGCAAAGCTATACAGTAAAAATACAAGCAGAGGGAGCAACTCAACCTCTAGTGCAATCATGCCCCTAGCTTAAAACAATCTAAACATGAACTTATTCTAATGCATCAAGCAAATAAAACAAGTCACAACAATACAGTCGCACAGAAAGAAAACAGACAGGAAAGAAAGCAGATCAACAGCTCCTACAGCATCACAGCAAAGCAGTCCTCTGACAGTAGTTCAATCCTCAGTCTGTAACTGTTCTTCAAGGCTTTCATCTTCAATAGAAAGTATCAACTTTCTTCTTCAAGCTCTCAATGCATCAATCACAAGCATCAACTTGTTCTCTAACTTTCAAGCTTCAGCTCTCTCTTCAATCTCAATTCAATCTTCAAGTGTCAACTTGTTCTTCTTGATCTTTAAGCTTCAGCTCCAAGGGCAGTCTTCAAACAAAGGGGAAATGCAACCTCTAGCATCTTCAATCTTCTAGCAAGGAACTCCATCCTCTAGCAAGGGAGAAAGATTCATCTAACAAGAGCAAGGTGGGGATAGGGAGAAGCAAAGTGAAGACCAAAGGTCACCTCTAAGCACTCCACTATCAAGGAAAGGAACCCTCAAAGGTCCTACCAATTTGTGAGGAGCCACTCATCCTACCAAAGGAGGGATGGGGTCTTCACAATGGGACCTTACATCATAGGGAGGAATGGAAGTGATCAATAACTTCCATGTTTCATGAAGGAAGAAAATCTATTCTAAGAGATCTCCCTAAAACCCTAATCCTTAACCCTAAATAAACTACACCAAAGGAAGAGCAAACTTCAAGTCCAAGCTCCATCATGCATTCCTCAGCAGCTACCATAAGTCTTAATCATCATCCAAGAGCAAGAGATGCCACACCCTAATCTAAGGGAACTAAAGAAATCATTCTAGTTGAGTTAGCAAGTTAGGATCACCTAAAACCTAGTACTAAAGTTAATCCTAACTAAAATACTAAAACCAATTGTAAAATCCTACAAAAATAACTATGGGAACCTAAGTCAATCATGACTCTACCATGTTAATTCCAGAGATAAAATCATCCAAAAAGTCCTAGAATTAAATCCTAAACTATGGGGCACTAAGGTTAAACCCTAAAACTAGTGCACCTAATGTCCAATACAAAAACTGCCCTAAACTTCTTCACAAAAATGTGAGAAAATTACTAGAGGATCATGCACATCTAAACTAGCTACACACAAAAAATAAGTCCAAAAATCATCATCAAATGATCACACCAAAATCGACAACTCAAGGTATCAACCATTATGAATTATTATCAAATAAAAGTACAAAAATGCAATAAAAATAGAAAATGCATGAATTCCTAATATTTTAATTGATTAAATTTCTAGATTCAATCACGAATCATGGGGAAAAAACCTGGAATTAATTGACTAATTTTTCTATTTATTATGAATTAATTTCTAAACTATATGAAATGAGTAAAATAAAGAAAATACAAGAAATTAATAAATCCTGCGTGCTGAATAGCAAATATTTCCAGTTCATAATGTGGGTTGGGCCAGATGGGGGGTGTGGATATCAAGCAAATACCAAGGCCCATGCTCTATGAATTCCCTTGTGTCTCTTCAGAAAATGACAAAAAAAAAGAGTCCACGCCAAGATTCGATCCCACGCACGTTTGGTTCACCCAGCGAAGATTCAAAGCTTGGATTTCTGACTAAGTAAAACGCTGCGTTGAGGGGAGGGGTTACGTGGCTCAACACACGCGCTCGGATGGATAGACTGAGTCAAGGTCTCAACACGAACGGACGGCCCATACTTCATCTTCTTCATTCAAACCCTGCAACTTCGCGCGCAACCCACGGCCACCGCCGGTGACATCTCTGGTCACCCTGTACAACCCTAACTTCCTCTACACACATCCATTTGCCACGATCTTTACATGAAATTGACCAGAATTTCACCAGCAATTCAACCATAGCATTTATTCGCTCTAAAAACGCCTGAATCTTGAAATCACAATCTCAACCGAAAATGCAATCCACCCTATATTGTCTCTAAACATGCGATTAACCATCCAAAATCCATCTATGTCATACTATGATCCTAACCACATGAAGGTTTCTACCTAACACTGCCTAAATTATGCAAGAAGTTGATTTGTACCAACCTGATTTTAGATGAAGAACAGTCACATTCCTTGCTCGATTTAGCCTCCAATATGATCCAGACTCACTCCAAATCTTCCTCTGAAGCTGATGCACACCTTGATTTGGCTTGATTTTCCTTTAAACTCCAAATACGATTTCTGTTTTCACCTCTGATTTTTCACTTGCTCTCTCTACAACCAGCATCAATCTTCACCAAAAAGTTTGCTGAACATACTATAATGGTTATATAGAAGCTAGAGGAATCATCCAGAACCTTCTGTAACTTTCCACATGAGATTTTCAATTTCAATTTCTCCTTCAAAATACCATGTGCAACAGTCGTGTATTGGCTCTGTTCTGGCCTGGTTTTGCTTGCAATCATCATCTCATGAGATATTGAATTGGTTGGTGGTGATTATTCCCTTGTTTGCAATCCAATGATCCAAGTTTGTTATGTTACTTCATCATGAAGTAACAAAATGGAAGTGCATGAATTTGACCTCAAACCAAGAATTTAATATTTCCATTGTTTCCAAAATGTGTTTTCCAATCAATTTGACCTATAATTTTGCCTTTTTTGGACACAAATCAATTTATTTGAATTTTTCTCATCTTAATTCATTAAAATGGCTGTTATATGAACCTTTTTTCACCAATGCTTGATATAATCCATATCAATGGACCCTTGATACTTAGACAAGCTAAAAACATCATTTTGAACAACTTTCATGTTGAAAAAAAATCCATTTGAGGCTTGTAAGATGGTGAAATTGACTTATGATTTAAAATGACCTGTAATGTCCAAATACCCTTGACTTGTCAAAGCCATAACTTGAGTTCTACACATCCAATCATGGACTTATAGTAATCCTTAGAAAGCTAAGAGAATAAGGAACAACATTCATGTTGACCAAAAGTTCATAGGAATCATCCTTCTTGGGCAAAAGTTTCATGCAAGCTGGGTAACTTTCAAGCTCCAAATTCATATGCCTCAGATGACTTGTAACTTGTCTGGCTCATAACTTGAGTTATATAAATCCTATCAAGGACTTCTAGTACTCAAATTAAAGCTAAGATCATGCTCTACAACAATCATGTTGGGGTCAAGATGAGATGAAGATCCTATCTTGAGTTAAATTTCCTTGAAAATAGGGGTCAAACTAGGGGATTTTACACTGTCAAGTCTTAGAAACCCTAGCCTGAAACTTCTCAAACTCTTCAATCATGCTGATTTAACCTTGTAATCATCCTTAGAACATCTTAATGTATCAATCCATGATCACATGGCTCTTGGATTAGGTCTCAACCTCCTTCAAATCCTCAGTTTACTTAGGGTTGACCCAGTCAAACCCTAGCTGCACCAATCATGGCTGAGGCTTCTTATTCTTGCACAATGACCTATCTAGGCCTCAAAGTGATCTTCAAAACTTCTCATGAGCTCTCTCAAGGCCTCAAGTCTAACTTCATGGCTTCAGAATCATCTGATGGCTTTCCACAACTCTCAAGTTAGGAGACCTACACACTTGGCTTCAATCACTCTCTCTGAGGATCTTTTAACTTCTCTGACAAGGATATCAACCCCTGAACACTTGAATAACTTTCTCTAGCTAGCCTCACAGTCTTGTATAGCTCTTGCTTGGTAATCATACCTCTTGGTCCCCTACATACATGTCAATGAAATGCAAATGATAATGCTAATGTGAATGAAATGAAACATAAGCTAGGTAAAGAAAAGATGGGCAAATTTTGGGGTGCAACACCTAGAAATCCCTGAGGAAACACTTTCAGGTCGTGGAGAAAATGTAGGGATGGTTTATGGAGACTTGGAGACTGAGCATGGTCGGTTCCCAACCGTTTGGGAATTTTTAAGGGTGGCGACCGCCATTCTCACAAAGTGGGCATGACTTGGTCATCCCACTAGTTGGTATGTGGACCACCCAAGGCACCCTGAAAATAAATCACCTCCCACAGCCTTTGTAATACATAGTAGAACAGCCCAAGCACATAGCTACAAACACCATCTGCCAACCATATACACAACTGCCACAACCATGCATCAAACTGTATATAGGCCAATCTTCTCTCAGGGCTACCAGAGTTCTTTCATTAGAAAAATATGCAACGAAACCACCAAAAGAACATCTTTAACATGCCCTAAATAAGATGTCAGAACCTCTTATAGGTCATCATACAAAAGTAGCCACTCCTCCTTTGGCAAACCCTTCAGCAAATCATAGAAGCTCCTATATCAAAGGGTACAATAGCAGTTACATAAACTCCGCATTTGGCAAACTCAGCAGATCAGCTGCAGCTTCTCCTTGTTTAGACTACCAGAAAGTATCTCCCAAGATCTCATCCAAAATAGACAGGATGCCTGCTCTAATACCAATTGAAATTCTGGTATGCAGATCTCATATGTCCCAAGAACATTGATCTCTGCTCAACAAGGACGAGGATAGACCATGACCAATTTAAATTTCTTTAAATTGTACCAATGTCATGACGAACGTCATGACGTCTGTTGTAACATCAGCAGGCTGACAATCTATTTATCTAAACATTTAGATTGTGCAGAATTGTAAATGCTGAAAGATAAATAACACAATGAATTGTTTACCCAGTTCGGTGCAACCTCACCTACATCTGGGGGCTACCAAGCCAGGAAGAAAATCCACTATTAGCAAAATCAATTCAGAGCTAAACTCCCCTGTTTACAACTCCTCACTTAATCTCTACCCAATGCAATTTCTTCCTATAGACCACTAGACAAGAGTATACCCACTCACTCCCCCTCAATCACAGTAGTGATATACAATTTAATACAAAAGACAGACTTTAGAAGACACTCTTCAAAGTCACAATACTTGATTTTTCTTAACAACTTCAATCAAGGACAATGAACACAACAGTTTATACACACTAACCAAAGCAATTATACAACATACAATTCCTTGGCACACAAGTATCCTAAGACACACGTGAAGAACCAAACTTCTTCACACACAAAACAAACGTGAAGAGCAACACTCTTCACTCACAAATATGTCTACCACAACGTATCAAAAGATATAAAGGGTGACTTACACACACAAGGGGCTCTCAAACCCTAGACCTTTATTTTACACTCAAGTTGTTCTTGATGTGAGTGCTTACTTCTGCTTCTGCTCCTCCTTATATAGTAGTGCAGACTGGGCCTGGGCTGGTCACAAGTAACAAACTTTAGGTTAAACCAAGTTAAACCACTTTCCACAATTTAAGGTGCTGTCAAATCAGGTCACAGCTGCTTCATGTTATGTCCAGCCCTGACTAGAATCTCGCATGAGATAACTAAGGAACCCTAACAGGTTTCCTGAAATCTAGCCTGAGATATATCAGGTATCATAACAGAAAAATAGACCCTGCACGTCTGATGTCACACGATCAATGTCATAACATTCAGTCATGACATTCAACTTCACTTACTCTTAGCTGACCAGACTCCCCCTGTAGAACACTCCTGCAGAATCTTCTTCACAACAGTAGAAACAAGTATATTATAGTTTCCTAAAAAGTCTCAAAGATCCTTTTTATGAACACCAATTAAATCTGCACTTTGTTCCTAATGAATCACTTTGGCCTGCACATACTGATGAGGTATATCCAAAGCACTTCTTTCAAAAGATATAACATAGAAGCCCCTGGTGTACCAGACATTGATGTCATGACATTGGTAATGACATCCATGACAGTAGTTCTGTCATCATCTCCTGCTGCACCAGACATCGATGTTATGACATTGGTAATGACATCCTGTTTAAACCACATGACAACAGTTCTGTCGTCAACTCCTGTTGTACCAGACAATAAGGTCATGACATTGGTAATGACATCCTGATTAAAACACATGATAACACATGACAACAGTTATGTTATCACAGCAGATGGTTATCACGACATTCAGCATGACATTCACATTAAAACACTCCACAACAGTTCTGTCACCACAGCAGATGGAGATGTTATAACATTCAGCTTTACATCAATGCAGAATCATGTTTTACCAAAATTTAGCCAATCATAGAGCCGTGGACATTCATGGAACTAACAATCTCCCCCTTTGGAAAATTTTGGCTAAAACAACCAAACACCTTATCAGGGCAGCAACAATAGTTTTTCCACCCTCACACACTATCATGCTCCCCCTTGATAGTTGCAACAGATAACGACACTTTACTCCCCCTTGGCTTAGTCAAAAATTGACAAAATTTGGAGTAAATGTACATACTGCACATGGTGTTCAAACATCCAGTCATCTCACAATCTCTCAAGAGATACACAAACTTTTTGATCCCCATCAGTATGAAGACTGCACCACTGTAGCAATAATCCATGGAGCAGATCTTAAACCCCCTTGCTGATCACACTCAACCACAACTCCTTGAGAATACACCATGGCCTAACTCATCCTCACAAGTTGTCATAACTCATTGGATAGGCAAGATGTCATGCACACAAAGGTCTCAGAAGAGTACACCAGCAACATCTTACCAGATCAACCACCAGAACATCATAAAGAGAAATAAACCCTCATGGAGCTTCCTTATAGACGCATTGTTCAGGTAAGTAATGCAACTACACATCAGACAGGTACACAGCTCCCCCTGTCATGCATAATCAACGCTCCCCCTAAAAGAGAGAATCCAGACATATGAAGAACCACTTCAATATATTCATGTTCACATTCTGGAAACACATGCAGCTTTGCACCCCTTGTTTCACAAGCCATGCTGGAACCAATATCAGAAGTAGTTGCAGGATTACTATCTGGAAGATTTCTCAGATTTCAGCTTTGACAAAAAAATTCAAGATGTCAGAGTGAAAGTCCTTCCTTATGAACATGATCAAGGCTGATGGTGTCTTGATTTTCATCTTCACCTGTCAAACAAGACACAACACTTGGAGAGAGGCTCAAAACCCTGGTTTAATCCATTGATACCCAATGAGAGAACCAAGATCAAAACTACTGTTAAGTTCATCATGAACAATAACACAATGTCACAACACCTGGTATGACATTCCACCCTCCTAGAGGCATACAGTCATAAACTGCTTGAAGATACAAGCAATCTTGAGACACAACTGTACCAGTGCAGCAACATATCCTAGATAGAAGTATACCTCCCCATACCAAGGATAAATAGTGCTCTATTTCCAAAAGCACGTGAATGGAAAACATAAGACTCATCTTCATGTCTTCAAGAGCTCACTCCTTGTTCAACACACTTGCTGAATGCATTCACTTACTGCTTGAACCATAGGTAACTAGTACACCCATCAGACAGAAGCTCTCCCCCTATCTTTTATACAAGCTGCTTCAAGATCACCATATTATCTCTCATGACCAACTCCATGCTCATACAGTAAGAAGGCATCAAACTGATCCACCTCTTCCTAGAGTTACTTGTAGCAAAAGAGACCACTTCTCCACAAGTATTCTGACCTTAGGCTGAGTAAGAGATAGACTCCCCATAATGCAAGATATTCTTTCCTCATCATTCTCCCGTATGATAAGTTAGAACACTTCTGATTCAACTAGGGACTTTATCACATCAGAATGCAATCGACCAATGATCCACTCCAGTCTTGTATAATACCTTCACATCATACTCCATGACAGTCCTTTTACCTCATCATTCTCCCTATGACAAGATAAAGTACTTCTTAGCCAATATGTGAATCACAAGTTCCACAATAAATCTTCAAGTCCTTCTCCATATGATGTTTACTCCATCCAATGGTTTTTGGTATGCCTTCAATTGGACTTACTGCTGCCTAGTAATCCAACTGAAGATCTTCAGTGAACACAGCTCCACCAGCTTGATCAAAAACATCTCCAAAAGAGGGTAATCTTCCATACACAACTTAGGGCTTCTACCACAAGCTCCAATATATGAACAGAGATAGATCCTCCTTTGGTCTTCAACTAACTACCCTTCTGCACAAGAGTAATTAGTTCCAAGCATGAACAGTTCCAGAACCTTCCAAATGTCACTGTTTAGTTACTCAACATCTCTCAAAGCTTTAGCAAGCTTGATATTCATATCCTACATGCTCCAAGGCAACTTAGATACACCAAGACTTGGACCTGTAACACCTACTCCTTCACACAGCTCCTACAAACTGAAGTTACTGCTTGGTGTCACAACATCTGATAAGACATCCTGCTGATGAGTTCAGGATTTCATTCTGCCACTTAGAATAACCTTATCACTCTATCAGAACAAAAGTTCCATGTTCATAGAGACTAGACACCCTCTATTCTGCTTTAACAGATACCTTGAACTGCATTTGCTTCAGGAACTCTTCTTTAGAGAAACCAATCATGCCAAATCTTGATTCTTCAAAGAGGAGGGATAAAAAAATATTTACAAAAGGAATCGTGCTTTCCTTAAATAGAGACATCTTCATAAAATCAGAGATAACTGCCAGTTATCCTTGATCTCCAAGCTGAGCAAGATCTCATGCTCCTGTGCACTTAGATCAGAAATAAATTGACCCAAGCAGAGCTACCAGCACCATCTTCTAGACCAGTTTCTTGCTAGGAAACTTTCTAGATAGATATCATATGCTTCTAGTAGAGACTAGAACACACCTGCTGCACTCCAATAAACTGATCCAAGAAAAATGTCTTCATCTGCACTTCCACCAGCACTACATTCTAGTCTTAGTTTCTTCCCAGGAAACTTACAAGAATAAAGTCAGATCCTACCACACAAGAGTATGGTAAAAAGATTATCTGCTATATCTTCTTCAACAGACTTCTGTACAGTCTGATGATGGAATGTCTTAACATTTGGTTGGACATCAGATCCTTGAAGCAGACAAAGCAGATATGGGGCCTGATGCTTGAGCAACAACTGATGAGACAACTTGATCATCAACTAAGGATAATCAATTAAATATTTGAGAATATCTCAAATAGCAATGAATCTTAAATCCTTGTAACAGATCCTTCTCTGAACTTCATGGATAATCAATTAAATACATGTGTAGTCCACAAATAGAAATTGATCTTAAATCCACACAACTTCAGGAATACCAAGGCTGAAATATCAAGGCTGACACCCTTGACTCAACTTGTCTATGACTTCCTCTGTTGAAAGAGCCTTTGCAAGTCATGAGTGGTGAAAATAAATCACCTCCCACAGCCTTTGTAATACACAGCAGAACAACCCAAGCACATAGCTACAAACACCATCTGCCAACCATTTACACAACTGCCACAACCATGCATCAAACTGTATATAGGCCAATCTTCTCTCTGGGCTACCAGAGTTCTTTCATAAGGAAAATATGCAGCGGAACCACCAAAAGAACATCTTCAACATGCCCTAAATAAGATGTCAGAACATCTTATACGTCATCATACAGAAGTAGTCACTCCTCCTTTGGCAAACCCTTCAGCAGATCATAGAAGCTCCTATATCAAAGGGCACAGTAGCAGTTACATAAACTCCTCATTTGGAAAACTCAGCAGATCACCTGCAGCTTCTCCTTGTTTAGACTACCAGAAAGCATCTCCCAAGATCTCATCCAGAACAAAGAGGATGCCTGCTCTAATACCAATTGAAATTCTGGTATGCAGATCTCATATGTCCCAAGAACATTGATCTCTGCTCAACAAGGACGAGGACAGACCATGACCAATTTAAATTTCTTTAAATTGTACCAATGTCATGACGAACGTCATGACATCTGTTGTAAAATCAGCAGGTTGACAGACTATTTATCTAAACATTTAGATTGTGAAGAATTATAAATGCTGAAAGATAAATAACACAATGAATTGTTTACCCAGTTTGGTGCAACCTCACCTACATCTGGGGGCTACCAAGCCAGGAAGGAAATCCACTATTAGCATAATTAATTCAGAGCTAAACTCCCCCGTTTACAACTCCCCACTTAATCTCTACTCAATGCAATTTTTTCCTAGAGAGCACTAGATAAGAGTATACCCACTGACTCCCCCTCAATCACAGCAGTGATATACAATTCAATACAAAATACGGGCTTTAGAAGACACTCTTCAAAGTCACAATACTTGATTTTGCTTAACATCTTCAATCAAGGACAATGAACACAACAGTTCATACACACTAACCAAAGCAATTATACAACATACAATTGCTTTGCACACAAGTATCATAAGACACACGTGAAGAACCAAACTTCTTCACTCAGAAAACAAACGTGAAGAGCAACACTCTTCACTCAGAAATATGTCTACCATAATGTATCAAAAGATACAAAGGGTAATCTACACACATAAGGGACTCTCAAACCCTAGACCTTTATTTTAAACTCAAGTTGTTCTTGATGTGAGTGCTTACTTTTCTTCTGCTTCTGCTCCTCCTTATATAGTAGTGCAGACTGGGCTTGGGCTGGTCACAAGTAACAAACTTTAGGTTAAACCAAGTTAAACCACTTTCCACAATTCAAGGTGTTTTCAAATCAGGTCACAGCTGCTTCATGTTATGTCCAGCCCTGACTAGAATCTCGCATGAGATAACTAAGGAACCCTAACAGGTTTCCTGAAATCTAGCCTGAGATATATCAGGTATCATCACAGAAAAATAGACCCTGCACGTCTGATGTCACACGATCAATGTCATAACATTTAGTCATGACATTCAACTTCACTTACTCTTAGGTGACCAGACTCCCCCTGTAGAACACTCCTGCAGAATCTTCTTCACAACAGTAGAAACAAGTATATTATAGTTTCCTAAAAAGTCTCGAAGATCCTTTTTATGAACACCGATTAAATATGCACTTTATTCCTAATGAATCACTTTGGCCTGCACATACTGATGAGGTATATCCAAAGAACTTCTTTCAAAAGATATAACATAGAAGCCCCTGCTGTACCAGACATTGATGTCATGACATTGGTAATGACATCCATGACAGCAATTCTGTCATCAGCTCCTACTGCACCAGACAGCGATGTCATGACATTGGTAATTACATCCTGTTTAAATCACATGACAGCAATTCTATCATCATCTCCTGTTGTACCAGACAATAAGGTCATGACATTGGTAATGACATCCTGATTAAAACACATGACAACACATGACAACAGTTCTGTTATCACAGTAGATGGTTGTCACGACATTCAGCATGACATTCACATTAAAACACTCCACGGAAGTTCTGTCACCACATCAGATGGAGATGTTATAACATTCAGCTTGACATCAATGCAGAATCATGTTTTACCAAAATTTAGCCAATCATAGAGCCATGGACAATCATGGAACTAACAATTTCTCACTTGACAGCCACTTGCGAGCCTATCTTCAAATTGCTTCACAAAAGTCAAGCTATTGAATGGAATGAAGGTTGCCAATAGGAATTTTAAAATATCAAGCAATACATGCAAGAGACATCAATCTTGATACTTCCTATCCTAGGAAAACCTCTCATAATGTACTTGAAAGTCCTTGTTGAGCTAATGGGATGTGCGTTGGGGAAACATGATGAGACTGGAAGAAAAGAGCATGTTATACACCACTTGAGTAAGAAGTTCAATGATTGTGAAACCAAATACTCACTAAAAGAAAAAATGTGTTGCACATTGGCATAGCCCGCTCGACGCCTAAGACGGTACATGTTGCGTCATACTACCAAGCTAGTGTTGAAGATGGATCCAATCAAGTATATCTTTAAGAAACCGACCCTGGTAGGAAGGATCACCCGATGGCAAAGGTATTTAGCTGAATATGATATCATGTATTTCACACAAAATCCATCAAAGGAAGTGTGTTGGCATGGTATATGGCTCATTAACCAATAGAAGACTATCAACCAGTGCATTTTGATTTTCCTGACGAAGACATCATGGTCTTAGAAAAGGACAATGAATAGAAAGATAAAGATAAATAGACTTTGGTGTTTGATGGTGCCTCTAATTCCATCGGCCATAGAGTTGGGCAATTATGATCTCCATTGAAGGATCAATTTACCCTTTTTACAGCAAGGTTATGTTTTGATTACACCAACAATATTGCAAAGTACGAGGCATGTACAATAGGTATTGAAGTGGCCATTGACTTGAAAGTAAAATTGCTTGAAGTATATAGAGATTAAACCTTAGTCATCCATTAGATAAAAGGAGATTGGGAAACCCATAATTTCGAGTTGATCCCCTATCACGCATACATATTAGAGCTCTTGGAGAATTTTGAAGAGATCACCTTTTATCACATACTCTAAGAAGACAATCAAATGGCTGATGCCTTGGCCACTATATCTTCAATATTCAAATTAAGAAAATGACCAAGAGGCTCTGCTTATCAATATTCAAAGACAAGACAAAATAACTTTTTATCTAAGAGTCGAAGAAGAGCCTGATCGCAAGCCATGGTATCACGACATCAAATGTTACCTTGATAACTAAGAGTATCCAATGGGTATCTTAGATAGGGGCAAGAAAAGACTAAGAAGATTGG
Source organism: Lathyrus sativus (assembly GCA_963859935.3). Classification (NCBI taxonomy): domain Eukaryota; kingdom Viridiplantae; phylum Streptophyta; class Magnoliopsida; order Fabales; family Fabaceae; genus Lathyrus; species Lathyrus sativus. The sequence goes on from OZ012739.1 coordinate 276,238,972, forward strand.
CATCCAAGTTCTTTATGAATGGTGATGTGTTATACAAGAGAAATCACAAGATGGTTCTTCTCAGATGTATGGATAAAATAGAATATAACTTGCTCATCAAAGAAAACCATGAAGGATCATTTAGTACTCATACCAATGGGCATGACATGGGTAAGAAAATCCTGAAGGTTGGCTATTATTGGTTGACAATGGAATCTGGCTGCTTCAGTTACGTCTAGAAATGCCACAAGTATCACATCTACATCGATAAAGTGCATATACCTCCAACTCTTTAAAATGTGATGACATCATCCTGGATATTCATTATGTGGGGAATTGACATGATTGGGCTCATCAAACCAAAAGCTTCAAATGGACACCGGTTCATTTTAGTCACCATCGACTACTTCATCAAATGGGTTGAAGGATCTTCTTACACCAACAAAATTAGATAAGCGGTCGTTCGATTCATCAAAAAGAGATGATATGCCGCTATGGACTCCTCTATAAAATCATAATTGATAATGCATCTAATTTAAACAACAATATGATGAAGGAGAGTATCATGATTGAATACCATAACTCGTCACCATACCAGCCGAAGATGAATGGCATTGTAAAAGAAGTGAATAAAAATATCAAGAAGATCCTGCAAAAAATGGTGAAAACCTATGAAGATTGGCATGAAATGCTTCCTTTTGCACTGCACAACTATAGAACGTTGGTCCTTACTTCAATTGGGGCAACCCATTTCTCTTAGATATATGGCATAAAAGAAGTACTTCCTGTCAAGGTAGAGATCCCATCATTAAGATTTTTGGTGGAGACTAAGTTGGAAGAAGCCTAACATCTCTTATAGAAGCAGTACTTCATTTGTTTTCTTTATATCTTCTGTAAAACCCAAATGGCGCTACACTTTCGTGTGCTACCATTCCATGAATAAGATCTCTATTGCTCATCAAATAAAGCTTTTCCTTTATGATTTCTTTATCATATTTTCTTTCGCAAAATGTATTTAATTTTTATAATAAAATTTTGAAACTAAGGGATAATAAAAGTATTTTAAAAAAACACAAATGTTTTGATATTTGAAATGATTAAAGGAAAACCGGTGGTTTTCATTTTTGCATTAAAATCACAAGATCATAAAGCAACTTGAGATAATAAAAAATGAATCCCCATGGAGAATAATCCATTAACTTCTAAAGAGATCGTCAACAAAACATATAACAAACAAGATTGACATTTGAAAAATAAATGTCTCAGGGTCGTCTATCCAAACCTGGAGTTGGAAAAATCCTTAGTGTCGAGGAATTAAATCTCCCAACATATCATAAAAATAATAATCATACTTCACACATCAATCATAATGCATAAACATGAATCATATTCAACTATCATGGAGAACATAAGTCATGTTTGGTGCTTTCTCTCATTCCCTAAAGACCAATTGTCATCGACACTATATCATTAAGGTCAAACCTCGCTTGTCATTAAAAGGCCAACATCACTTGGTACCTAAAAGGCCTACATTGCTTGGAACCCATAAAGATTAGTACTCGTCTGGAGAAATTCAAAAACCACTCTTTAATTTCCACAATGTGATGCTCCTCTAGATTTCATTTAATTTTTTCATTATGCTGCTATAGAATTCAGTATTTTTAGAGTATGAAGCTCTCCGGATCTTATTTAAATTTTTTCTAATGCTCCTTTGGAACCATTTCTTTTATTATAGTCTGATACTCCTATAGATCTCATTTAATTTGTTGTAATGTTCCTCTAAAACCCAGTCTTTTTTTAGAATCTCATGCTTCTTCGGATCTCATTTAATTTTTTGTATGCTCCTCAAGAACTCAGTCTTTTTAGAGTTTGATGCTCCTCGGGATCTCATTTAATTTTTTTCGATGCTCCTCTGAAACCCTTTCTTTTTTAGAGTTTGATGCTCCTCCGAATCTCATTTAATTTTTTCTGATGCTTCTTTAGAACCCTTTCTTTTCTAGAGTCTAATACTCCTTCATATCTCATTTAATTTTTTCCGATGCTCCTCCAGAATCCAAACTTTTTAAGCATCTGATTCTCCCCTAGATCTCATTTAATTTTTTATTATGCTCATCTAGAACCATTTCTTTTATTTTTAGAGTCAGATGCTTCTCTAGAACTCTTAGCGAAGCATCCCCAGGGAATGTTCTCCCCAGTGAGTCTTTACCAAAAATTTCTCCAGTGGATCGTCTTCATAAACCTTTCACGGTTAATCCCCAGTGACTCTACCTTAATAGCTTTTTTAATCCAAGTACCAACCCTTGAGTTGCAGATGAACATCCTCCAATGAAGGTGGTCAGTCAAAACTTCTAGCATTCATTTTTTTCCATTCATTGAATGATAAAATTTGGGTCCTTCATACTTAATTGTCTTTCACAAAAATTATATGAATACTTTCATCACTTATAATCTCTTAGTTAAAAATAATTAAGTAGGGGCAGTTGTAGCACTCTAATTTTGTTTGGGTCTAACTTTCCTTTTTTTAGGGTTTAACTTTTAATATTTAAATCTTAGGAAGAAAATGAAATTTCTAATTAATAGGTTATTCCTTGACCACTTAATTAAACAAAATCAAAAAATTAACATTGTGGTTTTTAACATTTATAGTGCATTATTATCATTTTTGGGTTAATTTAACCTATTATCACAATTTTAAATATAAAAGAAATTACCAAAAATATTTGTTTTTACTTATTTTTACTAGTATTTTTATTTTATTTTATTTTTAATTCAAAAAAAAAAAGTCAAAAGTCCAAAATGCTTCCCACTTTCTCACATTTTCCTTTTCTAGGAAACATTTGTTTTCACTTTTTTTTGGTAACCGTTTGCACGAAGTAATATTTACACATTGGACGATGCTTGAGACCATTGTTTTATGCACAATTTAGTCACTTCCTCATGCATAGAGACACACAAAAATCCTAAAAAAATCAAATGCTAAAGCTCCACTATAAAAGCTTTACTAGCGTTGGACTTGAAAGTTGTGGAAAACTTGTGAAAATAAGCTTAGAGCACTAAAAAATTAGCAACAAAAAAACATAAAAGAAACCAAACACAACAACAACAACAACAACAACAACAACAACACTACCACTATTTATCGTCCCCCTCACAACAACAACAACAACAACAAAAACAACAACAACAACAACAAAAACAACAACACTACCACTATTTATCGTCCCCACAACAACAACAACAACAACAATAACAACAACAACAACAACAACAACCACCACCACATAACCACCACATTTTCATATCAACCATCACCTTCACATTCACTAGCAATAACTCCCCTTTATCCACATTGTAAGCTTGAAGTTTGTAAGTATTTATTATATTATTATTTAAGATGTAAAATAATACGTATGTTTAAAATTATGCAAAACTAATACTTATGTTTTTTCATAAATAGTTTATGCTTTGTAGTGTTCATGTAATTAAGTTTTAATGTTTATTTTATTCTAGAAGTAGAGTAGAATTCATCTTCATGTGATGTACTCATGTATGATCTCATTTGAATGAATAAAAATGAGTGAAAGGGAGGTTGAGTTGGTTCTGTTTTGCTAAAAAATTAAGAAAAAATGGGTTGCAGTGATAGTTTCACTGTCACTATTTGTTTCCTGGTGACAGTTTGACTGCCACAAAATATTGTTTTTTTGCAAAATACCTTTTTTTTTTACATTTTTTTTCACTTTTTAAACTTATTTTTACCTTTGCCTTAAATATTTTCAAACTTTTTAATAAAAACATGGTTGAAAAAAGAATAATCGGGTGTACACCCGTTTTATCCCTCAAAAAATCGATGCAAGGCATGCGTCTTATTTTAACTCGAGAGTTCTTCTTCCATAAAAAAGACATAATAATAGTAATATCTTCTAAATTTAGTAGTTAGAATCAGTTGAAAAAAAGGATAATCATATGCACAACCATTTTGTTCCCCAAATTATTGGACGAGACGTACGCCTCATTCTAGCCGAGCATTTGTCTTTCGTATACTGATAACAATCTCTAAATTTTTTTCATAAATAAAAATTAGACTAAAAAAGAATAATTGGGTGCACACCATTTTATACTCGAGTAAACGAGCGCGAGACGTATGCCTTGTTCTAATTCAAATACTTATCTTCCATCTAAAAATAATTAAAAACCAACCAAACTCATTTTTTGTCTGTGCGTGACCAAAACAATTCTCAATCAAATGATTATCGCCAAGCATGAATTTTTTTAACAAATGATTCTTACTCCACTAAGCGTGATTAACTCATTTTCATAGTTAAAATTAACAAACAAACAAGTTTTTTCTACCAAGAACTACATAAATTTGAGTTTCCCATCACACTTGGGGATACATAGGAGCGAAAATCAACATCTCTTCAAACACTCTATGTAATACCCTTATTTTTACCCCTAATATCCCACATATCATTTTCATCTCATATCACAAAAAAGTTCACAAGCTTTGATTCACTTGCCTTCTTTTGTAGGCTTGTTCTTGAGGGAGATCACCAAGCACCCATGTTTTCTTGTTTGTTTGATATTTGTTTATGTTTATGTTTACTAACCCTTAATTAAAATTGAAAAAATATGTTTGTTTTCCCTTTACTAACTCATTTTTCAAGAGGAGGTTTGAATTAAGAACACCAATCAATAGTTCCTCAGCTCGAAAGAAATTTATCTGAACAAAGTCAAAGTTGATCTGCAAACAATTCAAAATCATCTGGTCAAGAGTTTCCTAAGATTTGATTGACGATTATTCAAGAGAGTCCAAGGTTCATGTGTTTATTTTCATGCCTTCTTTGAAAAGACAGAAGAATGGAGCTAGAGCCAAGACAGTACATCAAAAAGGCAAATTTTCACAATTTTTGTTATGTTAATCGATTAACACTATATGGTTAATCGATTAATCAGTGCGTTTTTCGTGAAAATGAGCCAAATTCTCTAGCATTTTGCACCAAATCTTCGATATCACTTCTCTAGCATGCATTATCACTAACATTATTATTGATCGGCCTCAGATAGTTGTGGCTTCTATATGAGTCCGATTACGATTGCATAACATAGTGCTGAATTGTCTCGAAATCAGAAAACCATTGTGATTTTAAGTGAATTATTAGTCTCCTTTTCTTCCATGGCGTATTTTGAAATATATTGAATTTCTCTTGTTACCCGTGGGGATTAGTTGGCATACTCATTGATTTTATCCGAGTTGGAGCCCTCCCCATGATAATGTATGAGACCATGTTTTCATTCTCATGGATGTCTAGTCGAGCATTTTCGAAAACACAACAAAACTTGTACTCTCATTTTGGATCATTTTTGCTTTATATTGTATATTAATTTGTTGATGTTTTTGCTTCCTTCTTGCTCACCATCTCTCTCTTTTTTATGCTTTATGTTATCATATCATATTATTAGTTTATGCTTCCGTCATTTTCCCTTTGTCCACTTGGACCATTTGTTTATGTTTTTGCTCTTTTTCTTTTATCCATTTGGACCCAAAACATTAATAAAGGCTTAAACCCCTAAAAAACTTGTTCTCTAAATATTGGAATATGGTTACTATCCTTTGCATTGGACATGGAACTTTGGACTTAGAACTAGGATCTTAACATATGCTTGAAAGCTTGTGATGGTAAACCTTGGATTTTGGGTACTTGGAGTTCTCTTTTGAAGACATATCTTGATCACGGCCTAATTTAAAGGAAGGAATATTTATGTTATGGAGCTTGCTTATGTGGTTACATCATTCTTATCCTTAGCTTTTATCATCTGCTTTAGGATAGTCACTTCTGTTAGACGATGACACGGATCTAGAAGGGGGTTGAATAGATCCCTTATTTAAAAAATGAATCGGCGCTACCAATAAAATGGTTTTAAAAAATTTGTTTAATTTGCGGAAGCGGCCGTGGAAAAATTACCGTCTATAACAAACGGTTACTAGAAAACCGGATATACGTTTTAGCCGATGGAATCAGATACGAGTAATGAGAATCACTATGCTAGTCACACTCTCAAATTGATTTAGCTCACAGTGTGGTATGACTAGTTCCAATGTCTTAAAATATTACCACAATAAATGGACAACACACAAGGATTTTCATTCAGGCAATTTATCAAACACTTGGAGTGCAGAGTACTACAAGTGGGTTCAGCTTTGAGTAATTTTCTCTAATTTCCTTGTACAATCAACGATTGTACTAGAGTCAAAAACAGTCCAACACTTACTCAAAACAGTTCTAAATTTGATATAATTGCTTGTACTAAAACCACACAAATATTAAGCAAATGTAAAAGCGTAAGGTAAAAGGCACAAGGATTTGTTGAGGTAGTTCCCTCGCCGTCCTTGCTTCAGGGTACGTTTGCCCTCAATTCTAACAATAGAATTGAGCTCTTATAATATAAATTTAACCTCTTGTAGAATCGTATATACAAGAATGAAATAGCATTCAAACAAACAAACTCCTTTGTTGTTGTAGAAGCTATCTCCTCTTGTCCCTTGATTCAAGTCGAATCAAGTCCTTCGACAGCTTCTGTATGAACCTCCGATTACAACTCTATGTTTGAACAACCTTCCATCTTCAAACCCCAGCCCGGTTGATCTCAAACACTTGTGTGTCGAACCCGAACTTCTCCTTCACAATTCGCCAATTGTCGCTACTAGATCTACGGAACCCACCGCTCCTCGATCACTTTCACTCGGCCGAATATATTTTGAAAAGAATCGTTCAAAAACCCCCAAATACAGAGAATCTTGGAGGACAAAACCCTAGAGGTTTTATTCGAGAAAAACCTGCCAATTCCTCAACCCGAGTCGGATTACCCAATCACGGCTTTGAACGTTATCACCTTAGGCAATCCATAATGCACAACAAAGATTATTGTGTGTGGTTGTTGTGATATGAAATGTAGAAGATGAAGATGATGAGAACTTGAATTGACACCTCTTTCACTTTTCTTGTTTTTGTAATTGATTCACTTCATATGAAATGAATAGAGCAACTGAATATTTATACCAGACAAAACTGTTATAACTGATAAAACCAACTTTCAAAAATAATAGAAAACTCAAAAATTATGCAGCAAACAGCGAGCGGTCGACCCATGCAGAGTGCAGGGTCGACCTGAGCTAACCCGAGGCAAACAGATTGTGCAACACAAGCAGCTATGCATCAACCGGAACAAGGCTATGTGTCGATGCAAAGCCTAAACTTTTAGATAGAAACAAATGTTAACAGTATGCGTTGACCGATGGGTCGACCATACCTAACCCGAGAAAAATGCAAGTTTGAGACACTTACCATGAGTCGACCGGAGCAGAGTTTAGGTCGACTCAAAGACTTGAATTTTTTGGACAAATGCAAATGACAACAGTATACATCGACCGGTGGGTCAACCATACCTAACCCGAGAAATATGCATTTTTAAGACACTTACCATGAGTCGACCGAAGTAGAGTTTAGGTCGACTCAAAAACCTGAAATTTTCAAAACATTCCTAAATTCATATTTTTTATTCTCTTAGATGAAACCTATGATAGACCAATTGAGTTTGACACGTATGACGCATATTTTGACAGCTCTAAATGCAGTACTCGAGATATTTAGTACAAGTAAATAAACATGAGAAATAAGGTATGCTTATGCATCATGGTGATAACGCCAAATGACTATTCTTCCATGCGGCTCGGTTTTGACATCATTGAAACACGCATAACAAGTATCTGAGGCTTTGCCCTCACATGCTCCCCCTTTTTTATGATGGAAAAACACAAATAACCTATCTGTATGATATCCGACATTATCCTCCCCCTTGCTTGATGCCTTCATTCTCACTTACTCATTTGCGTTAAATGCGACGTCTTCATGTTTGATCTTTATGGTTCTACTAAACAGCTACTAAACAGCTTGGCACTTTCTCCCCCTTTGACAACATCAAAAAGAAAGAAGTTTATGTTAAGAAATGATAAAACAATAACAGATGCTCATATCAAAACATGCACAACAGGATAAACATTAACAATCATCCACACATGACAAAGTTAATGATCAAGGAATAAAAAGATAATTAGCATCATACATAAACAAAAATAGTAATTGTTACTAGATACTACAAATAAGCAAATTAAATATAGGTTCATGATGCAAGACATTTACACATGAGACATTTACTTAATACATAGCCAAATATTCATAACAACACAACAAGCTGATGAAATGCAATTATGCATAGCTGTCATGGTCTTCTCCCCCTGACATGATGGCCTCTCCCATGATACGGATATGGCAGAGGTAGTTGAGCCTCGGTGTCGCTACTGCGAAAAACGGGCCGGCAAAGACAAAAGAGTCGCCACCGTGCGTTATTTATCCCAAAGGAGGGAAAGGAAACGCTCAGAGAAAACCTAACAAAAAAGAATAAGAATGGTCATCGCAACCAAATCTCAGGTTTGGGAGTCGGTTACGCAAGGGGAAGGTATTAGCACCCCTCACGTCCGTTGTACTCACTGGGATCCAGGCTTGTTTGTTTGTCTGACGGGTTGATTAATACTATCTAGCTAAAGGCTTAAGGCAAAAGAAAAGAAAAGTGACTCGGCAAAGCATCGGCGCTTTGTGCCTACGTATCTCATCTGGAATGAGAAGTCAGAGTCAACGTAGTTCGGGAAACTACAACTAAAAATGGGAAAGGTTGTTCGCCAAGACGCCGCGTCTCGTGCCTACATATCCTCATCTGGTATGAGGAATCAGAGCAAACGTAGTTCGGCTAAACGAGGAACACCGGTTGGTTCACAATTTTTTAACCGAGTAAGGTTAAATCTTCATTCTAGCAGTTAGGGATGATGCTTGTTTGCGGTAGAACCAAAGCTTAACGGAACTCTTTTTCATCTGAAAATGATTTCCTGGTTAACAAGTCCAAAGGGACAAAAAGAAGTTTGATTCTTTGTTTTTAAAGTCTTTTAAGGAGAAAAGTGTTTTTGAATTATTTGTAATTCATATTGTACTAGAGACTATGACCTAGGAGTGAATGTGTCGCATTTCACCCAAGGGGTGCCACACTAAACATCCAAGCTATTGAAGGGAGACCCTCCAACAACCCTTTCCTAAGCACTTAAGGCTCGTAACGTGCAATACTGCCTTTATTAAGTGTTTTATTGTGGTTTTGAGATGAGAAGAGAGAAAGGACTCTAAAGGGAAAACTGAATCCTATAGTTGTCATGCATCATGGCCCTAGAGTTGAGTTTGAAAGGGACTATCCTACCTGTTGTCATGCAAAGGGTTAGAACCTAATGTCTATCATCATTACCCTTGAACAAGGGAATGAGAACCTAAGGGATCATGGCAATGGGAACCACAAAGGAAACAAAAACAGTATATAACAGAATAAACAGTATAAGAAGATGCAGATGAACATGCATATGCTATGCAACAATACAAGCAAAGGGAGACAAACTCAACCTTTTGAATGCAAACAAGAGAATACATAAATGCAAAAATCAAGCAAGGGAGGAAAATGTGTGGGGCTTGAGCCACCACAAGCTCATCTCAACCTTAATTGCATATGAGAATGAGAAAAGAAATAAAACCTATCATGTAATACTATATGCAAACAAATCCCTAAGGCAACTAATAATCATGCAAGGAACACTGGAGATTGAATTAAGTGATGGGAGACTATATGGAGACCAAGGGAATCCAATATAGCACTCAACCAAAATGTAACGCCCGTTTTATTTCGATTAAATCCAATTATGAATTTGCCATGTCTCGTTGCGTCGTAGTCGTATTTGAGTATGAGTTCGTCTCGAAGAAAGGAATTGAATCGGTCGAATTGTCAGAAAAATTCTGGTTTTGTCGGAAAACTTCGAAACTTCATATCTCTTGATTCGTAAGTCGGATTTGACCCCCGTTTGAAGCATTGGAAAGCTAAAGAGATGTTCTATCTAGAAAAAAATTGGAAAAAAATTTAATTTTTCTGCTATGACGACCGTCACAAGAGTGTGACGACCATCACACGAGCAAAAACTGCAGTTATGCAGAATTTGAACGTGTTCTGGCGGAATGAGATTTTGTAGCAAAAATATATTCCCGTAGACTCTTTTACCCTGAATTACATCATTGTTTTTGGGAAAGGAAAGACGGAAAAGAGAAGTTACGCATTGAGAGAAGTGGAGAGCGAAGAATCATCCATCGGCGAATTCGGGAGATTTCTGCAGAAAAATCACCGTAGAGCAGAAGCGGAATCGGAAAGCGTGGAATTGGCCTCAATTATAAGGTAAGGGTGGGGTTCAGTTCTATAACTGGGAGTATGATCGAATTCATGTAGGGGAATAGAGTCATAGGTATAGTTTTCGTTAATCGATAAATATTAAGGAAAAGGTTTCCCTAATGGGACAAGATTTCTATGTAGAAATGAATGTGTTATGTAGTTATTAGTGCGATGCTCTAAGGTTTTCCTTATGGGAAAATACGTAGAACGAATATGCTATACGGTTATTCGTACAACACTCTAATGGTTTTCCCTAATGGACGTCAAGATGGCCGAGTTGGTCTAAGGCGCCATTTTCAGGTACTGGTCCAAAAAGGACAGTTACCTGGTTGTGATTGATTTGTAATTAATTATGTGAGAAGATGCCGTAATGTTGTTATTACGATAAAATGTTAAAGATTAATTGTTGAACTGATGTTGATGTTATACCTGTATGGGAATAGCCGTTTTGTGTGAACACTTTGAGTTCCTATTTGTTGATACGATGTTGCAATGTTCCTTTACATGAACAGTCGTAAATGTTGAAATTATGTTGTTATTGTTCCCATATGTGAACGAGTAGAAAGTGATAGTTGTATGAGTGGTATGATGTTATGATGCTCTGTTATGGACATTCTGGTTGTAGGCATAATGCCTTGTTATATGGTTGCTATGGTTGTATTGTAGTCCATAATAGATGCATTTCATGGTATAGCATTTGGCCTGGATTGGTGACGTTTGTGCCTGTATTGGCGTTATTTGGAGTGTTGGCTCCTAGATGGGTTCGGGTGTTGGCCCTGTCCCGAGTTTTGGAGTGTTGGCTCCTAGATGGGTTCGGGGTGTTAGCCCTGTCCCGAGTTTTGGAGTGTTGTCTCCTAGATGGGTTCGGGGTGTTGGCCCTGTCCCGAGTGGTGGAGAGTTGTCTCCCAAAATGGTACCACATGCATATGCACAGTTGAGTCGCATTGTTGAGTCGCATAAAGTCGCATAATTACGCTAGTTGTATGTTAATGTTGTTTATGTGAGATATGGATTACTCGCAGTTGTTGTCGATGATGTTTATGATTTCAAAACCTATAATGCTGTGATGAGTTCCGACATGTTTTCTATCATGCTTTATGTTATATTATTGATATCTCACCCTTTTCCGTTGTATGTTACCTCCTCTGGTGGTAATTTGCAGGTAGTCAAGAATAGAGCGTAGTTCCCTTAAGGTGTCGTTGGTCGCTCTGATACGTAGCACTCTTGGGGGGGGATGAACGATTGTTTATGTTGTTTATTTGATGTTTTCTTGTTGCTGAATTTTACTAAGTATTTTAGTTGAATTGGTTGTTTTTTTGTTAATGCACCGAATGCTGGTTGTACGCACTAAGCCGAAGAATCAGTAGTGCTGAATTTTGATGGAAAACTAGTTGTTTAATGAATATATGCAAGCTGAAGTACTTGCTGAATTTTAATGGAGTTTTGGTTGTAATTTCTGGTATCACATTGATTTTCATAAATGTTGAAAGTGCATTATGTTCCGCTGTGAATGAATATGTTGCTATGTAATTAAGATGTTATGTGAGTTGTTATTAGTTGTTCATCCAAGAGTATGTGCTATGTATCATCACTGAATGCATGTTGCCTAATTAAATTAAATGGTAAAATGCATGCTTCTGCTAGCTGAAAAATGTGACGCCCAGGTTTTTGTCTGTGTGACGACCGTCACAAGTCCATGACGACCGTCATGCGTACAAATGTCATGCACTCTGATTTTGATTTATTTTAAATATGCCTCGGGTAGAAATGGGGTGTTACACAAAACACTAAATTCAAAATGCAAACACGAATGCAAAAAACAAAACCCTTAAAAGCTCATTTTCCTTAACAAGCTTCAAGTTCCTCCAAAGGAGGAACCAAGCTCATCAAGGAGGGGATCTAAGCATCATTGGGCAGAGGATGAAAGGTTATAACAATGAACCCTAAGCAACATATGAGAATCATAAGAAAAATGGCAAGGAACCAGGTTAAACATGCAAGGAAAATGCATACATCACCATATAGAAGCATAATGTGCAAACGTGAAATGATAAGACCAAATGAGCAATCTATGCATAAGTTAAAGACCTATAAATTGGCACACAAGATCTATAATAAGTCCTTAACATGAATCAATCACAATAGGGTTCATCAATAATGCATAACCATGCTTTTGGAGTCCATACATATCATGTACACAAATGAAGAAGCATAATAATGAAGAAACTTGTAAAATATGTGAAAAATATGAAAATACATCTAAAAATACCAAATAAAATATCCAAGTATTCCCAAGCTATTGGGAACCAGGGGTCCAAAGGAGAGAATGAGAATCAAAACAAAGGTGCCTCAACAGAGGGCAAACACCAAAAGGGGCCCCAAACTAGGGCAAAAATGGAGAGTCAACAATATGCAATTAAAACACTAGGAAAATGACACCTAAAAAACAGACAAAAAATACTAAAAAATCATATAATATGTACATAACATGCTCAAGAAAAATCATACATTTCTATGTTGTTTTGGCACATCAAAGAAAATCCAAAAGAAAATGGTACACATTTCACAATTTTAATAACAACTAAAAATGGAAAAATCAAAATAAAATGGAAAATAATCCTAAAATTATTCTACCACTTCCTAAAATCAGCTAACATACCAATGCTCATTGTGTAAAAATTTCAAGCAATTATGAGTTGTTTCACTATTACTAACAATCAAAAACAAATCAGCCACAAAAATGAGGAAAATAAGGAAAAAGAATGAAGAATAAATAAACAGGCGTGCCGAAAAGCAACCCAGACGCGTTGAAAACCATTGGGCCTCAGATATGGGGGTGGGAAGAGCAAGCATCAGCCCAAGTCCAAACTGATTCTAATATGATCAAGTGTGGCAAGTGGAAAGTGGAACACGGTGGGTCGTAATCTGAATCGTTCAGTCTTAAGTGGGATGATCCAATGCATGTGAGGCTACCACGTATTCATCTTCTCCGTTTGGACATGAAAATGAGAGGGAAACTGCAGAACCGTCGCGTGTGGTGGCCGGAGCTAGCTCCGGTCATCTTCAACCTCAATCCAAAAACCTAACTCCTTCGTTTCTTCACCAAAATGCAATTTTCTTGAACCAAACTTGCGTAATTTTTCACGTAGAATCCAATTATGGAATTTGTTTTCACTTTCATCCACTGGAACTCCAAAACCGTATGCATCCAAGAAACTTTCAAGAACTTAAAATCTTCACAATAGTCCTCCAATTCATACCAGAATCGTTCTACTATACGTGGGGGTTCCAAAGATGTAAAAGTGGCATGATAAAGGTTGCTACACAATGAGTAATCTTGAAATGTAAATACCTCTGAAGAAGCTTGTAGAGAACCTTCAAACAACCACCAATTCTTCTCTTTCTCCGACCAGAATCACTCCTTGAATGTTGTTGGAGCTTTTTGAATACTTGAATTGCTTGGAAATGGTGTAGAACTCAGAACTCGAAAATCACTTTTGCTCTCACTTTTTCAAAGTTGTAATGGCTCAAACTTGCATCAATTTGCATCAACCTTGATCTGAAATCAATCCTCAACATATATAGAATGTGTTTGTAATCAATTGGGGGCCCAAACATGGCAAGATCACTCAATTGGATATTCAAATTTTCAAGTTTTGGAAGCCCATGGAAATGCTCCAATTCATGGCTGAAACTCCTTGCAGATGATCCATTTCACTTACTTTTGATGTAAGGAAGATCAAGGGATCACAAACTTCCCTTGTTTTGATCTTAATGGCCATGATTCATTTTGTATCTTAAGCTTGAAGAAACCTAAAAATACACCATGAAACACATACCAATTGGCCATGATACTTATTCCATTGTTCTTATAACATATTAGGTAATCAAAAAATGCACAAATATGCCTTGGTTTGATTAAAATTGAACAAGATCTCAATCTTGGATTTTCACATGCCTTTCACCAAATCCCTTTCACCAATCTTCAAATACAAGCCAACCCAATTGCACCTTCTCTGATTGTGCTCACTTGTACTTGGTATAATGACTTGGATGAGCCCCCACAATGATCCTCATGAGCTTTCATGACAAATATCTACCATATCCATGGCTTTAGGACCTCAGATGCCCTTTACATGGCCTCCTAGACAGGAGATGAACCATTTTCCTTCATCTGCTCCTCTCAAAGAACTTTGACTTGTTTGAATTGATGAAATGCCCTTGATGATTGGCATGAGACCTCTTAATTAGGCTTAGAAGCTTTAGAACTCCTCTCTTGATAGGCACACTTTCCTTAATCCCCTGCAACAATGCTTTATGATATGCAAATGATAATGCTAAATGAAATGCAAAGAACAAAAAACCAAGAAGAAAAAGGTTGGGCAAATTTTGGGGTGCAACACTTGGCCCTTTCAGTAAACTCCAAAACTGCTCGGTTCAATGTATTAAAGCTTGTGGCAAGAGCGCAGTGCTGATTTGCAGTTGTTTCCACCAGACCATCGAACCGTTGATTGACATTAAAGGAGAATGTGTTGAAGTTTTCAATATGCGTCTCATATTGATTCTGAATTTGTGAGAGACGCTCATCCTGAGCATTGATGAAAGCACGTTGTTCTAATTGCATACTCCTGAGCATACCCGACTCTATTTCAAATTTGAAGACATATTTGTGAATCGACCGGACCTTGTTTCGGTCGACTCATGCAGTTAAAACTAGAAAAATTTGACATTTTTGATCATATGAGCAAACATAGAGACATAGATAAACAGCCAAACCATATTTTAAGCATTCAAAGAGATAACATACATATAATACGACATATATGATAAATGTAACACATTATTTGATGCATTTTATGAACCTGAGTATCGAGAGAGAGATAGTTGAGGAAAGATATTACCTCCATTCCAAATATAGCTGGATGAACACACACATATTCTTTCAACATCTTCAATGTGTAAGATATCCGATAATCAAAGTAGATATAGACATAGATATATAAAAGATGTGTAAGAAATTTCACTAAACACGATCCGAAATATCGAGAATACCTAGTTCCCGTCGGATATGAAAGAAAGGCTCAGTAGCAAGAGGTTTTATGAAAATATCAGCTAGTTGATTTTTAGTATCAACGTGTTCAAAAACCACATCGCCTTTCTCCACATGATCCCTAAGGAAGTGGTGTCGTATTTTGATATGCTTAGTGCGTGAATGCAGCACGGGATTCTTGGTAAGATTGGTGGCACTCGTATTGTCACAAAAGATCGGAATACGCTCAAGTTTGAGATTAAAATCTAGCAATTGTTGCTTAAGCCATAGGACTTGAGCGCAACAACTACCGGCGGCAACATATTCCACTTTGGCAGTTGACAAAGCAACATAAACATGCTTCTTGCTATGCCAACTAACCAAAGAGTTTGAAAATAAGTGACAAATACCACTGGTACTTTTCCTATCCGATTTGCACCCTGCAAAATCGGAATCAGAGAATCCAACCAAGGAACAATCGTTTCCTTTGGAATACCATAGCCCATACTTTGGAGTACCCTAAAGGTATCGAAGTATGCGCTTAACTGCCTTTAGATGGGATTCCTTATGAGAAGATTGATATCTAGCGCACATGCAAACACTAAACATAATACCGGGTCTAGAGGCAATAAGATAAAGAAGAGAGCCGATCATACCTCGATATCTTTTTTCATCTACATCCTTACCACTTTCATCTCTATTGAGATTTGCACAGGTCGACATTGGTGTGTTAATAGCTTTGGAGTTTGCCATGTCAAACCTCTTGAGAAGCTCAAGACAATATTTCATTTGACTTACAAAAGTACCTTCCTCAAGCTGATTAATTTGTAACCCGAGAAAATATGTGAGCTCCCCCATCATACTCATCTCGAATTCTCCCTACATTAGGTTAGAAAACTCTCTTACGAAATTCATGTTAGTTTATCCGAATATGATGTCATCAACATAAATTTGCACCAAAATTAAGTGTTTTCCTTGACGCTTAATGAAGAGGGTTGTGTCAACCTTGCCTCTTGAATACCCTTGACCCAGTAAAAACTTGCTTAGGCGCTCATACCAAGCCCTAGGGGCTTGCTTGAGTCCATACAAGGCACATTTTAACTTGTATACGTGATCAGGATATTCATGAGACTCAAAACCCGGAGGTTGGGCAACATAAACTTCTTCATTTATATAGCCGTTAAGGAATGTACTTTTTACATCCATTTGAAATAGCTTAAATTTTTTTGCACAAGCGAAGGCAAGTAAAAGGCGTATAGCCTCGAGTCGGGCAACCGACACATAAGTCTCCTCATAGTCGATGCCTTCCTCTTGGTTTCACCCATGCGTGACTAAACACGCCTTGTTGCAAGTTATTACCCTGTTTTCGTCCAGTTCGTTCCTAAACACCCATCGGGTGCCAATTACTCGATGACCTCGCGGAGGAGGGACAAGGTCCCAAATCTCATTTATCTTGAACTGGTTAAGTTCCTCTTGCATAGATAAAACAATGTTCATCGAGTAAGGCTTCTTTTGGGTTCTTAGGTTTTATTTGAGAAACGAAAGCGAAATGAAAACAGAAATTACTTATCTTAGACCGAGTTTTAACCCCCTTTGATATATCACCGAGGATATTGTCGATGGGATGGTCTTTGGAAGACTTCCAAGCTGGAGGAAGATCATCTTTTGCAGACGGATGAACTACCTCGGTTTCTTCATGACGGTCATCTTTTTCCTCCTCAATTTTGGCTATGTCGGGTTGATCAATTCCCGACTCATCACTTTTGAGTATGTCTTCCAAAGATATACCTGCACCATGAACAACACTACCTTTTCTGACATCTCTCGGATAAGATTCATCAAATGTTACATGTACAGACTCTTCAACAGTAAGTAATCTCTTATTGTAAAATCTATAGGCTTTACTTGACTGAGAGTATCCGAGGAAGATACCTTCGTCATCCTTGGAGTCAAATTTACCTAGGCTTTCCTCTCCATTATTCAACATGGAACACTTACAACCG
Organism: Lathyrus sativus; assembly: GCA_963859935.3. NCBI lineage: Eukaryota > Viridiplantae > Streptophyta > Magnoliopsida > Fabales > Fabaceae > Lathyrus > Lathyrus sativus. Next base: position 276,256,288 of record OZ012739.1, read on the forward strand.
AAGACATGAAGGTGAGAAACATTTGGCTTGCGCCCTTTTAAAAGGTCATACGGTGTTTTGTTTAGAATTGGACAGATAAGCACCCTATTCAATACATAACATCCGTACTTATGGGGTCAGCCCAAAAATACTTAGGTAATGCACTTTCATTGATCATGGTTCTCCCTAACTCTTCCAAAATACGATTTTTCCCATCCACAACCCCGTTTTGTTGAGGGGTATGCGGAGCGGAGAATTTATGATCAATATCGTGTTTACATAATATTCCTCAAACAAATGGTTTTCAAACTCACCTCCATGATCACTCCTAATTGATATTATGTTTGTGTTTAATTTATTTTGAGAAAGCTTAGCAAATCTTTCACGGCTGCGAATGTATCGCTCTTGCTAGCCAAGAAGATAGTCCAACAGAATCTAGAAAAATCATCAACTATTACCAAACAGTAATAGTTACCACCTAGACTTTTAATTCTAGATGGCCCAAATGAATCCATATGGAGAAGCTCAAGAGGTCTCGTAGTTGAAACAATGTTTTTAGATTTAAAAGAGATCCTCGTTTGCTTTCTCATTTGGCAAGCATCACATAGGTGATCCTTGGTAAATTTAATTTTGGGCAGACCTATGACTAGATCTTTTGAAACTACCTTGTTTATCAATTCAAAGTTGACATGTGCTAAACGTCTATGCCATAACCATGAGTCCTCACTCATTGTCATGAGACATTTATCACTTGTCAAAGATACTTCATCCAAATCCAGCATATAGACATTGTTTACTCTTAGACCATTAAACACACTCTTCATTTCATCATTATGCACAATTCGGCAACAACCTTTTGAAAATGATACATTGTATCCTTTGTTGCATAATTGGCTAATGCTAATGAGGTTATGTTTAAGGCCCTCGAAACATAAGCTAAATTACTGGAAAATGTTGATCAAATTTTGGGGTACAATAGAAAGCTCAAGTGATGAAGATGAATCCGTCAATGTTTGTCTTTCCGCCCATCAAAAGAACAAAAAGAAAAAGGTACGACATGCCAAGTATGAAAATTTCTCTAAAATGTCTCATTTTGAATTGCAAACTTCTTTTGATACTTTGCATTGTGAAGCAAAAGTAGCCTTTAAAAGGCTTGCCTTAAACAACCAAATCTTTGCTCACCTAGAGCAAACGATTCATGAGGTTGGCTTAAACTAGGAAACTTGGCTTATGTTTCGTTTTATTTGGCTTATGTTTCGTTTCATTTGCATCTGCATATCATTTATCGCATACTGTGCATTTTTGTCAGTTGGAACGGATTATCTGGATTGCAGCCCCTTTTCTCGCGTTTCAGGCGATTCAAACCAGTTTAAACTAGGAGATTTATTTCGGAATCGAGCGGAGGTTGCTCTTTCTGTTGGTCCAGTCCGTGCTGGTATATTCGGTCACATTTCGGTGCTCGTCCGTTTATCCATGGCATTTTGCATTTTTTATTCCTATTTTGTGCTTTATTTTCTTGTATAGGTTTATTAAATTAGGATTTAGACTTTATTATTATTTTTAATAGTTTTAGATATTTTTAGATAATATTATAATTTTAGACTTAGATTTAATTAGTTTTTTAAATATAATAGTCTTAGTTTTCTTTTTAGAATTATTTAGAAAGTAGTTTTTTAAATAAGTTTATTTAATTATGTAGAAAGTATTTTAAATAGGAATAGATTTTTATTTTTAATATAGACTTTATTTGTTAAACTTTTTATTAGTTTATAGAATATTTTTTATTAATTTTTTTTTCTAATATTGATAGAAATAGGTTGTTAATTAGCATTAATCATTTTTATTATTGTTATTTTCATTTATTAGTAAATTGGTTAGAGTTTAGGTTTTTGTTTATGTTAATTAGGATTAAGTTAGCATATTAATTAGTCAACTTTAATTAACCATCACAAGCATTATTAACAGTCATCGTCATTTTCATTAATCATGTTCATTAGCTTTTATTAGTCAGCTTTTATTAGTCATCTTTAGTCAATAATCAGCAATTTAGTCTTCATGCCATGTGTCATGAGTATATAAGCCACGCTACTATTCATCTTCCCTTTCACAGACCAACAACCCTAATGGCCGCCCACTGTTCATCCGCAGCTCTCATCCAAACCCTAATCTTCAGCCGTCATCTTCATCGCCTCACTCCTCCACTATTCATCGCCACTTTCAAACTCCAGACATCCAACACGTTTCGAGCTTCAAACAGCATAAAACCATTTTCTTCAAACAACAACTTGTAAACAAAAACAAAACAGACAAGATTTCCAACCTTCATTAACCCATAATCTTCGAAGCTCACCTTTGTTCTTCACCATGACCTCCATTGATGAATAACCTTCATCAAATATGAATAGAAACTCATACACAACTCCATGAAAGTCCATCTTCGAAAACTCAAGCCATCTCCATGGTTCTTCCTTACAACGTAGCGCCATTATCGTCCTCCAACCATGTTCAGAACCCATTATCCTCCAAAAACATCATTCAACACTCAAACTTGAAAACCCATATTGGCACCTCTTCATATCCTTCAAACACCAACCAAAAATCAACTTCGTTCTTCATCAAAACCTCATCCGCAAATCTCGCGAAAACACCCTTCCAAACAACATGCAACCCAACAAACCCAGATCTCCAACCCCTGGACCTTCTTCACGGGACCGACCCACAATCGCGACAATAAATCAAAACCCAGCTCCGAAACCCGTTTCCGTTGAAACCCCTTTCCTCCATAACCGTTCAACCTTCAAATCACTACAACCTCAACACAAAACTCTCCTCACCTTTGAACTCCAAAACCGACCCATTTCCGCAAGAACTCACTTCTCCATCAAACGAAACCCATATAACAACTCTTAAACAACCTTCAACCTTAACCCATTTCCCATAGAATCATTTGAAACCCTTTTCTTAAATTCAAGACGGCAGATACGGAAATAGAGTGAAGGAAATTTAGATTCTGGAGGTTTGATTTTGAAATAAAGTGGAGAGCGAGAGGAAGAGTTCGGGTTGGAGGAGAAGGAACAGAGAGAAGGTCGGGTTGAGAGAAAGTTTGAGCAGAGAGAAGGAGCAGGAAAAAAAAGCGGAAAGATTGGTGAGAGAGGGTCGAGGTGAGAATAGGTGATCCGATGATGTTGTACTGTTTTCTTTTTCTTTTTTATTTAATTTATTTCATTTCGGTTTGTAAGCTTGGGATTCAAGCCCATTTAGCTTTTGGGCTATCACCCCCCGTTTTTCTCTGAACCCCCCCCCCCCCCCCCCCCCCCCCCCCCCCCCCCCCCCCCCCCCGTTCTTCTTCTTCTTTTTTTAAGAAACTATGTACATATTATTATTATTAGTTTTATGTATATTGTTTAGATTAGTTTATATATTATTTTCTATATATATTATGTATTTTATATTTAGAGTTTTATATTATATTTATAGTTTATATATTATTTTCTATTTATATTTCTTTTAAAAGTTTTCTTATATATATAATTAGAATTTCATTTCTATTTTCTTTTAGAAGTTTATACATTTTCTTTTTTAGAAATTGAATTCCATTTCTCCTTTGTTATTGAGCATTTTGTCTCATTTTCACCTGTTTTTTTTTGGGTCGACGACGAGACCTCTATTGTTTTTTTTGTCAAATTATTGATGAGAAACGATGGACTTGAGACCGACTTTCTCTCTTATTTCTCATTTTCGACTTTATTTCATTTCATCCATTTTTGTTCGATGAAGAGATTTCCGTAATCCGTTATTGGTCAAATTATTGATGAATAATGTTGGATCCGAGACCACTTCTTTCTCTCCTCATTTCTCTTCATCTCTCGATTTTATTTTGACTTTTGGTGATCAATGAAGTCTTGTATCTGCAAGACGAGATCCCACTGTTTTTGGTACGTGTGACATGATTCAATTGGAGAATGATTCTCAATATCATTTCTCTATCTTGTCTTTGACACATATATCAATATGCGACCTCTTATATCTTGACTTCTCTTATAAGTCAAGTTACGACGGTTTAGCGTCACATTGGTCCCGATTCGAAGCATCATCAAGGATCAAAATAGGAGAAGATTGGAATGGAGCTTGCACACAATGTCAAGGGTCAACGGAACCACTCCGTTCGGTAACATCTTTCTAACTCAAGTCTTTTAATCAACCGCTGAGCGTTGTAAGTTCTAAGCAATAGGTACATGGGAAATGATGAGTGGGGGGCCTCCTCTCATTCTCCTAGAGTGTTTAGTGTATACCCTTTGGGCAATATGCGATGCATTCGCTCCTACGCCTTAGGTTCTAGCGTGTGTGTCCTGAGTTCCTTCCCGTTTAGGCATGTCTTGGCCTAGTTCCTCTTCTCTCTCGCCCCCGTGTGATCGATACTCCTTTCTCTCTCATCCTGGCGATTGAGATCCACTCTCTTGCCCCTGTGCAATCAAGACCCCCTTTTCTCTCGCCTCCGTGTGATCGAGTCCGTTTTCCGTAGTTAGGCTGAACTACAACTGCTCTGATTTCTCATATCAGATAAGAATATGTAGGCACAAGATGCGATGTCTTGGAGAGCACACTAACAAATAATCTCTCTTTTCTCTCGCTTCCGTACGGTTGAGACTTTCCCGCTAACGACTAATGTCCCCTTCTCTTGCTCCTGCGCAATTGAGACTAACTCGTAGTTCTAAACCTTTAGTAACCCATACCTTTAAACCCGTGGATATGCTACGTCCGTTCTACCACAAACAGGTAACGCCTAAGTCTCCAATGGTCGAGCAGTAATACACCTAACTGCTAGAATGCATGCGCTAGTATCATTCATCTTTTCTCTCGACCCTGTGTGATTGAGAACACCCAGTTTTCCCATAGTTGGCCTGAACTACATTTTGCTCTGATTTATCATGCCAGATGAGAATACATAGGCACAAGACGCGATGTCTTGGCGAGCAATCCATCTTGTAGTTTCCCGAACAACGTTGACTATGACTTTCCAATTGCACGAGGGAATATGTAGGCATAGAGTAGCGATGCTCTATCGAGTCAGTTCTTTCCGTTTTAGCTTTAGCAGCCGTAGATAGTTTTTTTTCACCCATAGCCTAGACAACAAGTGTGGATCCCTTCGAGTACGACGGAAGTGAGGGGTGCTCATACCTTCCCCTTGCATAACCGACTCCTGAACCCAAGATTTGGTTGTGATGACCTGTCTTCTCCCTTTTTCGTAGGTTTTCTCTAATTATTTATTTTCCCTCTTTAGGAATAAATAACGAATGGTGGCGACTCTTTGTCCTTGTCGGCCCCTCTTCGCAGCGATGCGACAACTGGAGACTTTGCTGGGGACCATTTCCCATCCCTTATGCGAGTCAATCCTAGCATCTACTTGCTTGTCTTTGGGTGTGTATATTTGTGTGTTGTATTTTGTATATTGTTGTATTTACATTTTCTGCACTTTATTATCTGTTGTTGTGGTGTTGTTGGGAGGTTGTTCCTTTGAGAGATAAGCCAAATCCCAGGCTTGAGGATAACCATAGAATTAGAGCGGAAAGTAGTGATGGACTTGTATGTTTTAGCATGCATTAGTCCCCATGAAATTCGCGTTTAGACGAGGTTTTCTTTTGAAGACATCCTATCCTGTACATTAGTCGGGAGGGGGTGTTGGATCTGAAAGTTGTCGACTCTGGAGGCTGATCACTTGGGAGTCAGCTAAGTGAGGCCGCTTTGTTTGACTATGATGCCAAACCAGAAATGGTGAACGTATCATCGTTTCTCAAAAGTCTGTGACGCTGATGACCGCATAGGATACCGAACCTTATTAGAGATTTGGTCCATACTTGTGAGAGGGATTGGGTTATGCAGAAAAACTTGACCTCCATCCAACCCGGTATTTTGGTTTTCTCTTCAGAGCGAACTTTTGAACTTATCCAGTCAGCAGCGCAACAGTTTTTCAGAGCTTTGTGGGGGTTGTGATCTCGTGTTTGTTGCATCTTTCATTGCATTTACATAAGCATCTCTGCATCATCTTGCATATCATTATCCAGCTGGCCAGAGCTCTTATCCAGCCTTTGTTTTAATTCAGAAGGTGACTCCCTGTTGCAACATCGACAAACACCTGGTGGAAAACAAGAGAGTCGCCACCTTTCATTATTTATCCCAAAGAGAGGGAAAGGAAACGATCGGAAAAACCTAACGAAAAAGGGAAAAGACGAGGTCATTGCAACCAAGTCCTGGATTCTGGAGTCAGTTACGCAAGGGGAAGGTATTAGCACCCCTCACGTCCGTCGTACTCGACGGGATCCACGATTGTTGTCTATCTAAAGGTGTGTTGAAACTATCTACGCTAAAGACTCACATGACAAAAAGAAAAGAAAAGAGACTCAGCTGAGCATTGCCGCTCTGTGCCTACGTATTCCCTCGTGCAATGGGAAAGTCAGAGTCAACGTAGTTCGCCTAACTACGGGTGGAAAGGGGGAAGGTTGCTCGCCAAGACATCGTGTCTTGTGCCTACGTATCCTCATCTGGTATGAGAAATCAAAGCAAACGTAGTTCTGGTTGACACGAAACCACAGGTTGATTAAGTGTTTTAACCGAGTAGGGTTAAACCTCCGTTCCAGCAGTTAGGGACAATGCCTGTTTGCGATAGAACCAAAGCTTAACAACACTCTTTTTTGAAAATGAAAGTTTGATTAACCCCGAAGGAAAAAGGTTTGAAATTTTTTATTTTTTTTAGTGAAGTGAATTAATTCGGTTTGTGATTCACGTTGCACTAAAGACTATGACATAGGAGCGAATGCGTCGCGTATCGCCCTCAAATGGGACGTACACTAAAAACTCTAGACAAGCAAGAGGAGACCCCTCACTCATCATTCCCCATGTAGCTTAAGGCTCGTAGCGCACAATGTTCATCGCATTTATTAGATGAATTAGAGTTGTTTTGAGATGAGAAGAGAGACGCACGGAAGGTCTAAGGGAAACTCAGCCCTAACGTTGTCATGCAAAATGATTTTAAGGTTGGGATTAAAAGGGGAAACATCTACCCTAATGTCTATAACCAACCTTAAACAAGGAAGGTTAGATCCTAAAGGGAACATGGCAAGGGAAGACAAAAGGAGAAAGCATAACAAAATGCAACATGCAAACATGAAAATGCACACTTAGAACAGAGGGAGGGAGGAAAAATGTGTGGGAGCAGCCGCCACAAGCGCATCTCGACCTCAACAACGATGCAAAAATGATGCAAACATGAAGGAAAATGCAAAAGATGGAAACAAACGAACATGCAAAAAATCATCACCTTGAACCACATCCATAAGGATGCATTCAAGTGAAAAAGAACACGAATGTCGGTGAAATCTCGATTAAACAATCAAAGCGGAGACAAATATCCCAAAACATTTAACTTTTAATGCATCATATCGAATTACGATGATTCGAAGTGAAACGATACTCAAATAAGCAAGCAAAACAGCAAAACAGACCCACTAGCACAGTGTTAATCGGTTAACCCCAGGGGTTAATCGGTTAACCATATATGTTAACCGACTAATACTCTGAAACTTTGAAAAATTCTTGAAAATCTAAGATGGTTAATCGGTTAACCATATGCATTAACCGATTAACATTGTGCCAAAAGAATAAAATCAGCAACAGAACAGCATGTACAGCAAATAAGCATTTATCCGATCAACCGGATGATCGCATAATCACTTAATCACGAAATTAAACCAGCAAATCATGATTCAAACAGCATGTAAACAGATCCAAACAGCAATATCCACACATGTCAAACAAAATTCAATCGAATATGAAAATCAACATGAACATGCAAATAAGCTAAAAAATGCTATGGATCTAGAATTCCAACCTTCGAAACGGAGAATTGCTTCGGTTAATGTTGAATTAACTGAAATTGAACAGATCCAATGCTAGAAGTCCAGAATACTTCAAGATCCACACAATTTCTTATAGTAGCAATGGAGATCCTTCAAGATTAATCCAAAATAAGCCAAATAATCACTTCCAAAATCACTTCCAGATTCAGATCCAATTGTGCACGAAAATTGGATGATGAAATCACTTTGATGGAGATGATGGATGGATGTTTTCAGCTCAAGAATTCATTGGTTCCAAGGAAGAATCAAAGAATTCAATGGAAAAGAGCTTTGAGTGAAGGTTTTGGAATTGGAAAATTGAGAGAAAAATTGAGAGAATTGAGATGAATTTTGAAAAATGGGAGTGAGAAATGAAGATTAGCTAGCTTTGGTTTGGAATTAATCATTTAAATATCACTTAGGTTTGGATCCAAAGGAAAGGCTTGGAAGTTGGTTTGTGAATTTTGGTTTGGGATGAGGAATGAGATTTTGGAGGGAAAATGAAATTAATCAAATTTCAAATAGGTTCTAGATCCTTCCCAAGTTTAAAATTTGAATTCAAGTGATCAAAATTGGACCCTAAATGGCTCTGCATTGAAAATTCATGTGCAGAGTGTCGCAATTGCGAAAACACCCGGCAGAAAACAGAAGAGTCGCCACCTTTCGTTATTTATCCCAAAGAGAGGGAAAGGAAACGATCGGAAAAATCTAACAAAAAATGGAAAGACAAGGTCATCGCAACTAAGTCCTGGATTTGGGAGTCGGTTACGCAAGGGGAAGGTATTAGCACCCCTCACGTCCGTCATACTCGACGGGATCCACCCTTGTTTTCTATCCAAGGGTGTGTTTATAATATCTAGCTAAAGGCTCACAGGAAGGAAAAAAAAGAGACTCGGCAGAGCATCGCCGCTCTGTGCCTACGTATTCCCTTGTGCAATGGAAAAGTCAGAGTCAACGTAGTTCAGGAAATTACGGGCGAAAGGGGGGAAGGTTGCTCGCCAAGACATCGCATCTTGTGCCTACGTATCCTCATCTGGTATGAGAAATCAGAGCAAACGTAGTTCAGACTGACACGAAACCACAGGTTGATTAAGTGTTTTAACCGAGTAGGGTTAAACCTCCGTTCCAGCAGTTAGGGACAAAGCCTGTTTGCGGTATAACCGAAGTTTAACAACACTCTTTTTATGAAAAAAGGTTTCCGATTAATCCCTAAGGAAAAAAGGTTTTAAGTTTTGTTTGTGTTTTCTTAGTGAAGTGAATTAATTCGGTTTGTGATTCACGTTACACTAAAGACTATAACATAGGAGCGAATGCGTCGCGTATCGCCCCCATACGGGACGTACACTAAACACTCTAGACAAGCAAGAGGAGACCCCTCACTCACCATTCCCCACGTAGCTTAAGGCTCGTAACGCACAATGTTCATCGCATTTATTAGATGAGTTAGAATTGTTTGAGATGAGAAAGAGAGACGCACGGAAGGTCTAAGGGAAACTCGGCCCTAACCCTGTCATGCAAAGTGGTCCTAAGGTTTGGATAAAAAAGGGGAAACATCTACCCTAATGTTAGCATGCTTGGATTTAAAACCTAATGTCTCTCCTACTTCCATCCTAAACGGATGGACTAGGAACCCTATGGGGATCGTGGCAAAAAGCACAAGAAAGCACCAAGTAAATTCAATCACAAGTAAGAGATGCACACATGAAAATGCACACTTAGAATGGAGGGAGGGAGGAAAAATGTGTGGGGCAGCAGCCGCCACAAGCGCGTCTCGACCTTAACAGCGATGCAAAAATGATGCAAACATGAAGGAAGGTGCAAAAGATGAAAACAAACGAACATGCAAAAAATCATCACCTTGAACCACATCCATAAGCATGCATTCAAGTGGAAAAGAACACGAATGTCGGCGAAATCTCGATTAAACAATCAAAACAATAACATATATCCCAAAACATTTCACTTTTAATGCATCATACTGAACTACGATGATACAAAGTGAAACGGTACTCGAATAAGCAAGCAAAACAGCAAAACAGATCCACTTGCACAGTGTTAATCGGTTAACCCCAGGGGTTAATCGGTTAACACACTGTTAACGTTTAAAAATTTTGAAATTTTGAACTGGTTAATCAGTTAACCATATGCGTTATTCGATTAATGCTCTGAAACTTTGAAAAAATTTGGATAACTGAGATAGTTAATCGGTTAACCATATGCGTTAACCGATTAACACTGTGCCAACAATAGAAAATCAGCAACAGAACAACATGTGCAGCAAATAAGCACTTATCCGATCAACCGGATGATCGTATAACCACTTAATCATGAAATTAAATCAACAAATCATGATTCAAACAGCATGTAAACAGATCCAAACAGCAACATCCACAATCATATCAACCAAAATTCAATCGAATATGAAAATCAACATGAACATGCAAATAAGCTTAAAAATGCTATGGATCTAGAATTCCAACCTTCGAAGCGGAGATTTGCTTCGGTTAATGTTGAATTAACTGAAAGTGCACAAATCCAATGCTAAAAGTCCGGAATACTTCAAGATCCACACCAATTCTTGTAGTAGCAATGAAGATCCTTCAAGATTAATCCAAAATAAGCCAAATCATCACTCCAAAAATCACTTCTAGACTCAGATCCAATTGTGCACGAAAATTGGATGATGAAATCCCTTCGATGGAGATGATGGATGGAGGTTTGAGCTCAAGAATTCATTGATTCCAAGGAAGAATCAAAGAATTCAATGGAAAAGAGCTTTGAGTGAAGGTTTTAGAATTGGAAAATTGAGAGAAAACTTGAGAGAATTGAGATGAATTCTAAAAAATGAGAGTGAGAAATGAAGATTAGCTAGCTTTGGTTTGGAATGAATTATTTAAATATCACTTAGGTTTGGATCCAAAGGAAAGGCTTGGAAGTTGGTTTGTGAATTTTGGTTTGGGATGAGGAATGGGATTTTGGAGGGAAAATGAAATTAATCAAATTCCAAATAGGTTCTAGATCCTTCCCAAGTGTAAAATTTGAATTCAAGTGATCAAAATTGGACCCCAAATGGCTCTGCATTGCAAATTCACGTGCAGAGGAAAAATCTGCGCTGGTTAATCGGTTAACACCCTTAAAAACCCCACATTGACTTGATTTGACTTGGTTAATCGGTTAACCATATGCGTTAACCGATTAACACCTTCAAAAATTTGAATTTCGCACCTTTTGGAGGGAAATCTGCACATTTGCCCTGTTTCAACTGTTTGGAGCTCTGTTAAGCTTCTGAACCTTGTTCTTGAACGTTATCACTGTAAACATGCTTGACATGAGTCTGAGTGCTGCCTTCTGAACTGCCGTTATCCTGCAAAATAAAATAAAATCGATCGCCTGACCACTGGGCAAAATAATTCCCCGAGCCTCTGATGCTCGTTGTTCGTTGTTCAGTCTTTTGCACCGAAATGAACCTGAGCCACAGGAATGCCTCGACCCCATGCCTCGAGAACGAATGCTATAATATGCGAAAAAATGTAAAATGCAAAGAAACAAAAGGCAGTCAAGGTTAAAACAAAAGGGCAAATTTTGGGGTACTACAGCTGCCCCTATTCAATCGACTTGAACCTGAAGGGATGAGAGCATCGGCTTTCAAACAATCAAGGTAAAAGACGGTTGAATACCAAAGAACCCGGAAATTTGCCACCTGCAGAAATAAACTGCAAACTCTGATTGGGGATAGAAATCTCCGGAAGTAGCTGAATCGAATAAACATCTGTATACTCTGCTGAGGAAGAGAGAAACTTAACCAAGCAACTCTGGTGAAGAAAACAAGAGAAATTTAAACAAATAACTCTGTTATAGGACAAAGAGAAACTTAACCCCGTAACTCTGTCGAGGAGACACTAAGATGAACTCGTCCATCAAAGCTGTGTCAAGTTCTAAATACCATATCGGCTGAAGGGTAACACTTCAAATTATCGAAATCTGATATTCAACAAACAGAATAAATCGACGAGATTTGCCGGAGTCTGAATACTCAACGTAATGACCAGAATCTGGATAAAGGAACCGGAGCCTGAATGCTCAAGAATGACCGGAGTCTGGATACTCGACGAACAACGTGAATTAATACACGAATCGCCGGAGTCTGGGTACTCAACGAACAAATCGGAGCCTGGGTACTCAACGGACCAAGGGATTCACAAATTGGAAATTTGCCGGAGTCTGAACACTCGACGAACAAAAACCGGAGCTTGAATGCTCAACTCCACTCTAATCTTCAGATAAGAACATCACAATAATCTTTTTATATATCAAGTAAAGCTGATATAATACAACCAAACGAGAAATATCTGCATACAAAAAGGTATTGATCTCATCCAACATCCCTGGTGATGATCAAGATACAAAAGCAAATAAAACTACAAAAGATACAACTCCCTAATAACCATGATCACTACTCCAGTCCTGAGACTCCTTGAGCATCTCTTTTGTATCTAGGTGGTCTGGTCTGGCAACCAACTCTCTGACGAGGACATCCCTCTTACGTATCACATCCCAGAGATAATGACAATGGTCCTCCCAAGCATCTTCGCCGAAGGCATCCTCAAGCCTGGGTTTCTTCACCTCTGCCCGAATCTTGAACTCTTCAAGTGCTGATAAAGTTTCCTGGTATTTCTGCTCGATCGTGCTTATGCGAAACGATTATAACAATACCTTTCTCTCCTTAGCCTTGAGTTGCGCCTTCAGCTTATCAACCTGAATACGAAGCTGATCCTCTATACTCTTATTGGCAGTCAAGATAGCATTCCATTGCCCATTGAATTTGGATATCTTAGATAGGCTCTATCTAAATCCCCCTTCTTACTTTTCAGAATGCTACAAGTTCTTTTCAGATCAAGACCGACTTGCTTCCGTGCTTGTACCTGATCAGCAAACTCTTTTTCCAACTTGATAAAGGATTCTGATTTTGTCTTGGCCAAATAAACAGCTTCACCCTTATCATGTTTCAGCTGACTGATTTCCTGTTTCAACTCTTCATTCTCTTTGTGTAACTCTTCCTTCTCTGCCTAAAGCTTGGTATATCTCAGGATGTCGACGGTTGTAGGCGGCTCAATGACTAAGGGATACAGTGGTTCTTCAACAGGAAACGACAATAGTACCTCTTCAACCCTCTTATGAATCCAATCCGAGTAGGGATCATAGGCTCAACAATCTCCTTTGCCTAAAGAAAGCTTTCCCTTCTTGTGAATCTTACCCCAAGCGTCCACGAATCGGGCCGAGATACAAGGATCATCTACACCTGTGAAGTACAGAGATTCCTGCACTTCCTCTTCTTTCGGAGGTCCTTTCAAAGTATAACCGAATTGTCTCACTGCAAGAGAATGATTATAATTGATACCGCCTTTCCTCCCTATCAAGGACACATTAGGAAAGCTACCACAACTAAAGATAAGTTCACGACCCAGCAAGTCTCGGTTGAACCAGACAATATTCTTCTCCGTTAAACCCATAAGCCTCTTCGACCATTTAGATGAGTTCGCAGAATCGACAAAAGCTCCAGAGCAAGGAAGGTGATCAACAAACCATTTATGCAACAGCAGTGCGCAACAAGAAACCATCTTTCCTCTTCTTTTCTCGTTCTTGTAATGCACTGAATGATACAAGTCTCCTAGAAGAGTAGGTACAGGGTTCATGGAAGCGAAGATATGAAAAGCATCAAAATCCATAAAGTCTGGTACATTGGGGAACAACACAATGCCATAGACACACAGAGCCAAGATAGCACTGAAAACCACCCAACAACCCTTGTCAGCATACTCTTGGGCTTTGTCGACCAAGAAGGGTAAAGTAAATCCGAACACTCAATTTCTGTTGATAACATGATCTGCCAAGTCAGAGGCGCTCAAATAAAGAGCGACGGACAACTTCTCGAGATTAGGTTCTTCTTCGGAGCTGAAGAAAGGAACTTTTTTCAGAATCGGAACCCCTAAGATGTAAGCAAATTCCTCCAAAGTCGAAACCAACACATAGTCCAGAAACATGAAGCATCTCAACGGAGGATCATAAAACTGCAATAGGGTATGAATAGCTCCATGCTCATAACTCGTGAGCTTACGGACAAACTTCAGAATTCCACCAAACTGTTCCCTAAAAGCTGCAAGAACACCAGGATCAGCCATGGAAATCAGACCAAATAAAGGTCCCAACTCAGGTGCCGGAAATTTGTACACAACAATCCTCTTCCTACTAACTTCCATCTCTGCAAAAAACCAGTACCAGAATCAAGGGAAAGACGAGAACCTGTAACACACACAAACATGCAATGTTAAATGCATAATAACTATGCAGATGCACACATGGGATCAAGGTATCCAATGCTCAAACTCGTTATTATGCCGTTGACTGAATTCAACCAGAGCTCCGCTCTAATCAGAACACTAAGGTAATACACTGGATGGAACACTCAGAATCAAAATTCCGCACTGACGAGAAAACCAGGGTTGGTTGAAGGCCAGGTTTCCTGCCAAAACCCACCCCTCTCACGTGTGGGTTCTAGTCTTGAAAGGTACGACATCCTATGCGGGTGGTCAGCCTTACAGACTTTCGAAAAACGATGATACGTTCACCATTTCTAGTTTGGCATCATAGTCTAACGAAGCAGCCTCACTTAGCTGACTTCCCAAATGAACGGTCTCCAGAGTCGACAGTTTCTCTAAGTCAATATTCCCTCAACTGCACCAGACGCGCATGATAGAATATTTCCGAAGAAAAACCTCATCTGAACGTGAATTTCACGTGAGCTATTACGCAGCCAAACGCCACACAAGCTCGCACTAAACCTCAGCTGAATGTGTATACTCAAGCCCAGGTCCGGCTTATCTCTCAATGGAACAACCCAACCCACAGCACAGCAGCAACAAGAATGCAAAATGCAATAATATACAACAAATAATGTACATAAAGCAAAAACTTCACAAAAGTAAACACCCAAAGATGCAACAGACAAGCGCTAGGAGTGACTCGCATAGGGAACCAGAGTCCCCAGTAGAGTCGCCAGCTGTCGCAACTGCGAAAAACAGAAGAGTCGCCACCTTTCGTTATTTATCCCAAAGAGAGCGAAAGGAAACGATCAGAAAAACCTATAGAAAAAGGGAAAAGACGAGGTCGTCGCAACCAAGTCTTGGATTCGGGAGTCAGTTACGCAAGGGGAAGGTATTAGCACCCCTCACGTCCGTCGTACTCGACAGAATCCATGCTTGTTGTCTATCTAAGGGTGTGTTTAAACTATCTACACTAAAGGCTCACAGGACAAAAAGAAAAGAAAAGAGACTCGGCAGAGCATCGCCGCTCTGTGCCTACGTATTCCCTCGTGCAATGGGAAAGTCAGAGTCAACGTAGTTCGGCTAACGTTATCATGCAAAATGATCCTAAGGCTGGGATTAAAAGGGGAAACATCTACCCTAATGTTATCTTGCATAGTTCGAATCCTAATGTCTATAACCAACCTTAAACAAGGAAGGTTAGATCCTAAGGGGAACATGGCAAGGGAAGACAAAAGGAGAAAGCATAACAAAATGCAACATGCAAACATGAAAATGCACACTTAGAATGGAGGGAGGGAGGAAAAATGTGTGGGGCAGCAGCCGCCACAAGCGCATCTCGACCTCAACAGCAATGCAAAAATAATGCAAACATGAAGGAAAGCGCAAAAGATGGAAACAAACGAACATGCAAAAAATCATCACCTTGAACCACATCTATAAGCATGCATTCAAGTGAAAAAGAACACGAATGTCGGCAAAATCTCGATTAAACAATCAAAACAGCGACATATATCCCAAAATATTTCACTTTTAATGCATCATATCGTATTACGATGATTCAAAGTGAAACGGTACTCAAATAAGCAAGCAAAACAGCAAAACAGACCCACAGTGTTTATCGGTTAACACACTGTTAACGTTTAAAAAATTTGAAAATTTGAACTGGTTAATAGGTTAACCATATGTGTTAACTGATTAACACTCTGAAACTTTGAAATATTCTTGAAAATCTGAGATGGTTAATCGGTTAACCATATGCGTTAATCGATTAACATTGTGCCAACAGCAGAAAATCAGCAACAGAACAGCATGTGCAGCAAATAAGCACTTATCTGATCAACCGGATGATCGCATAATCACTTAATCACGAAATTAAACCAGCAAATCATGATTTAAATAGCATGTAAACAGATCCAAACAGCAACATCCACAATCATGTCAACCAAAATTCAATCGAATATGAAAATCAACATGAACATGCAAATAAGCTCAAAAATGCTATGGATCTAGAATTCCAACCTTCGAAGTAGAGAATTGCTTCGGTTAATGTTGAATTAACTGAAATTGCACAGATCCAATGCTAGAAGTTCAGAATACTTCAAGATCCACACCAATTCTTGTAGTAGCAATGGAGATCCTTCAAGATTAATCCAAAATAAGCCAAATAATCACTTCCAAAATCACTTCCAGACTCAGATCCAATTGTTCACGAAAGTTGGATGAAGAAATCCCTTCGATGGAGATGATGGATGGAGGTTTGAGCTCAAGAATTCATTGATTCCAAGGAAGAATCAAAGAATTCAATGGAAAGGAGCTTTGAGTGAAGGTTTTGGAATTGGAAAATTGAGAGAAAATTTGAGAGAATTGAGATGAATTCTGAAAAATAAGAGTGAGAAATGAAGATTAGATGGCTTTGGTTTGGAATGAATCACTTAAATATCACTTAGGTTTGGATCCAAGGGAAATGCTTGGAAGTTGGTTTGTGAATTTTGGTTTGGGATGAGGAATGGGACTTTGGAGGGAAAATGAAATTAATCAAATTCTGAAATGATTCTAGATCCTTCCCAAGTGTAAAATTTGAATTCAAGTGGTCAAAATTGGACCCCAAATGGCTTTGCATTGCAAATTCACGTACAGATGCAAAATCTCCACTGGTTAATCGATTAACCATATAGGTTAATCAGTTAACACCTTTAAAAAACCCCACATTGACCTGATTTGACTTGGTTAATCGGTTACCTGATTAACACCTTCAAAATTTTGAATTTGGCGCCTTTTGGAGGGAAATCTGCACATTTTCCCTGTTTCAACTGTTTGGAGCTCCGTTAAGCTTCTGAACCTTGTTCTTGAACGTTATCACTGTAAAAATGTTTGACATGAGCCTAAGTGCTGCCTTCTGAACTGCTGTTATCCTGCAAAATAAAATAAAATCGGCCGCCTGACCGCTAGGAAAAATAAATGCCTGAGTCACAGGAATGCCTAGACCCCATGCCTCGAGAACGAATGTTATGATATGCAAAAATGCAAAATGGAAAGAAACAGAAGCCAGTCAAGGTTAAAACGAAAGGGAAAATTTTGGGGTACTATAGTGCCCCTATTCAATCGACTTGAACCTGAAGGGATGAGAACATCGGCTTTCAAACAATCAAGGTAAAAGACGGTCTAATACCAAAGAACCCGGAAATTTGTCACCTATAGAAATAAACTGCAAACTCTGATTGGGGATAGAAATCTCCGGAAGTAGCTGAATTTAATAAACATTTGTATACTCCACTGAGGAAGAGAGAAACTTAACCAAGGAACTCTGGTGAAGAAAACAAGAGAAATTTAAACAAATAACTCTGTTATGGGACAAAGAGAAACTTAACCCTGTAACTCTGTCGATGAGACACCTAAGATGAACTCGTCCATCAAAGTTGTGCCAAGGTCTGAATACCATATCGACTGAAGGGCAACACTTCAAATTGTCGGAATCTGGATATTCAACGAACAGAATGAATCGACGAGATTTGCTGGAGTCTGAATACTCAACGTAATGACCGGAATCTAGATAAAGGAACCGAAGCCTGAATGCTCAAGAATGACCAGAGTCTGGATACTCGACGGACAAAGTGAATCAATACACGAATCTCCGGAGTCTGGGTACTCAACGAACAAATCGGAGCCTAAACGCTTAACCAAAATGACCGGAGCCTGGGTACTTAACGGACCAAGGGATTCACAAATTGGAAATTTGCTGGAATCTGAACACTCGACGAACAAAAACCGAACCTTGAATGCTCAACGCGACAACCGGAGCTTGGATGCTCCACAAAATTAGCGACTTTACTGGGGTTTACCGGAGTCTAGATACTCGATGGAACTTGACCAGAATCTGAATATTCAACGGACAAAGAAATACAACCCGAATTGGAAATTCACCAGAGTCTGAATACTCGACGGAGAAACCAGAGCCTGAATGCTCAACAAATTAGCCGGAGCCTAGATGCTCGACGAAGATTGACCAGAGCCTGGATACTCGACGGACGAAGAAACATTCATTATGGTCTGAATGCCACCTGAGTTTACAAAGATACCATCCATCGACGTCTAACGACACCGCAGGGGGAAATAACACAAGTCGGGGTCTGGACACCACGCGGACTAGCCAGAACTACCATGGTCTGGATACCATGTGAGTTTAAGAATACCATCTCAAACTGCCGGAGTCTGAATACTGCACGGACAAAATGAATCAATGAAGTCTGTCGGAGCCTGGATACTCGATGACACAGGAACACGCTTCTGCAATCGGAGGTTTTCCGGAGTCTGGATACTCGACAACATTGACCGGAATCTAAATACTCAACGGGCAAAGAAAATATGTCTGACATCACCATGGTCTGAATACCACAATTGTCTTTATCGGAGTCTGGGTACTCGATGGAAAGAGAAGAACATCAACAATTGGGGACTAACCGAAGTCTGGGTACTCGACGGATAGAGACCATCATCACAAATACTCATCAAGGTCTGACTACCAAATGAGTCCCAAAACAACATAATCAGCTGAAATTCGATGATACCACTGGGGAGTAACGTAAGCCGGGGTATGGATACCAAGGGAAAAAAGATCAATTCTCTGGGGAATACAACTGAAACACAGAGATACCAACCTGGCTTATGTTTCACATGCGTATGCTTGAAAATGGCGTAATGCTCCACACGAAATGGAAATGCTACGCATTTGGGAGGATGCTAATGCAAAATGCAAATGCAAAGGAACCACCCTGTCGCTACGCGAAAAATGACACAGAGTCGCCACCGGATTTTATTTATCCCAATGAGGGAAAGGGAAATAGCGATAAAACCTTTGGGAAAAGAGCGTGGTCATCGCAACCAAATCTTAGGGTTCGGGAGTCGGTTATGCGAGGGGAAGGTGTTAGCACCCCCTCGCATCCATCGTACTCGATGGGAACCTCCTAGGTTATTTAACGTGAATGGGTGTTTTTATTAAGAGTTTGCTTGTTTAGAGAAAAGAGGGGTTGGTTTATTTATTTTAATGCTCCCCAAGGATTGTGGCCCTTGTGCCTACGTATCCTCACTTAAAAGAAGTGAAGAATTAGAGCTCCGTAGTTCGGAGGCTTGTGAAATTGTTGTTTGTTGGTTGATTTTATACCTTGAAAAAGGGTTTTTGAATTGATGCCCTAAGGCGAAAATAGGTTTGATGAGTTGATGTTATTTTTAAGTTTCTTAAGAGAAATTGTTCTTGATTAGGATTATACACAGAAGACTTTGGATAGAAACGAATGTTTCGAATAACCAAGTCGAGCGCCTTGTATCCAAAACATTCGGAACGAGTGTAGGAGGACTCCATTCTCATTCCTTTTCTACCACTTTAAAGTTCGTGGTGCATAATTCTAATCGTTTATGTTATTGCGTTTTGGATTTTTATGAGAAAAGAGAACCACTTGACGTTGGATCAAGGTTTATTGTTTGTAAAAGTATTTGAGGTGATACGAACAAGGTCGATGGCGGACGCACAAGGCGGCCGACTTACAAGGGTTGAAAATGGCTCGATAAAATCGAGAGTTTGTTTTTGAAAATGGTTTTTGGCATCAAAAGTCACCAAGGACAATAGCAACATTCCTACTAAAATCATACAACATATGGGATTAGTCTGCTAAAAAAAATCGGGACATGCCAATAAAATCAGGACAATAGTTTTTTTGAGGTTTTTTTTTGAAGATATTTGAAATCATAACAAACTGCACAAAGCCAGAAATTTCTCATTTTTGCAAGTTTTGAAGCCATGAGTCGACCATAGGGTCAGCGCATGACTTTCAGCCTTTTCCCACGGCTCGGCGCATAAACACCATGCGTCGACCATACACTCGGCGCACACTATTTGATAGGCTGACGGGTAAGTGCCCGCCGACCCATGCGTCGACACATACTGTAAGTTTTTTCAATTTGTCTAAAAATGCAGGCTATGCGTCGACGCATAGACCTGCTATGGTCGACCGTTAGC
Organism: Lathyrus sativus; assembly: GCA_963859935.3. NCBI lineage: Eukaryota > Viridiplantae > Streptophyta > Magnoliopsida > Fabales > Fabaceae > Lathyrus > Lathyrus sativus. The sequence continues at coordinate 276,276,492 of OZ012739.1, forward strand.
CTGTTAAAACAGCCAAAATCCTAACTTTTTCTATGTTTTCTTTTGTTTTCGTAGTTTCTTGACAATGGTTTCTTGGTCCCTTATGGGACCTTACATGATATATACAGTTCAACAACATGTAAAAGAGTAAACAAAATGAATATAAGAGCAAAGAAATAAAGAGAGAAAAGTTTGAGAAAATGGATACCCAAGAGTTTCTTCTTCTTGCAAGTCCTCCTTGGTTTTGCTTTACTACTCGCCCTATGTTGTGAAGGCTCTGCTCTTTAGTGGTTCTCTTGGTTCTATCTCACTCTCTCTTTTCTAGTTTGCAAATCCTTTTTTTTTTTTTTTTGGTTTTTAGGGTCTTGTTTGCTCTTTCCAATATTTTTCTGGTTTTCAATGTCTAGAATGGATGTAGTGAATGAATCTTTTATATCTCTTCTTTACAGCCTCCCTCCTCTTATCTCTCCAGTCTAGGGTTTCACTCCTTGCCACACTTCAGATTTTTCATGGGGCAATGTTTCTTACCACCTTTCCTTATGTCACTCTCTTTCTTTCCATTTCCATGCAAGATGCTATGCTGCATTTTCTGCACTACTTTGCCTATGCTGTTTTTCTGCAGCACCTTGTGCCTTGCACCCATTTTGTTGGCTTGTGCTTGGACAACTCCTCTTGGTCAATGCTACCAATTCTTGACAGCATTTTGAAAATTCTGATGTGTAGAAGCATTGTCACATGTTATGCCTTTGGTCTTGTGACATGTAGATTTTGTGACATGAGGAAATTTGTCACTTTTGCATGGGACTATTTTCCTTATGATTAACATGCATAATCTTGGTCTTAAAACCATCCAATGTTGACTTAATCCTTACATATTTCTTGGATGTTTGTGAGAATAAGGTGGACTTGGTGTTGCATGAATTTGATTAGAGACTTGAATGAAGATTAGAAATAAATTAATTTCTAAACATTACTTAGAGTTGGAAATCTTGCAACAAATGACATTCTTGTAATGTCATAAAACTGCTTTTTGTAATATTCTTGCCTTTAATCTTGAATTCATGATGGATTTCCTTAGAACCATTAAGCTTGAAATGGATGAAGTCTTGAATTATGGACTTGTGATCTTGACTCATGCTTTGCAAATTTGAACTCCACTTGATCAAGAATTTAAAACAAAATTGGATGAAGCAATCTTGACTTATGGCCTTGAATTTCATGGTCATTAGGAATATATCTTGAATATCCTAATATTTTGTCAAGTAAATTCTCTTTGAAGAAATCTACAAGAGTAGACTTTCCAATTTAGATCAAACTTTAAATAATGAATCTTTTCTTCCATGTAGTCCAAGATAGACAAGTTATCTCATTTGACATGGAAGATGACAAATCGACCCAATCCGTACCCACATGCTCGATATGCAATAAAATGATGTATGATGTAGCGAATGTAGGGCATAAAGGCTAAAGGCGAAAATGAGGGTGTGACACACCCCAACAAAATAAATGCTAGAGAGAAGAAAAAAACCAACTCTGTCGGTGTTAGCTCCCAAATTCGACACTGCCTTGGGTTGCTAAACATTAAGACATAATTAATGTCTAAGTAAAATGAAGCAAAGAGGTTTCGACAGCCTCTAAGGAATTTTCTAAGCTGAACGGATGAAATAACTTAGAAAAATTAAGAAGCCTAAAGTTATGAGCATTTCGACCATGTTAGAGGTCGTTCGACCGAGACTCTGCAAATGGCATTGCTACGTCGTTTTGAAATTCGAAATTTGGAGGGAGGTTTTTTTTCATAAGACACGTGGCGAGTTCTAGAGCAGGAAGTTACATGCAAAAGACACTTGTTAGATCGAGGAGACACTAGGAAGTTATTAGCAGTTAATTATTAGCATTATAAATAGGGATTTGTTAGGCAGATTTCTGTGTGTTTTACCATTTGTACAAAGTAACTCCAATCAAATTTACTCAAAGTACCCGAGTGTAAGATAAGAGTATTTTCACGGAGAATGTACGTTATGTAAAATCACTAACTTTTCAATAAAGTCTTTTACAATTTCAGCAACATTTACATTTCCTCTGTCGAACCACTTGTGCAAGTGTTACGTTTTGCCTTTACCTTTCCTGCATCCTTTACTCCAATTCCTTCTTCCATTTAAACTTTTTACCTTTTTCGATCAGCCTTTTACAAATCTTTTACAGCGTTTCTTTAAGTTTATGCACTTTAAAATACCCAGTCAAAGTCTTTTTCATTACAAGCACATTTACCAATTCGTTATCACAAGTACTTTAAATTTAATTCTAAACATTAAATACTTTAGCACATGTCCTAGGATCAATCTGATCGATCCTGTGAGTCACCAAAGTCAGAATTGGAAGATCAACGGTTGTTTTCCGATTTTCAAGGGAAACAAAATGGCACACCCGGTGGGACGGTGCTAAATATCCCCGCGATTTAGAATTAAAACATTCTCATTCACAAGTCTTAATAATCTTCATAGAAAGTACATTATATGTTACTAAGAAGTGGTAGAATTACCGCTGCTAGCGAAGAAAGATGAACAATCCTTAGGAATATGGCGACAGAAACGAACCAGCCAAACAATCCTAACCCACAAGTCCAAGGTTCTGGCGAAGGAACCAGAAACAACATGGTCCCACCGCCTATACCATCGACAGGAGAGCAAGTAGCGCGTCCCATAAGGTCGGAACAAACTGTCGCCCTAGCAGGACCTGGGACAATGATAGTTAGGCCTTACACACAACCCGTATTGGAGTATATTGGGCCACTAGTGTCGAATCCCCAAACTCCAATAGCAGGACCATCAGTGTCAAGGCAGTTTGCCCCTCTTGGTCTTTTGCAGTTGCCAAGGAATCCCCCGTATGGGATGTCAACGACTGTAATGCAGGGGCTGCAAAATGTGCCCCCAGTATTTTCTGACAACACAATGGCGTCACCTTTGCAAGGATCGGGACCTGGTTCAAACATTGGTCGAAACCCTCAGAGTTTAAGTCTAGGATACTCGACTCAAGGTCCCAATCTAACCAATACGTCTGTTGCCTGTTTGAGGCAGCAGATGGATGAAAGTAACTTACAGATGGTTCAAACCCTCTCCCAGGCTATGAGTGAGATCTTTCAGCCATTAATTCGAGACACAACTCACGCTAACCAACAACTGGCAACACAGTTAACACGCTTGACTGAATTTATAGGGGTACCTCCGTTAGAAAGAAACCAAGCCCCTGTGGAGAATACTCCACAACAAATTTCAAGAGTGGCGCCAGAAGCCAATTTAGAGAACCAAGGAGGAATAGACCTTTATGTTGTCGAAACTCCCAGAGTCCAGGTCGAGAGAAACCCAGAAATAGTTATGGTGAATCGAAACCAGGATGCAGACAATGTGGTCCAGCAAGTAAGACGCAACAACCTCGCGGTCGAAAATAACTTGGCTACGATGGTAGAAAGAATCATGACTCGAAATGGCCTAAACACTGGGTTTACTAGGCCAAATTATACTTCACCAATAGTCGAATACATCCTTCGAGCAGAATTACCTCCTAGGACTAAGGTGCCTAAGTTCACTAAGTTTTCAGGGGACACGACGGAGTCCACCGTCGAACACGTAGCACGCTACATAATTGAGGCTGGGGAGATAGCCAATGACGAAAGCCTTAGGATAAAATACTTCCCAAGTTCTCTTACAAAGAACGCCTTCATGTGGTTTACCACTTTACCACCAAGTACAATATGTAACTGGACGCAGTTAGAACGACTCTTCCATGAACAATTTTACATGGGCCAGACGAAGATTAGTTTGAAAGAGTTGGCCAGTGTAAAGCGTAAGTTTTTAGAGCCAATTGAAGAATACCTCAATAGGTTTCGACTACTTAAGGCAAGGTGTTTCACACAGGTTCCTGAACATGAGTTGGTCGAAATGGCAACAGGAGGTTTATATTACTCTATTAGGAAGAAATTAGATACGCAGTATCTGAGAGATATGGCCCAATTGGCCGACAGAGTCCGACAGCTAGAAAGGCTGAAAGACGAAAAGTCAAGATTTAACAAAGGCAAGAAAGTAGCTTTTGTCGAACTCAACGAAAGTAGCGAAGGGGCTTGCGAAGAGTCCCCCTACTTCGAGGAGAACAAAGTCAATCTTGCTTAATTAAAATAGGGTCCCCCATATTACTGTCGAGTACTGGCCCCTCCTCAAGGAAAGGGATTTGTCGAATCAGAAAAGAACGACAGGTTCCCTAAGAAAACTTACACCTTTGACATCACGAAATGTGATGAAATCTTCGATTTGCTAGTAAAGGATGGGCAGATGATAGTGCCGCCTGGTGCTAAAACACCGCCCTTAGAGCAGCGAAAAAAGAGAGGTTTTTGTAAGTACCATAATTTTCTGGGTCATAAAACATCTCAATGTTTTCTTTTCATGGATCTCGTCCAGAATGCGATACAGGAGGGACGCTTGAAGTTTGGAGATAAGGCGAAGGGCCAGATGAAGGTGGATGCTGATCCATTGCAATTGGCTGATGCTCTTTATGTTGAACCTATGGAAGCAAACATGATAGATGCTACCGAGGGCATCGAGTTTTCTGTTAACATGATGGAGGTTACTGAGGACCTCATTTCAGCACCAGTGATGGCGAAATGCATCATGGGTTTCGGTTTGGATGATACGGCAGTCACAGTCGAGGAGAATATTGGTCGAAATGATAACGATTCAAGTCTAAGGGTTCAAAGTCATCCAAGTTACGCCATGGTAACCAAGGAAACAGCTGATCATTTCGTCAGAATGGACCAGGCCACTGCGGGCTTGGAAAGAATGGAGCTAGACGGGACGGTCGAAGTTAATATGGTCGACATTAACCCATCGGAGACCATGGAAGAGAAAGAATCAAAACACCATGAGGGATGTAGTAGGTTAGCATACCTAGAGACAGAAGAGTCAATCGTTGGTTTTTTACATCGATGCAAAGACAATGGATCGAGCGTGATGTTGTGCTCCAGGTGCAGCGCCATTTTCGATAGAAAAGCAGCAGAGAAGCTAGAGAGAGAACGTCGACGTCGTCTGAACAGAGGTGGCCATGGTTTTGATCAACGAAAGAGCTACCACAGGAGGACAGAAGACAAACGGTCTGAACCTCGAATTAGGCCACCAATTGCTAGGCCCGCCAGTTTCAAACCTGTTTTCGATTCCGCTAATGGAAAGTGGAGGAAGCCTAATGAAGAGAGGGTGCAAGGGCAGCAAAGGTGGAAGAGCTTCGAAGTGAATCGAGGATCTTCGGTCTCCTACAGCAAGGAGTATCAATCCTCAAAAACAGCGCACATATCTGAAAACTACAAAGGTAAGAATCTTATGACTAGGTCTCAATGGAGGAGAGAGCAAAGAAGAAGAAAGGCTCTCAGAGAAGAGATGGAGAAAAATCAGTCAAAGAATGGTTCAAACCCCCCCGAAAAAGAAGGACAACAGTCGAAGATAGCTGAAAAGTTACCAGTTGGGCGAAGGCTGTTCTCGCCTAAACAAGACAGACCAACAGAAGGGGACGAAGACATGACAGATAACTTTGACTCTGATGACTCTTTGGACATGGTGGTCAACATGGTGTCGGTGATGCCCCGAGAGTTCAATAGAGTTTCAGAGGTCGAAGAACCAGGCGCAGACGCTGAGTGGGAAATGGTAGCACATAAACCTGTATGCTATTACGTGATGAACAACGGCTGTGTCGAAGAGCAAAACGCTTTCTTCGAACGGACCACTGAAGAAATGAGGACCCGCCTGAAACCGTTGTATATTACAGCAAAAGTGGAGAACATCCCCATCAACAAAATATTGGTGGACTATGGTGCTACGGTAAACCTAATGCCACATTCTTTGCTGACCAAAATAGGAAAGCATGACGTTGATACAAAGCCACATAATATGGTTTTGTTGAACTATGAAGGAAAAGTAGGAACCACCAGGGGTGTGATTCAGGTGGACGTAACCGTCGGAACAATTACAAGACCAACGGTATTCATGGTGGTCGAAACCACAGCCAACTACAATTTATTGCTTGGCCGAGAATGGATACATGGCATTGGAGCAGTGCCATCATCGATGCATCAAAGGATTGCCATTTGTAGGCCAGATGGCATAGTTGAAAATATTGAAGCTGATCAAGGATACTTCAGGGTGCCAAGAAGGCAAATAGATCAGTTCCAATTCGACAAGCACTTGGCCAGCATAGGCCCTTGTGCTCCAGCGGACTTTGAGTTCGCACCAAATGACGAGGTGTACTACTCACTATACCTCCACCCTGTCGACGAATTTTGTTGGGATAGGGAAATACCTGGGGAGAGACTCTCATACCTGGGGGCAGCCCCAGTTGACCCTACTGGGTGGGGCAGTGAGTTTGATGACTGAAGCAGCGGTGCTGCAAAGAATTTCGGCCTATGTGGCTGAAACCAAATTACAAACGGTCGTAATGGCCGCCCATGACAAAATGGCTAAAGAAGCCACCAAAATGCAGCGGGAGAGTCAGAGGCTCGACGCCATCTATGATGATGAACCTCTGGGGTTCGAAAGAGATCCTTTGGGGAACGACATCGAAATGCTCGCACAGGATCCATTTGAGGAAATTGATTTAGGAGAAGGTCCAACCAGGAGGCCAACGTACATTAGTGCTAACCTCGACCCTCAACTAAAGATCGAAGTCATCTAGTTGCTCCGGGAGTATAAGGATTGTTTCGCTTGGGACTATGACGAAATGCCTGGGTTGCAAAGGGATTTGGTGGAACATAAACTACCAATAAAACCTGGAAAGAAGCCCGTCAAACAGGGCCCAAGGCGTTTTGCTTCAGAGGTCATGTCGAAGATCAAGAAGGAAATCGAAAGGCTCCTTCGTTGCAGATTCATTCGCACAGCGAGGTATGTCGAATGGCTGGCCAACATTGTCCCAGTCATCAAGAAGAACGGGTCCCTAAGAGTGTGCATTGATTTCAGAGATTTGAATTCAGCCACTCCCAAAGACGAATATTCGATGCCAGTGGCGGAAATGTTAGTTGATTCAGCCGCTGGCCATGAGTACCTTAGTATGTTGGATGGTTATTTTGGATATAACCAGATTTTTATCGCGGAAGATGACGTTCCCAAAACAGCGTTTCGTTGTCCAGGGGCCTTAGGCACTTACGAATAGGTAGTAATGCCATTTGACATAAAGAACGTTGGGGCAACGTATCAGCGAGCGATGAATTCTATATTCCATGATTTCATTGACTCTTTTATGCAAATATACATTGACGATATTGTGGTGAAATCTGTTTCAGGAAAAAGCCATCTGGATCATCTGCGACAATCGTTCGCCAGAATGAGGAGGTTCGGGCTCAAAATGAATCCGTTGAAGTGCGCGTTTTGTGTACAGGCGGGAGACTTCTTGGGTTTCGTTGTCCATAAGAAGGGAATCGAAATCAACCAGAATAAGACGAAGGCTATCTTAGAAACAAAAGCGTCGTCGAACAAAAAGGAGTTGCAATCACTGCTGGGAAAAATTAACTTTCTAAGGAGGTTCATCTCTAACTTAAGCGGCAAGACGCAAGCCTTCTCACCTTTGCTTCGAATTACTAGGGACAGATTCGAGTGGGGCAAAGAGAAGCAGGAAGCCTTCGACAAAATCAAAGACTACTTAGCTCACCCCCCAGTCCTTTCGCCTCCGTGTAGGAGCAGGAGTATGCGATTGTACATAGCAGTGTCAGATAGAACTTTAGGGAGCATGTTGGCTCAGGAGGATGAGAATGGCTCCGAAAGGGCTATTTACTACCTTAGTAGAGTTTTAAATGACGCAGAAACTAGATATAGTGAAATCGAAAAGCTATGCCTATGTTTATATTTCTCATGTACAAAGTTAAAACAATATATTAAACTAGTAGATGTTTGTGTTTCTTCGCACTTTGATGTTATTAAACACATGTTATCAAAACCTATTTTGCACAGTCGAATTGGAAAATGGGCACTGGCATTGACAGAATATTCTTTGACTTATAGACCGCTAAAAGCAGTCAAAGGGCAAATAGTGGCAGACTTTATCGTCGACCACTCTATAAACGACAATGCCCTGAATATAGTTGAAGTGGAACCATGGAAATTATACTTCGATGGCTCTAGCCACAAACATGGCACGGGTATTGGTCTGATGATTATTTCGCCAGATAAAATTCCAAGAAAATTCAAGTATAAAGTCGAGGGGTTGTGTTCCAACAACGAGGCTGAATATGAAGCTTTAATAGCTGGACTTGAAATTTTGTTAGAATTGAGGGCAACCCAGGTCGAAATAATGGGCGATTCGGAATTAGTGATAAAACAGTTGACAAAAGAGTACAAATGTGTTAAAGAAAATCTCATCATGTACTTCGTAGTGGCCAATAGGCTGCTTAAAAAATTCAAAGCGTCAACTATTCGACATATACCGAGAATACAGAACCAAGTGGCCAACGATCTAGCACAGATTGCCTCGGGATATAGGGTCTCGAAGGAAGACTTGCAGGAAGTAATCGAAGCTAGAGGCAAGGTAGTGTCGGTTGGGTTGAAGCCATCAGACTTGGAGGCTACAAAGTTTGGATATATGGATGAAGAGACTTTCAAAGTCTTTACCATCGGAGAATTGTTGGACAATGATTGGATAAAGCCTTTAGTCGAATATCTCCAGAATCCGTCAATAGCCTCGGATCGAAAGATAAAATATCGAGCACTGAGCTACGTCTTGATGGGCAACGAATTGTTCAAAAAGACCCCTGAAGGAGTTTTGCTGAAATGCTTGAGTGAATCAGAGGCATACTTAACTTTGCCAACAGTCCATAGTGGGGCATGTGGTGCACACCAAGTTGGCCATAAAATGAAATGGTTGTTATTCCGATAAGGGTTGTACTGGCCTACGATGCTAAAGGATTGCATCGAGTTCGCCAAGGGGTGCCAGGAGTGTCAAGTTCATGCGGGCATACAACATGTCCCAACAAGCGAATTACATTCCATAATTAAACCATGGCCGTTTAGAGGTTGGGCTTTGGACCTGATTGGAGAAATTCGGTCAGCATCCTCAAAAAACCAAAAGTATATCTTAGTGGGGATAGATTACTTTACCAAGTGGATCGAAGCAGTGCCTTTACCTAAAGTGGATAAGGAAGATGTGATTGAATTCATTCAGAAAAATATCATCTTTAGGTTTGGACTGCCAGAGACAATAACAACGGATCAAGGGTCGATCTTCACGGGTAGAAAGATGCAGGATTTCGCCAGAGAGATGGGGTTCAAACTCTTAACTTCGACCCCTTATTACGCGCAGGCTAACGGGCAAGTAGAGGCAGCAAATAAAGTGGTCATTGACATGATAAAGAAGCAAGTAGGAACCAAGCCAAAGAATTGGCACAAAGTGTTGGATCAGGTTTTATGGGCATGTCGAACGTCACCCAAAGAGGCAACCAACGCCACCCCATATCGTTTGACCTTTGGTCATGATGCAGTGTTGCCAGTCGAAATCCACATACAATCGATTAGGGCTCAAAGGCAACACAAAATTCCTAGAGAAGTCTATTGGGATATGATGCTCGATGAGGTCATAGACTTAGAGGAAGAAAGATTGAAAGCTCTAGAATTGCTGAGAAGGCAGAAAAAGAGAGTGGAAAAGTCATACAATAAGAAGGTTAAAGCAAAAACCTTTTTAGTTGGAGACTTAGTTTGGAGAGTTATTCTGCCTATGGATCGAAAGGCCAAGACGCTGGGTAAATGGTCCCCAAAGTGGGAGGGACCCTTCCAAGTGTCGAGGGTTTTCTTTAATGAAGCCTATGAAGTGGAAGAATTGGGCAAAGATAAGAGGATATTAAAAGTAAATGGTAAGTACTTGAAAAAGTACAGGCCTATGCTGCAAGAAGTTAAAATAACAACAGAGTAATAGAAAGTATAAAGCAAAGCCACAAATGGTATTAATATTTGCCAAAATGGCGCGATAAGTTACAATAACAAAGATGGCTTCAAATGCCAGCAAAATATAGTATGTTACAATATGTCAGTAAATTAGAAAGGAAGATTGGCCTTCATTTTAAGGTAGTTCGCCTTCTGAGATTCGATACGTTGTTGGCACGAGGACCTTTCGTCAGTTAATCTGGCAACTTCTTCTTCTAAGCTTCGAGCCTCTTCTGCAAAAGTGATAGCATGTTCGAGTTCAGCAGCAAGGGTCGAATCATCTTTGGAAGACAGTTGAGAAATCTTCTTTTCTTCTTTCTTGATCTTTCCTTGAAGTTTCTTGATCTTGCGTTTCCAACAGACGATGTTTTCTTTACTGGAAGCAATCTCTAGTTGGTATCTCTTTTTCTCTTCCTCTAGCTCTTCGATCCTGTGTTATGATTCCGCTGCACTTGTTCAGGCAGCTGCTTCACAACCAGATTTCGTCGAAATGTCACCTTCGAGGCGGGGCAGCAACGTGAGGTCTTTGTAGACTTGATCTATCAAAATTCCCACCTCTCGAATGACGTTAGCAGCTTCAGGGGATATGGAGTCAAGTTTCACCTGTTGAAGAAGCGTTTTCAAAGATAGATGGGTGACGGAATCCATCTTCAGCAACATGAAAAGGTCTCCTTTAAAGATTTTGGCTTTGATCTTCACCAAAATGTCATCTGAAGGTTTGCTAGAGACCTGGCCCTCAGAAGTTGAAGTACTCCGAGTTTTGCTAGAAGAACTGCCTCGACTGCGCAGCAGTAATTGAACGTATCGATGAGGATCGCTTTCTTTTAGCGCATCCATTTCTTCCTTAGAGAGGACCGTTTCGCTCTGAAGAGGCATTACCTATGACACCTCGACGGGAGTAATTTTGGTAGCATCAATACAAGCAGGATCGTCAGATTTTCCCTTTGTAATTATTTCCCCTTCTATAGGGGCAGCTTTTATGGAGTCTTGAGCCAAGGTAGCTTCTTTCTCCTCACCATCTGACTCACCTAGCTCAGACTGGTGCATGGCTTTTTCCTCACATGCGTTGGCTTCGTTCGCATCAACATCGTCATTAGCGGGTTTTGTGTGATCAAGAGGGGAACTTGTTGTGGTGGCAGGGTTGGTGTCCTCAGGTTTGGGGTTTTCGTCTTCATCTGCCACGACAATTGTCTCAGGAGCTCCCTCTTCCTCGTGGTCAGACCCATCAGTTTGTGATTGTTGGGTAGTAGTTTTTAGGGGCAAAGGGGCTGCATAAAATTCAGGTTTGTTAATTTCACCAAGAGAACTCACACCAGAACCCAAATCAGATGTAGAGATATAAGTGGGTTCACCTTGGCTGTTCAATGGATAAATAGGCAAGGGAGACGGTTGCATCGAAGGTTTGGAGGCCTCGGTAGTAGTCTGCAGTTGGGAAAATAAACCTCATGAGACGCGAGATGAAAGAGACAAGAGCTTGATATAGAAAGGTCAGAGATTCTTTCACAATACCTCTGTGGCTTCCTCAGCCGGACTAGAGTTATCACTCTCTATGGGAACGACAGAAGGATTTGGATCATTTGTTGTGAGAGCTTTGACAGGAGATTCAGGAGGCGTGTTTTGTTTTGGTATCTTGGTGGGAGATGGAGGAGATTCGACGCTCTCTAGCCCATGAGTTACCCTTCGTTTTCTTTTTAGGGGAATATCTTCACGGGGGGATTCATCATCGTCGGAGTCTATGATGACTTGGGTTGCAAATTTTCTTCTTTTTTGAGGAGTTGGAGGTTTGCGGCCAACCTGGGAAGATCGAAGTGATCAGTAAAGGACAGAAGAGCTTCAGGTGAATAAGAGCACGTAAGAACTTACCTTTTAACTTTCGATCTTTCCTTCTGTTTTATTGGTCGGAGCGTTTCTTTTGGGAGCAGCTGCGAATAAATAAATATAAAAGATATAGGTTAGTAACGTTGAAGCTTCGTAAGAGGAAGCCAAATCGAAGGGAGATGACCTTCAAGGATTTCGGTCTCGATGTGAACATCTTCGATACTGACATGAAGGTGCCCTCTAAAGGTATCAAGTGTATGTTTGGTCGGAACCACCCGCTGCGCCTTAGGCTTCGACTGTTGTCGAAGTATTTTTATACTATCCTCACAGATAAACCAGTATGGAAATGGAGGGGCAAGAGCCACGCCAAAATCAGGGGTTGGTAATCGAGGGGTCTTTGGGGGAAAGAGTTTAAAAGAAACCTCATATCGTCTATCGTAAGGGATAGATGAGGGGGTTGTCAGTTTCTCCATTCGTTTAGAAAATTTTTCTTTTAAAGTGACAGCAGCCTCGCGGATGGTTCGACTAACATCATTTGGTCGATAGGCAGTTTCGAAGTACTTATGGAAAGCTTGTATCTCTTTGATATGAGTAGACATACCTTTCTTGACCTTTTCCTGCACATCAATAAAAGCCTGGTCAATCAAGCGTGAAAAACTTGAAACATCAAGAAAGTTGTTGGAGTAATGATTGGTCCACCAGTTGTAAAAATCTGGGGTACAAAGGTGAGAGGGTTCAAAATAAATTGGAGTAAAATGGGACTTATGGGCATAACGGGCCATTTGAGTCGAACACTCAAGTGGTTTGAAGCTAGTGGAGAGAAGGATAACATGAGACTTCTTATCATACAAGCACCTAGGCAATGATTGAATTAACCCAAATTGCCTCGACACCAAGTTAGGTTGATAAGCGACTAATATTGCTTGTCCTCTGACAAGGTTGAGCTTATGAAAAATCAAGCGTGGCGTCAAGAATATCTCCCATATCAGGTTTGATTCTGCTTCTTGTTTTTGTGAAACTGGAGGAAATGACCTGGTGAACCATTCAGGGCCATATAACCTATGAGCAAAAGGGGCCATCATGGGAGTGAATTCATGCCTTTTTGCAAACAAGTGGATGAAGCTGGTAAGATTGGCACGAAGGCTTTGACCCTCTTCATTTGGTGTCAACTGAACCAAGCGTGGCCATTCGACCCGGCGTTCAGATACCTGGGCTTCGTCGACCTCTCCTTTGAAGGGAAGGTTGTGCTCGAAGGTAGCGTTCAACCATAATTGAAGCAACCAAAATGGCCCCGCCATTATAAGAGCGCCATGGGTTTTTGGATCCCTTAGTTTATCAGCACCTTCTCCCAGAGCCTCATACACGCTGGCTAGTATCATCTCACTAAGACATACGTCCCTTTTAAGGTGTAACTGATTCGCCAGGGTAAGGTACTTCCTCGCCACCTGCAAGGACTTTGTGCAAAAAATACAACGAGACAACCACATGGCCAGAAAGGCTATGTGTTCCTCGTCTTTGACTACGTCGGTGTCTTTCTTATGATAATGATTTATGAAGGGTGTGTAAGTATGTTTCGTACTACCAAAACCTATGGTGTCCCGTGCATCAATTTCAGGATTGTAAGCCAATCCACATGGTCTTAATCCGACGATAGCAGCCATGTCAAAGAGCGTGGGAGTCACCATTTCACAGGGAAGATGGAAGGTATGGTGAGTGCTGTCCCAGAAATACAAAGAGGAGGCCAGCATTAACGGACAGTAAGGTGGCCCAACCTTCGACAGCATGATTAGGTCATAAATACCTATTTCTTTCTAATGATGTGCTTTTGCTTTCTCTATTTTTGCCAACCAGTTAAGGTAAAGTTCAGAATCTTTGAAGTACGACGTAGCTCTAAAGAGTCTTGCTCCATCATGTAAATATTTTAGGTCCACATTGAAGAGAGAAAGGTCATCTGGGTTATCAGAAGAGATTTTGCTAGCGTTTTTTTGCCCTAAGGGTTTGGTTTTCCATTAGGAAGGGAAAAAGTCACTCAAGGTGGAATAATCAAGGTCTGGGGGTGACAATGGGCCAAACATGGCTAAGGTTTTTCCAACCACATCAACAGGGATGATTACCTGAGATTCGTAGATGTGTCGTTTTTCTTCTGCTAACGGTTCCCTGATGAGCTGTCGGTTCTTCGTGATTTTTGGTCTGCTAAAGGTAGCGAAAGGTGGCAATGCAGATGAAGAAGATGGTCTCCTAGTTTGAGTTTTCTTCTGTTGTTCAGCCATGATTGAAGTTTTTCAGAGAAAAAGGATTTTTTTTTCTTGTGTTGGAAAAACGGGTTTCTTCAGCAAAGAGGAGAAGAGTAAAGGTTGGTAAAGAGTAGAAAGTCTTATGAAAAAATTCTTGGTGATTTTATAAGGATTCAGAAAATTAAGAATTCTTACGTGGTTGAAGTTTGTGGGCCACGTGTGCCCCCTAGTGGAAGAAGTAAGGGGCGGTTGTAACCTATACCCCTAGGCGCTAAAAGGGTGATGATGTTTTATGAATTTTTGTGAGTTCCAAGAAACCTGCCATGATGATGATGACGTCAGAAGCGTGCAAAGTGGCGCGGTTTTTAATATAAACATTTCTCTTTCTTCTGTTTTATCTTCCAAAGGATAAGAGGCAAACCAAAGGGTCTGATAGTATCAAAAAGATGGTGTCGAATGGGATACTATCAAAAAATGTCCTTTTCCTGCAATAAGGTCGAAAAGAACATTCTTTGGGGGCAATTTGTTAGCTCCCAAATTCGACACTGCCTTGGGTTGCAAAACATTAAGACATAATTAATGTCTAAGTTAAATGAAGCAAAGAGTTTTCGACAGCCTCTAAGGAATTTTCTAAGCTGAACGGATGAAATAACTTAGAAAAATTAAGAAGCCTAAAGTTATAAGCATTTCGACCATGTCAGAGGTTGTTCGACCGAGATTCTGCAAATGGCATTACTACGTCGTTTTGAAATTCGAAATTTGGAGGGAGGTTTTTTTTTCATAAGACACGTGGCGAGTTCTAGAGCAGGAAGTTACATGCAAAAAACACTTGTTAGATCGAGGAGACACTAGGAAGTTATTAGCAGTTAATTATTAGCATTATAAATAGGGATTTGTTAGGCAGATTTCTGTGTGTTTTACCATTTGTACAAAGTAACTCCAATCAAATTTACTCAAAGTACCCGAGTGTGAGAAAAGAGTATTTTCACGGAGAATGTACGTTATGTAAAATCACCAACTTTTCAATAAAGTCTTTTACAATTTCAGCAACATTTACATTTCCTCTGTCGAACCACTTGTGCAAGTGTTACGTTTTGCCTTTACCTTTGCTGCATCCTTTACTCCAATTCCTTCTTCCCTTTAAACTTTTTACCTTTTTTGATCAGCCTTTTACAAATCTTTTACAGCATTTCTTTAAGTTTATGCACTTTAAAATACCCAGTCAATGTCTTTTTCATTACAAGCACATTTACCAATTCGTTATCACAAGTACTTTAAATTTAATTCTAAACATTGAATACTTTAGCACATGTCCTAGGATCAATCTGATCGATCCTGTGAGTCACCAAAGTCAGAATTGGAAGATCAGCGGTTGTTTTCTGATTTTCAAGGAAAACAGCTGGGGAGAGGAAACGACCATGCCGGGGATAGCTAGCACATGCCTGTAAACTGGACTTACTGGGAAAAAAACCCTGGATGGCCTCCCAGAACAAAACCTGGGTAGTACTGCTCTTCCAAGAACAAAAATCCACTCCGCTGGGGATTAAATCACATCCTGCTGAGAAAAACACCCTGGATGGCCCTATAGAATACAACTCTTCTGGAAAATCGAAAAAACTCGGGTGGGAAACAAGCGACCTTCTTCTTAAATCAAACCCCTTTTGTTGAGGAAACCGACCCTGCAGGAAAAATACCACCAAACGCCTGAGATTGACTTTACTCCGCTCGGGAAATCAGCCCTGAATGGCATTCCAGAAAACTCCATCCTGCTTGGGAAAGAATCCACTCTGCTTGGGATTACATCAGGTATCATCCTGTCTTGCTGAGGAATATCAGATACTCTTACTAGGAACTCCATTCCACTGGGGAAATCCCACACTCCTGCTCTACCACTTACTCTGGCGAGGGAATCAGCACTGCACTCTGCTAGAGAAAATCCTGAATACCGATATTACTCAGAAAACACCTGAATGTCGACTCCATTGGGAAAGGGCGTCACAGACGTGGCCTCCGCTGGAGAAGAATACTAGTTTACAAACTACCCTACCGCTGAGGGGACCACTTCTATTCTGCTCTGCTGGGAAAAACTCCACCCTGCTGGGGATTCACTTTCTCATGAAAACAAAGCTTTGTCCTGCTGGATGTACACCATTTCAGACTTGATAATCGGATTTCGCGACCACTTCACTGGGGAAGCAAAATCTCTACTATGAGGAAGCAAACATCCTCGTTGCTCATGCCTGACTGCATTCAATCTGTTGAGACGAATCCATTCTGCCGGAGGTATCAACCTGTCTTGCTGAGAATACCCGGCTGACAACAACTGCCATTTGCTGTGATTTTGAACTGTTAAGGATAAGGAAATCTCCATCGGCGGAGTACAACCCTGCTGACCTACAACAAAGAAAAGACACCAGAAATGTTCTATATGTGAAATAGTTACCTCAGTTACCATTCATGATACTTGCGACTCAAGCAAAGTCAGCACTTTCGTTATGCTTTATAAAGCCCCTTGCTTTTACCTGCAATGTTCACCAAAATAACAGACATTTCGCAAATAAAACAGTAAAACGGATAAGAAAAAGAAAGCTCTTTGACTGAAGTGAATACTTTATTGATGAAAGGCCTGTAAATAGGCGATTTACAATTCAGATGCAATTCCTGAAAAGAGGTAATTGCTCAAAAACAAGAAAAATAAAATAATATACAAATGTCGGCAATGTGGAAACAGACAACCACCATGTGTCGATTCAGCTATGACATGTATGTCTTTGATGTTCCCCATGTTCCATCTTTTGACAAGACTGACTGAACTGATTCCTTTCCTTCGGGATAACTGCTCACAAGCTTACAGATCGAACGCAGACCGTGATCATTTGCTTTTTAAATCCCTAACTTTTGCCTGGACCGCCATTTCGGGTTTTCAATCCACCGGGATACCCATTTTTGCCAAAGTCGCCTTTCCAGGTTTTCAACTTTGCGGGTTCATTCTTTTTCTTTTATCCCTAATTTTTTCCTGAACCCATTCTTTTTGTGGTTCGCCGGGATGCCCCATTTTTTCCTGGACTTTTGTTTTTGTGTCCAGCGGGTCTTTTTTAAGCAAAGTATTTTTTAACCACGTCCGCGTTCACAGGGGAGGAAAAATCTTCACCATCCATGGTAGATAGCAATAAGGCTCCGCCAGAGAAAACCTTTTTTACCACATACGGACCTTCATAGTTAGGAGTCCATTTTCCCTTGTGATCTGTCTGAGGAGGAAGGATCATATTCAACACCAAATTACCCGTCTGGAAGCACCGAGGACGCACTTTCTGATCAAAGGCTTTCTTCATCCTACTCTGGTACAATAGGCCGTGCGCGAGGGCTGCCAATCTCTTTTCATCAATCAAGCTCAGCTGATTCAACCTGGTTCGCACCCATTCAGCTTCGTCAAGCTTTACATCCTCCAATACCCTTAAAGAAGGAATCTCAACTTCTAATGGCAGGACCGCTTCCGTACCATACACCAGTGAGAAATGAGTTGCCCCGGTTGATGTACGCACTGAAGTACGATAACCTTGAAGAGCAAAAGGCAACATCTCATGCCAGTCTTTGTAGGTCACAACCATCTTCTGCACAATCTTCTTGATATTCTTATTAGCTGCCTCAACAACACCATTCATCTTTGGACGATATGGAGAAGAGTTGTGATGTTCAATCTTGAAACTCTGACACAGTTCCTTCATCATTTTGTTATTCAAATTTGAACCATTATCAGTAATGATTCTCTCAGGAATTCCATAACGACAAAGATGATCCAGCTCTCAACAATTTTCTAGCCATTGCATGTCCACTAGCATGAGTGCCAAAAGAGCCCTCGTGAACTTCCTCCATCAATAGGTTTGTTTCAAGTTCATCAACACAGCGCAGCAAGACCGTGTCGAAATTTCTCCTGTAGAGCACATCGTCCTTATTCAGATAAAAAATTTCAGCTAACCTCCTCAGAGTCTTCTTATCCTTGCTGGATGCCCTAGAAGGGTACTCCTAAGTCTTGAGAAAATGCTTGATATCGAAATACCAAGGCTTTCCCTCGGCTTTCTCCACTGGAAACACAAAAGCAGGTCTATGAAGACGCATGATGGTGATAGCAGGAGTTTCATTCCAGAAATTCACTTTGTACATCGAAGATAGCGTGGCCAAGGCATCCGTCATCTGATTCTCAGCCCTCGACATATGATGGAAATCAACTCTATCGAAGAAAGGCAGCAGTCTCCTTGCATAATCTCTATAAGGCACCAGGTTGGCTTGACGAGTTTCCCACTCTCCTTTGATTTGGTTAACGACTAACGCTGAGTCACCGTACATATCCAGATTCTTAATCCTCATATCAACGTTCTCTTCTAAACCCATAATACAAGCTTTATACTCGACTTCATTATTGGTGCATGCGAATGTCAATCGGGCGGTGAACAGTATATGAGAACCGTGAGGAGTAGTAATGATCACACTGATTCCGTTACCATATGAATTAACGGCTCCGTCGAAAACCAGTTTCCACTGAGATCCAATCTCAGGACCCTCTTCAGGTAAAGGCTCATCACAGTCTTTCATCTTCAAAAACATGACGTCTTCATCTGGAAAGTCAAACTTCATCGGCTGATAATCCTCAATCGGTTGTTCCGCTAGATATTCTGACAGGACGCTTCCCTTGATGGCTTTCTGGGAAACATACTGAATATCATACTCTGTTAACACGATTTGCCACCGGGAAATACTTCTGGAGAGTGCTTGCTTTTTAAAGACGTACTTGATCGGGTCCATCTTTGAAATCAATAGGGTTATGTGGTTTAACGTGTACTGTCTCAAATGATTAGCGGCCCAAGCGAGTGCACAACTTGTTTTTTCCAGCATCAAGTATCTTGACTCACAATCAGTGAATTTCTTAATCAGGTAGTAGATGTCATGCTCTTTTCTACCTGAGTCGTCTTGTTGACCGAGCACACATCCCATTGAATTCTCAAGAACCGTGAGGTACATGATCAGTGGTCTCCCTGCAACTGGAGGCATGAGTATTGGAGGTTCCTACAGATATTCTTTTAATCTTTTGAATGCTTTCTGGAAATTTTCATTCCACCTGACCGTTTCATCTTTTCTTAGCAATTTGAATATTGGTTCACAAGTGGCTGTAAGCTGAGATATAAACCTTGCAATGTAGTTTAATCTCCCCAGGAAACCACGAACCTCTTTTTTTGTTCTCAGCTCAGGAATTTCTTGTATAGCTTTTATTTTGGCAGGATCTACCTCAATACCATTTTCACTGACAATTGTTGCACCCCAAAATTTGCCCAACCTTTTTCTCTACCTAGCTTATGTTTCATTGCATTCATTATAGCATTAGCATATGCGTTGCATTGTCATTTGTGCAGGGGATCAAGAAATGTTCCTGTTAAGAAGAGGCTACCAAAGGTTATAGGGCGAATCAAGAAGCTATAGTCAAGTTATCATCCTCACCAAGTCACCATAAGAAGTCAGAGCTCTCTGGAGAAGGGGGTGGATACAAGTGTGCCTACCTCCTATCTTGGGGGTCAATGAAGACTATATGATGATATTAAATCCATGCCTATGGGTAGAATCCATTATGAGAGCTCCTTGAATGCCTTGAGGGTCATTAAAGAGCCTATGCAAGTCATTATATCCAGTACAAGAGGCCACAACCAAAGGTGGTGCAGTTAGGGTTTTCATCTGGTCAACCCTAAGTCAACTGTGTAATTGAAGGAGATTAACAATCAATTCCAAGGCTTTATGATCATGGAATGTTGTGTTGAGACACCTAAGAGATTATTCCAAGATCAATTCATCAATACTCAAGAGTGTCAGAAGTTGCTAAGCTATGGTTTCTAAGCTTGACAGTGTAAAATCCCCTATCTTGGTGCCCCAACTTCAAGACCACATAACTCAAGATACAAGTTTCATCTCATATTGACTCAAACATGAGATTTGTAGATAATTTTCTTAGCTTTCTTTTGAGTACTAGAAGTCTTCCATTGGATTTCTAGAACTCAAGTTATGAAGCAGACAAGTTACAGGTCATCAGATGAATGTGATTTTGGTCCATGAAAGTCAACCAACTTCCAAGACATTTTTGACCTAGAGGGATGTCTCTCCTTATCTTGACCCAAACATGAAAATTCTCCCTTATCATCTTATATTTTCAAAGAGTACTAGAAGTCCTTCATCTGATTTGTGAAGCTCAAGATATGAAGCTTGCAAGGCAGGGGTATTTTGGGAAACTTTGATTATAGGTCACTTTTGATTATAGGTCAATTTCACCACCTTGCATAATTCAAATGAAGATCTTCCCAAATTGAAAGTTGCTCCAAATAGGATCATTTGCTCAACAAAACATCAAGGTATCATTGCTTTGGCTTGGATTGGAGAATTGGTGAAAAAATTTCCATGAAGGAACACTTGAAAAGGGCTAGTTTGGATCCAATTCAAATTAAATCAATTCATGTCATATGTGTGCATATTTTGAGTGCCTTAAATGTTCTAAGAACAATGCCAAAACCATAAACCAATTTTGAGGTCATTTACATGGCAAAATTCAAGATTACTTCACCTTGAAGTAACATAATCCAAATCCACCATTGATCCACTTTCAAGGAGCCAATCTCATCCATTCACGTTCCTTGCATCATAAGCAATTGGTATGAGTCAATTGGCAACAGTTCAAGCTCTATTTTGGAGAGAATCACAAAGCTCCAACATGAGAAAAGTGGATTTTAAATTGGACTCTCATGGGCTTCATTTGAGCTTCAAAGTCATCTAGGTCCATTGCATATATTCATATCATCATCAACAATGCATCATAACTGAATTTGGATGGAGAAATAACAGAAAAACGGTTGAGAAAAGTGGTTGAAAGTTGAAAATCGATTTTGAAGATTCATCAAGTTTCAAGGGAAATTAAGCATTCATAGACCTCCATTGAAGATCACTGATGGATTCTGGACACTTTTCAGCAAGCTTCAACAGCATTTGAAGGCCCAATGGAGGTGCTCCATTAGGTAAATCATTTTTCATGCATACTCTCTGTTCAAGACATAATTATGCGCCAATTTTGTGGATTTGCATTCCTTAAGATACATAGATGGATTTAGGATAGGATTGGTGAGTGATTTTGGCATTTCTTGAAACGACCTCCATTGATGTAGCTTTCGGTTAGGGCGAATTATAGGCTAAAAACGAAAACAAGTGGTAGATTCATGATCAGCGTGAAACAAGGATCACTTTAGGCTAAAAAAATCATGAAGTTTGGTTGAGTTTTGAGATTTCCACTGTTCAGAGCAAACGGAGAAGGCGACCGGAGCTATTCTGGCCGCCGTCTGCAAATTCTCCCTCCACTTCCAGGTTTAAACGGATGAGTGGACCTGGGCTTCTATTCATACCCCCCCCCCCTACGCATTAAGCCCAATGAAATACACGTTAGTGGGATGCTAATCACACCACAACATTTTCCTTTTTATTTTCTTTTCCTTATTTTGCATTTTATCTTCCATTTGTATTTTAATTCATTTGAAAATGATAATTGATTCAATAAATCATGGAAAAATATATTTGTATACTTTAACATGCATATTAGTTTGTCATATTTTTTAAGTGCATTTTTTAATTCTTTTTTCATTTAATTGTGTATTTTTCATTTTATGTGCTTTTAATAAATGGAAAGTGACATGTCTTCCTTCTTGATTTTCTTTCTTGATAGAAACATCAAATGAACTTCTAATATTTTGTGTGCTTAATCTTGAGACATTAATTGACCTTGTGATATTTTTCTATTAATTTTTAGATACCTTTAGGATAGGTTTTGGTTTAGTTCTTTAGATCCCTTTTCCTTCCCTTGATTCCTCTAAGTCACAATCTCAGGATCCTTCTTGTGAGAGCTTGGTTCTTCCTTAGTAAGAATTATGTGCATTCCATAATAAGTTTGAGCCTTTGACGGACTCCTTGTGTTGATACACATTGAACATAGTGGGTTCCTTTGGTTCACACTATGCTTTCTTTCTCCTCTAAGTCCTATATTCTTAGGATCCTTCTTGTGGGAGCCTGGTTCTTCCTTAGGAAGAACTTTGTGCGTTCCATGAGAAGTTGAGCCTTTGAGAACTCAAGTACCTTATATATACCTTCTCTTTTCTCTATGTCCTACAATCTCAGGATCCTTCTTGTGAGAGCCTGGTTCTTCCTTAGGAAGAACTCTGTGCATTCCATGAGATGTTTGAGCCTTTGGTGGACTCTTGTGTTGATACACGTTACATGACATGGTGGGTTCCTTTGGTTCACACTATGCTTCCTTTCACCTCTAAGTCCTATATTCTTAGGGTCCTTCTTGTGAGAGCCTAATTCTTACTTTGGTCAAATTTGGTGCATTCCATGAGAAGTTTGAGCCTTTGATGGATTCCTTGTGTTGATACACATTGAACATAGTGGGTTCCTTTAGTTCATACTACGCTTCTCATCCTTCCTTTCTCCTCTAAGTCCTATATTCCTAGGATCCTTCTTGTGAGAGCCTAATTCTTCCTTTGGTCGAATTCTGTGCATTCCATGAGAAGTTTGAGCCTTTGATGGATTCCTTGCGTTGATACACATTGAACATAGTGGGTTCCTTTGGTTCACACTATGTTTATCATCCTTCCTTTCTCCTCTAAGTCCTATATTCTTAGGATCCTTCTTGTGAGAGCCTAATTCTTCCTTTGATTGAATTTTGTGCATTCCATAAAGAAGTTGAACCTTTGTGGACTCTTGTGTGTATACACATTGAACTTAGTGAGTTTGTTTCTCACTTTGCTTTCCCTAATTATGTTTGTCGTTTCATCTCCATGATTGTGTGATGTTGTGCATTAGAAGTAGGGTATGCTTGATAGCTTTCTCTTTTCACCTACCATGTTTGTATTTAAAGGTTGAGTTTGTCTCCCTTTGCTTGTGTGCTTTCTCTGTGCATCTCTAGTTTGCATTAAAGGTTGAGCTCGTCTCCCTTTGCTTGTATTTTTGCATTGCATGTGCATTTACATTTTATACTTCATCAGCTTGATAGCCTTCTTTTGTCTTCCTTTGGCATGTCCCCTTAGGGCTCTCATTTCCTTATTTAAGGGAGTGATGATAGAACTTTAGAATGAATCCTTTGCATGATAACAAGTAGGATAGATTCCCTTCCTAACTTAACCTTAGGACCATTTTGCATGACAATATTAGGGTTTTGATTAGTCCCCCTATAAAGTCCTTTCTCTCCTCTCATCTTCAAACAACAGTAAAACATCTAATAAAGGCTAATTTGTATTGTACGTTACGAGCCTTAAGCTACTTGGGAAATGATGATTGGGTGGTTACCTCTCAATTATCTAGAGTGTTAGCGTATGTCCTTTGGACGATATGCCACGCATTCGTTCCTAAGTCATAGTCTCTAGTGCAGTATGAATTACAAACATTCATATAAAACACTTCTCCGATAAAAGACAAAAACAAACACCAAAATCCTTTTGTCCTTTGGGGTTTCTCTAATCAGGAAAATATTTTCAGATAAAAGAGTGTTGTTAACTCTTAGTTCTACCGCAAACAGTAAAGCCTAAGTCTCCAACGAGCGAGCTGCATACACCAACTGCTAGAACTACCTGTTAACCCTACTCGGGTAAAACACTTTTGAATAAACCTGTGTTCCGTTTTGTCCCGAACTACGTAAGCTCTGATCTCTCATGCTTGTTGAGAGTACGTAGGCACAAGACGCGATGTCTTGGCGATCAACCTTCCCCATCTTTTAGTCGTAGTTAGGCGAACTACGTTGACTCTGACTTTCCCATTGCACAAGGGAATATGTAGGCCTAGAGCAGCGACGCTCTGTTGAGTCCCTTTTTCTTTTATTTTGTCCCAGACCATTAGCTAGATAGATAAACAACCCTTTAGATAAACAAAACAAGCGTGGATCTCGTTGAGCACATCGGACGTGAGGGGTGCTAATAGCTTCCCCTTGCGTAACCGACTCCCGAACCCGAGATTTGGTTGCGATGACCAATCTTATCCCTTTTTGCTAGGTTTTTCCTGATCGTTTCCTTTCCCTCTGTGGGATAAATAACGGTAGGTGGCGACTCATATGTCTTTGTCGACACCTTTTTTCGCAGTAGCAACAACTGGCGACTCTGCTGGGGACTATATAGCTATTGGGGAATTTTCCCATCCCCTCTGTTGGGACCATTTCCCATCCCCTATGTGAGTCAATCCTAGCGCTTGTTTGTTTATCTTTTTTGGGTTTTGTACATACGTGTTGTACTATACTTTATCTTTGTTTTCCCGCATTTACTTTTTCAGCATTATATCATTATTATTGTGCTGTTGTGGGGGAGGGGTTGATACTGAGTGATAAGCCAGACCCAGGCTTGAGTATAAACATAGCACTAGAAGTGGATTAGTGGTGAACCTGCTTGCTTTGCTCACACCAGTTCCCACGTAATCCGCACTCAGACGAGATTCTCTTTGATGATTTCCTTACCAGTCCTTTGGACTTTAGAGGACTTTGGATCTAAGGATTGTCGACTCTGGGGATCGATCATTTGTGATTCAGCTAAGTGAGGCATCTTTAGGGAATGATGATGCTAAACCAGAAATGGTGAACATATCATCATTTCTCGAAAGTCTGTGACGCTGATGAACGCATAGGACGCCAAACCTTATCAGTGGATAGGTCCATACCTGTGAGAGGGATTGGGTTATGCAGGAAACCATGACCTTCAAACTACCTGGTTTTCTCTACAGTTTGAACCTGAGTTATTGATATCAGTTGGTTCCTATTATCAGAGATGTGTTATGTTCTCGCCAAAGCAAAACTTTGGTCCTTCTCAATCAACAGCAAAACAATCTTGATCTCCTGCTATTTTTTTTTTTTTGCATTTTGCATCTTTGCATTTGCATGTGCATCATCCTAGCATGTTTGCATTTTGACATACATGTTCTTGTATTTCCAAGGATCTTAACTTCGAGACTCGCTGTTGAGCATTAAATCTTTTCCCTGTGGTTCGCCTGTGTAAAACATGAATCGAAGGAGACATGTTCCTTGGAAATACTCGAACATGACATTCGCATTTCATTTGCATCACAGGTGTTCGAGGCTGGGTTGCGTTATCCTGAACCGGTTTTCTCTTCAGAATTTCAAACATCAAGAAATTGGTCATGGAACAAGTTCAAATAGAGCTGAGGGAAATGCAGAGCCAGATGAGGTAGGTCATGGGGGACATGCAAGCGTTGCACCTGGATCAGGAGATGCTCAGAGAGGAAAACCAGCAGTTGAAGACTCAGGTAGGCTAAATCATGGAAGCGATTAGGAATGTGCTCAGAAAAGAAGGTGATCAAGTGCCCGAAGCTGCAGCAAAAATGCTTGTTCCACTTCTATCTGTGGAGCCTATACCAGAGCGCAATGTGCATCAGAGATCCTCTGCACGACTCAGAGCTCATGACTTTTCCCGTCAGCAGCCACGTCAGGTTCCTAGAAGATATGCTCAAAAGACTGGACCATGCAACAGAATCTTTGATAAGATCCCTATGGATTATGCTCAGTTGGTGCAAATCTTGCTCCAGCTTCATTTGGTTAAACCTCGGACTTTGTCTTTGTTGACTGAGGATCTACCACCAGGATATAACGCCAGTGCCCATTGTGATTTCCACTCTGGAATACCAGGGCATGATATTGAGGACTGTAAAGCTTTTAAGCACTAGGTTTAGGATTTAATTAACTCAAAGACGATTGAATTCACGTCGGGCGGCGTAAGCATACCAGATGGTGTTAGTCCATGTATTACGAAAGAGGTGGATGCTCCTATTCTTCCCCCTAAAGCTACATCGGGTCAGGACTACATATTGCGGTCTTTGATTTCAGAATCCCCTTGCCTACAGCAATTGCCTTTTCCTAGGACAAGTTTGAGAATGAAAGAGCCTGAACATGAGTACAACCATGATCTGGCACCCGACAGATTACAATTGCAAGGCCTGTCGCAGAAGAATACTGAGAGCTTCAGGCAGTACGCCCAGAGGTGGCGAGACTTAGCAGCGAGAGTGCAACCTCCCATGGCGGAGAGAGAAATGACTGACGAGTTCATAGCTACGCTACCCGGATTGTATTATTAGAAGCTGGTAGGTTGCGTGTCCGCAGAATTTTCAGATCTGGTAGCAGCAGGCGAAAGAGTCGAAAGAGGTATCAAAATGGGAAAGTTCCAAAGTACTTTTGATTCTTCTAAAGTTGCAAAGAAGCCTCATGTCAGGAAGGAGAAAGAAACCAATGATGTATCTGCTACGACTGATGTTCAACAGTTAACCTGATACCAACGACCTCGTGCTCCTCGGCAGCAAGACAATCGGCACCAGAATCAGGATGGGCCTCGCAACAACCTGGAAAGAAGGAATGCTCCTTTCCATCAGGTGCCCATGTCATACAGTCAGTTGTTGCCACATCTGATTCGGAACTCGTTAGTGGAGCCCAAGACGCTCAAGCCGGTGCCAGAGCCATACCCTCCTGGGTATGATCCCAGTGCTCAATATGGATATCATGGGGGATCCATGGGGCACTCAACTGAAGATTGTGAAGCCTTTCAAGCTAAAGTGCAACAGTTGATGGACAAGAGGCATATTTCCTTTTTGAAAGGAAATTTGGTGATGCTCGTCAATCACTCATCTGTTTGAGTTTGAAGATTTCAAGGGGTGCATCTCCCTCAGCAGCAGATCAAGTGTGAAAGCCTGGTTCCTAGAAGCCGGCAATCTGCATTTTATCATGTTATTTCTTTGCATTTGTAGTTTCTTTTCTGTCTATATGCAAATTTGGTTTGTAAAACTTGTTGTTTTTCAATTGATATTGATAATGAAATAAATATGCATGTTTTGAATTAATCCATTCGTGTTTACTTTATTGCTTTCATTTATTTCAAACGCTTGTTTAAGTGGAGTCTGGGGAGGATGACGAAATTTCAAGGCGCAAGCTTCCGATTGTATGCTTTTGAATAAAAAACCTGTTGATGATGTACATGCATTGTTTCAAATCTACAAACACCAGAGATATAAGGAAGATAATCCCTTGTCAACCCCTTTGAGCCTAGTAGTAGGAGTTTCTTTCTGAAAATGAAAAACCTTCAATCATAGCCCGGGGCAGGGTAGGTGTTAGCTGATTTGACCAAGCGTTCAAATTGCAAAAGGAGTTTTCCCGTTCAAGGATAAATCACACCTGTATAGGTCGTACCTAAAAAACAACAATGGTTAAACCTTGCTGATAAGGAGTGAAACATTCATAATAGTTCTTAACAAGTCAGGCAAGCTGGTGTCACATGATTTGTTAAAAAAAAGAAGAAGAAAGAAAAAGAATCAAAAGAAAAGCCCGCTAAGTCGAGTCTTGAAAACAAGCGACTTAGGCAAAAATTAGGGCACCCCGCTGGACTTCAAAATCGAGAAAAACTCAAAAGAGTTAGTCCAGGCAAATATTAGGGGAAAGACGAAAAAACAAAAAGGATTACAAAAGAAAAATCCTCGAAAAACAAGTCGTGTGATTCAGGCACCAAAGACAAAAAGCGAGTGATTGTCACTCCGAAAACGTGTGGTTCCTTGGGCCATCGCTCCTATCAGTCAACCTTTGAAAGGTGAGCGCTTGTGTCAAGTTAGCTGAACATAGGATTGGAGAACATCAAGGAGAATGGGTGGGTTAGGATAGACTTTGAGCCTTTATCCTTCCTTTTAATCGTGAACCTGACCACGTTACAACCTGAAAAAGTCGTAATTGAAGCAGGTTTGTTTCGAAAGCATACTTTGGTAAAGATCGCATCGACACTGACTCCTAAAAAGATTCCTCTTACTGCGTTGGTACTAATGTTTGCATTCTGATAAATGATTTATTCAATTTATGTCACAAAATTTTTTCAGTGAACAAAATTGGATTTCGAAACTATCATATGCATTGCATTTAGTATATCTTTTATGCAGAACAATTTGTTTTACTCGCGACTAAGCGCTTGACAGCAGGAAAGTTTCCACAAGTGGAAAGTTTGATCAGGACAAAATGCAGAATGCCTGAATACTCCAGTGAACCAGGGCAAGCTATATCAGAGGATCACAGCATGGGAGTCAGCCATCCAAAAGTCAGTTAATCTAGGCCAATCAGGTCGAGATTTGATAAATCTCTCGCAGCCAAGGGTACTACTCCACAAATCTACTAATAAGGGGCAAAGTCATGGTAAGGCTGGGGCAGGCCACCCCGAGAGCGCCAAAGTTATCCTTATCCTAAAGACGATTAACTTGAAGCACCTCTATGAGGTTCAAAGCATTGAGGCCGTTCATATCAAACCTCCAGAATACAGTGATCTCAGGTTT
Organism: Lathyrus sativus; assembly: GCA_963859935.3. Classification (NCBI taxonomy): domain Eukaryota; kingdom Viridiplantae; phylum Streptophyta; class Magnoliopsida; order Fabales; family Fabaceae; genus Lathyrus; species Lathyrus sativus. The sequence continues at coordinate 276,304,825 of OZ012739.1, forward strand.
CCCTTCGAGAGGATGTTACGAAGATCCCACAGGCTGGGGAAAAAGTTGAAAGCGAAGAATCATTCCTCTCCATATCTGCAGAGTTTATCAAAAGTTGTTACAGATTATAGGGCAAGCCATCTCGAGTTCGTTTCATGGCAAGCTTTTTTGTTCCAGAGATCATTTTGCAAGGTCATTACCCTTGGGGCGTCTGTCAGAAATGTATCCTCGTCATATCTTCAGCAGAAGCATATGCAGAGTATTGGGTCCACTTCCCAGCAAGTCAAGATCGGATTTCTTTCCACCAAGCAAAAGTAGAGTTTCCTCAGCAGATTCAATTGTGTTTCCCCACAGAGTCTGAACATTAGACTGTGAGCATTGATTTGTCTCCCCAAGCAGAGATAGATTCTCCCCAACCAGAGTCCATTCCCCAGCAATTGGAGGTGGCATCTCTATCCTCAGTAGGGTTCTATGCAGGTTAACAAGAGCAGTTCAGTGGGTACCCTTTGTCCCCGGCAGTGGGTCGGTGCACGGTTAATCCCCGCAGATTGCAGGTATGTGCTTACTCCCCATCGAGTCGAGACCATGTTTATTTCCACCCAGCAGGTACGGAATTTTCCCCCAGCAGTGGGTCAACACACAGTTTTCTCTAGCAGATTGTCTATAAGTGTTAAGCTCTCAGTAGTTCAGACCGAGGTCTCCGCAGAGCTGATTTCCCCGTAGAGTTGTATTCTCCCCAGCAGGTAAGATTTATTCTAGCGTCTGGTTATCTATCCTCGACCGAGTTTGCAGTTCCCCAAGAGAGCCGAATCCTGGAAGGCCGTTCAGCCCATTATTTGTCTTTTCCAGCAGGTGAGAGTAGTTGAATAGCTGTTGCTATATTCCCCCGAGAGAGCCGAATCCTGGCAGGCCGTTCAGGCCATTGTTTGTCTTCTCCAGCAGGTGAGAGTAGTTGAATAGTTGTTGCTATATTTCCCCATCAGAGTCCCTATCTCCAAGAAAGTTCTATCTGCGAAGGTCGTGCAGTTTATTTTTGCGGTTGGCATCTTTTCCTCAGCAGTTTGTGGTTCGTATACCCAGTTGGGCAGATACAGGTTCTCGTAGAACTTTGTTTCCCAGCGGAAAAGCCGTATGAGGCTCGTTTCCCGAGGTTAAGTCCAAGTGAAGTTGGCGTGTTTCACCTCCCTAGAAGGATGATTCCTTCTCCTTGCCAGGAGGGTTCTCCCTTCAGCATTTATTTTGCTGACTTGGTTCTGTAGCATTTTTGCATGCATGCATAGCATCTACCTTAAACGCGTAGCATTTCCATTTTATATGGAGAATTACACCATTGTCGCATATATGCAAATGAAACATGAGCTAGGTGGGTATCGTTCTTGTGTGCAGGTGTTTTCTCCAACGGAGTTACTCGGTTAAGTTCGCCGGAATCCTCAGCAGAATTATTCGGTTAAGTTCTCTAGAACTCCAGAAGTAGAGTTGTTGGGTTAAATTTCTCTTCATCTCCTCGAAGTAGCATGGTTGAAACTGCTCTTTGGAAGTGTAACAGTGATGTTAGTGGCTATCCAATTCAGATGATGTGTTTATGGATATCTGACGGTGATGTCAAAGGTCTACCAAGATTATGATTCTCCATTTATATGGCAGTGATGTCAGGAGGTTATCAGAGAAGACTGCTCGATGACGATGTCAGAGGTTTATCAGCTTCATGCTTTTTTTGACGGTGATGTCAGTAGTTGGTTACCAACTTCATGGATGACTGGTGGCGAGATCAGGAATGTTATCCCCAGCAGAGGATTCACGGGGATATCAGATGAGTTCTTCCGATTGATTAGTGAATCTTGACGGTGAGGTCAGGTATTTATCAGATATTTGATTGTCCGACGATGAAGTTAAATGCTCCATCTTGGCGGTGAGGTCAAGTGTGTATCAGATATGTGATTTCTCGACGAGGAAGTCAGATGCTCTATCTTGGCGGTAAGGTCAGACGTGTTCTTGGCGGTGAGGATTGGAAAGCTATCGATGGAGTTATGACGATGATGTCAAACATTTACCAAGATTGGGGGTCTCCATTTACTTGGCGGTGATGTCAGGATGTTATTGGATAATGGTTTGCTCGACAGCGAGGCCAATGGTTCATTAGCTTCGTGTTTTATTTGGCGGTGATGTCAGTGGTTGTTATCAACTTAGTGGGAACCTGGTGACAAGGTCAGGAACATTATCCCCAACAAAGGATTGACGGTGATGTCAGATGTTTCCCTTCGACTTGAGGTCGATACTTGACGGTGATGTCAGATGTTTCCCTTTGAATTGAGGTCGATACTAGACGGTGATGTCAGATGGGTCCCTTGGACTTGAGGTCGATACTTGGCGGAGTTACTTGAGGAAGTTCTCCAAAATCCCTAGTGGAGTCAGAAATTTCCCTTAGACTTGATGAAGAAGTCAGAAGGAGATGTCAGGAAATTTCATCCCTAGCAGGTTTCAGACGGAGAAGTCAGAAATTTCCCTTAGACTTGATGAGGAAGTCAGACAGAGATGTCAAGAAATTACACCCTAGCAGGTTTCAGGCAGCAACGCCAAATGTATTTCTTACGGACTTGATGAAGAAGTCTGACAACGACGACGATTTTCTCTCAGACTTGATGACGAAGTCTGACAACGACAAATGTTTCTCATACTTGATGACGAAGTCTAACAACGAAAAATGTTTCTCATACTTGATGATGAAGTCTGACAATGATAGAAGCGTTCTTATAGATATGATGACAAAGTCTGACAGCGATTTGATGACGAAGTCCGGCAGTGAGGCCAAATTTTCTTCTAGACTTGATGACGAAGTCCAACAGGGATGTTAGAAGTATACCTACCGACTTGATGACGAAGTTCGACAAAGGTTTCTTCTCGACTTGATGACGAAGTCCAACAACGATGTTAGAAGTATACCTACTGACTTGATGACGAAGTTTGACAAAGGTTTCTTCTCGACTTGATGACGAAGTCCGACAACGATGTCAGAAATTTCTTCCAAACGTGATGACGAAGTTCAACAGAAATTTTCCTCCAGACTTTATGATGAAGTCCGGCAGCGGTGCCACAAATGTTTCCCAGACTTGATGACGAAGTCCGACAATGATGTCAGAAATTTCTTCCAGATTTGATGACGAAGTTCAACAGAAATTTCTTCCAGACTTGATGATAAAGTCAGACAGTAATGTCAATTTTCCTTACCGACTTGTTGACAAAGTCTGGCAGCGATGTCAAGAAATTCTTCCAGTTTGATGCAGAGTGCCTGACGGAAAAATCAGTTATCCTTTATCAATTATCGAATAATCAGTGGGTTCTTCCCAATTTGGCATTGAAGCCTGATGGCCGTGTCAGATAATTTTTCAGACGTAGTGTCAAGGATTTGAAATAGTAATTCACCAGCAAGTTGTCGTGAAACTATCATTTCAGTTTCTGGAGATCTTCTACCAATTATAGTACAATTTACTTTTGCGGTTGGAAAATTTATGGGTTTATTGGTATTCAACCGTCTTTCACCTTGATTGCTTGAGATTGTTCGCTTCTCACCCAATCGGGTCCAAGCCGTTTGAATAGGGGCAGTTTTTGCACTCCAAAATTTGCCTAACCTTTTTCTCTACCTAGCTTATGTTTCATTGCATTCATTGTAGCATTAGCATGTGCATTGCATTTTCATTTGCGCAGGGGATCAAGAAATGTGCCTGTTAAGAAGAGGCTACCAAAAGGTTCTAGGGTCAATCAAGAAGCTATATTCAAGTTATCATCCTTACCAAGTCACCAGAAGAAGTCAGAGCTCTCTGGAGAAGGGAGTGGATACAAGTTTGCCTACCTCCTATCTTGGGGGTCAATGAAGACTATATGATGATATTAAATCCATGGCTATGGGTGTAATCCATTATGAGAGCTCATTGAATTCCTTGAGGGTCATTAAGGAGCTTATGCAAGTCATTATATCCAGTACCAGAGGCCACAACCAAAGGTGGTGCAGTTAGGGTTTTCATCTGGTCAACCCTAAGTCAACTATGTAATTGGAGGAGATTAAGACTCAATTCCAAGGCTTTATGATCATGGAATGTTGTGTTGATACACCTAAGAGATTATTCCAAGATTAATTCATCAATACTCAAGAGTGTGAGAAGTTGCTAAGCTAGGGTTTCTAAGCTTGACAGTGCAAAATCCCCTATCTTGGTGCCCCAACTTCAAGACCACATAACTCAAGATACAAGTTTCATCTAATCTGGACTCCAACATGAGACTTGTAGAGCATGTTCATAGATTTCTTATGAGTACTATAAGTCTTCCATTGGATTTCTGGAACTCAAGTTATGAAGCAGACAAGTTATAGATCATCGGATGAATGTGATTTTGGTCCATGAAAGTCAACCAACTTCCAAGACATTTTTGCCCTAGAAGGATGTCTCTCCTCATCTTGACCCGAACATGAAAGTTCTCCCTTATCCTCTTAGCTTCCCAAAGAGTACTATAAGTCCTTCATCTAATTTGTGAAGCTCAAGATATGAAGCTTGCAAGGCAGGGGTAATTTGGGAAACTTTGATTATAGGTCACTTTTGATTATAGGTCAATTTCACCACCTTGCATAATTCAAATGAAGATCTTCCCAACTTGAAAGTTGCTCCAAATAGGATCATTTGCTCAACAAAACATCAAGGTATCATTGATTTGGCTTGGATTGGAGAATTGGTGAAGAAATTTCCATGAAGGAACACTTGAAAAGGGCTAGTTTGGATCCAATTCAAATTAAATCAATTCATGCCATATGTGTGCATATTTTGAGTGCCTTAAATGTTCTAAGAATAATTCCAAAACCATAAATTAATTTTGAGGTCATTTACATGGCAAAATTCAAGATTACTTCACCTTGAAGATCACTGATGGATTCTGGACACTTTTCAGCAAGCTTCAACAACATTTGAAGGCCCAATGGAGGTGCTCCATTAGATAAATCATTTTTCATCCATACTCTCTGTTCAAGACCTAATTGTGCGCCATTTTTGTGGATTTTCATTCCTTAAGATACATAGATGGATTTAGGATAGGATTGGTGAGTGATTTTGGCATTTCTTGAAACAACCTCCATTGATTTAGCTTTCGGTTAGAGCGAATTATAGGCTAAAAACGAATACAAATGGTAGATTCATGATCAGCGTGAAACAAGGATCACTTTAGGCTAAAAAATCATGAAGTTTGGTTGAGTTTTGAGAGTTCCACTGTTCAGAGCAAACAGAGAAGACGATCGGAGCTATTTCGGCCGCCGTCTGCAAATTCTCCCTCCATTTCTAGGTTTAAAGCTTCCAGCGCATACGTGTCCATTTGTAAACCATGGGATCACTTGACTGAGGCTAAAACGGATGGCCATGATTGCTCTCCATTTATGTTGAATTCTGATTGCCTGCGTGTCAGTCCCGTAGCCCTTAGATCATGTTGCTAGTATGCAAAATGAAAGGCCAGGATTTCATCTCAGGTTGTGTTGACTATCCCTAACTAAAACACACTGTTTCATTAAACGGATGAGTGGACCTGGGCTTCTATTCATATCCCCACCCCCTGCGTGTTAAGCCTAATGAAATACAAGTTAATAGGCTGCTAAACACACCACAACATTTTCCTTTTTATTTTCTTTTCCTTGTTTTGCATTTTATCTTCCATTCGCATTTTAATTTATTTGAAAATGATAATTGAGTCAATAAATCATGGAAAAATATATTTGTATACTTTAACATGTATATTAATTTTTCATATTTTTTAAGTGCATTTTTTAATTCTTTTTTCATTTAATTGTGTATTTTTCATTTTATGTGCTTTTAATATATGGAAAGTGACATGTCTTCCTTCTTGATTTTCTTTCTTGATAGAAACATCAAATGAACTTCTAATATTTTGTGTGCTTAATCTTGAAACATTAATTGACCTTGTGATATTTTTCTATTAATTTTTAGATACATTTAGGATAGGTTTTGGTTTAGTTCTTTAGATCCCTTTTTCTTTGCCTTGTCCATAGAGCACCCTAGGGTTTTGCTCTCCATTAACCTACATAGACTTAGTGTTTCCTCCCCATTTTTGGACCCCTGGTCCACAAGACCAGAGGGGTCCCCTAGGGTTTTCTTAGATTTTTTAGATGTGTTTTACTATTTTTTGGTAGATTTTACATTTTGACCCATATTAGTGTAATTCCCACCATACCTTTGACCTAGTTTGCACTTGGTGTGATCCTTTTGCATTGTGTGATTATCCAACTCTCCCATATCCATACCCTAGACATATTAAGCCACTTGTATGTGCATTTCCAAGTTCAAATCTCATTCCTAACTAGTTCATAACCTAGGCTTCCTTTAGAGCTTCCCTTTAGTCTTTCCATAAGAACTCCTTTGAATGATTTTCCATCCTTACTTGATTTCCTTCCCTTGATTCCTCTAAGTCACAATCTCAAGATCCTTCTTGTGAGAGCTTGGTTCTTCCTTAGGAAGAATTTTGTGCAATCCATAAGAAGTTTGAGCCTTTGATGGACTCCTTGTGTTGATACACATTGAACATATTGGGTTCCTTTGGTTCACACTATGCTTTATTTCTCCTCTAAGTCCTATATTCTTAGGATCCTTCTTGTGAGAGTCTGGTTCTTTCTTAGGATGAACTCTGTTCATTTCATGAGAAGCTGAGCCTTTGAGGACTCAAGTACCTTGTACATACCTTCTCTTTTCTCTGTGTCCTACAATCTCAGGATCCTTCTTGTGAGAGCCTGGTTCTTCCTCAGGAAGAACTTTGTGCATTCCATGAGAAGTTTGAGCCTTTGGTAGACTCTTGTGTTGATACACATTCCATGACATGGTGGGTTCCTTTGGTTCACACTTTGCTTCCTTTCACCTCTAAGATCTATATTCTTAGGATCCGTCTTGTGAGAGCTTAATTCGTCCTTTGGTCGAATTCTGTGCATTCCATTAGAAGTTTGAGCCTTTGATGGATTCCTTGTGTTGATACACATTGAACATAGTGAGTTCCTTTGGTTCACACTATACTTCTCATCCTTCTTTTCTCCTCTAAGTCCTATATTCTTAGGATCCTTCTTGTGAGAGCATAATTCTTCCTTTGGTCGAATTCTGTACATTCCATGAGAAGTTTGAGCCTTTGATGGATTCCTTGTGTTGATACACATTGAACATAGTGGGTTCCTTTGGTTCACACTACACTTCTCATCCTTCCTTTCTCCTCTAAGTCCTATATTCTTAGGATCCTTCTTGTGAGAGCCTAATTCTTCCTTTGATTGAATTATATGCATTCCATAAAGAAGTTGAACCTTTGTGGACTCTTGTGTTGATACACATTGAACTAGTGAGTTTGTTTCTCACTTTGCTTCCCCTCATTTTGTTTATCCTTTCATCTTCATGATTGTGTGATGTTGTGAATTAGAAGTAGGGTATGCTTGATAGCTTTCTCTTTTCACCTACCATGTTTGCATTTAAAGGTTGAGTTTGTCTCCCTTTGCTTGTGTACTTTCTTTGTGCATCTCTTGTTTGCATTAAAGGTTGAGCTCGTCCCCCTTTGCTTGTATTGTTGCATTGCATGTGCATTTACATTTTATACTTCATCTGCTTGATAGCCTTCTTTTGTCTTCCTTTGTCATGTCCCCTTAGGGCTCTCATTTCCTTATTTAAGGGAGTGATGATAGAACTTTAGGTTGAATCCTTTGCATGATAACAAGTAGGATAGATTCCTTCTAAACTAACCTTAGGACCATTTTACATGACAACATTAGGGTTTTGATTAGTCCCCCTCTAGAGTCCTTTCTCTCTTCTCATCTTCAAACAATAGTAAAATATCTAATAAAGACTAATTTGTATTATACGTTACGAGCCTTAAGCTATTTGGGAAATGATGATTGGATGGTTGCCTCTCAATTATCTAGAGTGTTAGCGTATGTCCTTTGGACGATATGCGACACATTCGTTCCTAAGTCATAGTCTCTAGTGCAGTATGAATTACAAACATTCATTCAAATACACTTCTCCGATAAAAGACAAAAACAAACACCAAACTCCTTTTGCCCTTTGGGGTTTCTCTAATCAGGAAAATATTTTCAGATAAAAGAGTGTTGTTAACTCTTAGTTCTACCGCAAACGGTAACGCCTAAGTCTCCAACGAGCGAGCTGCATACACCAACTGCTAGAACTACCTGTTAACCCTACTCGGGTAAAAAACTTTTGAACAAACCTGTGTTCCGTTTTGTCCTGAACTATGTAAGCTCTTATTTCTCATACCTGTTGAGAGTACGTAGGCACAAGACGCGATGTCTTGGCGAGCAACCTTCCCCGTCTTTTAGTCGTAGTTAGGCGAACTACGTTGACTCTGACTTTCCCATTGCACAAGGGAATACGTAGGCCCAGAGCAGCGACGCTCTGTCGAGTCCCTTTTTCTTTTCTTTTGTCCCAGACCACTAGCTAGATAGATAAACAACCCTTTAGATAAACAAAACAAGCGTGGATCCCGTTAACTACAACGGACGTGAGGGGTGCTAATACCTTCCCCTTGCGTAACCGACTCTCGAACCCGAGATTTGGTTGCGATGACTGATCTTATCCCTTTTCGCTAGGTTTTTCCTGATCGTTTCCTTTCCCTCTATGGGATAAATAATGATAGGTGGCGACTCTTCTATCTTTGCCAGCACCTTTTTTCGCAGTAGCGACAACAATGAAGCCCAATAACTTTCCAGATCTCACCCCGAAGGTGCATTTGTTAGGATTCAGCCTCAGCTTGAACTTCCTCAACCTTTCGAACAATTTTAGAAGATAGAACAGATGTCCCTCCTCCGTCTGTGACTTTGCAATCATGTCATCAACATAGACTTCCACCTCATGATGAATCATATCATGAAACAAAGTGACCAACGCCCGCTGGTAAGTTGCCCCTGCATTTTTCAATCCAAAGGGCATCACCTTATAGCAAAAAGTCCCCCATGGTATGATGAAAGTAGTTTTCTCAATGTCCTTTGGGGCCATCTTGATTTGGTTATACCCAAGGATTCCATCCATGAATGAAAATACAGAATACTGAGCGGTGTTATCAACCAACACATCGATATGGGGGAGCGGGAAATCGTCTTTTGAGCTCGCTTTATTCAGATCTTGATAATCAACGCACATCCTGACCTTTCCATCCTTCTTAGGCACAGGAACAATATTAGTGACCCACGGAGGGTAATTCGTGATAGCAAGAAAGCCAACGTTCAACTGCTTCTGAACTTCTTCTTTGATCTTGACTGCCATATCAGGCCTTGTCCGTCTCAACTTCTGTTTGACTGGCGAGCATTCTTCTCTGAGAGGTAACCGGTGTACCACAATATCTGTATCCAGCCCAGGCATGTCTTGGTAAGACCAAGCGAAGATATCTTTATACTCACGGAGCATTTCAACCAATCTTCTCTTGACACTGTCTTCCAATGCAACCCCCACTTTAACCTCTTTCTTATCATCCTTGGTGCCCAGATTGATAACTTCAATATCCTCCTTATGAGGCACAATGACCCTTTCCTCTTGCTTGAGAAGCCTGGATAACTCTTCGGGTGGTTCACAGTCTTCGTCAGTCTTATCTTCAGCTTGATAAATGGGATTATCAAATTCATACGAAGTCATAGCCGAACCTGAATCGATGGCATCTGATAGAAAAGACCTGCATGAGGATGTCATGTTTATTATGTGATGAAACAAACAAACACATATTGCCATTTTTGTTTTTAATATAAATGAAAAACAAGAAAAACAGGGATCACAATATTTGAAGTGAAAGGTCCTTTATTTAATGATAAAGTGCAAATAACAAGAGGGCCCCACAAATGGGTCACTACGTCTTAGGCAGAATGTAGGACTGAACATAATCAAAACAATGAAAATTACTCTGCAACAGTAACATGAATGACTTCTCCGGTAGTCCAGTTGCACAGCTTCTGGCCAGGAGTACATGGACGAATCCAAGTATCCATATCGCAATCACTGTCACCTTCATCATCTCTGACGGCATTAATCCTGTCAAATATCACACCACTATTGGTGAACTACACTGGTCCCTTATATCTCAGAATGCTCTGAGAAGAGCCGGAGGGTTTGTATCCCAGGCCGAACTTGTCCTGCTTGACAGGAACATCAAGAACTTGGCCCTACTTCTGAGACGAGCCGGATTCTACAATAGCATGAGCATTCTTGAGCGATGACATCGAAACCTCTGGGCCCTTGGCTTCTACAGGAGACTTCCCCTGAATCTGAACCGTTTCAAATGCCTGGCAGAGTTTTTCACGGATCTCACCATCCACTTCCACATACTTGAAGGATGACAAATGGCTAACCATAATGTCCTTTTCACCACATACGGTGACTATCTTCCCTTCCACCATATACTTCAGATTTTGATGCAACGTTGAGGTGACAGCCCCAGCAGCGTGTATCCAAGGTCGGCCAAGCAAATAGTTGTATGTTGGCTGGATATCCATGATATAGAAAGTTTCATCGAAGATCTCTGGCCCTATCTGAATAGGCAGCGTGATTTCTCCAAACACTGATCTCTTAGATCCATCGAAAGCTCTCACCACCAGATCACTGGGCGTGCATATCAAACCTTGAATGTCCAACTTCATTAATGCCTTCTTTGGAAGCACATTGAGGGATGATCTTGTATCAACCAAGACATGTGACATCAGAGATCCTCTACATTCCAAAGATATGTTCAAAGCATGGTTATGGTTCCTCCGGGCAGGAGTCAGATCCAAATCAGTAAAACCGAGACCATTACCGGCATTCACATGAGCTACTACCCCTTCCAACTGATTAACAGAAATCTCCAGAGGTACGTACGCTACATTCAAGACTTTCAGCAGAGCATTGCGATGCGCCTCCGAACTCATCAACAATGACAGGATAGATATCTTCGAAGGAGTCTGATTCAAGTGATCCATAATTTTATAGTCACTCTTCCGAATTAGCCTCATAAATTCCTCTGCATCTTTTGAAAGATCATCAGTACCAACCTGTGGTTGGACATTAACCTCAATCACAGCCTTACACTTGCCTTTGTCATTCTTATCAGCATTAACCTCCGGTGGAGAAAAGACCCTACCACTTCTGGTGATACCTCCGACACCGACTATGTTCTTAACCGACGAACTTCCGCTCGCAGACCCAGTCCATTCTTGCTTCTACCCATTACAGAACACCTCTCCCCCATAATTCCATGGGATAGCTCTAGTGCTCTCGTACGGCATGGGTCCAGGTACAGTAATGGTAATCGGAGCTGGTCTAGCAGGTGCTGAAATATTGATAGTCTGGTATGGAGTGGAAATCGTAGCAACTTCGTTTCCATCATTACTCACTTTATTCTCGACATCTTCTTTCACGACTTTATCAAATTGCAAACAACCCTCATCAATCATTCTCTGAATACCCTTCTTCAAAAGATCGCAACCCTCAGGCTGCGCTTCACACTCTAAGCAGTCAGCAGAACAACCAGGAAACACCCCCTTCTTCAACAAGCTAGACTTCACAAAACCCAATGGAGTCTTCAAATCCTCAACATTAGTTATCAGATTTCAACTTCTCCCCCTCGATAATGGCATTGACTCCTGCCACTCCATGATTCGGCATCGGGTTTTGAGTCACATTAGGCCTCTCATTGGTGAAATTGATAGCTTTAGAATCAAGCAAGTCATGTACTTTATGCTTGAAAGATTTGCAATGGTCAATGTCGTGCCTTGGAGCACCAGAGTGAAAATCACAATGAGCGTTCGCATCATACCCAATAGGCGACGGACCAGTGAGAGGAGCCAAGGTCCTCTTCTGAACAAATTGCAACTGCAGCAACCGTTGTAACAACTGAGAATACGGCATCAGAGGATTCGCAAACTGCCTATTAATCGCTATGTGCCTGGAAGCATAAGGTCGTTGAACATTAGCTTGCAGAACCCGGATGGGCGACTTTGGCAAAAAAGGGTATCCCGGTGAACTGAAAACCCGCAAAGGGCGGTTCGTGCAAAAGTTAGGGATTTGGAAAAAAGCAAATGACTGCATTCCGCGTGTGGAATGTATTCGTTTAGTGGTTTGGAAGACCTGAGGGCCGTTTATCTGAATCAATCTCTTCTGAAGCTGAAGCGTCGGAGAAGTATCGAAGTCGAGTAGGTCATAGAGGGATCAACTCATGGTGTTCGTCTACGCCTCGTTGCCGACATTTGTATATACTGATGTATATTTATGTTTTATTTTTGCGCGGCTTCCTCATTCCAGGAGCTTGCATCTGTTGTAAAACATTTTTACCCATTCAGGGGTTCGTTATCAATAAAATGTATACTATTCAGCAATTCTGTTTGTCTGTTTAGCATTTATCTGTTTTGTTTGCGAAAAAGATCGCCGATGTTTTTGATAAAATGCGCATACATAAACCTACTGGCCTAGGCCACTGATTGTGGAAACAATGAATTACTTAAACATTGTCACAAGATGATAACCTTGATAGGTCCCTTTTGAGAAGGGCATCTTTTCTGTTTGTTTGTGTTGTTACAGGTAGCATATACCAGGTAGTACGCCGTACGCGTCCCCAAGCAGGATGATTCCTTCTTCTCCAGCAACGTTCAGCAGTCTCTCCCTGCAAAGTCCGAACGTGAGATCGTAAGCATTGATATGCTCCCCCAAGCAGAGAAGATTCTCTCCCCAGTCAAGTACATCCTGAAGGAATGGCATTTCCCCAGCTGAGTCTTTCACTAAAGTGTGCAGCACTCGATAGTTCAAGACTGAAGTCTCCAGCGAAATCGAGATTCCCCACAGGGTTCTCTCCCCCGAAGCAGGATGATTCCTTCTTCCCCAGCCGAGTTTGCAAAACCCCAAGAGAGCTGAGGCCTTGGAAGCAGTTGGGACCATGATTGGTTTTCCCCAGTAGAGTGTTGAATAGCTGGCGCTGTGTGTCCCCGCCAGGGAAGTAGCCGTGAAGGCCGTGCAGTTCATTTTTCGCGATTGACACCGCTCTCCTCAGCAGGTCCAGGTTCTCGTAGAGCTTCGTTCCCCTTCAGCAGTCAACTGAAGTTCACTTCCCCACGGAGTCCGATTGAGATTGGCGTGACCTTTTTCTCCTCAGCAGGATGATTCCTTCCCCTATCAGAGTGGTTCTTTCTCCTTGACAGGAGGATTCTCCTTTCAGCATTTATTTTGCCAACTGGATCGAAGCCTTTTGCATGATTGCATAGCATCCATCATAAACGCGTAGCATTTCCATCGTGTGGAACATTGCGCCATTGTCAAAGCATATGCATACTAAACATGAGCTAGGTCGTTACCGTTCTTGTTTTGCAGGTGTTCCTCCGCAGGTCGGTTGCTCGAGATGATTCTTGGATTCTCCCCTCCAGAGTCGCTTACTCGAGATGATTCCTCCCCGGCAAAGTCGTTTGTTTAAGATGATTCATAAAATCCCCGGTGCAGTCGCCAGAGCGCCTGCTCAGGATGACTCCTGAAATCTCCAGCAGAGTTATTAGTCCAAGATGATTCTTGAAGACCCCACGAGGTTATTTGTTCAAGATGATTCTTGATGTCCTCAGCAGAGATGATTCACCCAGAATGATTTCTGGATCCCCGAAGCAGAGTTACTTGATAGTTCTCCAGAATCCCCCAGCGGAGATGTTTTATCCCCAACAGGTTCCTGAACAGCGAAGTTGAAACTTCCCTCGAAGACTTGATGATTGAAGTCCAACCGTGTTAATGAAGCAGTTCTCTCGGCTTATGCGGAGTGCCTGATGGCAGAAGTTTGGATATCCCTAATTGGTTCATGATTAACCGAGAATTCTATTCCCGACTTACTGATGAAGTCCGGCTGATGCCCAGAAGTCTTATTTGAATGTCTGATGAGTCCCGAGGAATCTTGATGCCTGACGGCATGATCAACCATGTACTACCGGTTACCGTGTGACTAATTCCCCAGCTAGTTTCCGCGCAGCTAACATTTCAGTTTTCGAAGATTTGTTCCCATCAGAGTATCGTGTACTTGTGCAGTTGGAAAATTTCCGGGTTTGTTGGTATTCAACCGTCTCGCACCTTGATTGGTTGAGAGTCATTTGCTTCTTACCCAGTCAGGTCCAAGCCGTTTGAATAGGGGCAGCTGTTGCACCCCAAAATTTGACCAACCTTTCTTTACCTAGCTTATGTTTCATTTCATTCACATTAGCATTACCATTTGCATTTCATTGACATGTATTCAAGTGTTCAAGGGTTGATATCCTTGTCAGAGAAGTGAAAAGATCCTCAGAGAGATTGTTGAAACCAAGGTTGTGTGCCTCCTAACTTGACAGTTGTGGGAAGCTCATCAGATGATTCTAAAGCCAAGAATGTGGACTTGAAGCCTTGAGAGAGCTTATGATATGTCTTGAAAGCCATCATGAAGCCTAGAGAGGTCATGGTGCTAGTTTAAGAAGACTCAGCCATGAGTGGTGTAATTAGGGTTTGACTGGGTCAACCCTAGGTCAACTGATGATTTGGAGAAGGTTGAGACCTAACTCAAAGAGCCATGTGATCATGGAGTGACACATTGAGGTGTTATAAGGATGATTCCAAGGTCAACTCACCATGATTGAAGAGTTTTAGAAGTTTCAAGCTAGGGTTTCTAAGGCTTGACAGTGTAAAATCCCCTAGTTTGCTCCCTATCTTCAAGGCAGTTTAGCTCAAGATGTGATTGTCATCTCATATTGCCCCAAACATGAATGTTGTAGAGATTGTTCTTAGATTTAATTTGATTACTAGAAGTCCTTGATAGGATTTTTAGAGCTCAAGTTATGACTTTGACAAGTTACAGGTCATCTGAGGTATGTGAATCTAGGGCCTTGAAAGTACACCAAACTTGCATCAAACTTTTGCCCAAGAAGGATGATTCCTATGAACTTTTGGTCAACATGAATGTTGTTCCTTATCTTCTTATATTTCTAGAGAGTACTAGAAGTCCTTAATAGGATTTGTACAACTCAAGTTATGGCTTTGACAAGTCAAGGGCATTTTGGTCATTTGGAGATTACAGGTCATTTCAAGCATAAGGCCATAACTCCTATTTCCAAGCTTCAAATGGAAACATCTTCAACATCAAACGTGCTTAAAATGATGTTTTAAGGCTAGTAAGGAGGTCATGAGATGTTGAAAAGGCTTGTAGCTCAAAGTGGTAAAAATGACCTAAAATGAAGGCATAAGTTAAATAAGTCAAAGTTGGAAATTGAAATTTTCAAGCTACACATCCAAACCATGGCATGTAATATATCATTTTGACTCTAGAAAACATTTTAAAGGCAATGGTTTAGCCACATTTTTGATTTGAGGTCTAAATCATGGACTTGCTTTGGAAAATGGTTACTTGCATATTAAGCAACATTTGCAAAACTTAGAATTGAGGCATGGGCAAGGAACTTGGCAAGCTAAACCCTTCCAAATTGTAACTAGGGGAGAAATTGAAGGAGATTGAGATGAATTTCAAGCTGCAAACAGAATTGAGCATGGCATGATAAGTGATTCAAAATCTCATGACATGAGATGTGTAAAATCTCATTGGAAGGATCTAGAGGGTTCTAGATCATCCAAACTCCATCTATATATTGAGTAGAATGAATCCATGGCAGAGGTTGGTGATCATTGAAGGTTTGAGCATAGTTTGGAATTGAGTTTTCATAGATTGCAATTGAAATCGGTTTCATCAATTTCCTCTATTTCCTTCCATTTTCTTGATTGATTCTTCTTCCATGAGTATCAAGGATTGATTCCAGATCATTTCCAAGAAGAATTGGTGGCTAGATCGTGTGGGAGCAAGGGGTTTTCAGCACCTGCAACTCAGCATCGTGTTTCAAGATTGAAGCACTTTCCATTGAATCTTTTGCATACAGAAGCAAGGAGGAGGTTCAGTGATCGTGTCCAGAAGATTTGAGAGCTTGAAGTGAAGATTTCGTGCATCTGTTATTCAAGAATTTCCAGGTTTGTAACCTTCTTCCCCTAGCTTGATTTAGGTAGAATTAGGTTGAACTAGAGTGTTAGATTAGTTGTAGAATGGCCTAGGATGGTTTTCAGATGGTTAATTGTTGAATTAGAGACAAAATAGGAAGATCACCATTTTCGGTTGAGATTGGGAGATGATGATTCTTGGGGTTTTAGAAGAAACTAATGGCATGGTTGAGTTCGTGGCAAGATTTGGGACAAGATTCATGTTTTGACCTTTTGCATTGGAGGCCTCTAGGAAGAACTAGGGTTGGGGAAGACGACCGGAGCTCCATCGGCGGTGGCCGGAGCGAGGCGCTAAGCTCAGAGCTTTGAAATGGAGAAGATGAAGTTTACACCATTGGATCTTGGTCTGACCATTGACTAGAAGCTGATCCAACGGATGTGTTTTAATTCTGGCTTGTGAAGAGTTTCTGATGAAATGATGCGTTTCATTTATTCAAGCGTTTGGGCTTAGTAATCTTAGTGTTATCCGCACCCCCCAGCAAGCCCAACCCAGAATTTTAATTGAAAATGATTTCTATTTGCACCGTGTCTTTATTCATTTTTGGTGGATTTCATTATTTTTTCATTTAATTCATGATTCTTGGAAAATTCATAACTAATTGAATATTAATCCAATTCAGCCCATTCTTTTTGCATATTACTCATGATTGAGTCTATTATTTTTTAGAAAAAAATATTTTTATTTCATTTAATTTCTGATTTAATTGGAATTTTGTATTTTAATTGATATTAAAATGTTTATGTTTGATGCATATTTTGGTAGAATTTTGTGTGATCTCATAGTGATGATTCTTGGCCTAATTTTTTGTGTGTGATTAGGTTAGACATGTATGATCCCATAGTAATTTTCTCACATTTTTGTGGTGAAAATAGGGGTGCCTTCTAGATTGATGTTTAGATGCTTCCTTTTTAGGGTTTTAGGTTGATACCTTAGAAGGTAGATTTTAGTTCTAGGTCCAATTTGATGATTTGATCTTTAAAACTAATGTGATAGAGTCATGATTGACCTAGGTTCCCATAGTAATTTTTGTAGGAATTTACAATTGATTCTAGTGTTTTAGTTAGGACTAACTTTAATGCTAGCTTTTAGGTGATCCTAACTTACTAATTCAACTAGTTTAACTCATTTAGTTCCCTTAGATTAGGGTTTGTGCTTGGTTTGCCTTTGATTGAAGTTGAAGACAAGTTGAAGACAAGGAGAGGATGCTTGAAGTTGCTTGGAGCTTTGGATTTTGTGGGTGCCTGAAGGTGTCTGATGAAGATTAGGAGATAGGACATCGGGAGAGCTTTGTAGTTAGAATGATTTCTTTCACAAACATGGAAAGCATCTTGTGCTTCCATTCCTCCCAATGATTAAAAGTCCTTCCATGGTATTCACCTCCCTCCTTTGGATGGATAAGTGATGGTACCTAGGAAGTAGAACTTTTGAGGGAACCATTCTTCTGATGTTAAACCCTTATAGGCTTCCTTTGGTGGTCAATAAGCAGTTTAATATCCTGGCTTATCCAGTTAAGTTATTTCTTATGGTTTGAGTATCTTGGAAGATGAAGACTTCACTGAAGAGTGGGGAAGATGATGATTCCTTGAGCATTGCCACTGCAGCTGAAGCTTGAAGAAGGAGACCAAGTTGAGACTTATGTTGATGGGTTGAAACCTGGAGAAGCAAGTTGATACTTGAAGACCCAATGAAGATCCAATGAAGAGTGAGTAAAGAGCTGAGGCTTAAGAAAGAAAAGTGAATAGTGAAGGTGACACTTCCATGTGATTGAAGACTACTCTGATAAGCTGAAGCTTGGAGGTGGAGAGAAGCTGTTTGACACTAGTAAGGCAAAGTGAGCTGAAGCTTGAAGACTAATTTGATATTTATGAAGAGGATTCAATTGAGATTGAGAGTAGAGCCGAGGCTTGAGGAATGAAGGACAAGTTGATACTTGTACATTGATGCTTGGAGAACCTGAAGGAATCAAGTTGACTCTTGTAGTTAAGAGTGAAGCTTGAAGGTGGAATTGAATAAGAGAGCTGAAGCTTGAAGAAGAAGATTAAGTTGAAACTTATGTTGAAGGGTTGAAACCTGGGGAAGCAAATTGGTATTTGCCAGTGAAGATGATATTCTTGAAGGGTGATTGAAGTCTGAAGACTGAGTTGATGTTAGAAGAGCTGAGGCTTGGAATTGAGAGAGAGTTGTTGATCTGCTGCTTTCTTGTCTGTTTTCTTTTCTGTAGTGCTGATGTGCCTTGTTTGACTTGCTTGATGTATTAGAATAAGTCCATGACTAGACTGACTTTAATCTAAGAGCATGATTGCACTAGAGGTTGAGTTGCTCCCTCTGCTTGTATTGTTACTGTATGGCTTTGCTTGCGGGTATTCGGTAGAGCCCATCTCCCTTGCCCAGGTGGTTTATTTTGCTTGATAGCATTCCATTTTATTTCATTTCTTCTGTATGATTGCAGTTTACTGTATTTTGCTTGATAGCATGTTGTTATTTCCTCAGTATGATTACTGTTATTCATTCTGGCTTGAGGTTGAGATGAGCTTGTGGAGGCTGATACCCCACACACATTTCCTCCCTCACTTGCATTGCATGCATTTTACTGTTTACTGTTTACTGTTTAAGCTGAGGCTTTATCTGTGTCTGTGTATCATTGACATGACCCCTTAGGACCCCCATTTCCTTTGATAAGGAAGTGATGCTAGAACTTTAGGTTGAAACCTATGCATGATAACTTCTAGGAGTTCCCTGTTTCAAACTTCAACTATAGGATGAATCCTTGGCATGACAACAGTAGGACTTGATAGTCTCCCCGTAGTTGAGCCTGTCCTCTCATTCTCATCTCAAAACAGCTTAAGATACGGTAATCATGAATGATTTCTTTCGTACGTTACGAGCCTTAAGCTATCTGAGAAAGGATTGTTGGAGAGCTTCTTTTCAACAGTCTGGATGTTTAGTATGACACCCTTTGGGTGACATGCGACGCATTCACCCTCAGGTCATAGTCTTTAGTGCGATTGAAATTGCAAACACAATAAAAAACACTTCTTCCGTAAAAAACAGAAAACAAACTTCAAACCTTTTTGCCCCGTGGGCCCGTAATTCAAAGGAAAGCTTTTCTGAAGAAAAGAGTGTCGTTAAACTTCAGCGCCAACGCAAACAGGCTTTGTCCCTAACTGCTGGAACTGCTGTTTAAACCTACTCGATAAAACAGATGAATCTGAATTCCCGTAATCCGTAGTATCCCGAACTACGTAAGCTCTGATCTCTCATACCTGTTGAGAGTACGTAGGCACAATACTGATGTATTGGCAAGCCACCTTCCCCATAACCCGTAGTAGGTCGAACTACGTTGATTCTGATTTCTCATTCTCTGATGAGAATACGTAGGCATAAAGCGCGACGCTTTGCCGAGTCATTTTCTTTTCATTTTAAGCCAACCTTGATAGGTAGATAGATAAAACCAACCCGTCCAGTAAACACAACAAGCGACGGACGTGAGGGGTGCTAACACCTTCCCCTTGCGTAATCGACTCCCGAACCCAGACAACGGTTGCGATGACCTTGTCTTATACCCTTTTTGTTAGGTTTTTCCGATCGTTTCCTTTCCCGCTCCGAGGGATAAATAACGAAAGGTGACGACTCTTCTGTTATGCCGACACCTTATTTTCGCGGAAGCGACACCAGGTAACGAAGCCATGAGCAAGTCGATCAACTCTCTTTCAACCAAAGGGGGTTGCACTCTTGCAGCCAGATCCCGCCACCTCTGGGCGTATTCCTTGAAACTCTCAGTATTTTTCTGCGACAAGCTCTGCAATTGTACCTGATTTGGTGCCAGATCACTATTATATTGATAATGACGCACAAAAGCCTCGGTCAATTCTTTCCAGCTGCGGATATGGGTTCTCTCAAGCCCCATATACCATTCCAAAGAAGCCCCTTGTTGCACCCCAAAATTTGCCCAACCTTTTCCTTCTTGTTTTTGCATTAGCATAACATCATCATAGCATTATAGCATTGCATTAGCATTTATGCAGGGGATCAAGTGTGATATACATCAAGAGAGGCCTATCTAGAGGTTTTATTCGAGCTTGAGGAATCACTAAAGTCACCAGGAAGTGGTTCATGCCCTTGAGAAGTTCAGATGCTTGTGTGGGGTTCATCCCCTGACTTAGAGGCCAACTGAAGATTATCAATGAGTTGGAAAACTATGATTACAGGTCATAAAATTACAAGTCAAGTTCAATACTTTGCATAACTCAAATGGAATTTTTTCAAACATGAAAATTGCTCCAAAGGGCGTCATTTGGTCAACTAAACTTCAAGGTTTTAATGGGTTAGCTCATGGTGGAAGTTTGATAAAACTCACTTTGGTGAAAACATGTGAAAAGGCATAGTTTGGTATTTCTTCAAAATTTAATCAAATAAGTCCATGTTTGTACTTATTTTGAGCGGAAACTTCATTTTAAGAACAATGACACTTTTACATTTTTCATTTGAGGATTTTATCATGACCTATTTCGAGATTTCTTACAACTAAGTAGCATAATGGATATTGGGCTTGGGCTTAGAAACAAAGGACTATTATGGGATTTAAGCATTCCTTATGATGCAAGGCATATAAAAACCAAAGATCAAGGCAAAAAAGCTTCTTCCATCATTTTTTCCATTTTCCCACACTTTCACATATTTGAATTTCCATTTTTTTTTCAATCCTTTTTTCTCTTCATTTTTTGATCCTTTCTCATTACCAATTAATTCAATATACTCCATGGAATTTTTCCATCAAATTTTGAGAAGTTTTTAGTGCAATTCCATGGTTGTATCAACATGAAAAAGTGAGCTCCAAGTGCAAAAGTGATTTTCATTTCCTCACCAATTCAAGCATTTTCTTTGATCCTAATACCTCTACCAAGAATTATTGAAGGTTTCTACACATTTTTCCAAGAAAATTCTTGCTCCATTAAAGCTCCATAATTCATTTTTCAATGGTATAAAGAATTCAACATAACTCATGATTTATGAGTCTTTCTTGCATTATTGTTGTTGCATTTCATTGCTCTCATCTCCTACATGGATTCTAGTACAAAAAAGATGGTTTTTATGACAATTTGGTGTTCTTGAAAGTTTGAGATTCATATACGGTTTTTGAGTTAGAGGCCATTTCAAGGGAAAATAATGGTATATTTGGATTCCTCTCGAAATTTAACTCAAGTTTGGTCTAAAAATCATTGGATTTGGACAAGAAACGAAGGAGATAGAAGCATCCAAAGTTTTTCGGCCAAGAACACTCACCTCCGGCCGCCATGTTCAAAGCTTGCTGCATTTTCCCTCATTTTTTTCATTCAAAGGAAGAAGATGACACAGCCACCCTTGGATCATCCAAAAAATGAAGACTTAGTCCCCACATCCAAGCATCACGCACTATGCCACATGTCACGACCTAAGCACGGTCGTTTTGGTCACGCAGGGGGCTGGGAGAACGTGGGTTCGATCCCTCCCCCTGCCACTTTTGATTTATTCTCACTTATTTCTCATGTTATCACCTTGTATTCATGTTCTTCCATGTTCTTTTATTTTTCTGTTTTATATGCTGACTTCAAATAATTAAAAAAAATTAGGAAAATTAGTCTTTTTGATCCCCTTTTTTTTTTGCGTAATCTTCAAGATGTCTAAAATTTTATAGAATTGGAACCATAATTTTTCCATGTTTCGTCATTTTATTAGATTTTTTTACATTTTAGTTGTCAAAAAAATAGCAATGTTGGTGCTATCATGTTGTGAATTTTCTTTGACCCATCAAAATTACATATTTTGGCCTAACCTTTTGCAGGGATCTCCTACACATGTTTAGGTATTGTGATATATTTTTATGAGAATTTTATTGTACCATTTTAATTGGTTTTGGATGCTTTCTTTGACATGCTCCATTTTTACTTTTCCTTTGGTATACATGAGATATCTTGCAATGTTTTCATCTTATTTGACCATTTCTCTTTGGATATTTTTGTTATATCTCTCACCCCTGGTTTGTGACTTGATGTAGGGAATTGGAGATTTTTATTTGAATTTTTTAGCACCTTTTTCTATTTTTCTTGTATTTTTGTATTCAGACTTGTAAATTTGGACTTTCGAACGGACTTTGCTTTTCTTTCGGCTCCAACGGCCTCGAATTGTTTGTGTGGTGAACGCTAGGGTTCTTATTGCTTATTATAGACATTATATAGGATGTGTATATCATTGATCGGCTGGTTTTATCATACATAATTGCCCATTAGGTTCCATATTTCCATGATAGTGCGTTATGATTCCTAATCGTAGTATACGTATGTCATTCATAGGTTTTATTGCCTCATATCACTTTATAATCACTTGTGGCCAAGATTGCAGGTTTAAAATAGGCCATTTTCCATTCATTATGGGCTTGAGGTTGAGATGACTTCCTCCTTCACTTGCATTCCAGGTTTACCTTTCTACACTTTGCATTTCCTGTATGCTGTTTACTTCATCTGTTTTCTGTTGCTTCCTTTGCCTTTCCCTTAGGATCTCCATTCTTTCTTGTGGAAGATAGAATGTGATAGACACTAGGCTTTGCAACCATGTATGACAACATTAGGGTAGTCTTCCCCTTTGCAAACTTTAACCATAGGACGAACAATGCATGCTAACATTTAGGGCTGTGTAGTTTCCCTTAGAAGTTTGTTTCTCTTCTTTTCTTCAAATCCCATTAAAACACTTAATAAGGCTAGTGAATATTGTGTTGTGAGCCTTAAGCATGGGAAGTGATGGTTGGGGGGCCACCTCTCAACTGTCTAGAGTGTTTAGTATACGTCCTTAGGACGATATGCGACGCATTCGATCCTGAGTTTGAGACTTCAATACAATGTACACTCCAAAACATTAATCAAAACATTTCTCCATAAAAGACACAAAAACAAATCATCAAATCCTTTTTGTCCTTTGGGACCTTTAACTTTAGAACCCATTTTCGTAATGAGAGTTTCGTTAACTCTCGGTTCTCTCACAAAACGGTAACGCCTAAGTCTCCAAAGGTCGAGCTGCATACACCAAACTGCTAGAACTGATTGTTAACCCTACTTGGGTTAAAAACAACTTAAACCAAACATGTGGTCTAGTTAGCCCGAACTACGTTTGCTCTGATCTTTCATACCAGAAAGTACATAGGCACGAGATACGATATCTCGGCGAGCAACCTCCCTCTCCTTCCCCGTAGTTAGGCGAACTACGTTGACTCTGATTTCTCGTTCCAGACGGGAATATGTAGGCATAAAGTGTGATACTCTGCCGAGTCACTTTTCTTTTCTTTTGTCCTTAAGCCCTTAGCGTAGATAGTATTAATCAACCCTTCGAGATAAACAACAAGTGTGGATCCCATCGAGTACAATGGACGTGAGGGGTGCTAATACCTTCCCCTTGCGTAACCGACTCCCGAATCCAGGACATGGTTGCGATGACCATTCCTTTTCCCTCTTTTCGTTAGGTTTTCTCTGAGCGTTTCCGTTCACTCCTTTAGGATAAATAATGCACGGTGGCGACTCTTCTGTTCTGCCGGAGCCGATTTTCGCAGTAGCGACACCCCTGCCAGACTGTCTTGGAAAAAGTGCATCAACAACTTTTCATCATTGGAATAAGCAGACATCTTCCTGAAATACGCCCGAATATGCACTCTTGGACAAGTCGTCCCTTTGTACTTGTCAAAATCGAGCACCTTAAATTTGGGAGGAATCCTGACCCCAGGAACCAAACCAAGATAAAAGATATTTGTTGCACCACAAAATTTGCCCAACTTTTCTTTACCTAGCTTGTGTTTCATTGCATTCATATTAGCATTATCATCTGCATTTCATTGACATGTATGCAGAAGATCAAGAGGTATGATTAACAACAAAGGGCTACACAAGAATATGAAGCTAGCTAAGAGGGTTATTCAAGTGTTCAAGGGTTGGTATCCTCACCAAAGAAGTCTAAGATCTTCAGAG
The DNA here is from genome assembly GCA_963859935.3 of Lathyrus sativus. NCBI lineage: Eukaryota > Viridiplantae > Streptophyta > Magnoliopsida > Fabales > Fabaceae > Lathyrus > Lathyrus sativus. The sequence goes on from OZ012739.1 coordinate 276,328,818, forward strand.
AGAGTGGTTGAGGCCAAGTATGTGTGTCTCCTAACTTGAGAGTTGTGGGAAGTCATCTGATGATGTTGAAGCCATAGAGTTGGACCTAGAGTCTTGAGAGAGCTCATGAGAAGTGTTGAGGTTCATTTTGAAGCCTAAATAGGTCATTATGTGGAGGATATGAAGATATACCCAAGATTGGTGCAACTAGGGTTTCATCTGGACAACCCTAGGATAACTGATGATTTGAAGAATGTTGAGACCCAATTCAAGAGCCATGTGATCATGGATTGATGTATTGAAATGCCCAAGGGATGATTCCAAAGTCAACTCATCATGGATCAAGAGTGTGGGAAGTTGCTAGGCTAAGGTTGCTATGCTTGACAGTGTAAAATCCCCTGGTTTAGTGCCTAACTTCAAGACCACATAAACTCAAGATGGGATTTTCATCTCACCTTGACCCTAACATGATTGTTGTAGAGCATGATCTTAGCTTTTATTTTAGTACTAGAAGTCCTTGATAGGGTTTATATAACTCAAGTTATGAGCCAAACAAGTTACAGGTCATCTGAGGCATGTGAATTTGGAACTTGAAAATCACCAAAATTGCATGACACTTTTGCCCTAGAAGGATGATTGCTATGAACTTTTGATCAACATGAATGTTGTTCCTTATCTTCTTATCTTTCTAGAAAGTACTAGAATTCCATGATTACATTTGTAGAACTCTAGTTATGAGCTTTACAAGGTAAGGGTATTTTGGGTATTTGGAATTACATGTCATTTTTGGTCATGGGTCCATTTCATCAACTTAGGCACCTCAAATGAAGATTTGTTCAACTTGAAAGTTGTTCAAAATGGTGTTTTTAATCCAACCATGACCCAAACATCCATTGATATGGATTGAATATGCAAGAGTATGAAGAAATTTTGAAAAAAGATCATTAAAAGGCATTAATGAAGGAAAAATTCAAAATAAATCACAATGGTTCAAAATTTCACAAGTTTATGCATTTTCTGATTGGAAATGGCATTTTGAAGAGATTGGCAATTTCACATTTGGGATTTAAGGCTTAATTCAAGTACTTTATGTGGATTACTTATAATGGAAGTAACATAATCAACCTTGACCATAAGATCAATTCAAGCTTGCAATCTGAGCCATTCACATCCAAGGAGTATTGTGCAAGCTATTGAAGTAAAGTTTGAGTTGAAACTGAGCCAGGTTACACGAGTTGCCATAGTTGAACTTTGAAGGAAATGGAAATTTTGGATTCATCAATTTGGGCCATGATTGGGCCATGTTAGGACCCAAACAGCTTCTATTTAAGTTCATAATCGTGTTCAGATCATTTTTTGGAAGGAATTGGTGGAGATTTCAGTTGTGCCAGTTAGAGATCAAAGCTTCCAACTCACAATCGTGTTCTGCAATTCAGAGGGTTTCAAGAGGATTTAAGGATTTAGTTAGCACCATGATCATTCATTGAAGGTTTCTGCAGCATTTGAAGCCAAGAATCACACTGCAGCCACTCCAATTTCAAGCTTTTTTCCAGGTTTTTATCTTTCACCATTGCTCTAGTTCTAGGCATGTTTAGACTGAAATTGGCATGTGGTTAGGTTGTAGTGATGACATAGATCGTTTTAGGATCATAATTGAGAAGTTTCGTGATGATTCATGATGTGATGAGTTTTCTTTTGAGACTCGTATCTAGAGGATTCTTGAGAGATAAGATGAATTAAGTGATGGTTTTTGAGCCTTGAAAGGTGAGGAACATTTCTGTGTAATCAATTTGGAGTTTCGTGACAATTTTGGAATTGAGCAATTTTTTGTTCATCTTCGTTTTTGGAGATTCATGAAGAGTTAAGAAAAATGGAGTAGATATTGAGGATCAGTGAGAGATGACGAGAAGAATCATGTAATTTTCTTGGAGTTTGGTTAAGTTTGGTTGCAGAGCTTGATGACTCTCGCCGGAGAAGACGGTGGCGCTCTTCTCCGACCACCGTAAACCAGTTCCCTCCCTTTGTGCAGTTTGAATTAAGGATGATGAACATGAGGCGTTGGATCTCTTGACTCGGTCACAGCATTTGATGGACGAGACTGAGTTGAATTAGGGTTTGTTGAGGTGGCGTGACAAGAAGCGTAAGATCTGATTACTTTTTCCATGAATGGTTATGATTAGACTATACCATGGTCTTCAGTCAACTAAACCTCACATGGCCTTGAATCAATATGCATCGTTTCATTTAATGAGCTGGCACGCGCGCAGCTGTTGGATGGATTGACTAGTAATTAGATTTGATGGCTCTAATATTTTCTGATGTTTTTTAATTCTTTTATTGTTTTTTCTATTTTCTTTTAATTGTTTTATCTTGGTTAACTCATTTTAATTAGAATAATAATCAGAAAAATGTGAGAAAAATATGTGGTTGATCCTTGTGGAATTTATGATTTTTCCATGCCCTTGGATTTTATTTTGGTGTTGTTTTCCATTTAATGTCCATTTTTCTATTTTTGATAAATGAATAAAAATTCATAAAATGCCTTGTTGCTTGCTGATTTTATTACCAATGCATGCTTTTGATTTTGATGTTGATTTTTGGCTGGCTGGTTATAGACATGTTGATGATGTTATAGGATTTTTGTGGTGATTTTTAGGTGATCCTAAGATTAGTTTTGAACTAGGGTTTTAGAGCCTTCCCCACTTGAACCTTCCTTTGACACCCTTAGGTTTAGAATTTCTTTAGGCCCCTTAAACATTGATTTAAGCTCCGGATTTTCTACCATAATTTCTTAAAACATTTAGGACCCCTTAGGAAAATTTGTAGATTTTTAGTAATTGATTTACTATTTTAGTTGGATTTTACATCTAGGTTGTGTTTAGGTTGATTCTAGCATAGTACTTCCCATAGATGAACTTCTAAAGTGAACTTTAGTTCATGATGAGTTTCCAAACCTTTTCTGATGGTTTAGTAGACATGTTGGTGCCTTTGTAGATTGACTCTCAAGGTTTGATTTGATGTTTTGGTTCCCTTTAGAAAGCTTCTTTTAGGGCTTGTAGAATTAGGTTTTTTAGAGCTTTAGGAGTTGCTTCCTTTTGCATAAATGTGGTTTGTGGTTTGCTTTTATTTGCATTCCATTTCATATCCAATGATGTAAGGTTCCTTGTGGGAGCCTAGTCCCTCCTTTGGAAGGACTAAAGGCCTACCACAAAAGGTAAAACCTTTGAGGATACCAATCTCAGATGAGTGGTTGAGTGCCTTGAGGGATTCCATTGGTTTCCCTCTTGCTTCCCCTCATCATGCAATGATCTTTGTGTTGATTCACATCATCTCTTGTTGGAGCAAGTGAAGCTTGAAGATGAAGTCCTCATTCCTTTTCTCCTGATGGATAACTTGGACTAGAAGACAGACTGTTGGGCTGCTTTGCTGCTGAAGTGTTGTTGTGCTGCTCTGCTATGTTTGCTGTTGACTGTATTTGTATGACTGTTTCTCTGGTGTGTTGCATTAGAATAGGCTTTCATGTAGTTGATACTAGGCCTAAGTGTATTGAAAGGTTGAGCTTGCCTCCCTTTGCTTGTTTGCATAAGAGGTTGAGTCTGTCTCCCTCTGCTTGTCTTTTACTGTTTGGCTTTGCTTGTTGGCTGAAGGTTGAGTTTGCCTCTCTTGCCTGTGTTGTGTGCTGTTTTTGCTTGATTGCTCTAGAGGTTGAGTGAGTCTCCCTCTGCTTGTAGTGTTGCATTGCATATGCATCTTTACCGTTTATCTGTTTTACTGATGTTTGGCTGATGCTTTATCTGTTGTCTGTTTCCCATTGACATGATCCCCTAGGAGTCTCACTTCCTTTGATAAGGAAGTGATGATTAGAACTTTAGGTTGAAACCTATGCATGATAACATCTAGGAGTCCCCTGTTTCAAACCTCAACCATAGGATGAATCCTTGGCATGACAACATTAGGACTTGATAGTTTCCCCTTAGTTGTGTTCGTTCTCTCTTCTCTCTTCAAACAAATCAAAATACAGTAATAAAGGTTAACTGATGTCGTACGTTACGAGCCTTAAGATACTTAGGAAATGATTGTTGGAGGGTTTCCTTCCAACAGTCATGATGTTTAGTATGGTACCCTTTGGGTGACATGCGACGCATTCACTCCTAGGTCATAATCTCTAGTGCGATATTAGTTGCAAACATCCATAAAAGACAGTTCTTCCGTAAAAAACAGAAAACAAACTTCAAACCTTTTTGCCCCGTGGGCCCATAATTCAAAGGAAAGCTTTTCTGAAGAAAAGAGTGTCGTTAACTCTCAGTTCTACCGCAAACGGTAACGCACGATTCTCTGACGAGTGAGCTGCATACACCAAACTGCTGGAACTGCTTATTAACCCCACTTAGAAAAACAGATGAATCTGAATCCCCGTAATCCGTATTATCCCGAACTACATAAGCTCTGATCTCTCATATCTGTTGAGAGTACGTAGGCACAATACTGACGTATTGGCGAGCCACCTTCCCCCATTCGTTTACCCGTAGTTAGCCGAACTACGTTGACTCTAATTTCTCGTTCTCTGATGAGAATACGTAGGCATAAAGCGCGATGCTTTGCCGAGTCATTTCCTTTTCTTTTCAGACCAACCTTGATAGGTAGGTAGTAAAACCAACCCGTCAGATAAACACAACAAGCGTGGATCCCATCGAGTACGATGGACGTGAGGGGTGCTAATACCTTCCCCTTGCGTAACCGACTCCCGAACCCAGGCATGGTTGCGATAACCTTGTCTTATACCTTTTCGTTAGGTTTTTCCGATCGTTTCCTTTCCCTTTATTAGGGATAAATAACGAAAGGTGGTGACTCTTTTATTTTGCCGGCACCTTATTTTCGCGGTAGCGACAGCTGGCGATTCTGTTGGGGACTCTGGTTCCCTATGTGAGTCAATCCTAGCGCTTGCGTGTTTATTTGTTAGGTTTGCGTTTATTTTTCGCATTTTACTTTCCGCATTTTATTTTTAGTATGATATCATGATTGTGCTGTTGTGGGAGGGGGCTCTGATGAGTGATAAACCAGACCCAGGCCTTAGTGGATACCTTGCATTAGTTGTGGAAAGTAGTGGGCGCGTGCATGCTTTGCATGTACTAGTGTCTCACAAAATCCACGCTCAGACAAGATTCTCCCGGTTGACTTCTTTTCCAGCCCTTTGGGCCTGAGGGGTTGTTGGTTTGGAGGATTGTCGACTCTAGGGACCGATCATTTGGGATTCAGCTAAGTGAGGCCGCTTCAAGAGATGATGATACCACACCTTCTTGGGTATCGTATCATCGTTTCTTAAAAGTCTGTGACGCTGATCAACGCATAGGATGTTATACCTGTGTCAGTGGATTAGGTTCATACCTGTGAGCGGGGTCGGGTTATTGCAGGAAACCTTAACCTTCAAACAACCTGGTTTTCTTGATAGTGAATCACTATTGTTGGTATCAGAGGGTTCTTATCATCAGAGATATGTTTGTTCTTGACAGAGCAGAATTATTGGTCCTCTTCAGGGTTTTGTGGTCAGAGCAGTGTTATGGTTATATTGAAACAGAGCCTTGGTCTCCTCAACAACACTCTTGATCTCCTGTTGCATGATTGCATCTTGCATTTTTGCATACTCATTTGCATGTCATTAACGTGTGTCTGTGTTGCAGGTGCATATACTATCCCTCGGTTCCGGTAATATTGCCCTCTGTTTGATAGCATGGAATCTTTGAAGAAGAATGTGGCTTACAAGCTCCCTACCCCAGATGTTACTTTGTTGTCTAGTTTGATTGCCTTGGCAGATGATACAGTGAAAGAGGAATTCAGAAAATCGTATGGGAAGTTGCTCAGTCTGGTTCGTAAACCTTCGGTCTATGAGTTGAATGGGTTGTATGCGTTGCTACAGTTCTATGACCCTCCGATGAGATGCTTCACTTTCTCAGATTTCATTCTTGCGCCTACCCTAGAAGAGTATGTTGAGTTGTTGGGTGTACTGGTTAAGAATTAGATGTCGTTTGTTCACATGGATGATTAGCCTAATCTGGCTAACCTAGCTGTTGCTCTTCATCTGGATGCCTCAGAGTTGCTTCTAACCTCATGGAATAGAGTTCCTGGTTTTTCTCTACAGTTCCTGGTTGGGAAAGCCCAACAGTGTGCTAAAGACGATTGTTGGATCGTATTCAACGCTACTCTCGCCCTCTGCATCTATGGGATCATCTTGTTTCCCAACATGTCTGACTTTATAGATTTGGACGCCTTCCATATCTTCGCATCCGGAAATCCAGTTCCCACCTTGCTTGGTGATCTATATCATTCTGTCCATTAAAAGAATGAGAATAGAAGGGGTAAAAATGTATCGTGTTGTGTGCCCTTGCTCTACAGATGGTCTGATAGCCACTTGCCCAAGAAGGGTCTCTTTGTTTCCTCTACAGCCACAGCTGAGTGGTCTGAACGCCTAATGGGTTTATCAGCAGAGAGCATCGTTTGGTTTGATCGGGATATGCTGGGTACTGAAGTCATCTATAGCTGCAACGGTTTTCCTAATGTGCCCTTGATCGGAAGAAGAGGCTGCATTAACTATAATCCCTCATTACTTGTCAGACAGTTCGCGTACGCCTTGAGAGGCCCGCCAAAGGACGAGGAGGTGCAGGAATCTCTGTACCTCACAGGTCTCCTAGAGGGGGATATGTTGGCCAAGCTCAAGCATGCTTGGAATGACATCAGCAGACGAGGGAAAGCGTTGTTAGGCAAGAGCAACAACCAGGCTTATGCTCCTTATGTGACTTGGATCCGAAGCCGAGCAGAAACAGTAGGGATGCCTTTCCCACCAGCTAAGAAAGTTTGCCCTCTAGTGGTCGAAGAACCTACCACAGTATCCATTTAGAAATACAATCAGGTATTAGCTGAGAAGGAAGAACTGAGGAAGACCAACGAGGAGTTGGAAAAAGAATTGGTACAACTTAAAAGTGAGAGAAATGAAGTCGTCTACTCATTCAAAAAGCAGACAGAGCTGGTGAACCGGCTAGGTACAGACTTGACCAAACAGATGGTTGAACGTGAACGTTTAGGTTTGGACTTCAAGGCTGTCAACGATGTGGTTGCCACCAAGAAGCAGAACTTGGATGATACATACCGGAGAATCTCCAAGTTCAACCAACAGTGGAATGCCACTATAACCAGCAACAAAGAACGGGAGGACAAGCTGAAGCAACAAATCTCCCAATTGAAGGCTCAGTTGAAGGACAGCGAGAAGAAGTTTGATGATGAAACTGCTCGTAGGTACGTGTCGCTACTGCGAAAATCGGCGTCGGCTATGACAGAAGAGTCGCCACCGTGCGTTATTTATCCCACAAGAGGGAAAGGGAACACTCAGAGTAAACCTAACGCAAAGAGGGAAAGGAATGATCATCGCAACCAAATCCTGGATTCGGGAGTCGGTTACGCAAGGGGAAGGTATTAGCACCCCTCACGTACGTTGTACTTGACGGGATCCACACTTGTTTTCTATCTAAGGGTATGTTATTCTATCTACTCTACAGGTATGGGTTAAAAAGAAAAGAAACTGACTCGGCAAAGTATCGCACTTTATGCCTACGTATTCCCGTCTGGAACGAGAAATTAGAGTCAACGTAGTTCGCCTAACTACGGGTTAAGGGGGGAAGGTTGCTCGCCGAGATGTCGCATCTCGTGCCTACGTACTTTCATACGGCATGAAAGATCAGAGCAAACGTAGTTTGGGCTACGGAAGACACAAGTTTGTCTGACAGTTTTTTTTATCTCCTAAAGAAAGGGGTTTCCTGATTAAAGGTCCAAGAGGACAAAAATAGAGTTTGAATGTTTGTTTGAGTCTTTTACGAAAGAACTGTTTTTTGAGGATGTTTGCAATCTCAGTCGCACTAGAGACTATGACCCAGGAGTGAACGCTTCGTATGTCACCCAAAGGATACCACACTAACATCCAGATTACTGGAGAGAGACCTTCCACCATCCTTTTCCCAGATAGTTTAAGGCTCGTAACGTACGACTTCAATTAACCTTATTACTGTGTTTTTGAATTGTTTTGAGATGAGAAAAGAAAGACACCCTAAAACTAAGGTTGAAAGGGGAATCTGCCTACAGTTATCATGCATGGGTCAAAACCTAATGTCTGTCATAATTCCCTCTTGCACAGAGGAAATCAGAGATCCTAGGGGAAACAGCAAAAGAAAGCAAACAATAAACAGTAAACAGTAAAATGCATGCTATGCAATAGTACAAGCGAGGCAAGGGAGTCCGGCTCAACCTCAAACCTAAGAAAACAACATGCAAGAGGAGACGAGCTCCACCTCAAACCTAGAGGTAATCAACACAAGTAAACAGACAATACAACAAAAGAAAAGAAGCAGAGAAAGCAGCCCAAGCAGCAACAACAGTCTTCAACAGACAGCAACTTCAATCCTCAACAGCAGCTCTGAACAGCAAATCCTCTAGACAGCAATGTTGACAGCAAAAGGCTTCATCCTCAAGCTAGATTCTATCCTCAAGCTTCATCACACCTCATCTTCAAGCTCTAGCAAGCACACTCCAAGCAGAGGAATAATCACTAAGATCCAGGTTGCAATGTTGAAAACCAAATGAAAACCAAAGGAAATCATCAAGTACCAACATTAAAATGGAAATGCATCCTCAAAGTTCTACTCAACTAGGGGCATACCACACATCCCTCTAAAGGAGAGATGGAGTTTCCCTAGGAGGACATTACATCATTGGATAGAATAGAAGCACACAATGCATTCTATGTTTGATGAAAGAATAAAAACTAGTCCTAATGGCTCTTCCTAAAACCCTAATCTCCTAAGCTCCTAAAACAACCCCTAAAAGAAAAGGAAACTTCAACTCCAAGCTCCAATCTTCAAGCCACAATAGCTACACCAAGTCCATAAGACCTCTCAAAAAGGAAACCAAGCAAATCCAGCTCCAAAGCCACCAACAAAACCAAGCAAGCAAAGGCACACAAGATAGAACACCAAAAGCACAAGCAACTTGCAAAATACAACTAAAATAGAAAACAAAGTTGTAAAATTCTAATAAAATTCCTATGGGAACATACATGTTTGAACAGCTTAGGATTAAAATATTAAAGCCTAATTCAACTTCTAAGTCACCTAAATAATTTCTAGATTGAAGGGTATCAAGGTGATCCACAAGTTTGGGAAGGCTCTAATCTCAACACCTAAAACAGAACCTAAAGTTGTTCTAAAATTCTAACAAAAGTCCTAAGGGAACATGAATACCTACCCTAAAACATACTAAAAAATAAAAGCCAAATTCAACACCAATTGGAAGAACAAAGTTCAACAAAACAGATGGTCAAATATGCAACATTAAGAGAATTAAACAAAATAAGAAAAATCAAATTAAAATGAAAAATGCATGAAAATGCATTTTATTGATTTCAGAAAATCACAAATTCTCTCAAGATCATGGAGATATTTTTAAAATAATTTTTGGATCAAAATTGAATTTATTGTGATTTTTTAAATCAATAAAGCATTTAAAATAAACAAAATGAAAGAAAGAAAATAAAATGCTGAAATAAAACACGAGCCAATGGATTTGATGACCAGTCAAGCAATCCAAGCATCCACAAGCTTCCAGCACATTATTTAAACGCCTGCATTTTGGACTCACAATTTCACTTCTCAGATTAAAACACAACCATTGGATCTGGTGGTCAGTCAAGGTCAAAGGCATGATCTAACGGATCAAAGATCATCTTCTCCAACTCACAGGCTGGCCTGAGTGGAGATCAGGGACGGTGGTCGGAGAAGACTCTGGTCGTCTTCTCCGGCGAGCAGGTGGTTGCAGGTGATCAAACATCAACAATCCTTACATCAATCTTTCCAGAATTTCATCAGGATCTCAAATCCCCTACTCAAGCATTCTAACTCTCCATAGATTTCAAGATTCGAAGCAATGTTCAGAACACACATCCAGATCAATCATCATCAATTGCAAATCTAAGGCTATAGAATTCATCCTCGTGTCACATACATCACTCTGATCTATCTAGATTGCTCTAACTCTCCATGAATCAAGAGATTCGAATCAAAACAGAAATGCTATGTCATGATCAATCGTCACCAAATGCTTCCAAATTGATCCTAAAACGATCTACATCTTGTCTAGATCCTAACCACAAGTTCAAATCTAACTACACCATGCTAATTCATATGGAAAGTTGAAAGTTACTAACCTGTTGTAGATCTAGTAACAGAGGTGCTTGGAGCTTGATTCTCCCTTCAAAACTCTCCAGATACGTTCAATGATGCTCTAGGAAGAGTTTGCAATCTTCAATTTGCATTGAATTGGCCTGGAACTCAAAACACGATTTCACTTGATCCTCTTGAAAACTCAACTGCAACTTTAGTGTTCTTCACAAAAATCAAAGCCAAAACCACTTTGAATTCAATGCAATCAATATATAGAATGGTTTCGTGGGCTTTTGAAGTGTGTTTGAAGCCCAATCCATCAATTTGCAAAATCTGATTTTCCTTCACATGTGCAATGTAACAGTCACGAATTCTCACTTGTAACTTGTTCTAGAAGCTTCATTTTGCTTGCAAATTCCCTTGTGCACGAAATTAAACTAAGAGGGAGGCCTGAAATGCATTGGTAAGGTGTTTGACTATGTAACTTGCTTTTGAAGCAACCATATGATAACTCATGAAAATTGACCTATGCCCCAAAATCTACCAATTTCAATGTGTCTAAAATGAACTTTACAATCAAAATGGTCACTTATTTGACATGTTTTGGTCATTCTATTCAAAATGCGAATTTTCCTTCCTTTAATCATTTGAAAATCTCCCTTATTCAAACCATTTCAAACCAAGTCTTGCTATGATCACAATCAATCCATCATGACCTCTTGGATAGCCTAAAAACCCCATTTTGAACAACTTTCGTGTTGAACAAAAATCCATTTGACAAGTGCAAGTTGGAGATTTTGACCTATGATTGAAAATGACCTATAATCTCACTTTCCCAAAATACCCCTGACTTGTAAACCTTATAACATGAGTTCTACAAATCATATGGAAGACTTCTAGTACAAATTATAAAGCTAAGATCATGAGGAACAACTTTCATGTTGGCCAAAAGTCCAGGTGAAACATCCTTCTAGGTCAAAAATAGCTTTGAATTCAAATGATTTTCACAGACAAATTTCAGAGGCATCTGAGGACTTGTAACTTGTCTGGACCATAACTTGAGTTCTATAAATCCCCTTGAGGACTTCTAGTACTCAAATTAAAGGTATTTATATGCTCTACAATTTTCATGTTGGCCAAAGATCCATTTGAAACGTTTATCGTGACTTATGTGGACTTGAAGTTAGGCACTAAATAGGGAATTTTGCACTGAAACCCTAATTTAGCAACTTCCCACACTCTTGACTTTTCTTGACTTGATCTTGGCACAACACCACAAATGTCTCATCATATCATTTCATGAATTCCATGACCTAAAAGTAAGCCTTGATACCCTTCAATTGCATAGTTGACCTAGAATTGATCTAGATGAAACCCTAATTGCTTGCACCTCAACTGTGGCTCTTGCAATTGACACAATGACTTGATTAAACTCTCCCATGGCCCTCTAGGCATCCTATGAGCTCCATATACATCCTCTTTTCACATTCAACACTTCACAACCCTCTGATGGTCTTCAGTTGATCCTCAAGTTAGGAGAAGATTCACACTCAAACATCTAAACCCTTAGGCACTCAAACCACCTTCTGATGACTTTGACCACTCCTCAATCTTGAATGAGACCTCTTGCTAGGCTTCTCTTGAGAAGAAGCGCACTTGATCCCCTGCTATATGAATGATACCTTGATATGCAAATGATATAACTATGCAAATGTTAATGCCAATGAAACATAAACCAGGTAAGAAAAGGTTGGGCAAATTTTGGAGTACAACAGCTGCCCCTATTCAAACGGCTTGGACCCGACTGGGTGAAGAGCGAACGACCTTCAAACAATCGAGGTAGAAGATGGTAGAATACCAAGAAACCCGGAAATTTGCCAACCGCAGAAATACACAGCGAAATCTGCTTGGGGAACAACATCCGTTGCGCTGAACCCAGTTGTTACGGCAACAACTGATCAATCATCTGATAAAACTTGGGATTTCAACATTAACCCCCTGTGTAACGCCACAGGCGTCAAATCAACTTTTCCCGGAACAACTCCGTCCATAACTGAACTAAACTTTGTCAACACGAGGGGAGACTCCATCACCATGGGTACAATTCTGTCCATAACTGGAATAACGATCTCTATCAGTCACAAGTAACACCTCCACTGGGGACAATTCCGTCGATCATGGATAATAACTCCGTCCACACGGGTAACAATCACTGTCAACACAGGTAACAACTTCTGTCAACACGGACAACAATCACTGTCAACATAGGTAACAACTCCGTCAACACGGATAACAATCTCCGGCGATTTCACTGGGACAACTCTGTCAATCACGGGTAACAACTCCGTTCACACGGATAACAATCATTGTCAACACAGGTAATAACTTCTGTCAACACGGACAACAATCACTATCAACACAGGTAACAACTCCGTCAACACGGATAACAATCTCCGACTATTTCACTGGGACAACCCCGTCAATCACGGGTAACAACTCCGTCCACACGGATAACAATCACTGTCAACGCAGGTAACAAATCCGTCAACACGGATAACAATCACCGTCAGCACGGGGAAACGATTCTGTCAACATGGATAGCAATCTCTGTCAATGACAGGTAAGGTAACCATTCCGTCAACACGGATAACAATCACTGTCAACACAGGTAACAAATCCGTCAACACGGATAACAATCACCGTCAGCACGGGGAAACGATTCCGTCAACACAAATAGTAATCACTGTCAACATAGGGAAACATTTGAAGAATACTTCGCTGGAGAATACGAGAAACTTTAACCAAGCGCTCTGTGGGGAAATCACTAGTGATAACTCCGGAAGTTAAGATATGAAATCTTCTACTGCTGACGTAGCAGCAACCTGAGCATACTCCCACTAGGGACGAAAAGTTACTTAACCAAACAATTCTGTTAGGGGACGAACGTTATCAACACCTGTCTCACATTGAGAATTTGAATATCTGGAAATCCTTCTGAATAAGAATCTCACTCTTCTGCAAGGGATAACACCTGAAACCAAAGAGGTAACCAACATGGCTTATGTTTCAAAATGCGTATGTTTGACAATGGTGTAATTCTCCATACGGCATGGAAATGCTACGCGTTTGAGTAAATGCAAATATGATGATATATGCAAAATGCAAAGATGCCAAGAGGCGCTTCAGCAAAATAAATGTTGAAGACAAAACCAAATCCGCTGGGGATGAACGGGTATCTCAAAGCATTCCAACAAAATAAATGCTGGACATGTGAAGCCAACTCCGTTGGGGATAACCATCCTGTCAGGGAATGGCTCACAAGCTTGAAATTACGAACTCTGATGAGGATGTTCATCCTGTCGGAGGAAAAACAACCTGCTAGGGAGAAGGAGAAACAATCTTGCGCGGGTATAATCCTTCTGAACCAAAGACGACTTGGTTATACTGCGGGAGTTACCCATGTTGGGAATGGAGTGTCCACATATTCGCTGCTAGGAATGCACCTTCTGTTGGGGACATTTAAATCCACTGAGGATAATCTCTTGGCAGCCTTCCTGGGGAATACTCTTCTGAGGAGGACCGCCCACATCCCATAGGGATAAGTGCCATCTCAAATCTTCTGAGATAAGATGTGACTTCTATCTACCGAGGAGTGATACAACCACTTGGTCACGGGACTCTAGCTAGGGAACACAACTTCCCTTGACTGTTTGCTCCAAAGGTGATAACCCTGCAAAACACAAACGAGACAAAAACAAATCTATACAACAAGATCTATTCCAGTTAGTACCTGTGACGTTCGTTCAGTCAATTCAAAGTTTTAGCAATTATTGGCAAGGGCCAGCAAGTTTATGCACATGCAAGTTTATCAAAAACATCAGCGTTTTTCACAAACAAAACAGTAAAGAACAAGCATCAAGTACTGAATAACATGCTTTATGGATAATGGGCCTGTAAATAGGCAAAATTTTGTACACTGGATGCAACTCCTAAAAAGAGGAAGCTACGCACAAACAAAATACAAATATACAGAAGCACAAAGAAAAATTTGTGTATATGTCGGCAACATGGTACAGACGAACACCATGACTCACCTGACTCTGACGCTTTCCCGATAATTGATCTTCGGAAGAGATTGTTTTGGATATACGACCCTCAGGTACTCCCAAACCACTAAGTAACACAGTATCAAACTCAGACCGCAATCATTTGCTTTTTCAAATCCCTAACTTTTGCGTGAACCGCCCATTTGCGGGTTTTCAATTCACCGGGATACCCTTTTTTTCCGAAGTCGCCCTTTTCAGGTTTTCAACTTTGCGGGTGTACATTTTTTCAATTTTATCCCTAACTTTTGCCCGAACCTTTTATTCCTTTTTTTATGGTTCGCCGGGATGCCCCATTTTTGCCTGGACTTTCTTTTTCTGTCCAGCGGGTCTCTTTAAGCAAAGTATTTTTTAACTGCGTCCGAGTTCACAGGGGATGTAAAATCCTCACCATCCATGGTGGACAACAGTAAGGCTCCTCCAGAGAAAACCTTTCTAACAACATATGGACCTTCATAGTTGGGAGTCCACTTGCCCATGTGATCTGATTGTGGTGGGAGAATCTTCTTCAACACAAGATCGCCCGTCTGAAAGCTTCGAGGACACACAATTTTATCATAAGCTTTCTTCAACAAAAGAACACCATGTGATCTGATTGTGGTGGGAGAATCTTCTTCAACACAAGATCGCCCGTCTGAAAGCTTCGAGGACACACCATTTTATCATAAGCTTTCTTCATCCGGCTCTGATACAGCCGAGCATATGCTAGAGAAGCCAGCCTCTTCTCATCCATTAAACTGAGCTGATTCAATCTATCTTTCACCCATTCTGCCTCATCTAATTGGACATCACGCAAAACCCTCAGAGAAGGAATCTCAACCTCCAATGGTAGGACAGCCTCCATACCATATACCAGTGAAGAAGGAGTTTCCCCGGTTGATGTGCATACCATCGTACGATAACCGTACAAAGCAAAAGGCAACATTTCATGCCAGTCCTTGTAGGTCACAACCATCTTCTGAACGATCTTATTTATGTTTTTATTGGCCGCTTCAATAGCGCCATTCATCTTGGGCCGATAAGGAGAAGAGTTGTGATGTTCAATTTTGAAATTCTGGCACAATTCCTTTATGATCTTATTATTCAAATTTGAACCGTTTTCAGTGATAATCCGCTCCGGGATTCCATATCTGCAGATAATATCTTTCTTGATAAATCTGGCCACCACCTGCTTGGCAACATTAGCATATGACGCCGCTTCAACCCATTTGGTGAAGTAATCAATAGCTACCAAGACAAAACAATGTCCATTGGATGTCGTGGGCTCAATCTTCCCAATCACATCAATTCCCCACATGGAAAAAGGCCAAGGTGACGACATAACGTTCAGAGGGCTCAGAGGCACATGAATCTTGTCTGCATAAATCTGGCACTTATGACACTTCTTTGCAAATTTGAAACAATCTGTTTCCATTGTTATCCAGTAATACCCTGCTCTTAATAGCTTTCTCGTCATTGCATGTCCGCCGGCATGCGTGCCAAATGTACCCTCGTGGATTTCTTCCATTAGCAACTTAGCCTCTTTCTCATCCACACACCGCAACAACACCAAATCGTGGTTTCTTTTGTACAAAACCCCATCCGAATTCAAATAGAAATTGCCAGCCAATCTCCTAAGAGTCTTCTGATCACGACTGGATGCCCCTGCCGGATACTCTTGGTTCTTCAGGAAATTCTGGATATCATAATACCACGGTTTGCTATCAGAAGCTTCCTCAATGGCAAATATGAAAGCGAGCCTAGCAAGGCGGGAGATAACTATCCAGGGAGCCTCATTCCAGAAGTTAACCTTATACATTGAAGACAACGTCGCGAGAGCGTCTGCCATCTGATTTTCTGCTCGTGGTACATGGTGCAGTTCCACCTTGTCAAAGAAAGGCAACAACCTCCTTGCATAATTCATATAGGGTATCAGATTGGGCTGACGAGTCTCCCACTCTCCCTTGATTTGGTTTACAACTAGAGCAGAGTCTCCGTACACATCAAGATTTTTAATTCTCAAGTCAATAGCTTCTTCGAGCCCCATAATGCGTGCTTCATATTCGGCCTCATTGTTGGTAACTGGAAAGGTCAATCTAACAGTGAATGGGATGTGCGACCCATGGGGAGTAGTAATGATTACCCCTATTCCACTTCCAAATGAATTAACGGCACCGTCAAATATCAATTGCCATTTGGAACCCAACTCTGGACCTTCATCTGGAAACGGCTCCTCACAGTCCTTCATTTTTAAGTACATGATATCCTCGTCAGGAAAATCAAACCTCATCGGCTGGTAATCATCAATTGGCTACTCAACTAGGTACTCTGACAGAACACTACCTTTAATAGCCTTTTGAGAAACATATTGAATATCGTATTCTGTCAATACCATCTGCCATCGGGCAATCCTTCCGGAAAGTGCTTGCTTTTCAAACACGTATTTGATCGGATCCATCTTTGAAATTAGCATGGTTGTATGATTTAGCATGTATTGCCTCAAATGTTTGGCAGCCCAGGCTAGCGCACAACACGTTTTTTCGAGCATTGAGTAATGGGACTCACAGTCTGTGACCTTTTTACTCAAGTAGTAAATCGCATGCTCTTTACGTCCAGTCTCGTCATGTTGACCGAGATCACAACCCATACTTTTCTCAAGAACCGTCAAATACATAATCAATGGTCTCCCGGCTACTGGGGGTATCAATACTGGAGGTTCCTGCAAATATTCTTTTATTTTCTCAAACGCCCTTTGACAATCTTCATTCCAGGTCACAGCCTGATCTTTTTTCAATAACTTGAATAATGGCTCGCACGTGGCCGTTAGATGAGATATGAACCGAGCAATGTAGTTCAACCTCCCTAAAAAACCACGAACCTCTTTTTCTGTTTTCGGTGTTGGCATTTCTTGTATTGCTTTTATTTTAGCAGGATCAACCTCAATTCCTTTTTCGCTAACAATAAACCCGAATAGCTTACCCGATCTCACCCTGAAAGTGTACTTGTTAGGATTCAGCCTCAGCCTGAATTTCCTAAGCCTCTTGAACAATTTCAGAAGATTGACCAGATGCTCTTCCTCCGTCTGGGATTTGGCAATCATATTGTCAACATAGACTTCGATCTCTTTATGCATCATGTCATGAAAGAGTGTCGTCATAGCTTGCTCATATGTTACCCCGGTGTTCTTCAAACCAAAGGGCATCACTTTGTAGCAGAACGTTCCCCACGGGGTAATAAAAGTTGTTTTCTCCATATCATTCGGCGCCATATTTATCTGATTATAGCCCGAAAAGCCGTCCATGAAGGAAAACACAGAGAATTGAGCGGTGTTGTCGACCAGTACATCAATATGAGGAAGCGAAAAGTCGTGTTTTGGGCTCGCCCTATTCAAATCTCGAAAGCCCACGCACATCCGCACCTTACCATCTTTCTTTGGTACAGGTACTATATTGGCGACCCATGAGGGATAAGTTATAACAGCCAGAAAACCGGCGTCCCATTGTTTCTGAACTTCCTCCTTAATTTTCACAGCCATATCTGGTCGAGTTCTTCTGAGTTTTTGCTTAACCGGCGGACATTCCTCACGCAATGGCAGACAGTGAACCAGCATATCAGTATCCAACCCAGGCATGTCTTCGTAAGACCAAGCAAAGATATCATTGTACTCTCGCAACATCTCGATAAGCCTTTACATGATATCACTTTGCAGTGTAGCCCCTATCCGGATATTCCTGACAACCTCTTCGGACCCCACGTTGATAATTTCAATTTCCTCCTGATGAGGCAGAATGATTCTCTCTTCTTGTTTCAAAAGTCGAGTCAGCTCTTCTGATAAGTCATTATCCTCAACAATCTCTTCTTCTGCTTGAAATATCGGGTGCTCGAAGTTGAAGCGAGTCATAGGAAGTTCGTGATTGGTGCCGTCTGAAATATGAATCCTGCAATGAGAATGGTTAAATGTTTCAAATAATGCAAACAAAGCACATAACCACGTTGCCATTTTATTGTTAAAGCAAAACAGGAAAAACAAGGATCACAAAATTTGTATGAGAAAAACGCCTTTATTAATGATTAAACAAAGTACACACATAAGCAGGTAGCCCTAAAAACAGAATCACCATGCCCCGGGTAGGACACAGGATTACAATAATTGAGAAAACAAATCATTACTGTTTTGTAGTCACTGGGACAAGTTCCTGGATAGACCAGTTGCACAGATTCTGTCCTGGCACGCCAGGCTTGATCCACGAGTCCATATCGCAGTCACTATCTTCGTCTTCAGCATCAGAAACAGCATTGATCGTTTCATAACAGACCCCACCTGGAGTGATCACCACTGGTCCTTTGAACTTTGGCACGCCTGATGCGGAAGATGACGATGTCGGGCGATGCCCCAACCCAAACTTGTCCATCTTGACCGGAATTTCTAAGACTTGGCCCCATCCTTTGGTTTCTCCAGCCTGAACCACTGCCTGCGCGTCTTTGTACGAAGACATGGCCACCTCTGGCCCTTTGCTAGGAACATGAGAGTTGTCTTTGATCTGCAACCCCTCGAAGGCTTGGCATGGCGTCTCATGGATCTCCCCATCCACTTCGACATACTTGAATGACGAAAGATGACTAACCAGAATGTCCTCCTCTCCGCAAATAGTAACAACACTGTCACCGACCATGTATTTGAGTTTCTGATGCAGCGTGGACGTCACAGCCCCTGCAGAATGTATCCATGGTCGCCCAAGTAAACAACTGTAAGCTGGATGTATATCCATGATGTAGAACACTGTGTCAAACACTTCCGGCCCGACCTGGAGTGGCAATGTTATGGACCCAAACACCGACCTTCTGGTCCCATCAAAAGCCCTCACGACCAAATCACTTGGCGTGCATATGATTCCTCGGACATCTAGCTTCATCATAGCCTTCTTCGGCAACACATTCAAAGATGATCTGGTGTCTACAAGAACATGCGACATAACAGTGCCTAGGCATTCCACTGAAATGTGCAAAGCCATATTATGATCCCGACCTCTAGGCGTCAAATCAAAGTCAGTAAACCCCAGGTTGTGGCCGACATTCACATGCGCCAGTACCCCCTCAAGCTGATTAACAGTTACTTCCTGAGGTACAAAAGACGTGTCCAAGATTTTCAACAAGGCATTCCGATGGGCCTCGGAACAAAGCAACAAAGATAGTATTGAAATTTTAGAGGGCGTCTGCTGCAAGTGCTCCACAATCTTATAGTCACTTTTGCGAATCAACCTCATAAACTCTTCTACATCCTTGATCGAGGTTTCTTTCTCTTTCGACTGGGAAGGTCCTCCTTCATTCACTTTGGCTTTGCCTCTAGCGATCCTTTCAGCCTCGATTTCGGTTGAAGTGAAGCTTCTACCACTGCGGGTCATACCTCCCGCTCCAACAAGATTGCCCACTGCCCCTGCTGGCTGGCTATCCACATTAATCTTTTCCCCGTTGCAAAAAGCTTCCAACCCATAATTCCATGGAATGGCTTTCGTACTTTCATAAGGAATGGGTCCTGCTTTATTATCATGATAGTTGGCCGCTTGGCGGGCGCTGATATCGTAATAGGCTTTCTTGGAATTGTAATTGTTGCGACCTCACCCTGCTTTTCACATGTTACCTCACCAGGTTTTTCAACAGCAGTGCGGTCAAACTGCAAAGTTCCCTCATCAATCATGTCCTGAATACCTCTCTTCAAATCAATACAACCCTCTGGTCGGGTCCAACAATCCAAACAGTACTCAATACATCCGGGGAAGACCCCCCCTCTCAACAATTTTCTTTTAACATAACTTAAAGGTGTCTTCAGATCATTTACGTCCATAACCAAATCCAAATCCTCCTCTGTCAAAACAGCATTCGCTCCATGATTCGGCATTGGTTTCTGTACAATGTTGGGACCATCATTACTGAAGTTGATGACTTTACTATCAATCAAATCTTGGACTTTGTGCTTAAAAGCATGACAACTCTCGATATCATGTCCGGGTGCCCCGGAATGAAATTCACACTGCTTACTAGTATCATACCCGTAAGGAAGCGCTCCTGTGGGTGGGTCCGACGTTCTCTTCTCAACCAGATTCAAACTTAACAGCTTCTGAAGCAGTTCTGCATACGTTGACGGAGATGTATCAAATACCCTTTTCGGCTTCCCATTCTGGATCCTTCTCTGAGCAGGATTATACCTTTGTTGTTGTTGTTGCTGCTGTTGTGGTTGTTGTCGTTGTTGTGGTATAGGGATCGTCACACTAGAAACCTGTTGTTGAATATACTGATTCCGACCTCTACCTCGTCCTTGACCACCATACACTGCACTGGCGTCTCCTTGCCTTTTACCACCAAAGACCTTTTTCGCACCTCCAGCTGAGGTCGATTCACCGACTTGAATCTTACCAATTTTGATGCCGTTTTCAATTCGTTCCCCCATGAGTATCATGTCAGAGAAACTACCCATAAGCATCTTCTCATCATCAGAGTAAGCAGACATCCTCCGGTAGTATGAATGCACATGAACCTGTGGGCATGTATCCCCTTTATATTTATCGAAAGTGGGAGCTTTGAACTTCAATGGTACTCTCAGCCCAGGAACCAGCCCCATGGTAGCCATGTCCAACCCTGTAGAATTTTGATTGGCTATACCTCTCATCTGTTCCTCCAGCATTTTAATCCTCCGATCACTATCAGTGGGACCCTCAAAACCCATGCCTTGCCCAGAAAAGGCATCTTCCTGACGATCTCTATTCCAGTACGAACCCTCATTACCATATCCGTCATAAGCAGCATTACGACCATGACCATGACCACTTTGGAAGAACCTGGGATCATACCTCAGATTGCCAATCTCTTGATTAGCAGCCACTATCCCAAAACCAGTATTGAAAGGACCCATCCCAGCACCAGTGGTATTCATATTGCCAAACCTAGCATTTCCGTAGCCATTATTACCAAGACCTTGATTGTTATCACCAAACCCTCCATTGTCGAGGCCCTGATTATCGAAACCATCATTGCCATCCTGATTGCCAAAGCCAAGACCCTGATTGTTGTCACCAAAACCAGTATTGATATCAACATTCCTGTTGGTTTCCACGTTCCCATTAACATTATCAGCATTTCTGTTACCAGCGTTGCCGTTGTCGTTGCCAATACCAGTCTCACCAGCATTTGGTATCACTTCCTCCCTACGAGGAGTCTCAACATGAACAGAGTTGTATTCAGTATTACCAGCCGCTCGCGCCAGCAGCGGTTGTACCAGACTTTGAAGATGTTCCTGGCCTTTGGCCACAACTTCCATTGTCTGCGTGAATTGGGCCAACCTATCCTGGATTTCCTGCATCTCAGACTGTACCTGATCCATGATCCTCTTACTGTTGCTTCTTGTAGCGTACCGGTGAATTCTCTGTTCGTCAATCTTGAAACAACTTGTAAGATGCAGGAGATAAGATTCGAGCTCAAAAATGTACCTGCCATGCAATATGAATATGCAAATGCACACGTGTAAATATGCAACAGGTTAATTTCCCCCCTGTCGCTACTGTGAAACTCGGCGCCGGCTGAACAGAAGAGTCGCCACCATGCGTTATTTATCCCAACGGAGGGAAAGGAAACGCTCGAAGTAAACCTACCGCAAAGACGGGAAAGGAATGGTCATCGCAACCAAATCCTGGATTCGGGAGTCGGTTACGCAAGGGGAAGGTATTAGCACCCCTCACGTCCGTCGTACTCGACGGGATCCACGCTTGTTTTTTTAGTACGGATTGTTATTCTATCTACTCTACAGGTCTGGGGTTAAAAGAAAATAAAATGACTCGGCAAAGTATCGCACTTTATGCCTACGTATTCCCGTCTGGAACGAGAAATCAGAGTCAACGTAGTTCGCCTACCTACTGGAAAGGAAGGGAAGATTGCTCGCTAGGATATCGCATCCTATGCCTACGTACTTTCATACAGCATGAAAGATCAGAGCAAACGTAGTTCGGGCTACTGAAGACACAGATTTGTCTGACTGTTTTTATCCTTCTGAAAAAGGTTTTCTCCTGACTACGGGTCCAAGCGGACAAAAATGACACTTTGATTGATTTTCAGTCTTTTACGCAAGAACTGTTTTTTATTGATGTTTGTAATCTTATTACTGTGTTTTGAATGATTTTGAGATAGAAGAGAAAGAACTCTAAAACCTAGGGTTAAAATGGGAATCAAAACTATCCTAATGTTGTCATCCATGGATTAACACCTAATGTCTGTCATATTTCTCTCTTGCGCAGAGAGAAACAGAGATCCTAGGGGATAAACGGAAAAGAAACAACATATATACAGTAAAGCAGTAAAATGCATGAATGCAGCAGTACAAGCGAGGCAAGGGAGTCCCACTCAACCTCGAACCTGAGAGAACAATAGGCAAAATGAAACAGCTTCACTTCAAACCTAAGGGGAAAATTAACAAACAATGCAGCAAAGAAATTAAACCCCAAAACCAGCTCTGACAGCACACCAGCTCCTACAGCATCAGCTCTGAACAAACATCAAACTCTGACAGTTGATAAACAGCAAAACAGTAACATCTTCAATTGAACTCCAAGATCAAACCTCAATGGCCTCCAAGCTTTAGGTAAGCTCCATCTTCAGGGCAAGCACTCCAGAAGAGAATCACTTAACAGAATAAGTTGGAATGATAAAACAGCTTATTGACAACCAAAGGAAGCCTATAAGTGTTTATCATCATGAAAGACTGGTTCCCTCAAAGTTCTACCTCTAAGGTAAGGCCACTTATCCCTCCAAAGGAGGGAGGTGAATACCTTAGAGGGACTTTATGTCATAGAGAGGAATGGAAGCACAAGAAGCTATCCATGCTTGTACAAAGAATTTAGTCTATTCTAAGGCTCTACTTATTCCTATTTCCTATGTCTTCAAAAACATCTTCAAGCACAAGAATATTCATGCATCCAACTTTGATCTCCATATTCAATCTTCTCTTATGCTCCTTCATGCTCCACAAGCCCAATCCAAGCCCCATACCCCATAGCAAAGCCCAACCCCAAGCAAACAATACAAAAGCCCATAATGGCCACACCACAATCACACTATTTACAAAATCAAGTAAAATAGTAGTATATTATTAAAAATCCTAAAATTAATTATAAGGGGATTTATACATCTACCCTACATACCCTATATGTCCCAGCTCCTAATTCAATCTAAAAACCCAAAATCTAAGTGTTATGATGCACCTATGTCCAGTTTAACCCTAATTCTAGTCACCCTAATGTTCTTTATTCAAAGCTAAACAAGATTAAATCACAAAAATGTGAGATAAATCTCTAAGGTAACCTAATACTATAATCCAACCATAGGAAAAAGAATCACATCAAAATATGAAAGGAAATGGCTAAACAAAATTCAACAAAATGGATATCCAAACTAAAATGCAATAAAAGCAACTAAATGTGGAAATTCACCAAAAATAGAAAAAATGATTAAAATACTAATTTTATTTTTTGATGATTTTCTTGAGACATTAATGAGAATGAGGAAAAATCCCATGTAAAAATGACTATTTTAGAATTTATTATGATTTTTTTGAGTAAACTATATGCAACCATGAAAATTCAAACAGAATTAAAAACTGGTGTGGCAAAAGCAATTTTTTACACTTCAGAAATGCATTGGGCCCGGGAGGGGGGTGCAGATATCACTGTGCTGGGCCCAGACTGCTTCAGAAAAACACCAAAGAAAAAAAAAAGAAAAAAAACAAACGGGGGGGGGGGGGGGGGGGGGGGGGCGAATAGCGAAGATTCACTTTGTAATTCTATTGGACCCCCAGACTGGGGGTGTAATCAGCAAACGGGCCTAAGGCCCAAAACACATTCACACATGGGAGAGGGGGTTCCATGGGAAACGGGGGAGACGTTCAGCAATCCTCGCAACTGGGCCTAAGCCCTAACCCAACCGAATCTCAGCATTAGTAAAAACTAACCCTAATTCTCCTAACTATCCCTCTCCAATATTGTTCATCTTCCTCAGCTAAACCCTAAACGGCGCAGATCCCCCAACCTCACCCTCTCTCTGAAACTAACAATACCTCCTAAATCTAACAACAAACCTCACTCTCAAACCCAACGCCAGCAACATTCTTCAACCATCCGCCATTACCAACGATTAGCCCCTCAAAACTCAGTTCAAAAACAATAATCTCTAACCTACTCGCCTCACAAAACGTTGATATTCAAACCGAGACACAAGGTTTTAACCTAATCGTTTCAACCAAATTATCCTCAAGACCTAAATCTAGAGCTAACCAGCATACTACGAACATGCAATGAATTAGGTGAAAAGGAAAAGAAACCTGGGTGATGCTGAGGGGATCTACGGATGACGAAGAGCTCCTGACGAAAATCTTGAAGAAAATCTGGAGAGAGCTTCTATGAAGGTCTACGAAACGTGGACGAAATCTGGAAAAACTGCTCGTTGAAGATCTTCGTTGGAGTTTCTTGAAAGTCCAAGAAATATGTTGAATCTGGACGAACGGGAGACGTTGGATGAAGATCCAGATGAAGAACACGACGCGATGACGAGATCGTTGAATGGATGGAATCGTTGATGAATCTGGAGAATGGCGAACGATGAAGATGGTGAATGATCTGGGAATGTAATCGGTTTTCTGGCGAATCTGGATGATCAATAAGCGATGCTAATGAAGATCATGATGAAGAACACGATGATGTTCTTGGTGATTTGCAGAAATCTGGAAAAATGGAGAATCTGATGAGTTTTCCGGCGAGGTTAGCAGATTCTGGAGACAGTTGCGGAGGAGGCGCGGTGGTCTGGTGAGCTTTGCATGGCCGGCGGTGAAGGGGACCGGCGGGTAGACGCGTGGCAGAGGGAGGAGGGAGAGAGAGACGCGTGGATCAAAGGGGGACTAAGGAGGGAACACGTGGCTCAGAGGGAGATAGTGGAAACGTGTGTTGGCAATGCTGAGAGGATAAGGTGGCTAAGAAGCTGGACCCACGCGTGGCACTGACCTTTATATGACAAGTGGCAGAATTTTGGGCTTTTTTGATTTGGATAATGTATAGTGGCCCACTATGAGGACTAATGACCTGATTAATGCATTAAACCTGATTACCTGAATTAAACTCTAAGACCTAATTAACCCTAAAAAAAAATAAAACGAAATTAATAATAAAAAAAACCTAATTAAGACCTCTAATTAATCCCAATTAAAGCATAAACGAAAATTAATAATAAAACCCTAATTAATCTATTAAAAAAACAGAAAAGATTTATTTAATATCTATATCTATTTTAAAAATTCCAATTAAATCTGAAAAATCAATTAAAATCTAATAAATCTAAAAAACATTTAATCCTATTTAAAAATCTATTCTATTAAATTTGAAAAATCAATTAAAATCTAATAAAATCTAAAAATGTTAATATCTATTTTAAAAAATCTATTCTTATTTAAGAAAAGTAATATCTAGTTATATCTATTTAAAAACTATTCTATTTAAGGATAAAACTAATATTTAAAAAATTAAAAATCTATTAAATCTCTTAAAAAAATATCTATTTAAAAATCTAAAAAACTATTAAAACAATATCTACTAAATTCTAAAAACAAAATACTAACCTATTTACTATCTAGAAAAGCAAATAACCCTCTTAAAAAATCTATTAAATGCATTAAAAATATAGGAAATAAGAGAGAAAAACTAAAAATGCCAGGAAGCCGATTAAATCGATTAGCGAACGATTGCGCAACCATAACAAAACCCGGGCACCGAGATGGCCTGAAAACCACAGGGAACGAGCACCAATTCTCAAAATACACTTAATCAAACCGGCCTGAACTGCCTGAAACGCCAGGGGCTACAATCCCGATAAAATCAACCTGACTTATAAAATTGCAATGCATGCAGTGTGCGAATGCGAATGCAAAATACGTTGAAACATAAACCAGATATGGGAACCGGTTGGTCAAATTTCGGGGTGCAACATCCCCCCCCCCCCCCCCCCCCCCCGCCGATTCTAGTTCTGGAGAAGAAGCCATAACGACAATGGAGTCCCAAGTAAGCAAGCGCAGAATCAGAAACCTCATACATAAACAAATGCCAAGAGGAAGAGTACAAAGATACAACTGAAAAGACCTCGACCAACAAGCTTGGCGATGGTCAAAATACAAGTACGAATAACAAGAGAAAAGCAAAGATAAATCAAGACAAATGGCGCGCCTTGACATCTTCCAATAGCCTCAACGTCTCCGAATAACCTAGTCTGGAGATTAGCTCCTGTATCAGTAATGCGTGCCGCTCAACAGTGGATCTCAGCTTTTTGGCGTCCTCTTCACAGGCTCCCCTGCCAAAACACTCATCAATCCTGCATCTTTTGAAACCAGCCTTCAATTCACCACCCCTAGTTTCTTTGACCATGTTGCTCACTCTAGACTCAGCGTCACGTCTAAGAGATATTTCTTCAGCAATCTTTGTATCCTTAGCACTGAGCTGCTCCTCTAACTGGGAAATCTGAAGCTTCAATTCATCTTCACGCTCCTTCCGGCTAGTAAGCGTGGCATTCCACAAAAATTCTCATTTGGAAAGTCGAGAATAAGCCTTGTTCAGAAGTTCTTTCTTAGTAGCAAGTACACTACTAACACCATTCAGGGCTACTCCTACTTTCTTTCTCTTGCTGGTTTCTTCAGTCAAATCTAAACCCAACCTATTAATCATCTCAGTCTTCTTCTTCAAAGTGAAGGTTACCTCATTCTTCTCATGCCGAAGCTGGAAAATATCTTTTTCTAGCTCTTCATTCGCTCGTTGCAACTCTTCCTTTTCAGCCAGCAGCTTGTTATACTTCTCAATCTCTATTGAAGTAGGTTCCTCAATCACCGGAAGATACAAAGGCTCTACAGCAGGATACGGCATCAAAGACTTTTCAACTCTTTCATGGATCCCGAGCCGATAAGGATTATAAGCTCGACTGTCACTCTTTCCAAGCAATGTCTTTCCTCTTCTGTGAATATTACCCCAAGCATGCCTCAATCTGACCAAAACATCTCCATCTAATAAACCCGTGAGTTACAAAGATTCCTGTATCTCGTCCTCAACCGGAGAATCCCTCAAAGCATAGCCAAACTGTCTCACAAGCAGAGAAGGGTTATAGTTAATACAACCTTTCTGTCCAATCAAAGGAACGTTCGGAAAGCCACTGCAACTATATATAATATTCACTCCGAGCAGGTTCCGATCAAACCAAACAATGTTCTTAGCACACAATCCCATCAATCTGGAAGACCAATCTAAAGTACCAGCAGTATCAACAAAAGGTCCCTTCTTAGGAAGATGTCCTTGAAACCACCTGTATAGAAGAGGTACACAACAAGAAATATTCTTTCCCCGACGTTTCTCATTCTTATAGTGAATAGAATGATAAACGTCACCCAAGAGAGTAGGCATCAGATTCTTCAAGGCAAGAATAAATAAAGCATCTGAGTCAACAAAATCAGGCAAGTTTGGGAACAATACAATCCCATAAATTCAAACAGCCAGAATAGCATTGAAGACAATCCAACATCCATCCTTCGCACACTGCATAGCCTTCTCAACCAAGCAAGAAAGATGAAAACCATAAGCTCCATTCAGCTTGACCAAACCTCCGGGGAACTCAGAAGCATCTAAACTGACAATCTCAGCAAGCTTAGCCAACTCAGGCTCAGTATCCTCGTGAATAAAAGGCATCTGATCTAACACAGGAACTCCCAGCATATCAGAATACTCCTCCAAAGTAGGAGCCAGAATAAAATCAGGGAACAAGAAGCATCTCAACTGAGGCTCATAAAACTGCATCAAGGTATACAATCCAGTCATCTCAAACACAGGAGATCTGCACAACAAACTGAGCAGCTTCCCATAAGACTCTCTGAACTCAGCCCTCACTCTCTGATCTGCTAGAGCAACCAACTACAATAAGGAACTGATATCTGTAGAAGGCAACCTGTAAGCAACTGTCCTCTTCATGGACTCCATGTCTGGCAAGAAGAACACTAGAATCTGAGGGGAACAAACACACCTGCAACATAAATACACGTTAATGAAATGCAGACATGAAAATGCAGATGCATATGCAACAGGGGATCAAGTGCAATAATGAAGAATGGTGATGTGTTGTACTGCAGCTTGAGAACCATCAGATCTTCTCCTCAAACCAAACCAACCACAAAAGAACCCTCACAACCAATTCTCACTGATAGAGACAAACCAGGTATTCTGAGGCCAGAGTTTTCCTGCAAAAGACCCACATACCCCTCACAGGTATGTACTTAACTCGCAGATGAGGTACGACATCCTATGCGGTCATCAGCATCACAGACTTTCAAGAGCGATGATACGATACCCAGAAGGTGTGGCATCATCATCCCTTGAAGAGGCCTCACTTAGCCGAATCTCAACCGATAGGTCCCCAGAGTCGACAACCCTCAAATCCAATAACCTGTCAAGCCCAAAGGGCCAGGCAAGATGCCATCAAAGAGAATCTCGTCTGAGTGCAGATTTTGTAGCTAGCTGGTGCGAGCAAAGCAAGCAGGCTAACCACTACTCTCTACTTCTAAGTTTATGTGCACTCAAGCCCAGGTCCGGCTTATCCCTCAAACTAACCCTCTACCCACAGCATAATAACAATAATATATAGTACTGAAAGTAAAGACAGAAATATAAATACATACAAACCCTAGACGGGAAAACAGGTGCTAGGATTGACTCGCATAGGGAACCGTTGGAATCCCCAGCAGAGTCGCCAGCTGTCGCTACTACGAAAATCGGCGCCGGCTATGACAGAAGAGTCGCCACCGTGCGTTATTTATCCCACAAGAGAGAAAGGGAACACTCAGAGTAAACCTAACGCAAAGAGGGAAAGGAATGGTCATCACAACCAAATCCTGAATTCGGGAGTCGGTTACGCAAGGGGAAGGTATTAGCACCTCTCACGTCCGTCGTACTCGACGGGATCCACGCTTGTTTTCTATCTAAGGGTATTTTATTCTATCTACTCTACAGGTCTGGGTTAAAAAGAAAAGAAACTGACTCGGCAAAGTATCGCACTTTATGCCTACGTATTCCCGTCTGGAACGAGAAATCAGAGTCAACGTAGTTCGCCTAACTATGTGTTAAGGGGGGAAGGTTGCTCGCCGAGATGTCGCATCTTGTGCCTACGTACTTTCATATGGCATGAAAGATCAGAGCAAACGTAGTTCGGGCTACGGAAGACACAAGTTTGTCTGACAGTTTTTTTTATCTCCTTAAGAAAGGGGTTTCCTGATTAAAGGTCCAAGAAGACAAAAACAGAGTTTGAATGTTTGTTTGAGTCTTTTACGAAAAAACTGTTTTTTGAGGATGTTTGCAATCTCAGTCGCACTAGAGACTATGACCCAGGAGTGAACGCTTTGTATGTCACCCAAAGGGTACCACACTAACATCCAGATTATTGGAGAGAGACCCTCCACCAACCTTTTCCCAGATAGCCTAAGGCTCATAATGTACGACTTCGATTAACCTTATTATTGTGTTTTTGAATTGTTTTGAGATGAGAAAAGAAAGACACCCTAAAACTAAGGTTGAAAGGGGAATCTACCTACAGTTATCATGCATGGGTCAAAACCTAATGTCTGTCATAATTCCCTCTTGCACAGAGGAAATCAGAGATCCTAGGGGAAACAGCAAAAGAAAGCAAACAATAAACAGTAAACAGTAAAATGCATGTTATGCAACAGTACAAGCGAGGCAAGGGAGTCCGGCTCAACCTCAAACCTAAGAAAATAACAGGCAAGAGGAGACGAGCTCCACCTCAAACCTAGAGGTAATCAACACAAGCAAACAGACAATACAACAAAATAAAAGAAGCAGAGAAAGCAGCCCAAGCAGCAACAACAGTCTTCAACAGACAACAACTTCAATCCTCAACAGCAGCTCTGAACAGCAAATCCTCTTGACAGCAAAGTTGACAGCAAAAGGCTTCATCCTCAAGCTAGATTCTATCCTCAAGCTTCATCACACCTCATCTTCAATCTCTAGCAAGCACACTCCAAGCAGAGGAATAATCACTAAGATCCAGGTTGCAATGTTGAAAACCAAATGAAAACCAAAGGAAATCATTAAGTACCAACATTAAAATGGAAATGCATCCTCAAAGTTCTACTCAACTATGGGCATACCACACATCCCTCCAAAGGAGAGATGGAGTTTCCCTAGGAGTACTTTACATCATTGGATAGAATAGAAGCACACAATGCATTCTATGTTTGATGAAAGAATAAAAACTAGTCCTAATGGCTCTTCCTAAAACCCTAATCTCCTAAGCTCCTAAAACAACCCCTAAAAGAAAAGGAAACTTCAACTCCAAGCTCCAATCTTCAAGCCACAGCAGCTACACCAAGTCCAGAATACCTCTCAAAAAGGAAACCAAGCAAATCCAGCTCCAAAGCCACCAACAAAATCAAGCAAGCAAAGGCACACAAGATAGAACACCAAAAGCACAAGCAACTTGCAAAATACAACTAAAATAGAAAATAAAGTTGTAAAATTCTATTAAAATTCCTAGGGGAACATACATGTTTGAAAAGCCTAGGGTTAAAATATTAAAGCCTAATTCAACTTCTAAGTCACCTAAATAATTTCTAGATTGAAGGGTATCAAGGTGATCCACAAGTTTGGGAAGGCTCTAATCTCAACACCTAAAACAGAACCTAAAGTTGTTCTAAAATTCTAACAAAACTCCTAAGGGAACATGAATATCTACCCTAAAACATACTAAAAAATCAAAGCCAAATTCAACACCAATTGGAAGAACAAAATTCAACAAAATAGATGGTCAAATATGCAAAATTAAGAGAATTAAACAAAATAAGAAAAATCAAATTAAAATGAAAAATGCCTGAAAATGCATTTTATTGATTTCAGAAAATCACAAATTCTCTCAATATCATGGAGATATTTTTAAAATAATTTTTAGATCAAAATTGAATTTATTGCGATTTTTTAAATCAATAAAGCATTTAAAATAAACAAAATGAATAAAAGAAAATAAAATGCTGAAATAAAACACGAGCCAATGGATCTGATGACCAGTCAAGCAATCCAAGCATCCACAAGCTGCCAGCACATTATTTAAACGCCTGCGTTTTGGACTCACAATTTCACTTCTCAGATTAAAACACAACCATTGGATCTGGTGGTCAGTCAAGGTCAAAGGCATGATCTAACAGATCAAATATCATCTTCTCCAACTCACAGGCTGGCCTGAGTGGAGATCAGGGACGGTGGCCGGAGAAGACTTCGGTCATCTTCTCCGGCGAGCAGGTGGTTGCAGGTGATCAAACATCAACAATCCTTACATCAATCTTTCCAGAATTTCATCAGGATCTCAAATCCCCTACTCAAACATTCTAACTCTCCATAGATTTCAAGATTCGAAGCAATGTTCAGAACACACATCCAGATCAATCATCATCAATTGCAAATCTAAGGCTATAGAATTCATCCTCATGTCACATACATCACTCTGATCTATCTAGATTGCTCTAACTCTCCATGAATCAAGAGATTCGAATCAAAACAAAAATGCTATGTCATGATCAATCATTACCAAATGCTTCCAAATTGATCCTAAAACGATCTACATCTTGCCTAGATCCTAACCACAAGTTCAAATCTAACTACACCATTCTAATTCATGTGGAAAGTTGAAAGTTACTAACTTGTTGTAAATCTAGTAACAGAGGTGCTTGGAGCTTGATTCTCCCTTCAAAACTCTCCAGATACGTTCAATGATGCTCTAGGAAGAGTTTGCAATCTTCAATTTGCACTGAATTGGCCTGGAACTCAAAACACGATTTCACTTGCTCCTCTTGAAAACTCAACTGCAACTTCAGTGTTCTTCACCAAAATCAAAGCCAAAACCACTCTGAATTCAATACAACAATATATAGAATGGTTTCATGGCCTTTTGAAGTGTGTTTGAAGCCCAATCCATCAATTTGCAAAATCTGATTTTCCTTCACATGTGCAATGTAACAGTCACGATTTCTCACTTGTAACTTGTTCTAGAAGCTTCATTTTGCTTGCAAATTCCCTTGTGCACGAAATTAAACCAAAAGGGAGGCCTGAAATGCATTGGTAAGGTGTTTGGCTATGTAACTTGCTTTTGAAGCAACCATATGATAACTCATGAAAATTGACCTATGCCTCAAAATCTACCAATGTCAATGTGTCTAAAATGAACTTTACAATCAAAATGGTCACTTATTTGACATGTTTTGGTCTTTCTATTCAAAATGTGAATTTTCCCTCCTTTAATCATTTGAAAATCTCCCATATTCAAACCATTTCAAACCAAGTCTTGCTATGATCCCAATCAATCCATCATGACCTCTTGGACAGCCTAAAACCCCATTTTGAACAACTTTAATGTTGAACAAAAATCCATTTGACAAGTGCAAGTTGGAGATTTTGACCTATGATTGAAAATGACCTATAATCTCACTTTCCCAAAATACCTCTGACTTGTAAACCTCATAACTTGAGTTCTACAAATTAGATGGAAGACTTCTAGTACAAATTAGGAATCTAAGATCATGAGGAACAACTTTCATGTTGGCCAAAAGGTCAGGTGAAACCTCCTTCTAGGTCAAAAATAGCTTTGAAGTCAGATGATTTTCACAGACAAATTTCAGAGGCATCTAAGGACTTGTAACTTGTCTGGACCATAACTTGAGTTCTATAAATCCCCTTGAGGACTTATAGTACTAAAATTAAAGGTATTGAGATGATCTAAAAGTTTCATGTTGGCCAAAGATCCATTTGAAACTTGTATCTTGACTTATGTGGACTTGAAGTTAGGCACTAAACAAGGAATTTTGCACTGAAACCCTAATTTAGCAACTTCCCACACTCTTGACTTTTCTTGACGTGATCTTGGCACAACACCACAAATGTATCATCATATCATTTCATGAACTCCATGACCTAAAATTAGGCCTCAATACCCTTCATTTGCACAGTTGACCTAGAATTGATCCAGATGAAACCCTAATTGCTTGCACCTCAACTGTGGCTCTTGCAATTGACACAATGACTTGATTAAACTCTCCCATGGCCCTCTAGGCATCCTATGAGCTCCATACACATACTCTTCTAACATTCAACACTTCAAAACCCTCTGATGGTCTTCAGTTGATCCTCAAGTTAGGAGAAGATTCACACTCAAACATCTAAACCCTTAGGCACTCAAACCACCTTCTGATGACTTTGACCACTCCTCAATCTTGAATGAGACCTCTTGCTAGGCTTCTCTTGAGAAGAAGCACACTTGATCCCATGCTAGATGAATGATACCATGATATGCAACTGATATAACTATGCAAATGTTAATGCCAATGAAACATAAACCAAGTAAGAAAAGGTTGGGAAAATTTTGGGGTACAATAGTACGCCACTGAAGACAGGTTGAACAAGGCTATTACAAACCTGAAGGATTACAAGCAGACTTTTGAATCCAAGAAGCGAGGGTTAGAAGACTGTTTTGGCAAGGAAGAGTGGAAAGACCCCGTCGAAGGTCTTCAGTACACTGTCATACAGAGGGAGTCACTCGTCGAGGGGTTACTCACTCAGCCTGATCATCCCAGAACGAAGGGGTTGTTAGAAGAGTTTTGCGCCCGTGGCCGTACTTGACCTCTTTGTAATCCCTTGTATTTTTCTAATCATTGTTGTATGCTGACCATCACCAAGCTTGTTGGTCAAGGTCATGATGTTGATTCTACTTGTACACAGTGACATTGTATGCTACCTTGATGGGCTTTATATATATATATATATATATATATATATATATATATATATATATATATATATATATATATATATATATATATATATATATATATATATATATATATATATATATATATATATATATATATATATATATATATATATATATATATATATATATATATATATATATATATATATATATATATATATATATATATATATATATATATATATATATATATATATATATATATATACGAGATGTTATTTACATGACTGGACCCGGACTTCTTATTATCAGCACTGGCACTCTGGCACTAGAATCGGGGGAGAAATCTCCTTAAGGCACAGACACACGTTTGCATTTGCATGAATCATTTTCATAACAGGTACCTCGAGCTATTTTTTCTAACCTTCTGTTGATACAGGTTGTTTCAGGTTTGTCTCAGGTTGATCCGAGCAATGGAACAGGTTCAAGCGGAGCTGAGAGACGTTCAAAGCCAGCTGAGGCAGGTTATGAGGGACATGCAGGCAGTACGCTTGGACCAGCAGGCGCTCAAAGAGGAGAACGACTAGCTGAAGAATCAGGTGGGCCTGATGGCAGAGGTACTAAAGAACATACTCCGAAGAGAATGTGAGCAAAAGCCCAAGGCTGCAGTGGGAAGCATTCTCCACGGGTATCTGACGAACCCGCACCAAGGCATGATAGGCCTAACAGATCCTTTGCGCAACATGAAGCTCGAAACGTTTCCCGTCAGCGGCCACGTCCGGTTCCGCAAGTCAACCCCATAAGACAGGTTCAAAAGAGGAGACTATCTGACATAATCCTCGATCCAAACCCGATGGATTATGACCAGTTGTTGCAACTCCTGCTCCAACTTCAGTTGGTTAAACCTCAAACGTTGGCTCCATTGATTGGACCGCCACCACCCGACTGGGACGTAAACTCCCGTTGCGAATTCCACTCTGGAGCACGGGGGCACGATGTAACGAAACTGTAGAGCTCTTAAGCATAAGGTTCAAGACATGATTGAGTCAAGAACAATTGAATTCGTGTCGGGCAGCATGAAAGCATCAGGTATATTCATCCCTTATCATGCAAAAGAGATGGATGTTCCCATGATCTCAACTGAAGTTGAGAAAGATCAGGAGTATATCCCGCGGTCTTTGAGATCTGAGTCGCCTTGCCCGCAACTTTTTCATGTTCCTGGGTCGAGCTTAAGGATGAAAGCCCCTGAACAGAGAGGATCCTTACTAGTTCAACCCTCGCCTCCGGATTGTTTCTGCCATTCCGAATCGGCAACTTCTCGCTCTGTTGCAGCGAAAATATCGCAGCCCGAATCAGAGTCGACCTCACAGCAGTCATTGTTCTGATTGAGTTTGAAGACTTCAAAGGGTTGCTCCCCTCAGCAGCAAATAAGTGTGAAAGCCCAATTCCCCAAAAGCTGGTGATCTGCATTTTATCATGTCATTTCTTTACATTTGTAGTTTCTTTCCTGTTAGAATTGCAAATTTTGTTTGTAAAGCATGTTGTTTCTCAATTCATATTGATAATGAAATAAATATGCATGTTTTGAACTAATCCATTCGTGTTCACTCTATTGCTTTCTTTTATTCCAAACGCTTGTTTAAGTGGAATCCGAGGAGGATGACGAAATCCAATGATGTGCAAGCTTCTGATGCTATGCTTCTGAATAAAAAACATGTTGATGATGTACAGGCATTGTTTCAAATCCCAAACACCAGAGATATAAGGAAGATAATCCCTTGTTAACCCCTTTGAGCCGAGTAGTAGGAGTTTCTTTTTGAAGATGAAAAACCCTCAATCTTAACCCGGGACAGGGTAGGTATTAGTTAATTTGACCAAGCATTCAGATTACAAAAGTGTCTGTTCGAGGATCAATCACACCGCTATAGATCGTACCTAAAAAAACCATGATGGTTAAACCTGGCCGATCAGGAGTGAAACAGTCACAATCTCTTTAACAAGTCAGACGAGCCGATGCCATACGATTTGTTCAAAAAATAAAAGAAAAGAATCGAAAAGAAAAGCCCGCTAAGTCGAATCTTGAAAGCAAGCGGCTTAGGAAAAAATTAGGGCACCCCGCTGGACGTCAAAATTGAAGAAATTCTAAAGAGTTAGTCCAGGCAAAAGTTAGGGGAAAACGAAAAACGAAAAATGAAAAGAGATTACGAAAGAAAATCCTCAAACAAGAACAAAATCGTGTGGCTACTGGTGCCCAAACAAAGACGAAAAAAGAGTGACTGTCACTTTGAAAAGTATGATTGCTTGAACTGTCACTCAACCTTTGAAAGGTGAACGCTAAGGTCGAATTAGCCGAACGTAGGATCGGAGAACATCAAGGAGAATGGGTGGGTTAAAATGACTTTTGAGCCTTTATCCTTTCTTTCTTAAACCGTGAACCTGACCACGTTACGACCTTTAAAAGACCTAATTGAAATAGGTTTTCTTCGAAAGCATACTTCGGTAAAGATCGCATCGGAACTGACTCCTAGATAGGATTCCCATTACAGTGTTGTATTGATGTTGACATATTGATGAATGATTTCATATATTTTATGTCATAAATTTTTTTTTCTTTCCCAGTGAACAGGAATGGATTTTGAAAACTGACATATGCATTGCATTTGATATGTCTTTTATGCAGAACAGTTTGTTTTACTAGCGAGTAAGCGCTTAACAGCGGAAAAGTTTCCACGATGGAAGGATCTGATCAGGGCAGAATGCAGAACGCCAGAATATTCCGGTGAACCGAGGCAAGCTATGTCAAATGATCACAACATGGGATTCAACCATCCAGAAATAGTTAATCTGGGGCAATCAGGTCGAGATTTGATGAATCTCTCGCAGCCAAGGGTGCTACCCCCCCCCCCCCACACACACACACACACACAGATCAGC
Source organism: Lathyrus sativus (assembly GCA_963859935.3). NCBI lineage: Eukaryota > Viridiplantae > Streptophyta > Magnoliopsida > Fabales > Fabaceae > Lathyrus > Lathyrus sativus. Next base: position 276,365,836 of record OZ012739.1, read on the forward strand.
CCATCAGGGAGAAGTCATGACAAGACTGGGGCAGGCCACCCCGAGAGCGCTGAAGCTATCCTTATCCTAAAGGTTATTAACTTGAAGCACCTTTGTGGAGGTTCAAAGGGCTGAAGTCGTCCGTATCAAACCACCAGAGTACAGATGTCTCAAGGTTCCTTTCAAAAGGATGTGACGAAGATCCCCACAGGCTGGGGCAAAAGTTGAAAGCGAAGGATCCGTCCTCTCCGTATCTGCAAAGTCCAATCCTTGTTTGGCAAACCCGAAGTCAATCCTGTTTGATATTCGAGCCAGATGTCCAGTCCCTGTCTGATATCCGAAACCAGAAATCCATGCTTATACCAGAGATTATTTCTTGTCTGACGACTTGACTTGTGACGCTGATTCTTGTCTGGTGATTAACCCTTGAATGCTAGTACCTGTCTAGTACTTCCCCATTAAAATCCACTCTCGTTGGTAACCTTCCGTTCAAGGTTCAGCTCCAGCTTGAAAAACCGTTTCAGAATCCAGTGCTTGTTTGGCCAGCCTTTCTTTTGAAGATTAATCTCTATTTGATGAGCCCTCGACCGATAGTCAGTCCGCATTTGACCCGCTCTGTTAAAGCCCATTTCTAGACCGATGTCCAAGTGGTCCATTCTTCCAAGCAGGATGATTCCTTCTTCCCCAGCAAGTTCAGCAGTGTTTCCCCATGGAGTCTGAACATGAGACTGTGAGCATTGATGTGTCTCCCCAATCAGATGTATCCTAGGCGGGATCGTCATTTCCCCAGCTGAGTCGTACGCAGAAGTGTATACTCATTCCCAACAGTGGATCAATGAGCAGTTTTCTCGTAGAAGACTATTCACAAGTGTTTAGCTTCCGATAGTTCAGACTGAGGTCTCCAGCGAAATTGAAATTCCCCACAGAGATGTATTCTCCCTGGCAGGTAGGAGTTATTTCAGTGCCTGATTGCCTATCCTCAACCGAGTTTACAGTTCCCTAAGAGAGTCGAGTCCTTGGAAGTCGTTCCAGCCATTATTGGTGTTCCCCAGTAGAGAGTACTGAATAGATGATGCTATACTTCCCCATCAGAGTCCGTGTCTCCAGGAAGATGTTATCTGCGAAGGCTGTGCAGTTTATTTCTGCGATTGACAATGTTTCCTCAGTAGTTTGTGGTTTGTGTACCCAGTTTAGCAAGTACAGGTTCTCGTAAAACTTTGTTCCCCTGTAGGAAGCCGTCTGAAGTTTGTTTCCCCCAGGTTAAGTCCAATTGAGATTGGTGTAATTGTTTCTCCTCGGCAGGATGATTCTTCCTCTCCAACGGAGTGGTTCTTTCTCCTTGACAGGAAGATTCTCCCTTCAGCATTTATTTTGATGATGGGGTCGTGCCATTTTGCATGATTGCATAGCATTTACACTAAACGCGTAGCATTTCCACCGTGTGGAGCATTACGCTATCGTCAAACATATGCATTTGAAACATGAGCTAGGTTATTACCGTTCTTATTTTGCAGGCGTTCCTCAGCAAAGTTGGTTGGCTCAAGATGATTCTCGAAACCCTCAGCAGAGTTGTTTGCTTAAGATGATTCTTGAAACTCCTCAGCAGAGTTGTTTGCTTAAGATGCTTCTTAAACTCCTCAGCGAAGTTGTTTGCTTAAGATGATTCTTAAAATCTCCAGTGAAGTCGCCAAAATTGTTTGCTCAAGATGATTCTTAGAGTCCCCGGCGGAGTTATTGGCTCAGGATGATTCTTGAGTTCCTCAGGGAAGTTGTTTGTTCAGGATGATTCTTAGAGACCCTGACGGAGTTGTTTGTTTATGATGATTCTTGAATTCCTCAGCAGAGTTTATGCATCCAGGATGATTCCTGAATCCCCGAAGCAGAGTTACTTGACAGTTCTCTAGAATCCCCAACGGAGGTGTGTCATCCCCAACAGGTTTTAAATAGAGAAGTTGAAATTTCCTTGAAGACTTGATGATTGAAGTCTGGCAGTAGTGCCAAGCCCCCTGACTTACTGACGAAGTCCAACTGTGATGTCGAAGCAGTTCCCCTCAGCTGACGCAGAGTGCTTGACGGAAAGAGATTGCATATCCTTATTGGTCCGCGATTGGTTAAGGATTCCATTTCAAGACTTACTGATGTAGTCCAACTGCGATGCCGAAGCAGTTCTCCTAGCTGACAAGGAGTGCCTGACGGAAGAAGCTTAGATATCCCTATTGGTTCATGATTGATTGAGGGTTCCATTTCCGACATACTGACGAAGTCCAGCTGAAGCCCGAGAATTTCTTTGAATGCCTGGCGGCATAATTAACTTGGTTGTCAAAAGTTCCTAATGACCTGATGAGTCCCGAAGAATTCTTCTGCCGTCGTGCCGCAGAATGCCTGACGGCAATACCAGCTATGTATCACCCGTTACCATGTAACTAGTGAGCCCTTGATGACTTGAGGAAAAAGCTGCAGCGAATCTGATGATCATCCTGACGGAGATTTGAGACTAGTCGCTCACCCACCAGTTACCGAGTAACCGGTGATCCCTTATTGACTTACTGATAGAGCCCGACAAAGGTATTGTCGACGTTCCTAGCGACATGATAAGTCCATAGGCGATGATAAGGAATTCTTCTGCAGTGGCGCAGAATACCCGACGGCAAGATCAACCATACCTTCACCAGTTACCGAGTAACCGGTGATCCCTTATTGACTTACTGATGAAGTCCGACAAAGATATTGTCGACGTTCCTAGCGACATGATGAGTCCATAGGCGATGATAAGGAGTTCTTCTGCTGTGGCGCAGAATGCCTGACGGCAATATTAGCTATGCTTCACCAGTTACCGTGTAACCGGTGATCCCTTGGTGATTTGAGGACGAAGATCTACAACAAAATCAGACGATCATCCTGACGGAGATTTGTCCCCATCAAAGTAGTGTGTACTTGTGCGGTTGGCAAATTTTCGGGTTTATCGGTATTCAACCATCTTCTACCTTGATTGTTTGAGAGCCGCTCGCTTCTCACCTAGTCAGGTCCAAGCCGTTTGAATAGGGGCAGCTGTTGCACCCCAAAATTTGCCCAACTTTTCTTTACCTAGCTTGTGTTTCATTGCATTCATATTAGCATTATCATCTGCATTTCATTGACATGTATGCAGGAGATCAAGAGTTATGATTACCAAAAAAGGGCTACACAAGACTCTGAAGCTAGCTAAGAGGGTTATTCAAGTGTTCAAGGGTTGATATCCTGACCAGAGAAGTCTAAGATCTTCAGAGAGAGTGGTTGAAGCCAAGTATGTGTGTCTCCTAACTTGCGAGTTGTGGGAAGTCATCTGATGATGTTAAATCCATAGAGTTGGACCTAGAGTCTTGAGAGAGCTCATGAGAAGTGTTGAGGTTCACTTTGAAGCCTAGACAAGTCATTATGTGGAGGATATGAAGATATACCCAAGATTGGTGCAACTAGGGTTTCATTTGGACAACCCTAGGATAACTGATGATTTGAAGAAGGTTGAGACCTAATTCAAGAGCCATGTGATCATGGATTGATGTATTGAGATTCCCAAGGGATGATTCCAAGGTCAACTCATCATGGATCAAGAGTGTGGGAAGTTGCTAGGCTAGGGTTGCTATGCTTGACAGTGTAAAATCCCCTGGTTTAGTGCCTAAATTCAAGACCACATAACTCAAGATGGGATTTTCATCTCACCTTGACCCCAACATGATTGTTTTAGAGCATGATCTTAGCTTTAATTTTAGTACTAGAAGTCCTTTATAGGGTTTATAGAACTCAAGTTATGAGCCAGACAAGTTACAGGTCATCTGAGGCATGTGAATTTGGAGCTTGAAAGTCACCCAACTTGCATGACACTTTTTCCCTAGAAGGATGATTCCTATGTACTTTTGGTTAACATGAATGTTGTTCCTTATCTTCTTAGCTTTCTTGAAAGTACTAGAAGTCCATGATTGGATTTGTAGAACTCTAATTATGAGCTTTACAAGGTAAGGGTATTTTGGGTATTTGGAATTACAAGTCATTTTTGGTCATGGGTCCATTTCATCAACTTAGGCACCTCAAATGAAGATTTGATCAACTTGAAAGTTGTTCAAAAAGGTGTTTTTAGTCCAACCATGACCCCAAACATCCATTGATATGGATTAAATATGGAAGAGTATGAAGAAGTTTTGAAAAAAGATCATTAATAGGCATTAATGAAGGAAAAATTCAAAATAAATCACAATGGTTCAAAACTTCACAAGTTTATGCATTTTCTGATTGGAAATGGCACTTTGAAGAGATTGGCAATTTCACATTTGGGATTTAAGGCTTAATTCATGGACTTTATGTGGACTACTTAGAATGGAAGTAACATAATCAACCTTTACCATAAGATTAATTCAAGCTTGCAATCTGAGCCATTCACATCCAAGGAGTATTGTGCAAGCTATTGAAGCAAAGTTTGAGCTGAAACTGAGCCAGGTTACACGAGTTGCCATAGTTGAACTTTGAAGGAAATAGAAATTTTGGATTCATCAATTTGGGCCATGATTGGGCCATGTTAGGACCCAAACAGCTTCTATTTAAGTTCATAATCGTGTTCAGATCATTTTTTGGAAGGAATTGGTGGAGAATTCAGTTGTGGCAGTTAGAGATCAAAGCTTCCAACTCGAAATCGTGTTCTACAATTTAGAGGGTTTCAAGAGGATTTGAGGATTCAGTTAGCACCAGGATCATTCATTGAAGGTTTCTGCAGCATTTGAAGCCAAGAATCACACTGCAGCCACTCCAATTTCAAGCTATTTTCCAGGTTTTTATCTTTCACCATTGCTCTAGTTCTAGGCATGTTTAGACTGAAATTGGCATGTGGTTAGGTTGTAGTGATGACATAGATCGTTTTAGGATCATAATTGAGAAGTTTCGTGTTGATTCATGATGTGATGAGTTTTCTGTTGAGACTCATATCTAGAGGATTCTTGAGAGATAAGATGAATTAGGTGATGGTTTTTGATCCTTGAAAGGTGAGGAACATTTCTGTGTAATCAATTTGGAGTTTCTTGACAATTTTGGAATCATGTAATTTTATTGGAGTTTGGTTAAGTTTGGTTGCAGAGCTTGATGGCTCTCGTCGGAGAAGACGGTGGCGCTCTTCTCCGGCCACCGTAAACCAGTTCCCTCCCTTTGTGCAGTTTGAATTGAGGACGATGAACATGAGGCGTTGGATCTCTTGACTCGGTCACAGCATCTGATGGGCGAGACTGAGTTGAATTAGGGTTTGGTGAGGTGGCGTGACAAGAAGCGTAAGATCTGATTACTTTTTCCATGAATGGTTATGATTAGACTATACCATGGTCTTCAGTCAACTAAACCTCACATGGCCTTGAATCAATATGCACCGTTTCATTTAATGAGCTGGCACGCGCCCAGCTGTTGGATGGATTGACTAGTAATTAGATCTGATGGCTCTAATATTTCTGATGCTTTTTAATTCTTTTATTGTTTTTTCTATTTTCTTTTAATTGTTTTATCTTGGTTAATTCATTTTAATTAGAATAATAATCAGAAAAATATGAGAAAAATATGTTGTTGATGCTTGTGGAATTTCTGATTTTTCCATGCCCTTGGATTTTATTTTGGTGTTGTTTTCCATTTAATGTCCATTTTTCTATTTTTGATAAATGAATAAAAATGCATAAAATGCCTTGTTGCTTGCTGATTTTATTACCAATGCATGCTTTTGATTTTGATGTTGATTTTTGGCTGGCTGGTTATAGACATGTTGATGATGTTATAGGATTTTTGTGGTGATTTTTAGGTGATCCTAAGATTAGTTTTGAACTAGGGTTTTAGAGCCTTCCCCACTTGAACCTTCCTTTGACACCTTTAGGTTTAGAATTTCTTTAGGGCTCTTAAACATTGATTTAAGCTCTGGATTTTCTACCATAAGTTCTTAATACATTTAGGATCCCTTAGGGAAATTTGTAGATTTTTAGTAATTGATTTACTATTTTAGTTGGATTTTACATCTAGGTTGTGTTTAGGTTGATTCTAGCATAGTACTTCCCATAGATGAACTTCTAAAGTGACCTTTAGTTCATGATGAGTTTCCAAACCTTTTCTGATGGTTTAGTAGACATGTTGGTGCCTTTGTATATTGAATCTCAAGGTTTGATTTGGTGTTTTGGTTCCCTTTAGAAAGTTTCTTTTAGGGCTTGTAGAATTAGGTTTTTTAGAGCTTTAGGAGTTGCTTCCTTTTGTGTAAATGTGGTTTGCTTTGATTTGCATTCCATTTCCTATCCAATGATGCAAGGTTCCTTGTGGGAGCCTAGTCCCTCTTTTGGAAGGACTTAAGGGCTACCACAAAAGGTAAAACCTTTGAGGATACCAATCTCAGATGAGTGGTTGAGTGCCTTGAGGGATTCCATTGGTTTCCCTCTTGTTTCCCCTCATCATGCAATGATCTTTGTGTTATTCACATCATCTCTTGTTGGAGCAAGTTGAAGCTTGAAGATGAAGTCCTCATTCCTTTTCTCCTGATGGATAACTTGGACTAGAAGACAAACTGTTGGGCTGCTTTGCTGCTGAAGTGTTGTTGTGCTGCTCTGTGTGTTTGATGTTGATTGTATTTGTATGACTATTTCTCTAGTGTGTTTCATTAGAATAGGCTTTCATGTAGTTGATACTAGGCCTAAGTGTATTGAAAGGTTGAGCTTGCCTCCCTTTGCTAATTTGCATAAGAGGTTGAGTCTGTCTCCCTCTGCTTGCCTGTTACTGTTTGGCTTTGCTTGTTGGCTGAAGGTTGAGTTTGTCTCCCTTGCCTGTGTTGTATGCTGTTTTTGCTTGATTGCACTAGAGGTTGAGTGAGTCTCCCTCTGCTTGTAGTGTTGCATTGCATATGCATCTTTACCGTTTATCTATTTTACTGATGTTTGGCTTATGCTTTATCTGTTGTCTGTTTCCCATTGACATGATCCCCTAGGAGTCTCACTTCCTTTGATAAGGAAGTGATGATTAGAACTTTAGGTTGAAACCTATCCATGATAACATCTAGGAGTCCCCTGTTTCAAACCTCAACCAAAGGATGAATCCTTGGCATGACAACATTAGGACTTGATAGTTTCCCCTTAGTTGTGTCCGTTCTCTCTTCTCTCTTCAAACAAATCAAAATACAGTAATAAAGGTTAACTGATGTCATACGTTACGAGCCTTAAGATACTTAGGAAATGATTGTTGGAGGGTTTCCTTCCAACAGTCAGGATGTTTAGTATGGTACCCTTTGGGTGACATGCGACGCATTCAATCCTAGGTCATAATCTCTAGTGCGATATTAGTTGCAAACATCCATAAAAGACAGTTCTTCCGTAAAAAACAGAAAACAAACTTCAAACCTTTTTGCCCCGTGGGGCCATAATTCAAAGGAAAGCTTTTCTGAAGAAAAGAGTGTCGTTAACTCTCAGTTCTACCGCAAACAGTAACGCACGAGTCTCTGACGAGTGAGCTGCATACACCAATCTGCTGGAACTGCTTGTTAACCCCACTCGGAAAAACAGATGAATCTGAATCCCCGTAATCTGTATTATCCCGAACTACGTAAGCTCTGATCTCTCATATCTGTTGAGAGTACGTAGGCACAATACTGACGTATTGGCGAGCCACCTTCCCCCATCCATTTACCCGTAGTTAGCCGGACTACGTTGACTCTGATTTCTCGTTCTCTGATGAGAATACATAGGCATAAAGCGCGATGCTTTGCCGAGTCATTTTCTTTTCTTTTCAGACCAGCCTTGATAGGTAGGTAGTAAAACCAACCCGTCAGATAAACACAACAAACATGGATCCCATCGAGTACGATGGACGTGAGGGGTGCTAATACCTTTCCCTTGCATAACCGACTCCCGAACCCAGGCATGGTTGCGATGACCTTGTCTTATACCTTTTCGTTAGGTTTTTCCGATCGTTTCCTTTCCCTTTCTGAGGGATAAATAACGAAAGGTGGCGACTCTTCTATTTTGCCGGCACCTTATTTTCGCGGTAGCGACAATATCAAGGCCCAAAGAGTTCTGATTCTCAAACGATTTCATTTTTTCCTTAATCAGTTTAAACCTTCGGTCAGATTCAGTCAGTAAACCACCCTCCATATCTTTCACAGAAAATATATCATCTTGATTATCTTCCCAATGAGGGCCAGCTGCTCTGTGCACATCGCACACACTTCCATTACCATCAATATTACCATTCTCATTCACAGCTCCTCCGCCCGGAGGTACAACAACAATAGGAATACCATGTGGAATAGATCCACTGATCTGTGGAGGAATAACACCAGCTCCTCCATGCAAAACAACATCTTCGTCAACCCGTGCTATCAACGGCTGGACCAAAGTTCTTAAATGTTCCTGCCCACTAGCAACAGTCTGCATCAGCTCCATGAATTGGGCCATGCGAGTCATGACTTCCTGCAATTCGGCTTGAACCTGATCCATCACCTTTCGCTGATTCCCTCGAGTTGGATACCTGTAGAAACTGAACTCCTCAACTTCCTCAATCCTGAACTAAAGAAAACCAAGCAGAGTTAGGAACAGAAGGCCACTGCGAACACCTGCAATGCAAATGAGAATGCAAGATGCAAAATGCAAACATATCTATGTATGCACAGGGAGATCTCCCCCTTGATTCCAGCTTCAATAAACAAGAACGGCAGAAATGGATAAGAACAACACAATAATCTTCTCATGTATCAAGTAAAGCTGAGATAATACAACTAAATGAGAAATATCCGCATACAAAGAGGTATTGATCTCATCCAACATCCCTGGTGATGATCAAGATACAAAAGCAAAATAAAACTACACAAGATACAGCTCCCTAGTAGCCACGATCTCTATTCCAGTCCTGAGACTCCTTGAGCATCTCTTTTGTATCTCGGTGGTCTGGTCTGGCAACCAACTCTCTAACGAGGACATCCCTCTTACGTATCACATCCCGAAGATAATGACAATGGTCCTCCCAAGCATCTTCGCCGAAGGTATCCTCGAGCCTGGGTTTCTTCACCTCTGCCTGAATCTTGAACTCTTCAAGTGCTGATTAAGTTTCCTGGTATTTCTGCTCGATCGTACTTCTACGAAACGATTCTAACAATACCTCTCTCTCCTTAGCCTTAAATTGCACCTTCAGCTTATCAACCTGAACATGAAGCTGGTCCTCTCTACTCTTGTTGGCGGTCACAGTAGCATTCCATTGCTCGTTGAATTTGGATATCTTCAGATAGGCTCTATCTAAATCCTCCTTCTTGCTTTTCAGAATGCTACAAGTGCTTTTCAGATCAAGACCGACTTGCTTCTATGCTTGTACCTGATCAGCAAGTTCTTTCTCCAACTTGATGAAGGATTCTGACTTTGTCTTGGCCAAATAAACAACTTCACCTTTATCATGCTTCAGCTGACCGATTTCCTGCTTCAACTCTTCATTCTCTTTGCGCAGCTCTTCCTTCTCTGCCCAAAGCTTGGTATATCTCAGGATGTCGACGATTGTAGGGGCTCAATGACTAAGGGATATAGTGGTTCTTCAACAGGAAATGGAAATAGTACCTCTTCAACCCTTTTCTGAATCCAATCTGAGTAGGGATCATAGGCTCTACAATCTCCTTTGCCTAAAGAAAGCTTTCCCTTTTTGTGAATCTTACCCCAAGCGTCCACGAATCGGGCCGAGATACAAGGATCATCTACACCTGTGAAGTACAGAGATTCCTGCACTTCTTCTTCTTTCGGAGGTCCTTTCAAAGCATAACAGAATTGTCTCACAGCAAGAGAAGGATTATAGTTGATACCGCCTTTCCTCCCTATCAAGGGTACATTAAGAAAGCTACCACAAATAAAGATAAGCTCACGACCCAGCAAGTCTCGGTTGAACCAGACAATATTCTTCTCCGTTAAACCCATAAGCCTTTTCGACCATACAGATGAGTTCGCAGAATCCAAAAAAGCTCCAGAGCGAGGAAGATGATCAACAAGCCATTTATGCAACAGTGGTGCGCAACAAGAAACCATCTTTCCTCTTCTTTTCTCGTTCTTGTAATGCACTGAATGATACAAGTCTCCTAGAAGAGTAGGTACGGGGTTCTTGGAAGCGAAGATATGAAAAGCATCAAAATCCACAAAGTCCGGTACATTGGGGAACAACACAATGCCATAGACACACAGAGCCAAGATAGCACTGAAAACCATCCAACAACCCTTTTCAGCGTACTCTCGGGCTTTGTCGACCAAGAAGGGTAAAGTAAATCCGGAAACTCCATTTCTGCTGATAACATGATCTGCCAAGTCAGAGGCGCTCAAATAAAGAGCGGTGGACAACTTCTCGACATTAGGTTCTTCTTCAGAGCTGAAGAAAGGCACTTTGTTTAGAATCGGAACACCTAATATGTAAGCGAATTCCTCCAAAGTCAGAACCAACACATAGTCCGGAAACATGAAGCATCTCAGCGAAGGATCATAAAACTGCAATAGGGTATGAATAGCTCCATGCTCATAACTCGTGAGCTTACAGACAAACTTCAAAATTCCACCATACTGTTCCCTGAAAGTTGCAAGAACACCAGGATCAGCCATGGAAATTAGACCAAATAAAGGTCCCAACTCAGGTGCCGGAAATTTGTACACAACAATCCTCTTTCTACTAACTTCCACCTTTGCAGAAGACTAGTACCAGAATCAAGGAAAAGACAAGAACCTGTAACACACACAAATATGCAATGTTAAATGCAGAATGATTATGCAGAAGCAAACATGGGATCAAGGTATCCACTGCTCAAACTCGCTGCTGTGCCATTGACTGAATTCAACCAGAGCTCTGCTCTAATCAGAACATTGAGATAATACACTGGATGGGACACTCAGGATCAAAATTCCGCACTGACAAGAAAACCAGGGTTGGTTGAACGCCAGGTTTCCTGCAAAAACCCATCCCTCTCACATGTGGGTTCTAGTCTTGAAAGGTACGACATCCTATGCGGGTGGTCAGCGTCACAGACTTTCGAGAAACGATTATACGTTCACCATTTTTGGTTTGGCATCACAGTCTAACGAAGCGGCCTCACGTAGCTGACTTCCCAAATGAACGGTCTCCAGAGTCGACAGTCTCTCTAAGTCAATATTCCCTCAACTGCACCATACGCACATGATAGAATATTTCCGAAGAAAAACCTCGTCTGAACGTGAATTTCACACAAGCTATTGCGCAGCCAAACGCCACACAAGCTCCCGCTAATCTCCACTCTAATCCTATGTGTATACTCAAACCCAGGTCCAGCTTATCTCTCAATGGAACAACCCAACCCACAGCACAGCAGCAGCGAGAAGGAAACATGCAATAATATACAACAGATAATGTACAAAAAGCAAAAGCTGCACAAAATTAAACACCCAAAGACGCAACAGACAAGCGCTAGGAGTGACTCGCATAGGGAAACATCGCAGTCCCAGCAGAGTCGCCAGCTGTAGCAACTGCGAAAAACACCCGGCGGAAAACAGAAGAGTCGCCACCTTTCGTTATTTATCCCAAAGAGAGGGAAAGGAAACTATCGGAAAAACCTAACGAAAAAGGGAAAGACAAGGTCATCGCAACCAAGTCCTAGATTCGGGAGTCAGTTACGCAAGGGGAAGGTATTAGCACCCCTCACGTCCGTCGTACTCGACGGGATCCACACTTGTTGTCTATCTAAGGGTGTGATTATACTATCTAGCTAAAGGTTCACAGGACAAAAGAAAAGAAAAGAGACTCGGCAGAGCATCACCGCTCTGTGCCTAAGTATTCCCTCATGCAATGGGAAAGTCAGAGTCAACGTAGTTCGGGAAACTACGGGCGAAAGGGGGGAAGGTTGCTCGCAAAGACATCGCGTCCTGTGCCTACATATCCTCATCTAGTATAAGAAATCAGAGCAAACGTAGTTCGGGCTGCCACGAAACCACAGGTTGATTAAGTGTTTTAACCGAGTAGGGTTAAACCTCTGTTCCACCAGTTAGGGACAAAGCCTGTTTGCGGTAGAACCGAAGTTTAACAACACTCTTTTTACGAAAAAAAGGTTTCTGATTAATCCCGAAGGAAAAAGGTTTGAAGTTTTGTTTGTGTTTTATAGTGAAGTGAATTAATTTGGTTAACCATATGTGATAACCGATTAACATTGTGCCAACAGCAGAAAATCAGCAACAGAACAACATGTGCAGCAAATAAGCACTTATCCGATTAATCGGATGATCGCATAATCACTTAATCACGAAATTAAACCAACAAATCATGATTCAAACATCATGTAAACAGATCCAAACAGCAACCTCCACAATCATGTCAACCCAAATTCAATTGAATATGAAAATCAACATGAACATGCAAATAATCTCAAAAATGCTATCGATCTAGAATTCCAACCTTCGAAGCGGAGAATTCCTTCGGTTAATGTTGAATTAACTGAAATTGCACAGATCCAATGCTAGAAGTCCGGAATACTTCAAGATCCACACCAATTCTTGTAGTAGCAATGGAGATCCTTCAAGATTAATCCAAAATAAGCCAAATAATCACTTCCAAAATCACTTCCAGATTCAGATCCAATTGTGCACGAAAATTGGAGATGACGGATGGAGGTTTTGAGCTTAAGAATTCATTGATTCCAAGGAAGAATCAAAGAATTCAATGGAAAAGAGCTTTGAGTAAAGGTTTTGGAATTGGAAAATTGAGAGAATATTTGAGAGAATTGAGATGAATTCTGAAAAATAGGAGTGATAAATGAAGATTAGCTAGCTTTGGTTTGGAATGAATCATTTAAATATCACTTAGGTTTGGATCCAAAGGAAAGGCTTGGAAGTTGGTTTGTGAATTTTGGTTTGGGATGAGGAATGGGATTTTGGAGGGAAAATGAAATTAACCAAATTCCAAATAGGTTCTAGATCCTTCCCAAGTGTAAAATATGAAATCAAGTGATCAAAATTGGAACCCAAATGGCTCTGCATTGAAAATTCACGTGCAGAGTGTCGCAACTGCGAAAAACACCCGACAGAAAACAGAAGAGTCGCCACCTTTCGTTATTTATCCCAAAGAGAGGGAAAGGAAACGATCGGAAAAACCTAACGAAAAAGGGAAAGACAAGGTCATCGCAACCAAGTCCTGGATTCAGGAGTCGGTTACGCAAGGGGAAGGTATTAGCACCCCTCACGTCCGTCGTACTCAACGGGATCCACACTTGTTGTCTATCTAAAGGGGTGTTTATATTATCTAGCTAAAGGCTCACAGGACAAAATAAAATAAAAGAGACTCAGAAGAGCATCGCTGCTCTGTGCCTACGTATTCCCTCGTGCAATGGGAAAGTCCGAGTCAACGTAGTTCGGGAAACTACGAGCGAAAGGGGGGAAGGTTGCTCGCCAAGACATCGCGTCCTGTGCCTACGTATCCTTATCTGGTATGAGAAATCAGAGCAAACGTAGTTCGGGCTGACACAAAACCACAGGTTGATTACGTGTTTTAACCGAGTAGGGTTAAACCTCTGTTCCAGCAGTTAGGGACAAAGCCTGTTTGCGGTAGAACCGAAGTTTAACAACACTCTTTTTATGAAAAAAAAAGGTTTCCGATTAATCCCTGAGGAAAAAAGGTTTGAAGTTTTGTTTGTGTTTTTTAGTGAAGTGAATTAATTTGGTTTGTGATTCACGTTGCACTAAAGACTATAACATAGGAGTGAATGCGTCGTGTATCGCCCCCAAACGGGATGTACACTAAACACTCTAAATAAGCGACAGGAGACCCCTCACTTATCATTTCCCATGTAGCTTAAGGCTTGTAGCGCACAACGTTTATCGTATTTATTAGATGAGTTAGAATTGTTTGAGATGAGAAAGAGAGACGCACGAAAGGTCTAAGGGAAATTCGGCCCTAACGCTGTCATGCAAAGTGGTCCTAAGGTTTGGATAAAAAAGGGAAAACATCTATCCTAATGTTAGCATGCTTAGATTGAACACCTAATGTCTCTCCTACTCCCATCCTAAACGGAGGGACTAGGAACCCTATGGGGATCATGGCAAAAACACAAGAAAGTAGCAAGTAAATTCAATCACAAGTAAGAGATGCACACATGAAAATGCACACTTAGAATGGAGGGAGGGAGGAAAAATGTGTGGGGAAGTAGCTGCCACAAGCGCGTCTCGACCTCAACAGCGATGCAAAATTGATGCAAACATGAAGGAAATCACAAAAGATGAAAACAAACGAACATGCAAAAAATCATCACCTTGAACCACATCCATAAGCATGCATTCAAGTGGAAAAGAACACGAATGTCGGAGAAATCTCGATTAAACAATCAAAACAGTGACATATATCCCAAAATATTGCACTTTTAATGCATCTTATCGAACTACGAAGATTCGAAGTAAAACGGTACTCGAATAAGCAAGCAAAACAGCAAAACAGACCCACTGGCACAGTGTTAATCGGTTAACCCCGGGGGTTAATCGGTTAACACACTCTTAACATTTAAAAAATTTGAAAATTTTAATTGGTTAATCGGTTAACCATATGCGTTAACCAATTAACGCTCTGAAACTTTGAAAAAATTTGGAAAATCTGAGATGGTAAACTGGTTAAGCATATGCGTTAACCGATTAACACTATGCCAACAGCAAAAAATCAGCAACAGAACAGCATGTGCAGCAAATAAGCACTTATCCGATCAACCGGATGATCGCATAATCACTTAATCACGAAATTAAATCAAAAAATCATGATTCAAACAGCATGTAAACAGACCCAAACAGCAACATCCACAATCATGTCAACCAAAATTCAATCGAATATGAAAATCAACATGAACATGCAAATAAGCTCAAAAATGCTATGGATCTAGAATTCCAACCTTCGAAGCGGAGAATTGCTTCGTTTAATGTTGAATTAACTGAAATTGCACAGATCCAATGCTAGAAGTTCGGAATACTTCAAGATCCACACCAATTCTTGTAGTAGCAACGGAGATCCTTCAAGATTAATCCAAAATAAGCCAAATAATCACTTCCAAAATCACTTTCAGATTCAGATCCAATTGTGCACGAAAATTGGATAATGAAATCAATTTTATGGAGATGATGGATGGAGGTTTTGAGCTCAAGAATTCATTGCTTCCAAGGAAGAATTCAATGGAAAAGAGCTTTGAGTGAAGGTTTTGGAATTGGAAAACTGAGAGAAAATTTTAGAGAATTGAGATGAATTCTGAAAAATGGGAGTGAGAAATGAAGATTAGCTAGCTTTGGTTTAGAATGAATCATTTAAATATCACTTAGGTTTGGATCCAAAGGAAAGGCTTGGAAGTTGGTTTGTGAATTTTTGTTTGGGATGAGGAATGGGATTTTGGAGGGAAAATGAAATTAATCAAATTCCAAATAGGTTCTAGATCCTTCCCAAGTGTAAAATATGAACTCAAGTGATCAAAATTGGACCCAAAATGGCTTTGCATTGAAAATTCACGTACAGAGTGTCGCAATTGCGAAAAACACCCAGCGAAAACCAGAAGAGTCGCCACCTTTCGTTATTTATCCCAAAGAGAGGGAAAGGAAACGGTCGGAAAAACCTAACGAAAAACGGAAAGACAAGGTCATCGCAACCAAGTCCTAGATTCGGGATTCAGTTACGCAAGAGGAAGGTATTAGCAGCTCTCACGTCCGTCGTACTCTACGGGATCCACGCTTGTTGTCTATCTAAGGGTGTGTTTATACTATCTAGCTAAAGGCTCACAGGACAAAAGAAAAGAAAAGAGACTCGACAGAGCATCGCTGCTCTGTGCCTATGTATTCCCTCGTGCAATGGGAAAGTCAGAGTCAACGTAGTTCGGGAAACTACGGGCGAAAGGGGGGAAGGTTGCTCGCCAAGACATCGCGTCTAGTGCCTACGTATCCTCATCTGGTATGAGAAATCAGAGCAAACGTAGTTCGAGCTGACACGAAACCACAGGTTGATTAAGTGTTTTAACCGAGTAGGGTTAAACCTTTGTTCCAGCAGTTAGGGACAAAGCCTGTTTGCGGTAGAACCGAAGTTTAACAACACTCTTTTTACGAAAAAAAGGTTTCCAATTAATCCCGAAGGAAAAAATGTTTAAAGTTTTGTTTGTGTTTTTTAGTGAAGTGAATTAATTCGGTTTGTGATTCACGTTGCACTAAAGACTATGATATAGGAGCGAATGCGTCGCGTGTCGCCCCCAAACGGGACATACACTAAACACTCTAGATAAGCGAGAGGAGACCCCTCACGCATCATTTCCCATGTAGCTTAAGGCTCGTAGCTCACAATGTTCATCGTATTTATTAGATGAGTTAGAATTGTTTGAGATGAGAAAAAGAGACGCACGAAAGGTCTAAGGGAAACTCGGCCCTAACGCTGTCATGCAAAATGGTCCTAAGGTTTGGATAAAAAAGGAGAAACATCTACCCTAATGTTAGCATGCTTGGATTGAACATATAATGTCTCTCCTACTCCCATCCTAAATGGAGGGACTAGGAACCCTATGGGGATCATGGCAAAAAGCACAAGAAAGTACCAAGTAAATTCAATCACAAGTAAGAGATGCACACATGAAAATGCACACATGAAAATGCACACTTAGAATGGAGGGAGGGAGGAAAAATGTGTGGGGCAGCAGCCGCCACAAGCGCGTCTCGACCTCAACAGCGATGCAAAAATGATGCAAACATGAAGGAAAGCGCAAAAGATGAAAACAAACGAACATGCAAAAAATCATCACCTTGAACCACGTCCATAAGCATGCATTCAAGTGGAAAAGAACACGAATGTCGGCGAAATCTCGATTAAACAATCAAAACAGCAACATATATCCCAAAACATTTCACTTTTAATGGATCATATGAAACTACGATGATTTGAAGTGAAACGGTACTCGAATAAGCAAGCAAAATAGAAAAACAGACCCACTAGAACAGTGTTTATCGGTTAACCCCAGGGGTTAATCGGTTAACACACTATTAACGTTTAAAAAATTTGAAAATTTTAACTGGTTAATCGGTTAACCATATGCGTTAACCGATTAACACTTTGAAACTTTGAAAAAATTTGGAAAATCTGAGATGGTTTATCGGTTAATCATATGCGTTAACCGATTAACACTATATCAACAGCAGAAAATCAGCAACAGAACAACATGTGCAGCAAATAAGCACTTATCCGATCAACCAGATGATCGCATAATCTCTTAATCACGAAATTAAATCAACAAATCATGATTCAAACAACATGTAAACAGATCCAACCAGCAACATCCACAATCATGTCAACCAAAATTCAATCGAATATGAAAATCACCATGAACATGCAAATAAGCTCAAAAATGCTATGGATCTAGAATTCCAACCTTTGAAGCGGAGAATTGCTTCGGTTAATGTTGAATTAACTAAAATTGCACAGATCCAATGATAGAATTCCAGAATACTTCAAGATCCACATCAATTCTTGTAGTATCAATGAAGATCCTTCAAGATTAATCATCAATATGCCAAATAATTACTTCCAAAATCACTTGCATACTCAGATCCAATTGTGCATGAAAATTAGGTGATGAAACCCCTTCGATGGAGATGATGGATGGAGGTTTGAGCTCAAGAATTCATTGATTCCAAGGAAGAATCAAAGAATTCAATGGAAAAGAGCTTTGAGTGAAGGTTTTGGAATTGGAAAATTGAGAGAAAATTTGAGAGAATTGAGATGAATTCTGAAAAATGAGAGTGAAAAATGAAGATTAGCTAGCTTTGGTTTGGAATGAATCACTTAAATATCACTTAGGTTTGGATCCAAAGGAAAGGCTTGGAAGTTGGTTTGTGAATTTTGGTTTGGGATGAGGAATGGGATTTTGGAGGGAAAATGAAATTAATCAAATTCTGAAACGATTCTAGATCCTTCCCACGTGTAAAATTTGAATTCAAGTGATCAAAATTGGACCCAAATGGCTCTGCATTGCAAATTCACGTGCAGAGACAAAATCTGCACTGGTTAATCGATTAACCATATAGGTTAATCGGTTAACACTTTTAAACCCCCCCCCCCCACATTGACCTGATTTGACTTGGTTAATCGGTTAACCATATGCGTTAACCGATTAACACCTTCAAAATTTTAAATTTGGCGCCTTTTGGAGGGAAATCTGCACATTTGCCCTATTTCAACTGTTTGGAGCTCCGTTAAGCTTCTGAACCTTGTTGTTGAATGTTATCACTGTAAACATGCTTGACATGAGCCTGAGTGCTATCTTCTAAACTGTTGTTATCCTGTAAAATAAAATAAAATCGGCCGCCTGACCGCTGGGCAAAATAAATGCCCGAGCCTCTGATGCTCGCTGTTCGTTGTTCAGTCTTTTGCACCGAAATGAACCTGAGCCACAAGAATGCCTCGACCCCATGCCTCGAGAACGAATGCTATGATATGCAAAAATGAAAAATGCAAAGAAACAAAAGCCAGTCAAGGTTAAAACGAAAGGGAAAATTTTGGGGTATTACTGCTGCCCCTATTCAATCGACTTGAACCTGAAGGGATAAAAGCATCGGCTTTCAAACAATCAAGGTAAATGACGATTGAATACCAAAGAACCCGGAAATTTGCCACCTGCAGAAATAAACTACAAACTCTGATTTGGGGATAGAAATCTCTGGAAGTAGCTGAATCGAATAAACATTTGTATACTCCACTGAGGAAGAGAGAAACTTAACCAAGCAACTCTGGTGAAGAAAACAAGAGAAATTTAAACAAATAACTCTGTTATGGGAAAAAGAGAAACTTAACCCCGTAACTCTGTCGAGGAGACACCTAAGATGAACTCGTCCATCAAAGTTGTGCCAAGGTCTGAATACCATATCGGTTGAAGGGTAACACTTCAAATTTTCGGAATCTGGATATTCAACGAACAGAATGAATCAACGAGATTTGCTGGAGTCTGAATACTCAATGTAATGACCGGAATCTGGATAAAGGAACCGGAGCCTGAATGCTCAAGAATGACCGGAGTCTGGATACTCGACGGACAAAGTGAATCAATACAAGAATCGCCGGAGTCTGGGTACTTAACGAACAAATCGGAGCCTAAAAGCTCAACCAAAATGACTGGAGCCTGGGTACTCAACGGACCAAGGGATTCACAAATTAGAAATTTGTCGGAGTCTGAACACTCGACGAACAAAAACCGGAGCCCGAATGCTCAACGCGACAACCGGAGCCTGGATGCTCAACGAAATTAGTGACTTTACTGGGGTTTACCGGAGTCTAGATACTCGACGGAACTTGACCAGAATATGAATACTCAACGGACAAAGAAATACAACCCGAATTGGAAATTCACCTGAGTCTGAATACTCGACAGAGAAATCGGAGCCTGGATGCTCAATGAAATAGCTGGAGCCTGGATGCTCGACGAAGATTGACCAGAGTCTAGATACTCGACGGACGAAGAAACATTCATTATGGCCTGAATGCCACCTGAGTTTGCAAAGATACCATCCATCGATGTCTGATGACATCGCAGGGGGAAATAACACAAGCCGGGGTCTAGACACCATGCGGACTAGCCGGAACTACCATGGCCTGGATACCATGTGAGTTTAAGAATACCATCTCAAACTGCCGAAGTCTAAATATTGCACGGACAAAATGAATCAATGAAGTCTGTCGGAGCCTGGATACTCGACGACACAGCAACACACTTCTGCAATCGGAGGTTTGCTGGAGTCTGGATACTCGACGACATTGACCAAAATCTGAATACTCAACGGACAAAGAAAATATGGCTGACATCACCATGGTCTGAACACCACAACTGTCTTTATCGGAGTCTGGGTACTCGACGGAAAGAGAAGAACATCAATAATTGGGGACTAACCGGAGTCTGGGTACTTGACGGCCAGAGACATCCATCACAAATACTCATCTAGGTCTTGTCGCTACTGCGAAAATCGGCGCCGGCTATGACAGAAGAGTCGCCACCGTGCGTTATTTATCCCAAAGAAGGGAAAGGAAATGCTCAGAGTAAACCTTACGCAAAGACGGGAAAGGAATGGTCATCGAAACCAAATCCTGGATTCGGGAGTCGGTTATGCAAGGGGAAGGTATTAGCACCCCTCACGTCCGTCGTACTCGACGGGATCCACGCTTGTTTTCTAGTACGGATTGTTATTCTATCTATTCTACAGGTCTGGGTTAAAAAGAAAAGAAAATGACTCGGCAAATTATCGCACTTTATGCCTACGTATTCCCGTCTGGAATGAGAAATCAGAGTCAACGTAGTTCGCCTACCTACTGGAAAGGAGGGGAAGGTTGGTCGCTAGGAAATCGCATCCTATGCCTACGTATTCTCATTAGATATGAGAAATTAGAGCAGTTGTAGTTCAGCCTACTACAGCTAAAATCGGGAAAAAAGGGAAAAGGGAGCTCGCTAGGATACGGCATCCTATGCCTACGTACTCTCGTCTGACACGAGAGATCAGAGCTAGCGTAGTTCGACGGGAAAACGAATCTCAATTGCACGGGAGCAAGAGAAGGGGTCTCGATCGCCTGAACGCGAGAGAAAAGGGGTTTTGCTCGCACGGGGCGAGAACAAAGAGGAAGCAAGCCTACGCCTAAACGAGAAGGAACTCGGGACACACACGCAAGAACCTAAGAAGAAACTCCTCAGCGGCCATTTCCTTTGTATCTGATGATGCAGCCCACAACACTCGATGGTTGCCTGAAGACTTGAATACGACAATGATAACATTGAACGAAGCAGTTCCTGGGCTCCTGACGTGCGCGCAAGCTTCATTCCAATCTTCTCCTCTCTGGATCTTTGATGATGACGCTTGAACCAGGAACAATGTACCGCTTAGACCATCATGGTTCGACTTATACGAGAAATCGAACTCTCAGAGGTAGCGTATTGATATCCGTGTCAAAGACAAGATGGAGAAATGATATCGAAAATCATTCTCCAATTGAATCATGTCACACGGCCAGCCAAGAATAAAATCGAAGATAAAATCAGATAGAAACGAAAATAGGAGAGAAATCCAATGCAAAATGGAAATAAAATGCTACTCCTAAAATATGGCAATTAAGGTCCTAAGGGAACTATATCCTAAAAAGAATTAAATCTATAAATCTTCTTAACCAGGAATTAATACCTAAACTATATTCTAAAAATATTAAATCCTAACAAGTTTTGAACTAAAGTTCTCTAAAGGTAACTATTAAATCCTAAACTATATTCTAACTAAAATATTCTAGGATATTAAAAATATTCTAACTAATATATTCTAATTAATCTCTACAAGAAAAATATATCCTAAAACTATAATATGCTAAAATATTCTAACTAAACATATTCTCTAATATTCTAAGAATTGTTAAGCTAAAGAAATCACCATTAAATTGTAATAAAAAAATTAACAAAATCATGCAGGGGGGTAAAGGATACAGGGGGGATGCTGAAACAGAAATAGGGAAAGAGTTGGGCCCAGCCCAACAAATGGTAACAAAAAAACGGGGAAGGGGGTGTATGCAGAAAAACGGGGGTATGTGGCCAAAGTAATTGGGCCCAACTCTCACTAACAGCAGGAAAAAAATGAAAAGGGGAAGGAGAAAAAAGAAAAAACGGAGGCGTGCCAAAAACAAACAAATGGGCCTTTGAGCCCGGTCCACAAGCCATGTATCACACTCTTCAGAAAAAACCCTAAGTGATTCTCCATCTACCTTCACTGTTCATCGCCTGCGCCGTGAGCTCCCAAACACTCTCTCTGTTCAAACCTCTCCTCCATCTCACTCTCCAAACAAAATTCCGTTCAAACACCCTTCGTCTCTCTCAACATTTCTATCATCCTCAATCTCAACTTTGTTTCAACCTACAACAAAAACAAAATGAAATAAACACAAAACAACAGAATCATCTCAGTTCTGGAAATAGCTTGATCCGTCTGTTGATGTTCTTGAAGACAAATGTTCGTTGATGAAGATTGATGGACTTTTCTGGAAATTATCAACTTCGAAGATACCCGGGAGGTTGTGCGTAGAGGCTTACTGAAGATCTGGACGAAGTTGCATGTTGATGATTGCAGATCTTGAATTTGGATGAAATTCTTTGATGAAATTGCTATGAATGAACGATGAATTTCTTTAACGATGTTGGATAGATTTGGAAATCGTATGGGGCTAGATGAACATTCTGGATGAAGCGATGAAGAACGTGGAAGATATTGATGAGTCTGGAGATGCTGACGACCATGAAGATCTGGAAACGGTTATGAACGGTGAATGCACGTAGAGATCTGATGAAGAACTGACGATTCTGGAAATTGGACCGGATGAACACCGAAGCAAGTTGAAGATCGTTGAAGGTTTTATGATTCTGGTGATAACTGATGAACATGTTCTTGGATCTTGTACGAAGATGATGAAGTTCGTGAGGAACATTCTTGGATTTCTAGAAAAGCTTGTTGAAGTTGATGATGAACATCATGATGAACCGAATGAAGGTATGAAGGTTTGACGAAGTTAGTTGAAGGTTGTTGAACGGTTTCTGGAAAGCTGGAAAAATATTCAAGGAGATGATGAACATCGTTGGTGGTTTCTGGGAATAGCATGAAGATTGATGAGTTTTCCGGTGACTGTTATGACCTCCAACGACATTTAGGAGGTTGTTGCGGTGGCTCCGGTGGTTGTCGCCGTTCTCCAGTGGTGGCTGCATGGCCGGCGGGAGGAGTCGGTGCGGGGACACGTGTGAGGCTGCATGCAGGGATGGTGAGAAGGAGTGGGACAAGTGTGAGGCTGCATGCAGGGATGGTGAGACGCGTGTGGAGACACGTGGGGTGAGTGGATGGTGAAGTGGAAAAGAGGGAGAGAGCCACGTGTGCTGGCAGCAGAGTGGAAGTGGAGAATGAGGTGGCTAAAAAAGAGAAGACACGCGTGGCCATGTTTATATACTGACACTTGGCAAGCTCTAGACCTGGGCCTCTGAAGATTATGGATAATGGCCCATTATGGATAAACTCTGATTAATTAAGACCCAATTAAATGCTAATGCTACCTAATTAAACCCTAACTAACTAAACAAAAATTAATAACAAAAAACCCTAATTAATCCTAATCAACTCTAATTAACAACACACAATCAACCCTAATTAACAACCTAAATGAAAATAAAACACAAAAACCCTAATTAATCCTAAAAACAAAATAAACCCTAATTAACAACCTAAAGATCTAACAAACTATTGAAATTATTAAACCTATTTAATATCTACAAACTATTAAGAGTCTATTTACTTCTTAAAACAATTCTAATTATATTCTTAAAAGATTTAAAACATAAAAATCTATTAAAATCTATTAAGCTTTAAAAACTCCTATTAAAATCTATTAAAAATTCTAGAAAAATCCTATTAAAATCTATTAAACTCTAAAAACTCTTATTAAAATCTATTAAACTCTAAAAACTCTTATTAAAATCTATTAAAAATTCTAGAAAAATCTACTTAAATCTATAAGAAAATATCTAAAAAATCTATTAAATTCTATTACACTCTAATTAGAAAAATTCTAGAAAAATCTATTTAAATGCATTAAAAATCTAGCAAATAAAAGGAAAAAAACTAAAAATTGCCTGGAGGCCGGTTGAATTGATTAGAGAACAATTGCGCAACCATAGCAAAACCCGGGCACCGAGATGGTCTGAAAAACACAGGAAACGAGCACCCATCCTCCAAAGATTCTTATTCCGACCGGCCTGAACTGCCTGAAACGCCAGGGGCTGTACTCCCGATAAAATCAATCTGACTGAGAAAAATGCAATGCATGCAGCATGCGAATGCGAATGCAAAATGCGTCGAAACATAAACCAGATATGGGAACCGGTTGGTCAAATTTTGGGGTGCAATAGCTGCCCCTATTTAAGCGGTTTGGACCCGACTAGGTGAAGAGCGAACGACCTTCAAACATTCGAGGTACGAGACGGTTGAATACTAAAGAAGCCCTAAAATTTGCCAACCACAGAAATAAACTGCACCACTGCTTGGGGAACGACATTCGTCGAGTGAACCTGATTGTTACGGTAACAACCGATCATTCGTCAGAGAATAACTCTGATTTTAACTCCCACCACCCATGTAACGCCACATGTACTGAACTATCTTTGCAAAAACACCCTGTCCACAACTGGACTAACCTTGTCAACACAAGAAGAGAAACAAATTCGTCAACACGAATAGAGATTCTGTCGTCACAAGAGTAACCTTGTCCGCATCTGGACCCAAATTTCGTCAAATCACGAATAAATACAAATCTGTCCACGTCAGGACTCACATTTCGTCAACCCGAAGGAATCTCAACAACACAGGAATAGAACTTTGTCCACGTTAAGACGCTTGCTTCGTCAACACGAAGAAATCTCAACAACAAGAGCAAGACTTTGTCCACATTAGGACGCACACTTTATCAACACGAAGAAATCCCGTCATAAACTTGTCCACGTCAGGACTCCAATTTCATCAACCCGAAGAAATATTATCGTCATAGGAATAAAACTTGCCCTCATCAGGACTCCTCATTCTGTCAACACGAAGAAATCAAACTTGTCCTCATTAGGAATCCATATTCCGTCAACACGGAGAAATAAAACTTGTCTTCATCAGGACTCCATATTCCATCAACACGGAGAAATAAAACTTGCCCTCATCAGGACTCCATATTCCGTCAACACGGAGAAATAAAACTTGTCCTCAACAGGACTCCATATTCCATCAACACGGAGAAATAAGTCGTTAACATGAAGAAATTCTATCAACATAAGCATAAATTGTCCTCATCAGGACACACATTCCGTCAACACGGAGGAAGCAATTCGTCATAGGCATAAATTGTCCTCATCAGGACGCACATTCCGTCAACACGGAGGAAGCAATTCGTCAACACAAAGAAATCCTATCAACATAGGCATAAATTGTCCTCATCAGGACGCACATTCCGTCAAGAAGGAGGAAGCAATTCGTCAACACAAAGAAATCCTATCAACATAGGCATAAATTGTCCTCATCAGGACGCACATTCCATCAACACGGAGGAAGCAATTCGTCAACACGAAGAAATCCCGGCGACTTCGATGGGGAAACATTTCTGTCAAATATCTGAACACATTCTGTCTTGTCCTGAGACACATACTCTATCTATCATGGGAACACCATCTTCCTGAATACGAGAGATTCATCTGCCTTCTCCATACGGAAAAAGTCATCTGCCTTATCACAGAGAACTCCCATCCGCCTGCTTCGTACGGGAAAAGTCGTCTGCCTGATTGCAAGAAAATCCATCCGCCTGCTTCGTACGGGAAAATCATCTGTCTGATTACAGGAAAATCCATCCGCCTGTTTCGTACGGGAAAAGTATCTGAATACCATTTCTCTGCCTACCTCTGCAGTAGCCAAATCCGCTGGTCCCAACCCGCAAACAACGTCGAGGAGGACTCTACTAGGGATAGTAACACGAGGAAATCACGGTGAATTCCTTGGGGAAAATGCTTTTGTCGAATATCGGAATACAACTCACATTCTCTGGATATCCTGGGATCATCATCTATCTGGATACCGGAAAGTTCATTCGCCTGCTTCATACGGGAAAAGATATAACACATCTGCCTGGTTCATGTAGGAAAATCTATCCGCCTGATTCTTACGGGAAAACATAACACATCTGCCTGATACATATAGGAAAGTTCATCCGCCTGATTCTTACGGGAAAAGATAACACATCTACCTGATACGTACAGGAAAGTTCTTCCGCCTGATTCTTACGGGAAAATATAACACATCTGCCTGATACATACAGGAAAGTTCATCCGCCTGATTCTTACGGGAAAATCATAACATTGGATATAACTTCCTAACCTGTTCGCAGTAGTAGTTAACTCCACTGGGGATATTCTGAAAATAACTGCCCGACACTCGTTTCGACAGCAAGTGACCACTTCTGAAATCTTGATTTATGAAACCCTGAAATGTTGCCGCGACAGCAAACCTGAAGAAAAACACTCCGCTGGTCGGATAAGAGAAATTTCAGCCAGTAACTCTGTGGGGAATGATAACAAGACCTGCATCATCACATGTCTCACGGCGAGACTTCAATCGTCTGGTAATAGATTTGAGATAGAACCTCGTACTCCTGTTGAGAAACACACCTGAAAACCAAAAGGTTAACCAACCTGATTTATGTTTCAAAATGCGTATGTTTGGCAATGGCGTAATGCTCCACACGGCATGGAAATGCTACGCGTTTTCTGGGTAGATGCAAACATGATAATGCATGCAAATGCGAATGCAGGCTCAGACTACTGAGGAGCTCTGATAAGCTTGCTTCAACACTGTCGTTGATGGCAGATACCACCCTGTTGGGGATGAACAGATATCGCGAACTATTTTGGCAAAATAAATGTCGGAGACACAACCAACTCTGCCGGGGAGAGATTACACATCTATTTCCACTGGAGGAAAGAATAACACATGCTGGGAAGACTAACTCAACTGGGGGAGAAGCAACCCTTCTGGGAGATAACTGTCTGGGTACAGCTTACGAACTCGAAACCACTCCACTAGGGATAATCATCCTGACGAAGGCATGACGACCTGCGGGGAAGAAGAAAACCATCCTCGGTAGGGATACTCCTTTCTGAACTTACTAGCTTGGTCGTGCGCCATGGAAATCCTCCCTGTTGTGGATTGAGCACGCACATCCTCGACTCTCTGGGGAGTACAAACTCTGCATGAGACACTGGTTCTGTCTTGCTGGGGATACCCTGTGGGGGGTAAGTTGCGACTAGCTGGGGAGAGTGATCCTTCTTCGGCAAGGGATAATAACATTTCAACTCCTGGAGTGAGGCGCAACCTGCATGGGGATTAGCGTCAAACCAAATCAAGTCTTTCACCACGAACCTCCGGCTAGGGAAACATGAGTTTCATCCACCTTCTCGGAAATTTGCCCCAAAAATACCAGCGTGCCCCAGTCTGAACACTTCGTCTCGAGAGGAAAAGCTAGCCATGGTGCTACCTCACAATACATTGCCCCTGAATCGGCACCAGCCTTCTGATAAGGACTCTTCAATCTCTGTACCCTGACGGTTAGATATGAACCGTTTCTGCACGTCAAACCTAAAAGGATGTCCTAACAAAATCTTTTGTTCCTAGGGTGATCTGCCCCGGTCTTGCAATAACCTTTTGCCCCTGATCGACTGACTCGTGGGGCAGTGCCCATAGCCGCGAGAAATTTGCCAAATCTCGACCTAAATGCCCCAGATTAACTGATTCTCAGATGTATGACTTTACTGGGGGATAACCGAACGCGCCAAGTATGACTGGACTTCTGCCGGGGATTGCTTACCCGTGCCAATGACGATTGGACTTTTGCTAGGGAAAACAGATGGAGTCTTCCTGTGTACCGATAAGAGTTGGGTTTTGAAATGATGCGCCAACACGGATTGGGCCTCACAGCAATTGCCAATATGGATTGAGCTTTAAGAATGGCGCGCCAATATGGATTGGGCTTCCCGAAAATTGCCAATAAGGATTGGGCTTTAGACCATCCGTGATGGGTCATATACGCCTGACGCTGGACAATATCCTGTCTGAATTCACGGTTTCTAGTCGAAGGGATGGCAACGCGATTTCCCGACATTCGTCTCAAACTTGAAGATTGGCTGAATCTGCTCAAGTAGCTCTGAGTAACTCTGATGACACGGAGGAGAACAATTCTTTCGCCTCTATTATGCCTCGGCCTGTGGGAACCCCTGTGGGATAGTCTGAAAATTTGTACCCTGATGGTTTGATATGAACTGCCCCAGCATTTTGAACTTCAGAGGAATACTTCAAATCGAATGCCTCTCAAATAAAGAAACTTCTGCGCTTGTAGGATGGCATGCCCCTGTCAGCAATGACTTTGCCCTAATCTGACTCTTGGAAAAACCCACTCCGAACCGAAAGCAACTTTCTACAATACGACCCTGCGATGGCTTGCCCCGGTGTTTGTACGACAAAAGGATTCAACCTCAATTAAACAACTATCAACATAGTTGGTTTCACTATCTCTGAAGTGACTTGCCCCTGAACGAGCGTTGAGCGACTTAACCTGCCCTGATCAAATACTGGAAGGATCTATCCTCAAATCACAGCATTCTGGATGATTGCCCCTGATTGGCTCTTGAGAAGATTCGCTTCTGATAAACTATTGTTCAAGTAAACTGCCCCATAATCAACCGACGCTTCGGGACCTGTCCTCAGACCAACTGATTCTGAACTCACTAAAAGTCAATGCCTCCAGATTCGTGGGGTTTCACAATATACACCATTCTGGTCCAGACTGCTGAATTATTCAGTCCTGTTTGATTATTCCCTGTTGGAATTTCTTTCCCTTCAACTACCAACCTGCAAATAAAATTGTACATTCCCGAATGGTAATTTTAATGCAGTGTTCATGCAAATTTTGAAAAAAAATGTGTTGTCACTCATTTACGTGTCATGATTGTGAGTGACGAATGAACCAAAGTTCAAACGTAGTGCTTATGTGATCAGTGAAAAATACAACAAGGATATGACTAGCAAATCAAGAGGGATTCAGGTTACTCAACCTTATCATAATGCGCTTTCAGAATAAACCTTGCCTCAATTAGGTCTTTTAAGGGCTGTATCGTGGTCGGGTTCACGGCTCGTGAAACAAAGGATATTTGGCTCAAATTATGATTTGCACCCACCCTTTCTACGTGATGATCTCCGATCCTAAAGTTCAGTTAACTTGGCTCGAGCGCTCGCCTCTTCGAGAGGTATGTTGAATAGCAGGAACAGTGGTTAAAGAATTCACAAGGTTTTTCCGGAGTGACAGTTACTCCTTATTCGTTTCGGTATCTATATCCACACGACTTTGTCCTTGTTCGAGGATTTTTATTTTTATATCCTTTCTTTTTCATTCTTTTGATTCCCTAACTTTTGCCTGGACTGACTCCCTTTGAGTTCCTTTCGATTTTTTTTCTTTTGAAGTCCAGCGGGATGCCCTGATTTTTGCCTAAGTATTAGTTTTCCAGCTTTTTCTTTTTCTTTTTACTTAGCGGGCTCTCTTATTCTTTCTTTTTCTTTTGGAACAAAGTCGTGTGACACTAATTGTCTTGATTGCTCCGAAAGGATTGTAACTGTCTCACTCCTGATTGGTGAGGTTTAACCATTGTGGTTGACGAGGCACGACCTCTTGAGAGGTATAAGCCGATTGGTCCTCGAAAGGCAACACTCCTCTATAAGACTTGAACACTCGATCAAGCTAACTGACAACTACCCTGCCTCGGGTTAAGATGTGAGGGTTTAAAAGTCCGAAAAACTTCTACTTCTTGGCTTGAAGTGGTTAACAAGGGACTAACTCCTTATATCTCCAGTGTTTAGGGGATTTGAAACAATGCCTTGTACGTCATCGGCAAGGTTTTACCTGAAAGCATACGATCATCGGTTATGAGTATTCAGTTTCGTCATCCTCCCTCCAATCTTTGCTAATCATAGCGATAAAGCGGAGTAAATAAAATGCAAGTGTCAGTGCAATGCAATAAATGAGCGACAGCGACATGATTAATTCAGAAAAATGCATAGTCACTTTATCAATATTACCATTCGAAAACGAACAATGTTTAACAGCAAGTAGTAACTAACAGAAAAGAAACTACAAATGCAAATGATAACAGCCTGAGGACTGCCAATGCTGAGGGCGCCTGCCTGTCTGGACCACTGGCTTCTTGAAAAAGACCCTATGAATCTACGAGCTTAGACAGCTGAGAGGTTGGCGTGAACAAACAAAACTCCTTCTGGAAAGGAAATGCAATCTTGGTCGATCAACTGTTGTACTTTTGCCTGAAAAGCTTTACAATCTTCAGTTGAATGCCCCGGGGATCCGCCATGGTAACCACACTGAACGTGGGGATTGTACCCAGGAGGGTAAGGTTCTGGCACAGGCTTACGAGCTTTAGGTTCCACCAAAGAGCTCTGGGTCAGAGATGGCAGCAACTGGCTATACGGCATAGGCACTGGGTGGGAAGGAGCGTTCCTTTGTTCCAAGTTGTTACGAGGCCTGTTCTGATTCTGGCGTTGATTCTGATAACCTCAGCCATGAGTTCGCTGATTTGCAAGGGAAGCGACATAGAGTTCTGGATATGGCACCCTAGGCACGGTGGTCTGTCCAGCATAACAAGACACAGGAGATGAAGAACCAACAGATTTCACCGATTCAGCTCGCGGATACTCAACATCTGGTATTATTGCATTGATCACAACTCCTTCTTCCGTTTGGTAGCTATAGAGACTCAGTTTCACTAGCCTGACTGCTCGAAACATTCTGAATTCTTCCAATTTTCACGCTACGCTCAATGCGTTCTCCTGCCCTTACTAATTCAGAGAAATTTGGCGCATTTCCAAGCATTCTTTTGAAGTATGGACCCTGCAGGGAGTCTACAAACATGCCCATTAACTCTCGGTCTAGGAGCGGCGACTTCACTCTGGCAGCAAATTCTCTCCATCTCTGAACATACTTCCTAAAAGGTTCATCGTTCCTTTGAGACAATTCTTGCAACTGCATGCGACTAGGAGCCATGTCTAGATTATAATCGTACTGCTTCAGAAAAGCTCTGGCTAAACCCACCCATGATCGGATCTGATTACTCTCTACTGCATATACCAACTCAGAGATGCCCCAGTCAGACTATCCTGAAAGCAGTGAATCATCAACTTGTCGTTTTGCACAAACGAAGTCATTCTTTGGCAGAACATCACTAAATGTTGCTTCGAACAGCAATCTCCTATGTACTTTTCAAACCTCGGTGCCCTGAACTTCAGAGGTAACACTAGGCCAGGAACCAAACACATGTCTGCAGCATCAAGGATTTAACTTTTCTTTCCACCATTCGGAATCTTCTAGTACTCAAGAGCTCTCGGGTCTTTGGTTTTGGCTATCAGAACCTCTCTTCGGGAATTCGGCAAAAGGAAGACAACACCCTGATGATCTGAGATATCAACAGAAGGAGAACGTGCAATTCGGACAACAAACGGCTCATGTAGGTCTCGGCCCTCAACAGAAGGTTGTACAAGTCGAGTTGCAGTAAGGTTGTTGTTGCACCCTAAAATTTGACCAACCGGGTCTCGTATCTGGCTCGATGTTTCGACGCATGACCGCATTCGCATCTGCATATCGCATACAGGACACTTTTCATTTGTTTTGATTTTATTGGGATCACAACTCTCGTCTCGCGTCTCAGGTGTTTTTAATCAGTTTAGATAGATAGAATCGTATTTTTGGGATATTTCGGTGCCCGTTTATTTTTTCTGGCTATTTTGGTGCGCTCTCGCGGTGTTATGTGTCGTTCGGTGCTATTTTTGTTCCTCTGGGAATTATTGTGATTTTTCTGGATTTTATTGGCTATTTTTAGGGTTTAAATAGATTTTTGATCATTTTAGGATAAAATAGATATTTTTAGAATATAATAAATAGATTTAAATCATTTTTTAGCATTTTAGAATATTAATAGTTTTTAAATATTGTTGATAGTTTTTAATCATTTTAATAGAAGAATATAGTTTTGTCTTTCTTTTATTAATAAAAGGTTTTCTTTTAGATAAATAATATAGATTTTCTTTTAGAATATTAATTGATTTTTAAATATTCTTTTAGATAGTGTAGAATTTAATGGCATTTTTTAATATAGAAATGGATAGATTTTTCTCTTAATGGTCTTTAATAGATGTTGTAGAATAATATAGTTTTTAGAGAATTTTAGATTTAACAGAGTTTGATTAGTGGAATTCTTAGAGTATTATTAGTTAGGAGTTAATTAGAATTTTTAGGATTAATTGAGTTTTAGAATTAATTAGAATGATAATCAGATTAGTTAATTCAGTTAGTTAATTAGGATTAGGTTTAATTCATTAATCAGTATTATGCAGTTTTTTGAAGTTTTTTTTTTATCATTTTCGT
Source organism: Lathyrus sativus (assembly GCA_963859935.3). Taxonomy (NCBI): domain Eukaryota; kingdom Viridiplantae; phylum Streptophyta; class Magnoliopsida; order Fabales; family Fabaceae; genus Lathyrus; species Lathyrus sativus. Next base: position 276,397,834 of record OZ012739.1, read on the forward strand.
TGGGCCCAATTGGGGGAGGCCCAGTTTATGCTTTTTGTTCAGTTATTGGTTTTTGTCCAGAAGTCCATTTTCGTCCAGTTTTTGTCCAGCATTCTCCAGCATCTTCTAGAAGCATCCAGAAACTGCCAGCATTATAAAACTTCAGAGTCCACGTGTTAACTGGGGAGGACCCCACGCTGCACATCACACACACGCCACGCACTCTCAGCCTCCTTCATCACTCTGCCACGCCAGTCCCCACGTGGCAACCATGCGCTCCCTCACTCCACTATCCCTGGCCACGCGTCACACCACCAGCACCTCGCCTGAGACATTCACCGGCCGGCATGCTTGGCCGGCGACTGCCGTACCGGTCACCAGAAAACCTCCAAAACCCAGATTCCGATCCCCTTCATCGTTTCCATTCCAATCATTTTCATCTTCCTCTCATCCAACCACCGTAACTGTACTCCGGCCGCCGTGAATCTCACCGGAAAACCCCCAAAAAAACCCAGAAATCCTCATAGATTCACCTTCAACCGTTCAACAAACTTCAAACATCCAACCTCAACTATCAATCTTCGTCCTCCTCGTTTCTTCTCTGATCATTCTTCATCCACTTCTTTTAAATAATCATCCTCTCCAGATTCAACCGATTGACATCATCTGCAATCATCAACAAGAAGAACAATCATCAATGAAGAACACTCAAGAACATCTTCAAGGTTCTTCAGCAGCAAGAACATGCAAGAATATTTTCTAATCTCCAGAAATCTTCATCCGTTGCGTTCATCATCAACCAGAAACTCTTAGAGTTCATCAAATCTTCAGAAACTCTACATCATCGTTCGTCAATACCTTCAACAAAGCTACGTCAGTCTTCAAACTACATCAGATTTCTAGAAAGGAGAACTCCATCTTCAAGCCAATGCCAGGAATCACCAGAAAACTCACCAACGCGTTCATCAGTTGGATGAACCTCCTTCAACTTTCCAGAAAGCGTCATCAAGAACGGTCAATCTTAAAATCTTCAGCGAGCGGCATAAAACCTTCAAGCGAATTCCCCTTAAATCTGTTGGTCTTCACAGGCGAGCTCTTGATCAAGCCATTCAGAAGATTTGTGAGAATTTGTGTGTTTAAGTGTGTTCATGTTGTTCTAGTGGCTGGGAACCGAGTTGTATGAGTTTGGGAGGAAGAAGTTATTTGGAGCGAAGGTGGTGAAACGAGAGAGAACGAGGTTGAGGAAGGGAGAAGGAGAGGAAGACGGCGGCGGCGGTTGAGGGGGAAGCTTAGGTTAGGGTTTCTGAGTGAGGAGATGGAGAGAAGGAAGGAGAGGATGGGTCGGTGGGCTGGATCCAGGCCCAATCATTTTTGGAGACACCACACCCCCTCGTTTTTGGCTGTGAATGGTCTGGGCCCAATGCGAGTTTTTTTGCTGCTGGCCACCCCTTCCGTTCACATTCAGCACCCCTCCCACGTTTTTGGCTAATAATGGGCTGGGCCCAGTCTTTTGTTTTTTTTTGTTTTGTTTTTGCACACCCCTGTACTGCAGGGTACCCCTCCCCCCTTTTTTTGTGTTTTTTTCTTTCTTTTGTTTTGAGAAATGAAAAGAGAAAAAAATGAGAAAAAGAAATTATTATGAAAAAAAGAGAAATAGCATAAAAAGAAAAAGAAAAGCATATTGAAAAAAAATGAGAAAAAGAAATAGCAAGAAAAAGAAAGAGAAAAAGAAATAAAGAAAAGAGAAAATAGAGAAAAGTATGAAAATATATTGAAAAAAAAAAAGAATGTGAAAAATATAGTGAAAGAAATATGAAAAATACATAGAAAAGTATGGAAAAATATTTTGAAAGAAGAAAATAGTTGGAAAATAGCAAAAAATATTAGATGTAATATTTTTTAGGATTTATTTGTTCTAGGGGTAATTTTAGAAGTCCACTTGTTAGGGGACTATTTTCCATTCGATTTTCTAGCATAGGATAGGATAGTATTTCCTAGGAGATTTATTTTTCAGTATGCAAGCATTGTAACCATTTTTCAGAATGTTAATAAAACGAGATTTGAGTTGTGGTCCCGTAGTAGCCGAACTACAGCTGCTCTGATTCCTCGTACCAGACGAGGATATGTAGGCATAGAATGCGATATCCTAGCGAGCACACTAACGACTGACTTTGTGTTCTCTCGCTGCTGTGCGATCGAGACTTTCCCGCTGACGACTAGTTGATACCTTTTTTTTCTCTCTTGCCCAAGTGCATTTGAGACCAAGCCATAGTTTTTCCCATAGGTTCCTGTACCTTTGAAACCAGTTGATTTTTCTCACTGCTGTGTGAGAATACCCGTGTTTAGCCGTAGTTAGCCTGAACTACGTAAAGCTCTGATCTTCCATGCAGTGTGGAAGTACGTAGGCACAAGACGTGAGGTCTTGGCGAGCCAATTCCCCTGTAGTCCCGAACTACGTTGACTCTGACTTTCTCTCTTGAGAATACGTAGGCATAGAGTGCGACGCTCTATCGAGTCAATTCCCTTCTGTTTAGATTTAACAGCCGTAGATAGATTGTTTTGCATCCCTTAGACAACCCAAGCAAGCGTGGATCCCGTCGAGTACGACGGACGTGAGGGGTGCTAATACCTTCCCCTTGCGTAACCGACTCCCGAACCCAGGTTTTGGTTGCGATGACCATACCTTTCACCGTTTTTTGCGAGGTTTACTTCGAGCGTTTCCTTTCCCTCCGTTGGGATAAATAACGCACGGTGGCGACTCTTCTGTCAGCCGGCGCCGATTTTCGCAGTAGCGACAGCTGGCGACTCTGTTGGGGATCCAACGTCCCCTGGCTGCTAAGGACTGCGATAGTCCTTATGCATGTGGGATCCAACGTCCCCTAAGAGAGAGTCAATCCTAGCGTTTGTTTGCTTATCTATTGGGTGTTTATTTATCGGTATTATCTGTTGCTGTTGGGGTGTTACGGGTGTTCTATGATTGAGTGAAAAGCCAGACCCAGGCTTGAGTGCACCATAGACTTAGAGTGGAAATTAGTGGGCGCGTGCTTGCTTTGCAGGCACTAGTGTCTCATGAAATCCACGCTCAGACGAGGTTCATCCGGTTGGCTTCACTTTCAACCCTTTGGGTTGAGACGGTTGCTGGTTTGGTGGATTGTCGACTCTGGGGACTGATCATTTGTGATTCAGCTAAGTGAGGCCTCTTCAAAGCTTGATGATGCCACTCCTTCTGGGAATCGTATCATTAGTTTTGAAAGTCTGTGACGCTGATGAACGCATAGGATGCTGTACCTTGTCACATATAGGTCCATACCTGTGAGTGGGAGGGTTTTTTGCAGGAAACTTGACTTTCAACCTACCCGTTATTCTGGTCTTCTCTTCAGAGCAAGCGTACTCCGTCAGCAGTGCAGCAGTATTTAGATTGTGTGGGGGCTGTGATCCCGTGTTTGTTGCATTGCATTGCATTTGCATAGGCATCTTCGCATCATGTTGCATACCATTCGCCAGCTAGTCAGAGCTCTTATCCAGCCATTATTTTTCTGAAGGTGAATATTGAAGACGACCAAGAGGTTGAAGCAGATTTAAAGCAGATTTGATCAGAGTCAAGCAGTGAAGTCAGCTGACAGTTGTTGGTAGCTATGTCAGAGAGCAGCTTCCAGTTTGTTGATACCTTGTCAGGTTTCACCGTGACGTCCAATCCTCTGTATGGATCTCCGCACGACGAAGACTTTCCGCAAGTGAACAATCTTACTGCAGCTCAGCTTGTGCAGCCATCTGTTGAAGACCAAGGTCTGCGTGAGCAGTTTGTTGTCCGAGGTGAACGTTCTCCTTCTGTTGATGTCTCAGACTACCAGGGTTTTGCCTTCCCTGTGCCAAAGCCCCGAAGAGAGGTCCCGACAGCAAAGAATGAAGACCCATTAGCCCCCGTGTATGCTGAAAGGTTTCGTGCATTAGATGAGAGATTCAAAGCCTTGAAAGGTAAAGACGCTGTTACTCCTAGTGCTGCAGATATGTGTCTGGTTCCTGGCCTAATGTTACCTCCGAAGTTCAGAATGCCGAGGTTTGAAAGGTACAAAGGAGATAGTTGCCCGAAGCAACATTTGGTGATGTTCTGCCGAAGAATGACGTCATTTGTGCACAACGACAAGCTGATGATTCATTGCTTTCAAGATAGTCTGACTAGGGCACCTCTGAGTTGGTATATGCAGTTAGAGCATGATCAGATCCGATCATGGATGGACTTAGCCAATGCCTTTCTGAAGCAGTACGACTATAATCTTGACGAAGCTCCTACTCGCGTGCAACTGCAAGAATTGTCTCAAGGGAACAATGAATCTTTCAGAAAGTATGTTCAGAGATGGAGAGAATTTGCTGGTAGAGTGCAACCACCGCTCCTAGACCAAGAGCTGAAAGGCATGTTCGTAAACTCCTTGCAGAGCCCGTACTTCTAAAGAATGTTTGAAACCGCACCAAATTTCTCTGAGTTGGTAAGGACGGGAGAGCGCATCGAGTACGGTGTAAAGACTGGAAGAATCCCGAATGTTTCAAAAGGTCAGGCCAGTGAAACTGAATCTCTCTATAGCTCTCAATCTGAAGATGAAACTATGATCAATGCGGTCCTGACAGATGTTGGATATCCTCAAGTCGAATCGGTGAAATTTGTTGGTTCTCCGTCTTCTCAGCGGTCAGTATCTTCTGTGTCTCGTTATTCTGGACAGACAACTGTGCCTGGGGCACCCCATCGGGAACCTTATGTCGCTCCTCTTGCAAGTCCACGAGCCCGTGGCCGAGGTTATCGGAATCAGCGTCAGAACCAGAACCGACCTCGTAATAACTTGGAACGAAGGAACGCTCCTTTCCATCCAGTACCTGTGCCGTATAGCCAGATTCTTCCGCGTTTGATTCAGAATTCTTTGGTGGAACCAAAAGCCCTCAAGCCCGTGCCAGAGCCATACCCTCCAGGATACAATCCCCACGCTCAGTGTGGTTATCATGGTGGGTCTCCAGGGCATTCAACTGAAGATTGCAAAGCTTTCCAGGCGAAAGTGCAGCAATTGATCGACCAAGGGTGCATTTCCTTTCCAGATGGAGTTTTGGTTGTGCATGACAACCCCTCAGCTGTCTGAGCTCGCAGATTCAGAAGGGTTATTCCCAGAAGCCGGTGGTCCAGACAGGCAGACGTCCTCAGCATTGGCAGTCCTCAGACTTTTTACCATTTGCATTTGTAGTTTCTTTTCTGTTAGTTACTACTTGCTGTTAAACATTGTATGTTTCGAATGGTAATATTAATAAAGTGACTATGCATTTTTCTGAATTAGTCATGTCGTTGTCACTCATTTACTGCATTGCACTGACACTTGCATTTTATTCACTCCACTTTATCACTATGCTTAGCAATGAGTGGAGGGAGGATGATGAAAATGAATACTCATAACCGATGATCGTATGCTTTCAGATAAAACCTTGCCGATGACATACAAGGCATTGTTTCAAATCCCTAAACACCGGAGAGATAAGGAAGAGAATCCCTTGTTAACCACTTCGAGCCGAGAAGTAGGAATTTCTTTCGGACTTTTTAACCCTTACATCTTAACCCGGGGCAGGGTAGTTGTCAGTTAGCTTGACCGAGCATTCAAGTCTTACAGAGGAGTGTTGTCTTTCAAGGACCAATCAGTTTATACCTTTCAAAAGGTCATACCTCACCAATCAGGAGTGAGACAGTTACCATCCTTTCGGAGCAATCGAGACGACCAGTGTCACACGACTTTGTTCCAAAAGAAAGAAAGAAAGAAAGCCCGCTAAGTAAAAAGAAAGAAAAAAGCTAGAGAGCTAATACTTAGGCAAAAATCAGGGCATCCCGCTGGACTTCAAAAGAAATCGAAAAAAAATCGAAAAGAACTCAAAAGGGGTCAGTCCAGGCAAAAATTAGGGAATCAGAAGAATGAAAAAGAGGGATCAATAACAATTTTTCCCCAGCAAATCACAAAGCCGTGTATACAGACACCGAAACGAAAAAGGAGTAACTGTCACTCCGAAACACCTTGTGAATTCTTTAACTAGTTGTTCCCAGTGTTCAACACACCTCTCGAAGAGGCGAGCGCTCGAGCTAAGTTAGCTGAACTTTAGGATCGGAGATCATCACGTAGAAGGGGTGGGTACAAATCATAATTTGAGCCAAATATCCTTTGTTTCACGAACCGTGAACCCGACCATGATACAACCCTTAAAAGACCTAATTGAGGCAGGGTTTATTCTGAAAGCGCATTACGATAAGGTTGAGTAACCTGACTCCTTCATGATTTGCTAATCATATCCTTATTGTATTTTTCACTGATCACATCAGCACTACGTTTGAACTCTTTGGTTCATTCGTCACTCACTGGCATGACACGTAAATGAGTGACAGCACCAGTACATTTTTCAAAATTTGCATGAACACTGCATTAAAGTTACCATTCGTAAATAAACAATCTTAATTGCAGGTTAGTAGCTGATGCGGAGTAACTTTAACAGGGAATGGTCAATCAGGGCTGAATCGTCAGAGGTCTGGATCAGAACGGTATGCTGTGAAACCCTGTGAATCTGGGGCATCGACTTCTTGTGAGTTTGGAATCAGTTTGTCTGAGGACAAGTCCCGGAGCGGCAGTTGATTATGGGGCAGTTTATACAAGAAGCGGTTGATCGGAAGTGAATCTTCTCGAGACCCAATCAGGGGCAGTTATCCAGAATTCTTGCGATTTGAGGGCAGATCCCTTCAGTGTTCAATCAGAGCATGTTGAGTCGTTCATCGCTCGGTCAGGGGCAAACTACTTCAGAGATATTGAAGCCAACCATGCTGAGAGTTGATTAGTGGAGGATGAATCCTTCCGTTGTACCGATATTGGGGCAAACCATCTGAAGATTGTTTTGTTGCCAGCTGTTTTCTGTTCAGAAGGAATTTTCCCAAGAGTCGAATTGGGGCAAGTTGAATTGCACTGGGGCAAGTTGTTCAAATAAGTTTGTTCACTCCAGCAGGAGTTGAGTGTCGGGGAATCGTGTCATTACCCTGCCAAAAACCTGAGCCTTCTGAAGAAGCCTTGCTGTCATTGGATCGTCATCCTACAACCTAACCTATTACTTGGCTGAACCTAGTAACCAAATCGTCTTAAAGTCCAGTTCTCGTCTGGCAAGCCGGAGATCGGTCCTCGTCTGAAATCCAAACCAGGAACCAGTCCTGTCGGGTCACCTTTTCTGTAACCCATTGTTTAACCAGTTCTTGTCTGGCCAACACAGTTTTAAAGTCCAGTTCTCGCCTGGCAAACCAGAAATCAATTCCCGTCTGATATCCAGAACCCGTAAGTCAGTTCTCGTCTGACAACCTAACATGTTTCGCTATCAGCTCTCGTTTGGTAGTCCACCCTGAATGCTAGTCCTCGTCTAGTATGTCCCTTTCAAATCCACCTCTGTTGGTAACCAGAAATGGGTCCCTATCACCATAAACCTATCCCTAAACCAGAAAAAGCCTAAATACCTGGCCCGATGATTCCTAATAACTCGTTTGTTGTCACATTCCCCGACACAAGGCTCGAGTGATCCCAGCTCCATGATTGGTATTCTGTATTCCCTGTGTTGATGTTGTTGAATCAGGGTTGGTTTCTCAGCAGAGACGTACAATTGAGATTGTTTCCCCTGAGCAGTTTGACACTGCAGCAAGTTGAGATGTCATTCATCCCTTATCAGAATAGGATCAGGATTATCCTCAGTAGGTTTGATTGATATTCCCGGCAGAGTATGGCCATCCTAAGCATTGAACGTTGATTAGCCTGATGTGCTATTTCCCAAGTGGGTTGAGGCTGAAGCTTTCCCTGACTGGCGGTTGTGGGTTTATTTCCCCAGCAGTGGGACTGATGCAATGTTGTATCTCCACAGAGTCCGAGTGTGACTCCCTTTCCCTCCGATTCTAGGCCATTGACTCATTCCTCAAGCAGAAGTCGACGGTGATTCCCTCATTGAGTAATCTCTAGACGGGTAGATTTTGACGTCAGCCAGAGAAGAGGTATTTCTCAGCAGATTGCTTCGTACCCTATAAGGACTTAGGGTGTTCAAAGAAGACCGTTTAGGGTTGTTTTCCTCGGTGATGTGAGATTCAATTTCAGTGATCGATTGTTATCTGCCGCAGACGTCAGAGGTATTTCCTTGATAGGATCAGTACAGCTCCATCAGAGTGAATAATGAGTAGCTAAGGATTGATATCCTCAAAGCAGGGCGAGCCCTCCTTCTCCAACAATGTTCAGTGGTCTCTCCTCCGCAGAGTCTGAATGCGAAGCCATGAGCATTGATATATCTCCCCACGCAGAGATGATTCTCTTCCCCAATCAGACGCACCATGAGGGAACGTCATTTTCTCAGCTGAGTCGCTCGCCGGAGTTCGTATTCTCCCCCAGCACCGGGTCACAAGTGCAGATTTCGTAGAAATGTTCGGGTGCCGAAGCTCGTGTTTTCCCCAGTAAAGTCGCCGCAGCAGGTGTTCCCCCGCACCGGGTCACAAGTGCAAGTCTTGTAAGAAGCTGTTCATATGCCGAAGGATGCAGTAACTGATGGTGCCAGACTGAAGTCTCCGGCGGAATTGAGATTCCCCACCAGAGTCATGCTCTCTCCCGAAGATGGGTGATTCCCTCTCCCCCAGTAGAGTATTGGAACAGCTGATGTTGTATTCCCCTGCAGAGTTGTACTCTCCCCGAAGTCAGATGATTCTTTCTTCCCCCAGCGAAGTTGAAACTCCTCATCAGGGTCGTACTTGTCGCTACTGCGAAAATCGGCGCCGGCTGAACAGAAGAGTCGCCACCGTGCGTTATTTATCCCACGGGAGGGAAAGGAAACGCTCAGAGTAAACCTCGCACAACACGGGAAAGGTATGGTCGTCGCAACCAAAACCTGGATTCGGGAGTCGGTTACGCAAGGGGAAGGTATTAGCACCCCTCACGTCCGTCGTACTCGACGGGATCCACGCTTGTTTTCGGGTATGGATTGTTATTCTATCTAAACTATAGGTCAAGGGTTAAAAAGAAAATAAAATGAAAATAAAAATGACTCGGCAAAGTATCGCACTTTATGCCTACGTATTCCCGTCTGGAACGAGAAATCAGAGTCAATGTAGTTCGCCTACTTACGGGAAAGGAGGGGAAGGTTGCTCGCTAGGATATCGTATCCTATGCCTACGTACTTTCATACAACATGAAAGATCAGAGCAAACGTAGTTCGGGCCACGTACGACACAAGCTTGTCTTGATTGATTTTATTCCTTCTGAAAAAGGTTTTTCTGATTGACAGTCCAAGCGGACAAAAATGACGTTTTGATGAGTTCACCTTCTTTTACAGAAGAAGTGTCTTTTATTATGTTTGAAATCTTTATGTGTTTTTCTGTTTGTTTTGAGAAAGAAAGAGACAGAACTCTAACCTACGGTTGCGAAGGGAAACAAACTATCCTAATGTTATCATGCATGGGTTAAGACCTAGTGTCTATCATGCTCCTCTCTTGCACAGAGAGAAACAGAGATCCTACGGGATAGGCAAAAATAGAAACAATAGCAGATATACAGTAAAACAGTAAAAATGCATGAATGCAGCAATACAAGCGAGGCAAGGGAGTCCCACTCAACCTCGAACCTAGAAAACAATAGGCAAAAGTGAACAGACTTCACTTTCAACCCAACAGGGTAAACAACAAACAATACAGTCAGGAAAACCAATCAATACATCAAGAAATAAAATACAGCAAAAAATAAACAGCTTCAGCAGCTCTGAATCAACATCTGGCTCCAAGTAATCTCCAATCAGCTACAGGCTTCAACAAGCATCAATCTCCATCTTCATGGCCTTCAGGTAAGGGCTTTGATCATCAGTCTTCTATCTGCAATGGCTTTTCTTCAAGTTCAAACCTCCAGGATGAGGGATCAGTCACAAGAGTGAATTGGGTGTTAAGCAATCAGTTGACTACCAAAGGTGGTGAACAGACTGCTTCTAACACAAAAGACATTTTCTCTCAAGAGTTCTATCTCTTAGACACCATCACCAAGCCTTCCAAAGGAAGGGGGTGAGTGTCTTAGAGAGACTCTGAATCACAGAGAAGAATGGATGCAGACAAGGCAATCCATGTTTGAGAAACAGGCTTTCTAATCTTGAGCTCTGCCTAGCTCCTAAACCCTAGTCTCCTCAGCATCTGCTAGCAAGAATCTTCTCTTCAACTCTGGAAGTTGGACTTCAACATCTGGATCTCCAATGGCTTCATCTTCACAAGTCTTCAGCTCTCCCAAATCCCCAGACAATCCCAATACCCACACAGACAAGCAATAATCCCCAGAGGGCATACCACACCAGTCAATCAGATATATACAGTACATTAATAGCAGTAGGGGAATCCTGACTTTTTTCTAAGGGAATCTAATAACTACCCATAGCCCCTATAGTCCCATAGCTAACCTATTCAATCTCTAAGTCCTAAGGGAAGTGAATTAATTCTCCTAAGTCATCACCTAAAACCCTAGTTTGTTCATGTTGTTCTCACCTAAACTAAACACCTAAAATTAATTTCTAAAAATGGGAACTAAATTGTATCTACAAGTTTAATGTCTAACCTAAACAACCTAAAAAGAATGGGCAGAAAATATTGAAGCATCTAATAGAACAAAAAAATAACAAAATCATGTATGAAATGAAACTATTTAAAATGATATTTATTTAGAAAATATGGGAAAAATATCAAATAAAAAATAAAATGCAATTTTTATTTTTTATAATTTTCTTGACTCTTTAAAGAAAATGTTAAAAAAAGAATGAATTAAAAATAATGTTTTTTCCATTTTATATGATTTTTAGAAAATGCATGAAAAATGTAAAGAAAATAAAAAGAAAATATAAAGAAATAGATGGAGGGGGTAAGAATAGTAATGCGCTGCAGTTGAAATCCCATGTGGGCTGAGAACTGGGGGTGTGAACATCAAAAATACCAGGCCCAATGCGCTTCAGGAAATACATTGGAAATTGCCAGAAAAATAAAAAAAAATAAAAAAAGTCTCGGTGCATTTAGCAAGTAATTCACGTTGAAATGTTTGGGCTCATTGAAAAGGGGGTGCCATTAGCAAAGTTCACTTAAGCCCAATAGTCAGATTAAATAAAACGGTGCGTTTTGCTCATCAAGAATCCTTCACAGATTTTGGATCACGCACAACCTTTGGATCCTGGTCTTGGTCAATGGTTTATTGTGATCCAAGGGCTCAGAACCCTTCTTCCCCATTTGAAATCAGCTTTGGAGCCAAACTCCATGGATGAATGCTCCAAGAACACCAACTGATCCTCATACGAACTTCCTCAGTTCTTGATGAAAATCCAAAGTGCAAAGACCAAACTCACTCCAAATTCTACCAGCAATTCGATCATGGCCTCAGAAATAATTGAAATTCAACCTAACCCTAAACCCGATAGCTATCCCCAAAATACAATCAAGAACAAACTATCACAATCCTCCAAATTAATGGCATAAACCTGTTCCTCTCTTCACCCTGATCAAAACTAACTAAAGAATCAACATTATCCCTCGCCATTGAGGGAGTTCTTGCTCCTAACAGAAATTGCACACACACATTAACCTTCATCAAATCCCCTCAAACTGTCCAGAAACCAACCTCTAATCACCTAGAGTATGCCTACCCTAACAATTCACTAAGATCTCATCTAATTCGAGCCAATTTCAGAAAAGTACCAACCTGGAAAAATGATGAAAACAGAAGGCGATTTTCTTCAATTCACGGCTTGTAAGACTCCAGGATCAATCAATGTATTGGTATCTCACTTCTGTTTGCAATGATTCTTCTTCAAACGGCTTGGATCACCATAACAGAATCTGATTTGCAGTTGAATGTGCAGCAACTCAAAAACACGATTTATGCTAGGATTCCCTCAGATTTTGATTGGAGCACTCTCAGTAGTGATGATTGAGTGGAATAGGATCAAGAATTTTAGGAAATGATGGAGGATTGAGGAAAATCGAAACTGAATTGCAAGAGAGAAATGTGAAAATGCAGTTCTGAGTTTCTTCACCAATGAATCCCAAAAAATGCTTTGGATCAGCTTCAATGCTTATGTAGATGAGGATTGAGTGTTCTGGAACTTGCTAGAAGGGTCCAAGGAGAAATTTGACATCTCATGGTAGGAGATTTTGAAAAAAGATGAGTTGAAAAACCAGCTTGTGAATACCTTGCTGCAGCTTCAAAATGACACTTGAATTTCTCTTCAAATGAGAAATAGGGAGTGTTTGGATGGTCTTTTGTGTTGTACCTTGACCAAAGCTTGGTTTGGCAAGTGTTGCTTCATGCATAAGCAACTAAGGATAACCTCCATTTCTTGACTTCAACTCAAAAAAATAACATTGCCATTGGTCTTAAAATATGATTTACCTTCAAAATGGTTGGTCACATGTTTAGTTTTGCCCTCATATCAAAAATTCACAATTTTGGTGATTAAGAAATGGACTTTTTCCTTTATATTTGGTCCATTTTATAATCCTAAATTCCATGCATTTCCCAACTTCCATGACTTCCTTTCTTGACTTAAAATGGCATTTTGAGCAACTTTGATGTTGGGAAGTTTTTCATTTGAGGCCTCCTTGAATGAGTTTTGGGCATAGGTTAAAATGACTTGTAATTCACAAATGACCAAAATACCCTTTGCTTGCCAAGACCATAAGTAGAGTTCCCCAAATCATATGAAGGCATACTATACCATTCTAGAAATATAAGACAATAAGGAACAACTCTTATGTTTACCAGAAATTCATTTGAAATCTCCTTGAGGGGTAAAAATTGCTTGGAAGTCAAGTCACTTTCACAGACAAAATTTCAGATACCTCAGATGACCTGTAACTTGCAAGGACCATAACTTGAGTTCTATAAATCTCCTTGATGTCTTCCACCACTAAAATTAAAGGTCTTGAGATCCTCTACAAGTTTCATGTGGGCCAAGGATCCATTTGAGGCTTTCATTTTGACTTATCTTGCTTGGAAATTTGACCTAAACTAGGGGATTTTACACAGAAACCCTAATTTAGAAACTCCTCTTCTCCTTGATTTCTCTTGATTTCTTCTTGGCATATCACCATATCCTTCTCTATATGTCAAATGATGAACTCCCCATCTCTTCAATAGCCCTTAATGCCTCTCCAGCAATCCTTTGACCTAGGGTTGACCCAGGGTTGACCCAGATGAAACCCTAGTTGACTGTCTTCAACTGCAATTCTTGTGATCACATCAACAACTTGTTTTCTTCTCCAAATGACTTTCTAAGTCCTCCAAGATGTCTAGGTACTCTCCATGCTCAACTCACAGCTCATAATTCCCTTGTTGATCCTCAGATGCCCTCAGATAGGAGATAGACTCAAAGCTTGATCCACTGAACTCTCTGCTTTCAAATTCTTTTATGATGACTTGAATGAGATTGAATTAGGATAATAACCTCTGGATAGGCCTCTAGAGATGAGAATAATGCTTGATCCCCTGTTGGATGACTTGCTATGCTATGCTATGTAGATGATTAGTCTATGTACATGACTCTATATGCAAATGCTAATGATATTGAAACATAAACCAAGTGAATAAGGTTGGGAAAATTTTAGGGTGCAACAGTACTCTCCAGTGAAGTAGAATGATTTCTCTCCCCGGCTGAGTCCGCAGAAAAGCAGAATCCTTGGAAGCAGTTGAGACCGTGAGTGGTTTTCCTAGCAGAGCATTAAGCAGCTGATGTTGTATGCCACCAGAGTCGCATTTTCTCCAGCGACGCTGAATGACTTCTCCTTCCTCAGCCGAGTTTGCAGATGTCCAAGAGAGCCGAGTCCTTGGAAGTTGATCAGATCATGATTGGTTTTTCCCAGGGGAGTGTTGAGCAGCTGAAGTTGTTTCCCCACAGAGTTGTTATCCCCAGAAGAATGGCTTAGACGGCCGCGCAGTTCATTCTCGTGATTGATATCAGCAGGTTCAGGTTCTCGTAGAGCTTCGTTCCCCGCAGCAGATCAACTGAAGTCGTTTTCCCTGCAGCAGTCAAAGGAGGATCATTTCCCCAGAAGGAGTCCAATTGATATTGGCGTGTCCACGTTCTCCTCAGCAGGATGATTCCTCTACCTGAGTAGTTCTTTTCTCCTTGACAGAAGGATTTCCTCCCCCCAGCATTTATTTTGCTGACGGGATCGCATCATTGTGCATGATTGCATAGCATTGTGCATGACTGCATAGCACTTCACACTGCATAGCATCTAACGTTGCATAGCATTGTGCATGATTGCACAGCATTTAGCATAAACGCATATCATTCCCACCGTGTGGGGCATGGCGCAGAAGCATACGCATCATAAGCATGATCTAGGTTATTATCATTCTTGTTTTACAGGTGTTCCACCAGGGACCAGTTGCTCAGGACGATTCCTGACGCTCTCCCCAACGAGGTCGCTTTCTTAGATGATTCTTAAGACCCCGGTGTAATCCCCACAGTCGCTCGCTCAAGATGATTTTTGAGATCCCCAACGAAGTCTCCAGTCCAAGACGATTCTTGAATTCCGCAGCAGAGCCATTTGCTTAAGATGATTCTTAAGACCTCAGCGCAGTTTCCCGAGTTGTTTGCTTAGGATGATTCTTGAGCTCCCCAGTAGCGTCCCCAGCAAAAGTTGCCCAGGAGGATTCCTGGAATATGCCTAGCAGAATGAAGCCCCCAGAATGGTTATCGGTTCGGGATGGTTTTTGGAGGTGCCCGACTGATTGTTTGTTCAAGATGATTCTTGGAGTCCTTAGCAGCGTGATATGTCTGCTCCAACAGCGATGTCTAATCTGAAGATTGACTTCGTAAACGCCTGAAGGCGATATCAGAAGGTCCCTGTGAATTCAGATTTCCTTGTTGATGAATCAACGTGTGGCTGAAGACAAGGTTCCAAAGTTTGTAGATGTAACAAGATGATCCGTGTTGGTCTGAAGACCACGTCAGGTGTCCCGAGGTGATGATTGATTGCGATCGAGTGAATAGTTTTTCTTCTGACTGAAGTCGAAGATGTTTCTCCAGCTGAAGCGGAGTTTTGCCTGAAGACAAAGTGTTTGAATCCCCGTAGAGTCATAAATGGCTCAGGATACCATTTCTCTGACTGAAGTCACAGATTTCCCAAGCTGAAGCGAAGGTGCCTAAGGGCAAGGTTATCCCCAAGGTCATGAATGACCTAGGATTCATTTTTCGGACTGAAGGCCGAAGTATATCCCTGACTGAAGTCACGGAGGCTCTATAGCAGAGGTGGAGTTGCCTGAAGGCAGATCCATGTATCCTTGAAGGCCAAGGACCATTTCTTCAGACTGAAGTCGAAGATACCTCCTGCAGAGTTGCCGACGGGCAAAGTTTACATCCTTGAAGGTCAAGGATGTTTATCTTCAGAAGTACTTGAAGATCTTTTCTAGCTGAAGCTGGAATCGCCGACGGGCAGGGTTTCATCTATCTTCAGAAGAACTTGAAGATTCTCCAGCTGAAGCTGGAAGTGGCCAGGGGCCAGGGTTTCATTCATATGCAGAAGTGCTTGAAGATCTTTTCTAGCTGAAGCTGGAAGCGGCCAGGGGCCAGGGTGTCATATATCTTTAATGTTGAAGTTCTATAGTGGGATCATTGTGCAGTGGCATTCCGATGTTCGTTATGGTCTTGAGGGTGAACCCCAGATCAGAGTGTGCTCGGTTAAGTCTCCCATTCCCAGCGGAGTAGTTTTCAAATACGCAAGTGTACCTTTTGTTCCATTTACCAGGGGTGAACCCCAGGTCAGATCAGGTTTGTGTTTGACGGCGAGGTCAGATTATGATTGGTTTGACGGCGAGGTTGAATGTTTGTTTGACGGCGAGGTCAGACTCTTTAAATCCCCATCAGAGATGATGTTTGTACGACGGCGATGTCCAGTGTCTCCAAATGATGTGTGTTTTCGACGGCGATGTCAGATTCAGTTTTCCAGCGGCGATGTTGGGCATGTCAAGTTGATCCAGTCTTCTGACGGAGACGCTAGGTGATGCAGACCCTTTAGTTCTCCGGCGGCGATGCGAGGTATTTTGACAGATTTAGTTCTCCAGCGGCGATGCGGGGTATTTTGTTCAGTGTTGTATTCTCTCCAGCGGCGATGCGGGGTATTTTGATTGTTCGACGGCGATATCAGATTTAGTTCTCCAGCGGCGATGTTGGATGTATTGTTTGTTCCCGACGGCGATGTCAGATCAGTATTTCCCCAGCTAGTTGTCGTGCAGCTAGTATTGCAGTATTCAAAGATTTATTCTCCACAGAGTATCGTGTGCTCGTGCAGTTGGCAAATTTTCGGGTTTACCGGTATTCAACCGTCTCGCACCTTGATTGGCTGAGAGCCGTTCGCTCCTCACCCAGTCAGGTCCAAGCCGCTTAAATAGGGGCAGCTGTTGCACCCTAAAATTTGACCAACCGGGTCTCGTATCTGGCTCGATGTTTCGACGCATGACCGCATTCGCATCTGCATATCGCATACAGGACACTTTTCATTTGTTTTGATTTTATTGGGATCACAGCTCTCGTCTCGCGTCTCAGGTGTTTTTAATCAGTTTAGATAGATAGAATCGTATTTTTGGGATATTTCGGTGCCCGTTTATTTTTTCCGGCTATTTTGGTGCGCTCTCGCGGTGTTATGTGTCGTTCGGTGCTATTTTTGTTCCTCTGGGAATTATTGTGATTTTTCTGGATTTTATTGGCTATTTTTAGGATTTAAATAGATTTTTGATCATTTTAGGATAAAATAGATATTTTTAGAATATAATAAATAGATTTAAATCATTTTTTAGCATTTTAGAATATTAATAGTTTTTAAATATTGTTGATAGTTTTTAATCATTTTAATAGAAGAATATAGTTTTGTCTTTCTTTTATTAATAAAAAGTTTTCTTTTAGATAAATAATATAGATTTTCTTTTAGAATATTAATTGATTTTTAAATATTCTTTTAGATAGTGTAGAATTTAATGGCATTTTTTAATATAGAAATGGATAGGTTTTTCTCTTAATGGTCTTTAATAGATGTTGTAGAATAATATAGTTTTTAGAGAATTTTAGATTTAACAGAGTTTGATTAGTGGAATTCTTAGAGTATTATTAGTTAGGAGTTAATTAGAATTTTTAGGATTAATTGAGTTTTAGAATTAATTAAAATGATAATCAGATTAGTTAATTCAGTTAGTTAATTAGGATTAGGTTTAATTCATTAATCAGTATTATGCAGTTTTTTGAAGTTTTTTTTTTTATCATTTTCGTTGGGCCCAATTGGGGGAGGCCCAGTTTATGCTTTTTGTTCAGTTATTGGTTTTTGTCCAGAAGTCCATTTTCGTCCAGTTTTTGTCCAGCATTCTCCAGCATCTTCTAGAAGCATCCAGAAACTGCCAGCATTATAAAACTTCAGAGTCCACGTGTTAACTGGGGAGGACCCCACGCTGCACATCACACACACGCCACGCACTCTCAGCCTCCTTCATCACTCTGCCACGCCAGTCCCCACGTGGCAACCATGCGCTCCCTCACTCCACTATCCCTGGCCACGCGTCACACCACCAACACCTCGCCTGAGACATTCACCGGCCGGCATGCATGGCCGGCGACTGCCGTACCGGTCACCAGAAAACCTCCAAAACCCATATTCCGATCCCCTTCATCGTTTCCATTCCAATCATCTTCATCTTCCTCTCATCCAACCACCGTAACTGTACTCCGGCCGCCGTGAATCTCACCGGAAAACCCCAAAAAAAACCCAGAAATCCTCATAGATTCACCTTCAACCGTTCAACAAACTTCAAACATCCAACCTCAACTATCAATCTTCGTCCTCCTCGTTTCTTCTCTGATCATTCTTCATCCACTTCTTTTCAATAATCATCCTCTCCAGATTCAACCGATTGACATCATCTGCAATCATCAACAAGAAGAACAATCATCAATGAAGAACACTCAAGAACATCTTCAAGGTTCTTCAGCAGCAAGAACATGCAAGAATATTTTCTAATCTCCAGAAAACTTCATCCGTTGCGTTCATCATCAACCAGAAACTCTTAGAGTTCATCAAATCTTCAGAAACTCTACATCATCGTTCGTCAATACCTTCAACAAAGCTACGTCAGTCTTCAAACTACATCAGATTTCTAGAAAGGAGAACTCCATCTTCAAGCCAATGCCAGGAATCACCAGAAAACTCACCAACGCGTTCATCAGTTGGATGAACCTCCTTCAACTTTCCAGAAAGCGTCATCAAGAACGGTCAATCTTAAAATCTTCAGCGAGCGGCATAAAACCTTCAAGCGAATTCCCCTTAAATCTGTTGGTCTTCACAGGCGAGCTCTTGATCAAGCCATTCAGAAGATTTGTGAGAATTTGTGTGTTTAAGTGTGTTCATGTTGTTCTAGTGGCTGGGAACCGAGTTGTATGAGTTTGGGAGGAAGAAGTTATTTGGAGCGGAGGCGGTGAAACGAGAGAGAACGAGGTTGAGGAAGGGAGAAGGAGAGGAAGACGGCGGCGGCGGTTGAGGGGGAAGCTTAGGTTAGGGTTTCTGAGTGAGGAGATGGAGAGAAGGAAGGAGAGGATGGGTCGGTGGGCTGGATCCAGGCCCAATCATTTTTGGAGACACCACACCCCCTCGTTTTTGGCTGTGAATGGGCTGGGCCCAATGCGAGTTTTTTTGCTGCTGGCCACCCCTTCCGTTCACATTCAGCACCCCTCCCACGTTTTTGGCTAATAATGGGTTGGGCCCAGTCTTTTGTTTTTTTTTGTTTTGTTTTTGCACACCCCTGTACTGCAGGGTACCCCTCCCCCCTTTTTTTGTGTTTTTTTCTTTCTTTTGTTTTGAGAAATGAAAAGAGAAAAAAATGAGAAAAAGAAATTATTATGAAAAAAAGAGAAATAGCATAAAAAGAAAAAGAAAAGCATATTGAAAAAAAATGAGAAAAAGAAATAGCAAGAAAAAGAAAGAGAAAAAGAAATAAAGAAAAGAGAAAATAGAGAAAAGTATGAAAATATATTGAAAAAAAAAGAATGTGAAAAATATAGTGAAAGAAATATGAAAAATACATAGAAAAGTATGGAAAAATATTTTGAAAGAAGAAAATAGTTGGAAAATAGCAAAAAATATTAGATGTAATATTTTTTAGGATTTATTTGTTCTAGGGGTAATTTTAGAAGTCCACTTGTTAGGGGACTATTTTCCATTCGATTTTCCAGCATAGGATAGGATAGTATTTCCTCGGAGATTTATTTTTCAGTATGCAAGCATTGTAACCATTTTTCAGAATGTTAATAAAACGAGATTTGAGCTGTGGTCCCGTAGTAGCCGAACTACAGCTGCTCTGATTCCTCGTACCAAACGAGGATATGTAGGCATAGGATGCGATATCCTAGCGAGCACACTAACGACTGACTTTGTGTTCTCTCGCTGTTGTGCGATCGAGACTTTCCCGCTGACGACTAGTTGATACCTTTTTTTTCTCTCTTGCCCAAGTGCATTTGAGACCAAGCCATAGTTTTTCCCATAGGTTCCTGTACCTTTGAAACCAGTTGATTTTTCTCACTGCTGTGTGAGAATACCCGTGTTTAGCCGTAGTTAGCCTGAACTACGTAAAGCTCTGATCTTCCATGCAGTGTGGAAGTACGTAGGCACAAGACGCGAGGTCTTGGCGAGCCAATTCCCCTGTAGTCCCGAACTACGTTGACTCTGACTTTCTCTCTTGAGAATACGTAGGCATAGAGTGCGACGCTCTATCGAGTCAATTCCCTTCTGTTTAGATTTAACAGCCGTAGATAGATTGTTTTGCATCCCTTAGACAACCCAAGCAAGCGTGGATCCCGTCGAGTACGACGGACGTGAGGGGTGCTAATACCTTCCCCTTGCGTAACCGACTCCCGAACCCAGGTTTTGGTTGCGATGACCATACCTTTCCCCGTTTTTTGCGAGGTTTACTTCGAGCGTTTCCTTTCCCTCCGTTGGGATAAATAACGCACGGTGGCGACTCTTCTGTCAGCCGGCGTCGATTTTCGCAGTAGCGACAGTTGTTCACTTGCGGGAAGTCTTCGTCATGCAGAGAACCATACCAAGGATTGGACGTCACAATGAACCCTGACAAGGTATCAACAAACCGGAAGTTGCTCTCTAACATAGCTACCAACAACCTTCAACTGACTTCACTGCTCAATTCTGCCCCAATCTACTTCAACCCCCTGGTCGTCTTCTACTAATCAACACGTGCTCAGACCAATCACCGGAGAATCACCTTCAGAATCAAAACAACGGCGGGATAAGAGCTCTGGCTAGCTGGAGAGTGATATGCAATATAATGCAAACATGTTTATGCAAATGTAATGCAAGATGCAGCAAACACGGGATCACAGCCCCAACAATCTCTGAATACTGTTGCGCTGCTGACTGAGTATGTTCGTTCTGACGAGAAGACCAAAATATCGGGTTGTCTGGAGGTCAAGTTTCCTGCAAAAACCCTCCCACTCACGGGTATGGACCTAAACTGACACACGTTCGGCATCCTATGCGATCATCAGCGTCACAGACTTTCAAGACTGATGATACGATACCCAGAAGGTGTGGCATCATCATATCCTGAAGAGGCCTCACTTAGCTGAATCCCAAATGATTGGTCCCCAGAGTCGACAATCCTCCAAACCAACAACCCCCTTAACCCAAAGGGTTGAAAAAGAAGTCAACCGGGAGAACCTCGTCTGAGCGTGGATTTCATGAGACACTAGAACATGCAAAGCACGCACGCACCCACTAATTTCCACTACTAATTCTAAGGTGCACTCAAGCCTGGGTCTGGCTTCTCACTCAAAGGAACATCCCCCACCCAACAGCACAATAGCAACAGATAATAGCAATACGAAAATAAACACCCAATAGACAAGCAAACAAGCGCTAGGATTGACTCTCTTAAGGGACGTTGGATCCCAAATGCATAAGGAACCATCGCAGTCCCCAGCAGAGTCGCCAGCTGTCGCTACTGCGAAAATCGGCACCGGATATGACAGAAGAGTCGCCACCGTGCGTTATTTATCCCAAAGAAGGGAAAGGAAACGCTCAGAGTAAACCTTACGCAAAGACGGGAAACGAATGGTCATCGCAACCAAATCCTGGATTCGGGAGTCGGTTACGCAAGGGGAAGGTATTAGCACCCCTCACGTCCGTCGTACTCGACGGGATCCACACTTGTTTTCTAGTACGGATTGTTATTCTATCTATTCTACAGGTCTGGGTTAAAAAGAAAAGAAAATGACTCGGCAAAGTATCGCACTTTATGCCTACGTATTCCCGTCTGGAACGAGAAATCAGAGTCAACGTAGTTCGCCTACCTACTGGAAAGAAGGGGAAGGTTGCTCGCTAGGATATCGCATCCTATGCCTACGTATTCTCATTAGATATGAGAAATCAGAGCAGCTGTAGTTCAGCCTACTACAACTAAAACCGGGAAAAAAGGGAAAAGGGAGCTCGCTAGGATACGACATCCTATGCCTACGTACTCTCGTTTGACACGAGAGATCAGAGCTAGCGTAGTTCGACAGGAAAACGAATCTCAATTGCACGGGAGCAAGAGAAGGGGTCTCGATCGCCTGAACGCGAGAGAAAAGGAGTTTTGCTCGCACGGGGCGAGAACAAAGAGGAAGCAAGCCTACGCCTAAACGGGAAGGAACTCGGGACACACACGCAAGAACCTAAGAAGAAACTCCTCAGCGGCCATTTCCTTTGTATCTGA
Organism: Lathyrus sativus; assembly: GCA_963859935.3. NCBI lineage: Eukaryota > Viridiplantae > Streptophyta > Magnoliopsida > Fabales > Fabaceae > Lathyrus > Lathyrus sativus. Next base: position 276,419,601 of record OZ012739.1, read on the forward strand.
TGATGCAGCCCACAACACTCGATGGTTTCCTGAAGACTTGAATACGAAGATGATAACGTTGAACGAAGCAGTTCCTGGGCTCCTGACGTGCACGCAAGCTTCATTCCAATCTTCTCCTCTCTAGATCTTTGATGATGACGCTCGAACCAGGAACAATGTACCGCTTAGACCGTCATGGTTCGACTTATACGAGAAATCGAACTCTCAGAGGTAGCGTATTGATATCCGTGTCAAAGACAAGATGGAGAAATGATATCGAAAATCATTCTCCAATTGAATCGTGTCACACGGCCAGCCAAGAATAAAATCGAAGATAAAATCATATAGAAACGAAAATAGGAGAGAAATCCAATGCAAAATGGAAATAAAATACTACTCCTAAAATACGGCAATTAAGGTCCTAAGGGGACTATATCCTAAAAAGAATTAAATCTATAAATCTTCTTAACCAGGAATTAATACCTAAACTATATTCTAAAAATATTAAATCCTAACAAGTTTTGAACTAAAGTTCTCTAAAGGTAACTATTAAATCCTAAACTATATTCTAACTAAAATATTCTAGGATATTAAAAATATTCTAACTAATATATTCTAATTAATCTCTACAAGAAAAATATATCCTAAAACTATAATATGCTAAAATATTCTAACTAAACATATTCTCTAATATTCTAAGAATTGTTAAGCTAAAGAAATCACCATTAAATTGTAATAAAAAATTAACAAAATCATGCAGGGGGTAAAGGATACAGGGGGGATGCTGAAACAGAAATAGGGAAAGAGTTGGGCCCAGCCCAACAAATGGTAACAAAAAAACGGGGAAGGGGGTGTATGCAGAAAAACGGGGGTATGTGGCCAAAGTAATTGGGCCCAACTCTCACTAACAGCAGAAAAAAAATGAAAAGGGGAAGGGGAAAAAAGAAAAAACGGAGGCGTGCCAAAAACAAACAAATGGGCCTTTGAGCCCGATCCACCAGCCATGTATCACACTCTTCAGAAAAAAACCTAAGTGATTCTCCATTTACCTTCACTGTTCATCGCCTGCGCCGTGAGCTCCCAAACACTCTCTCCATTCAAACCTCTCCTCCATCTCACTCTCCAAACAAAATTCCGTTCAAACACCCTCCGTCTCTCTCAAAATTTCTATCATCCTCAATCTCAACTTTGTTTCAACCTACAACAAAAACAAAATGAAATAAACACAAAACAACAGAATCATCTCAGTTCTGGAAATAGCTTGATCCGTCTGTTGATGTTCTTGAAGACAAATGTTCGTTGATGAAGATTGATGGACTTTTCTGGAAATTATCAACTTCGAAGATACCCGGGAGGTTGTGCGTAAAGGCTTACTGAAGATCTGGACGAAGTTGCATGTTGATGATTGCAGATCTTGAATCTGGATGAAATTCTTTGATGAAATTGCTATGAATGAACGATGAATTTCTTTGACGATGTTGGATAGATCTGGAAATCGTATGGGGCTAGATGAACATTCTGGATGAAGCGATGAAGAACGTGGAAGATATTGATGAGTTTGGAGATGCTGACGACCATGAAGATCTGGAAACGGTTATGAACGGTGAATGCACGTAGAGATCTGATGAAGAACTGACGATTCTGGAAATTGGACCGGATGAACACCGAAGCAAGTTGAAGATCGTTGAAGGTTTTATGATTCTGGTGATAACTGATGAACATGTTCTTGGTTCTTGTACGAAGATGATGAAGTTCGTGAGGAACGTTCTTGGATTTCTAGAAAAGCTTGTTGAAGTTGATGATGAACATCATGATGAACCGAATGAAGGTATGAAGGTTTGACGAAGTTAGTTGAAGGTTGTTGAACGGTTTCTGGAAAGCTAAAAAAATATTCAAGGAGATGATGAACATCGTTGGTGGTTTCTGAGAATAGCATGAAGATTGATGAGTTTTCTGGTGACTGTTATGACCTCCGGCGACATTTAGGAGGTTGTTGCGGTGGCTCCGGTGGTTGTCGCCGTTCTCTAGTGGTGGCTGCATGGCCGGCGGGAGGAGTCGGTGAGGGGACACGTGTGAGGCTGCATGCAGGGATGGTGAGAAGGAGTGGGACAAGTGTGAGGCTGCATGCAGGGATGGTGAGACGCGTGTGGAGACACGTGGGGTGAGTGGATGGTGGAGTGGAAAAGAGGGAGAGAGCCACGTCTGCTGGCAGCAGAGTGGAAGTGGAGAATGAGGTGGCTAAAAAAGAGAAGACACGCGTGGCCATGTTTATATACTGACACTTGGCAAGCTCTGGACTTGGGCCTCTGAAGATTATGGATAATGGCCCATTATGGATAAACTCTGATTAATTAAGACCCAATTAAATGCTAATGCTACCTAATTAAACCCTAACTAACTAAACAAAAATTAATAACAAAAAACCCTAATTAATCCTAATCAACTCTAATTAACAACACACAATCAACCCTAATTAACAACCTAAATGAAAATAAAACACAAAAACCCTAATTAATCCTAAAAACAAAATTAACCCTAATTAACAACCTAAAGATCTAACAAACTATTAAAATTATTAAACCTATTTAATATCTACAAACTATTAAGAGTCTATTTACTTCTTAAAACAATTCTAATTATATTCTAAAAAGATTTAAAACATAAAAATCTATTAAAATCTATTAAGCTCTAAAAACTCCTATTAAAATCTATTAAAAATTCTAGAAAAATCCTATTAAAATCTATTAAACTCTAAAAACTCTTATTAAAATCTATTAAACTCTAAAAACTCTTATTAAAATCTATTAAAAATTCTAGAAAAATCTACTTAAATCTATAAGAAAATATCTAAAAAATCTATTAAATTCTATTACACTCTAATTAGAAAAATTCTAGAAAATTCTATTTAAATGCATTAAAAATCTAGCAAATAAAAGGAAAAAAACTAAAAATTTCCTGGAGACCGGTTGAATTGATTAGAGAACAATTGCGCAACCATAGCAAAACCCGGGCACCGAGATGGTCTGAAAACACAGGAAACGAGCACCCATCCTCCAAAGATTCTTATTCCGACCGGCCTGAACTGCCTGAAACGCCAGGGGCTGTACTCCCGATAAAATCAATCTGACTGAGAAAAATGCAATGCATGCAGCATGCGAATGCGAATGCAAAATGCGTCGAAACATAAACCAGATATGGGAACCGGTTGGTCAAATTTTGGGGTGCAACAGGTCTGACTACCAAACGAGTCCCAAAACAACATAATCAGCTGAAATTTGATGATATCGCTGGGGAATAACGTAAGCCGGGGTCTGGACACCATGCGGGATAAATGAACCTGCTATGGTCTGGATACCAAGGGCAAAAAGATTAATTCTTCGGGGAATACACCTGAAACAGAGAGATACCAACCTGGCTTATGCTTTACATGCGTATGCTTGAAAATGGCATAATGCTCCACATGAAATGGAAATGCTACGAATTCGGGATGATGCTAATGCAAAATGCAAATGCAAAGGAACCACCCCAGCAAAATAAATGCTAGAGAGAAAACAAACCCTGTCGGGGAGAGGAAACGACCCTGCCGGGGATAGTTAGCACATGCCAGTAAACTGGACTTACTGGGAAAACAAACCCTGAATGGCCTCCCAGAACAAAACCTGAGTAGTATTGCTCTTCCAAGAACAAAAATCCATTCTGCTGGGGATTAAATCACATCTTGCTGAGAAAAATGCCCTGGATGGCCTTCCAGAATACAACTCTTCTGGGAAATCGAAAAAGCTCGGCTGGGAAACAAGCGACCTTCTGCTTAAATCAAACCCCTTCTGTTGAGGAAACCGACCCTGCAGGAAAAATACCACCAAACGCCTGAGATTGACTTTACTCCACTCGAGAAATCAGCCCTGAATGGCATTCCAGAAAACTCCATCCTGCTTGGGAAAGAATCCACTCTGCTTGGGATTACATCAGGTATCAGCCTGTCTTGCTGAGGAATATCAGATACTCCTACTAGGAACTCCATTCCACTGGGGAAATCCCACACTCCTGCTCTACCACTTACTCTAGCGAGGGAATCAGCACTGCAATCTGCTAGAGAAAATCCTGAATACCGATATTACCCAAAAAACACTTGAATGTCGACTTCGTTGGGAAAGGGCATCACAGACGTGGCCTCCGCTGGAGAAGAATACTGGTTTACAAACTACCCTACCGCTGAGGGGACCACTTCTATCCTGCTCTGCTGGGAAAAACTCCACCCTGCTGGGGATTCACTTTCTCATGAAAACAAAGCTTTGTCCTGCTGGATGTACACCATTTCAGACTTGATAATCGGATTTCGCGACCACTTCACTGGGGAAGCAAAATCTCTGCTATGGGGAAGCAAACATCCTCGTTGCTCATGCCTGATTGCATTCAACCTGTTGAGACGAGTGCATTCTGCCGGAGGTATCAACCTGTCTTGCTGAGAATACCCGGCTGACAACAACTGCGATTTTGAACTGTTGAGGATAAAGAAATCTCCATCGGCAGAGTACAACCCTGTTGACCTGCAATAAAGAAAAGACACCAGAAATATTCTATATGCGAAATGGTTACCTCATTTACCATTCATGATACTTGCGGCTCAAGCAAAGTCAGCACTATCGTTATGCTCTGTAAAGCCTCTTGCTTTTACCTGCAATGTTCACCAAAATAACAGACATTTCGCAAACAAAACAGTAAAACGAACAAGAAAAAGAAAGCTCTTTGACTGAAGTGAACACTTTATTGATGAACTGACTGTAAATAGGCAGATTACAATTCAGATGCAATTCCTGGAAAGAGGTAATTGCTCAAAAACAAGAAGAAAAAAAATACAATATACAAATGTCGGCAATGTGGAAACAGACAACCACTATGTGTCCCTCCAAAACACACTTTTTGGTTCCCTCCGAATTTGGGGGATTTGGAGGGGAGGGGAGGGAATATGAGTTTTGATATTTAAAAATTATTATATTTACTAAAATATCTTCAGTTTAATTTCAGTATTTCAAAACTATTCGTTTTCTTTCGTGTTATTACTTTTTCTCGATTGTTTCCATCAACTTATTATAATTGTTCTCCACCTTCAAATTATTTTATAATTTCTATACTTAATATAAATCATAATCATTGTCTTTTTTTATAAAAAAAATTATGTTTAGTTATATTCATTTTTTCTTTTAATTTTGTTATGTATTCTATCATATTTTCTTTTATATCAAATTGTAAACCATTCATTTTATTTATTTTTGTTTATTCATTTTATTAAATATTTTGAACCAATTAATATTTAATAATAAGTTATTTTATATATTTGTTTTTCTATATGATTCATAACAATTTAAACGATGTTATTGGCATATAGTTTAATTTAAGTTGGAAAGCTATAAGTCGAATCAATTGTACTCAATTTTTTAATTTTATGTGACAAATAAATACTTTTTTAATCACTCAATATTAGAAATTTTATTACCAACAAAAATACGGATGAATTTTTCACATTTTAATATCATATGACTTATATAAGATCATAAGGATAAAAATGTAAATTATTAATAAAACCCCTCCCCTCCCCTTCTGAACCAAACACATTTTTAATTAAAATCCCTCCCTTCCCCTCCCATCCTCTCTTTTGAACCAAACACTTATCTGATTAAAAAAATCACTCCCCTCCCCTCCCCTTCATTAAAATCCCTCCCCTCCCCTCCCCCTCATTTGAACCAAATAGATCCTAAGGACCCGAGAGCTCTTGAGTATGTTAAAAGGTTTCATGCATTGGATGAAAAACTCAAGGCCTTGGAAGTTAAAGATGTTGTTGGTCTCAACACTTCAGACATGTGTCTGGTTCCCGGCCTAGTGTTACCTATAAATTTCAAGGCGCCGAGGTTTGAGAAGTATAAAAGGGATTGCTGCCCGAGGCAACAGTTGGTGATGTTCTGCAGAAGAATGACTTCGTTTGTACACAACGACAAGTTGATGATTCACTGTTTTCAGGACAGCCTGATTGGAGCATCTCTGAGTTGGTATATGCAGTTAGAGAGTGGTCAGATCAGATCATGGATGGACTTAGCCAAGGCTTTTCTGAAACAGTATGAATATAATCTTGACATGGCTCCTAGTCGTATGCAGTTGCAAAGCTTGTTTCAAGAGAACAATGAACCATTTAGGAAGTATGCTCAGAGATGGAGAAAATTTGCTTCCAAAGTGCAACCACCGCTTCTAGACCAAGAGTTAGCAGACATGTTCATAGATTCCTTGCAGAGCCCATACTTTGAAAGGATGCTTTGGATTGCACCAAATTTCTCTAAACTAGTAATAGCAGGAGAGCGCATTGAGAATGGCATAAAGATTGGAAAAATTCAAGATGTCTCACGCAGTCAGGCCAGTGAAACTGAATCTCTTTGTAACTCTCAGGAGGAAGAAGAGGATGTAATCGATGCAGTCATGGCAGATGTTGAGTATTCTCGGGGTGAAACGGTGAAATCTTTTGGTTCTTCATCTTCTCAGTGGTCATTATCTTTTGTGTCACGTCATACAACTGAACCTAGGGCACCATATCAGAAACCTTGGGTCGCTCCTCATGCAAATCAATGAGCCCATGGCCGAGGTTATTCGAATCAGCGCCAGAATCAGAATAGGCCTCATAACAATTTGGGAAGAAGGAATGCTCCTTTTCATCCAGCTCCTGTGTCGTATAGTCAACTTTTGTCACATTTGATTCAGAACTCTTTGGTGGAGCCTAAAACTCTTAAGCCTGTGCCAAAACCTTACCCTCCTGGGTATAATCCCCATGCTCAATGTGGATATCATGGCAGATCCGTGGGACATTCAACCGAAGATTGCAAAGCTTTTTAGGCCAAAGTGCAGCAGTTGATTGACAAAGGGTGCATATCTTTTCCAGAAGGAAGTTTGGTTGTTCACGTCAACCTCTCAGTTTTCTAGGCTCAAATATTCCAAGAGTTATTTCCAAAAGCCAGTGGTCCAAACAGGCAGACATCCTCAATATTGGCAGTTCTTGGATCCTTTTTATCATTTGCATTTATAGTTTCTTTCCTATTAGTTGCTACTTGCTTTTAAACATTATTGTTTTGAATGGTAATATTAATGAAGTGATTATGCATTTTTCTGAGTTAATCATGTCGCATTCGCTCATTGTTGCACAACACAGACACATGCACCTTTTATCCACTCCACTTTATCACTGTTGCTTAGCAAAGATTAGAGGGAGGATGACGAAAACTGAATACTCATAACTAATGATCGTATGCTTTCGGATAAAATCCTGCTGATGACGTACAGGCATTGCTTCAAATCCCCTAAACACCGGAGATATAAGGATTTCGTCCCTAGTTAACCACTTCGAGCCTAGAAGTAGGAGTTTCTTTTGGACTTTCAAAACCCTCACGTCTTAACTTGGGGCAGGGTAATTGTCAGTTAGCTTGACCGAGCGTTCAAATCTTATAGAAGAGTGTCCCCATTCGAGGACTAATCACATCTTATCCATCTCAAGAGGTCATATCCCTCACCAACCACAATGGTTAAACCTCACCAGTCAGGAGTGAGACAGTCATAACCCTTTTGGAGAAATCAAGACAGCCAATGTCGCACGACTTGTTTCAAAAGAAAAAAAGAAAAAGAAAGCTCGCTAGGTTGAAAATCTGGAAAGCAAATACTTAGGAAAAAATTAGGGCATCCCGCTTGACTTCAAGATTAAAAGAACTCAAAAACAACCAGTCCAGACAAAAGAAGAAGAAAAAAAGAGGATCTCAGAAGAAAAATCCTCAAACGAGAACAAAGTCGTTTGATTACAGACACAGAAGACAAAAGGGGTGATTGTCACTCTAAAAACCTTATGAGTTCCTTAACCATCACTCCTACCTTTCAATAAACCTTTTTGAAGAGGTGAGAGCTTGTGCTAAGTCAACTGAACGTAGGATTGAAGATCATCACGGAGAAAGGGTGGGTACAAATTATACATTGTTTCATTAACCATGAAGCCGACCACGATTCAACCCTTTAAAGACCTAATTGAGGCGGGGTTTATTCTGAAGGCATACTACAATGAGGTTGAGTAACCTGACTCCTACAAGATTTGCTAATCATATCCTTGTTATATCTTTCACTAATCAAATCAGCACTACGCTAGGACTTTTGGTTCATTTGTCACTCACTATCACGACACTTAATAAGTGACATTTATTTCAAAACCGGCATGAACATCGCATTAAAATTACCATTCATGAACAAACAATTTTAATTGCAGGTTAGTAGTTGACATGGAGGAAATTCCAACAGAGTAGTCAAACAAGACTAGATCATTCACCAGTCTGGATCAGAATCAAGTATACTTGGAAACCCTGTGGATCTGGGGCATTGACATCTAATGAGTGTGGAATTAGTCAGTCTGAGACAAGTCCCGAAGTATCGATTGATTATGGGGCAAATCATTCAAGAAGCAGTTGATCAGGAGTGAATCATCTTAAGACTCCACCAATCAGGGGCAGGTCACCTAGAGATTTTGTTGATTGAGGATAGATCCCTCCAGTGTTCATTTAGGACAAGTTAAGTCACTTCAACACTCATTCAAGGGCAAGCTATTTCAAGATCATATTGAAGCCAATCATTCTGAGAGTTGGTTAATCAAAATTGAATCCTTTCACGGTACAGATTCTGGGGCAAGCCATCTTGAGGTCGTCTCATGGAAAACTGCTTTATTTACAAGTTGAACTACACTAGGGAAAGTGATTTAAGCGAGTTTATTATATTCAGCAAGAGTTGAGTGTCGGGGAATGGTGCCATCATTCCATCAAATAACCTGAACCTGTTACTTGTCAGAACCTTGTAGCCGAAATCATTTCCAAAGCCCAGTTCTCGTCTGGAAAATCTCTATAGCCCAGTTCTCGTCTAGCAAACCTCCAAAGCCCAGTTCTCGTCTAGCAAACCTCCAAAGCCCAGTTCTCGTCTGGAAAACTTCCAAAGCCTAGTGCTCGTCTGGAAAACCTTCAAACCAGTTCTCGTTTGGTCAACCCTTCACTAAGCACCAGTTCCCGTCTGGTACACGTCAGCTTTTAAACCAGTTCCCGTCTGGTCACCTTTTCTTTAGCCTACTGTTTAACCAGTTCTCGTCTGGCTAACACAGTTTCAAAGTCCAGTTTTCGTCTAGCAAACCAGAAATCATTTCTCGTCTGATACCTGTTGTACCCCAAAATTTGCCCAACCTTTTCTTTACTTGGTTTATGTTTCATTTCATTTGTTCTAGCATATTGCATTGCATAGCATTTTGCATTTTTACAGGGGATCAAGATATGTGTGTGCAATAAGAGGATGTGCCAAAGGTTCTAAACCTAATTAAGAGGTTGTATTCAAGTCAACAAGAAGGTTATCATCATCAAAGGCAAGGCAAAGCCCTTTGGATAAGCAGATAAGTGTATGTGGTTCACCTCATGTCTAGGAGGCTATTTGAAGACCATCAGAGGATCACAAGCCCATGGTTATGAAGAGAAGTGATCATTTAAGCTCATTGGAGGCCTTGAGGGTCATTGTGGAGTTCATTCAAGTATTTACATCAAGTGCTAATGGCCACAGTTGAAGTTGGTGCAATTAGGATTTTCATCTGGTCAACCCTAAGTCAACTGTGAGATTAAAGGACATTAAGACTCAATTCCAAGTTTTTATGGTCAAGGAATGTTGTGTTAAGACACATGGGATATCATTTCAAGATCAATTCATCAAGAATCAAGAGTATGAGGAGTGACTGAATTAGGGTTCTCAGGGTAAAATCCCTTGTTTAGTGCCTAACTTCAAGACCACCTATCTCAAGATACAAGTCTCATCTCAACTTTTGACCAACATGAAACTTGTAGAGCATGTTCTTAGATTTCTGTTAAGTACTAGAAGTCCTTTATTGGATTTATAGAACTCAATTTATGATGCAGACAAGTTACAGGTCCTTAGATGAATGTGATTTTGGTCAACAAAAGTCAACCAACTTCCAAGCCATTTTTGACCTAGAAGGATGTTTCTCCTCAACTTTTGATGAACATGAAAGTTGTTCCTCATGATCTTAGATTTCCAAATAGTACTAGAAGTCCTTCATCTAATTTGTAGAACTCAAGTTATGAGGCTTGCAAGGAAGGGGTATTTTGGGAAAGCAAGATTACAGGTCATTTTCATTATAGGTCATTTTCACCACTTTGCACACTTCAAATGGAAATCGTTCCAACATCAAACTTGCTCCAAATGGGGCCATTTTCTCAATCAAACACCAAGGTACCATTCCTTTGGCTTGGATTGAAGAATCCCTAATGAAATTTCCATGAAAAAGGCCTTAAAATGAGAAAATCATATTTAATTTATTTGGAATCATTTTGTATCAACTTTGTGCATTTTTTGAGTGCAAAACACATTTGGAACACAATGCCACAATTGGATTTGGAATTTGAGTGCATCTTGTTGGCCATTTCCATGATTTCTTCAAGAATAAGCAACACATTAAAAGCATACCATAAGATGAAAACAAGGGATCATTTTCAGCCCTTTGATCAGCCTACTCCTTATGAAAGTCAGTCATACCAATTTTACAGCTTGGCAAGTACAAATTCGTGTACTTTGCAAGTGGCAAAAAAGTGAAACTTTGAAATCCAATTGGGCTTAAGGAGCTTTCCATTGGGCTTTCTCTTGATCTGAATCCAACACATATATTCTCAGGATCATTTCCATGCCCTCAGAGCTGACTTTGGTGGGATATTGAGTGAGAGATCATTGAGAAATAGTGGTGAGCAAGTCAAAATCGTTTTTTAAGTTATACTGAGTTTCAATCAAAACTAAGCATTGCAAAACATTCTTGAACATCATAGAACGATTCTGGGTAGTTTACCACAAGCTTTGACCACACAGTGAGCTCTGAGGAAGCTTCATTTTAGGTTTTCTTTCTTTCAAGTTTTCTCTCTGTTCAAGCATTAATACCACGCCATTTTTATGTCTTTGTAATCTTTGAACATCATAGATCATTTCTGGGTTGGTTTTGTAAGTGTTTATGAACTTTTTTATTTTTGCTTATTTTTCATTTTCGTTCGTTTTATGCTATTAAGGCCTGATCAATGAAAATGGTTAGTGGATTCATGATCCACGTAGCCTGGAGATCACTTTAGGCTTTTGTTTTGTTGATTTTGATGAAGTTTTGGAGGTTCTGGGTTTTTGGCCATTGAAGCATCGACGGAGAAGAAGACCGGAACAGTGGTTCCGGCCGTCTGGTTTTCCCTCCCTTGTTGGAGGTTGAAGACGCTGCGCTGGCACATCCTCAAGCGTTGCATTTGATTACTTTTTATTTCGTGGCCCAGATTAATACCTACCATGGTCTTGCATTGACTTGTCACACGTTACCCATTTAAATATTCATTAAATGATTTGGCAGTCTGTGAGCCACTTGATCTGCATACCAATAGATCAGACGTTCCAGGATGAATCCCACCATAGGCCTTGGTTGATTGTGCCAGACTGAGCCCATACGTTTTATTTTATTTTTTATTTTCTGTTGGGTTGGGCCTGCTGTTTGCACCCCCTTGCTGAGCCCACACACGCTTTGAACTATTCTGGGTTGCTATTGGCACCACATCTTTATTTATTTTTCTTTGTATTTTCTTTTTATTTTTATTTTGCATCTGTTTAGAAATTAAATCATGAAAAATACTTCTAATGACCATAAAATTCCACAAAAATATATTTTGGATTCCTGGAGATGCCCTCTGAATTTAGGATATTTTTATTTTATTTTATGAGTTATTTTTAATTTAAAAAAGGAATTTGTCTTTGGGAGTGTCTTACTTGACCTAATTTTTAACTTGTTTTGTTCTTGAATTTGTTTCTTCCATTCCTTTTTGATCCAATGAGTAAGATTCAATCCTCATGTCAAGGATGAGTTGATGAATTTTTTAGGACCATTTTTCCCCTATTAGTTGACTTTTGAGTTGACTTTTGTCCCTAAACAATCCTCCTTCACAATGGAGCACCCTTGTGAATCAATTTCTATGGTGATGTTGTGAAGTGAATTTGATTGAGTTATTTTGGCCTATGATTGCCAACACATATATGGCCTTCTTGCATTTTATTTGATAATTTTTGAATCATTTTCCTATTTTTAGGGTAGCTTGCAAATCAAGCTATCCAAAGGAAGGTTCATACAAACACATTGACCTAGTTTGCTTTGGATATGACATTTTTGGATCCTTTGAACCTTAAATGCCTTTTGATTCATGTTGCTAACATGTTGAGGATGATGCTTGTTCATTTTTAGTTCATTATATTGTGTTTAGCTTGTTCTTTTGGTTGCTTACTTTTGAGCTTTCAATTAGGGTTTCTTTGTGAAGCATGTGTGCATTCCTTTGGGAATTGACTTGCACTTCTTTGTGTTTTGCTTTGTTTTAGTTTTTGAGAGTTTTTAGTTTATGTCCCTTTCTGTCCAATGACCTAGGAGTGTCATTTAAGGTGGATTGGTTCCTCCTTTGAAGGTACTTGAAGCTTGCCTAAAATGATGGAATCCTTAAGGACATTTCTTGGTGATTTCTTTGTGCTTCCTTGTACTTTGCTTGTGATGCTCATGGTCGAGTGTCTATATGAGTTCCTTGCTGTCCTCATATGATCTCCCATCCTCACTTTGTTTTAGGTTTTGTTTACCTTTCATTTGTGTTTGGTTTTGTGCTTTATGGTTGATGTTGCTTGGTTCAGGCCATTTCATTCGTTATTAGTGCACTTGTGTGTTTCCTTTGGTGCATTTTCTTGTCATTTCTTCTCTTGTATATTTCATATTGTTGTTTGAGGTTGAGATGAGCTTGTAGAGGCTACTGCCACACACCAATTTCCTCCCTAATCCCATGTTTACATTCTTACATGTTTATGTTGTTCTTGTTTTCTCTTTTGTCTCTTTTCCCTTAGGGCCTCTAATCTCTCTTGTTCAAGAGAGGTTATGATAGACATTAAGACCTTAACCATGTATGATAACATTAGGTAGAACTCCCTTGTCTCAATTTTAGGATCACCGTTGTATGACAACTTTAGGTTTGAGTTTAGTCCCCCTTTAGTTTGTGCCTTTCTCTTCTCATCTCCTAAACAATCCAAGACACCTAATAAAGGTTAATGAATATTGTACGTTACGAGCCTTAAGTTACTTGGGAAATGGTTGTTGAAGGGTTTCCTTTCAATGGCTTGATTGTTTAGTATAGCACCCTTTGGGTGATATGCGACCCATTCACTCCTAAGTCATAATCTCTAGTGCAATATGAATTGCAAACCAATTCAAAGACACTTCTCCTCTAAAAAACACAAAAAAAAAAAAAAATCATTCAAACTTCTGTTTGCCCTTTAGGGCCTTTAACTTTGGAAAGCCATTTTCATAACAAGAGTGTTGTTAACTCTTAGTTCTACCGCAAACGGTAACGCCTAAGTCTCCCATGCTCGAGCTGCATACACCAACTGCTAGAACTGATTGTTAACCCTACTCGTCTAAAAAATAGTTAAACAAACATGTGTTCCCCTTTAGCCCGAACTACGTTTGCTCTGATTTCTCGTACCAGACGAGGATATGTAGGCACAAGACGTGATGTCTTGGCGAGAAACCTTCCCCCCCCCCTTTTCCACTCGTAGTTAGCCGAACTACGTTGACTCTGACTTCTCATTTCAGATGAGATACGTAGGCACAAAGCGTCATTGCTTTGTTGAGTCATTTCTTTTTCTTTTACCCTTAAGCCTGTAGTTAGATAGATTTACACCCTTTTAGACTAGACAACAAGCGTGGATCCCGTCGAGTACGACGGACGTGAGGGGTGTTAATACCTTCCCCTTGCGTAACCGACTCCCGTACCCGAGATTTGGTTGCGATGACCAATCTTATCCCCCTTTTTGTTAGGTTTTCTCTGAGCGTTTCCTTTCCCTCTCTTGGGATAAATAACGCACGATGGCGACTCTTCTGTCATTGCCGTCCTCGATATTCGCAGTAGCGACAATACCTAAAACCTAGAAGTCAGTTCTCGTCTGACAACTTAACCTTTTTGCCACCAGTTCTCATTTGGTAGTCCACCCTTGAATGCTAGTTCTCGTCTAGTATTTTCCTTTAAAATCCACTTTTGTTGGTAACAAGAAATAAATCCCTATCACCATAAACCTATTCCCATCTCTAAACCAAAATGTCCAATTGTACTTGGCATACCATTCCCAATGTCTTCCAAGCTATCATATTCCCTGACACGAGGTTTGATTGATCTCATTTCTCCACAGTAGAGATTATGTATTCCCCAGGGTAATGTTGTTAAATCAGAAATGTATCACCAATAATAGTGTGCACTCATCCCCAACAGGTTGAGATCGTTTCTCCTCAGCAGTTCAAGATTGCAGCGAGTTGAAGTTGTATTTATCCCCTATCAGGATGCAGTCAAGGTTATCCTCAGCAGGTTGAGATTGTTTCTCCCCAGCAATTTAAGATCACAACAAGTTAAAATTTCATTTATCCCCTATCAGGATATGATCAAGGTTATCCTCAGTAGGCCGAGATTGATATCCTCGACAGAGTAGAGCCATCCCCAGCAAACGGATTGTGTACGACCATTCCCAGTGGTTTGAGATTGAAGTCTTCCCTAACATGTAGATTTGGGTTTATTTCCCAATAATGGGATGAGTGCAGCATTGTTGTTCCCACAGAGTCTAGATGGTTGACTAATTTCCCCTCAGAGTCTAAGTTATTGACTCATTCCCGAAGCAGAAATTGGTATTGTTGAGTTCATTTCTCGTTATCCCCAAGCAGAGAACGATGTTGATTCCCTCATTGCCTAATCCCCAGCCAAGCCAGTGGAGGAGTTTTGGAATTTTTTATTCTCCTTCCTTAGCAGAGAACGAGTGGGATAATCTCCCAGTGAATCTTGTTCAATATCCCTAGCAAATAGCGGATTAAATCTCCAGTAGAGCAGAATCTCCGGCAGAATGGAGATATTCCTCAGCAGTTTGTTGTGCTTCCCCAGTAGAGTTGTCTGTTCCCCAGAATGTTATATTCTGGCAGACCATCCAGGGATGATTTCCCCGTTAGAGTGGAGTTATTGTCTCTAGGCGAACTGTTTGTTCCCCAGAAGAGTTGTTTTCTGGCAGGCCATTCAGAGCATTTTCCTCAGAGGAGTTTGATTTGATCCCCAGCGGAGTGGATTTGCTCTTAGCAAAGCGGTTTTACCTAGAAGTTTTCAGAGGCCACCCAGGCTTGTATTCCCCAGCATGAGTCCGTTTGCACTAGGCATGCCTAGTCTCCCCCTAGCGGAATTTGGTTTCCCCTCTTTGGCATTTATTTTGCTAAAGTGGTTCCTTTGCATTTGCATCATGCATAGCATCCTCCCAAACGCATAGCATTTCCATTTTATATGGAGCATTATGCCATATTCAAACATGTGCATGTGAAGCATCAGCCAGGTTGCTACCCCTTTGTTTTCAGGTGTATCTCCAGCAATTATCGGTTTATTTCTCAAGCTTGTATGGTATCCAGACCTCCAGCAGAATCATTGACAGATGTGTTCATCTTATCATCCTCCCCAACAGAGTTTACTTATTCAAGTTCATATTTCCCCAACGAATTTCTTCACCCTGACAGCGAGGTCAGATGCTTTTACCGACTTGATATCGAGGACTGACGGTGATGTCAGATGCTTTTACCGACTTAATGTCGAGGCCTGGCGGCGATGTCAGATTCTTTTACCGATTTGATGTTAAGGCCTCACGGCAAGGTCAGCTGCTTTTACCGACTTAATGTTGATGACTGACGGCGAGGTCAGATATTTTTACTTGATATTGATGACTGACGGCGAGGTCAGATGTTTTTACTTGATATTGATGACTGACGGCGAGGTCAGATGTTTTACTTTATATCAATGAATGACGGCGAGGTCAGATGCTGACGACGAAGTTAGATGTTTTTACTTGATATTAAAGACTGATAGCGAGGTCAGATGTTTTTACCGACCGGATGTAAATGACTGACAGCGAGGTCAGATGCTTTTACTTGATGTTTAAGACTGATGGCGAGGTCAGACTTTCTTCTCACCTTCGTATTGAGCCGGCATTCGGGCGCGGTGCTCGCTTTTATTTAATAGATGTCTGATGGCGAGGTCAGAGGTTTCTTCCACCTGCGAGTCGATGTTTTCTAATTGATAATCAGTTAACTTATTTTCGTTGCAACTATCAGATACCAGTTTGTTTTCCTCAGAATTTCTGTCCTAGTGAACAAGTTCACTCGGTTTCAGTTTCATTCTGCGGTTGTCAAATTTTCGGGTTCTTTGGTATTCAACCGCCTTTTACCTTGAATGTTTGAAAGTCGTTTGCTTTTCATCCCTTCAGGTCCAAGTCGTTTGAATAGGGGCAGCTGTTGTACCCCAAAATTTGACCAACCTTTTCCAGTAATTTGGCTTATGTTTCGTTTCATTTGCATCTGCATATCATTTATCGCATACTGTGCATTTTCGTCAGTCGGAACGGATTATCGGGATTACAATCCCTTTTCTCGCGTTTCAGGCGATTCAAACCAGTTTAAACAAGAAGATTTATTTCGGAATCGAGCGGAGGTTTCTCTTTCTGTTGGTCTAGTCCGTGCTGGTATTTTCAGTGACATTTTGGTCCTCGTCCACTTTTCCATGGCATTTTGCATTTTTTATTCCTATTTTGTGCTTTATTTTCTTGTATAGGTTTATTAAATTAGGATTTAGACTTTATTATTATTTTTAATAGTTTTAGATATTTTTAGATAATATTATAATTTTAGACTTAGATTTAATTGGTTTTTTAAATATAATAGTCTTAGTTTTCTTTTTAGAATTATTTAGAAAGTAGTTTTTTAAAGAGGTTTATTTAATTATGTAGAAAGTATTTTAAATAGGAATAGATTTTTATTTTTAATATAGACTTTATTTGTTAAACTTTTTTATTAGTTTATAGAATGTTTTTTATTAATTTTTTTTTCTAATATTGGTAGAAATAGGTTGTTAATTAGTATTAATCATTTTTATTATTGTTATTTTCATTTATTAGTAAATTGGTTAGAGTTTAGGTTTTTGTTTATGTTAATTAGAATTAAGTCAGCATATTAATTAGTCAACTGTAATTAACCATCACAAGCATTATTAACAGTCATCGTCATTTTCATTAATCATGTTCATTAGCTTTTATTAGTCAGCTTTTATTAGTCATCTTTAGTCAATAATCAGCAATTTAGTCTTCATGCCATGTGTCATGAGTATATAAGCCACGCTACTATTCATCTTCCCTTTCACAGACCAACAACCCTAATGGCCGCCCACTGTTCATCCGCAGCTCTCATCCAAACCCTAATCTTCAGCCGTCATCTTCATCGCCTCACTCCTCCACTATTCATCGCCACTTTCAAACTCCATATATCCAACACGTTTCGAGCTTCAAACACTGTAAAACCATTTTCTTCAAACAACAACCTGTAAACAAAAAAAAAACAGACAAGATTCCCAACCTCCATTAACCCATAATCTTCGAAGCTCACCTTTGTTCTTCACCATGACCTCCATTGGTGAACAACCTTCATCAAATATGAACAGAAACTCATACATAACTCCATGAAAGTCCATCTTCGAAAACTCAAGCCATCTCCATGGTTCTTCCTCACATAGTAACGCCATTATCGTCCTCCAGCCATGTTCAGAACCCATTATCCTCCAAAAACATCATTCAACACTCAAACTTGAAAACCCATATCGGCACCTCTTCATATCCTTCAAACACCAACCAAAAATCAACTTCGTTCTTCATCAAAACCTCATCCGCAAATCTCGCGAAAACACCTTCCAAACAACATGCAACCCAACAAACCCAGATCTCCAACCCCTAAACCTTCTTCGCAAGACCGACCCACAATTGCGACAATAAATCGAAACCCAACTCTGAAACCCGTTTCCGTTGAAACCCCTTTCCTCCATAATCGTTCAACCTTCAAATCACTACAACCTCAACACAAAACTCTCCTCACCTTTGAACTCCAAAACCGACCCATTTTCGCAAGAACTTGCTTCTCCATCAAACAAAACCCATCTAACTACTCTTAAACAACCTTCTGAAGGTGAGATAATACTTAGAAGGGGGGTTGAATAAGTATGAAAAATTAAGACTTGAAAATAATCACACAATTATTTTTATCCTGGTTCGTTTAAACAACTACTCCAGTCCACCCTTCCTAGAGTGATTTGCCTTTCTCAACAAGGACTTAATCCACTATTAAATCAAACTGATTACAATAGTAACACCTAAGAACAACAGTTCTTAGTCTTCTCAAGAGCTACTGATTCCAACTGAATCCTCTTAAGGAATAACCTTTACAATCAATGTAAATTAAATACAAGAGTATTGATGCTTCTATAAAGCTTTTATCACAACAGTGATTTTTCTCTTAAGTTTAAGTACAATAAATTCTAAGAAGAATAAAAATGAATGAGAGCTTAGAATATTATGATTTCTTTTCAGCAAATTGTGTAACTGAAGAATGTGGTGAAGTTCTCCTTTTATAGGCAGCTGATCCAAGGAAGCTGAGCGTTGAAAAGAGAGTCCCAAAAAGGTCTGAGCCTTTTTTTGTCTTCACATCAAGTGACCTTTCCTAGAAGTAGATGGCACAGAAAATACTTTTTGTCTGTGTAAGTGTGTCTAGCACAAATGAGGAAAGAGACGTTGAATAACTCCAACGGATATATTCTTGAAAATTACTTCTTCAATTTTCAGCAAGTTCTTCAGAATCTGAATGGATCAGAGTCTTCTAATGAAATTCAGAATTTTGCTATATCAGAGTCTTCTGCAGCAGGTGTGCTTTCAGCGTGTTGATCATCAAAGCATATTTGACACAGAACTTCAGTACTTGGCAGCGTTGGTACTTTCAGAAACTTCTGTAGACTAATGCTTTGAGAAACTCTTCAATCAATATTCTTCTATGCTTCAGATGCTTCAGCTTCAGATGCTTCTGATTATCTTCAGATGCTTCTGACTCAGAATGTTCTGGAGCTTCTTGCTTCAGATCCTTCTAGAGACTACGCTCAGGATCTTCTGTAAGGAGCAAACAGATTCTTCTGTAAGGTGCATCTGGCGCTTCAGAGTCAGAATAACTTCTTGTATTCAAAACAGATTTGCTTCTAAAGAGTTAATATTATTTCAATCTGCAGTAAAACTCTCAAACAAATTTCAGAGTATATAATTCTTAAATATAAATTTCCTAACAGTTATCATCAAAACAAAGAGTTATTATTAAGAACCAATCTGTGTTCTAACAATCTCCCCCTTTTTGATGATGACAAAAAGTATCAGAAATTTTATTTAACTGAACATAAAGAATTATTACTCCCCCTGAGATGATGAATCTCCCCCTGAGTTAAATATGAAAAAGGAATAGAAACTTCCCTTTTATCTTGAGTAATCTTCAGAGTTAGATCTTGTTTGTTCTTATAACAATTTAGGGTCAGAATATCTTGCAGATATAAGATTCAGAGTTTGATAGAAAAGCGAATGATCTGAGAGACTCAGAGATTCTTTTATAGAGTGTTCTTATCAAATGATCTGAAATAGTCAATTTAAATATTAGATAGAATAGATATGTCTGAAGATTCATTCTAGTGAAATTATATTAAACAGTTCAGATCTTTATTTTTTCCCCCTTTTTTGTCATAAGCAAAAAGTAAAAACTTTTAAAAAGACAAATAAAAGGAACAATAAATAGATAATTCAATGGAGAGAAACTGATTCATTTAAAATAACAGAGCAAGAGTACATAGGTAAATATCAGAAGATATAACAATAAGATTCAGATGCAAAACAACAGATGCACAAACATTAGAAAAAAAATCTAAGAGTGTTTTGACAAAAGCATCTTCAATAGGTCTGTAATCTCAGATGATGATTGCTCTTGCTTTGACATCCACTTAGTCATTGTCTCATTCTTCTCATCTTGTTTTGACATCCACTCTGTCATATCTTCAGATTTCTTATCTTGCTTTGCCATCCAAGATTTTATTTCAGACTGACCAGCCTCCAGAGCAGCAATCTTGTCTCCAAAGTCTGGATGTTCTGTCTTTATCTCTGATGAAGAAGGTGGAGGTTCTGCAGCCTGAACAGAGTCAATTGCCATAGGTTCTGGAGATCCTGAAGTGGGTTCTACCAGAGTCATAGTCAATGCATTGGCAGTTGGTTCTGTTGGAGGAGGAGGAGCATCCAAACGAAGCAGAGGTTCAGTTTTGTTGACAATCCAGAATTGAGTTCTTTCAGCTCTGAGCTTTGCATCATCAGAACAGACGTTCTTCAGATTGGAAGCTACAGTGTTGAATCTATTGATGAATCCTTTCCAGATGATGTCAGTTTCATTTGCATCCATAGTTTCAGAGCATCTCTTCTGAACAGTACCTAAAGACATCTGTATTTCTTGC
The DNA here is from genome assembly GCA_963859935.3 of Lathyrus sativus. NCBI lineage: Eukaryota > Viridiplantae > Streptophyta > Magnoliopsida > Fabales > Fabaceae > Lathyrus > Lathyrus sativus. The sequence continues at coordinate 276,440,048 of OZ012739.1, forward strand.
AAAAATGTTTGAAATAAATGATGAATATTAAGTTTGGGTGGTGGTTTAAGTAGGGTTTCCAGAGTCATATGTTTAGGTTTGGGAGTTGGTGGTAGCAGTGATTTTTGGATGGAAATTAGAGGAGGGGGATAATATGGAATGAAAGGAATTTCTAGTTTTTGAGGTAAGGATCTGTTTAAAGCATTAAGCAGATTAGGTTTTGGTCTTGTGCGTGGGCAAACATCATCAAAGGGTTCATTAGAATATGGTATGAAAGCAGAGGATGATGTTTGAACAGATGCAACTGTGTTATCAGATGCAGGTTGCAGAGCTGAAGCAACAGCTTTACCAGAGGTTGCAGATATTGGTGCTAAGGATCCTACATTATTCATTGATTGAATATATGAAAGGATTACAGATGGAAGGGCCTGTCTGAGTTTTGGTTTCAGAGGTTTCAGGGGTTTAGAAGGTTCAACTCTATCATAAAAATCTTTCAGTTTGAAACCATAAGATAGATTATGATAAAGAGAAGAAATTTAGGCACAAGATATACCAGATGATGATGGATTGGAAGTGGGAACAATCATCTCAGATGATGGTGCAGGTGGAGGCATAGGGTCTGGAATGGGAGTTTTAGAAGGTATGGTTGATTCAGGTTCAGGTTCATGTACAGGGTATTTGTCAGATGGAGAAATTAGAAAATCTGGGTGGATTTCTGATTCTGATGAGTTGGAGGATGTTGTAGGTGTACAAGAGGTAGAAGATACTTGAAACACTGTTTTTAATGGAGTGATATCAAGAACTTCTGTCTCAGGGATATGAGTAGGTTCTGAAGGAGTATCAGATTGTTTGGATGGTGGTTCTGATGAAACAGGAGCAGAAGTTACTTTTGTGGGTTCAGAAGTAACAGGTGCAACAGGTTCAAAAGATGGAGTATTTGATGGTGGTATGACAGAGTCTTTTTCTGGTTGAACTTCTTTGGGTTGGTTTTCTGGTATGACAGAGTTTTGTGGTTGATTTTCTGTTTGTGGTTGATCAGAGTTTTGTGTATCAGAAGGTTGTTGTTGTTTTGATGGCTGGGGTTCTGATGGTTGTGATTCTGATGGTGATGGACGTGGAATAAAGTGTTTGATGTGTATTTTGGGTTGAGATGATTTTGAAACAGAAGCAGTGTGTTGTTTTTGAGGTGAGACAGAACTAGGGGCAGCAACAGAAGTTGTTTGAGTAACAGGTGGTTGTGGAATAGACTTAATAGTTGAATCATTAATAACAATATTTTTAGAAATTACAGGAGTCTTAGTACCTTTTACTTTAATCCTCTTGGCAGATGCAGAGGCAGCTTCTTCAGAATCCTTTCTCTTTAAGAGATTCTTGGGTTTCTCAGCAATCTTAGCCTTCTTCTGGACAGGTTCAGATTCTTCTGCAGGCTGAGTCCTTTTCCTATGAAGTGGTACTTCTACTTCTTCTCCTGCATCTGGTAGTGGTTGTTTGACAAGCTGAAACACATTGGCTGGAACAGGTACTCCTTCCCTTTTGCATTCCTCTATATACATCAGTACTATATGTCTGGGTTCTTCAGCAAAGAATAGAGGAAAGTCAGATACTGGAACCCTCTTATTTAAATCAGACATATTCAGTCTCTTTGGAGCAGTAGTGAGGGTAAACTGGTATAAAATAAACTTGGGATACACAGATGCATGAATCCAGAATTCCTTCACAAGTAGAGGGTAAACTGGTCCAAACAAACTATCAAAGTATTTCACCCATCCTTGAGCTCTAACAATGGAGCGAAAATCAAACCCATTATCAGCCAGAGAGTCAAATTCAACCATAGATTCACACAACACTTCTAGTTTATCAACAGGCGTGAGAAGAGTTCTCTTGGGAGGAGAATATGGAGCAGCACCTAAGTTATCTGAAGTCACAGCAGCCATTGTAGATTGAAACTGAGCAGTTGTTGATGAAGAAGACGCCATTGAAGAATGCTTTTTCAAACACTTAGGTTTTGAGTTTTTATGCAGAGAGAACAAGAGATGAAAACGCATGTAAATTCTAAGAGTGAAAAGTGTGAAAGTGAATACACAACAAGTATTTATACTAAACACTTAGGCACATCAAAAGTCAGAAAAACACACGTTTGAGCACGCATTAAATGAAGAGAATAAAATCATTTCAAACAATAAATGCTTCTGACAATTTGGGGGGAAAACCAAGATATTTACTATTCAAATTTCACCTCAAACGTCTCTTCAGTTATGTACACGCCACCTCTTCAGATTTTGTGTGACACGTGTTTACTTGCATGTTGTTCTGAATTCTCTCAAGAAATGAAACGTTAGCCAACGTTCAGATCTTCTAAAGATGGTTAGTTCAGAGTTTCATATCAGAAATATTAATCAGAATAGAATAACTAAACAGAAGAAATACTTCAGATGAATTAAGCATTTTTGCATCTGTAATAATTTGCTTCTGATAAATATCATTCTGGACAAAAATCCATACCAATATTTTTCAGAATAAAATTGAATCTATCTTCAACAAGGGGTTTTGTAAAAATATCTGCCCATTGATGATCTGTATCAACAAAGGCTAAATTTATGATTCCCTTCTGAACATAGTCTCTGATGAAATGATGCTTAATTTCTATATGTTTTGCCTTAGAATGTAAAATGGGATTCTTGGACAAACATATAGCAGAAGTATTATCACAAAAGATAGAAATGTTACTCTCAAAAATTTGATAATCTTCTAGTTGACTCTTCATCCAGAGCATCTGCGTGCTACATCCAGCAGCAGCAATGTATTCAGCCTCTGTGGTTGAAAGTGCAATTGTGGGTTGCTTCTTGCTGTACCAGGAGATTAGATTTCTTCCTAGAAATTGACAACTTCCAGAAGTACTTTTTCTTTCCACTCTGTCTCCAGCATAGTCAGCATCACAGAATCCAACTAATCTGAAATCATCAGATTTTCTGTAACACAAACACACATTAGAAGTACCTTTCAGATACCTTAGAATCCTCTTGACAGCTGTCAAGTGAGATTCTCTAGGATCTGATTGGAATCTAGCACACAGACAAACACTGAACAATATGTCAGGTCTAGAAGCAGTAAGATAAAGAAGAGAACCAATCATACCTCTGTAGAGCTTCTGGTCTACTTTCTTACTTACCTCTTCTTTGCCAAGTGAGCTAGTAGGATGCATTGGAGTCTTTGCCAGCTTGCTGTCAGACATGTTGAATTTCTTCAGAAGTTCTTTAACATACTTTGTCTGATGTATGTAGGTGCACTCTGGAGTTTGATTAACTTGGATTCCTAGAAAGAATCTGAGTTCTCCCATCATGCTCATTTCAAATTCTGCCTGCATACATGTAGCAAACTCCTTTCCAAGCATAATATTTATTGATCCAAAAATAATATCATCTACATAAATTTGGCAAATTAGAAGATCTTTCTTTATTGTTTTACAGAATAGAGTTGTATCCACTTTGCCTCTGATGAAATTCTTCTCCAGAAGAAAATTACTCAATCTCTCATACCAAGCTCTGGGAGCTTGTTTTAATCCATATAGAGATTTCTTTAATTTGAAAACATGATCTGGAAATTTTTCATTTTCAAAACCAGGAGGTTGGTGGACATAAACTTCTTCTTCTATAATACCATTAAGAAAGGCACTTTTAACATCCATCTGATACAGAGTGATGTTATTTTGTGCAGCAAAGGAAATAAGAAGGCGTATAGATTATAACCTTGCCACTGGAGCATATGTCTCAATGTAATCAATACCTTCTTGCTGACTGTATCCTTGAGCAACCAGCCTTGCCTTATTCCTCTCAACTTCTCCTTTCTCATTTAGCTTATTTCTGAAGACCCATTTTGTACCAATTATATTGAATCCTTGAGGTCTTTGAACTAGATCCCATACATCATTTCTACTGAATTGGTTTAGCTCTTCTTGCATGGCAATAATCCAATCATTGTCTTGCAGGGCTTCTTCTACAGAAGATGGTTCAATTTCTGACACTAGTCCAAATAGTGATGCTTCAGATGATCTTAGAAAGGATCTTGTTCTGATGGGATCATCCTTCTTTCCAATAATGACATCCTCTGGATGAGAAGATTTAATTCTGGATGATGATCCTCTGATAGTTGACTCTTCAGAAATGTTTAGATTATTCATCTGAGAAGTTAAGGGAGTGGCATCTGGAGTTGCTTCTGGTTCCTTCACTTGAAGTTTGTCTGCTTCTGGAACTTCAGAGTCAATAAAGACTACTTCCCTATCTGCAGAGTTATCAACCTGCTTTGGCTTTTCAGAGCCAAGCTTATCATCAAATCTGACATGAATGGATTCTTCCACAATCTGTGTCTCAGTGTTGTATACTCTGTAGCCTTTAGAGCGTTCAGAATATCCAAGCATGAAACACTTCTGTGCTTTGGAATCAAACTTGCTCAGATTTTCCTTAGTGTTTAACATATAACAAATACATCCAAAAGGATGAAAATATGAAATGTTGGGCTTTTTGTTCTTCCACAATTCATAAGGAGTCTTTTTCAGAAGAGTTCTAACAGACACTCTGTTCTGAATGTAGCATGCTGTATTGATTGCTTCTGCCCAAAAATGTTTTGCCAGATTTGTCTCATTGATCATGGTTCTGGCCATTTCTTGCAAAGTTCTGTTTTTCCTCTCTACAACCCCATTCTGTTGTGGAGTTCTAGGACAGGAAAAATCATGAGCAATGCCATTTTCAGAAAAATATTTTTCAAAATATTTATTTTCAAATTCACCACCATGATCACTTCTGACTTTTATAATTTTGAAATTCTTTTCATTCTGGACTTGCTTGCAGAAGTCAAAGAACACAGAATGTGACTCATCCTTGTGTTTTAAGAACTTTACCCATGTCCATCTGCTAAAGTCATCAACAATGACCAATCCATACTTCTTGCCTCTGATGGATGCAGTTTTCACTGGTCCAAACAGATCAATATAAAGTAGTTCTAATGGTTTAGAGGTAGAAACAATATTTTTTGATTTGAAAGATGTTTTTGAAAACTTCCCTTTCTGGCATGCTTCACAAAGAGCATCTGAAGTGAACTTCAGATTAGGGAGTCCTCTGACAAGATTAAGTTTATTAATCTGAGATATACGTCTCATATTAATATGGCCCAATCTTCTGGGCCAGACCCATTGCTCTTCATTAACAGACAAGAGGCATTTAACATTTTGAACTTTAAGTTCTGAAAGATTTATTTTATAAATGTTGTTTTTCCTCTTACCACTAAATAGGATAGAGCCATCCTTCTGACTAATAGCTTTACAACATTTTTGATTAAAGGTAATATCATAACCATTGTCACTTAATTGACTTATAGACAATAAGTTATACTTTAACCCTTCAACAAGTAAAACATTAGTAATAGAGGGAAGTTTACCATTTCCAATAGTGCCAGATCCAATGATCTTGCCCTTCTGGTTCCCTCCAAACTTCACGTCACCTCCAGATCTAAGTTCCAGGCTTTGGAACATAGACTTTTCTCCTGTCATGTGTCGTGAGCATCCAGAGTCCAGGTACCATGATTGGTGTCCTGACCTTGCTGCTAAGAACATCTGCAACAGGAATTATTTTGTTTTTAGGTACCCAGATCTTCTTGGGTCCTTTGGGGTTAGTTGGTTTGTAGGTTTGTCTAAAATTTTGTTTTGCAACATAATGTTTATTCTGACTTGCCTTGGGTTTAAACACATAAGTACTCTTCTCAGAGCTTGTGTGTTTAATGTCATTCAAGTGACCAAATTTGAATTGAGAATACAGAGGTGTCTTTCTGATGAAAAGTTTGTCAACAGGTTTTGGATTGCTTCCAGATGAAGATTCATATCCAATGCCTCTTCTGTTGTTTCCACTAACACCATAGATCATGGAAGCCATCTTGCTTCTGTCTATGCTCTTAGTGAGAAATCTCTGAAAACTGGAGTCATATTTTTCTAAAATATTTTCACATGACTTAGTCTCATATTCAGATTCTTGTTGAGTTATTTCAAAGTCATTTTTGATTTTCAAATTTATTTCTTTTTGCTCAACAAGTTATGTTTTCAGAAGATCAATCTCAGATTCAAGATTGCTTTTCAGCTTCTTGTATTTGAGTTTGATGTTGTTATAACTTTTAAGAACTTCTGTTAAAACTTTAATGAGTTCTTCTTTGGTAAGTTTAGCCATTACCTCTTCTGCATCATCATCAGATTCAGATTCTGATTCATATCCTGAGGTACCTTCCTCTTGATCCTCTGTGCTGGCCATCAGTGCAACGTTTGCACATTCTTCTTCTGATTCAGAAGATGATTCACACTCATCTGAGTCATCCCATGTTGCCATCAGAACCTTCTTCTTTTTGTTGAACTTCTTCTTGGGTTTTTCTTTCTGAAGTTTGGGGCAATCATTTTTGTAGTGCCCAGGTTCTTTGCACTCATAGCACACAACTTCTTTCTTGGCAGATCTTCTGTGACTAGAAGATTCCTTTCTGTTATCAGATCTTCTGAAGTTGTTGAACTTCTTTCCCTTGTGCTTCCAGAGTTTGTTAATCCTTCTGGACAGCATGGATAACTCATCTTCTTCTTCAGAAGAAGATTCTTCAGAGCTTTCTTGAATGACCTGCAAAGCTTTAGCAGTTTTGTTAGATTTTAATGCAACAGATTTACCTTTATCTTTCTTCTGAGATTCATCTTCCTCAAGCTCAATCTCATGGCTCCTTAGTGAGCTGATGAGTTCTTCTAGAGAGATCTTGTTCAGATCTTTGGCCATCTTCAGGGTAGTCACCATTGGTCTCCATCTGATAGGCAGACTTCTGATGATTTTCTTTACATGATCTGACGTAGAATATCCCTTGTCCAGAACTTTCAGCCCAGCAGTGAGTATCTGGAATCTGGAGAACATGGCTTCAACAGATTCAGAGTCTTCCATTTTGAAAGCCTCATACTTCTGGATCAGAGCCAGAGCTTTTGTCTCCTTAACTTGAGAATTTCCCTCATGAGTCATTTTAAGGGATTCAAACATATCAAAAGCAGTCTCCTTGTTTGTAATTTTATCATACTCTGTATGTGAAATAGCATTCAGTAATATAGTCCTGGCTTTGTGGTGATTTCTGAAGTCTTTCTTCTGAGCATCTGTCATAGATTTTCTGTCAATCTTTTTGCCATCCCCATCTGTGGGATGTACGTATCCATCTATGACAAGATCCCATAGATCAGCATCATATCCTAGGAAAAAACTCTCAATTCTATCTTTCTAGTAGTCAAATTTCTCCCCATCAAACATTGGGGGTTTGGTGCTGATCCTATCCCTCTCTTCATATTTATTGTTAATATTCACATTGAATTATCAGCCATGATAACAAATAAATATATATATCAAAGTATATCTCTCTGGATCTTTACTGACACTGTTAAGTGGTAGCACACTCAGAACCGGAGCTCTGATGCCAACTGAAGGTGAGATAATACTTAGAAGGGGGGGGGGGGTTGAATAAGTATGAAAAATTAAGACTTGAAAATAATCACACAATTATTTTTATCCTGGTTCGTTTAAACAACTACTCCAGTCCACCCTTCCTAGAGTGATTTGCCTTTCTCAACAAGGACTTAATCCACTATTAAATCAAACTGATTACAATAGTAACACCTAAGAACAACAGTTCTTAGTCTTCTCAAGAGCTACTGATTCCAATTGAATCCTCTTAAGGAATAACCTTTACAATCAATGTAAATTAAATACAAGAGTATTGATGCTTCTATAAAGCTTTTATCACAACAGTGATTTTTCTCTTAAGTTTAAGTACAATAAATTCTAAGAAGAATAAGAATGAATGAGAGCTTAGAATATTATGATTTCTTTTCAGCAAATTGTGTAACTGAAGAATGTGGTGAAGTTCTCCTTTTATAGGCAGCTGATCCAAGGAAGCTGAGCGTTGAAAAGAGAGTCCCAAAAAGGTCTGAGCCTTTTTTTGTCTTCACATCAAGTGACCTTTCCTAGAAGTAGATGGCACAGAAAAATCCTTTTTGTCTGTGTAAGTGTGTCTAACACAAATGAGGAAAGAGACGTTGAATAACTCCAACGGATATATTCTTGAAAATTACTTCTTCAGTTTTCAGCAAGTTCTTCAGAATCTGAATGGATCAGAGTCTTCTAATGAAATTCAGAATTTTGCTATATCAGAGTCTTCTACAGCAGGTGTGCTTTCAGCGTGTTGATCATCAGAGCATATTTGACACAGAACTTCAGTACTTGGCAGCGTTGGTACTTTCAGAAACTTCTGTAGACTAATGCTTTGAGAAACTCTTCAATCAATATTCTTCTATGCTTCAGATGCTTCAGCTTCAGATGCTTTTGATTATCTTCAGATGCTTCTGACTCAGAATGTTCTGGAGCTTCTTGCTTCAGATCCTTTTGGAGACTACGCTCAGGATCTTCTGTAAGGAGCAAACAGATTCTTCTGTAAGGTGCATCTGGCGCTTCAGAGTCAGAATAACTTCTTGTATTCAAAACAGATTTGCTTCTAAAGAGTTAATATTATTTCAATCTGCAGTAAAACTCTCAAACAAATTTCAGAGTATATAATTCTTAAATATAAATTTCCTAACAGTTATCATCAAAACAAAGAGTTATTATTAAGAACCAATATGTGTTCTAACACCTTCAACCTTAACCCATTTCCCATTGAACCATTCGAAACCCTTTTCTTAAATTCAAGATGGCACAAACGAAAATAGAGTGAAGGAAATTTAGATTCTGGAGGTTTAATTTTGAAATAAAGCGGAGAGCGAGAGGAAGAGTTGGGGTTGGAGGAGAAGGAACAGAGAGAAGGTCGGGTTGATAGAAAGTTTGAGCGGAGAGGATCAGAAAAAAAAGCGGAAAGATTGGTGAGAGAGGGTCGAGGTGAGAATGGGTGATCGGATGATGTTGTGCTGTTTTGTTTTTCTTTTTTATTTAATTTATTTCATTTCGGTTTGTAAGCTTGGGCTTCAAGCCCATTTAGCTTTTGAACTATCACCCCTCGTTTTTCTCTGGAAACCCCCCCCCCCCCCCCCCCCCCCGTTCTTCTTCTTTTTTTTAAGAAACTATGTACATATTATTATTATTAGTTTTATGTATATTGTTTAGATTATTTATATATTAATGTTAAAACATATTGTTATTTTCTATATATATTATGTATTTTATATTTAGAGTTTTATATTATATTTATAGTTTATATATTATTTTCTATTTATATTTCTTTTAAAAGTTTTCTTATATATATATATTTAGAATTTCATTTCTATTTTCTTTTAGAAGTTGAATTTCATTTCTCCTTTGTTATTGGGCATTTTGTCCCATTTTCACCTTTTTTTTTTTTTAGGTCGATGACGAGATCTCTATTGTTTTTCTGTCAAATTATTGATGAGAAACGATGGACCTGAGACCGACTTTCTCTTTTATTTCTCATTTTCGACTTTATTTCATTTCATCCATTTTTGGTCGATGAAGAGATTTTCGTAATCTGTTATTGGTCAAATTATTGATGAATAATGTTGGATCCGAGACCACTTCTTTCTCTCCCCATTTCTCTTCATCTCTCGATTGTATTTTGACTTTTGGTGATCGATGAAGTCTTGTATCTGCAAGACGAGATCCCAATGTTTTTGGTCCGTGTGACATGATTCAATTGGAGAATGATTCTCAATATCATTTCTCTATCTTGTCTTTGACACGGATATCAATATGCGACCTCTTATAGCTTGACTTCTCTAATAAGTCGAGTTACGATGGTTTAGCGTCACATTGGTCCCGATTCGAAGCATCATCAAGGATCAAAATAGGAGAAGATTGGAATGGAGCTTGCACACCATGTCAAGGGTCAACGGAACCACTCTGTTCGGTAACATCTTTCTAACTCAAGTCTTTTAATCAACCGCCGAGCGTTGTGAGTTCTAAGCAATAGGTACATGGGAAATGATGAGTGCGGGGCCTTCTCTCATTCGTCTAGAGTGTTTAGTGTATACCCTTTGGGAAATATGCGATGCATTCGCTCCTGTGCCTTAGGTTCTAGCGTGTGTGTCCCGAGTTCCTTCCCGTTTAGGCGTGTCTTTGCCTAGTTCCTCTTTTCTCTCGCCCCCGTGCGATCGAAACTCCTTTCTCTCACATCTTGGCGATTGAGATCCCCTCTCTTGCCCCTGTGCAATAGAGACTCCCCTTTCTCTCGCCTCCGTACGATCGAGACCGTTTTCCATAGTTAGGCTGAACTACAGCTGCTTTGATTTCTCATACCATATGAGAATATGTAGGCACAAGACGCGATGTCTTGGCGAGCACACTAACAACTAATCTCTCTTTTCTCTCGCTTCCGTGCGATTGAGACTTTCCCGCTAACAACTAATGTCCCCTTCTCTTGCTCCTGCGCAATTGAGACTAGCCCGTAGTTCTAAACCTTTAGTAACCCATACATTTAAACCCGTGGACATGTTACGTCCGTTCTACCGCAAACAGGTAACACTTAAGTCTCCAATGGTCAAGCAGCAATACACCTAACTGCTAGAATGCGTGTGCTAGTATCGTCTATCTTTTCTCTCGCCCCTGTGCGATTGAGAACACCCTGTTTTCCCGTAGTTGGCCTGAACTATGTTTTGCTCTGATTTCTCATGCTAGATGAGAATACGTAGGCACAAGACGTGATGTCTTGGCGAGCAATCCCCCCCGTAGTTTCCCGAACTACATTGACTCTGACTTTTCCATTGCACGAGGGAATACGTAGGCATAGAGCGGTGATGCTCTATCGAGTCAGTTCTATCTGTTTTAGCTCTAGCAGCCGTAGATAGTTTGTTTTTCACCTATAGCCTAGACAACAAGCATAGATCCCACCGAGTACGACGGACATGAGGGGTGCTCATACCTTCCCTTTGCGTAACCGACTCCCGAACCCAAGATTTGGTTGTGATGACCTGTCTTCTCCCTTTTTCGTAGGTTTTCTATGATCGTTTCCTTTCCCTCTTTAGGGATAAATAATGAACGGTGGCGACTCTTATGTCCTTGCTGGCTCCTCTTTGCAGCGATGCGACACTTTCATCGTCGGAGGATTCGCTATCGCTTTCCCAAGCTATATACGCTCTCCTTGGCTTAGATTGCTTCTTATGTGATCTACTTGTTTCCTTTTTTTTGCCCTTTTTGTTCAAGGGAAAATCTGGCTTATAGTGTCCGGTCTTTCCGCAAGTATAACATGACCCTCTTGTCTTGTTTCCTTTAGTGTCGTCATTTCTAGAGTACCTTGATTATTTCCGGAAGTTTACAAGATTTTTCTCGAAGTGTTAATGTCGTTCTTTTTTACATAGGGGTTGTAACGCTTTACAAACAGCCCCATATCCTCACTCTTGTCATCATCTTCGTCGTCACTCGAAGTGTAATCAATATGCTCCTTAGTTTGAGACTTTGAGGAAGAATTCTTGAGATCAATAGACTTCTTTTTAGTATTTTTTATTTTCTCCTTCTTTTCCTTCTTTTCATATTGCTCTAGGCTTAGAAGCACTTGTTCGTGCTCTTGCAGCTTTCCAAACAATGGTGTGATATCCAAAATTGTGAGGTCGTTAGCTTCTTTGATGGCGGTTACCTTCGGTTTCCATTCCCTATTAAGACATCTCATAATTTTGTTAGTAGCAACATCATTGGCAACTAGCCTACCAAGTGAGTTCAATCTATTGATAAGATGAGTGAATCTCTTTTGCATATCCGCAATGGTTTCCCCTTGCTCCATATGAAAGAGATCAAACTTTTGTGTTAGCGTATTGATTCTCGATAGCTTAACATCATTGGTTCCCTCATGGGTAAATTGCAATGAGTCCCACATAGCTTTTTTCGTTAAACAATGAGAAACCCTATAATATTCATCAACTCCTAATGAGGAGATCAAAATATTTTTGGCTTTCCAATCATAATTATATTTCTTCTCGTCATCATCAGTCCATTGTGCTTCAGGCTTAGGCACAATCATGTTATTCTCGTCGGTCATAGTTATTTCAATTGGACCGTTAAGAATAACATTCCACACCTTTCGATAAACGGAATTAATGTGCACCCGCATACAATCTTTCCAGTAACTGTAATTTTCTCCATTAAAAACAGGAGCTCTATTACAGGCCCCTTTAGGTTCGTTAGCCATTTTCTCATAAGTTATACTTGAAGCACGGAGTCAACCGGTGCTCCTGATACCACTTGTTAGACGATGGCACGGGTCTAGAAGGGGGTTGAATAGATCCCTTATTTAAAAAATGAGTCGGCGCTACCAATAAAATGGTTTTAAAATTTTTTTTAATTTGCGGAAGCGGCCGTGGAAAAATTACCGTCTATTATGAATGGTTACTAGAAAACTGGATATGCATTTTAGCCGATGGAATCGGATAACGAGTAATGAGAATCACTACGCTAGTCACACTCTCAAATTGATTTAGCTCACAGTGTGGTATGACTAGTTCCAATGCCTTAAAATATTACCACAATAAATGGACAGCACACAAGGATTTTAGTTCAAGTAATTTATCAAACACTTGGAGTGCAGAGCACTACAAGTGAGTTCAGCTTTGAGTAATTTTCTCTAATTTCCTTGTACAATCAATGATTCTACTATAGTCAAAAACAGTCCAGCACTTACTCAAAACAGTCCTAAATTTGATATAATTGCTTGTACTAAAACCACACAAATATTAAGCAAATGTAAAAGCGTAAGATAAAAGGCACAGGGATTTGTTGAGGCAGTTCCTCTGCCGTCCTCGCTTCGGGGTACGTCTGCCCTCAATTCTAACAATAGAATTGAGCTCTTATAATATAAATTTAACCTGTTGTAGAATCGTATATACAAGAATGAAATAGAAATCAAACAAACGAACTCCTTTGTTGTTGTACAAGCTATCTCCTCTTGTCCCTTGATTCGAGTCGAATCAAGTTCTTCGACAGCTTGTGTATGAACCACCGATTACAACTCTATGTTTGAACAACCTTCCGTCTTCAAACCCCAGCCTGACTGATCTCAAACACTTGCGTGTCAAATCCGAACTTCTCCTTCACAATTCGTCGATTGCCGCTACTAGATCGACGGAACCCACCGCTCCTCTATCACCTTCACTCGGCCGAATATATGTTGAGAAGACTCGTCCAAAAACCCCCAAATGCAGAGAATCTTAGAGGATAAAACCCTAGAGGTTTTATTCAAGAAAAAACCTGCCAATTCCTCAACCTGAACCGGATTACCCAATCACGGCTTCGAATGTTATCACCTTAGAAAATCCATAATGCACAGCAAAGATTATTGTGTGTGATTATTGTGATATAAAATGTAGAAGATGAAGATGATGAGAGCTTGAATTGACATCTCTTTCACTTTTCTTGCTTTTGTAATTGATTCACTTCATATGAAATGAATAGAGCAACTGAATATTTATACCAGACAAAACCGTTATAACTAATAAAACCAACTTTCAAAAATAATAGACAACTCAAAAACTATGCATCAAACAGCGAGCGGTCGACCCATGCAGAGTGCATGGTCGACCTGAGCTAACCCGAGGCAAACAGATTATGCAAAACAAGCAGCTATGCGTTGACCAGAACAAGGCTATGCGTCGATGCAAAGCCTGAATTTTTATATAGACATAAATGCTAACAGTATGCATTGACCGGTGGGTCGACCATACCTAACCCGAGAAAAATGCAAGTTTGAGACACTTACCATGAGTCGACCAGAGCAGAGTTTAGGTCGACTCAAAGACTTGAATTTTTTGGACAAATGCAAATGACAACAATATGCGTCGACCGGTGGGTCGACCATACCTAACCCGAGAAAAATGCATTTTTAGGACACTTTCCATGAGTCGACCGGAGCAAAGTTTAGGTCGACTCAAAGACTTGAAACTTCAAAAAATACCTAAATTCATATTTTTGATTCTCTTAGATGAAACCTATGATAGACCAATTGAGTTTGACACGTATGACGCATATTTTGACAGCTCTAAATGCAGTGCTCGAGATATTTAGTGCAAGCAAATAAACATGAGAAATAAGGTATGCTTATGCATCATGGTGATAACGCCAAATGACTATTCTTCCATGCGGCTCAATTTTAACATCATTGAAACACGCATAACAAGTATCTAAGGCTTTTCCCTCACAACTTCTTCTCCATCCCCCTTCTTTAATTTTCAAAATTTTCTCCCTTTTTCAAAACCTTCTTGTTTTCAAAACTTAAACATCTTTCATAAAAAACCTTGACTTTGGTCAAGTGATTTCCAAACTTTATTTTCTTAAATAAATGTCAAACAATGTTAATCGTACTTTCACTAATTTTAAAAGACATAAAATATACTTAAACTCATTCAAACCTTTTGTGCCTTTGTGCACTTTTTCTTTTAAAACTTTTCATAAATTTTAGATATAAGTCATTTTCATAGTTGAGATGTAATTCTCCTATTCCCCATAGTATTTAAGATATTGACATTTTCTTCTTAGAAGTTGAGTGATAGACTTGTTGATTTTAATCCAAGCAAAATCCTCCATCTTTAAGTGATGCAAATGTTGTCTTAAAAATGTGGGCGACTAGTCGTAGTTTTCTCCTTAAAATGACAACTTGTCTTTACATTTAAAATCAATCATAACAAACCATTTTTGTTATTTGTACCATGAACTATGAGGTTTTTGATCATATATTGCACTTTGTGGGTACGTAGGCATGAGGCGATAAGTCTCTCCAAACACAAATATTTAAAAATAATTCTCTTCTCATCTACCCAATCTCATTTCAAACAAACCTTTTCAAACCAAAAAGTGTAGATATTTCAAAGGGTTCCTATAGAGTACTATATACTTTTTGGATGCTAACACTTTCCCTTAGCGTAACCAACCCCCTTACCGATTCTCTATTTATTCTTGTTTTAGAACTTGTTTAGGTTTTGTTCGCTCTTTTTCCTTTCCTTTTGGATAAAATAAAAGTGCGGTGGCGACTCTTGCATTTTTTAGCTAAGTTAATCAATAGCTTACACTCACAAATTTCCTCGCTACACTCTAATAAAAATCTTCGTTGGTCTTTGTTTTCATTTCTTGTAAATATTTTGATAATTAAAAAGAAATTTAACACTTTAAGCTAATATTTCTATCAAAAATAATTAAGCGGATCTCGTTGATTACAACGAATGTTGTGGGATGCTAATACCTTTCCCGCGCATAATCGATCCCCAAACCTAAATTTGATTGTGATGACCTTATTTTTGTTCTTTAAGGGTTTTATTGGTGTTTCCCTTAAAAAAATAAATTTTGGTGGTGACTTCATTGTGATTCGAGCGTTTATTGGCTCGGGTATGTTTCATGTCGCGACAACGTCTAAGAGAGTGTTGTAGTGTAAGAAGTAGCTCATCTATCCTCCTAAACTAATAGAAATTAGGAAAATGAGCTTTTAGATCAGTTATGGTACCACATGTATTAGAGTAGAGGAGTGTCGCATCGCTGCGAAGAGGGACCGGCAAGGACAGAAGAGTCACCATCGTTCGTTATTTATCCCAAAAAGAGGGAAAGGAAACAATCAGAGAAAACCTACGAAAAAAGGGAAAAGACAGGTCATCGCAATCAAATCTTGGTTTTGGGAGTCGGTTACGCAAGGGGAAGGTATGAGCACCCCACACGTCTGTTGTACTCAATAGGATCCACGCTTGTTATCTATCTAAAAGGGTGTTAATCTATCTAAGCTACAGGACACAGGGACAAAAGAAAAGAAAAGAGACTCGATAGAGCATCGCCGCTCTATGCCTACGTATTCCCTCGTGCAATGGGAAAGTCAGAGTCAACGTAGTTCAGAAAACTAAGGGTGAAGGTAGGGAAGGTTGCTCGCCAAGACATCCCCATCTTATGCCTACATATCCTCGTCTGGCACGAGAAATTAGAGCAAACGTAGTTCGGGATGACACGACCGCAGGTTGGTTCAAGTGTTTTAATCGAGTAGGGTTAAACCTTCGTTCTAGCAATTAGGTGATTTGCTGCTCGACCATTGGAGACTTAGGTGTTACCTGTTTGCGGTAGAACTAAGAGTTAACAACACTCTCTTTGAAAATGGTTTTCAATTAATCCCGAAGGATAAAAAAAATTGATGTTTGTTTTTGAGTCTTTTATGAAGAAGTGAATTGAATTGTGTTTGTAATTCATGTTGCACTAAAGGCTATGACTTAGGAGCGAATGCGTCGCATATCGCCCAAACACTAAACACTCTAGACAATTGAGAGGAGGCCCCACAATCATCATTTCCCAAATTCTTAAGGCTTTTAGCGTACAACACTCATTATCCTTTATTAGATGTCTTGAAGAAGTTTTGAGATGAGAAGAGAGAAGACACAACTAAGGGGAAACTAACTCAACCCTAATGTTATCATGCAATGTGCTCATATGATTGAGATTAAGAGGGAAGAAACTATCCTAATGTTATCATGCTTGGATTAAACACTTAATGTCTCTCCTACTCCCACTAAACGGAGGGACTAGGAATCCTAAGGGATCATGGCAAAAGACCAAGAAAACACAAGATAAATCAATCACAAATGAAATGGAAGAAAGGGATGCAAACATGAAATGCAACACAAAGAAAAGAGGGAGGAAAAAAGTGTGGGGAAGCAACCACCACAAGCACATCTCAACCTCTTGAAACCAAGCAAATAGATGCAAAATAATAGAGGAATGCAAGCAAAAGAACTCAAACAAATGAACATCACTTGAACAACATCTACAAAAGTATGCATTCAAATTGGAATCGAACCATGCGTGTCGAATAATCAAGATTAAAAAATCAAGAGCAGCAGCACATATCCAAAATAACTCACTCAAATGCATCATATTGATCCATGAAGATTCAAAGTGAGAAGCAACCAAAAAAAGATTGAAAAACAGCAAATATGACATTCTGGTTCAGTGTTAATCGGTTAACACATATGGTTAACCGATTAACCGGTTAAAAATATTTGAAAATTTTAAAATTCACACTGGTTAGTCGATTAACCAGTTTGCACTGCAACTGGTTAACCGATTAACACTGTACTAGAGGCAAAAAACAGCAGCTCAAAAGCACTTTCAGCAAATAATCACTTCTCCAACAATCTAAATGATCATATAATCAATTATGTACAAATTTAAACCAGAAATCAGTGATCCAACCAACATGTAAACACATTCAAACAACAATATCACAAACCACATAGATCAAAATCAACTGAATCAATCAAAAATGAAAATCAACATCGAATATGCAAATAAGCTCAAAAACAGAATCGGATCTCAAATTTCCAACCTACAAAGTGGAGATTTACTTTGGTGAGTGTTGATTTATTCCAAATGAACAGATCCAAGCAAGAAACCCGGAGATTCTTCAAGATCCAAGTGATTGCTTGTAGTAAAAATGAAGATCAACCAAAATTAAGCAAAACTAATTCAAATAAGCTCTTCTAGATCCACTTCCAAGTTCATATCCATACTAGCACGAAAATTGAATGGAGAATTGGAGATAATATGGATGAAGAATGAAGGTTTTAGCTCTAGAATTCCATGATTCCAATGGAGAATCAAAGAATTCAAGGTGAGGAGAGCTTTAATGGAGTTTGGGAGATGGAAAAGTTGAGAGCAAAATTCAAGAGTGTATGAATTCTGAAAAATGAAATGGAATTATGAGGATTCTTTTTTGTGAGGTTTGGAGCAAATCATTTAAATATGCTCTAGGTTAAAAGTAGAATGGTGGTTTGGAGTGTGGTTATGAAAATTGGAATGGGATTAGGAGTGGGAAATTGGAGGAAATTTGAATTAATTTGAAAACTAATCAAAATTCAAAGTGGTTCTAGATCCTTCCTCTGGTGTAAAATCAACTTCACAAGTGATCAAAATGGACCCCAAAGTGGCACACTTGAAAACCTCATGTGCAGAGGCAAAATTTGCCTTGGTTAATTGGTTAACCATTTTGGTTAACCGATTAACACCCTTAAAAATTCAAATTTGTCTTGATTTTGCTTTGGTTAATTGGTTAACACCTTAAAAATTTAAATTTTGGCGCCTTTTGGAGGGAAATATGCACATTAGCCCGTTTTCTTCCGTTCTAAGCCCTGTCCAGCCTTTGAAACTTGCTTTCGAATATCAAAACTGTGAGAATGTCTGAGATAGCCTGAATTTTGCCTCCTGAGCTACAAATTATCCTGCAAAATAAAAATAAAATCGGTCGCTCAATCGCCGGGTAAAATAAATGTCGGAGCTTTTGATTCTCGCTGTTTAGACTCAGCGAACTCTGAGCCACAGAAAAACCTTGATCCCCTGTCTCAAGAACAAATGTTGTGATATGCAAAAATGCAAAATGAAAAGAAAACATAAGCCAAGTACAAGAAACGGTTGGTCAAATATTGGGGTACAACAGCTACCCCTATTCAAACGACTTGGACCTGAAGGGATGAAAAGCGTATGACATTCAAATGTTCCAGGTAGAAGATGGTTGAATACCAAAGAACCCGGAAATTTGCCAACCACAGAATTAGAGCTGCAAACCTGTCACTGGAACAGAAATATCCAGAAATAACGTATCTGATAGTTGCAACGGCAATAAGCTAACTGATTACCAAACCAGAAAATCTCGACACACAGTCGGAAGAAACATTTGCTAACGCGCAGGCAACGACACTAAGTTGGAAAGATCATCTGATTTCAACATCAGGCATGTGTTAAGTAAAAACAGGCATCGAACCCGAAGGCCGGGTCAACACGAAGTTGATACCATCTGCTAACCAGCAGGCATTCGCTAAATAAAAGCGAGCATCGAACCCGAAGGCAGGCTCAACCCGAAGTTGAGAAGAACATCTGACCTCGCCGCCAGGCATCTGTTAAACAAACAGGCATCGAACCTGAAGGCCGATTCAACACAAAGTAAAGATCATCTGCTAACCAGCAAGCATTCGTTAAATAAAAGCGAGCATCGAACCCGAAGGCCGGCTCAACACGCAGCTGAGGTCATCTACTATTCAAAGTAGGCATTCTCTAAATAAAAGCGAGCATCAAACCCGAAGGCCGGCTCAACACGAAGTTGAGATCATCTACTAACCAGCAGGCATTCGCTAAATAAAAGCGAGCATCGAACCCGAAGGTCGGCTCAACACGAAGTTGAGATCATCTGCTATTCAAAGCAAGCATTCGCTAAATAAAAGCGAGCATCGAACCCGAAGGCCGGCTCAACACGAAGTTAAGATCATCTGCTAATCCAAG
The DNA here is from genome assembly GCA_963859935.3 of Lathyrus sativus. Classification (NCBI taxonomy): domain Eukaryota; kingdom Viridiplantae; phylum Streptophyta; class Magnoliopsida; order Fabales; family Fabaceae; genus Lathyrus; species Lathyrus sativus. The sequence continues at coordinate 276,459,301 of OZ012739.1, forward strand.
CAGGCATTCGCTAAATAAAAGCGAGCATCGAACCCGAAGGCCGGCTCAACACGAAGTTGAGATCATCTGCTAATCCAAGCATGCATTCTCTAAATAAAAGCGAGCATCGAACCCGAAGGCCGGATCAACACGAAGTTGAGATCATCTGCTAACCAACAGGCATTCTCTATATAAAAGCGAGCATCGAACCCGAAGGCCGGCTCAACACGAAGTTGAGATCATCTGCTAATCCCAACAGGCATTCGCTAAATAAAAGTGAGCATCGAACCCGAAGGTCGGCTCAACACGAAGTTGAGATCATCTGCTAATCCAAGCAGGCATTTTCTAAATAAAAGCGAGCATCGAACCCGAAGGCCGGATCAACACACAGTTGATAAGTGAATCTAACAACAATTCACAAGAAAACTCCGTTGGGGAAAGAGAAACTTTCATAAGCAACTCTGTTGGGGAACAAATGGTAAGATGAACACATCTGTCAAAAGATTTTGTCGTTATTTGGATACCACACAGGCTTAAGAATTAACTGATGATATGTCGGGTCTGGATACCGCGCGCTACAGGGATATTATATCATTTGTCGGGGTCTGAATACCGCGTGAGCAAAGCAAAATCAACTGCTTGCTGAAGATAAACCTGAAAATAAAGAGGTAACAACTTGGCTTATGTTTCACATGAATATGTTTGAATATGGCGTAATGCTCCATACGAAATGGAAATGCTACACGTTTCTGAGGATGTTATGCACAAATGCACAATGCAACGGAACCAAATTAGCAAAATAAATGCTGAAGAGACAAGGCCAACTCCGTCGGGGAGAAATGGGATATGCCAATTACCATTGGGCTTAAGCTGGGAAAAACAAGCCTTGGATGGCCTCCAGAAAAAGAACTTTCCTGGGTAACATTGTTCTGACGAGAACACAATCTACTCGGCTGGGAATCAAATCAACTCTTGTTGAGGGAAACGCCCTGGATGGCCTTCCATAATACCACTCTTCTGAGGAAAAAATGACTTGGGTGGGGAAAGACAACCAACTATTAGAATCAAAACCAACCTACTGGGGAAATCAACGACCCTGTAGGGGAACCACAAACAACCATTGAGATTAGCCTGTGCTCTGGCGGGGAAAGCAGCCCTGAATGGCCTCCTAGAACACCGAAATCTTCTAGGGTACAAAGTAAACATCTGGGGACAAATCCACTCCACTTGAGATCCAAATCCACCCTGTCGGGGATTACTCAGTGGAAAATCACCATTAAACTACATCCCAACTGCTAGGAATGCACCAATAAACATTCTCAGAAATAATTCCACGCTGCGGGGAAGAACCTACCCTGCTGAGGAAGGATATACTCTGCCGACTTCGTCGGGGAATAAGCAATAAGAGAAACGGCATTAACCTTTGCTTAAGGATTGAGTCAGCAATCAAACTCTGAGGGGATACAAAGTCAAACATATTTAGCCTCTGTGGGGAAACAAAATTCTGACTTTGCTCTGCTACTTGGAAAAAGTTCCACCTCTGCCTGGTGGAAAGAAATTCAGTCTTGACTCTCTAGGGAGCAAGTGCGTACTTATAATCCGCTGGGGATGTGCACACTCACTTGACCTACATGGGGGATATCAATCTTGATCCTCTGGGGATGACTTCATTCTAACGAACAAATCAAACTTGAACTGCTGAGGAATAAGTGCATACAGACAACTGCTGGGAATAAGTGTATCCACTCAACCTCGCACTTGCATATCCTTTCCTGTAGAAGCAGACTTTTGCTAGGGACAAGGTGCATCAGGCCCGCTGCTAGAGATAAATAAGTCTCAATTACATACCTTCTTTTTGTGGGGAATGGTGATCCTGTCGAGAATACACCTCTGAAAAACTTTCCCCAAGGGTAACGACCCTGCACATGAACAAACAACAAGATATCCTGCACAATGGAAACTATCTCGATCATCATTCGTGACATTGTTCAAATAAATCAAAGTTTTAATGATTATTGACAAAACCTGCAAGTTTATGTATGCAAAATTTTATCAAAACATTGGGTGTTTTCGCAAACAAAATAGTAAAGCCAAAGCAAGAACAACAATTTACTGAATAGTATATGCTTTATTGACAAATGGTCTGTAAATAGGCAGATTTTACAACAGATGCAACCCCTGAAAAGAGGAAGCTGCGTAAAAATTTTACAGAAATGCACAGAAATATACAAAATGTTGGCAATATGGCACATACAACCACCATGTATCGATCCATCTATGACCCGCATGACTCTGATGCTTCTCCGATGCTTCGTCTTCTGAAGAGATTGATTCGGACGAACGGCCCTCAGGTCCTCCCTCAATCCATTATACTCTGAAGATCAATATGCAGACCGCAGTCATTTGCTTTTCAAAATCCCTAACTTTTGCCTGAATCGCCCTTTCGGGTTTTCAATTCACTGGGATACCCATTTTTGCCAAAGTCGCCCTTTCAGGTTTTCAACTTTGCGGGTTTACATCTTTTCTTTTTATCCCTAACTTTTGCCTGAACCCATTCTTTTGTGGTTCGTCGGGATGCCCCATTTTTGCTTGGATATTCTTTTTTTTCTCTCCAACGGGTCTCTTTAAGCAAAGTATTTTTTAACTGCGTCTGCGTTCACAAGGGATGTGAAATTTTCACCATCCATGGTTGATAACAGCAAGGCTCCTTCAGAGAAAACCATTCGCACGACATATGGACCTTCATAATTGGGAGTCCATTTGCCCCTGTGATCTGTTTATGGAGGGAGAATCTTCTTCAACACTAACTCGCCTGCCTGAAAGCTCCGGGAACGCACCTTCTTATCAAAAGCTTTCTTCATCCTGCTCTGATATAAACGACCATACGCAATGGACGTTAATCTCTTCTCATCCATCAGGCTGAGCTGATTTAATCTGTATCTCACCCATTCTGCCTCATCAAGCTTGACATCGACCAGAACTCTCAAAGAAGGAATCTCGACTTCCAATGGTAGGACAGCTTCCATACCATACACTAGCGAGAAAGGAGTTGCCCCTGTTGAAGTACGCACTGTAGTACGATATCCATGCAAAGCAAAGGGCAACATCTCATGCCAATCCTTATAGGTTACAACCATCTTCTACACTATCTTCTTTATATTCTTGTTGGCCGCCTCAACAGCGCCGTTCGTCTTCGGACGATAGGGAGAAGAGTTGTGATGCTCAATATTGAAACTCTGGCACAGTTCCTTCATCATCTTGTTATTCAAGTTCGAACCATTATCAGTAATGATTTTCTCAGGCACTCCGTAATGACAGATGATGTCCTTCTTGATAAACCGGGCTACAACTTGTTTGGTGACGTTAGCATAGGAAGTTGCTTCGACCCACTTGGTGAAATAGTCAATTGCTACTAAGATGAAGCGATGTCCGTTGGATGCGGTTGGCTCAATCTTGCAAATCATATCAATGCCCCACATGGAAAAGGGCCAAGGCGACGCCATGACGTTCAGAGGACTCGGCGGCACATAAATCTTATCAGCATAAATCTGGCATTTATGGCATTTCTTTGCATACTTGAAGCAATCGGACTCCATAGTCAACCAATAATACCCTACTCGCAACAATTTTCGAGACATGGCATGCCCGCCGGCGTGCGTGCCAAAGGCACCTTCATGGACCTCTTCCATAAGCAGACTTGCTTCTTTCTCGTCCACGCATCTCAACAGTACCAAGTCAAAATTCCTCCAGTAGAGTACACCATCTTGGTTCAAATAGAAATTTTCAGCCAACCTCCTCAAGGTCTTCTTATCCCGGGCCGAAGCCGCAGGCGGATACTCCTGATTATTGAGAAAATTCTAGATGTCATAATACCATGGCTTACCATCAGAAGCTTCTTCTATCGCAAACATAAATGTTGGCCTATCAAGGCGCGAGATGACTATTCTTGGAGCATCATTCCAAAAATTCACCTTATACATTAAGGATAAAGTAGCCAGAGCGTCTGCCATCTGATTCTCTGCTCTTGGCACGTGGTGAAACTCCACCCTATCAAAGAAGGGAAACAGCCTCCTTGCGTAGTTCATATAAGGGACCATATTAGGTTGTCGAGTCTCCCATTCTCCTTTGATTTGATTTACAACTAACGCTGAATCGCCATACACATCTAGGTTCTTGATCCTCAGATCAATGGCTTCTTCCAACCCCATAATGCACGCTTCGTATTTGGCTTCATTGTTGGTGCAGGGAAATGTCAACCTGGTAGTGAATGGTATATGGGAACGATGGGGAGTCGTGATGATTTCCCCAATTCCACTACCGTAGGAGTTGACAGCATCGTCAAAAATCATTTGCCACTGGGAGCTTTTCTCAGGACCTTCCTCAGGTAATGGCTCATTGCATTCTTTCATCTTCAGAAACATGATGTCTTCGTCAGGAAATTCGAACTTCATCGGTTGATAGTCATCAATTGGTTGCTCTGCAAGATACTCTAACAGAACACTCCATTTAATAGCCTTCTGGGAGACATATTGAATGTCGTATTCTGTTAAGACCATCTGCCACCTGGCAATCCTCCCCGAAAGTGCTTACTTTTCAAAGACGTACTTAATCAGATCCATCTTCGAAATCAACATGCTTGTATGATTTAGCATATATTGTCCCAGGCGTTTGGAAGCACAAGCGAGTGCGCAACACGTCTTTTCCAACATTGAGTACCTGGACTCACAATCTGTGAAATTTTTACTCAAGTAGTATATGGCATGCTCTTTTCTTCCAGTCTCGTCATGTTGAGCTAGAACACAACCCATGCTATTCTCAAGAACCGTTAAATACATTATCAATGGTCTTCCAGCTACTGGAGGTATCAGTATCGGAGGTTCCTGCAAATACTCTTTTATTTTATCAAATTCCCTTTGGACATTTTCGTTCCAGACGACCGCCTGATCTTTCTTTAACAATTTGAATATGGGTTCACACGTGGCTGTGAGATGAGATATGAACCTAGCAATGTAGCTCAATCTACCCAAGAAACCACAAACCTCTTTCTCTTTTTTCGGCGCTGGCATTTCTTGAATTGCTTTTATTTTTGCAGGATCGACCTCGATTCCTTTTTCACTGACAATGAACCCCAGCAACTTTCTCGACCGTACACCAAAAGTGAACTTGTTCGGATTCAACCTCAGTCTGAATTTCCTTAGCCTCACAATCATGTCATCAACATAGACTTCGATCTCATGATGAATCATATCATGAAAGAGCGTCAACATTGCCCGCTGATAGGTTACCCCTCCGTTCTTCAACCCAAAAGGCATTACCTTATAATAGAAAGTCCCCCACAGTGTAATAAAAGTTGTTTTCTCCATATCCTCCGGCGCCATCTTAATTTAATTATATCCGAAAAACGTCCATGAAGGAAAACACTGAATACTGCGCGGTATTATCAACAAGTATGTCAATATGGGGGAGCGGGAAATCATCCTTCGGGCTTGCTTTGTTCAAGTCTCTATAATCAACACGCACCCTTACCTTACCGTCCTTTGTAGGCACAGGTACGATGTTAGTGACCCACGGAGGGTGGTTTGTCACGGTGAGAAATCTTGCGTCCAACGGCTTCTGGACTTCTTCTTTGATTTTTACTGCCATGTCTGGTCTGGTTCTCCTGAGCTTCTGCTTGACAGGTGGACACTCTTCACGCAAAGGCAAGCGATGAACCATGATATCAGTGTCAAGATCGGGCATATCTTCATATGACCAAGCAAAGATATCACTATACTCTCGGAGCATTTCAACCAATCTTTGCTTGACATCACTCTGCAATGCAGCCCCTATCCTAACTTCCTTTCTGGCTTCCTTTGTGCCCAAGTTGATGATCTCAATTTCCTCCTGATGAGGCAGAATGACTTTCTCTTCCTGTTTTAGTAGCCTGGCTAACTCTTCAGGTAGGTCTTCATCTTCCTCAATCTCTTCTTCAGCTGGAAAGATCGGATTATCAAAGTCAAAGCGAGTCATAGACGATTCTAGAGCGGTGTCATCTGCAATGTGAAACCTGCAATGTGAAACCTGCAATGATGATGATTTAATGGTTAAAATGATATGCAAGCAAGCACAAACTGTATTGCCATTTTATTGTTAAAAATAAAATAAATAAAAACAAGAAAAACAGATATCACAATATTTGAATGCAAGAAAAACGCCCTTTGATTAATTGACAAAACGATTGTTCAACATAAAAGATTAGGCCCTGCATACGAAGACCATTATGCTCCGGGTAGAGCATAGGGCTACGAATAATCAAGAAAACAAATCATTACTCTTCTTTAGTCACTTGGATGACATCATGGACAATCCAGTTGCTTAGGCTCTGACCCGGAATACATGGTCAAATCCACGAATCCATGTCGCAGTCGCTATCCCCTTCTTCGTCGGACACATCATTATTCTGCTCAAAGATCACCCCACCGCTGGTGAATTGGACGGGTCCCTTGTAGCGCGGCACGCTCTGTGGAGAAAAGGATGTGTTGTACCCTAGTCCAAACTTGTCTTATTTGTTGGGGATGCTCAGAACTTGGCCCCAACCCTGAGATGCTCTGGATTTACCATTGCCTATGCTTCTTTAAAGGATGACATGGAAACCTCAAGTACTTTGTCTACAGCCGGTGTTTTCTCCTTAATCTGTACAGTCTCGAAAGCCTGACATAAAGTCTCATGGATCTCACCGTCAACCTAGACGTATTTGAACGAAGACAAATGACTTATTATAATATCTTCTTCCCCACAAAAAGTAACAACACTGCCACCCACCATATATTTCAACTTCTGGTGCAGAGTTGACGTAACAGCGCCTGCTGAATGGATCCAGGGTCGTCCCAACAGACAGCTATACGTTGTCGCTTGCGCGAAAATAAGGTGCCGGCATGACAGAAGAGTCGCCACCTTTCGTTATTTATCCCTCAGAGCGGGAAAGGAAACGATCGGAAAAACCTGACGAAAAAGGGTAAGACAAGGTCATCGCAACCATTGTCTGGGTTCGGGAGTCGGTTACGTAAGGGGAAGGTATTAGCACCCCTCACGTCCGTCGTACTCGACGGGATCCTCGCTTGTTTGTTTACTTGGACGGGTTGGTTTTATTCTATCTACCTATCAAGGCTGGCGGAAAAAGAAAAGAAAAATGACTCCGCAAAGCGTCGCACTTTATGCCTACGTATTCTCATCAGAGAATGAGAAATCAGAGTCAACGTAGTTCGGCCTACGAAGGGTTATGGGGGAAGGTAGCTCGCCAAGACTTCGCCATCTTGTGCCTACGTACTCTCAACAGGCATGAGAGATCAGAGCTCACGTAGTTCGGGAAACTACAACTTATTTCCTGTCTTTTACGAAAGAAGTGTTTTTTATTGTGTTTGCAATTTCAACCGCACTAGAGACTATGACCTGAGAGTGAATGCGTCGCATGTCACCCAAAGGGTACCATACTAAACATCCAGACTGTGGAAAAGAAACTCTTCCACAATCCTTTCTCAGATAGCTTAAGGCTCGTAACGTACGAAAGAAATCATTCATGATTACTGTATCTTAAACTGTTTCGAGATGAGAAGAGAACAGGCCCAACTAGGAGGGAGACTATCAAGTCCTACAGGTATCATGCCATGGATTCATCCTATGGTTGAGGTTTGAACAGGGAACTCCTAGATGTTGTCATGCATAGGTTTCAACCTAAAAGTCTATCATCAAATCCTTATCAAAGGAAATGAGAGTCCTAAGGGATCATGTCAATGATACACCAAAACAGACAAAGCATCAGCTTAACAGTAAAATGCATGCAATGCAAGTGAGGGAGGAAATGTGTGTGGGGCTTCAGCCTCCACAAGCTCGTCTCAACCTCAAGCCAGTCATGAAATAACAGTAATCATACTGAAAAATAAACAACATGCTATCAAGCAATAAACAGTAAACTGCAATCATACAGATAAAACGAAACGAAATGCCATCAGGCAAACAAACCACATGGGCAAGGGAGCTGGGCTCTACCGAATACCCGCAAGCAAAGCCATGCAATAACAATACAAGCAGAGGGAGCAACTCAACCTCTAATGCAATCATGCTCCTAGATTCTACTTATTCTAGATGGACTTAATCTAATGCAACAGACAAATCAAACAAAACATACAATACAGAAAAGAAAAACAGAAGGAAGCCTCAGCTCCTCCAGCAGCAACTCAGTCTTCAGACTTCAATCATCAATTGCTTTCCAGGTATCAACCCTACAATATGAGTATCAACTCATCTTCTCCCTTAAGCTTCAGCTTCTTTGATCAGCTCCACCTTCAGGCTTCACTATCTTCAGGGATCTTCAAGTATCAACTCGATCTTCATGCTCTTCAAGCTTCAGTTGGAATGGCAGTCTTCAAGGATTCATCCTCTTCAACAATCTTCAATGAAGTCTTCATATTCATGCTCAAGCTCTGACAGCTCTCAAGACTAATCAAACAGAGAAAAGTCACTACAGGATAAGCTGGGGGATATTGAACTGCTTATTTGATCACCAAAGGTGACCTATAAGGGTTCAATATCAAGTGAAGGGTTCCCTCAAAAGTTCTACCTCCTGGGTATAACACTAATCCCTCCAAAGGAGAGAGGTGTATACCCTGGAAGGACTTTGAATCACAGGGAGGAATGGATGTGAAGAATACTATCCATGTTTAAGAAAGAAATGATCTACATCTAAGCTCTTCCTAATCCTATCCCTAAAACAAAACAAAAAGAAGAAGAACAAGCTCCTCAAGCTCCTCCAAGCCTCTTCCAATCTTCTAGTATGCTCCATTAAGCTCCATAAAGAGATGCCATGCTCCTCAAACCAAAGGAAAAATCCAAAGCAAAGCAAACCAAACAAAACTTGCCCTAAAGGCCACACAAACAATCATTCAATTCAAAAATCAACCAAAAATAGTATATTATTCTATTAATTCCTAATATAAATTCTAGGGGACCCTACATAACTACCCTTAAGTCTCATATATTCCCCATAGACTAAATTGCCCTATAAAACCTAAATCTAAAATTGTTATTGACCTATATTAAAGTTTTAATCAAATTCTATACTACCTAGAACTACCTAATTAAAACTAACCTAAAAATTATCACAAAATTATGGAATTAATTCAGGGGGACCCTAAACCATTCATCTAATTATCCTAAAAAAATTGGACTCAAAATCCTAAGGGAACTACCCTAATTAAATCCTACAAATTAGTATACCAACTAAAAGAATTAAAAAAGCAATTAAAAGTAAAAATATGCATTTTTCAATTTTATATGAATTTTTGAAGTTTAATAAAATCTCGGTCGCAGGATGGTCTTCCAAGTCAACAAGTCCACATACAATCAATGGTCTAGATTATGTCTTCAACCTTGGTCCATCTAGGGTTTTAGAATCCATGAAAAAAAAAACTCCATGCATGAAACTTTCCGCCACTTGTTCTCTCTCATTTCTCCATCAAATGACACAATCCAAGAACCAAACTTGACTAGAATTTTATGTAGAATCCAACCATGCCTTTGGATTTCGTTGAAACTAACTACATCATGCAAACCGAACCACACAACTCCATGGATCCAAACTTTCTTCAATTTTCGACCATCATAAAACTCAACAATCTTTGTATATAATTAATCCTCATGCTATGCTAATCACAACCAACCAATTCTCATGCATTATCATCCATTAAATCATGTGTTCTACCTCCATCAAGAATCAACCTCCATTAATGAAACCTCACTAATTGGTCTAAAACTCATCCAAACGAATCCCCTAATGGTCTCTAATAGTTTCACAACAAGAACTAATCCTAACCATGCCTAAAACAGAGTGTGGGAAAGATTTTGCATACCTTGACCCTACAATGGCAAGTGTTGAAAAGCTTCGAAGCAGGCCTTGTGGATCTTCAAGAATGGTCTCTATGTGATGAATAACACTCTCCTTGCACAAGATTTGATGGAGATGGCTTGTATCTTCAGATTCAATCCTTTTTGCTCTCTTGCAACTTCACTTGAAAAGCTCCAATTCTTCAACAATGGTGGCTCACTCCAGCATGAACATGTTCAAGGAGGTTTGTAGTGATGATTTGTGGAAGAAAATGGAAGGGTAATGAAGAGAAAAATGGAGTTTCAATACAATTTGCAAAATGGAAAGTTTTGGTTCAAACTCTTTTTTCTACCACCATGAACATCAACAATCACCAACCTTTCACCAATGGAGAGTGTAATCAATATATAGAGGTGTTTAGAAGGGTCTAGAATCATCTAGATCAATCTAGATGGAACTTGAAGTTTCTAGGATATGGTATTTGCATTTTACTTCCCACCACATGAGATATCATGACAAAAACCCCATAACTTGAGTAATTAACTTGATTTTCTCCTTAAGTGGTATTTTGGACAAGATACAAAGCTTAAACACCTTGTTTATGAAGCTTTTCTTTGTTTTGACTTGGTGCCCCATTATGCAAGTAAGACTTTTACAAAGCAACTCCAAAATTTAAGCCTCAAATCAAAATTGTGGTTGAACCATTGTTCTTAAAATGTCCTTGGGAGTCAAAATGACCTATCATATGCCATGGTTTGGATTTGGAACTTGGATTTTAGGATTTTCCATTTCACTTGAATTTACTTATGTCCCATTTTTAGGCTATTTTTATCACTTTTTTTATGAGCCTTTCCAACATCTCATGACCACCCTACTAGCCTTAAAACATCATTCTAAGCAACTTTAATGCTGAAGGTTTTTTCATTTGAAGCTTGGAAGTAGGAGATATGGCCATATGCTTGAAATGACCTATAACTGCCAAATGACCAAAATGCCCTTTGCTTGCCAAAGTCATAAGTTGAGTTCTACAAATCCTATCAAGGACTTCTAGTACTCTCTAGAAAGCTAAGAAGATGCTCTTCAACATTCATGTTGACCAAGAGATCATAGGAATCATCCTACTAGGGCAAAAGTTGTCTGCAAGTTGGGTGACTTTCAAAGACCCAGATTCACATACCTCAGATGACCTGTAATTTGTCAAAACCATAACTTGAGCTCTGCAAATCCTATCAAGGACTTCTACCACTCAAATTAAAGCTAAGAACAAGCTATACAACATTCATGTTATGGGGAAGATGAGATGACAATCACATATTGAGCTAAAACGGCCTGGAAGATAGGGATCAAACTAGGGGATTTTACACTGACAATCCTTAGAAACCCTAGCTTAAAACTTCTCAAACTCCTCAGTCATGATGAGTTGGTCTTGGAATTATCCTTATAGTATCTCAATACCTCATTCCATGATCACATGGCCCTTGGATTAGGTCTCAACCTTCTCCAAATCATCAGTTGACCTAGGGTTGACCCAGTCAAAACCCTAATTCTACCATTCATGGTTGAATCTTCTGAATTCTTGCATAATGACCTCTCTGGGCTTCGTGTCGGCTTTCAAGACATCTCATAAACTTTCTCAAAGCTTCAAGTTTATTCTCAAAGTCTCAGAATCATCTGAGGAGCTCCCACAACTCTCAAGCTATGAAGCACACAACCTTGGTTTCAACCAATTCCTCTGAGGATCTCTTGAACTTTATGATGAAGGTATCAACCTTCAAACACTTGATGGATAAATAAATGTTGGTCAAATTTTGGGGTGCAACAGCTGCCCCTATTCAAACGGCTTGAACCTGACTGGGTGAGAAGCGAACGACTCTCAGCCAATCAAGGTGTGAGACGGTTGAATACCGGTAAACCCGAAAATTTGCCAACTGCACGAGCACACGATACTCTGCGGGGAACAAATCTTCGAATACTGCAATACTAGCTGCACGGCAACTAGCTGGAGAAATACTGATCTGACATCGCCGTCAGTTATCCACATTGAATCATCATCAGACAACCAAAACACCCAACATCGCCGCTGGAAGACTAAACCACCTGACATCACCGTCAGAAGCAGACAAAATTCTGAGGAACACCCAACATCGTCGCTGGAACACCATATCACCTGACATCGCCGTCTGAAACAACCATAACTCGGGGAAACAAACATCCAACATCGCCGCCGGAGAACTAAATCTGACATCACCGTCGATCAACCAAAATACCCAACATCACCGCTGGAGAACTAAATCTGACATCGCCGTCGGACAACCAAAGTACCCAACATCACTGCTGGAGAACTAAAGGATCTGCATCACCTAACATCGCCGTCAGACAATCAAGATACCCCGCATCGCCGCTGGAGAACTAAATCTGACATCGCCGTCGGACAATCAAAATACCCCGCATCACCGCTGGAGAACTAAATCTGACATCGTCGTCGGACAACCAAAATACCCCGCATCGCCACTGGAGAACTAAATCTGACATCGCCGTCGGACAATCAACATACCCCGCATCGCCGCTGGAGAACTAAATCATCTGGCATACCCAACATCGCCGCTGGAAAACTGAATCTGACATCGCCGTCGGAAACAAACATCACTCTGAGAGACACTCGACATCGCCGTCGTACAAACATCATCTCTGTTGGGGATTTAAAGAGTTTGACATCGCCGTCAAACAAACATCCAACATCGCCGCCGGAAACAAACATCGTCTGACCTCGCCGTCAAAGCAAACATCCAACATCGCCGCCGGAAACATACATAATTTGACCTCGCCGTCAAAACAAACCTCCAACATCGCCGCCGGAAACAAACATAATCTGACCTCGCCGTCAAAACAAACATCCAACCTCGCCGCCGGAAACACACATAATCTGACCTTGCCGTCAAAACAAACATCCAACATCGCCGCCGGAAACATACATACCTCCGACATCGCCGCTGAGGAGCTGACATAACCGTCAGGATGAAGAGACTTCATTGGGGAATTGGTTACACGGTAACCGGTAGTACATAGTCGATCATACCATCAGATATTCAGAGAAACTGAGAAAACCGCTTCACTAACACGGTCAGACTTCAATCATGGAGTCTTCAAGGGAGATTTCAACTTCGCCGTTGGAAAAACTTGTTGGGGAGGACGCTTCGCCGCTGGGGGATCTGGAGAACTATCAAGCAACTCCGCTCCGGAGGTCCAGAAATCATTCTGGATGAATTAACTCTGTTGAGGACTTCAAGAATCATCTCAAACAAATAACTCCGTCGGGGACCTTCAGAATCATCTTGACCTGATAACCATTATGGAGATTTCATTCTGGTGAGGATTCCAGGACTTATCCTGGGCAACTCTTGCTGGGGACAAACCAATCACGGCTTGAGCAGCTTCCAAGGATTCGGCTCTCTTGGAGTTTCAGGAATCGTCCTGGGCGATCTTCGTTGGGGACTCTAAGTATCAACTTGAGCAACCAACTCTGGAGACTGCACTGGGGTCTTAAGAATCATCTTAAGCAAACGGCCCTGCTGAGGGATTCGAGAATCATCTTGGACTGAAGACTTCGCTGGGGATCTCAAAAATCATCTTGAGCACGCGACCTCGTTGGGGAGAATGTCAGGAATCGTCCTGAGCAACTGATCCTTCGGTGGAACACCTGTAAAACAAGAACAGTAACAACCTATATCATGTTTATTATGCATATGCTTCGGCGCCATGCTCCACACGGTGGAAATGCTATGCGTTTATGATAAATGCTATGCAATCATGCACAATGATGCGATCCCGTCAGCAAAATAAATGCCGAGGGGGAATTCTCCTGTCAAGGAGAAAGAACTACTCAGATAGAGGAATCATCTCGCTGAGGAGAACGTGGACACGCCAATATCAATTGGACTCTGTCTGGGAAAATGATCTTCAGTTGACTGCTGCAGGGAAAACAACTTCAGTTGATTACTGCAGAGGAACGAAGCTCTACGAGAACCTAGACCTGCTGAAGGAAAGCGATACCAATCGCGTGAATAAACCGCGTGGCCGCCATGGCTACTTTTCTGGGGATAACCACTCTGTGGGGAAACAACTTCAGCTGCTCAACACTCCACTGGGGAAAAACTAATCATGATCTGATCAACTTCCAAGGATTCGGCTCTCTTGGATATCTGCAAACTCGGTTGAGGAAGGAGAAGTCATTCTGCTTCGCTGGAGAGAGTGCGACTCTGGGGAAATACTGCATCGGCTGTTCAATACTCTACTGGGGAAGAGGGAATCATCCGACTTCGGGAGAGAATACGGCTCTGGCGGGGAATCTCAATTCCGCTGGAGGCTTCAGTATGGCACCATCAGTTACTGCATACTTCGGCGTACGAACAGTTTCCTACGAATCCTGCACTTGTGACCCAGTGTTGGGGGAGACACCTGCTTCGGCGACTTTACTTGGGAAAACACGAGCTTCGGCACCCGAACATTTCTACGAAATCTGCACTTGTGACCCGGTGTTGGGGACATACGAGCTTCGACGCGCGACTCAGCTGAGAAGATGACGTTCCTTCAGGATGCATCTGCTTGGGAAAGAGAATCCTCTCTGCCTGGGGAGACATATCAATGCTCACGGCCTCGCATTCAGATTCTGCGGAGGAGAGACTACTGAACTCTGCTGGAGAAGGAGGACTCGCCCTGCTTCGGGGATGCGCACAGCGCACCGTCTGGAAGGTGCTACACCTGCAACAACACAAACAAACAGACAAGATACCCTCCTCAAAGGGGCCTATCCAGGTTATTATCTCTTGACAATATTCGGGTAATTAATTGTTTCAACAATCAATGGGCCTAGGCCCGTAGGTTTATGTATGTGCATTTTATCAAAAACATCGGCATTTTCTTTCGCAAACAAAACAGATAAATGCTAAATAGGCAAACAGAATTGCTGAATAACATGCATTTTATTGATGGTGAACCCCTGAATGGGCAAAAAAATGTTTTACAACAGAGGCAAGCTCCTGGAATGAGGAAGCCGCACAAAAATAAAACATAAATATACATCAGTATATACAAATGTCGGTAACGAGGCGTAGACGAACACCATGAGTTGATCCCTCTAAGACCCACTCGACTTCGATACTTCTCCGACGCTTCAGCTTCGGAAGAGATTGATTCAGATAAACGGCCCTCAGGTCGTCTAAACCACTAAACAATGAAAGTCCACACGCGGAACGCAGTCATTTGCTTATTCAAATCCCTAACTTTTGCGTGAACCGCCCTTTACGGGTTTTCAGTTCACCGGGATACCCTTTTTTGCTGAAGCCGCCCAGTGTAGGTTTTCGACTTCGCGGGTGTACATTTTTTCAATATATCCCTAATTTTTGCCCGAACCTTTTATTCTGTTTTTGGTTCGCCGGGATGCCCCTTTTTTGCCTGGACTCTTTCTTTTTTGTCCAGCGGGTCTCTTTCAAGCAAAGTATTTTTTAACTGCGTCCGCGTTCACCGGGGATGCAAAATCTTCACCATCCATCGTGGATAACAACAAAGCTCCTCCTGAGAAGACCTTGCTGACGACATACGGCCCTTCGTAATTCGGAGTCCACTTGCCCCGGTGATCGGAGTGTGGCGGAAGAATCTTCTTCAGGACGAGATCACCCGTCTGAAAGCTTCTAGGACGCACCTTCTTATCATAAGCTTTCTTCATTCGGCTTTGGTACAGACGACCAAATGCAATCGATGCTAACCTCTTCTCGTCCATCAGGCTGAGTTGGTTCAAACGATTCGTAATCCATTCTGCCTCGTCGAGTTTCACATCAACCAACACTCGCAAAGAAGGGATCTCCACTTCTAACGGTAGGACAGCTTCCATACTGTACACCAAGGAGAAAGGAGTTGCCCCGGTCGACGTACGCACCATCGTACGATAACCGTGCAAGGCAAACGGCAGCATCTCGTGCCAATCTTTGTACGTCACAACCATCTTCTGAACAATTTTCTTTATGTTCTTGTTGGTGGCTTCGACGGCGCCATTCATCTTCGGTCGGTAAGGAGATGAGTTGTGGTGTTCAATCTTGAAGCTCTAGCACAGCTCCTTCATCATCTTGTTATTCAAATTCGAACCATTATCAGTAATGATCCGCTCGGGAACTCCGTAACGATAGATGATGTCCCTCTTTATGAATTTAGCTACCACCTGCTTGGTCAAATTAGCATACGAGGCTGCCTCCACCCATTTGGTGAAGTAGTCGATAGCTACCAGAATGAAACGATGACCATTGGATGCAGTGGGCTCGATCTTGCCTATCATGTCGATGCCCCACATGGAGAACGGCCAAGGGGAGGACATGACATTCAATGGGCACGGCGGCACATGAACTTTATCAGCATAAATCTGGCATTTATGACATTTCTTCGCGAATCTGAAGCAATCCGACTCCATAGTCAGCCAGTAATATCCTGCTCTCAGGATCTTTCTCGTCATGGCATGCCCACCGGCGTGCGTACCAAATGTGCCCTCATGGACTTCTTCCATGAGCATACTTGCCTCTTTCTCATCTACACATTTGAGTAGCACGAGATCGTGGTTTCTCTTATACAACATTCCATCAGGATTGAGGTAAAAGTTTCTAGACAGCCTCCTCAGAGTCTTCTTATCCTGGGTTGACGCACCCGCAGGATACTCCTTAGTCATAAGGAAGGTCTGGATGTCGTGGAACCATGGCTTGCCGTCGGCGGCATCCTCGATTGCAAAGACAAATGCCGGTCTATCAAGATGCGAAAGCACAATTCTTGGAGCCTCATTCCAAAAATTGACCTTATACATTGAAGCCAACGTGGCTAAGGCATCAGCCATCTGATTTTCAGCCCTGGGTACATGATGGAGTTCCACTCGATCGAAGAACGGAAGCAGCCTCCTGGCATAATTCATGTACGGCACCAAGTTCGCTTGACGAGTTTCCCACTCCCCTTTAACTTGATTGATTACAAGTGTTGAGTCACCATATACGTCTAGATTCTTGATTCTCAAATCAATTGCCTCTTCTAGACCCATAATGCATGCTTCATACTCCGCCTCATTGTTGGTAACTGGAAACGTCAGTCTCGCAGTAAACGGGATGTGGGATCCGTGGGGAGTCGTGATGATAGCCCCGATGCCACTTCCATAGGAATTAACCGCTCCATCGAATATCAACTTCCACTGAGATTTCCTATCTGGCCCCTCACCGGGCAATGGCTCATCGCAATCCTTAGCTTTGAGAAACATAATATCCTCGTCAGGGAAATCAAACTTCATCGGCTGGTAGTCCTCGATTGGATGCTCGGCAAGGTAATCAGACAATACGCTTCCCTTAATGGCCTTCTGGGAGACGTACTGAATATCATATTCTGTTAACACCATTTGCCATCTGGCAATCCTGCCCGAAAGAGCCTGCTTCTCGAAGACGTACTTGATCGGATCCATCTTCGAAATTAGCATAGTGGTGTGATTGAGCATGTAATGTCGTAGACGTTTGGCAGCCCAAGCTAATGCACAACACGTCTTCTCCAGCATCGAGTATCGAGATTCACACTCAGTGAACTTTTTACTCAAATAATAAATGGCATGCTCTTTTCTGCCCGTCTCGTCGTGCTGACCGAGAACACACCCCATACTATTCTCCAGAACCGTCAGGTACATGATTAATGGTCGTCCAGCTACTGGGGGTATCAAGATTGGAGGTTCTTGAAGATACTGCTTTATTTTGTCAAATGCCTTCTGGCAATCCTCATTCCAAGTAATCGTCTGATCTTTCTTTAAAAGTTTGAACATAGGTTCACAAGTGGCCGTGAGCTGAGAGATGAACCTTGCAATGTAGTTTATTCGGCCCAAGAAACCACGAACTTCTTTTTCTGTTTTCGGCGCTGGCATTTCTTGAATAGCTTTTATTTTCGCAGGATCAACTTCGATACCTCGTTCACTAACGATAAACCCCAATAACTTTCCGGACCGCACCCCGAAAGTGCACTTGTTAGGGTTCAGCCTCAGCCTGAACTTCCTAAGCCTCTCGAAAAGCTTCAATAAGTTGACCAGATGCTCTTCCTCCGTTTGGGACTTTGCAATCATGTCATCAAGATAGACCTCGATCTCATGATGAATCATATCATAAAACAAAGTTACCATTGCTCGCTGGTAAGTGGCCCCTGCGTTCTTCAGACCGAAGGGCATTACCTTATAGCAAAATGTTCCCCAGGGGGTGATAAATGTCGTTTTCTCCATGTCCTCCGGTGCCATCTTAATCTGATTGTAACCGGAGAAGCCATCCATGAACGAAAACACGGAGAACTGGGCTGTGTTGTCGACCAACACATCGATATGAGGCAACGGGAAATCATCCTTAGGGCTCGCCCTATTCAAATCCCGATAATCGACGCACATGCGTACCTTACCGTCCTTCTTCGGTACAGGCACTATGTTGGCAACCCACGGAGGGTAAGTGGTAACGGCTAGAAATCCTGCATCCAACTGCTTCTGGACTTCTTCTTTGATTTTTACAGCCATATCTGGTCTCGTCCTCCTAAGCTTCTGCTTGACTGGAGGGCAATCTTCTCGCAACGGCAAGCGATGAACCACGATGTCTGTGTCAAGTCCGGGCATATCTTCGTATGACCAAGCAAAGACGTCATTATACTCTCGAAGCATCTCGACCAGTCTATGCTTGACATCATTCTGCAGCGCAGCCCCTACTCTGACATTTCTGACGAGCTCTTCAGAACCCAGATTTACAATCTCAATATCTTCCTCATGAGGCAGAATAACCTTTTCCTCTTGTCTCAACAAGCGGGCCAACTCTTCCGGAAGGTCTTCTTCTTCATCAATCTCATCCTTGGCTTGATAGATCGGGCAATCGAAGTCGTAGTGAGCCGTAGAGGGTCCAGAGTCGATGTCGTCTGTTATGTGGATCCTGCAATAACAAGGGTTAAGTTTAAAACAAGAATATGCAGGTTAGCACAAACCCCGTTGCCATTTTACTGTTTTTCAAAATAAACATAAAACAGGAATAACAGAGAACACAATATTTGAGTACGAAGAAAACGCCTTTGATTTATTAACAAAATGCATGTACATAATCCAACAAGGCCCTGACAATAAAACCACTATGCCCCGGGTAGGACATAGGGTTGTACAAAGATTGTAAAAAGTAAATCATTACTCTTCACTTGTCAGCTGGATAATTTCCTTGATGGTCCAATTGTTGAGGCGTTCGCCCGGCTTGCTTGGCTGAATCCAAGCGTCAAGATCACAATCGTTATCCCCGCTGTCCTCAGACGCTGTGTTGATGCTTTCGAAGATCACTCCGCCACTGGTGAATAAGATCATCCCCTTACCACGAGACGAACTGCTAGACGAGGAAGATGAAGCTTCAGCTCCAGGAGAATACCCCAATCCAAACTTATCCTGCTTGATCGATATCTCCAAAACATGCCCCCAGCCTGGGGTGGAACCGGCTTCGACGACGGCCCGAGCTTCTTTGAATGAGGAGAGATTCATCTCTTGCTTCTCTGTGACGACAGGAGCTACCTCTTTCACCTTGACGGCTTCAAATGCTTGGCAGAGAGTTTCATGGATTTCGCCATCCATTTCAACATACTTAAAGGATGACAAGTGGCTCACCATAATGTCCTCCTCACCACAGACGGTTACTATGCTTCCCCCGACAGTATATTTGAGCTTTTGATGCAGTGTGTACGTCACGGCACCAGCAGCATGGATCCATGGCCGACCTAAGAGGCAACTGTAGGCAGGTATGATATCCATGATATAAAAAACTGTATCGAACGTCTCCGAACCAACTTGAATCGGCAGGGTCAACTCTCCGAAAACGTGGCGCTTAGTTCCGTCAAATGCTTTCACCGCCAGATCACTGGGCGTGCAGAGCAATCCACGAGTGTCCAACTTCATTAATGCCTTCTTCGGAAGCACATTAAGCGACGAACCCGTGTCCACCAGGACATGCGACATGATAGTGCCTCTGCACTCTATCGAGACGTGCAAGGCGCTGTTGTGATCTCTCCCTTTAGGAGTCAGCTCTAAATCTGTGAAACCTAGCCCATTGCCAGCATTAACATGGGCTACCACCTCTTCTAGCTGATTCACGGATATCTCTTGCGGTACGTAGGCAGCGTTCAATACCTTCAGTAACGCGTTGCGGTGCGCTTCAGAACACAGCAACAAGTTGAGAATAGAAATCTTTGACGGAGTCTGATGAAGATGGTCTACAATCCTGTAGTCGCTCTTTTTGATTAACCGCATGAACTCCTCGGCATCTTTGACTAGCAAATCCTTCTCTGCCCCACAAGGGACCTCTTCGACGGCTTTGCTTTTACCCTTATCAGCAGCATCAGCTCTGACCACTTTCTCTGCCACAACCTCTGTCGACGCAAACATTCTTCCGCTTCGAGTAATACCACTGACTCCTGTGAGATTCTGCACAGTCGACCCGTACGGCTCCAACTCTAACTTTTGACCATTGTAATAGACTTCGGCGCCATAATGCCACGGAACGGCGTTAGTGCTCTCGAATGGGATCGGCCCTGCTCTGGTAATAGTGATTGTAGGCGGTCGGGGCGCAGAAATGGTAATAGGTTGACGAGGAATGGTGATGGTGGCGACTTCATCTGCCTGCTTCAACACAACCTCTCCTGATACACTTTCAACTCTCCGGCTGAACTGCAAAATACCCTCAGACATCAGACTTTGGATACCTTCTATCAGCTGCTCACACCCATCAGGACGTGTAGCACAAGCCATGCATAACTCTCCGCATCCTGGAAAGAACCCCTTCTTCAACAACTTAGCTTTGACGAAACTAAGCGGCGTCTTTAAGTCTTTGACATCAGTCAACAGATCTGCACTCTCCTCCTCGATAATGGCGTTCACTCCGCCTCCCCTATGATGAGGCATGGGGTTTTTCGTGACATTGGGCACATTGTCGGAAAAGTTAATAATCTTGGCATCTACCAGGTCCTGCACCTTGTGTTTAAAGGCTTTGCAGTTCTCAATCATATGGCCTGGTGCCCCAGTATGGAAATCGCAAGTGGCATTTGCGTCATACCCCGGTGGTGGTGCCCCTGTCAAGGGAGCCATCGTCCTCTTTTGAACTAACTGAAGCTGAAGCAAAGTTTGCAAGAGCTGCGCATACGACATAGGTGGTGCTTCGAAGTGACGGTTTGTCAAAGGAGCCCGATTCTGATATTTTCTATATCCCTGCTGATTCTGTTGCTGCGGCTGCTGCTGCGGCGGTTGCGGAGCTGCTGGGATATTTATACTGGCTATCTGCTGCTGAGGGCCTTTGCCCTTTCTCCGAGCGTTGGTGACAGCACTCGCATCCCCTTCTCGACGTTTACCAGCGTAAGGTTTCTTTCCACCTCCTCCAGCTGAGGATGACTCACCTTGAATTTTTCCGATCTTAATACCATTCTCGACGTGCTCGCCCATAGTGATGAGAGCAGAGAACGTCCCAGACATGCCACTGACTAGCTTTTCGTAGTAGATTCCCGGGAGGGTAGCAACAAACATCTGCACGAGCTCGCGCTCAACCATCGGCGGTTGAACCCGAGCAGCCAACTCACGCCACCGCTGGGCGTACTCCTTAAAGCCTTCATTATTCTGCTGCGAAAGGTTCTGGAGCTGAACTCGGTTGGGGGCCAAGTCGCTATTGTATTGATAGTGGAGGACAAAGGCTTCAGCGAGATCTTTCCAGGTGCGCACGGTAGTGGGCTCCAAACCCATGTACCACTCGAGGGATGGACCAGAAAGACTATCTTGGAAGAAGTGCATCAGCAACTTCTCATCGTCGGAATAGGCGGACATCTTCCTATAGTAAGATCGAAGGTGGACACGAGGGCAAGTAGTACCCTTATACTTCTCAAAGACAGGCACCTTGAACTTATGAGGTACCTTGAAATCAGCAATTAACCCCAGCTTGGACATATCAATGCCCAATGTATTCTGATTCTCAATGTCTCTCATTTTATCTTCCAGTGCTTTGAACCTGAGCCGCGCTTCAGCATTCAACTCCGCTTCTGCACCTCTTTGAGAAAATACATCATCCTGATGGTCCTCAAGCCACGGTTAAGGCACCAACAGATTTCCGACGCCAGCATTACCGTTGACCAGCCCGATGTTGACATTAGCTCCCAGACTACCATTGCCGACGCCTGTCGCATTGAGTCTGATATTGGCCATCATATTGCCATTAGCGCTGCCGTTGCCCCCGGCAACAGGAACAACATTCTACGGAGTATCAACTGGAGGAGGAGTGTGTTGGTGTAAGCCCTAGAGGCCAATACTTTTTGGTACTTGTATCGGATTATTCGTTTAATAATAAAATGCATTTCTTTATTATGTTTGTCTTTCAGAATAATAAAGTCCCTAGAATAGTTAGTCTGTTTAATGAAATGTTAAGTGTGACTTAATCATGAGATCCCATTAAACATAAAGACATTATTCTTAAAATATTCGTAGTCAAGCTTTATTGCAAAGTGGGATAACATTAAAAGCATTGAGACTATTATGAAGATAGACTGATGATCACATCTCATGGATCATGGATAAAGAGTTATCAAGTCTTGACATAGGTATAAATATTAGGAGTAATATTTATACCGGATTGACCCGCTATGAGAATACTACATAGTATGTTATGCAAAGTGTCATAAGTTATTCTCATGGTGATAATGGTGTATTACCACCCTTCGACCTGAAACCACTATGGACCCTAGATGTAGAGTCGGGTGCTTTATTGCTGATCAAACATTATCCGTAACTGGATGATCATAAAGACAGTTGATGGGCACTCCACGAAGCATGCTGAGGGACATGAGTGTCCTAGATGGAATTTGCCAATCCTGCATAACAGGAGAAATGTCTAAGGGCTCAATATTGAACTGGACAAGGATGACACAGTGTATGCCTTGTGTTCAATATAGACATAGGGGCAAAAGGGTAATTGTATAAACATATATTATCACGAAAAAGGTTTTGTCAGATCACATGACATTTTCGTGACTTGGGTAGCAGTGATGTGTTGCTAGATACCGCTTACTGTTTATTATGTTAAATATATAATTTAATATAATTACCAACGTTACGAAATCCTACAGGGTCACACACATAAGGACAGTTTGATGAGAGATAGAGAAATCAAAGGAACACCGTAAGGTACGATGCACTTAAGTGAAAAAATAGAAATTCGGATAATATAATAATAATTATTGTTATTTTATAATGGTTATAAAATAATAATAAAATAAATATATTTATTATAATAATAGTTATTATAATAATATATAATATTATTATGGATCATGTGAATTGGGTTTTTAGCCCGCAGCCCACAAGAGAGTCTATAAAAGGAACCGTTGTGATGAAGCTTTCACTTGATGCAATTTCGTTTTTGATTCTCTTTTCTCACTCAAATAATTCTGTTCGTAAGCAGCTAGCACTGTGACCGGAAGCTGTTCGTGTGGACTGAGTAGAGGCGTTGCACTTCATCAACGCTTGTGATCGCTTCATCAAAGATCTGAATCGCCACAAAGAGGTAACGATTCTATCACTGACCATGCTCATTCGTAAGGATCACTAAAGGAAATTTTTGTTTTCCGCTGCGTTTAGATCGCAATTTTCCATCAGTGGTATCAGAGCCACTTACGAAACCATGGATCTGATAGCTGTTAAATTTTCGTCTTTTCTGTATTTGATTCGATTAAAACACAGAATGAATTTAACAATAAACGATTAATTAAATTTGGCATCTGTTGTGTATGATTTGGATGATTGATGTTGATTATGCTTCAGAAACCGACATTAGTATGGTGAAGTTGTGCGATACATTGATCATCCATAGGTTACACAATTAGATCGATCACTTTTATATAAGATATAAGAAATTCTGATGCAAAGATGGTATATGGGATATACTGTTTTGATTTCATCCATTCAATCACATAAGGATTGTAATTCTTTTGAAAGATCATCATTTTCATTCGCTTCGGAATCCGACGTTAGTATGGTGAAGCAATGACATGTTGATCTATCATATTGAGTTATCAATCGAGTTGTGTTTGACGACATGAAATTGTTGCATTAGGATTAATGGCAGTACAAGTGTTGTATTGCCGCAGACTTTTCCGGTTGGGGTTGTAAATGCACAAAAGTTGTGCAGGAAACGACGTGAAATACAATGAAGTGTTCATAAAATTTTTCGTCGGGGCGCTGCCCCTAACAACCCCGCAAGGAGGCACTGCCCCCTTGACCCCCGTCCGCTGACCGGGCAGCGGAACCCCCGGCTAAGTCTGCAAAGTGTGATCAATCAGCCGAAATTTAATTTAGTTTATTTAATTAACGGAATTTTAAACTAATAATAAAAGTGTGTTTATTATTATTTATTTGTGGTGATCAGTTATGGCCTTAGTTTATCCTTTATTATTGTTTTGGGATTTTTGAATACGGCCTGCGTGTCGTGCCTCTCTCTCAATCTCTTTATGTAATTTCTTTTCTCATCTCACTCCCTCGTATGTAAAATGAGTTTTCTTATATGTAATGTAATATTATGTTATGAAAAAAAAAAGGAAGTATTCAATATTAAAGGAGGATAACCTTGGAGATCATGCTTGGAGAAGCTTAGATCGTTATTAGGTTAGCTTAGGTTCTCTCATTGGCTTGAGAGAACAATTGCGTTAGGGCCATAATTGTATCTTTTTTATATGTATGTTGATGCATGTAATTGTATGTTGATGCATGTGAGAGACGTTTTGCATGTTAAGCCGGTGAGATCAAACTAATAACAAATTCCCTCAAAATTGAATATTAAGTTTATGCTTTCCAATTTTTAGCACTCATCAAGACTAGTATCGAGCATTGTAGGTTTCGCCTACGCGAGGTGCATGTTCTATATTAGTAAGGTGTGATGGGATAATTGTAATATCCAATTGCTAAAACAATGGGTCAAACTTAACTAAACAAATTATAATAAGATTATATATGTTTAGAAGCAAGAATTGGGAATGATTCATGTGATGGATCAGAATAAGGAGTTATTCACCCAATTGAAAATATTCGAGAGTTGTATGAGATACAATTGGAAGGAGTTCCTACCTAAATAACTTAGTTTTGTGTAATCAGCCTAACGCTGACTTAAAACAAAGTGAAACATGGATCTCGACCCACTAGAAAGTCTTCCAACGGGATTTTCCGAATCAAATGATGAGGGTCATTTGTTTTGAATAAAATAGTGGGAGCATATTTGATTAAAGGCCTAATTAAATATGTTGTTTTAATGATACTTATATTTTCATATTTCTCTTGTAGATTACCATGACAACAAACACATCGAACAATATTTTGCGATCCATCCTAGATAAGGAAAAATTGTCTGGGACAAATTTCCTGGATTGGCACCGTAATCTGAGGATTGTCCTCAAGCACGATAAGAAGCTGTATGTCTTGGAGACACCAGTTCCTGAGGAGGAACCTCCTAGTTCTGCACCAAAGGCAGAAAGAGATGCTTATAACAAGCATTTCGATGATGCCAATGAAACCGCTTGCCTCATGCTTGCTACCATGAACTCTGAGTTGCAAAAGCAACACGAGAACATGTCTGCGTTCGATATGATCGGACATCTGAAAATGCTTTATCAAGAGCAAGCAAGAAATGAGAGGTTTCAGGTTTCAAAGTCCCTTTTTAACAACAAGTTAGCTGAGGGAGCCCCTGTAAGTCCCCATGTACTCAAGATGATTGGGTATGTGGAGAACCTTGACAGATTAGGGTTTCCCCTTGGAAAAGAACTTGCGATTGATCTGATCTTGCAATCGTTGCCAGAGAGCTTCAGTCAGTTTGTCCTGAATTTCAATATGAATGACTTGGACAAAAGTCTTCCAGAACTGCTAGGCATGTTGAGAACTGCTGAGCAGAATATGAAGACAAAAGGGAAATCCATTCTGATGGTCAGTAATGGAAAGAAACAGAACAAGAGGCCCATCAAACAGGGTGGTAGAGGGAAAGGCAAGGAAGTTGCCAAACCCAAACCCACTCCTCCTGTTTTGAAGCCTAGTGGAGGAATAGCAAAGGAGGGCACTTGCTTCCATTGCGGTAAGACCGGACATTGGAAGAGAAATTGCCCAAAGTACCTGGAAGATAAGAATAATGGAGTAGAGACTTCAAATTCAGGTATTTTTGTTATTGAAATTAATTTATCTACTTCTGCATCATGGGTATTAGATACTGGATGCGGTTCTCACATTTGTACTAATGTGTAGGGGCTAAAAAGGAGTAGAGATTTGGCAAAAGGTGAAGTTGACCTACGAGTTGGCAATGGAGCAAAGGTTGCTGCTTTAGCTGTAGGAACTTATGTTTTAACTTTACCTAGTGGTTTAATAATTCAGTTAGAGAACTGTTATTATGTACCTGCAATTAGCAGGAATATTATTTCCGTTTCTTGTTTGGACAAGTTTGGTTTTTCATTCATAATAAGGAACAATTGTTGCTCCATTTATTTGAATGATATATTCTATGCTACTGCAAAAATGAATAATGGACTATATGTCCTTGATCTTGAAATGCCAATTTATAACATTAATACTAAAAGGTTGAAACCTAATGAGTTGAATCCAACTTACCTTTGGCACTGTCGATTAGGCCACATAAATGAGAAACGCATTTCCAAACTCCATAAAGATGGACTTTTGGACTCTTTTGATTATGAATCATATGAGACATGCAGATCTTGTTTAATTGGAAAGATGACAAAGTCCCCATTCACAAGAAAAGGTGAAAGGGCTAATGATCTTTTGGCACTCATACATACTGATGTATGTGGACCACTGAACATACCAGCCAGAGGAGGTTTTCAGTACTTCATCACTTTTACTGATGACTTCAGTAGATACGGATATGTGTATTTAATGAAACACAAATCTGAGTCCTTTGAAAAGTTCAAGGAATTCAAGAATGAAGTACAAAACCAACTAGGTAAGAATATTAAAGTTCTTCGATCAGATCGAGGCGGTGAATATTTAAGCCTAGAATTTGATGACCATCTAAAAGAGTATGGGATTCTATCCCAACTTACTCCTCCTGGAACACCACAATGGAATGGTGTATCTGAGAGAAGAAATCGAACCTTGTTAGACATGGTCCGATCCATGATGATTCACGTCGATCTTCCAAACTCCTTTTGGGGACATGCATTATTAACAGCAGCTTACACACTTAACCGTGTTCCATCCAAAAAGGTTGATAAGACACCATATGAGATATGGAGTGGTAAGAAACCACATATGTCTTACATGAAGATTTGGGGTTGCGAAGTTTACGTCAAACGAAAAATTTCAACCAAGCTTGAGCCCAAATCTGACAAATGCTTATTTGTGGGGTATCCTAAAGAAACAAGAGGATATTACTTCTACAATCCTTCTGAGGGCAAAGTGTTTGTCGCTCGAACTGGAGTCTTTCTGGAAAGGGATTTTATTTCCAAAGGAAACAGTGGGAGGAAAATAGAGCTTGAAGAAATTCAAGAATCACAAAACATTGAAACACCTATGGAGGAACTAGAGCGGGAAACACAAGTAGTTGTGGAAGAGCAACCTGCTCAAGTAGAACAAGACCAGCGTAGGTCAAGCAGGATACGTCACCAACCTGAGAGATATGGATATCTCATAAGTGATCAGGGTGATGTATTACTCATGGATCAAGATGAGCCTGTGACCTACAAAGAGGCCATAACTGGTCCTGAGTCTGAGAAGTGGCTAGAAGCCATGAAATCTGAAATGGATTCCATGTACACAAACCAGGTTTGGACCTTGGTAGAACCTCCTATAGGAGTTAACCCTATAGGATGCAAGTGGGTCTTCAAGAAGAAGACTGACATGGATGGTAAGGTACATACCTATAAAGCAAGACTGGTTCCAAAAGGCTATAAACAAATTCATGGGGTTGACTATGATGAAACCTTTTCACCAGTTGCAATGCTTAAATCTGTTCGGATTTTACTTGCCATCGCTGCATATCATGATTATGAAATATGGCAGATGGATGTCAAAACTGCTTTCCTTAATGGGAATCTTCTTGAGGATGTGTACATGACACAACCTGAAGGATTTGACATACCACAAGATGCCCAAAAGATATGCAAGTTACAGCGATCAATCTATGGATTGAAGCAAGCTTCCAGAAGCTGGAATCTTCGTTTTGATGAAACCGTAAAACAATATGGATTCATCAAAAATGAAGATGAACCTTGTGTCTACAAGAAGGTTAATGGGAGCATGATCGTGTTTCTGGTATTATATGTAGATGACATATTACTCATTGGAAACGATGTCCCTACCTTGCAACAAGTGAAGACTTGGTTAGGGAATTGTTTTTCTATGAAAGACCTAGGTGAAGCAGCCTATATATTAGGAATTAGGATCTATAGAGATAGATCACAAAAACTGCTTGGCCTAAGTCAGAGTACATACATAGATAAAGTGTTGAGACGCTTTAATATGCATGATTCCAAGAAAGGATTCATACCTATGCAACATGGTCTGTGTTTATCAAAAACACAATCCCCTTCAACTAAGGAAGAAAGGGATCGCATGAATAAGATTCCATATGCATCTGCAATAGGATCTATCATGTATGCCATGTTATGTACTCGACCAGATGTCTCGTATGCATTAAGTGCAACGAGTAGGTACCAATCTGATCCCGGTGATGCTCACTGGGTAGCTGTCAAGAATATCCTTAAGTACTTGAGAAGGACTAAGGATTCATTCTTGATATATGGAGGTCAGGAAGAGCTTGATGTAATTGGTTACACTGATGCTAGGTTCCAGACAGATAAGGATGATTTTAGATCACAATCTGGTTATGTGTTCTGTCTCAATGGTGGCGCTGTGAGCTGGAAAAGTTCAAAGCAAGAAACAGTTGCTGATTCTACAACTGAGGCCGAGTATATTGCTGCCTCAAATGCAGCAAAGGAAGCTGTTTGGATCAAGAAGTTCATTAGTGAACTTGGCATAGTCCCTAGCATTGTGGATCCCATTGGTTTATATTGTGATAACAATGGTGCTATCGCACAAGCTAAGGAGCCTAGATCTCACCAACGATCCAAACACATACTTAGGCGTTATCACCTCATTCGAGAGATAATCGATCGGGGAGATGTGAAGATATGCAGAGTACCTACACTTGACAATATCGTTGACCCATTAACAAAGCCTCTTGCGCAACAGAAGCATGATGGTCATACTAGATCTATGGGTATTAAGGGTATGCCTAATTGGCTCTAGTGCTAGTGGGAGATTGTTGGTGTAAGCCCTAGAGGCCAATACTTTTTGGTACTTGTATCGGATTATTCGTTTAATAATAAAATGCATTTCTTTATTATGTTTGTCTTTCAGAATAATAAAGTCCCTAGAATAGTTAGTCTGTTTAATGAAATGTTAAGTGTGACTTAATCATGAGATCCCATTAAACATAAAGACATTATTCTTAAAATATCCGTAGTCAAGCTTTATTGCAAAGTGGGATAACATTAAAAGCATTGAGACTATTATGAAGATAGACTGATGATCACATCTCATGGATCATGGATAAAGAGTTATCAAGTCTTGACATAGGTATAAATATTAGGAGTAATATTTATACTGGATTGACCCGCTATGAGAATACTACATAGTATGTTATGCAAAGTGTCATAAGTTATTCTCATGGTGATAATGGTGTATTACTACCCTTCGACCTGAAACCACTATGGACCCTAGATGTAGAGTCGGGTGCTTTATTGCTGATCAAACATTATCCGTAACTGGATGATCATAAAGACAGTTGATGGGCACTCCACGAAGCATGCTGAGGGACATGAGTGTCCTAGATGGAATTTGCCAATCCTGCATAACAGGAGAAATGTCTAAGGGCCCAATATTGAAATGGACAAGGATGACACAGTGTATGCCTTGTGTTCAATATAGACATAGGGGCAAAAGGGTAATTGTACAAACATATATTATCACGAAAAAGGTTTTGTCAGATCACATGACATTTTCGTGACTTGGGTAGCAGTGATGTGTTGCTAGATACCGCTTACTGTTTATTATGTTAAATATATAATTTAATATAATTACCAACGTTACGAAATCCTACAGGGTCACACACATAAGGACAGTTTGATGAGAGATAGAGAAATCAAAGGAACACCGTAAGGTACGGTGCACTTAAGTGAAAAAATAGAAATTCGGATAATATAATAATAATTATTGTTTTATAATGGTTATAAAATAATAATAAAATAAATATATTTATTATAATAATAGTTATTATAATAATATATAATATTATTATGGATCATGTGAATTGGGTTTTTAGCCCGCAGCCCACAAGAGAGTCTATAGAAATGTCGTAAGCAGCTAGCACTGTGACCGGAAGCTGTTCGTGTGGACTGAGTAGAGGCGTTGCACTTCATCAACGCTTGTGATCGCTTCATCAAAGATCTGAATCGCCACAAAGAGGTAACGATTCTATCACTGACCATGCTCATTCGTAAGGATCACTAAAGGAAATTTTTGTTTTCCGCTGCGTTTAGATCGCAATTTTCCATCAGAGTGGGCACAGCCCCGCCATGAAGTATGCCGTTACTATCAACCCTGGAGATCAAAGGTTGAACCAAAGTACGAAGCTGGTCCTGACCATTCGCGACTACCTACATCAGTTCCATAAAACGATCCATCCATTCATGGAGCTCTTGAACATCTGACTGCACCTGATCCATGATCCTTGTTTGATTAGCTCGAGTTGAGTAACGGTGAATGAGTCTCTGATCAATCCTGGAGACCGGAAGCAGCTTGGAACCTGTGAACCTGAAAAACCTTGAAACACTAAAAGTTAGGAAAAACAACAAAATGTACGCCATGCAAATGCTTCATGCAGATGCATGCGTGTGTCTGTGTGCTTGGGAGATTTCCCCCGATCCTAGTGCCTTAGTGCCAGTGCTGACAATAATAAGAAGAAGAAGAAGAAGAAGAAGTCCGAGCCCAATCATGGAAACATCAATCTCATATATATATGGAAAGCCTATCAAGGCAGTACATAGCATCAACGAGTACAAAACAAATCAACAGCGTGACCTCAGCCAACAAGTCTGGTGATGGTCAGCATACAGCAAAGATCAAAACAAAAGGAATACAAGCTAGTCAAGTACGGCCACGGGCGCAGTACTCTGCTAATAACTCCTTCGTCTCTGGATGATCTGGCAAAGTGAGCAACCCCTCGACGAGTAGTTCCCTCTGTACAATAGTATACTGAAGCCCCTGAACTGAACTTTCCCATGCTCCCTCACCGAAGTAATCTTCCAGTTTCCGCTTCTTAGACTCAAACTTCAGCTTGCACTCCTTCAGGTTGGCAAGGGCTTTGTTGAGTTGGCCTTCGGCGGCGTACCTGCGGGCAGTCTCTTCATCAAACCTCCGCTCACTGTCCTTTACCTCGGCTTCCAGCTTAGAGATCTGCAGCATTAGCTTATCCTCTCGTTCCTTCCTGGTGGCCAGGGAGGTCTTCCAATGCTGGTCGAACTTAGATATCCTCCGATATGCCTCGTCCAAATGCTGCTTCTTCGTAGCTAGTACATCATTAACAACCCTGAAGTCCTGACCCAAGCGTTCCCGATCAGCAATCTGCTTTGCCAAGTCTGCACCCAGTTGGTTCACCGACTCTGTTTGCTTTTTGAAAGCATGCACGGCTTCGTTCCTCTCACTTCGAAGCTGAGCTAATTCTTCCTCCAGTTCTACGTTCGCCCGCTTCAGCTCATCCCGCTCAGCTAGTACCTGGTTATGCTGATGAATGGACACAGTAGTAGGCTCTTCGACTGGTGGAGGACTCTCTGGTCTGGCATGAGGAAATGGCATCCCTATAGCGCTGGCTCTGGCTCTGATCCAAGCTGAATAAGGAGGGTAGGCTTGACTGTTGCTCTTTCCCAACAAAGGCTTTCCTCTCTTACTGATATTGTTCCACGCGCGCTGAAGCTTGGACAACAAATCCCCCTCTAGAGTACCCGTTAGGTACAGAGATTCCTGTACCTCTTCCTCCTTCGGCGGAGTCCTCAAAGCATATGCGAACTGACGAACTAGCAACGACGGATTGTAGTTGATGCAACCCTTCCTACCTATCAGAGGTACATTAGGAAACCCACTACAACTGCAGACAACCTCATCAGACGCTCAGGCCACTCAGTTGTGGCTGCAAACAAGACGAAAGAACCCCTCTTGGGCAAATGACCTGCAAACCATCTGAACAGCAACGGTACGCAGCATGAGACATTCTTCCCTCTCCGGTTCTCGTTCTTGTAATGCACTGAGTGATAGACGTCCCCGATCAAAGTAGGGACTGGATTCCCTGAGGCGAAGATGTGAAATGCATCAAAGTCTATGAAATCAGGCATGTTGGGGAACAGGATAATGCCATATATGCATAAAGCGAGGATGGCATTGAATGCGTCCCAACATCTGTCCTTAGCACACTGCTGAGCCTTAGCTACCAGAAACTGCAAGGAGAACCCAGGAACCTTGTTCCAACTCGTCACTACTAACTCAGAGGCGCCCAAATGAAGTGAAGAAGCTAAACCAAACAAATCAGGCTCAGCATCCATGTGGACAAAAGGCATCTGCCTTTTGATAGGCACACCCAGCAAATCAGCATACTCTTCCAGCGTCGGCGCGAGAACGAAGTCCTGAAAAGTGAAACACCTCAGCGGAGGGTCATAGAACTGCAACAGAGCATGTAACCCATTCAACTCGGACGTAGAAGGTTTACAAACCAGACTGAGCAACCGGCCATAAGACTTTCTGAACCCATCCTTCACAGAATCACCTGGTAGAGCTATCAAACCAGTCAACTTCGACACATCAGGGGTCGGGAACTTGTACGCAACAGTCTTCCTGAGAGAGGCCATAATAATACAATAGGAGGCGAGAAATCCTGGATCGGGGAAACGGTACCTGCAACACAGACACACGTTAATGGAATGCAAATGAACATGCGAACTAATGCAAAATGCAAGCATGCAATAATATATCCAGGTAACTGCTGTGGAGATTCTGTGTCAACAATCACTGATGAGAAGGAAACCCCGGTGTAGGACCACAGATCTGATCTGCCAAGAACAACCATCTGATAGGACCATATACATAGGATCAAAATTCTGCTCTGTCGAGAACAAATGTCTGATAATAAGGACCCCGGATGTATGATCAAGAAATATCTGCTGACGAAGTCTTCAGACCCCAAATCAAAAATCTGCCCTATCAAGAACAAACATACAGCTGCTGATGAGATCTTCAGACCCCACTCAAAATCTGCTCTATCAAGAACAAACAACCTCTGCTAATGAGATCTTCAGACCCCAAAACTGCTCTATCCAGGACAAACTACTGATGACAATACTCTGATCAAAACCTGCTCTATCAAGAACAGACATACACCTGATGATAAGATCCTCTGATCAAAACCTGCTCTATCAAGAACAGACAAATCTGCAACTGAGAAACCCTGGTATCAACATAACTGATTCACCGTCGAGAAAACCAGGTAGTCTGGAGGTCAAAGTTTCCTACAATAAACCTAATCCCACTCACAGGTATGGACCTAAACTGACTCAAGGTACGGCATTCTATGCGTTCATCAGCGTCACAGACTTTCAAGAGGGGTGATACGATACCCAGAAGGTGTGGCATCACCAGCTCATGAAGAGGCCTCACTTAGCTGAATCACAAATGATCGGTCCCCAGAGTCGACAATCCACCAAACCAGCAACCGTCTCAACCCAAAGGGTTGAAAGTGAAGCCAACCGGATGAACCTCGTCTGAGCGTGGATTTCATGAGACACTAGTGCCTGCAAAGCAAGCACGCGCCCACTAATTTCCACTCTAAGTCTATGGTGCACTCAAGCCTGGGTCTGGCTTCTCACTCATCAGAACTCCCATCCCACAACAGCACAAATAATCACATTATACTGAAAATAAAATGCGGGAAATAAAGTGCGAGAAGTAAAATGCGATAAATAAACGCAACCCAACAAGTAAACATACAAGCGGTAGGATTGACTCTCACAGGGAACCGTTGGAGTCCCCAGCAGAGTCGCCAGCTGTCGCTTGCGCGAAAATAAGGTGTCGGCATGACAGAAGAGTCGCCACCATTCGTTATTTATCCCTCAGAGCAGGAAAGGAAACGATCGGAAAAACCTGACGAAAAAGGGTAAGACAAGGTCATCGCAACCATTGTCTGGGTTCGGGAGTCGGATACGTAAGGGGAAGGTATTAGCACCCCTCACGTCCGTCGTACTCGACGGGATCCTCGCTTGTTTGTTTACTTGGATGGGTTGGTTTTATTCTATCTACCTATCAAGGCTGGCGGAAAAAGAAAAGAAAAATGACTCGGCAAAGCGTCGCACTTTATGCCTACGTATTCTCATCAGAGAATGAGAAATCAGAGTCAACGTAGTTCGGCCTACGAAGGGTTATGGGGGAAGGTAGCTCGCCAAGACTTCGCCATCTTGTGCCTACGTACTCTCAACAGGCATGAGAGATCAGAGCTCACGTAGTTCGGGAAACTACAGCTTATTTCCTGTCTTTTACGAAAGAAGTGTTTTTTATTGTGTTTGCGATTTCAACCGCACTAGAGACTATGACCTGAGAGTGAATGTGTCGCATGTCACCCAAAGGGTACCATACTAAACATCCAGACTGTGGAAAAGAAACTCTTCCACAATCCTTTCTCAGATAGCTTAAGGCTCGTAACGTACGAAAGAAATCATTCATGATTACTGTATCTTAAACTGTTTCGAGATGAGAAGAGAACAGGCCCAACTAGGAGGGAGACTATCAAGTCCTACTATTATCATGCCATGGATTCATCCTATGGTTGAGGTTTGAACAGGGAACTCCTAGATGTTGTCATGCATAGGTTTCAACCTAAAAGTCTATCATCAAATCCTTATCAAAGGAAATGAGAGTCCTAAGGGATCATGTCAATTATACACCAAAACAGACAAAGCATCAGCTTAACAGTAAAATGCATGCAATGCAAGTGAGGGAGGAAATGTGTGTGGGGCTTCAGCCTCCACAAGCTCGTCTCAACCTCAAGCCAGTCATGAAATAACAGTAATCATACTGAAAAATAAACAACATGCTATCAAGCAATAAACAGTAAACTGCAATCATACAGATAAAACGAAACGAAATGCCATCAGGCAAACAAACCACATGGGCAAGGGAGCTGGGCTCTACCGAATACCCGCAAGCAAAGCCACGCAATAACAATACAAGCAGAGGGAGCAACTCAACCTCTAATGCAATCATGCTCCTAGATTCTACTTATTCTAGATGGACTTAATCTAATGCAACAGACAAATCAAACAAAACATACAATACAGAAAAGAAAAACAGAAGGAAGCCTCAGCTCCTCCAGCAGCAACTCAGTCTTCATACTTCAATCATCAATTGCTTTCCAAGTATCAACCCTACAATATGAGTATCAACTCATCTTCTCCCTTAAGCTTCAGCTTCTTTGATCAGCTCCACCTTCAGGCTTCACTATCTTCAAGGATCTTCAAGTATCAACTCGATCTTCATGCTCTTCAAGCTTCAGCTGGAATGGCAGTCTTCAAGGATTCATCCTCTTCAACAATCTTCAATGAAGTCTTCATCTTCATGCTCAAGCTCTGACAGCTCTCAAGACTAATCAAACAGAGAAAAGTCACTATAGGATAAGCTGGGGGATATTGAACTGCTTATTTGATCACCAAAGGTGACCTATAAGGGTTCAATATCAAGTGAAGGGTTCCCTCAAAAGTTCTACCTCCTTGGTATAACACTAATCCCTCCAAAGGAGAGAGGTGTATACCCTGGAAGGACTTTGAATCACAGGGAGGAATGGATGTGAAGAATACTATCCATGTTTAAGAAAGAAATGATCTACATCTAAGCTCTTCCTAATCCTATCCCTAAAACAAAACAAAAAGAAGAAGAACAAGCTCCTCAAGCTCCTCCAAGCCTCTTCCAATCTTCTAGTATGCTCCATTAAGCTCCATAAAGAGATGCCATGCTCCTCAAACCAAAGGAAAAATCCAAAGCAAAGCAAACCAAACAAAACTTGCCCTAAAGGCCACACAAACAATCATTCAATTCAAAAATCAACCAAAAATAGTATATTATTCTATTAATTCCTAATATAAATTCTAGGGGACCCTACATAACTACCCTTAAGTCCCATATATTCCCCATAGACTAAATTGCCCTATAAAACCTAAATCTAAAATTGTTATTGACCTATATTAAAGTTTTAATCAAATTCTATACTACCTAGAACTACCTAATTAAAACTAACCTAAAAATTATCACAAAATTATGAAATTAATTCAGGGGGACCCTAAACCATTCATCTAATCATCCTAAAAAAATTGGACTCAAAATCCTAAGGGAACTACCCTAATTAAATCCTACAAATTAGTATACCAACTAAAAGAATTAAAAAAAGCAATTAAAAGTAAAAATGCACAAAAAATATAAAACTGAAATAAATTGGCTATTTTATGATTTTATATTTTTCTAGACAGAAAATGAAAATTGGGAAAAAAAAGTCTCATTAAAAAATATGCATTTTTCAATTTTATATGAATTTTTGAAGTTTAATAAAATCTCGGCCGCAGGATGGTCTTCCAAGTCAACAAGTCCACATACAATCAATAGATTATGTCTTCAACCTTGGTCCATCTAGGGTTTTAGAATCCATGAAAAAAAACAAACTCCATGCATGAAACTTTCCACCACTTGTTCTCTCTCATTTCTCCATCAAATGACACAATCCAAGAACCAAACTTGACTAGAATTTTATGTAGAATCCAACCATGCCTTTGGATTTGGTTGAAACTAACTACATCATGCAAACCGAACCACACAACTCCATGGATCCAAACTTTCTACAATTTTCGACCATCATAAAACTCAACAATCTTTGTATATAATTAATCTGCATGCTATGCTGATCACAACCAACCAATTCTCATGCATTATCATCCATTAAATCATGTGTTCTACCTCCATCAAGAATCAACCTCCATTAATGAAACCTCACTAATTGGTCTAAAACTCATCCAAACGAATCCCCTAATGGTCTCTAATAGTTTCACAACAAGAACTAATCCTAACCATGCCTAAAACAGAGTGTGGGAAAGATTTTGCATACCTTGACCCTACAATGGCAAGTGTTGAAAAGCTTCGAACCAGGCCTTGTGGATCTTCAAGAATGGTCTCTATGTGATGAATAACTCTCTCCTTGCACAAGATTTGATGGAGATGGCTTGTATCTTCAGATTCAATCCTTTTTGCTCTCTTGCAACTTCACTTGAAAAGCTCCAATTCTTCAACAATGGTGGCTCACTCCAGCATGAATATGTTCAAGGAGGTTTGTAGTGATGATTTGTGGAAGAAAATGGAAGGGTAATGAAGAGAAAAATGGAGTTTCAATACAATTTGCAAAATGGAAAGTTTTGGTTCAAACTCTTTTTTCTACCACCATGAACATCAACAATCACCAACCTTTCACCAATGGAGAGTGTAATCAATATATAGAGGTGTTTAGAAGGGTCTAGAATCATCTAGATCAATCTAGATGGAACTTGAAGTTTCTAGGATATGGTATTTGCATTTTACTTCCCACCACATGAGATATCATGACAAAAACCCCATAACTTGAGTAATTAACTTGATTTTCTCCTTAAGTGGTATTTTGGACAAGATACAAAGCTTAAACACCTTGTTTATGAAGCTTTTCTTTGTTTTGACTTGGTGCCCCATTATGCAAGTAAGACTTTTACAAAGCAACTCCAAAATTTAAGCCTCAAATCAAAATTGTGGCTGAACCATTGTTCTTAAAATGTCCTTGGGAGTCAAAATGACCTATCATATGCCATGGTTTGGATTTGGAACTTGGATTTTAGGATTTTCCATTTCACTTGAATTTACTTATGTCCCATTTTTAGGCTATTTTTATCACTTTTTTTATGAGCCTTTCCAACATCTCATGACCATCCTACTAGCCTTAAAACATCATTCTAAGAAACTTTAATGCTGAAGGTTTTTCCATTTGAAGCTTGGAAGTAGGAGATATGGCCATATGCTTGAAATGACCTATAACTGCCAAATGACCAAAATGCCCTTTGCTTGCCAAAGTCATAAGTTGAGTTCTACAAATCCTATCAAGGACTTCTAGTACTCTCTAGAAAGATAAGAAGATGCTCTTCAACATTCATGTTGACCAAGAGATCATAGGAATCATCCCACTAGGGCAAAAGTTGTCTGCAATTTGGGTGACTTTCAAAGACCCAGATTCACATACCTCAGATGACCTGTAATTTGTCAAAACCATAACTTGAGCTCTGCAAATCCTATCAAGGACTTATACCACTCAAATTAAAGCTAAGAACAATCTCTACAACATTCATGTTGTGGGGAAGATGAGATGACAATCACATCTTGAGCTAAAACGGCCTGGAAGATAGGGATCAAACTAGGGGATTTTACACTGACAATCCTTAGAAACCCTAGCTTAAAACTTCTCAAACTAATCAGTCATGATGAGTTGGTCTTGGAATTATCCTTATAGTATCTCAATACCTCATTCCATGATCACATGGCCCTTGGATTAGGTCTCAACCTTCTCCAAATCATCAGTTGACCTAGGGTTGACCCAGTCAAAACCCTAATTCTACCATTCATGGTTGAATCTTCTGAATTCTTGCATAATGACCTCTCTGGGCTTCGTGACGGCTTTCAAGAAATCTCATAAACTTTATCAAAGCTTCAAGTTCATTCTCAAAGTCTCAGAATCATCTGAGGAGCTCCCACAACTCTCAAGCTATGAAGCACACAACCTTGGTTTCAACCAATTCCTCTGAGGATCTCTTGAACTTTCTGATGAAGGTATCAACCTTCAAACACTTGATGGATAAATAAATGTTGGTCAAATTTTGGGGTGCAACATACGCTGGCTGAATATCCATGATATAAAATACGGCCTCAAAAACTTTCGGACCAACCTGGATCGGAAGAGTCAATTCCCCAAACACGAACCTTCTAGTCCCATCAAAAGCTTGAACTACCAAGTCGCTTGGGGTGCATATTATCCCTCGGGTATCTAGCTTTATTAAAGCCTTCTTGGGTAACACATTCAGTGATGACCCAGTGTCTACCAGCATGTGTGACATTACAGACCCTCTGCATTCCATGGATATATGCAGCGCTAGATTAGGATTCCTTCCTTTGGGCGTCAAATCCAAATCAGTGAAGCCCAGCCCATTACCAGCATTAACGTGTGCCACTACTCCTTCAAGCTGATTCACGGATATCTCCTGTGGCACGTATGTTGTGTTCAATATTCTTAAGAGAGAATTTATGTGTGCTTCAGAACACAACAGTAATGACAGAATAGAGATCTTTGACGGTGTTTGTTGTAAGTGATCTACGATCTTGTAGTCACTCTTCCTGATCAGCCGCATAAACTCTTCCGCTTCCTTCAACAAGGACTCTTTCTCACCAGCCTGAGAACTCTCTTCGACCACTGCTTTTCCTTTACCCTTATCATATTTCTCAGCACTCACTTCGGGAGGTGAAAATACTCTTCCGCTTTGGGTTATCCCACCGGCACCTACCAGATTGTCAACAGAATCCAACGGTGAACCTTTCATTTCTTGCTTGTGACCATTACAGTAGACCTTGGCTCCATAATTCCAAGGAATAGCCTTAGTGCTCTCATAGGGTACGGGTCCAGCTTTAGTAATTATGATAGTGGCGGCCTTGGAGGCACAGAAATAGTGATTGTTTTGTAAGGAATCGAAATTGTCGCAACTTCATTCTTCTCTTCATCAACTATTTCCTCATCTTTCTTCTCTGACACTCTATCAAATTTTAGAATACCATCATTCATCAGCTTCTGAATATGACTCTTCAGCTTCTCGCATCCCTCAGGATGGATCAAACACTTTGCACAAACTCTGTCACAACTCGGAAATACCCCTCCACTCAGCAATTTGTCTTTTACAAAACTCAACGGAGTCTTCAAATCATCAACATCAGTTACCCAGTTCAAACCCTCATCCTCAATAATGGCATTAACCCCAGCTGCCCCATGATTAGGCATGGGATTCTGCACAACATTAGGCGCATCATGAGATAAATTGATGGCTTTGTTGTCTATAAGGTCTTGCACCTTATGCTTGAATGCTTTACAATTGTCGATATTATGTCCGGGAGCACCGGAATGAAAATCACATCTAGCATTAGCATCATATCCGGGTGGTGGTGCACTAGTCAAAGGAGCCAAAGTCCTTTTCTGAATCAATTCTAATTGCATCAAGTGTTGAAGCAACTGCGAGTAGGGCATCAGCGGCGCATCAAACTGCCTGCTTACTGCTCTTCCCCGATCCTGAAATCTGCGAGAAGCATAATTTTGTTGTTGTTGTTGTGGTTGTTCTGGTTGTGATACTGCAGGAATTGTAATGCTAGCAACCTGAGGTTGCTGTTGACGGTACTGCTGACCTCTACTTTTGTTTCTGTTTCGGGAATCCGAGACTGCGTTGGTTTCCCCTTCTCTCCTTTTGTTACCAAGACTTTTCTTAACTCCTCTAGGTGAGGATCTTTCACCGGCTTGAATTTTACCCAATTTGATTTTGTTCTCAACTCTTTCCCCTATAATGATTAGATCTGAAAAACTCCCAGACATGTTGCCGATCAGCTTCTCGTAATACACCCCCAGTAACATGGCAACAAACATGTCTATCAACTCCTTCTCCACCATAGGTGGTTGCACTCTAGCGTCAGATGGCAGACCAGCACCAACATCCCTCATAGAGAATACATCCTTCTGATCATCTTCCTCCCACTGAGGGGCAGTATTCCCATGCAAAGCACACGTAGGTCCGGGAATATGAACTCCTGTCTGATTTCCTCCGCCTGGAGGGATAACAATTGTAGGACCATTATTAGGATATGGGGTGACATTGTCAGCAGTAGGAGGTATAGCAGCAGTTCCTCCATGAAGCACACCACTCCCGTCAACCCTAGAAATTAACGGTTGAACCAAAGTTCTCAGCTATTCTTGGCCATTGGCGATCCCTTGCATCATATCCATGAACTGGGCCATCCTGTCACGAAATTCCTGAAGCTCAGCCTGAATCTGATCCATAATCATGCATTGATTTCCCCGAGTAGCGTAGCGATGAGTCGCTTGATTGTCAATCCTGAAACAAGCTACAAAGTGGAGATAAGATTAACGGTTCCGGAACACCTGCGATGCAAACATGAGAAATGATGCAATATGCAGACATGTAAATATGCATTAGGGAAGTTTTCCCCTCGATTCTAGTTCCGCGAGAACAGCAAGACAATGGGAAGCCAACAGATAAGCATAGCAAACTCCTCATAAATAAAATGAGATCCAAGAGTCAATGTACAGCATAACACTGAATACAACGAAATCAAAATGACCTCAGCCAACAGATTTGGGTGATGGTCAAGATACATCATAACAACAAACTACAAAGAGAGAAAAACATCAAATATAATGGTGAGCCTGGAAATCTTCCAACAAATCACTCGTCTCTGAATGATCTAGCCTGTCTACCAACCCCTGGATGAGGAACTCTCTCTGGCTAATGATGCTCTGCAAGCTCTGAACATAATCCTTCCAAGCGCCTTCACAAATGCTTCCTCAAGCTTAGATCTCTTCATATCTGCTCTTGACTTATAGTCTTCCAAGGTTGAAAGAGCTTCATTCAATCTACAATCGCTTTCACGTCGGCGCGAGGATTTAGCTATAACCTTCTCTGAAGGTGAGATAATACTTAGAAGGGGGTTGAATAAGTATGAAAGATTAAAACTTAGAAATAAAAACACAATTATTTTTATCCTGGTTCGTTGAACTCAACTACTCCAGTCCACCCTTCCTAGAGTGATTTGCCTTTCTCAACAAGGACTTAATCCACTATTTAATCAAACAGATTACAATAGTAACACCTAAGAACAACTGTTCTTAGTCTTCTCAAGAGCTACTGATTCCAACTGAATCCTCTTAAGGAAATCCTTTACAATCAATGTAAATCTAATACAAGAGTATGAATGCTTCTAAAAAGCTTTTATCACAACAGTGATATTTCTCTTAAGTTTAAGTACAAATAATTCTAAGAATGAATATGAAAGAATGAGAGCTTGAATGTTATAATTTCTTTTCAGCAAAATGTCTAACTGAAGAATTTGGTGGAGTCTTCCTTTTATAGGCAGCTGATCCAAGGAAGCTGAACGTTGAGAAGAGTGTCCCAAAAAGGTCTGAGCCTTTTTATCTTCACATCAAGTGACCTTTCCTAGAAGTAGAAAGCACAGAAAAATCCTTTTTGTTTGTGTTCTTGTGTCTAGCACCAATGAGGAAAGAGACGTTTGATTTACTCCAACGGATATAATCTTTGAATATTTCTTCTTCAATTTTCAGCAAGTTCATCAGAATCTGATTGAATCAGAGTCTTCTAATGATGTTCCGAAGTTTGTTGTATCAGAGTCTTCTGCAGCATGTGTGCTTTTAGCGTGTTGATCATCAGAGCATATTTAACACAGAACTTCAGTACTGGCAGCTTTAGTACTTCCAGAAACTTCTGTAGAAACTATGCTTTGAGAAACTCTTCATACAATATTCTTCTTAGCTTCAGATGCTTCTGACTTGCTTCAGATTCTTCTGGAGCTTCTGCTTCAGAATCTTCTGGAGCTTCTTGCTTCAGATCCTTCTGAAGACTATGCTCAGGATCTTCTGTAAACAGCAATCAGAATCTTCTAAAGAATGCATCTGGCGCTTCAGAGTCTAGATAACTTCTTGTATACAATTCAGATTTGCTTCTGGAGTGTTAATTTCATTTCAATCTGCAGTAAAACTCTCAAGCAAATTTTAGAGTATATAATTCTTAAATAAAATTTCCTAACAGTTATCATCAAAACAAAGAGATATTATTAAGAACCAATATGTGTTCTAACAATCTCCCCCTTTTTGATGATGACAAAAAGTATCAGAAATTTTGTTTAACTGAACATATTAGAATTATAACTCCCCCTGAGATGATGAATCTCCCCCTGAGCTAAATACAAATAAGGAATAGAAACTTCCCTTTTGTCTTTGAGTAATCTTCAGAGTTAGATCTTGTTTGTTCTTATAATATTTGAAGGTCAGAATGTCTTGCAGAATTAAGATTCAGAGTTTGATAATAGTCAAATGGTCTGATAGACTCAGAGTTTCTTTTATATAATGTACTTATCAAATGTTCTGAAATAGTCAGATTAAATGTTATATAGAATAAATATGTCTGAAGTTTCATTCTGGTGAAGTTATATTAAACAGTTCAGATCTATATTTTCTCCCCCTTTTTTGTCATAAGCAAAAAGTAAAAACTTTAAAAGGACAAATAAAAGGAAACAGTAAATCAGATAATATAATGGAGAAAACTTTGATTCATTCATAAGAGCATATCAAGAGTACATAGGCAAACATCAGAAGATATAGCAAATAAAGTACAAATGCAAACAACAGATGCAAAAACATTAGAATGAGAAAAAAATCTAAGAGTGTTTGGACAAAAGCATCTTCAATAGATCTGTAATCTCAGAGGATGATTGCTCTTGCTTGGACATCCACTTAGCCATAGTTTCATTCTTTTCATCTTGCTTTGACATCCATTCTGTCATATCCTCAGACTTCTTATCCTGTTTTGCCATCCAGGATTTTATCTCTGACTGTCCAGCTTCCAGAGCAGCAATCTTATCTTCAAAATCTGGATGTTCTTTCTTTATCTCAGATGAAGAAGTATGATGAGGTTCTGTAGCCTGAACAGAGTCAATTTCCATTTGGTCTGTAGATTCTGGAGCATTGGAATTAGAAGGAGGGTCTACCAGAGTCATAGCCAACGGATTTTCCTCAGATGCAATGTCAGTAGATTCTGTTGATGATGGAGGAGCATCTAAAAGAAGCAGAGGTTCAAATTTGTTGACAGTCCAGAATAGAGTTCGAGCAGCCTCAGCAAATCTGAGCTTTGCATCATCAGAACA
The DNA here is from genome assembly GCA_963859935.3 of Lathyrus sativus. NCBI lineage: Eukaryota > Viridiplantae > Streptophyta > Magnoliopsida > Fabales > Fabaceae > Lathyrus > Lathyrus sativus. The sequence continues at coordinate 276,503,304 of OZ012739.1, forward strand.
GACGTTCTTCAGATTTGAAGCTACAGAGTTGAATCTGTTTATGAATCCATTCCAGATGATGTCAGATTCTTTGGCATCCATTGTTGCTGAGCATTTCTTCTGAACAGTACCTAAATACATCTGTATTTCTTGCAAAAAAGTTTGAAATAAATGATTAACATTAAGTCTGGACTTTGGACATAACAAAGTTTCCAGAGTTACAGGTTTAGGTTGGGGAGTTGGTGGAAAAAGAGATTTCTGAATAGAGATCAGAGGAGGAGGATAAAATGGAATGAAGGGTATCTCAGGAGTTTTTTCTTTAGATCTGATTAAAGCATTAAGCAAATGAGGTTTTGCTCTGGTGTGAAGGGTAACTACATCAAAAGGTTCATTTGAGTAGGGATGGAAGGCAGATTTTGGTGGTGCATCAGATGCAACAGTGTTATCAGATGCAATTGGCAGAGCTGAAACAACAGCTTTATCAGATTTTGCAGAACATGATATGGTTGCTAAAGATCCTACATCTGACATAGATTTAATGTAATCAAGAATCACAGATGGAAGGGTCATTGTGGGTTTTGGTTTCAGAGGGTTGATGGGATCAGAGGGTTCAATTCTGTCATAAAAGTCTTTCAGTTTGAAACCATAAGACAGATTATGAAATAGAGATGATACTTGGGCACAAGATATAGAAGATCTTGGGTTTGGATTGGGAATTAAAATCTCAGATGATGGTGTAGGTGTAGGTGTGGGAATAGGATCTGGAATGGGAGCTTTTGAAGGTATAGAAGGTTCAGGTTGGTTTACCTCAGAGTATTTTTCAGATGGAGAGATTAGAAAATCTGGGTGGAGGTCTGATTCTGAGGAGTTAGAAGATGTGGTTGGTGTACAGGAGGTAGAAGATACTTGAAACACTGTTTTTAAGGGTGTGACATCAAGAACTTCTGTCTCAGGGATGTGAGGTTCAGAAGTGTTGGTTTGTTCTGAAGGAATTTCAGATGGTTTGGATGGTTGTTCTGAGATGGGTGAATCAGATGGGATAGTGATTGGTTCTGATGAAGTAGGAGCAGAAGTTACTTTTGTAGGTTCTGAAGTAACAGGTGCAATGGGTTCAGATGATTTTGATGGTGGTTTATTTACAGAGGCTTTTTCTGGTTGAGATTCTTGTTGTTTTTCTGATTGTTCAGATGATTGTTGTTGTACAGATTGTTGTGGTTGTTGTTCTGTAGGTTGTTGTTCTGTAGGTTGTTGTTCTGATGGTTGTTTTTCTGTAGGTTGTGTTTGTGGAACAAACTGTTTGATATGGATTTTTGGTTGAGATGATTTGGGGATAGAGACTGGTTGTGTTTGAGTGATTTTTGTTGTTGTTGTTGTTGGAATAGAAGTTTGTTTTTATGGTGATTTGGAATTGGGAGCAGTAACAGAAGTAGTTTGTGTTGATGGTGGTTTTGGAACAGACTTAATATTTGAATCATTTATAACAATATTTGCAGAAGATACAGAAGATTTAGTACCTTTTATTTTGATCCTCTTGGCTGGTACAGAAGCAGCGTCTTCAGATTCTTTTCTCTTCAAGAGCTTCTTTGACTTCTCAGCAATCTTGACCTTCTTCTGAGCAGGTGCAGAGTCTACTACTGGCTGAGTCCTTTTCCTCTGTAGTTGTGCTTCTTCTTCTTCTTCTTCGTCTGCATTGGGTAGAGGTTGTCTTGCTAGCTAAATCACGTTTGCAGGAACAGGCTTTCCTTCCTTTTTGCATTCATCAATGTACATAACAACTATGTGTCTGGGTTCTTCAGCAAAGAATAGGGGAAAGTCATCTACAGGCACCCTCTTCTGACTGAGTTCAGATACATTCAGCTTCTTGGGAGTTGTTGTGAGTTCATCAACTATCTTAAGTCTCTGAAGACTTTTAGCATTCAGAGGCTTTCCCATTATGAATTCCAGTTCTTCTGTAACTCCAGCAGCGTACAGAGCTGAGACCAAACCATTCTCAGTTAGAAGATCTGAGATCAACCTTCCAAAGGGGATCCAGGTTCTGATCTTCTGTCCTTTCTCCTTCACATACTCTCTAGATGCATTTATATGGTTCCACAGATGCATAAAAAGAATGTATGGAAGATCTACCTTTGTGCTCTGACTGAGACAATACATGAAATAGAGCTGTTCATTATTGACATAGTCTGGAGAATTAGTTAACTTCCTATGGTGGATGCAACCCATGAAGATCTTGGCCCAGATCTTGTAGCCAGGCTTCAGATCCTTGAATTTATTAGAAGCTTGACCAGCAGTCATTACTTCTTCATATACCTCATCCATGTCCACACGCCCAGCTGGCAAGTGGGAAACACCATCTGTTTCTTCATATCCAATTAATTTTCTTATCAGATCTTCTGTGATAATGATCTCTTTTCCCAGTACAGAAGATAAGATGAACTTGGGGTAAACTGATGCATGGATCCAGAATTCTTTCACAAGGAGGGGGTAAACTGGTCCAAAGAGCCTATCAAAATACTTAACCCATCCTTGAGCTCCAATGATGGAACGAAACTCAAACCCATTTTCTGCAAGAGAGTCAAACTCAACCATGGATTCACATAGAACTTCCAATTTGTCAACAGGGGTTAAAAGAGTTCTTTTAGGAGGAGAATAGGGAGCAACACCCATGTTTTCTGAAGTTACAGCAGCCATAGAAGATTGAAATTGAGCAGCTGTTGATGATGAAGTTGCCATTGAAGAATGCTTTGTCAAACGCTTAGGTTTAGGGTTTTTATGCAGAGCAAATAGAAGATGAAAACGCATATAATTTTTCTGAGAGTGTGAAAAGTGTGAAAGTGAATACAAGTCATGTATTTATACTAAAACACTTAGGCATATCAACAGTAAGAAATTTGCACGTTTTAACAAGCATTAAATGAAAAGGAATAATAATCATTTCAAACATTAATTGCTTCTGACAATTTGGGGGGAAAATCAAGATTTTCACTATTCAAACTTCACCTCAAACGTCTCTTCAGTTATGTACACGCCACCTCTTCAGATTTGGTGTGACACGTGTTTGCTTGCATGCGTTCTGAATTCTCTTAAGAAATGAAACGTTAGCCAACGTTCAGATCTTCTAAGGATTGTTAGTTCAGAATTTCACAAAAGAAATATTGATCAGAATAAAATAAGCAATCAGAAGAGATACTTCAGAGCATTAGGCATATTTGCATCTGTAAAAATTTGCTTCTGATAAATATCATTCTGGACAAAAATCCATACCAATATTTTTCAGAATAAATTTGAATCTATCTTCAACAAGGGGTTTTGTAAAAATATCTTCCCATTGATGATTTGTATCAACAAAGGCTAAATTTATGATTCCCTTCTGAACATAGTCTCTGATGAAATGATGCTTAATTTCTATATGTTTTGCCTTAGAATGTAAAATGGGATTGTTGGACAAACATATAGCAGAAGTATTATCACAAAAGATATAAATGTTACTTTCAAAAATTTGATAATCTTCTAGTTGACTTTTCATCCAGAGCATCTGTGTGCTACATCCAGCAGCAGCAATGTATTCAGCCTCTATAGTTGAAAGTGCAATTGTGGGTTACTTCTTGCTGTACCGGGAGATTAGGTTTCTTCCTAGAAATTGACAACTTCCAGAAGTACTTTTTCTTTCCACTCTGTCTCCAGCGTAGTCAGCATCACAGAATCCAACTAATTTGAATTCATTAGATTTTCTGTAACACAGACCCACATTAAAAGTACCTTTCAGATACCTTAGAATCCTCTTGACAGCTGTCAAGTGTGATTCTCTAGGATCTGATTGGAATCTAGCACACAGACAAACACTGAACAATATGTCAGGTCTAGAAGCAGTAAGATAAAGAAGAGAGCCAATCATACCTCTGTAGAGCTTCTGGTCTACTTTCTTACTTACCTCTTCCTTGCCAAGTGAGCTAGTAGGATGCATGGGAGTTTTTGCCAGCTTACTATCAGACATGTTAAATTTCTTCAGAAGTTCTTTAACATATTTTGTCTGATGTATGTAAGTGCACTCTGGAGTTTGATTAACTTGGATTCCTAGAAAGAATCTGAGTTCTCCCATCATGCTCATTTCAAATTCTGCCTGCATACATGTAGCAAACTCCTTTCCAAGCATAATATTTGTTGATCCAAAAATAATATCATCTACATAAATTTGGCAAATTAGAAGATCTTTCTTAATTGATTTACAAAAGAGTGTTTTATCTACTTTGCCTCTGATGAAATTCTTCTCCAGAAGAAAATTGCTTAATCTCTCATACCAAGCTCTGGGAGCTTGTTTTAAACCATATAGAGATTTCTTTAATTTGAAAACATGATCTGGAAATTTTTCATTTTCAAAACAGGAGGTTGGTGGACATAAACTTCTTCTTCTATAATACCATTAAGAAAGACACTTTTAACATCCATCTGATACAGAGTGATGTTATTTTGTGCAGTAAATGAAATAAGAAGGCGTATAAATTCTAACCTTACCACTGGAGCATATGTCTCAGTGTAATTAATACCTTCTTGTTGACTGTACCCTTGAGCAACCAGCCTTGCCTTATTCCTTTCAACTTCTCCTTTTTCATTTAGCTTATTTCTGAAGACCCATTTTGTACCAATTATATTGAATCCTTGAGGTCTTTGAACTAGATCTCATACATTATTTCTGCTGAATTGATTTAGCTCTTCTTGCATGGCAATAATCCAATCATTGTCTTGCCGAGCTTCATCTACAGAAGATGGTTCAATTTCTGACACTAGTCTAAATAGTGATGCTTCAGATGATCTTAGAAAGGATCTTGTTCTGATGGGATCATCCTTCTTTCCAATAATAACATCCTCTGGATGAGAAGCTTTAATTCTAGATGATGATCCTTTAAAAGTTGATTCTTCAGAAATGTTTAGATTATTCATCTGAGAAGTTAAAGGAGTAGCATCTGGAGTTGCTTCTGGTTCCTTCACTTGAATTTTATCTGCTTCTGGAACTTCAGAGTCAATGAAGACTACTTCCCTATCTGCAGAGTTATCAAACTGCTTTGGCTTTTCAGAGCCAAGCTTATCATCAAATCTGACATGAATGGATTCTTCCACAATTTGTGTCTCAGTATTATATACTTTGTAGCCTTTAGAGCATTCAGAATATCCAAGCATGAAACACTTCTGTGCTTTGGAATCAAACTTGTTCAGATTATCCTTAGTGTTTAACATATAGCAAATACATCCAAAAGGATGAAAATATGAAATGTTGGGCTTTTTGTTCTTCCACAGTTCATAAGGAGTCTTCTTCAGAAGAGGTCTAACAGACACTCTGTTCTGAATGTAACAGGCTGTGTTGATTGCTTCTGCCCAAAAGTGTTTTTCCAGATTTGTCTCATTGATCATGGTTCTGGACATTTCTTGTAGAGTTCTGTTTTTCCTCTCTACAACCCCATTTTGTTGTGGAGTTCTAGGACAGGAAAAATCATGAGCAATGCCATTTTCAGAAAAATATTTTTCAAAATATTTATTTTCAAATTCACCACCATGATCACTTCTGACTTTTATAATTTTGAAATCCTTTTCATTCTGGACTTGCTTGCAGAAGTCAAAGAACACAGAATGTGACTCATCCTTGTGTTTTAAGAACTTTACCCATGTCCATCTATTATAGTCATCAACAATGACTAATCCATACTTCTTGCCTCTGATGGATGCAGTTTTCACTGGTCCAAACAGATCAATATGAAGTAGTTCTAGTGGTTTAGAAGTAGAAACAACATTTTTTGATTTAAAAGATATTTTTGAAAACTTCCCCTTTTGGCATGCTTCACAAAGAGCATCTGAAGTGAACTTCAGATTAGGGAGTCCTCTGACAAGATTAAGTGTATTAATCTGAGATATACGTCTCATATTAATATGGCCCAATCTTCTGTGACAGACCCATTGCTCTTCATTAACAGACAAGAGGCATTTAACATTTTGAACTTTAAGTTCTGAAAGATTTATTTTATAAATGTTGTTTTTCCTCTTACCACTAAATAGGATAGAGCCATCCTTTTGACTAATAGCTTTACAACATTTTTTATTAAAGGTAATATCATAACCATTGTCACTTAATTGACTTATGGACAATAAGTTATGCTTTAACCCTTCAACAAGTAAAACATTAGTAATAGAGGGAAGTTTACCATTTCCAATAGTGCCAGATCCAATGATCTTGCCCTTCTAGTTCCCTCCAAACTTCACATCACCTCCAGATCTAAGTTCCAGGCTTTGGAACATAGACTTTTCTCCTGTCATGTGTCGTGAGCATCCAGAGTCCAGGTACCATGATTGGCGTCCTGACCTTGCTGCTAAGAACATCTGCAACAGGAATTATTTTGTTTTTAGGTACCCAGATCTTCTTGGGTCCTTTGGGGTTAGTTGGTTTGTAGGTTTGTCTAAACTTCTGTTGTTCAACATAATGTTTATTCTGACTTGCCTTGGGTTTAAACACATAAGTATTCTTCTCAGAGCTTGTGTGTTTAATTTCATTTAAGTGACCAAATTTAAATTGAGAATACAGAGGTGTCTTCTTGATGAAAAGTTTGTCAACAGATTTTGGATTACTTCCAGATGAAGATTCATATCCAATACCTCTTCTGTTGTTCCCACTAACACCATAGATCATAGAAGCCATCTTGCTTCTGTCTATGCTCTTAGTAAGAAATCTCTGAAAGCTAGAGTCATATTTTTCTAAAATGTTTTCACATGACTTAGTCTCAGATTCAGATTCTTGTTGAGTTATTTCAAAGTCATTTTTGATTTTGAGATTAATTTCTTTTTGCTCAACAAGTTCTGTCTTCAGAAGATCAATCTTAGATTCAAGATTGCTTTTCAGCTTCTTGTATTTGAGTTTGATATTGTTATAACTTTTAAGAACTTCTGTTAAAACTTTTATAAGTTCTTCTTTGGTAAGTTTAGCCATTACCTCTTCAGCGTCATCATCAGATTCAGAATCTGATTCATATCCTGAGGTTCCTTCCTCTTGATCCTCTGTGCTGGCCATCAGTGCAACATTAGCACATTCTTCTTCTGATTCAAAAGATGATTCAGATTCATCTGAGTCATCCCATGTTGCCATCAGAACCTCCTTCTTTTTGTTAAACTTCTTCTTGGGTTTTTCTTTTTGAAGTTTGGGGCAATCATTCTTGTAATGCCCAGGTTCTTTGCACTCATAGCACACAACTTCTTTCTTGCCAGATCTTCTGTGCCCAGAAGATTCCTTTATATTATCAGATCTTCTGACATTGTTGAACTTCTTTCCCTTGTGCTTCCAGAGTCTGTTGATCCTTCTGGACAGCATGGATAATTCATCTTCTTCTTCAGAAGAAGATTCTTCAGTGCTTTCTTCAATAACCTGCAAAGCTTTAGCAGATTTGTTAGATTTTAAGGCAACAAATTTACCTTTTTCTTTCTTCTGAGGTTCATCTTCCTCAAGCTCAATTTCATGGCTCCTTAGTGAGCTGATGAGTTCTTCTAAAGAGATCTTGTTCAGATCTTTAGCCATCTTCAAGGCAGTCACCATTGGTCTCCATCTGGTAAGTAGACTTCTGATGATTTTCTTTACATGATCTGATGTAGAGTATCCCTTGTCCAGAACTTTTAGCCCAACTGTGAGGATCTGAAATCTGGAGAACATGGCTTCAACAAATTCAGAGTCTTCCATCTTGAAGGCCTCATACTTCTGGATCAGAGCCAGAGCTTTTGTCTCCTTGACTTGAGAGTTTCCCTTATGAGTCATTTTTAAGGATTCAAACATATCAAAAGCAGTTTCCCTGTTTGTAATTTTTTCATACTCAGTATGGGAAATTGCATTCAATAATATAGTTCTGGCTTTGTGATGATTTCTAAAATCTTTCTTCTGAGCATCTGTTATAGATTTTCTATCTATCTTCTTGCCATTCCCATCTGTGGGATGGACATATCCATCTATGACTAGATCTCATAGATCAGCATCATATCCTAGGAAAAAACTCTCAATTCTGTCTTTCCAGTAATCAAATTTCTCCCCATCAAACATAGGGGGTTTGATGCTGATCCTGTCCCTTTCTTCATATTTATTGTTAATGTTGGATATTGTATTATCAGCCATTGTAACAAATAAATATATATCAAAGTATTTCTCTCTAGATCTTTACTGTCACTGTTAAGTGGTAGCACACACAGAACCGGAGCTCTGATGCCAACTGAAGGTGAGATAATACTTAGAAGGGGGTTGAATAAGTATGAAAGATTAAAACTTAGAAATAAAAACACAATTATTTTTATCCTGGTTCGTTGAACTCAACTACTCCAGTCCACCCTTCCTAGAGTGATTTGCCTTTCTCAACAAGGACTTAATCCACTATTTAATCAAACAGATTACAATAGTAACACCTAAGAACAACTGTTCTTAGTCTTCTCAAGAGCTACTGATTCCAACTGAATCCTCTTAAGGAAATCCTTTACAATCAATGTAAATCTAATACAAGAGTATGAATGCTTCTAAAAAGCTTTTATCACAACAGTGATATTTCTCTTAAGTTTAAGTACAAATAATTCTAAGAATGAATATGAAAGAATGAGAGCTTGAATGTTATAATTTCTTTTCAGCAAAATGTCTAACTGAAGAATTTGGTGGAGTCTTCCTTTTATAGGCAGCTGATCCAAGGAAGTTGAACGTTGAGAAGAGTGTCCCAAAAAGGTCTAAGCCTTTTTGTCTTCACATCAAGTGACCTTTCCTAGAAGTAGAAAGCACAGAAAAATCCTTTTTGTCTGTGTTCTTGTGTCTAGCACCAATGAGGAAAGAGACGTTTGATTTACTCCAACGGATATAATCTTTGAATATTTCTTCTTTAGTTTTCAGCAAGTTCATCAGAATCTGATTGAATCAGAGTCTTCTAATGATGTTCAGAAGTTTGTTGTATCAGAGTCTTCTGCAGCATGTGTGCTTTTAGCGTGTTGATCATCAGAGCATATTTAACACAGAACTTCAGTACTGGCAGCTTTAGTACTTTCAGAAACTTCTGTAGAAACTATGCTTTGAGAAACTCTTCATTTAATATTCTTCTTAGCTTCAGATGCTTCTGACTTGCTTCAGATTCTTCTGGAGCTTCTGCTTCAGAATCTTCTGGAGTTTCTTGCTTCAGATCCTTCTGAAGACTACGCTCAGGATCTTCTGTAAACAGCAATCAGAATCTTCTAAAGAATGCATCTGGCACTTCAGAGTCTAGATAACTTCTTGTATACAATTCAGATTTGCTTCTGGAGTGTTAATTTCATTTCAATCTGCAGTAAAACTCTCAAGCAAATTTTAGAGTATATAATTCTTAAATAAAATTTCCTAACAGTTATCATCAAAACAAAAAGATATTATTAAGAACCAATCTGTGTTCTAACATTCTCATCTCTCACCTAAATTTGAGCCTTCAACTTAGAAATTTGTTTCCGCAGTCCGTCTTCTCGCTCCTTGTTGTTAGTCAGAATGGCGTTCCATTGTTCGTTAAACTTGGAGATCTCTACATATGTTATGTCCAACTCTTTCTTCTTGGAACTAAGAACATCATTGATGCTCTTCAGATCTAAGCTCATACGCTCTCGAGCGCGAAAATCTGCAGTTAGCTCTCTACCCATTTATTCACCAATTCATTTTGCTTCTTAGATGAAAAATTGGCTTGATTTCTCTCGCTTTGGAGCTGAATAATTTCCTTTTCCAAATCCTCGTTTACCTTGCATAACTCCTCCTTCTCGACCCATAGTTGATTATATTTATGGATATCAACAGTAGTCAACTCCTCAATCATCAAAGAATATAAAGGCTCACAAGCTGGAAATGGCATCAATAACCTCCTAGCTCTCTCCTGGATCCAAGCCATATAAGGCTCATAAGCTCTACTGTTGCTCTTTCCCAAAGAAGACCCCCCCCCCCCTCTCAGTGAATCTTACTCCAAGCCTTCTCTACTCTAATCAGGGTCTCACTATCAATCAAACTAGTGAAATACAGAGATTCATGTACTTCTTCTTCCTTTGGAGGTTCCCTTATAGCGTAACCAAATTGCCTCACTGCAAGAGCGGGGTTGTAGTTAATACCTCATTTCCTTCTAATCAATGGGACATTAGGAAAACCACCACAACTAAAGATAATCTTTGTGCCCAACTGATCTCTGTCAAACCATACGATGTTCTCAGAAGTCAAGCCCATAAGTCTCTTAGACCACTCAGAGATACCTGCAATGTCAACAAAAGGACCAACCTTGGGAAGGTGACTCATAAACCATATGTATAAGAGAGGTACACAACAAGAGACATTCTTCCCCCTCCTATTCTCATTCTTGTAATGCACAGAATGATACACATCTCCCAAAAGTGTAGGTACAGGATTCCCCGATAAAAAGATATGGAAAGCATCCAAGTCCATAAAATCTGGAATGTTCGGGAACAAGATTATGCCGTATATGCACAGAGCCAATATAGCATTAAAGATAATCTAGCAACCCTCTTTCGCAAAATGTTGAGCTCTACCCACCAAGAAAGGCAATGGAAAACCAAGCATTTCATTCCTTTTAATCAACTTCCCTTCCAACTCAGAAGCATCTAAATGAAGAGAATTAGCAAGCCTAGTCAAATCAGGCTCTACTTCAGAGTGATAGAAAGGCATCTGACCCAGAATAGGAACTCCTAACAGCATAGAAAACTCCTCCAAAGTAGGTATCCGCACATAACCAAGGAAAGTAAAACATCTCAACTGTGGGTCATAGAACTGAAGCAAGGTGTGAAGATCTTCCAACTCAAATATTGAAGCTTTACATACACATCCCAGAAGCTTCCCATACTCCTTCTTGAAATCTTCCATCACATTACTATCAGCAACAGAAATCAAATTGAGCAGAGGTGCTATGTCAGGGGTAGGAAACTTGTACACAACAGTCTTCTTCAAACTGGGCTCCATGTCAGAAGTGGGATAAGATCACTAGAATCGAGAGGAAAATATACACTTGCAACATAAATACATGTCATTGTTAAATGCAAATGAAAATTCAAATGCAACAGGGGATCAAGATTGTTGTGATATTGCTTGAGATGAACAGCGCTTCGCTTCGGCAAGATAATAACACAGCACTGACATAAGGACCCATTGTATCAAGGACCAAAAGCTCACACTGACGAGAAAACCGGGTGAGTTGAAGGTCAAGGTTTTCTGCATAACCCTCCCCACTCACAGGTATGAACCTATCTCTGACAAGGTATGGCATCCTATGCGGTCATCAGCGTCACCGACTTTTGAGAAACGATGATACGTTCACCATTTTTGGTTTGGCATCATAGTCTAACGAAGTGGCCTTACTTAGCTAACTCCCAAATGAGCGGTCTCCAGAGTCGATAGTTTTCAGATCCAACATCCCTATCCTGATCAATGCACAGGATGCGATATCTTCAAAGAAAACCTCGTCTGAATGTGAATTTCGTGAGGACTAGTGCATGCTGCCATACAGGTCCTCGCTACTCTCCACTCTAATTCTATGGATATCCTCAAGCCTGGGTTTTGGCTTATCACTCAATGGAACAGTCCCACCCAACAGCACAGCAATAGTGATATATAAAGTGCTGAAAGTAAAATGAAAATGCAGTAAAGTACAAATGTAACACATATACACATATGTACACACCCAAAGATAAAACATGCAAGCGCTAGGATTGACTCGCATAGGGGATGGGGTGTGTCCCCAGTAGAGTCGCCAGTTATCGCATCGCTGTGAAGAGGGGCCGACAAGAACATAAGAGTCGCCACCGTTCGTTATTTATCCCAAAAAGAGGAAAAGGTAACAATCATAGAAAACCTATGAAAAAAGGGAAAAGACAGGTCATCGCAACCAAATCTTGGGTTCGGGAGTCGGTTACGCAAGGGGAAGGTATGAGCACCCCTCATGTCTGTTGTACTCAATAGGATCCACACTTGTTATCTATCTAAAAGGGTGTTAATCTATCTAAGCTACAAGCCACAGGGACAAAAGAAAAGAAAAGAGACTCGATAGCATCGTCGTTCTATGCCTACGTATTCCCTCGTGCAATGGGAAAGTCAGAGTCAACGTAGTTCGGAAAACTACGGGTGAAGGTGGGGAAGTTTGCTCGCCAAGACATCATCGTCTTGTGCCTATGTATCCTCGTCTGGTACGAGAAATCAGAGCAAACGTAGTTCAGGCTAACACGACCACAGGTTGGTTCAAGTGTTTTAACCGAGTGGGGTTAAACCTTCGTTCTAGCAATTAGGTGTATTGCTGCTTGACCATTGGAGACTTAGGCATTACCTGTTTGTGGTAGAACCAAGAGTTAACAACACTCTCTTTGAAAATTGTTTTCAATTAATCCCGAAGGATAAAAAAAAATTTGATGTTTGTTTTTGAGTCTTTTATGAAGAAGTGAATTGAATTGTGTTTGTAATTCATGTTGCACTAAAGGTTATGACTTAGGAGCGAATGCGTCGCATATCGCCCAAAGGGCATATGCTAAACACTCTAGACAATTGAGAGAAGGCCCCCCAATCATCATTTCCCAAATGCTTAAGGCTCTTAGTGTACAACACTCATTATCCTTTATTAGATGTCTTGAAGAATTTTTGAGATGAGAAGAGAGAAGACACAACTAAGGGGAAACTAACTCAAACCTAATGTTATCATGTAATATGCTCTTATGATTGAGATTAAGAGGAAAGAAACTATCCTAATGTTATCATGCTTGGATTAAACACTTAATGTCTCTCCTACTCCCACTAAACGGAGGGACTAGGAATCCTAAGGGATCATGGCAAAAGACCAAGAAAACACAAGATAAATCAATCACAAATGAAATGGAAGAAAGGGATGCAAACATGAAATGCAACACAAAGAAAAGAGGGAGGATAAAAGTGTGAGGAAGCAACCACCACAAGCACATCTCAACCTCTTGAAACCAAAAGCAAATAGATGCAAAATAATAGAGGAATGTAAGCAAAAGAACTCAAACAAATGAACATCACTTGAACAACATCTACAAAAGTATGCATTCAAATGGGAATCGAACCACGCGTGTTGAATAATCAAGATTAAACAATCAAGAACAGCAGCACATATCCAAAACAACTCACTCAAATGTATCATATTGATCCATGAAGATTCAAAGTGAGAGGCAACCAAAACAAGCTTGAAAAACACCAAATATGACATTCTGGTTCAATGTTAATCGGTTAACACATATGGTTAACCGATTAATCGGTTAAAAATGTTTGAAAATTTGAAAATTCGCACTGGTTAATCGATTAACCAGTTTGCACTACAACTGGTTAACCGATTAACACTGTACCAGAGGCAGAAAACAGCAGCTCAAAATCACTTTCAGCAAATAATCACTTCTCCAACAATCCAAATGATCATATAATCAATTATGTACGAATTAAACCAGAAATCAGTGATCCAACCAACATGTAAACACATTCAAACAGCAAGATCATAAACCACATAGATCAAAATCAACTGAATCAATCAAAAATGAAAATCAACATCGAATATGCAAATAAGCTCAAAAATAGAATCAGATCTCGAATTTCCAACCTACAAAGAGGAGATTTGCTTTGGTGAGTGTTGATTTATTCCAAATGAACAGATCCAAGCAAGAAACTCGGAGATTCTTGAAGATCCAAGTGATTGCTTGTAGTAGAAATGAATATCAACCAAAATTAAGCAAAACTAATCCAAATAAGCTCTTCTAGATCCACTTCCAAGTTCAGCTCCACACTAGCACGAAAATTGAATGGATAATTGGAGATAATATGGATGAAGGATGAAGGTTTTAGCAATAGAATTCCATGATTCCAATGGAGAATCAAAGAATTCAAGGTGAGGAGAACTTTAATGGAGTTTGGGAGATGGAAAAGTTGAGAGCAAAATTCAAGAGTGTATGAATTCTGAAAAATGAAATGGAATTATGAGGATTCTTTTTTGTGAGGTTTGGAGCAAATCATTTAAATATGCTTTAGGTTAGGAGTAGAATGGTGGTTTGGAGTGTGGTTATGAAAATTGGAATGGGATTAGGAGTGGGAAATTGGAGGGAATTTGAATTAATTTGAAAACTAATCAAAATTGAAAGTGGTTCTAGATCCTTCCTCTAGTGTAAAATCAACTTCACAAGTGATCAAAATGGACACCAAAGTGGCACACTTGAAAAACTCACGTGCAAAGCCAAATTTTGCCTTGGTTAATCGGTTAACCATTTTGGTTAATCGATTAACACCCTTAAAAATTCAAATCTGTCTTGATTTTACTTTGGTTAATCGGTTAACACCTTAAAAATTTGAATTTTGGCGCCTTTTGGAGGGAGATGTGCACATTAGCCCGTTTTCTTCCGTTCTAAGCCCTGTCCAACATTTGAAACTTGCTTTCGAATATCAAAACTGTGAGAATGCCTGAGATAGCCTGAATGTTGCCTCCTGAGCTACAAATTATCCTGTAAAATAAAAATAAAATTGGTCGCTCGATCGCCGGGAAAAATAAATGTTGGAGCTTCTGATGCTCACTGTTTAGACTCTTGCACTAAGAGCGAACTCTGAGTCACAGAAAAACCTTGATCCCTTGTCTCAAGAACAAATGCTATGTTATGCAAAAATGCAAAAATAAAAGAAAACATAAGCCAAGTACAAGAAACGGTTGGTCAAATTTTGGGGTACAACAAGGAGTAGTGTATTTCAATACCTTTCATGTATATATTGTGTAATGATGTATGAGTCTATGTAATATTTTAAGTAAAGTGTAAATGTTATGTGTTATGTTTATGATGCTCTTCATTTTATTATATCATGTATTTTATAGAATGTATTCTCACCCCCTCTATTTCTATGTTTTCTAATGTGAACCTATATGAATAGTATTCTCAAGTTGAGATTGAGTAGTCATTTGCAATGCTTTATGGAAGATAGTGCAAAATACCACTTCATTAGTTTTTCTTTATGCTTATGTTTTGTTGAATCATTAAGTCAGCTATTGGTTTAATTTTGTAATAATGTTGTGATATTTTGACATTGGGATGGAGATTCATATCTCTGAATTATAATGTTCATGGTTTTTTTTTTATCTAAGCACTCATTTATGAGAAATTTCCATGTTATTTATGTTAATGTGATACCCTTTTGATTTTATAATTACTTATTCTGCAACATATGATATATTATAAAGAAAACTTTTTGTTAGGGTTTAGAGTGTCACATTAAGTACTGGATTTGATATCTCTATATTCCACCCCTTACAGAGAACATTTTCCTAACCCCAAGCAACCAAATTATGAGTTAAATGAAGAGATCCTCGACTAGCCCCAGGCTCTTCACCTAGCTAACTTTGTATAGCACATCTCGTTGGATGCACATAAAGCTCGACTAGCGCGTGCTCTGCATTAGTGCATAAACTAGTTGTTCCTGTGCCATTTCTAATATCAAAATTCATCATATTAAACATATTGATGAGGCATAAATTCAAATAAAGTGGTTTCAATGTGCATGATGTTTAGTTAGATAAGTACACAATTTGTGGTATTTGGATAATGTTATGAGTAAAATGAATTTTCCAACTTTGTGACAGAAGTGTATTTCTACGGCAACTACTTCAATTCTTGTAAACGATAACTCAAGTGAGGAGTTTAAGTTGAAAAAAGATCTTCGTTAAGGTGATCCTCTTCGCCATTTCTCTTCCTGATAGCAACTAAAAGGTTACATATTTTGATGAATGCTTTAATGGAAAAGGCATGCATACAGGTTATTAGGTGGGACGCAAAGAGTTACTTCTATTTCCTATTTATAATTTGATGATTATACTCTATCAATGGGAGTTAGGCTAATGTCCAAGCTTTGAAGGCAATTCTTTTTGAACCTATACTAGGATTAAAGTTAACTTTAATAAAAGTATGTTGTTTGAGATTAACGTTTTCAAATCTTGGTTGCATCAGGCGACTCCAGTTATGAAATATAAATATAGTCGCCTTCCTTTTTTGTATTTG
Source organism: Lathyrus sativus (assembly GCA_963859935.3). Lineage (NCBI taxonomy): Eukaryota > Viridiplantae > Streptophyta > Magnoliopsida > Fabales > Fabaceae > Lathyrus > Lathyrus sativus. Next base: position 276,519,318 of record OZ012739.1, read on the forward strand.
GGGCTTCCTATTAATGGTGATTCTAAGAAGCATAAAAGACAAGAGGTGATTGTTTGATAACATTGATCAGAAGATAAAAGATGAAACTTTCTACTATATTTTAGAAAGTTCCTTCGTTTGATGGTATTTCTTTGAAGATTAGATTTAGCAAGTTATTTTATTCAACGGAGAATAAGATGGCAACAGTAGTAAAAATAAACGAGTTAGGATGGAGAGAATGGTGAAGCGTAGAAGTGACATTTTGCATGAAAGGAAGAGTGTATTGAGCAATTAAACTCATTTACTTTTATAGGTGGACGCAAAAGATTGGTAGGAATGAAATTTAAATCTCTCTTCTTACATGATAAGAGTGCAAGAATTTTACCTCATACCTTTATTTCTATAACCCTATATTTTATTTAAAAAATAGCAATTTTGCTCTTATATATTTTTAACTAATTTATTGTTTTATTTTTAAAATATTCTTTAAATTTTATTTTACGTAGCAGAAGACTTTGCAAAAGAATTCCGGTAGTCATTTTTCAAACATTTTTAAAAAAAAATTTATACCACGTAGTCAATTTTTGTGTTTTGCAAAAGACTTCCGATAGTTATTTTTTAATCTTTTTAAAACATTTTTTTGTGTACCGGAAGACTTTGCAAAAGAGTTACGTTAGTTAATGTTTGCGGACTTTGCAAAAGAGTTCCAATAGTCATTTTGTAACTTTTATGTTGTGTTATGAAAAACTTTGCAAAAAAGTTTTGTAGTCAATTTTTGAGCTATAAGACTTTGCAAAAGAGTTATGTTAGTCATTTTTTTAAAATATTTTTTAATTTTAATAAATTATTCATATTTACGTTAAATATGCTTTTAGTCCATATAAATATGTCAATATTAGTTCCTCTAAAAAAATTTCAAACAATGGTTCCCACAAATATTTTCGACGTGGCAAGCAGTAGATTGATGAGTTAAATTAGCTAGGAATTAGCTACAAGTTAGTTATCATTTATGGGTTTTAGTTACCATTCTAAGTAAATATAACATAATTATAATTGTTAAAAATCATGGATAATTTCACTCGTAGTCAAATTTCACTTCACTTGTAATCAGCTTCTTCCCTCCAACCCTAATTTTCCCTCAACGCAGAACCCTATTTGCGTTCTTGTGAAATCGACAACTGTGTGCAAATGCCTTAAATTCAAGATTGTGGATTTCTTTTGTGCTTGTGATTCAACGGAGATGACGAAGTCAGAACATCAAAAGAAGGGACACAAAGAGGTCAAGTACTGTTTTTTTATTCCATTCGTTTATGTGTATACTTGTGGTCCCTTAATAGTTTAGTATTGTTTATGGCTTCTTATGGTCCCAGTAGTTTAGTATTGCTGGAATGTTTATGTCTTTTGTGGTCTCAGTAGTTTAGTATTGTTTAGGTATATTTTTGGTCTCGTTTGGTGGTTTATGTTAAATTGAAACTGTTTTTGTCAAATACTTTTTAGGCCAGCTAAGGCTAATAAAGTTGGGTTGAGGATATATCATAAGGGACAACTAGTAGAAAAACCTATTAATGGGTAGTCACGAGTTGAAACATAGTTGGGATGTCGATATCATTAAGAATGAGGGTTATGTCAATATTAAGTGCATTTGGTATTTGAACATAGCATATAGTTTTGCTTGCGGTCTTATACCCTTGAACAATGATAAGGATGTTTTGTAATTTTATTCTATAATTTTCAAAAGATATCGAAAATTATGATGTTAACTTATATGTTGAGCATCAAGTGGAAGTTTCTGATATTGTGGATGATGCTAACATTGATGATGCTAATAATGTTGTTAATAATGATATCAATAAAGCTAACGATAAAGTTGTAGGAGGTAATGATGTTGTGCATGATAACAACGATGAAGTTGTAGAAGATAATGATGTTGTACATGATAATAATGATGAAGTTGTATAAGATAATGATGTTGTGCACGACAACAATGATGAAGTTGTAGAAGACAATGATGTTGTGCATGATAACAATGATGAAGTCATAAGAGATAATGATGTTGTGCATGATAACAATGGTGAAGCAAAAGCAGATAGTATTGATAAGGATTATGTTGCAAGTGAGAGCAGTTTTAAGGATAGCAAGTTCCATTTTAGTGAAGACTCATATGTGAGTGAGATGAACTGGACTAAAGATCTTCCCCAAGAGACATTAGGTGAGGTTGCTAGTTGCCAAAAGAAGGTAAATCAGGTTGAGATGATCCATGATGAAAGCGCGGACTCAGACCATTTATATACACTCCTAGAAGGGATGATGAGAAATGACTGAAGTTTCTTACGTATAAATTTGGTGAGGGGATGAAATTTCAACTAGGCGTGATGTTTACTAACCAAAAAATCATTAGGGATGCAATCAAGGACTATGGGATAGAAAATTAGAATGTTTTTATTAAGAAAATTGATTCCAAAATGCTTGTGGTGAAATGCAGCGATGGATGTAAGTTTTATAAAAGAATTGGTAACCAATGCTGACAAGTTGTGGGTTTGATTGAGGAACATACATGTCATAGGACTACTACCAATAGAAATGCAAAGGAAAAGTGGTTTGCCAAAAGATTTGCCAACACTCTTAGACATAGTCCCTATATGAAACTAGCAAGCCTCATAGTTGAAGCTATTGAGAAATGGGGAGTGAAATTATCCTATAACCATGCATATAGGAGTTGGTTCAAGAGGCTAGTATTGAGAAATTCTCTCAATTGAGATCTTATGGACAAGAGTTTGAAATTCAATGTGCTGATAGTAATGGCAACCATATATTTGAAAGAATTTATATTTGATTAGAGACTTGCAAGGCAAGTTCTACAGAGACATATAGGCCACCTATTGGGTTAGATGCAAGCTTCTTAAAAAAAAGATTATGGTGGACAATTAATATCAACAATAGCAAATAAGGTAGTGGAAGCTGAAATAAAAGAATCATGGTAATGATTTTTAGACCTTCTTCTGCATGATTTAAAAGATTACGATCAGAGAGTTAATTTATTTATATCAAATCAACAAAAGGTCTAAAATTAAATTATCTTTTATTGTCATGACTTGTTTCTACACTTATAGATTTCTTAATTGTCACATGGACTTGCTCCAGTTGTTCAAGGCATATTATTGCCAATGTGGAGTGTAAATTGTGTGTTAAGCATTTGTATGACAACTAGAAGAGACATTAGGTTGAAATTCAAAAAAGTAATTTAGGCAACTGTTAAGGCAACAACAATTCATATTTGTGAAAAGGAATGAGGAAAGAAGAGGCATAGAAAGATATGATTGATATCCCTGCTAGTTATTGGAGCATATCACATTTCAACAATTATTTAAAATGTGATTTACAAGTCAAAAACATGTGTGAAGCATTCAATATAGCAATTCTAGAACATAAGGAGAAACCTATTATCGTCCTATTGGAAGGCTAAACATTGCATCACCAATAAGATGGAGATACTATAGGGCTACCCATGATCCATATACCTTAAAATTCAATTCATACTTGAGAAGAATAAGATGCAAGCACAAAGATAGAGTCCTACATGGCATGGTAATGGTAACCTATACATATTTAATGTCAACAATAGCATTAATGCTTATTATGTTAATTTGAAAAAACTTGCTCTTGTAGAAAGTGAGAATAGACTGGTATTCCTTGCAGCCACTTAACTGCATGCATATAGAACATAAAAAAACAAAACTAAAAATGATGTTGTTGTTATAGGTTTGACTTATGAGTATTATGTTGTTGCATGTTATAGGTATGACTTATGTACTACCATACTTATTTACTATTTATGTTGAATATTATTGTATTAATTGTTCACTGTTATAGTTGATTTATGTTTTAAAAAGTAATTTAACATTTATGATTTACTCACACATTTTGTTTCCAACCAATGACCACAATTATGGTCAATAGCTGAAGCTGATCAGAGTACAGTGACACCACCTATGATGAGAAGAACCATTGGAAGGCCAAAAAATATAGAAATAAAACAAATGATGAACCTACATTATGGACTGTTAATACCATGTTATTATTATTTATTTTAATTAAATAAACTATTTTAATTTTACATGTATATAATATACTATTATAAAAAATAATATATCTATCTATTTATATATATATATATATATATATATAATATTAAATTTAAGGGCATTTAAAATATCCATTTTAGAATTTTTGATAATTAAAAAATATGGAGACAATTAGGAAATATAAAATATTTAATGGAGGTAGGTGCTCTTATACTTAAATAAATATCCATATGTTCTGATACATTTAAATTAATTGCAAGATTTAAAGTATTATGCAATAAAATATTCCCCATTAATTGTATTAAATAATCATTCTAAAAACTGAAGTATCCAAAGACATAATTTATTTCTTTGTATAGTACAAACTATATATAATAATTTCTTATAGATTTATTCATTTTAATTAAAAAATTTAATTTTTATAAATCTATTCAATAAAAATATATTTACAAAAAATTTAAATTTAATATCATTACATATTATTCAAACTGAACTAATTTTAATAGTATTATGAACTAACTATTTAAAAAAATAATAATAAAAAGATATTTTAAATAATAATGCTAACTAATTATTCATAAATTTATTTTTCGAAATGTCTAATATACATTTTCAAAATGTACGGAAATTTATGAAAATTAACAATAAAATCAACAATCATATGCAAGATAGAATGATTGGGCAGGAGAAAAGATGTTAAAAATTGAGAAAATATTAACATGTCAGATGTATCAAATGCCTCAAATATGTTGAGTTCAGATAGGATTATTAGTCCTTTCACACATCTAATTGAATCATCATTCATAAGTTTAAGGAAAGAGTAATAATTTATTAACCAAATAAAAAGTACAACAATATGTAACTAAAAAGTTAAGTCAGACAGTTTGCCTCAATAGCTATGTTCAAAAAAGATTTCCTTTCACACATCTAATTGAATCATCATCCTTGTAACAAAAAAAAATTAAAATATATTACATACCACATACAAAGTAATATCTCAATCAACTAATAATAATAAAAATAACTTAAATAATTCACTCATTTATAAAACTAAATACAAGTCAGACAGTTTGCCTCAAAAAATTGAGTTCAGCAAGGATTTCTCCTTTCACACATCTAATTGAAACATCATTCTTGTATTTCACAATATCTTAAATAAAAACCATCAAAATAACTAGAAATTTGACACAAATTAAGAATAAAATGTAACCACTTGTTTGTTGAAGCATTAATAAAGCACCAATAGAACTAAACTCAAGCCAGATAAATCTATAGGTCAAAAGCTATCAACCAAATAAATTAACATGATATAAGTTACAGATCCAATGGTAAAGAGTCTATGCTTCATGAAAAATAAAACAAGTGGTGGAAAAGATAACATAAAAGGAAAACCCTAATATGAATCTTTATATAATTTAGTTTCGCACGGCAATGACTCAAAACGCTTCCATTGATTTGAAAGGCGATCTTAAGGGCTGTGCTTTCAGCAATGAAATCAAATTGCATAACAATTCAGAAAAAATTGTTCATCCCTCTGAATTAATTTCTCTTCAAAAAAATCAGTCCACTACTTTTATAATGATAAATCATCATCGGGACGTTAATTCATGAAAAAAAACAATGAAATTTATCAAAGAAATCAACAACAACAAGATTCAGAAAAATAAATTAATTACAAATCAATAACAATGAAAATTTTTGCATAAGCATAACATTCAGAAAAACGAAGAAATCAAAACCGATAATTTTAGAAGGAATGACCTAGCTCGGCGGCGCAATACGTTTTGACAGAAGAGATTGGGTTTTTGGGTAGTATTTATAGGAAAAAAATGGAGTTGGATTTTCCAAGTTAGTCCCTAATATTTTCCATAATGACAATTTTGTCCATGGTTAATTTTATAGGAAAATACTTGAAGGGTGATTTTTCAAGTTAGTCCCTAATATTTTTCATAATGACAATTTTAGTCAAAAGTTCGTTTGACTCAGTGACTCAAAAAGTGTCGGTGAAAAAATTCATAAACCTAAAATCACTGTGAATTGAGGTGAGTATCATTTTTTTGGCTGCTCTTTTTCGATTTCAGCTATGGGAGCGAAGAAGCAGAAGATGGTGATGGATTTGATTGTGTTGTCGTTGATGTTATTTGCTTTGGGTGCAAGTGGTTGGACTGGTGAAATTCATGGAAGAGTTGTTTGTGATATTTGTGGGGATTCTTCTCTTGGACCTGAAGATCATGTTCTTGAAGGTATCTCTATATTTAATTAGGATTTATGTGAATTTTGTGTCATTTTGATTGAGTTTATGAAATTGTTTTTCCCTTTATTGTTAGTTGGGGTTTTTGAAGTGATGGCTGAGAATTGAATTGTGTTATGGTGTCACTGTTGTTTATTATGTTAGAATTGATGGTACGTGTGGTGGAATTTGAAATTTGTTTTTAGAATTTGTTTGTTCTATTGAGAAATGTCCATGAACCACGGGAAAGATGAAGCTAATGATGATATGCGCTGAATTATTTGTTATTCTTCTTTAGTTGGTACTTGGTAGAAGATGAGTGAGATGGATTCGGTTCATTCGTTGGTTTGAGCATTGGATTTGTAGACAGATCTTGATGAAATTGCATAACATTATTTAACCTCTGTTGAGACGACTGTGGTCAGTGTTGCCTTTGTCTGTGAAGTCGTCTTTCATCTTTGGTTCATTGGTGTGTTACTGCATAGGGCCCATAACTTTATTTAAACATATGGCTTCATAAAATATCGTCGCGGTTAAATCCTGGTTAATTAGGGATTCTATTTCTTTTTCTATGGTTAAACTGTGTCTAACTTAGACAAGGCCTCAAAATACTTGAGACCACTTGAGACGGCTTTGCTCTCAACCCCTAGTGTAGTTTATTTTCTGGATTATTTATGCTTTTGATTAAGTCTTATATATTGACTTTGAATAATCGTACTGTGGTTTGGAAAATATATGTTTCAAACTTGTCACTTTACCTTTGCTATTTCTTTAAAATTTATATGAATTGAATACCAGTGACAAGAAGTTATCTCTAATTGTTGTGAAGATGTCTCATTTCTCTTTTTTACTCGATTCTCTTTATGTAACAAAACTGTTTTTTGTGTTGTCTAGGACAGGTTGATCTAACTTAATTATAGTGATTAATGCTCATGCATGCTAATTGTTGAGATATGAATATCACTTAACCATATGAATTGATATACAGATATAAGATTGTGCTGAAGATTCAAAAGAAAAACCGTTAGAATTATTGCAACTTACACTCACAATAATGCTAGGTTGTCAATAGCGCGCTATGGCGGCGTAGTGTTGCGGCACGGCCCCTCACCGTTACGCCATTGGCCTGCACAGCGCTTTCGACAATAGCAGTCATAGCGGCCTCAAATAGCGGTTTCGTAGTGGCACTATAGCAATGTCATCGCTGTTTGATGGCCGCTATTCTCAATTTGGGGCAAATTTGTAAACCCTGGTATTTTTAGTGTCCTTTACAAGTTCTGCAGAGGCAGAGCAGAGAGTTTAACCCAGTGGAAGAGTACAGAATCTAGAGGAGGGACGAATACATCACACAAACAATGCCTAAATCATCATTTTGTTATCTCTCTTATACTACACAAAATCCTTTCCTTCCACTTCGAGTTGGTTATTTTCACCCTTTGTGGGTCTCTAACAGAATTCTCTCCCAACTATCATATTCTTTCCATTTCCTCTTCCTTGTCATTGTGTGGGACCATCTCGATGATAGGTGTACACGCCATCATTCGGGTGCCTGAAAGTAATGAAGACAAAACTTATTGAAACAACCTGTTTACTAGATACTATGTTGATCAAGAACAGTGTCTTTCTGAGTTGTTTTTGCATTTGTAAACTCGTTCTCCCAAAAGGTCTGATGATGATTATTACAATAACACTTTCTTCTATTCTTCGTATTTCTTTCGAATATGCATAAATCTTTTGGAACCATAGTTATGTTAAAGCTTACGTCACAAGTGGCTCGTTATTTTCATTTTTCAAAATCGGTTTAAAAACACGGGTAAACAGTTTCATGATTACAGGCTCTCATGTTGTATTTTTCATCCTAAAAACATTCATTTATATGCCTTTAATGTTATACCTCATTGTAGATTTATTGTGTAAGTAGTCTTACCTTTCATTTGCAAGAGATTTGTTTCATGACTCAAACCCGTAACATCAAAATCACTCAGCAGAACTTTTGCACTATTTTAAAAAGAAAAGTAGAAAATGAAACGCATTTCAATTTCTTTGTATTAATAAAATCGAGTCCCCTGACGCTTTGATGCAGGTGCTGAAGTTGCTGTTCTTTGCATCACCAAATCCGGCGATGTTCTAAACTATCAGGCATTTACAGATGCTAAGGGGATATACACAGTAGCCGAGACAATGCCTGAGAGTGATCGTTGGGATGCATGTCTTTCTCGACCAATCAGTAGTTTCCATGATCGTTGCACAAATCTTGGGAGCGGTAGCGTAGGGGTGAAATTCAGTTACAATCATCCATCAGGGTATTCACACACTGTCAGAACCTTTGTGTACCGACCGGTTGACGTTCCATCTTACTGCTGATATATACAACTACTGTCTTTTGTTGTTCTGAATCTATTAGTGTTTCTGCTTGAATGAAAACAAAATAGTTGTATATGGATGTGTCTGCACTGTTAGTATTATTAGAGCATAAAAGTTATTTATAAAATTAATATGACAATTTCATATTGAGAGATAGAAAATCTTTGTAAAAGAAATTCAATATCCATATTATGTCTGCAATAAACAATAATTGTCGCAATTGCAATTGCAAATTGATTTCAAGGATACTTCATAACCCCAAAATAATTCCACCTTTTTTGTTATCAATTTTCTTTATTTAACAATGATTCATATACATTGATATACTTTGGCTTCATAGACATATAAGAAAATGCATTAAAAAAGTACAGAAGACATATGGTGCATTTTTTTTACCATAATACATTCCTTGTGTAAAAAGTTGTTTCGTTTGAAAATGCTATATTTTGTGAATTATGGGGAAAGGGGCGTGTATAATGGGAATAGAGGGGGGAAGGAGTGTATTATGGTTTAAAAAATTATCATAAGCAAAAAAAACTTTGGTTAAAATATAGTTCTATATTAATTATAAATTAATTAATTATAATATAACAAAATGTCATCCGAATTTTGTAATTTGGAGCGCGATTGTGAGACCTCTGAATTTTAGAATTTAAAATGGTTGAATTTATGAACAAACACAACGAACTTGAATGTTCTATTAAAGCATATGAATTTAACATGTTGCATGTCAAATATCAATATAATAAGTTGTGAATAGTTAAACATATTAATTAAATACAAACAAGATTGTAGATCGGATAAACTAATTACTTTTTTCTCAAATCATCAAAAAAAATATGACTAGGGTAGTGTCTAACTCGACAGAAACTTAATGATATACAAGAGACTAAGAGATATTTGAATAAATTGTGTGTTTAAAAAGTACTATGCATACTTTATTATATATAGAGATATTTACAACTAATTACATGTTATAGTTGATGTTGGACTTTCTACATACAAATATTTTAACAATATATATAAACTAGTAAAGGACCCGTGCGTTCGCACGGCTCGCGCAAGTGCAATAATTTATTTTAAAAAAAATTAAAATATAATATTTTTTTTGTTTATATATATATATATATATATATATATATATATATATATATATATATATATATATATATATATATATATATATATATATATATATATATATATATATATATATATATATATATATATATATATATATATATATATATATATATATATATATATATATATATAGTTGGATCAACGTACACAAATTTATTGTATAAGAGTTTTTTTTAATGTAATGGATGTTAAATGATCAATAAATGGGTTCAAAAAATTTCCACAAATAACTTTTTCCAGTTTGGAACATAATAAAGTAAAACATTATTAATTTATAGTAATATAATTTGCTTAATTTTTTTGTATACTATATTAAGGAAGTAATCATATATAATATATAATATATAAGAAAGTAATCATATATAACATGATAAGTTCATTTCTTGAATTTGCAACAATACTTGAAATGCTAATATATAATATATAAGGTACATGTTAAGTATATATATATTATGTCAGAAGCATTTGGATATTTGATATTTTCCAACGTTCTCTTATTTGCAATGTCCATAAAGAAACACACGCTCCTACAATTTAAGTGGTTCATATTTATTATTTAAAAAATTCAATTTGTCATTTAAAGAAAATCAAGCAACGATAATATTTGACAAAACAATACAATAATAATTAATTTGATTTCAGGATATTGATTTCATTTTGGAATGATAAGATTGCAACAACAATAAAATAACGGCAATATTTATTATTAAAAAAATTCATTTTGTCATTTAAAGAAAATCAAGCAACGATAATATTTGGCAAAAAAACTACAATAATAATTAATTTGATTTCAGGATATTGATTTCGTTTTGGAATGATAAGATTGCAACAATAATAAAATAACGGTAATATTTTTTAGTAGTATAAATAGGTAAGAAAAAATATTATCAATGTAAGAAAAAAACAGTATTAAGAAAAAATATTGTCAATGTACAGAATGAATTTATAAAAATTGCAATTATATAATAATTTTTTTAAAAAAATATATGAATCCAAACAGAATATTGTACCTGAAATTAATTTAAAATTGTATTTTAGTAATCTTATAGGAGAATGAAATAAATTTGTTAGATTGAAAAAAAATTAATATTATATTATTCAAATTTGGTTTCTATCTTTATTGAAAAGTATGATAGATATAGGTTTGATGATGGTTACTTTTGGAAAAGTTTGCTTCAAATATAAGCAAAAAATATTGAAGTGAAAGGTGTGGATATACTGATTTTTTAGGGTTGAAACACGTGTATTGGAAGTTGCATATCTGTATCCATTACATTTAAAATGGTATAATATTGTCAGTGGTTTTGGAATGGTGGTTTTGGAATATTTTGAGTTATTAAGTGGGTAAATGGGATTAATAATGATGATAATAAATATTAATAAATAACAATATTAATAATAATAATATCAATTTATTCAATTAAATAAAACCTATGGTAGGGTTAGTTAGAGTATTAAAAAGAGTTTCTTTATGTTGTCGAGACAAATTTATTAAATTGCAAAATGGTAGGGTTAGTTAGAGTATTAAAAAGAGTTTATTACGAAATTACTTATAGGAACATGAAATTAGCTATATTATGGATTGTAATTAGGGTAATTAAGTAATTATGGTGGTAATTAACTTTTATATATTAAAAGTAGATATCAACACCCCCTCAAGCTTTAGCATATAAGTCAAATGCACCAAACTTGTCACATATATAATTAGTTTTGGGACTTCACATGGATTTTGTAAACACATCTGTCAATTGATCATTAGAATTGACAAATCTTGTGATGATGTCGTCTGATTCAATCTTCTCTCTGACAAAGTGATAGTTTATCTCAATATGTTTGATCCTCTCATGGAAGACTGGATTTGAAGCAATGTGCAATGCAACTTGATTTTCACAAATAAACGGCATTGGTCTTACTTCTTCAATTTGAACTTTCTTGAGTAACTGATTTAACCAAATGAGTTCATCTGTTGCCACTGTAATGACCCTATAATTTGTCTCACTGCTTGATCTTGCACTACAATTTATTTCTTACTTTTTCAGGATATAAGGTTTCCTCCAACAAGTACACAATACTCATAGGTTGATCGTCTATCAATGGGTGACTCTGCCAAATCAGCATGGGGGTATCAAACTATTAGAGTATGTATTTTATCTTCATACACGAGACATTTTACAGGAGCATATTTGATGTATCTCAAGATTCGGATAACAACATTCATGTGTTCCTGACAAGAAGAATTTAAGAACTGGCTTACCTCACTAACTGCAACAAAAATGTATGGACGAGTGACTGTGAGATGATTCAACTTTTCAACCAATCTTTTATACTTTCTTGAGTCATATAGAGGTTCCCCTAGTTGGGTAGGAGTTTGACACTTAGATCTATAGGAGTATCAGTTGGTTTAGTGTTCAAAAAACATGTTTCTTCCAAAATATCCATAGCATATTTTCATTGAGAAATCATCAAACCATCTTTAGATTGGGCTACCTTAATACCCAAAAAAACAACGGAGTTTACCAAGGTCTTAAGTGTGAAATTGATTCGATATATGTTTTTTCAACTGGAGCATCCTCTGTTGATCACTACCAGTTATGACAATATCATCTATGTAACACCCCAAATATTATGGGAATATTTAATTTAATTTATTTAAATGAGAGCATTCCCGTTTTGGTGATTTTCGGTGGTTTTGTGGAATATTAGGAATTAATGGAATTTGAGTTATTTATTTTGAATAATAATATATAATATAAATATAATTATTAATTAAAATAAATATAAGTGAAATAAAGGCAAATTGGAAATTAAGAGGAGTTAGTGAGGATAATATGGGAAAAGCCCAATTGTGAGGCCCAAGTCTAGGTTTAACAAAAAGGAAATTATGATGGAATTAGGACTCATTTGTTAGACCGTGAGGAGAATTAAGGCCAGAGCTCTGAGAAGGAAGAATGAAGGCAAAAGCTTCGGAGGATTCCTGGAAATATTTGAGAAGGCTTTGATCGACAATTAAGGTATGGGGAGTATTGCCTTCATGATTTTCAATGTGTAAATTCAACGTATTTAAGGTCGATTTAAGGGTTTAAGGAATTTTGGGGTTGATTGTGAGAAAAAGGGATTTTGGCCTTCGTGGCCTAAATCTAGTATTGAGATGTTAACCATGGGATTCATTGGAGTAAAAGGGAAACTAGGCCTTCGTGGCCAAAACTCTTATTTGACATTGGTCTAACCCTGTAGGGAAATTTGATAGTGAGAACTCTGATGGTTGTGGCGTAGTGGTAAGTATTCCTGAGAGTTTGAGGGTAAATATGAGAAATAGTGATCTTTGGCCTTCGTGGCCTAAATCTATTATTAGTGAATCTAACCGTGGTTCATTGGGGAAAAAGGAAACCTTAGGCCTTCGTGGCTAAAACTATGATTTGAACATGTCTGACCCTGAAGGGATAGGAATATTAGACAGTGAGTAACTCTGATGCCTTTGGGGCAATTTTAGAGAAATTTGTGATTTAGGGCGTAAATATGATACGGGACTGAACTTATATCCCTTAATTTTAAAGGTTTTATGCATAATCTTAAAACAATGATTAGGTGGTTTAATTGTGTTAAAATTGTAAATTTACTTGAGATAATTATAGTGTTGAATGGGTTGTAATTTTATGAGAGTTTGGGTTTTTACGGAATCGAAATCGTAGGTCCGGAAGGCCTCCAACGGTGAAAAACACAGAAAATTGCATGTTGTCCGTCACGACTGTCCATGTTTTCGGTCGAAATAGTTTTGGACGTAACTTTTGATACGTAAGTCCGTTTTGACCCCTGTTCGAAGCGTTAGAAAGCTAATGAACATGGATATAACGTAGTATAAATAATATAATTGATTGTCTAATATTTTTATGAGATTAAATACGTGATTGTATGATGATATTTCCATGAGTTTTTGATGATTCCTATGAGTAGTGATGATGATTATGATGATGAGCTATGATGACATGATGTATGATGATTATTATTATTATGAGCTATAATGACATGATGTATGATGATGATTATTATGATGAGCTATGATGACATGATGTATGATGATGATGATTATGATGAGCTATGATGACATGATGTATGATGATGATTATCATGATGAGCTATGATGACATGATGTATGATGATGATTATTATGATGAGCTATGATGACATGATGTATGATTATAATTATGATGATGAGTTATGATGTTTGACGATGATGAATATGATGAATGATGATGCACCTATGATGTTATTATGAGGATGATTTGTGACGTGTGCATCATGCATTCATGTCATCATAGCTCGATTACTTTGACTTCAATCCCATTGTATGGGTGTGAAGTATTTTGATGTGCTTCGGTTCTCTAGTAGAATCGATCCTATTGATGGGGATCTATGGAGGGTGTTACAATATACATACACAACAAGATAAATACAACATTGGGACGAGTGACGATAAAACACAGAATGGTCAACTTCACTATGGACCATACCAAACTGTTGTACTACAACGTTGAAACTGTCAAACCAAGCTCTCAGAGATTTCTTAAGATCATAAAGAGACTTGTGTAACCTACAAACCATAGTCAATGACTCCCCATGAGCAACAAACTCATTGGTTTCTCCATATATACTTCCTCTTCAAGATCACCATGTAAAAATGCATTTTTGATGTCATGTTGATGAAAAGACCAATGTCGAACGGATGCAATGGCGAGAAGAAGTCTAACTGATGTCATCTTGGCTACATGTGGGAAAGTATTACTATAATCGAACCCAAAAATATGAGTGCATCCTTTGGCTTCCAAGCGAACTTTAAATCGATCAGTCTTACCATCTAGACAGGCCTTCACTGTATAAACCCAACAACAATCTACCAAATATTTTTTAAAAAGGATCGAGTTCCCAGGTACCACTACTTTGAAGAGCACACATCTCATCAACCATTACTTGCCTTCACTCAAGGTGACAAGCAAATATAATGTGAAGGGGAAATACAATGATATTATAAATCAATATAACATGGAGAAAGATTTCGTGTTTGACAAATACCTTTTCGAAGGGAAATCAAAAGATCAGACTCAAGTTGTAGGATCAGATCTTAAGATGGCGGGGCGGGGCGTCAAACGAGAGTCTACAATGATCTCAAGGACAAGTACAACCCATGAACAAGTACGATAAATGTTGGGTGACGACACTGATATGTTTAAAGTGGTAGAGAAGTATGGGGTCAAACATATGAATATCTAGTGGGTCAGGATCTATTGAATGATAGGGAACAATGGTAGACGATACATTAATAACTTCTAGAAGGTGTGTGAGAATACTTTTCTGAAGGGGTTCCAGAGTTATGTGACTGAACTTGAAATATGGAACCGACTCGAAGATGTTAACATCGTGCGATATGTGGTATCGTTGTAGAGTAGGTGAATAACAATGATAACCTTTTTGGGATCAACGATAACCAAAAAAGACACACTTTTGTGATCGAGCTGATAATTTATCAAGTATGGGAGAGAGATTGTGTAAAATACATGTAGTCCGAAGACTTGGGGAGGAATAGAGTGAAGGGGGAATATGGAAAAAGGATTTAATGAGAGATTTTATTGTTAAGGACGGGTGATGGCATATGATTTATAAGGTAACACTTAGTTAGCATAACATCCACCCAAAACTGAAGTGAAACATTACCATGGACAAGTAAGGTCCGAGTAGTTTCTACGAGATGCTAATTTTTTGCATTCGACTACCCCGTTTTGTTGGGGTGTATGAGAGCAAGACGTTTGGTGAGAATACCATTGCATGACATAAAAATTTAAAATTATAGGGCTAAATATTCATGAGCATTATTGCTTCCTAAGGTACGAATAGACACACCGAATTAGGTTCTTATTTCTCTGTAAAATTTTTCAAAAATATAAAATAATTCAGATATATTCTTCATTAAAAACAACCACGTGTAACGTGAAAAATCATCAATAAAGGTTACTAAATACCTAGATTCAAGAGTAGAGATAGTACGTAAGGGACCCCAAACTTCGGAGTGAACTAAAGAAAAAAAGGGATGAAACCTGTTTATTAACTCGCTCGAGAAAGTGACAATGGGTGTGTTTCCATAACTAGCACAAATTACAATGTAAATTAGATAACTTCGATAAACTTGACACCAACTTCTGTAGTTTAGGAAGACTTGTATGACCTAACTGAGCATGGATATTGAGTGGAGAATTTGCGGTTATGCATGTCTTAGATGACACAGAGAGGTAGTAAAGGCCTTGAAACTCACATCTAATGACAATCGTCCCTCCCGAACTCTGATCCTACAGGGTAACATTAGTCTTAGTGAATGTGAAAATAAAATCAAGAGAACGAATTAAACAACTGACTGAAAAGTAAATTAAATGGACAATTAGGTAGGTAGATAACTACCAGATCGGAGGAGATGCTTTTGCCAATAGGGTTGGTTTTCCAAAAGGTCGTCAGAAACACTAGCGGCGGTGGCGACAATGTAGTGATGACCAAAAAGCGGATGCCGAAATGAGTCACATCACAAGATGGAAGGCAAACCAGAGTTGAGACACGATTTGCCAAAAAAAATCTCACTAGAAGGCAATGGATCAATTGGGTAAAGCATGACAAATGAGTGGCTCCTAGTTGGCTCTAATACCACGTTGAAATACAAGAGACTAAGAGACATTTTAATAAATCATGTGTTTAAAAATCACTATGCAGATTGTATTATATATAGAGAGGGAGATGTTTACAACTACTTACAAGTTATAATCAATGTGGTACTTTTTATATACAAATATTCTTAATAATATATACAAACACGTCCATCATCTTCGACTGGCGAATGACGATACAAACTACAAACCACCCTTCATCTGTTGTGATCAATGAGATAGTGATATATTTGGTCTAGTTGGTACTTCCGATCAGACGGTGTTACATTTACATTAATCGTAAACAAGTGAGGAAGATGTGATGATCAACAAGACTTCTTTTTTTTTTTTTTTTTGTAAATGGCATTGTTTTTGGCATCAGTGTTATTTACGCTTCAATTGATCATGTTGAAAGAAGGCTTTTTTTAGACTGCTCTTGACCAGGTCTAAAAATCTTTTAATTTTCCTTGGTCATTCATTGGATATTTCAATGTAATAATTGAATCTCATGAGAAAAAATAGATTTCCACCTGCCAGAATCCCCATGACGGACTTCCTTAGCTAGTTTGACACAATGTTATGAATCGCGATAGCAATTGGCGCGATCACGGACAGTTCGGTTGGAGCGGCCACCCATCGCGTGGGAAGCATGGTGTGTTTGGGTGATCGAAAATGCGGGCGATTTCACCTCTATAGTGGGTCGCGGGTCAATCCGGGACAGAGCCGTTGACTAAGTCGTTGTTTTTTCCTTGTGCATTTACGATTTTGCAAGGAAGAAAGACGAGAAAAAGAGTAACAGTATCAAAAAAATAAAAATAAAAAAGAATAGAAAGAAGAGGAAGAGGTATATGATAAGTGTTGGTTTTAATTTTTTATTGATATAATAAGGGTTGAAAAGTAAAAATAACAAAGTAATTACTTATTCAATACCTTATTAAATTGCAATAGCTACTTTTAGCTATACAGTTGTATAAAATAATATTTAATCCATTGCAACAACTACTTATATAAAGTTGTACCACTATTTTATCCAACATTTTGAATAAAAATAATAATAACATATTAGGCTCGTGGAAATTTTCACCCAAATAACCACATTATACCCCCTAATATCCAATTTACCCCACTTTCCCTCTTATTTCCCAATCTACCCATGTTTCTGATTTTTTTTTTAATACAAGGGGGCGCCATTGGGCCTGGCTCCTCCCTTATAATTTGTAGGGGGGCGCCATCCAGGATGGAGGCACCCTATAAATTATAAAGGGGGCGCCATACCTTTTGGCTCCTCCCTTAAATCCGATTTTTAAAAATAATTTTAAATATATAATTAGTTTAAAAATATTTAAAAAATAATATATAATAATTAAAAAATATTTTAAAAATAAAAATTATGTAATAATAATTTCTGAATAATTTTTATATATTTTACAAATAATAAATAAATAATAAATAATAAATAAATAATAATTAATAATTTCATTAATAAATTCCAAATAATAAATAAAAATCAAATTGTATTTAATAAATTTAATATTAAATAATAATTACAATAATTATTTAATCACAAATGGGTACATATGAAATATATTGTACACTAGTTTCTACGCCGTGGTCGGTTTAAATGTTCGCCCGTACCGCATCCCCGATCACGTACGTTTCTTTGTGGTCTTTGTTATGGAGTCGGGTCCATTGTGTCGTCTTCAAGCAATTGTATCACTTCGGCCCATGAAGACGGGTCCATATCCGTAAAGTCATCCAAATCAAAAGGGTTGCCCATGCCTTCATAATTATTCTGGGGTGGTTGGCTGGATGAGGCAATGTCAGGACGATAGCCTGCCTGATCGTAGGGTGGGATGGTGTAAATGATTGGGTGGGTATGGGTTGATTGGGTGTTTGAAACTGGGTGTTTATTTGGTTTGTAGTATCCATGGAGTATGTGTGGTATTGTGTGGATTGTGAATGAGTTTGTGTGAATGGAGTGAATTGGTTAGGGGTATGTTCATATTATTGTGATTGTGTGAGTGGGGTTTGAAAATAGGGTTAGGTTGGCGGTTGGAAATGGGGTTGGGATGGTGGTTGGAAATGGGGTTGGGTTGATGGTTGGAAATGAGGTTGGGTTGGCGGTTGGAAATGGTATTGGGTTGATGGTTGGCAATGAGGTTGGGTTGGCGGTTGGAAATGGGGTTGTGTTGGCGGTTGGAAATAGGGTTGGGTTGGTTGTTGGGGCCTTGATGATGAATCTTGTTGGCGTGGGTCAACAAGATACCTTGGATGTGAAATAAAACCAATTGATACAGACCTATACCAAGTCATGTATTGTATTGATTGTTTCATCTCGTATGGAAACACAGTGTCGGACAAAACATAGTTGTTGTGATGCCTCCATTCACGACACTCATGTTTTGCATACTTGGTCCATAAATTATATTCCCATTGGTCGGAGACTTTACCGGTGTGATATTTGTCGGGGATGCACTTTGGCGGACATGGAATATCTTGAAGCATTCCAAATTGAAGTTTCACACGATCACTGTTGTGCATTTCCACGGTGGTGAAGTTGATAATCGGCACCTTTGCACTCCACACCGCAGAGTCTTATTGTTCAACTTCATGAAAGGCTTCTAGACCAAGATACGGCTGCCAAATGAACTGTAGGAGGAAAAAAATAATATTAAGTATTTTCTAATAATATTCAAGTAGAGTATAACATAAATAGTTAGGTTTATGAGTGTACATCATCTTGACCCAAGTGATCAATAAGATTTCTGTACTGCGTGATACTGTAATATGGACAGTTGTCATAATTCATTCCAAGCGAAGACCACCTACAAATTGAAAAGAAAATATTTATTAATAATATGATTAATTAATTGAAATACTATGATAGATAAGTGAGAATTGGGAAAAATAATTACCTTTTAGCGAATGGAAATTCAAAATTATTTTGTTGGATAGGTGCTAGATTGGTCATTCTTGACCAACCCCATGCTTGAAGAAGAACACCACATCCGGTCCAGTTTCCCGAATTTGCTATTGAGTTGTTACATAAAGACCGATATAGGTGCGCTAGTGTTGCGGACCCCCAACTATATGTTTTTATTTTATTTACATCTTCTAATAAAGGTAAGTACATAGAGTGAACAACGTTTCCACTTGTATCCAGACATAAAAATAACCCTATTAATAACATAATATAAATTCTTGTTTTTCTAATTTTTAATATTTCAGGAGAATCTCGAGTTAATCTCAAGTCTCTATAAGTTGTTTTGAGCCATGACATTAAAATTTTTTGGCCCCTCATATCTCGTGGGGTTGGTTCAACCCCTAAGAGTTCTCCTATGACACTACCGCTAGGATTGGTTATACCGTTTACCGCCTTACCATCTACGGGTAAACCCAATAACATGTATGTGTCCTCGAGTGTAACTGCACATTCACCTATTGGAAGATGAAATGTGTGCGTCTCGGGACGCCACCTTTCTTGCAGAGCCAAGATAAACTTGGTATCAAGGAGATAATTTGTAATGTTAATGACTTCTCCAAATCCCGCGCGATCCAAAAAAGGTTGAATTAACGGGTCATGTGGGAAATGTTTATGCCCACGAGTACGAAATTCATGAGTATTCTACAAAAAAACAAACAAGTCATTAGAACATTGTATTTGTAAAAACATTATAATGTTACGAATAAAGACAACATTGTGAATTATCAAGTACAACTACTTCCATAAGACGCGATGTTGCTTGGTGTTCCTCTATGCGTTTCACCCAATGTTAACAGAGACATGACTTCTATAGTATGGATATATAAGGAAAATATTGGGAGAATTTGAATTGTTGGATATATTTGATGTGTTTTTTGCAATGAGGAGGAGTAGTATTTATAGTAAAAATTTTGAATTTGAAATTTGAAATTTGAAATTTGAATTTATGGTTGTAGAGGTAAAAATTAAATTTGTGTAGTTGAAATAATGATTGATGTGTTGAGAAGTTAATGAGATAGATGAATTTGTGTAGAAAAGAGATTGATGTGTAGAAAATTTCGTACACTTGTCATTCTGCATGCATGCAAAAAGTGAATTTGTTCGGGACTAGGGACTACACTGCAATGACTCCCCTGCAAGACATAGATGAAGAGGCCCTACCATTAAATCAAGTGTATTGTTCTCCCCAACACATGACGAACTTGCAATTCAGTGGAGACGATACTTCCTCAGATTATTTCTATAATCCTTCTCAACAAATTGAAGGTGTCTTGAAAGTCGGAAACTAGTACCGCACAAAAGATGAGTGCATGAAAGCCATAAGAAAGTTTCATATGGATAACTTTGTTGATTTTTACATCAATCGGAACGACTCAAAACGATATGTCGTAGTTTGTCATAACGAAGGTTGTAAGTTTCGATTAGCAGCGTCCTATCGAAAAAGAAGTGATTGTTGGGTGATTGGTTCGATGGATCCACCTCATACTTGCACAACCAACATCAATCGGCAAGATCATGGAAAGCTAAGCTCTGAATTGATATCACAAGAGATTTTTCATCTTGTGGGCGTTGATCCATCTGTGAAGGTGAGCATAATTATCTCTCATGTGGTTGCACGGTTCAACTATACCCCATCGTACAAGAAAGCTTGGATAGGTAGAATAAAAACGGTGGAACATGTATATGGGAATTGGGAGCATTCTTACCATCAACTTCCACAGTATCTACTAGCACTTCAAAAATATGTTCCTGGTACGGTTGTAATATTAGAGTCACTACCAGCATACATTCCTGAAGGAACATGTGTTGATGGAAGTAGGATATTTTCTCGTCTCTTTTGGGCATTTCAACCATGTATCAAAGGTTTTGCTTTCTGCAAACCAGTTATACAAGTCAATGGAACATGGTTGTATGGAAAATACAAAGGAACATTGTTGATGGCGGTTGCACAAGACGGAAATAATAATATATTTCCGATTGCCTTTGCCCTGGTCGAGGGTGAGACAGGCGAAGCTTTGAGTTTCTTCCTCAAAAATCTCAGAACACATGTCGCACATCAACCCAACTTATGTCTGATTTCTGACAGACATGCTTCTATTGTGAGCGCCTACAACAATCCTGCTAATGGTTGGCACAATCCTCCTTCTGTCCATGTCTTTTACATAAGACACATTGCTCAGAATTTTATGCGGGAAATTAAAGACAGAAATCTCCGTAAAAAAGTTGTGAATGCTGGGTATGCCTTAAACCAACCATCGTTCATGTATTACCGAGAAGAAATAAGGTTGTCAAGCGTGGAAGCATTAAGGTGGGTGGATAACATTCCAGTCGAGAAATGGACAAGGTCATTTGATGGAGGGTGCAGATGGGGTCACATGACCACAAATCTTGTAGAATCCCTAAACGACGTATTTAAGGGAACTAGGAACCTCCCCATCAATGCATTGGTAAGGGCAACATATTACAGATTGGGGTCACTTTTTGCGGCAAGAGGCAAAAAATGGAGCGCTGTACTGTAATCAGGGCAAATATTCAGCGAATCAAGCATGAAGTATATGAGGGATGAAACTTCTAAGGCGGCCTCACATCGAGTTAGACCATTTGATCGTCACGATTACAACTTCATTGTTGATGAGACAATGGATCACAACGAGGGTCGGCCAATGGGACACTACAGGGTGGAACTTCATAAAAATTGGTGCGACTGCAAAAAGTTTCAAACCTTCTGCATGCCTTGTTCACATGTCATTGCCGCATGTTCAACTGCTTGTCAGGATCCATTCTTGCAGCTATCAGAAGTTTACAAGGTCGTGAACTTATTCGGTATCTATAGTAACAGTTTTCCAGTGGTAGCTAGTGAGGAATATTGGTCAACCTATCATGGAGACACAATCTACCACAACGAAAATATGAGAAGAAACAAAAAGGGCCGCCCCAAAAGCACGCGAATTACAACTGAAATGGATACAACTGAGAAAATGGAAAGATTGTGCGGAATATGTCGTCTTCCTGGGCATACGAGGAAAAACTGTCCAAATGTTGGAACAAGTTCTAGGTAGATTTAATTTGGTCATTGAAAATTGTGTAACAGTGGAATTTAATATTTATATCAACTTTTCTAAGTCGGAGGCTTCGTCCTCGAAAAAACTACATGCCCATATCTTCTAAGGTACATGACTCACTCTTCTAAATTTGGATGAAACAATGTTAACAACAAGTCCAACTATTTATAAAAAAAATTTTGGAATAAAATAATATTATATTTTAATTATTTTAATTATAGTGTATTTAAAAAATAAATTTCGTTAAAGGGAGCTCCATAGGGGATGACGCCCCCCTTTAAGTCATTTAAGGGAGGAGCCAAAGGGTATGACGCCCCCTTTATAATTTATAGGGTGCCTCCATCCTGGATGGCGCCCCCCTACAAATTATAAGGGAGGAGCCAGGCCCAATGGCGCCCCCTTGTATTAAAAAAATAATCAGAAACATGGGTAGATTGGGAAATAAGAGGGAAAGTGGGGTAAATTGGATATTAGGGGGGTATAATGTGGTTATTTGGGTGAAAATTTCTAGGCTCGTGCCCTCCTTTCAATAAAAAAATAAAAAAATAATATATATTAAAATAAATAATTAAGTCTATAATCCATTTTTATTTTATTAATTTGATTTTTATAAAACTTTTATATTTATTATGTTATTTGTATAAATTATTCATATTTAATTTAAAAAATAATTTCTAAAAAATTAATATATTATGCTATTCTAATTGTGGAGCGGGCTCAAATTCTCAAATTGTGGAGTCGCCTGCTCCGCTCAGCTGTTCAGGATAAATAATTTTAGTTTGACAGAAACAATCTCAATGACATATACCTACAAAAACATTTTTTTTTACCTAGCTCAATGATAGGAAATGCCTAAATGCCTATCTCTATTTTTCATACAAGTTTCCTACTCTATTTGACTTGCAATTTCTTGCTCAACCCTCAAGTATGCTTCTAATTTTACATTTTTGAAAATGTGGACTGCTCACGAAGAGTATCCAATCATAATTCAAATTGTTTGTAATCAACCAATTTTTGGCTCACTTATGCACATCCATAACCAAAAGCTAAAGTTGTTGAAAGTTGAGCTTAAAAATTGAAATATAAATATTTTTGGAAATGTGCAAAACAATGTCAGCATGGTTGTGAATAAATTGGATGACATTCAATTTCTAATCAACAATCATGGTCCAATTATGCTCTTTTAGACCAGTAATCATAATCCAAAATTGATCTTGAAATTGCCTTATCTATGTAAGAAAAATTTTAGCAAGAAAAGTCTAAAATTAAATGGCACATAGATGGTGATAGAAATATGGCTTACTTAGTTGGCAATCTAACACCTCATTTGATTTATCTAATTTTATAAAATAATTTAATTATATTATATATGTTTTGAATGATTGAGATAATAAGAGAATTGGGAATATGGGGTAGTGTACCTAAATAAGAAAGTTTAAGCAAGAGTGTGATAGTAATTAACAAGAAGTAGGAAGTATTGGACACTATAAAATTAACATTATTATTATATTTAATTAAATTAATTTAGTAATAATATTAAATAATGATCTGACATGATCAGAAGGGGATCACTAGCTGGACACACTCTGTTGGGCTGCTACCTATTCACCAATGTTGAAGAAGACGAGGGGGGTGTACCTGCAAGACTCTCTGATGCCAAAGTAAGGAATTGAGCAGAGTGGGAGCAAATACAGAAAAGGGGTAAGAATAGAATTACCTGACCCTCTTGTGAGAGAGGGTATTTATAGAGAGACCCCAACGCTGGGCCAACGGTCAGTTGCATTGGGGTGGATTGCCAGGCCCAACCCAGGTGACTGCTAGGGCTTACGTGGCGTAGTGAAAACCAGGACGTGGTCTTCGCCCTAGTCCAACTGTCCCGTGATCTCCGGAAAGTGGGTTTGACCTGCTCTTCCGGAGGTGAGCAGTGGGTCGTGTTGCACCCCAAAATTTACCAAACCTTTATTCTCACTTGGTTTATGTTTCATTGCATTAGCATAACATAGTTCTAGCATTTGCATAAAATAACATCCTTCATTTAGTAGGGGGTCAAGTGTGATACATGTCAAGAGAAGCCTAGCCAGAGTTTTTATTCAAGCTTAAGAAGTTACCAAGGGCATCAGTCAGTGGGTTGTGTCCTTGAGAGGTTCAGCTGCTTGTATGAGGTTTATCTCCTAACCTGAAGAGCCATTTGAAGATCATCAGAGGTTTGTGAAGCCTTGATTATGGGTATAATATGTGGATAGAGCTCATAGAGTTCCTAGAGGGTCATGGTGGAGCTCAGACAAGTGTTTGTAGCAAGTACAAGAGTCACAGTGGAAGTGGATGTCATTAGGGTTTCATCTGGTTAATCCTAGGTCAAAATGAGTAATTGAAGAGAGCTAAATCCTACTTCTAGGTCATGGTATTCATGAAATGATGTGTTGAAGCATGTGAGATGTCGTTTCAAGAACAAATCAAGAAGAATCAAGAGTGGTTGAAGTTGCTAAGTCAGGGTTCCTAGGGTAAAATCCCCTGTTTAGTGCCAAACTTCCAAGCCATGTAAATCAAGATACAAGCCTCATATGACTTTGTGCCAAGCATGAGACTTTTATAGGATGTTCATACCTTTAATTTGGATACTAGAAGTCATCCATATGATTTGTAGAACTCAAGTTATGAGCCAGACAAGAGATAGATCCTCAGATGCCTCTGAAATTTGTCTGTGAAAATCATCTAACTTCCAAGCTACTTTTGACCTAGAAGAAAGTTTCACATGACCTTTTGATAAACATGAAAGTTGTTCCTCATGATCTTAGCTTTCCAAAAAGTTATAGAACTCCTCATTCTGATTGGTGGAGCTCAAGTTATAGGCTTTGCAAGGCAGGGGTATTTTGGGAAAGTGAGGTTATAGGCCATTTTCAATTATAGGTCAAAATCTCCAACTTGCAAACTTCAAATGAAGTTTTGTCCAACATGGAACTTGCTCAAAATGTGATTTGTAGGTCAACCATATGTTCATGATGCATTGAATTGGTTCATGGCAAGAATTGGTTTGAAGTGGTTTGAAAAAGAAGATTTAAAAAGGCATTAAATGGTGAAAAATTCAATTTAATTGATATGAGTCCAAAAAATGCAAATGAATACTCATTTTAATAAGAAATTGCATTTTAAGAAGAATGTCATTAGTGGATTTTTCATTTGACCTATAATTCATGGAGCTTTAATGTGTTTCTTCACAAATAAGTTACACACCAAAAATCATTCACAAGGCTAAATTGAAAGCTCCACTTGATTCAATTACACTCAAGGTGAATTATGCAAGCTACTAGAAGCTTCCAAGGCAAGGAATTGAGCCATTTTCGTTTTCACCATTTTTGGATTTTTGAAGGAAAGTGAATATTTGGATATCATTGTTTGGGCTTTCCATAGGCCTCTAAAACATTCCATTACCCTCTATATATGTTCAGAAACGAATTTGGATGAGGGTTGGTGCTCATTTGGTGAAGAACTCAGAGTTGGCATATCAAGTTTCAAGGAAGAAAGTGAGAAATCGAAGTTGGATTCAAGGGCAGTTTCAAGAGCTATCAAGGATCCAATCGTCTCCAGCAAGCTTCAACAAAGAATTCTGCACGTTTTGATACAAGAATTCAAGCTCCAACTACTCCGATTTGAAGCTCCGAAGCCGGTACGTAAACTTCAACTTTCTTATAGTTTTAGGATGAGTTAGATCGAAATAATCATGCGGTTAGGATCGGGAATATGTGTAGATGATATTAGGATAAAGAATTTGAGAATTAGAGACATTTTTAGGCAAAGCACGTTTTTGGTTTGGACCTATATCTCTTTGATCGTGGAGTTTCAATGCTATTTGGTACCATATTCATGATCCTCGTGGATTTTGCTGTGATTTTGGTTCAAAAATTATTCGAAACCGTCAAGTATTGAAGGAGCTATGGTTGCATGAAGTCACCGGAATTTCATTCCCGTCCAACCGTAACAGTGCAGTTTGCGGGCTGTATTTTTTTTTGAATTGGAGAAGATGTAATCGCGATCGTCCGTTCGTGAGAAGAGGGAAGACCGTGTCTTCCGATCGGAGCGCCAGCGACGCACCACGTCGTCCAAACCAATACGCTGCCGTTTTGTTTAGTGGTAGGGTACCGGGCTCAAGTTGTTCGCTAATTACACCCCTTCGCGCGAGGCCCATCCACATAACGCCTTGGATATTCTGCTGTTTACACCCCTGGCCCAACTTCCATTGTTATTTCATTTCTTTTTCTTTTTTCTGTTTTAATAACTGTTGGTTTAATTGCATTTAAAATTAGTAAAACTGATCAAAAAATTATGAGAATTGTTTCTATGATTCTTGAATGTCTTAGGAAATATTAGGAGCTGATTTTATATTTTTAGGATTTAGTTTGAATTAATTGTGGTTTTTCCTTTATCCTAATGTCCGTTAAATTGCTCATTTGATGCCTGTTTTTTCTGAATTTTGTATGGCCAATTGGTAATGAATTTGGATGAGATTTTTTGCTAGATTGTAGATTAGAGATGCATGATCCTCTAGAATTTTGCTCTTATTTTTTTGGCAATGTTAGGTTCTGTTTTGAATCAAGAGAATTAGGCTTTTCATGTTTAGGTACCCCTATTAACACCTTGTAATTCATGAATTGTTTAGAGGCCTTCCCATTAGAATTGACCCCTGGTTCTTCTACTATAAACCTATAACATGCTTAGGCTCCCCTAGAAATAATCATAGAATTTTAGGATTAGCTTTAGTATTTTATATGGAATTAACAATTATACTAGTCATAACATGCTTTCAACCTAGTCTTCCCATTTGATTAATTTCAATAATGATTTTTAGATCAAGATAAATTGTTCATTGCTTTTGGATGTTGTTATATACATGATAAACCTCTGTTTGATTGATTGTGTTGATTTAATTTGGAGTTTTGAGTTCCTTTTGCATAGCTTTTTGTAGCTTTGTTTTAATTAGGGATTAAGGAGAGCCTCAGTGGTTTGCTTTCTTTCTTCAAATAAATATGGTTGGCTTCACTTGCCTTCCATCCTATCCTATGATGCAAAGTCCTCGCATGAAAGCTCATCTCTCCTTTGCAGGGATGTATGGCATGTCCTGATGGGTATAACTTTTGAGGATACTTTTCATGGATGCATGGTTGAGTGCCATGTGTTGCACCCTAAAATTTGCTCAACCTATTTCATTTGATTTATGTTTCAATTGCATTATCATTTGCATAATCACATCATGTACATAATCTAATCATTTGCATAGCATAGCATAGCCAGTCATCCAACAAGGGATCAAGTGCCATTCTTATCTAAAGAAGCACATCAAGGGTTTTTTTATTCAAGCTTAAGACAATCCAAGTCATCAAGAAATGTTTGAAGCTTTGAGAAGTTTGAGGTTCAACCAATGGATTTCTCTCCTAATTTGAGATGTATTGAGGGTAATTAATGAGCTATGAATTGAGGGTATGGAATGTGTACAAAGCTTATGAAATGCCTAGAGGGTCATACTGAAGATGAGACAAGTCATTGATTCAAGTACAAGAGCCACAGTTGAAGTGCAGTCAAATAGGGTTTCATCTGGGTCAACCCTAGGTCAACTGAGTGATTGAAGAGCATCAAGGCTTAATTGAAGGATGTGGGATTCATGAATTGATATTTTGATACATGTGTGGTGTTGTGCCAAGGATAAATCAAAGAGAATCAAGAGTAGGAGGAGTTGCCAAATTAGGGTTTCAGTGTAAAATCCCCTAATTTAGGCCTATCTTCCAAGTCAGATAAGTCAAAATTCAAGTTTCAAATGGATTCTTGGTCAACATGAAACTTGTAGAGCTTTTCAATAGATTTAATTTGAATACTATAAGTCTTCAAGAAGATTTGTAGAACTCAAGTTATGGTTCTTGCAAGTTATGGGTCATCAGAGGATACTGAAATTTATCTGTGAAAGTCACTTGACTTCCAAGCAACTTTTGCCCATCAAGGAGTTTTCAAATGGATTCTTGGTCAACATAAGAGTTGTATATCATGATCTTAGCTTTCCATATAGTACTAGAAGTCCTCAAGAGGATATGTAGAACTCAAGTTATGATCTCGGCAACCCAGAGGTATTTTGGGTATTGATGATTATAGGTCATTTTTCAACATAAGTCAAAATCTCCATCTTCCACTCCTCAAATGGAAAAATGTTCAACATGAGATGTGCTTAGAATGGTGTTTTTGGGCTATGAAAGAATTCATGAGAGCTTGGAAGGGCTTGTATCACAAAATTACAAAAATGGCCTAAAATAAGGGTAAATTTTAAATGAACCAAGGATGAAAATTGGGATTTTTGAGCTATGGGTCCAAACCAGTCCATATGACATACCAAATTAATTGGAAAACATATTTTGAAAATAATGACACTGCCACTTTTTGGAGTTGAGGGATAATTCAATGACTTCCTTTGTAAAATGGTTACTTACATCATAAGTCACATATGCAAAACCATTCTTCAAGGCATAACCAAGGCTCTAATGAATCCTAACACATTCAATATGTCATGAGGTGAGAATTTGGATCAGAATGAGGTGCAAATACAAGCCTAGAACTCAGCTGCCATGTGTGAACTTCTCATGACATTTTCAAGAACAAGAGATGTTGAACTTCTCATTAGAGCTTTCCAGAAGTTTCTAGAGCTTTCATTCATGTTCTATATAAGATTTAGAAGTGATCTAAGGCATTGGTTGGTGGAGATTGAGAGAGATTGGAGAGATTGAACATTGAGTTTTCCATTTGCAAAACAGAATCGGTTACACCAATTTGATCCATTTCAATCCATTCTTTTGTGTTCAATAGCTTCCTTTGGTGTTGGTGAGTGATTCCAGATACAATTCAAGGCAAGATTGTTGCAAAATCGTGAGAGAGCATTTTGGATTCATCTCCTGCAAGTCAGAATCGGATTCAAAGATTCAAGAGGTTTCAATCCAATTTGTTGCATACAAAAGCTTGGTGATTGATCATAGAACGTGTCTGGAGGATCTTGGAGCTTGATTTGAAGTTTTGCTCACTCTGTTCATCCAAGATTTGCAGGTACGTAGATTTCATTCCATGGCTTGATTCATGTAGAATTTCTAGGTTTTAAATGGTTAGATTCATTATAGATGATGGCTAGAACGTTTCTGGATTGGTTTGGAGTTGATTGGTGACAATTTAGATTGGTGACCAATTTCTGTTTGAGCTTGGTTCTTGATGATTCTTGAGGATTAATCCTAGTTTGATGGTGGATTTTACTCAGTGTGAGGTGTATTTGATGTTAAGCTATTCAATTTTGAGTTTGATGATGATTCTTGTTTGAGCCATTTCTGAACATGTCTTCGCGTTTTGAGAAGGAGAGGGTTTCAATACAAATGGATAGTATGGTTGAGTTTCTTGTGGAAAAACGAGCAGGATGATGTGGTTAGGGTAGGGTTTTGGTGAGGTTTAAGAAAGCTGAGGTTTGGGGACGACGGTGGCTCCACTGCCGGCCACCGTCTGTGTTTTTCCCCTCCCACGTTTTAAATTTGGAGAAGATGAACCTGGCGCCATTAGATCTTAGGAGACCTTTGACCAAAGCATCATCCAACGGCCACAAGCGCGTCTTAATTTGTGAAGGATTCTGAGAATGATGGAAACGCACCGTTTCACTTAAGGTACTTGGATGGGCTTCATGATCTTGTTA
The DNA here is from genome assembly GCA_963859935.3 of Lathyrus sativus. Lineage (NCBI taxonomy): Eukaryota > Viridiplantae > Streptophyta > Magnoliopsida > Fabales > Fabaceae > Lathyrus > Lathyrus sativus. The sequence goes on from OZ012739.1 coordinate 276,549,543, forward strand.
CTAACCACACCCCTTTCTAGAGGCCCAATGGAAAATGCACGTGAAAGTATTGCTATTCATACCAACGTTTTCCATTTTTCCTTTGTTTTTTCATTTTATTTTCTGAATTGAATTGGGCCTAGCGCGCGCTTCTTATACACACCCCCCTCTGGGCCCAATTGGTGAATTGAACTGGTTCTGATTGCTATTTGTCACGCCCATTTACCATTTGCATTTTATTTTCTCATTATTTCATGGTTTTAACATAGTTAATAAAAAATTCATAACTAATTGAAAAATAAACATTTTTGGATGAGAATTTTTTCCTTGTTTTCCTTAGGGTTTCTAGAATTTAATAAAACAATAAAAATATTAATTCCTTGCATTTTATATTTTTGGCATATTTTACCATTTTATTGATTTTTTTTTCATTTGTTTGATACCTTACTTTTCTGAATTTAGTATGAGAGATTGATGCATGATTTTTATTTGATTTTTGTTGGATTGATTAGATTAGAGATACATGCTCCCTTAGAGATTTTTCTCATATTTTTATGATGAAATTTATGTTAGTTTTGAATAATGAACTTTAGGGTGTTAGGATTAGGGTTTCACAACACTTAGGTGTAGTTTAGGGCATAGTTTGGAGACTTAAGGTTTGATTTAGGTCTTTGAGTTTATATGGGGTATAGGGTACATAGTTAGGTTCCCTTAGAAATTAATCTAGGATTTTAGGATGAGTATTACTATTTTATCTGATTTTTGCAAATTGGTTGTTATTGGTGTGTTTCCCCCTTGGGATATTGTTTTGTTTGTTGGGTTTTGGGCATTTCAACTGGGTGTTGGGCTTGGGCTTTGCTTGTTGGAGCTTATGGAGACTTTGAGGATGATTAGAGACAAAGGATGAAGCTTGGAGCATGAAGAATCTTATCCTTGAAGGTTGCTTTTGAAGACTTAGGAGATAGAAGATACAGGGAGAGCTTTAGATTAGATTGATTTCTTCTGTCAAACATAGAGAGCTTCTTGTGCCTCTATTCCATCCTATGACACAAGGTCCCCCAAATAAGTTCCATCTCTCCTTGGGAGGGATGTAGAGCAAGCTTTGGTTGGGTAGAACCTTGAGGATACCCTTCACTTGCTATGCTAAGATCTTAGTGATTTCCCTGGGTTGTCACTGAGCCTCTTAACATTTCAACTCCATATATCATTGGTTGATTTTCTTCTGGAGTGGTTACATTGAGGGTGGATACTTATTGAAGATAAAGTTCATTGATGACTGGAGAAGATGAAGCTTGTGCCTGTCAAAGTTGGGTATCTGTTGAAGACTAGGGTTTTGCTGCTGTTTGAATCTGTCTACTGGTTGGGGCTCATTGTTTGCCAGAGTTTGGAGATTCTTGAAGATAAGAGCTTATCTAAAGCTTGAGGATCATTGGGGAGTAAAGATGGGTTTTATTTCTTTTCCTGTATTGTCTGTTGGCTTGTTCAGCTTGCCCCTTAGGTTTGAAGTGAAGCCGTTTCACTTTGCCTATTGTTTTCTCAGGTTCGAGGTTGAGTGGGACTCCCTTGCCTCGCTTGTATTGCTGCATCTCATGCATTTTACTGTTTACTGTATATTTGCTATTTCTTTTCCGTTTATCCCCTAGGATCTCTGATTTCCTCTGTGCAGGAGGGATTTATGACAGACATTAGGATTCTAATCCATGCATGACAACATTAGGGTAGTTTTGATTCCCATTTCAAACCCTAGGTTTTTAGAGTTTTTTCTCTTCTATCTCAGAATAATTCAAAACACCGTAATAAGGATAATCGATGTCGTACGCTACGAGCCTTAAGCTATTTGAGAGAGGATTGCTGGAGGGTCACTCTTCAGTAATCTGACTGCTTAGTGTGTTACCCCTAGGGTGACATACGACGTTGTCACCCTCAAATAATAGTCTCTAGTGCGTCAGAGATTGCAAATATCATAAAAAACAGTTCTTGCGTAAAAGACTGAAAACAAACATCAAAGTGTCATTTTTGTCCGCCTGGACTCGTAATCAGGAGAAAACCTTTTCAGAAAAAATAAAAAACAGTCAGACAAATCTGTGTCTTCCGTGGCCCGAACTACGTTTGCTCTGATCTCTCATGCTGTATGAAAGTACGTAGGCATAGGATGCTGTATCCTAGCGAGCAATCTTCCCCTCCTTTCCCGTAGGTAGGCGAACTACGTTGACTCTGATTTCTCGTTCCAGACGGGAATACGTAGGCATAAAGTGTGATACTTTGCCGAGTCATTTTATTTTCTTTTAACCCCAGACTCGTAGAGTAGATAGAATAACAACCCGTACTAGAAAACAAGCGTGGATCCCGTCGAGTACGACAGACGTAAGGGGTGCTAATACCTTCCCCTTGCGTAACCGACTCCCGAATCCAGGATTTGGTTGCGATGGCCATTCCTTTCCCGTCTTTGCGGTAGGTTTACTTCGAGCGTTTCCTTTCCCTCCGTTGGGATAAATAACGCACGGTGACGACTCTTCTGTTTAGCCGGCGCCGATTTTCGCAGTAGCGACAGCTGGAGACTCTGCTGGGGACAGGAATATCCCCTATGCAAGTCAATCCTAGCGCTTGTTTCCCCTTCGTGGGTGTTGTATAAGATTTACTTTTCTGTCTTTACTTTCCGCATTTTATTATCAGCCTTATATTGTTATTGCTGTTGTGGGAAGGGGTGATCTATTGAGAGATAAGCCGGACCTGGGCTTGAGGTTACACATAGACTTAGAAGTAGAGAGTAGTGGTTAGCCTGCTTGCTTAGCTCGCACCAGCTAGCCGCGAAATTTACGCTCGGACGAGATTCTCTTTGATGCTTCTTGCCTGGCCCTTAGGGCTCGACAAGTTGTCTGACCCGAGGATTGTCGACTCTGGGGACCGATCAATTGGGATTCAACTAAGTGAGGCCGTTTCAAGGGATGATGATGTCACACCTTCTGGGTATCGTGTCATCGCTCTTGAAAGTCTGTGATGTTGAACCCGCATAGGATGCCGTACCTCGTCTGCGAATTAAGTCCACACCTGTGAGGGGTAGGTAGGGCTGTTTACAGGAAACCTTCAACCTCAGAGCACCTGGTTTATCTCTGTCAGCGAGATGGGGTTACAGGGTTCATTTGAGTGGTTGGTTTGAGATGAAGATTGGATGGTTCTCAGGATTCAGCACAGAGCAGCACAGTTCACCAGCATTGCACTTGATCCCTTGTTTGCATATGCATGTGCATTTTCATGATTGCATGTCATTAACATGTATCTATGTTGCAGGTGATCATTCCCCTCTGATTCTAGCATATCTTCTAGCCAGACATGGAGTCCCTAAAGAGGACCGTTGCTTACCGGTTGCATTCGCCAGATGAGAGAGTGAGGGCTGAGTTCAAAGTATCTTATGGGAGATTGCTTAGTTTGTTGTATAGGCCTTCAGCATTTGAGACGACTGGGGTGTATACTTTGATGCAGTTTTACGAGCCGCAGCTGAGATGTTTCTTATTTCCCAACTATATTTTGGCACCCACCTTGGAGGAGTATTCTGCTATGTTGGGAGTTCCTATGTTAAACCAGATGCCCTTTGTACATGTTGATGCTGAGTCTGAGTTAGCCACACTCGCTGAGGTTGTCAGTTTAGACGCATCTGAGTTCCCTGGAGGCTTGGTCAAGCTGAACAGAGCTTATGGTTTTCACCTATCTGTCCTGGTTGAGAAGGCTACACAGTGCACGAAGAGTGGATGTTGGGTCGCCTTCAGTGCCATTCTAGCTGTCTGCATCTATGGGATAGTCTTGTTTCCTAACGTACCAGATTTTGTCGACTCAGATGCATTCTTGATTCTTGCCTCGAAGAATCCAGTTCCTACTCTCTTGGGCGATGTTTATCATTCTGTTCACTACAAGAATGAGAAACGTCATGGCAAGAATGTTTCCTGCTGTCTTCCTCTCTTGTACAGGTGGTTCCAGGGGCACCTTCCGAAGACCGGGCCTTTTGTTGACACTGTTGACACTTTGGATTGGTCTTCCCGGTTGATGGGGCTGTCTGCTGAGAACATCATTTGGTTTGATCGGAGCATGCTTGGCACTGATATTATATATAGTTGCAGTGGCTTTCCGAATGTCCCCTTGATTGGACAGAAAGGTTGTATTAACTATAACCCTTCACTGCTGGTAAGACAGTTCGGTTATGCTTTGAGGGATGCTCCTATTGAGAAGGAGATATAGGAATCTCTGTATCTCATAGGCTTATTAGACGCGGCTGTTGTGATCAGATTGAGACATGCATGGGCTAACATCCATAGGAGAGGTAAAGCTTTGCTCGGTAAGAGCAATAGCAGAGCTTATGATCCTTATTTGGCTTGGATGCGAGAGAGAGCTAGTATGTCCTTGATGCCTTATCCTGCTGCAGAACCCCTGTATCTTCCCATGACTGAGGCACCTACTTCGGCAGAGAGTGAGAAGTATAACAAATTGTTGGCCGAAAACGAAGAATTGAAGAAAGCCAATGATGAGTTAGAAAAAGAAATCTTCCAGTTGCGTCGTGAGAAGAATGAAGCTACTTTCACTGTGAAGGAACAGGCTAAATTAATTAACAGGTTGGGCTCAGAGCTGACAGAAGAAACCAACAAGAAAGAAAAAGTGGGGATAACTTTGAACGGTGTTAGCAAGGTGCTCACTTCTAAGAAGGAACTTCTAAGCAAAGCTTATTCCCGTCTCAGCAAGTGGGAAGCTTTGTGGAATGCCACGCTTACCAAGCGGAAGGAGCGCGGAGACGAACTGAAGCTGCAGATTGCCACATTAGAGGCACAGATTAAAGCCCAAGACGCAAGGATTGCCGAATAGACATCACTTAGGAGCACTGTTGAGCTCAAAGTAAGTGACCCTGACGAGAAGCCGAGAGGTTACGAAGTGAAGGTCGGCTCCAAGAGATGCAGACTCGACGAGAGTTTTAGAAAAGGAACCTGCTAAGACGACGCCAAAAAGCTGAGATCCACTACCGAGCGGCATGCCTTACTGATACAGGAGCTGATCTCCCGACTAGGGCATTCGGAGATGTTGAGGATATTGGAAGACGTCAGAGCACGCCATTTGGCCTGATTTATCTGTGCCTTTCCTTTGTTATCTGTATTTGTATGTTGACCATCGCCAGGCTTGTTGGCCGAGGTCTCTTCAGTTGTATTCAGTTGTACTCTTGTACTCGGCCTCTTGGCATGTGTTTATATATGAGGGTTTTCTGATTTCTTGCTTGCTTGATAGGGACTCCATTGTCATGATGGCCTTCTCTCCGAAACTAGAATCGGGGGGGTATTTAACCTGTAACATATTTACACATTTGCATCTGCATTCATATTGCATGACCGGTATTCTTGAATCTGTATCTTATTTCCTGCATCTGCAGGTTTTTTCAGGATTGACGAACAAAGAGTTCACTGTTACTCAACCCGAAACAACTGCAAGAGGATCATGGATCAAGTCCAAGTGGAGATGCAGGAAATCCGCGAGAAGCTGAATCTGTTCATACAAGCAATGGATAATATCGCTAAGGGCCAGGAGAGCCTCCAGACTTTGGTGCAGCCGCTGCTGACGCGGGCTAATGGGAATGGCAACAATGACCACAATTTTGCGCACGTTGAGACTATTCTGGAGGATGGCCCCACTACGCCTGTGGTTCCACCTGTAGTGACCCCACCTGTTGTGATTGTGAACGAGGGCGCTGGCGCTGGCAACGGCAACGCAGGGAATGGAAATGAGACTGTTGTTAACAATGTTGGATTTGGGGACGCCAACCAAGGCGGTGGTAACAACAATGGCGGTAATGGTTTCGGCAACAATGGTTTCGGCTACAATGATCAGGGATTTGATTACGTCAATCAGGACGGGAAGATCGACTTCAACACTCAGGGTTTCGGTTATGACGGTTTTGGTAACGCTAACCAGGGGTATGGTGGATTTGGTAATATGAATGGTGCTGGGGTGATTCCGGTCAACACTGGGTTTGGACCTGCTAGGGTCAACCGGGGTTTCGGTAACGGGGGACGAGGTCCCATGATCAATCAGCAAGGGTTTGGTTGCAACACTGGTTATGATGGATATGGAAATGGAAACGTGAATTGGGGCGAAGACTGCCAGGAGGACGCCTTTTCTGGAAGAGGTGTGGGATTTGAAGGACCTGTTGATCCGGTGCAGAGGATCAGAATGCTTGAAGAACAGATGAAAGGGGTAGTGAATCAGAACTCCACCGATTTGGATATGACTACAATGGGCTTAGTACCAGGGCTGAGGGTGCCGTTGAAATTCAAGGCTCCCACTTTTGACAAATACAAGGGGGACACCTACCCTAAGATCCATGTCCGCTCTTATTACAGGAGGATGTCCGTGTATTCCGATGATGAAAGGATGCTCATGCATTTCTTTCAGGATAGCTTGTCAGGGCCTTCACTTGAATGGTATATGGGGCTGGAGCCCACGCAGATTAAAACCTGGAAGCAATTGGCTGATGCTTTCGTGACTCATTACAAATACAACAACGATCTGACACCAAACCGAGTCCAATTGCAGGGTTTGTCACAGAAGAACGGTGAAAGTTTTAAAGAGTATGCGCAAAGGTGGCGCGATATGGCAGCGAGGGTGCATCCTCCTTTAATTGAAAGGGAGATGAATGATATGTTCATTGGGACATTTACGGGGGTGTTCTACGAATTTTTTTTAATGTGTCATTGATCAGTTTCTCAGATTTGATTCTTATGGGGGAGATGATTGAGAACGAAATTAAAGTTGGAAGGTTCCAAACAGGTGAGTCTACTTCAACAGGAGGTGCCAGAAAAACATTTGGTGGTAGACGACAGGGTGATTCTAGTGCCGTGTTTGGTGGCAGGGGCAGGGGCAGAGGAAGAAATCAGTATGTATAGCCGCAACAGATAGCTAGCGTCACTATCCCGCTTCCTCAACAGAGACAACCACAACAACAACAACCGCAGCAACAACAAGGACAGAATCCTGGTCAGAGAAGGGTACAGAATGCGAGAGTGAAAAGAGTGTTCGACGCACCTCCTTCCACGTATGCAGAACTCCTCCAGACCCTGCTAGGGTTGAACTTGGTTGAAAAGAGGACTTTGGAACCGCCTACAGGGGCAGTACTCCCTTACGGATATGATGCCAACAAGCATTGCGAATTTCATTCCGGGGCACCCGGGCATGATATAGAAGCTTGTCAGGCATTTAAACACAAAGTTCAGGATTTATTGGATAGCAAAGCTATTAACTTTGGACAGGCGGGTCCAAATATCATACAACAGCCTATGCCCAATCACGGGGCAAACGCCATCCTGACAGAGGAGAATTTAAATCTAGTGACGGATGTCAAGGAGCTGAAGACACCGTTGGGTAAGATTAAAAGCCGGTTGTTAAAAGGGGGTGTATTCCCAGGGTGTGATGAATTTTGCTTGGATTGTTGGATACAGCCGGAGGGTTGTAATGAGCTGAAGCAGGGTGTTCAGGCTATGATGGATGAATGAACCTTGCAATTTGATAGAACCGCGGCTGAAGAGCCTGTAGAGGCGTCGTGGGATGAGCTGAACGATGTTGCGACAGTGATGATTCCGAGGAAAACAATAACGATAACGGCGCCCGCCAGGCGGCCGACGATCACAATTACTAAAGCAGGACTAGTTCCTTTTGAGAGTACTAAAGCAGTGCCGTGGACTTACGGGTTGGAGGTATATTGCGACGGTGAGAAAATTGAGGTCAATGGACAACCAGCTGGGGTTGTAGATAATGTTGTCGGAACAGGGGGTATGACCAGAAGCGGAAGAGTCTTCACGTCACCCGAGGTAGAGGCGGAAAGATTAGCCAAGGGTAAAGCCAAGGTAGTTGAGGGTGGTCCTTCTTAGACAAATGAAAAGGAAACGTCACTTAAGGATGTGGAGGAGTTTATGAGGCTCATTTGTAAAAGTGATTACAAAATCGTTGAGCACCTCCAGCAAACGCCGTCAAAAATTTCCATCCTATCATTGCTGTTATGTTCTGAGGCCCATCGGAACGCTTTGCTGAAGATCCTAGACACGTCGTTCGTTCCTCAAGAAGTTTTCGTTAATCAGTTAGAAGGGGTGATGGCGGCGTACGTTAATGCGGGGTACAGTTTGGGCTTCACCGACTTTGATTTAACTCCGAGAGGGCGAGAGCACAATATGGCATTGCATCTGTCAGTAGAATGCCGGGGCACGGTCATGTCCCATGTTTTAGTAGACACTGGATCTTCCCTGAATGTGCTACCGAAGAAAGCCTTGATGAAGTTAGATATCAGGGGGATTATCTGCACACCCAGTGACTTAGTGGTGAGGGCATTCGATGGAACGAGAAGGTCAGTTTTCGGATCAATAACATTACCATTGCAAGTGGGGCCTGAAATATTTGAAACCGAATTCTATATAATGGACATCCAGCCAGCGTATAGTTGCCTTCTGGGGCGCCCATGGATTCATGCTGCCGGGGCAGTCACGTCCACGTTACACCAAAAGTTGAAGTATATGGTGGGGGATAGTGTCGTCACTGTTTGTGGAGAGGAAGATATTCTAGTTAGCCATTTGTCTTCATTCAAATATGTCGAGGTCGACGGCGAAATACATGAAACACCGTGTCAAGCCTTCGAGGGGTTGCGAGGTAAGGACAAAGCTCTAGTGCTCAGTAAAGCATCAGACGCGGCAGTGTCGTTTTACAAAGAGGCTCAAGCTCTAGTGCAGGCAGGCAAAACCAAGGGTTGGGGTCGGGTGTTGGAGATTCCCGTGAAGAATGACAGGTTCGGGCTAGGGTATCATCCTTCGTCATCAGCATCCTCTTCAGGAACGCCCCAGTTCAGAGGGCGATAACCATCACGCCAAGCGGGGTGAGCTTTGAAACCATCAATGCTGTTTCCGATTCTGAAGAAGGAGATAGCGATTGTGATATGGACGCGTGGATCAAGCCAAGCGTACCAGGACAAAGTCTCTGCAATTGGTCTATCCGGGAAACTGTTCCTGTGACAACTAAACAGTAATGATTTGTTTTCTTAATTGTTGAATAATCCTGTGTCCTACCCGGGCATAATGATTTTGCTTAGGGCCATTTGGATATGTACATTACACTGTTTAATCATGAAATAAAAGCGTTTTTCATATACAAATGTTGTGATCCCTGTTTTTCCTGTTTTTATCTTTTACAATAAAATGGCAACGTGGTTATTCGCTTTGTATGCGTTTTGAAGCATTTAACCATTTCCTTTGCAGGATTACTATTTCAGATGACATCTATGAACCACCTATGACTCCCTTCGACTTCGAGCACCCGATATTTCAGGCTGAGGAAGAGATTGTTGAAGATGGCGACGTACCAGAAGAGTTGACCTGGTTATTGAAACAAGAAGAAAGAATCATTCTGCCTCATGAGGAAGTCATTGAGATTGTCAATTTGGGGTCGGAAGAGATTGTGAGAAACATCCGTATAGGGGCTGCGCTGCAGAGTGACATCAAGCAAAGGTTGGTTGAGATGCTCAAAGAGTACAATGATATATTTGCTTGGTCGTACGAAGATATGCCTAGGTTGGATACGGATATGGTCGTTCACCGTCTGCCACTGCAAGAGGAATGTCCGCCTATTAAGCAAAAACTCCGAAGAACTAGACCGGACATGGCTGTGAAGATCAAGGAGGAAGTTCAAAAACAATGGGATGCTGGTTTCCTAGCTGTTACAAAATATCCCTCATGGGTCGCTAATATTGTGCCAGTGCCGAAGAAAGACGGTAAAGTGCGAATGTGTGTAGACTACCGTGATTTAAATAGGACGAGCCCGAAAGATGACTTTCCACTTCCTCACATCGATGTGCTGGTTGATAACACTGCTCAGTTCTCTGTATTCTCCTTCATGGACGGATTCTCGGGCTATAATCAGATCAAAATGGCGCTAGAAGACATGGAGAAGACTACTTTCATTACTCCCTGGGGAACATTTTGTTACAAAGTGATGCCCTTCGGACTGAAGAACGCTGGGGCAACATATCAACGTGCTATGACGACTCTCTTTCATGACATGATGCATAAAGAGATCGAGGTTTATGTTGATGATATGATTTCCAAATCCCAGACGGAGGAGGAGCATTTGGTTAATCTGCTGAAATTGTTCAAGAGGCTTAGGAAGTTCAGGTTGAGACTGAACCCTAACAAGTGCACCTTCGGGGTGAGATCGGGTAAACTGCTGGGGTTCATTGTGAGCGAAAAAGGAATAGAGGTTGATCCTGCGAAAATAAAAGCAATACAAGAAATGCCGACGCCTAAAACAGAAAAAGAAGTGCGTGGGTTCTTAGGGAGGTTGAACTACATCGCCCGGTTCATATCTCACTTAACTGCGACATGCGAGCCGTTATTCAAGTTGTTGAAAAAGGACCAGGTTGTGACCTGGAATGAAAATTGTCAAAAGGCGTTCGACAAGATAAAAGAATACTTGCAGGAACCTCTTGTGTTGATACCCCCAGTGGCCGGGAGACCTTTGATTATGTATTTAACAGTTCTTGAGGAAAGTATGGGTTGTGTTCTCGTTCAGCACGACGAGACAGGACGTAAAGAGCATGCCATCTACTATTTGAGTAAGAAGTTTACTGACTGTGAGTCCAGATACTCAATGCTCGAGAAGACGTGTTGTGCGCTAGCCTGGGCCGCCAAACGTTTGAGGCAATACATGCTAAATCATACAACCCTACTAATTTCAAAGATGGATCCAATCAAGTACGTGTTTGAGAAGCAAGCACTCTCCGGAAGAATTGCCCGATGGCAGATGGTGTTAACCGAATATGATATTCAATACGTCTCGCAAAAGGTTATTAAAGGTAGCATTTTGTCAGAGTACCTTGCGGAGCAGCTTGTTGAGGACTACCAATCGATGAGGTTTGATTTTCCTGACGAGGATATCATGTACCTAAAAATGAAGGATTGTGAAGAACCGTTGCCGGACGAAGGACCAGAGTTGGGTTCCAAATGGCAGTTGATATTTGATGGAGCTGTAAATTCCTATGGTAGCGGAATAGGTGCAATTATTACTACTCCTCAAGGGTCGCACATCCCCTTTACTGCCCGATTGACCTTTCCGGTTACCAATAATGAGGCTGAATACGAGGCTTGCATCATGGGTCTGGAAGAAGCTATTGATTTGCGAATCAAGCATCTGGAGGTGTACGGAGACTCGACTCTAGTGGTGAACCAAATTAAAGGAGAATGGGAGACACGGCAGCCCAATTTGATACCATATATGAACTATGCACGGAGATTGTTGCCTTTCTTTAACAAGGTGGAATTGCATCATGTGCCGCGAGCAGAAAATCAAATGGCTGACACCTTGGCAACATTGTCTTCGATGTATAAAGTTAACTTTTGGAACGAGGCTCCCCGGATTGTTATCTCTCAGCTTGATAGGCCTGCATTCATATTTGCCATCGACGAGGCTCCCGATGGTCAACCATGGTACCTTGACATCCAGAATTTCCTGAAGAACAAGGAGTATCCGGCTGGGGCATCCAGTCGAGATCAGAAGACTCTCAGGAGATTGGCTGGAAATTTCTATTTGAATCCTGATGGTGTCCTATACAAAAGAAACCACGACTTGGTGTTGCTACGCTGTGTAAACAAGAAAGAGGCGAAGTTGCTCATGGAAGAGATACATGAGGGTACATTTGGTACACATGCTGGTGGGCATGCTATGACGAGAAAACTGCTGCGGGCAGGTTATTACTGGCTAACTATGGAAACAGACTGTTTCAAGTTTGCAAAGAGATGTCATAAATGCCAAATTTATGCGGACAAGGTCCATGTACCCCCAAGTCCTCTGAATATGATGTCATCACCGTGGCTATTTTCGATGTGGGGAATTGATATGATTGGCAAGATCGAGCCTACGACATCCAACAGACACCGGTTCATCTTGGTGGCAATTGATTACTTTACCAAGTGGGTAGAAGCAGCGTCATATGCCAACGTCACCAAGCAAGTGGTCGCCAGATTTATCAAACGAGATATTATCTGCAGGTATTGAATCCCTGAGCGGATTATCACCGACAACAGTTCGAATTTGAATAACAAGATGATGAAAGAGCTGTGCCAGAATTTTAAGATTGAACATCACAATTCTTCCCCTTACCGGCCCAAGATGAATGGCGCTATAGAAGCGGCCAATAAGAACATAAAGAAGATTGTCCAGAAAATGGTTGTGACATATAAGGATTGGCACGAGATGCTACCTTTCGCTTTGCACGGTTATCGTACGACGGTACGCACATCAACCGGGGCAACCCCTTTTTTCATTGGTATACGGGATGGAGGCAGTGTTACCGTTGGAGGTTGAAATTCCTTCCTTGAGGGTTTTACGAGATGTCCAACTTGACGAGGCAGAATGGGTTAAAGATAGACTAAATCAGCTCAGCTTAATGGATGAGAAGAGGCTAGCTTCTCTAGCATACGGTCAGTTGTATCAGAGCCGAATGAAGAAAGCGTATGATAAGAAGATATGTCCGTGAAGCTTTCAGACGGGCGACCTTGTGCTGAAGAGGATTCTCCCACCACAAACAGATCACAGGGGCAAGTGGACCCCTAATTACGAAGGGCCCTACGTTGTCAGAAAAGTCTTCTCTGGAGGAGACTTGCTACTATATAACATGGATGGTGAAGAATTTACGTCGCCTGTGAATTCGGACGCAGTTAAAAAAATACTTTGCTTGAAAGTGACCCGCTGGACAGTAAAAAGAGAGTCCAGGCAAAAATGGGGCATCCCGGCGAACCATAAAAAATGAATAAAAGGTTCGGGAAAAAGTTAGGGATAAAATTGAAAAGATGTACACCCGCGAAGTCGAAAACCTGCATTGGGCGACTTCGGCAAAAAAAGGGTATCCCGGTGAATCAAAAACCCGCAAAGGGCGATTCACGCAAAAGTTAGGGATTGAAAAAGCAAATGACTGCGGTCCAGATTTGACACTGCCTTGCTTAGTGGTTTGGGGAGTACCTGAGGGTTCGTTTATCCAACACAATCTCTTTCGAAAATTGAATACCGGGAAAGCGCCAGAGTCAGGCGAGTCATAGGAGGATCAACTCACGATGTTTGTCTGCACCACGTTACCGACATGTGTACCAATTCGATTTGTATTTGTATTTTTATACTTTTTGTGCATAGATGTATGTGTGTGTGTGCGTAACTTCCTCTTTTCAGGAGTTGCATCCGATGTACAAAACTTTGCCTATTCAGAGGCCTGTTATCAATAAAACATGTTATTCAGTATGTGATGTTTGTGCTTTACTGTTTTGTATGTGGAAAACGCCAATGTTCCGATAAACTTGCATGTGCATAACCTTGCTGGCCCTTGCCAATAATTGCTAAAACTTCAAATTAACTGAAGTAATGTCACGGACGCTAACCCGAATAGATTTGGTTGTATAGATTTGTGTTGTCTCGTTTGTGTTTTGCAGGGTTCTCACCTTTGAAGCGAACGATCAGAAAATTGTGGCCCCAGCCGGGGCTCGTGGTGGAAGAATTGACTTTGTGTGGCGCTAATCCCCATGCAGGTCGCACCGCGCCTCCCAGGGATTGAGACGATGGTTGCCCCTTACCAAAGAGGGGTCACTCTCCCCAGCTAGTCGCAGCTTATCCCCTACAGGACATCCCTAACTAGTCGCAGCTTATCCCCCACAGGACATCCCCAGCAAGTCGAGATCGGTATCCCATGCAGAGGTTATACTCCCCAGAGAGTCGAAGATGTGCGCATTCAATTCCCAGCTGGGAGGATTTCCATGGCGCATAACCAAGATAGTAAGCTCAGAAGGATTATTCCCAACGAGGATGGTTTTCTTTTTCCCCACAGGTCGTCATACCTTCGTCAGGATGATTATCGCCAGCGAAGTGGTGGTTCTGAGTTTGTAAACTGTACCCAGACAGTTGCCCCCAGAAGGGTTGATTCTCCCCCAGTAAAGTTAATAGTCTCGGCAGGTGTTGTTCTTTCCTCCCAGTGGAAATTGGTGTTTAATCTCTCCCCGGCAGAGTTGGTTGTATTTCTGGCATTTATTTTGCCGTAGTACTTTATGATATCCGTTCATCCCCAACAGGGTGGTATTTATCCTCAAAAAGTCGTGAGAGTGAAACACGTTTATCAGAGCTTCCCCAGCAGCCTGAATCTGCATTTGCATTTGCATACATTATCATGTTTGCATCTACCCAGCAAACGCGTAGCATTTCCATGCCGTATGGAGCATTACGCCATTATCAAACGTATGCATTTTGAAACATAAATCAGGTTGGTTAACCTTTTGCTTTTCAGGTGTGTTTCTCAACAGGAGTATGGGGTTCTATCTCAGATCTATTTCCAGATATTCGAAGTCTCGCTGTGAGACATATGATGATGCAGTTCTTGTTATCATTCCCCGCAGAGTTACTGGCCGAAGTTTCTCTTATCCGACCAGCGGAATGTTTTTCTTCAGGGTTGCTGTCGCGGCAGCATTTCAGGGTTTCATGAATCAAAATTTCAGAGGAGGTCACTTGTTGTCGAAATGGGTGTCGGGCAGTTATATTTTCAGGATATCCCCAGTGGAGTTGGCTACTACCGCAAACGGGCTAGATGTGTTATATTTTCCCGTAAGAATCAGGCGGAAGAACTTTCCTGTAAGTATCAGGCAGATGTGTTATATTTTCCCGTAAGAATCAGGCGGAAGAACTTTCCTGTATGTATCAGGAAGATGTGTTATATTTTCCCGTAAGAATCAGGCGGAAGAACTTTCCTGTATGTATCAGGCAGATGTGTTATATTTTCCCGTAAGAATCAGGCGGAAGAACTTTCCTGTAAGTATCAGGCAGATGTGTTATATTTTCCCGTAAGAATCAGGCGGAAGAACTTTCCTGTATGTATCAGGCAGATGTGTTATATTCTCCCATAAGAATCAGGCGGAAGAACTTTCCTGTAAGTATCAGGCAGATGTGTTATATTTTCCCGTAAGAATCAGGCGGAAGAACTTTCCTGTATGTATCAGGCAGATGTGTTATATTCTCCCGTAAGAATCAGGCGGAAGAACTTTCCTGTAAGTATCAGGCAGATGTGTTGTATTTTCCCGTAAGAATCAGGCGGATGAACTTTCCTGTAAGTATCAAGTAAATGTGTTATATTTTCCCTAAGGAAGTCGCCGTGATTTCCTCGTGTTACTATCCCCAGTAGAGTCCTCCTCCGAGTCGTTTGTGGGTTGGGACCAGTGAAGTGAGCTACTACAGAGGTAGGCAGAGAAACGATATTCAGATAATTTTCCCGTATGAAGCAGGCGGACGGATTTTTTCCTATAATTAGGCAGATGATTTGCCTGTATGGATAGGCTAATGAGTTCCTTGTAACTAGATGGAGATGTTTCCCCAGCGAAGTTGTCAGGATTTTTCTATGGTAGCAGAATATAACGTCCTAACATGGACAAAGTTCTATCCCCGTGATGATAGAGTCTTTTGCGGGTCGATGAAAATAATCCCCAGCACGGTCGCTAATTGATTAGTTTGTTGTCGTAACAACCAGATCCAGTCAGCAGATGTTGTTTTCCAAGTAGTTTGTGCAGTTTATTTCTGCGGTTGGCAAATTTACGGGTTCTTAGTATTCAACCGTCTCGTACCTCGATTGTTTGAAGGCCGTTCGCTCTTCACCCAGTCGGGTCCAAGCCGTTTGAATAGGGGCAGCTGTTGCACCCTAAAATTTGCTCAACCTATTTCATTTGATTTATGTTTCAATTACATTATCATTTGCATAATCACATCATGTACATAATCTAATCATTTGCATAACATAGCATAGTCAGTCATCCAACAAGGGATCAAGTGCCATTCTTATCTAAAGAAGCACATCAAGGGTTTTTTATTCAAGCTTAAGATAATCCAAGTCATCAAGAAATGTTTGAAGCATTGAGAAGTTTGAGGGTCAACCAGTGGATTTCTCTCCTAATTTGAGGTGTATTGAGGGTCATTAATGAGCTATGAATTGAGGGTATGGAATGTTTACAAAGCTTATGAAATGCCTAGAGGGTCATACTGAAGATGAGACAAGTCATTGATTCAAGTACAAGAGCCACAGTTAAAGTGCAGTCAACTAGGGTTTCATCTGGGTCAACCCTAGGTCAACTGAGTGATTGAAGAGCATCAAGGCTTAATTGAAGGATGTGGGATTCATGAATTGATATGTTGATACATGTGTGGTGTTGTTCCAATGATAAATCAAAGAGAATCAAGAGTAGGAGGAGTTGCCAAATTAGGGTTTCAGTGTAAAATCCCCTAATTTAGGCCTATCTTCCAAGCCAGATAAGTCAAAATTCAAGTTTCAAATGGATTCTTGGTCAACATGAAAATTGTAGAGATTTTCAATAGCTTTAATTTGAGTAATAGAAGTATTCAAGAAGATTTGTAGAACTCAAGTTATGGTTCTTGCAAGTTATGGGTCATCAGAGGATACTGAAATTTATCTGTGAAAGTCACTTGACTTCCAAGCAACTTTTGCCCATCAAGGAGTTTTCAAATGGATTCTTGGTCAACATAAGAGTTGTAGATCATGATCTTAGATTTCCATAGAGTACTAGAAGTCATCAAGAGGATTTGTAGAACTCAAGTTATGATCTTGGCAACCCAGGGGTATTTTGGGTATTGATGATTATAGGTCATTTTTCAACATAGGTCAAAATCTCCATCTTCTACTCCTCAAATGGAAAAATGTTCAACATGAGATGTGCTTATAATGGTGTTTTTGGGCTAGGAAAGAAGTCATGAGAGCTTGGAAGGGCTTGTATCACAAAATTACAAAAATGGCCTAAAATAAGGGTAAATTTTAAATGAACCAAGGATGAAAATTGGGATTTTTGAGCTATGGGTCCAAACCAGTCCATATGACATACCAAATTGATTGGAAAACATATTTTGAAAATAATGACATTGCCACTTTTTTGAGTTGAGGGATAATTCAATGACTTCCTTTGTAAAATGGTTACTTACATCATAAGTCACATATGCAAAACCATTCTTCAAGGCATAACCAAGGCTCTAATGAATCCTAACACATTCAATATGTCATGAGGTGAGAATTTGGATCAGAATGAGGTGCAAATACAAGCCTAGAACTCAACTGCCATGTGTGAATTTCTCATGACATTTTCAAGAACAAGAGATGTTGAACTTCTCATTAGAGCTTTCCAGAAGTTTCTAGAGCTTTCATTCATGTTCTATATAAGATTTAGAGGTGATCTAAGGCATTGGTTGGTGGAGATTGAGAGAGATTGGAGAGATTGAACACTGAGTTATCCATTTGCAAAACAGAATCGGTTACACTAATTTGATCCATTTCAATCCATTCTTTTTTGTTCAATAGCTTCCTTTGGTGTTGGTGAGTGATTCCAGATACAATTCAAGGCAAGATTGTTGCAAAATCGTGAGAGAGCATTTTAGATTCATCTCCTGCAAGTAAGAATCGGATTCAAAGATTCAAGAGGTTTCAATCCAATTTGTTGCATACAGAAGCTTGGTGATTGATCATAGAACGTGTCTGGAGGATCTTGGAGCTTGATTTGAAGTTTTGCTCACTCTGTTCATCCAAGATTTGCAGGTATGTAGATTTCATTCCATGGCTTGATTCATGTAGAATTGCTAGGTTTTAAATGGTTAGATTCATTATTGATGATGGCTAGAATGTTTCTGGATTGGTTTGGAGTTGATTGGTGACAATTTAGATAGGTGACCAATTTCTGTTTGAGCTTGGTTCTTGATGATTCTGGAGGATTAAGCCTAGTTTGATGGTGGATTTTACTCAGTGTGAGGTGTAGTTAATGTTAAGCTATTCAATTTTGAGTTTGGTAATGATTATTGTTTGAGCCATTTCTGAACATGTCTTCGCGTTTTGAGAAGGAGAGGGTTTCAATACAAATGGATAGTATGGTTGAGTTCCTTGTGGAAAAACGAGCAGGATGATGTGGTTAGGGTAGGGTTTTGGTGAGGTTTAAGAAAGTAGAGGTTTGGGGACGACGGTGGCTCCACCTCCGGCCACCGTCTGTGTTTTTTCCCTCCCACGTTTTAAATTTGGAGAAGATGAACCTGGCGCCATTAGATCTTAGGAGACCTTTGACCAAAGCATCATCCAACGGCCACGAGCGCGTCTTAATTTATGAAGGATTCTGAGAATGATGGAAACGCACCGTTTCACTTAAGGTACTTGGATGGGCTTCATGATCTTGTTACTAACCACACCCCTTTCTGGAGGCCCAATGGAAAATGCACGTGAAAGTATTGCTATTCATACCAACGTTTTCCATTTTTCCTTTGTTTTTTCATTTTATTTTCTGAATTGAATTGGGCCTAGCGCGTGCTTCTTATACGCACCCCCTCTGGGCCCAATTGGTGAATTGAACTGGTTCTGATTGCTATTTGTCACGCCCATTTACCATTTGCATTTTATTTTCTCATTATTTCATGGTTTTAACATAGTTAATAAAAAATTCATAACTAATTGAAAAATAAACATTTTTGGATGAGAATTTTTTCCTTGTTTTCCTTAGGGTTTCTAGAATTTAATAAAACAATAAAAATATTAATTCCTTGCATTTTATATTTTTGGCATATTTTACCATTTTATTGATTTTATTTTGCATTTGTTTGATACCTTACTTTTCTGAATTTAGTATGAGAGATTGATGCATGATTTTTGTTTGATTCTTGTTGGATTGATTAGATTAGAGATACATGCTCCCTTAGAGATTTTTCTCATATTTTTATGATGAAATTTAGGTTAGTTTTGAATAATGAACTTTAGGGTGTTAGGATTAGGGTTTCACAACACTTAGGTGTAGTTTAAGGCATAGTTTGGAGACTTAAGGTTTGATTTAGGTCTTCGGGTTTATATGGGGTATAGGGTACATAGTTAGGTTCCCTTAGAAATTAATCTAGGATTTTAGGATGAGTATTACTATTTTATATGATTTTTGCAAATTGGTTGTTATTGGTGTGTTTCCCCCTTGGGATATTGTTTTGTTTGTTGGGTTTTGGGCATTTCAACTGGGTGTTGGGCTTGGGCTTTGCTTGTTGGAGCTTATGGATACTTTGAGGATGATTGGAGACAAAGGACGAAGCTTGGAGCATGAAGAATCTTATCCTTGAAGGTTGCTTTTGAAGACTTAGGAGATAGAAGATACAGGGAGAGCTTTAGATTAGATTGATTTCTTCTGTCAAACATAGAGAGCTTCTTGTGCCTCTATTCCATCCTATGACACAAGGTCCCCCAAAGAAGTTCCATCTCTCCTTAGGAGGGATGTAGAGCAAGCTTTGGTTGGGTAGAACCTTGAGGATACCCTTCACTTGCTATGCTAAGATCTTAGTGATTTCCCTGGGTTGTCACTGAGCCTCTTAACATTTCAACTCCATATATCATTGGTTGATTTTCTTCTGGAGTGGTTTCATTGAGGGTGGATACTTATTGAAGATAAAGTTCATTGATGATTGGAGAAGATGAAGCTTGTGCCTGTCAAAGCTGGGTATCTGTTGAAGACTAGGGTTTTACTGCTGTTTGAAGCTGTCTACTGGTTAGGGCTCATTGTTTGCCAGAGTTTGGAGATTCTTGAAGATAAGAGCTTATCTAAAGCTTGAGGATCATTGGGGAGTAAAGATGGGTTTTATTTCTTTTCCTGTATTGTCTGTTGTCTTGTTCAGCTTGCCCCTTAGGTTTAAAGTGAAGCCGTTTCACTTTGCCTATTGTTTTCTCAGGTTCGAGGTTGAGTGGGACTCCCTTGCCTCGCTTGTATTGCTGCATCTCATGCATTTTACTGTTTACTGTATATCTGCTATTTCTTTTCCGTTTATCCCCTAGGATCTCTGATTTCCTCTGTGCAGGAGGGATTTATGACAGACATTAGGATTCTAATCCATGCATGACAACATTAGGGTAGTTTTGATTCCCATTTCAAACCCTAGGTTTTTAGAGTTCTTTCTCTTCTATCTCAGAACAATTCAAAACACCGTAATAAGGATAATCGATGTCGTACGCTACGAGCCTTAAGCTATTTGAGAGAGGATTGCTGGAGGGTCACTCTTCAGTAATCTGACTGCTTAGTGTGTTACCACTAGGGTGACATACGATGTTGTCACCCTCAAATCATAGTCTCTAGTGCGTCAGAGATTGCAAATATCATAAAAAACAGTTCTTGCGTAAAAGACTGAAAACAAACATCAAAGTGTCATTTTTGTCCGCCTGGACTTGTAATCAGGAGAAAACCTTTTCAGAAAAAATAAAAAACAGTCAGACAAATCTGTGTCTTCCGTGGCCCGAACTACGTTTGCTCTGATCTCTCATGCTGTATGAAAGTACGTAGGCATAGGATGCCGTATCCTAGCGAGCAACCTTCCCCTCCTTTCCCGTAGGTAGGCGAACTACGTTGACTCTGATTTCTCGTTCCAGACGGGAATACGTAGGCATAAAGTGCGATACTTTGCCGAGTCATTTTATTTTCTTTTAACCCCAGACCCGTAGAGTAGATAGAATAACAATCCTTACTAGAAAACAAGCGTGGATCCCATCGAGTACGACGGACGTGAGGGGTGCTAATACCTTCCCCTTGCGTAACCGATTCCCGAATCCAGGATTTGGTTGCGATGACCATTCCTTTCCCGTCTTTGCGGTAGGTTTACTTCGAGCGTTTGCTTTCCCTCCGTTGGGATAATTAACGCACGATGGCGACTCTTCTGTTTAGCCGGCGCCAATTTTCGCAGTAGCGACACCATGATGGATACCTTTGGTATACATCATGCTTCCCATCATCATACCTTCATCTTGTTGATTCCTTTCCTTGTTGGAGCATTGTTAAAGCATGAAGATGGAGAATTCTATTCCTTCCCTTGAAGATGATGTGGACTTGAAGAACTGTTACAGACTGTAGGCGGGATTGCTGTCAGAGAGTGGCTTTGCTGTGAAGCTGTTGATTTGCTTTCTTGATTGTCTGTTTTTCTGGATTGCATTACTGTATTGATGTGAATTGCTTGGAGTGTTGCATTAGAAGTAGGTCCTCATGTAGATGATCATAAGCCTAAGAGCATCCTAAGGTTGAGCTTCTCCCCTTGCTTGTCTTCATTAGAGGTTGACTGTTTCCCTTTGCTTGCTTTTTATTGTGTGGCTTTGCTTGCTGGTATTTGGTAGAGCTCAGCTCCCTTGCCTGTGTGGTGTGTGGCCTTTGTTCCTTGTTTGTTTAGAAGTTGAGTGCGACTCCTTATGCTTGTGTGATGCATAACATGCATTTTACTTACAACATTTTGTTTACAGTAATTTCTTTTCAGTTGATTTGATTTACTGTTGCTTTCCTTTGCCATGTTCCCCTAGGAACTCTGACTTCTCTTGTTCAAGAGAAGTTATGATAGACATTAGGATTCTAACCATGCATGATAACATTAGTTAGTTTCCCTTCTAACCTCAACCATAGGACAAACATTGCATGAAAACTGTAGGATAGAGTCAGTTTGCCTTAGTTGTGTCTTTCTCTTCTCATCTCAAAACAGTCACAAAACACTTAATAAAGGACAACACGTGCTGTGCGTTACGAGCCTTAAGCTACTTGAGAAAGATTTATGGGAGGGTTTCCCTCACGTAGCTTGGATGTTTAGTGTGGTACCCTTTGGGTGACATGCGACGCATTCACTCTCAAGTCCAAGTCTTTAGTGCAACACGAGTTACAAATAGAACTCAATTCACTTCTTCCGTAAAAGACTTAAAAAACAAACATCAAATCCTTTTTGTCCTCTTGGACCCCTTGTTGCACCCCAAAATTTGACCAACATTTCAAGAGGTATGAGTACCCATCAAGACTATGAAGCTAGCCAAGAAGGTTGTTCAAGTGTTCAAAGGTTGATACCTTTGTCAGAGAACTCAAGAGATCCTCAGAAAGATTGGTTGAGACCAAGGGTGTATGCCTCATAACTGGAGAGTTGTGGGAGCTCCTCAGATGATTCTGAAGCCATGAGGATGGACTTGAAGCTTTTATAGAGCTTATGAGATGTCTTGAAAGCCATCATGAAGCCTAGAGAGGTCATTGTGCAAGGATTCAGAAGACTCAGCCATGAGTGGTGTAATTAGGGTTTGACTGGGTCAACCCTAGGTCAACTGATGATTTGGAGAGGGTTGAGACCTAATCCAAGAGCCATGTGATCATGGATTTATGCATTGAGATGTTATAAGGATGATTCCTAGACAAACTCATCATGATTGAGGAGTTTGAGAAGTTTCAAGCTAGGGTTTCTAAGGCTTGACAGTGTAAAATCCCCTAGTTTGACCCCTATTTTCAAGAAAGTTTAGCTCAATATGTGATTGTCATCTCATCTTTCCCCCAACATGAATGTTGTAGAGCTTTCTCTTAGATTTAATTTGAGTACTAGAAGTCCTTGATAGGATTTGTAGAGCTCAAGTTATGACTTTGACAAGTTACAGGTCATCTGAGGTATGTGAATCTGGGTCCTTGAAAGTTACCCAACTTGCATCCAACGTTTGCCCAAGAAGGATGATTCCTATGGACTCTTTGTCAACATGAATGTTGTAGAGAATCTTCTTAGATTTCTAGAGAGTACTAGAAGTCCTTGATAGGATTTGTAGAACTCAACTTATGGCTTTGACAAGTCAAGGGCATTTTGGTCATTTGGATGTTATAGGTCATTTCAAGCATAAGGCCATATCTCCTATTTCCAAGCTTCAAATGGAAAAATCTTCAACATCAAACTTTCTTATAATGATGTTTTAAGGCTAGTAAGGAGGTCATGAGAGGTTGAAAAGGCTTGTAGCAAAAAGTGACAAAAATGACCTAAAATGAAGGCATAAGTTAATTAAGTTCAAATTGGAAATTGGAAATCCCAAGTTACACATCCAAACCATGGCATATAATAGGTCATTTTGACTCTAAAAGACATTCTAAAAACAATGGTTCAGCCACAATTTTGATTGGAGGCCTAGATCATGGGGCTGCTTTGGAAATTGCTTGCTTGCATCTTAAGGCACAAATGCAAAACTCAAAGAAACTCAATGTACAAGTTAGTTAAGGGTTTTAATACACCATATATCTCATTTAGGGAGAATTTCAAGTCAGTTACAAGGGTTGCAAGGACTATGGCATGAGATGATATGTGAGAAGAAGTGAATTCATAAACTCATGACATGAGAATCCCAATTTCTCATGGGATGGTTCTAGATGGTTCTAGATGATTCTAAACCATTCTATATAATGTATAGAACTTGCTCAGATGCAAGGTTGGTGTAAGATTTGAGAGAAGAGAGAGTTGGCCATTTCACTTGCTTCCATTGCAAGTTGAAAGCAAAATCCATATTCTGAACCATTTCCATTCCTTCTTTCAATCTAAACACATTCCTCTGATCATAGTGAAGCTGTGCAGATCAATTTGAGAGCAAAACCATGGAGATTTGAAGAGTTGGCAATTGGATTTTCAAGGTTGCAAGTCATGATCAGTTTTGGAGATTGAAGCTTTCTTGGTCCAATCTTTTGCAAACAGAAGCTCTATCATCATTCAAGGATCGAATCTGAAGAGTTTGAAGGCTTGCAGTGAAGGTTTACACCATCTGTGAATCAAGAAATACCAGGTTTGCAAAATTCATTCTACACCATAATTTATGCATCTTTAGGTAGGATTGTTAGGTTAGAACTGTTAGAGACCAATAGGGGATGGATTTTGAGAAGTTTGAGAGCAATTGGTGAAGTTTCAGTTGGTGTCACCATTTTTGTTTGGACCAAGAACTCGAGTTATGGTGAGCTATAGAATGAATTGGATGTCAAGAATCAATCAGTGTGAGTTGGTGATTAATCTGAGGTAGTTAATTGCAAGAATTATTGAAGTTGATCTTTGAGCATATCTTTGATCTTGGATCGGGTTTGGAGATCTAGGATGTTTCAATTGATTTCAAGGCCATGGTTAGATTCAGGATGAAATTCTGGACAGGTTAGGGTTTGGAATTTTGGTTTTTCATTGAGATTTGATGGATTTCGAACTGGGGTTTGAGCTCTGCAACTATGGAGCTTTTCCCTCCATTGCCATGGCTGAAGGAAGAAGACGAAGTGCTGGCCATTGGATCAGGCGTGGACTCTTTGACTAGGGTCAGATATGAGGGTTGTGGTTTAATCTCGCATATGAAGAAGAAATTCTAAAGACGTGATGAAACGCATCGTTTCATTAAAAGGGATTTGGGCTGGATTGCTAACAACACCCCACTTTCATGGCCCATTGGTTTTTGTACTATATTTCATTGCTTTTCACACCGTGGCTTTTCCATTTTATTTATGTTTTTTGATTTAATTTCTGATTAGAAATTGGGCCTAGCGCGCCTCACTAATTGCACCCCCATTTTGAGCCCATATGAAAAATGAACTGAACATGCTTGCTATTCACACCAAAGGTTTCATATTTTAATTTCTTTTTCTCCATTTTATTTCAATCTTTGAAAAATCATAATAAATAGAAAATTAATGATTTTTGCATGGGGATTTTTTCTCCCATTTCATGTTCATGTCTAGAAAATTATAAAATCAAAATATTTTCATTTTATGCATTTTTAGTATTTTTTGTGTATTTTCTCTTTTAATAGCTTTTAATTCTTTTATGTTGATACATGGTTTTGTAGAATTTTGTTTAGCTAGCTTCCTTCATATTTTTAGGCCATTCTTTTTAGGATAGTTAGATTAGGACTTTAGCTCCCCTCTGGATTTATTCCATAATTTTGTGATGAATTTTAGGTTAGTTTTGATTAGAGGACATTAGGTTGTGTAGAATTAGGTTAATCCTTAACATAGGTCCACAATAACACTAGAATTTTGGGTTTCTAGGTCAAGATAGACATTGGGGCATATAAGGGTATTAAGGGTAGATATGTAGGATCCCCTAGGAATTATATTAGATTTTAATATAGTAGTATACTATTTTTAGATGATTTTTGTGGTTGATGATTGTTTGTGTTGCCCTTGTGGGCTTGTATTTTTGTTTGCTTTGCTTTGTGGGCTTGGAGAGCTTGGTCTTGCTTTGAGGAGCATTGAGGAGCATAGTAGAAGACTTGGAGATGGATGGAGGAGCTTGAGAGCTTGATCCTGTTTGTTTTGTTGTTTGTTAGGGTTAGGAATTAAGAAGAGCTTAGACCTAGTTAATTTCTTTCTTAAACATGGATGGTATCTTTCACCTCCATTCCTCCCTATGATTCAAAGTCCTTCCATGGTATTCACCTCTCTCCTTAGGAGGGATAAGTGATGGTACCTAGTGTCGCTACTGCGAAAATCGGCGCCGGCTGAACAGAAGAGTCGCCACCGTGCGTTATTTATCCCACGGGAGGGAAAGGAAACGCTCAGAGTAAACCTCGCACAACACGGGAAAGGTATGGTCATCGCAACCAAAACCTGGGTTCGGGAGTCGGTTACGCAAGGGGAAGGTATTAGCACCCCTCACGTCCATCGTACTCGATGGGATCCACGCTTGTTTTCGGGTATGGATTGTTATTCTATCTAAACTATAGGTCAAGGGTTGAAAAGAAAAAAGAGAATGAAAATAAAAATGACTCGGCAAAGTATCGCACTTTATGCCTACGTATTCCCGTCTGGAACGAGAAATCAGAGTCAACGTAGTTCGCCTACCTACGGGAAAGGAGGGGAAGGTTGCTCGCTAGGATATCGCATCCTATGCCTACGTACTTCCACACTGCATGGAAGATCAGAGCAAACGTAGTTCGGGCTTCGTACGACACAAGCTTGTCTTGGTTGATTTTATTCCTTCTAAAAAAGGTTTTCTGATTAGCGGTCCAAGCGGACAAAAATGACGTTTTGGTGAGTTCACATTCTTTTACGGAAGAAGTGTCTTTTATTGTGTTTGAAATCTTTATGTGTTTTTCTATTTGTTTTGAGAAAGAAAGAGACGGAACTCTAACCTACGGTTGCGAAAGGGAAACAAACTAACCTAATGTTATCATGCATGGGTTAAGACCTAGTGTCTATCATGCTCCTCTCTTGCACAGAGAGAAACAGAGATCCTAAGGGATAGGCAGAAACAGAAACAATATCAGATATATACAGTAAAACAGTAAAATGCATGGATGCAACAGTACAAGCGAGGCAAGAGAGTCCCACTCAACCTCGAACCTAGAAAACAATAGGCAAAAGTGAACAGACTTCACTTTCAACCCAACGGGGTAAACAGCAAACAATACAGTTCAGACAACCAATCAATACATCAGCAAATGAAATACAGCAAAAGAAACAGCATCAGCAGCTCTGAATCAACAACTGGCTTCAAGCACTCTCCAATCAGCTACAGGCTTCAACAAGCATCAATCCCCATCTTCATGGCCTTCAGACAAGGGCTTTGATCATCAGTCTTCCATCTGCAATGGCTTTTCTTCAAGCTCAAACCTCCAGGATGAGGGATCAGTCACAAGAGTGAATTGGGTGTTAAGCAATCAGCTGACTACCAAAGGTGGTGAACAGACTGCTTCTAACACAAGAGACATTTTCTCTCAAGAGTTCTATCTCATAGACACTATCACCAAGCCTTCCAAAGGAAGGGGGTGAGTGTCTTAGAGAGACTCTGAATCACAGAGAAGAATGGATGCAGACAAGGCAATCCATGTTTGAGAAACAGTCTTTCTAGTCTAGAGCTCTGCCTAGCTCCTAAACCCTAATCTCCTCAGCATCTGCCAGCAAGAAACTCCTCCTCAACTCTGACAGTTGATCTTCAGCATTTGAATCTCCAATAGCTTCATCTCCACAAATCTTCAGCTTCCCCAGGGCCCCAGACAAACCCAATACCCAATCAAACAATCAACAATCCCCAGAGGGCACACCACACCAGACAGCAGATATACAGATAGTAATAATATCAGTAGGGGAATCCTAACTGTTCTCTAAGGGATCTAATAGCTACCCATAGCCCCTATAGTCCCATAACTAACCTATTCAAACCCTAAGTCCTAAGGGAGAAAATTGAACTTCCTAAGTTGTCACCTAAAAAACCCTAGTCTTGTTCATTATATTCAAGCATTTATTAATCACCTAAAATTAACCTCTAAAAATGGGAACTAAAATATTTCTACAAGCCTAACATCTCATCTAAACAATATGAAAAGAGTGATCAAAAAATATTAAAGCATGTGAGAGAACAAAAATCATAAAAATAATGCATGAAATGTAACTATTTAATATGACATTTATTTAGAAAATATGGAAAAAATATGAAATAAAACTAAAAATGAAATTTTATTTTCCTATAATATTCTAGACATTTTAATGAAAACATGGTAAAAAGAATGAATTAAAAAGCATTTTTTATGAATTATTTATGAATTTTCAAAGATGGTAAAATATTAAAATGAAATTAAGAAAATTAAATGAATTAAATGAATGAGGGGGGTGCATTCAGTAGGCGCGCTCAGTTCATTATTGTATGGGC
Source organism: Lathyrus sativus (assembly GCA_963859935.3). Classification (NCBI taxonomy): domain Eukaryota; kingdom Viridiplantae; phylum Streptophyta; class Magnoliopsida; order Fabales; family Fabaceae; genus Lathyrus; species Lathyrus sativus. The sequence goes on from OZ012739.1 coordinate 276,576,993, forward strand.
CAGACAGGGTAGGGTGCAGATAGCGTTTGGACAAGGCCCAGAATTCTCAGCAACAAAGGAAAATAAAAGAAGCGCCAGGGGGGGTGAGAAAAGCAACAGATATCACGTTCAATATTGGTTTGGGCCTAACTCTGGGGTGGGAATAGCATCACAAGCTGAGGCCCGCCCGTTTCAATTAATGAAACGGTGCGTTTGGCACCCAGTCAATTCCCTCCAAATTGAAATCAAACGCTGGCCACACGATCTCGCCCATAGTCAAAGGTCCAACTACAAATGGAAGGCCATGATTATGTCTTCCCCAAAGGACCTGCAACCTAGGGTTTCAACTCCACCATGGCAGCCATGCACGAGTAACTTTCTCCCTCTCTGTTCTCATCCCACACGCAACTAATCCACATGCTGTAAACATGAAACCTGTTCCAAATCTCTCCCTCTACAAGCCTAGGGCATCAATTCATCTTGAAATTCACCACATCAACAAATTCGATTGAGTCAACATCCTGCCTCCATTGAAATGCACTGGTATAGACCTTCACCATTCTTCCTCAGACTTAGCCTAAATTAAACTACATCTAATGGAGATTAACGCATGCTATCAAGTTGCAATTATAACACCTTCATCCAAGAGATTCGAACACAAACAGTTCCTTACACCTGTCACTAACCATCACCAAAACTCTCCAAATTCATCTAACCTAATCTCCTAACCACCTAGATCAATTCTACACTAACAAAATCATGCCTAACTAACTGGATCAAGCAGTTTGATTGAAAACTTACCTTGTAAGAAATCTTGAGAAACAGCTATGGAGATGAAAGATCTGAGGCTTTCAAGTGTTGAATCCTGATCAATCCTTGAAGAACTTAATTCTGTATGCACAAACTTGGAGGTTCCTTGCTTGAATCATGCAATCCACTTGAACTTTTGATTTTGATGATCTTGAGAAAAGCACTCGAAAATGGATGATAACCACCAGAAACTTGCTTCAATTATGGTCTATGATGATGGTGGAGTGGAATTGAATTGATTATGATGAAAGTTGTTGAAGGTTTTGAGAGAATTGTAATGAAACTTTTATGGAAAAGTATGAGAGATTTTGTGGAATTCTTGGTGCAAATGAGGCCAACCCTTGCCAAATTCTCCTTTCATGAATATATAGACCCCAAATGAACATTCTAGATCCATCTTGCACATTCCCTTGTTTTCAAATTTTGATCCATTTTTGATTATGTTTCTTAAATGATAAGCAACCATGGATAACTTCATTTTTTCCTTCTAAACTCAAAAAAGTGTGTGAACCATTGTTCTTAGAATTGTTTTTCCATTCAAAATCATATATTGGAAGTCTCCATTTGGACTTGTAAATCTCCCAAACCATTTTCCAACTTGAAATTATTCACTTTATAAGCCTTTTTAGTTCATATTTTGACCAATTGTGTAATTCCATGCTATGAGCCTCTCCAATAACTTGTGACCTTCTTTCTAGACTTAAAATCCCATTTGGAGCAAGTTTGATGTTGTAAGTTTTTCCATTTGAGGCCTCCTTGTATGAGTTTTGGGTATAGGTTAAAATGACCTGTAATTCACAAATGCCCAAAATACCCTTTGCTTGTCAAGACCATAAGTTGAGTTCCACACATCATATGAAGGCATACTATACCATTCTAGAAAGCTAAGACAATGAGGAACAATTCTTATGTTGACCAAGAATTCATTTGAAATCTCCTTGAGGGGCAAAACTAGCTTGGAAGTCAAGTCACTTTCACAGACAAAAATTCAGATACCCCAGATGACCTGTAACTTGCAAGGACCATAACTTGAGTTCAATAAATCTCCTTGAGGTCTTCCACCACTCAAATTAAAGGTCTTGAGATCCTCTACAAGTTTCATGTTGGCCAAGAAGCCATTTGAAACTAGCATTTTGACTTATCTTGCTTGGAAATTTGACCTAAACTAGGGGATTTTACAGAGAAACCCTAATTTAGTAACTCCTCTTCTCCTTGATTTCTCTTGAATTCTTCTTGTCATATCTCCATATCCTTCTTCATATGTCAAATGTTGATCCCCACATCTCTCCAATAGACTTGAATGCCCTCTTAAGTCAGTCAATTGACCTAGGGTTGACCTAGGGTTGACCCAGATGAAACCCTAGTTGACTGTCTTCAACTGTAGCTCTTGTGCCTTCATCAATGACTTGTTTTCTTCTCCAAATGACTTTATAAGTCTCTCAAGATGTCTAGATGCTCTCCATGCTTTCATTTCACAGCTCATAACCCTCTTGTTGATCCTCAGATATCCTCAGCTAGGAGGTAGACTCAAGGCTTGCTCTGCTGAACTCTTTGCTTTCAAATTCTTTCTTGATGACTTGAATAGGATTGAATTGGAATAATAACCTCTTGCTAGGCCTCTAGAGATGAAAATAATGATTGGTCCCCTGTTGAATGACTTGCTATGCTTATGCTATGCAGATGGTTAGTCTATGTACATGACTCTAAATGCTAATGATAATGATAATGAAACATAAATCCAAGGAATAAGGTTGGGCAAATTTTAGGGTGCAACAGCTGCCCCTATTCAAGCGACTTGGACCCGATTGGATGAAGAGCCCGGAGCCTTCAGACATTCGCGGTACGAGACGGTTGAATACTAGTGAAACCAGAAATTTGCCAACCGCAGAAATAAACTGCGCTCCTGCTTGAGGAATGACATTCATCAGCTGAATCTGACTGTTAGAGTAACCCACTGATCTCGCGCGACCGTGCTGGGGGTTGTCTTCATCGTCCTGAAGAGGATTCTGTCATAACAGATTGCTTGCTTGTCCACGCTAGGACTCTGTCTGTCGTCAATACAAAGAAATCTCAACTAAAACCTGTCCACGTTAGGACTCCACTTGCTGTTATCCCAGAAAAATCTCGGCAACTCCGCTGGGGATAATTCGTCTGCATTTCCATAAACCGCATCGTCCACGTTAGGAATAAAACTCTTCCACGTTAGGAGTAACACCTGTCCACATTAGGAATCATTTTTTCTGCGTCTGTCCACGTCAGGACTAACCCTTTCATCTTTCCACGTCAGGAAACAATCTTCTTTCCGCGTTAGGAAAACTACATCAATCTATCCACGTAAGGACTCCAATACCACTTGCCATGTCCCCGTCAGGACTCCAGCCTTTCCACGTAAGGAATACAACTATTTCTGAACTTGTCCACGTAAGGACTCAACTTTTCTTGCACCTGTCCACGTTAGGACTAATTTCCTTCTTCTTCCACGTTAGGAATATCTTCTTCGATCTGTCCGCGTCAGGACTAAACTCTTCCACGTCAGGAATAGTCCACTTCTTTCCACGTCAGGAATCAATCTCGATACGTCCGCGTGAGGACTCAATCTTTCCACGTAAGGAATACAACTCGTCTTTCCACGTAATGAATTCACCTTGAGTTCTAAATCTGTCCACGCCAGGACTCAACTTCTCGAATCTGTCCACGTCAGGACCCCAATTTCTCCGCGTAAGGAATAAACTTCTTCCATCTGTCCGCGTCAGGACTAAACTCTCTTTCCACGTCAGGAATAATCCATTTCTTTCCACGTAAAGGAAACAATCTTGATATGTCCGCGTAAGGACTCTGATCTTTCCACGTAAGGAATACCAACTTCTTTCTGATTTGTCCGCGTCAGGACTCATTTTTCCACGTAAGGAATGCCATCTTAACCTGTCCACGTAAGGACTCTCTTTTTTCCACGCTAGGAATACTGTTATTTCCACGTTAGGAATCACTTCTGATACGTCCGTGTATGGACTACATCTTTCCCGCGTTAGGAATAATAATCTCTTTGATCTGTCCACGTCAGGACACCGATCTTGTCTTGATTTGTCCGCGTTAGGACTCAGGCGTCTTCGACTCACTGAGGAAATAAGACTTGTCCACGTAAGGACTCACACGTCTTCGACTTGCTGGGGAAATACCCGCGTTAGGACTTACACTTTGCCAACAACACGAAGAAAGATAAATTTGTCCGCGTCAGGATTCTTGTATCTTGTCATCACAAAGAACTACAAACTTGTCCACGTCAGGACGCACATTTCACCATTACGAATAAAGATATCTGCCGAAAACAAAATGATCCACGTCAGGACACCAACACGAAGAGTAACCAATCTTTTGTCAACGTCATGACCTCCCTTTCTCCAAATTTCAAAAGACCGAATCTATCCACGTCAGGATTAACACACCTTACCAATCCGGTAAAACAAACTTGTCCACGTTAGGACGCCCACTTCTGAAGAGACCCCGTCATTCTAGGAGTAAAGGGTCCACGTCAGGACTTAATTCTTCAATGATCCTTTCCCACAAACTGCTCAGCACTGACGTGACAGCGACTTCGATATGAACTCTACTGGGGATGTCTGAAAACTAACTATCGGACACCTGCTTCGAAATTCTGATTCATGCGACTCGTTGATGACAAACGAACTTTGCTTGGGAATAAGGAGATTCTTATCCTGGCCACTCTAGCTGGGGAAAATCAGATACATTTGCATAAATGACTCTGCTGGAGACAAAGAGAGTTTTATCACGATAACTCTGTGGGGAATACCGCCGAAACTGACATTATTATTGAATATCTCCTGCCGAGATCTTGATTGTTTGGTAATTTATTTGAGCAAGAGCTCTCTCCACCTGGACTACTAGAGTACAGAAACTGCTTCAGCAAAATAAATGCTGGAAGGATAACGTCGACTCGCCGAGGATAGCCTGATGCTACAAAATTATTCCGGCAAAATAAATGCCGGTAGGATGAAGCCGACCCTGTAGGGAAGTTGGGAACTCAAACCACACGTCTTGTTGAAGTAACCCCCTGCCGGGGAATAATAACTCTGCTGGGGAATAGCAGATGCACCTGGTATGATTGATCTTTCTGCTGGAACATGAACTGATATCACCAGTATTCCTGCCAAAATAAATGACAGGACCCACCATCGACTCTGCGTTGGAGAGCCTTGACCTTCGAATTCCACTGGAAGGAAAGAACATTTACTGAAAAGAGAATTCCGCTGGGGATGACTGGATTCTCTTGGGGAAAATTAACTGACTCCACTGGGGGAGAGTGCATGACCCTGCGGGGGGAAATGAACCTGTCTGAATACAGCCTGACGATCTCGGAATCGCCAAACTCTGCTGAAGACGAGTAACTTCTCTGGAGCACGTCCTTTGGATAAGCTATGGCTAGCTGGAGAATCCTATCCTTCTTCAGGAAGAACATGCATGACCTGCGTGGGGATCAAGCCTTTCACTATTGCAATCTTTTGATCACCTTCCTCGTACGGTTATGAAACCTGCAACAACACAAACAAGACACGACAAGCCTATGCAATCAAATCAATTCAGGTTAGTGACGTTACACCCAGTTAATTCAGAGCTTTAACAATTGTTGGCAAGGGCCCGTGATGTTATACTCATGTTAGTTTCATCAAACTTAGGCGTTTTATCATGCGCAAAACAGTAAAGAACAGGCATCAAGTACTGAATAACACATTTTCATTGATTGGGCCCCTGAATGGGCGGAGTTTTTGTACACGGGATGTAACTCCTGAAAAGAGGAAGCTACACAAAGCAAATATACAAGTATGCAAGTATTCACAAGAAGCATAAATATTGACAAGTTAAATTTTGTACACATGTCGGCAACTGGATGCAGATGAACATCACGAACTGATCCTCCCATGACTCGTCCGATTCTAATGCTTTCCCGGTATCCCCACTTCTGAAGAGGTTGCATCCGATAACTGACTCCTCAAACATATTCTCCCGCACTGATGCTCACTGAATTCGAATTCGGACCGCAGTCATTTGCTTTTCAAATCCCTAACTTTTGCGTGAACCGCCCTTTACGGGTTTTCAGCTCACCGGGATACCCCTTTTTGCCGAAGCCGCCCAGTGTAGGTTTTCAACTTCGCGGGTGTACATTTTTTCAATTTTATCCCTAACTTTTGCCCGAACCTTTCATTCTGTTTTTGGTTCGCCAGGATGCCCCATTTTTGCCTGGACTCTCTTTTTTCTGTCCAGCGGGTCTATTTTAAGCAAAGTATTTTTTAACTGCGTCCGAATTCACAGGTGATGCAAAGCCTTCCCCGTCCATGGTGGACAACAATAAAGCTCCTCCTGAAAAGACCTTCTTGACAACGTATGGCCCTTCGTAGTTGGGGGTCCACTTGCCCCTGTGATCTGCTTGCGGCGGGAGAATCCTTTTCAGCACAAGGTCGCCCGTCTGAAAGCTTCGCGGAAGTATCTTCTTGTCGTACGCTTTCTTCATTCGTCTTTGATACAAATGACCGTATGCCAGAGAAGCTAGCCTCTTCTCATCCATCAAACTCAGTTGGTTCAATCTGTTCGTTACCCATTCTGCCTCGTCCAGCTGAACGTCTCGCAATACCCTCAGAGAAGGGATCTCAACTTCCAATGGTAATACCGCTTCCATTCCGTATACCAACGAGAACGGAGTTGCCCCGGTTGATGTGCGTACCGTCGTACGATAACCGTGCAAAGCGAAAGGTAGCATTTCATGCCAATCTTTATAAGTCACCACCATTTTCTGGACGATTTTCTTGATATTCTTATTGGCCGCTTCGACAGCGCCATTCATCTTGGGTCGGTAAGGGGAGGAGTTGTGATGTTCGATCTTGAAATTCTGACAGAGCTCCTTCATCATTTTGTTGTTCAGATTAGAACCATTATCCGTGATTATCCGCTCGGGAATTCCGTATCGGCAAATGATATCTCTTTTGATGAATCTAGCCACCACTTGCTTCGTTACGTTTGCGTAAGACGCCGCTTCCACCCACTTGGTGAAATAATCGATTGCTACTAAGATGAACCGATGCCCGTTAGAAGCCGTCGGCTCGATCTTTCCGATCATATCGATTCCCCACATCGAGAATGGCCATGGAGATGACATCACATTCAGAGGACTCGGAGGCACGTGTATCTTGTCAGCATAAATTTGGCACTTGTGGCACTTTCTCGCGAACTTGAAACAATCAGTTTCCATCGTCAGCCAAAAATAACCTGCCCGCAGCAGTTTTCTCGTCATAGCATGCCCACCAGCATGCGTACCAAAGGCACCTTCGTGAATTTCCTCCATGAGAAGCTTTGCCTCTTTTTCGTCTACACAACGCAACAACATCAAATCGTGGTTTCTTCTGTACAAGACGCCATCCGGGTTCAAATAGAAATTACCCGCTAATCTCCTGAGAGTCTTCTGATCTTGACTGGATGCCCCAGCCGGATACTCTTTATTCTTCAGGAAATTAAGGATATCAAAATACCACGGTTTGTCATCAGACGCTTCATCAATAGCAAATACATAAGCCGGCCTGTCTAACCGAGAGATAGTGATTTGGGGAGCTTCGTTCCAGAAATTGACCTTGTACATGGATGACAAGGTGGCAAGGGCGTCAGCCATTTGATTTTCTGCCCGCGGCACATGATGCAATTCAACTTTGTCGAAGAAAGGCAACAATCTCCTTGCATAATTCATATAATGTATCAAATTGGGCTGCCGTGTCTCCCATTCCCCTTTGATCTGATTCACTACCAGAGCTGAGTCTCCGTATACGTCTAAATGTTTGATTCGCAAATCAATGGCTTCTTCAAGCCCCATTATACAAGCTTCGTATTCGGCCTCATTGTTGGTAACGGCGAAGGTCAATCGGGCAGTAAACGGGATGTGCGACCCGTGCGGCGTAGTGATAATTGCCCCTATTCCGCTACCGTAAGCATTCACAGCTCCGTCAAATATCATCTGCCATTTGGACCCCGGCTCTGGTCCTTCGTCTGGCAACGGCTCTTCACAATCCTTCATCTTGAGATACATGATATCCTCGTCAGGAAAGTCAAATCTCATCGATTGATACTCTTCAATAGGCTGCTCCGCCAGATACTCAGACAACACACTCCCCTTTATCGCCTTTTGCGAGACGTATTGAATATCATACTCAGTCAAGATCATCTGCCACCTGGCAATTCTACCTGACAACGCCTGCTTTTCAAATATATATTTGATCGGATCCATCTTCGAGATGAGCATGGTTGTATGATTCAGCATGTACTGCCTCAAACGCTTGGCGGCCCAGGCTAGCGCGCAACAAGTTTTCTCCAGCATTGAGTATCGAGATTCGCAGTCTGTAAATTTCTTACTCAGATAATAGATCGCATGCTCTTTTCTCCCCGTCTCGTCGTGTTGACCGAGAACGCAACCCATACTCCCCTCAAGAACCGTCAAATACATTATCAAGGGTCTCCCTGCCACTGGGGGTATCAATATAGGAGGCTCCTGCAGATACTTCTTTATTTTATCGAACGCCTTTTGACAATTATCGTTCCACGTTACAGCTTGATCCTTTTTTAGCAACTTGAATAATGGTTCACACGTGGCAGTTAGGTGAGATATGAACCGAGCAATGTAGTTCAATCTCCCTAAAAACCCGCGCACCTCTTTCTCTGTTTTAGGCGTCGGCATTTCTTGAATCGCTTTTATTTTAGCAGGATCGACCTCTATTCCTCTTTCACTTACGATAAACCCCAGCAGTTTACCCGATCTCACCCCGAAGGTGCATTTATTAGGGTTCAGCCTCAGCCTGAACTTCCTAAGTCTTTTAAACAACTTCAGCAGATTCACCAGATGCTCTTCCTCCGTCTGGGATTTGGCAATCATATCGTCAACATAAACTTCGATCTCTTTATGCATCATGTCATGAAAAAGAGTCGTCATCGCACGCTGATATGTTGCCCCAGCATTTTTCAAACCAAAGGGCATCACTTTGTAGCAAAATGTTCCCCAAGGCGTTATGAAAGTAGTCTTCTCCATATCCTCTGGCGCCATTTTAATTTGATTATAGCCTGAAAAGCCATCCATGAAGGAGAATACAGAGTATTGAGCGGTATTATCGACTAATACGTCAATATGAGGAAGTGGAAAATCGTCTTTTGGGCTTGCTTTATTCAAATCTCTATAATCCACGCACATTCGAACCTTGCCATCTTTCTTTGGCACTGGTACGATGTTAGCAACCCATGAGGGATACTTCGTCACAGCCAGGAAACCAGCGTCCCACTGTTTCTGAACCTCCTCTTTGATCTTCATTGCCATATCTGGACGAGTTCTGCGAAGTTTTTGTTTGACAGGCGGGCAGTCTTCTTTCAGTGGCAGACGGTGCACAACCATATCTGTATCGAGCCCTGGCATATCTTGATACGACCAAGCGAATACATCATTATACTCTCGGAGCATTTCAACCAGTTTTCGCTTGATATCACTCTGCAGTGCAGCTCCGATACGGATATTCTTCTCAACCCCTTCCGACCCCAAATCGATAATCTCGATAACCTCGTCATGAGGCAGAATGGCTCTTTCCTCTTGCTTCACCAACCAAGACAGTTCTTCAGGAACGTCGTTATCTTCGACACTCTCTTCTTCGGTCTGGAATACCGGGTGCTCGAAGTCGGGACGAGTCATAGGTGGTTCAAGGATGTCATCTGAAAATGTTATCCTGCAAAAGAAAGGGTTAAGTGCTTCAAAATGCGTATACAGCGGATAACCACGTTGCCATTTTATTGAAAAATACAAAACAAGAAAGACAGGGATTACAGTATTTGCACATGAAAAAACGCCATTTATTTAATGATTAACGAAACAATGTTTATAACAACACAGCCCTAAGCAAATCCTGATGCCCCGGGCAAGACATCAGATTATTCAACAATTAATAAAGCAAAGCATTACTGTTTAAAAGTCACAGGAACAAGCTCCTGAATGGACCAGTTGCACAGTCCTTGTCCTGGCGTGCTTGGCTGAATCCAGGCATCCATATCACAGTCGCTGCCCCCTTCATCGGATTCTGAAGCAGCATTGACAGATTCATGGCATACTCCACTGGCAGAGATGGTGATTGACTTTCTGAAATGAGGGGCCCCCACAGAAGGAGTTGATGACGACGGTCGGTACCCCAGTCCGAACCGGTCCATTTTCACCGGAATGTCCAATACTTTGCCCCAGCCCGTGGCTTCTCCTGCCTTCACTAGCGCTTGAGCCTCTTTATACGAAGAAACAGCTATCTCTGGCACTTTGCTTGGCCCAGGACTCTTGTCCTTAATGCGCAAACCTTCGAATGCTTGGCATGGCGTCTCGTGGATCTCCCCGTCGACTTCCACATATTTAAACGAAGATAAATGACTGACCAGGATGTCTTCTTCTCCGCACACGGTGACTACACTATCTCCGACCATATACTTTAACTTCTGATGCAGGGTTGACGTAACAGCCCCTGCCCCGTGAATCCAAGGTCTTCCCAGCAAGCAGCTGTACGCAGGCTGTATATCCATGATATAAAACTCCGTTGCAAACACTTCCGGCCCCACTTGCAGAGGCAAGGTAATCGATCCGAAGACTGTTCTCCGCGTGCCGTCAAACGCTCTGACCACCAAATCACTTGGTGTACACAAAATCCCTCGAACATCCAGCTTCATCATAGCCTTCTTAGGCAGCACATTCAAAGACGACCCGGTGTCAACCAATACATGCGACATCGTCGACCCTCTGCACTCAACAGATACGTGCAATGCCATATTATGATCCCTTCCTTTCGGAGTCAAGTCGAAATCAGTAAAGCCCAGACTGTGACCTGCATTTACATGTGCCAATACTCCTTCTAGCTGGTTCACGGAGACATCCTGTGGTACAAAAGAAGTGTCCAGGACTTTCAGCAAAGCGTTCCTGTGAGCCTCTGAACACAACAGCAATGACAGAATAGATATTTTGGATGGCGTTTGCTGCAGATGCTCCACGATTTTATAGTCGCTCTTCCGAATTAAGCGCATGAATTCTTCGACATCCTTAGATGCTGCTTCTTTTTCATTTGCTTGAACCGGAACATTCTCCACCGCTTTCCCCTTTCCTTTCGCTAGCCTTTCGGCCTCTACTTCAGGAGATATAAAGATCCTGCCGCTTCTCGTCATGCCTCCCGAGCCCACAACATTATCCACAACCTCCGCTGACTGCTTGTTAACATCGATTTTAATCCCGTCACAATACACCTCTAGCCCATATGACCATGGGACTGCTTTCGTGTTCTCATACGGGATTGGCCCGGCTTTAGTTATAGTAATCGGTGGCCGCTGAGCTGGTGCTGAAATAGTGATCGTCTTCCTAGGAATTGTCACTGTGGCAACATCACTCTGATTATCCACTACTGCCCCTGCCGGCTCATCAGTTGCTGTTCTATCAAACTGCAATACACCTTCATCAATCAAGGCCTGAATGCCTTTCTTCAGATCCTCACACCCCCCAGACAGGGCCCAACAATCTAAGCAGTACTCATTACAACCCGGGTAAACACCTCCTTGCAACAGTCGGCTTTTGATCTCGCTCAACGGCGTCTTTAAGTCCTCAACATTCATAATCAGATTCAGACCTTCCTCAGTCAGCACGGCATTCGCCCCATGATTAGGCATGGGTTTCTGGACTATATTCGCACCGGTCGTTCCGAAGTTGATAGACTTGTTGTCCAAGAGATCCTGCACAACATGCTTAAAAGCATGACAACCTTCTATATCATGGCCCGGGGCCCCAGAATGAAACTCGCAGCGCCTATTCGCATCATAGCCGAACGGGGGAGTTCCCGTTATCGGCGCCAAGGTTCTTTTCTCCACCAGATTCAATCCCAACAAGGTCTGCAATAAATCAGCATAGTTAGAGGGAGGCTTCTCGAACACCCTTCTCGGCTTACCACCCTGGAATTTTCTCTGAGCTTGCTGTGCCCCCTGCTGAGGCTGCTGCTGCTGTGGCATTGGTTGCTGCTGAACCTGTTGTTGTTGCTGGATTGGTTGTTGCTGATAAGGGATAGTGACACTCGACACTTGCTGCTGCTGACGATATTGATTTCTTCCCCTGCCTCGGCCTCGGCCTCGGCCTCCAAATACAGCACTAGCTTCGCCCTGACGGCGCCCACCATAAGCTTTCTTATTACTGCCAGACGCAGCTGCCTCGTCAACTTGGAACTTTCCTTGCTTAATGTTCCGCTCAATCTTTTCACCCATCAAAATCAGATCTGAAAAACTAGCCAGAGACGTATGAAACAACATATCATGAAACAGCCCGGTGAATGTGCCGACAAACATATCGTTCATTTCTTTATCTTCCACAGGAGGACGGACCCTGGCAGCCATATCGCGCCACCTTTGCGCGTATTCTTTAAAACTCTCCCCTTTCTTCTGCGAAAGCCCGGCCAACTGGACCCGATTGGGTGCCAGGTCACTGTTATACTTGTAATGGGCTACGAACGCCTCCGCTAATTGCTTCCAAGTCTTGATATCAGTGGGCTCCAACCCCATGTACCACTCTAAGGAAGGACCCGATAGACTATCCTGAAAGAAATGCATGAGCATTCTTTCGTCAGTGGAGTATGCAGACATTTTTCTGTAATAAGCTCGTACATGCACTTTCGGACATGTATCTCCTTTGTACTTATCGAACGCAGGCGCTTTGAACTTGATTGGCACCCTCAGCCCAGGTACCAAGCCCATAGTTGCCATGTCCAGACCCACAGCACTCTGGTTTAGAACTCCTTTCATTTGCTCTTCCAGCATTCTAATCTTTTGAGAATCATCCATCGGCCCGTCAAAACCCCCTCCAGAGAAGGCGTCTTCCTGCTGATCCTCTTGCCACATACCGTTTCCAGCCCCGTATCCATCATACGCATTATTACGTCCAGCTCTGACCTGATTCATCCCCGGAACTCGGCCTCTGTTGCCGTACCCTTGAACACCTCCAGCAGGACCACCAGCCATGAAACCAGCACCGTTTCCGTTTCCAAAACCTCCGTAGCCCTGATTGACCATACCATAACCATCTTGCCCAAAGCCTTGAGCATTAAAGCCATACTTGCCAGCGTTGTCGAATCCCTGATCGTTGAATCCGAACCCAGCGTTGACAAAGCCATTGCCTCCGAGATTATCTCCTACATTGACATCACCCAGCCCAGCGTTGTGGACAGCAGTTTCATTTCCAACTCCGACGTTACCATTCACAGCAGTGGTAGCGTTGTTGACGTTAGCAGCATTCACATTGACGATAGGCGGAGCCACTGGCGTTGGAGTGCCATCTCCATGAGCAGTATCAACCCGGACAGACTGATGATCTTCGTTACCATGACCAGCGTTGCGAGCCAACAGAGGCTGGACCATGGCCTGCAAGTTCTCTTGCCCTTTTGCTATAGCCTCCATGGTCTGCATGAAGAGGGCGAGCTTCTCGCGTACATCCTGCATCTCATTCTGAATCTGGTCCATGACTTTCCGACAGTTGGATCGTGTAGAATAGCGGTGCGGATGTTGATCTGGAATCCTGTTAAGTACCTGGTACAGAGCAGGAAATAAGACACCATTCAAAGATTACCTGTTATGCAATATGAAAATGAATGCAATGCAATGTGTCTGTGCATTAGGGAAGTTCATTCCCCCAGTTCTAGTGCGAAGGTGCCGGTGCAGTGACAGTGCTGACAATAGGAATATCGGAGCTGAATCATAGAAAGCCTCATATATTGCAAAGAGAATCAATAAGCCCAGGGTACAATATCACTGAGAGTACAAAGATGGCATGACCTCAACCAACAATCCTGGTGATGGTCAGCACTATGCAAATAAAGCATACAAATAATGGAACGATCAAATCCTCCCGAAAGTCTGGTACTCCTCTATCAACTTCTTGGTCTCCGGATGGCTTGGTCGATCAAGCAGCCCTTCAACAAGCTGGTTTCTCTTCTTAAGGACACGGCGTACGTCTTCAGCCGTTTCTTCCCACGCTGCTTCTCCGAAGCAATCTTCTAACTTTCGCTTCTGGGACACTGCTTCATCTCTGGATTTGATTGCCTTGTTTAGTGCATGCTGGACACTATACCGGTTCATCACTTCTTCCTCGCACTTCTTGATGCTAGACTTCAACTTCTCTTCGAGGTCGGAAATTTGCTGCTTCAGCTTATCTTCCCTCTGCTTGTTGTTGGTGAGTGTGGCATTCCAAGTCTTATTGCAAGAAGATATCTCTCGGTGTGCTGCGTCGAGCGCCTTCTTTTTGGCTTCCAGCATGTCATGGGAGCTTCTGAACTCTTGCCCCAGACGTTCGCGCTTTTTCTTTTCCTCGGTCAACTCAGCTCCTAACCTGTTTACCAGCTCAATCTGTTGCTGGAAAGCATATACGGCCTTGTTTTTCTCGCTGCGCGCCTGGGCTAACTCTTGCTCTAACCCTTCGTTAATCTTCATTAAGGCTTCTTTCTCCCTCACAACTTGTTCATAGGCTTCCCTAGAAACAGTAGTCGGCTCTTCTACCGGAATAGGATCAAGAACTGGTGCCTCTGGAAACGGCATCTTCAACTGACTAGCCCTCTCCTGAATCCAAACTTTATAAGGTGCATAGGCCTGACAGTCATTCTTTCCTAATAACGACTTCCCTCTGCGGTTAATACGCGTCCAAGCATGTCGCAACTTGGCTAATAACTCCCCCTTCACGTCACCGGTGAAGTACAGAGATTCCTGTACTTCTTCCTCCTGAGGTGGATTCTTCAGTGCATATCCGAACTGGCGAACGAATAGAGAAGGGTTGTAATTGATACACCCTTTTCTTCCTATCAATGGGACATTAGGGTACCCAGAACAACTGAAGATGAGCTCCGATCCCACCAAATCTCTATCAAACCACTCCATATCTTCCGACGATAGCCTCATCAAGCGTTCTGGCCAACCAACGGGAACTGTAGTCTCTGCAGCAGATCCTCTCTTAGGAAGATGACTCTCAAACCATATACTCAACAAGGGTACACAAAGATGAACATTCTTCCCTCTTCCCTTCTCATTCTTGTAATGCAGTGAGTGGTAGAGATCTCCGAGTAAGGTAGGTACAGGATTACCAGCGGCAAACAAGTAGAAAGCATCGAAGTCCACAAAATCCGGTATATTGGGGAATAAAACTATGCCATAAATGCACAAAGCCAACACAGCATTGAAAGCAACCCAGCACCCATTCTTAGCATACTCTTGGGCTTTACCCACTAAGAACTGAAATGAGAATCCTGGAACTCCACGGGAAACAGTAGTCACAAGTTCAGAAGCATCAACATGCAAGGCTTTTGCCAATTCCTCCGGCTTGGGTTTGGCATCATAATGGATGAATGGAACCTGGTTCTGCACGGGCAGCTCAACATACTCAGCGTATTCCTCCAGAGTTGGTCCCATAATAAAATCAGAGAACGTAAAGCACCTCAAAGCAGGGTCGTAGAATTGCATCAAAGCATACAGCCCCTCTAACTCTACCTCTGTAGGTTTGCACACCAATCTCAATAATCTACCATAGCTCATCCGGAAACTCCTACGAACACCCTCATCAGCAAGAGAGATCAACCCCAGTAAAGGAACAATATCAGGCGTAGGCAATTTGTAAGCAACCGTTCTCCGTAGGCTAGTCATGATCAAATACTCAGAAGTCTGGGCACTAGAACTAGGGAAATGCAAATGCACCTGCAGCACAGACACACGTTAGTGAAATGCAAATGATAATGGATATGCAGGGATGCAATGCAAGTAACATTCAGCAGGGACCAAAGCTGCGGCTGAATAGCCTAAACCCAATCAAGAAAGGTCCCAGATAGACCATCCAGAAGTCACCAAACCCTGGCCTCAGATAGACCTAGAATAGAACTCCAACACTGGTCTCTGACAGACCTCAAACCATAACTCACTGGTCTCTGATAGACCTCAAATCACCTCCATAATTGGTCTCTGACAGACCTCATGACTCTCCAACTGGTCTTTGACAGACCTCAGAACACATCTCCAAATGGTCTCTGACAGACCTCCTAACTCTCCATAAATAACCAGGATCTCTGATCAAGAAATAACCGGTAGTCTGGAGGTCTAGTTACCTGCATAACCCTGAATCCCCTCACAGGTGGGTGGCCCTATAACTGGCACAAGGTACGGCATCCTATGCGGTCGTCGGCGTCACAGACTTTCAGGGTTGATGATACGATTCCCAGAAGGAGTGGCATCATCAATTCCTGAAGAGGCCTCACTCAGCCAATTTCCAAATGATCGGTCCTCAGAGTCGACAATCCAACTAACCAGCAACCCACGCCAACCAAAGGAAGGGGCAGGAGGCCAACCAGAGGAACCTCGTCTGAGTGTAGATTTCATGGGACACCAAAGCAAGCAAAGCAAGCGGGCGCCCACTAATTTCTACTCTAATTCTAGGTGCACTCAAGCCCAGGTCCGGCTTATCTCTCAATATCAGAACACCCGTCACACCCCAATACAGCAATAATAAACAATATATATAAAGCTGAAAAACACAGGGTTAGAAATATACAATAACTCCATACAAAATCCTCGACGGGAAAACAAGCGTTAGGATTGACTCTCTCAAGGGACGTTGGATCCCAAATGCATAAGAACCATCGCAGTCCTTAGCAGCCAGGGGACGTTGGATCCCCAGCAGAGTCGCCAGCTGTCGCTACTGCGAAAATCGGCGCCGGCTGAACAGAAGAGTCGCCACCGTGCGTTATTTATCCCACGGGAGGGAAAGGAAACGCTCAGAGTAAACCTCGCACAACACGGGAAAGGTATGGTCATCGCAACCAAAACCTGGGTTCGGGAGTCGGTTACGCAAGGGGAAGGTATTAGCACCCCTCACGTCCATCGTACTCGATGGGATCCACGCTTGTTTTCGGGTATGGATTGTTATTCTATCTAAACTATAGGTCAAGGGTTGAAAAGAAAAAAGAGAATGAAAATAAAAATGACTCGGCAAAGTATCGCACTTTATGCCTACGTATTCCCGTCTGGAACGAGAAATCAGAGTCAACGTAGTTCGCCTACCTACGGGAAAGGAGGGGAAGGTTGCTCGCTAGGATATCGCATCCTATGCCTACGTACTTCCACACTGCATGGAAGATCAGAGCAAACGTAGTTCGGGCTTCGTACGACACAAGCTTGTCTTGGTTGATTTTATTCCTTCTAAAAAAGGTTTTCTGATTAGCGGTCCAAGCGGACAAAAATGACGTTTTGGTGAGTTCACATTCTTTTACGGAAGAAGTGTCTTTTATTGTGTTTGAAATCTTTATGTGTTTTTCTATTTGTTTTGAGAAAGAAAGAGACGGAACTCTAACCTACGGTTGCGAAAGGGAAACAAACTAACCTAATGTTATCATGCATGGGTTAAGACCTAGTGTCTATCATGCTCCTCTCTTGCACAGAGAGAAACAGAGATCCTAAGGGATAGGCAGAAACAGAAACAATATCAGATATATACAGTAAAACAGTAAAATGCATGGATGCAACAGTACAAGCGAGGCAAGAGAGTCCCACTCAACCTCGAACCTAGAAAACAATAGGCAAAAGTGAACAGACTTCACTTTCAACCCAACGGGGTAAACAGCAAACAATACAGTTCAGACAACCAATCAATACATCAGCAAATGAAATACAGCAAAAGAAACAGCATCAGCAGCTCTGAATCAACAACTGGCTTCAAGCACTCTCCAATCAGCTACAGGCTTCAACAAGCATCAATCCCCATCTTCATGGCCTTCAGACAAGGGCTTTGATCATCAGTCTTCCATCTGCAATGGCTTTTCTTCAAGCTCAAACCTCCAGGATGAGGGATCAGTCACAAGAGTGAATTGGGTGTTAAGCAATCAGCTGACTACCAAAGGTGGTGAACAGACTGCTTCTAACACAAGAGACATTTTCTCTCAAGAGTTCTATCTCATAGACACTATCACCAAGCCTTCCAAAGGAAGGGGGTGAGTGTCTTAGAGAGACTCTGAATCACAGAGAAGAATGGATGCAGACAAGGCAATCCATGTTTGAGAAACAGTCTTTCTAGTCTAGAGCTCTGCCTAGCTCCTAAACCCTAATCTCCTCAGCATCTGCCAGCAAGAAACTCCTCCTCAACTCTGACAGTTGATCTTCAGCATTTGAATCTCCAATAGCTTCATCTCCACAAATCTTCAGCTTCCCCAGGGCCCCAGACAAACCCAATACCCAATCAAACAATCAACAATCCCCAGAGGGCACACCACACCAGACAGCAGATATACAGATAGTAATAATATCAGTAGGGGAATCCTAACTGTTCTCTAAGGGATCTAATAGCTACCCATAGCCCCTATAGTCCCATAACTAACCTATTCAAACCCTAAGTCCTAAGGGAGAAAATTGAACTTCCTAAGTTGTCACCTAAAAAACCCTAGTCTTGTTCATTATATTCAAGCATTTATTAATCACCTAAAATTAACCTCTAAAAATGGGAACTAAAATATTTCTACAAGCCTAACATCTCATCTAAACAATATGAAAAGAGTGATCAAAAAATATTAAAGCATGTGAGAGAACAAAAATCATAAAAATAATGCATGAAATGTAACTATTTAATATGACATTTATTTAGAAAATATGGAAAAAATATGAAATAAAACTAAAAATGAAATTTTATTTTCCTATAATATTCTAGACATTTTAATGAAAACATGGTAAAAAGAATGAATTAAAAAGCATTTTTTATGAATTATTTATGAATTTTCAAAGATGGTAAAATATTAAAATGAAATTAAGAAAATTAAATGAATTAAATGAATGAGGGGGGTGCATTCAGTAGGCGCGCTCAGTTCATTATTGTATGGGCCAGACAGGGTAGGGTGCAGATAGCGTTTGGACAAGGCCCAGAATTCTCAGCAACAAAGGAAAATAAAAGAAGCGCCAGGGGGGGTGAGAAAAGCAACAGATATCACGTTCAATATTGGTTTGGGCCTAACTCTGGGGTGGGAATAGCATCACAAGCTGAGGCCCGCCCGTTTCAATTAATGAAACGGTGCGTTTGGCACCCAGTCAATTCCCTCCAAATTGAAATCAAACGCTGGCCACACGATCTCGCCCATAGTCAAAGGTCCAACTACAAATGGAAGGCCATGATTATGTCTTCCCCAAAGGACCTGCAACCTAGGGTTTCAACTCCACCATGGCAGCCATGCACGAGTAACTTTCTCCCTCTCTGTTCTCATCCCACACGCAACTAATCCACATGCTGTAAACATGAAACCTGTTCCAAATCTCTCCCTCTACAAGCCTAGGGCATCAATTCATCTTGAAATTCACCACATCAACAAATTCGATTGAGTCAACATCCTGCCTCCATTGAAATGCACTGGTATAGACCTTCACCATTCTTCCTCAGACTTAGCCTAAATTAAACTACATCTAATGGAGATTAACGCATGCTATCAAGTTGCAATTATAACACCTTCATCCAAGAGATTCGAACACAAACAGTTCCTTACACCTGTCACTAACCATCACCAAAACTCTCCAAATTCATCTAACCTAATCTCCTAACCACCTAGATCAATTCTACACTAACAAAATCATGCCTAACTAACTGGATCAAGCAGTTTGATTGAAAACTTACCTTGTAAGAAATCTTGAGAAACAGCTATGGAGATGAAAGATCTGAGGCTTTCAAGTGTTGAATCCTGATCAATCCTTGAAGAACTTAATTCTGTATGCACAAACTTGGAGGTTCCTTGCTTGAATCATGCAATCCACTTGAACTTTTGATTTTGATGATCTTGAGAAAAGCACTCGAAAATGGATGATAACCACCAGAAACTTGCTTCAATTATGGTCTATGATGATGGTGGAGTGGAATTGAATTGATTATGATGAAAGTTGTTGAAGGTTTTGAGAGAATTGTAATGAAACTTTTATGGAAAAGTATGAGAGATTTTGTGGAATTCTTGGTGCAAATGAGGCCAACCCTTGCCAAATTCTCCTTTCATGAATATATAGACCCCAAATGAACATTCTAGATCCATCTTGCACATTCCCTTGTTTTCAAATTTTGATCCATTTTTGATTATGTTTCTTAAATGATAAGCAACCATGGATAACTTCATTTTTTCCTTCTAAACTCAAAAAAGTGTGTGAACCATTGTTCTTAGAATTGTTTTTCCATTCAAAATCATATATTGGAAGTCTCCATTTGGACTTGTAAATCTCCCAAACCATTTTCCAACTTGAAATTATTCACTTTATAAGCCTTTTTAGTTCATATTTTGACCAATTGTGTAATTCCATGCTATGAGCCTCTCCAATAACTTGTGACCTTCTTTCTAGACTTAAAATCCCATTTGGAGCAAGTTTGATGTTGTAAGTTTTTCCATTTGAGGCCTCCTTGTATGAGTTTTGGGTATAGGTTAAAATGACCTGTAATTCACAAATGCCCAAAATACCCTTTGCTTGTCAAGACCATAAGTTGAGTTCCACACATCATATGAAGGCATACTATACCATTCTAGAAAGCTAAGACAATGAGGAACAATTCTTATGTTGACCAAGAATTCATTTGAAATCTCCTTGAGGGGCAAAACTAGCTTGGAAGTCAAGTCACTTTCACAGACAAAAATTCAGATACCCCAGATGACCTGTAACTTGCAAGGACCATAACTTGAGTTCAATAAATCTCCTTGAGGTCTTCCACCACTCAAATTAAAGGTCTTGAGATCCTCTACAAGTTTCATGTTGGCCAAGAAGCCATTTGAAACTAGCATTTTGACTTATCTTGCTTGGAAATTTGACCTAAACTAGGGGATTTTACAGAGAAACCCTAATTTAGTAACTCCTCTTCTCCTTGATTTCTCTTGAATTCTTCTTGTCATATCTCCATATCCTTCTTCATATGTCAAATGTTGATCCCCACATCTCTCCAATAGACTTGAATGCCCTCTTAAGTCAGTCAATTGACCTAGGGTTGACCTAGGGTTGACCCAGATGAAACCCTAGTTGACTGTCTTCAACTGTAGCTCTTGTGCCTTCATCAATGACTTGTTTTCTTCTCCAAATGACTTTATAAGTCTCTCAAGATGTCTAGATGCTCTCCATGCTTTCATTTCACAGCTCATAACCCTCTTGTTGATCCTCAGATATCCTCAGCTAGGAGGTAGACTCAAGGCTTGCTCTGCTGAACTCTTTGCTTTCAAATTCTTTCTTGATGACTTGAATAGGATTGAATTGGAATAATAACCTCTTGCTAGGCCTCTAGAGATGAAAATAATGATTGGTCCCCTGTTGAATGACTTGCTATGCTTATGCTATGCAGATGGTTAGTCTATGTACATGACTCTAAATGCTAATGATAATGATAATGAAACATAAATCCAAGGAATAAGGTTGGGCAAATTTTAGGGTGCAACACCTAGGAAGTAGAACTTTTGAGGGAACCATTCCTTTGATGTTAAACCCTTATAGGTCACCTTGGGTGATCAATAAGCAGTTTAACACCCCAGCTTATCCAGTTAAGTGATTTCCTCTGGTTTGAGTATCTTGAGAGATGTTGAGCTTGAGTGTGAAGATGAAGACTTCATTGGAGAGTGTAGAAGAGGATGAATCCTTGAGCATTTCCATTCCAGCTGAAGCTTGAAGAGCAACAAGAGCAAGTTGATACTTGAAGACCCAATGAAGATCCAATAAAGATTGAATGAAGAGCTGAAGCTTGAGGAAAAGATTGAAGGATGAAGTTGACACTTCTAAGTGATCAGAGAATACCCAGAGTAGCTGAAGCTTGCAGGAAGGGAAGACCAATTTGAGACTGGTAGAGCAAAGAGAGCTTGAAGACTAAGTTGATACTTAGGAAGAGGATTCAATTGAGATTGATTCTGAAGAGCTGAAGCTTGAAGAAAACATAAGTTGAAACTTATGTTGAAGGGTTGAAACCTGGAAAAGATATTTGTTAAGAGTGATGGAAGTCTGAAGACTGAGTTGCTGTTAGAGGAGCTGAAGCTTGGAGTTGAGAGAGGAGTTGATCTGCTTTCTTATCTTTTTCTTTTCTGTATTGATGTGTTCTGTTTGACTTGCTTGATACATTAGAATAAGTCCATATCTAGACTAGGTAGAATCTAGGAGCATGATTGCACTAAAGGTTGAGTTGCTCCCTTTGCTTGTATTGTTACTGTGTGGCTTTGCTTGCGTGTATTCGGTAGAGTCCAGCTCCCTTGCCCATGTGGTTTGTTTTGCTTGATAGCACATTTTATTTCATTTCTTCTGTATGATTGCAGTTTACTGTTCTTTGCTTGATAACATGTTTTATTTCAGTACGATTACTGTTATTCATTCTGGCTTGAGGTTGAGATGAGCTTGTGGAGGCTGAAGCCCCACACACATTTCCTCCCTCACTTGCATTGCATGCATTTTACTGTCTAAGATGATGCTTTGTCTATTTTGGTGTATCATTGACATGATCCCTTAGGACTCTCATTTCCTTTGATAAGGAATTGATGATAGAACTTTAGGTTGAAACCTATGCATGACCACTTCCAGGAGTTCCCTGTTCAAACCTCAACCATAGGATGAATCCTTGGCATGATAACAGTAGGACTTGATAGTCTCCCTCCTAGTTGAGCCTGTTCTCTTCTCATCTCAAAACAGTTTAAGACACAGTAATCATGAATGATTTCTTTCGTACGTTACGAGCCTTAAGCTATCTGAGAAAGGATTGTGGGAGAGTTTCTTTTCCACAGTCTGGATGTTTAGTATGATACCCTTTGGGTGACATGTGACGCATTCACTCCCAGGTCATAGTCTCTAGTACGATTGAAATTGCAAACACAATAAAAAACACTTCTTTCGTAAAAGACAGGAAATAATGCGTAGTGTCCCGAACTACGTAAGCTCTGATCTCTCATGCCTGTTGAGAGTACGTAGGCACAATACTGATGTATTGGCGAGCTACCTTCCCCATCACCCGTTGTAGGTCGAACTACGTTGACTCTGATTTCTCGTTCTCTGATGAGAATACGTAGGCATAAAGCGCGATGCTTTGCCGAGTCATTTTCCTTTTCTTTTTAAGCCAGCCTTGATAGCTAGATAGGTAAGACAACCCGTCCAAGTAAACACAACAAGCGTGGATCTCGTCGAGTACGACGGACGTGAGGGGTGCTAATACCTTCCCCTTGCGTAACCGACTCCCGAACCCAGACAATGGTTGCGACGACCTTGTCTTACCCTTCTTCGTTAGGTTTTTCCGATCGTTTCCTTTCCCGCTCCGAGGGATAAATAACGAAAGGTGGCGACTCTTCTGTTGTGCCGACACCTTATTTTCGCGAAAGCGACAGCTGGCGACTCTTCTGGGGATCGAACCCAGAATCTCTAGTTCTCCGGTTCCCCTGCGAGAGTCAATCCTAGCGCTTGTATGATTACTTGTTGGGTTGCGTTTATTTATCGCATTTTACTTCTCGCCTTTTATTTCCTGCATTTTATTTTCAGTATGATATGATTGTCTGTGCTGTTGGGGGAGGGGCATTCTGATGAGTGAGAAGCCAGACCCAGGCTTGAGTACACATATAGATGTAGAGAGAGAGTAGTGGTTAGCCTGCTTGCTTAGCTTGCACCAGCTAGCCGTGAAATCTCACTCGGACGAGATTCTCTTTGATGCTTCTTGCCTGGCCCCTAGGGCTCGATAAGTTGTCTGACCCGAGGATTGTCGACTCTGGGAACCTATCAATTGGGATTCAGCTAAGTGAGGCCTCTTCGAGGGATGATGATGCCACACCTTCTAGGTATCGTATCGTCACCTTTGAAAGTCTGTGACGCTGATACCGCATAGGATGCCGAACCTGAGTCAGTTTAGGTCCATACCTGTGAGCGGGGTTGGGTTTATTGCAGGAAACTTTGACCTTCAGACCACCTGGTTTTCTTGATAGTGGATCAGTTTTGTTGGGATCAGAGGATCTTATCATCAGAGGTATAGCTGTTCTTGATAGAGCAGGTTTTGACCAGAGGATCTTATCATCAGAGGTATAGCTGTTCTTGATAGAGCAGGTTTTGACCAGAGGATCTTATCATCAGACGTATATTTGTTCTTGATAGAGCAGAGTTTTCGTCATCAGTTGTTTGTTCTTGATAGAGCAGATTTTTGATTGGGGTCTGAAGATCTCATCAGCAGATGTATGTTTGTTCTTGATAGAGCAGATTTTTGATTGGGGTCTGAAGACCTCATCAGCAGATGTATGTTTGTTCTTGATAGAGCAGATTTTTGATTGGGGTCTGAAGATCTCATCAGCAGCTGTATGTTTGTTCTTGACAGAGCAGGTTTCTTGGTCCTATATCAAAGGTCCTTATTATCAGACGTTTGTTCTTGATAGAGCAGAATTATGATCCTATGTATATGGCCCTATCAGATGGTGGTTCTTGACAGAGCAGATTTGTGGTCCGATACCAGGGTTTTTCTTCTCATCAGATGCAGTGGTTGTGCTTGATAGAGCAAGATTATGGTTTTGTTGATACAAAATCTCCACAGCAGTTGCCTTGGTCTCCTATGGCATGATTGCATTTTGCATTAGTTTGCATATTCATTTGCATTTTATTAACGTGTGTCTGTGTTACAGGTACCGTTTCCCCCGATCCAGGATTTCTTGCCTCCTATTGTATTGTTATGAACTCTTTGAGGAAGACCGTGGCTTACAAGTTCCCTGCCCCTGATGTGGTTAAGCTGACTGGTTTGATAGCTTTAGTAGATGATTCTGTGAGGGATGAGTTCAGAAAATCTTACAGCAAGTTGCTCAGTTTGGTTCGTAAACCTTCTATGTTCGAGTTGAATGGATTGCACGCTCTGCTACAGTGCTACGACCCTCCGTTGAGATGTTTCACTTTCCAGGATTTTGTTCTCGCGCCCACGCTGGAAGAGCCGCCGAAGGCCAGCTCAACAAAGCTCTCGCTAACCTGAAGGAGCGCAAGCTGACGTTTGAGTCCAAGAAGCGGACGCTAGAAGATTGCTTCGGCGAAGGAGCATGGAAAGGTTCGGTCGAAGGACTTCAGTACACCATTGTGCAGAGGGAATTACTCGTCGAGGGGTTGCTCACTCTGCCGGATCACCCAGAAACGAAGGAGTTGTTGGAAGAGTATCGCGCCCGTGGCCGTACTTGACTGTTTGTATTCCTTTTGTTTTGATCATTGTTGTACGCTGACCATCACCAGGCTTGTTGGCTGAGGTCACGCTGTTGATTCATCTTGTACTCGCTGATGCTATGTACTGCCTTGATAGGCTTTCTTTATGTATGAGATTGTTGTTTCCATGATTGGACTCGGACTTCTTCTTATTATCAACACTGGCACTCAGGCACTAGGATCGGGGAAATCTCCCTAACGCACAGACACACGCATACATTTGCATGAAGCATTTGCATGATAAGCATTGCGTTGTTTTTCCTAACCCTTCTGTGTTTTCCAGGTTGTCGCAGGTTTTTTCAGGTTGTTCCAGGTTGTTTCCGGTGGTTCCAGGATTGAGCAGAGACCAATTCACCGCTATCCTACTAGAGCTAATCAGACCAGGATCATGGAGCAAGTGCAAACGGATGTTCAGGAACTCCGCGAAAGGATGGATCGCTTCATGGAGCTCATGCAAGTGGTCGCCAACGGCCAGGATCAGCTCAGCACTTTGGTTCAGCCTTTGATTTCCAGGGTTGATAGCAACGGCGTGCTCCACGGTGGGACCGTGCCTACTCCTCCACCAGTTGAAACTCCGCAGAATGGTGTCCCCGTGACCGGGGGCAACGGCAGTGCTAATGGCAACGTAATGGCCAACATTGGACTCAATACGATGGGCGTCGGTAATGGGAGTCTGGGAGCTAATGTCAATATTGGGCCGGGCAACGGTAATGCAGGCGTCGGGAATCTGTTTGTGCCTCAGCCATGGCTAGAGGATCGTCAGGATGATGTGTTCTCTCAGAAAGGTGCTGAAGGGGAGCTGAATGCTGAAGCACGACTTAGATTCAAAGCACTTGAAGATAAAATGAGAGATATCGAGAATCAGAATACTTTGGGCGTTGATATGTCCAAGCTGGGATTAATTGCTGATTTCAAGGTGCCTCCTAAGTTCAGGGTACCTGACTTTGAAAAATATAAGGGCTAATACCTTACCCTTGCGTACCCGACTCCCGAATCCAGACAATGGTTGCGATGACCTTGTCTTATACCTTTGCTTCAGGTTTTTTCAGATTGTTTCCTTTCCTGTTCTGAGGGATAAATAATGAAAGGTGGCGACTCTTCTGTCATTGCCGACCTCGTATTTCATAGTAGTGACAGCTGGCGACTCTGTTGGGGACTCCAACGGTTCCCTATGTGAGTCAATCCTAGCGCTTGCTTGTTATTCTTGGGTGTTGTATATATGTGCTTTATCTTTCTGTATTTACTTTCCGCACTATATTATTGTTGTTGTGCTGGGGAGGGGTGTTACTTTGAGAGATAAGTCGGACCTGGGCTTGAGAGTGCACATAGACTTAGAAATGGAGATTAGTGGTAAATCCTGAATGCTTTGCATGCACCAGCTTGCTAGGAAATCTGCGCTCGGATGAGATTCTCTTTGATGCTTCTTGCCTGGCCCTTTGGGCTCGACAAGTTGTTTGACCCGAGGATTGTCGACTCTGGGGACCGATCAATTGGGATTCAGCTAAGTGAGGCCGCTTCAAGGGATGATGATGCCACACCTTCTGGGTATCGTATCATCGCTCTTGAAAGTATGTGACGTTGATGACCGTATAGGATGCCATACCTCGTCGGCGGGTTAAGTCCATACCTGTGAGTGGGATGGGGGTTTGCAGGAAACCATAATCTCTAGATTACCAGGTTCTTCTTTGTCAGTGTGATTGTGGTACAAAGGTTCCTTTTGTGATTGGTATTTCTGAGGTGAAGCTCTGGTTATTCTCAAGCTACAGAACAACAGGCTTCTGATTATTATTGCTACAACACAACACACACTTGATCCTCTGTTTGCATATACATTTGCATTTTCATGTATGCATCTCATTAACATGTATTTGTGTTTCAGGTGTGATTTCCCCTCAGATTCTAGTGTTCTCTTATTGCCTGACATGGAGTCCCTCAAGAAGACAGTTGCTTACAAGTTGCCTTCTCCTGATATCAGTTCTCTATTGAAGTTAGCTGCTCGGGCTGATCAGAAAGTAAGGGCTGAATTCAGAGAGTCATCTGGGAAAGTGCTTAGTCTGGTGCGCAAGCCTTCTGTATTTGAGTTGAATGGACTTTATGCATTGATGCAGTTCTATGAGCCTCAGTTGAGATGCTTTCTGTTTCCTGACTATGTTTTGGCACCTACTTTGGAGGAATTCTCCGCTCTGCTGGGAGTCCGGGTGTTGAACCAGACGCCGTTTGTTCACGATGATGCGGAGCCTGATCTGGCTAAGCTTGCTGAGATTGTCAGTCTGGACGTTTCTGAATTTTCAGGGAAATTGGTTAAGCTTAATGGAGCATATGGGTTTCATTTATCCTTCTTGGTTGATAAGGCTGTTCAGTGTGCGAAAGACGGGTGTTGGATTGTATTCAATGCTATCTTGGTTGTATGCATCTATGGGATCATCTTGTTTCCCAACTTGCCTGATTTTGTGGACTCAGATGCGTTCTTCATTCTGGCTTTGAAGAATCCAGTGCCTACTCTATTGGGAGACGTTTATCATTCTATTCACTATAAGAATGAGAAACATTGGGGTAAGAATGTCTCCTGTTGCGTGCCTATATTGTACAAATGGTTCTCCAGTCACCTTCCGAAGACAGGACCATTTATTGATATTGCCAATACTGTGGAGCGGTCTTCTAGATTAATGGGTTTATCTGCTGAGAATATTGTATGGGATGACTGGAGTATGCTGGGGGCTGATATTGTCTATAGTTGCAGTGGCTTTCCAAATGTCCCGCTGATTGGACGGAAAGGTTGTTTCAACTATAACCCTGCTTTGCTTGTGAGACAGTTTGGTTACGTGCTGAATGGTCCTCCTGCTAAAGACGAGATACAGGAATCTCTGTATCTCACGGGCTTATTGGAATCAGACATCCTGGTTAGGTTGAAGCATGCTTGGGGTAATGTTCACAGAAGAGGGAAATCCTTGCTAGGCAAAAGTGACAGTCGAGCTTATAATCCTTATCGGCTCTGGATCCGTGAAAGAGCTGAAAAGTCTTCGATGCCGTTTCCTTCTGCAGAACCTTTATATCCTCCAGTGATTGAAGAACCCACTACTGTGGAGATTGAGAAGTATAATAAGCTCTTGGCTGAAAAAGAAGAATTGCGAAAAGCAAACGAAGA
Organism: Lathyrus sativus; assembly: GCA_963859935.3. Classification (NCBI taxonomy): domain Eukaryota; kingdom Viridiplantae; phylum Streptophyta; class Magnoliopsida; order Fabales; family Fabaceae; genus Lathyrus; species Lathyrus sativus. Next base: position 276,605,170 of record OZ012739.1, read on the forward strand.
GCTAGAGAAAGAAATCTTCCAACTCCGACATGAGAAGACTGAGGCTACCTACGCTTTGAGAAGGCAGGCAGAGGTAGTGAACAGGATGGGAACAAAATTGACTGCAGAGATCAACAAGAGAGAGCAATTTGGTCTAGACATGAAGGCTGTTAGTAGTGTGCTGGCTACTAAGAAAGAAAGTTTAGACAAAGCGTATATGCGAATCTCCAAATGGGAATCATTGTGGAATGCCACGCTTACTAGCCGCAAGGAGCGGAAGGACAAGCTGAAGCTACAGATTTCCAAGTTGAAGACGCAACTTAACGCCAAAGAAGCAAAGATTGCTGAAGAATTATCGCTGAGGCGAGATGCTGAGCATAAATTGAGCGAGATGGTCAAGGAATTGAAGAGTTGCAAGTTGAGGGCAGATTTCAAAAGATGCAAGGGTACTTGTATAGAGGATGCTATGAGGTTGCAGTCCACTATTGTCCAGTAGAAGTTGCTTATACAAGGACTACTCTCTAAACCAAGCCACCCTGAGACGTTGAGATTGCTAGAGGATTTCCGGGCGCGTCACCTGTCCTGACCAACTTTGTTGTTTTCCTTTGTACATTGTTATATTGCTTGTATTTGACCATCGCTAGGCTTGTTAGCCGAGGTCTTCTCAGTTCTGTACTCAGTTGTATTCTGTACGCTGCCTATTTGGCTCATTGATTATATATGAGGATTTCTGATTCGATTGCTCGTCTGTATGGGCTCCATTGTCGTTGTGGCTTCTTCCTCGGAACTAGAATCGAGGGGGGGGGGGGGGGGGGGAATTAACCTGTTACATATTTACATATTTGCATTTGCATATTCATATTGCATTATAGGTACCTTTATACTGCTTATCTTATCTCCTGCATCTTTGTTCAGGTTATTTCAGGATTGCCGAACACCGAACTCATCGTTATTCAACCAGAAGCAACTGTAAGAAAGTCATGGACCAGATGCAGGCAGAGATGCAGGAGATGCGTGACCGCATGGCTCAGTTTATGCAGGTGATGGAAACCGTGGCTAAAGGCCAAGAACAACTCCAGACTCTCGTACAACCTCTAATTGCACAAGTTGATGGCAACGGGGTGCTACATGGGGGTACGGTTGCTAATCGTCCTCATGGTGAAACTTCTCAGGCTGGTGATGCTATACCAGTGGTCGGTCTTAACGCTGGTGAGAACGGTCCTGTGGCTGGTAATGGGAATGTTGGTAATGTGAATGGTAACTTGGAAACCAATGGGAATTTTGTTGGCAATGGTAACGCTGGTGCTGGGAATAATGGTGTGAACATGGTTAATGGTAATATGGGTTTTGCTGGTGTGAATATGGGCTTTGGTAATGCTGGTGGTGCCAATGCTGGATTTGGTAATCAAGGGTTTGATGCTGTGAGTAACAATGGTTATGGAATGGGTGCCTACAATACTGGCTTCGAGCCAGCTGCTGCTAATCAAGAGTTCGACAATCTGAGGTATGACCCCAAGTTCTTTCAGAATGGTTATGGTCGCAATGCTGTGTACACTGGGTACGACAATGAGGGTCCTTATTGGGGTGAAGACCGCCAAGAAGATGCTTTTTCTGGACAGGGCATGAGGCTAGAGAGGCCTACTGAAAATGATCGCAGGATCAAGATGCTAGAAGAGCAGATGAAGGGGATAGCCAACCAGAATTCTGTGGGATTGGATATGGAAAACATGGGATTGGTTCCTGGGCTGAGGGTGCCACTCAAGTTTAACGCTCCTGCATTTGATAAATATAAGGGAGACACGTGTCCTAGAGTGCACGTGCGATCTTATTACAGAAGAATGTTTGCTTACTCCAACGATGAAAAGATGTTAATGCACTTCTTTCAGGATAGTCTGTCTGGGCCGTCATTGGAATGGTACATGGGTTTAGAACCTACTCAAATTGGAAGTTGGAAAGAACTGGCCGAAGCCTTCGTGAGGCACTACCAATATAACAGCGATCTTGCTCCGAATAGGGTTCAATTGTAGAATCTCTCCCAGAAGACTGGTGAAAGCTTCAAAGAATACGCCCAGAGATGGCGCGAGCTGGCTGCAAGGGTGCATCCTCCCATGGTGGAGAGAGAGTTGATAGATATCTTCGTGGGTATGTTTTCTGGGCTGTATTACGATAAACTTCTTAATTGTTTGATGAGCAATTTCTCTGACTTGATTCTGATGGGTGAGCGAATTGAGAATGGAATTAAGATTGGTAAGATTCAGACTAGTGAATCAACCTCAGCTGGAGGTAGTAAGAAGGCTTTTGGTAGTAAAAAAGAAGGAGATACTAACTCAGTGTACAACGCTCGAAAGAAGAATAGGAGTCAAAGCTGGCGTATGCAGCAACAAGTTGCTAGCGTAACAATCCCTGCACCGCAACAACAGTAACAACAACCTCACAGCAGTCGAGGCAGCAGAATACTAATCAGTGAAGAGTTCAGAATCAAAGGCCGAAAAGGATATTTGATGTACCTCCAGTATCGTATGCTGAACTTCTTCAGACTTTGTTAAGATTACAATTGGTTTAGAAAAGGACCTTGGCCCCGCCGACGGGCACACCTCCATATGGGTATGACGCCAATGAGCATTGTGAATTTCATTCCGGGGCGCCCAGTCATAATATTAAAAATTGTCAGGCTTTCAAGCACAAGGTGCAAGATTTACTTGATACTACAACCATTAATTTCGGTACGGAAGGACCCAATATTGTACAACAACCAATGCCAAAGCATGGGGCAGCGGGAGCAAACGCTATTCTGATAGATGCAGAGTTAGATTTGGTTGTGAATATGGAGGAACTAAAGACACCTCTGGGTTACGTGAAAAGCTGTTTGTTGAAAGGGGGAGTTTACCCCGGATGTGATGAGGGCTGTGTAGATTGTTCAACTCGGCCTGAGGGTTGCGATAGTTTGAAAAGCGGGATTCAGAGTCTGATTGATGAGGGTACGTTACAATTTAATCGCACTGCTGCCGAAGAGAAGCCTGTCGAGGCAATGGTCGAAGAGCAGGGTGAGATTGCCACTGTTACGATACCATTCAAGTCTATCACGATATCGGCGCCTGCCAAGCGGCCGACTATCACCATCACTAAAGCAAAACCCATTCCGTATGAGAGCACCAAGGCCGTCCCTTGGAGTTATAGAGCATAAGTGTATTGTAATGGTGAGAGAATTAATCTGGAAGATCTGCCGGTGGGATTAGTTGACAATCTGGTAGGAGCGGGCAGTATGACCCGTAGTGGAAGAATCTTTACTTCGCCAGAAGTAGAAGCAGAAAGAATTGCGAAGGGTAAAAGCAAGGTGAATGAGGGTGGATCTTCCCAAGAGGAGGAGAAATAACCATTGAATAAAGACGTGGAGGAGTTCATGAGGCTAATTTGAAAGAGTGATTACAAGATCGTTGATCATTTACAGCAAACTTCTTCAAAAATCTCAATTTTGTCTTTATTGCTATGTTCCGAGGCTCACCGGAACGCCCTGTTGAAAGTGCTTGAGACGTCCTTCGTACCCCAGAAGATTTCTGTTAATCAACTGGAAGGGGTAATGGCACATGTGAATGCGGGACACGGTTTGGGGTTTACTGATTTTGACTTGACACCTAGAGGTCGCGACCACAATAATGCTTTGCACATTTCAGTTGAGTGCAGGGGCACCGTCATGTCCCATGTTCTTGTTGATACCGGGTCATCCCTGAATGTGTTGCCTAAGAAGGCACTATTGAAATTGGATACTCGAGGAATAATTTGCACGCCCAGTGATCTGGTAGTAAGAGCGTTTGATGGAACTAGGAGGTTTGTGTTCGGGGCACTGACATTGCAAATACAAGTGGGTCCAGAAGTGTTTGACGCCGTGTTCTATATTATGGACATCCAACCAGCGTACAATTGTCTGCTTGGACGACTGTGGATTCATTCCGCCGGAGCTGTAACATCCATGCTTCACCAAAAGCTGAAATATATGGTTGATGGCAGTATTGTTATTGTGTGTGGTGAAGAGGACATTCTGGTCAGTCATTTATCATCCTTCAAATACGTCGAAGTGGACGGAGAAATCCACGAGACGTTGTGCCAAGCCTTCGAAGGAGTGAAGATTAAGGATGAAGCTCCTATGAGCAGCAAAGGGCCGGAAGTGGCCATGTCTTCGTATAAGGAAGCCCAGGCAGTGGTGCAGATCGGAGAAGCCAAAGGATGGGGCCAAGTCTTGGATATCCCTGTCAAGCAGGACAAATTTGGGTTGGGGTACCGCCCATCATCGTCATCTTCCCCACAAAGCGCACCGAGGTTCAAAGGGCCAGTGATATTTACTCCTGGAGGAGTCAGCTACGAGAGAATCAATGTTGTGTCCGATGCGGGAGATGGAGACAGTGATTGCGATATGGATGCTTGGATCAGACCCAGCGTACTAGGGCAAAGCTAATGCAATTGGTCAATCCAGGATGTTATCCAAGTGACAACGAAACAGTAATGCTTTGTTTTCCAATTATTGTACAATCCTATGTCCTACCCGGGGCATAGCGATTTTATTTCAGGGCCTACTTGCTTATGTGTATGCTTTGTTTAATCATTGAATAAAGGCGTTTTTCCATACAAATTTTGTGATCCTTGTCTTTTTGTTTTTATTTTTAGCAATAAAATGGCAACATGGTTATGTGCTTTGTTTGCATATCATTTGAAGCGTTTAACCATTTTTCTTGCAGGACTCACATAATTTCCGATGACACTGACCAAAAACCTCCTATGACTCTCTTCGACTTTGAGCACCCGATCTTTCAAGCCGAAGAAGAGATTGTTGAGGATAATGACTTATCAGAAGAGCTGACTCGACTTTTGAAACAAGAAGAGAGAATTATTCTGCCTCATCAAGAGGAACTTGAAGTCATTAACTTGGGGTCTGAGGAATGTGTCAGGAATGTTCGGATAGGGGCTGCACTACAGAGTGATATCAAGCAAAGGCTTATCGAGATGTTTCGAGAGTATAGTGATATCTTTGCTTGGTCTTACAAAGATATACCCGGGATGGATACTGATATGGTGGTTCATCGTTTGCCATTGCGAGAGGAATATCCGCCGATTAAACAGAAGCTCAGAAGAACTTGACCAGATATAGCTGTGAAACTTAAAGAGGAAGTACAGAAACAGTGGGACGCTGGTTTTCTTGCTGTCACAACTTACCCTTCTTGGGTCGCTAATATAGTACCTGTACTGAAGAAAGACGGTAAGGTGCGGATGTGTGTTGATTACAGAGATTTGAACAAGGCGAGTCCAAAGGACGATTTCTCGCTTCCTCATATTGATGTATTGGTTGATAATATAACTCAATTTTTAGTGTTTTCCTTCATGGACGGATTTTCGGGTTATAATCAGATAAAAATGGCGCCGGAGGATATGGAGAAAACAAATTTTATTACCTCGTGGGGAACGTTCTTCTACAAGGTGATTCCCTTTGGTTTGAAGAACGCCGGGGCAACATATCAGGGAGCTATGACAACACTCTTTCATGACATGATGCATGAAGAGATCGAGGTCTACGTTGACGATATGATTGCCAAATCCCAGACGGAGGAAGAGCATCTGGTCAATCTTCTGAAATTATTCAAGAGGCTTAGGAAATTCAGGCTGAGGCTGAATCCTAACAAGTGCACCTTCGGGGTGAGATCTGGTAAGCTATTGGGGTTCATTGTTAGCGAAAAAGGAATTGAGGTTGATCCTGCAAAAATAAAAGCTATACAAGAAATGCAAGCACCGGAAACAGAGAAAGAAGTTCGTGGCTTTTTGGGGAAATTGAACTACATAGCCCGGTTCATATCTCACCTTACAACCACGTGTGAGCCATTATTCAAGTTGTTGAAAAAAGATCAAGCGGTGGTCTGGAATGAGAATTGCCAAAGGGCATTTGAAAGAATAAAGGAGTATTTGCAGGAACCTCCAATTTTGATACCCCTAGTAGCCGGGAGACCATTGATTATGTATCTGACGGTTCTTGAGAACAGTATGGGTTGTGTTCTTGGTCAACATGACGAGACTGGACGAAAAGAGCATGCGATTTATTATTTGAGTAAAAAGTTCACAGACTGTGAGTCTAGATACTCTACGCTTGAAAAGACGTGTTGTGCATTTGCTTGGGCTGCCAAACGTCTGAGACAATACATGCTGAATCATACAACCATTCTGATTTCGAAGATGGATCCGATCAAATATGTCTTCGAAAAGCAGGCACTTTCTGGAAGGATTGCCCGATGGCAGATGGTACTGACAGAGTACGATATACAGTATGTTTCTCAAAAGGCTATCAAAGGTAGCGTTCTGTCAGAGTACCTTGCTAAGCAGCTGATTGATGATTACCAGCCGATGAGGTTTGATTTTCCTTACGAGGATATCATGTACCTAAAGATGAAAGATTGTGAAGATCCATTGCATGATGAAGGTCCCGAACTGGGTTCCCAATGGCAATTGATTTTTGACGGTGCTGTCAATTCATATGGAAGTGGAATAGGGGCAATCATTACTACTCCCCATGGGACGCATATCCCATTCACTGCCAGGTTGACATTTCCAGTAACCAATAATGAAGCCGAATATGAGGCGTGTATCATGGGTCTTGAGGAGGCTATTGATTTGAGGATTAAAAATCTTGATGTATATGGATACTCTGTCAGCCCAATCGTGAACCAGATCAAGGGTGAATGGGAAACCTGTCAGCCCAATCTGATACCGTATATGAATTATGCAAGGAGACTGTTGCCTTTCTTTGATCAGGTAGAGTTTCATCACGTGCCGCGGGCAGAGAATCAGATGGCAGACGCTCTTGCGACATTGTCTTCCATGTACAAAGTTAACTTCTGGAACGAGGCTCCCAGAATTGTTAGTTCTCGCCTTGATAGGCCTGCTTTCGTATTCGCCATTGAAGAGGCTTCCGATGGCAAATCATGGTATTTCGATATCCATAATTTCCTGAAGAATAAGGAGTATCCAGCTGGGGCATCCAGTCGCGATCAGAAGACTCTTAGGAGATTGGCTGGCAATTTCTACTTAAACCCAGATGGTGTCTTGTACGGAAGGAACCATGATTTGGTGCTATTGCAGTGTGTGGATGAGAAGGAAGCTAATTTGCTCATGGAAGAGGTCCACGAGGGAACCTTTGGCACGCATGCCGGCGGACATGCTATGACTCAGAAATTGTTGCGAGCAGGATACTATTGGCTGACAATGGAAACAAATTGTTTCAAATTTGCGAAGTGATGTCATAAATGCCAGATTTGTGCGGACAAGATTCATGTGCCGCCGAGCCCTTTGAATGTTATGGCGTCCCCATGGCCTTTCTCCATGTGGGGCATCGATATGATTGGAAAAATTGAGCCCACCGAATCCAATGGACACCGGTTCATCTTGGTAGCTATCGATTACTTCACCAAATGGGTGGAAGCAGCGTCTTACGCTAATGTTACCAAGCAAGTAGTAGCCCGATTTATCAAAAAGGACATCATTTGTCGCTACGACATTCCTGAAAGAATCATTACTGACAATGGTTCAAACTTGAATAATAAAATGATGAAATAATTGTGCCAAAATTTCAAGATTGAGCATCATAATTCATCTCCCTATCGGCCCAAGATGAACGGCGCCGTTGAGGCGGACAATAAGAACATCAAGAAGATAGTTCAGAAGATGGTTGTGACATACAAAGACTGGCACGAGATGTTGCCCTTCGCTTTGCACGGTTATCGTACGACGGTACGCACATCAACCGGGGCAACACCTTTCTCATTGGTGTATGGTATGGAGGCCGTCCTACCATTAGAAGTTGAGATCCCTTCCTTGAGAGTACTGCTTGATGTCCAACTTGATGAGGCAGAATGGGTAAGGAATATGCTGAATCAGCTCAGTTTGATGGATGAGAAGAGACTTGCATCTATCGCATATGGTCGGTTATACCAGAGCCGGATGAAGAAAGCTTTCGATAAGAAGGTGCGCCCTCGAAGCTTTCGGACGGGCGATCTTGTGCTAAAGAAGATTCTCCCACCACAGTCAGATCACAGGGGCAAATGGACTCCTAACTATGAAGGTGCATACATTGTGCGAAAGGTCTTCTCCGGAGGAGCCTTACTGTTGTCCACCATGGATGGCGAAGATTTTTCATCCCCTGTGAACTCGGACGCAGTTAAAAAATACTTTGCTTAAAGAGACCCGCTAGACAGGAAAAAGTGAGTCCAGGCAAAAATAGGGCATCCCGGCGAACCAAGAAAATAGAAAAAGGTTCGGGCAAAAATTAGAGATAAAATTGAAAAGATGTATACCCGCGAAGTTGAAAACCTGAGAAGGCGACTTCGGCAAAAAAGGGTATCCCGGTGAATTGAAAACCCGCAAAGGGCGATTCAGACAAAAGTTAGGGATCAAAAAAGCCAATGACTGCGGTCCGAGTTTGATAATTCCTTGCTTAGTGGTTTGGGAGTACTTGAGGGTCGATTATCCAAAACAATCTCTTTTGAGGACGGAGCATCGGGAAAGTGTCGGAGTCAGGCGAGTCATAGGAGGATCAGCTCATGGTGTTCGTCTGTACCACGTTACCGACATGTATACAATTTTCTCTTTTGTATCTTTGTACATATTTGCATTTGCTTTTGCGTAACTTCCTCTTTTCAGGGGTTGCATCCGATGTACAAACTTTGCCTATTTACAGGTTGTTATCAATAAAACATATTATTCAGTACTTAATGTTTAATTCTTGTTTTAACTTTTACTGTTTTGTTTGTGGAAAATGCCGATGTTTTTGATAAACTTACATGTGCACAAGCTTGCAGGCCTCGGCCAATGATTGTTACAACTTTGAATTAACTGAATAGTTGTCACGGATACTAACCAGGATAATTCCTTTTGTGTAGAATGTCTTGTGCCCGTTTGTGTTTTGTAGGGTTGTCACCTTTAGGGCAGATATCCAAGGGAGGGTGTTCCCCAGCCAGCGCAGGCTTTATGTGAAACCTTTTCCTCCCGACAGGCGGAATTTGCTTTCCATTCCCGGCAGATGGAAATCAGAGTTTTTATCCACAGAAGAGTTGGGATTGCATCAGAGCAGGATCAGATTATCCTCAATAATTCAGGATTGACTTATTCGGTTGGATAAAGTCATCCCCGGCGAAGTCAAGATTGATATACCCGACGGAGTGTGCATTCTCCATTAGAGTGGATATATTTCCTCTAGCCGAAGTTTTTATCCCCAGAAGGGTCGCATTCTGTCGGGCCACCCAGGGCGTTTTCGTCAGCAGGGTTTGATTTGATCCTCGATGGCGTTGATTATGTTTACTCCCCAAAGAGTCCTCGCAAAGTACAATCAGAGTACACAGATCAATTCCCAGTTGAGTATCCCCAGCATGGTTAATCCCCACAAAGCACAATCATGTGGTTAGTGGTTTGAAAGGAGTATCCCCGCGCAGGACTATCCTTTTTGTTCTCCAGCAGGTTGTTTTTCCGCCGTCAGGATGGTCATCCTCTACAGAGCTCGTAACTCCGAAGTTGTGAGTTATTCCCCCACATGATGGTTATCCCCTGCAGAGTTGGTTTCACCTTTCCAACATTGATTTCGCTGGAATATGTCTGTGATACCCGGTTATCCCCAGCGGATTCGGCTTTGTCTTCAGCATTTATTTTGCTGAGGCACCTCCTTGCATTTGCATATATCATCATATTTGCATCTACACAAACGTGTAGCATTTCCATGCCGTATGGAGCATTACGCCATTTTCAAACATATGCATCTTGAAACATAAGCCGGGTTGTTTACCTCTTTGTTTTCAGGTGTTGTTCCCTGCAGGTAATCGGAATTCTTGTTCAAGATGTCTAGATATTCATATTTGTGGCGCGAAATACGTGATGATAACGTTCGTCCTATCATATGCTCCCCTATTAGAGTTGCTTGGTTAAGTTTCTCCTATTCCCCATTATAGTTGCTTGGGTTCCCCAGTAGATTTTTTCCAACAGAGTTGCTTGGTTAAGTTTCTCTTATTCCCCAGCGGAGTTTTCTTCAGACTGCTGTGACGTCAGTATTGAAAATCTAGAAGTTGTTACCTGTTATCAAAATAGGTATTTGGCGGCCGTCGTCAGAATTTCCCCGTAGAGTTGTTTGTTCAAGTCTTCGGATTCACACTTTTATTTAGTGCTTTGCCCACTTCTTTTGAAGATGAAAGGTTGACGTGATGGTTCGACAGTGTTGACGTGATGGTTCAACGGTTCGTGCTCTTATGCAGTGCTTTGCCCGCTTCTTTTGGAGATGGAAGGTTGACGTGATGGTTCAACAGTGTTGACGTGATGGTTCAACAGTTCATGCTTTGGTCGATGTGATGGTTCGACAGTTCGTGCTTTGAGTTAGTGCTTTGCCTGCTTCTTTGGAAATGGAAGGTTGACGTGATGGTTCAACGGTCAACGTGATGGTTAGACAGTTCACGCTTTTATTTAGTGCTTTTCCCGCTTCTTCGGAAATGGAAGGTTGACGTGATGGTTCAACGGTCGACGTGATGGTTCGATAGTTCACACTTTTATTTAGTGCTTTGCCCGCTTCTTCGGAAATGGAAGGTTGACGTGATGGTTCAACGGTCGACGTGATGGTTCGATAGTTTGCACTTTTATTTATTGCTTTTCCCGCTTCTTCGGAAATGGAAGGTTGACGTGATGGTTCAACGGTCGACGTGATGGTTCGACAGCTCGCGCTTTGAGTAATGCTTCGCCCGCTTCTTCGGAAATGGAAGGTTGACGTTATGGTTCAACAGTCAACGTGATGGTTCGATAGTTCGTGCTTTTATTTAGTGCTTTGCTCGCTTCTTCGGAAATGGAAGGTTGACGTGATGGTTCAACGGTCGACGTGATGGTTCGACAGTTCGCGCTTTTATTTAGTGTTTTTCCCGCTTCTTCGGAAATGGAAGGTTGACGTGATGGTTCGACAGTTCGCACTTTTATTTAGTGATTTTCCCGCTTCTTCGGAAATGGAAGGTTGACGTGATGGTTCAATGGTCGACGTGATGGTTCGACAGTTTGCACTTTTATTTAGTGCTCTTCCCGCTTCTTTGGAAATGCAAGGTTGACGTGATGGTTCAACAGTCGACGTGATGGTTCGACAGTTCGCGCTTTGGTTGACGTGATGGTTCAATAGACGACGTGATGGTTCGACAGTTCGCACTTTGGTCGACGTGATGGTTCGACAATTCGCGCTTTGAGTAGTTCTTTTCCCGCTTCTTCGGAAATGGAAGGTTGACGTGATGGTTCGACAGTTCGCGCTTTGATTTAGTGCTTCGCCCGCTTCTTCGGAAATGGAAGGTCGAGGATGATATTTAGATATGGTCTTTTGACGGTGCCCACTTATTGTGACATATTTCGGGAGGATTGATGGTGTTAATCCAGTTTGTTGATTCGATGCCTGTGGCATCACACAGGTGGTTGATGATTGATCAATTATCACCGTGACAACCTGATTCAGTTTTCTGGATATTATTTCCCAAGCAGTTTGCGCAGTTTATTTCTGCGGTTGGAAAATTTCCGGGTTCTTTGGTATTCAACCGTCTTCTACCTCGAGTGTTTGAAAGCTGTTTGCTTTTCATCCAATCGGGTCCAAGCCGCTTGAATAGGGGCAGCTGTTGCACCCCAAAATTTGCCCAACCTTTATTCTCACTTGGTTTATGTTTCATTGCATTAGCATAGAATAGTTCTAGCATTTGCATAGCATAACATCCTTCATTTAGCAGGGGATCAAGTGTGATACATGTCAAGAGAAGCCTAGCCAAAGTTTTTATTCAAGCTTAAGAAGTTACCAAGGGCATCAGTCAGTGGGTTGTGTCCTTGAGAGGTTCAGCTGCTTGTATGAGGTTTATCTCCTAACCTGAAGAGCCATTTGAAGATCATCAGAGGTTTGTGAAGCCTTGATTGTGGGTATAATATGTGGATAGAGATCATGGAGTTCCTAGAGGGTCATGGTAGAGCTCAGACAAGTGTTTGTAGCAAGTACAAGAGTCACAGTGGAAGTGGATGTCATTAGGGTTTCATCTGGTTAATCCTAGGTCAAGATGAGTAATTGAAGAGAGCCAAAGCCTACTTCTAGGTCATGGTATTCATGAAATGATGTGTTGAAGCATGTGAGATGTTGTTTCAAGAACAAATCAAGAAGAATCAAGAGTGGTTGAAGTTGCTAAGTCAGGGTTCCTAGGGTAAAATCCCCTGTTTAGTGCCAAACTTCCAAGCCATATAAATCAAGATACAAGCCTCATATGACTTTGTGCCAAGCATGAGACCTTTATAGGATATTCATACCTTTAATTTGGGTACTATAAGTCATCCATATGATTTGTAGAACTCATGTTATGAGCCAGACAAGATATAGGTCCTCAGATGCCTCTGAAATTTGTCTGTGAAAATCATCTAACTTCCAAGCTACTTTTAACCTAGAAGGAAGTTTCACATGACCTTTTGATAAACATGGAACTTGTTCCTCATGATCTTAGCTTTCCAAAAAGTTATAGAAGTCCTCATTCTGATTTGTGGAGCTCAAGTTATAGGCTTTGCAAGGCAGGGGTATTTTGGGAAAGTGAGGTTATAGGCCATTTTCAATTATAGGTCAAAATCTCCAACTTGCACACTTCAAATGAAGTTTTGTCCAACATGGAACTTTCTCAAAATGTGATTTTTAGGTTAACCATATTTTCATGATGCATTGAATTGGTTCATGGCAAGAATTGGTTTGAAGTGGTTTGAAAAAGAAGATTTAAAAAGGCATTAAATGGTGAAAAATTCAATTTAATTGATATGAGTCTAAAAAATGCAAATGAATACTCATTTTAATCAGAAATTGCATTTTAAGAAGAATGGCATTAGTGGATTTTTCATTTAACCTATAATCATGGAGCTTTAATGTGTTTCTTCACAAATAAGTTACACACCAAAAATCATTCACAAGGCTAAATTGAAAGCTCCACTTGATTCAATTACACTCAAGATGAATTATGCAAGCTACTAGAAGCTTCCAAGGCAAGTAATTGAGCCATTTTCGTTTTCACCATTTTTGGATTTTTGAAGGAAAGTGAATTTTTGGATATCATTGTTTGGGCTTTCCATGGGCCTCTAGAACATTCCATTACCCTCTATATATGTTCAGAAACAAATTTGGATGAGGGTTGGTGCTCATTTGGTGAAGAACTCAGAGTTGGCATATCAAGTTTCAAGGAAGAAAGTGAGAAATCGAAGTAGGATTCAAGGCAGTTTCAAGAGCTATCAAGGATCCAATCGTCTCCAGCAAGCTTTAACAAAGAATTCTGCACGTTTTGATACAAGAATTCAAGCTCCAACTACTTCGATTCGAAGCTTCGAAGCCGGTACGTAAACTTCAACTTTCTTATAGTTTTAGGATGAGTTAGATCGAAATAATCATGCGGTTAGGATCGGGAAGATGTGTAGATGAGATTAGGATAAAGAATTTGAGAATTAGAGACATTTTTAGGCGAAGCACGTTTTCAGTTTGGACCTATATCTCTTTGATCGTGGAGTTTCAATGCTATTTGGTACCATATTCATGATCCTCGTGGATTTTGCTGTGATTTTGGTTAAAAAATTATTCAAAACCGTCAAGTATTGAAGGAGCTATGGTTGCATGAAGTCACCGGAATTTCATTCCCGTCCGGCCGTAACAGTGCAGTTCGCGGGCTGTATTTTTTTTGAATCGGAGAAGATGCAATCGCGATCGTCCGTTCGTGAGAAGAGGGAAGACCGAGTCTTCCAATCGGAGCGCCAGTGACGCGCCACATCGTCCGAACCAATACGCTGCCGTTTTGTTTAGTGGGAGGGTACCGGGCTCAAGTTGTTCGCTAATTACACCCCCTCGCACGAGGCCCATCCACATAATGCCTTGGATATTCTGCTGTTTACACCCCTGGCCCAACTTCCCTTGTTATTTCATTTCTTTTTCTTTTTTTTGTTTTAATAACTGTTGGTTTAATTACATTTAAAATTAGTAAAACTGATCAAAAAATTATGAGAATCTTTTCTGTGATTCTTGAATGTCTTAGGAAATATTAGGAGCTGATTTTATATTTTTAGGATTTAGTTTGAATTAATTGTGGTTTTTCCTTTATCCTAATGTCCATTAAATTTGCTCATTTGATGCCTGTTTTTGCTGAATTTTGTATGGCCAATTGGTAATGAATTTGGATGATATTTTTTACTAGATTGTAGATTAGAGATGCATGATCCTCTAGAATTTTTCTCTTATTTTTTTGGCAATGTTAGGTTCTGTTTTGAATCAAGAGAATTAGGCTTTTCATGTTTAGGTACCCCTATTAACACCTTGTAATTCATGAATTGTTTAGAGGCCTTCCCATTAGAATTGACCCCTGTTTCTTCTACTATAGACCCATAACATGCTTAGGCTCCCCTAGAAATAATCATAGAATTTTAGGATTAGCTTTAGTATTTTAGATGGAATTAACAATTAGACTAGTCATAACATGCTTTCAACCTAGTCTTCCCATTTGATTAATTTCAATAATGATTTTTAGATCAAGATAAATTGTTCATTGCTTTTGGATGTTGTTATATACATGATAAACCTCTGTTTGATTGATTGTGTTGATTTAATTTGTAGTTTTGAGTTCCTTTTGCATAGCTTTTTGTAGCTTTGTTTTAATTAGGAATTAAGGAGAGCCTTAGTGGTTTGCTTTCTTTCTTCAAATAAATATGGTTGGCTTCACTTGCCTTCCATCCTATCCTATGATGCAAAGTCCTCGCATGAAAGCTCATCTCTCCTTTGGAGGGATGTATGGCATGTCATGACGGGTAGAACTTTTGAGGATACTTTTCAGGGATGCATGGTTGAGTGCCATGATGGATACCTTTGGTATACATCATGCTTCCCATCATCATACCTTCATCTTGTTGATTCCTTTCCTTGTCGGAGCATTGTTAAAGCATGAAGATGGAGCATTCTATTCCTTACCTTGGAGATGATGTGGACTTGAAGAACTGTTACAGACTGTAGGCGGGATTGCTGTCAGAGAGTGGCTTTGCTGTGAAGCTGTTGATTTGCTTTCTTGATTGTCTGTTTTTCTGGATTGCTTTACTGTATTGATGTGAATTACTTGGAGTGTTGCATTAGAAGTAGGTCGTCATGTAGATGATCATAGGACTAAGAGCATCCTAAGGGTTGAGCTTCTCCCCTTGCTTGTCTTCATTAGAGGTTGACTGTTTCCCTCTGCTTGCTTTTTACTATGTGGCTTTGCTTGCTGGTATTTGGTAGAGCTCAGCTCCCTTGCCTGTGTGGTGTGTGGCCTTTGTGCCTTGTTTGTTTAGAAGTTGAGTGCGACTCCTTCTGCTTGTGTGATGTATAGCATGCATTTTACTTACAGCATTTTGTTTACAGTAATTTCTTTTCAGTTGATTTGATTTACTGTTGCTTTCCTTTGCCATGTTCCCCTAGGAACTCTAACTTCTCTTGTTCAAGAGAAGTTATGACAGACATTAGGATTCTAACCATGCATGATAACATTAGTTAGTTTCCCTTCTAACCTCAACCATAGGACAAACATTGCATAACAACTGTAGGATAAAGTCAGTTTCCCTTAGTTGTGTCTTTCTCTTCTCATCTCAAAACAGTCACAAAACACTTAATAAAGGACAACACATGCTGTGCGTTACGAGCCTTAAGCTACTTGAAAAAGAGTTATGGGAGGGTTTCCCTCACGTAGCTTGGATGTTTAGTGTGGTACCCTTTGGGTGACATGCGACGCATTCACTCTCAAGTCCAAGTCTTTAGTGCAACACGAGTTACAAAGAGAACTCAATTCACTTCTTCCGTAAAAGACTTAAAAAACAAACATCAAATCCTTTTTGTCCTCTTGGACCCCTTAATCAGGAAAACCCTTTTCTTAAAGGAGAGTTCTGTTAACTTTCAGTTCTACCACAAACGGTAATGCCTAAGTCTCCAAAGGTCGAGCTGCAAACACCAACTGCTGGAACTGTCTGTTAACTTTACTTGGATAAAAAACTGCTGAACAAACCTGTGTTCTTCGTAGCCCAAACTACGTTTGCTCTGATCTTTCACGCTGTTTGAAAGTACGTAGGCACGAGATGCGATATCTCGGCGAGAAACCTTCCCCCCCTTTTACCCGTAGTTAGGCGAACTACGTTGACTCTGATTTCTCGTTCCAGACGGGAATACATAGGCATAGAACTGTTGTGTTCTGCCGAGTCATTTTCTTTTCTTTTCAGACCAGACTTTTAGTGTAGATAGTTAAACATACCCTTTTCTGATAAACAACAAGCATGGATCCCATATAGTATGATGTTCGCGAGGGGTGCTAATACCTTCCCCTTGCATAACCGACTCCTGAATCCAGACAATGGTTGCGATGACCTTGTCTTATACCTTTGCGTCAGATTTTTTCCGATCGTTTCCTTTCCCGTTCTGAGGGATAAATGACGAAAGGTGGCGACTCTTCTGTCATTGCCGGACTCGTTTTTCGCAGTAGCGACAGGTCGGTGACGTGTCCCCGCGGAGGGGAGCACATGGAGAACGTGTGAAGGACACGTCGCCCTGCCCGACAAGGGAGCGGGTTCTGCCCGCGGAGAGGGCAGTGTCTGGTGATGGGAGTCTTACGCTCGACATAGATAGGCAGGTTCGGCCCGCGGATGGGCATTACCTGTTCGCCGGGGACCTTGTGCTCGGAGACTGCGGCCCAAGCTGGACTGGGCTTGGCAGGATATTACTGGGCTGAGCCTGCCTGGCCAAGCCAGGGCCCAGGTCAGAACAGGAGCCCCCCCAAGTCGTAGCTCCGAGGGAGGGAGCGAGGACTTGATGACGTTGTGCCAGGGAGGAGAGATTTTCCCGTGGAGGAAGAGCTCTTCGGCTCGTGTTAGCGGGACACGAGTCCGTGAGTCGTTCCTCGTCGTCTGGTGTCCGGGCTTGAGGACACGTGTTGGCGGGGAGACTTGAGGGGACGCGGCTGTCAGCCTTCGCCATGTGTCACAGGATGGGTGGCTACTAGGGCGGCTACCCTAGGGTACTCGAGTGCCTAGCGACGCTTCGAGTTCCGTGCTGGGGTATAAGTAAGCGAGCCCCCGCTCATTCTCTACTTTTTGCCCTCTTGCTCTCAAACTTTCTACTTTGCCGTCTTGCCGCCGTCTGATCTCTCCGCCGCAGCAGCCGTCACGTACTCCGCCGCAGATCGAAACATAGTAAGCTTCCTTTCTCCTTTCTTTCGTTTTTCCCTCTTGTTTTAGGACTGTGGTCGGGGCATGTTGATGCCCCGAGGAGAGGTGAGAATCTCCGCCGTTGTAGGGGGATTTTCTAGGTTTTATCGTGAGCGTCCCGAGGAGAGATGCCAATTCCAATGAATGCCCTGGGGACGGATGCTTGTTCCGATGAATGCCCCGGGGAAAGACGCTTGTTCCGATGAACGTCTCGGGGAGCGACGTCTATTCCATGAATTCCCCGAGGAGAGCTTGTGGGTTAGGTTGCGTCGGTTCCCTGGGGATGTGGTAGGTTTTTGGGTAGAGTCTCCAGGGACGATGCTCGGTTTGTCCTCGTCGCCCTTTCACTTGACTTGCGGTGGAAGGGTGAATTTGATCTCTGTCATCGAATTCACTGTTACCTTCTGCTTTTCAGGTGTTAATGACTATGTTTGTCCCGGGGACAATGGTCGAGGACAGTGAACTGGACATTCCACACTTTGACGAGCGCGTCCTTCCCCTTGAGGATTGGGTGGCCGAGGAACCTCTGTCCATGCCTTCCTGCTTTGCTTCTGACCCGACGGGGGCCTATGCCACCGTGGAGGACCGGCGAGAAGGAGACCCCCAAAATTGGCAAGTTTATCGTCCCTGGGCGGGCCACCGAATCTGCTTGAAGTACGGGAGGATGTGATTCCCGATGTATGAATTCTACTTCAAAGAGGCCAGGCTCAGGCTGCCGTTCTCGGACTTCCATCTGGGCCTCTTCGACTGGCTGAGGTTGGCCCCGTCACAGTTACATCTGAATGCCTTGGCTTTTATTCGGGCATTCGAGGTCGTGTGCCGCTATCTCCAGGTCTGTGTCATGTTGCAGCTATTGTTCCGTATCTTCCATCTGCAGCGGCAGACAATGAATGGCCGGCACGACTGGGTGTCGTTCAAGCAATCAGACAGGCTTTTCAAAATGTACATGGACTCTGTCCGGGACTTCAAGGGTCGTTTCTTCATAGTCAACCCGATCACGCATGAGGGGGTTAGCTCTTTATATTCAGAAGGGGAGCTGATCGTGGATGGTCGTCGAGAGGCTGTTATGTTGCCGCGGGTACACGTGGAGTGGTCCCCGGAGCATTTATCTCGGGGGACAGACTGGTACATCGTGCGTGCGGGGTCGCTTGACGAAGAGGACATGGCCAACTATATGAAGATAGTCTCGTTCGTGCGCAGCCTGCCGCCGTCGAAGCTGGTGACCCCCGATGGCCAGTACATCCTCGACAGCCAGGGGAATGTCTGCGAGACAACGAGGTTGATTAATACGAAGGCCCTGCTCGAGTGCCCCTTGGAGGCAGATGCCCTTCGCTACCTAGGTGGTGGACGCCTCTCCCCTCTCACGGTCTGGTATTCTTTATCTGTTATTGACTCACTTTCTTTGTTTTGTAGGGAACATGTCTTCCATCGAGGAGCGGGTGAAGAAGTTGCGCGCGTCAAGGGTTGTTGTTCCTCCGAAGACGCGGGTTGCCCAGCTGGTCGGGCAGTCTTCCGTTGATCAGGATGGCCGGGGGTTTTCGTCTTCTCCTCCCAACAGTCAGTCGCTCACATCGCAAAGGGCCCCGAAGAGGCCCAAAGTCCAGGAGGTGGAGGCCGTGGTCGACTTATCAACGAATTCTACCGAGGAGGGCTACTTCATCGCTCCCTCTCATTAGCACCCTGGTTACTTTCATGGGGCCAGGTCGCCCAGCATTCCTGCCGGGGAGGCGAAGGCGGTCTTGAGCGTGGATCGGGCTGCGCGGAAGCAGGTCCTGACAGAGGACTTGGCTGCCCTGATGCGGACCTTCACTTCAGCGATGGTTCTGAGCGAGGAAAGCTGTTCGGCCGTTGAGATGTCCAAGATGCAGGGGGACCTTGCTTTCATGCAGTCTCGTCTGAATAAGGTTGTCGAGGACCTGGAGCTGAGCCAGGGAAAGGTGACTCAGCTAACCGAGGAGCTAGAGAAAAGTCAAGGGGAGGTTGCCCGTGAGCACAAGAGGGGGGATAGCACCGAGGAGAGGCTGAAGGCTGCTGAGGAGGAAGTGCGGGCACTGAAGGCCCGCGTGGAGAAGCTGGAGCGTGGTCTTCTGTTAGATGCCCAATTGTGCTTATTTGAGCTATCAAATGTAGGTATCTTTCGCTCATTTTTGGTCTAATTTCGGTTCAAAACCGCCTTGCTTTTTTTGATTTGCGATATGATGTGAAATGCTCTTGGTCCTTTTAATTTGTGTGTTATTGTGCAGTATTTGAGCATGAAAGAGAAAAATTTGAAGACACAAGAAAGTTGACAAAGGAATCAAGAAAGAGCAAGAGCAAAAGCATGTTCGCTAGGCGAACATCTGGCGAGTGTTGCAGCGAGTTGTTCGCTAGGCGAGCCCATAGCGAGCTGCTAGGGAACACTCCCAGATTTGGGCAGAATCAAAATGGCATTATTCGCTGGCAACGAGGCAGGTGGCGAAGAACTCGCTAGGCGAGCACCTAAAGAGCAAGTAGCGAAGCATTCCAGAATCTTTTCCTCAGCCCTCGCTAGCATGTTCCCTAAGCGAGGCTGTAGCGAACATTCACTGTTAGTTCGCTAGGCGAATGAGGACGCGAGCGTGACAAGACATCAACTTTTTCTATATATAGCCCTTTGTACTTTTTGAACAAATATCATTATTTTTCACTAGTTTTGCTGCATAAGAGATTTTGTGACCTAGAAACCCTCTATCTCTTATTTTCTTCATTTCTAAACATTAATCTACAAAAAGAAGGTGATTCTCATCCAAGTTGGATTCTTTGACTCGGATGTTCATCAACATTCTTCCAAAACTTCTTTTACAAGCTACCATGAGAATGAGTAGCTATGTTCTTCATTTTTTCAAGGTTAGATGTAGGTGATCATTAAGCTTTGTAAGTATATAGATGATCTTCATTTGTAAACTCTTGGATGATGAATATATGGTGAAAACCTTGCTTTATCTTTAAATCTTTGTGTTGGTTTATGATCGAAAGATATTTTTCAACTCTTGACCTAGGTTTTCATCCTTCTATTTTCTTAAGCTAGAGATAGTTTTGAATGTTGTTGTTCATCAAAAATGTTAAACCTAAATGTTGCCATTTTGATAGATTGTGTGAGAAATGAACAATGGATCAAAATGGAAAAAATCACAATGTGAGTTAGAAATAATCACATTGGGAGGATGTTGTGAATGTGTTTATCATCTAAAGAAGTTTATGCATATTGTTGATTGGACATATACAAGCAAAGGGATTACTGAACCCTAACTTTGACAATCTTTATTAAATCGTAAAATCAATCTTTTACCGCAACTCAGTACTTTTTATGCAAAGATACCGTTACTAAAAACCAAACCCCTTTTGTTACTAAAAAGTTAAGAACTTGATAACTGTCGAACTGCGGCAATATCTCATATTCCCCGTGGAGACGATAACAAAAACCCGACACTTCACCACTGTCAAACAACAAAATGGCGCCGTTGCCGGGGATTATGAATTGATATTGCGAGCATCGCAATAGTTGTTGAATTGTTAACTCTTGAATTTTTTAACTTGTGCTTGTTAATTTGTTTATTTTAGTGTGCAACTTTCGTTTTATGCGAGGGCAGGTTCCTGAGGACCAACTTCTTTTTGATCCCGAGATCGAGAGAACCGCAAGAAGACTGAATAGCAGAATAAGACGGAGGAGGAAACTTGCTCGACAACGACAAGAATAAGGAGAAAGTTCTTCTACAACACCACCACCTCATTTCATACCTATCATGGATCCACCACTACCATCGCCCGTTTCCACCCCGTGTACCAACAGTCCAAGAAACACTGCTCAGTTTGCCAACCACACGGGAAGGCAAGCCGAGATGAAGACGGGAACTCTCAACTTATTATACGGAAGTCCATTCACCGGAATGGACCATGAAGACCCCTTTGCTTTTCTCACCAAATTTTATGAGATAGCATTGGCGGCGGGAGTTGATCAAGCTCAAGAGCTACCGTTGTTCAAA
Source organism: Lathyrus sativus (assembly GCA_963859935.3). Lineage (NCBI taxonomy): Eukaryota > Viridiplantae > Streptophyta > Magnoliopsida > Fabales > Fabaceae > Lathyrus > Lathyrus sativus. The sequence goes on from OZ012739.1 coordinate 276,626,397, forward strand.
AGACTTTTTCCACATGCTTTGCTCGGCAAAGCCAAAGATTGGTACTTGGATCAAACACCGGCGGTCATGACGGATTGGAACGTGTTGGAAGAGAAATTCATTGAAAGATTTTTCTCTCACAACCGGTTCATGGAATCCAAAATAACAATTTCTATTTTTTCCCAAGGAGCCAACGAATTATTGAACGAGGCATGGGAAAGATTTAAATTCATGCTTCGAAAGTGCAAAGGTCATGGCTTTGATGAGTTGACGCAAATCCATATTTTTAAGAATGGCCTTCAACCAAATTTCAAGACTTTGTTGGATGCCACTTCGGGTGGTTCTTTGTTGTCTAAAAGCGCCGATGAAGCTACGGATATCATCAACCGTATGGCTCTAAATGACCTTCAAAGCCAGAGTAGAGGAAACACTTTGAAGAAACCGGGAGTGCTTGAACTTGGGACAAATGATGCTATCCTTGCACAAAATAAACTCATATCACAACAAGTGGAACTCTTAACTCAACAAATCAAAGAGATGAAAGAGCCCTCAAAAGCTAAATAAATAGCTTGTTGTGAGCTTTGCAAAGGTGAACATGATACCGGATTTTGTCCATCTCCCGGGTTCGAAGAGGTAAACTATATGGCAAATCAACGAGATTACCAACCGAGGCAACAACAACAACCACCGTATCAACGACATTCTTAAAATCAACCACAACAACACTATCAACCAAATCAAGGGTACCAACTAAGGAGTAACTATCACCATAACCAAGGTTATGGGGGTGGTAATTCTAGCCTTCAAAATCCTTATCAACCTCAACAACCGCCGGTCGTAACTTTAAAATTGAAAGATACATTGACGCAATTCATGCAATTGTCAATGGCTAATCAAAAGAGCAACGACGCGGTAATCAAAAATCTTGAAACTCAAGTTGGACAACTTGCTAAGCAACTAGCGGAACAACAATTCGGACCTTCTTTTTCGGCAAACACGCAAACAAATCCAAAGGAGCATTGTAAAGCAATCACGACGAGAAGTGGAAGGGAGTTGGTTAGAGAGAGTAAAAAAGAGAGGATGAGAAAAAAGATGAGGAGAAAAAAATTGATGAAATAATTGATGGTGAAGTTGAGGAGGAAAGTGAGGAAGAAGTTGAAAATAATGAAAAAAAGGTTGAAGTTGAAAATAAAGAAAGTGTAGAAGTAGAAAATGATAAGAGTGAAAAAGTGAAGGTGGAGGAAGTGAAGAAGAAAAAAGAGCAGAAATCTAGAGTGTATAGAGGAAAGGAGGTGGTGAGCACTACTCCGGTCCAAAACTTACCATATCCACATGCTCCATCTAGGAGGGAAAATGAACGACATTACGCCCGGTTCATGGATATTTTTAAACAACTCCAAATAAACATTCCGTTTGCCGAAGCTTTGGAGCAAATGCCAAAGTATGCCAAGTTCATGAAAGACATACTAACTAAAAAGCAGAGGTATACGGAACCGGAAACAATTGTTCTTGATGCTAGTTGTAGTGCCATCATCAAAAGGACTCTTCCGAGAAAAGAGGTTGATCCGGGAAGATTTACTTTGCCGGTTACTATCGGTGATGAATATGTCGGAAAAAGGCTAATTGATTTGGGGTCAAGCATTAATTTAATACCTTTGTCTATTGTGAAAAGGCTTGGCAACATTGAAATGAAAGCCATACGGATGACGTTGCAATTGGCCGATAAGTCGACTACCCATCCTCATGGGTTAACTCAAGACGTATTGGTTAAAGTCGACAAATTCTTCTTTCCAGTTGACTTCATTGTGATTGACATGGAAGAGGATGATGATGCTCCGCTAATCTTAGGCCGACCTTTCATGAAAACCGCTCGAATGATGATTGATGTTGATGACGGTTTGATGAAAGTGCGAGTACAAAATAAAGAAGTCAATTTTGATCTTTTTGAAGCTATGAATCATTCAAAAGATAATCGTGATAGTTTCCGAATTGATGTGGTTGAAGAAGCAACGTTGGAAGTATCTAAGCATATTCATGTGACATCTTCTGAGGAATTAGCTCTTGATGATTCTTTTGAAGTTTTTACCATTGAAGAAGAGCAAGCTCTTGAGGAATATTTACGGGAGATTAATAATTTTAAAGAGTTGCAACCATGGGAAGTCGAAGAGGAAGTGTTGAAAAAGGAGGTCCATGAAGAAAAACCACCCATTGAATTGAAAATGCTACCTTCTAAGTTGAAGTATGTATTCCTTGATGAGACCGAAGAGAAGCCAGTTATCATAAGCAACCTCTTGTCTAAAAACGAAGAATCCCGTTTAATTGATGTGTTGAAAAAGAATAAATAAGCAATGGGATGGTCTCTTTCCGATCTCAAAGGAATTAGTCCTTCTTATTGTATGCACAAGATTTTAATGGAAGAGGATTTTAAGCCGGTAGCTCAACCTCAACGCCGCTTAAATCCTACTATGAAGGAGGTTGTTAGGAAAGAAGTTGTTAAGCTTTTGGATGCGGGAATGATCTACCCAATTTCGGATAGCCCTTGGGTGAGTCCCCTGCATGTGGTTCCGAAAAAGGGTGGAATGACCGTCATTCGAAATGAAAAAGATGAATTGATACCGACGAAGGTGGCAACGGGGTGGAGAATGTGTATTGATTATAGGCGGTTGAATACCGCAACTCGAAAAGACCATTTTCCACTTCCGTTCATGGACCAAATGTTGGAAAGACTTTCGGGCCAAGAATACTATTGTTTCCTTGATGGCTATTCCGGGTACAACTAAATTGCGGTTGACCCGGCCGATCATGAAAAGATGGCTTTCACATGTCCGTTTGGAATTTTCGCATATAGAAAAATGCCCTTTGGGTTATGCAACGCACCGGCGACTTTCCAAAGATGTGTGCAAGCCATTTTTGCCGACTTGATCGAGAAAACGATGGAAGTGTTCATGGACGACTTCTCAGTATTTGGAAGTTCTTTTGGTTTATGCTTGGATAATTTGGAAACGGTGCTTGAACGGTGTGTGAAAACAAATCTCGTGCTTAATTGGGAGAAATGCCACTTCATGGTAACCGAGGGGATAGTGCTCGGACACAAAGTTTCATCAAAATGGCTTGAAGTGGGTCGAGCAAAAGTTGACGTGATTGCAAAGTTGCCTCCTCCGGTTAATCTGAAGGGAATCCGAAGCTTCCTTGGGCATGCCGGTTTTTACCGGTGATTTATCAAAGACTTCTCAAAGGTAGCTAGGCCTTTGAGTAATTTGCTCGCCAAGGACCAGATATTTCTCTTAACTGAAGATTGTTTACATGCTTTTAAAATTTTGAAGGAAAAACTTGTTACTGCTCCAATTATAGTCGCTCTGAATTGGAATTTGAATTTTGAACTAATGTGTGATGCGAGCGACTATGCTATTGGAGCGGTATTGGGACAAAGGAAAGAATTTTTTTTCATGCTATACACTACAAAAGTAAAGTTCTAAACGAGGCGCAAATTAATTATGCTACCACCAAAAAAGAACTACTTACGATAGTGTATGCGCTAGAAAAATTTTGGTCTTATCTTATTGGTTCCAAAGTGATTATGTATACCGACCATGTGGTGATTAAATATCTGCTCACCAAACCGGATTCGAAGCAAAGGCTCATCCGTTGGATCCTCTTGTTACAAGAATTTGATATTGAAATTAAGGACAAGAAAGGATCAGAAAATTTGGTGGCGGATCATTTATCTCGCCTTGTGAATGTGGAGGTTACATCTTTTGAAAAGGAAATCCGAGAAGAATTTCTTGATGAAAAACTTTTTAAGGTTCAAGTTAGGTCGTGGTTTGTGGACTTTGCAAACCACAAGGCGAGTGGTTTTGTGCCTCCTGACCTAACTCCGAACCAAAAAAGGAAATTCATCTCGGATCGTAAGTATTATGTGTGGGATGACCCATACTTGTTTAAGTTGGGTGGTGATAACATTCTGAGAAGGTGTGTTACCGGTGATGAAGTGCAAAGTATTCTATGGCATTGTCACAACTCGACTTACGGCGGATATTTCAATGGGGCAAGAACGGCAAATAAAGTCCTTCAATCAGGATTTTATTGGCCTTCTATTTTTAAAAACGCAAATGCCCATGCGCAAAGTTGTGACAGTTGCCAACGAAGTGGTGGGATAGGTAAGAGAGACGAGATGACTCTCCAAAACATCCAAGAGGTGGAATTATTTGATTGTTGAGGTATCGATTTTGTCGGACCATTCCCACCCTCTTTTGGAAATGAATACTTGCTGGTTGCAGTTGACTACGTGTCGAAGTGGGTTGAGGCGATTGCCTTACCTCGTGCGGATTCTAAAATGGTCATAAATTTTTTAAAGAAAAACATTTTTTCCCGTTTCGGAACCCCCCGTGTGTTGATCAGTAACGGGGGGTCACACTTTTGTAATGCACTGTTGGAAAAAGTTTTGCAACATTACGGTGTAACACATAGAGTGGCAACTCCGTACCACCCACAGGCCAATGGTCAAGCTGAGGTCTCTAATCGGGAGATTAAGAGGATACTTGAAAAAACTGTGTCTAACTCTAGAAAAGATTGGTCGCAAAAATTGGATGAAGCTTTATGGGCATACCGCACTGCTTATAAAGCTCTAATTGGACTAACTACGTTTCAAATGGTTTTTGGTAAAACTTGCCATTTACCGGTCGAAATGGAGCACAAAGCCTTATGGGCTTTAAAATTTTTGAACTTTGATAATGAGTTGGCTGGTGAAAAAAGAAAGGTGCAACTGCTTGAGTTGGAAGAGATGCGCAGTGCCGCATATCACTCAAGTTGGTTTTACAAAGAAAAAGTAAAGGAATATCATGACAAAAATATCCAAAAAAAGGAATTTGTGCCCGGGCAGTTGGTATTGTTGTTTAATTCCAGGTTGAGGCTTTTTCCCGGAAAATTGAAGTCAAAGTGGTCCGGGCCATTTCGAGTAAAAGAAGTGAAAACTTTTGGGGCTGTTGTGATTGAAGACATGGAAAAGAAGGATAGTTGGGCAATAAATGGCCAACGTTTAAAGGTGTATCTTGGTGGCCTAATTGATCGAGACAACTGTGCCTTTCTTCTGGATGTTCCGGTGTGAGCATCTTGGACCGTCGAGCTTATCCAACATTAAACTAGCGCTTGTTGAGAGGCACCTCAATGTTGTAAGTATTTGCTGTTTATTGGTTGTGTTTTGTGGGAGTCTACATGAGGAAGCATGCTGAATTTGACCTTTGGCTGCTGTCCTGATTTTTTTTGAAAATTCTGTCATGCTCGCTAGCACGTTCTCTAGGCGAGAATGCAGCGAGCCTTCGCTATCCGTTCGCTAGGCGAACGTACGCGTATCTGGTATTTTAAGTTGTTTAGTGGGCCACTCTTGTAGGCCTAAAATCCTTTTTTCTTTTGTAACCGTGTCTTTCTCACTCATTCTCACTTTCACACTTCCACTGCAAAACACAAGCACCAGAGCTCTCCAATCTATTCTCTTGCAAGCCCTAATTTGCATACATCATTCTCTCTGCTGCAGTAAGGTTTGATCATTCTCCTCTCTTTTTGTTCTTCATTGTTGTAATTATAGGAACATTAGGGTTTAGGGTAGATTTTGATAGTTAGGGGGTTGTTTCAATAAAATAGGTTTGCATGTGTACCAAGACCTTTGCCTTTCATGTTTAATCAAGTAGTTCTGAAATCGTATTCATCAAATTTGGGATTTTGGATGTTTGGGGTCCAACACAGTGGCTGTTTTTAAAATTTTCGCAGCGCTCGCTGGCTCGTTCGCTAGGCGAGTCAGTAGCGAGCATTCGCTATGGACTCGCTAGGCGAGCAAGCCAACGAGGATGACAGAACTTGGTTTTTATTTTTGATTACTGATAATCTTGTGCTGCTGTTTGTTGGTGTCTTCTGTGTTTGTTTTGCAGATGGCCTCAGGTAGTCATAGTAAGAAAAGAAAGGTTGCCAACACCTCCTGTACGGTCCCGATTCAATTTGATACAGAAAAGTTCATAGGGGCAAAGCAAGCTGTCCGCTTTTGGACGCTGCAAAAAAGGAAGATCCTCCCTGAGAAGAGGTTCATCATAGACCCACAAGGAGAGTACAACACTTTTCCTGGGCTGATCAACAGTAAACGGTGGGCCAGACTGGTTTCTCCTCTCGAAAACTACAGCATCGATATTGTGCGCGAGTTCTACGCGAACGCGCTGCCCAATGACGACGAACCCTTCACATGGTCTACAAGAGTGATGGCCCGTCAGGTGACCTTCGACAGGGATTCCATCAACAGAGTGCTAGGTGAACTGCTCCATCTGGGAGCCAATGAATTGGACAGATATACCCGAGACCTGAGGTTGCAGAGAGATACAGATACCATTTCTGCTACCCTGTTGCTAGAGGGTAAATCGGTTGAGCTAAACCAATCTGGACACCCTGTGAGATATCATAGGGAGGACATGATTCCTATAGCTCAACTGATTTTACTTCTGGTCCTGACAAACATTATGCCGAAATCCCACACATCTACCGTGCCGATCCCAGTGGCACACCTTGTCCATAGCATTCTCACTAACGTCCAGATTGATGTGGCTAGGATCATTGCCAATGAGATGAAATCCATTGTTGAGAGTGGTCTTAAGTCGGGGTTGCGGGTTAACTGCCCCCTTGCTTTTCCCTGCCTCATTATGGCCTTATGCTCCCAGTCGCAGATGAAGCTTCCTTCCCGCAGTTTGGTGAAGATCCCGGGCCCCATTAATGACAAATATATGGATAAGTACTGTAGGTCTAGGAACTACAGGGGTGGTGCAACTGCTAGTACCAGAACTACTGATGGTTCCGGTGCTTCTTCTCAAGGGTTTGACCCTTTTCAGCAAGCAGTGTGCAACTATAATTGGGATTGGATGGCGGCATCGCAGCGAGCTATGATGGACATTCATGATTCTATTCAGGTATTGCAGTTCAGATCCGAGACCCCTCCGTTGAGCGTCCTATGATGACGCGTGAGCAGTTTTTGCAGTACGCGAACTAGCCTGTGGACAGACTTGTTTTTGGAGAGGGAGCGGGTGCTGGTGGTCCTGCTGATGATGATGATGCTGACGATGATGATGGTTCTGATGATGTTGAGGGAGAGGAGGATTATGATGATGATGATGGTTCTGAGGAGGAGGAGTCTGAGTCCGAAGAGGACTAAGTTGTTATCTTTTCAGTTTTAGTATTTTGTTTTATTTTCGGATATTCTGTTTTAACTTCAGTATTGTGGGTTGTACTTTTGGGGTGTTTAGTCCCCCACGCACACTATTTTTATTCTTTATGGTTAATGTTTTGTTTTAAATTATTGTGTTTGTTTTAAATTATTCTATTTAATAATTTTTGTGGTTGTTGGGTGTCAAAACCTTCTAGATTGGTTGCTCTCTGAAAGAAGTATCCAATGAAGGTGCATCCGAGCTTGGATGTCAATGATAAAAATAAACAAGCGAATACGGCTAAGGTACATGGTTACCTTCGGTTAGAATTTTAGAATGCATGAAGAACTCTATTCTTGTTGTAATTGAATATTGTTCTTTTTGCAACATGATTGAATGAATGATTCACTTAGGACTTAAGACCACAAATTGTGAGGAAACCTTCATTGTACAAATAAATGCTGGATTTTAATGAACTGTGTTGATTCGTTTAATTCATGCTTTGTCTTTTATTAGTGTGAACTTGTGGAAGCAATTAGAAATGATCAAGGCACTTGTTTCTTTCGAGCACAACCAGTTCCATACACAAACTACCCGTGAGCAGAGAGTATTTGTTAACCCCCTTGAGCTTAAACTGTTGAATCTTAGCTTGAAACAAAGTGAGATCATTCTACTTCACTGGAGAGTACGACTCTGATGAGGGATTTCAATTCCGCTGGGGAAGAAAGAATCATCTGACTTCGGGGGAGAGTACAACTCTGCAAGGGAATACAACATCAGCTGTTCCAACACTCTACTGGGGAAGAGGGAATCATCCCATCTTCAGGAGAGAGCCTGACTCTGGTGAGGAATCTCAATTCCGCTGGAGACTTCAGTCTGGCACCATTAGTTACTGCATCCTTCGGCATACGAACAGCCTCCTGCGAAACCTGCACTTGTGACCCGGTGCTGGGGAGACACCTGCTTCGGTGACTTTACTGGGGAAAACACGAGCTTCAGCTCCCGAACCTTGCTCTGAAATCTGCACTTGTGACCCGGTGCTGGGGATAATCATCATGCTTCAGTGCTTGACTCAGCTGATGAGGTAATATTCCTTCAGGATGCGTCTGCTTGGGGAAGAGAGTCATCTCTGCATGGGGAAGACATATCAATGCTCACCATCTGATTCTGATTCCGCGGAGGAGAAACTACTGAACTCTGCTGGGGAAGGAGGACTCGTCCTGCTTCGGGGATACGCACGGCACATCTTCTGGCGAGGTGCTACACCTGCAACAACACAAACAAACAGACAAGATACCCTCCTCAAAGGGGCCTATCCAGGTTATTATCTCGTGACAATATTCAGTTAATTAGTTGTTTCAACAATCAATGGGCTTAGGCCCGCAAGTTTATGTATGCGCATTTTATCAAAAACACATCGGCGTTATCATTCGCAAACAAATCAGATAAATGCTAAACAGACAAGTAGAATTGCTGAATAATGTGCATTTTATTGATGATGAACCCCTGAATGGGCAAAAATGTTTTACAACAGAGGCAAGCTCCTGGAATGAGGAAGCCGCGCAAAAAGAAAACATAAATATACATCAGTATATACAAATGTCGGCAATCGAGGCGTAGACGAACACCATGAGTTGATCCCTCTAAGACCCACTCGACTTCGATACTTCTCCGATGCTTCAGCTTTGGAAGAGATTGATTCAGATAAACAGCCCTCAGGTCTTCCGAACCACTAAACAATGAAAGTCCATACGCGGAACGCAGTCATTTGCTTATTCAAATCCCTAACTTTTGCGTGAACCGCCCTTCACGGGTTTTCAGTTCACCGGGATACCCTTTTTTGCCGAAGCCGCCCAGCGTAGGTTTTCGACTTCGCGGGTGTACATTTTTTCAATATATCCCTAATTTTTGCCCGGACCTTTTATTCTGTTTTTGGTTCGCCGGGATGCCCCTTTTTTGCCTGGACTCTTTCTTTTTTTTGTCCAGCGGGTCGCTTTCAAGCAAAGTATTTTTTAACTGCGTCCACGTTCACCGGGGATGCAAAATCTTCACCATCCATCGTGGATAACAACAAAGCTCCTCCCGAGAAGACCTTGCTGACGACATACGGCCCTTCGTAGTTCGGAGTCCACTTGCCCCGGTGATCGGAGTGTGGCGGAAGAATCTTCTTCAGGACGAGATCACCCGTCTGAAAGCTTCGAGGACGCACCTTCTTATCATAAGCTTTCTTCATTCGGCTTTGGTACAGGCGACCAAATGCAATCGATGCTAACCTCTTCTCGTCCATCAGGCTGAGCTGGTTCAAACGATTTGTAACCCATTCTGCCTCATCAAGTTTCACATCAACCAAAACTCGCAAAGAGGGAATCTCCACTTCTAGCGGTAGGACAACCATCTCGTGCCAATCTTTATACGTCACAACCATCTTCTGAACAATCCTCTTGATGTTCTTGTTGGCCGCTTCAACAGCGCCATTCATCTTCGGCCGATAAGGAGATGAGTTGTGGTGTTCAATCTTGAAGCTCTGGCACAGCTCCTTCATCATCTTATTATTCAAATTCGAACCATTATCAGTAATGATCCGCTCGGGAATTCCATAGCGACAGATGATGTCCCTCTTTATGAACTTAGCTACCACCTGCTTGGTCACATTAGCGTACGAGGCTGCCTCCACCCACTTGGTGAAGTAGTCGATAGCTACCAGAATAAAACGATGACCATTGGATGCGGTGGGCTCGATCTTGCCTATCATGTCAATGCCCCACATGGAGAACGGCCAAGGGGAGGACATGACATTCAATGGGCACGGCGGCACATGAACTTTATCAGCATAAATCTGGCATTTGTGACATTTCTTCGCGAATCTGAAGCAATCCGACTCCATAGTCAACCAGTAATATCCTGCTCTCAGGATCTTTCTCGTCATGGCATGCCCGCCGGCGTGCGTACCAAATGTGCCCTCATGGACTTCTTCCATGAGCATACTTGCCTCTTTCTCATCTACACATCTGAGTAGCACGAGATCGTGGTTTCTCTTATACAGCACTCCATCAGGATTGAGGTAAAAGTTTCCAGATAGCCTCCTCAGAGTCTTCTTATCTTGGGTTGACGCACCCACAGGATACTCCTTAGTCATAAGGAAGGTCTGGATGTCGTGGAACCATGGCTTGCCGTCAGTGGCATCCTCGATTGCGAACACATATGTTGGTCTGTCAAGACGCGAAAGAACAATGCTTGGAGCTTCATTCCAAAGATTGACCTTATACATTGAAGCCAACGTGGCTAAAGCATCAGCCATTTGATTTTCAGCCCGGGGTACATGATGAAGTTCTACTCGGTCGAAGAACGGAAGCAGCCTCCTGGCATAATTCATGTACGGCACTAGATTCGGTTGACGAGTTTCCCACTCCCCTTTGATCTGATTGATTACAAGCGCTGAGTCACCATATATGTCTAGATTCTTGATTCTCAAATCAATTGCCTCTTCTAGACCCATAATACATGCTTCGTATTCGGCTTCGTTGTTGGTAACTGGAAACGTCAGTCTCGCAGTAAACGGGATGTGGGATCCGTGAGGAGTCGTGATGATAGCCCCGATACCACTTCCATAGGAATTAACCGCTTCGTCGAATATCAACTTCCACTGAGACTTCCTATCTGGCCCCTCATCGGGCAATGGCTCATCGCAATCCTTCGCTTTGAGAAACATAATGTCCTCGTCAGGGAATTCGAACTTCATCGGCTGATAGTCTTCGATTGGCTGTTCGGCAAGGTAATCAGACAATACGCTTCCCTTGATGGCTTTCTGAGAGACGTACTGAATATCATATTCTGTTAACACCATTTGCCATCTGGCAATCCTGCCCGAAAGAGCCTGCTTCTCGAAAACGTACTTGATCGGATCCATCTTCGAAATCAGCATAGTGGTGTGATTGAGCATATACTGTCGTAGACGTTTGGCAGCCCAAGCTAATGCACAACACGTCTTCTCCAGCATCGAGTATCGAGATTCACACTCAGTGAACTTTTTACTCAAATAATAAATGGCATGCTCTTTTCTGCCCGTCTCGTCGTGCTGACCGAGAACACACCCCATACTATTCTCCAGAACTGTCAAGTACATGATTAATGGCCGTCCAGCCACTGGGGGTATCAAGATTGGAGGTTCTTGAAGATACTGCTTTATCTTATCGAATGCCTTCTGGCAATCCTCATTCCAAGTAATCGCCTGATTTTTCTTTAACAATTTGAACATCGGTTCACAAGTGGCCGTGAGCTGAGAGATAAACCTTGCAATATAGTTTATTCGGCCCAAGAAACCACGAACTTCTTTTTCTGTCTTCGGCGCTGGCATCTCTTGGATAGCTTTTATCTTTGCAGGATCAACTTCAATACCTCGTTCACTAACGATAAACCCCAATAACTTTCCGGACCGCACTCCGAAAGTGCACTTGTTAGGATTCAGCCTCAGCTTGAACTTCCTAAGCCTTTCGAACAACTTCAGCAAATTGACCAGATGCTCCTCCTCCGTTTGGGACTTTGCAATCATGTCATCAACATAGACCTCGATCTCATGATGAATCATATCATGAAACAAAGTGACCATTGCTCGCTGATAAGTGGCCCCTGCGTTCTTCAGACCGAAGGGCATTACCTTATAGCAAAATGTGCCCCAGGGGGTAATAAACGTCGTTTTCTCCATGTCCTCCGGCGCCATCTTAATCTGATTGTAACCGGAGAAGCCATCCATGAACGAAAACACGGAAAACTGGGTTGTATTGTCGACCAACACATCGATATGAGGCAACGGGAAATCATCCTTAGGGCTCGCCCTATTCAAATCCCGATAATCGACGCACATGCGTACCTTACCGTCCTTCTTCGGTACAGGCACTATATTGGCGACCCACGGAGGGTAAGTGGTAACGGCTAGAAATCCTGCGTCCAACTGCTTCTGGACTTCTTCTTTGATTTTTACAGCCATGTCTGGTCTCGTCCTCCTGAGCTTCTGCTTGACTGGAGGGCAATCTTCTCGCAACGGCAAGCGATGAACCACGATGTCAGTGTCAAGTCCGGGCATATCCTCATATGACCAAGCAAAGACGTCACTATACTCTCGAAGCATCTCAACCAGTCTATGCTTGACACCATTCTGCAGCGCAGCCCCTACTCTGACATTCCTGATAAGCTCCTCAGAACCCAGATTTATGATCTCAATATCCTCCTCATGAGGCAGAATAACCTTCTCCTCTTGTCTCAACAAGCGGGCCAACTCTTCCGGAAGGTCTTCGTCTTCATCAATCTCATCCTCGGCTTGATAGATCGGGCAATCAAAGTCGTAGTGAGCCGTAGAGGGTCCAGAGTCGATGTCATCTGTTACGTGGATCCTGCAATAACAAGGGTTAAGTTTAAAGCAAGAATATGCAGGTTAGCACGAACCTCGTTGCCATTTTGCTGTTTTTCAAAACAAACATAAAATATGAATAACAGAGAACACAATATTTGATTACGAAGAAAACGCCTTTTTATTTATTAACAAAATGCATACACATAATCCAACAAGGCCCTGACAGTAAAACCACTATGCCCCGGGCAGGACATAGGGTTGTACAAAGATTGTAAAAAGCAAATCATTACTCTTCACTTGTCAGCTCGATAATCTCCTTGATGGTCCAGTTGTGGAGGCGCTCGCCTGGCTTGCTTGGTTGAATCCAGGCGTCAAGATCGCAATCACTGTCTCCACTGTCCTCTGACGCAGCGTTGATACTCTCGAAGATTACTCCTCCCTTGGTGAATAAGATCGGCCCCTTCCCATGAGACGAGCTACCAGAAGAGGATGAAGCTTCAGCTCCAGGAGAATACCCTAATCCAAACTTATCCTGTTTGAATGGTATATCCAAAACATGCCCCCAGCCTGGGGTAGAACCGGCTTCGACAACGGCCCTAGCTTCCTTAAACGAAGAGAGGTTCACCTCTTGCTTCTCTGCAACAACGGGGGCTACCTCCTTCACCCTGACGGTTTCAAACGCCTGGCAAAGAGTCTCATGGATCTCACCATCCATTTCGACATATTTAAAGGACGACAAGTGGCTTACCATGATGTCCTCTTCTCCACAGACTGTCACTATGCTGCCCCCAACAGCATATTTAAGCTTCTGATGCAGCATGGACGTCACGACACCAGCAGAATGAATCCACGGCCGACCTAAGAGGCAACTATAGGCGGGCATGATATCCATGATATAGAACACCGCATTAAACGTCTCCGGACCAACTTGGATTGGCAGGGTCAATTCTCCGAAGACGTGGCGCTTGGTTCCGTCAAAGGCCTTCACGACCAGATCACTGGGCGTGCACAGCAGTCCACGGGTATCCAACTTCATCAGTGCCTTCTTCGGAAGCACGTTAAGCGAGGAACCCGTATCTACTAGGACATGTGACATAATCGTGCCTCTGCACTCTATCGAGACGTGCAAGGCATTGTTGTGATCTCTTCCCTTGGGAGTCAACTCTAGATCTGTAAAACCCAGCCCATTACCAGCATTGACATGGGCTACTACTTCCTCGAATTGATTAACTGATATCTCCTGCGGCACGTATGCAGCATTCAATACTTTCAGCAACGCGTTGCGGTGCGCTTCAGAACACAGCAACAGGTTAAGAATCGAGATCTTCGACGGAGTCTGGTGAAGATGATCTACAATCTTGTAGTCACTCTTCCTGATCAGCCGCATGAACTCTTCAGCATCTTTAACCAACAAGTCTTTCTCTGCCCCTGCAGGAACCTCTTCAACAGCTTTACCCTTACCCTTATCCATAGCGTCAGCCCGGACTACTTTCTCTGCTGCAACCTCTGCCGGCGCGAACACTCTACCACTTCTGGTGATACCACTAACTTCAGTAAGATTCTGCGCAGTCGATCCGGATGACTCAAGCTCTATCTTCTGACCGTTACAATACACTTCGGCGCCGTAATGCCATGGAACGGCATTGGTACTCTCGAACGGGATTGGTCCGGCCCTGGTGATGGTGATAGTAGGCGGTCGGGGCGCAGAAATAGTGATAGGGTGGCGAGGAATGGTAATGGTAGCAACTTCGTCCGCCTGCTTCAGCACGACTTCCCCTGACGCATTCTCAACGCTTCGACTGAATTGCAAAATACCCTCGGTCATCAGACTTTGGATACCTTCGATCAACTGCTCACACCCATCAGGAAGTGTAGCACATGCCATACAAAACTCTCCACATCCGGGAAAGAAGCCTTTCTTTAGCAGCTTAGCTTTAACAAAGCTCAACGGCGTCTTCAGATCTTTGACATCAGTCAGTAAGTCTGAATTCTCTTCAGTGATAACAGCATTTACTCCGCCTCCCCTATGATGAGGCATGGGATTCTTGGTGACATTGGGCACGCTGTCAGAAAAGTTGATAACCTTGGCGTCTACCAAGTCCTGGACTTTATGCTTAAAAGCTTTGCAATTCTCAACTGTATGGCCAGGTGCCCCAGAATGAAATTCACAAGTAGCATTAGCATCATACCCCGGTGGTGGTGCCCCTGTCAAGGGAGCCAACGTCCGCTTTTGGACTAACTGGAGCTGAAGCAGCGTTTGCAAAAGCTGTGCATATGACATAGGAGGAGTTTCCAAATGACGGTTTGCCAGGGGACCCCGATTCTGATATCTCTTATATCCCGGATTATTCTGTTGCTGAGGCTGCTGCTGCGGCTGAGGGGGTGCAGCTGGGATGTTTATGCTAGCAATCTGAGACTGAGGGCCCTTGCCCTTTCTCCTAGCATTGGTGACAGCACTGGCATCTCCCTCTCGGCGCTTGCCAGTATAGGGTTTCTTGCTAGCTCCTCCAGATGAGGATGATTCGCCTTGAATCTTTCCGATCTTTATGCCATTCTCAACATGCTCGCCCAAAGTGATAAGAGCCGAGAATGTTCCGGACATGCCACTGATCAGCTTCTCATAATAGACTCCAGGAAGAGTAGCCACGAACATTTGTACCAACTCACGCTCAACCATCGGCGGTTGAACCCGAGCAGCCAATTCACGCCACCGCTGGGCGTACTCTTTGAAGCTTTCATTGCTCCTCTGCGAGAGATTCTGGAGCTGAACTCGGTTGGGAGCCAAGTCGCTATTATATTGATAGTGGAGGACGAACGCTTCAGCGAGATCTTTCCAGGTGCGCACAGCAGCGGGCTCCAAACCCATATACCATTCGAGCGATGGGCCAGAAAGACTATCCTGAAAGAAGTGCATCAGCAGCTTCTCATCATCAGAATAAGCGGACATCTTTCTGTAATAAGATCGGAGGTGAACACGGGGACAAGTAGTGCCCCTATACTTCTCAAAGATAGGCACCTTAAACTTGTGAGGTACTTTAAAGTCAGCAATCAACCCGAGTTTGGACATGTCAACGCCCAATGTATTCTGATTTTCTATATCTCTCATTTTATCTTCCAGCGCCTTGAACCTGAGTCGAGCTTCAGCAGTCAATTCAGCCTCTGCACCTCTCTGAGAGAAAATGTCATCCTGATGGTCTTCCAGCCACGGTTGAGGCACCACCATATTTCCAACATTGCCGTTGACCGGCCCCACGTTAACATTGGCTCCCAAACCACCATTGACGGCGCCCGCCGCGTTAAGTCCAAGATTAGTCATAAGATTGCCGTTAGCACTACCGTTGCCCCCGGCAGCAGGAACAACGTTCTGTGGAGTATCCCCTTGAGGAGGAGTGGGCACGGCCCCGCCATGAAGTATTCCATTACTGTCAACCCTAGAGATGAGAGGTTGAACCAAAGTACGAAGCTGATCTTGCCCATTCGCAACTACCTGCATCAGCTCCATAAAACGATCCATCCGTTCACGAAGCTCCTGAACATCTGACTGTACCTGGTCCATGATTCTCGTTTGATTGGCGCGAGTTGAGTATCGGTGGATGAATCTTTGATCAATCCTGGAGATCAAAAGCAGCTCGGAACCTGAGTACCTGAAAAACCTGTCAAGATTAAAGGTTAGGAAAAGGCAACAGAATGTATGTCATGCAAGAATGCTTCATGCAAATGCATGCGTGAGTCCGTGTGCTTGAGAGATTTCCCCCGATCCTGGCACCTGCTGACAATAATAAGGAGAGGAATCCAGGCCCAATCATGGAAACAGTAACCTCACATAGCAATAGTCAGATTCGACACATCAAGGATCGAGAACTCGTACGCATCAGTCTTTCTGAGAGAGGCTGCAGTAGCACAATAAGAGGCGAAAGATCCTGGATCGGGGAAACGGTACCTGTCACAGACACACGCTAATGGAATGATTATGCAAGCTAATGCAAAATGCAGGTATGCAACAATATATCCGGGTGGCTGCTGTGGAGATTCGATGTCAACAGTCATTGATGAGAAGGAAACCCCGGTGTAAAACCACTGATCTGATCTGCTGAGAATAACCATCTGATAGGATCAAGATCAAAATTCTGCTCTGACAAGAACGAAGGCCTGATAATAAAGACCCCGGATGCAAGATCAAAGAATATCTGTTGAGGAAGCCTTCAGACCCCAAATCAAAAATCTGCCCTCTCAAGAACAAATACACAGCTACTGACGAGATCTTCAAACCCCACTCAACATCTGCCCTATCAAGAACAAACAACAACTGCTGACGAGATCCTCAGACCTCACTCAAAAATCTGCTCCATCAAGAACAAATAACAACTGCTGACGAGATCTTCAGACCTTACTCAAAAATCTGCTCCATCCAGAACAAACCTCTGATAACAATACTCTGATCGGAACCTGCTCTATCAGGAACAGACAAACACCCGATGATAAGATCCTTTGATCAAACCCTTGCTCTATCAAGAACATCTCTGCAACTGAGAACCCAACATAACTGATTCACTGTCAAGAAAACCAGGTAGTCTGGAGGTCAAAGTTTCCTGCAATATCCCAACCCCACTTACAGGTATGATGGACCTAATCCACGGACAAAGGTACGGCATCCTATGCGGTCGTCAGCGTTACAGACTTTCACGAGTGACAATACGATTCCCAGAAGGAGTGGCATCGTCAAGTCATGAAGAGGCCTCTCTTAGCTGACTTCCAAATGATCGGTCCCCAGAGTCGACAATCCTCACGTCTGGACTCCCCTCAGATCCTCAGGACCGGAAAGGAGCACCTCTGCAAGAATCTCGTCTGAGCGCAGATTTTCGTAGGGAACTGTGCCTGCTCAGCAGACAGGTTCGTCTACTACTTCTCCGCAACTATATCTAGGTGTGTACTCAAGCCCAGGTCCGGCTTTTCGCTCACAGTAACATCCCTCTCCCACAGCAGCACAGATAATCATATCAAACTGGAAGTAAAATGCGGGAAATAAAATGCGGGAAGTAAAGTGCGAGAAGTAAAAATGCGATAAATAAACGCAACCCAACAAGCAAACACACAAACAATAGGATTGACTCTCATAGGGAACCGGAGAACCAGAGATTCTGGGTTCGATCCCCAGCAGAGTCGCCAGCTGTCGCTTGCGCGAAAATAAGGTGCCGGCGTGATAGAAGAGTCGCCACCTTTCGTTATTTATCCCTCGGAGCGGGAAAGGAAACGATCGGAAAAACCTGACGAAAAAGGGTAAGACAAGGTCATCGCAACCATTGTCTGGGTTCGGGAGTCGGTTACGCAAGGGGAAGGTATTAGCACCCCTCACGTCCGTCGTACTCGACGGGATCCTCGCTTGTTTGTTTACTTGGACGGGTTGGTTATAATCTATCTACCTATCAAGGCTGGCTGAAAAAGAAAAGAAAAATGACTCGGCAAAGCATCGCGCTTTATGCCTACGTATTCCCGTCTGGAACGAGAAATCAGAGTCAACGTAGTTCGGCTTACTACGGGTTTACGGGGGAAAGGTTGCTCGCTAGGACGTCGCGTCCTATGCCTACGTACTTCCATCTGGTATGAAAGATCAGAGCAAACGTAGTTCGGGTAACTACGGGAAAAATGGCTCAACTAGGAGGGAGACTATCAAGTCCTACTGTTATCATGCCATGGATTCATCCTATGGTTGAGGTTTGAACAGGGAATTCCTAAATGTTGTCATGCATAGGTTTCAACCTAAAAGTCTACCATCAAATCCTCATCAGAGAAAATGAGAGTCCTAAGGGATCATGTCAATGATACACCAAAACAGACAAAAGCATCAGCTTTAACAGTAAAATGCATGCAATGCAAGTGAGGGAGGAAATGTGTGTGGGGCTTCAGCCTCCACAAGCTCGTCTCGACCTCAAGCCAGTCATGAAATAACAGTAATCATACTGAAAATAAACAACATGCTATCAAGCAATGAACAGGTAAAAGAAAAGGGAAGTGCCATCAGGCAAACAAAACACATGCTTGAGAAAGAATCATCTACTCTCTAATCCTAACCCTAATCACAGAATCTAATCAGATCTAAGCAAAGCCCTAAAGCAAAACCTAACCAAAAGAAATCAATCCCAGTCTTCAAGCTTCAGAACAAGCTTACCAAAGAAAGGGAGCTAAGCAAGCAGGCTCATAGTGTCTTCCTCAGGAGAACACTAGGAGGTGTATACTCAGGAGTCATACCCTATGTGGCTCAACCATTGTGATCAGTTTACGTTCCTCCTCAGGAGAAACTAAACTCACAAGCAGGCTCCAACATCACTGGATACTTAGGAAATCCTATCTGAACTAGTGGAACTAAGTGAATAGACCCATAGTACCTTCCTCAGGAAAGTACTAGGAGGCTTCCACTTAGGAGTTGTATCCTATGTGGCTCAACAACTGTGATCAGTTTACATTCCTCCTCAGGAGAAACTAAACTCACAAGTTGGCTCCAACATCATTGGATACTTGAGAAATCCTAGATAAACTAATGGAACTAAGTGAATAGACTCATAGGACCTTCCTCAGGAAAGTACTAGGAGGCTTCCACTTAGGAGTTGTATCCCATGTGGCTCAACAACATGTGATCAGTTTACATTCCTCCTCAGGAGAAATTAAACTCACAAGTTGGCTCCAACATCATTGGATACTTGAGAAAGAGGTGAGAAGAAAGAATGAAAGTCATTCATAGTGCCTTCCTCAGGAAAGTACCATGAACTTCCCTCAAACTTCAGGATCTCAAACCTCACAGACAGGGAACAAGCCAAGCTCTGGGTCTCTGAATCTTGATCTACAATCTTCTCTTCATCATGCTCTCCTACAAGCTCTTCAAGGCAACACAAGCCCCACAATAAATTCCCCACAATGAACCCCAAAGATGAACAGATAACCACAGGGGAGACAGAATCAACAGGCAACTTCAGAAAATACCTAAAAATACTAAACTAATGGGGAAAAAATCTAACAATTATTCACAAGGGTCCTCAACATCTACCCACAACACCTACACAGGCCTCTACCTAAAAATCAAGACAAAACTCAATCAAAGAAAGGAATTCATCACCTAAACACAATCTAAACCCTAATCAGGATACCCTACATCTACCCTAATTAAACTAATCAAAATTTAATTCTAAAATTCTAGAAAAAAACCTATGGGGAACTATGATTCATCATCTAATTGCACAAAAAAGAATGGATAAAAAACCCTAAGGGAAGGTCCTAAAACAATTCCTACAAAATCATGATATAAAACTAAACAATATAAAAGCTATTTTAAAAGAAAAATCTATTAAAATACTAAACTAAAAAATAAAATCCCATTTTTATTTTTATAATTTTCTACACATTATCATCTAATCATAGAAAAAAGAAGAATTAAAAAATCATTTTTTATCAATTTTTAATGAATTAATCAAAACAGAAAAAAAATAAAAGAAGAAAATAAAAGAAATGAATTAAATTGGACTGGGAGGTGCATTAAGTAAATGCGCCCAGGGTTATTCCAGTTGGGCTTTAAGGGTGGGGGCGTGCATAGCATCTGACTTAAGCCCATAAGAATCAGAAACAAAATAAAAAAGACAAAAAGCGCTGGGGGGTGAGAAAATGAATGGTTTCACGCTATATGGAATTGGGCCTCCAATACACGGGTGCGAAAAGCAAAAAATGAAGGCCCACTCCCCCCACTTAAATGAAACGCAGCGCTTAAGGGGGGAGGGAAAGTCTCACCAAAATCGTCTTTCAATCTCGGCCGTGGGATCATCCTAGGAGTCCACAGTCAACATGCTTTTGGATGGTGGAGATTATCTCTTCTCCAAATGGTTATGAAACTTAGGGTTTGCTTCCATTAAAATACCATGCACACACACAACTTTCACCATGCGGTTCTCCTTCCACACTCAACGAAATCACACGATTCAAACACCAAAGTCACTCCAAATCTTCCCCTCTACACGACTATACCATTGGATCGTATTGAAACTCCCTCTACCATGAAAACCGCGCGCAACAAGCTCTTGCATCCATGGAAATGGTCTGAAACTTCTCATCAAGATTCTCACTCAAACTTACATCAAACTGAACTACACTCCATGGTGATGATTCTGAACTATAAACCTAAGCTTCTAACGCCCTAATCATGGAGTTCTATGCCAATCAAGATTCAAGCACCTGCACTAAGTTGTCTCTAAACAGCACCAAAGTTATCTAAACTAACCTCCTAACATCCTAGATCAAGATTATGCTAATGAATCTACACGAATCTACTTAAATTAAGCAAGTGGAAGCAAAATGCACCTTGAGCAAAATGTGATGGATGATGAGGAATCTCTTGGATCTTGATCTTGTGAGGCTTGGATCTTGCTCTCCTTTTGCTCTAGATGATTCTGTATGCACGAGTTTGGAAGGAGAATGCTTGTAGAGGATGAAAATCAAAGTTGCTTGAAATTGAAGAAAGCTCTTTAATGGCAATGTATCTCTCTCTTTCTCCTCTGACTTGACTCTCTATCACCAACCCTGAATTCTCTTCATGGCATTCTCTTTATAGTAATCATTGGATGTGTCTAGATTCATCTAGAATGTGGTGGAAACTTCTTGAAATTCTCATGTGATGACAAGTTGGTTATCTCATATCTCATATGCTATGCCTTGCAATTTTGTCTTAAAATGTCCTTATGTGAGATATTGAGAAGGGATGAGTGAAAAACAAGTTCATTTTTGGCTTGTGTAGGGTTTTTCAACATTGCCTTCTTTTTCAAGTAATGACTTTTCAAAGCATCACCCATTTTAAAGCTCCAATTCAAAATTCTAGCTAAACCAATGTTCTCAAAATGGTTTTTCCAATCAAAATGATATATTGGATGACCTATTTTGGATTTGTGGATCTTCCAAATCACTTTTCAATTTCAACTTTTCAAAGTTATAAGCCATTTTTAGTTCATTTTTGACCAATCATGTAATCTCATGCTATGAGCTTTTCCAACAATTTGTGACCTTCTTTCTAGACTTAAAATCACATTTTGAGCAACTTTCATGTTTTGAGTTTTTCCATTTGAGGCTTGGAAATAGGAGTTTTAGGCATTGGCTAAAATGACCTATAACTGACAAATGACCAAAATACCCCTGTCTTGTTCAAACCATAAGTTGAGTTCCACAAATCCAATCAAGGACTTCTACCACTCAAATTAAAGCTAAGAAGATCCTCTTCAACATTCATGTTGACCAAGAAGTCATAGGAATCAACCTACTAGGGCAAAAGTTGTCTGCAAGTTGGGTGACTTTCAAGGACCCAGATTCACACACCTCTGCTGACCTGTAATTTGTCAAAACCATAACTTGAGCTCTGTAACTCCTATCAAGGACTTCCACCACTCAAATCAAAGCTTAGAACAAGCTCTACAACATTCATGTTATGGGGAAGATGAGACATCAATCACATCTTGAGCTAAAACTGCCTGGAAGATAGGGATCAAATTAGGGTTTTCTCACTGACAATCCTCAGAAACCCTAACTCAAAACTTCTCAAACTCCTCAATCATGATGAGTTGGTCTAGGAATCATCCTTATAGTATCTCAATGTTTCATTCCATGATCACATGGCCCTTGGATTGGGTCTCAACCTTCTCCAAATCTTCAGTTGACCTAGGGTTGACCCAGTCAAAACCCTAATTCTACCATTCATGGTTGAATCTTCTGAATTCTTGCTCAATGACATCTCTGGGCTTCATGATGGCTATCAAGACATCTCATAGGCTTTCTCAAAACATCAAGTTCATTCTCAAAGTCTCAGAATCATCTGAGGGGCACCCACAACTCTCAAGCTATGAAGCACACAACCCTGGTTTCAATCCACTTCCTCTGAGGATCTCTTGAACTTTCTGATGAAGGTATCAACTTTCAAACACTCAATGAATAAATAATTGTTGGTCAAATTTTGGGGTGCAACAGCTGCCCCTATTCAAACGGCTTGAACCTGACTGGGTGAGAAGCGAACGGCTCTCAACCAATCAAGGTACGAGACGGTTGAATATCGGTAAACCCGAAAATTTGCCAACTGCACGAGCACACGGTACTCTGCGGGGAACAAATCTTTGAATACTGCAACACTAGCTGCTCAACAACTAGCTGGAGAGATACTGATCTGAATCTCCGTCAGTTATCCACATTAAATTCTTCTGACGTTGCCTTCAGACAACCACGACACCCAACCTCGCCGCTGGAGAACTGAATCTGACATCGCCGTCGGAAACAAACATCACTCTGAGAGACACTCGACATTGCCGTCGTACAAACATCCTTTCTGCTGGGGATTTAAAGAGTCTGACCTGGCCGTCAAACAAACATTCAACCTCGCCGCCGAACATTCAACCTCGCCGTCGAAAACAAACATAATCTGACCTCGCCGTCCAACGAACATCCAACCTCGCCATCGAATACAAGCACTGAACACTCTGACCTGGGGTTCACCCCTAGTAAATGGAACGAAAGGTATAATCGCGTATTTGAAACTACCCCGCTGGGGGATGAGAGACTCGACCAAGCACGCTCTGATCTAGGGTTCACCCTCAGAACTGTAACGAACATCGGAATACTACTGCACACTGCCCGCCGTAGAACTTCAACATTAAAGATATATGAAACCCTGGCCCCTGGCCACTTCCAGCTTCAGCTAGAAAAGATCTTCAAGTGCTTCTGAAGATAAGCATCCTTGGCCTTCAAGGATGGCAGCTCTGCAGGAGGTATCTTCGACTTCAGTCTGAAGAAAGTGGTCCTTGGCCTTCAAGGATACAGGGACCTGCCTTTAGGCAACTCCGCCTCTGCTATAGAGTATCCGAGACTTCAGTCAGGGATATACTTCAGCCTTCAGTCCGAAAAATGAATCCCAGGTCATTCATAACCTTGGGGATAACCTTGCCCTTAGGCACCTTCGCTTCAGCTTGGGAAATCTATGACTTCAGTCAGAGAAATGGTATCCTGAGCCATTCATGACTCTTCGGGGATTCAAATACTTTGCCTTCAGGCAAAACTCCGCTTCAGCTGGAAAAAAATCTTCGACTTCAGTCAGAAGAAACACTATTCACTCGATCGCAATCAATCATCTCCTCAGGACAACTGACTTGGTCTTCAGACTCACACGAATCACTCTGTTGTATCTACAACCCTGGAACCTTGTCTTTAGCCACCCGTTGATTCTTCAACACGGAAATCTGGACTCACAGGAACCTTCTGATATCGCCTTCGGGCGCTCACGAAATCCATCTTCAGATTAGACATCGTTGCTGGAGCAGACATATTATGCTGCTCAGGACTTCAAGAATCATCTTTGGACAAACAGATTCGTCGGGCATCTTCAAGAATCGTCCTGAACTGATAACCTTTCTGGAGAAAACATTCTGGTTGGGTATTCCAGGAATCTTCCTGGGCAACTCTTGCTGGAGGCGCTATTGGGGAGCTCAAGTATCATACTAGGCGAACCACTCGGGAAGCTGTACCGGGGTTTTAAGAATCGTCTTGAGCAAACGGCCCTGCTGAGGAGTTCGAGAATCATCTCGAACTGAAGACTTCGCTGGGGATCTCAAAAATCATCTTGAGCGAGCGACTGTGGGGATCACACCGGGGTCTTTAAGAATCATCTCGCAAGCGGTCTTGCTGGGGAGAACATCAAGAATCGTCCTGAGCAACTGGTCTTTCGGTAGTACACCTGTACAATAAGGATGATAATGACCTAGATCATGCTTACGATGCATATGCTTCTGCGTCATGCCCCCACACAGTGGGAATGCTATACGTTTATGCTAAATGCCATGCAATCATGCACAATGCTATGCAATCATGCATAATGATGCGATCCCGTCAGCAAAATAAATGCCGAAGGGGGAAATCCTCCTATCAAGGAGAAAGAACCGCTCAGGTAGAGGAATCATCCTGCTGAAGAGAACGTGAACACGCCAATATCAATCGGGCTCTGTCTGGGGAACTGATCTTCCGCGAATTGCTGCAGGGGGACAACTTCAGCTGACTGCTGCAGGGGATGAAGCTCTACGAGAACTTGGATCTGCTGATATCAATCGCGAGAATGAACTGCGCGGCCGTCTCGGCTACTCTTCTGGGGAGGGTAACTCTATGGGGAAACAACTTCTGCTGCTCCACACTCCACTGGGGAAAAACCAATCATGATCTGATCAACTTCCAAGGACTCGGCTCTCTCGGGTATCTGCAAACTCAGCTGGGGAAGGAGAAGTCATTCTGCTTCACTGGAGAGAGTGCGACTCTGGGGAAACACAACATTAGCTGCCCTACGCTCTGCTGGGGAAAATTGATCATGATCTGATCAACTTCCAAGGATTCTGCTTTTCTGCGGACTCAGTCGGGGAGAGAAATCATTCTGCTTCACTGGAGAGAGTGCGACTCTGGGGAAACACAGCATTAGCTGCCCCACGCTCTGCTGGGGAAAATCGATCATGATCTGATCAACTTCCAAGGATTCTGCTTTTCTGCGGACTCAGTCGGGGAGAGAAATCATTCTACTTCACTGGAGAGTACGACTCTGATGAGGGATTTCAATTCCGCTGGGGAAGAAAGAATCATCTGACTTCGGGGGAGAGTACAACTCTGCAAGGGAATACAACATCAGCTGTTCCAACACTCTACTGGGGAAGAGGGAATCATCCCATCTTCAGGAGAGAGCCTGACTCTGGTGAGGAATCTCAATTCCGCTGGAGACTTCAGTCTGGCACCATTAGTTACTGCATCCTTCGGCATACGAACAGCCTCCTGCGAAACCTGCACTTGTGACCCGGTGCTGGGGAGACACCTGCTTCGGTGACTTTACTGGGGAAAACACGAGCTTCAGCTCCCGAACCTTGCTCTGAAATCTGCACTTGTGACCCGGTGCTGGGGATAATCATCATGCTTCAGTGCTTGACTCAGCTGATGAGGTAATATTCCTTCAGGATGCGTCTGCTTGGGGAAGAGAGTCATCTCTGCATGGGGAAGACATATCAATGCTCACCATCTGATTCTGATTCCGCGGAGGAGAAACTACTGAACTCTGCTGGGGAAGGAGGACTCGTCCTGCTTCGGGGATACGCACGGCACATCTTCTGGCGAGGTGCTACACCTGCAACAACACAAACAAACAGACAAGATACCCTCCTCAAAGGGGCCTATCCAGGTTATTATCTCGTGACAATATTCAGTTAATTAGTTGTTTCAACAATCAATGGGCTTAGGCCCGCAAGTTTATGTATGCGCATTTTATCAAAAACACATCGGCGTTATCATTCGCAAACAAATCAGATAAATGCTAAACAGACAAGTAGAATTGCTGAATAATGTGCATTTTATTGATGATGAACCCCTGAATGGGCAAAAATGTTTTACAACAGAGGCAAGCTCCTGGAATGAGGAAGCCGCGCAAAAAGAAAACATAAATATACATCAGTATATACAAATGTCGGCAATCGAGGCGTAGACGAACACCATGAGTTGATCCCTCTAAGACCCACTCGACTTCGATACTTCTCCGATGCTTCAGCTTTGGAAGAGATTGATTCAGATAAACAGCCCTCAGGTCTTCCGAACCACTAAACAATGAAAGTCCATACGCGGAACGCAGTCATTTGCTTATTCAAATCCCTAACTTTTGCGTGAACCGCCCTTCACGGGTTTTCAGTTCACCGGGATACCCTTTTTTGCCGAAGCCGCCCAGCGTAGGTTTTCGACTTCGCGGGTGTACATTTTTTCAATATATCCCTAATTTTTGCCCGGACCTTTTATTCTGCTTTTGGTTCGCCGGGATGCCCCTTTTTTGCCTGGACTCTTTCTTTTTTTTGTCCAGCGGGTCGCTTTCAAGCAAAGTATTTTTTAACTGCGTCCGCGTTCACCGGGGATGCAAAATCTTCACCATCCATCGTGGATAACAACAAAGCTCCTCCCGAGAAGACCTTGCTGACGACATACGGCCCTTCGTAGTTCGGAGTCCACTTGCCCCGGTGATCGGAGTGTGGCGGAAGAATCTTCTTCAGGACGAGATCACCCGTCTGAAAGCTTCGAGGACGCACCTTCTTATCATAAGCTTTCTTCATTCGGCTTTGGTACAGGCGACCAAATGCAATCGATGCTAACCTCTTCTCGTCCATCAGGCTGAGCTGGTTCAAACGATTCGTAACCCATTCTGCCTCATCAAGTTTCACATCAACCAAAACTCGCAAAGAGGGAATCTCCACTTCTAGCGGTAGGACAGCTTCCATACCGTACACCAAGGAGAAAGGAGTTGCCCCGGTCGACGTACGCACCGTGGTACGATAACCGTGCAAGGAAAACGGCAGCATCTCGTGCCAATCTTTATACGTCACAACCATCTTCTGAACAATCCTCTTGATGTTCTTGTTGGCCGCTTCAACAGCGCCATTCATCTTCGGCCGATAAGGAGATGAGTTGTGGTGTTCAATCTTGAAGCTCTGGCACAGCTCCTTCATCATCTTATTATTCAAATTCGAACCATTATCAGTAATGATCCGCTCGGGAATTCCATAGCGACAGATGATGTCCCTCTTTATGAACTTAGCTACCACCTGCTTGGTCACATTAGCGTACGAGGCTGCCTCCACCCACTTGGTGAAGTAGTCGATAGCTACCAGAATAAAACGATGACCATTGGATGCGGTGGGCTCGATCTTGCCTATCATGTCAATGCCCCACATGGAGAACGGCCAAGGGGAGGACATGACATTCAATGGGCACGGCGGCACATGAACTTTATCAGCATAAATCTGGCATTTGTGACATTTCTTCGCGAATCTGAAGCAATCCGACTCCATAGTCAACCAGTAATATCCTGCTCTCAGGATCTTTCTCGTCATGGCATGCCCGCCGGCGTGCGTACCAAATGTGCCCTCATGGACTTCTTCCATGAGCATACTTGCCTCTTTCTCATCTACACATCTGAGTAGCACGAGATCGTGGTTTCTCTTATACAGCACTCCATCAGGATTGAGGTAAAAGTTTCCAGATAGCCTCCTCAGAGTCTTCTTATCTTGGGTTGACGCACCCACAGGATACTCCTTAGTCATAAGGAAGGTCTGGATGTCGTGGAACCATGGCTTGCCGTCAGTGGCATCCTCGATTGCGAACACATATGCTGGTCTGTCAAGACGCGAAAGAACAATGCTTGGAGCTTCATTCCAAAGATTGACCTTATACATTGAAGCCAACGTGGCTAAAGCATCAGCCATTTGATTTTCAGCCCGGGGTACATGATGAAGTTCTACTCGGTCGAAGAACGGAAGCAGCCTCCTGGCATAATTCATGTACGGCACTAGATTCGGTTGACGAGTTTCCCACTCCCCTTTGATCTGATTGATTACAAGCGCTGAGTCACCATATATGTCTAGATTCTTGATTCTCAAATCAATTGCCTCTTCTAGACCCATAATACATGCTTCGTATTCGGCTTCGTTGTTGGTAACTGGAAACGTCAGTCTCGCAGTAAACGGGATGTGGGATCCGTGAGGAGTCGTGATGATAGCCCCGATACCACTTCCATAGGAATTAACCGCTCCGTCGAATATCAACTTCCACTGAGACTTCCTATCTGGCCCCTCATCGGGCAATGGCTCATCGCAATCCTTCGCTTTGAGAAACATAATGTCCTCGTCAGGGAATTCGAACTTCATCGGCTGATAGTCTTCGATTGGCTGTTCGGCAAGGTAATCAGACAATACGCTTCCCTTGATGGCTTTCTGAGAGACGTACTGAATATCATATTCTGTTAACACCATTTGCCATCTGGCAATCCTGCCCGAAAGAGCCTGCTTCTCGAAAACGTACTTGATCGGATCCATCTTCGAAATCAGCATAGTGGTGTGATTGAGCATATACTGTCGTAGACGTTTGGCAGCCCAAGCTAATGCACAACACGTCTTCTCCAGCATCGAGTATCGAGATTCACACTCAGTGAACTTTTTACTCAAATAATAAATGGCATGCTCTTTTCTGCCCGTCTCGTCGTGCTGACCGAGAACACACCCCATACTATTCTCCAGAACTGTCAAGTACATGATTAATGGCCGTCCAGCCACTGGGGGTATCAAGATTGGAGGTTCTTGAAGATACTGCTTTATCTTATCGAATGCCTTCTGGCAATCCTCATTCCAAGTAATCGCCTGATTTTTCTTTAACAATTTGAACATCGGTTCACAAGTGGCCGTGAGCTGAGAGATAAACCTTGCAATATAGTTTATTCGGCCCAAGAAACCACGAACTTCTTTTTCTGTCTTCGGCGCTGGCATCTCTTGGATAGCTTTTATCTTTGCAGGATCAACTTCAATACCTCGTTCACTAACGATAAACCCCAATAACTTTCCGGACCGCACTCCGAAAGTGCACTTGTTAGGATTCAGCCTCAGCTTGAACTTCCTAAGCCTTTCGAACAACTTCAGCAAATTGACCAGATGCTCCTCCTCCGTTTGGGACTTTGCAATCATGTCATCAACATAGACCTCGATCTCATGATGAATCATATCATGAAACAAAGTGACCATTGCTCGCTGATAAGTGGCCCCTGCGTTCTTCAGACCGAAGGGCATTACCTTATAGCAAAATGTGCCCCAGGGGGTAATAAACGTCGTTTTCTCCATGTCCTCCGGCACCATCTTAATCTGATTGTAACCGGAGAAGCCATCCATGAACGAAAACACGGAAAACTGGGCTGTATTGTCGACCAACACATCGATATGAGGCAACGAGAAATCATCCTTAGGGCTCGCCCTATTCAAATCCCGATAATCGACGCACATGCGTACCTTACCGTCCTTCTTCGGTACAGGCACTATGTTGGCGACCCACGGAGGGTAAGTGGTAACGGCTAGAAATCCTGCGTCCAACTGCTTCTGGACTTCTTCTTTGATTTTTACAGCCATGTCTGGTCTCGTCCTCCTGAGCTTCTGCTTGACTGGAGGGCAATCTTCTCGCAACGGCAAGCGATGAACCACGATGTCAGTGTCAAGTCCGGGCATATCCTCATATGACCAAGCAAAGACGTCACTATACTCTCGAAGCATCTCAACCAGTCTATGCTTGACACCATTCTGCAGCGCAGCCCCTACTCTGACATTCCTGATAAGCTCCTCAGAACCCAGATTTATGATCTCAATATCCTCCTCATGAGGCAGAATAACCTTCTCCTCTTGTCTCAACAAGCGGGCCAACTCTTCCGGAAGGTCTTCGTCTTCATCAATCTCATCCTCGGCTTGATAGATCGGGCAATCAAAGTCGTAGTGAGCCGTAGAGGGTCCAGAGTCGATGTCATCTGTTACGTGGATCCTGCAATAACAAGGGTTAAGTTTAAAGCAAGAATATGCAGGTTAGCACGAACCTCGTTGCCATTTTGCTGTTTTTCAAAACAAACATAAAATATGAATAACAGAGAACACAATATTTGATTACGAAGAAAACGCCTTTTTATTTATTAACAAAATGCATACACATAATCCAACAAGGCCCTGACAGTAAAACCACTATGCCCCGGGCAGGACATAGGGTTGTACAAAGATTGTAAAAAGCAAATCATTACTCTTCACTTGTCAGCTCGATAATCTCCTTGATGGTCCAGTTGTGGAGGCGCTCGCCTGGCTTGCTTGGTTGAATCCAGGCGTCAAGATCGCAATCACTGTCTCCACTGTCCTCTGACGCAGCGTTGATACTCTCGAAGATTACTCCTCCCTTGGTGAATAAGATCGGCCCCTTCCCATGAGACGAGCTACCAGAAGAGGATGAAGCTTCAGCTCCAGGAGAATACCCTAATCCAAACTTATCCTGTTTGAATGGTATATCCAAAACATGCCCCCAGCCTGGGGTAGAACCGGCTTCGACAACGGCCCTAGCTTCCTTAAACGAAGAGAGGTTCACCTCTTGCTTCTCTGCAACAACGGGGGCTACCTCCTTCACCCTGACGGTTTCAAACGCCTGGCAAAGAGTCTCATGGATCTCACCATCCATTTCGACATATTTAAAGGACGACAGGTGGCTTACCATGATGTCCTCTTCTCCACAGACTGTCACTATGCTGCCCCCAACAGCATATTTAAGCTTCTGATGCAGCGTGGACGTCACGGCACCAGCAGAATGAATCCACGGCCGACCTAAGAGGCAACTATAGGCGGGCATGATATCCATGATATAGAACACCGCATTAAACGTCTCCGGACCAACTTGGATTGGCAGGGTCAATTCTCCGAAGACGTGGCGCTTGGTTCCGTCAAAGGCCTTCACGACCAGATCACTGGGCGTGCACAGCAGTCCACGGGTATCCAACTTCATCAGTGCCTTCTTCGGAAGCACGTTAAGCGAGGAACCCGTATCTACTAGGACATGTGACATAATCGTGCCTCTGCACTCTATCGAGACGTGCAAGGCATTGTTGTGATCTCTTCCCTTGGGAGTCAACTCTAGATCTGTAAAACCCAGCCCATTACCAGCATTGACATGGGCTACTACTTCCTCGAGTTGATTAACTGATATCTCCTGCGGCACGTATGCAGCATTCAATACTTTCAGCAACGCGTTGCGGTGCGCTTCAGAACACAGCAACAGGTTAAGAATCGAGATCTTCGACGGAGTCTGGTGAAGATGATCTACAATCTTGTAGTCACTCTTCCTGATCAGCCGCATGAACTCTTCAGCATCTTTAACCAACAAGTCTTTCTCTGCCCCTGCAGGAACCTCTTCAACAGCTTTACCCTTACCCTTATCCATAGCGTCAGCCCGGACTACTTTCTCTGCTGCAACCTCTGCCGGCGCGGACACTCTACCACTTCTGGTGATACCACTAACTTCAGTAAGATTCTGCGCAGTCGATCCGGATGACTCAAGCTCTATCTTCTGACCGTTACAATACACTTCGGCGCCGTAATGCCATGGAACGGCATTGGTACTCTCGAACGGGATTGGTCCGGCCCTGGTGATGGTGATAGTAGGCGGTCGGGGCGCAGAAATAGTGATAGGGTGGCGAGGAATGGTAATGGTAGCAACTTCGTCCGCCTGCTTCAGCACGACTTCCCCTGACGCATTCTCAACGCTTCGACTGAATTGCAAAATACCCTCGGTCATCAGACTTTGGATACCTTCGATCAACTGCTCACACCCATCAGGAAGTGTAGCACATGCCATACAAAACTCTCCACATCCGGGAAAGAAGCCTTTCTTTAGCAGCTTAGCTTTAACAAAGCTCAACGGCGTCTTCAGATCTTTGACATCAGTCAGTAAGTCTGAATTCTCTTCAGTGATAACAGCATTTACTCCGCCTCCCCTATGATGAGGCATGGGATTCTTGGTGACATTGGGCACGCTGTCAGAAAAGTTGATAACCTTGGCGTCTACCAAGTCCTGGACTTTATGCTTAAAAGCTTTGCAATTCTCAACTGTATGGCCAGGTGCCCCAGAATGAAATTCACAAGTAGCATTAGCATCATACCCCGGTGGTGGTGCCCCTGTCAAGGGAGCCAACGTCCGCTTTTGGACTAACTGGAGCTGAAGCAGCGTTTGCAAAAGCTGTGCATATGACATAGGAGGAGTTTCCAAATGACGGTTTGCCAGGGGACCCCGATTCTGATATCTCTTATATCCCGGATTATTCTGTTGCTGAGGCTGCTGCTGCGGCTGAGGGGGTGCAGCTGGGATGTTTATGCTAGCAATCTGAGACTGAGGGCCCTTGCCCTTTCTCCTAGCATTGGTGACAGCACTGGCATCTCCCTCTCGGCGCTTGCCAGTATAGGGTTTCTTGCTAGCTCCTCCAGATGAGGATGATTCGCCTTGAATCTTTCCGATCTTTATGCCATTCTCAACATGCTCGCCCAAAGTGATAAGAGCCGAGAATGTTCCGGACATGCCACTGATCAGCTTCTCATAATAGACTCCAGGAAGAGTAGCCACGAACATTTGTACCAACTCACGCTCAACCATCGGCGGTTGAACCCGAGCAGCCAATTCACGCCACCGCTGGGCGTACTCTTTGAAGCTTTCATTGCTCCTCTGCGAGAGATTCTGGAGCTGAACTCGGTTGGGAGCCAAGTCGCTATTATATTGATAGTGGAGGACGAACGCTTCAGCGAGATCTTTCCAGGTGCGCACAGCAGCGGGCTCCAAACCCATATACCATTCGAGCGATGGGCCAGAAAGACTATCCTGAAAGAAGTGCATCAGCAGCTTCTCATCATCAGAATAAGCGGACATCTTTCTGTAATAAGATCGGAGGTGAACACGGGGACAAGTAGTGCCCCTATACTTCTCAAAGATAGGCACCTTAAACTTGTGAGGTACTTTAAAGTCAGCAATCAACCCGAGTTTGGACATGTCAACGCCCAATGTATTCTGATTTTCTATATCTCTCATTTTATCTTCCAGCGCCTTGAACCTGAGTCGAGCTTCAGCAGTCAATTCAGCCTCTGCACCTCTCTGAGAGAAAATGTCATCCTGATGGTCTTCCAGCCACGGTTGAGGCACCACCATATTTCCAACATTGCCGTTGACCGGCCCCACGTTAACATTGGCTCCCAAACCACCATTGACGGCGCCCGCCGCGTTAAGTCCAAGATTAGTCATAAGATTGCCGTTAGCACTACCGTTGCCCCCGGCAGCAGGAACAACGTTCTGTGGAGTATCCCCTTGAGGAGGAGTGGGCACGGCCCCGCCATGAAGTATTCCATTACTGTCAACCCTGGAGATGAGAGGTTGAACCAAAGTACGAAGCTGATCTTGCCCATTCGCAACTACCTGCATCAGCTCCATAAAACGATCCATCCGTTCACGAAGCTCCTGAACATCTGACTGTACCTGGTCCATGATTCTCGTTTGATTGGCGCGAGTTGAGTATCGGTGGATGAATCTTTGATCAATCCTGGAGATCGAAAGCAGCTCGGAACCTGAGTACCTGAAAAACCTGTCAAGATTAAAGGTTAGGAAAAGGCAACAGAATGTATGTCATGCAAGAATGCTTCATGCAAATGCATGCGTGAGTCCGTGTGCTTGAGAGATTTCCCCCGATCCTGGCACCTGCTGACAATAATAAGGAGAGGAATCCAGGCGCAATCATGGAAACAGTAACCTCACATAGCAATAGTCATATTCGACACATCAAGGATCGAGAACTCGTACGCATCAGTCTTTCTGAGAGAGGCTGCAGTAGCACAATAAGAGGCGAAAGATCCTGGATCGGGGAAACGGTACCTGTCACAGACACACGCTAATGGAATGATTATGCAAGCTAATGCAAAATGCAGGTATGCAACAATATATCCGGGTGGCTGCTGTGGAGATTCGATGTCAACAGTCATTGATGAGAAGGAAACCCCGGTGTAAAACCACTGATCTGATCTGCTGAGAATAACCATCTGATAGGATCAAGATCAAAATTCTGCTCTGACAAGAACGAAGGCCTGATAATAAAGACCCCGGATGCAAGATCAAAGAATATCTGTTGAGGAAGCCTTCAGACCCCAAATCAAAAATCTGCCCTCTCAAGAACAAATACACAGCTACTGACGAGATCTTCAAACCCCACTCAACATCTGCCCTATCAAGAACAAACAACAACTGCTGACGAGATCCTCAGACCTCACTCAAAAATCTGCTCCATCAAGAACAAATAACAACTGCTGACGAGATCTTCAGACCTTACTCAAAAATCTGCTCCATCCAGAACAAACCTCTGATAACAATACTCTGATCGGAACCTGCTCTATCAGGAACAGACAAACACCCGATGATAAGATCCTTTGATCAAACCCTTGCTCTATCAAGAACATCTCTGCAACTGAGAACCCAACATAACTGATTCACTGTCAAGAAAACTAGGTAGTCTGGAGGTCAAAGTTTCCTGCAATATCCCAACCCCACTTACAGGTATGATGGACCTAATCCACGGACAAAGGTACGGCATCCTATGCGGTCGTCAGCGTTACAGACTTTCACGAGTGACAATACGATTCCCAGAAGGAGTGGCATCGTCAAGTCATGAAGAGGCCTCTCTTAGCTGACTTCCAAATGATCGGTCCCCAGAGTCGACAATCCTCACGTCTGGACTCCCCTCAGATCCTCAGGACCGGAAAGGAGCACCTCTGCAAGAATCTCGTCTGAGCGCAGATTTTCGTAGGGAACTGTGCCTGCTCAGCAGACAGGTTCGTCTACTACTTCTCCGCAACTATATCTAGGTGTGTACTCAAGCCCAGGTCCGGCTTTTCGCTCACAGTAACATCCCTCTCCCACAGCAGCACAGATAATCATATCAAACTGGAAGTAAAATGCGGGAAATAAAATGCGGGAAGTAAAGTGCGAGAAGTAAAAATGCGATAAATAAACGCAACCCAACAAGCAAACACACAAACAATAGGATTGACTCTCATAGGGAACCGGAGAACCAGAGATTCTGGGTTCGATCCCCAGCAGAGTCGCCAGCTGTCGCTTGCGCGAAAATAAGGTGCCGGCGTGACAGAAGAGTCGCCACCTTTCGTTATTTATCCCTCGGAGCGGGAAAGGAAACGATCGGAAAAACCTGACGAAAAAGGGTAAGACAAGGTCATCGCAACCATTGTCTGGGTTCGGGAGTCGGTTACGCAAGGGGAAGGTATTAGCACCCCTCACGTCCGTCGTACTCGACGGGATCCTCGCTTGTTTGTTTACTTGGACGGGTTGGTTATAATCTATCTACCTATCAAGGCTGGCTGAAAAAGAAAAGAAAAATGACTCGGCAAAGCATCGCGCTTTATGCCTACGTATTCCCGTCTGGAACGAGAAATCAGAGTCAACGTAGTTCGGCTTACTACGGGTTTACGGGGGAAAGGTTGCTCGCTAGGACGTCGCGTCCTATGCCTACGTACTTCCATCTGGTATGAAAGATCAGAGCAAACGTAGTTCGGGTAACTACGGGAAAAATGGCTCAACTAGGAGGGAGACTATCAAGTCCTACTGTTATCATGCCATGGATTCATCCTATGGTTGAGGTTTGAACAGGGAATTCCTAAATGTTGTCATGCATAGGTTTCAACCTAAAAGTCTACCATCAAATCCTCATCAGAGAAAATGAGAGTCCTAAGGGATCATGTCAATGATACACCAAAACAGACAAAAGCATCAGCTTTAACAGTAAAATGCATGCAATGCAAGTGAGGGAGGAAATGTGTGTGGGGCTTCAGCCTCCACAAGCTCGTCTCGACCTCAAGCCAGTCATGAAATAACAGTAATCATACTGAAAATAAACAACATGCTATCAAGCAATGAACAGGTAAAAGAAAAGGGAAGTGCCATCAGGCAAACAAAACA
Organism: Lathyrus sativus; assembly: GCA_963859935.3. Taxonomy (NCBI): domain Eukaryota; kingdom Viridiplantae; phylum Streptophyta; class Magnoliopsida; order Fabales; family Fabaceae; genus Lathyrus; species Lathyrus sativus. The sequence continues at coordinate 276,662,256 of OZ012739.1, forward strand.
CATGCTTGAGAAAGAATCATCTACTCTCTAATCCTAACCCTAATCACAGAATCTAATCAGATCTAAGCAAAGCCCTAAAGCAAAACCTAACCAAAAGAAATCAATCCCAGTCTTCAAGCTTCAGAACAAGCTTACCAAAGAAAGGGAGCTAAGCAAGCAGGCTCATAGTGTCTTCCTCAGGAGAACACTAGGAGGTGTATACTCAGGAGTCATACCCTATGTGGCTCAACCATTGTGATCAGTTTACGTTCCTCCTCAGGAGAAACTAAACTCACAAGCAGGCTCCAACATCACTGGATACTTAGGAAATCCTATCTGAACTAGTGGAACTAAGTGAATAGACCCATAGTACCTTCCTCAGGAAAGTACTAGGAGGCTTCCACTTAGGAGTTGTATCCTATGTGGCTCAACAACTGTGATCAGTTTACATTCCTCCTCAGGAGAAACTAAACTCACAAGTTGGCTCCAACATCATTGGATACTTGAGAAATCCTAGATAAACTAATGGAACTAAGTGAATAGACTCATAGGACCTTCCTCAGGAAAGTACTAGGAGGCTTCCACTTAGGAGTTGTATCCCATGTGGCTCAACAACATGTGATCAGTTTACATTCCTCCTCAGGAGAAATTAAACTCACAAGTTGGCTCCAACATCATTGGATACTTGAGAAAGAGGTGAGAAGAAAGAATGAAAGTCATTCATAGTGCCTTCCTCAGGAAAGTACCATGAACTTCCCTCAAACTTCAGGATCTCAAACCTCACAGACAGGGAACAAGCCAAGCTCTGGGTCTCTGAATCTTGATCTACAATCTTCTCTTCATCATGCTCTCCTACAAGCTCTTCAAGGCAACACAAGCCCCACAATAAATTCCCCACAATGAACCCCAAAGATGAACAGATAACCACAGGGGAGACAGAATCAACAGGCAACTTCAGAAAATACCTAAAAATACTAAACTAATGGGGAAAAAATCTAACAATTATTCACAAGGGTCCTCAACATCTACCCACAACACCTACACAGGCCTCTACCTAAAAATCAAGACAAAACTCAATCAAAGAAAGGAATTCATCACCTAAACACAATCTAAACCCTAATCAGGATACCCTACATCTACCCTAATTAAACTAATCAAAATTTAATTCTAAAATTCTAGAAAAAAACCTATGGGGAACTATGATTCATCATCTAATTGCACAAAAAATAATGGATAAAAAACCCTAAGGGAAGGTCCTAAAACAATTCCTACAAAATCATGATATAAAACTAAACAATATAAAAGCTATTTTAAAAGAAAAATCTATTAAAATACTAAACTAAAAAATAAAATCCCATTTTTATTTTTATAATTTTCTACACATTATCATCTAATCATAGAAAAAAGAAGAATTAAAAAATCATTTTTTATCAATTTTTAATGAATTAATCAAAACAGAAAAAAAATAAAAGAAGAAAATAAAAGAAATGAATTAAATTGGACTGGGAGGTGCATTAAGTAAATGCGCCCAGGGTTATTCCAGTTGGGCTTTAAGGGTGGGGGCGTGCATAGCATCTGACTTAAGCCCATAAGAATCAGAAACAAAATAAAAAAGACAAAAAGCGCTGGGGGGTGAGAAAATGAATGGTTTCACGCTATATGGAATTGGGCCTCCAATACACGGGTGCGAAAAGCAAAAAATGAAGGCCCACTCCCCCCACTTAAATGAAACGCAGCGCTTAAGGGGGGAGGGAAAGTCTCACCAAAATCGTCTTTCAATCTCGGCCGTGGGATCATCCTAGGAGTCCACAGTCAACATGCTTTTGGATGGTGGAGATTATCTCTTCTCCAAATGGTTATGAAACTTAGGGTTTGCTTCCATTAAAATACCATGCACACACACAACTTTCACCATGCGGTTCTCCTTCCACACTCAACGAAATCACACGATTCAAACACCAAAGTCACTCCAAATCTTCCCCTCTACACGACTATACCATTGGATCGTATTGAAACTCCCTCTACCATGAAAACCGCGCGCAACAAGCTCTTGCATCCATGGAAATGGTCTGAAACTTCTCATCAAGATTCTCACTCAAACTTACATCAAACTGAACTACACTCCATGGTGATGATTCTGAACTATAAACCTAAGCTTCTAACGCCCTAATCATGGAGTTCTATGCCAATCAAGATTCAAGCACCTGCACTAAGTTGTCTCTAAACAGCACCAAAGTTATCTAAACTAACCTCCTAACATCCTAGATCAAGATTATGCTAATGAATCTACACGAATCTACTTAAATTAAGCAAGTGGAAGCAAAATGCACCTTGAGCAAAATGTGATGGATGATGAGGAATCTCTTGGATCTTGATCTTGTGAGGCTTGGATCTTGCTCTCCTTTTGCTCTAGATGATTCTGTATGCACGAGTTTGGAAGGAGAATGCTTGTAGAGGATGAAAATCAAAGTTGCTTGAAATTGAAGAAAGCTCTTTAATGGCAATGTATCTCTCTCTTTCTCCTCTGACTTGACTCTCTATCACCAACCCTGAATTCTCTTCATGGCATTCTCTTTATAGTAATCATTGGATGTGTCTAGATTCATCTAGAATGTGGTGGAAACTTCTTGAAATTCTCATGTGATGACAAGTTGGTTATCTCATATCTCATATGCTATGCCTTGCAATTTTGTCTTAAAATGTCCTTATGTGAGATATTGAGAAGGGATGAGTGAAAAACAAGTTCATTTTTGGCTTGTGTAGGGTTTTTCAACATTGCCTTCTTTTTCAAGTAATGACTTTTCAAAGCATCACCCATTTTAAAGCTCCAATTCAAAATTCTAGCTAAACCAATGTTCTCAAAATGGTTTTTCCAATCAAAATGATATATTGGATGACCTATTTTGGATTTGTGGATCTTCCAAATCACTTTTCAATTTCAACTTTTCAAAGTTATAAGCCATTTTTAGTTCATTTTTGACCAATCATGTAATCTCATGCTATGAGCTTTTCCAACAATTTGTGACCTTCTTTCTAGACTTAAAATCACATTTTGAGCAACTTTCATGTTTTGAGTTTTTCCATTTGAGGCTTGGAAATAGGAGTTTTAGGCATTGGCTAAAATGACCTATAACTGACAAATGACCAAAATACCCCTGTCTTGTTCAAACCATAAGTTGAGTTCCACAAATCCAATCAAGGACTTCTACCACTCAAATTAAAGCTAAGAAGATCCTCTTCAACATTCATGTTGACCAAGAAGTCATAGGAATCAACCTACTAGGGCAAAAGTTGTCTGCAAGTTGGGTGACTTTCAAGGACCCAGATTCACACACCTCTGCTGACCTGTAATTTGTCAAAACCATAACTTGAGCTCTGTAACTCCTATCAAGGACTTCCACCACTCAAATCAAAGCTTAGAACAAGCTCTACAACATTCATGTTATGGGGAAGATGAGACATCAATCACATCTTGAGCTAAAACTGCCTGGAAGATAGGGATCAAATTAGGGTTTTCTCACTGACAATCCTCAGAAACCCTAACTCAAAACTTCTCAAACTCCTCAATCATGATGAGTTGGTCTAGGAATCATCCTTATAGTATCTCAATGTTTCATTCCATGATCACATGGCCCTTGGATTGGGTCTCAACCTTCTCCAAATCTTCAGTTGACCTAGGGTTGACCCAGTCAAAACCCTAATTCTACCATTCATGGTTGAATCTTCTGAATTCTTGCTCAATGACATCTCTGGGCTTCATGATGGCTATCAAGACATCTCATAGGCTTTCTCAAAACATCAAGTTCATTCTCAAAGTCTCAGAATCATCTGAGGGGCACCCACAACTCTCAAGCTATGAAGCACACAACCCTGGTTTCAATCCACTTCCTCTGAGGATCTCTTGAACTTTCTGATGAAGGTATCAACTTTCAAACACTCAATGAATAAATAATTGTTGGTCAAATTTTGGGGTGCAACAACCATGTCCTTCGGAAAATATTCCCATCGACTGGTGGGGCGCACCGGCTCGTCGGGAAGATCGGGTCCGTCGGGGAGGCCGGATTCTCTGTGTGCGAACCAATCCTCCGGTCGGCTGACGCAAAGGGCGACCTAGAGGCCGTTTTCACCGTCTGAAGAAGGGAGGTCCTCGAATCTCTTGGCCTCGGGGGCATCTTGCCTTGGGGTTTCGCCTCCCCGGGTGTATCTCTTCAAGTGGCCATCTTTGATCAGGATTTCGATCGCGTCCTTGAGGTGGATGCAGTCTTCTGTAACGTGCCCGTGGCTCCTATGGAAATGGAAGTACTTCGATTTGTCTAGGTTGGGCTTGGGGGTGTCGGCCTGGGGAAGCGGACACCTCCCTGGACAAAATCCGTCTTGGCGCACTCGGCCAATATGCGCTCGCGGGATGCGACTAGGGCTGTATACTCCGTGAACCGGCCGGCTGGGCCGCGCTGCTCGCGTTGTTCGCGAGGATGATCTCCTCCGCGTCGGTGGCTTGAGGCTCCGTCCTCTCGGGGCCTGTGGGGGGTCTCCCTGTCTCGTGTGTCCCGGGCAGAGTTTGCCGCTTGAGTTTCCTCGAACCGGATATAATGCGCGGCTCTGTCGAGGAAGTCCTGTAGAGAGGCTGGTCGGTGTATGGCCACGGCTTCGTAGAAATTGGAGTCTCGGTGTAGGCCTTGCTCCATCAAGTAACGCTTCATCTCGTTTGACGTCGTTACCTGTACTGTCTCCCGTGTGAATCTTTCGATGTACTTCCGGAGGGGCTCGTCGGAAGCTTGGATTATGGCACCCAGTGCGGCTTCCGTCTTTGGATGGCGTCGGGATGCCGTGAAGTGTCTTGAAAAGAGATCCTTCAAGACCCTCCACGACGTGACCGACTCTGACTCCAGGCTCTTGTACCATGTCATGGCACCTTTCCTCAGTGTTGTCGGGAATAATCTGCATTTGATAGCTCCACGGACGTTCCAGTAGTCGAGCATGGCCTCGATGTCTTCCAGGTGATCGTCTGGGTCGGAGGTGCCGTCGTACATCGAGAGTGCCGGGGGTTTCTCCATCCCGTGGGGAATGGGGGAAGCCATGATCTCTCAGGACAAAGGGGTCCTGTAGTCGTCTTCGTCACTGAGAGTCGGTGACCGAGGGGGTGACGGGCCATTCGGTGGAGGCGCCTGATTTCTTGCCCTCGGCCTCCTGACCGGGGGTTCGACCCTCGAATGTCTGGTCGGGGGATCCGCTCTGGTCGACCGTCTCTCCCGAACTTGTCTCGTTGGGGACCTAGTCCGCTCCCGCACTACTTCGGATTAGGGCCTCTCCAGCCGAGGTCGTCAATCCCTGGGGCGAGGAAATGGACTCCTCGAGTTCCCGTTCTGGTCTTCCCGCGGAGGGGACCTTGGCGGGACCTCGTGCTCTAGTGCGTCAATTCGTATGTTTTGTTGAAATAACAGCTGGTTCGTTTGGTTGATGGTCGCGAAGAGGCCGGCCACAGTCGGGTCCGCTCCGGTCGGGACAGGAATGGGATGGAATGCTGCTGGGCTCCTTGGTCGGAGGACAGTCTGGTGTGCAGCTTCCGCGGACGAAGGGGAGGCAGTCTGGCTGTATCTCTTGTCGGTCTCTGAGGGATGGGACGCCTCTATTTGCTTGTCGCCGTTCGCGGAAGGGGCGAGGATGAAGTCGTGAACGACATCGTCGTGGTGTGGGCTAGCCATGATCGCGGAATGTTGGTGAAAACTTTGGTTCGCTGCTCGGAGGAACGAGGAAGTTTTAGTTTCCCACTGACGGCGCCACTGATCTGACCTGATCAGAAGGGGATCACTAGCTGGCCACACTCTGTTGGGCTGCTACCTGTTCACCAATGTTGAAGAAGAGAAGGGGGTGTACCTGCAAGACTCTCCGATGCCAAAGTAAGGAATTGTGCAGAGTAGGAGCAAATACATAAAAGGGGTAAGAATAGAATTACTTGACCCTCTTGTGAGAGAGGGTATTTATAGAGAGACCCCAGCGCTGGGCCAACGGTCACTTGCATTGGGCTGGATTGCCAGGCCCAACCCAGGTGACTGCTAGGGCTTATGTGGCGTAGTGAAGACTAGGATGTGGTCTTCGCCCTAGTCCAACTGTCCCGTGATCTCCGGAAAGTGGGTTTGACCTGCTCTTCCGGAGGTGGGCAGTGGGTCAGTGACGTGTCCCCGCGGAGGGGAGCACGTGGAGAACGTGTGAAGGGCACGTCGCCCTGCCCGACAGGGGAGCGGCTTCTGCCCGCGGGGGGCAGGTTCTGCCCGCGGAAAGGGCAGTGTCTGGTGATGGGATTCTTACGCTCGACATAGATGGACATGTTTTGCCCGCGGATGGGCATTACCTGTCCGTCAGGGACCTTGTGCTCGGAGGCCGCGGCCCAAGCTGGACTGGGCTTGGCAGGATATTACTGGGCTGGGCCTGCCTGGCCAAGCCGGGGCCCAGGCCAGAACAAATAAGTTAATATTAATTTAAATAACAATAATAATATAGAGATAATATTAATTTTATTATTATTTTATTGGATAGTTGACCTAATGATATGATTTAAAATCTCTCTCTCTCTATATATAAATTAGTATTTGATTTTTTTAGTTTGATTTAGTATAATAATAATAATAATAATAATAATAATAATAATAAGATTAAAAAACAAATTAAAAATAAAAGATTTAATTGATCTACTTACAAGAAGGTGAGGAGAGAATAGAGAGTGGAGAACATACGTGAAATAATTGGAAAATGGAGAGTTAGAGGAAGAGGCAAGGGTAGGAAAAAGAAGAAGATCGTCATTGTAGAAGAACTTGGAACTTAAAATTCTTAGGTAAAGGAGAATCTATTCTTATAAGGGTGTCTAATCATGAGAGGGTAGTAGGGGTCCTTACTCTCTTAGGTTGGTCTTATGTCATGTTATGATTGTTGTTTATTTGTGACTATGATTGTGAGAAATGAATTGTAATTGTTATGACTATAGCAATGATATTTGTTGATGATGAATTTTGACTTATAACTGAATTTTATATTTGTGGTTTGGGATGATGATTATGATGATGGTATAGTATGAAATTGTGAATTTATTGGCGTGATTATATGAATATAAGTGGTGATTGATATTTGTATGTTTATGATTGAGTTTAAAATCATGTAATATTTTTGGTGATGATTTCATTGATGTTTTTGGGATTGAAGAAGATGAAAACCATGCTGTAAATTTCATAAAACAACAACTTTTTAGTAGCACCTTCGTGCACGATTTTGATCATAATTTTCAACTCGTAAATCATTTTGGGATGGGGTTTGAAGCATTGTGTCACTTAAAAAAGGGGCTATAAATTTGTTTCAAGGATAAAATATTTTTGGTGATGATTTCATGGACTTTTTTTAGGGTTGAAGAAGATGAAAAATATGCTGAAAATTTCAGAAAACAACAACTTTTTAGTAACGTCTTCGTGCACGATTTTGATCATAACTTTCAATTTGTAAATGATTTCGAGATGAGATTTAAAGAGTTGGCTAAATTAAGCAGAGTGCTATAAATTTGTTTCAAGGGTAAAATATTTTTAGTGATGATTTCATGGACGTTTTTAGGGTTGAAGAAGATGAAAGTCGTGCTGAAAATTTCAGAAAAACAACAATTTTTTAGTAATGCTTTCGTGCACAGTTTTGATCATAACATTCAACTTGTAAATAATTTTTAGATTTGAAGCGTTGGGTAAATTAAACAGAGAACTATAACTTTTTTCAGGGATAAAATAATTTTAATGATTTTATCAGAGGTCGGTAGCAGGTCGGAAAGAAGTGTATGAGGTGACGAATATGGACGAGGTCCGTATTGACAAATTATTTGATGTGTTGTGAATGATTGGGAGAGTGTGTTTGATTATACTGGCGGTAGTCCATATGGGTGGATTACGTTAAGCATGGTTGTAATTGTGCGATGGATTATGTATCATTAAATATTATTATAACTAGATTAAGATCCGCGTGTTACGCGGGGTTGGAGATGATTTATTTAAATAATATTAAATAAATTAGATTTTGATATTATTTATTATAAATGTTCAGTAATTTAGACAATAAAATTAGGAGAGAAAAAGAAGTAAATTGTAAAATTTTAAGTGAAAATGTAAAATAAGCCTGAAAATTTCCACAATATTTCAATTTTATTGTGATTTAATTTAAATGTGAGATTTGAAATAAGTAATATAAGTGAAAATGTTCAATCATAAAAATGTGAAATAGCAACAACTTTTTAGTAACGCGTTCGTGCACGGTTTTGATCATAACTTTCAACTCATAAATCATTTTGGAATGGGGTTTGAAGAGTTGGATAAATTAAAAAGAGGGATATAACTTTGTTTTAGGGATAAAATATTTTTAACGATTTTATTAGAGGTCAATAGCAGGTGAAGAAAGAAGTCTATGAGGTGACGAATATGAACGAGGTCCGTATTGACAAAAAATTTGATGTGCTGTGAATGATTGATAGGGTGTGTTTATATTAGTGGTAGTCCAAAAGGGTGGATTATGTCAAGCACGGTTGCAATTGTGTGATCTATTGTGTATCAATAAGTATTATTATAATTGTTATGTAAATTGCATTATTATCATGTCATGCATTCATTGTTGGTATGTTGAAGGAGATAAGTCATAGGTTCGAAGGGGGACGAAAGACTTATTCAGAACTCACAAGGGGGAGTTCGGGATTTCAAAGGGGGAATCAGATTCGCATGGTAAATCATTGATGAGAATTGGTATCACATGCATCGTGTAATGTTGTCGGGTCTCATTGCATTGTAATTATGACGTGCTTTTGTATTTGTCATGGTGGGAATGTGATTGTGAATGAATGTGGTTTGTATGTAAAGATACTACTCTATTAATTATTATACACCATTTATTATATGAATGAATTTCTCACCCTTTTTGTGTTTGTTGTGTTTATGCTCCTTTGGAGTACAGACAATCAGGTACCTGAGTAGTTGGAGATGTACCTCATGTTGCTATCGACTAAGTCTACTAGTGGAGTTGCTCTGATACGTAACACCAAAGAACAAATTGTTTTCTTTAAGTTATTCTATTACATATCTTTTAATTTAAAGTAATTATTAAACCACTTTTTGTGTGAGTGATTTGTTGAGGCTATGAATGCCATACTTTTGTTTAATTCTGCTGTTTGAACTATAACTTTTTATTAAATGAAGCAACATTCAAACTTCTTGAATTGTGAAGTGACATCCTACTTAGATAGAATTATATTTTATTTATTATTTATTAGTTGGATGGTAGGGTGTTACAGTCAAAATCAGATCCGACCCTGTGCCTGTGTAACTAGTACCACGACAAGGGATCTCAAATGTCTAGGGGCCTAAAATCTAGGCCCACCCTCTAAAAAAGTGAAGGCGGGGCAAGAAAAGCTCGCGAGCACCGCATCTTTTAAGGTTAAAAATGCAAAATTTTATATAAATGCTTATACCCGCAAAAACCTATGAAGAAAACAGAACGGAGCGGGGCAGACACATTAGAAAGTGAGGGTCTAAATCTTTGACCCGTCCTACAATAGTGTGCGGACAAAACGGACATATCCAACAGATCAGACCCGTTTTGCGACCCTTACTTTTGTCTATGAAACTTGAATGAATAATGTTAATTAAATACACAAACTAACACTACACTACACTGTATAATATATGGTAATTGATTTAACTTTTTAATATGTCATCGCTACTTTGAAATGTGTGCTTAAATGCAACATCATATCATTGAGTTCTACATTTACTATTTGATGTCATTGAATTGATATCAATTTTTATATTAATTGCTCATATGTTGAATTCTTCAAATTTAAAATTTACTACTAGTATAGTATGAATAATTTTTTAATGCAACACAAAATTAAGTTGTATATTGGTTCTCTTGTACATTTTTAAGTAAGATAATCTTTAACTATGAACTCTTAAATAAATATTTAATTTATGTACTTATTTTATATTATAAATTATAATATCAGTTTAATGGAGATGCAGTCATAATACAAAAATGAAATATATCATTATGTTATTTTAAACAAATAACTTAAAAATTTTAATCTAATTTAATGGTTACATGATGGTCGTTAATTGATAGTATAATTATATTGTCAGTAGATTATTCTTTTTCTTTTGTAATATATTCTATCAATAAAAATGTTATAATACTTTTGACAAGTTTATTTAAACAGATAAATGTTAAAATCTCTTCACTCAAATTTTAATATTTGTTATTTATTTTCTTTTATAACTATATATTGTCATTATGACTACAAATTAAAAAAACTATAATTTAAAAATATTTATTTTTTTTAACTATAAAATTAGAGTAAATTACACTTTATTTTATTGAAAAAGCTTTTGATACCACAGACTCGAGCTTCATGCTTAAGGTTCTAAAAGCTTTTTTGGTTTCAGTGACAAATTTTGCAACTAGATATCTTTAATTCTTGGCTCTGCAATTCTTTCTATCTCAATCAATGGAAAACATGAAAGACTAGTTGCTTATTCTAGAGGGGGTAGGAAGTGTGACCTATTATCACACCTTCTTTTTTGCCTTGCTGAGAAAGTTTTGAGTAAATGCATCTCAAAACTGGTAGATTCCTACAATTTAAATCTTATCAAAGGATCTATAAATATCCATATACCTTCTCATGTTTTTTATGTTAATGATTTCATGGTTTTCTGCACATGATCACCTTCCAACCTTTAGACTTTATTAGAATTCTTCCATACATATGCTCAAATTTCAAGTCAACACATCAACCCATAGAAGTCCATAGTCTTTGGAGGATCAATATCACATAGTAGACTTTCCACCATTGCTTTTAATCTTTGCTTCAATATTAGCACTCTTCCTTTTATCTATCTTGGTGTCCTTATTTTCAAAGAAAGACATAAAGCAATTCATTTCCAATAAATTGTTGACAAAATCCACCTCAAGCTAGCCTTTTGGAAAGCCCTGCTCCTGTCCTTTGTTGGGAAAATCCCACTCATTAAAATCATGATTCATGGTATCCTTATCTATTACATCACCCCCACTCTTGGCCAATCAGCTTATTAAAACACTTGGAAAAAGACTTGAGGAATTTTGTTTGGAGTGGTGATATGCACCAAAGGAATTTAGAGACAGTTTCTTCGAAAATAATATGCTCTCTAACTGTTAATATAGGCCTTAGTATATGGTCTTTAACCACCCTTAATGAAGTTTTTAACATCAAATTAGGTTGGGACTTGCCGAATTTATCTTTTCAATGGGTCTCATTTTTTAGATCAAGAATTTCGAGGAATCAAACCTACTTCAAAAAATCATTATAGAAACACTATAACGTTAATTAGATTAGGGTTTAGGATTAACTTTTGGCTAGATGATTGGTCTATCGGTGTCATAGGCGACCTTTTCAACATACCCCTCAAGTTCAACTCTTCTTAAAAGCTAATGTGTAAGACTTTATTTCTAACAATCTTGACATGTTCCTTAGGAGCTACAGAAAATTATGCCTAATCTCCTTAGTCATATAAGAAAAGTCACCATTTATATTGAGAGCATGGATAATATGCTTGCCTGAAAACACATAAATTCTAGTCTGCTATCCCTAAAAGATGCTTACAATTACACTGCAAATCCTTCAACCAAAAATATTGAACATATCTCATATGAAATATTGTAATTCGTCTTTCATAGTCCACAATGGTATGTAGACTCATTAATAACAAGATGCCAACTGATGATAATTTTATGAAAAAAGGCTGCTTCCTTCAATTTGCAATCTTTGTCACATATACACTACTCATATTTTTCTGTAACGTCCTTTTGATTCTAAGATTTGGATATGACTGCAAAATAGGATCAATCACACAATTGATCTGTTCTCTATCTTTTCTACTTTTAAGGTGTGCAACAAATGCTGGAGTCCTCAGTGCAAGTTGGTCATTTGCTCGATCATCATTTCATCTTTCAACCTCATTTAGAAATGCAAAAATCTTCAAAGATTTCAATACCAACTTATAAACTAACTCAATCATATCTCAAATTATTGCATTTGATTCTAAGATTGGAAGCCTCACTAAGCTGGCCATAGGTCCTTCCATAGTAGATTTCGTGATTCTCAAGAAATTCAAAGTATTATCCCACCCTCCTAAAGCTCACATCATCATAGATGTCATTTGGTGTCCTTTTTTTTTCTTTCTGAATTGATTGAAGTTCAATACTAATAGAGCTGCAATTTGTAGTCTTGGTAACTCTACCTATAAGACATCTTCATAAATTCTGTTAGAGACTGTGTGGGTTGTTTTGCTTCTCCTATTGGCTAGCAAAATGCATTATATGTTGATCTTATAAGATTTAATTAAAAATAAGTTAGGTTTACCTAGTTTTAAATTTTCCTAAATCTTGTATTTCTCCCTGTTTGAATTGTTGGCCTATTGGGTCTACAGTGAAAAGAATTGAGTACGAGTGAATTGATTCTTGTTAAAAGTGACTTGGATGTAAAATTATTAATGTAATATTTATGTAAAAGTGAGTTGAACAATAAATTTTAGTATAAAAATCACATTTAAACTTAAAAACTACAAATTATAATTTCAAGTATAATCAATTTTAAAGATAGAATTAATTTTAATTTTAGAGAACCAAACATCTCAAAATCATTCCAAAATCAATTTTACACTTTTAAAATTGTTTTTTCTTCTTCCAAAAGCCAAACAAACATACATTTAGACTTTTATTAAAAAGCTAGTAAAATACCCTACGGAAATTTTTAAATTGTTATATTTTGTAGTTAATAATTATATAAATATATTTGTAAAAATTTAATTTTAAATGAGATGCAAGGCTGAAAAGTAATTAATATCAATAATTGAATTAAGGGATTGTAATATCTTTACGCAAAAGGTAATGTATAATTAACAAGCATTGTCAAAGATTATTAAAATTGATAAGCATTTCAAAATATAACATGTGTTGCAACAAATTGTTATCAAGTTCCAACAATTGACATATAAAACGTAAGTCTTCAAAATTGTCACAATGATTTAACTTATAAAAGGAGAAAATAGTGTTATTGTATAACAACTTTTAATCCTAGAAGTATTAAAGGAAAAAATGATAGAAATAAATACCTAATAAATATTGTGGAAAACTTCTTTGTATACTGCATTAGATGTAGTAGTCATAGCTAGTTTATCCTTGTCATGAATCAAAATTTTAAGATTTTGTTTAGTCTTAACCCTATAAATTGTCACATATAGTTGTTCATGACTAAAAACAACTTTTGACAAATATAAACCAACATTATCTAAAGATTATCCTTGAGACTTGTTAATTGTCATAGTAAAAGAAATAATAATAAGAAGTTGTCTTCTCACCAATTTAAATGTCCATGGTGATTGTGAAGTGGACAAAGATATTCTTGGAATATAAATGATGTTACAATTATTTTTTCCAGAAATGATCTTTACTTCAATGACATGATTAGAAAGCCTTGTAACACTACTACGAAAAACACCTATCACAGCGGTTGGTAAAGGGGTAACATCATGTTGGATCAACCGTTGTGAAGTAAGGTGTAATTGTATTTATGATTCTTTCTACCATGGTTGTGTGTCCGTGATTGTATCTACGTAGCATGATACTTAGCATAACGGTTACTTTAAACAACCATTGTGATATTCTTTAATGCATTATATTTTACAACGATTATGTTAAACAACCATTGTGATATATAGACTTGAGTTTATTATAAATTATGTGAAACTCTTATTTCGTCAATGCTCACTAAACATATAATCTTTCAATATGAACTAAAATATTATAATATGATAAATTAAGTTATATTAGAAGAATAGTTTCATGTTCAATGCTTGGAAGAGTTCTGCAACTCCTTATCCGCATTGTGCTCCTCAATAGTTAGAACTTAGTTTAATTATCCTAGTTCTTCAAACACCCCTGCCTTCACCTCTAGTTCATTTTACAAAATATTATTTACTTTGCAAACAAAATTAGAGGTGGAGAAAGGGGTGGTTGAAGAACTACAATCATTAAATAAAGTTCTAACAGTTAAAGAATAACATGCAGATAACAGATTGAAGAATTCTTGTCAAGAATTGAATGTGTACTTGTTTTCTAATATAACTTTATCTATCATATTATAATTTTCTAATGCAATCTGAAAAATTATATATTTGGTAAGGGATTGGAAAAACACTCAAACCATATAATATATAATAAAATCATCTTTTAAACAAATATTAATAACAAAATTCATAAAAAACATTCAACAACAAAAAACCATAAACAACATAAATGATACAACAAACATTTCAAGTCATATAATATTTCAAAATGGATGAAGATGAAGTTAGAGCCGTAAACTTTTGTCTATTATGAATGAATGTCATTCTGGATCTTTCACACAAGTTCACAACGTTCACTTTAACTTCGTCCTCGTTATTGAAACAAGCATCCTTACCTCCAAGTCAAAACAAGCAGAAAGTTCAAATATATTAAAACATAAACAATAATACATAAACAAATTTTGAAACAAAAACTATAGTGAAGACGAATTTGTAAACTAGCCATTGGCTAAGATTTGATATTATGGTTTCATTTTGGGATTTCCATATGAGAGAGATGAGTGACAGAGATGTTAGGGTTTCATTTTAAGAGAGACGAGTGAAATAGTTGTTAGGATTTTGTTTTGAGAGAGACGACCGTTATGTACTAAAGCGAGAGATAATTTCGCTTATATATAAATAAGTAGCACATTTCACGATGATAAGTGCTAAAATGTACTGATTTTTAGTGTGAATAATTTGCACTCATTGACTTGATTCATTTGTTTTCCTTTAATAATCTCCCATTTTTGTGTATATTTTGTATAGTTTATATTATAGTGTGTAATACGCATTTTTGTGTACATATTGTTAGGTTTGACAGTTTTTCATCTATTTTTATAGGTAATAATGCATGGTTGAAGTATGAACCCATTTGAGCCAAGAATGATGCTTCAAAATGCAGTTTTGACCAACAAAATATTGTCACTCGTGCTTAGCGTATTTTTTAGCGTGAGTTCAGCGCGATTTTGATAAAGAGGCGGTAGCTAAGGATCCTTGATTGCACTTAGCGAGAGCAGGACCATGATTAGCGTGCTTTAAGGCGGTTTAAGTGTATTTTAGGTGAGATCGCGCTTAGCGTGATTGTAAATAAATATATGTCTTTCTAATTTTAATTTATCTCATTTTTGTAGGTATTCAAGCAAGGATATTTTTTTCATTATCATAAAGAGCATTGAATAAGCTTTCAAACGCTTTCGACCATGCGCCAATCAGAGTTACAGTTCGAAAGTTATGAAGAAAATAAGAATTGTGATTTTGCTGATGGCGCTAAGCACCCTCAAAGTGCGCTTAGCGCAGTTCGGGTCATTTCATCCTCTATTTAAGTCACTTTTCATCATTTTTTAGGTTATTTTGTTGAGAACTTTTTATCCCAACTTCATCAAAAACATTCTTGAGTAGATTTCGCTCAGAAAAAACACATGGAGTGTATATCTTGACGATCCGGAGTCGAATCCACTTCAATCGGAGTTGACAAACCGTGAGATTTGTGTTCTTCTTTTCTCTTCCATTTGTACCCTCTATTTGTTGGGGTTTTGTAATTAAGTTTATCTTGATTGTATGTGTATTTATGGATCTTTGTATAAAATCTCTTTTATAACTCTTAATCGATGTCATCTTTGATTTACTTTCTATCTTAATGGGTTTGCATCGCTATAAAAATATACTTTTCAAACTCGACCTAAGATGTGTGTCTTTTGGCTGTGGGAAGCAGTCTAATATTCTCGTGTGTGTGTGTCATATCTTAATACTCCGTGTTGTTTAGTCGCGTGAGACATCATCTTCGAGAGAATGCGGTTGATTTCCCAAACTTTGCGTTAGATGTAACCTCTGTTTATGAGCGATATGTGGGGGGTTTGACGTTTGATTTAGGTTGCGTGTATATGATCTATATATTTCTTAGTACAAGATGGGTAGAATAAAATACAATTCCTGATGAGTTTTCTCATGTTTTAAGAATGTATTTATTTTCTTATATTATGTTTTTCTTTTGCATATTACTCTTTAAAATCATTCAAACCCAAACTTAGAGACGTAGAGATTGTTGAACAATATTTTTTCCCTCGCACCGATCCCTGTGGACACGATATAAATCTCAGAGGGAATTCTTTTAAAAATAAAACTTTTGCTTTCCGCTTTATCGTTTCAACAAAATGGTGTTGTTGCCGATGATTGGTTTTGATATTGAATCGCATTGCAGTAGTTTCTATGTTTTTAAGCTTTGTATATACTTGTTTATAGTTATTTTCCATAAGTGATTGTATATATGTGATTTCTACCATGTTTAAGTGTTTGTGCATATTTTTGTTTTTGGTTTAATTTTGCTTAAGTGTTGTGCAGGTTTATTTGGTAGTAGCCGGTGAGCCAAGCAACATGGAGGAACATGTGCATAAATAAAGACGTCGAGCTAACGACATGAAACAAGCGCTTGTTAGGAGGCAACCCAATAACTCTTGAGTTTATAAAGTTTTATCTTTAGTAGTATAGTTAATATAAAGTGAGAATGGATGGAGTGAATGAGAGAAAGAACCAATTTTGAAAAACAAAGTTTTCCTGCCCGTGCTTAGTGCGTGTAGAGGACGCTTAGCGCGCCTTATTTTGAAGAGAAGAATCTCTCATTTTTCATCCACTTTCACCAATTTTGGTGTTTGTGTTTAGATAGTTTTAATTCAATTTTGTTAGGTTATTAGAATAAAATTGTGTGTTTGCTCTTAAGTTTATTTTTGATTAGCTTGATGATAGATTTTGTAATTTTCCTAGTTTGATCGTTTCAACTTGCGAATGTATGGTTTTGATATTGTTTGAAGTTGGTACTTTGCAAGGTGCTTATTTATTGATTTCTAAAACATAACATGGTTAGGAGACTTTTCATTTATAGAATTTTCATGTCATTCATTCTTTTGCCATACTTGTTCAGTTTTGAAATACTTTAGGACAAAACTCTTTACGAGAGGAGCTTTCCATTGTTTACTATATGTAGGAGACCAACATTCTTGTTTAACTCAGTTTTATTATGTTTAATCTTGTATTTATGTTGATTTGTATGATAGCACTAAAACGATCAAGGCATTTTTTTTGAATTTTGAGCACAACCACTTGACCAAATAGTCAATCTACCTTGTGAGTGAGTGAGAATTTGCTTACCCCATTGAGCCTTTATTAGAATCCATGTTGGTGTTAAGTTCATTTTTGTATGGATTCTAATACTTTTTCTTGAACTATAACCATGACTTGTTATTTGAGTTTTTTTTTTACCCTTACCTAATAAGTTTGGGAGTATTCATGTCACTATTTGTGGTTGTATTCAAGTTGGAGAGAAGAGGTTGGTTGCTAAGAAGTTGAAAAAAAGAAAAAGTTTGAAAAAGAAACAAAAGAAAAAAGTGAAAATTAAAAACAAAATAAAAAAAAGGAAAAAGATTTAAAAATGAAAAAAAAATAGCTTTATTGTTGGGTGAGAGTTAAGTCCCTCATATTTTTTTATTCATCTACCGATGAATTATGTGCTACGTGTGACTCATTTTTTAACATTTTATTTTTTTAGAATTTTTTACATGTGTTTTGTATTTAGGAGTTGTTTCATTTTCATGTTATCGTTGTAGTTTAGTGGTAAGTTTTGTTTTGCATGTACGTTTTTGTGTTGAAACATACATTTGTTTTTGTTTTTTGAAACTTGTTGATTCGTGGCTTCTTGGTTGTTACATTTGTTTTTGAGTTTTTCAATTCTTGTTTGAGGACAAATAAGTTTAAGTTGGGGAGAGTTGATAAGTGCTAAATTATACTGATTTTTAGTGTGAATAATTGGCACTTATTGGCTCGATTTGTTTGTTTTCCTTTAATAATCTCTAATTTTTGTGTATATTTTGTATAGTTTACATTAGAGTGTGTAATACGCGTTTTTGTGTACATATTGTTGAGGTTGACAGTTTTTCATCGATTTTTATAATAATGCATGGTTGAAGTATGGACCCATTTGAGCCAAGAATGATTCTTCAAAATGCAGTTTTGACCATCAAAATACTGTCACTCGCGCTTAGCGTATTTTTCAATGCGGGTTCAACGCGGTTTTGATGAAGAGGAAGTAGCTAAGGATCCTTGACGGCGCTTAGCATGAGCAGGACCGCGCTCAACGCGCTTTAAGACGTTTTAAGTGTATTTTTGGTGAGGTTACGCTTAGCGCGATTGTAAACAAATATAATTTTTTCTAATTTTAATTTATCTCATTTTTGTTGGGAAAGTAAGGATATTTTTTCATTATCATATAGAGCATTGAATAAGCTTTTCAAAGCTTTCGATCTTGCGTTAATCAGAGTTGCGGTTCGAAAGTTATGAAGAAAATAAAAATTGTGAATTTGTTGATGGCGTTAAATACCCTTATAGCGCACTTAGCATGGTTCGTGTCATTTCAGCCCCTATTTAAGTCACTTTTCATCATTTTTTAGGTTATGATTGTCATATCCCATATTTTGACCCCTAGATTCCATTACCATTCTAGGAGCATCAAGCATTATTTCCTAACCCTAACCTTGTTACAAGTTTCGTTGTTGTTTGATTAAGCTGAATTAGGGTTTCGCATCTGTGGAATCAAGAGGATTATTGTTTGATCAATCAATTTTTTGGATTAGTCATCATTAAATCAAGTTCCTCTATATTCAATGAGCTTATAATCAACAAGAATCACGTGCCAATTGACCCTACTACGAGACAATTGAAGCTCAATTTCATCTGACCCCAAATTAAGGTTTTAATCAGGAAAAGTCAACGGTGTGTTGTACCCCAAAATTTGACCAACCTTTTTCTTTATTTGGCTTATGTTTCTTTTCATTCCTTTGCATTTGCATTTGCATAGCATTGTCCTTTACAGGGGATCAAGAGAGGTGTTCCATTCAAGAAAAGAGTCTCAAAGGTTGCAAGCTCAAGCAAGAGTATTTATTCAAGTCATCAAGTGCCTACAATCATCAGGAAGTGGTCATAGCTCTTTGAGAGAGAAGGTGGATGTATGCTGCTTATTGTTGCACCCTAAAATTTGCTCAATCTATTTCACCTGGTTTATGTTTCAATTGCATTATCATTTGCATAGTCACCCATGTACATAGCCCAATCATTTGCATATCATAGCATATCATGCCTCCAACAAGGGATCAAGATGTCTGCCAAGAGAAGAAGCCTAGCTAGGGGTGTTATTTGAGCCTAAGAGACTATCCAAGTCATCAGAAATGGGCTGAAACTTTGAGGAGTTTTGAATGTCAACAAGTGGATTTCTCTCCTAACTTGAGGTGAATTGAAGGTCATCAATGGGGGTTGAAGCATGGAATTGTGAATTGGAAGTATGTACAAAGCTCAGGGGATGCTTAGAAGGTCATCTTGAAGATGAGACAAGTCATTGATCCAAGTACAAGAGCCACAATGGAAGTGTAGTCAACTAGGGTTTCATCTGGGTCAACCCTAGGTCAACCCTAGGTCAACTGAGTGATTGAAAAGCATCAAGGCTTAATTGAAGGATGTGGGATTCATGAATTGATATGTTGATACAAGGTTGGTGTTGTGCCAAGGATAAATCAAAGAGAATCAAGAGTAGGAGGAGTTGCCAAATTAGGGTTTCAGTGTAAAATCCCCTAATTTAGGCTTCACTTCCAAGCCAGATAAGTCAAAATGAAAGTTTCAAATGGATTCTTGGCCAAAATGAAACTTGTAGGGATTCTCAATAGCTTTAATTTGAGTACTAGAAGTCTTCAAGAATATTTGTAGAACTCAAGTTATGGTTCTTGCAAGTTATGGGTCCCTAGAAGACACTGAAATTTATCTGTGAAAGTCACTTGACTTCCAAGCAACTTTTGCCCATCAAGGAGTTTTCAAATGGATTATTGGCCAACATAAGAGTTACATATCTTGATCTTAGATTTAATTTGAGTACTAGGAGTCCTCAAGAGGATTTGTAGAACTCAAGTTATGGTCTTGGCAATCCAGGGGTATTTTGGGAAAGTTGAATTACAGGTCATTTTTCAACATAGGTCAAAATCTCCATCTTCCACTCCTCAAATGGAAAAATGTTCAACATGAGATGTGTTCAAAATTATGTTTTTGGGCTAGATAAGAGGTCATGAGAACTTGGAATGGCTTACTTCACAAAGTCACAAAAATGGCCTAAAATAAGGGTGAATTTTAAATAAACCAAGGATGAAAATTGAGGTTTTTGATCTACAAATCCAAAACAAGCCATATGACATACTAATTTGATTGGAAAACACATTTTGAGAACATTGAAATTGCCACAATTTTGAATTGAGGGTTAATTTAAGGACTTGCTTTGAAAAATGGTTACTTGCATCATAAGACACATATGCAAAACCACTTTGTAATGCATAACCAAGGCCTTAGTCCTTGCCAACACATTTAATATGTCACCTAATGAGAATTTGGATAAGAACCAAGGCCTTGAAGCAAGCAAAAACTCAGCTGTTATGTATGAGTTTCTCATGATATTTTCAAGAGCAAGAGATGGTGAATTTCTCATTAGCTCAATCCAGAAGATTCTAGAGTCTTCTTTCATGTTCTATATAAGATTTAGAACTGGTTCAAAGCTGGAGTTGGTGAGAATTGAGGGAGAAAAGAGAGATTGAGTTCTGAATTTTTCATTTGCAATTCAGATTCGGTTACACACATTCCATCAATTTCAATCCAAATTCTTGATTGCATTAGCTTCCTCTAGTACTGGTGAGTGATTTCAGATCAAATCCAAGGCAAAATTGTGGAGGAATCGTGTGATAGCATTTGGAATTCATCATCTGCAACTCAGAATCGAATTCAAGAATCCAAGCCATTTCAATCTCTTTCTTTGCATACAGAAGCATCCTTTGGTGTTGGTGAAGGTATCTGGAGCTTATTGAACCCTTTATGAAGCTTACACACACATAGACAAACCAGCCACACAACTAAACACAACATTACAACAAAGTAAACAAACAACATATTAAGTTAAAAGAAAAGCAAAAACAAAGGACTTCTTAGTAGTTTCCCCCAGGTCTCCTGCGGATGATGGAGGCCGCCCTGATAAGCAGCAATTCGCGCTCTCGGATGAGAACCCTCCTTTGTTCTTCCAGAGCGCGAATGTGGTCCCGAAGCTCTTATCTTGAAGCTTTGATCACTCTGTTCATCTCAAAATTACAGGTATGTAAACTTCACTCCATGGCTTGATTTAGGTAGTTTCAATAGGTTTTGAATAGCTAGATTCAATGTAGAGGATTGTAGGAAGCTTTCTGGTAGCATTAGGATTGATTTAGAGACAATTAGGGAGATGACACAATTTCTGTTCATGCTGATAGCTTCGTGTTCTTAATGCTAGAACCTTAGTGTGATAGATATAAATGATCAGGGTGAGGTGGTGAAGAGATTGAACCGTTCAATTTTAGGTTTAGTGAGTTTTGGTTCTAGACCAAATTCTGAAGATTCAATCGTGTTTGAGAGTAGAGGATGTTTCAATGATTGTGATTACCATGGTTGAATTCAGTGTGAAATTTAGGGTGGTTTAGAGTATCTAAGTTTGTTTTTGGTGGAGTTTGTGAGATTTACGAATTGGAGAAGATGAACACCATTGCTCTGTTTCCATGGCTTTTCCCTCCAAGAAATGTTTAAAGGTTGAAGATAACCTAATCACCATTGGATGTGAGTGAGACCTTTGACCAAGGGAGAATCTGAAGGTCACGATTTGCTCTCAGTTTGTGAAGAGTTTCTAAAGGCATCAAAACGCACAGCATCACTTAAGTTTCTAGCTTGGGCTTAGTGAAATGTTACTACCCACAGCCTACTCTGAGGGCCCAATAGGTTTCACACGCGAAACGGTTGCTATTCATACCAACGTTTTTTTTTTTCATTTTTCTTATGATTTTCCGTTTTAATTTCTGAGCGCATTGGGCTTAGCGCGCTTTTCTCTTAGCACCCCCTTTATGGGCCCATCTCTGATTTACATTGCATATAGTTGCTATCCAACACACGCATTTTTCTTTTTCTCATATTTTCTTTTATTTTCACATCATTTTTTAGGTTCTTTAAAAAATCATAATAAATTGAAAACATATTATTTTTAGATGGGATTTTTTTTTCTCATTTTCATCAAGACATATAGAAAATTATAAAACAATAAAAATGTCATTTCATGCATTTTTCTATTTCGGGTGCATTTTACATTTAATTGCTTTTTATTTTACTTCCATTGTGTATATCCAACTTGCTGAATTTAGTATGGTCATTTTGTTTTGCATTTAGATGTAATTATTTTTTCCATAGTTAGTATATAGTATTAGGTTCCCCCTGGAATTTTATCACATTTTTTTGATTTAATTTTAGTTAGTTTTGAACCATAAACTTTAGAGTGCTAAGATTAGGGTTTTACCATGACATAGGTGCATTTTAAAACATAGTTTTTTGGTTTTTAGTTTGATTTAGGCCTTGGGGTTTATATGGGGTATAGGGTACATAGTTAGGATCCCTTAGAAATTAATCTAGGATTTTATGATGAGTATTTCCATTTTCTTTGATTTTTGCAAATTGGGTGATATTGGTGTGTTTCCCTCTTGGGATGTTGTTTTGTTTGTTGGGTTTTGGGCATTTCCATTGGGTGATTGGGCTTGAGCTTTGCTTGATGGAGCTAATGAAGACTTGGAGATGATTGGAGACAAAGAATGATGCTTAGAGCTTGGAGATTCTCTTGCTTGAAGATGGCTTTTGAAGACTTAGGAGATAGGAGATATAGGGAGAGCTTTAGAGTAGACTGATTTCTTCTGTCAAACATAGAGAGTTTCTTGTGCCTCTATTCCATCCTATGACACAAGGTCCCCTAAAAGAGTTCCATCTCTCCTTAGGAGAGATGTAGAGCATGCTTTGATTGGGTAGAACCTTGAGGGTACCTTTCACTTGCTATGATAAGATCTTGGTGATTTCCCTGGGTTTTCACTAAGCCTCTTAACATTCCAACTTCCTCTATTAATTGGTTCTCTCCTGTGAGTGTCTGCATTGAAGATTATAAGCCCATTGAAGATAAGAAGTGCATTGAAGACTGGTGAAGATGAAGCTTGTACCTGTTAAAGCTGGGTATCTGTTGAAGACTAGGGTTTTGCTGCTGATTGAAGCTGTCTATTTGTTGGGATTCAGTGCTTGCTAAAGCTGAAGATTATTGGAGATAAGAGCTTACCTGAAGTTTGAATATCATTGAAGGGTGAAGATGGGGCCTTGTTGGGGGAAGTTGTTACTGTCAACCTTGGTGCCGTTAATCAACTGTAGCTGCCAGAGCTGGGGCTGTTTGAACTGCTTACTGTAGGAGCTGGTGTTGCTGTCAGAGCCGGTGTTGGGTTTTATTTTCTTTTTCTGTGTTGATTGTTGGATTTTTCAGCTTGCCCCTTAGGTTTGAAGTGAAGCTGTTTCACTTTGCCTATTGTTTTCCCAGGTTCGAGGTTGAGTGAGACTCCCTTGCCTCACTTGTTTTGCTGCATCTCATGCATATTTACTGTTTACTGTATATCTGCTGTTTCTTTTCCGATCATCCCCTAGGATCTCTGATTTCCTCTGTGCAGGAGGGAATTATGATAGACATTAGGTTGTAATCCATGCATGATAACATTAGGGTAGTTTTGATTCCCCTTTCAAACCCTAGGTTTTTAGAACTTCTTTCTCTTCTATCTCAGAACAATTCAAAACACAGTAATAAGGATAATCGATGTCGTACGCTACGAGTCTTAAGCTATTTGAGAGAGGGTTGCTGGAGGGTCACTCTTCAGTAATCTGATTGCTTAGTGTGTTACCCTTAGGGTGACATACGACGTAGTCACTCTCAAATCATAGTCTCTAGTGCGTCAGAGATTGCAAACATCATAAAAAACAGTTCTTGCGTAAAAGACTGAAAACAAACATCAAAGTGTCATTTTTGTCCGCTTGGACTCTTAATCAGGAAAAACCCCTTTCATAAGGAGATAAAAAACAGTCAGACAAGCTTGTGTCTTCCGTAGCCCGAACTACGTTTGCTCTGATCTTTCATGCTGTGTGAAAGTACGTAGGCATAGGATGCGATATCCTAGCGAGCAACCTTCCCCTCCTTTCCCGTACGTTGACTCTGATTTCTCGTTCCAGACGGGAATACGTAGGCATAAAGTGTGATACTTTGCCGAGTCATTTTCTTTTCTTTTTAACCCTAGACCTTTAGAGTAGATAGAATAACACACCTTTAGCTAGAAAACAAGCGTGGATCCCGTCGAGTACGACGGACGTGAGGGGTGCTAATACCTTCCCCTTGCGTAACCGACTCCCAAATCCAGGATTTGGTTGCGATGACCATTCCTTTCCCGTCTTTGCGGTAGGTTTAGTTCGAGCGTTTCCTTTCCCTCCTTTGGGATAAATAACGCACGGTGGCGACTCTTCTGTCATAGCCGGCGCCGATTTTCGCAGTAGCGACAGCTGGCGACTCTGCTGGGGACATGAATATCCCTTATGCGAGTCAATCCTAGCGCTTGTTTTCCCGTCATGGGTGTTGTGTAGATTTACTTTTCCGTCTTTACTTTCCGCATTTTATTATCAGCTTTATATTGTTATTGCTGTTGTGGGAAGGGATGATCTGTTGAGAGATAAGCCGGACCTGGGCTCGAGGTTACACATAGACTTAGAAGTAGAGAGTAGTGGTTAGCCTGCTTGCTTAGCTCACACCAGCTAGCCACAAAATTTACGCTCGGACGAGATTCTCTTTGATGCTTCTTGCCTGGCCCTTAGGGCTCGACAAGTTGTCTGACCCGAGGATTGTCGACTCTGGGGACCTATCAATTGGGATTCAACTAAGTGAGGCCGCTTCAAGGGATGATGATGCCACACCTTCTGGGTATCATATCATCGCTCTTGAAAGTCTGTGACGTTGAACCCGCATAGGATGCCGTACCTCGTCTGCGAGTTAAGTACACACCTGTGAGGGGTAGGGGGTCTGTTTGCAGGAAACCTTTGACCTCAAAATACCTGGTTTATCTCTGTCAGTGAGATTTGGTTACAAGATTTATTTGAGTGGTTGGTTTGGTTTGAGATGAAGATTGGATGGTTCTCAGGCTTCAGTACAGAGCAGCCTAGTCCATCAGCATTGCACTTGATCCCTTGTTTGCATATGCATGTGCACTTTCATGATTGCATTTCATTAACATGTATTTATGTTGCAGGTGATCATTCCCCTCTGATTCTAGTGTATCTTCTAGCCAGACATGGAGTCCCTGAAGAGGATAGTTGCTTACCGGTTGCATTCGCCAGATATCAGTTCCTTGCTGGGTTTAGTTGCTCTAGAAGATGAGAGAGTGAGGGCTGAGTTCAGGGTATCCTATGGGAGATTGTTTAGTTTGTTATACAGACCTTTAGCATTCGAGATGACTGGGGTGTATACTTTGATGCAGTTTTATGAGCCGCAGCTGAGATGTTTCTTATTTCCTGACTATATTCTGGCACCCACTTTAGAGGAGTATTCTGCGATGTTGGGAGTTCCCGTGTTAGACCAGATGCCCTTCATACATGTCGATGCTGAGCCTGAGTTGGCTACACTTGCTGAGATTGTCAGTTTGGACGCTTCTGAGTTCCCCGGAGGCTTGGTCAAGCTGAACGGAGCTTATGGTTTTCACCTGACTGTCTTGGTTGAGAAGGCTACACAGTGCGCGAAGAGTGGATGTTGGGTTGCCTTCAGTGCTATTCTAGCTGTCTGCATCTACGGAATTGTCTTGTTTCCTAATGTGCCAGATTTTGTCGACTCAGACGCCTTCTTGATTCTTGCCTCGAAGAATCCAGTTCCTACTCTCTTGGGCGATGTTTATCATTCCATTCACTACAAGAATGAGAAACGTCGTGGCAAGAATGTTTCCTGCTGTCTTCCTCTCTTGTACAGGTG
This sequence comes from Lathyrus sativus, assembly GCA_963859935.3. Classification (NCBI taxonomy): domain Eukaryota; kingdom Viridiplantae; phylum Streptophyta; class Magnoliopsida; order Fabales; family Fabaceae; genus Lathyrus; species Lathyrus sativus. The sequence goes on from OZ012739.1 coordinate 276,688,275, forward strand.
TTTCCAGGGGCATCTTCCGAAGACAGGACCTTTTGTTAATGTTGTTGATACTTTGGATTGGTCTTCCCGGTTGATGGGACTGTCTGCGGAGAATATCGTTTGGTTTGATCGGAGTCTGCTTGGCACTGATATTATATATAGTTGCAGTGGTTTTCCAAATGTCCCCCTGATTGGATGAAAAGGCTATATCAACTATAACCCTTCACTGCTGGTAAGACAGTTCGGTTACGCTTTGAGGGACGCTCATGTTGAGAAGGAGATACAGGAATCTCTGTATCTCACAGGCTCATTAGACGCGGCTGTTCTGATTAGATTGAAACATGCATGGGCTAACATCCATAGGAGAGGGAAAGCTCTGCTCGGTAAGAGCAACAACAGAGCTTATGATCCTTATTTAGCGTGGATCCGCGAGAGAGCTAGGATTTCCTTGATGCCATATCCTGCTGTGGAACCTCTGTATCTTCCATTGATTGAGGTACCTACTTCAGAAGAAAGTGAAAAGTATAACAAATTGTTGGCTGAAAACGAAGAACTGAAGAAAGCTAATGATGAGTTAGAGAAGGAGATCTTCCAGTTACGTCGTGAGAAGAATGAAGCCACCTTCACTGTGAAGGAACAGACTGAATTGATTAATAGGTTGGGATCGGAGCTGACGGAAGAGACCAACAAGAAAGAAAAAGTGGGGATAACCTTGAACGGTGTTAGCAAGGTGCTTGCTTCCAAGAAGGAACTTCTAAGCAAAGCTTATTCCCGTCTCAGCAAGTGGGAAGCTTTGTGGAATGCCACGCTTACCAAGCGGAAGGAGCGCGAAGACGAACTGAAGCTGCAGATTGCCACGCTAGAGGCACAAATTAGAGCCTAAGACGCAAAGATTGCTGAAGAGACATCACTTAGGAGCGCTGCTGAGCTCAGAGTAAGTGACATTGACGAGAAGCCAAGAGGTTATGAAGAGAAGGCCGGTTCCAAGAGGTACAGATTTGACGAGAGTTCTGGCGAAGGAACCTACCAGGACGATGCCAAAAAGCTGAGATCCACTACCGAGCGGCATGCCTTACTGATACAGGAGCTGATCTCCCGACTAGGGCACTCGGAGACGCTGGGGATATTGGAAGACGTCAGAGCACGCCATTTGGCCTGATTTATCTTTGCCTTGCCTTTGTTATTTGTACTTGTATTTGGACCATCGCCAGACTTGTTGGCCGAGGTCTCGACAAGTTGTGTTCAGTTGTACTCTTGTACTTAGCCTCTTGGCATTTGTATATATGAGGGTTTTCCGATTCCTTGCTTGCTTAAAAGGGACTCCATTGTCATGATGGCATTCTCTTCGAAACTAGAATCGGGGGGAATATAACCTGTAGCATATTTACACAATTGCATCTGCATTCATATTGCATGACCGGTATTCTTGAATCTGTATCTTATTTCCTGCATCTTCAGGTTTTCCAGGATTGACGAACAAAGAGTTCACCGTTACTCAACCCGAAACAACTGCAAGAGAATCATGGATCAAGTCCAAGTGGAGATGCAGGAAATCCGCGAGAAGTTGAATCTGTTCATGCAGGCAATGAAGAACATTGCTAAGGGCCAGGAGAGCCTCCAGACTTTGGTACAGCCGCTGCTGACGCGGGCTAATGGGAATGGCAACAATGACCACAACTCTGCGCACGTTGAGACTATTCCGGAGGATGGGCCCCCTACGCCTGTGGTTCCTCCTGTGGTGACCCCACCTGTTGTGGTTGTAAACAATGACGCTGGCGCTGGCAATGGTAACACAGGGATTGGAAATGAGGTTGTTGTTAACAATGTTGGATTTGGAGATGCCAATCTGGGCGGTGGTAACTACAATGGCGGCAATGGTCTTGGTAACAATGGGTTCGGCTATAACGACCAGGGGTTTGAGTACGGCAATCAGGGCGGAAAGTTCGGCTTCAACACTCAGGGTTTTGGCTACGAAGTTTTTGGTAACGCTAACCAGGGTTATGGTGGAAATGGTGCTGGATTGATTCCCGTCAACACTGGGTTCGGACATGTTGGGGTCAATCAAGGTTATGGTAATAGAGGACGGGGTCCTGTGATTAATCAACCAGGGTTCGGTCGTAACACTGGTTATGACGGGTACGGAAATGAAAATGTGAACTGGGGCGAAGATTGTCAAGAGGACGCCTTTTCTGGAAGAGGCATGGGATTTGAGGGACCCGTTGACAATACTTAGAGGATCAAAATGCTTGAAGAACAGGTGAAGGGTATGGCTAATCAGAATTCTACCGGATTAGACATGACTATTATGGGCTTGGTGCCTGGGCTGAGGGTACCGCTGAAATTCAAAGCTCCCACTTTCGACAAATATAAGGGGGACACTTGCCCTAAGGTGCATGTCTGCGCTTATTATAGAAGGATGTCCGCGTATTCAGATGACGAAAGGATGCTTATGCATTTCTTTCAAGACAGCCTGTCAGGACCGTCACTCGAATGGTATATGGGGTTGAAGCCCGCTCAAATCAAAACCTGGAAGCAATTGGCGGATGCTTTCGTCATGCATTATAAATATAATACTGATCTGGCACCGAACCGAGTTCAATTGCAAGGTTTGTCGCAGAAGAGCGGGGAAAGCTTTAAAGAGTATGCGCAGAGATGGCGTGATATGGTGTCGCTACTGCGAAAATCGGCGCCGGCTAAATAGAAGAGTCGCCACCGTGCGTTATTTATCCCAACGGAGGGAAAGGAAACGCTCGAAGTAAACCTACCGCAAAGACGGGAAAGGAATGGTCATCGCAACCAAATCCTGGATTCGGGAGTCGGTTACGCAAGGGGAAGGTATTAGCACCCCTCACGTCCGTCGTACTCGACGGGATCCACGCTTGCTGGGTTTGTCTAAAGGATGCAAAACAATCTATCTACGGCTGCTAAATCTATGCGGAAAGAAATTGACTCGATAAAGCATCGCACTCTATGCCTACGTATTCTCAAGAGAGAAAGTCAGAGTCAACGTAGTTTGGGAAACTACAGGGAATTGGCTCGCCAAGACTTCGCGTCTTGTGCCTAAGTACTTCCACACAGCATGGAAGATCAGAGCTTACGTAGTTCAGGCTAACTACGGCTAGACAGGGTATTCTCGATCACACAGGAGTGAGAGATGAAATTGGTTCTAGAGGTACGGGAACCTACGGGAACTAGAACTACGGTCTGGTCTCAAATGCGCAAGGGCAAGAGAAAGGGAAACATCAGTCGTCAGTGGGAAAGTCTCGATCGCACAGCAGCGAGAGAACAGAAAGGTTAGTTGTTAGTGTGCTCGCTAGGATATCACATCCTATGCCTACATATTCTCATTAGATATGAGAAATCAGAGCAGCTGTAGTTCAACCTACTACAGCTAAAACCGGGAAAAAGGGAAAAGGGAGCTCGCTAGGATACGACATCCTATGCCTACGTACTCTCGTCTGACATGAGAGATCAGAGCTAACGTAGTTCGACGCTACGGAAGACACAGATTTGTCGGTTTATCTTTTATCCTTCTGAAAAAGGTTTTCTCCTGATTACGGGTCCAAGCAGACAAAAATGACGATTTTGATTGGTTTTCAGTCTTTTACGCAAGAACTGTTTTTTATTGATGTTTGACCTCTTATTGTATTTTTGATTGTTTCGAGATGAGAAGAGAAACTACACTCTAAAACCTAGGGTTTGAAATGGGAATCAAAACTACCCTAATGTTATCATACATGGATGACAACCTAATGTCTGTCATATTTCTCTCTTGCACAGAGAAAAACAGAGATCCTAAGGGATAAACGGAAAAGAAACAACAGATATCCAGTAAAGCAGTAAAATGCATGAGATGCAGCAACACAAGCGAGGCAAGGGAGCCCCACTCAACCTTGAACCTGGGAAAACAATAGGCAAAGTGAAACAGCTTCACTTCAAACCTATGGGAAAATTAACAAACAATACAGCAAAGGAAATAAAACCCCAAAACCAGCTCTGACAACAACAACCTCAAGCAAGACTCCATCTTCACTCTTCAATGATCCCCTAAGCTTTAGATAAGCTCCTGTCTTCAAAAATACCCCAGCTCTGGCAAGCAATGAACCCCACAGTTGACAGCTTCAGCCAGCAGTAAAACCCTAATTCAACAGTTGAGCAGCTTTGGCAGACACAAACTTCTCCTTTACCCATCTTCAATGCAATGAACTTTATCTTCAATGAACTTCCATCTTCAAGGCCAGCCTTCCAGAAGAGAATCACTTAACAGAATAAGTTGAATGTTAAACAGCTTATTGACAACCAAAGGAAGCCTATAAGTGTTTAACATTATGAGAGACAGGTTCCCTCAAAGTTCTACTTCCAAGATAAGCCACTTATCCCTCCAAAGGAGAGATGTGAATATCTTAGAAGGACTTTTAGTCATTGGGAGTAATGGAAGCACAAGATGCTTTCCATGTTTGTGGAAAAATTCAGTCTAATCTAAAGCTCTGCCTATTTCTCCTATTTCCTATGTCTTCAACAAGCACCTACAAGCACAAGAATCCCCAAGCTACAAGCATCATTATTTGCCTTCAATCTTCTCACATGCTTCCCCATGCTCCACAAGCCAAGCCTAAGCCCCACACCCCAGTTGAAATGCCCAAAACCCAACAAATAAAGCAACATCCCCAGGTGGGAAACACACCAATATCAACCAAGTTGCAAAAAAATCAGAGAAAATAGTAAAACTCATTATAAAATCCTAATTAAGTTTATAGGGGACCCTAACTATGTACCCTATACCCCATATAAACCCCAAGACCTAAATCAATTTTAAAATCCTAAAACTATGCCCTAAAGTGCACCTAATTGTTGTGAAACCCTAATCCTGATCACCCTAAAGTTGATGGTTCAAAACTATCCTAAATTAAATCACAAAAATGTGATAAAATTCCAGGGGGAACTTAATACTCTAATCTAACCATATAAAAAATAATTACATCAAAATATGAAATACAATGCCCATACTAAATTCAGCAAGTAACATATACCAAGTGAAAATGAAATAAATGCCCAAAAATGTAAAAATGCACCAGAAAATAAAAAATGAATGAAATTCCAATTTTATTCTTTTATAATTTTCTTGATGTTTTTATGAAAATGAGGGAAAAAATCCCATGTAAAAATAACCATTTTTCAAATTTTTATGATTTATTTACTAAACTATATGCAAACATGAAAATCAAAGGAAAATCAATAAAATGAAAAATATGCGTGGCAAATAGCAACTTTATGCAGTTCAGAAATGAATTGGGCTCAGGAGTGGGGGTGCCAACATCAAAACGCGCCAGGCCCAGTACTACTCAGAAAAACACTAAAAAAAACCAAGAAAAATAAAAACGGGGGGGGGGGGGGGGGGCGAATAGCAAATATTTACCTTGTTATTTCCATTGGGCCCCAGACTGGAGGTGCGAATAGCAAGTCTGGGCTATGGCCCAAAACGAAAAACACACCAGGGGAGGGGGTGCCATGGGAAACGGGGGAGACGTCTAGCAACCACAACCACAATGGGCCTAAGGCCCGAATCCAGTTCCCCCTCAGTCTTAGCAACAAAACCTAAGTCACTAAACTATCCTCCTCTACTGCTCACTATCTCCAAACCCTAACGACGCTCCTTTGCCTCCCCAAACCTCTCTCTCGTTTCCAGACCTTCATCTCCCTAACAACTTTCTTCATCTCCCTTCATCTCCCCAAACCTCTCTCTCCTTTGCCTCCCCAAACCTCTCTCTCGTTTCCAAACCCTAACGACGCTCCTTTGCCTCCCCAAACCCAACTGGGACCTTGTGTCATAACGCGCTTGACACCTCAGATGAATATCTGAGGGAATCCTTGTAGTTCTGGAGATTTGACGAAAGGACAAGTTCGTTCGTAGCTGGAATCGTGATGAAAGTCAACTGTGACGTTTGTTAATGACCAAAATATGGTGTTTAGATCCAAGGAGAGGACGAAGATTGGGAAGATCTTCACGAAACGGGTGCCGTTTGTTCGTGGTGGAAGCTGGAAGATGGGTTCGTGAATCTCCTTGATGAAGATCTCTGAAATTTCTGAAAGAATGATGCATGCAGACATTGCAGGTTGAAGGTTCTTCAAGAGGTTCTGGAAAATTAATACGAAGGCGATGAAGACCCTTAAAAACAAATAACGATCTGGAAAGCTTGATGAACATTCTTGAAGAAGAACTGAAAGCTGATGAATGTTGAAGATATAACGAAGATCTAGAAAATTATATGAGGATCTGGTGAATTTGGGAAGAACCGATGAAGTTTCCGGCGACCTTGAGTTTATCGGTGAGATGTTGATGAATGTCGATCGGAAGTGGATGGTGAAGAACGATGAAGATTGATGAACATCAACGAATTCTGGGCGAATCTGGATGGAGAAAGATGAAGAGCATGATGAGTTTTTTGAGAATTTTGGTTTTCCGGTGGTAGTTGCGGCGGTCAGAGATGGTTAGGGTGGTCGCCGGTGACTGTTAGGGTGGTCGCCGGCAATTGCATGCCGGCCGGTGAGGAGTTCCGGTGAGGGGATAGTGGGTGGACAAGTGGCGCAGAGGGTGAGGGAGAGGGAGCCACGTGGGAGTGGGGACTTGCATGAGCGCCAAGTGTGGAGGGAAGGGTTGAGTGGAAAGGTGAGCTGTCAGAAGCAGAGTGAGGTGGAAGCAAAAGGGATTACAAGCGTGGCATCTCTTTTACTAGACACATGGCATGGACTTGGGCCCACGAATTGGACACCTGGCCCACTATGGCCTTAATAACTCTGATTAATTAAGACCTAATTAAATGCTAATGAACTCTAATTAAAGCCCTAATTAACTAAACGAAATTTAACTAAAAAAACCTTAATCAAGACCTCTAATTAATTCTAATTAAAGACTAAACGAAAATTAATAATAAAAAACCCTAATTAATCCTAAAAAACAAAACTAACTCTAATTAACCTATTTAAAATGCTAGTGATGATTAAAAAGGTCCCAATTAAAACTAATCAATCCAATAAAACTTCCTAAAATGCTAATTAACACCTAATTAATTCTTAAAAGAAATTGATTTAAAGTCTATTGAAAATTCAATTAAAAATCTATTTAATATCTAGAAAAAGAATTATCTATTAAAATCTATTAAATCTCTAGAAATATCTATTTAAAAAATCTAAAAATCTATTAAGAAAATATCTATTAAAATTTAAAAAAACTATCAAATTCTATAGGAAAATATCTATTAAATTCTACTAAAAAAATATTAACCTATTTAATATCTAACAAAATCAAGTAAATCTAAAAACTCTATTAAAATGCATTAAAAATCTAAAAAAAATAAAATAAAAATCCTAAAAATGCCAGGAAGCCGATTAAATCGATTAAAGAACAATTGCGCAACCATAGCGAAACCCGGGCACCGAGATGGCCTAAAAACACAGGGAACGAGCACCAATTCTCAAAATACACTTATTCAAACCGGCCTGAACTGCCTGAAACGCCAGGGGCTGCAATCCCGATAAAATCGATCTGACTGAGGGAAATGCAATGCATGCAGTATGCGAATGCGAATGCAAAATGTGTCGAAACATAAACTAGATATGGGAACCGGGTGGTCAAATTTTGGGGTGCAACAGCTGCCCCTATTCAAGCGGCTTGGACCCGACTGGGTGAAGAGCGAACGACCTTCAAACATTCGAGGTACGAGACAGTTGAATACTAAGAACCCAAAAATTTGCCAACCGCAGAAATAAACTGCACCAACTGCTTGGACAACACCATCCGCTGATTGGATCTGGTTGTTACGGCAACAAACTGATCAATTAGCGACTGCTGGGGATTATTTTCATCAGCCTGAAAAAGATTCTATCATTTTGGGGATAGAACTTTGTCCGCATTCTGTTAACACAGAGAAATCCTGACGACCTCGCTGGGGAAACAGTTCTGTCAAATATCGGAGCGTGTTCTGTTCTGTCCTGAGACACATACTCTGTCTATCATGGGCAAACCATCTTCCTGAATACGAGAGATTCATCCGTCTGCTCCATACGGGAAAAGTCATCTGCCTGATTACAGGAAGCTCCATCCGCCTGCTTCGTACGGGAAAAGTCGTCTGCCTGATTACAGGAAAATCCATCCGCCTGCTTCGTACGGGAAAAATCCATCCGCCTGTTTCATACGGGAAAATTATCTGAATACGGTTTCTCTGCCTACCTCTGCAGTAGCCAAATCCGTTGGTCCCATGCCACAAACGACTTTGAGGAGGACTCTACGGGGGATAGTAACACGAGGGAATCACGGAGACTTCCTTGGGGAAAATGATTTTGTCAAATACCGGAACACAACTCACATACTCTGGCTATCCGAGGAGAATTATCTATCTGGATACCGGAACATTCATCCGCCTGCTTCATACGGGAAAAGTCATCTGCCTGATTCATGCAGGAAAATCCATCCGCCTGCTTCATACGGGAAAATACAACACATCTGCCTGATACATACAGGAAAGTTCGTCCGCCTGTTCCACACGAGAAAATACAACACATCTGCCTGATACATACAGGAAAGTTCGTCCGCCTGTTTCATACGGGAAAATACAACTCATCTGCCTAATACATACAGGAAAGTTCGTAACACATCTGCCTGATACATACAGGAAAGTTCATAACACATCTGCCTGATACATACAAGAAAGTTCATTCGTCTGATTCTTACGGGAAAAGATAACACATTTGCCTGATACTTACAGGAAAGTTCATCCGCCTGATTCTTACGGGAAAGTACAACACATCTGCCTGATACATACAGGAAAGTTCATCCGCCTGCTTCATACGGGAAAATCGTGACACATCTGCCTGATACTTACAGGAAAGTTCATCCGCCTGCTTCATACGGGAAAACACAACACATCTTCTTGATACATACAGGAAAATCGTAACACATCTGCCTGATACTTATAGGAAAGTTCATCCGCCTGCTTCATACGGGAAAACACAACACATCTGCCTGACACTTACAGGAAAATTCTTCCGCCTGCTTCATACGTGAAAAGATAACACCGTAACACATCTGCCTGATACATACAGGAAAGGATAACACATCTGCCTGATACATACAGGAAAGTTCTTTCGCCTGATTCTTACGGGAAAATCACATAACTCATTTGCCTGATACATACAGGAAAGTTCTTCCGCCTGCTTTATACGGGAAAGCATAACACATCTGCCTGATACATACAGGAAAGTTCTTCCGCCTGCTTCATACGGGAAAAGATAACATCGTAGCACATCTTCCTGATACATAGAGGAAAGTTCTTCCGCCTGCTTCCTACGGGAAAAGATAACTCATCTGCCTGATACTTACAGAAAAATTCATCCGCCTGATTCTTACGGGAAAATATAACTCATCTGCCTGATACTTACAGGAAAAAATAACACATCTGCCTGATACATACAAGAAAAGATAACACATCTGCCTGATACATACAGGAAATTTCTTCCGCCTGTTCCACACGGGAAAATACAACTCATCTGCCTGATACTTACAGGAAAAGATAACACATCTGCCTGATACATACAGGAAAAGATAACACATCTGCCTGATACATACAGGAAAGTTCTTCCGCCTGATTCATACGGGAAAAGACAACACATTTGCCTGATACTTACAGGAAAGTTCATCCGCCTGCTTCTTACACGGGAAAATCATCTGTCTGGATACAGGAACATTCATCTGTCTGAGTACAGGAAATATCATCCGCTTGCTCCCTACGGGAAAAGATAACACATCTGCCTGATACATACAGGAAAGTTCATCCGCCTGATTCTTACGGGAAAATACAATACGTCTTCCTGATACATACAGGAAAGTTCATCCGCCTGCTCCCTACGGGAAAAGATAACACATCTTCCTGATACATACAGGAAAGTTCTTCCGCCTGCTTCATACGGGAAACGACAACACATCTGCCTGATACATATAGGAAAGTTCTTCCGCCTGCTTCATACGGGAAACTATAACTCATCTGCCTGATACTTACAGGAAAGTTCTTCCGCCTGCTTCATACGGGAAACTATAACTCATCTGCCTAATACTTACAGGAAAAGATAACACATCTGCCTGATACATACAGGAAAGTTCTTCCGCCTGCTTCATACGGGAAAATATAACACATCTGCCTGATGCTTACAAGAAAGTTCATCCGCCTGATTCTTACGGGAAACATAACTCATCTGCCTGATACTTACAGGAAAGTTCTTCCGCCTGATTCTTACGGGAAAATATAACCTTGGATATAGCTTCCTAGCCTGTTCGCGGTAGTAGCTAACTCCGCTGGCGATATTCTGAAAATAACTGCCCGACACCCGTTTCGACAACAAGTGACCACTTCTGAAATCTTGATTTATGAAACCCCGAAATGCTGTCGCAACAGCAAACTCGAAGAAAAACACTCCGCTGGTCGGATAAGAGAAACTTCAGCCAGTAACTCTGTGGGGAATAATAATGAGAACTGTATCATGTCTCACGGCGAGACTTCGATCGTCTGGTAATGGATCTAAAACAGAACCCCGTACTCTTGTTGAGAAACACACCTGAAAAGCAAAAGGTTAACCAACCTGATTTATGTTTCAAAATGCGTATGTTTGGCAATGGCGTAATGCTCCATACAGCATGGAAATGCTACGCGTTTTGGGTAGATGCAATCATGATAATGTATGCAAATGCAAATGCAAGTTCAGACTGCTGGGGAGCTCTGATAAGCTTGCTTCAACCACACGACTGCTGAGGACAAATACAACTCTGTTGGGGATGAACGGGTATCACAAAGTATTCCGACAAAATAAATGTCGGAGATATTTCAACTCTGCCGAGGAGACATTAACGTCAAGTTCCACTGGGAGGAAAGAACAACCCCTCTGCTGGGGAGAGAAACTCAGCTGGGGAAGAAGTGACCCTTCTGGGGCCTACTGTCTGGGCACAGTTTACATACTCGGAGCTACCACTCCGCTGGGGATAATCATCCTGATGAAGGCATGACGACCTGCGGGGAGAAAGAAAACCATCCTCGGTGAGGATACTCCTTTCTGAACTTACTATCTTGGTCGTGCGCCATGGAAATCCTCCATGCTGGGGATTGAACGTGCACATCTCCGACTCTTTGGGGAGTATAAACGCTTCATGAGACACTGATTCTGTCTTGCTGGGGATACCCTGTGGGGGTAAGCTGCGACTAGCTGGGGAAAGTGATCCTTCTTCGGTAAGGGATAACAACATTTCAACTCTTGGAGTGAGGCGCAACCTGCATGGGGATTTGCGTCACACCAAATCAAGTTTTTCACCACGAGCCTCCGGCTAGGGAAACATGAGTTCCATCCACCTTCTCGGAAATTTGCCCCAAAAATACCAACATGCCCTAGTCTGAACACTTCGTCTTGAAAGGAAAAGCTAGCCATGGTGCTACTTCACAATACCTTGCCCCTGAATCGGCACCAACCTTCTGATAAGGACTCTTCGATCTCTGTACTCTGACGGTTAGATCTGAATTGTTTCTGCACGTCAAACCCAAAAGGATGTCCCAACAAACTCTTTTGTTCTTAGGGTGATCTGCCCCGGTCTTGCAATAATCTTTTGCCCCTGATCGACTGATTCATGGAGCAGTGCCCATAGCCGCGAGAGATTTGCCAAATCTCGACCTAATTGCCCCAGATTAACTGATTCTCGGATGTACGACTTTACTGGGGGATAACCGAACGTGCCAAGTATGATTGGACTTCTGTCGGGAATTGCTTATCCGTGCCAATGACAATTGGACTTTTGCTAGGGAAAACAAACGGGTCTTCCTGCGTACCATTAAGGGTTGGGTTTTGATATGGGTCATATACGCCTGATGCTGGACAATATCCTGTCTGAAGTCACGGTTTCTAGTCGAAGGGATGGCAACACGATTTCCTGACATTCGTCTCAAACTTGAAGATTGGCTGAATCTACTCAAGTAGCTCTGAGTAACTCGGAAGGCACGGAGAAGAACAATTCTTTCACCTCTGTAGGGATAGTCCTTAAAAGGAAATCTGAAAATCTGTACCCTGATGGTTTGATATGAACTCCCCCAGCATTCTGAACTTCAGAGAGATACTTCAAATCGAATGCCTCTCGAATAAAGCATAACTTCTGCGCTCTTAGGATGGCATGCCCCTGTCTGCAATGACTTTGCCCTAATCTGACTCTTGGGAAAACCCACTCCGAACCGAAAGCAACTTGCTACAATACGACCTTGCAATGGCTTGCCCCGATGTTTGTACGACAAAAGCATCCAACCTCAATTAAACAACTATCAACATAGTTGGTTTCACTATCTCTGAAGTGACTTGCCCCTGAACGAGCATTGAGCGACTTAACCTGATCTGATCACCCACTAGAAGAATCTATCCTCAAATCACAACATTCTGGATAATTGCCCCTGATTGGCTCTCGAGAAGATTTGCTTCTGATCAACTGCTGCTCAAGTAAACTGCCCCATAATCAACCGATGCTTCGGGACTTGTCCTCAGACCAACTAATTCTGAACTCACTGAAAGTCAATGCCCCCAAATTCGCGGGATTTTCACAACATACACCATTCTGGTCCAGACTGCTGAATTATTCCATCCTATTCGATTATTCCCTGGTGGAATTTATTTCCTGTCAACTACCGACCTGCAAATAAAATTGTTCATTCCCGAATGGTAATTTTAATGCACTTTTCATGCAGATTTTGAAAAAATTGTGCTGTCACTCATTTACATATCATGATTGCGAGTGACGAATGAACCAAAGTTCAAACGTAGTGCTTAAGTGATCAGTGAAGAATACAACAAGGATATGACTAGCAAATCAGGGGGGAGTCAGGTTACTCAACCTTATCGTAATGCGCTCTCATAATAAACCCTACCTCAATTAGGTCTTTTAAGGGTTGTATCGTGGTCGGGTTCACGGCTCGTGAAACAAAGGATATTTGGCTCAAATTACGATTTGTACCCCCCCTTCTACGGGATGATCTCCGATCCTAATGTTCAGTTAACTTGGCACAAGCGCTCTCCTCTTCGAGAGGTATGTTGAATGGTAAGAACCATAGTTAAAGAACTCACAAGGTTTTTCGGAGTGACAGTTACTCCTTTTTCGCTTTCGGTGTCTATATCTACACAACTTTGTTCCTTGTTCGAGGATTTTTCTATTGATATCCTTTCTTTTTCATTCTTTTGATTCCCTAATTTTTGCCTGGACTGACTCCTTTTGAGTTCTTTTCGATTTTTCTCTTGAAGTCCAGCGGGATGCCCTGATTTTTGCCTAAGTATTAGCTTTCCAGCTTTTTCTTTTTCTTTTTACTTAGCGGGCTCTCTTATTATTTCTTTTTCTTTTGGAACAAAGTCGTGTGACACTGATTGTCTTGATTGCTCCGAAAGGATTGCAACTGTCTCACTCCTGATTGGTGAGGTTTAACCATTGTGGTTGACGAGGTACGACCTCTGGGAAAAACAAGATGTGATTGGTCCTCGAAAGGCAACACTCCTCTATAAGACTTGAACGCTCGATCAAGCTAACTGACCCCTACCCTGCCCCAGGTTAAGATGTGAGGGTTTAAAAGTCCGAAAAACTTCTACTTCCTGGCTCGAAGTGGTTAACAAGGGACTAACTCCTTATATCTCCAGTGTTTAGGGGATTTGAAACAATGCCTTGTACGTCATCGGCAAGGTTTTATCTGAAAGCATACGATCATCGGTTATGAGTATTCAGTTTCGTCATCCTCCCTCCAATCTTTGCTAATCATAGTGATAAAGTGGAGTAAATAAAATGCAAGTGTCAGTGCAATGCAATAAATGAGCGACAACGACATGATTAATTCAGAAAAATGCATAGTCACTTTATCAACATTACCATTCGAAACAAACAATGTTTAACAGCAAGTAGTAACTAACAGAAAAGAAACTACAAATGCAAATGATAAAAAAGTCCGGGGACTGCCAATGCTGAGGACGTCTGCCTGTCTGGACCACTGGCTTCTTGAAAAGGACCCTCCGAATCTACGAGCTTAGACAGCTGAGAGGTTGGTATGAACAAACAAAACTCCTTCTGGAAAGGAAGTGCAATCTTGGTCGATCAACTGTTGTACTTTCGCCTGAAACGCTTTACAATCTTCAGTTGAATGCCCCGGGGATCCGCCATGGTAACCACACTGAGCGTGGGGATTGTACCTAGGAGGGTAAGGCTCTGGAACAGGTTTAAGAGCTTTAGGTTCCACCAAAGAATTCTGGATCAAAGATGGCAGTAGCTGGCTATACGGCATAGGCACTGGGTGGGAAGGAGCATTCCTTCGTTCCAAGTTGTTACAAGGCCTGTTCTGATTCTGGCGCTAATTCTGATAACCTCGGCCACGAGTTCGCTGATTTGCAAGGGAAGCGACATAAGGTTCTGGATAGGGTGCCCTAGGCACGGTGGTCTGTCCAGCATAACAAGACACAGGAGATGCCGACCGCTGAGAAGATGAAGAACCAACAGATTTCACCGATTCATCTCGAGGATACTCAACATCTGGCATGATGGCATTGATCACAACTCCTTCTTCAGCTGGGAATCTACAGAGGGATTCAGTTTCACTAGCCTGACTGCTTGAAACATTCTAAATTCTTCCAATTTTCACGCTACGCTCAATGCGTTCTCCTGCCCTTACCAATTCAGAGAAATTTTGTGCATTTCCAAGCATTCTTTTGAAGTACGGACCCTCCAGGGAGTTTACACACATGTTCATTAACTCTCGGTCTAGTAGCGGTGGCTTCACTCTGGAAGCAAATTCTCTCCACCTCTGAACATACTTCCTGAAAGGTTCATTGTTCCTTTGAGACAACTCTTGCAACTGCATGCGATGAAGAGCCATATCCAGGTTATAATCATACTGTTTCAGAAAAGCTCTGGCTAAATCTACCCATGATCGGATCTGATTACTTTCTAACTGCATATACCAACTTAGAGATGCCCCAGTCAGACTATCCTGAAAGCAGTGAATCATCAACTTGTCGTCTTGCACAAACGAAGTCATTCTTCGGCAGAACATCACCAAATGTTGCTTCGGACAGCTATCTCCTCTGTACTTCTCAAAGCTCGGCGCTTTGAACTTAGGAGGCAATATCAGGCCAGGAGCCAAACACACGTCTACAGCATTGAGGTTAACAACATCTTTAACTTTCAAGGCTTTCACTCCTTCTTCCAACACTTGGAGCCTTCTATCATACTCAAGAGCTCTTGGGTCTTCGTTCCTGACTACTGGGATCTCTCTTCGGATATTCTCCATAGGGAGAACAACACCTTGGCTGTTGATAAGAGGAGGGCGTTCAAACTGCTCACGTCGATCCTGGTTCCTAGCAGGAGGCTGCACAAACTGGTATGCAGTAAGGTTGTTCACTTGCGGAAAGTCTGCCTCGGAAGTAGAACCATACAGAGGGTTGGTCGTCATAGTGAACCCTGCTAAGGTGTGAGTAGACTGGAAGTTGCTCTCAGACATAGCTACCAATAACCTTTAACTGACTTCATTGCTCGATTCGGCTCAAATCTGCTTCAACCCCTTGGTCGTCTTCTAACAATCAACAGTTGCTCAGGCCAAACCCCAGATAATCACCTTCAGAATCAAAACACGGCTGGATCAGACTCTGGCTAGCTGGAGGATGATATGCAATATGATGCAACAATGTTCATGCAAATGCAATGCAATATGCAGCAAATACGGGATCACAACCCCTACAAATCTCTGAACACTGCTGCGCTGCTGACTGAGTACGTTTGCTCTGACGAGAAGACCAAAATATCGGGTTGTCTGGAGGTCAAGTTTCCTGCAAAAACCCTCCCCCTCACGGGTATGGACCTAAACTGACACAAGTTCGTCATCCTATGCGGTCGTTGGCGTCACATACTTTCAAGACTGATGATACGATACCCAGAAGGTGTGGCATCATCATATCCTGAAGAGGCCTCACTTAGCCAACTTCCAAATGATCGGTCCCCAGAGTCGACAATCCTCCAAACCAACAACCCCCTCAACCCAAAGGGTTAAAAAAGAAGTCAACCGGGAGAACCTCGTCTGAGCGTTGATTTCATGAGACACTAGTGCATGCAAAGCATGCACGCGCCCACTAATTTTCACAACTAATTCTAAGGTGCACTCAAGCCTGGGTCTGGCTTCTCACTCAAAGGAACATCCCCCACCCAACAACACAACAGCAACAGATAATAGCAATACAAAAATAAACACCCAATAGACAAGCAAACAAGTGCTAGGATTGACTCTCTTAAGGGACGTTGGATCCCAAATGCATAAGGAACCATCGCAATCCCCAGCAGAGTCGCCAGCTGTCGCTACTGCGAAAATTGGCTCCCGCTAAACAGAAGAGTCGCCACCGTGCGTTATTTATCCCAACGGAGGGAACGGAAACGCTCGAAGTAAACCTACCGCAAATATGGGAAAGGAATGGTCATCGCAACCAAATCCTGGATTCGGGAGTCGATTACGCAAGGGGAAGGTATTAGCACCCCTCACGTCTGTCGTACTCGACGGGATCCACGCTTGTTGGGTTTGTCTAAAGGATGCAAAACAATCTATCTACGGCTGCTAAATCTAAGCGGAAAGAAACTGACTCGATAGAGCATCGCACTCTATGCCTACGTATTCTCAAGAGAGAAAGTCAGAGTCAACGTAGTTCGGGAAACTACAGGGAATTGGCTCGCCAAGACTTCGCGTCTTGTGCCTACGTACTTCCACACAACATGGAAGATCAGAGCTTATGTAGTTCAGGCTAACTACGGCTAGACAGGGTATTCTCGATCACACATGAGTGAGAGATGAAATTGGTTCTAGAGGTACGGGAACCTACGGGAACTAGAACTACGGTCTGGTCTCAAATGCGCAAGGGCAAGAGAAAGGGAAACATCAGTCGTCAGCGGGAAAGTCTCGATTGCACAACAGCGAGAGAACAGAAAGGTTAGTTGTTAGTGTGCTCGCTAGGATATCGCATCCTATGCCTACATATTCTCATTAGATATGAGAAATCAGAGCAGCTGTAGTTCAGCCTACTACAGCTAAAACCGGGAAAAAGGGAAAAGGGAGCTCGCTAGGATACGGCATCCTATGCCTACGTACTCTCGTCTGACACGAGAGATCAGAGCTAACGTAGTTCGACGCTACGGAAGACACAGATTTGTCGGTTTATCTTTTATCCTTCTGAAAAAGGTTTTCTCCTGATTACGGGTCCAAGCGGACAAAAATGACGATTTTGATTGGTTTTCAGTCTTTTACGCAAGAACTGTTTTTTAT
Source organism: Lathyrus sativus (assembly GCA_963859935.3). Lineage (NCBI taxonomy): Eukaryota > Viridiplantae > Streptophyta > Magnoliopsida > Fabales > Fabaceae > Lathyrus > Lathyrus sativus. The sequence goes on from OZ012739.1 coordinate 276,705,602, forward strand.
TGATGTATGACCTCTTATTGTATTTTTGATTGTTTCGAGATGAGAAGAGAAACGACACTCTAAAACCTAGGGTTTGAAATGGGAATCAAAACTACCCTAATGTTATCATACATGGATGACAACCTAATGTCTGTCATATTTCTCTCTTGCACAGAGAAAAACAGAGATCCTAAGGAATAAACGGAAAAGAAACAACAGATATCCAGTAAAGCAGTAAAATGCATGAGATGCAGCAACACAAGCGAGGCAAGGGAGCCCCACTCAACCTCGAACCTGGGAAAACAATAGGCAAAGTGAAACAGCTTCACTTCAAACCTATGGGAAAATTAACAAACAATACAACAAAGGAAATAAAACCCCAAAACCAGCTCTGACAGCAACAACCTCAAGCAAGACTCCATCTTCACTCTTCAATGATCCCCTAAGCTTTAGATAAGCTCCTGTCTTCAAAAATACCCCAGCTCTGGCAAGCAATGAACCCCACAGTTGACAGCTTCAGCCAGCAGTAAAACCCTAATTCAACAGTTGAGCAGCTTTGGCAGGCACAAACTTCTCCTTTACCCATCTTCAATGCAATGAACTTTATCTTCAATGAACTTCTATCTTCAAGGCCAACACTCCAGAAGAGAATCACTTAACAGAATAAGTTGAATGTTAAACAGCTTATTGACAACCAAAGAAAGCCTATAAGTGTTTAACATTATGAGAGACAGGTTCCCTCAAAGTTCTACTTCCAAGATAAGCCACTTATCCCTCCAAAGGAGAGATGTGAATATCTTAGAAGGACTTTTAGTCATTGGGAGTAATGGAAGCACAAGATGCTTTCCATGTTTGTGGAAAAATTCAGTCTAATCTAAAGCTCTGCCTATTTCTCCTGTTTCCTATGTCTTCAACAAGCACCTCCAAGCACAAGAATCCCCAAGCTACAAGCATCATTATTTGCCTTCAATCTTCTCACATGCTTCCCCATGCTCCACAATCCAAGCCCAATCCCCACACCCCAGTTGAAATGCCCAAAACCCAACAAAGAAAGCAACATCCCCAGGTGGGAAACGCACCAATATCAACCAAGTTGCAAAAAAATCAGAGAAAATAGTAAAACTCATTATAAAATCCTAATTAAATTTATAGGGGACCCTAACTATGTACCCTATACCCCATATAAACCCCAAGACCTAAATCAATTTTAAAATCCTAAAACTATGCCCTAAACTGCACCTAATTGTTGTGAAACCCTAATCCTGATCACCCTAAAGTTGATGGTTCAAAACTATCCTAAATTAAATCACAAAAATGTGATAAAATTCCAGGGGGAACCTAATACTCTAATCTAACCATAGAAAAAAGAATTACATCAAAATATGAAATACAATGCCCATACTAAATTTAGCAAGTAACATATACCAAGTGAAAATCAAATAAATGCCCAAAAATGTAAAAATGCACCAGAAAATAAAAAATGAATGAAATGCCAATTTTATTCTTTTATAATTTTCTCGATGTTTTTATGCAAATGATGGAAAAAATCCCATGTAAAAATAACCATTTTTCAATTTGTTATGATTTATTTACTAAACTATATGCAAACATGAAAATCAAAGGAAAATCAATAAAATGAAAAATATGCGTGACAAATAGCAACTTTATGCAGTTCAGAAATGAATTGGGCTCAGGAGTGGGGGTGCCAACATCAAAATGCGCCAGGCCCAGTACTACTCAGAAAAACACTAAAAAAAACCAAGAAAATAAAAAACAGGGGGGGGGGGAATAGCAAATATTTACCTTGTTATTTCCATTGGGCCCCAGACTGGAGGTGCGAATAGCAAGTCTGGGCTATGGCCCAAAACGAAAAACACACCAGAGGAGGGGGTGCCATGGGAAACGGGGGAGACATCTAACAACCACAACCACAACGGGCCTAAGGCCCGAATCTAGTTCCCCCACAGTCTTAGCAACAAAACCTAAGTCACTAAACTATCCTCCTCTACTGCTCACTATCTCCAAACCCTAACGGCGCTCCTTTGCCTCCCCACACCTCTCTCTCGTTTCCAGACCTTCATCTCCCTAACAACTTTCTCTCACCAAACTTCCTACGAATCTCTCACTCTCAATCTACTCAAACCTCTCAGTTCAAACTAAATGTTTCTTGCCTCAGCTTTCGATCACCACCTAATTATACAAACCTCTCAAAGAAAGAACAAAAGCTATCACTAACCTGGAGGAAACCGCAAGTGATCTTTAGCGCGCTTGACACCTCTGATGAATATCTGAGGGAATCCTTGTAGTTCTGGAGATTTGACGAAAGGACAAGTTCGTTCGTAGCTGGAATCGTGATGAAAGTCAACGGTGACGTTTGTTAATGACCAAAATCTGGTGTTTAGATCCAAGGAGAGGACGAAGATCGGGAAGATCTTCACGAAACGGGTGCCGTTTGTTCGTGGTGGAAGCTGGAAGATGGGTTCGCGAATCTCCTTGATGAAGATCTCTGAAATTTCTAAAAGAATGATGCATGCAGACATTGCAGGTTGAAGGTTCTTCAAGAGGTTCTGGAAAATTAATACGAAGGCGATGAAGACCCTTAAAAACAAATAACGATCTGGAAAGCTTGATGAACATTCTTGAAGAAGAACTGAAAGTTGATGAATGTTGAAGATATAACGAAGATCTAGAAAATTATATGAGGATCTGGTGAATTTGGGAAGAACCGATGAAGTTTCCGGCGACCTTGAGTTTACCGGTGAGATGTTGATGAATGTCGATCGGAAGTGGATGGTGAAGAACGATGAAGATTGATGAACATCAACAAATTCTGGGCGAATCTGGATGGTGAAAGATGAAGAGCATGATGAGTTTTTTGAGAATTTTGGTTTTCCGGTGGTAGTTGCGGCAGTCGGAGATGGTTAGGGTGGTCGCCGGTGACTGTTAGGTGGTCGCCGGCAATTGCATGCCGGCCGGTGAGGAGTTCCGGTGAGGGGATGGTGGGTGGACAAGTGGCGCAGAGGGTGAGGGAGAGGGAGCCACGTGGGAGTGGGGACTTGCATGAGCGCCAAGTGTGGAGGGAAGGGGTGAGTGGAAAAGTGAGCTGTCAGAAGCAGAGTGAGGTGGAAGCAAAAGGGATTACACGCGTGGCATCTCTTTTACTAGACACATGGCATGGACTTGGGCCCACGAATTGGACACCTGGCCCACTATGGCCTTAATAACTCTGATTAATTAGGACCTAATTAAATGCTAATGAACTCTAATTAAAGCTCTAATTAACTAAATGAAATTTAACTAAAAAAACCTTAATCAAGACCTCTAATTAATCCTAATTAAAGACTAAATGAAAATTAATAATAAAAAACCCTAATTAATCCTAAAAAACAAAATTAACTCTAATTAACCTATTTAAAATGCTAGTGATGATTAAAAAGGTCCCAATTAAAACTAATCAATCCAATAAAACTTCCTAAAATGCTAATTAACACCTAATTAATTCTTAAAAGAAATTGATTTAAAGTCTATTGAAAATTCAATTAAAAATCTATTTAATATCTAGAAAAAGAATTATCTATTAAAATCTATTAAATCTCTAGAAATATCTATTTCAAAAATCTAAAAATCTATTAAGAAAATATCTATTAAAATTTAAAAAAACTATCAAATTCTATAGGAAAATATCTATTAAATTCTACTAAAAAAATATTAACCTATTTAATATCTAAAAAAATCAAGTAAATCTAAAAACTCTATTAAAATGCATTAAAAATCTAAAAAAATAAAAGAAAAATCCTAAAAATGCCAAGAAGCCAATTAAATCGATTAAAGAACAATTGCGCAACCATAGCGAAACCCGGGCACCGAGATGACCTAAAAACACAGGGAACGAGCACCAATTCTCAAAATACACTTATTCAAACCGGCCTGAACTGCCTGAAACGCCAGGGGCTGGAATCCCGATAAAATCGATTTGACTGAGGGAAATGCAATGCATGCAGTATGCGAATGCGAATGCAAAATGCGTCGAAACATAAACCAGATATGGGAACCGGTTGGTCAAATTTTGGGGTGCAACATATGGCAGCAAGAGTACATCCTCCGTTAGCTGAAAGAGAAATGAATAGTATGTTCATTGGGACATTTACGGGGATATATTACGAAAAATTGTTTAATGTTTCGTTGAGCAGTTTTTCAGATTTGATTCTTATGGGTGAGATGGTCGAAGACGGGATTAAAATTGGAAGATTCCAAGCAGGTGAGTCTGCCCCCGCAGGAGGTACAAGAAAAGCGTTCGGTGGTAGACGACAGGGTGATACTAGTGTCGTGTTTGGTGGCAGGGGCCGGGGCAGAGGACGAAGTCAGTATGCTCAGTCTCAATAGATAGCTAGCGTTACCATCCCTTTTCCACAACAACAACAACAACAGCAACAGAAGCCACAGCAGCAGCAACAACAAAGGCAACACCCCGCCCAACGCAGAATCCTAGAGGGAAAGCCAAGGCGAGTATTTGAAAAGCCTCCTTCAACATATGCCGAACTGCTTCAAACACTGCTAGGGTTGAATTTGGTCGAGAAAAGGACCATGGCGCCGTTAACGGGCACTCCTCCGTTTGGCTTTGATGCTGGTAAACACTGTGAGTTTCACTCCGGGGCGCCCAGACATGATATTGAAGGCTGTCATGCGTTTAAACATAAAGTCCAAGACTTGTTGGACAGCAAAGCTATCAACTTTGGGCAGGCGGGTCTAAATATAGTACAACAGCCTATGCCCAATCATGGGGCAAACGCCGTCCTGACGGAGGAGAATTTGAATCTAGTGACGGATGTCAATGAGCTGAAGACACCGTTGGGTGAGATTAAAAGCACGCTGTTAAAAGAGGGTGTATTCCCAGGCTGTGATGAATTCTGCTTAGATTGTTGGACCCAGTCAGGGGGTTGTGATGAGTTAAGAAAGGGTATTCAGGCTATGATAAATGAAGGCACGTTGCGATTCGATCGAACTGCAGTTGAAAAGCCTGAAGAGGCGTCATGTGAAAAGCAGAACGATGTTGCAATGGTGACGATTCCAAGGAAAACGATAATAATAACAGCGCCCGCCAGGCGGCCGACGATCACTATTACTAAAGCAGGGCCAGTCCCTTTTGAAAGTACCAAAGCAGTGCCATGGACTTACGGGTTGGAGGTATATTGTGACGGTGAGAAAATTGAAGTAAATAGACAACCGGCTGGGGTCGTAGATAATGTTGTCGAAACAGGAGTTATGACTAGAAGTGGGAGAATCTTCACATCGCCTGAGGTAGAGGCAGAAAGATTGGCAAAGGGGAAAGCCAAGGTAGACGAGAGTGGCCCCTCACAGAGAAAGGAAAAGGAAACGTCAGTTAAGGACGTAGAGGAGTTTATGAGGCTCATCCGTAAGAGTGACTACAAAATTGTAGAGCACCTCCAGCAAACGCCATCAAAGATCTCGATCTTGTCACTGCTGTTATGTTCTGAGGCCCATCGAAACGCTTTGCTGAAGATCCTAGACACGTCATTCGTTCCTCAAGATGTTTTGGTTAATTAGTTAGAAGGGGTGATGGCGCATGACAATGCTGGGCACAGTTTGGGCTTCACAGACTTTGATTTAACTTCGAGAGGGCGAGAGCACAATATGGCATTGCATGTGTCAGTCGAATGCCGGGGCACGGTCATGTCCCATGTTTTATTAGACACTGGATCTTCCCTGAATGTGCTACCGAAGAAAGCCATGATGAAGTTGGATATCAGGGGGGTTATCTGCACACCCAGTAACTTAGTGGTAAGAGCGTTCGATGGAACGAGGAGGTCAGTTTTCGGATCAATAACATTACCGTTGCAAGTGGGGCCGAAAATTTTTGAAACTGAATTCTATATAATGGACATCCAGCCAGCGTATAGTTTCCTTCTTGGACGCCCATGGATTCATGCTGCTGGGGCAGTCACATCCACGTTGCACCAAAAGTTGAAGTATATGGTGGGGGATAGTGTCGTCACTGTTTGTGGAGAAGAAGATATTCTGGTTAGCCATCTGTCTTCATTCAGATATGTGGAGGTCGATGGCGAAATACACGAGACACCCTGTCAAGCATTTGAAGGGATAAAGATTAAAGACAAAGCTCCAGTACCCAAGATATCAGATGTGGCAGTGTCATCCTACAAAGAGGCTCAGGCTCTAGTGCAGGCAGGCAAAACCAAGGGCTGGGGTCAGGTGTTGGAGATTCCCGTGAAGAATGACAGGTTCGGGCTTGGATATCATCCTTCGTCATCAGCATCCTCTTCAGGAACGCCCAAGTTCAGAGGGCCGATAACCATTACACCAAACGGGGTGAGCTTCGAGACTATCAATGCTATTTCCGATTCTGAAGAAGGAGACAGCGACTATGATATGGACGCGTGGATCAAACCAAGCGTGCCAGGACAAAGTCTCTGCAATTGGTCTATCCGGGAAACTATTCCTGTGACAACTAAACAGTAATGATTTGTTTTCTTAATTGTTGAATAATCCTGTGTCCCACCCAGGGCACAATGATTTTGCTTAGGGCCATTTGGTTATGTACATTACATTGTTTAATCATGAATAAAGGCGTTTTTTCATATACAAATGTTGTGATCCTTGTTTTTCCTGTTTTTATCTTTTACAATAAGATGGCAACGTGGTTACTTGCTTTGTACGCGTTTTGAAGCATTTAACCATTTCCTTCGCAGGATTACTATTTCAGATGACATCTATGAACCGCCTATGACTCATTTCGACTTCGAGCACCCGGTATTTCAGGCTGAGGAAGAGATTGTCGAAGATGGCGAAGTGCCAGAAGAGTTGACCTGGTTGTTGAAACAAGAAGAAAGAATCATTCTGCCTCATGAGGAAGTCATCGAGATCATCAATTTGGGGTCGGAAGAAGTTGTGAGAAACATCCGTATAGGGGTTGCGCTGCAGAGCGACGTCAAGCAAAGATTGGTTGAGATGCTCAAAGAGTACAGTGATATATTTGCTTGGTCGTACGAGGATATGCCTGGGTTGGATACGGATATGGTTGTTCACCGTCTGCCACTGCGAGAGGAATGTCCGCCTGTTAAGCAGAAACTCCGAAAAACTAGGCCGGACATGGCTGTGAAGATCAAGGAGGAAGTGCAAAAACAGTGGGATGCTGGTTTCCTAGCTGTTACAAAGTATCCATCATGGGTCGCCAATATTGTGCCAGTGCCAAAGAAAGACGGTAAAGTGAGAATGTGTGTAGACTACCGTGATTTGAATAGGGCGAGCCCGAAAGATGACTTTCCACTGCCTCACATCGATGTGCTGGTTGATAACACTACTTAATTCTCCGTATTCTCCTTCATGGATGGCTTCTCGGGCTATAATCAGATTAAAATGGCGCCAGAAGACATGGAGAAGACTACTTTCATTACTCCCTGGGGAACATTTTGCTACAAAGTGATGCCCTTTGGGTTGAAGAATGCTGGGGCAACATATCAACGTGCTATGACGACTCTCTTTCATAACATGATGCATAAAGAGATCGAGGTTTATGTTGATGATATGATTGCCAAATCCCAGATGGAGGAAGAACATTTGGTGAATTTGCTGAAACTGTTCAAGAGGCTTAGGAAGTTCAGGTTGAGACTGAACCCTAACAAGTGCACCTTCGGGGTGAGATCGGGTAAACTACTGGGGTTTATTGTGAGCGAAAAAGGAATAGAGGTTGATCCTGCGAAAATAAAAGCAATACAAGAAATGCCTACGCCTAAAACAGAAAAAGAAGTACGTGGATTTTTAGGGAGGTTGAACTACATCGCTCGGTTCATATCTCACCTAACTGCGACACGCGAGCCGTTATTCAAGTTGTTGAAAAAAGACCAGGTTGTGACCTGGAATGAAAATTGTCAAAAGGCGTTCGACAAGATAAAAGAATACTTGTAGGAACCTCCTGTTTTGATACCCCCAGTGGCCGGGAGACCGTTGATTATGTATTTGACAGTTCTTGAGGAAAGTATGGGTTGTGTTCTCGGTCAACACGACGAGACTGGGCGTAAAGAGCATGCGATCTACTATTTGATTAAGAAGTTTACCGACTGTGAGTCCAGATACTCAATGCTCGAGAAAACGTGTTGTGCGCCAGCCTGGGCCGCCAAACGTTTGAGGCAATACATGCTAAATCATACAACCCTGCTAATTTCAAAGATGGATCCAATCAAATACGTGTTTGAGAAGCAAGCACTCTCCGGAAGAATTGCCCGATGGCAGATGGTGTTAACCGAATATGATATTCAGTATGTCTCGCAAAAGGCTATTAAAGGTAGCGTCTTGTCAGAGTACCTTGCGGAGCAGCTTGTTGAGGAATACCAATCGATGAGGTTTGATTTTCCTGACGAGGATATCATGTACCTGAAGATGAAAGATTGTGAAGAACCGTTGCCGGATGAAGGACCAGAATTGGGTTCCAAATGGCAGTTAATATTTGATGGAGTTGTGAATTCCTATGGTAGCGGAATAGGGGCAATCATTACCACTCCCCATGGGTCGCACATCCCATTTACTGCTCGATTGACCTTTCCGGTTACCAATAATGAAGCTGAATATGAGGCTTGCATCATGGGTCTTGAAGAAGCTATTGATTTGCGAATCAAACATCTGGATGTATACGGAGACTCAGCTCTAGTGGTGAATCAGATAAAAGGAGAATGGGAGACACGGCAGGCCAATTTGATACCATATATGAATTATGCAAGGAGATTGTTGCCTTTCTTTGACAAGGTGGAATTGCATCATGTGCCGCGAGCAGAAAATCAAATGGCTGACGCCTTGGCGACATTGTCTTCAATGTATAAAGTTAACTTCTGGAACGAGGCTCCCCGAATTGTTATCTCTCGGCTTGATAGGCCTGCATTCATATTTGCCATTGACGAGGCTCCCGATGGTAAACCCTGGTACTTTGACATCCAGAATTTCCTGAAGAATAAGGAGTATCCGGCTGGGGCATCCAGTCGAGATCAGAAGACTCTCAGGAGATTGGCTGGCAATTTCTATCTGAATCCGGACGGTGTCCTATACAAAAGAAACCACGACTTGGTGTTGCTACGCTGTGTAGATGAGAAAGAGGCGAATTTGCTCATGGAAGAGATACATGAGGGTGCATTTGGTACACATGCTGGTGGGCATGCTATGACGAGAAAATTGCTGCGGGCAGGTTATTTCTGGCTAACTATGGAAACAGACTATTTCAAGTTTGCAAAGAGGTGTCATAAATGCTAAATTTATGCGGACAAGGTCCATGTACCCCCAAGTCCTCTGAATGTGATGTCATCACCGTGGCCATTCTCGATGTGGGGAATTGATATGATTGGTAAGATTGAGCCTACGGCATCAAACGGACACCGGTTCATCTTGGTGGCAATCGATTACTTCACCAAGTGGGTGGAAGCAGCATCATATGCCAATGTCACCAAGCAAGTGGTCGCCAGATTTATCAAACGAGATATTATCTGTAGATATGGAATCGCTGAGCGGATTATCACCGACAATGGCTCAAACTTGAATAACAAGATGATGAAAGAGCTGTGCCAGAATTTTAAGATTGAGCATCACAACTCTTCTCCTTACCGACCCAAGATGAATGGCGTTGTTGAAGCGGCCAATAAGAACATAAAGAAGATTGTTCAGAAGATGGTTGTGACGTATAAGGACTGGCACGAGATGCTACCTTTTGCTTTGCACAGTTATTGTACAACGGTACACACATCAACCGGGGCAACCCCTTTTTCTTTGGTATACGGAATGAAGGCAGTGTTACCGTTGGAAGTGGAGATTCCTTCCTTGAGGGTTTTACGAGATGTCCAACTTGACGAGGCAAAATGGGTTAAAGATAGACTAAATCAACTCAGCTTAATGGATGAGAAGAGGCTAGCTTCTCTCGCATACGGTCGGTTGTATCAAAGCCGGATGAAGAAAGCATACGATAAGAAGATAAGTCCGCGAAGCTTTCAGACGGGTAACCTTGTGCTGAAGAGGATTCTCCCGCCACAAACAGATCACAGGAGCAAGTGGACCCCTAATTACGAAGGACCATACATTGTCAGAAAAGTCTTCTCTGGAGGAGCCTTGCTACTATCTACCATGGATGGTGAAGACTTTTCGTCTCCTGTGAATTCGGACGCAGTTAAAAAATAATTTGCTTGAAAGTGACCCGCTGGACAGTAAAAAGAGAGTCCAGGCAAAAATGGGGCATCCTGGCGAACCGTAAAAAATGAATAAAAGGTTCGGGAAAAAGTTAGGGATAAAATTGAAAAGATGTACACCCGCGAAGTCGAAAACCTACATTGGGCGACTTCGGCAAAAAAGGGTATCCCGGTGAATTGAAAACCCGCAAAGGGCGATTCACGCAAAAGTTAGGGATTGAAAAATCAAATGACTGCGGTCCGGATCTGATACTACATTGCTTAGTGGTTTGGGAGTACCTGAGGGTTCGTTTATCCGACACAATCTCTTCCGAAAATTGAATACCGGGAAAGCGCCAGAGTCAGGCGAGTCATAGGAGGATCAACTCACGATGTTTGTCTGCACCACGTTGCCGACATGTGTACAAATTCAATGTGTATTTTTATGCTTTTTGTGCATATATGTATGTGTGTGTGTGCGTAACTTCATCTTTTCAGGAGTTGCATCCGATGTACAAAGCTTTTCCTATTCAGAGGCCCGTTATTAATAAAACATGTCATTCAGTATTTGATGATTGTGCTTTACTGTTTTGTATGTGGAAAATGCCAATGTTCCGATGAACTTGCATGTGCATAACTTTGCTGGCCCTTGCCAATGATTGATAAAACTTCGAATTGACTGAAGTAATGTCACGGACACTAACCCAAATAGATTTGTTTGTACAGATTTGTGTTGTCTCGTTTGTGTTTTGCAGGGTTCTCGCCTTTAAAGCGGACAATCAGAAATTGTGGCCCCAGCCAGAGGCTCGTGGTGAAAGACTTGATTTCGTTTGACGCTAATCCCCACGCAGGTCGCACCTCATCCCCAGAGGTTGAGATGATGTTATCCTTTACCGAAGGAAGGATTATTTCCCCCAGAAGAGTATTCTTATGGAAGATGTTCAAGAGATATCCCTAGCAAGTCAAAATCAGTATCCCCTGCAGAGGTTGCACTCCCCAGAGAGTCGAGTATGTGAATGATCAATCCCCAGCTGGGGGGAATTCCCGCAGTGTTTAACCAAGTCATAGTTGGTTCAGAAGGATTATCCTCAGCGGAGTAGTAGCTCCGAGTTTGTAAGCTGTGCCCAGACAGTGTGTTTCCCCGGAAGGTTCATTTTCCTCGGCCGAGTCGCTTCTTCCCAAGCTGGTTTACTCTCCCCAGCCGAGGATGTTCGTTTCTCCCAGTGGAAATCGAAGTTTAATCTCTCCCCGGTGGAGTTGGTTGTATGTCTGGCATTTATTTTTCCGGAAAACTTTGTGATACCTGCTCATCCCCGACAGGGTGCCGTTTGTCCTCAGCAGCCGTTGTTGGTGAAGCAAGTTATCAGAGTTTCCCCAGCAGCTTGAGCCTGCATTCGCATTTGCATATAGTGTCATAGTTGCATTTACCCAAAAACGCGTAGCATATCCGTGCTGCACGGAGCATTACGCCATTGTCAAACATGCGCATTTTGAAACATAAGCCAGGTTGGTTAACCTTTGGTTTTCAAGTGTTGTTTCCCTTGCAGGTGCAGGAAGCTCTTGCTCAGATCAATTACCAAATATTAAAAATCTCAGCATGAGACATGTGATGATAATGTTCGTCTTGTCATTATTTCCCACAGAGTTGCTTGTTTAAGTTTCTCTTACCCCTCCAGCGGAGTATTTCTTCAAGATTGTTGTTATGTCGTTATCAAGAGACTTCATGAATCGATTTTTGAAAGTTGCCGCTTATGTCGCAGTAAGTGTTTGGCAGTGTGATTTCAGAAAATCCCCAGTAGAGTCCTTTTCAGATTTATTGCCGTGTCGGCACTAAAGGTTGAAATACTGGACTCGTATTGTGTTACCCATTCGATTGATGGAGTTAGCTGCTGCAAAGAATCGACAGAGAAGCTGTATCAGAGTTATTTTCCTGTAGTGATGACAGAGTATTACCCGTAGCGATGGCGGTGTTATTTTCCTGTAGTGATGACAGAGTATTACCCGTAGCGATGGCGGTGTTATTTTCCTGTAGTGATGACAAAGTATTACCCGTAGCGATGGCGGTGTTATTTTCCTGTAGTGGTGACAGAGTATTACCCGTAGCGATGGCGGTGTTATTTTCCTGTAGTGGTGACAGAGTATTACCCGTAGCGATGGCGGTGTTATTTTCCTGTAGTGATGACAGAGTATTACCCGTAGGGATGGCGGTGTTATTTTCCTGTAGTGGTGACAGAGTATTACCCGTAGCGATGGCGGTGTTATTTTCCTGTAGTGATGACAGAGTATTACCCGTAGCGATGGCGGTGCTATTTTCCTGTAGTGATGACAAAGATTTACTCATAGCGATGGTGGTGTTATTTTCCTGTAGTGATGACAGAGTATTACCCGTAGTAATGGCGGTGTTATTTTCCTGTAGTGATGACAGAGTATTACCCGTAGTGATGGCGGTGTTATTTTCCTGTAGTGATGACAGAGTATTACCCGTAGTGATAGCGGTGTTATTTTCCTGTAGTGATGACAAAGTATTACCCGTAGCGATGGCGGTGTTATTTTCCTGTAGTGATGACAGAGTATTACCTGTAGTGATGGCGGTGTTATTTTCCTGTAGTAATGACAGAGTATTACCCGTAGCGATGGCGGTGTTATTTACCCGTAGTGGTAGCAGAGTTATTTTCCTATATCATGGGCAGAGTCGTGTTTTGTTGGCAGAGTTATTTCCCCGACAAAAGCGTCATAAATATTGTATGATGTTAGTAGAGTTAATCATACCCATTTGGTTGATGGAGTCACGTGAAAAAATAATGATCAATTGCGTTTGCATAGAAGGATAAGATATTGTAAATGGACAGAGACGCTACACAACTTGAGTCGCTAGAGTCAAGTAATGCTACGATCGGCAGAGAGGTGGTTGTCTGTATGGATAGAATTAGTCCATGGCAAGATGGAATATTTTGGTGGGTTTTGTTCCCCAAACAGTTGTGCAGTTTATTTCTGCGGTTGGCAAATTTCCGGGCTCTTCACCCAATCGGGTCCAAGCCGTTTGAATAGGGGCACTTATCTCCTATCTTGAAGGTCAACTGGGGATCATCAGGGGTTCATAAGATCATGGTTATGGATAAGAGGTGTTTGAGAAGCTCATTAAGTTCTCTGGAAGCCATTGTGGAGCTCATCTAAACACTTATTTCACTTGCAAGAGGTTACAGTCAAAGGTTGTGCACCTAGGGTTTCATCTAGTCAGCTCAAGGTCAACTGTGGACTTGAGGGAGTTTGAGAGTTGGTTTTAAGTCATTGGAGCTATGGAGAGTTATGTTAAGACATATAGGATATCATGTCAAGTTCAAATCAAGAAGAATCAAGAGTTCAAGAAGTTACTAAATTAGGGTTTCAGAGGATCTTAGTGTAAAATCCCCTTCTTTAGTGCTTAACTTCAAGGACAATTTACTACATGATGCAAGTTCAATCTCATTTTCTTGTAAACATGAAACTTGTAGGTCATATTCTTATATTTCTTTTTAGTACTAGAACTCATCCGTTGGGTTTGTGGAACTCAAGTTATGATGCCATCAAGTTATAGGTCTCAGATGAACTTATTTTTTGGTCAACAAAAGTCAACTCACTTCCAAGGCACTTTTGACCTAGAATCATGTTTCTCCTCAACTTTAGGTGAACATGAAAGTTTTTCCTCATGATCTTAGCTTTCTAAAATAAGTCCTATAAGTCCTTGATATCATTTGTAGAACTCAAGTTATGGACCTTACAAGGCAATGGTATTTTGGGAAAGTTTGATTATAGGTCATTTGTTACATAAGCCATTTTCATGCACTTGTGTACTTCAAATGAACTTTCAACCAACATGAAAGTTGCTCCTAGGGACCTCGTTTGCATCATAAAACTCAAGGATTGTGTGAATTATGATTTATTATGGACATTTGGTGAGAATTTCAAGTGAAAAATGGACTTTAAAGTGTGATTGCAATTCAATGCATTATAGGTCATCTTCATGTCTTATTTTGATCCAATTCTCTTCAAGACACATTCATAAACAAAATGCATAAATTGGTTTTGGTCCAAGAGGCAAAATACATGTGAATTTGCAACTTCCTTCATAAATAAGTTTCACTTTAAAACTTGTTAATTGGATCAATTCAAAGGCCCAATCCATTTCCAATGTAAAATTGAAGTTACAAGCTGCAGATTCAAATGATTTTCATGAGTGTATGCAAGTATTTTCACGTGTGCATGAGTGACTTCCATTTTGGGCAGCAAAATAAGGCTTCACGGGCCTTCCAATTGATCAGATATCCATCATATATAAGTTCAAAACTCGCCCCAAGAGCTCAAAAGTGAAAATTGGAGCAAGAGAGAGCATTTTCAGTTTTCAAATTCTCAAAGAAAATTCAAAATCGTGTTTCACTTTTCTCTGCACATCAAAGAAAATTGAAGAACAATTAAGCTTCCTTGAAAAATTTGGAGTGGATCTGGATCATTTGAAGCAAGCTTAAACGTCTGAGAAGCACCAACGGAGTGTCTCCGTTCAGTAAGTTTCCAATCAACTTTTCTCTCATTCTAGGCCATGATCTAGGTTCATACTGGTTGCATCTGAAGCCCTACCTCGTGTAGGCCATGTTTGATTCATTATAGTTCATGTTTGCTTGAGGTTTCAGATGTGCATCTCAAACTTGTTGCGTTCGATTCTCTTAATTTGTGAAGGATATGGATGATTGGATCTTGGATTCATGACCTACGTGACTTCAGCTTTCTTTTGATATAAATTTTGTGAAGTTTGGTGGAGATTTGATAACCTGAACTCCGGCCACCTCGCCGGAGAAGACGATCGGAGCTAGGGCTCCGGCGTCTGGTTATTTGACCTCAAATCTGAGGTGGCACCAGTTTGACTTGTTGACCGTGCGTGTGTTGCATTCTCATTGGCTCGACCTTGCGCATTTGGTATTTTGACTCCACCTGGATTAAATGAAACGATGCGTTTCATTTAATCAAAGGTGTTTGGATCAGGTGGGCCTCTTTTGATATTGGCACCCCCAGGTTTATGAGCCCAAAGCGTGCTGAACTATTTCCTTTTGTTTTCTGGATTACTTTTGTACCTCCCTTGTTTCTTGTATTTTATTTTCTTTTTTTATTTTCTGTTTTGCTTTTTAATTATTAAAAATGCTTCCAAATATCAGAAAATTCAACAAAAAATATTTTCAAACACTTTAAAGTCTTAATTAATTTTTCATAATTTTTAATTTTGATTTTCTTTTATTTTTCAATTTAATTTGAATTTTATGATTGGAAGTGTTTTTAATATGGTTCTTCTGTGTTCATGCTTGCTTTGTGGACCATTTGCAATCACCAATGAGTGAGGCTTCTTCTCCACTTTAATGATGGGTTGAGGTGCCTTTGAGGCTGATTTTGGTTCATGTTTGATTTATTTTTGGTTGACTTTGTGTTGCTTTTGTTTGACCCTCGATAATAATTCCATAAGGTGGAGCACCCTAGTTGATCAAATCATTTGGTGATGCCTTGATTAGAATTTGGTTTGGATGTTTTGGCCTCTAGTTGCCAACCTGTTTAAGAGGTTTGTGCATTTTATTTGATATTTATTGAACAATTCTTCTATTTTTGGTGAACCTTGCAAGTTAAGTCACCCTAGTTGAAGTTCATATAAACTAGTTGACCTAGTTCCTTTGGGAAATGACTCATATGGATCCCATATGCTTCCTATGCTTCCTGATTCACATTCTTGACATGTTTAGTATGTTGGTTTCAATTTTATAGGTCACACATTTGTTTGGTTTTTGTTGCAAGTTACTTTTAATTAGGGCTTTCCATTTGCATTTGAGTGTTGAAAGTGTTTTGAAATTTGGCTCTTTACCTTGCCCTACTTTGTAACTTGTCTTGGCTTTGTTTCTTCTTTGGTTTTTGAACCTTCTTCTCTTGTTCTAACTTCTGTCCCTTGGACTTTGGAACCCATTCAAGGTGATTTGGTACTCTTTGTTTGTACTTTAAGTTTGCCTTGAATGAGATGCCACTTTGAGAACTTGTTTGTGCTTTCTTTTTGCATGATCAATTTGATGCATTTGGTTGAGATTCTTATTGTGTTGCTTGCTTCCCAAGCCTATTCTCCTATCCTCATCTTGATCATGGTTTCTTCTTTTGCTTATTTGCATTCCTTTTGAGTTTAGTGATTGATGTTTGAATGGTTGTAGGAGTTGTAACTTCTCCCATTTCATCTCACTTTTGCTTGGGCTTGTTTAAGTTCTTTTACTTACATTCCTCTTTTGTTTTGAATCTCTTTGTTTGTTTTCAAGAGGTTGAGATCTGCTTGTGGTGGCTTCTGCCCCAAACTTTTTTCCTCCCTCTTTTCATTGTGTTGCATTTCATGTTTGCATCCCTTTCTTCCTTTTCATTTGTGATTGATTCCTCTTGCGTTTACTTCGTTTTCTTTGCCATGATCCCCTAGGATTCTTAGTCCCTCTGAAGTAGGAGAGACATTAAGTGTTCAATTAAAGCATGCTAACATTATGATAGTCTTTTCCCTTTTCAACCTCAATCTTAGGAGCACCTTGCATGATAACATTAGGGTTGAGTTAGTTTCCCCTTACTTGTGTCTTCTCTCTTCTCATCTCAAAACTTCTTCAAAACATGTAATAAAGGATAATGAGTGTTGTACGCTACGAGCCTTAAACATTTGAGAAATGATGATTGAGGGCCTCCTCTCAATTGTCTAGAGTGTTTAGGATATGCCCTTTGGGCAATATGCGACACATTCGCTCCTAAGTCATAGTCTTTAGTGCAACATGAATTACAAACACAATTTAATTCACTTCCTCTTCATAAAAGACTAAAAAACAAATATCAAACCTTTTTATCCTTCGAGATTTGTTTGGAAAATCATTTTCAAAAAGAGTCTTGTTAACTCTTGGTTCTACCGCAAACAGGTAATGCCTAAGTCTCCAATGGTCGAGCAGCAATACACCTAACTACTAGAACTAAGGTTTAACCCTGCTCGGATAAAACGCTTGAACCAACCTGTGGTCGTGTCAGCCCGAACTACGTTTGCTCTGATTTCTCATACTAGATGAGGATACGTAGGTACAAGACGGTGATGTCTTGGCGAGCAACCTTCCCCGTCTTTCACCAGTAGTTTTCCGAACTACGTTGACTCTGAATTTCTCATTTCACGAGGGAGTACGTAGGCATAGAGTGACGATGTTCTATCGAGTCTTTTTTTTCTTTTCTTTTGTCCCTGTGGCCTGTAGCTTAGATAGATTAACACCCTTTAGATAGATAACAAGCGTGGATCCTGTTGAGTACGAAGGACGTGAGGGGTGCTCATTGTAACAACCCAATTTTTCAATAACTGATTAATTGTGCTAATTAATTGGTTTATGTGATTTATCTGATTTAAATAAATTATTGGATTTATTTAAATGAGTTAATGGATTTAATTAATTTATTCTACTTGGTAGAATAATGTGGATTTATTAGATATTCTCTAATTAATGATAAGATGAGATATTTTGTGAGAAATGAATTGATAGGTATTTTTTAGAGAAGCATTATGATGGAAAGAAAATAGAAGGATATATAAGGGAAATTGGAGAGAAAAGAAAAGAGATAGAAACATAAGAGAAAGAAAGAAAGAAAAGGAGAGAAAGAATAGAGAAAGAGGAGAAAAGAGAAGAGAAGAGGGAAACTTGGAGAAATCATCAAGAATCAACTTCAAGCTTCAATCCAATCAAGGTAAGGGTGAGAAACATTATTATTTGATCAATGTGTATGATTATGTATGAGTTGTGTTGGATTTGTTGGGTGTTTTTCTCTATTTTCCATTTCTAGGGCAAATGAGTTAAATCGATAGAATCGAGTTTTGAACGGTTAGAATTCAAAATAAATTGCGTAGTTTAGTCAGGTAATGTTTAGCCGTGATTATTGGATTTCGTTTGATTGAATTTGGTTAAGTTTGTGAGTTTTGACATTTTTGGATAATTGAGGGTTTGAGATTTGAGTGAAAATCGGACGTCGTAGAAATCGTGTTTAATGGTTCTAATTCACTGCTATATGTTAGGTGAGTATGAGTATGTGTTTGTTTCGAAAAAAAGAATTGAATCGGTCGGATTTTCGGGCGAAAATGCAAAATCCCGTAGCCGTGTTTAGGCAAAATTCTGGTTTTTCGGAAAACTTCAAAAATTCATAACTCTTGAACCGTAAGTCAGTTTTGACCCCCGTTCGAAGCGTTGGTAAGTTAACGAGATTATCTTTCTAGAAAAAATGGCTTTGAGGCCTCTACCTGGTTCAATTATAGCATAAAATTGAAAACATATTGTTGTGTTGATTTTTACCGTCGCGAATGTGTGTGTTTGATGTGTTATTGTGCAGAATACTTTTGTTATATAACGTATAGCTTGTGCATGTTGTGATATGATATGCTGTGGGTAGCCGTATAGCGTGAATCCTAGATGGTGGAATCGATTATGAAATATAGTCTTTTGACAAATATATGCGTATTGTTTGTATGTGAAGAATGCATGAGAATATATTGTGAATATGTGTGCATTGTTTGAAAAGGTAATGAGGTTGAATTATGAATGCATATTTGTTGTATCCGATTATTGTGAATTAATGCATGAGAGCATATTGTAAGATATGTGTGCATTGTTTGACAAATATGTTGATGAAAAGTATGAATACTTGATTATATGATATGTTGTGTGTGCAATCTTGTTTAATTCTTGAAGGGAGGAATTATGTGAATGCATGAGATTAAGACGTGTGATCGGTCTTAAGTGCATTTTGTTGTTGATTGCATATGCATCATTAAGTCAAGAGGCAATGTTTGCTAGTTTCGTGGAGGCTAGTGACTTGTCCCAAACCTAGAGCGGGGTTTGAAAGCTTAGGGAACGGGCTTTTGTTGTTATCGGTCTAGGGAACGGACCCGGTTTAAGTGTAAAAACCGAAAAATGATAACAAGTGTTGGTACCACATGGCATGAGTTGCATTGAGTTGCATTGAGTCTCATGGAATGAATATATGATTGTTGTATGAAGTTATGCATAGGTGTATGTACATGACTTGTGTAATTGTGAACTATGGATATGTTTGATGATTGACCATATTTGTATATATATATATATATATATATATATATATATATATATATATATATATATATATATATATATATATATATATATATATATATATATATATATATATATATATATATATATATATATATATATATATATATATATATATATATATATATATATATATATATATATATATATATATATATATATATATATATATATATATATATATATATATATATATATATATATATATATATATATATATATATATATATATATATATATGCTTTGTGAAGTATATGATGAGTTATGATGAAGTATGGTGAGAATGGTGGAATATGTGTATGTGAATTACTTGTGTAATTGAGAGTTGTGAATATGTGATCATTGTATGAAAGTATGCTTATGAACATGAATTGTTGGTTTGAGAATTGTGAATGTGTAATTGTAAATTAGTGAGTAAACATAATATGTGTATGTTCATGTGGAATGTTGAGATTTATGGATACGTGCATGATGAATATGCTTGGCGATTATCCATATTTGATTATATATATGTTGTATTGTACATGATGAGTTATAATGAATTGTGGTGAGAAAATGTGGAATATATGTATTTTGTGCTTGTGTATTTGTGTATATATAATTATATGCATTGTTATTATGATAATATTTCTCACCCTTCTGCTGGAATGATGTCCTACATGACATCGTGTAGGTATCAAGGAGTAGTATTACTCGTAGTTACGAGGTCGCTTTTGGTGTAGCCGTTTAGTGATTTAATTATGTTGGGTCGAGTCATGCTCTGGTCATGTAACACTGGGATCGCTTCAGTTGTGTTTAAGATATACATTATATACTCTATAAACGTGTTTATATCCATTGGAGTATTATGATGTTGGCCTTAGTGCCTAAGTGATGTTGTTTTATGTGATAAAAACAAATGTTTCTTTTATGAAAATTGTTGTATAATTGAATCCGCTGCTACATGCAAAGTGAAGTTTTGTAAAGCATAATTTTATATTGAAATAGTAATGAGCATGACAGGTGGTTTTGATATTTTGAACGTTATGTGTAATGCCCTTTTGTAAATGCATGGAAATTTACTCTGATTATTCATATATTGTCCGTGGGGTTTAGAAGGGTGTTACACTCATACCTTCCTCTTGCGTAACCGACTCCCGAACCCGAGATCTGGTTGCGATGACCTGTCTTTTCCCTTTTTGTAGGTTTTCTATGATTGTTTCCTTTCCCTCTCTTTGGGATAAATAACTAACGGTTGCGACTCTTCTGTCCTTATCGGCCCCTCTTCACAGCGATGCGACAGCTGGCGACTCTGTTGGGGACTTTTCCCATCCCCTATGCGAGTCAATCCTAGCGCTTGTGTGTTCTATCTCCGGGGTATGTACATATGTGTATATGTGTTGTACTTTACTGCATTTGCATTTTATTTTCAGCATTGCTATTATCATATTGCCGTGCTGTTGGGTGGGAATGTTCCACTGTGTGATAAGCCAAAACCCAGGCTTGAGTATAACCATAGCATTAGAAGTGGAAAGTAGTGGTGAACCTGTATGTTTGGCATGCACTAGTTCCCATGAAATTCGCGCTCAGACGAGATTCTCTTTGATGACTACCTTTATAGTATGTTTCAGACAGTTGAGAGGATGTTGGATCTGAGGATTGTCGACTCTGGGGACCGATCATTTGGAAGTCAGCTAAGTGAGGCTGCTTCATTAGACTATGATGCCAAACCAGAAATGGTGAACGTATCATCGTCTTTCGAAAGTCTGTGACGCTGATGACCGCATAGGATGCCAGACCTTATTAGAGATAGGTTCATACCTGTGAGTGGGGAGGGTTATGAAGGAAACTTTGACCTTCAACCTACCCGGTTTTCTCGTCAATATGAACTTTTGGTCCCTGATACAGTGGTTCCTTATATCAGTGTTGTGTTATGTTCTCGCCGAAGCGAAGCGCTGGTTCTTCTCAGTCAATAGCACAACAATTTAGATCCCCTGTTTCATTTGCATTTTCATTCGCATTTAACATTGACATGTATTTATGTTGCAGGTGTATATTTTCCTCTTGATTCTAGTGAGATTATTCCACTTCTGACATGGAGCTCAATTTGAAGAAGACTGTTGTTTACAAGTTTCCTACTCCTGACATAACACCTCTGCTCAGTTTGATTTCTATTGCTGATCGTAATGTGATGGAAGATTTCAAGAAGTTATATAAGAAGCTCTTGGGTTGTGTCTGCAAAGCTTCAGTATTTGAGTTGAGAGGTCTTCACACCTTGCTTCAGTTCTATGATCCACAGTTGAGGTGTTTCACTTTCCTGGGTTATGTGATGATGCCTACTTTGGAGGAGTTCTCTATACTTCTAGGAGTTCCTATTCTGGATCAGATGCCTTTTTATCATACTGAAGCTGAACCTAATTTGACCAAGCTTGCTAATGCTTTTCATCTAGATGCTTCAGAGTTAGAAAGGAAGTTGGTTAGAAGAAATGGGATGCCTGAATTTCCATTACCTTTCTTGGTTGGTAAAGCTCAATACTTTGCGAAAGAGGGTTGTTGGATTGTCTTTAATGCCATCTTAGCTCTATGCATATATGGTGTAGTTTTATTTCCGAATATTCCTGACTTTGTGGATTTAGATGCTTTCCACATTTTCATCTCAGGAAATCCTGTGCCTACACTTCTGAGAGATGTTTATCATTATGTGCATTAAAAGAATGAGAACCGGAGGGGAAAGAATGTGTCTTGTTGTGTACCTCTTTTATACAGATAGTTTGTGAGTCACCTTCCCAAGGTTTGTCCTTTTGTTGACACTGCAGGTATCTCTGACTGGTTTGAGATACTTATGGGCTTGACTTTTGAGAACATCGTATGGTTTGACAGAGATCAGTTAGGCACATAGATTATCTTTAGCTGTGGTGGTTTTCCTAATGTCCCGTTGATTGGAAGGAAATGAGGTATTAACTACAACCCAGCTCTGGCAGTGAGGGAGTTTGGGTATGCTCTGAGGGAACCTCCGAAGGAAGAGGAAATACAAGAATCTCTATATTTCACTGGTTTGCTTGGGAATGAGACCCTGATCAGAGTGGAGAAAGCTTGGGACAAGATTCACCGTAGAGGGAAGGTTTCTTTGGGTAAGAGCAACAGTAGAGCTTATGAGCCTTATATGGTTTGGATTCAGGAGAGAGCTAGGAGGTTATTGATGCCATTTCCAGCTTGTGAGCCTTTATATCCTTTGATGATTGAGGAGCCGACTACTGTTGATATCCAGAAACATAATCGGATATGGTTCGAGAAGGAATAGTTGCGTAAGGCAAACGAGGAATTGGAAGAAGAGATTATTCAGGTCCGAAGCGAGAGAAATCAAGCCACTTTTTCATCTAAGAAGCAAACTGAATTGGTAAACAAGTTGGGTAGAAAGCTAACTGCAGAGATTCATGCTCGAGAGCGCGTGGGCTTAGATCTGAAGAGCGTCAGTGATGTTCTTAGTTCTAAGAAGAAAGAGCTGGACAGAGCATATGTAGAGATCTCCAAGTTTAATGACCAATGGAATGATTCTAACTAACAACAAAGAGCGAGAAGACGGACTGCGGCAACAGGTTGCTAAGTTGAAGGCTCAGATTCAGGTGAGAGATGAGAAGGTTATAGTTGAATCCTCGCGCTGACGCAAAAGTGATTGTAGACTGAATGAAGCTCTTGCAACCTTGGAGGACTATAAGTCAAGAGCTAATTTGAAAAGGCCCAAGCTTGAGGAAGCATTTGGTGAAGGCGCTTGGGAGGATTATGCTCAGAGCTTGTAGAGCATCATTAGCCAGAGCGATTTGCTCATCCAGGGGTTGGTAGACAGGCCAGATCATTCAGATACGAGAGAGTTATTGGAGGATTTCCAGGCTCGCCATCATATTTGATGTTTTTCTCTCTTTGTAGTTTGTTGTTATGATGTATCTTGACCATCACCAAATTTGTTGGCTGAGGTCATTTTGATTCCGTTGTATTCAGTGTTGTGTTATACATTGACTCTTGGATCTCATCTTGTTTATGAGAAGTTTGCTATGCTTATCTGTTTGCTTCCCATTGTCTTGCTGTTCTCACGAACTAGAATCGAGGGGAAAATTTCCCTAACACATATTTACATGTCTGCATACTGCATCATTTCTCATTTTGCATTGTAGGTGCTCCGGAACCGTTAACCTTATCTCTGTGGTTTGTTAAGCTTGTTTCAAGATTGACAACCAAGCAACTCATTGCTACGCTACCAAGGGAAATCAACGTAGGATTATAGATCAGATTCAGGCTGAGCTTCAGGAATTCCGTGACAGGATGGCCCAGTTCATGGATATGATGCAAGGGGTCGCCAATGGCCAAGAACAACTGAGAACATTGGTGCAACCTTTAATTTCTAGGGTTGACGGGAGTGGCGTGCTTCATGGTGGAACTGCTATTGTTCCTCCTCAAAATGACAATGGTACTCCACGTGTTAATATTTTCCCTCTAGTTGTTATCCCTCCGGGCGGAGGAAATCAGACTGGAGTTCATATTCCCGGACCTACGTGTGTTGTGCATGGGAATACTGCCCCTCAGTGGGAGAAGGATGATCAAGAGGATGTGTTCTCTATGAGGGATGTTGGTGCTGGTCTACCATCTGACACAGACATGAGGTTTAAGCTGCTCGAGGAAAAGATGAAGAGTTATGAGAATCAGAATTCTATGGGGTTGGATATGGAAAATTTGGGGCTGATCCCATATTTGAAGGTTCCTATGAAGTTTAAAGTCCCGAACTTTGATAAGTATAAGGGGACAACATGTCCGAGGGTTCATCTTCGCTCATACTACCACAAGATGTCCGCCTATTCTGACGATGAGAAGCTGCTTTTGCATTTTTTCCAGGACAGTCTTTCTGGTTTGTCTCTAGAGTGGTACATGGGGATAGAGCCAGTTAACATCCGAAGTTGGAGGGATTTAGCTGAGGCATTTGATAAGAAGGTGCGTCCTCGGAGCTTTCAGGCAGGTGAGTTAGGGTTGAAGAAGATTCTCCCTCCATAGATAGATCACAGGGGCAAATGGACTCTCAATTATGAAGGTCCATTTTTCGTAAGGAAAGTCTTCTCTGGAGGAGCCTTGCTATTATCAACCATGGATGGTGAAGATTTCACATCCCCTGTGAACGCAAACGCAGTTAAAAAATACTTTTCTTAAAGAGACCCGCTTGAAAGAAAAAGAATATCCAGGAAAAAATGGGGCATTCCGGCGAACCACAAAAAGAATGGGTTCGGGAAAAAGTCAGGGATAAAAAGAAAAGATGTAAACCCACGAATTTGAAAACCTGAAAAGGCGAATTTGGCAAAAATGGGTATCCCGGTGAATTGAAAACCCGAAAGGGAGATTCAGACAAAAGTTAGGGATTTGAAAAGCAAATGACTGCGGTCTGCGTATTGATCTTCAGAGTATAGTGGATTGAGGGAGGACCTGAGGGTCATTCATCAGAATCAATTTCTTCATAAGATGAAGCATCAGAGAAGCATCGAAGTCATGTAAGTCATAGATGGATCGATACATGGTGTTTGTCTGTGCCACATTTCCGACTTTATGTATATTTCTGTGCATTTTTGTAAATTTTCGTGCAACTTCCTCTTTACAGGGGTTGCATCTGTTGTAAAATCTACCTATTTACAGGCCATTTGTCAATAAAGCATATATTATTCAGTAAATTGTTGTTCTTGCTTTGGCTTTACTATTTTGTTTGTGAGAAAACGCCCGATGTTTTGATAAAACTTTGTGTACATAAACTTGCAGGCTTTGCCAATAATCATTAAAACTTTGATTTATTTGAACAATGTCACAGATGATGACCGAGATAATTTCCATTGTGCAGGATATCTTGTTGTTTGTTCATGTGCAGGGTCGTTACCCTTAGGGCAAGTTTTTCAGAGGTGTATCCCTGGTAGGATCATCATCCCCACAGAAAGAAGTTGTGTAGTTGAGATTCATTCATCCCCGGCATGCAAAATTTGTGCATCTAGTCTCAGCGGTCCGAATCCACCTTGTCCGTGGCAAGAGTCAGTTTCCACAGGAAAGGATATGCAAGCTAAGTGTGCGGTTGAGTGTATACACTTATTCCCAGCAGTTTGTCTGTATGCACTTATTCCCCAGCAGTTCAAGTTTGATTTATTCGGCAGAATAAATTCACCCCCAGAGGGTCAAGATTGATATTCCCCATGCAGGTCAAGTGTGTGACCTTATCCCCAGCAGATTATAGGTATACACTTACTCCCTAGAGATCAAAGTCAAGATTTTGTTTCCCCATAGAGTCAAAATATGTTTGACTTTGTATCCCCTCAGAGGTTGATTGCTGACTCAATCCCCAAGCAGAGGTTGATGTTGTTTCCCTTATTGCTTATTCCCTAACGATGCGACACTGTGCCTTTAACTTTTAACCCAAGCATGCTCCCAAGCCTTGGGATAGGATTCAACATGCTCATATACATCCTCTAATCCTACTCATGATGTTGGAGAAGTCCCAAGTGGCAATTTCATTGAAGATCACACAGTTGAATTCATCTGATTCATAATTCATCTAACAAAGTCAACTCTTTGACTTTTAGGGTTTTGGTTCAAATTGGAGCATCCAAGCCAAATTTCATCAAGATATTCCCAATATTGAGCATGATCAATAAAAATCAAAATTTGAGAGGTTTCTTGAAAAAGAAGAAAACTTGGATTTTTTTCGAAGTATGGAAAAATCCTAATTTTGGTGCCAACTTCGGAAAGCCATAAATTTCAATCCATACATCCATTTTATAAGTTCCAAAGATCAGTGTGTAGATCACCTCATATAATACAAAAGTGTCCTATGAGAAAAAGATGCTTATATTTTGGGTTATGAAGCTTCAAAGTTTGGGATATTTTCAAAAACACTTAGAATTTTCCAAGACAACTTTGCTACTACAATTTTCAGTCAACTTCAAGGTCAATTTTCACCATGATACCTTGAGATTCAAGACTTTCACCAAACATGAAAGTTTTAGAGAATGTTTTTGGGCTTTCTAAAAAGTACAAGAACTCCCTCATAGCATTTGTGAGCTAGGAGTTTCAAAGAAAGGAAGTTGAGGTCCAAAACTTGATTTCCAAGTCATTTTCATGCCAAGAACACTTGCAAAATCATTCCAATATGCAAGATCTCTTGATAGACAGCCTTGAAACTTGCATATCCACATCTAATCAAAAGACTACATTACTTTTGAGGTTATTACACAAGGGGTTAAGCCTTAATTCAAGATTCATACCATTTATGGAAGTTTTGGCATAAAGGTGTGACTTCCATTTGCATAAAGTAAGGCTTTTCCATAAAATCGGTCTTGAGCCTCTCAAACTATCCTTTCTTCCCTCAAACACTCTTTCAAGGCCAGAAAGGTCTCAATTACTCAAGATTATGTCATACTTTTCCTTGGAACTATGGAAACCATCCAAACCACCAAGTTGGATTTCAACTAAACCAAGTTACAACAAGTTGCAAATTCTGACCTCCAACCTTTCCCTATAAATAGAGGTTCACTTGAGGCAGAAAAAAAAGAGAGGGGATTTTGGAGAGAAAAAGCACACCTCAAAGCATCTCAAACCTTCCCATATCGGAATTGGTTTGTAAGATACCTCTTGTGCCAAAAACCTTCACTTTGCATAAAACTCCACAAAACCATTTTCAATCACCAAAACACCAAAAAAAAATTACTCTAACACATCACAAAACATGTGTTAGAGGTGTTCAAATCATCACAACCAACCAAAACCTGCTAAAACAGAAAGTCAACTCTCAAACCACCAAAACTTGACTTTTCTGCATTTTCAAGGCCAAGTCATTGTCCATACCAGTTTCAACCCTTCAAACACCTCAAACACCTTCCATAAATCATTATCAAACTATTCCAAACCTAGTTTTCTATTTGTAACTTCATTTCCTTGAAGTTCATATTTGGTCATTTTTCACATTTTTGCAAGAAGGAAGGGAGATTCTACTCCAGCAACCTTTATTTGATTCTGAGCATCCTAGCAACTTTCTAAAGGAGTGTTAAAGTTGTCCAAAGCATCACATCTTTTTTGTAAGAATCTTTCTTGGAATTTCAAGTTTTGGCTTCAAGAGGTAAGTTTACTTGAACTTTGAACTTTGAAAATCATGCCATGCTTTGATGTACATTGATCATAGATATGTTTAGTGTACTGTTTACAATGTGTTTGAACTATCACTTGATGTTTATCATGTCTGAATAAAGTTGTGTTGATGAAATTG
The DNA here is from genome assembly GCA_963859935.3 of Lathyrus sativus. Classification (NCBI taxonomy): domain Eukaryota; kingdom Viridiplantae; phylum Streptophyta; class Magnoliopsida; order Fabales; family Fabaceae; genus Lathyrus; species Lathyrus sativus. The sequence goes on from OZ012739.1 coordinate 276,733,156, forward strand.
CAAGTTATTGTCATTTGGAATGTTGCTATCAGGTTTTGAATTAGACGCACTTTTAGCAAAAACCAATTGCCCCATCACGATCCTTGTGAAATTTTGAGTAAGTTTGGTTTTTAGATCATTGAATTTCATGAAGAAACGAGAGAGTTATGATTGCTCTTGCAAACCTGAGGTTTGAGGTTCTTGTCCAGCCAGCCATGGTGCTTTGGAGGCCTCATATTTTTCTTTCCAGACTTATATATTTATGGATGGGGGGATACAATGGATGTATCACCATCCCAGTGGTTTACCATGTGCTTTCATGTATTCTCGCCTTGCCTGTCCCAGGTTCGATCCCGTGGATCAACCGTTTGTGTCATTTTCATGATATGTTTGATGCTTTACCATGAAATGATATGTTTCCCTCATATTTCACATGTGTGTGTTGCCTGATTTGGTAATGTTTTGACCTTGGAGCCCTAGTGCGTGGGTTCAAACCCCATAGGATGCATTTCCTATATTTTTACCACTAATTTCCATGATTTTCTTTGCATTTTGATTTGATCATAACTTCCTTGATTTTAATCATTTTGATGCCATTCTTTTTGCTAAATGTTCATTATTATGTTTATTTTTCATTTGCATCAAGAAATTCACAAAAATATTTGTTTTACTTGCATTTGTGTGTGTACAAAGTATATTGCTTTTTAAGGTTTTCATGAGTTTTCTTTGAATATTCCTCTTGATTCACCTTGCATACCTTGTTTGTATGAACTCAACCTTGTTTGTATGAATTCACACCTTGCTTTTTTTCCCACTCTTGTTGTTACATTATGGTCTTTACTTTGTTCAAGTTGGTTTTCACATATGAATGTATGTTTGAATGTATTCCATGTATGGTTGTAACCTTACCTTGAATGATTCTTATACACTTTTGTATTACTTTAAAGCATGTTCAAACCTACATGATTTCCTTTTAAGATGTTCCTCATCATTTACCAATCCTTTATTGAATCCTTTTGCATGTTTGGTTGTTACCTACTTGTCTAGCATGATTCACCACAAGTCACATGATTATTTATACACATGTTCTACACATGTTCAAGTTGTTTTTGGTTGTTACCTCTCCTTGATTGTATCCATGTTTAAGTAATGTTTTGACTTATGCATGATCCTATTTGTATCCATGATAAGTAGTGCCTTGACTTATACATGTTCCATGCTTGAATATTGTTATGATTTATGCATGTTGATTGATCTTTGTTATAAGTAATGTCTTGAATTATACATGTTCCATGCTTGAATATTGTTATGATTTATGCATGTTGATCCTTACATCATTTGTATAAGTAATGTTTTGACTTATATATGTTTCATGCTTGAATATTGTTATGATTTGTGCATGCTGATCTTTGATCCTTTGTTATAAGTAATGTCTTGACTTATACATATTCCATGCTTGAATATTGTTATGATTTATGCATGTTGATTGATCTTTGTTATAAGTAATGTCTTGACTTATACATGTTCCATGCTTGAATATTGTTATGATTTATGCATGTTGATCCTTACATCCTTTGTATAAGTAATGTTTTGACTTATACATGTTCCATGCTTAAATATTATTATGATTTATGCATGTTGATCTTGGAACTTTGCCATGGTAAGTAATGTCTTGACTTATGCATGATGCTTGTGATGTTTGGTCTTGTACGAACCATATCATCATTCTCCCTTGTAGGTGTTGTAACATCTATGCTCACCTTTGGTTGTAACCATTTGGGTTTAATTCCTCTATTGATAAGTACTTGGTAGTAACCTTGTTATTCCTTGCTTGATGTTGTTACATGCTTGCATTGTTTGTTACATCTTCATCATGTTTGAATGAATATATGTATGCTTCTCCCCATGTGATGTAGCTTGTTAGCTCTCATCCTCAAGTTATCCCCCTCATCCCTTATTCCAAAGGAAAGTCTCTCTATTGATTCAATGTCATAGATAACTCATATCTCTTTAGTTTCCCTTTGACCTTGTTATAGTCATTAGGACTTTTTAAAGAACTTTATCCCTTTGACTTTGCTAAGTCAGCCAACCTTTAGCACACCTTGCTAGGAATCTTACAACTTAGAGCTTAGGTCTAGAGTTTATTAACTCTATGTGTGTACCATTGTTATGGGTACTCACCTCCCCTTTTTGTCTTTTGTTAAAGTCAAAATGTCCTATCCCTAGTAGGTCTTTCAACGTAGACTTAGAGAGTTTGTTAACTCTATATAAGTATCATTATAATGGATGCTTATTCCCCTTGAGCCTTGACCATAGTCAGGAGTTTTCTCCTTAGTTAGGAGAGCTACAGTTGCTCTGATTCCATCCTTGTTAGGATACATATGCACGAGATGCAACGTCTTGGCAAGTGTACTTACTCCAAAACCATAGGTCTTTACCTTAGCATACAACCATTATAAACCAGACATTAAACACAAACAAAACTACCAAACAAGAGGCTCCTGTAGAGTAATACAAATACTTAGGATGTTAATACCTTCCCTTAGTATAACCAATCCCCGAACCCCCTCGATCTCTTAGCTTCATTGTAACGTAGCGCACTTAGGATTTTTCTTCGATCTTTACCCTTTCCTTTGGATAAATTAAAGTTCGATGGTGAATACTTAAAGATTCATGATTCAAGTTAATCAATAACTTGACATCCGATTCTCATCGGAACAATGTTGTTGGGAACTTTTTACCCCAACTTCATCAAACACATTCTTGAGTAGATTCAACTTAGAAACAACACATGGAGTGTATATCTTGACGATTTGGAGTCGAATCCACTTTAATTGGAGTTGACAAACCGTGAGATTTGTGTTCTTCTTCTCTTTTCTCTTTGTACCCTTTATTTGTTGGGGTTTTGTATGTAATTTTAACTTGATTGTATGTGTATTTATGGATCTTTGTATAAAATCTCTTTTACAACTATTAATCGAGTCATCTTTGATTTACTTTCTATCTTAATGGGTTTGGATTGTTATTGAAATATACTTTTCGAACCCGACCTAAGATGTGCGTCTACTAGTTGTGGGAAGCGGTCTAATATTTACTTGTGTGTGTCGGATATTAATACTCTATGTTATTTAGTTGTGTGAGGCATCACCTTCGAGAGAAAACGGTTTATTTCTTGAGCTTTACGTTAGACATAACCTCTATTTGTGAGCGATACGTGGGGGGTTTTGACGAGTGATTTAGGTTGCGTGCATTTGATCTATATATTTTTTAGTACAAGATGGGAATAACGAAATACAATTTCTGACGAGTTTTCTCATGTCTTAAGAATGTATTTATTTTCTTCTTTTATGTTTTTCTATTGCATCTTACTCTTTAAAATCATTCAAACCCAAGCTTAGAGATGTAGAGATTGTCAAACAGGATTTTTCCCTCGCACCGATCCCTGTGGAGACGATATAAATCTCGGAGGAAATTCTTCAAAAAATAAAATTTTTGCTTTCCGCTTTACCCCTTAAATAAAATGGTGTCGTTCCGAGGATTGACTTTGATATTGAATCGCATTGCAATAGTTTCTATGTTTTTAAGCTTTGCATATATTGTTTATAATTGTTTTCCGTAAGTGATTGTATATATGGGTTTTCTATCATGTTTATGTGTTTGTGTATATTTTTGTTTTTAGTTTACATTTGCTCAAGTGTTGTGGAGGTTTATTTAGTAGTAGCCGGTGAACCAAGAAACACGGAGGAGCATGTGCATAAATAAAGGCGTCGAGCTAACGACGTAAAATAAGCACTTGTTGGGAGGCAACCTAATGATTCTTGAGTTTGTACAGTTTTATCTTTAGTAGTATAGTTAATATAAAGTGAGAATAGATGGAGTGAATGAGAGAAAGAACCAATTTTGAAAGATGATGTTTTTCTGCCCGCGCTTAGCGCGTGTAGAGGAAGTTTAGCGCGCCTTATTTTGCAAATAAAAATCTCTCATTTTCCATCCACTTTCACCAATTTTGGTCTTTGTGTTTAGATAGTTTTAATTCAATTTTGTTAGGTTATTAGAATACAATTTTGTGTTTGCTTTTAAGTTGATTTTTGATTAGCTTGAGGATGCATTTTGTGATTTTCCTAGTTTGATCGTTTCAACTTGCGAATGTATGGTTTTGATATTGTTTAAAGTTGGTACTTTGCAAGGTACTTATTTATTGATTTCTAGAACATAGAATGATTAGGAGACTTTTCATTTGTACAATTTTCATGTCATTCATTCTTTTGCCATACTTGTTTATTTTTGAATCACTTTAGGATAAAACCCTTTTTGTGAGGAGCTTTCCATTGTTTACTATATGCACAAGACCAACATTCTTGTTTAACTCAGTTTTATTATGTTTAATCTTGTATTTGTGTTGATTTGTATGATAAATGATCAAGACATCTTGTTTGAATTTTGAGCACAACCACTTGACCAAATAGTCAATCTACCTTGCGAGTGAGTGAGAATTTGCTTACCCCATCGAGCCTTTATTAGAATCCATGTTGGTGTTAAGTTCATTTTTGTATGGATTCTAATACTTTTTTTAAAACTATAATCATGACTTGTTATTTGATTTTTTTTTACCTTGCCTAATAAGTTTGGAAATATTCATGTCACTATTTTTGGTTGTATTCAAGTTGGAGAGAAGAGGTTGGTTGCTAAGAAGTTGTAAAAAAGAAAAAGTTTGAAAAAGAAAGAAAATAAAAAAGTGAAAAAGAAAAAGAAAAGAAAAAAAGGAAAAAGAATATAAAAAAGAAAAAAAATAGAATAGTTTTGTGCTAATAAGTTGTGGGAAAAAGTGTAACAATTTGAAAAAGAGAAAAAATGATTGGAATTTGTGAGTGCTTGAGATTGTGAGAAATGATCACTCTCATTGGATTATGCAAGTTTTTGTTTCTTTTATTTGAGAATAATAATTGTTTGTTACCCAAGCCACATTACAACCCTTAAAACCCTTGTGATTTTTGCTTGTATACTGTTCAATATGAGTTTTTTCTTGATGAATGCATAATTTATCTTGTTGTTAACTTGATTGTTGGGTGAGAGTTAAGCCCCTCATGTTTTATATTCATCTATCGATGAATTATATGCTACGTGTGATTCATTTTAGAAAATTGTATTGTCTTAGAATTTTTGGCATGTGTTTTGTATTTAGGAGTTGTTTCGTTTTCATGTTATCGTTGTATTTTAGTGGTAAGTTTTGCTTTGCATGTACATTTTTGTGTTGAAACATACATTTGTTTTTGTTTTTCGAAACTTGTTGATTTGTGACTGCTTGGTTGTTACATTTGTTTCTTTGAGTTTTTCAATTCTTGTTTGATGACAAACAAGTTTAAGTTGGGGAGAGTTGATAAGTGCTAAAATGTACTGATTTTTAGTGTGAATAATTGGCACTTATTGACTCGATTCGTTTGTTTTCTTTTCCTAATCTCTCATTTTTGTGTATATTTTGTATAGTTTACATTATAGTATGTAATACGTGTTTTAGTGTACATATTTTTGAGCTTGACAGTTTTTCATCAGTTTTTATAGGTAATAATGCATGGTTGAAGTATGGACCCATTTGAGCCAAGAATGGTGCTTCAAAATGCAGTTTTGACCAACAAAATACTGACATTTGTGCTTATTGTATTTTTCAATGTGGGTTTAGCGCGATTTTGATGAAGAGGTAGTAGCTAAAAATCCTTGACCGTGATTAGCACGAGCAGGAATGCGCTCAGTGCGCTTTAAGGCGATTTAAGTGTATTTTAGGTGAGATCGCGCTTAGCGCGATTATAAAAAAATATAATTTTTTCTAATTTTAATTTATCTCATTTTTGCAGGGCAAGCAAGGATATTTTTTCATTATCATATAGAGTATTGAATAAGCTTTCCAACGCTTCCGATCTTGCGTTAATCAGAGTTACGGCTCAAAAGTTATGAAGAAAATAAAAAATTGTGAATTTGTTGATGGTGCTATATATCTATACGTTTCCAACTCGACCTAAGATGTGTGTCTATTGGCTGTGGGAAGCGGTCTAATATTCACTTGTGTGTGTAAGATCTATGCTCCGTATTATTTAGTCGCGTGAGACATCACCTTCAAGAGAATGCGATTGATTTCCCGAACTTTACGTTAGACATAACCTCTATTTGTGAGCGATATGTGAGGGGTTTTGACGAGTGATTTAGGTTGCGTGCATTTGATCTATATATTTTTTAGTACAATATGGGTATAACGAAATACAATTCCTGATGAGTTTTCTCATGTCTTAAGAATGTATTTATTTTTCTGTTTTATGTTTTTCTTTTGCATCTTACTCTTTAAAACTATTCAAACCCAAGCTTAGAGATGTAGAAATTGTCAAACAATATTCTTTCCCTCGCACCGATCCCTGTGGAAACAATATAAATCTCGGAGGAAGTTCTTCCAAAAATAAAATTTTTGCTTTCCGTTTTACAACTTAAACAAAATGGCACCGTTCCGGGGGTTGGTTTTGATATAGAATCACATTACAATAGTTTCTATGTCTTTAAACTTTGTATATATTGTTTCTAGTTGTTTTCCATAAGTGATTGTATATATGTGTTTTCTATCATGTTTATGTGTTTGTGTATATTTTTGTTTTTGGTTTGCGTTTGCTCAAGTGTTGCGCAGGTTTACTTGGTAGTATCCGGTGAACCAAGCAACATGAAGGAGCATGTGCATAAATAAAGGCGTCGAGCTAACGACGTGAAACAAGCGCTTGTTTGTGGGCAACCCAACAACTTTGAGTATTTATAGTATTATGTTTAGTAGTTTAGTTAATATAAAGTGAGAATGGATGGAGTGAATGAGAGAAAGAACCAATTTTGTGAAACAAAGTTTTCCTGCTCGCGCTTAGCGCGTGTAGTGGGTGTTTAGCGCGCCTTATTTTGCAAAGAAAAATATCTCATTTTCCATCTACTTTCACAATTTTGGTCTTTGTGTTTAAATAGCTTTAATTCAATTTTTTTAGGTTATTAGAATAAAATTTTGTGTTTGCTCTTAAGTTTGTTTTTGATTAGCTTAAGGATACATTTTGTAATTTTTCTAGTTTGATCGTTTAACTTGCGAATATATGATTTTGATATTGTTTGAAGTTGGTACTTTGCAAGGTACTTATTTATTGATTTCTAGAATATAACATGATTAAGAGACTTTTCATTTGTACAATTTTCAGGTCATTCATTCTTTTCCCATAGTTGTTCAATTTTGAATCACTTTAGGACAAAACCCTTTTTTGTGAGGAGCTTTCCATTGTTTACTATATGCAGGAGACCAACATTATTGTTTAACTCAGTTTTATTATGTTTAATCTTGTATTTGTGTTGATTTATATGATAGCACTAAAATGATCAAGGCATTTTGTTTGAATTTTGAGCACAACTACTTGACCAAATAGTCAATCTACCTTGTGAGTGAGTGAGAGTTTGCTTACCTCATTGAGCCTTTATTAGAATCCATGTTGGTGTTAAATTTAATTTTGTGTGGATTCTAATAATGTTTCTTGAACTATATCATGATTTGTTATTTGAGTTTTTTTTACCTTTGCCTAATAAGTTTGGGAGTATTCATGTAACTATTTGTGGTTGAATTCAAGTTGGAGAGAAGAGGTTGGTTGCTAAGAAGTTGAAAAAAAGAAAAAGTTTGAAAAAGAAAGAAAAGAAAAAAATGTGAAAAATAAAAAGAAAAAAAAGGAAAATAATTGAAAAAAAAAAGGATAATGTTGTGCTAATAAACTTTGGGAATAAGTGTAAAAATTTCGAAAAGAGAAAAAAGTGATTGAAATTTGTGAGTGCTTGAGATTGTGAGAAATGATCACTCTCATTGGATTAGGCAAGTTTTTGTTTCTTTTACCTTGAGAAAAATAATTGTTTGTTACCCAAGCCACATTACAACCCTTAAAGCCCTTGTGATTTTTTTCTTTTATACTGTTCAATATGAGTTTTTACTTTATGAATGCATAATTTATCTTGTTGTTAACTTGATTGTTGGGTGAGAGTTAAGCCCCTCATGTTTTTTTTATTCATCTACCAATGAATTGTGTACTACGTGTGATTCATTTTAGAACATTGTATTGTCTTAGAATTTTTGACATGTGTTTTGTATTTAGGAGTTGTTTCGTTTTTATGTTATCGTTGTAGTTTAGTGGTAAGTTTTGCTTTGCATGTACATTTTTGTGTTGAACCATACATTTGTTTTTGTTTTTCAAAACTTGTTGAGTCGTGATTGCTTGGTTGTTACTTTTGTTTCTTTGTGTTGTTCGATTCTTGTTTGAGGACAAACAAGTATAAGTTGGGGAGAGTTTATAAGTGCTAAAATGTACTGATTTTTAGTGTGAATAATTGGCACTTATTGGCTTGATTCGTTTGTTTTCCTTTAATAATCTCTCATTTTTGGGTATATTTTATATAGTTTACATTATAGTGTATAATACACATTTCTGTGTACATATTGTTGAGTTTGAGAGTTTTTCATCTGTTTTCATTGGAAATAATGTATGGTTGAAGTATGGAGCCATTTGAGCCAAGAATGATGCTTCAAAATGCAATATTGACCAACAAAATACTGTAACTCGCACTTAGTGCATTTTTCAGCGCGATTTTGATGAAGAGGCAGTAGCTAAGGATTCTTAACCGCACTTAGCGCGCTTTAAGGCGGTTTAAGTGTATTTTAGGTGAGATCGAGCTTAGCTCAATCTGAGTGCGTTTAGCGCGATTGTAAATAAATATAATTTTTTCTAATTTTAATTTATCTTATTTTTGTAGGTATTCAAGCAAGGATATTTTCATTATCATATAGATCATTGAATAATCTTTCCAACGCTTCCAACCGTGCACCAATCAGAGTTACGATTTTAAAGTTATTTTGAAAATAAGAGTTGTGATTTTGCTGATGGCGCTAAGCGCCCTCATAGCGCGGTTCACATCATTTCAGCCCCTAGTTAAGTCACTTTTCATCATTTTTTAGGTTATGTTATTTGTAACATTTTACCCAAACTTCATCAAACACATTCTTGAGTAGATTTAGTTTAGAAACAATGCATGGAGTGTATATCTTATCGATATGGAGTCGAATTCACTTTAATTTGAGTTGACAAACTGTGAGATTTGTGTTCTTCACCTCTATTCTATTTGTACCCTCTTTTTGTGGGGTTTTGTATGTAAATTTATCTTGATTTTATGTGTATTTATGTATCTTTGTATAAAATCTCTTTTACAACTCTTAATCGATGTCATCTTTGATTTACTTTCTATCTTAATGGGTTTGGATCGCTATAGAAATATATTTTTCAAACTCGACCTAAGATGTGCGTATATTGCCTATGAGAAGCGGTCTAATATTCACGCGTGTGTATCGGATCTTAATCCTCTGTGTGGTTTAATCGCGTGAGACATCACTTTCAAGAGAATACCGCTTCAACAAAATGGCGCCATTGTCGGGGATTGATTTTGATATTGAATCGCATTGCGATAGTTTCTATGTTTTTAAGCTTTGTATATACTTGTTTATAGTTGTTTTCCATAAGTGATTGTATATATGTGTTTTCTATCATGTTTATATGTTTGTGCATATTTTTTGTTTGTTTATGTTTGCTCAAGTGTTGTGCAAGTTTATTTGGTAGTATCCGATGAACCAAGCAACATGGAGGAGCATGTGCATAAATAAAGGCGTCGAGCTAACGACGTGAAACAAGCGTTTGTTGGGAGGCAACCAACGATTCTTGAGATTGTACAATTTTATGTTAAGTAGTATAGTTAATATAATGTGAGAATGGATGGAGTGAATGAGAGAAAGAACCAATTTTGAAAGACGATGTTTTCCTGCCCGCGCACCTTATTAAGCCCCTCATGTTTTTTTTATTCATCTACCAATGAATTGTGTTCTACGTGTGATTCATTTTTGAACATTGTATTGTCTTAGAATTTTTTACATGTGTTATATATATATATGAGTTATTTCGTTTTTATGATATCGTTGTAGTTTAGTGGTAAGTTTTACTTTGCATGTACATTTTTGTGTTGAACCATACATTTGTTTTTGTTTTTCAAAAGTTTTTGAGTCGTGATTTTTTGGTTGTTACTTTTATTTCTTTGAGTTGTTCGATTCTTGTTTGATAATAAACAAGTTTAAGTTTTAGAGAGTTGATAAGTGTTAAAATATACTGATTTTTAGTGTGAATAATTGGTATTTATTGACTTTATTCGTTTGTTTTCCTTTAATAATCTCCCATTTTTGTGTGTATTTTGTATAGTTTACATCATAGTGTATAATACACATTTTTGTGTATATATTGTTGAGTTTGACAGTTTTTTTTATCTGTTTTTATAGGTAATAATGCATGGTTGAAGTATGGACTCATTTGAGCCAAGAATGATGTTTCATAATGCAGTTTTTACCATCAAAATACTGTCACTCGCGCTTAGCGTGTTTTTCTGCGTGGGTTCAGTGTGGTTTTGATGAAGAGACAATAGCTAAGGATCCTTGACCGCACTTAGCGTGAGTAGGACCGCGCTTTAAGTGTATTTTAGGTGAAAGCGCGCTTAGCGCGATTGTAAGTAAATATAATTCTTTCTAATTTTAATTTATCTTATTTTTGTAGGTATTCAAGCAAGGATATTTTTTCATCATCATATAGAACATTGAATAAGCTTTCCAACACTTCCGGCTGTACGTCTATCAGAGTTACAGTTTGAAAGTTATGAAGAAAATAAGAGTTGTAATTTTGCCAATGGCGCTAAGCGCCCTCACAGCGTGCGTAGCACGATTCGTGTCATTTCAGCTCCTATTTAAGTCATTTTTCAGCATTTTTTAGGTTATGTTGTTGGGAACTTTTTACCCCAACTTCATCAAACACATTCTTGGGTAGATTTAACTCAGAAACAATACATGGAGTTTATATCTTGACGATCCGAAGTTGAATTCACTTCAATCGGAGTTGACAAACCATGAGATTTGTGTTCTTCTTCTCTCTTCTCTTTGTACCATCTATTTGTTGGGGTTTTGTATGTAAGTTTATCATGATTGTATGTGTATTTATGGATCTTTGTATAAAATCTCTTTTACAACTCTTAATCGATGTCATCTTTGAATTACTTTCTATCTTAATGGGTTTGGATCGCTATAGAAATATACTTTTCGAACTCGACCTAAAATGTGCCTCTATTGACTATGGGGAGCGGTTTAATATTCATGTGTGTGTGTGTCAGATCTTAATGCTTCGTGTTGTTTTGTCGCGTGAGACATCACCTTCGAGAGAATGCGGTTGACTTCCCAAACTTTGTGTTAAACACAACCTCTGTTTGTAAGCGATACATGGGGGTTTTGACGAGTGATTTAGGTTGCGTGCATTTGATTGCTAGAAGTATTTTGTCGGGAGTGTTTTATCATATCCACTAGGATTGATGAGAATATTTGATGCTTGCCGTTCAATGATTTAGTGATTTAAGAAGGGGGTTTTAAAATTGGTTTCTATTTTGTAACATGAGTTTGTAAGAAAAAAAACAAGGTAAAATTTGGTTTTAGTTTGATAAAAAGCATGCCAAGATTAGGGTTTACTAATCCGTCTTAAACGTATCCAACTAATCGAATATGTGAACTTAGTTTTAACCAAAATAATCGCGTATCCTAGCAAAAACGTTCATCTCTAAAGTGATTTTGTGAATGTTATTGTTTCGACCTTCAAATGATCTCTCTAAATAACACTCGAAACAATAATCATTAAGATCAATACAATGCGAATATCAACTTCCAAATCTATGTATAGAGTTTGTATAGTTGAAAGATGAAGAAATTAGGTCAAGACTTGAAAAGTTCATGTCTAAAGCAATCCAAACCATAGATATAACAAAAGATAGCAAATAACTTCATCTATATTGATCAAAGCCTTGTTCATATACAAAAGATTAAGAAGAATACATAAAATCAGACCTAGCTACCTCTAACCTTGACACAAGAGGGGTTTTAGCCACCCATTTCCATGATAGCTTGAGCAACAAGTTTCGGAAGAAGGTTGATCAACATCCGAGTCGAATAATCGAGATTGAATGGGAATCCACCTTCTTTTTGTGAAAGATAGATGATGAAAATGGAGAAACTAGGGTTTCTGTGCTGAAAAATACCAAACTATGAAAATTACAAAAGAAAATATATTTTGGGAAAAAGTGGCACATACTACTTGTTGCGGTGAAAATTGGATATCAAGCTATTGAATTAACTTGAATCTTAATTCTTTTACAACCGAACTTTAATTTATCCAAAGGAAAGGTCTAAAGAAAGAAAAACCCTTTTCGCGATGTAACAACGACGCTAAGAGATTCGGGGATCGGGGGTTGGTTATACCTAGGGAAGATGTTAGCACCCTAAGCATCTGTAGTACTCTACATGAACCTTTTGTTTGTTTGTTGTGCTAAGTTTGTTAAATGTTTGCTAAGGATTGGGAAAAGGTGTAGGTTAAAACCTAAAGATATGTACACTAAGTTTGCTCGCAAAGACATCACGTCCTCTGCCTACGTATCCTAACTAGGATAGAATCAGAGCAATCGTAGTTCACCTCACCAAGTTTGAAAAACACTTGATTATGATCAAGGTTCCAAGGGGGAACAAACATGACAATGTTTGTGTGGAGTTTGACAAAACTCCCTAATCTAGGTTGAGACACTCAAGAGGGGGAAGTAAGAATTCATGATGATGATTCTTACATAGAGTTGAAAAACTCTATCCTAGGGTTCTAGTTGAAGAACACTCCTAGTACAGGTGGATTTCTCATACTTAAAGCAAAGTATAATGGCTTCTAAACTAAGGTTAAAGATGACTTAACAAAGTCAAGGAGGGATGAATAAGCTTTCCATGACACAAGGGTCAATGGAGAGACTTTTCCTTTGGAAGGAGAAAGGGGGCAACTTGGATGAGAACTAAAGAGTTCCATCACTTGGGGAAAGGAAAACTACTTAACAAAATGATGAATACAAGCATGGTGACAACCATTAAATGAACATTTTAAAGGTAAAAACCCAAAGATGCATTGATGACGACCAAAGCAAATAAGCAAAGAAAGAAATGTGACGACAGATCAAGCTTAAAGTAATTTCTCAGAGGAAACAAAATAATTTATGGTAACAACCAAAAAACATCCTATCATGTTGACTAACACAAAGGAAATGAAAGATAAGCAAATAAACAAACATGAACAAGCATGGTGAGAAGGAAATTCATCAAGACGTGCGATAACGATCTCAAAACGTAAACAACTTGCAAGTGGTAAAGAGGCAAGAAAATATAAGCAACATGGAATTTCAAATTATCACATGAAAGTAAACATTTACATGAGCACAACACAAAAAGAATGAGTGGAAAAGGATAAAAAACGAGCAAGTTATGAAAATATGAAATATGATGAAATAAGAACAAAAATAAAACAAAGGCTAAAAAAGAAATGGGCAAGGTGGGATTTGAACCCATGCCCTTGGCCTCCCAAGTAGAAAGCCTAACCACTGAGCCATCACACGCGCGTGTGGTGAAGAGGGAGAGAGAAAGGACAAAATAAACAACATGTGAAAAATGAAAAAAACAAAAAAAGACCAAAAGGGTTGATTTCCACGCACGGATCGAACCCAGGTCTTAGAGGTGAAAGGCGCGCTATGTGCAAGTGTGTCTACCACTGGGGTGGCTATACATCCAAGTATAAAGCCACCCCATAAATATATATGGGATACCTACTTGGATTTCTGGGCAAACACAAGGCCATAAGAACAAGTGAAAAATTGATTTGCGTTTTGATGCGTAACTTGGTCAATTCTTTATGGATTGCAATGATCAAACTTGAGTGAAATTACATGAGGATCACAGTGGTGGTATTAGTTTTGAAAGATCATGCCTTCTTTTCAAAGTTCTATAGCACAAGCAATGTGAGTGTGTGAGATGCATATTGATGTGCAGGTCTAATTCCAATCAGTTTCAAATCAAATCAAATACACAACACACACTACATACATATGGATGAGTGAACTCAAGCAAAAGTTTTGGTTCAAAACAGTTTGCAAAGTAAAGTGAGGTTCAAGATGCCAATTGGCATTTATGAGATGCAGTTGGATGTTCAGTTCAGTTTGAATGCACAACTAAAGCAAATAAATCACATACACATCTAAGAAACATGTTAATGAATGAGTTTGAGCATCAAAATCAGTTCAACATAGCCTGTGGTGAAAAAGTGGTTTTAAAACTGCCCTTTTGGCATTGTAAAGCATGAGAAAACTCAAATTAGTTTCTAGGCCTATTTAAGTCAAATAAAACACATACACATCTAAGAAACATGTTAATGAATGAGTTTGAGCAAAAGATCAAGTGCAAAATAGGCTGTAATGAGAAATGTCAATCAAGTTGCAAAATGGTATGTATGAAATGCATTTTGAAGGAGAGGGGCCAGGTCAAGTGAAAACAGGCCAGGTGACTCATACATACAAATGATAAACATGATTCTAAAGGTGTTTTAATCTTCAAAACAGATGCATAACAACCATAGCAAAAATTGGGATGTTGGATGCTTTGAAAGAATGCTGTTTTGGCAAAATGGTGGGACTGTCATGTGTTTTTCAAAATAGTGAGACTCATGCTAACACAATGAGGTATACATATCACAAACATGATAGCTGGTGAGTTCATGCTCAAAATTTGATCACATTTTGTTTAGAACAGATTTTGGTATGATGGTGGTTATGAAATGCAAACTGTTTTGGTGATACAAGTTGAAAAGTTCAAAATGAGTCACCTCATGGTATGTCTATGATGCACACATATTACAATTATGCTAGATGATTATTTCATGCCAAAATTCAAGCACACCACTTTTCAAAAACAGAACTGGTACATAGATGGCTTTTTTGATGATAATGATGCATTTTGAAAGTGAAAACCCACAACAGGTAGAAACAACTCATACAAATCATCCACACACATCATAAACATGATAATAAGTGTGTCTAAACCCAAAAAAACAAGTGAAATTCAATCAACACAAAGTTTGACATATTGAATGCTATGCAAAACAGTGGCAAAAAACCAGTACAACCAAGTTTCATATCAAACTCCTAATGCTCCTTCCTTGGACAGCTTCTAAAAAAAACAGTTGGAACACAACATAAGGCATAAACTTTCATCAATACATCACTCATAATCATTGTACCTCAACAAAAACAACAACATTGCAATGAACATGAACTTTGACAAAAACAACTTTGGGACAGTATGAGTACATTTTCAACATGTGACCTCAAATTGATACAACATGGTAATATAATGTATGAGATAAAGTTCAAAGTCACATACCTCTTGTAGACACTCTTGATCAAGCAATAGAATAAAGAAAACCAGAGAACTTCAAGTACCACCTAACCTTGAAACTTCCTTCCTTTTGAAGCAAAATGCAACTTTTGTGACAGTTGGAGCAAACTCAATTCCAGCTGGTTTTTGAGCTTTTGGATAGTTAGAACATCATAAAATGAAGTGTTGGGAGTGTTGAAAGATTCAAAACTGGTGTCGCTACTGCGAAAATCGGCGCCGGCTATGACAGAAGAGTCGCCACCGTGCGTTATTTATCCCACAAGAGGGAAAGGAAACGCTCAGAGTAAACCTAACGCAAAGAGGGAAAGGAATGGTCATCGCAACCAAATCCTGGATCCGGGAGTCGGTTACGCAAGGGGAAGGTATTAGCACCCCTCACGTTCGTCGTACTCGACAGGATCCACGCTTGTTTTCTATCTAAGGGTGTGTTATTCTATCTACACTACAGGTCTGGGTTAAAAAGAAAAGAAAATGACTCGGCAAAGTATCACACTTTATGCCTACGTATTCCCGTCTAGAACGAGAAATCAGAGTCAACGTAGTTCGCCTACCTACGGGAAAGGAAGGGAAGGTTGCTCGCTAGGATATCGCAACATATGCCTACGTACTTTCATACGGCATGA
This sequence comes from Lathyrus sativus, assembly GCA_963859935.3. Lineage (NCBI taxonomy): Eukaryota > Viridiplantae > Streptophyta > Magnoliopsida > Fabales > Fabaceae > Lathyrus > Lathyrus sativus. Next base: position 276,749,125 of record OZ012739.1, read on the forward strand.
AAGATCAGAGCAAACGTAGTTCGGGCTACGGAAGACACAAGCTTGTCTGACAGTTTTTTATCTCCTTCTGAAAAGGGTTTTCCTGATTAACGGTCCAAGAGGACAAAAGCAGAGTTTGAATGTTTGTTTGAGTTTTTTACGAAAGAAATTTTTTTTAGTCTGTTAGTAACTTGTACTGCACTAAGGACTTGTGATCTGAGAGTGACTACGTCGCATGTCACCCTAAGGGTATCATACTAAGCAGCCAGATTACTGAAGAGTGACCCTCCAACAACCTTTTCTCAAATAGCTTAAGGCTCGTAGCGTACAACATGCGTTATCCTTATTATTGTGTTTTTGAAGTGCTTTGAGATGAGAGGAGAAAAACCCTAAAACTATGGTTGAAAGGGGAACTCACCTAATGTTGTCATGCATGGGTCAAAACTTAATGTCTGTCAAAATTTCCTCTTGCATAGAAGAAATCAGAGATCCTAGGGGATAAACAGCAAAAGACAGCCAGCAATTACAGTAAAATGCATGCAATGCCACAGTATAAGAGAGGCAAGAGAGAAAACAATAGGTAAGAGGAGACAAGATCCACCTCAAACCTAGAGGTAATCAACACAAGCAAACAGAAAATACAGAGAAAAACAAGAGACACAGAGGAGGCAGCCCAAGCAGCAGCAACTTCAAGCTCTAAACAGCAAACAGCAACAGCAGCTCTGAACAACAAAGTTGGATTGACAGCAAAGTTGACAGCAAAGGCTTCATCTTCAAGCAAGCTTCTATCTTCAAGCTTCAACAATCTTCAATCTCCAACAAGCACACTCCAAGAGGAGGATTAAACATCAAGATCAAGTTATAATGTTAAGAAACTTAATGACAACCAAAGGAAATCACTAAGAACTCAACATTGCAAATGAAAGGTATCCTCAAAGTTCTACAGACTTGGGCATACCACTCATCCCTCCTAAGGAGAGATGGAGCTTCCCAAGGAGGACTTTATGTCATTGGATAGAATAGAGGCAAACAATGCACTCTATGTTTGAAGAAATAATCAAAACTAGGTCTAAGGCATTTCCTAAAACCCTAATTTCCTAAGCTCCTAAAAAGAACCTCCACAAGAGGAAAAGCCTTCAACTCCAAGCTCCAATCTTCAATCCCAAGCATCTTCAATAAATCCAGAAGCTCCACCAAAAAGAACTCAAGCCTAAACCCAACCCAAAGCAACCAACCAATCCAAACAATCCAAAGCACTCAAGAGAGGAAACCAAAAGCACAAGCAACTTGTAAAATACAACTAAAATAGAAAACAAAGTTGTAAAATTATAATAAAATTCCTAGGGGAACATCAATATGTATACTAACATCCAGAAAAATATCTCCTCCTAACTCTATTCTAATCACTAGAACAAAAATCAACAAAAAGAGGGCAGAATTACGAAAGAAGAAGAGAAAACAAGCAACATGCAAATGCAAACATGCGAGTGGAAAATGCACACAAAATCATGATTAAACAGCCAAAAACAATGAAAAACATCCAAAATAATTCAAACCTAATGCAACACAATGATCTATGATGATTCGGATCAAACCGGCACGCGAACAAGCAAGCAAAACAGCAAAATAGGCCCTCTGTTACAGTGTTAATCGATTAACGCCAGGGGTTAATCGGTTAACCATTGAAAAACGCTTGAAAATTTGAATATTTGAGTTGGTTAATCGATTAACCATATAGGTTAATTGATTAACACTGTGCCAGAGGTGAAAAACAGCAGTTCAGAATCACTTTTCAGCAGCTTATCACTTAAGCAAACACTCCAATTATCATGTGATTGATCATGCACGAAATTAAACCAGCAAACATTGATTTAAACAACATGTAAACACAATAACACAACAAGATCATGGATCAAAATCGACATATTCAATCAAATGCAAAGATCCAAAAGCAAATTGTGCAAATAAGTTCGAAAACAAAAATCGGATCAGAATTCCAACCTTCGGATCGGAGACTTGATTCGGTAATTGTTTATTCAACTGTAAATGAGTAGATCTAAGCAAAGAAAACCAGAATTCTTCAAGATCCACACCAATTATTGTAGTAGCAATGTAGATCCACCAAGAACAACTCAAAATAAGCCAAATAATCACTTCCAAGAACACTTCAAAATTCAGATCTGCTTGTGCACGAAAATTGGATGATGAAATGGAATTGATGGAGTGAATTAATGGAGGTTTAGCTCTTAGAAATCAATGATTCCAATGAAGAATCAATGATCTCAAGGAGAAGAGCTTTGAGTGAGGTTTTTGAGATTAGAAAATTGAGAGAGAATTGAGAGAAATTTGAAAGCAATTCTGAAAATGAGAGTTAATTATGAGGAGGTTTGGAGTGAATCAAATATATACACTCTTGGTTTGGATCCAAAGCAAGGATTGGAAAATGGCTTGGAAAATGTGGTATGGAATGAGGTTTGGGCATTTGGAGGGAAAATGAAATTTGATAGTGTTCTAGATCCTTCCCAAGTGTGAAAATGCAATTTAAATGACCAAAATTGGACCCCAAAAGTGGTTGGACTTGAAAAATCACGTGCAAGGCAAAACCTGCTGTGGTTAATCGATTAACCATATAGGTAACCGATTAACACTGTTAAAAATTCAAATCTGGACTGATTTTCAAATGGTTAATCGATTAACCCTATGTGTTAATCGATTAACACATTCAAAAATTTGAATTTGGCGCCTTTTGGAGGGAAACCTGCCCCTTTGCCCATTTCCTGCCGTTCTAAACTCTGTTTAGCTGCTAAAAGCCATTCTTGATTGCTCTGACCATGGGAACACTGTACATAACCTGAATGCTGCTTCTGACATGAAAAACTCACCTGCAAAAATAAAATAAAATCGGTCGCTCGATCGCTGGGAAAAACAAGTGTTGAAGCCTCTGATATTTGTTGTTTAGCCTCTTGCACTGAAAGTTGCACCTGGAGCCGCCTGAATGCCTTGATCCCCTGCCTCGAGAATAAATGCTATGCAATGCAAATTCTAGAACAATGTAATGAAACAAAAACCAAGTAAAGAAGAGGTTGGGCAAATTTTGGGGTGCAACAGCTGCCCCTATTCAAACGGCTTGGACCCGACTGGGTGAAGAGCGAACAGCCTTCAAACAATCGAGGTAAAAGACGGTTGAATACCAAGAAACCCGGAAATTTGCCAACTACAGACACGAACTGCACAAACTACTTGGAGAACAAAATCCACCAAATTATACTCCATCTTTGCTATGGGGTTTGTCAATGCAAAAATACAACTTCTCTGCCTATCATAGCATTTTTTTTTCTAATCACATGCCTCCATCACTCAAATGGGTATGAACATCTCTGTTACCAGAATACAAACTTTTCTGACGCTTTTACTGGGGAAACAACTCTGCCAACAACACAAGGAATAACTTTGGCGACTTCCACTGAGGAAATAGTTTTATCAACAAATAAGAAATAACTCTGCCAATAATATAGGAGAATAACTCTGTCACCATTACGGGAAATAACTCTGTCCGATACAGGAAAATAACTCCGTCACCACTACGGGAAAATAACTCTGCCAATAATACAGGAAAATGACTCTGTCACCACTTCGGGAAACAACTCTGTTAAATACAGGAAAATAACTCTGTCACCACTACGGGAAATAACTCTGCCAATAATACAGGAAAATAACTCCGTCACCACTACGGGAAATAACTCTGCCAATAATATAGGAGAATAACTCTGTCACCATTACGGGAAATAACTCTGTCCGATACAGGAAAATAACTCCGTCACCACTACGGGAAAATAACTCTGCCAATAATACAGGAAAATAACTCCGTCACCACTACGGGAAATAACTCTGCCCGATACAGGAAAATAACTCTGTCACCACTATGGGAAATAACTCTGCCAAATACAGGAAAATAACTCCGTCATCACTACGGGAAATAACTCTGTCCGATACAGGAAAATAACTCCGTCACCACTACGGGAAAATAACTCTGTCAAATACAGGAAAATAACTCTGCCAAATACAGGAAAATAACTCCGTCACCACTACGGGAAAATAACTCTGTCCGATACAGGAAAATAACTCTTCCAAATACAGGAAAATAACTCCGTCACCACTACGGGAAAATAACTCTGTCCGATATAGGAAAAAAACTCTGCCAAATACAGGAAAATAACTCCGTCACCACTACGGGAAAAAAACTCTGAATACAGCTTCTCTGCCTATCTTTGCAGTAGCTAACTCCATCAATCAAATGGGTAACAAAATACTGGTCCAATCTTCAAAATTTTAGCGCGAACATGGCAGCAAATCTGAGAAGGACTCTATTGGGGATTTTCTGAACCCAAACTGCCAGACACCTACTTCGACATAGGCGGCAACTTCCCAAAAATGATTCACGGAATCTTTTGATACTGTCATAACAACAATTTTGAAGAAATACTCCGCTGGAGGGATAAGAGAAACTTAACCAAGCAACTCTGTGGGGAATAATTCCAAAACGAACATTATCATTACACGTCTCACGCCGAGACCCTGCTTATCTGGTAATTAATCTGAGCAAGAGCTCCCTCCACTTGCAGGGAAAACAACACTGGAAAACAGAAGGTTAACCAACCTGGCTTATGTTTCAAAATGTGTATGTTTGACATTTGCGTAATGCTCCATACGGCATGGAAATGCTACGCGTTTGGGTAGATGCAAATATGATGATATATGCAAATGCTGATGCAGGCTCCAACTGCCGAGACACTCTGGTATGAAATGTCTATGAACAAAACCAACTCCGTTGAGAAGGAATGGGTATCACAAAGCACTCCGGCAAAATAAATGCCGGAAACAACAACCAACCCTGCTGCGGAGAGATCAGACATTTGGGAAGAAAACACAAGCCCTGCTGGGGAAAGATGCGACCCTTCTGGGGGAAGAACTACACTGTCGAGGCACAATCTACAAACTAGGAGCTACAAACTCTGTTGAGGACAATCATCCTGAAGAAAGAATGACAACCTGCAGGGAAAGGAATAACCATCCTCTGGGGAGGCGTCCTCTGCAGGGGATATTGATTTCGACCTGCTAGGGATATCCTATGGACAAATTCCATGAGGATACTCTTCAGGCGACATTCCTGGTGATACTCTCTCAAGGAGGACAATCCTACATCTGGTAGAAATAAGCGCCGTCTCCATTCTCTGGGGATAAGATACGACTTGCTAAGGAACGACATCAACTGAAGCCAGGCCCTGCGTCAAGAGACTTTGGCTAGGGAATACAATTCCTGACCGTTTGCTTCAAAGGTAAGGACCCTGCAAAACACAAACGAGACGAAACAAATCTACACAACAAAATCTATCCGAGTTAATATCCGTGACGCTCATTCAGTCAATTCGAAGTTTTAGCAATTATTGGCAAGGGCCAGCAAGTTTATGCAAGTGCAAGTTCATCAAAAACATCGACGTTTTTCACAAACAAAACAGTAAAGAACAAGCATCAAGTACTGAATAACATGCTTTATTGAATGAGCCTGTAAATAGGCAAGGCTTTGTACATTGGATGTAACTCCTGAAAAGAGGAAGTTACGCACAAGCAAGATACAATATATATGCACAAGAAGCACAAAGAAAGATACAAAACAAATTTGATATACATGTCGGCAACGCGGTACAGACAAACACCATGAGCTGATTCTCCTATGACTCGCCCGACTCCGGCGCTTTCCCGGTACTCGATCTTCAGAAGGGATTGTTTCGGATATACGACCCCCAGGTATTCCCAAACCACCAAGCAATGCAGTATCAAACTCGGACCGCAGTCATTTGCTTTTTCAAATCCCTAACTTTTGCGTGAACCGCCCTTTGCGGGTTTTCAGTTCACCGGGATACCCTTTTTGCCGAAGTTGCCCTTTTCAGGTTTTCAACTTCGTGGGTGTACATTTTTTCAATTTTATCCCAAACTTTTGCCCAAACCTTTTATTCCCTTTTTTATGGTTTGCCGGGACGCCCCATTTTTGCCTGGACTCTCTTTTTTCTGTCCAGCGGGTCACTTTAAGCAAAGTATTTTTTAACTGCGTCCGAATTCACAGGAGACGTAAATCCCTCACCATCCATGGTGGATAACAACAAGGCTCCTCCAGAGAAAACCTTTCTGACGACATATGGACCCTCATAGTTGGGAGTCCATTTGCCCCTGTGATTCGATTGTGGTGGGAGGATCTTTTTCAGCACAAGATCGTCCGTCTGAAAGCTTCGAGGGTATACCTTCTTATCGTAAGCTTTCTTCATCCGGCTCTGATACAACCGACCATATGCGAGAGAAGCCAGTCTCTTCTCATCCATTAAACTGAGCTTGTTCAGTCTATCTTTTACCCATTCTGCCTCATCAAGTTGAACATCGTGTAAAACCCTCAAAGAAGGAATCTTAACCTCCAATGGTAACACTGCCTCCATGCCATACACCAATGAGAAAGGGGTTGCCCCGGTTGATGTGCGTACTGTCGTACGATAAACGTGTAAAGCAAAAGGCAACATCTCATGCCAGTCCTTGTAAGTCACAACCATCTTCTGAACAATCTTCTTTATGTTCTTATTAGCCGCTTCTACAGCGCCATTCATCTTGGGCCGATAAGGAGAAGAGTTGTGATGCTCGATCTTGAAATTCTGACACAGCTCTTTCATCATCTTGTTATTCAAGTTTGAACCATTGTCGGTGATAATCCGCTCTGGGATTCCATATCTGCAGATAATATCTCTTTTGATAAATCTGGCTACCACTTGTTTGGTGATATTAGCATATGACGATGCTTCCACCCATTTAGTGAAATAATCAATAGCTACCAAAATGAACCGGTGTCCGTTTGATGTCGTAGGCTCAATCTTGCAGATCATATCAATTCCCCACATTGAGAAAGGCCACGGTGATGACATAACATTCAGAGGGCTCGGAGGCACATGAATTTTGTCCGCATAAATTTGACATTTATCGCACCGCTTCGCAAACTTGAAACAATCTATTTCCATCGTTAGCCAATAGTAACCGGCCCGCAACAGTTTTCTCGTCATTGCATGTCCACCAGCATGCGTACCAAATGTACCTTCATGGATCTCTTCCATGAGCAACCTAGCCTCTTTCTCGTCCACACATCGCAACAACACCAAGTCGTGGTTTCTCTTGTACAGGACACCATCCGGATTCAAATAGAAATTGCCAGCCAATCTCCTAAGAGTCTTCTGATCTCGACTGGACGCCCCAGCCGGATACTCTTGGTTCTTCAGGAAATGCTGGATATCAAAATACCACGGTTTGCCATCGGATGTTTCCTTAATGGCGAATATGAAGGCGGGCCTATCGAGGTGAGAGATAACAATCCTGGGAGCCTCATTCCAGAAGTTAACTTTATACATTGAAGACAACGTCGCAAGAGCGTCGCCCATCTGATTTTCTGCTCGTGGCACGTGATGCAATTCTACTTTGTCAAGGAAAGGCAACAATCTCCTTGCATAATTCATATAGGGTATTAGATTGGGCTGACGCGTCTCCCATTCTCCTTTAATCTGGTTGTCCACTAGAGCAGAGTCCCCGTATACATCAAGATATTTGATTCTCAAATCAATAGCCTCCTCAAGACCCATGATGCACGCCTCATATTCAGCCTCATTATTGGTAACTGGAAAGGTCAATCTGGCAGTAAAGGGAATGTGCGTCCCTTGAGGAGTAGTGATAATTTCCCCTATTCCGCTACCATAGGAGTTAACAGCGCCATCAAATATCAACTGCCATTTAGAACCCAACTCTGGACCTTCATCCGACAACGGCTCATCACAATCTTTCATTTTCAAGTACATGATATCCTCGTCAGGAAAATCAAACCTCATTGGTTGGTAATCTTCAATCGGCTGCTCCGCTAGGTATTCTGACAAAACACTACCTTTGATAGCCTTTTGAGAAACATATTGAATATCATATTCTGCCAGCACCATCTCCCATCGAGCAATCCTCCCGGAGAGTGCTTGCTTTTCAAATACGTATTTGATCGGATCCATCTTTGAAATTAGCATGGTTGTATGGTTTAACATGTACTGTCTCAAATGTTTGGCAGCCCAGGCTAGCACAAAACACCTCTTTTCAAGCATTGAGTAACGGGATTCACAATCTGTGAACTTTTAACTCAAGTAGTAAATCGCATGCTCTTTACGTCCAGTCTCGTCATGTTGACCGAGAACACAACCCATACTTTCCTCAAGAACCGTCAAATACATAATCAATGGTCTCCCGGATACTGGGGGTATCAATATTGGAGGTTCCTGCAAATATTCTTTTATTTTTTTAAACGCCCTTTGACAATCTTCATTCCAGGTCACTGCCTGATTTTTTTTCAACAATTTGAATAATGGCTCGCATGTAGCAGTTAGGTGAGATATGAACCGAGCAATGTAGTTCAACCTCCCTAAAAACCCACGCACTTCTTTTTCTGTTTTAGGCGTTGACATTTCTTGTATTGCTTTTATATTAGCAGGATCAACCTCAATTCCTTTTTCGCTCACAATAAACCCCAATAGTTTACCGGAACTCACCCCGAAGGTGCACTTGTTAGGATTCAGCCTCAGCCTGAATTTCCTAAGCCTCTTGAACAATTTCAGCCCAAACTTTCTTCCTCCGTCTGGGATTTGGAAATCATATCATCAACATAAACCTCGATCTCTTTATGCATCTTGTCATGAAAGAGCGTCGTCATTGTTGCACCCCAAAATTTGACCAACATTTATTTACCCAGCTTGTGGTTCATCCCATTCATCATCTGCATTTCATTGATATGTGTGCAGTAGGTCAAGAGGTATAAGTACCAATCAAGACTTTGAAGCTAGCCAAGAAGGTTATTCAAGTGTTCAAGGATTGATACCCTTGTCAGAGAAGTTAAGAGATCCTCAGAGAGATTGGTTGAAACCAAGATTGTGTGCCTCATAACTTGAGAGTTGTGGGGGCTCATCAGATGATTCTGAGGCTATGAGGATGGACTTGAAGCTTTGAGAGAGCTTATGAGATGTCTTGAAAGCCATCATGAAGCCTAGAGAGGTCATTGTACAAGAATCAGAAGACTCAGCCATGAGTGGTGTAATTAGGGTTTGACTGGGTCAACCCTAGGTCAGCTGATGATTTGGAGAGGGTTGAAACCTAATCCAAGAGACATGTGATCATGGAGTGATGCATTGAGATGCTATAAGGATGATTCCTAGACCAACTCATCATGATTGAGGAGTTTGAGAAGTTTTAAGCTAGGGTTTCTAAGGCTTGACAGTGTAAAATCCCCTAGTTTGATCCCTATCTTCAAGGCAGTTTGGCTCAAGATGTGATTGTCATCTCATCTTACCTACAACATGAATGTTGTAGAGCTTGTTCTTAGCTTTAATTTTAGTACTAGAAGTCCTTGATAGGATTTGTAGAGCTCAAGTTATGACTTTGACAAGTTACAGGTCATCTGAGGTATGTGAATCTGGGTCCTTGAAAGTCACCCAACTTGCATCCAACTTTTGCCCAAGTAGGATGATTCCTATGAACTCTTGGTCATCATGAATGTTGTTCCTCATCTCCTTAGCTTTCTAGAGAGTACTAGAAGTCCTTTATAGGATTTGTAGAACTCAACTTATGGCTTTGACAAGTCAAGGGCATTTTGGTCATTTGGATATTATAGGTCATTTGAAGCATAAGGCCATATCTCCTATTTCCAAGCTTGAAATGGAAAAATATTCAACATAATACTTGCTTATAATGATGTTTTAAGGCTAGTAGGGAGGTCATGAGGTGTTGAAAAGGCTTGTAGCAAAAAGTGGTAAAAATGACCTAAAATGGAGGCATAAGTTAAATAAGTTCAAATTGGAAATTGGAAATCCCAAGTTACACATCCAAACCATGGCATATAATAGGTCATTTTGACTCTAAAAGGCATTCTAAGAACAATGGTTCAGCCACAATTTTGATTTGAGGCCTAGATCATGGGGCTGCTTTGGAAATTGGTTGCTTGCATCTTAAGGCACAAATGCAAAACATAAGGAAAGGCAATGTACAAGCTTGCTAAGGGTTTTAACACATCCTATATCTCATTTAGGGAGAATTTCAAGCCAAGGCAAGTTGCTGCAAGAGCTATGTCATGAGATGATATGTGAGAAGAAGTGAATTCATAAACTCATGACATGAGAATCCCAATTTCTCATGGGATGGTTCTAGATGGTTCTAGATGATTCTAAACCACTCTATATAATGTATAGAACTTGCTCAGATGAAAGGTTGGTGTAAGATTTGAGAGAAGAGAGAGTTGGCCATTTCACTTGCTTCCATTGCAAGTTGAAAGCAAAATCCACATTCTGATTCAATTCCATCCATTCTTTCAATCTGAACACATTCCTCTGATCATAGTGAAGCTGTGCAGACCAATTTGAGAGCAAAACCATGGAGATTTGAAGAGATAGCATTTGGATTTTCAAGGTTGCAAGTCATAATCGGTTTTGGAGATTGAAGCTTTCTCCATCCAAACTTTTGCAAACAGTAGCAAGATCATCATTCAAGGATCGATTCTGAAGAGTTTGAAGGCTTGCAGTGAAGGTTTACACCATCTGTGAATCAAGAAATACCAGGTTTGCAAAATTCACCCTACACCATAATTTATGCATCTTTAGGTAGAATGGTTAGGTTAGAACTGTTAGAGACCAATAGGAGATGAATTCTGGAAGTTTTGAGAGTATTTGATGAAGGTTGAGTTATGGACACCATTACTTTGTTGAGCAAGAACTTGAGATATAGTGAGGAAGAATACAAGTTTGATAGCTTATTTTCACCAGTGAAGTGTGGTGATCATTTTAGTACCAAGAAATCCAAGAATTATTGAAGTTGAGGTTTTACCATTTCTTGGATCTACTATCGGGTTTTAAGATAGAGACCATTTCAATAAAATCTAAGGCCATGGGCGTGTTCGGCATTGAATTTGGAGCATGTTAGTGTTTTGAATTGTAAATTTTGATGAAGAAACAAGGGAACCCGAGTTGGTAGAAGCTTGAAGTTTGAAACTCTGGTCATGGAGTTTTTCCCTCCAAACCCTAGCTGAAGGTTGAAGATGATCCCTTATCCGTCAGATCATGTTGGACTCATTGACCACATCCAGATCCAGTGGCCACGATTGAACCTCAGAATTAAGAAGGAAAGTCTGAGAAAGGATGAAACGCTCCGTTTCATTAAACGGAGATGCTGGGCCTAAGTGTTTTAATCAGTATCCACACCACCGTCACGAGCCCAATTGTGTTTTGAACTGATTCTGCTTACTAAACGCACCGCATCTTTTTCTTTTTTCGTTATGATTTTATTTTGTTTTTCTAAATTAATACGAGCTTAAGCGCATTTTTGTTTACACTCCTATTCTGGGCCCATCATCCATATACACTACATATCATTGCTAGTTACACCACAGTTTTTACATTTTATTGTCATTTTTCTTCATTTCATTTTAATCTTTAGAAAATCATAATAAATAGAAAATTAACGATTTTTACATGGGGATTTTTTCTCCCATTTCATGTTCATGTTTAGAAAATTATAAAATCAAAATATTTGCATTTCATGCATTTTTAGTATTTTTTTTGTATATTTTCTATTTTAATAGTTTTTTAATTCTTTTATGTTGATACATAGTTTTGTAGAATTTTGTTTAGCTAGTTCCCTTCATATTTTTAGGCCATTCTTTTTAGGGTAGTTAGATTAGGACTTTAGCTCCCCCCTGGATTTATTCCATAATTTTGTGATGAGTTTTAGGTTAGTTTTGATTAGGTGACTTTAGGTAGTGTAGAATTAGGTCAATCCTTAACATAGGTCCACAATAACACTAGAATTTTGGGTTTCTAGGTCAAGATAGACATTGGCACATATAAGGGTATTAAGGGTAGGTATATAGGATCCCCTAGAAATTATATTAGGTTTTAATATAGTAGTATACTATTTTTAGATGATTTTTGTAGTTGATGATTGTTTGTGTTGCCCTTGTGGGCTTATATTTTTGTTTGCTTTGCTTTGTGGGCTTGGAGAGCTTGGTATTGCTTGGAGGAGCATTGAGGAGCATATTAGAAGACTTGGAGATTGATTGAGGAGCTTGAGAGCTTGAGAATCTTATTTTTTTTGTTGTTGTTTTAGGGTTAGGGATTAGGAAGAGTTTAGACCTAGTTAAGTTCTTTCTTAAACATGGATGGTATCTTTCACCTCCATTCCTCCCTATGATTCAAAGTCCTTCCATGGTATACACCTCTCTCCTTGGGAGGGATAAGTGATGGTACCTAGGAAGTAGAACTTTTTAGGGAACCATTCCTTTGATGTTGAACCCTTATAGGTCACCTTTGGTGGTCAATAAGCAGTTTAACACCCTAACTTATCCAGTTAAGTGATTTCCTCTGGTTTGAGTATCTTGAGAGATGTTGAGCTTGAGTTTGAAGTTGAAGACTTCATTGAAGAGCATGAAGATCAAGTTGATACTTGAAGACTGAATGAAGAGCTGAGGCTTAAAGACTGAATGAAGAGCTGAAGCTTGAAGTTGAGAGAGGAGTTGATCTGCTTTCTTATCTTTTTCTTTGTTGTATTGATGTGCCTTGTTTGAATTGCTTGATGCATTAGAATAAGTTCATATCTAGACTAAGGAGAATCTAGGAGCATGATTGCACTAGAGGTTGAGTTGCTCCCTCTGCTTGTATTGTTACTGTGTGGCTTTGCTTGCGGGTATTCGGTAGAGCCCTGCTCCCTTGCCCATGTGGTTTGTTTGCTTGATAGCATGCCTTTATTTCTTCTGTGTGATTGCAATTTATTGTTTGCTTGATAGCATGTTGTTTACTTTCAGTATGATTACTGTTACTCATTCTGGCTTGAGGTTGAGATGAGCTTGTGGAGGCTGAAGCCCCGCACACATTTCCTCCCTCACTTGCATTCCATGCATTTTACTGTCTAAGCTGATGCTTTACTTGTTTTGGTGTATCATTGACATGATCCCTTAGGACTCTCATTTCCTTTGATAAGGAATTGATGATAGAACTTTAGGTTGAAACCTATGCATGACAACTTCTAGGAGTTCCCTGTTTCAAACCTCAACCATAGGATGAATCCTTGGCATGACAACAGTAGGACTTGATAGTCTCCCTCCTAGTTGGGCCTGTTCTCTTCTCATCTCAAAACAGTTTAAGATACAGTAATCATGAATGATTTCTTTCGTACGTTACGAGCCTTAAGCTATCTGAGAAAAGATTGTGGGAGAGTTTCTTTTCCACAATCTGGATGTTTAGTATGCTACCCTTTGGGTGACATGCGACGCATTCACTCTCAGGTCATAGTCTCTAGTGCGATTGAAATTGCAAACACAATAAAAAACACTTCTTTCGTAAAAGATAGGAAATAAAGCGTAGTGTCCCGAACTACGTAAGCTCTGATCTCTCATACCTGTTGAGAGTACGTAGGCACAATACTGATGTATTGGCGAGCTACCTTCCCAATAACCCGTCGTAGGTCGAACTACGTTGACTCTGATTTCTCGTTCTCTGATGAGAATACGTAGGCATAAAGCGTGATGCTTTGCCGAGTCATTTTCTCTTCTTTTTTAAGCCAGCCTTGATAGGTAGATAGATAAACCAATCCGTACTAGAAAACAAGCGTGGATCCCGTCGAGTACGACGGACATGAGGGGTGCTAATACCTTCCCCTTGCGTAACCGACTCCCGAACCCAGACAATGGTTGCGACGACCTTGTCTTACCCTTTCTCGTTAGGTTTTTCCGATCGTTTCCTTTCCCGCTCCGAGGGATAAATAATGAAAGGTGGCGACTCTTCTGTTGTGCCGGCACCTTATTTTCGCGCAAGCGACAGCTGGCGACTCTGCTGGGGATCGAACCCAGAATCTCTGGTTCTCTGGTTCCCTACGCGAGTCAATCCTAGCGCTTGTTTTCCCGTCAGGGGTGTTGTATAGATTTACTTTTCTGTCCTTACTTTCCGCAATTTTATTACCAGCTTTATATTATTATTGCTGTTGTGGGGAGGGGGTAATCTGTTGAGAGATAAGCCAAACCCAGGCTTGAGTACACATATAGATTTAGAGAGAGAGTAGTGGTCAGCCTGCTTGCTTAGCTCGCACCAGCTAGCCGCGAAATCTCACTCGGACGAGATTCTCTTTGATGCTTCTTGCCTGGCCCTTAGGGCTCGACAAGTTGTCTGAAACGAGGATTGTCGACTCTGGGAACCGATCAATTGGGAATTCGACTAAGTGAGGCCGCTTCAAGGGATGATGATGCCACACCTTCTGGGTATCGTATCATCGCTCTTGAAAGTCTGTGATGTTGATACCCGCATAGGATGCCGAACTTGAGTCAGTTTAGGTCCATACCTGTGAGCAGGGTTGGGTTTATTGCAGGAAACGTTGACCTTTAGACCACCTGGTTTTCTTGATAGTGGATCAGTTTTGTTGGTACCGAAGTTTCTCATCTGCAGATGTATGTTTGTTCTTGATAGAGAAGATTTTTGATTGGGGTCTGAAGATCTCATCAGCAGATGTATGTTTGTTCTTGATAGAGCAGATTTTTGATTGGGGTCTGAAGATCTCATTAGCAGATGTATGTTTGTTCTTGATAGAGCAGATTTTTGATTGGGGTCTGAAGATCTCATCAGCAGATGTATATTTGTTCTTGATAGAGCAGATTTTTGATTGGGGTCTGAAGATCTCATCAGTAGATGTATGTTTGTTCTTGACAGAGCAGATTTCTTGGTCCTACATCAGAGGTCCTTATTATCAGACATTTGTTCTTGACAGAGCAGAATTATGATCCTATGTATATGGCCCTATCAGATGGTTGTTCTTGACAGAGCAGATTTGTGGTCCGATACCGGGGTTTTCTTCTTATCAGCGGTTGTTCTTGATAGAGCAAGACTATGGTTTTGTTGATACAGAATCTCCACAGCACAATTGCCTTGGTTTCCTATTGCATGATTGCATTTTGCATTAGTTTGCATACTCATTTGCATTCCATTAATGTGTGTCTGTGTTGCAGATGCCGTTTTCCCCGATCCAGGATTTCTTGCCTCCTATTGTATTGTTATGGGCTCTCTGAGGAAGATCGTGGCTTACAAGTTCCATGCCCCTGATGTGGTTAAGCTGACTGGTTTGATAGCTTTAGCAGATGATTCTGTGAGGGATGAGTTCAGAAAATCTTACGGCAGGTTGCTCAGTTTGGTTCATAAACCTTCTGCACTCGAGGTGAATGGGTTGCACGCCCTGCTGCAGTTCTACGACCCTCCGCTGAGATGTTTCACTTTCCAGGATTTTGTTCTCGCCCCTACGCTGGAAGAATATGCTGATTTGCTAGGTGTACCTATCAAGAGGCAGATGCCTTTTGTTCATATGGATGCTGAGCCTGATCTGGCTGGTTTAGCTCCTTCACTTTATCTGGATGCCTCCGAGCTGATGTTGACTAGTTGGAACAAGGTTCCTGGGTTCTCCTTGCAGTTTCTAGTGGGTAAGGCTCAGCAGTGTGCCAAGGATGGATGTTGGGTCGCGTTCAATGCCATCCTTGCTCTATGCATATATGGCATTATTCTGTTCCCCCAACATGCCCGATTTTGTAGACTTCGATGCGTTTCACATCTTCGCTCGGCGAAGGAGCATGGGAAGGTTCGGTCGAAGGTCTTCAGTACACTATTGTGCAGAGGGAATTACTCGTCGAAGGGTTACTCACTCTGCCGGATCATCCAGAAACGAAGGAGTTGTTGGAAGAGTATCGCACCCATTTGTATTCCTTTTGTTTTGATCATTGTTGTATGCTGACCATCACCAGGCTTGTTGGCTGAGGTCACGCTGTTGATTCATCTTGTACTCGCTGATGCTATGTACTGCCTTGATAGGCTTTCTTTATATATGAGATTGTTGTTTCCATGATTGGACTCGGACTTCTTCTTATTATCAGCACTGACACTCAGGCACTAGGATCGGGGGAATCTCCCTAACGCACAGACACACGCATGCATTTGCATGAAGCATTTGCATGACGAGCATTTTGTCGTTTTTCCTAACCCTCCTGTGTTTTACCAGGTTGTCGCAGGTTTTTTCAGGTTGTTCCAGGTTGTTTCCGGTGGTTCCAGGATTGATCAGAGACCAATTCACCGCTATCCTACTAGAGCTAATCAGACCAGGATCATGGAGCAAGTGCAAACTGATGTTCAGGAACTCCGCGAAAGCATGGATCGCTTCATGGAGCTCATGCAAGTGGTCTCCAATGGCCAGGATCAGCTCAGAACTCTGGTTCAGCCTTTGATTTCTAGGGTTGATAGCAACGGCGTGCTCCACGGTGGGACCGTGCCTACTCCTCCACGAGTTGAAACTCCACAGAATGGTGTTCCCGTGACCGGAGGTAACGGCAGTGCTAATGGCAATGTGATGGCCAACATAGGACTCAATACGACAGGCGTCGGTAATGGAAGTCTGGGAGCTAATGTCAATGTCGGGCCGGGCAACGGCAATGCGGGCATCGGGAATCTGTTTGTGCCTCAGCCATGGCTAGAGGATCGTCAGGATGATGTGTTCTCTTAGAAAGGTGCTGAAGGGGAGCTGAATGCTGAAGCGCGGCTTACATTCAAAGCACTTGAAGATAAAATGAGAGATATCGAGAATCAGAATACTTTGGGCGTTGATATGTCCAAGCTGGGATTAATTGCTGATTTCAAGGTGCCTCCTAAGTTCAAGGTACCTGACTTTGAAAAATATAAGGGCACCACTTGCCCTTGTGTCCACCTGAGATCGTATTACAGGAAGATGTCTTCTCATTCCGAAGACGAGAAGTTGTTGATGCACTTCTTCCAAGACAATCTTTCCGGGCCATCCCTCGAGTGGTACATGGGTCTGGAGCCCACTAGTGTGCGCACATGGAAAGATCTTGCTGAAGCATTTGTGCACCACTACCAGTACAATAGCGACTTGGCCCTGAACCGAGTTCAGCTGCAGAATCTGTCGCAGAGGAACAATGAAGGGTTTAAGGAGTACGCCCAGCGGTGGCGTGAATTGGCAGCCATGGTTCAGCCGCTGATGGTTGAACGAGAGCTCGTGCAGATGTTTGTAGCCACCCTCCCAGGGGTTTACTATGAAAAGTTAGTCAGCGGTATGTCTGGGAAGTTCTCGGATCTCATTATCATGGGTGAGCACGTCGAGAATGGAATCAAGATCGGGAAAATTCAAGGTGAGTCATCCTCAGCTGCAGGAGGCGGAAAGAAACCTTATGCTGGCAAAAGGCGGGAAGGAGAAACGAGCGCTGTGACTAACGCTCGAAGAAAAGGAAAAGGACCTCTGCAGTAAGTGGCCAGTATAAATATCCTGGCAGCTCCGCAACAGTAGCAGCAGCAGCAACCGAATCAACAGGGATACAGGAAGTACCAGAATCGGGCATCTTTGGCAAACCGTCACTTCGAGGCACAGCCCATGTCGTACGCGCAACTCTTGCAGACTTTGCTTCAGCTACAGTTGGTCCAGAAGAGGATGATGGCTCCCTTGACAGGAGCACCTTCGCCAGGGTACGACGCCAATGCCACTTGTGAGTTCCACTCAAGGGCACCAGGCCACACAATCGAGAACTGCAAAGCCTTCAAGCACAAGGTGCAGGACTTGGTGGATGCCAAGATCATCAACTTCTCCGATAATGTGCCCAATGTCACGAAGAATCCTATGCCGAATCATAGGAAAGGTGGTGTGAACGCCATTATCGAAGAAGAGAGTGCGGATTTGTTGACTGATGTCAGAGATCTAAAGACGCCGCTTAGCTTCGTTAAAGCTAAGTTGCTGAAAAGAGGGTTCTTTCCAGGTTGCGGAGAGTTATGCATGGACTGTGCTACACGTTCTGATGGATGTGAGCAGTTGGTCGAGGGAATTCAAAGTCTGATGACTGAGGGGATTCTGCAGTTTAGCCGGAGGGCTGAGAGTGGATCAGGAGAAGTAGTGCTGAAGCAAGCTGATGAAGTCGCCACCATCACCATCCCTCGCCGGCTGATAACTATTTCTGCACCCAGACCGCCCACAATTACTATCACCAAAGCTGGGCCAATACCCTTCGAGAGCACTAATGCCGTTCAGTGGCATTATGGGGTTGAAGTCTACTGCAACGGACAGAAGTTGGAGCTAGAACCGTTTGGGACGACTGTGGAGAACCTTGCGGGAACCAGTGCTATTACTCGCAGCGGAAGAGTATTTGCACCACCAGAGGTCGTGGCAGATAAAGCGGTCAGAGCTGATGCGGCCGATAAGGGTAAAAGTAAAGTCGTTGAAGAGGTCCCGTGTGGGGCAGAGAAAGACTTGCTTGTTAAAGATGCCGAGGAGTTTATGCGGTTGATTAAGAAGAGTGACTACAAGATTGTAGATCATCTCCATCAGACGCCCTCGAAGATTTCCATTCTAAACTTGTTGTTGTGTTCCGAAGCACACCGCAACACGCTGCTGAAGGTGTTGAACGCCGCCTATGTACCGCAGGAAATATCGGTAAATCAGCTAGAAGAGGTTGTAGCCCACGTTAAAGCAGGAAATGGGCTAGGCTTCACAGACCTAGAGCTGACGCCAAAAGGGAGGAATCACAATAGCGCCCTGCACATCTCGATAGAGTGTAGGGGCACAATCATGTCGCACGTGCTGGTGGACACGGGTTCGTCACTTAATGTTATTCCGAAAAAGGCATTAATGAAGTTGGATACTCGTGGATTGATTTGCACACCCAGTGATCTGGTTGTGAAGGCGTTCGACGGGACTAAATGCCATGTTTTCGGGGAGGTGACGCTGCCAATTCAAGTCAGTCTGGAAACGTTCAACGCGGTCTTTTATATTATGGACATCATGCCTGCCTACAGTTGTCTCTTGGGCCGGCCGTGGATCCATGCTGCTGGTGTCGTGACCTCCACGTTGCACCAAAAGCTCAAATATGCTGTCGGAGGAAGCATCGTAACCGTGTGTGGCGAGGAAGACATAATGGTGAGCCATTTGTCGTCCTTCAAGTATGTGGAAATGGATGGCGAAATCCATGAAACTCTTTGCCAAGCGTTCGAAGGTGTCAGAGTGAAAGAAGTAGCTCCTGTAGTCACAGAAAAGCCAAAGATGAATCTCTCCTCCTTCAAGGAAGCTCGGGCCGTTGTCCAAGTCGGATCTACCCCAGGCTGGGGGCGAATTTTGGGGATACCCAACAAGCAGGATAAGTTTGGGTTGGGATATTCTCCTGGAGCTGAAGCTTCTTCTTCTTCTAGCGGTGCGTCTCGAGGTAAAGGGCCGATCCAGTTTACCAGTGGCGGAGTAATCTTCGAAAGCATCAACGCGGTGTCTGAAGACAGCGAAGATAGCGATTGTGACCTCGACTCTTGGATCCAGCCAAGCAAGCCAGGCGAGGGCCTCAACAATTGGACCATCAAGGATATCATCCAAATGACAAGTGAAGAGCAATGATTTACTTTTTCCAATCATTGTACAACCCTATGTCCTACCCGGGGCACAACGGTTTTATTGTCAGGGCCTTGTTGGATTATGTACATGCATTTTGTTAATAAATCAAAGGCGTTTTCTTCGTATTCAAATATTGTGATCTCTGTTATTCCTGTTTTATATTTGTTTTGAAAAACAATAAAATGGCAATGGGGTTTGTGCTGACCTGCACATCCTTGTTTTAAACTTAACCCTTGTTATTGCAGGATTCACATAATAGACGACATCGATTCTGGACCTTCTACGGCTCACTTCGACTTCGATTGCCCGATCTATCAAGCCGAAGAAGAGATTGATGAAGACGAAGACCTTCCGGATGAGTTGGCCCGCTTGTTGAAACAAGAGGAGAAAGTTATTCTGCCTCATGAGGAGGAGATCGAGACCGTGAATCTGGGTTCTGAAGAACTCGTCAGAAATGTCAGGATAGGGGCTGCACTGCAGAGTGATGTCAAGCAGAGATTGGTCGAGATGCTAAGAGAGTATAGTGACGTCTTTGCTTGGTCGTACGAAGATATGCCTGGACTTGACACGGACATCGTGGTCCACCACTTGCCACTACGAGAAGACTGCCCTCCCGTTAAGCAGAAGCTTAGGAGGACGAGACCAGATATGGCCGTTAAGATCAAAGAAGAAGTGCAAAAACAGCTTGATGCTGGCTTCTTAGCAGTCACTACTTACCCTCTGTGGGTCGCCAACATAGTGCCTGTACCGAAGAAGGACGGTAAGGTACGCATGTGCGTCGATTATCGGGATTTGAATAGGGCGAGCCCTAAAGATGATTTCCCGCTGCCTCATATCGATGTGTTGGTCGACAATACAACCCAGTTCTCCGTGTTTTCGTTCATGGATGGCTTCTCCGGTTACAACCAGATCAAGATGGCGCCGGAGGACATGGAGAAAACGATGTTTATTACTCCCTGGGGAACATTTTGCTATAAGGTAATGCCTTTCGGTCTGAAGAACGCAGGGGCCACTTACCAACGGGCAATGGTAACTTTGTTTCACGACATGATTCATCATGAGATTGAAGTCTATGTTGATGACATGATTGCGAAGTCCCAAACGGAGGGACATCTGGTCAATTTGCTGAAGCTTTTTGAGAGGCTTAGGAAGTTCAGGTTGAGGCTGAATCCTAACAAATGTACTTTCGGAGTACGGTCCGGAAAGTTATTGGGGTTTATCGTGAGTGAGCGAGGCATCGAGGTTGATCCTGCGAAAATAAAAGCCATACAAGAAATGCCAGTGCCAAAACAGAAAAAGAAGTTCGTGGTTTCTTGGGCCGAATAAACTACATTGCAAGGTTTATTTCTCAGCTCACGGCCACGTGTGAACCGATGTTCAAGCTTTTAAAGAAAGATCAGGCAATTACTTGGAATGAGGATTGCCAGAAGGCATTCGATAAGATAAAGCAGTATCTTCAGGAACCTCCAATCTTGATACCCCCAGTGGCTGGACGGCCATTAATCATGTACTTGACAGTTCTTGAGAATAGTATGGGGTGTGTTCTCGGTCAGCACGACGAGACGGGCAGAAAGGAGCATGCCATTTACTACTTGAGTAAGAAGTTCACTGACTGTGAATCTCGTTACTCGATGCTGGAGAAGACGTGTTGTGCACTAGCCTGGGCTGCCAAATGTTTACGACAATACATGCTCAATCACACCACCATGTTAATTTCGAAGATGGATCCAATCAAGTACGTCTTCGAGAAGCAAGCGCTTTCGGGCAGGATTGCCAGATGGCAAATGGTGTTGACGGAATATGATATTCAGTACGTTTCCCAGAAGGCCATCAAGGGAAGCGTATTGTCTGATTACCTTGCCGAACAGCCGATCGAGGATTACCAGCCGATGAAATTTGAATTCCCTGACGAGGATATTATGTTTCTCAAAGCGAAGGATTGCGACGAGTCGTTGCCCGACGAGGGGCCAGATAGGAAATCCCAGTGGAAATTGATATTCGACGGGGCGGTTAATTCCTACGGAAGTGGAATTGGGGCGATCATCACGACTCCCCACGGATCCCACATCCCGCTCACTGCTTGACTGACGTTTGCAGTCACCAATAATGAGGCGGAGTACGAAGCATGCATCATGGGTCTAGAAGAGGCAATTGATTTAAGAATCAAGAACCTAGACGTATATGGTGACTCGGCGCTTGTGATTAACCAGATTAAAGGGGAGTGGGAGACTCTTCAATCGAATTTGGTGCCATACATGATTTATGCCAGAAGGCTACTTCCGTTCTTTGATCGAGTGGAACTCCATCATGTGCCCAGAGCAGAAAATCAGATGGCTGATGCCTTAGCCACGTTGGCTTCGATGTATAAAGTCAATTTTTGGAATGAGGCTCCAAGAATTGTCCTTTCTCGTCTTGATAGACCTGCATTCGTTTTTGCAATCGAGGAACCGCCGACGGCAAGCCATGGTTCCATGACATCCAGACTTTCCTTATAACTAAGGAATATCCTGCGGGTGCGTCAACCCAGGATAAGAAGACTCTGAGGAGGCTGTCTGGAAATTTTTATCTCAATCCTGATGGAGTGTTGTATAAAAGAAACCACGATCTCGTGCTACTCAGATGTGTAGATGAGAAAGAGGCGAGTATGCTCATGGAAGAGGTCCATGAAGGCACATTTGGTACGCACGCCGGCGGGCATGCTATGACGAGAAAGATCCTGAGAGCAGGATACTACTGGCTGACGATGGAATCGGATTGCTTTAAATTCGCGAAGAGATGTCATAAATGCCAGATTTATGCTGATAAAGTTCATGTGCCGCCGTGCCCGTTAAATGTCATGTCCTCCCCGTGGCCGTTCTCCATGTGGGGCATTGACATGATAGGCAAGATCGAGCTCACTACATCTAACGGTCATCACTTCATTCTAGTAGCTATCAACTACTTCACCAAATGGGTGGAGGCAGCCTCATATGCTAATGTGACCAAGCAGGTGGTGGCTAAATTCATAAAGAGGGACATCATCTGTCGTTACGGAATTCCCGAGCGGATCATTACTGATAATGGTTCGAATCTGAATAACAAGATGATGAAGGAGCTGTGCCAGAGTTTCAAGATTGAACACCACAACTCATATCCTTACCGGCCGAAGATGAATGGCGCCGTTGAAGCGGCCAATAAGAACATAAAGAAGATTGTTCAGAAGATGGTTGTGACCTACAAAGATTGGCACGAGATGCTGCCATTTGCATTGCACGGTTATCGTACAACGGTACGTACGTCGACCGGGGCAACTCCTTTCTCCTTGGTGTACGGTATGGAAGCAGTCCTACCATTAGAAGTGGAGATCCCTTCTTTGCGAGTTTTGGTTGATGTGAAACTCGACGAGGCAGAATGGCTTACGAACCGACTGAACCAACTCAGCCTGATGGACGAGAAGAGGTTAGCATCGATTGCGTTTGGTCGTCTGTACCAAAGCCAAATGAAGAAAGCTTATGATAAGAAGGTGCGTCTTAGAAGCTTTCAGACGGGTGATCTCGTCCTGGAGAAGATTCTTCCCCCACATTCCGATCATCGGGGCAAGTGGACTCCGAATTACGAAGGTCCGTACGTCGTCAGCAAGGTCTTCTCGGGAGGAGCTTTGTTGTTATCCACGATGGATGGTGAAGATTTTGCATCCCCGGTGAACGCGGACGCAGTTAAAAAATACTTTGCTTGAAAGCGACCCGCTGGACAAAAAAAGAGAGTCCAGGCAAAAATGGGGCATCCTGGCGAACCAAAAACAGAATAAAAGGTTCGGGCAAAAATTAGGGATATAAATCGAAAAAATGTACACCCGCGAAGTCGAAAACCTACACGGGGCGGCTTCGGCAAAAAAGGATATCCCGGTGAACTGAAAACCCGCAAAGGGCGGTTCACGCAAAAGTTAGGGATTTGAAAAAGCAAATGACTGCGTTCCGCGTGTGGACTTTCATTGTTTAGTGGTTTGGAAGACCTGAGGGCCGTTTATCTGAATCAATCTCTTCTGAAGCTGAAGCGTCGGAGAAGTATCGAAGTCGAGTGGGTCATAGAGGGATCAACTCCTGGTGTTCGTCTACGCCTCGTTGCCGACATTTGTATATACTGATGTATATTTATGTTTTATTTTTGCGCGGCTTCCTTATTCTAGGAGCTTGCATCTGTTGTAAAACATTTTTACCCATTCAGGGGTTCGTTATCAATATAATGAATACTATTCAGCAATTGTGTTTGCCTGTTTAGCATTTACCTGTTTTGCTTGCGAAAAAGAACGCCGATGTTTTTGATAAAATGCGCATACATAAACTTACTGGCCTAGGCCACTAATTGTTGAAACAATGAATTTCTTAAACATTGACACAAGATGATAACCTTGATAGGTCCCTTTGAGAAGGGTATCTTGTCTGTTTGTTTGTGTTGTTACAGGTGTAGCATATTCCAGACCGTGCGCCGTGCGCATCCCCAAGCAGGATGATTCCTTTTTCTCCAGCAAAGTCCAGCAGCCTCTCCCCGCAGAGTCTGAACCACGAGATAGTGAGCATAGATATGTCTCCCCGGGCCGAGAAGATTCTCTCCCCAACCAGATGCGTCCTGAAGGAACGTCATCTCCTCAGCTGAGTCAGGCGCCGAAGCGCGTGTTAATCCCCCAGTACCGGGTCACAAGTGCAGGTCTCGTAGGAAACTATTCGTACGCCGAAGTATGCAGCAACTGATGGTGCCAGACTGAAGTCTCCAGCGGAATTGAAATTCCCCACCAGAGTCGTCCTCTCCCCCGAAGTCGGATGATTCCTTCTTCTCCAGCGGAATTGAGATTCCCCACGGAGCCGTACTCTCCAGCGAAGCAGAATGATTTCTCCTTGCTCAGCCGAGTTTGCAGACCCCCAAGAGAGCCGAATCCTTGGAAGCTGCTCAAGCCATGATTGGTTCTCCCCAGTAGAGTGTGGAATAGCTGATGCTGTGTTTCCCCGCCAGAGTCATTATCTCCAGGGAAGTAGCCATGAAGGTCGTGCAGTTTATTCCCGCGATTGACATCGCTTTCCCTCAGCAGGTCCAGGTTCTCGTAGAGCTTCATTCCCCTGCAGCAGTCAACTGAAGTTGTTTCCCCCGCGGCAGTCAACTGAAGTTGTGTCCCCTGCGGAGTCCGATTGAGATTGGTGTGACCGTGTTCTCCTCAGCAGGATGATTCCTCTATCTGAGTAGTTCTTTCTCCTTGACAGAAGGATTCTCCCTTCGGCATTTATTTTGCTGACGGGATCACATCATTTTGCATGATTGCATAGCATTTATCATAAACGCATAGCATTTCCACCGTGTGGAGCATTGCGCCACTGCCGAAGCATATGCATAATAAACATGATCCAGGTTGTTACCGTTCTTGTTTTACAGGTGTTCCGCCGCAGAATTGATTGCTCAGGATGATTCCTGACATTCTCCCCGACGAAGTCGCTTGCTCATGATGATTCTTGAATTCCCCAGCGAAGTCTTCGGTTCAAGATGATTCTTGAATTCCCCAGCGAAGTCTCCTGCTCAAGATGATTCTTGACGTCCCCAGCGAGGTCGCTTGCTTAAGATGATTCTTAAGATCCCCAGTGCAGTCGCCAGAGTGGTTGCTCAAGTTGAAACTTAGAGTCCCCGACAGAGTGTTTGCTCAGGATGATTCCTGAAATCTTCAGCAGGGTTATCGGTTCAAGATGATTCTTGAAGGTCCCCGGCGGAGTTATTTGTCCAAGATGATTCTCGAAGTCCTCAACAGAGTTGATTCATCCAGAACGATTTCTGGATCCCCGAAGCGGAGTTACTTGATAGTTCTCCAGAATCCCCAGCGGAGATGCGTCATCCCCAGCAGGTTTCTGAACAGCGAAGTTGAAACTTCCCTTGAAGACTCCATGATTGAAGTCTGACCGTGTTAATGAAGCAGTTCTCTCAGCTGATGCGGAGTGCCTGATGGCAGAGGTTTGGATATTCCCAATTGGTTCATGATTGACCAAGAATTCTATTCCCGACTTGCTGATGAAGTCCGGCTGATGCCCGACAGTTTCCTTTGAATGCCTGATGGCATGATCAACCTGATGGTTGACCTGATGAAGTCTAGCTGATGCCCGACAGTTTTCTTTGAATGCCTGATGGCATGATCAACCTGATGGTTGACCTGATGAAGTCGGGCTGATGCCCGACAGTTTCTTTTGAATTCCTGATGGCATGATCAACATGATTGTTGACCTGGTGAAGTCCGGCTGATGCCCGACAGTTTTCTTTGAATGCCTGATGGCATGATCAACCTGATGGTTGACTTGAAGAGTCCCGAGGAATCGTGATGCCAGATGGCATGATCGACTATGTATTACCAGTTATCGTGTGACCAATTCTCCAGCTAGTTGCCGTGCAACTATTATTTCAGTTCTCGAAGATTTGTTCCCATCAGAGTACCGTGTACTTATGCAGTTGGCAAATTTTTGGGTTTATCGGTATTCAACCGTCTCGCACCTCGATTGGCTGAGAGTCGTTCGCCTCACCCAGTCAGGTTCAAGCCATTTGAATAGGGGCAGCTGTTGCACCCCAAAATTTGACCAACATTTATTTACCCAGCTTGTGGTTCATCCCATTCATCATCTGCATTTCATTGATATGTGTGCAGTAGGTCAAGAGGTATGAGTACCAATCAATACTTTGAAGCTAGCCAAGAAGTTTGTTCAAGTGTTCAAGGATTGATACCCTTGTCAGAGAAGTTAAGAGATCCTCAGAGAGATTGGTTGAAACCAAGATTGTGTGCCTCATAACTTGAGAGTTGTGGGGGCTCCTCAGATGATTCTGAGGCTATGAGGATGGACTTGAAGCTTTGATAGAGCTTATGAGATTTCTTGAAAGCCATCATGAAGCCTAGAGAGGTCATTGTACAAGAATCAGAAGACTCTGGCATGAGTGGTGTAATTAGGGTTTGACTAGGTCAACCCTAGGTCAGCTGATGATTTGGAGAGGGTTGAGACCTAATCCAAGAGCCATGTGATCATGGAGTGATGCATTGAGATGCTATAAGGATGATTCCTAGACCAACTCATCATGATTGAGGAGTTTGAGAAGTTTTAAGCTAGGGTTTCTAAGGCTTGACAGTGTAAAATCCCCTAGTTTGATCCTTATCTTCAAGGCAGTTTGGCTCAAGATATGATTGTCATCTCATCTTACCTACAACATGAATGTTGTATAGCTTATTCTTAGCTTTAATTTTAGTACTAGAAGTCCTTTATAGGATTTGTATAGCTCAAGTTATGACTTTGACAAGTTACAGGTCATCTGAGGTATCTGAATCTGGGTCCTTGAAAGTCACCCAACTTGCATCCAACGTTTTACCAAGTAGGATGATTCCTATGAACTCTTGGTCAACATGAATGTTGTTCCTCATCTCCTTAGCTTTCTAGAGAGTACTAGAAGTCCTTGATAGGATTTGTAGAACTCAACTTATGGCTTTGACAAGTCAAGGGCATTTTGGTCATTTGGATATTATAGGTCATTTCAAGCATAAGGCCATATCTCCTATTTCCAAGCTTCAAATGGAAACATCTTCAACATAAAACTTTCTTAGAATGATGTTTTAAGGCTATTAGGGAGGTCATGAGGTGTTGAAAAGGCTTGTAGCAAAAAGTGGTAAAAATGACCTAAAATGGAGGCATAAGTTAAATAAGTTCAAATTGGAAATTGGAAATCCCAAGTTACACATCCAAACCATGGCATATAATAGGTCATTTTGACTCTAAAAGACATTCTAAGAACAATGGTTCAACCACAATTTTGATTTGAGGCCTAGATCATGGGGCTGCTTTGGAAATTGGTTGCTTGCATCTTAAGGCACAAATGCAAAACATAAGGAAAGGCAATGTACAAGATTGCTAAGGGTTTTAACACATCCTATATCTTATTTAGGGAGAATTTCAAGCCAAGGCAAGTTGCTGCAAGAGCTATGCCATGAGATGATATGTGAGAAGAAGTGAATTCATAAACTCATGACATGAGAATCCCAATTTCTCATGGGATGGTTCTAGATAGTTCTAGATGATTCTAAACCACTCTATATAATGTATAGAACTTGCTCAGATGCAAAGTTGGTGTAAGATTTGAGAGAAGAGAGAGTTGGCCATTTCACTTGCTTCCATTGCAAGTTGAAAGCAAAATCCACATTCTGATTCAATTCCATGCATTCTTTCAATCTGAACACATTCCTCTGATCATAGTGAAGCTGTGCAGACCAATTTGAGAGCAAAACCATGGAGATTTGAAGAGATAGCATTTGGATTTTCAAGGTTGCAAGTCATAATCGGTTTTGGAGATTGAAGCTTTCTCCATCCAAACTTTTGCAAACAGTAGCAAGATCATCATTCAAGGATCGATTCTGAAGAGTTTGAAGGCTTGCAGTGAAGGTTTACACCATCTGGGAATCAACAAATACCAGGTTTGCAAAATTCACCCTACACCATAATTTATGCATCTTTAGGTAGAATGGTCAGGTTAGAAATGTTAGAGACCAATAGGAGATGAATTCTGGAAGTTTTGAGAGTATTTGATGAAGGTTGAGTTATGGACACCATTACTTTGTTAAGCAAGAACTCGTGATATAGTGAGGAAGAAAACAAGTTTGATAGATTATTTTCACCAGTGAAGTGTGGTGATCATTTTAGTACCAAGAAATCCAAGAATTATTGAAGTTGAGGTTTTACCATTTCTTTGATCTACTATCGGGTTTTAAGATAGAGACCATTTCAATAAAATCTAAGGCCATGAGCGTGTTCGGAATTGAATTTGGAGCATGTTAGTGTTTTGAATTGTAAATTCTGATGAAGAAACAAGGGAACCCGAGTTGGTAGAAGCTTGAAGTTTGAAACTCTGGTCATGGAGTTTTTCCCTCCAAACCCTAGCTGAAGGTTGAAGATGATCCCTTATCCGTCAGATCATGTTGGACTCATTGACCACATCCAGATCCAGTGGCCACGATTGAACCTCAGCATTAAGAAGGAAAATCTGAGAAAGGATGAAACGCTCTGTTTCATTAAACGGAGATGCTGGGCCTAAGTGTTTTAATCACTATCCACACCACCCTCACGAGCCCAATTGTGTTTTGAACTGATTCTGCTTACTAAACGCACCGCATCTTTTTCTTTTTTCGTTATGATTTTATTTTGTTTTTCTGAATTAATATGGGCTTAAGCGCATTTCTGTTTACACCCCTATTCTGGGCCCATCATCCATATACACTACATATCATTGCTAGTTACACCACAATTTTTACATTTTATTGTCATTTTTCTTCATTTCATTTTAATCTTTAGAAAATCATAATAAATAGAAAATTAATGATTTTTACATGGGGATTTTTTCTCCCATTTCATGTTCATGTCTATAAAATTATAAAATCAAAATATTTGCATTTCATGCATTTTTAGTATTTTTTGTATATTTTCTATTTTAATAGCTTTTTAATTCTTTTATGTTGATACATAGTTTTGTAGAATTTTGTTTAGCTAGTTCCCTTGATATTTTTAGGCCATTCTTTTTAGGATAGTTAGATTAGGACTTTAGCTCCCCCCTGGATTTATTCCATAATTTTGTGATGAATTTTAGGTTAGTTTTTATTAGGTGACTTTAGGTAGTGTAGAATTAGGTCAATCCTTAACATAGGTCCACAATAACACTAGAATTTTGGGTTTCTAGGTCAAGATAGACATTGGGACATATAAGGGTATTAAGGTTAGGTATATAGGATCCCCTAGAAATTATATTAGGTTTTAATATAGTAGTATACTATTTTTAAATGATTTTTGTAGTTGATGATTGTTTGTGTTGCCCTTGTTGGCTTGTATTTTTGTTTGCTTTGCTTTGTGGGCTTGGAGAGCTTGGTATTGCTTGGAGGAGCATTGAGGAGCATAGTAGAATACTTGGAGATTGATTGAGGAGCTTGAGAGCTTGAGAATCTTATTTTTGTTGTTGTTGTTTTAGGGTTAGGGATTAGGAAGAGTTTAGACCTAGTTAAGTTCTTTCTTAAACATGGATGGTATCTTTCACCTCCATTCCTCCCTATGATTCAAAGTCCTTCCATGGTATACACCTCTCTCCTTGGGAGGGATAAGTGATGGTACCTAGGAAGTAGAACTTTTGAGGGAACCATTCCTTTGATGTTGAACCCTTATAGGTCACCTTTGGTGGTCAATAAGCAGTTTAACACCCTAACTTATCCAGTTAAGTGATTTCCTCTGGTTTGAGTATCTTGAGAGATGTTGAGCTTGAGTTTGAAGTTGAAGACTTCATTGAAGAGCATGAAGATCAAGTTGATACTTGAAGACTGAATGAAGAGCTGAGGCTTAAAGACTGAATGAAGAGCTGAAGCTTGAAGTTGAGAGAGGAGTTGATCTGCTTTCTTATCTTTTTCTTTGCTGTATTGATGTGCCTTATTTGACTTGCTTGATGCATTAGAATAAGTTCATATCTAGACTAAGGAGAATCTATGAGCATGATTGCACTAGAGGTTGAGTTGCTCCCTCTGCTTGTATTGTTACTGTGTGGCTTTGCTTGCGGGTATTCGGTAGAGCCCTGCTCCCTTGCCCATGTGGTTTGTTTGCTTGATAGCATGCCTTTATTTCTTCTGTATGATTGCAGTTTACTGTTTGCTTGATAGCATGTTATTTACTTTCAGTATGATTACTGTTACTCATTCTGGCTTGAGGTTGAGATGAGCTTGTGGAGGCTGAAGCCCCGCACACATTTCCTCCCTCACTTGCATTCCATGCATTTTACTGTTTAAGCTGATGCTTTACTTGTTTTGGTGTATTATTGACATGATCCCTTAGGACTCTCATTTCCTTTGATAAGGAATTGATGATAGAACTTTAGGTTGAAACCTATGCATGACAACTTCTAGGAGTTCCCTGTTTCAAACCTCAACCATAGGATGAATCCTTGGCATGACAACAGTAGGACTTGATAGTCTCCCTCCTAGTTGGGCCTGTTCTCTTCTCATCTCAAAACAGTTTAAGATACAGTAATCATGAATGATTTCTTTCTTACGTTACGAGCCTTAAGCTATCTGAGAAAAGATTGTGGGAGAGTTTCTTTTCCACAATCTGGATGTTTAGTATGGTACCCTTTGGGTGACATGCGACGCATTCACTCTCAGGTCATAGTCTCTAGTGCGATTGAAATTGAAAACACAATAAAAAACACTTCTTTCGTAAAAGACAGGAAATAAAGCGTAATGTCCCGAACTACGTACGCTCTGATCTCTCATACCTGTTGAGAGTACGTAGGCACAATACTGATGTATTGGCGAGCTACCTTCCCCATAACCCGTCGTAGGTCGAACTACATTGACTCTGATTTCTCGTTCTCTGATGAGAATACGTAGGCATAAAGCGCGATGCTTTGCCGAGTAATTTTCTCTTCTTTTTTAAGCCAGCCTTGATAGGTAGATAGATAAACCAATCCGTACTAGAAAACAAGCGTGGATCCCGTCGAGTACGACGGACGTGAGGGGTGCTAATACCTTCCCCTTGCGTAACCGACTCCCGAACCCAGAGAATGGTTGCGACGACCTTGTCTTACCCTTTCTCGTTAGGTTTTTCCGATCGTTTCCTTTCCCGCTCCGAGGGATAAATAACGAAAGATGGCGACTCTTCGGTTGTGCCGACACCTTATTTTCGCGCAAGCGACAGTCATAACATGTTGATATGTTGCCCCAGCGTTCTTCAAACCAAAGGGCATCACTTTGTAGCAAAATGTTTCCCATGGGGTAATGAAGGTTGTTTTCTCCATGTCTTCTGGCGCCATTTTTATCTGATTGTAACCCGAGAAGCCATCCATGAAGGAGAACACGGAGAATTGAGCAGTGTTATCGACCAACACATCAATATGAGGAAGCGGAAAGTCGTCCTTTGGGCTCGCCTTATTCAAATCACGATAGTCTATGCACATCCGCACCTTACCGTCTTTCTTTGGTGTTGCACCCTAAAATTTGCTCAACCTTTTCTTGCCTGATTTATGTTTCATTGCATTCCATTTGCATAGTTACATCATTCACATAGTTCTAATCATTGGCATCATAGCATATGCATGCATCCAACAAGGGATCAAGGGTGTCTATCAAGGGAAGAGCCTAGAAAGAGGTGTTATCCAAGATTGAGAAGTCATCCAAGCCATTAAGGAGTGATTTGAAGTCTTGAGAAGTTTGAGTGCCTACATGTGGGTTTTGCTCCTATCTTGAGGAATATTGAGAATCATCAGTGGGATGAGAAACATAGAATGTGAATTTGAGGTGTGTATGGATCTCATGGGATGCCTAGAGGGCCATATTGAAGCTGAGACAAGTCATTGATTCAAGTATGAGAGCCACAGTTGAGGTGCAGTCAACTAGGGTTTCATCTGTGTCAACCCTAGATCAATTGTGCAAATTGGAGAGCATCAAAGCCTACTTTGAGGTCATGGGATTCATGGATTGGTATGTTGATACATGTGTGGTGTTGTGCCAAGGTTAAGCAAAGAAGGATCAAGAATGTGGGAAGTTGCTAAATTAGGGTTTCAGTGTAAAATCCCCTATTTAGTGCCTAACTTCAAAGCCACATTAGTCAAAATACAAGTTTCAAATGGATCTTTGGCCAACATGAAACCTGTGGAGCATCTCAATACCTTTAATTTGAGTACTAGAAGTCCTCAAGGGTATTTATAGAACTCAAGTTATGGTTCTTGCAAATTACAGGTCATCAAAGGACACTGAAATTTATCTGTGAAAGTCACTTGACTTCTAAGCAACTTTTTCCCTTCAAGGAATTTTCAAATGGATTCTTGACCAACATGGTAATTGTAGATCTTGGTCTTAGCTTTCCATAGAGTACTAGAAGTCCTTTAGAAGATATGTAGAACTCAAGTTATGATCTTTGCAAGCCAGGGGTATTTTGGGTATTGATGATTATAGGTCATTCTCAAGCATGGGCCAAAATCTCCAACTTGCAAGCTTCAAATGGAAAATTTTTCAACTAGAAAGTTTCTCAAAATAGGGTTTTAACCTTGGCCATGCATCAAGGAGGCTTTGAAATGGCTCATAGGAGAAGTTGGTTTGAGAAATTTTGAAAAGGAAGAAATTAAAGTGATTAAAAGGCCAAAATTGTGGAAAAATTGATATGTGGCCAAACAAGTCCATGTTGTATACCATTTTGATCAGAAAAAGCATTTTAAAGATGATGACATTACCACATTTTGGATTTGAGGTTATTTACATGTGGTTCCCTTTTGTTACTTAAGAAGGAAGCAACATTTGAATTACATGCCTTTGGATCAAAAAAACAAGGGAGATAGCCTCCCCATTCAATTCAAAATATCATGAGGTGAGAAATTCAAGCAAGATGGTGAGCTAGAACAGAGTAAAGCATAACTTTGGCATATGAGATTTTCAAAGGGAAGGAGATATTCAATTTCCCATTCAGGTTGTTACAGAAAGTTCTAGAGAGTTCTAATCAACTCTATATAACATATGCATTGGATTCAGATCATTTTTTGGGCCAGCATTGGAGAGAATCGAGAGAGAGCATTTGAAAATTTCATCAATGCATCAAGAATCGGTTTTGAGAATTAAGGAGAATTCAGTGCAAATCATTTGTTTCAGAAGCTTTAGAAGGAGTTGTTGAGTGATTCTGGAAGAAATTGGAGCTTGAATCGAGCATTTGCACCTTCTGTTCATCCATTTTTTCTAGGTTTGCAACTTTCATTTTTCAGCATGATTCATAGCAAATTGGTTAAGATTTGATGTGTGGATAGGTTATAGATGTTGCTAGGATGGATTTAGGCACAAGAATTGAGCAGTTAGAGACATTTTAAGTGTGATGCCATTTTCTGTTGAAGATTATAACTCCTAGTTCTTGAGGTTTTAATGGCGTTTGGATGGTTAGTTTTGACCAGGGAGGAGTGTAGTTCATAATAGGATCATTAATTTCAGGTTTTGAGGTGATTCAAGATTGGTGATTTTTCTGAAATTGGGATCGTATTTAGAGTTGGAGTGAGAATCAATAAATTTGGAGGTTGTATTCGTGATCAGGATAGAATTTCAAGTGAGATAGGGTATTTAGTTGGCTGGATTGATATGTTTTTGGGATTGCCACGCCGGAGAAGACGGTGGCACAAAGATCAGGCCACCGTCTGAGTTTCTCCCTCCATTTTCAAATATTTTGGGGACGATGACTCCCAACCCTAGGATCCATGCCTGACTTTGACTGAAGACTCAATCCAAGGGCCACGATTGTGTTTCAAATCTGAAGAGAAGGAGTTTAGATGAAATGCTCCGTTTCATTTAATCTGAGTTGGTTTGGGCTTGGGTGGTTCTTGCTACTCGCACCCTAGATTTAGGCCCATGGTAAATTTGAACTAGGAACTCTTGCTATTTACCACGCATATTTCTCAATTTCTATTTTATTTTCTGATTTCTTTTTATGTTGATTTGGGCTTAGTCATTTAGCGCTTTTCACACCCCCATTATGGGCCCAGCCTGGATTTTAACTGGATCTAATTGCTATTTGCAACGCAGCTTTATTAATTTTCTTCATATTTTCTTTTAATTTCATATTTTGCATATAGTTAGGAAATAATTCACCATAAATAGAAAAATTAATCTTTTTAATCCAGGTTTTTTTCCCCTGACTCCTTAGAGAGTCTAGAATTTTAGGAATTTAATAAATCCATTTTTTCATGCATTTTAGAATTTATTGGCATTTTTGTATTTTAATTGGTTTTATTTTCAATATGTTTGATATGTGTTCTTGCTGATTTTATTATGGTTGTTTGGTGTATGATTTTGAGTTGATTTTTGTTGGTTTAGTTATTTTAGAGATGCATGTACCCATAGTAATTTTATCATATTTTTGTGAGAGAATTTTAGGCTAGTTTGATCTTTGAACATTAGGTGTTGTAGTTTAGGGTTTTAGGATAGTACCCTTAGGTTTATGGCATAATTTTAGGCCCAAATGAATGGTTAACCCCCTGGTTTTTGTATGATAGATTCTTAAGAGGTTTAGGAACCCTTAGTAATTTTTGTAGGATTTTACAATCATGTTTGGTATTTTAATTAGATTTAGTTTTAAGACTAACTTCTAGGTGTTTCTGATGCACTAATTTGACTAGTTTGATTCAATAGTTCCCCTTAGATTAGGGTGGTGTTGCTTTTGAGCTTGGATGATCATGAAGATCAATTTAAGATGCTTTGGAGAGCTTGAAGGAGCTTGGATTTGAAGATTTCTCATCTGGTGGAGTGCTTGTCAGGAGCTTAGGGAAACTAGGGTTTTAGGAAGAGCATTAGACTAGTTTTGTTTCTTTCTTCAAACATGGAGTATATTGTTCATCTCCATTCAATCCAATGACATAAAGTCCTCTTAAAAGAAGTCACATCTCTCCTTTGGAGGGATGAATGGCATGCTTTAAGAGTAGAACTTGAGGATGCCATTTTGCTACAATGTTAGGTTCTTAGTGGCTTCCTTTGGTTGTCAGTAAGTTTCTTAACATTTCAACTTGATCTTGTTGAATGATTCTCCCTTGGAGGTGCTTGTTGAAGCTTGGTAAAGAGAAAGTCTGGTTGCTTGTTGAAGCTTGTTGAGAATGGGGTTTGTGCTTGTTGAAGCTAGGGTTTTGCTGCTTGTTGAAGATGAAGTTAGAAGCTTGTTGAAGCTGGTTACTGGGTGAAGTTTGCTTGTTGAAGCTGGTTGCTTGTTGAAGTTTGAAGCTTGTTGAAGCTAGGTGTTTGTTGAAGATTGAAGGTTTAGTGGAGCTTGAAGTTTATTGGAGCTTGAGGATAGGAGTTGCTGCTGTCAACTGTTTGTTGTTTAATCCATCTGTTGTTGTCAGAGCTGCTGTTTGTGCTGTTTGTTGTAGGAGTTTGGTGCTGCTGCTTGGGCAGCCTCCTCTGTTTTATTTTGGGTTTTCTCTGTATTGTTTGTTGGCTTGTGCTGCTTGCCCCTTAGGTTTGAAGTGAATGTTGATTCACTTTGCCTGTTGTTTTCCCAGGTTCGAGGTTGAGCCGGACTCCCTTGCCTCGCTTGTATTGCTGCATTGCATGCATTTTACTGTATTTGCTTGTTTTCTTTTCTGTTTATCCCCTAGGATCTCTGATTTCCTCTGTGCAGGAGGGAATTATGACAGCCATTAGGATTCTTATCCATGCATGACAACATTAGGTTAGTTTTTATTCCCTTTTCAACCCTAGGCTTTTTAGAGCTCCTTTCTCTTCTTATCTCAAAACAACTCAAAAATACAGTAATAAGGTTAATCGACGTCGTACGTTACGAGCCTTAAGCTATTTGGGAAAGGGTTGCTGGAGAGCTTCTTTCCAGTAGTCTGACTGATTAGTGTGGTACCCTTTGGGTGACACGCGACGTAGTCACTCTGAGATCATAGTCTCTAGTGCGTCAGAGATTGCAAACAAACTAAAAAAACACTTCTTTCATAAAAGATTCAAAACAAACATCAAGGTGTCATTTTTGTCCGCTTGGACTCTTAATCAAGGAAAACCCTTTTTGAAGGTAATAAAAAACAGTCAGACAAGCTTGTGTCTTCCGTAGCCCGAACTATGTTTGCTCTGATCTTTCATGCTGTGTGAAAGTACGTAGGCATAGGATGCCGTATCCTAGCGAGCAACCTTCCCCTCCTTTCCCGTAGTTAGGCGAACTACGTTGACTCTAATTTCTCGTTTCAGACGGGAATACGTAGGCATAAAGTGCGATACTTTGCCGAGTCATTTTCTTTTCTTTTTAACCCAAACCTTTAGAGTAGATAGAATAACAATCCGTACCCGAAAACAAGCGTGGATCCCGTCGAGTACGACAGACGTGAGGGGTGCTAATACCTTCCTCTTGCGTAATCGACTCCCGAATCTAGGAATTTGGTTGCGATGACCAATCCTTTCCCGTTTTGCGTTAGGTTTACTCTGAGCGTTTCCTTTCCCTCCGTTGGGATAAATAACGCACGGTGGCGACTCTTCTGTTCTTCCGGCGCCGATTTTCCAGTAGCGACAGCTGGCGACTCTGCTGGGGACTCCAACGGTTCCCTACGCGAGTCAATCCTAGCGTTGTTTTCCCGTCGGGGGTTTTGGATGGATTTACATTTCTGTCTTTACTTTCTGCATTTTATTGTCAGCTTTATATTGTTATTGCTGTTGTGGGGAGGGGGTGATCTGTTGAGAGATAAGCCGGACCTGGGCTTGAGTGCACCTAGAATTAGTTGTGGAAAGTAGTGGGCGCGTGCATGCTTTGCATGTACTAGTGTCCTGCAAAATCCACGCTCGGACGAGGTTCTTCTGGTTGACTTCTTTTTCAACCTTTTGGGTTGAGGGGGTTGTTGGTCAGTTGGATTGTCGACTCTAGGGACCGATCAATTGGAAGTTTGCTAAGTGAGGCCTCTTCAGGACATGATGATGCCACACCTTCTGGGTATCGTATCATCAGTCTTGAAAGTCTGTGACGCCGACGACCGCATAGGATGTCGTACCTTGTGTCAGTTGATAGGACACCTACCTGTGAGAGGGGATGGGGCATGCAGGAAACTTGACCTCCAGACTACCCGGTTTTCTTAACATTGGATCAGTGTGTTTGGTTACTTGGGGTTCTTCATTAGGACAGTGTTATAGGTCTGTTGAGACCAGGTTGGAGCATTGTTGTGGGTCTGTTGAGACCAGGTTTGAGCAGTATTGTGGGTCTATTGAGACAGATATTGTGGATGGATCTCTTCAGCAATATATCACTTGATCCCTGTTGCATGTTTGCATATTGCATTATTGCATACTCATTTTGCATATCATTAACGTGTGTCTGTGTTGCAGGTGCATTTCATACCTTCTGATTCTAGTTGCCCAGATTTCTGTCGGCTGTTATTATGGATACTTTGAAGAAGATTGTGGCATACAAGTTGCCTACTCCAGATGTTTCTTCTTTGCTTGGTTTGATGTCTTTAGCTGATGATGATGTGAAGAGAAGTTTCAGGAAGAGTTATGTGAAACTGCTAAGGTTGGTCTGCAAACCAACTACGTATGAGCTGAACAGATTGTACGCGCTGATGCAGTTCTATGATCCCCCGCTGAGGTGTTTTACTTTCCCTGACTTCATTCTGGCTCCGACCATGGAATATGCTGAGATCTTGGAGTTACCTATTCAGAACAGGGTATCTTTCATTCATATGGGTGCTGAGCCCAAGCTGGAGGATTTGGCTGTTGCTTTGCATTTAGACTCCTCAGAGTTGCTGTTAACCTCGTGGAATGGAGTTTCTGGTTTTTCTCTCAAGTTCTTGGTTGGGAAAGCACAAGAGTATGCCAAGAGTGGCTGTTGGATTGTGTTTAATGCTATCCTTGCTTTGTGTATCTATGGCATTGTACTGTTCCCTAATATGCCTGACTTTGTTGATTTGGATGCATTCCATATATTTGCTTCAGGCAATCCTGTGCCTACACTGATTGGAGACTTCTATCATTCTCTGCATTATAAGAACGAGAATAAGAGGGGTAAGAATGTCTCTTGTTGTGTGCCTCTGTTGAATATGTGGTTTGATAGTCACCTGCCCAAGAAGGGTATCTTCGTTGAGTCTGCAGCTACGGTGGAATGGTCTGAACGTCTAATGGGGCTTTCTTCAGAAGATGTTGTCTGGTTTGATAGGGATTTACTGGGATCTGAGATTATCTACAGCGGCGCAGGATATCCTAACGTTCCCCTGATTGGGAGGAAAGGGTGCATTAACTACAACCCTTCATTGTTGATCAGGCAATTCGACTATGCTTTGAAAAGCCCGCCAAGAGAGGAGGAAGTGCAGGAATCTCTGTACTTCACAGGTGATCTGAAGGGAGATTTATTGTCCAAGCTTCAGCATGCTTGGAATAATATCCACAAAAGGGGTAAGCCATTATTGGGTAAGAATGATTGTCAAGCCTATACTCCGTACAAGGTCTGGAGCCAAGAAAGGGCAAAGCAGGCGCTAATGCCGTTTCCTGCATTATTACCTCCTGCTCCTCTCGTGGTTGAGGAGCCAACTACTGTGTCTATTGATAGATATGAACAGGTTGTGAAGGAGAAAGAAGAGCTGATGAAAGCCAACGAGAAGTTGGAAGAAGAGCTAGTGCAACTCAGGAGTGAAAGGAATGAAGCCGTATATTCCTTCGAGCAGCAAACAAAGCTGGTAAACCAGTTAGGCGCAGAACTGACTGAACAACGAAAGAAGCGTGAGCGTCTGGGGATAGATTTCAAGAGCTCCCATGACATGATGGAGTCTAAGAAGAAAGCACTTGATATAGCCTACCGGGAGATCTCCACATTCAACAAAACCTGGAATGCTACACTGGCAAATAACAATGAAAGAGAAGACAAATTGAAGCTGCAGATCTCTGAACTGGAAGATCAGTTGAAAGCTAGCCTGAAAAAGTTTGAAGAAGAGGTTATGCGGAGATACGACGTTCAGGATTCGTTGAACAAAGTTATCAAGCGCAAGAAAGAGTCTACCTCCCAGAAGCGGAAGCTAGAAGAGTGCTTTGGAGAGGGTGCTTGGGAGGAATCCATTGGGGATCTCCAGCGTGTTATCAGGCAAAGAGACTCACTCATTGAAGGGTTGCTTTCCCAGCCGGATCATCCCAAGACTAAGAGATTGTTAGAGGAGTATCGGGCATATGGTCGCACTTGATTACCTTATGCACTGTTGTATATGCTTTATTTGCTTTGTGCTGGCCATCACCAGGGTTGTTGGTTGAGGTCATGCCTTCTTGTTATTGTACACTCAGTGATATTGTATTTCTGCCTTGTTGGGCTCTTTTCAGCAGTATATGAGATGTTTTCTCAATGGATGAATCTAAGCTTCTTAGCACCGTCACTGCACTGGCACTTTGGCACTAGAATCGGGGGTTGATCTCCCTAACGCACAGACACATATTGCATCTGCATATTCATTTTGCATTGTCAGTTACTTGTTGAATCTGTATCTTATTTCCTGCATCTCACAGGGTTTTCAGGATTGACGACCAAAGAATCCACCGCTATTCAACCAGAAACAACTGCAAGAAGATAATGGATCAAGTTCAAGTCGAGATGTAGGACATCCGCGAGAAGCTGACTCTGTTCATGCAAGCTATGGAGAACATGGCCAAGGGCCAGGAGAATCTTCAGACTTTGGTGCAGCCGCTGCTGACACGGACAAACGGAAATGACAACACTGACCACATTTCTGTTGAAACTCCTCGCCAGGAGGATGAGATACTGGCAGCTGTTACTCCACCTGTTGTGACTGTCAACGGAAACACTGGTACTGGTGCAGGCGCTGGCGCTGGTAATGGCAACACTAGAAATGGCGATGATGGGCATGTTGTTAACAACAAAGGCAACACTGTGGATGCCGATCAGGGATTCAGTGACAATGTTGACTTTGGAAACAATGGGTATGGCAATGTCAATCAGGACGGGAACTTCGGGTTCAACAATCAAGGCCTTGGTAATGACGGTTACATCAACAATCAGGGGTATGGCTACGGTAATGGTGGATTCGGTAATGTGAATAACAACGGCGCTGGAACATTTCCTTTCAACAATGGTTTTGGAACCGCTGGGGTTAATCTAGGGTTCGGCAACCAAGGACAGGGTCCTGTGTTCAATCAGCAAGGATTTGGCCGTAACATGGGTTACGATGGGTATGGCAATGACTGGAATGTGGATCAACAGGACGACGCTTTTTCAGGAAAAGGTATGGGGCCTGAGGGCCCCATTGACCCTGTTCAGAGGATCAGAATGCTAGAAGAGCAGATGAAAGGTGTGGTTAATCAGAATTCCGCTGGGTTAGATATGACTACTATGGGGTTGGTACCAGGGCTGAGGGTGCCATTAAAATTCAAGGCTCCAACATTCGACAAGTACAAAGGGGATACCTGCCCAAAGGTCCATGTACGTTCTTATTATAGAAGGATGTCTGCATATTCCAATGATGAAAGGATGCTCATGCATTTCTTTCAGGATAGCTTATCGGGACCATCATTGGAATGGTACATGGGACTGGAGCCCACCCAGATTAGAAGCTGGAAGCAGTTGGCTGATGCTTTCGTTATGCATTACAAATATAACAGCGATTTGGCGCCAAACAGAGTTCAGTTGCAGAGTCTGTCGCAGAAAAGTCGTGAAAGTTTCAAAGAGTACGCGCAGCGGTGGCGCGATATGGCAGCTCGGGTGCATCCTCCTTTGGTTGAAAGGGAGATGAATGATATGTTTGTGGGGACATTTACAGGAATGTACTATGACAAGTTACTCAATGTTTCGATGGGTAGCTTCTCCGATATGATCCTTATGGGAGAAAGGATCGAAAATGGAATTAAAATTGGAAAGATTCAGGCAGGTGAATCTACTTCAGCTGGGGGTACGAGAAAAGCGTTCGGCGGAAGACGTCAAGGTGATACCAGCGCTGTGTTTGGTGGCAGAGGCTGGGGCAGAGGTAGAAATCAGTACAGTCAACCTCAACAAATAGCCAGTGTTACTATTCCATTTCCTCAACAACAACAACAGTAGCTACAACCACAGCAGCAGCAAAGGCAGAATCGGGGTCAGAGAAGGGTTCAGAATGCAAAGCCGAAGAGAGTATTCGATAAGCCTCCGTCGACATATGCAGAGCTTCTTCAGACACTGCTGGGTTTGAATTTGGTCGAGAAAAGAGCATTGGAACCACCTACAGGACCGACGCTTCCTTATGGGTACAACGCTAATAAGCACTGCGAATTCCATTCCGGGGAGCCCGGACATGATGTAGAATCTTGTCACTCTTTCAAGCATAAAGTTCAAGACTTGTTGGACAGTAATGCCATCAACTTTGGCCAGGTGGGGCCCAATATTGTGCAACAGCCTATGCCTAATCATGGGGCAAATGCTATCTTAACAGAAGAGAGTTTGAACTTGGTGTTGTATGTTAATTAGTTGAAGACCCCATTGAGTGAGGTGAAAAGCAGGTTGCTCAGAGGGGGAGTATTCCCTGGTTGTGATGAATACTGTTTAGAGTGTTGGACTCAGCCCGAGGGTTGTACTGATTTGAAGCAGGGCATTCAGGCCATGATCGACGAAGGGACCTTGCAATTTGATCGAACTGCGGTTGAGAAGCCTGTGGAGGCATTATGTGATAAGCAGAATGATATTGCAACTATGACGATCCCGAGGAAGACTATAATGATAACGGCGCCCGCCCGGCGGCCAACTATTACGATTACCAAAGCAGGGCCTGTTCCCTTTGAGAGTACGAAAGCTGTCCCGTGGACATACGGATTAGAAGCATATTGCAACGGTGAAAAGATTGTGGTGAATAGCCAGCCTGTTGGGGCTGTTGATAATGTCGTTGGAACGGGGGGTATGACCCGTAGCGGAAGGATCTTTACCTCACCTGAAATAGAAGCGGAGAGATTGGCCAAAGGCAAAGCCAAAGTAAATGAAAGCGGGTCTACTCAGTCGAAAGAAAAGGATACGTCACTCAAGGACGTAGAGGAGTTCATGAGACTGATTCGCAAAAGCGACTACAAAATTGTTGAACATCTACAGCAGACGCCGTCGAAGATTTCTATCTTGTCGTTGTTGTTATGTTCCGAGGCCCACCAGAACGCCTTGCTAAAGATTCTGGATACGTCGTTTGTGCCTCTAGAAGTTTCTGTAAATCAGTAAGAGGGGGTAATGGCACATGTCAATGCTGGACATAGCCTGGGTTTCACAAATTTTGATCTAACACCCAGGGGTCGAGAGCACAACATGGCTTTGCATATATCGGTGGAATGCCTGGGCACCGTAATGTCGCGTGTATTGGTGGATACTGGATCGTCGTTAAATGTATTGCCAAAGAAAGCCATGATGAAATTGGACATACGGGGAATTATTTGCACGCCCAGCGATTTGGTTGTGAGGGTGTTTGACGGGACGAAAAGATCAGTGTTTGGGTCAATAACATTACCGCTTCAGGTGGGGCCAGAAATTTTTGATACCGAATTCTACATCATGGATATCCATCCATCTTATAGCTGCCTTCTTGGGCGCCCATGGATCCACGCTGCAGGGGCCGTAACGTCCACATTGCATCAGAAGTTGAAGTACATGGTGGGTGATAGTGTTGTTACTGTTTGCGGGGAGGAGGACATTTTGGTCAGTCACCTGTCATCATTCAGATATGTTGAGGTCGACGGAGAAATACACGAGACACCTTGTCAAGCCTTCGAAGGGTTGCGGATTAAAGACAAAGCTCAGGGTTCCAGCAAAATGCC
Source organism: Lathyrus sativus (assembly GCA_963859935.3). Classification (NCBI taxonomy): domain Eukaryota; kingdom Viridiplantae; phylum Streptophyta; class Magnoliopsida; order Fabales; family Fabaceae; genus Lathyrus; species Lathyrus sativus. Next base: position 276,791,876 of record OZ012739.1, read on the forward strand.
AGAGGTGGCAGTGTCATCCTACAAAGAAGCTCAGGCTTTAGTGCAGACTGGTGAGACTAAAGGCTGGGGGCAGGTACTGGAGATTCCCGTGAAGAATGACAAGTTTGGGCTAGGGTATCGACCGACGTCGTCAGCGTCATCTTCAGGAGCGCCCAGGTTCAAGGGACCGATAACGATTACGCCAAGCGGGGTGTGCTTTGAGACAATCAACGCTATTTCCGATGCTGAAGACAGAGATACTGACTGCGATATGGACACGTGGATCAAGCCAAGCGTGCCAGGACAAAGTCTCTGCAACTGGTCCATCCGGGAAACTGTCCCAGTGACTCTTAAACAGTAATGATTTGTTTTGTCAATTGTTGAATAATCCTATGTCCTACCCGGGGCATAGTGATTTTACCTTAGGGCTACTTGATTATGTGTATTGCACTATTTTAATCATGAAATAAAGGCGTTTTTCATATTCAAATATTGTGATCCCTGTTTTCTTGCTTTTACTTTAACAATAAATGGCAACGTGGTTATTTGCTTTGTTTGCGTGTTGAAGCGTTTAACCATTTCCTTTGCAGGACTAATATTTCAGATGACATCCTCTACGAACCGCCTATGACTTGTTTCGACTTCGAGCACCCGGTATTCCAAGCTGAGGAAGAGATTGTTGAGGATAGCGACCTGCCAGAGGAGCTAACTCGTTTGTTGAAACAAGAAGAGAGAATCATTATGCCTCATTAGGAGGAAATTGAGATTATCAACTTGGGGTCGGAAGAAGTTGTGAGAAATATCCGTATAGGGGCTGCGCTACAGAACGACATCAAGCAAAGGCTGATTGAGATACTGCGAGAGTATGGTGATATATTTGCTTGGTCGTACGAGGATATGTCTGGGTTGGATACGGACATGGTTGTGCACCGTCTGCCGTTGCGAGAGGAATGTCCGCCTGTTAAGCAGAAACTCAGAAGAATCAGACCAGACATGGCTGTGAAAATCAAAGAGGAAGTTCAAAAACAGTGGGATGCTGGTTTCCTAGCCGTTACAACTTATCCGTCATGGGTCGCTAATATAGTACCAGTGCCGAAGAAAGACGGTAAAGTTCGAATGTGTGTAGACTACCGTGATTTGAATAGGGTGAGCCCAAAAGACGACTTTCCACTTCCTCACATTGATGTGTTGGTTGATAACACTGCTCAGTTCTCCGTATTCTCCTTCATGGACGGCTTCTCAGGCTATAATCATATTAAAATGGCACCAGAAGACATGGAGAAGACTACCTTCATTACTCCCTGGGGAACATTTTGCTACAAAGTGATGCCTTTCGGACTGAAGAATGCTGGGGCAACATATCAACGTGCTATGACGACTCTCTTTCATGACATGATGCATAAAGAGATCGAGGTTTATGTTGATGATATGATTGCCAAATCCTAGACGGAGGAAGAACATTTTGTTAATCTGCTGAAACTGTTCAAGAGACTTAGGAAGTTCAGGTTGAGACTGAACCCTAACAAGTGCACCTTTGGGGTGAGATCGGGTAAACTGTTGGGGTTTATTGTGAGCGAAAAGGGAATAGAGGTTGATCCTGCAAATATAAAAGCTATACAAGAAATGTCGACGCCTAAAACAGAAAAAGAAGTGCGTGGGTTTTTAGGGAGGTTGAACTATATTGCTTGGTTCATATCTCACCTAACTGCGACATGCGAGCCGTTATTCAAGTTGTTGAAAAAGGATCAGGGGTTGACCTGGAATGAAAATTGTCAAAAGGCGTTCGACAAGATAAAAGAATACTTGCAGGAACCTCCTGTTTTGATACCCCTAATGGCCGGGAGACCTTTGATTATGTATTTAACGGTTCTTGAGGAAAGTATGGGTTGTGTTCTCGGTCAACAAGACGAGACCGGACGTAAAGAGCATACGATCTACTATTTGAGTAAGAAGTTTACAAACTGTGAGTCCAGATACTCAATGCTCGAGAAGACGTGTTGCGCGCTAGCCTGGGCCGCCAAACGTTTGAGGCAATACATGCTGAATCATACAACCATGCTAATTTCAAAGATGGATCCAATCAAATATGTGTTTGAGAAGCAAGCACTCTCCGGAAGAATTGCCCGATGGCAGATGGTGTTAACAGAATACGATATTCAATATGTTTCTCAAAAGGCTATTAAAGGTAGCGTTCTGTCAGAATACCTTGCTGAGCAGCCTATTGAGGACTACCAATTGATGAGGTTTGATTTTCCTGACAAGGATATCATGTACCTGAAAATGAAGGATTGTGAAGAACCGTTATCGGACGAAGGACCAGAGTTGGGTTCCAAATGGCAGTTGATATTTGACGGAGCTGTAAATTCCTATGGTAGCGGAATAGGTGCAATTATCACTACTCCTCATGGGTCGCACATCCCATTTACTGCCCAATTGACTTTTCCTGTTACCAATAACGAGGCGGAATATGAGGCTTGCATCATGGGTCTGGAGGAAGCCATTGATTTGCGAATCAAGAACCTGGATGTATACGGAGACTCAGCTCTAGTGGTGAATCAGATTAAAGGAGAATGGGAGACATGTCAGCCCAATTTGATACCCTATATGAATTATGCAAGGAGATTGTTGCCTTTCTTTGACAAGGTGGAATTGCATCACGTACCGCGAGTAGAAAATCAAATGGCTGACGCCCTGGCGACATTGTCTTCAATATATAAAGTTAACTTCTGGAACGAGGCTCCCCGGATTGTTATCTCTCGGCTCGATAGACCTGCATTCATATTTGCCATTGACGAGGCTCCCGATGGTAAACCCTGGTACTTTGACATCCAGAATTTCCTGAAGAACAAGGAGTATCCGGCTGGGGCATCCAGTCGAGATCAGAAGACTCTCAGGAGATTGGCTGGCAATTTCTATCTGAATCCGGACGGTGTCCTGTACAAAAGAAACCACGACTTGGTGTTGCTACGCTGTGTAGATGAGAAAGAGGCGAAGTTGCTCATGGAAGAGATACATGAGGGTACATTTGGTACACATGCTGGTGGGCATGCTATGACGAGAAAACTGTTGCGGGCAGGGTATTATTGGCTGACTATGGAAACAGATTGTTTCATGTTTACAAAGAGGTGTCATAAATGCCAGATTTATGCGGACAAAATTCATGTGCCTCCGAGCCCTCTGAATGTGATATCATCACCGTGGCCTTTCTCGATGTGGGGGATTGATATGATTGGCAAGATTGAGCCCACGGCATCAAACGGACACCGGTTCATTTTAGTGGCAATCGATTACTTCACCAAATGGGTGGAAGCAACATCATATGCCAGTGTGACCAAACAAGTGGTAGCCAGATTTATCAAGCGAGATATTATCTGCAGATATGGAATCCCCGAGCAGATTATCACCGACAATGATTCAAATTTGAATAATAAAATGATGAAAGAGCTGTGTCATAATTTTAAGATTGAGCATCACAAATCTTCTCCTTACCGGCCCAAGATGAATGGCGTTGTCGAAGCGGCCAATAAGAACATAAAGAAGATTGTTCAGAAGATGGTTGTGATGTATAAGGACTGGAACGAGATGTTACCTTTCGCTTTGCACGGTTATCGTACGACGGTACGCACATCAACCGGGGCAACCCCTTTCTCATTGGTATACGGGATGGAGGCGGTGTTACCATTGGAGGTCGAGATTCCTTCCCTGAGGGTTTTACGTGATGTCCAACTCGACGAGGCAGAATGGATCAAAGATAGACTGAATCAGCTCAGCTTAATGGATGAGAAGAGACTGGATTCTCTAGCATACGGTCGGTTATATCAGATCCGGATGAAGAAAGCTTACGACAAGAAGGTGTGCCCTCGAAGCTTTCAGACGGGCGATCTTGTTTTGAAAAAGATTCTCCCACCACAATCAGATCACAGGGGCAAGTGGACTCCCAATTACGAAGGTCCCTACGTTGTCAGAAAAGTCTTCTCTGGAAGAGCCTTGTTACTATCCACCATGGATGGTGAGTACTTTACGTCTCCTGTGAATTCGGACGCAGTTAAAAAATACTTTGCTTGAAAGTGACCCGCTGGACAGTAAAAAGAGAGTCCAGGAAAAAATGGGGCATCCCGGCGAACCATAAAAAATGGATAAAAGGTTTGGGCAAAAATTAGGGATAAAATTGAAAAGATGTACACTCGCGAAGTCGAAAACCTGAAAAGGGAGACTTCGGAAAAAAAGGGTATCCCGGTGAATTGAAAACCCGCAAAGGGCGGTTCACGCAAAAGTTAGGGATTGAAAAAGCAAATGACTGCGGTCCGAATTTGATACGGCATTGCTTAGTGGTTTGGGAGTACCTGGGGGCCGTCTACCCAAAAAAAAACAATCTCTTCCGAAGATCGAGTACCGGGAAAGCGTAGAGTCAGGCAAGTCATAGGAGGATCAGCTCATGGTGTTTGTCTGTGCCACGTTGTCGACATGTATACAAATATTGTTTTGTATTTTCTTTATGCTTCTTGTGCATGTATTTATGTGTGGTTGTGTGTAACTTCCTCTTTTCAGGAGTTGCATCCAGTGTACAAAACTTTGCCTATTCAGAGGGTCGTTATCAATAAAACATGTTATTCAGTACTTGATGCTTGTTCTTTACTGTTTTGTTTGTGAAAGACGCCGATGTTTTGATAAACTTGCCTTTACACAATCTTGCTGGCCCTTGCCAATAATTGCTAAAAATTTGAATTGACTGAAGCAATGTCACAGATGCTAACCCGGGTAGATTCTGTTATATAGGCCTGTTTTGTCTCGTTTGTGTTTTGCAGGTTCTTACCTTTGGAGCAAACGGTCAGGAATTATATTCCCCAGCCAAGGTCGCTTGACGTAAGACGTGACTCCAGTTGATGTCATTCCTCAGCTAGTCGCAGCTTATCCCCAAAGAGTTGAAATGACATTTATCCCTTCCCGAAGGAGGGAATTATTTTCCCCAGGAGAGTGTCCTCATGGAAAGCCGTCCATAGGATCAACCCCAGCAAGTCAAAATCAATGTCCCCTGCAGAGGTTGCGCTCCTCAGTAAATCGAAGATGTGCACGTTCAATCTCCAGTGTGGGAGATTCCCGCAATAGTTAACCAAGTTGTTGGTTCGAAAGGTTTATATCCGCGAAGGATGGTTTTCTTGCTCCCCACAGGTCATCATGCCATTGACAGGATGTTGATCCCCAGCAGAGTGGTAACTCTGAATGTGTAAACTATGCCCAGACAGTGTGCTTGGCCCAGAAGTGTCGCTTCTTTCCCCGCTAAGTTTGTTCACCAGCAGGGTGTTTGTTCTTTCCTCCCAGTGGAAATTGATGTTTAATCTCGCCCCGGCAGAGTTGGTTGTGTTTCTGGTGTTTACTTCGCCAGAATATTTTGTGATACTTGTTCTCCCTAGCGGAGTTGGCTTTATCCTCAGCATTCGTGTTGTTGAGATATCATTATTAGAGCGGCCCCGGCAGCTTGAGCCTGCATTTGCATTTGCATATATCTTCATATTTGCATCTACTCAAACGCGTAGCATTTCCGTGCCGTACGGAGCATTACGCCATTTTCAAACATACGCATTTTGAAACATAAATCAGGTTGGTTAACCTTTTGCTTTCAGGTGTGCTTTCTCAGCAGGAGTATGTAGTTCTAGCTCAGATCTATTACCAGATATTCGAGGTCTCGCCGTGAGACGCGTGATGATACGGTTCATCTTACTATTTTCCCCACAGAGTTACTTGGTTAAGTTTCTCTTTGTCCCCGAGCAGAGTTATTTGTTTAAATTCCTCTTGTTTTCCCCGTCAGAGTTGCTTGTTGAAGTTTCTCTTATCCGGCCAGCGGATTATTTTCTTCAAATTTGCTGTTACGTTAGCGTCAAAGGGTTTCATGAATCAAAATTTCAGAAGCTTCCGCCGGTTATCGAAACAGGCGTCCGACAGTTTAGTTTCCAAATATCCTCAGTAGAGTCCGCCTCAAAGTCGCTGTCACGTCAGTGCTAAAAGGTTTGTGGATTGGGACCAATGGAGTTAGCTACTGCAAAGATAAGCAGAGAAATTGTATTCAGAGTATCTTCCCGTATGGATAAACGGGTGTATTTTCCTACTGGTTGACAGAAGTACTTCCCCGGAAGTTGCCAAAAATTTTATTGCCTATGTTGATAGGAGTTCCTCGTGTTGACGAGATACGAGTCCTAACGTGGACATAGTTAGTTCCTCGTGTTGACGAGATGTGCTAGTCCTAACGTGGACAGGTTTGATTTCTCCGTGTCGATGGAATGTGAAGTCCTGACGTGGACAGGTTGATTACTCTTTGTGTTGACGAAATGGTGTCCTGACATGGACCATTTATCCCCAGCAGATATCTTCCTTCGTATTGGCGAAACGCGAGTCCTGACGTGGACGAGTTTATTGTTCCTCGTGTTGACGAGATGCACGAGTCCTGACGTGGACAAATTTATATTTCTTCGTGTTGATGAAACGATGTCCTGACGTGGACAGTTTACTCCTAGGTTGATAGGATTTTTCTCGTGTTGACGAGATGTGAGTCCTGACGTGGACAAATCAAGTTACATTCCCTCGTGCTGACGAGATGCGAGTCTTGACGTGGACAAGTTTATCGTTCTTCGTGTTGACGAGATGGAGTCCTGACGTGGACAAATTTATTTCTCTTCATGGTGACGGGCTTATTTCCTCATGTTGACGAGATGCGGACAACTCATCCCCAGCGAAGTCGCCGGGATTTCTCCGTGTTGACGGAATGTGGCGTCCTAACGTGGACAAAGTTTTACTCCTATGATGATAGGATTTCTCCGTGTTGACGGAATGTGGTGTCCTAACGTGGATAAAATTTTATTCCTATGACGATAGCATTTCGTCGGATCGACGAAATTTGAGTCCTAACGTGGACAAGTTTATGATGGGATCTCTTCGTGTTGACGAAGTGTGCGTCCTAACATGGACAGAGTTTGCTCTTGATGAGGGGATTCTTCGTGTCGATGAAACCAGCGTCCTAACATGGACAAAGTTCTATTCCTGTGTTGTTGAGGTTTCTTCGGGTTGACGAAATGTGAGTCCTGACGTGGACAAATTTGTAATTGTTCGTGATTTGACGAAATTTGGGTCCAGATGTGGATAAGGTTACTCCTGTGACAACAAAATCTCTATTCGTGTTGACGAATTTGTTTCTCTTCTTGTGTTGACAAGGTTAGTCCAGTTGTGTTCAGTACCTGTGGCGTACATAGGTGGTTGAAGTTGAAATCAGAATTATTATCAGATGTTGGATCAGTTGTTGTCGTGACAACCGGATTCAGATAGTGGATGTCGTTCCCCAAGCAGTGGAGTTTATTTCTGTGGTTGGCAAATTTCCGAGTTTCTTGGTATTCAACCGTCTCGTACCTCGATTGTTTGAAGGCCGTTCGCTCTTCACCCAATCGGGTCCAAGTCATTTGAATAGGGGCAGCTGTTGCACCCCAAAATTTGCTCAACCTTTTCTTGCCTGCTTTATGTTTCATTGCATTCCATTTGCATAGTTACATCATTCACATAGTTCTAATCATTGGCATCATAGCATATGCATGCATCCAACAAGGGATCAAGGGTGTCTATCAAGGGAAGAGCCTAGCAAGAGGTGTTATCCAAGATTGAGAAGTCATCCAAGCCATTAAGGAGTGATTTGAAGTCTTGAGAAGTTTGAGTGCCTACATGTGGGTTTCGCTCCTATCTTGAGGAATATTGAGAATCATCAGTGGGATGAGAAACATAGAATGTGAATTTGAGGTGTGTATGGATCTCATGGTATGCCTAGAGGGCCATATTAAAGCTGAGACAAGTCATTGATTCAAGTATGAGAGCCACAGTTGAGGTGCAGTCAACTAGGGTTTCATCTGGCTTAACCCTAGATCAATTGTGCAAATTGGAGAGCATCAAAGCCTACTTTGAGGTAACGGGATTCATGGATTGGTATTTTAATACATGTGTGGTGTTGTGCCAAGGTTAAGCAAAGAAGGATCAAGAATGTGGGAAGTTGCTAAATTAGGGTTTCAGTGTAAAATCCCTTATTTAGTACCTAACTTCAAAGCCACATAAGTCAAAAAACAAGTTTTAAATAGATCTTTGGCCAACATGAAACTTGTGGAGCATCTCAATACCTTTAATTTTAGTACTAAAAGTCCTCAAGGGGATTTATAGAACTCAATTTATGGTTCTTGCAAATTACAGGTCATCAGAGGACACTGAAATTTATCTGTGAAAGTCACTTGACTTCCAAGTAACTTTTTCCCTTCAAGGAGTTTTCAAATGGATTCTTGGCCAACATGGGAATTGTAGATCTTGGTCTTATCTTTCCATATAGTACTAGAAGTCCTTGAGAAGATGTGTAGAACTCAAGTTATGATCTTTGCAAGCCAGGGGTACTTTGGGTATTGATGATTATAGGTCATTCTCAAGCATGGGCCAAAATCTCCAACTTGCAAGCTTCAAATGGAAAATTGTTCAACTAGAAAGTTGCTCAAAATAGGGTTTTAACCTTGACCATGCATCAAGGAGGATTTGAAATGGCTCATAGGAGAAGTTGGTTTGAGAAATTTTGAAAAGGAAGAAATTAAAGTGATTAAAAGGCCAAAATTGTGGAAAAATTGATATGTGGCCAAACAAGTCCATGTTGTATACCATTTTGATCAGAAAAAGCATTTTAAAGATGATGACATTACCAAATTTTGGATTTGAGGTCATTTACATGTGGTTCCCTTTTGTTACTTAAGAAGGAAGCAACATTTGAATTACATGCCTTTGGATCAAAAAACAAGGGAGATATCCTCCCCATTCAATTCAATATATCATGAGGTGAGAAATTAAAGCAAGATGGTGAGCTAGAACAGAGCAAAGCATAAATTTGGCATATGAGATTTTCAAAGGGAAGGAGATTTTCAATTTCTCATTCAGGTTGTTACAGAAAGTTCTAGAGAGTTCTAATCAACTCTATATAACATATGCATTGGATTCAGATCATTTTTTGGGCCAGCATTGGAGAGAATCGAGAGAGAGAATTTGAAAATTTCATCATTGCATCAAGAATCGGTTTTGAGGATTAAGGAGAATTCAGTGCAAATCATTTGTTTCAGAAGCTTTAGAAGGAGTTGTTGAGTGATTCTGGAAGAAATTGGAGCTTGAATCGAGCATTTGCACCTTCTGTTCATCCATTTTTTCCAGGTTTGCAACTTTCATTTTTCAGCATGATTCATAGCAAATTGGTTAAGATTTGATGTGTGGATAGGTTATAGATGTTGCTAGGATGGATTTAGGCACAAGAATTGAGCAGTTAGAGACATTTTAAGTGTGATGCTATTTTCTGTTGAAGATTATAACTCCTAGTTCTTGAGGTTTTAATGGCGTTTGGATGGTTAGTTTTGACCAGGGAGGAGTGTAGTTCATAATAGGATCATTAATTTTAGGTTTTGAGGTGATTCAAGATTGGTGATTTTTCTGAAATTGGGATCGTATTTAGAGTTGGAGTGAGAATCAATAAATTTGGAGGTTGTATTCGTGATCAGGATAGAATTTCAAGTGAGATAGGGTATTTAGTTGGCTTGATTGATATGTTTTTGGGATTGCCACGCTGGAGAAGGCGGTGGCGCAAAGCTCAGGCCACTGTCTGAGTTTCTCCCTCCATTTTCAAATATTTTGGGGACGATGACTCCCAACACTAGGATCCATGCCTGACTTTGACTGAAGACTCAATCCAAGGGCCACGATTGCGTTTCAAATCTGAAGAGAAGGAGTTTAGATGAAACGCTCCGTTTCATTTAATCTGATTTGGTTTGGGCTTGGGTGGTTCTTGCTACTCGCACCCCAAATTTAGGCCCATGGTGAATTTGAACTAGGAACTCTTGCTATTTACCACGCATATTTCTCAATTTCTATTTTATTTTCTGATTTCTTTTTATGTTGGTTTGGGCTTAGTCATTTAGCGTTTTTCACACCCCCATCTGGGCCCATCCTGAATTTTAACTGGATCTAATTGCTATTTGCAACGCAGCTTTATTAATTTTCTTCATATTTTCTTTTAATTTCATATTTTGCATATAGTTAGGAAATAATTCACCATAAATAGAAAAATTAATCTTTTTAATCCAGGTTTTTTTCTCCTGACTCCTTAGAGAGTCTAGAATTTTAGGAATTGAATAAATCCATTTTTTCATGCATTTTAGAATTTATTGGCATTTTTGTATTTTAATTGGTTTTATTTTCAATATGTTTGATATGTGTTCTTGCGGATTTTATTATGGTTGTTTGGTGTATGATTTTGAGTTGATTCTTGTTGTATTAGTTAGTTTAGAGATGCATGTACCCATAGTAATTTTATCATATTTTTGTGAGAGAATTTTAGGCTAGTTTGATCTTTGAACATTAGGTGTTGTAGTTTAGGGTTTTGGGATAGTACCCTTAGGTTTAGGGCAGAATTTTAGGCCCAAATGAATGGTTAACCCCCTGGTTTTTGTATGAGAGATTCTTAAGAGGTATAGTAACCCTTAGTAATTTTTGTAGGATTTTACAATCATGTTTGGTATTTTAATTAGATTTAGTTTTAAGACTAACTTCTAAGTGTTTCTGATGCACTAATTTGACTAGTTTGATTCAATAGTTCCCCTTAGATTAGGGTGGTGTTGCTTTTGAGCTTGGATGATCATGAAGACCAATTTAATATGCTTTGGAGAGCTTGAAGGAGCTTCGAGTTGGAGATTTCTCATCTGGTGGAGTGCTTGTCAGGAGCTTAGGGAAACTAGGGTTTTAGGAAGAGCATTAGACTAGTTTTGTTTCTTTCTTCAAACATGGAGTATATTGTTCATCTCCATTCAATCCAATGACATAAAGTCCTCTTAAAAGAAGTCACATATCTCCTTTGGAGGGATGAATGGCATGCTTTAAGAGTAGAACTTTAGGATGCCATTCTGCTACAATGTTAGGTTCTTAGTGGCTTCCTTTGGTTGTCAGTAAGTTTCTTAACATTTCAACTTGATCTTGTTGAATGATTCTCCCTTGGAGGTGCTTGTTGAAGCTTGGTAAATAGAAATTCTGGTTGCTTGTTGAAGCTTGTTGAGAATGGGGTTTGTGCTTGTTGAAGCTAGGGTTTTGCTGCTTGTTGAAGATGAAGTTAGGAGCTTGTTGAAGCTGGTTACTGGGTGAAGTTTGCTTGTTGAAGTTGGTTGCTTGTTGAAGTTTGAAGCTTGTTGAAGCTAGGTGTTTGTTGAAGATTGAAGGTTTAGTGGAGCTTGAAGTTTATTGGAGCTTGAGGATAGGAGTTGCTGTTGTCAACTGTTTGCTGTTTAATCCATCTATTGTTGTCAGAGCTGCTGTTTGTGCTATTTGCTATAGGAGTTTGGTGTTGCTGCTTGGGCAGCCTCCTCTGTTTTATTTTGGGTTTTCTCTGTATTGTTTGTTGGCTTGTGCTGCTTGCCCCTTAGGTTTGAAGTGAATGTTGATTCACTTTGCCTGTTGTTTTCCCAGGTTCGAGGTTGAGCCAGACTCCCTTGCCTCGCTTGTATTGCTGCATTGCATGCATTTTAGTGTATTTGCTTGTTTTCTTTTCTGTTTATCCCCTAGGATCTCTGATTTCCTCTGTGCAGGAGGGAATTATGACAGACATTAGGATTCTTATCCATGCATGACAACATTAGGTTAGTTTTTATTCCCTTTTCAACCCTAGGCTTTTTAGAGCTCCTTTCTCTTCTTATCTCAAAACAACTCAAAAATACAGTAATAAGGTTAATCGACGTCGTACGTTACGAGCCTTAAGCTATTTGGGAAAGGGTTGCTGGAGAGCTTCTTTCCAGTAGTCTGGCTGCTTAGTGTGGTACCCTTTGGGTGACACGCGACGTAGTCACTCTCAGATCATAGTCTCTAGTGCGTCAGAGATTGCAAACAAACTAAAAAAACACTTCTTTCGTAAAAGATTCAAAACAAACATCAAGGTGTCATTTTTGTCCGCTTGGACTCTTAATCAAGGAAAACCCTTTTTGAAGGTAATAAAAAACAGTCAGACAAGCTTGTGTCTTCCGTAGCCCGAACTACGTTTGCTCTGATCTTTCATGCTGTGTGAAAGTACGTAGGCATAGGATGTCGTATCCTAGCGAGCAACCTTCCCCTCCTTTCCCGTAGTTAGGCGAACTACTTTGACTCTGATTTCTCGTTTCAGACGGGAATACGTAGGCATAAAGTGCGATACTTTGCCGAGTCATTTTCTTTTCTTTTTAACCCAGACCTTTAGAGTAGATAGAATAACAATCCGTACCCGAAAACAAGCGTGGATCCCGTCGAGTACGACAGACGTGAGGGGTGCTAATACCTTCCCCTTGCGTAATCGACTCCCGAATCCAGGAATTTGGTTGCGATGACCAATCCTTTCCCGTTTTGCGTTAGGTTTACTCTGAGTGTTTCCTTTCCCTCCGTTGGGATAAATAACGCACGGTGGCGACTCTTCTGTTCTGCCGGCGTCGATTTTTGCAGTAGCGACATTTGGTACTGGTACTATATTGGCGACCCATGATGGATAAGTTGTAACAGCAAGGAACCCCGCATCCCACTGTTTTTGAACTTCCTCCTTAATCTTCACAGACATATCTGGTCTGGTTCTTCTATGTTTCTACTTAACAGGCGAACATTCTTCTCGCAATGGCAGACGATGAACAACCATGTCAGTATCCAATCCTGGCATATCCTCATACGACCAAGCAAAGATATCACTGTACTCTTGCAACATCTCAATCATACCTTGCTTGATGTCGCTTTGCAGTGCAGCCCCTATCCGGATGTTCCTGACAACTCCCTCGGACCCCACGTTGATAATCTCAATCTCTTCCAGATGAGGCAGAATGATTCTTTCTTCCTGTTTCAACAGTCGAGTCAGCTCTTCTGGCAAGTCGCTATCCTCAACAATCTCTTCCTCAGCTTGAAATACCGGGTGTTCAAAGTCAAAACGAGTCATAGGAAGTTCGTGTTCGGTGTCATCTGAAATATGAATCCTGCAAAGGAAATGGTTAAATGCTTCAAATGAGTGCAAACAAAGCTCATAACCACATTGCCATTTACTGTTAAAATAAAAACAGGAAAAACAAGGAACACAAAATTTGTATGAGAAAAACGCCTTTATTCAATGATTAAATAGTGCATACACATAAGCAGGTGGCCCTAAAACAAAATCACTATGCCCTGGTAGGACACAGGATTATACAATAATCAAGAAAACAAATCATTACTGTTTTGTAGTCACTGGGACAATTTCTCGGATGGACCAGTTGCAGAGACTTTGTCCTGGCACGCTAGGCTTGATCCACGCGTCCATGTCGCAGTCACTATCTCCGTCTTCAGAGTCGGAAACAGCATTAATTGTCTCAAAGCAGACCCCCTTTGGAGTAATCACCACCGATCCTTTGAACTTGGGTGCTTTCTGTGAAGAAGATGCGGATATTGGGCGATACCCTAGTCCAAACTTGTCCATCTTGACGGGAATTTCTAGCACTTGACCCCAACCCTTGGTCTCACCAGTCTGAACCAACGCTTGAGCGTCTTTGTACGAAGCCACAGCAACCTCCGGCACTTTGCTGGGAACACTGGACTTGTCTTTGATTTGCAACCCTTCAAAGGCTTGGCAGGGCGTTTCGTGGATTTCTCCATCCACTTTAACGTACTTGAATGATGAGAAACGACTGACCAAGATGTCCTCTTCCCCATAAATAGTAACGATGCCACCACCGACTTCAAACTTAAGCTTCTGATGCAGCATGAACGTCACAGCCCCTGCGGAGTGTATCCACGGACGCCCAAGTAAACAGCTATAAGCTGGATGAATATCCATGATATAAAATTCAGTGTTGAATATTTCCGGCCCGACCTGCAACGGTAACCTTATCGATCCAAACACCGACCTTCTCGTTCCATCAAACGCCCTCACAACCAAGTCACTTGGCGTGCAAATAATTCCCCGGATATCTAACTTCATCATAGCCTTCTTAGGCAATACATTCAGAGATGATCCGATATCCACAAGAACATGCGACATTATGGTGCCCCGACATTCCACCAATATTTGCAAAGCCATATTATGCTCTCGGCCTCTGGGTGTTAGATCAAAATCAGTGAAACCCAAACTATGTCCAGCATTGACATGCGCCAGTACCCCCTCTAGCTGGTTGACAGAAACCTCCTGAGGTACAAATGACGTGTCCAGTATCTTCAACAAAGCATTTTGGTGAGCCTCAGAACACAGCAACAAAGATAGGATTGAAATTTTTGAGGGTGTCTGTTGTAAGTGCTCAATAATCTTATAATCGCTCTTGCGAATTAGCCTCATGAACTCTTCTACGTCCTTGAGCGACGTGTCTTTCTCTTTCAACTGGGATGGTCCATTTTCATTCACCATGGCCTTGCCTTTAGCAATCCTCTCTGTTTCAACTTCAGGTGCGGTGAAGATTCTTCCACTACGGGTCATGCCTCTCGTTCCAACAACATTGTCAACTGCCCCTGCCGGCCGGCTATTCACCTCAATCTTTTCTCCGTTACAGTATGCTTCTAACCCATATGTCCATGGAACAACTTTTGTACTCTCAAAAGGAACAGGTCCTGCTTTTGTTATTGTGATATTCGGCCGCTTGGCGGGCGCCGATATCGTAATAGTCTTCCTTGGGATCGTAACAATTGCAATCTCATCCTGCTTTTCAAACAATGCCTCAACAGGCTTTTCAACAGCAGTCCGATCAAATTGCAAAATCCCCTCATCTATCATGGCTTGGATACCTCTTTTCAAATCAGAGCAACCCTCTGGTTGGGTCCAGCAATCCAAACAATATTCGTCGCATCCGGGGAATACACCCCCTTTCAACAGTCTACTTTTAACACAACTCAACGGTGTCTTCAATTCATTCACATCCATAACCAAATTCAAATTCTCTTCTGTTATGATAGCATTCGCTCCATGATTCGGCATGGGTTGTTGTACAATATTGGGACCATCTTGACCAAAGTTAATGGCCTTACTATCAAGCAAATCTTGAACCTTGTGTTTGAAAGCATGGCAACCTTCAATATCATGTCCGGGCGCCCCAGAATGAAAATCACAATGTTTACCAGCATCAAAACCAAATGGAGGAGTGCCCGTCAACGGGGCCATCGTTCTCTTTTCAACCAAATTCAAACCCAACAGCGTTTGAAGCAGTTTAACATAAGTTGAAGGAGGTGCTTCAAATTTTCTCTTCGGCCTACCCTCTTGAATTCTACGCTGAGCAGGGTGCATTCTCTGTTGCTGCGGCTGTTGTTGCCGTTGTTGTTGTTGTTGTTGTTGTTGTTGTTGTTGTTGTTGTTTTTGCTGAGGTATCAGGATAGTAACACTAGCAACTTGCTGTGGCTGATACGGATTCCTACCTCTTCCACGACCTCGACCACCATATACCGCACTAGTTTCGCCTTGTCTTCTTCCACCAAAGGCTTTCCTTGCACCTCCAGCTGAGGTGGATTCACCTGCCTGAATCTTCCCAATCTTAATTCCGTTTTCAATCCGTTCTCCCATGAGAATCATGTCGGAGAAACTGCCCATCGAGACATTAAGCAATTTGTCGTAGTACATTCCAGAGAACGTTCCAATAAACATATCAATCAACTCTCTTTCAACCAAAGGGGGGTGAACCCTAGCCGCAATATCATGCCAACGCTGCACGTACTCCTTGAAGCTCTCACCATTCTTCTGATACAAACTCTGCAGCTGAACCCTGTTTGGCGCCAAGTCACTATTATACTGGTAATGTTTAACAAAAGCATCAGCCAATTCTTTCCAGCTTCTAATTTGGGTGGGCTCCAGTCCCATGTACCATTCCAGCGATGGTCCCGATAAACTGTCTTGAAAGAAATGCATAAGCATCTTCTCGTCGTCAGAGTATGCAGACATTCTTCTGTAATAAGAACATACATGAACTCTAGGGCATGTATCCCCCTTATACTTGTCAAATGTTGGAGCTTTGAATTTCAAAGGCACCCTCAGCCCAGGCACTAGTCCCATGGTAGTCATATCTAACCCAGCAAAGTTCTGATTGGCTATCCCTTTGATCTGCTCTTCCAGCATTTTGAACCTCCTATCATTACCATTAGGCCTTTCAAATCCCACGTCTTGCCCGGAGAAGGCATCTTCCTGACAATCCTCGCCCCAGTTCAGATTCTCATTGCCATATCCCTCGTAACCAGCGTTACGGCCATATCTCTATTGATTGAAAATAGGACCCCGTCCTCTGTTACCGAATCCTTGGTTGACCCCACCTAGTCCACAATCAGTGTTGAAAGGCACCATCCCAGCACCGTTGTTGTTCATGTTACCAAAGCCAACATCACCGTATCCATACCCTTGATTGTTGTTACCAAAGCCATCGTAGCCAAAGCCTTGATTGTTGAAACCAAAATTACCATCACGATTACCATTGCCAAACCCTTAGTTATTGTTCCCAAAACCAGGGTTGTCACCTAACCCTTGATCAGCATCTCCAGCATTGCCAGTATTGTTAACAACATTCCCATCACCATTTCCAGCGTTTCCAGTACCAGTGTTACCATTACCAGTGTTACCATTACCAGCACCCGCACCAATATTTCCATTGCCATTGCCATCACCGACACCAACTCCACCACTTGTGGGAACGACCACTGTAGGTATCCCATCTTCCCTGTGAGGAGTTCCAACAGAGTGATAATCAGTATTTCCATTCGCCCGCACTAGCAGCGGTTGCACCAGAGTCTGGAGATTTTCCTGGCCCTTGACCACAGTTTCCATTGCTTGCATGAAAAGTGCCAACTTCTCACGAATTTCCTGCATCTCGACTTGAACTTGATCCATGATTCTCTTGCAGTTGTTCCTGGTAGAATAACGATGCGTTCTCTGGTTGTCAATCCTGAAACCTGTGAGATGCAGGAAATAAGATACAGATTCAAAAGAAACCGGTCATGCAATATGAGTATGCAGATGCAAATGTATAAGTATGCTACAGGTTATATTCCCCCCCCCCCCCCCCGATTCTAGTTTTAGAGAGAAGGCCATCACGACAATGGAGTCCCAATCAAGCAAGCAAGGAATCAGAAAAACCTCATACATAGACGAATGGCAAGAGGCAAAGTACAAAGATACAACTGAATACAGCTGAAAAGACCTCGGCCAACAAGCCTGGCGATGGTCAAAATATAAGTACAGATAACAAAAGCAAAGCAAAGATAAATCAGGCCAAATGACGCGCTCTGACATCTTCCAATATCCTCAACGTCTCCAAATGACCTAGTCTGGAGATTAGCTCTTGTATCAGTAATGCATGTCGCTCAACAGTGGATCTCAGCTTTTTGGTGTCGTCCTTGCAGGTCCCTTCGCCAAAACACTCGTCGAGTCTGCATCTGTTGGAGCCAGCCTTCAATTCACAACCTCTCAGCTCCTTGCTAAGGTCACTCAATCTAAGCTCAACAGCGCTCCTAAGTGATGTCTCTTCAGCAATCTTTGCATCCTGGGCTCTAATCTGCGCCTCTAGCGTGGCAATCTGCAGCTTCAGCTTATCTTCACGCTCCTTCCGCTTGGTAAGCGTGGTATTCCATAATGTTTCCCACTTGCCGAGTCGGGAATAAGCTTTGTTTAAGAGTTCCTTCTTGGAAGCAAGCACCTTGCTAACACCGTTCAAGGCTACTCCCATTTTTTCCCTCTTGTTGGTTTCCTCAGTCAACTCTGAACCCAACCTATTAATCAACTCAGTCTGTTCCTTCACAGTGAAGGTAGCTTCATTCTTCTCATGACGCAACCGGAAGATCTCTTTCTCTAACTCATCATTGGCTTTCTTCAATTCTCTGTTTTCAGCCAACAATTTGTTATACTTCTCAATCTCTACCGAAGTAGGTACCTCAACCACTGGCAGATACAAAGGTTCCACAGCAGGATATGGCATCAAGGAAATACTAGCTCTCTCGTGGATCCAAGCCAAATAAGGATCATTAGCTTTGTTGTTGCTCTTACCAAGCAAAGCTTTCCCTCTCCTATGGATGTTAGCCCATGCATGTCTCAACCTGATCAAAAAGGCCTCATCTAATAAGCCCGTGAGATACAGAGATTCCTGTATCTCAACCTCAATAGGAGCATCTCTTAAGGCATACCCAAACTGTCTCGCCAGCAAAGAAGGGTTGTAGTTGATACAGCCTTTCCGTCCAATCAAAGGGACATTCGGAAAGCCACTGCAACTATATATAATATCAGTGCCAAGCATGCTCCGATCAAACCAAATGATGTTCTCAACAGACAGCCCCATCAACCGGGAAGACCAATCCAAAGTATCAACAGCATCAACAAAAGGCCTTGTCTTCGGAAGATGTCCCTGGAACCACCTGTGCAAAAGAGGAAGACAGCAGGAAACATTCTTGCCACAACGTTTCTCATTCTTATAGTGAATAGAATGATAAACATCGCCAAAGAGAGTAGGAACTGGATTCTTCGAGGCAAGAATCAAGAAAGCATCTGAGTCAACAAAATCTGGCACATTGGGAAACAAGACAATCCCATAGATGCAGACAGCTAGAATGGCACTGAAGGCAACCCAACATCCGCTCTTCCGCACTGTGTAGCCTTCTCAATTAGGACAGACAGGTGAAAACCATAGGCTCCGTTCAGCTTGACCAAACCTCCAGGGAACTCAGAAGCGTCCAAACTGACAATCTCAGCAAGTGTAGCCAACTCAGGCTCAGCATCAACATGTATAAAGGACATCTGGTCTAACACAGGAACTCTCAACATAGTAGAATACTCCTCCAAAGTGGGTGCCAGAATATAGTCGGGGAATAAGAAGCATCTCAGCTGAGGCTCATAAAACTGCATCAAAGTATACACCCCAGTCATCTCAAATGCTGAAGGCCTGTAAAACAAACTAAGCAATCTCCCATAAGATACTCTGAACTCAGCCCTCACTCTCTCATCTGCTAGAGCAACTAATCCCAGCAAGGCACTGATATCTGGCGAATACAACCAGTAAGCCACTGTCCTTTTCATGGACTCTATGTCTGGCCAGAAGATACACTAGAATCAGAGGGGAATGATCACACCTGCAACATAAATACACGTTAATGAAATGCAAACATGAAAATGCACATGCATATGCAAACAGGAGATCAAGTGCAATGCTGATGAACTGTGTTGCTCTGTGCTGAAGCCTGAGAACCATCAAATCTTCGCCTCAAACCAAACCAACCACTCAAAAGAGCCCTGTAACCACATCTCACTGACAGAGATAAACCAGGTACTCTGAGGTCAAAGGTTTCCTGCAAACAGACCTACCTACCCCTCACAGGTATGTACTTAACTCGCAGACGAGGTACGGCACCCTATGCGGGTTCAACGTCACAGACTTTCAAGAGCGATGATACGATACCCAGAAGGTGTGGCATCATCATCCCTTGAAGCGGCCTCACTTAGCTGAATCCCAATTGATAGGTCCCCAGAGTCGACAATCCTCGGGTCAGACAACTTGTCGAGCCCTAAGGGCCAGGCAAGAAGCATCAAAGAGAATCTCGTCCGAGCACAGATTTCGCGGCTAGCTGGTGCAAGCTAAGCAAGCAGGCTAACCACTACTCTCTACTTCTAAGTCTATGTGCAAACTCAAGCCCAGGTCCGGCTTATCTCTCAATCTAACCCTCTTCCCAGCACAACAACAAAAATATAATACTGAAAGTAAAGGTAGAAAGGTAAATACATACAAAACCCCAGACGGGAAAACAAGCGCTAGGATTGACTCGCATAGGGAACCAATATCCCCAGCAGAGTCGCCAGCTGTCGCTACTGCGAAAATCGGCGCCGGCTATGACAGAAGAGTCGCCACCGTGCGTTATTTATCCCACAAGAGGAAAAGGAAACGCTCAGAGTAAACCTAACGCAAAGAGGGAAAGGAATGGTCATCGCAACCAAATCCTGGATTCGGGAGTCGGTTACGCAAGGGGAAGGTATTAGCACCCCTCACGTCCTTCGTACTCGACGGGATCCACGCTTGTTTTCTATATAAGGGTGTGTTATTCTATCTACTCTACAGGTCTGGGTTAAAAAGAAAAGAAAATGACTCGGCAAAGTATCACACTTTATGTCTACGTATTCCCGTCTGGAACGAGAAATCAGAGTCAACGTAGTTCGCCTACCTACGGGAAAGGAGGGGAAGGTTGCTCGCTAGGATATCGCATCCTATGCCTACGTACTTTCATACGGCATGAAAGATCAGAGCAAACGTAGTTCGGGCTACGGAAGACACAAGCTTGTCTGACAGTTTTTTATCTCCTTCTGAAAAGGGTTTTCCTGATTAACGGTCCAAGAGGAGAAAAGCAGAATTTGAATGTTTGTTTGAGTTTTTTACGAAAGAAATGTTTTTTAGTCTGTTTGTAACTTGTACTGCACTAAAGACTTGTGATCTGAGAGTGACTACGTTGCATGTCACCCTAAGGGTATCATACTAAGCAGCCAGATTACTGAAGAGTGACCCTCCAGCAACCTTTTCTCAAATAGCTTAAGGCTCGTAGCGTATAGCACACGTTATCCTTATTATTGTGTTTTTGAAGTGCTTTGAGATGAGAGGAGAAAGACCCTAAAACTATGGTTGAAAGGGGAACTCACCTAATGTTGTCATGCATGGGTCAAAACTTAATGTCTGTCATAATTTCCTCTTGCACAGAGGAAATCAGAGATCCTAGGGGATAAACAGCAAAAGACAGCCAGCAATTACAGTAAAATGCATGCAATGTCACAGTATAAGAGAGGCAAGAGAGAAAACAATAGGCAAGAGAAGACAAGCTCCACCTCAAACCTAGAGGTAATCAACACAACCAAACAGACAATACAGAGAAAAACAAGAGACACAGAGGAGGCAACCCAAGCAGCAGCAACTTCAAGCTCTAAACAGCAAACAGCAACAGCAACTCTGAACAGCAAAGTTGGATTGACAGCAAAGTTGACAGAAAAGGCTTCATCTTTAAGCAAGATTCTATCTTCAAGCTTCAACAATCTTCAAGATCCAACAAGCACACTCCAAGAGGAGGATTAAACATCAAGATCAAGTTATAATGTTAAGAAACTTAATGACAAACAAAGGAAATCACTAAGAACTCAACATTGCAAATGAAAGGTATCCTCAAAGTTCTACTCACTTGGGCATACCACTCATCCCTCCTAAGGAGAGATGGAGCTTCCCAAGGAGGACTTTATGTCATTGGATAGAATAGAGGCAAACAATGCACTCTATGTTTGAAGAAATAATCAAAACTAGGTCTAAGGCATTTCCTAAAACCCTAATTTCCTAAGCTCCTAAAAAGAACCTCCACAAGAGGAAAAGCCTTTAACTCCAAGCTCCAATATTCAATCCCAAGCATCTTCAATGAATCCAGAAGCTCCACCAAAAAGAACTCAAGCCTAAACCCAACCCAAAGCAACCAACCAATCCAAACAATCCAAAGCACTCAAGAGAGGAAACCAAAAGCACAAGCAACTTGTAAAATACAACTAACATAGAAAACAAAGTTGTAAAATTCTAATAAAATTCCTAGGGGAACATTAATATGTCTACTAACAGCCAGAAAAATATCTCCTCCTAATTCTATTCTAATCACTAGAACAAAAATCAACAAAAAGAGGGCAGAATTACGAAAGAAGAAGAGAAAACAAGCAACATGCAAATGCAAACATGCGAGTGGAAAATGCACACAAAATCATGATTAAACATCCAAAAACAATGACAAACATCCAAAATAATTCAAACCTAATGCAACACAATGATCTAT
The DNA here is from genome assembly GCA_963859935.3 of Lathyrus sativus. Taxonomy (NCBI): domain Eukaryota; kingdom Viridiplantae; phylum Streptophyta; class Magnoliopsida; order Fabales; family Fabaceae; genus Lathyrus; species Lathyrus sativus. Next base: position 276,813,662 of record OZ012739.1, read on the forward strand.
GATGATTCGGATCGAACCGACACGCGAACAAGCAAGCAAAACAGCAAAACAAGCCCTCTGTTATAGTGTTAATCGATTAACGCCAGGGGTTAATCGGTTAACCATTGAAAAACGCTTGAAAATTTGAAAATTTGAGTTGGTTAATCGATTAACCATATAGGTTAATCGATTAACACTATGCCAGAGGTGAAAAACAGCAGTTCAGAATCACTTTTCAGCAGCTTATCACTTAAGCAAACACTCCAATTATCATGTGATTGATCATGCACGAAATTAAACCAGCAAACATTGATTTAAAAAACATGTAAACACAATAACACAACAAGATCATGGATCAAAATCAACATATTCAATCAAATGCAAAGATCCACATGCAAATTGTGCAAATAAGTTCGAAAACAAAAATCGGATCAGAATTCCAACCTTCGGATCGGAGACTTGATCCGGTAATTGTTGATTCAACTGTAAATGAGTATATCTAAGCAAAGAAAACTAGAATTCTTCAAGATCCACACCAATTCTTGTAGTAGCAATGTAGATCCACCAAGAACAACTCAAAATAAGCCAAATAATCACTTCCAAGAACACTTCAAAATTCAGATCTGCTTGTGTACGAAAATTGGATGATGAAATGGAATTGATGGAGTGAATTAATGGAGGTTTAGCTCTTAGAAATCAATGATTCCAATGAAGAATCAATGATCTCAAGGAGAAGTGCTTTGAGTGAGGTTTTTGAGATTAGAAAATTGAGAGAGAATTGAGAGAAAATTGAAAGCAATTCTGAAAATGAGAGTGAATTATGAGGAGGTTTGGAGTGAATCAAATATATACACTCTTGGTTTGGATCCAAAGCAAGGATTGGAAAATGGCTTGGAAAATGTGGTATGGAATGAGGTTTGGGAATTTGGAGGGAAAATGAAATTTGATAGTGTTCTAGATCCTTCCCAAGTGTGAAAATGCAATTTAAATGACCAAAATTGGACCCCAAAAGTGGCTGGACTTGAAAAATCACGTGCAAGGCAAAACCTGCTGTGGTTAATCGATTAACCATATAGGTTAACCGATTAACACTGTTAAAAATTCAAATCTAGACTGATTTTCAAATGGTTAATCGATTAACCCTATGTGTTAATCGATTAAGACATTCAAAAATTTGAATTTGGTGCCTTTTGGAGGGAAACCTGCCCCTTTGCCCGTTTCCTGCCGTTCTGAACTCTGTTTAGCTGCTAAAAGCCATTCTTGATTGCTCTGACCATGGGAACACTGTACATAACCTGAATGCTGCTTCTGACATGAAAAACGCACCTGCAAAAATAAAATAAAATCGGTCGCTCGATCGCTGGGCAAAACAAGTGTTGAAGCCTCTGATATTTGTTGTTTAGCCTCTTGCACTGAAAGTTGCACCTGGAGCCACTTGAATGCCTTGATCCCCTACCTCGAGAATAAATGCTATGCAATGCAAATGCTAGAACAATGTAATGAAACATAAACCAAGTAAAGAAGAGGTTGGGAAAATTTTGGGGTGCAACAACTGGTCCAAGTGAGGATTTGTGAGGTTTGGTGTGTGAAGTCAAACTTTCTTGGATTGAAAGTTGACTTTGTGGAAAATGGTGATTTTGAGTGGTTTGAGGGCTTGAGCACCTCCTATATCATATTTATGGATTGTGTGGATGGTTTTTAAAGAGTTTAAAGGTGTGGAAATGAGTTTAGGGGCTGGGCTGCCAAGACAACTTTTTGGTGTTTTTGTGATTCTTTGGGATTTTGTGAATTTGAAGTAAAGAGGGAAAGAGAGAGAGCTTGTGATTTCTCTGATTTTTAGAGAGGATCTTGTGTGTGGAATGAGGTAGAGAAGTCCTCTATTTATAGGGAAATGAGAGGGTAAGGACAGATCGAGAGATTTCCTTCCTAAGAGGGAAAAGTGGGATTTTGGCTCCAATCTCTCAAAAGTGTTTTCTTGGCTTGGAGGTAAGCTGGAAGTTGAGTGTGATGATGGATTTAGAGTGGCTGAAGTGAGGCTAGGAAGAGTAGGGACATGACTGGTTGCATATTTTCATTTTCCACCTTTTACATATTTTGAATATTATAATGCAAGTTGTATTTGCAACTTGCAAGCCCACTTGCAATGCTTCCAATTTCATTTCCTCTGCATAACCTTCACACTTCTACATTTCAAAACATCCCAATATAATAAATAAAAAAAATCCAAGGACTGAGAAAGGTCCAAGTGATCAAAGAATGAGTTTATGAAAAATTGTCAATGTGGGACTCAAGTGTTGAAACACCATCTTGCCAAATCCATAACTCTCAGCTCACAAATGCCATTGAGATTTTCTAGTACTTTTAGAAAGCCCTTAAATAGCTCTAAAACATTCATGTTTTCATGAGTTTCAATTTCTCAAAGGAACTTGGCCAAAAAGCCTCTCAAAGTTGCTAAAAAACAAGCTTAAAAGTGAAATTTCTCTAAGTCATTTTCCCTTCTTGAAATGAATTTGATCATAACTCCAAATCTATGCATTTTATGATCATGGACCACTTTGAGGCTTTTGTAGGATTTTCCAATGAGCTTTCCAATGAGCTTTGAACCACTTCATTTGGATGTGTGGTTAAGGAGTTATGGTTTTGCCCCTTTCGAAACCCTAATTCCCGACTTTTGGGATTACTCCTCAACCCTTGATTCAATTACCATGAAGTTTTATGGGTAGATGAAATATGTCATTAGGAACATTTTTGATTCACATCTTGAGGTCAGATTCCTTATTGTTGAAGAGTTGACTTTTCGGTCAACCAAACGATCGATCAGTGGCTACCGAGTCGACTGTTGATGCTCCGGACCTCCTGAGGCTTTGAAACTTCTTGAATGAACTTTACCAAGCCATATGAACATTATGGGCCACAATCCCACCATTATAACACCTTTTAAATCAAAAGTCAACCACAGTTGACTTTTCCTGTTTGAAAAACCCTAATCGGGTATCCTGAATTTCACTGCTTTTGATTCCTGGGTGACAACCTCAAATTGGATTCATGCTTGATCCAATGGAATACTCTTGATGATGTGGATACCCAATCTTAAAGAAAACCAATCCAAAACATTGACCGGTCAACCCTCGAAACCTCGATTTCGACTGCACAAAACCCCGATTCTCCTGTAACTTGACAAAGACCACTTGAAAAGGGTTAAGGTTAGATAAACATGTGAACATGCTCCTAAAATGATGATAAAGATCTAAGGGGTCAAAATTTGGGGTATGACAGTTGCCCATATTTAAATATCTTTCACTGGATGGCGACGAAAGATGACAATCCTCGCGAAATCGTAGTGAAAGGTATTTAAATATAGCGAACCGAAAATTTTGTCCCTTAGATCCAATGGTCTGCAAAAGGACAAATGCGGATATGCTATGAATCTAGATGATGCTTTATATTTTTGAATGCAAGACAGATGCAGACATGCGAGCAAAGATAAAAGAACGACAATACAACAAGTAACTACCCATGGGGGACCAACACACTGGGGAAAGATCCCAGGAAAAGCAAACAAAAATAGTTCAAACGTGACTAAAGATGCTGCTCAGGGGGAATCTTCCACACAGAGGACACCCACTCCAACAGGGGAAACAAAACTTCATTGGGGAAAAGGAGGCGACGCTCTGCTGGGAAAAAAGAAAAGAGACGCAAACCTCACTGGGGATAAACAGCTGAGGAACCTCCTATAGCAAAGAGTTCGAATGGGATCCTCAGGAAAAGAACAGAAACAAGACCAGACGCACCGAGGATTCTAGTAACGACTAGATCTCCGAGACTCGAATGGAAAAGCAACGCTTTACTGGGGATACTAGTGACGACCAGAACAATCAACAATCAAAGGGTGCTAGTTTCTACTAGACTTACAAGGGGTGATGGTGACGACCAAACAAAATGGGAGCTCCGAATTGTGTTGATACAATACAGGATTCCGGTTGGGGAAGTTGGTAACAACCAACTCTCGGTATTAATAACGATTAAATTTCAAGCAGAGCCAATAACCAGTGGACTTTTCAAAATCGTGGTGACGACCAAAGCAACGATACCAATAACGATTGGATTTTAAACAATGCCAGTTACCACTAGACTTTTCAAAACTATGGTGACGACCAAAGCAAAGATACCAATAACGATTGGATTTTAAACAATACCAGTTACCACTGGACTTTTCAAAACTATGGTGACGACCAAAGCAACGATACCAATTACGATTGGATTTTAAACAGTGCCAGTTACCACTGGACTTTCAAAACTATGGTGACGACCAAAGCAACGATACCAATAACGATTGGATTTTAAACAGTGCCAGTTACCACTGGACTTTCAACAATGCCAGTTACCACTGGGCTTTCAGGAGATGCCAATTACTATTGGTCTTTAAACAAATGCCAATTACCACTGGACTTCCAAAGGATAAGGTAACAACCAAACCAAAGATACCAATAACGATTGGATTTTAAACAGTGCCAATTACCACTGGACTTTACAGAAGATATGGGGGGGGGGGTGCTAGTAACGACTAGACTTCAAAGAGAGAAACTGGTGACGACCAAGCAGACGAGACCTGTAACAACAGGACATCCAAAGGTACTAGTTACAATCAGGAACAAGCGAGATACAGGTAACGACCTATAACCACACACAAACTTAGTAACAACCGAGTTAGAGAAATTGGTGATGACCAAACCTCAAAAGGACAACGAATGCCCAAAGAACAACAAACAAGACCACTGGTAACATCCAAGAAACAAACAAGACAAGAGGTAGCAATCAAAGGCCAAATAGAGGCCGGCCAAATGCACATGATATGCCATGATGCCAATGATTAATGGTATGCAGGAGTTGACTCTGACGAGAATCAGAAGAATCTGGAGACTCAAGAGGAAAGATAGATAAACACATCTATCTCATTGGGGACGCAATGAATCACACTGAATCCACAAAACAAAGGTGCTTGTAGACTTTTGGGAAATAAACCCACTCCGCTTGGAGAAAAACTTCAGAGATACTGGCCAGGATTGACAACATAACTCTAAAACGAATGCTCTGAATTCTTCTACTGGGGATGAGGCTACCATCACAAGAACACGTCTCATAAAGAAACCTGGGGAAAGGGTCTTAAATCTTGGTGACTACACACGGCCGAATAAGCAACTTATCAAGTTAATTCAACAGACATTCACTAGGAGATGTATTGAGACTGCACGTCAAAGTTTCTGCCACTTTAAAACTTTCGAGAGGTATGATTGTAACACGGTGGGAGAACTGACTTTAAACAATGTTGCGGATAGCAAGAGTCGCCACCGACTTTTATTTTATCCATAAGGAAAGGTTATAAAAGAACAGGAAAGACCTTAGAGAATATTTTGGGTCCGGGGGGTAGGTTATGAAAAGGGAAGGTGTTAGCACCCTTTTCATCCATGGTTATCCATGGGCTCTTAGGTACTTAAGCTCACTTTTGAATTGTTTTGAAATTGTAGTGTGTGAATAGAAAATTTTCAGAATAGTTAATAAATAATCCATGTAAGGATGTGTTAAGAACTTGTTTGAAAACTTGTTGAAAATTTGTTTAAGTGCGAAACAGTTTTGAAGTGAGCAAGCACCTAGGAGTAACTTACCCTAATGCTTAAAGGTCTTTCTTATTCTTTATTCTTTCCTTTAGTAAGACTGTCCCTACTATAATGGAGTAGGTAGTCCTTACTTTGGATGTTAAGGGACATGTGAGGGACAATTGGATTTTTGAAAGCCATTGTGGGGTGTAATAAGCACATATAAGGGACCATCATCATTTTTCGAAAGGGACTTGATTCGTAAAGGCAACCATAAGGGACTTTGATGATTTTTTTATTTGAGGGACTTGCTTTATACACCCCACTTAACCATTATTCGTAGGCAACTTGAGGGATATCCTTAGGAAGTGAGACGGCGATTAAAATCGACTTATGTGTGTGACGTGTTTATTTTAATTATCTTTATTTAAAAGTGATCTAAATTTATTTTAATATTGCATACATGTTGTTACACTCCCTAATTACTAACCATAATAATAATTAAATAATTAAACAACTTTACATCCAAGAAACAATTACAAAATAATAAGCAAAATAATTAAATAGCAAAGATAAATAAAATATAAATAAGCAATAATAAATAATAAAGAGGGTTAATTCTAAGTTTACTCGGCAAGACATCGCATCTTGTGCCTACGTATCCTTACGGGAGTGGAATCAGAGTAATCGTAGTTCCCCTCAATAGGGAGGTTAGAAACTTCTTGACTGTGGTCAAGGTCTCAAGGGGAATAAACGCATCTTAAGGACACGCTTACGCGGAGTGTAGAAACTCCAAATCTCTACGTTGAATTGTTAAGTTATAATTAGGGTTAAATTAGGGATTCCACGGCGGGAAACCCTAAAATGAACGCGGCGGCTCTTTGACCTAATACTAGGGTAAAGGGTATTTTTGTCCACGGCGGGACGCCTAGGCTAATTAGGGTTTTGGAAAAGGTTAAAACTAGAGTTATTGACTCGGCGGTCAAACGGTTAATCCTAATTCCATCGGAAGGATGACAGAATTAATGGTAAGTGTAAAACGTGATGAAAAATGAATAAGCGCGCAGTTATGAAACGTAAAGTGCTGAAAAAGATAATGCGACAATTGTCTCGCAAAATTACAACTAGGAAGCAGATACATATATAATAATGAATTGGAATTTAAATACAATCTGCAAAAAAAAAAACTGAAAAAAAGTTAGTGAAAGTTAGACAGCAATATGATCAATGATGAAAACAGTTAATATTGAAAGACAAAATGCAATTGAAATATTTATTAGTGATTTTGTTAATATTTTTAAAAAAGGATCTTAAGTTTTTAAAAAAGGGAGTTAATATTAATTTTAAGAAATTTAAAAAAAAGATTTTAATTTTAATATTTTTTAAAAAAAAAAAGTTTTAGTTTTATTATTAAAAAAACAGTTTAGTTTTATTTTAAAAAAAAAGTTTTAGTTTAATTATTTGAAAAAAAAAAGTTTAAGTTTTTCATTTTAAAAGAAGTTTTAAAAATCAAGTTTTACTATTAATTAAAAAAGAGTTTTATTATTATTTAAAAAAAGTTTTTAGTTATAAGTGATTAGGTGATTAATGGTGTTTAACGTGTGTGTTTAGTGGTGATTAAGTGGTGTTGTGCATATGATTATCTTATGAACAAAATAACAAAACAACGAAAAAAAAAAAAAAACAAGCAGAACCCTAAATCCTTATTCCCAAATCCACATCCGCCATCGTTCCCCTTCCTTCTCCTTCTCCAATTTCTCCATCAAACCTGAAACGCAAACCAGAAACATCAATATTTCAATAGCATTGATAAGAGTAGAATTTTACCGAAAGGTTGTGATGGTAGCGGATCCTGGATGGCAACGAGGGTTTCGTAGTAGTCGAGGTTGGTTCACAAGCTCCGACGAAGGTTTTGGCGGCGTGGAAGATTGGCTGTTGACGGCGGGTGGAAGGAAGTTCGCGATGGCAATGAAGATAAGTATTTTTCCTTTCTTTTTGATTTTCACGAAATTTAGGGTTTCTTGTGATGATTCTCTCCCGTTTCGTTTTCAATATCCTCTTTATATAGGAAGACATCCTGGATAAGTAATGAAAGTTATTCTTGAATGCTGATTTGATTGTTGATTGGGATTTCCATTTTGGGTTTAATCGGATTTGAAAACATTCCTCTTTCTGCTCCCATCTCTTTAAGTGTCTATTAATCGAAAATCAAATCTCGGATTCTGTATCAAATCCATTAGATGTTCACGGTTTTGGACTTGGATATTCTTTGAATTGATTTTGCTAGCTCTGATTTTTGCGTTCTGAAGGTGTGAGTAGCAATTGAATTTGGGCCAGAAGGTGGATTAGAAGCCTAGAAGGAAAACTCGCGCTTGATACGTTTGTTGGAGATGAGAGGCTTCCACGAAAAGGTGATGAGGATAACGATTCTAACTATCTCTTTGCGAACAAGCTGAATGCAGGGTATGTTGTTCGACCTCTATTCCTTTGGCTTTTCTTCGAACTGACATGTGTGAACATCCTTTTTCTTTTTCTCATGTGCTTCGCATTGTGTAGGTTGTTGCTTCTCATCATGGTCATCTTTGCTGCGCTAATTGATTGAAACAGACTGTGAAAGAGGTCGGTGACCATGGAAGCAGGGAGAGCAATGTGTCTATGGGAGCCTTCAACAATGCAGGTGCCTCGCCGACTCTTGTAACAATCTCCAGCTTGGAACTTACTCTTACTCTTCAATCAAAAATTTAGGGCATTGCTGCTACTGAAGCTTCTAACAATAGTGTTACAACCTTGTTATCAATGAAGATATTTCTAGAGAGATTCCTTTTACGCGTCTGAGCCTCAGAGGTAATCTAACCTCTTTCTTTTTCCTTAAAACTGTAAAAGTTGATCAAATAATGGTATTGACATCATACTATTGCAGCATATTCATATAGTTCTGTTATCAATCTCGCAGGCGTTGTTTTCAATTATAGCTACGACCAGCATTTCAGGCTCTAACCTTCGACACAGGGCGGTGCGCTATAATGGCAGTAAAGTATTCGTAGTCTGAGGAGAAACAGAAGTTGGTTGTTGAAGAGGCAAGTTGGTGGTAATTTCGATTAATGAATGAGTGCTGATGCTGAGGAAGCTGCTGGGATTGTTGGGTTTGGGTCTGAGAATTTGAGTAGTATGGCTGTTATACTTAGTGCTTGCAACTAGTATTTTTAGTACTGCTATTGTTGTTGCAAATATTTGCTCTTGAAATTGTTTTGCAGATGTTCTGAGATGCGTTGGAAATTGTCCATAATCAGTTGTTGTCCACCTGAGATTCCGTTGTCTTTGACGCTTGGCGTAGTTCGGCTCAGTGATGCTTCGAGGCTATAACATCAATAGTTCTATTCAATCTTCTTGAGCTGGTTGCTGCTAGCTGAGGAACAAGTTTCGGCCTCTTCACATGGTTTCTTATCTTGATGCATTAAGGGATGATGTGAACAATTCCTGGATGGTTTTATCACGAGTTTCAGTAACGCAACTTAATTTGGGAGTCCTTTCAAGCGTGAGGCAACTTCTGAAGGTATGGTCTCATCTTAGTGTTGTAATGCGCTTCTTTTCGAGGCTCTGTCTTGTCCACTTCGTCACAGTTTGGGTGTATTAAAAGCCGCTTACGTCGAGCTCTTGTTTCTTTTGTAGGTTAAAGAGTGAAGGTGTAACACAAAGGAAACATGGTTATAAGCAAGAGGTTCCTAGAGGACTTGCAGCTGATTGGCTTAAGGGGATCCTTCGCAACTGATTCAATGCAGGGAGGCACACATACGAAACCTGTCATGGAACCGGGTCAGCAATAGCAGGATCCGATAAAGTGCTGCCATTACTAGCACTTGGAGTTAGGTAACAATCCCAATTCCTACTTTGATCTGTTCATTCTGGTTATGGTTGGAATGGCTACTTCTGCGTGAGAGGCTTGTATTCCCTTATATTGTCATATCTTTATTTTGGTCAAACCATTATTTTAAGAAAAGGCTTATGAACCTGACTTCTTCAGTTATTTTACAGCAACAACTTAGATGGCTAGAAGCTGCTATGACTGAGGTGGGAATCCCTCTAAATGCAGTACGTGCATAGTGATGTCCTGCTCGGATAAGATTCGACATGACTCCCAACGTGATGTTGATGGTACCTGGAGAAATACTCCTCCTGTGAAAGCCTCATCGACGTTACTGTTGCTGGCTGTGCTTGCTGAAATATACTGAGGTGAATGTACTGATGTGATGTGCTGATGAAACGTTGATGTTGCCTTCAAATTTCGGTGTTTTAAGACACTTACAAATTAATGTTGAAGGATGTCTGAATTTAACTGTTCTTCTTGTCCGAAGTTCCGTAGTCTTCGACGCTTGGTGGGAGGCTTGTATAATTTTAGGATTTGTTGTGTAATTATTGAAGTGCACATATGTCAATAAAGTACAGAATGTTCTTGTAATCCATTGTTCGTCGAAATTAGGAATTACTTTGGTGTTCAATACCGTTGTACATTAGGATTAAAAAACGGGAATCTGTATGGAGTATTTATGGTGAATAACATAACTTGAATTCATTCTTGTGGCTCCTTCATAAATTGAAATTCAACCGCGTATCTTATGATGAGCTTACTTAGCTTGTACTATAAATCAGTATATATATAAAAATGGATCTTGTAATATAATCTGCAAATTTGATCCCAAACTCCCTTTCTTAAAATCTCCCTCACTCATTGAAATAAACCTGGTTTCTCTCATTCACGATCGTTGTATCGAATACTAAATAGGTCCGAGTTCCTTCTCGCAAATGATGACCCAACCTTACGAAATTAGGTGATGGCGTAGCTTGGTATACACACTAGTTTCTTACGAAACCTTGAGGATAAGGACACAATCTCCAGGGAAGACACTAAAACCCTTGAGCCGCCTTGAGGGAACGAACAGTAGAATAATCCTAGGATCTCTGTAATCCAATGTTCGTACTCTGAAGTGTTTGACTGTAATGATCCACAATAAATATTATTGCACCTTGTAACCCTCAAGAAGCAACCTATGGACTTCATGAACCTCATGAAAGGTCTTGTGAACCTTCATAAAGTAGCTTGTGGACTTTATGAACTTCATGAAAGGTTATGCAAGTTGTTGGAGAACTTGTGAACCTTGTGAACCTTCTTAGAACACAAAGTCTTGTATTGTGAGGGCAAATTTTGGGGTGCAACAGCTGCCCCTGTTCAATTTTCTGAAACCTGAGGGGTTAGATTGGTATATTTGCCAGTCGTAACCTGGAAGGTTGAAGGGGATTGAACACAAAAGCCCAAAAATTTGCACTCACCAGTGCACTAGAGTGGTACAGATGGCTAGTTGAATATGATTGAGTGGGCTTAAAGATGCCACTAGGGGGGGAGCAGTTCAAGATATGGGTGTATGATGAAAGCTGTCAGGAGTCTGGAATAATAATGATGTAGCAGCATGTCTTCATGAGGATAGAGCAATCAATAATGACAACCCTAAAGCAGTCTTGAAGTGATAAATCTGACCTCAGGAGGATAGAGCAATCAATAGCTCTAAAGCAGTCTTGAAGTAATAATGGCTTCAGGAGGATAGAGCAATCAATAGCTCTAAAGCAGTCTTGAAGTAATAGAATGGCTTCAGTAGGATAGAGCAATCAACAGCTCTAAAGCAGTCTTGAAATAATAATGTGATATGTCTTCAGGAGGATAGAGCAATCAATAGCTCTAAAGCAGTCTTGAAGTAATGATTTCAGGAGGATAGAGCAATGGATAGCTCTAAAGCAGTCTTGAAATAATTAGATGGCTTCAGGAGGATAGAGCAATGAATAGCTCTAAAGCAGTCTTGAAGTAATAATGTGATATGTCTTCAGGAGGATAGAGCAATCAATAGCTCTAAAGCAGTCTTGAAGTAATGATTTCAGGAGGATAGAGCAATGGATAGCTCTAAAGCAGTCTTGAAATAATTAGATGGCTTCAGGAGGATAGAGCAATGAATAGCTCTAAAGCAGTCTTGAAGTAATTAGATGGCTTCAGGAGGATAGAGCAATGAATAGCTCTAAAGCAGTCTTGAAGTAGTAGGATGATTTCAGGAGGATAGAGCAATCAGTAGCTCTAAAGCAGTCTTGAAATAATAATGTGATATGTCTTCAGGAGGATAGAGCAATCAATAGCTCTAAAGCAGTCTTGAAGTAATGATTTCAGGAGGATAGAGCAATCAATAGCTCTAAAGCAGTCTTGAAATAATAATGTGATATGTCTTCAGGAGGATAGAGCAATCAATAGCTCTAAAGCAGTCTTGAAGTAATGATTTCAGGAGGATAGAGCAATGGATAGCTCTAAAGCAGTCTTGAAATAATTAGATGGCTTCAGGAGGATAGAGCAATGAATAGCTCTAAAGCAGTCTTGAAGTAATTAGATGGCTTCAGGAGGATAGAGCAATGAATAGCTCTAAAGCAGTCTTGAAGTAGTAATATGACCTCATGAGAATAGAGCAATGAATAGCTCTAAAGCAGTCTTGAAGTAATAGGATGATTTTAGGAGGATAGAGCAATCAGTAGCTCTAAAGCAGTCTTGAAGTCATGAGAGGCTATCAGGAGGATAAAATAACCCTGAGGTTACAATAAAGCAGTCCAAAGTAATAAGAAGCTCATCAGGAGGATAAAGTAACCCTGAGGTTACAATAAAGCAGTCCAAAGATCATAAGCTTGTTTGTTGGATAATTAACCTGAAAACAAGGTAGCACTCTGTATAACAACATTAGTTTATGCTTTATGTACGCATGTATGACATGATGCACTTAAGTAATGTACTATAGACATATATGTTATGGTATGATGTAAATGATGTATGTATGATATGACACTGCTGGAAGTGTCTGGATATCCTTGTATAACAACTGCTGGCCAAGGAAAATAAATCCCGATTCGTTGTTGAAGAATATATAACCCTCCGTCTGCTGGGGATAACAAGGTATAGATAACCTCCCGTTGTTGGGGATAACAAGGTATAGATAACCTCCCGTTGTTGGGGATAGCAAGGTATAGATAACCTCCCGTTGTTGGCGATAGTAAGGTATAAATAACCTCCCGTTGTTGGGGATAGTAGGGTATAGATAACCTTCGTTTTCGTTTGATAGTAGGATAAGTATAACATCCCGTCTTCGTTCATCGTGCCTTTATTGGAAAGTAATTTCCCGTATATCCGTATGAGGATAAAAGAGATGGATATAAATTCCAGGGGAGATTAGACTTTGTGAAAATGGATTAGTCCTACTGTCTTGTAAAGATGAACCGGCGAAGCTTCGTTGAAATCCTCCCCTCGTTCGTCCTTAGTAAATACTATTACTGCATTTTCATGCATTTCTGGTAAACATCAATCATATTAAAAGCGTACATGCATTTTTGGTAAACATCAATCATATTCAAAGGCATACATACATTCAAACACAACCAATGGACGTTTCGCTTATGTAAATAGGGTAAAAGTAAATCTGGATTCAAAAGATGGAATTTATTTATATCAAAAGTGACCCATGCACGGGTAAGTTTGTACAAGGAGACATAAACCCTAGTAAGAGAATTTTGTCATGAAGTTTTACAAAAAGAATCAGCTATGTGGGAAATAATCCTATTGAGTTTCAATTCTACTATTGCCACTCAAGTATCTCATCTTCTTGCTGTTGAGACGGAAACGATTGGATTGAGCTTTATCTGTTTGAGCTTGAGTAAGTAGTACAACTGGTTGCAGTTTCATGAGTGATCCAAACGAGACATAGTCATACGCTTTAATCCCTAACTTTTGCCTGGATTGCCCTTTCAGGTTTTCAATCCACCGGGATACCCTTTTTTGCCCGAGCCGCCTTTTCAGGTTTTCGACTTGCCGGGTGTACATCTTTTTATATATATATCCCTAATTTTTGCCCATACCCTTTTGGTTTGCCGGGATGCCCTTATTTTTGCCTAGGCCTGTCAACCTAGCGGGTCTCTTTTTATGCGTAGTATTTTTTAACTATGTCTGCGTTTACAGGTTGTGGGAAGTCTTCACCATCCATTGTAGTCAGTATCATGGCACCTCCTGAGAACACTGTCTTGACTACAAATGGTCCCTCATATGTTGGAGTCCACTTGCCCCTAGGATCACCCTGTGGTAATATGATACGCTTGATTACCAAGTCACCAGCCTGATATACCTTTGGCTTAACCTTCTTGTTAAAAGCTTTGATCATCCGTTTCTGGTACATCTGGCCGTGACAAACTGCTGCTAACCTTTTCTCATCAATCAAATTTATCTGGTCAAGTCGAGTCTGAATCCACTCATCTTCATCCACGCCTGCATCCTTCATAATTCTCAAGGAGGGGATCTGAACTTCAATAGGCAGAACTGCTTCCATACCATAGACTAAAGAGAATGGGGTTGCCCCTGTTGAAGTACGTATTGTAGTATGATAGCCATGCAGAGCAAATGGTAATATCTCGTGCCAATCCTTGTAAGTAATAGTCATCTTCTGTACAATCTTCTTAATGTCCTTCTGAGTAGTATACTGTATATCATATTCCGTCAAGATCATTTGCCATCTTGCAATTCTTCCGGAGAGAGCAGGTTTCTCAAATATGTACTTGATTGGATCCATCTTCGAAATCAACAAGGTAGTATGGGTCAACATATACTGTCTTAGTCGGCGAGCAGCCCATGCCAAAGCGCAGCAAGTTTTCTCGAGCAGTGAGTATCTTGTTTCACAGTCGGTAAACTTTTTGCTAAGGTAGTATATTGCCTGCTCTTTTCGACCAGACTCGTCATGTTGCCCCAATACACACCCCATTGAGTTGTCTAATACTGTTAAATACATAATCAAGGGTCTTCCATCAACTGGTGGCATTAAAATTGGAGGTTCTAGCAAATATCTCTTGACTTCATCGAAGGCAGTCTGGCACTCATCATTCCATTCCATGACCTGATCTTTCTTCAACAACTTGAAGATTGGCTCACAGGTGGTAGTTAATTGGGAAATAAATCTTGCAATGTAGTTCAATCGTCCCAAGAAACCTCTAACCTCCTTCTCAGTACGGGGAGTTGGCATCTCTCGTATAGCTTTCACTTTTGCAGGATCCACTTCAATACCTTTTCCACTGACAACGAAACCCAGGAGCTTTCCAGATCTAACTCCAAAAGTACACTTGTTTGGATTTAATCTCAACCTGTATTTCTTCAACCTCTCAAACAACTTGTGCAGATGATCAAGATGTTGTTCTTCATTCTGAGACCTGGCTATCATATCATCCACATATACCTCTATCTCATGATGAATCATATCATGAAACAAAGCCACCATAGCATGCTGATATGTTGCCCCTATCTTGACCTCTTTTCTGTTTTCTTCAGTTCCCAGATTCACAACTTCGACTGGCTCTTCATGTGGCTGTATAGCTTTCTCTTCTTGTTGTAACAACCTAGCAAGCTCTACAGGTATTTCACGATCGTCCTCGTCTCCGTCTTCAGTTTGATAGATCGGATTCTCGAAATTGTAATTGGCAATAGTAGAACTGTTATCAACTGGATCCAGAGTGGATGAGGATCGGCATTTTAGTGACGTGGGTGTGTGTAAGAACACATAGCTGATAAAGCAAAAATAAAAGAAAAAGAAAGACAAGGAACACAATATTTACGAAAACGAAACGTCCATTGATTTTATGGAATGAAGTATGCAAATGAAATGACAACCCGTAACAAGCACACCATTGTGCCCCGGGTAAGGCACATGGCTTGAAAGTTTAAATTTAAAAACATAACACAGTAATAGTATTTACTCCTGACTAAAGGAGATAGGGACAACATCTTCAGCTTCCCAATTATTGAGTCCAGCACCCACAGTAGGAAAAATCCATGCCTCCAAGTTGTAGTCTTCATCTTGGTCTCCCACAGCATTGATAACCCCTTGATTGGTGATACGAATAGCACGAGCACGATGAACAGCCTTCTGGGACTCTGCAGTGAAACCCAAACCAAACTTGTCAGACTTGTATGGAATATCAGGAAGCTGACCCCAAATAGTACAACCATCTTCTTCCACCATAGCTTTTGCGTCATTGAGGGAGGCCATTGCCATTGTTGGAGGGTTTCTGATGACCACAGGAACCTTCAGCAGGAGGAGTCACACAATCCTTAACAGCCCAGGGAACCACTTCAAATGACTGACATGGAGTTTCAATGTATTCACCTTCTACTTCCAGATACATGAAAGTGTTTACATGGCTGACAAAGTATTCTTCCTCCCCAAAGACAGTAACAACTTTTCCATTCACCGGATATCTCAACTTTTGATGTAATGTGGAGGTCACAGCACCTGCCCCATGGATCCAGGGACGACCAAGCAGACATGAGTACGAAGGATGAATATCCATCACATAGAATGTAGCAGTAAACACCTGAGAGCCAACCTTGATTGGAAGATCAATTTCCCCATGTACTACTCTTCTAGAACCATCAAAAGCCTTTACCACAATATTACTGGGCTTCAATACCGTATCTTCAGGACTCAGCTTGTTCAGGACTTCCTTAGGCAACACATTCAGAGAGGAACCATTGTCTATCAGCACATGAGACAGGGTAGTGCCCCTGCATTCAATTGAAATATGCAAGGCCCTGTTATGATCCCTCTTGGCAGGGGTCAAGTCAGCATCAGAAAATCCTAACCCGTTGTCATAGGTCAGGTGAGCAACGCAATTCTCAAACTGGTCCACAGAAATTGCACTGGGTACATGAGCCATCTTTAGAAACTTGATCAATGACTTGGCATGAGCCTCAGAACATAATAACAGGGAGAGCATAGAAATCTTTGAGGGAGTATGCCCCAGCTGATCAACAATATCATAATCACTCTTGCGAATGATCTTCAATACTTCTTCCATCTGCTTAGAGAGGTCATCAGCAGCTGGCACATCAGTAGATACAGACTCAATAACAGGACCCTTGCCCCGAGCATCAGTGGTGGAAGTAACAGCAGGAGTAACTGCACTCTTAGAAGCAACTGGAGGAGAGAAGACTCTTCCACTACGAGTGATCTTGCTAGATCCAGCAATATTATCAATGTCAACAGGCATATCAGGTAAAGGCTCCTGCTTGACACCATGGATGTAAACATCAGACCCATAGTGCCAAGGCACAGCTTTGTCAGACGTATAAGGAATAGGACCAGGAGTGGTAATGATCAGAGGAGCTACTCTGGCTTCAGCAACAACTTTCACAGGACCTTCAGCAGTAATCTTGATTGGGCCCTGATGAGTGATTTTAATGGGACCCTTTGAAGTGATTCTTAGTGGTACTTTGTCAACCATGTCAACCTCTTCAATCTTCTTACCCTGAGTCAGATGATCCACCATACTTTCTACGGATGCTGGTCTTCTTTCAAACACTATAGTATATTTATCCATGAGATGTTGAATCCCATCTCTCAAAATGAAGCAACTATCCGGCTTATAGGTACAATATAGACAATCTTCATGACAACCTGGAAATATCCCAGCTTGTACTAACCTCTTTTTGATAACAGACAATGGTGTGCTCAACTCCATAACTGAATAGACATGCAGATCTTCATCAATATCTTTATCAATGGCGTTGACAGTCTTCTCGTGATTTGGCATTGGAGCTGTAATCACATTTGGAATACCTGGTGGATCAAACTCAATTTCTCCAGCATCAATCATATCCTGAATTTTGTTCCTCAAGACCCAGCAGTTATTAGTATCATGTCCTGGACAGTTTGAATGATATGCACATCGTGCATTGGGATTGTACTTGGGAGAGGTAACATTGGGATTTTGAGGAGCCTCCCTCAGGGTAATAAGTTCAGCCTTCAACAAGTGTTGCAATGCCTGAGCCATTGACATGTTGATCTTCGTGAACTGTCTTCTAGCCCTCTGTTGGTTGCCTTGAGGCTGCTCTGTTGTTGCAGGAGTTGGATTTGAAATATGAACTGCACTAACAGACTGATGCCTTCTGTTACGATCAGGCTGACCATACACAGCATTAGATTCTTTCTTCCCAGTGGGAGGCTTCTTTGCAGCACCTGATGAAGAAGTGCCCACTTGGATCTTACCACTCTTGATACCATTCTCTACTCGCTCTCCTGTCATGATCAACTCAGTGAAGCTAGATGATGAGCTTCCAATGAGATGACTGTAAAACGGACCATTCAGTGTACACATGAACATATCAACCAACTCCCTATCAGTCAAAGGGGGTTGAACTCTTCCAGCTAAGTCTCTCCACTTCTGAGCATACTCCTTAAAGCTTTCTTTGGCATCCATAGACATGCTTTGAAGCTGCATGCGAGTGGGGGCTAAGTCAGCATTGTATTGATACTGCTTGTAGAAAGCTTCAGCAAGGTCATTCCAATCTCTGATGTTGACACTCTCCAACTGATAATACCACTCTAGCTGAGCTCCAGATAAACTCTCTTGAAAGAAATGGATCCACAACTTCTTATCAGCAGTGTGGGGTTGAATTCTTCTGACATAAGACCTCAGATGCAATTTGGGACAAGAGACCCCATCATAGACAACAAATGTAGGAACTTTGAACCCAATGGGTATGACCACCCCAGATATCAAGCTCAAATCCTCAAAATCCAGCCCAGATGATTTCTGTAATTCCATAGCATCCATTCTATCCACCAGCATCTTGAATTTGTCTTCGTTAGGCTCATGGTAGTAGTTAGCCTCAGAATCAGAGTCCCCCATAGTGTTGTGGAGACTGCCTCTCTCCTGCTCAGATTCTTCAGATTCATAGTCTTCAACATGTTCCTTGGTCTTGACAGGACCTTTGAACCTTCTTCCCATGTTGAGCAACCCAGCAGACCTTCTAGCCTTCTTAGTCTTCTTGGCCAGCAGTGTCTTCAATTCATCCTGCCCCTTGGATAGGTTCAGGATCAGCTCTTGGAACTGTGCATTCTGTGCCTGGAGATCCTTAACTGATTGTTCAAGAGCCATTGCTGAAATAAACAGCGAGAAGATGAGAAACCTGTGCACAATTATAAACCTGTGATGCAATGATATGGGAATGCATATGCAATGTTTTCAAGGACCGCAGGATTTAAATTTGCTTAAACAAACAAGAAAGTAACTTTTTATTAGTAATAACTTGTTTTGCCTTTTAGGCTTACAAAAAATGAAAACGAAATAAGTACAAAAGATGGGGTTTTAAGTCTCCCATGGACGTTTCCTCTTGGTGTTGAGGTATGAGTTGAGGTTTCGTTCCTCATGAAGTAGCTTTGTTAGCTCTAGGATCCTTGCTTGGCTTGCTTTGTAATGAGCCTCGAAAGTATCCCTTTGCTCTTTCAGTTGGATCCATGATCTCTGCAAGTCTTCCATATCAGTAGGCATGTCTGGGTGAAGGATGGTATAAGTTGTGTCTCCTTCAGCAACAGGTTCCATGGTAACTGGTAGGATGGCAGGATATGGCATCATGAGTGTCTGAGCACGAAATCGTACCCATCTGAGATAAGCCTCCATAGGAATGGTGTACTTAGGCTCCAGTGTCTTGCTGTCAATCCTGTTTACCTTTCCCCAAGCTCGTATGAATCTCTGACGGTAACCCTGAAGATCGTTGTCGTAGTCAAACACAATGCCCTGAATCAACATGTCATGTGGACCATCGCTCCGGGCGTAACCAAACTGTCGTAAAGCTAGAGATGGGTTGTAGGTGATGCCTCCTCTTATGCCTAGAAGTGGCACATTAGGAAACTCCCCACAACGGTCAATGATGGTGACATTCTCCATAGATCTGGAGCACCAATGGATGTCTGAGTGAGAAAGTGACATGATCCTCTTGGACCATCTGAACCCTTGCTCATTCTTCATTACTGAGCGAGGAAGGTGAGAAATAAACCACCTAGAAAGTAAAGGTATGCAGCACATCAAAGTTCCTCTTGCCCTTGTAGTACGGGTGTGAAGAGAATGTAGGATGTCTCCAAGTAAGGTAGGCACTGGATTGTGACTCAGGAATATGTTGATGGCATGAACGTCTATGAACTGATCAGGATTGGGGAACAACACTAAGCCATAAATCAATAAGGCTAAGATCTCCTCAAAAGCATCGTAGCTCATAGCCTTCAAGAACATTCGAGCTTTATCCACTAATACCTTGGCAAGAATACCTTTAACTCCACTTCTCGTCTCTAGAACAATGTCAGACTTCTTCAGATGTAGAGCTGCAGCAATAACTTCTGGTTTAAGCTCCTTCTCTAAGCCTGTGAATGGCTTCTGATCAAGAACAGGTATACCCAGAAGTTTAGAGAACTCCTCCATGGTTGGAACCAGCTGATAATCAGGAAATGTAAAGCAATGGTGCTTAGGGTCAAAGAACTGAAACAGCACACTCATCATGTCTTCACTGAACCCTGAAGTAACTAGGTCCAATAAGTGACCATGTCTCTTGTTGAACTGGGAACGATCAGGCACTAGGGAAACCAACTCCTTGAGCTTAGCAGGTATCCCTACAAAGTTGATCCTGATGGTGTTTCTACGAGCAGAAGCCATGACCTGCAACAAAGAACAAAGATAAATCCTTTGGTCCTTGAAATGGTTAGGGAAAATGATATGCTTATGATGCATGATGATGTCATGATGTCATGCTCAATCACAAACATGTGGCACACACAAACAAGTCACACCATAGCCCTAGGTTTAAAGGCTTGCATGAGGTTCAAAGGCAAGTACCCTCCCCTGAAGTTAGATGGTTCATCCTGTCCTACAAAAGTAACCAGGTTCTAGGGGATCTCAATATCATTGATCCTTCACAAGGGTGGTTGTTCAGAAGGCAACTTACTTGCCAACCAAAACCCTCCAAGTTTAAGATCTCAATGAGCGTAGTATCGAGTGTCAACCGACTTCAGTCTGCACCAAAGCCGGTTACCTCACTACTTTCTAAAGGCCAAGATGAGTTAACTAGGGTTCTAAAAGTCAGTTAGTGCATTGACAACATATGGCAGCCTCAATATTATCCTCAACTTGACTTAAGGAATATAAGCACCAACCAAGAAGTCGCACTAACTATGGCCACCAGATCAACCGTATCGATATACGTCGTACAGTTTCCTTGGTCTATTGCCATTTACCTAAGGTACACTAGATCCGGGTTAGGACCTTTCACACATAAGAGCACCCCAACAATATAATAATAAAGCAAACAAGGCAAACAATTTAAAGTGATCTTAATTCCTAAGGGTACCCCTCTTAAATAGATCCCCAGCAGAGTCGCCAGTTCTGTAACACGGTGGGAGAACTGACTTTAAACAATGTTGCGGATAGCAAGAGTCGCCACCGACTTTTATTTTATCCATAAGGAAAGGTTATAAAAGAACAGGAAAGACCTTAGAGAATATTTTTGGTCCGGGGGGTAGGTTATGAAAAGGGAAGGTGTTAGCACCCTTTTCATCCATGGTTATCCATGGGCTCTTAGGTACTTAAGCTCACTTTTGAATTGTTTTGAAATTGTAGTGTGTGAATAGAAAATTTTCAGAATAGTTAATAAATAATCCATGTAAGGATGTGTTAAGAACTTGTTTGAAAACTTGTTGAAAATTTGTTTAAGTGCGAAACAGTTTTGAAGTGAGCAAGCACCTAGGAGTAACTTACCCTAATGCTTAAAGGTCTTTCTTATTCTTTATTCTTTCCTTTAGTAAGACTGTCCCTACTATAATGGAGTAGGTAGTCCTTACTTTGGATGTTAAGGGACATGTGAGGGACAATTGGATTTTTGAAAGCCATTGTGGGGTGTAATAAGCACATATAAGGGACCATCATCATTTTTCGAAAGGGACTTGATTCGTAAAGGCAACCATAAGGGACTTTGATGATTTTTTTATTTGAGGGACTTGCTTTATACACCCCACTTAACCATTATTCGTAGGCAACTTGAGGGATATCCTTAGGAAGTGAGACGGCGATTAAAATCGACTTATGTGTGTGACGTGTTTATTTTAATTATCTTTATTTAAAAGTGATCTAAATTTATTTTAATATTGCATACATGTTGTTACACTCCCTAATTACTAACCATAATAATAATTAAATAATTAAACAACTTTACATCCAAGAAACAATTACAAAATAATAAGCAAAATAATTAAATAGCAAAGATAAATAAAATATAAATAAGCAATAATAAATAATAAAGAGGGTTAATTCTAAGTTTACTCGGCAAGACATCGCATCTTGTGCCTACGTATCCTTACGGGAGTGGAATCAGAGTAATCGTAGTTCCCCTCAATAGGGAGGTTAGAAACTTCTTGACTGTGGTCAAGGTCTCAAGGGGAATAAACGCATCTTAAGGACACGCTTACGCGGAGTGTAGAAACTCCAAATCTCTACGTTGAATTGTTAAGTTATAATTAGGGTTAAATTAGGGATTCCACGGCGGGAAACCCTAAAATGAACGCGGCGGCTCTTTGACCTAATACTAGGGTAAAGGGTATTTTTGTCCACGGCGGGACGCCTAGGCTAATTAGGGTTTTGGAAAAGGTTAAAACTAGAGTTATTGACTCGGCGGTCAAACGGTTAATCCTAATTCCATCGGAAGGATGACAGAATTAATGGTAAGTGTAAAACGTGATGAAAAATGAATAAGCGCGCAGTTATGAAACGTAAAGTGCTGAAAAAGATAATGCGACAATTGTCTCGCAAAATTACAACTAGGAAGCAGATACATATATAATAATGAATTGGAATTTAAATACAATCTGCAAAAAAAAAACTGAAAAAAAGTTAGTGAAAGTTAGACAGCAATATGATCAATGATGAAAACAGTTAATATTGAAAGACAAAATGCAATTGAAATATTTATTAGTGATTTTGTTAATATTTTTAAAAAAGGATCTTAAGTTTTTAAAAAAGGGAGTTAATATTAATTTTAAGAAATTTAAAAAAAAGATTTTAATTTTAATATTTTTAAAAAAAAAAAAGTTTTAGTTTTATTATTAAAAAAACAGTTTAGTTTTATTTTAAAAAAAAAGTTTTAGTTTAATTATTTGAAAAAAAAAGTTTAAGTTTTTCATTTTAAAAGAAGTTTTAAAAATCAAGTTTTACTATTAATTAAAAAAGAGTTTTATTATTATTTAAAAAAAGTTTTTAGTTATAAGTGATTAGGTGATTAATGGTGTTTAACGTGTGTGTTTAGTGGTGATTAAGTGGTGTTGTGCATATGATTATCTTATGAACAAAATAACAAAACAACGAAAAAAAAAAAAAAACAAGCAGAACCCTAAATCCTTATTCCCAAATCCACATCCGCCATCGTTCCCCTTCCTTCTCCTTCTCCAATTTCTCCATCAAACCTGAAACGCAAACCAGAAACATCAATATTTCAATAGCATTGATAAGAGTAGAATTTTACCGAAAGGTTGTGATGGTAGCGGATCCTGGATGGCAACGAGGGTTTCGTAGTATTCGAGGTTGGTTCACAAGCTCCGACGAAGGTTTTGGCGGCGTGGAAGATTGGCTGTTGACGGCGGGTGGAAGGAAGTTCGCAATGGCAATGAAGATAAGTATTTTTCCTTTCTTTTTGATTTTCACGAAATTTAGGGTTTCTTGTGATGATTCTCTCCCGTTTCGTTTTCAATATCCTCTTTATATAGGAAGACATCCTGGATAAGTAATGAAAGTTATTCTTGAATGCTGATTTGATTGTTGATTGGGATTTCCATTTTGGGTTTAATCGGATTTGAAAACTTTCCTCTTTCTGCTCCCATCTCTTTAAGTGTCTATTAATCGAAAATCAAATCTCGGATTCTGTATCAAATCCATTAGATGTTCACGGTTTTGGACTTGGATATTCTTTGAATTGATTTTGCTAGCTCTTATTTTTGCGTTCTGAAGGTGTGAGTAGCAATTGAATTTGGGCCAGAAGGTGGATTAGAAGCCTAGAAGGAAAACTCGCGCTTGATACGTTTGTTGGAGATGAGGGGCTTCCACGAAAAGGTGATGAGGATAACGATTCTAACTATCTCTTTGCGAACAAGCTGAATGCAGGGTATGTTGTTCGACCTCTATTCCTTTGGCTTTTCTTCGAACTGACATGTGTGAACATCCTTTTTCTTTTTCTCATGTGCTTCGCATTGTGTAGGTTGTTGCTTCTCATCATGGTCATCTTTGCTGCGCTAATTGATTGAAACAGACTGTGAAAGAGGTCGGTGACCATGGAAGCAGGGAGAGCAATGTGTCTATGGGAGCCTTCAACAATGCAGGTGCCTCGCCGACTCTTGTAACAATCTCCAGCTTGGAACTTACTCTTACTCTTCAATCAAAAATTTAGGATATTGCTGCTACTGAAGCTTCTAACAATAGTGTTACAACCTTGTTATCAATGAAGATATTTCTCGAGAGATTCCTTTTACGCGTCTGAGCCTCAGAGGTAATCTAACCTCTTTCTTTTTCCTTAAAACTGTAAAAGTTGATCAAATAATGGTATTGACATCATACTATTGCAGCATATTCATATAGTTCTGTTATCAATCTCGCAGGCGTTGTTTTCAATTATAGCTACGACCAGCATTTCAGGCTCTAACCTTCGACACAGGGCGGTGCGCTATAATGGCAGTAAAGTATTCGTAGTCTGAGGAGAAACAGAAGTTGGTTGTTGAAGAGGCAAGTTGGTGGTAATTTCGATTAATGAATGAGTGCTGATGCTGAGGAAGCTGCTGGGATTGTTGGGTTTGGGTCTGAGAATTTGAGTAGTATGGCTGTTATACTTAGTGCTTGCAACTAGTATTTTTAGTACTGCTATTGTTGTTGCAAATATTTGCTCTTGAAATTGTTTTGCAGATGTTCTGAGATGCGTTGGAAATTGTCCATAATCAGTTGTTGTCCACCTGAGATTCCGTTGTCTTTGACGCTTGGCGTAGTTCGGCTCAGTGATGCTTCGAGGCTATAACATCAATAGTTCTATTCAATCTTCTTGAGCTGGTTGCTGCTAGCTGAGGAACAAGTTTCGGCCTCTTCACATGGTTTCTTATCTTGATGCATTAAGGGATGATGTGAACAATTCCTGGATGGTTTTAGCACGAGTTTCAGTAACGCAACTTAATTTGGGAGTCCTTTCAAGCGTGAGGCAACTTCTGAAGGTATGGTCTCATCTTAGTGTTGTAATGCGCTTCTTTTCGAGGCTCTGTCTTGTCCACTTCGTCACAGTTTGGGTGTATTAAAAGCCGCTTACGTCGAGCTCTTGTTTCTTTTGTAGGTTAAAGAGTGAAGGTGTAACACAAAGGAAACATGGTTATAAGCAAGAGGTTCCTAGAGGACTTGCAGCTGATTGGCTTAAGGGGATCCTTCGCAACTGATTCAATGCAGGGAGGCACACATACGAAACCTGTCATGGAACCGGGTCAGCAATAGCAGGATCCGATAAAGTGCTGCCATTACTAGCACTTGGAGTTAGGTAACAATCCCAATTCCTACTTTGATCTGTTCATTCTGGTTATGGTTGGAATGGCTACTTCTGCGTGAGAGGCTTGTATTCCCTTATATTGTCATATCTTTATTTTGGTCAAACCATTATTTTAAGAAAAGGCTTATGAACCTGACTTCTTCAGTTATTTTACAGCAACAACTTAGATGGCTAGAAGCTGCTATGACTGAGGTGGGAATCCCTCTAAATGCAGTACGTGCATAGTGATGTCCTGCTCGGATAAGATTCGACATGACTCCCAACGTGATGTTGATGGTACCTGGAGAAATACTCCTCCTGTGAAAGCCTCATCGACGTTACTGTTGCTGGCTGTGCTTGCTGAAATATACTGAGGTGAATGTACTGATGTGATGTGCTGATGAAACGTTGATGTTGCCTTCAAATTTCGGTGTTTTAAGACACTTACAAATTAATGTTGAAGGATGTCTGAATTTAACTGTTCTTCTTGTCCGAAGTTCTGTAGTCTTCGACGCTTGGTGGGAGGCTTGTATAATTTTAGGATTTGTTGTGTAATTATTGAAGTGCACATATGTCAATAAAGTACAGAATGTTCTTGTAATCCATTGTTCGTCGAAATTAGGAATTACTTTGGTGTTCAATACGGTTGTACATTAGGATTAAAAAACGGGAATCTGTATGGAGTATTTATGGTGAATAACATAACTTGAATTCATTCTTGTGGCTCCTTCATAAATTGAAATTCAACCGCGTATCTTATGATGAGCTTACTTAGCTTGTACTATAAATCAGTATATATATAAAAATGGATCTTGTAATATAATCTGCAAATTTGATCCCAAACTCCCTTTCTTAAAATCTCCCTCACTCATTGAAATAAACCTGGTTTCTCTCATTCACGATCGTTGTATCGAATACTAAATAGGTCCGAGTTCCTTCTCGCAAATGATGACCCAACCTTACGAAATTAGGTGATGGCGTAGCTTGGTATACACACTAGTTTCTTACGAAACCTTGAGGATAAGGACACAATCTCCAGGGAAGACACTAAAACCCTTGAGCCGCCTTGAGGGAACGAACAGTAGAATAATCCTAGGATCTCTGTAATCCAATGTTCGTACTCTGAAGTGTTTGACTGTAATGATCCACAATAAATATTATTGCACCTTGTAACCCTCAAGAAGCAACCTATGGACTTCATGAACCTCATGAAAGGTCTTGTGAACCTTCATAAAGTAGCTTGTGGACTTTATGAACTTCATGAAAGGTTATGCAAGTTGTTGGAGAACTTGTGAACCTTGTGAACCTTCTTAGAACACAAAGTCTTGTATTGTGAGGGCAAATTTTGGGGTGCAACAATGATCTCCACCGAGTCTTTCCGTAAGCCAAAGTGTTTTATGTTTTGTTAGTCTTCAAAAGTTATTTTTTAAATTTGAACCTGGTGCTTTCAAAAATTATCATTGATTAATAAACGATGTTTTTCATAACAAAGAAATAAAGACAATAGTAATTTTGCAAAAAAGAAAGGTCCAAAAACTGATTTCATTTAAGAATGGAAGTTTGTCAATGACAGAACTCCATGGAACTTTTACAATTGAAAATGGCAACATAAAAAGAAAAAGGTTACATTGAATTCACTGACAATTCTACCCCTAATGACTAAAACTTTCCAAAACCTTGCTTCTGACAAGAGCGGTTGAAATGGACTTCTTTGTAAAATCTTCTGCAGAGGTAACAACCCATCTGATGCAGTGAAATGCCTTTGTCCCTAACTTTTTCCTGGATTTCCCTTTTAGGTTTTCAATCCACCGGAACGCTCTTTTTTGCCTAAGCCGCCCTTTCGGGTTTTCAACTTAGCGAGCTCATCATCTCTTTTTTATTTCATCCCTAACTTTTGCCTGGACCTCCTTCATAGGTTATGATCTAGCGGGATACCCATTATTGCATAAGCCGCCCTTGCGGGTTTTCGACTTATCGGGTTCTTTTAGGCGTAATATTTTCGGACTGCATCAGAATTCACCGGGTGTGCAAGCTATTCCCCATCCATTGTTGTGAGCATTAACGATCCTCCTGAGAAGACTGTTTTTACAACAAACGGACCATCATAGTTGGGCATCCATTTTCCCCGTGCATCTTTGTGAACTGACAAAATCCTTTTGAGTACAAGTTCTCCTTCTCGGAATTCTCGGATACAAACCTTTTTGTCAAAAGCTCTCTTGACCTTTTCTGATATAACTGCCCGTGACATGCAGTCATGCGTTTTTCATCAATAAGGTTCAACTGATCAAATATTTCCCTCACCCATTCAGCTTCTTCGAGTTTGGTTTCCATTATGACTCTTAAGGAAGGTATCTCAACCTCAATAGGAAGTACTGCATCCATCCCATATACCAAGGAAAAAGGGATTGCCCCTGTTGAAGTGCGAACGGACGTTCTATACCCATGCAAGGAAAATGGCAGCATCTCATGCCAATCTTTGTAGGTTTTCACCATCTTTTGCAAAATCTTTTTGATGTTCTTATTCGCAGCTTCGACAGCTCCATTCATCTTGGGACGATAAGGAGAGGAGTTGTGATGTTTGATTTTGAAGTCACCACACAGTTCTTTCATGGTTTTGTTATTCAGATTGGTATCGTTATCTGTTATGATTCGGTTTGGGATTCCGTACCGACATATAATCTCCTTTTTGATAAAACGGGCCACCACTTGTCGAGTAACATTGGCGTAGGATGCAGCTTCAACCCACTTTGTGAAGTAATCAATAGCGACCAGAATGAATCGGTGACCATTAGAAGCCTTCGGCTCGATTGCCCTAATCATATCAATGCCCCACATAGAGAATGGCCAAGGTGACGCCAACACATTTAACAACGTCGGAGGCACATGCATCTTATCCGCATAAATTTGGCATTTATGACATTTCCTGGCATATTGAATACAGTCAGCTTCCAATGTCAACCAATAATACCCAGCCCTTAAAATCTTCTTGGACATGGCATATCCATTGGCGTGAGTGCCAAATGTTCCTTCATGAATATCTTGCATTAACAAATCTTCTTCTCGTCTGTCGACACATCTAAGCAGGACCATGTCATGATTTCTTTTATAGAGCACACCATTGCTGAGAAAGAACTTAGAGGCCAATCTTCTCAAAGTTTTCTTATCAAGTGAGGTAGCATCGACCGGATACTCTTGCTTTGACAGATAATTCTTTATGTCGTGAAACCATGGCTTGTTATCAACTTTTTCTTCAACCATCTGACAGTAGGTTGGCCCAGTCTTGCGTTCAATTCGAATGAGAGTAGCATCATTAAGGTATCTGACTTTCCACATTGAGGCTAACATGGCTAGGGCATCAGCAATGTGATTTTCAGATTTCGGAACATGCTTGAAGGTGATCTCGTCAAAATATTAAATCATTTCAATGATATAGGCTCTGTAAGGGATCAAATTCTCATGTCTGGTCTCCCATTCACCTGTAACTTGATAAATAACCAAGGCTTAATCTCCACTTACTTCGAGAAGTTCGATTCTGAGGTCAATAGCTGCTTCAAGGCCAAGAATACATGCTTCATATTCGGCAATGTTGTTTGTACATTCAAAGTCTAACCATGTTGTAAACGGAGTGTAACCACCTTTGGGATTCATCAGAACGGCTCCTACGCCATGCCCACTGTAATTTGAGGAACCATCAAACATAATTTTCCACCAAATACCCGGCTCAGGACCTTCATCAGGACCTGGTTCTTCACAATCTTTTACCAACATAATGTATTCGTCTGGAAACTCAAACTTGAGAGACTCGTAATCTTCAACTGGTTGATCTGCAAGATATTCTGATAGCACACTGCCCTTGATCGACTTCTGGGTCACATACTGTATGTCATATTCTGATAACAACATATGCCATCGGGCGAGCCTTCCTGTTTGTGCGGGCTTCTCAAAGATATACTTTATCGGGTCCATTTCAATAAAGTAGTATGACAAATCATATACTACCTCAAACGTCTGGCAGCCCACGCCAAAGCACAACAAGTTTTCTCTAAAAGTGAATATCGACTCTCACAGTCGGTGAATTTCTTGCTCAAATAATAGATGGCATGTTCCTTTCGTCCGGACTCATCCTGCTGACCTAACACACAACCCATTGAATTCTCAAGTGCTGTCAAATACATGAAAAAAGGTCTTCCAGGAACAGCAGGTATCAAGATCGGAGGCTCTTGAAGATAGCCCTTAATCTTATCAAATGCTTGTTTGCAATCTGAATTCCAAACAACCGTTTGATCCTTTCGTAACAACTTAAAAATGGGCTCACAAGTAGGAGTCATATTGGAAATAAATCTGGATATGTAGTTCAATCTTCCAAGGAAACCTATGACTTGTTTTTCAGTTTGCGGAGCCGGCATATCTTGAATGGCCCGGACTTTGTCTGGATCTACCTCAATCCCTCGGTGGCTAACAATGAAACCGAGCAATTTCCCAGATCTCACCCCAAAAGTACACTTGGCTGGGTTCAGCCTCAACTAATATTTTCTGAGTCTCTCAAACAATTTCAACAAATGGTTCAAATGGTCCTCTTCACTCCGAGATTTGGCGATCTATCATCAACATACACTTCTATCTCTTTGTGCGTCATGTTATGAAACAAGGTCACCATGGCTCTTTGATAAGTGGCATCGGCATTCTTTAAACCGAACGACATGACTTTGTAATAGTAAGCTCCCCAAGGAGTAATGAAAGTGGTTTTTTCCATATCATCTGGATCCATCTTGATTTGGTTGTATCCAGAGAAACCATCCATAAACGAAAAAACCGCAAAGCGAGATGTATTGTCCACTAATGTATCAATATGCGACAAAGGGAAATCATCTTTCACACTGGCCTTGTTCAAATCCCTATAATCCACACATATTCTGACCTTCCCATCTTTTTTTGGCACAGGTACAATATTAGCTACCCATTCAGGGTATTTGGATACTGCCAAGAAACCTGCATCAATCTGCTTTTTCACTTCGTCTTGAATCTTGAGAGCCATGTCAGGTCTAGTTCTTCGGAGTTTTTGTTTGACTGGCGTGCATTCGTGTCGGAGCGGTAACTTGTGGACCACTATATCGGTGTCCAAACCTGGCATATCCTGATATGACCAGGCAAATACATCCACATATTCTTTTAAAAGCTCTACCAACTGCTGCTTGACTTCTGCCCCAAGTGTTGCCCCAACCTTGACCTCTTTCATGTCTTCTTCGGTACCAAGATTAATAACATCCACCTTTTCCTTGTGAGGTTGAAACTCTAGATGCTCATAACATGCCATTTTTTCCGGTTCATCAGGGATCTCAAAATCTCCGTCCTCATCTTCGGCTTGGTAAATTGGTGAGTCAAAGTCAGGAGGAAAAACAAAGTCAATGGATTCAACGGGTTTTGGGGTATCACTGCATGTTGGAATGGCTTAATTTATTAAAACACACAAAGACAAATGCAACAATCAAGAAAACTGTTCTGATGATTTTTTAGAAAAATTGCCATCTTCTTTTTAAATATGGAACAAAAGCGAATAAGGGAACAACAACAAAAGGATTTAACAAAACCATTCATTAATCATAATATTCATGGAAGCATGGGGCCCTTACAAAATGCATCCTATAGCCTTGGGCATGGCTATGGAGGTTTAAAGATAAGAAGCAACAACAAGTAAAGAAAAACAAACAAATTACTTCGACATAGGAAAGACCACGGGAATCTCAATAGCCTCCCAATTTCCTAAAGCAGCCTCACAATGATACACCAAATGTTTAATATCTTCTTCTTCAAAATCTTCTCCCACGGCGTTGACTTGGAATCCTCCACTAATGAACACCTCTTGGATAGTCTTCGGACGTCCTTCAGTGTGTGTTGATGTTTCGATATGAGTTGGTTTGTAACCCAACCCTTGGCGACCTAGCCTTGCCTTCACTTCAATGACCTCTCCCCAACCTGCAGGAGTAGCTTCTTCTAATGTAGACTTAATGCTTTAAGCGGATGAAAAAGATGAACCACTCCTTGCCACTGTATCTTCTATCATCACTGCATTAGCTATTTCAAGTGCTTGGAAAGAAGTTTCCAACGCATCCTCATCGGCCTCGATATACCTGAATGATGATAAATTACTCACCATCAAGTCTTCCTCGCCATGCACATTTACCAGTTTGTCATTCACAACAAATTTCATTCTTTGATGTAAGGTGGAAGTCACTGCTCCAGCTGCGTGAATCCATAGTCGTCCCAACAAACAGCTATAAGTCGGGTTAATGTCCATGACTTGGAATGTAATATCGAACACGTGAGGTCCTATCATGATTGGCAATTCCACCTCTCCAACAACTATTCTTCTTGAACCATCAAAAGCCTTTACAATCAACGACGTCGACTTCATTTCTGCCCCTGCATATGCTAATTTTGCGAGCGACATTTTAGGTAACACATTCAACGACAATCCAATATCCATCAAAACTCGCGCCAATGTGTCTTCTTGGCACCTGACAGATACGTGCAACGCACGGTTGTGATTACGTCCTTCCTTTGGCAACTCTGCATCACTAAAACTCAGTGTGTTACATGCCGTAATGTTGGCTATCACTGAATCAAATTGGCCGAGAGTTATATCTTTTGTCACATGTGCCTGCCTCAATACTTTTTGCAGGGCTTCTCTATGGGCTGGAGAATTCATCAAGAGAGACAAGATTGATATCTTCGATGGGGTTTGATGAAGCTGATCAATAACCCTGTAATCACTTTTCCGAATAATCCTTAAGAACATCGTCTCCTTCAGTACTTGGTACCTCTTTTTCTTTTGTCGCAGCAGGAGTAACCTCTTTTGGAGTGACTACTGTTATCTTTGGTTGATAGATTCGACCACTACGGGTCATCTTGCTTGTACCTGTAATATTTGTCACGTCAACCTGGTCATCTTTTACCTCCTCCTTCTGACTAATCTTCCCAGATCCTTGGTCTATCACAGTGATGTCATATTTCCATGGAACGGCCTTTGTGCTTTCAAAAAGAAATGGTCTTGGTTTCTGAATAATAACCGGTCGAGGTTGATCAATAGTAGATTTTCTGAAAACAGGATTCACATTTTTGTTGGTCATATTGAACACCAGAACTTTCTCACTTTTCTTTGGTAGATTAAAAATAGGCTCAATTACCGAAACTTCTTCTTTCCTCATCTTGCTACACACTTGCAATACTCCATTATCAATCAATCTTTGTATATCCCCTCGTACCACATCACACCCTTTAGAATCAATAGAACATTCTTCACAATCATTATGGGTACCTTCTATCAATCCTGCTTTCAGCAACTTCTCGTGAAGTAACCTTAGCGGAGTCTTGATCTCTGACACATCACAGACTATCCTTTCATCTGAAACTTCTTCTACATCATTAACTCTTCCATGATTCGGTAATGGATTACTTTTAACATTAGGGGGTACATCATCAAAAGACAAGATCTTCTTTTCTATTAACTCCCTGACAAGATGTTTTAAGGCAAGACAACCTTCTAAATCATGACCGGCAGCACCTTCATGAAAGGCGCAATGAGCATTTGGATTATAGTGAGGAGATGTAGTGTCTGGATTTAACGGTCGCGTTGTTACCAACCCTTGCTGCACCAAGGAGGGGTACAACTCTGTGCAAGTCATCGGTATCTGAGGAAGTGGAGGTTTTGTTGTTGCTCTCCAATTCTGGTAGTTCTGTCTGGGTGCCTGAGCTCTAGGCTGATGATGTTGCTGATAGGGTGGAGCGTGGGGCGCTCGTTGATACCCTTGTTGAACCGGCTGATATACGGGTGCTGGTTGCACCGCCTGATAATTGGGAACAGGATGATTGTAAGCTGGGGTCACAGCTGCCACATATGGTTGTTGGGCATATTGTACTGGGTACATCGGCTGTTGTATCTGAGGTTGCTAAACATAGCCTTGTGGAGGCTGCTGAATATAACCTTGTGGAGGTCGTTGATATCGTTGATAAGGCTGCTTCCAAGTCTGATTCTTCTTCCCCATTGTTATGGCGTTTGTTTCTCCTTCCTTCTTTTTATGAAAATTACCACCGAACTTCTTGACACTGTTATTGCTGGAACTACTAGTCATCTTTCCATTCTTTAATCCCAATTCTACTCTCACTCCCACAGCTACTATGTCAGAGAAACTAGACGTTACACTGCTGATCATCTTCTCATAAAATTTAGGTCTTACTGTATCCACAAACCAATCTGTTAACTCTTTCTCATTCAAAGGAGGTTCTACCTGGGAGGCAGTCTCCCTCCAACGTTGTGCATACTCTTTGAACGATTCGGAACTCTTTTGCGTCATACTCAACAACTGTCTTCTGTCAGGGGCCAAGTCCATGTTGTACTTGTAATGCTTTATGAAAGCATCGACCAAGTCTTGGAAACTGTGAATGCGGGACTGATCTAAGCTCAAATACCACTTAGCAGGGGCTCCTTTCAAGCTATCCTGGAAACAATGAATCATCAACTTATCATCTTCTACATGTGTGGCCATTCTTCGGTAATACATGATCAAATGTGTTCGAGGACAAGTAGCGCCGGTGTACTGATCAAAGTTGGGGATTTTGAATTTTGGCGGAATTACCAACCCAGACACTAAACACATATCTCTGGCATTAGTACCAAAGATATCATTTCCTTCCATTGTTCTACCCTTCCTCCCTATAGTTTCTACACTCTCCTTCAACTTATCATGTCATCCACTTTCTTCTTCGGATCCATCAGGAATTTCAAACACTTGTGGATGACTGTGAAAAACAGGGCACACTTGAGTCTGTATAGAGGCTGGAGTATAAGTCGGAACAGCTCGGGGAATTTCTGCCCCTAGAGGAACTGATGGTTGACTGACTGGTAGTGGAGGCACAAAACCTGATGTGAGCCCATATGGTGGAATACTTGCAACAGTGACTGCCATTGGGATCGGCTCCACAACTGTATTAGTGATCTCAGAAACTACAGTGGCCTGAGTGTCCATCTTTGCATTGATAACTTGTAAGACTTTCGTGATTCGTCCTACACTTCCTCTTAAATCTTCAAGTTTGTTGTCAACCCTGTCCAGAGCCGCACTGTGTTCTTCCATTCTTTGGAGAGCATGGGCTCGTGTGTTGTATTGATGACGAGGATTCAGTATGATTCTCTTTCTGGAGATAAGACAGCGAGACGAGACACAGCACAGGAAATGCACATGAAATGTATGGGTGCAGATGTAACAATGCAAAATTAATCATTCAAGGAATCCAAAGAAATATTTGCAAAAATTATAACAATGGGGAAATAAAGCAAATTCAAAGTCTTCATAGATTAATAACTGAGAGTTTTACAACAACAATTCTGAAACTGAAATACAAATCTTCAATACAGATACATGATGAAACAAAACAGAAAATAAAAGGATCCTAGATCTTCTGGCCGGAGGGCCCTTCGTCTTCTGGTTTACTCTTCTTCCCACCTTGACGGATCAATTCTTGAAGCTCTTCCTTCTCTTGCATAACCTTGAAATACTTATCCCTCCAAGCCTTTCCTTCTTTTTCAGATTTTGCCAAAGTAGCCTTCAATTCTTCTACGAGAGTAGGTTTGGGTGAGTCAGGCTCAAAGCGAGTATAGAACATCTTCAATGCTGCTTCTTTCACCCATGATAAGTAAGATTCTGAATTAGTAGTGTCATGGTAACCTAGGGCGGTTACTCCTCTTGTGTGGATGTGACGCCAAACATACATAATCCGAGCCTTGTAAGCGGGATTCTTCCCTTCTTCAATGTAGAAGCTTCTCAAAAAGGCTGGGTCTGGTTCATTCTCCATCGGGTGCCCCAACTGGCGATGAGCTAAAATAGGATTATAGCTAATGCAACCATTAATGCTAATAAGCGGTACATTCGAGAAATCCCCACAGCTTTGAATCATGGCAATCCCCCCATACATAGGGTCATACCACTTAATATCTGAATGTTTGAGTAACAACAACTTTTCTATCCATGAGAGCCCATTCTGCCTATCCCAGAGTGCTGGAAGTCTTGGCAAGTGCGAAACAAACCACTTGTGCAAGAGAACGGTGCAACACTCAACCTGACCAACTCCATAACGGTTCCTACGATGGATGGAAAAGTACACATCAGCCAACAAGGTAGGTACAGGATTCTTGATTAAGAAGAGGTTGATTGCATTTGCATCCACAAAATCATTAGCGGTCGGGAACAGGAACAGTCCGTAAATCAGTAAAGCCAGAATGGCCTCAAATGCTTCAGAATTCTTCGACTCGGCATAACTTTGAGCTTTTTCATACAGGAACATAGCTGGAAATCCATATAACCCTCCCTTAGCAATCATATGAGATCGTACTGCGTCCACCTCCAAATACGCGGCCTCTGCAACTGCTCTTTCATTAGGGGTCCCTTCTCTTCCAGAAAATGGTCTAGGAGTGACGCCTACTCCCATCAGGGCATAATATTCTTCCAAGGTTGGCAGCAATTGATAATCTGGAAATGTGAAACAGTGATAGGTTGAATCATAAAACTGCACGAGTGCGGACAACATCTCTTCATATACTTGAACTTCTAGCAAAGACAGCATATTCCCATACTTCTCTCTGAATGCCTCGGGGTCTTCTACTAAACTTCCCAGTTTCTTCAAGTTCTCCAATTTTGGGCTTCAGAACACAATCTCTGCTTTCTTTCCAGAATCCATCCTATAATATCTGCAAAACAATCTTTAGTTCCTTGAATGATTAATAAATGTGAATGCAAATGCGCAAAGTATCATGGAACTCAGATTTGGTAAACATCAAAACATTGTTGATTCAAATTCATTGGATTACAAAATTTTAGTACATCTTACAAAAGTCTTAAACAGAAAGCTAAATAAAAGCTAACAAAAAAACCCGAAGAAGGTTCTCCTAACAGCCTCAAATTAAGCTTCTCAATCTCCTTCTCCATCTGCGCCTTCTCAAAAATGAGCTTGTCCACGATTAACTTCCATGGAGTCGTCTGGGGACTAGAAGAAAATAAATCTTCTTGCGCTTTTCTCTTCTTGCAGGAGAGCACCTCTTCATTCTTCAACTCTAATTGCTTCTAGAGATCTGCGTTCTCTTCAACAACCACTTGGTACTTGTGCTTCCAAGCATCTTCGGTTTGTCGTGCCTTGCTCAAAGCAATCCTTAACTTCTCCTCTTCAGACATGAAGATCATGGTAGGTTCTTCTTTTAAAGCCATGGGTTCTTGTTGAGAATAGGGCATCTTCAACTCAATGGCTCTCTTTCGAACCCATTGGAGATAAGGTTCCAAGGAGACACAATTAGGCTTTCCCAAGTCTTTCTTTCCTTTCTTGTGCAAATGACCCCAGGCTTTTAGAATCCTCTCTTTCTGCTCGTGATTACTACCCTCTTCTTTAAAGAAAATATTCTCCACATGAACATTGTTGGGCTTATCTCTTAAAGGGTATCCCAACTGTCGACGGGAAAGGACGGGGCTGTAACTAATTCCTCCATTGGCACCAAGAAGAGGTACATTACCAAAATTCCCACAGCTGTCAATGATCATTATCCCATCATATTCACGATTATACCAATCAATATCAGAGTGCGTGAGAGCCATAATCTTCTGTGACCACCACCCCTTCTTCGGATCCCAAAAGGCGTGGGCTTTAGGCAAGTGTGAAGTGAACCACTTGTACAATAAAGGAGCGCAACAAGTAATCATCCCTCCTTTGTGAAAATTCCTGAGATGAACAGAATGATATGCGTCTACTAGCAGAGTAGGCACAGGGTTTTTCTTCAAGAAAATCTTAATGGCGTTGAGGTCTACAAAGTTCTCAAAGCTGGGAAACAGGAAAATACCATAAATGAGTAAGGAAAGAATAGCTTCGAATGCATCCATACTCAAATGATCGGCGTAGTACTGAGCTTTTTCAACCAAGAATTCTGCACTCAACCCAAAAACTCCTCCTTTTGTGATCATGTTCTTTTGAATATCCACTAATCCCAAACGTGTGGCTTTGGTGATATCTTGTTCTTTAGGGTCTTTCTCCATGATAGGAAAAGGAGAATCTTTAAGAATAGGCAAACCAACCAACTGAGAATATTCTTCTAGTGTAGGCACTAGCTGATAATCAGGGAAAGTGAAACAGCGATAGAGCGGATCATAAAACTGAAGAAGCGTAGAAAGAAGTCCACTATCCACCTTTATCTTTAATAACAACAACAACTTCCCATATCTACTCTAGAAACCCTCTGGATCTGTTACCAAGGTACCCAACCTTCTTAGGTCCTCTAGTTTAAAACCTTTGTAAGTGTACTTTAATGTTTTCTTTCTTTCACCATCCATAGTGATCCCTGATGTTTACAAACAAAAAGAATCTGAGTTCCGTGAAACTTTATGAGATGATGTTATGAATGCAAGAATGCACAAACACAAGTAAATGCAAAGGTCACATATATGCACAAGCACAGGTCTAGGTTTAAAGGTCAAGCGTGGATCCAAGGTCTACCCATCCCCAAAAGGTATGTACTAGGGATTTCAAACCTGTAGAGCATGGTTCTAAAATGGTTCTCAGAGTCATCAACCCATCTTTCGGATATTATCAACTTCCCAAATTACTTGGTAATCGATAATATTCTCAAGAGAGTCTCGTCTAAGTGTAGTATCGCGTATCAACTATTTCGGAAATACTTCCTTATAGCCATCGCACTACATCCTAGTAAGGCCAAAGTGGGGTAGAATGTAATCTAAAAGTCCACAGTGTCATGGGCTCCTTCGTCGAAAGTAGCATTATTTTCACGAATACTCTATCAATAATACTAAACTCTCAAAAAATGCCTACACTGAGCGGTGGTTTCTCAAGTTAGCTTGGTCGGGAATCAACTCCCTATAAGCCTCCTTGAATATACCACCATCCTATCATAATTGCACTCTAGTCCGGGTATAGGACCATCTCACCACTCAAAAGGTCCCAAGATCCAACAATCAAACAAATATACACAAATATACATGTAAAGCAAATATTCACAAATATAGCAAATAAACAAACAAAATAGGCTAAACCCTCAAGTTTTGTTTCCCCAGTGAAGTCGTCATTTCTGTTGCGGTGAAAATTGGATATCAAGCTATTGAATTAACTTGAATCTTAATTCTTTTACAACCGAACTTTAATTTATCCAAAGGAAAGGTCTAAAGAAAGAAAAACCCTTTTTGCGATGTAACAACAACGCTAAGAGATTCGGGGATCGGGGGTTGGTTATACCTAGGGAAGGTGTTAGCACCCTAAGCATCTGTAGTACTCTACAGGAACCTTTTGTTTGTTTGTTGTGCTAAGTTTGTTAAATGTTTGCTAAGGATAGGGAAAAGGTGTAGGTTAAAACCTAAAGATATGTACACAAAGTTTGCTCGCAAAGACATTGCATCCTCTGCCTACGTATCCTAACTAGGATAGAATCAGAGCAATCGTAGTTCACCTCACCAAGTTTGAAGAACACTTGATTATGATCAAGGTTCCAAGGGGGAACAAACATGACAATGTTTGTGTGGAGTTTGACAAAACTCCCTAATCTAGGTTGAGACACTCAAGAGGGGAAGTAAGAATTCATGATGATGATTCTTACATAGAGTTGACAAACTCTATCCTAGGGTTCTAGTTGAAGAACACTCCTAGTACAGGTGGGTTTCTCAGACTTAAATCAAAGTCTAATGGCTTCTAAACTAAGGTTAAAGATGACTTAACAAATTCAAGGAGGGATGAATGAGCTTTCCATGACACAAGGGTCAATGGAGAGACTTTTCCTTTGGAAGGAGAAAGGGGGCAACTTGGATGAGAACTAAAGAGTTTCATCACTTAGGGAAAGGAAAACTACTTAACAAAATGATGAAGACAAGCATGGCGACAACCATTAAATGAACATGTTAAAGGTAAAAACCCAAAGATGCATTGATGACGATCAAAGCAAATAAGCAAAGCAAGAAATATGACGACAGATCAAGCTTAAAGTAATTTCTTAGAGGAAACAAAATAATTTATGGTAACAACGAAAAAACATCTTATCATGTTGACTAACACAAAGGAAATGAAAGATAAGCAAATAAACAAACATGAACAAGCATGGTGAGAAGGAAATTCATCAAGACGTGCGATAACGATCTCAAAACGTAAACAACTTGCAAGTGGTCAAGAGGCAAGAAAATATAAGCAACATGGAATTTCAAATTATCACATGAAAGTAAACATTTACATGAGCACAACACAAAAAGAATGAGTGGAAAAGGATAAAAAACGAGCAAGTTATGAAAATATGAAATATGATGAAATAAGAACAAAAATAAAACAAAGGCTAAAAAAGAAATGGGCAAGGTGGGATTTGAACCCATGCCCTTGGCCTCCCAAGTAGCAAGCATAACCACTGAGCCATCACACGCGCGTGTGGTGAAGAGGGAGAGAGAAAGGATAAAATAAACAACATGTGAAAAATGAAAAAAAAAAACAAAAGGGTTGATTTCCACGCACGGATCGAACCCAGGTCTTAGAGGTGAAAGGCGCTATGTGCAAGTGTGTCTACCACTGGGGTGGCTATACATCCAAGTATAAAGCCACCCCATAAATATATATGGGATACCTACTTGGATTTCTGGGCAAACACAAGGCCATAAGAACAAGTGAAAAATTGATTTGCGTTTTGATGCGTAACTTGGTCAATTCTTTATGGATTACAATGAAATTTTTATCAAACTTGAGTGAAATTACATGAGGATCACAGTGGTGGTATTAGTTTTGAAAGATCATGCCTTCTTTTCAAAATTCGATAGCACAAGCAATGTGAGTGTGTGAGATGCATATTGATGTGCAGGTCAAATTCCAATCAGTTTCAAATCAAATCAAATACACACACACACTACATACATATGGATGAGTGAACTCAAGCAAAAGTTTTGGTTCAAAATAGTTTGCAAAGCAAAGTGAGGTTCAAGATGCCAATTGGCATTTATGAGATGCAGTTGGATGTTCAGTTCAGTTTGAATGCACAACTAAAGCAAATAAATCATATACACATCTAAGAAACATGTTAATGAATGAGTTTGAGCATCAAAATCAGTTCAACATAGCCTGTGGTGAAAAAGTGGTTTTCAAACTGCCCTTTTGGCATTGTAAAGCATGAGAAAACTCAAATCAGTTTCTAGGCCTATTTAAGTCAAATAAAACACATACACATCTAAGAAACATGTTAATGAATGAGTTTGAGCAAAAGATCAGGTGCAAAACAGGCTGTAATGAGAAATGTCAATCAAGTTGCAAAATGGTATGTATGAAATGCATTTTGAATGAGAGGGGTCAGGTCAAGTGAAAACAGGCCAGGTGACTCATACATACAAATGATAAACATGATTCTAAAGGTTTTTTAATCTTAAAAACAGATGCATAACAACCATAGCAAAAATTGGGATGTTGGATGCTTTGAAAGAATGCTGTTTTGGCAAAATGGTGGGACTGTCATGTGTTTTTCAAAATAGTGAGATTCATGCTAACACAATGAGGTATACATATCACAAACATGATGGCTGATGAATTCATGCTCAAAATTTGATCATATTTTGTTTAGAACATAATTTGGTATGATGATGGTTATGAAATGCAAACTGTTTTGATGATACAAGTTGAAAAGTTCAAAATGAGTCACCTCATGTTATGTCTATGATGCACACATATTACAATTATGCTAGATGATGATTTCATGCCAAAATTCAAGCACACCGTTTTTCAAAAACAGAACTGGTACATAGATGGCTTTTTTTGATGATAATGATGCATTTTGAAAGTGAAAACCCACAACAGGTAGAAACAACTCATACAAATCATCCACACACATCATAAACATGATAATAAGTGTGTCCAAACCCAAAAAAAAATAAAAAATAAGTTCCTAACGTTCCCGTCCTTTTTCTTTTTCGTCTAACACTCCTTAATTTGTTTGTTTCAGCTTATTATTATTTCATTTGTTCATTTTTGTCCCATGGATGTAATTTACGCGAGGCCATGGTCGCGGTTTATTTTTTATTTTGCTTTTTTTGGGGATTTGTAATTTACGCGAGTGATCGTCGCGATGCTTTCTTTATCGCTTTCATTATTTTTCGTACTTTATTTCTGCCGTATAATAATTTGATATATCTTGCATGATTTGCCGTTAGAATCTCTTCCAAAGAATTAGGTCTAGCCATTTGACCGCAGAGTCAATAACCCTAACCTTTGACCATTTCAAAACCCTAATAGCCTAGGTGTCCCGCCGTGGACGAAAATACCCTTTACCCTAGCTTTAGGTCAAAGAGTCGCCGTACTCTGCTTTAGGGTCTCCCGCCGTGGAATCCCTAATTTCAACCCTAATTTTAATTCAACTTTTCAACATAGAAATAGGAGTTTCAAGACTCCACGTAAGCGTGTCCTTAAGATACGTTTACTCTCATTGAAACCTTGACCACAGTCAAGAAGTTTCTAACCTCCCTTTCGAGGGGAACTACAATTACTCTGATTCCATTCCCGTTAGGATATGTAAGCACAAGATGCGATGTCTTGCTGAGTAAAGTTAGGACTAACCCTTAGGTCTTTAGGTCACTCTATCCCTTAGCAATATATATTAAAGCAGATAATAAAATAAAAAAGAATACATTAAACAAAAGGTTCATGTAGAGTACTACAGAATTTTAGGGTGCTAGTATCTTCCCTAAGCTTAACCAACCCCTTACCTAGATCTCTCCCCGCATTGTCTTTACGATGCAAAATTAGGTTTTCCTCTTTTGACCTTTTCCTTCGGGTAAATCAAAGAGCGGTTGTGAACTAAAGATGCGATTCAAATTAATTAATAATTTGATATCATATTCTAACCACAACAATAGTCGAGTTAACATGATAATGAGAATGATTAGCCATGGATTAGAGGTCAAATGTAAATGGATAAATTGATTAAGTGATATGAGAACCAGATTAAATTTGATTAGTGAAAACAGAATTAAGTGTAAATCAAAAGTTAATTGTTTTTATTTTTGAGAAATTAAGTCTAAGAAAAAGATGTTTAGAAATTAAATTAAATGAAAAGAGGAATTAATCTAAAATTAATAAAAGAGTTTAATTATTTTTTTTAAGAAAAATGAGTTAAAAATGAATTGACAAAGAAAGTTCTAAGTTATTTTTTTTAACAAAAGTTTTTTTTGGATTTTAAAATAAACATATTTTTGGCTTTTTCAATTTTTAATAAAACGAAATTAAGTTAAATAGAAAAGGTTGTTTTTAATTTTTTATTAAATCAAATTATATGTTTATATTATGTTTTTTTTCCATATTTTATATTTTTTAGTTGGTGTTTAGTAATGTTAGTGTTAGTTTTTTATTAATAATTAAAATTATAATATCAAAAAAAAGATTAAAAAACTAACTAAAAAAAGAAGAAAAATGGGCGGGCTGGAGTGATGAAGTCCTGAGACCCGGCCCGAATCATGATAAAGGGGGATGGGGAAGCAAAGGGTTAGTAAACCCTAAAAAGAAAAGGGCCAACGACGCCTTCTTCTTGGGTTTCTCTCTGAAAAATTTCCTCCCTCTCTCTGCTTTGCATGCGATTTTTTTTCTTCTTCTCCATTCGCAAGCTTTACGTCGTCTTCTTCTTGATTCACTTGCTGCAAAAATAAGAAACAAACATCTTAAAAAAAGCGAGGGCTTACGGTGTTTTGTTGTTGGACTCATGGTGTTTCGCGGTTTAGATCTGGTTTTGTGGGGATTTCGTGGACGATGATGAAGACGAAGGGATTCCTTCGTCTCTAAGTCCGTTTGGTTCTGATGGCTTCGTGATGTTTGTTTTGCAGAGGGGCTTCGGAAATGTTTTTTTTATGGTTGTTGGCGTTTTGGTTTTAGTCGATGATGAATAATTTCTGAGCCTTTGAGGTTTTCGATGGTTTGTGATCTTCGGATTTGGATTTTGTTATGAGGTTTTTCGGTGGTGATTTCGGATTGTGATAATGTTCAATGATTTTTCCCCCGTCCTCCTGAACTTCTATTCCACTTCTTATAGCCTCTTTTTCTTCTTAAAACAGATGGAATATTTGAATTTGTTTCCCTTTTGAAATGAACATGTTTTTACATGTTGGTGCTATTTTTGTTTTTGGATTTTAAACATTGATGGAGATGATATTTGCTGTCGGATTTGATTATGGTGATGGA
Source organism: Lathyrus sativus (assembly GCA_963859935.3). Classification (NCBI taxonomy): domain Eukaryota; kingdom Viridiplantae; phylum Streptophyta; class Magnoliopsida; order Fabales; family Fabaceae; genus Lathyrus; species Lathyrus sativus. The sequence continues at coordinate 276,856,880 of OZ012739.1, forward strand.
TTTAATCCATTTTCATTTGCAGATTTTTGTGGATCTGTTTGGGTTTTGTCTTGATGGTGATGAATTCGTTTTTGGATTTTCCCTATTGATGATGATTTTCGGAGTTGGACCTTGTGATTTTTCTGGATTTGGATTTGTGATTCATTGATGATGATGATGTTCCATTCTTACCATTTTGAGTTCGTTGTGACCCGTGGCTGTTGGATTTTTCATTTCGGAACTGGCCCTTTCTTTTCTTCTTTTGCGAAAAATACTTTTCCAATTTAAGAACAAATCTCTGCCTTGTTGTTTATGCTGATGGTCGTCGGAAAACCGGGAGTTCGCGACGAACTTTCGTTGCCCTCCCAAAAATGCCCGGTGATGATATTAATCTGAGGGCAGTAAACAAAGTTTCATCTCTTCTTGAATTTGCAAGTCTACTGGTTTTTGATTTAATTTCTGATATAGCTCTGTTGTGTTTTGTTGCAGATAGAACATGACCAAGCCGAAGTCACGACATGGACTGAACTTAGGCGGTGATCCCACATCAAAATTCTCCTTGCTAATGCATAAGATTTGGGTAAGTGAACTAGTACTGAGGCAGGTTGTCTCATCGAACTTCAATAAACTCCTCAGAATTTTTCCAAGATTCTTGTTGTATCATAAGTGTAGCAAAAGATTAATGTTTGTAAGAAACTTTCTTTGTAAGAATAAAGTTTATAGAAAATTTCCGTGTAGATAAACCTTGTAATATTTGAAGCTAGAGGCAAAACATGGAACTTATTGGATCATCTTGTTTTGTAGTTGGAAAGTGATTAACAACTTGTATGCTTTAGTAAAATTACTCCAACTTTGTGTTTATGCCTTGATTGATACTAGAGTTTGCATTTGTAACTTGTATAAAAAGTCTTCTCATGATCAAACGATGAAACAAAGTTGAGTTTTGAGAAATTCTAACCCAAAACTTTCTTCAAGATTTTGTGCCCAAAAGTGAAATGATTCTTTAATTCAAACCCACTACCATAAATTGATGTTCTTTGACATTGTCTTGGAGATGTATGGGCATTAAATTTTGGGATGAATTTGATTATGATTTGAAACTAACCTTGATATTAATTTGAAATATATCATAACGTCCCACTTGAATCAAAATTGAAAACCCAACAATAGCATAAATTAGCCTAAGAACTTTTCTTGAAAGAGAAAATAGGAAAAAGTCTTCATCGGCTTCAATCTTGTGAAAAAGAAATGTAAGACATATCTTGGAATACGACTTCAAACTAAATAGGAAATCCAACGGTCATGTCTTGCACTTTGGTAGCTTCTTCGAATTTTGAACTTAATTTTCTTTGAAAAGTCTATGACATATTTTGAAGAGAATTTGTAATTAGGCCTTGAATCTTTTGAAGCGAACCTGACTTCACAAAACTAAAAAAAAAACTGGTTAAACAGTTAGTTAAAACGCAACACGATAGGAAATGAAATGCAAATGATCACTAAATCTAAGGGTAAAATTTGGGGTATGACAATAACATATAGATTTTGATAACATAATTTATGAAGGTGTTTTAGAAGAACTTTCAATGTCTATAAATGGTTGGGGTCAGCAAAGATGCAATCATGTATGTACATCAAAAAGCACCACTTAACACTAATATGAAGCGTTTTGATTGTTACGATAAAAAGTTGGAGCTACATAGAAACTCAAACTACACTTTAAGATAACTTACAGTGGTGAATTGGAAAAACTTATAACCTCTCGTATGGGCTTGCAATTTAGTGGTAAGCTTTCTTGAGGTTGAACTTGGATTTGGTGATGTATTCTCATATGTGTGATATGTAATTACATTTCTGAATTTTGACAGGAGATTTGTTCCTAAAGTGTGAACATTGTAGGACTTTTTAGTAGTTCCAAAACACAATATGTTTTGGCTCGGTTCTGAACCTTGAAAGCTTGCACTGAGCCTTTTTCCTTCCTCAACGACTTGAGCAATTATTTTTTGGTTATTTTTATGGAGTTATCTCACATAACGGAGTCCTTGTTAATATGATGTTTGTAGAATTAAGTTGGCCTTGAATGTGGTTTGTTGTAGAAGAGTACATCTTTGACACTTTGAACGCAACTCATTTATGATAAGAGATCTCTGTGCTCTTGCTTTTTTGGCCGGCCCCAAATTGTACCTTTGATGCATAATTGTTATTATATGCGACAGGGGTGGAAATGGTACCTATAATTCCAACACTTTAATGTCACATAGTGTAAATTTATAAAGACATAACATTCACATATATAAATTGGCACTATGCAGAAGGTTTGTTACACTGGCAGGTAGTTGTACACTACAGGGGCATAATAGGTCATTAAAGAAACCTCATGAGAGCATGAGCCCAATTTAATGTTAGTAATAACCAATATGACAACATGAATACATAACAATTCTTAACATTATATTATTTGTTATAGTTGGTAGAAGATAAATATGCATTAGTGATGGAAGAAAAATTGAGTTTGTATTTAAATAGAAGTTTGGTATGGTTGAATCATATATTGAAAGCATAAGGAAAGCTAGATAACATAGCAAAATGTAATTTGGGAGATGGAAAATGAAAATTAGTTTATTAGTCACAAACTACAATTTCAGTTATGGCTTATGCATTCGTAGATGAGTAACCAGAAGATTTTCTGCACATCTGCAAAGTTGTTTAACACAACAACAAATATATTTTAAGTTTAGGAATGAAGGGATTAGATGAATATGACCTCCCTTGATCAGTTTGGAATGTGAAAGCTAAGGTGAGTTTCCTGGTAATTCTTAGCATTCCTAATCTTCAAGCATACAATAATTTTGAAGCTAACACACTAACAATGAACATTCTAGTATTGAAACTAACAATGAGTAAGTTTGTTATCTAACACACTAAGGTGAGCATAATATAATTTGTGTATTAGAGTTTGTGTAATGAGACAAAAGGATAGAAGCCTTCTAGAAACAGAAGGTGAGTCAGCAAACCCGTTAGAGGGCCCACAACAAGTGGAGGAAAATGATGATGCTAGTACTGGTGGTGGAATGTTACCACGTAGAGGAGAGAGAACGAGAAAAACGCACAGCATGTGGAAGGAATTTGTGAAACTGTGATGACAGCTACATATAGTGGCCTAGGGGAATAATTATGGTTTTTGTGTGAGTAGTGGAATTGTTATCCTTCTCCCTCAAATTCTCTTTTCACATCTGTTTTCACTTGTATGCCAACTGTTTTCTGAAAGTTCAATAACAATATTTCTCTCTTCCTTCATTTTTCTAGTTACCATATTTTAACACTGTTACATTGGTGCTTTCATCAGCCATGGCCACTCCATAACACAAAGAGATACAAGATGATATCAAATGCAATACAGAGGAGATGAGGTCGTTCCAAACTGAAATCCTTGAGCGCATGGAAAGACTGGAAGTTGGTAATTGTTGTACCCCAAACTTTGCCCAACCTTTTCTTTACTTGGCTTATGTTTTCACTGCATTGTTCTAGCATTTTCATTTGCATATCATTGTTAATTTTTAGGGGATCAAGAGGTGTGAATAGCAAGAGAAGTTTTGTCAAGGGTTCCAAGCAAGCATGAGTGCTTATCAAGTCATCAGAAGTTGGTCAGAGCTCTTTGAGAAAGTGAATGGATGTATATTGCTTATCTCCTGTCTTGGAGGTTAATTAGGGATCATCTGAGGATCACAAGTGCATGGATATGTATATGAGATGTTTGGAAGCCCATTGAGTTCTTTGAGAGCCATTGTGGAGCTTATGCAAGTTGTTATATCATGTGCCAGAGGTTGCAGTCAAAGGATTGCACACCTAGGGTTTCATCTGCCTAGTGCAAGATCCATTGTGGATTTGAAGGAGATTAAGACTTAGTTCTAAGTCTTTGGGGTCATGGATATTTGTGTTGAGGCATATAAGATGTTATTTCAAGATCAATTCAAGAAGAATCAAGAGTGTGAGAAGTTACTAAATTAGGGTTTCAGAGGTTTGTCAGTGTAAAATCCCTTATTTAATGCCTAAATTCAAGACCACATATCTCAAGATACAAGTTTCACCTCACTTTCATGCAAACATGAGACTTGTATAGCATGTTCCTAGCTTTTATTTGAGTACTAGAACTCATCCATTGGGTTTTTGGAGCTCAAGTTATGATGCTAGCAAGTTAGAGGTCTCAGATGAATCATATTTTCAGTCAACCAACTTCCAAGGAACTTTTGACCTAGACGATTTTTTCTCCTCAACTTGAGGTGAACATGAAAGTTTTTCCTTATGATATTAGCTTTCCAAAAAGTCCTAGAAGTCCTTAACCTCATTTGTAGAACTCAAGTTATGAAGCTTGCAAGGTAGGGGTATTTTGGGAAAGTGAGATTATAGGTCCTTTTCATGATCTTAAGCACCTCAAATGAAACTTTCTCCAACATGAAAGTTGCTTCAAATGATATCAATTTCATTATGGAACCCAATTTTGTCATGAATTTGGCAAGGGTAGGGAGATTGGTGAAGAAATTCAATGGAAAAATGAACTTAAAGTCATGAATTAAATTGAAGTGGTTTTAATTCATTTACATGCCATATTTGTGCTCATTTTGATTCACATTGTCATGACAAGCAAGATGCACAAATCAATTTTGGTTTATAATGTGAAATGCACGTGGAAATCAAGGTTACTTCATAAAGAAGTTTCAAATCCAATTTCCACCATTGGATCAAATCAAGGTTTAATTCCAATCCACATGATCAAAACAGGTTGCTAGCTGATGATTCCAATCAAATTCAAGGGGAATTGGAGGGCGATTCACGTATGCATGAACTCATTTTCCAACTTTGGGCATTTTTGAAATTCATCCCAACCAGACCATATTGGGCCTCCAAACACTTCTAGATCCATCATATAAAAGTTCCAGATGAAATTTGAACATTCATTCATGCAATTTCGTGGAGGGAGAGCATAATCACAGTTTGAAAAATAAAGAGCAAAGTGAAAATTGTGAATTGAGATTGAAGCAAATTCAAGCCAAATCAAAGTGAGCATTACCTTCCTCAAAATCAGTGGAGTGATTCTGCACAATTTCAAGCAAGCTCAAGTGCATTTGAAGCTCCAACGAAGAGACTTTGTTAGGTATTCTTAAAATCCAAAATTCTCTCATGATACGCATCAATTCCATGCCATTTTTGTTTCATCTGAAGACCTACACTTGGTAGGCAAAATCTAGATAGTTAATTGTGGTGTTTCTGGAAATTTCAGTTTTGAGCATGAAATTTCAATCGTTCGATTTGCTTTGTATGCGCGTGATAAATGAATTTGGATAGTGGATTCGTGATCTACATAAGTTCCTCTTCAATTTTGGTATAAAATTTGGTGCAATTTGGTTGTGTTTTGGATCTGTAACTCCGGTTGCTTCACCAGAGAAGACGATCGGAGTTGAGGGCTCTGGCGTCTAGTTTTTCTTCAGGCGAGATGATGTGTCTTGCCATGTGTGCATGTTGAATGTTTGACTTTGTGAGATGAATGGATGAGATTACGCTGACCAGCACGCGTGGATCTATGACTTGCCACCTTAGTTTAGTGAAACGATGTGTTTCGCTTGTTGGCTAAGTTGTTTGGATTGTGGGCTCAACGCGCTATTCATACCCCCTCTCAGTCTAGCCCAATGCTTTGAGCTATGGATCTTGTTATTCACACCGTGTGTCCATTTTATTTTTCATTTAAATCTGTTTTGATTTAATTCTTTTAAAAGTAGTTCCAAATATGATAAAATCCCACAAAAAATATTTTTAGATACTTTAAGGTGTCATTTAATTTTTGGAAATTTTTATTTTCATTTTTGGATTATTTTTCATTTAAAATGGGATTTATTATTTGGAGTTGTTTTTAATTGAATTAATTCTTGCTCTTATTGGTTCTTGCTTGTTTTTTGAGCAATCTTTTTCTCCAAGGATTGAGACTCTTTTCTCATGTGAATGATGAATTGAGTAGTCTCATAGGATGATTTTGCCCCTGGTTTAGTTCATTTTGGTTTGACTTTTGAGTCTTTTCTTTTGACCCTCGACAACCCTCCTTCAAAGTGGTGCATCCTTGTGAATCAAATTCTTTGATGATGCTTTAAAGTGACTTTAGTTGTGATCTTTTGGCCTCTGGTTTCCAACTCTTTGATGAGAGTTTGAGATTTTATTTGGTTATTTTTGAGCCTTTTTCCTATTTTTGAGGTAACTTGCAAGTCAAGTTACTTCTAAGGGGGGTTCATACAAGCCCTTGACCTAGTTTGAATGGGAAATGACTTCTATGGATCCCTTGAGCTCTCAACTCCTCTTTATTCATATTATTAACATGTTGAGCTTTCTAGGTATTCATTTTTAGGTCATAAACTTGTTCATTTCTTGTTTAGATTTGCATATCTTTTTAGGCTTTCCACTTGAAGTTCAAGTGTTAAATGTGCTTAAGACCTAGGTCTTCTTCCATGCCTATTCTTGCATTCTCTCTTGTGCTTTTCCTTATTTGGTTTATGTAACTTCTCCTCTCATCTTTACTTCTGTCCAATGACTTTAGAGTCCCATTTGAGATGGTTTAGTCCCTCCTTTGGAGGTACTTTGAACATGTCATGAATGGTGATTCTTTGAGGACTTCTCTTGTGTTTTCTTGCATGATTATGGTGTTGCTTATGGTTGAGTTGCCCATTTGAGTTCCTTGCTGTCCTCACATTGCCTCCCATTCTCCCATTTAATCATGGCTTCTTCCTTTTCTTTTGGTTTGCCTTTGGGCATGGTGATTGATGACAAATGATTGTAGGAAGTTCATTTCTCCCATTTCATCTCACTCTTGTATGTGTTCTTGTTTATGTGTGTGCATTATTTTCTTTGCTTGCATCCTTTTGCATCTTCTCATATGTATGCTTGAGGTTGAAATGTGCTTGTGGAGGCTACTTCCCCACACTTTGTTCCTTCCTCACTTTCATTCTAATTGTGCATTACATGTTTGCCTACTTGCATTTTCTTATGCCTTCTTCTTCTTCTTCTTCTTCTTCTTCTTCTTCTTCTTCTTATTCTTATTCTTCCTTCTTTGCCTTGTTCCCTTAGGACCTATAACCTTCCTTGTTCAAGGTAGATTATGATAGAACTTAGATTTGAACCCATGCATGATAACATTAGGTAGCATTCCCTTTCATCCCAATCATAGGTGCACTTTGTATGAGAACATTAGGTTGCGTCTTAGTCTCCCTTTAGAGTGTCTCTCTTCTCATCTTCAAACATCTCAAATCATCTAATAAAGAGTAATTTGTGTTGTATGCTACAAGCCTTAAGTACTTGGGGAATGATGATTGGGGGGCCTCCTCTCAATCGTCTAGAGTGTTTAGCGTATGTCCTTTGGACGATATGCGACACATTCGCTCCTAAGTCATAGTCTTTATTGCAACATTAGTTTCAAACCGTAACACAATTCACTTCTTCTCTAAAAAACACAAAAACAAACTTTAAACTTTTTATTCTTCGGGATCTTAATTTGGAAAACCTTTTTCATAAGGAGAGTGTTGTTAACTCTTGGTTCTACCGAAAACGGGTAACGCCTAAGTCTCCAATGGTAGAGATGCATACACCTAACTGCCAGAACTAAGTTTTAACCCTACTGGGGTAAAACATTTTGAACCAACCTATGGTCTTGTTATCCCGAACTACGTTTGCTCTGATTTCTCATACCAAATGAGGATACGTAGGCACAAGACGGCGATGTCTTGGCGAGCAACCTTCCCCACCTTTCACCCGTAGTTAGCCGAACTACGTTGACTCTGACTTTCCCATTGCACGAGGGAGTACTTAGGCATAGAGCGGCGATGCTCTATCGAGTCTCTTTTCTTTCCTTTTGTCCCTGAGTCATAGCTTAGATAGTAAACACCCTTTTAGATAGACAACAAAGCGTGGATCCCGTCGAGTACGACGAACGTGAGGGGTGCTAACACCTTCCCCTTGCGTAACCGACTCCCGAACCCGAGATATGGTTGCGATGACCTGTCTTCTCCCGTTTTTGTTAGGCTTTCTCTGATTATTTCCTTTCCCTCTTTTGGGATAAATAAAAAACGGTGGCGATTCTTTTGTCTTTGCCGCCCTCTTTTTCGCAGTAGCGACAGTAATGCATCAAAGTTTGAGAATATTCACATAGCGCTTGACGTCCTCATCCAACAAACACCCCCGAAGCAACGCCATGCGTCAGAACTCAACAAAAAAACTCCATTTCAGGTGAGAAACATCAAACATCAAAACTCCATTACACGAATGGATCTTTTGTGCTGAGCAGTTTTTTGGGTATTATGATACACCAAATCATGATAGATTAACTATTTCATCTGTACATCTTGATAAAGATGTGGTACCTTAGTTTCAAATGGTACAATGTTCGAACCCGTTTCATTCTTGGCTAGAGTTTACGCGTGCGTTAGAACTGGATCTTGGTCCATCCATATACGAATGTCCTCGTGCTACCTCGTTTAAATTGAATCAAACATGAACTGTTTCTAAATATCATCTCCAGTTCACATCCTTAGCCAATAGAGTTTATGGTTTAAGTAACAACACTCTAATTGATTACTTCATAAGTGGCCTCAATGTCGAGATCCATCGGGATGTGTTAATCTATACACCCACCTCCATATTAAAAGTAGTATCCCTAGCCAAAGTTTATGAGGAAAAATACACTCAAACAACCAAACCACAAAAAACCAACCCAAACACATACTACAAACCACCCTTCAATCTACCTAAATCAAAAAATAACCAAAAAAAAACATAACTCCCATCCTCAACACACCCCCCACGAGACCTATGAGTCAATTCCAGAAGAATTCCAATATCAAACGCATATCCCTTGCAGAGATGCAACTTAGAAGTGACATAGGAATTTGTTATTGGTGTGATGACAAGTTCTCTTTCATTCATAAATGCCCCAACAGACAATTGATGTTGCTCCATTATAATGATTTTGAGGAAGAACATCTCACTGTTGTGGGTGAGACACCAACTGATGTAAACACAGACAACTGTCACCAACAGCAACCTCAACACCATTTGTCCATGAATGCCATGAAAGGGGATTCCAACATGGGTGTGCTTAGATTCTCTGGTTTAATTGGAAACATCAAGGTGCAAGTGCTAATTGATGGAGGCAGTTTAGATAACTTCTTGCAACCTCGGATAGCTAAAATTTTGAAGATACCTATTGAACCAGGCCCAGTATTCAGAGTGCTAGTAGGAAATGGTGACATAATGACAGCTGAAGGGGTCATTCAAGAATTACCATTGAATATATAAGGCAATGAGTTGAAAGTACCAGTATTTTTACTACCTATAGCTGGGGCAGATATGATATTGGGAGCAGCTTGGCTAGCTACATTAGGACCACATGTAGCTGATTATGCTTCACTTACATTGAATTTTTTTTTTCAATAGTAAGTTTGTGACATTAGAAGGTGAAAGAACTCCCAAACCTGCAGTAGCACAATTACACCATTTCAAGAGACTCAATAGTACAGATGTTATAGCTTAATGTTTTACCATCCAATGGCAAAAAAATTATACTGTTGGAAGATGTTTGGAAAGAGTTACCTACTAATATTGAACCTGAGATGGCCATCCTACTTCACACTTACAAAAGTCTGTTTCAACAACCAACGACATTACGACCTCACAGAGTATACAATAACCATATCCCATTGATGGAGGGCTCTAATCCTGTCAAGGTTAAACCTTACAGGTATCCAGACATCTAGAAGGCTCAAATTGAACACATGGTACAAGAAATGCTACTACAAGGTATTATACAGCCAAGCACAAGTCCATTTTCTTCACCAATTATCTTGGTGAAAAAGAAAGATGGTACATGGAGGTTCTGCACTGACTATATGGATTTAAATGCTATAACTATCAAGGATTCATTTCCAATTCCCGCAGTTGATGAATTATTAGATGAGCTCTTCGGAGCTAGATATTTTTCGAAGTTGGATCTCGGGTCTGGTTACCACCAAATACTGCTGCAACCAGAAGATAGATACAAAATAGCTTTCAGGACACATCAAAGCCACCATGAATGGTTGGTAATGCCATTTGGGTTAACCAATGCACCAGCAACATTCGTACCGATCAAAAGAGCTTGAGGAGTTTAATGGATCAGTCTTTACAGACACCAGAACAACAACAATGGTTACATAAATTCTTGGGTTATGACTTTGCCATATAGTACAAGCCAGGCAAAGAAAATTTTGCTGCAGACGCACTGTCTAGATTAATGACATTATCATGGTATGTGCCACAGTGTCAATTTATTCAATCAATCAAAGAAGGGCTGGAAGCAGATAGCCAATGGAAAGAAGTTATAGATAAATGCATACAGTAGGGAAATGCTTATTTACACTACACTTTCAAAGAAGGCTTACTATATTGGAAGAATAGAATTGTCATCCCTCAACATAAGATTTGGTTCAACGAGTCTTAAATGAATTCCACTCATCTCCAATAGGTGGTCATACTGGAATTACTAGATCTATGGCCAGAATTAAGGCTCAATTCTATTCGTCTTCCATGAAGAAGGATGTATCTCAATATGTACAAAACTGCATGGTGTGTCAGCAAGCAAAAACATCCAATACCTTGCCTGCTGGATTACTACAGCCATTGCCTATACCATCACAAGTTCGGGAGGATGTAGCCATGGACTTCATTATTGGCTTACCTATGTCTTTTGGTTATACCACTATTTTGCAGATCGGTTGTTGAAATCTTCATGCAGAATGTGGTGAAATTACATGGCATGCCTAAATTCATCGTGCCTGATAGAGATAAGGTGTTCACAAGATCTTTTTGGCAACATCTATTCAAGTTACAGGGCACGACATTAGCTATGACTTATGCTTATCATCCTCAATCGGATGGTCAATCTGAAGTTCTTAACAAGGGGTTAGAGCTGTTTCTTAGATGCTTCACATTCCATAATCCTAAGTCTCGGTTTACAGCTTTATCATGGGAAGAGTTTTGGTACAATACATCGTTACAAACGAGCATTGGAATGACTCCATTCAAGGCTCTATATGGGAGAGATCCACCAACTCTGACAAGATACAAACCTCATGCTAATGACCCTCCAACATTTCAAGAAGGGTTGATGGAGAGGTGTAGATTACAGCAGGAGTTGAAAATGCAATTGGAAAGGGTTCAACAATATATGAAGAAACAAGCTGATAAACATAGACTAGATGTGACCTTATAGGTAGGTGAATTGGTCTTGGTAAAACTTCAGCCATATAGACAATAATCTGTTGCATTGAGAAAGAATCAGAAGTTGGGAATGAGATATTTTGGACCATTTGAGATCATAGCACGAATATGAGAGGTTGCTTATAAGCTCAAGCTGCCTAAACATGCCAAAATCCAGCATGTCTTTCACATATCCCAGCTAAAGCCATTCATAGGTGTGCCACAAAATCAATACATGCCCTTACCACTCACGATGCCGGGGAATGGACCTATCATACAGCTCAGGGAAGTATTACAAGCTCGTACCATAGTCAAGGGTAATCAGGAAATTCATCAGGTTCTAGTCCAGTGGGATCAACATACAACATCTAAAGCAACTTGGGAAGATGTTGATGACTTGCAAAAGAAGTTTCCTTCCTACAACCTTGAGGACAAGGTTATGTTTAAAGGGAATGGTATTATAATGAGACAAAAGGATAGAAGCCTTCTAGAAACAGAAGGTGAGTCAACAAATCCGTTAGAGGGCCCACAACAAGTGGAGGAAAAGGATGGTGCTAGTACTAGTGGTGGAATGTTACCATGTAGATGAGAGAGAACGAGAAAAACGCACAGCATGTGGAAGGAATTTGTGAAACTGTGATGATAGCTGCATATAGTGGCCTAGGGGAATAATTATGGTTTTTGTGTGAGTAGTGGAATTGTTATCCTTCTCCCTCAATTTCTCTTTTCACATCTGTTTTCACTTGTATGACAACTGTTTGCTGAAAGTTCAATAACAATATTTCTCTTTTCCTTCATTTTTCTAGTTACCATATTTTAACACTGTTACAGTTTGTCATCTATGATATTGCTTGGTCAGTTTGATATGAGCAAGCTAAGGTGTGTAACAATTACATAAATAGTTAAAGGTGTTAGTAACGCTTATAATTTGTATGTGGAAGCATAAAGATATTTAGATAACATACTAACAATTATAATGACAAATTTGAAATTGATGGGAGTTTACGAATACAAAACTGTTTGTTAAGGTTGATACGTGCAATCTAAGGTGAGTATCCACATCAATAACACAAATGGTGAAAGTTCCATGTATTTTATAACATTTCAAAGTGGTTTTCAAAGTAATTTAGTAAAGGCAATAATTGAGATAATTTCTACTCAATATAAATTTTCCAACAAATCCAAATTTTAAACAGTCATAATGTTGTAAAAATTGAACTAATAAAAGTTAATGTATCTACTATACAACTAAAAGCATAAAAACAGATGAGAACAAACATTTGTGTAGAGCAGTTTGTAATCTTCATATAAGAAATGTAGAATTGACATAACTATGTTACAATATTCACTTTCAGCTTGTTCTACAATGAATAGTTTTTGGATAGTTCCAGTGGCATGAAACTCTAGAATTCAAAATGATCTAGGTTGAGATAGTTTCAGGAAAGTTAAGGATTATTATGAAAATAGATAAGTTCATTATCATTTACAAATTAGTCCCTCATATGGTGCATTTTCCGAAATAAGAAATATGGAAGGATATAGTTCAGTTCTAACTATGTTAGTTAGCTTCATAATGTAACTTAGTTGGGGTTATGCATTGTTAGTTAGTAGAGTTCTACTCAGATGGTAAAAAAAACATTATTAAAATCAGAATCTGTTATAACTTGTTTGTAATGTAACCATAGGTTGTCATGGTCCTGCAAGCTATGAACAATTTAATATAAAATATGCAATCAAAAAAGTACATTAAGACTGTTGAACATTAAAGGTGTGAAAGAGGTATACTATAATATAATTCTAAGATGAGGATACTTGGATATGGCCTTCTGTTGCACCCCAAAATTTGCCCAACCTTTTCTTTACTTGGCTTATGTTTTCACTGCATTGTTCTAGCATTTGTTCTCTGCATTTTTGTATTTCTGCATATCATAGCATTTGTTCTTGAGGCAGGGGATCAAGACATTTCTGTGGCTCAGGGCTCTTTTAGTGCAAGAGACTAAACAGCAAGCATCAGGGGCTCCGGCATTTATTTTGCCTGACGATCGAGCGGTCGATTTTATTTTAGTTTTGCAGGATATTTTAGCTCAGCAGGCGGAACTCAAGCTATCTCGAGCATTCTCAGGGTTATAGCATTCAAAGGCAAGTTTCAGGGGCGTATCAGGACCTAGAACAGTTGAAAACGGGCAAATGTGCAAATTTCCCTCCAAAAGGCGCCAAATTCAAAATTTTGAAGGTGTTAATCGATTAACCTTATTGGTTAACCGATTAACCAAAGCAAAATCATGCCAAATTTGAATTTTTGATTGTGTTAACCGATTAACCAGTGCAAATTTCTGCTCTGCACGTGAATTTTCAAGTGAATTTACTTTGGGGTCCATTTTGATCATTCTTGAAGTTGATTTTACACTAGAGGAAGGATCTAGAACCATTTCAAATTTTGGTTAACTTTCAAATCATTTCAAGTTCCCTCCAAATTCCCATTCCTAATTCCATTCCAATTTTCACAAACCACATTCCAAACCTCATTTGGATCCAAACCTAAGGGGTACTTAATTGATTTACTCCAAACCTCACAAAGGAGAATCCTCATAATTTCATTCTCATTTCAGAATTCATTCCAATTCTCTCAATTCTCTCTCAACTTCTCCATTTCCAAAACTTCACCAAAGCTCTCTTTGCTTGAATTCATTGATTCTCCATTGGAATCAATAATTCGTGAGCTCAAACCTTCATCCATCACCTTTATCATCTCCAATTCTCCATTCAATTTTCGTGCTAGTTTGGATCTGAATTTTGAAGTGGATCTAGAAGTGATTATTCGGCTTAATTTTGGTGGATCTTCATTTCTACTACAAGAACTCAATTGGATCTTGAAGGAATTCCGAATTTCTTGCTTGGATCTGCTCAATTAGAGTTGAATCAACATTAACCGAAGCAATTCTCCGCTTTGTAGGTTGGAATTCTAGATCCATTGTTCTTTTGAGCTTATTTGCATAATCATCATGTTGATCTTCATTTTTGATTGATTTGGTTAATTTTGATCCATGTTGATTTGAGATCTTGATGTTTGATTGTAATTACTTGTTGTTTGATCACTGTTTTCTGGTGTTAATTTCGTGCTTAATTGATAGTATGATCCTCTGGATGATTGGATAAGTGATTATGTGCTGAAAAGTGCTTTTTAGCTGCTATTATCTGCTGCTGGAACAGTGTTAATCGGTTAACCAATTGGTTAATCGATTAACCAACACAAATATTCAATTTTTCCAACATTTTTAAGTGGTTAATCGATTAACCCCTGGTGTTAATCGATTAACACTGTGCCGGTAGGCCTGTTTTGCTGTTTTTCATGCTTGGTTTGGTATCGTTTCACTTCAAATCTTCATAGATCAGTATGATGCATTAGGAGTGAGATGTTTTGGATATATGCCACTGTTCTTGATCGTCTAATCATGATATTGGCGACGCCCGTGTTCGATTTCCACTTGAATGCATGCTTATGGATGTGGTTCAAAGTGATGTTCATTTGCTTATGTGTTTTTGTGTGCATTCCCTTTTGGTTCTTGCATCTCCCATTTGCATGCTTGAGGTTTAGATGTGCTTGTGGTGGTGTTTACCCTATACTTTGTTCCTCCCTCACTTTCATTTTAATTGTGCATTACATGTTTGCATACTTGCATTTTCTTGCATTTTCTTCTTCTTCTTCTTTTGTCTTCCTTTGCCATGTTCTCTTAGGACCTCTAATGTTCCTTGTTTAAGGTGGATTATAATAGACCTTAGGCTTGAATCCATGCATGATAACATTAGGTAGTATTCCATTTCATCCCAATCATAGGTGCACTTTGCATGAGAACATTATGTTGAGTCTTAGTCTCCCTTTAGAGGGTCTTTCTCTTCTCATCTTCAAACACTTCAAAACATCTAATAAAGGTTAAGGATTGTTGTACGTTACGAGCCTTAAGTACTTGGGAAATGGTGATTGGGGGCCTCCTCTCAATTATCTAGAGTGTTTAGCGTATGTCCTTTGGACGATATGCGACGCATTCGCTCCTAGGTCATAGTCTTTAGTGCAACATGAATTACAAATAATAATCAATGCACTTCTTCTCTAAAAAACACAAAAACAAACTTCAAATCATTTTATCCTTCGGGATCTTAATTTGGAATTTTTTTTCCAGAAAAAGAGTGTTGTTAAGCTTTGGTTCTACCGCAAACAGGCATCGTCCTTAACTGCTAGAACGGAGGTTTAACCCTACTCGGGCCTAAAACATTTTTAACCAACCTGTGTTTTTGTTAGCCCGAACTACGTTTGCTCTAATTTCTCATACCAGACGAGAATACGTAGGCATAAGACGGCGATCTCTTGGCGAGCAACCTTCCACCACCTTCACCCGTAGTTTTCTGAACTACGTTGACTCTGACTTTCCCATTGCACAAGGGAATACGTAGGCCTAGAGCGGCGATGCTCTATCGAGTCTCTTTTCTTTTCTTTTGTCCCTGAGCCATAGCTTATATAGTAAACACCTTTTTAGATAGACAACAAAGCGTGGATCCCGTCGAGTACGAAGGACATGTGGGGTGCTAATACCTTCCCCTTGCGTAACCGACTCCCGAACCCGAGATATGGTTGCGACGACCTGTCTTTTCCTATTTTCGTTAGGTTTTCTCTTATCGTTTCCTTTCCCTCTTTTGGGATAAATAACGAACGGTGGCGACTCTTTTGTCTTTGCCGGCCTCTTTTTTTGCAGCGATGCGATAGCTGGCGACTCTGCTGGGGACTTCTTTTGCAATGTCGCCTAGTTTTGTTTCCTGGCTGTCTGGGCTCCCCAACAGCTGGAGACTTTGCTAGGGGTCAGGCGTTTCCCCTATGCGAGTCAATCCTAGCGCTTGCTTGTTTATCTTTTGGGTGTGTATATATGTGTTGTGCTTTATTGCATTCGCGCTTTATTTTCAACATTGTATATATCATTATTGTTGTGCTGTTGGAGGGAGAATGTTCCGCTGAGTGAGAAGCCAAACCCAGGCTTGAGTATACACCTAGCATTACAATGGAAAGTAGTGACAGACCTGTATGTTTCAGCATGCATTAGTCCCCACGAAATTCGCGTTCAGACGAGGTTTTCTGTGAAGGTATCCTATCCTGTACATTAGTCGGGAGGGGGTATTGGATAAGGGAACTGTCGACTCTGGAGACCGATCACTTGGGAGTCAGCTAAGTGAGGTCGCTTCGTTAGACTATGATGCCAAACCAGAAATGTTGAATGTATCATTGTTTCTCGAATGTCTGTGACGCTGACGACCACATACGATGCCGAACCTTATCAGAGATTAGGTTCATACATGTGAGAGAGATTGTGTTATGCAGGAAACCTTAACTTCCAACCAATCCGATATTTTGGTTTTCTTATCAGTGGGAACTTATCATCCTGGTATTCTGGTATTCTCTTCAGAGCGGACTTTTGAGCTCGTCCAGTCAGCGACACAACAGTCATTCAGAGCTCTGTGGAAGCTTTGATCCCGTGTTTGTTGCATTTTGCATTGCATTGCATTTTGCATCTCATTTTTGCATATCCATCTTCATTCGGAACAGGAAGCTTACCCATCTTTTGTCCAACCCATAGTTAATTTCTTGACATTCGCATTAGACTTGAATTAGCTTATGGAAGAATCATGAACTCGGGAGAGCAGAATTTAGTTGTTACAAGGGCAGAGTTTGAATTGATGAAGAATCAGTTGGATCAACTCATGGAAGCCATGACAACTATGACAAGAGGAGAGGCTAATATTCAGAGGACTCTAGTGAACAATGTTGCTCAAGCTCAGCTTGTACTGATGCCTGTTGAAGATCATACCACTGTCCGAAGTAGAGATTCATCTTCTCTCCATGATATGGATTATCAGAATTTCACCTTCTCTGTACCAGGTTTTCGAGGGGCTTTTCCTAAGATTAATGCTAAGAGCCCACAGACTGTTGAGTTTCTGAGTAGATGTCACTCGTTGGAGGAAAAGCTTGACGCCTTGATGGGTCGTGATAATCTGAATGCTTCAAGCATGTGTTTGGTACCTGGCCTTGTGATGCCTCCGAAGTTTAAGATGCCAAATTTCGAGAAATTCAAAGGAAATAGTTGTCCGAAGCAGCATCTGGTGATGTTTTGCAGAAGAATGACCTCACATGTCCATAATGACAAGCTTATGATTCACTGTTTCCAGGACAGTCTGAGTGGGGCATCGTTGAGTTGGTACATGCAGTTGCAGAGTGGTTGCATCAGATCATGGTCAGATTTAGCCAATGCCTTTGTGAAGCAATACAACTACAATCTCGACATGGCTCCTAGTCGTATATAGTTGCAAGAATTATCTCAGGCGGACAATGAATCCTTCAGAGGATATGTGCAGAAATGGAGAGAATTCGCTGCTCGCGTTCAACCGCCACTTCTGGACAGAGAATTGGCTGGCATGTTCATGGATACTTTGCAAGGCCATTACTTCAACAAGATGGTTGGTAGTGGGACAACAAAGTTTTCTGACTTGATGATAATAGGGGAAAGTATTGAGAGCGGACTCAAGAGTGGGAAAATTCGAAACATCTCAGATACCTCAGTTTATGAAAGTGAATCAGTTGTCAGTGCATAAGAGGAATGGGAGAAGGAAAGTAATTCCATCCCAGAATCTCCGATACCTCATATTCGGTTTTCAGATGTTTCGAGTGTCCAGAGTCAACATTCATCAACCACGTCAGCACGCCCGGCGAAGACCAAGGAAGCCACAGAGGCATTTCACCCAGCTGCCAATGTCGTACAGTCAATTGTTGCCAGACTTGATCAGAGGTGGATTGATAGTGCCGAAGAAGATTAATCCATAGATTCCTCTGTATCCGTCAGATTTCGATGTCAACGCCCGCTGTGAGTACCATGCTGGGGCACAGGGGCATTCAACCGAAGACTATAAGGTGCTTAGAAGCAAGATGCAGACTCTGCTGGACTCCAATATGTTCTCAATCACGCCTTAGGGTATTCAGATCAATGATCCTTCTTCACCCAGCCAGGTGGGCGTATCAGTTCATGTCATGGAGGAATTCACCGAGAGCAGGTGTTCAGAAGAATATCAGACTGACTTTGACGAGCAATTCTAAAGATGGATGGTTCAGCAGCAAGTCAAGACTTGAAAGCCCAGTTCCCCGAAGCTGGCAATCTTTTTATCATGTCATTTCTTTGCATTTGTAGTTTCTTTTCTGTTTAAATGCAAAACTCATTTGTAAAACTTGTTGTTTTCGATTGATATTGATAATGAAATGAATATGCATGTTTTTTATTAAATCCATTCGTGTTCACTAATTGCTTTTTATTGATGTCAAATGCTTGTTTAAGCGGAATCTGGGGAGGATGACAAAGTTGAAAGACGCGCAAGCTTCCGATTGTATACTTTTGAATAAAACCTTTGCTGGTGATGTACAGGCATTGTTTCAAATTCCTAAACACCAGAGATATAAGGATGATAATCCTTTATCAACCCCTTTGAGCCTAGTAGTAGGAGTTTCTTTCTGAAAACGAAAAACCCTCAATCTTAACCTGGGGCAGGGTAGGTGTCAGTTAATTTGACCGAGCGTCCAAATTGCGAGAGGAGTGTTCCCGTTCGAGGATCAATCACACCTCTATAGGTCGTACCTAAAAAACCACAATGGTTATCTGTTACCGACCAAGGAGTGAAACAGTCACAATCCCTTCAACAAGTCAGACAAACCGGTGTCACACGATTTGTTCAAAAAGAGGAGTAAAAAAAAGAAAAGAAAAAAGAATCAAAAGAAGAAGCCCGCTAAGTCGAATCTTGAAACAAACGACTTAGGCAAAAATTAGGGCATCCCGCTGGACTTCGAAATCAAAAGAAACTCAAAAGAATCAGTCAATGCAAAAATAGGGAAATCCAAAAAATGACGAAAAATAGGTCGTGTGACTCCAGGTACACCAAAGACGAAAAACGAGTGACTGTTACTCCAAACACTTTTGGTTTCCCAAACTATCACTCCTGTCATTCAATCTCTGAGAGGTAAGTGAGTGTCGAATTAGCTGAACATAGGATTGGAGAACATCAAGGAGAATGGGTGGGTTAAAACAAAGTTTGAACCTTATGTCCTTCCTTTCAAACCGTGAACCTGACCATGTTACAACATTCAAAAGTCCTAATTGAAGCAGGTTTGTTTCGAAAGCATACTTCGGTAAAGATCGCGTCGAAACTCCTAAAAGGATTCTGCTCAACTTGCGGGTACTAAGGTTGACATTCTGATAAGTGACTCGTTCACTATATGTCACAACTTTTTTTCCAGTGAACGGACTTGGATTTCAAAACTATCATATGCATTACATTAATATATCTTTTATGCAAAACAATTTTTTTACTTGTGAGTAAGCACTTGACATCAGGAGAGTTTCCACAGTGGAAAGTTTGATCAAGATAGAATGCAAAATGCCTGAGTACTCCGTGGAGCTGGGGCAAGTTATATCAAATGATCATATCAAGGGAGTTAGCCATCCAAAGTTTAGTTAATCCGGGGCAGTCAGGTCGAGATTCATCAAATCTCCCGAAGGTCAATTGATCATGGGCAGGCCACCCTAAGAGCACGAAAGTTATCCTTATCCAGAAGGCAACGAATTTGAAGCACCTCTCAGAGGGTCAAATGCTGAGGCAGTTCATATCTAGCCATAAGGGTACAAAGATTTCAAGTTTCCTTTCGAGGAAGACTTCTACAGAAATCCCACAGGCTAGGGCAAAATTGGAAGCAAAGGAACAGTTCCTCTCCATATCTTTAGAACCGTTCAGAGCTATTCAAGCAGGTTAAGCCAATCTTCAAGTTCAAGATGAATGTCGGGAAGTCATTGTTGCACCCCAAAATTTGACCAACCGGGTCTCGTATTTGGCTCGATGTTTCGACGCATAACCGCATTCGCATCTGCATATTGCATACATTGCATTTTGCATTGATATTGATTTTATCAGGGATCACAGCTCCCGTCTCGTGTTTCAGGTGTTTTTATCAGTTTTAATCAGTAGAATCGATTTTTGGGATATTTCGGTGCCCGTTTATTTTTACCGATTATTTTTGTGTCGTTCAGTGCTTATTTTGTCCCTCTGGGAATTATCGGGATTTTTCTGGATTTTATAGGATTTTTAGGGTTTAAATAGCTTTTAAATCATTTTTTAGGTTTAATAGGATTTTTTAATAGTTTAATTCTTTTTTTAATAGAATTTAATAGCATTTTTCATATTTTTAGATAATATAGAATAATATAGGATTTTCTAGAATATTAGTATATTTTTTTAAATAGTTTTTTAAATAGCTTTAATAGTTTTTAGGATTTAGTATAATAAATAATAGGATTAAATATTTTTATAATAAATAGAGTTTTCTTTTATAGAAATAATAAATGAATAGATTTTTTCATAAATAGATTTTTCATATATTAGGTATTATTAGATTAATAGTTAATTGAGTTTAATTAGGATTAGATGATAATTAGGTTTTAATTTTGTTTTTCAGTTTTGTGCAGTTTTTTTTCATTCATTTTCGTTGGGCTTCAGTGCATTTTCGCAGGCCCAGTTAGAGTGTATTGGTCCAGAAAGTGCAGAAATTGTCCAAATCAATCCAGATGGGTCCAGCAGAATCCAGCACCGTCTAGAAGCATCTGGAAGCTTCCAGCGCAGCTCAGCTATAAATACCCAGAAGCGACACGTGTTGAAAGAAGGGCTGGCCCACGCTGCAGCGTTCCCCACACGCCACGCCATCACCATGCAGAGAGGGGACTCCACACGTGGTGCACATGCGTGCAGCCACTCCACCGTCCCTCACCACGTGGCGTCTCCACCCATCTCACCGGTGAACCACACCGGCCGGCCTGCATGGCCGGCGGCCACCGTGCCGTCGCCGGAGCCCCCTACAATCCCAGAAACCGCCGCCCGTCTTCATCCTTTTCATCTTCATCTCCTTGATCTTCATCTTCTTCCCCGCGTCTCCACCACTAAACCCAGCAAAAACTCAGAAGCAACCTTCAACCTCCTTCAACGGTCCGGCCACCATTAATCCTACCAGAATCCTTCATCGCCACCCAACAACATTCATCTTCCACTATCCAGAAAATCCAGTAACCAGAGAGTTCATCATCAACATCACAAGAACATTCAAGATCCGTCAACAACCTTCGAGGAGAATCAGCAAACTCAGACGCGACGTCAGGTAGTCATCCTCAAGAACAGATTTCCAGATCTTCAAGCAACCTTCAAGACTTTTGGTGAAGATCTTTGGATCTTCGTCGTTCATTCCCAGGAGTTCTTCGTGTTCTTGAACGCAACCGCTAACTTCAACACCACCAAGACATCTCCAGAAATCCAATCTTTCAAGAACATTCATCATTTTCCAGAAACATCTTCACCAACGCCATCCATATAGATCCGTTCGTCCAGGATTCATCTTCAACGATCTATGTTCAGATACATGCCAGAACCTTCAAAAATCTCATCACCATCAGAGATTCCACATAATTATTTCGTTGAATGTTTCCGGAGTTGGAGATATGGAGAGAGATGAGGGAAGCTGAGAGGTTTACGGCGGCGCCGTGAAAGAGATATATTAGGTTTTTTTGTTGTTCAGAAAGGGGAAAGAAAAGTTGAGCAAAGGATCAGGGAGGAAGAGGCGAAGCTGGAAAAGGAGACGGAGAAGGGAAGTTCAGGGAAGGATGACGGCGGCGGCGCTGAAGGAAAGGAAGAAAGAAGGAACCTAGGGTTTTCAGATGAGAGTGAAGAGAGGGAGACGGAGAAGTTTGAGATTGGGCCTCAGGGCCCAGTTCATTTTTTTTTGACACACGCCCCTCATGTTTTTGGACAAACGTTGGGCCTGAGCCCAACACCACCTGCTAGCACACATCCCCAGTTTACACAATACGCCCCCCTGCGTTTTTCTGAAGAAACCTGGGCTGGGCCCAATTCTTCAGTCTTTTTTGTTTTATTTTCTGCATCTCCCTTGTAATCCAGTACCCCCCCCTTTTTGTTTTCTCTTGTTTTTATTTTGTTTAAAATAAAAAAAAACATATTATAGAAAAAGAAGAGAAAAAGAAATATAGTGAAAAAATAGAAAAAGAAAAGAAAAGAAGTATATTTGAAATATTGTGAGAAAAAAATAGAGAAAATATTGTGAAAAAAAATAATAAAGAAAAATATATTTGAGATATGGAAAAAGAAATAGAAAAAGAAAAAGAACATATTTGAAGAAATAGGAAAATATTGAAAAAAAGAATAGAGAAAAATATGAAGAAAAACATGTGAAGAAATGATTGAAAAAAAAAAGGAAAAAATATTAAAGTGTCGATTTAATATTTTTAGAGTCCATTTTCTTTTAGAGTATTTTCATAGACTTTATTTTACGACTTTTAGGATAGCTTAGAAGCCCATTTGTTAGGGGGCTATTTTCATTCGATTTTTCAGGATAGAATAGGATAGTGTTTCCTAGGAGATTTATTTTCAGTATCCACTCATTGTAACCATTTTTCAGAAGATTAATAAAACGAGATTTGAGCTGTGGTCCGATAGTAGCCGAACTACAGCTGCTCTGATTCTTCGTACCAGACGAAGATA
Organism: Lathyrus sativus; assembly: GCA_963859935.3. Classification (NCBI taxonomy): domain Eukaryota; kingdom Viridiplantae; phylum Streptophyta; class Magnoliopsida; order Fabales; family Fabaceae; genus Lathyrus; species Lathyrus sativus. The sequence goes on from OZ012739.1 coordinate 276,879,743, forward strand.
TGTAGGCATAGGATGCGATATCCTAGCGAGCACATTAACAACTAACTTTTGCTCTCTCGCGGCTGTGCGATCGAGACTTTCCCGCTGACGACTAATTGAGTACCCTTTTTTCTCTCTTGCCCAAGTGCATTTGAGACCAAGCCGTAGTTTTGCCCATAGGTTCCCGACCCTGTGAAACCAGTTGTTTTTCTCACTGCTGTGTGAGAATGTTTGTCTAGCCGTAGTTAGTCTGAACTACGTAAAGCTCTGATCTTCCATCCAGTGGAAGTACGTAGGCACAAGACGCGAGGTCTTGGCGAGCCAATTTTTTCCCGTGGTCCCGAACTACGTCGACTCTGACTTTCTCTCTTGAGAATACGTAGGCATAGAGTGCGACGCTCTATCGAGTCAATTCCCTTCCGTTTAGATTTAGCAGCCGTAGATAGATTGTTTTGCATCCAGTAGACAACCCAAGCAAGCGTGGATCCCGTCGAGTACGACGGACGTGAGGGGTGCTAATACCTTCCCCTTGCGTAACCGACTCCCGAACCCAGGCTATGGTTGCGATGACCATACCTTTTCCCCGTTTTTTGCGAGGTTTACTTCGAGCGTTTCCTTTCCCGCTCTGAGGGATAAATAACGCACGGTGGCGACTCTTCTGTCAGCCGGCGCCGATTTTCGCAGTAGCGACAGCTGGCGACTCTGCTGGGGATCCAACGTCCCCTGGCTGCTAAGGACTGCGATAGTCCTTATGCATGTGGGATCCAACGTCCCCTAAGAGAGAGTCAATCCTAGCGCTTGTTTGGGACTTATTTATCGATATTATCTGTTGCTGTTGGGGTGTTACGGGTGTTCTATGATGAGAGATAAGCCGGACCTGGGCTTGGAGTGCACCTTAGACTTAGAGTAGAGATTAGTGGGTGCGTACCGGCTTTGCTTGTACTAGTGTCCCGCGAAATCTACACTCGGACGAGGTTCTTCTGGTTGACTTCTTTCCTACCCTTTGGGTCGAGGGGGTTGTTTGGTCAGTTGGATTGTCGACTCCGGGAACCGATCATTTGGAAGTTAGCTAAGTGAGGCCTCTTCAGGACTCGATGATGCCACTCCTTCTGGGAATCGTATCGTCAGTTCTGAAAGTCTGTGACGCTGACGACCGCATAGGATGCCGTACCTTGTTAGATATAGGTCCACACCTGTGAGTGGGGGGGGGGGTTTTGTGCAGGAAACTTGACTTCCAACCTACCCGTTATTCTGGTCTTCTTTTCAGAGAACGTCTCCGTCAGCAGCGCAGCAGTATTCAGATTTTGTGGGGGGGCTGTGGTCCCATTGTTTGCTGCATTTTGCATATCACATGCATATCAGTGTTGCATTGCATATCATCCTCCAGCTAGCCAGAGTTCTGATCCAGCCTTTGTTTCCTGAAGGTGATTACCCGGAGTTTGGATTGAGCAGCTGTTGATTGTCAGAAGACCGACCTAGGGTTTGAGTAGATTTGAGCAGAATCAAGTGTTGAAGTCAGCTGAAGATTATTGGTAGCCATGTCTGAAGGCAATTTCCAGTCTCCTAATACCTTGACAGGGTTCACTATGGCGTCCAACCCTCTGTATGATTCCATGGAAGATTCCCCGCAAGTGAACAACGTTGCTGCAGACCAAGTTGTACAGCCTTCTGTTGAGAACCGAGATCGACATGAGCAGTTTGTTGCCCAGAATGAGCGTCCTCCTCCTGTCAACAATCAAGGTGTTGCTTTCCCTGTGATGAATTACCGAAGAGATATTCCAGCAGCTGGGATGGTAGATCCAAGAGCCCTTGACGATGGTAGAAGACTCCGAGTGTTGGAAGAGCAAATGAAAGCTTTGAAAGCCAAAGATGCTGTCAACCTGGATGCTGTAGGCATGTGTTTGGTTCCTGACCTGGTGTTGCCTTACAAGTTCAAAGTGCCGAAATTTGAGAAGTACACGGGAGATAGCTGTCCAAAGCTGCATTTGATGATGTTCTGTCGAAGAATGACTGCGTTTGCGCGAGATGATAAGTTGATGATCCATTGCTTTCAAGATAGTCTGACTGGGGCATCTTTGAGGTGGTATATGCAGTTAGAGAGGAATCAGATTCAGTCATGGATGGATTTAGCCAGAGCTTTTCTGAAGCAGTACGATTACAACCTAGACATTGCTCCTTATCGCATGCATTTGCAAGAGTTGTCTCAAGAGATCAATGAACCTATCAGGAAGTATGCTCAGAGATGGAGAGAATTTGCTGCTAGAGTGCGTCCACCGCTGTTAGACCAAGAGCTGGCAAGCATGTTTGTGGATTCCCTACAATATCCGTACTTCAAAAGATTGCTCGGAATTCCGGCAAGTTTCTCTGACGTGGTAGCATTAGGAGAACGCCTTGAGTACTCCATAAGAATGGGGAAAATTCAGATTACTTCATATGATCAAGCTGGTGAAACCGAATACCCTTGTGACTATCAGAGTGAAGAAGAAGTTGTGATCAACTCAGTCATGCCAAAGGTTGAATATCCTCGAAGCGAATCAGTGAATTTTGTCGGTTCATCATCTTATCAGAGATCAGTACCTCCCGTGGCTTGGTATACTGAACAGACAGCCGTGCCTGGGGCACTCTATCAGGAATCTTATGTCGCTTCCATTGCAAATCAGCGAACTCGTGGCCGAGGTTATCAGAATCAGCGTCAGAGTCAGAACAGACCTCGCAACAACTTGGAACGAAGGAAAGCTCCTTTTCACCCAGTGCCTATGCCGTATAGCCAGCTGCTACCGTCTTTGATCCAGAGTTCTTTGGTGGAACCTAAAGCTCTTAAGCCAGTTCCAGAACCTTACCCTCCTGGGTATAATCCCCACGTTCAGTGTGGTTATCATGGTGGCTCTCCAGGGCATTCAACGGAAGATTGTAAAGCATTTCAGGCGAAGGTACAGCAGTTGATCGATCAGGATCGCATTTCCTTTCGAGAAGGGTTTCTGTTTGTTCATCCCAACCACTCAGCTGTCTAAGCTCATAGATTTGGAAGGCATTCCCCAGCATAAGCCAGTGGTTCAGACAGGCAGGCGCCTCAGTATTGGCAGTTCTCAAGCTTTTACATCATTTGCATCTGTAGTTCCTTTTTGTTAGTTACTACCTGCTTAAAACATTGTATGTTTCGAATGGTGATAATAATAAAGTGACTATGCATTTTTCTGAATTAATCATGTCGCTGTCGCTCATTTACTGCATTGCACTGACACTTGCATTTTTTCACTCCACTTTTTCACTGTGACTAGCAAAGTTAAAGGGGAGGATGATGAAACTGAAACTCATAACCGATGATCGTATGCTTTCAGATAAGACCGTACCGATGACGTACAAGGCATTGTTTCAAATTCCCCAAACACTGGAGATATAAGGAGTTAGTCCCTTGTTAACCACTTCGAGCCAGGAAGTAGAAGTTTTTTCGGACTTTTTAACCCTCACATCTTAACCCGGGGCAGGGTAGTTGTCAGTTAGCTTGACCTAGCATTCAAGTCTTACAGAGGAGTGTTGTCTTTCGAGGACCAATCAGTTGATACCTTTCAAGAGGTCAAACCTCACCAATCAGGAGTGAGACAGTTACAATCCTTTCGGAGCAATCAAGACAACCAGTGTCACACGACTTTGTTCCAAAAGAAAGAAAGAAAGAAAGCCCGCTAAGTAAAAAGAAAGAAAAGCTGGAAAGCTAAATACTTAGGCAAAAATCAGGGCATCCCGCTGGACTTCAAAAGAAATCGAAAAAAATCGAAGAGAACTCAAAATGAGTCAGTCCAGGCAAAAATTAGGGAATTACAAGAACGGAAAAGAAGGGATAAAAAGAAATTTTCCCCAGCAAATCACAAAGTCGTGTACACAGACACCGAAAGCGAAGAAGGAGTAACTATCACTCTAGAAGAGCTTGTGAATTCCTCAACTGTGGTTCCTACCATTCAACATACCTCTCGAAGAGGCGAGCGCTTGTGCCAGGTTAACTGAACCTTAGGATCGGAGATCATCACGTAGAAGGGGTGGGTACAAATCAAAATTTGAGCCAAATATCCTTTGTTTCATGAACCGTGAACCCGACCACGATACAACCCTTAAAAGACCTAATTGAGGTAGGGTTAGTCTGAAGCGCATTACGATAAGGTTGAGTAACCTGACTCCTTCTTGACTTGCTAGTCACATCCTTGTTGTATTTTCACTGACCATGTAAGCACTGCGTTTGAACTTTGGTTCATTCGTCACTCTCAATCATATGCATGTAAATGAGTGACAGCTCAAATTTTTTCAAAATTTGCATGAGCACTACATTAAGATTACCATTCGTGAACAGACGATTTTAATTGCAGGTTAGTAGTTGGCATGAAAGAAATTCCAGCAGGAATAATCGAGCAGGACTGAATAATCCAGCAGTCTGAACCAGAATGGTGTATGTTGTGAAGCCTTGTGAATCAGGGGCATTATCTTCCAGTAAGTTCAGTATCAGTCAGTCTGAGGACAAGTCCCGAAGTTCCAGTTGAGCAGGGGCAGTTTGTTTGAGAAGCAGTTGATCAGCAGGAGTCTTCTCAAGACCCAATCAGGGGCAATTATGCAGAGCGCTGAGATTTGAAAGCAGATGCTTCCAGTGGATAATCAGATCGGGTTGAGTCGCTAGAACGCTCATTCAGGGGCAAGTCATCGCAGAGAATGTTGAAATCAACTGGGTTGTTAGGTGTTTAATTGGAGATTGAATTCTTTTGTCGTGCAGATGTCAGGGCAAGTATTCTCGAAGTATTCTCGTAGCAAGCTGTTCAGAGCAGGTACTCCCAAGAGTTAGATTGGGGCAAGTTGCATTGTACTGGGGCAAGTTGTGCAAGCCAGTCTTTTATCCCCCAGCTGAGTGTACCAAGGGCAAGTCATTCAAACCCGCTTGTTTATCCCCAGCCAGAGTTGAGTATCGGGGAATCATGTCAATACCCTTATCGAAAACCTTTCAAATAAGAAGATCTTGTTGTCGTTGGATCATTATCCTGCAGTTTAAACCTGTTACGTGTCAGTAACCAGTTGTTTCCAAAGTCCGGTTCTCGCCTGGCAAATCGGTAACCAGTTCTCGTCTGGCCCACTTTCCGTAAGCAGCAGTTCCCGTCCTGGTGCAGTTTATTGTAAGCAGCAGTTCCCGTCCTGGTGCAGTTTATTGTAAGCAGCAGTTCCCGTCCTGGTGCAGTTTATTGGTAACCAATTCTCGTTTGGTCACCGTTTCTTCAAGTGTTGTATCAGTTCTCTCCTGGTACATATCATCGCGTAATCAGTTCTCGTGTGTTTTACCCTATGTGTTATACCAGTTCTCGCCTGGTGTACGTGAGCTTTCAGCCAGTTCTCGCCTGGTTGTCTTGATCTTAGTCTGTTGTACAGTCAGCCTTGTCTGATGGTCAAAAACACAAAATCAATTCTCGTCCGATAACCTATTTTCCTATCAGTTCTCGCCTGATAGTCTACCTTTGAATGCTAGTTCTCGTCTAGTATTTTCCACATCTTTCACTGTGTACATAATCCATGTTTATTCTAAACCAGAAAAGCAAAAAAAACCTAAAAGAGATCTGACACAATATTTCCCAATGACTCGCATGTCGTCATGTTCCCCGATACGAAGCTCGACGGATGCCAGCGCTTCGAGTAATGTTTGAATTCCTTGTGGATGTTGTTAAATCAGAATTGCCACTCTTCAGCAGATGAAAGTTGCTTATTATACCCGGAAGAGTCGAGATTGTCTTTTACCCCGTATCAGAGTAGGATCAGGAGTATCTTCAGCAGATTAAGATTGATATCCTTGATAGTAGGAGCATTTCCAGCAGTGTGCTGCGCGTAATCAACCTCAGTTTGGGTCAATCCCCGCAGAGCGCAATCAGTTGCCAATGGTTTGAAGAAAGCATCCCCGAGCAGAGTTGTCTTTCTTTCCCCAGTGAAGTCGTCAAGCAGGGTTGCCTTTTCATTTCTCCAGCAGGGGAGTTATCCCCAGCAGATTTGATTTCTCGTTTCCAGCATTTATTTTGCTGAGATGGTTCTGTGACTTCAGGTCATCCCCAGTAGAGTTGACGTTATCTTCGGCATTTATTTTGCCAAGTGATTTTCAGACCTGGTGTTCTCTGGCAGCTCGAGCCTGCATTAGCATTTGCATATATAGTCATAGCATTTATACAAGCATATAGCATATCCATGCCGTCGGGGCCTCGCATTTTCAAACAAAACGCATAGCATTTACATGTCGTATAGGACATTGCATCATTTCAAGCATACGCATGTCGAAACATAGACCAAGATGGTTACCTATTGGATTTCGAATTTGTTCACCTGCAGAGTTGTGTGGTTCAGCTTCTTGTCTTCCCCAGCGGAGTGATTCTTCATTTGGTTGTTACGTCAGCATCGAAAAAAACAACAACAACAACAACAACAAAGATTGACATATATCAGACTTCTGAAGCTGCCCCCTTCGTCAGAATAGGTGCCAGGCAGTTCCATTCAGAATTCCCCAGGAGAATTGTCCTCAAGTTCGCAGTGAACTGTGAGTTGACCAGATTTGATCCCATGAGAGAGATGGGAATCAAGGTGTTTGCTTTACGAAGCATTATTTCAATACTTGTGGTGTCACACAGGTGTTGAAAAGGAGAAGAAAATTTTATCAGAAAATTGACCAGTTGTTGCCGTGACAACCAAACTTCAGTTTATTGGAAGCTATTTCTCAAGCAGCTTTGATGTATATTCTTGCGGTTGGCAAATTTCAGGGTTCCATTTGTATTCAACCGTCATCTACCTTGAATGTTTGAAGGCTGAGCGCTCTTCACCCATTCAGGTCGAAGTCGCTTGAATAGGGGCAGCTGTTGCACCCCAAAATTTGACCAACCGGGTCTCGTATTTGGCTCGATGTTTCGACGCATAACCGCATTCGCATCTGCATATTGCATACATTGCATTTTGCATTGATATTGATTTTATCAGGGATCACAGCTCCCGTCTCGTGTTTCAGGTGTTTTTATCAGTTTTAATCAGTAGAATCGATTTTTGGGATATTTCGATGCCCGTTTATTTTTACCGATTATTTTTGTGTCGTTCAGTGCTTATTTTGTCCCTCTGAGAATTATCGGGATTTTTCTGGATTTTATAGGATTTTTTAGGGTTTAAATAGCTTTTAAATCATTTTTTAGGTTTAATAGGATTTTTTAATAGTTTAATTCTTTTTTTAATAGAATTTAATAGCATTTTTCATATTTTTAGATAATATAGAATAATATAGGATTTTCTAGAATATTAGTATATTTTTTTAAATAGTTTTTTAAATAGATTTAATAGTTTTTAGGATTTAGTATAATAAATAATAGGATTAAATATTTTTATAATAAATAGAGTTTTCTTTTATAGAAATAATAAATGAATAGATTTTTTCATAAATAGATTTTTCATATATTAGGTATTATTAGATTAATAGTTAATTGAGTTTAATTAGGATTAGATGATAATTAGGTTTTAATTTTGTTTTTCAGTTTTGTGCAGTTTTTTTTCATTCATTTTCGTTGGGCTTCAGTGCATTTTCGCAGGCCCAGTTAGAGTGTATTGGTCCAGAAAGTGCAGAAATTGTCCAAATCAATCCAGATGGGTCCAGCAGAATCCAGCACCGTCTAGAAGCATCTGGAAGCTTCCAGCGCAGCTCAGCTATAAATACCCAGAAGCGACACGTGTTGAAAGAAGGGCTGGCCCACGCTACAGCGTTCCCCACACGCCACGCCATCACCATGCAGAGAGGGGACTCCACACGTGGTGCACATGCGTGCAGCCACTCCACCGTCCCTCACCACGTGGCGTCTCCACCCATCTCACCGGTGAACCACACCGGCCGGCCTGCATGGCCGGCGGCCACCGTGCCGTCGCCGGAGCCCCCTACAATCCCAGAAACCGCCGCCCGTCTTCATCCTTTTCATCTTCATCTCCTTGATCTTCATCTTCTTCCCCGCGTCTCCACCACTAAACCCAGCAAAAACTCAGAAGCAACCTTCAACCTCCTTCAACGGTCCGGCCACCATTAATCCTACCAGAATCCTTCATCGCCACCCAACAACATTCATCTTCCACTATCCAGAAAATCCAGTAACCAGAGAGTTCATCATCAACATCACAAGAACATTCAAGATCCGTCAACAACCTTCGAGGAGAATCAGCAAACTCAGACGCGACGTCAGGTAGTCATCCTCAAGAACAGATTTCCAGATCTTCAAGCAACCTTCAAGACTTTTGGTGAAGATCTTTGGATCTTCGTCGTTCATTCCCAGGAGTTCTTCGTGTTCTTGAACGCAACCGCTAACTTCAACACCACCAAGACATCTCCAGAAATCCAATCTTTCAAGAACATTCATCATTTTCCAGAAACATCTTCACCAACGCCATCCATATAGATCCGTTCGTCCAGGATTCATCTTCAACGATCTATGTTCAGATACATGCCAGAACCTTCAAAAATCTCATCACCATCAGAGATTCCACATAATTATTTCGTTGAATGTTTCCGGAGTTGGAGATATGGAGAGAGATGAGGGAAGCTGAGAGGTTTACGGCGGCGCCGTGAAAGAGATATATTAGGTTTTTTTGTTGTTCAGAAAGGGGAAAGAAAAGTTGAGCAAAGGATCAGGGAGGAAGAGGCGAAGCTGGAAAAGGAGACGGAGAAGGGAAGTTCAGGGAAGGATGACGGCGGCGGCGCTGAAGGAAAGGAAGAAAGAAGGAACCTAGGGTTTTCAGATGAGAGTGAAGAGAGGGAGACGGAGAAGTTTGAGATTGGGCCTCAGGGCCCAGTTCATTTTTTTTTGACACACGCCCCTCATGTTTTTGGACAAACGTTGGGCCTGAGCCCAACACCACCTGCTAGCACACATCCCCAGTTTACACAATACGCCCCCCTGCGTTTTTCTGAAGAAACCTGGGCTGGGCCCAATTCTTCAGTCTTTTTTGTTTTATTTTCTGCATCTCCCTTGTAATCCAGTACCCCCCCCTTTTTGTTTTCTCTTGTTTTTATTTTGTTTAAAATAAAAAAAAACATATTATAGAAAAAGAAGAGAAAAAGAAATATAGTGAAAAAATAGAAAAAGAAAAGAAAAGAAGTATATTTGAAATATTGTGAGAAAAAAATAGAGAAAATATTGTGAAAAAAAATAATAAAGAAAAATATATTTGAGATATGGAAAAAGAAATAGAAAAAGAAAAAGAACATATTTGAAGAAATAGGAAAATATTGAAAAAAAGAATAGAGAAAAATATGAAGAAAAACATGTGAAGAAATGATTGAAAAAAAAAAGGAAAAAATATTAAAGTGTCGATTTAATATTTTTAGAGTCCATTTTCTTTTAGAGTATTTTCATAGACTTTATTTTACGACTTTTAGGATAGCTTAGAAGCCCATTTGTTAGGGGGCTATTTTCATTCGATTTTTCAGGATAGAATAGGATAGTGTTTCCTAGGAGATTTATTTTCAGTATCCACTCATTGTAACCATTTTTCAGAAGATTAATAAAACGAGATTTGAGCTGTGGTCCGATAGTAGCCGAACTACAGCTGCTCTGATTCTTCGTACCAGACGAAGATATGTAGGCATAGGATGCGATATCCTAGCGAGCACATTAACAACTAACTTTTGCTCTCTCGCGGCTGTGCGATCGAGACTTTCCCGCTGACGACTAATTGAGTACCCTTTTTTCTCTCTTGCCCAAGTGCATTTGAGACCAAGCCGTAGTTTTGCCCATAGGTTCCCGACCCTGTGAAACCAGTTGTTTTTCTCATTGCTGTGTGAGAATGTTTGTCTAGCCGTAGTTAGTCTGAACTACGTAAAGCTCTGATCTTCCATCCAGTGGAAGTACGTAGGCACAAGACGCGAGGTCTTGGCGAGCCAATTTTTTCCCGTGGTCCCGAACTACGTCGACTCTGACTTTCTCTCTTGAGAATACGTAGGCATAGAGTGCGACGCTCTATCGAGTCAATTCCCTTCCGTTTAGATTTAGCAGCCGTAGATAGATTGTTTTGCATCCAGTAGACAACCCAAGCAAGCGTGGATCCCGTCGAGTACGACGGACGTGAGGGGTGCTAATACCTTCCCCTTGCGTAACCGACTCCCGAACCCAGGCTATGGTTGCGATGACCATACCTTTTCCCCGTTTTTTGCGAGGTTTACTTCGAGCGTTTCCTTTCCCGCTCTGAGGGATAAATAACGCACGGTGGCGACTCTTCTGTCAGCCGGCGCCGATTTTCACAGTAGCGACAGTCATGTTAAACATTCCCTGACCCTTCACAGAGACTCTAAAGTCCAATCCCTATTGGAAACCACCACAAAGCCCAATCCATATTGGCGCATCAGCCCAAAGTCCAATTCCCATTGGTACCCAGGAAAATTTCATTTGTCTCCCCAGTAAAAGTCCAACCATGCTTGGCACATCCGGTTATCCCCAGCGGAGTTGGCTTCACCTCTTCGACATTTATTTCGCTGAAGTGGTTCTTTACGTCCAGCTTTCCCCGGCAGCCCGAGCCTGCATTTGCATTTCTGCATATAGTTATCATTTTTGCATCATATTTGCATTGCATCCTCAAACGCGTAGCATTTCCATTTCGTATGGAGCATTACGCCATTTTCAAACATGTGCATACGAAGTATAAGCCAGTTTTGTTAACCTTGCGTGGCAACCTGAATCACTCTTCAGTTAAGACAGTGGTATATCTCCAGCAGCTTGGTTCAGTCAACTCATCTGCTTGCTTACTCTTGGGTTCCAGATCATAGGTCGGTCGTACTTTTTCCCCCAGCCCTCTGATGATGACATCCCCCAGCAGATTTTCCTTCTATCAATTCCTATTGACGGAGTGATATTATGGATATGATTTTCCTTCTGTCAGTTCCTATTGACGAAGTGACATTTTGGATATGGATATGATTTTCCTTCTATCAATTCCTATTGACGAAGTGATATTATGGATATGATTTTCCTTCTATCAATTCCTATTGACGAGGTGATATTTCGGACATGATTTTCTTTCTGTCAATTCCTATTGATGATGTGATTATTCTGTGTGGTTTTCTCTCCGTCTATCCGTAGACGATGCGATATTTGGATGGTTTTCTCTCCGTCTATCCTTAGATGATGTGAGCTTTGGATTTGGTTTTCTCTTCATCTACCCTTAGACGATGTGGTTCTTTGAAGATGGTTTTCTTTCTGTCAATTCCTATTGATGAAAAGATTCTGAAGTTCTTCGACGTGATCTATGGATTTGACATTTCTTTCGGTCAATTCCTATTGACGAAAGAGTTCTAAAGTTCGCTGATGTGATTGTTTTGGATATGATGTTTGCTTTTCGTCTACCATTAGACGAGGTAATATTCTGGATGATTTTATTTCTGTCAATTCCTATTGATGATAGGATCTCCATATGGTATTTCTCTCTGTCTATCCTTAGACAATGTGAATTGTGGATATGGTTTTCCGTCTGTCAATTCCTATTGACGATGTGGTTTGTTAGATATGGATATTTCTCTCCGTCTACCATTAGACGATGTGAACTTTGGATATTTCTTCCTGTCTACCCTTAGACGATGTGAACGTTGGATATATTTCTTCTTGTCTATCATTAGACGATGTGAACGTTGGATATATTTCTTCTTATCTACCATTAGACGATGTGAACTTGGGATATTCTTTCTGTCTACCATTAGACGATGTGAACTTTGGATATTTCTTCCTGTCTACCATTAGACGATGTGAACTATGGATATTTCTTCCTGTCTACCAAGGGCTCCGACATTTATTTTGCTTGACGATCGAGCAGTTGATTTTATTTTAGTTTTGCAAGTTATTTTAGCTCAGCAGGCGGCACTCAGGCTATCTCGATCATTCTCAGGGTTATAACATTCAAAGGCAAGTTTCAGGGGCGTACCAGGACCTAGAACAGTTGAAAACGGGCAAATGTGCAAATTTCCCTCCAAAAGGCGCCAAATTCAAATTTTTGAAGGTGTTAATCGATTAACCTTATTGGTTAACCGATTAACCAAAGAAAAATCAGGCCAAATTTGAATTTTTGAATGTGTTAACCGATTAACCAAATGGTTAATCAATTAACAAGTGCAAATTTCTACACTGCACGTGAATTTTCAAGTGAATTCACTTTGGGGTCCATTTTGATCATTCTTGAAGTTGATTTTACACTAAAGGAAGGATCTAGAACCATTTCAAATTTTGGTTAACTTTCAAATCATTTCATGTTCCCTCCAAATTCCCATTCCTAATTCCACTCCAATTTTCACAAACCACATTCCAAACCTCATTTGGATCCAAACCTAAGGGGTACTTAATTGATTTACTCCAAACCTCACAAAGGAGAATCCTCATAATTTAATTCTCATTTCAGAATTCATTCCAATTCTCTCAATTCTCTCTCAACTTCTCCATTTCCAAAACTTCACCAAAGCTCTCTTTGCTTGAATTCATTGATTCTCCATTGGAATCAATAATTCGTGAGCTCAAACCTTCACCCATCACCTTCATCATCTCCAATTCTCCATTCAATTTCCGTGCTAGTTTGGATCTGAATTTTGAAGTGGATCTAGAAGTGATTATTTGAATTATTATGGCTTAACTTTGGTGGATCTTCATTTCTACTACAAGAACTCAATTGGATCTTGAAGGAATTCCAGATTTCTTGCTTGGATCTGCTCAATTGGAGTTGAATCAACATTAACCGAAGCAATTCTCCGCTTCGTAGGTTGGAATTCTAGATCCATTGTTGTTTTGAGCTTATTTGCATAATCATCATGTTGATCTTCATTTTTGATTGATTTGGTTAATTTTGATCCATGTTGATTTGAGATCTTGATGTTTGATTGTGATTACTTGCTGTTTGATCACTGTTTTCTGGTGTTAATTTCGTGCTTAATTCATAGTATGATCCTCTGGATGATTGGATAAGTGATTATGTGCTGAAAAGTGCTTTTTAGCTATTGTTTTCTGTTGCTGGAACAGTGTTAATCGGTTAACCAATTTGTTAATCGATTAACCAACACAAATATTCAAATTTTCCAACATTTTAAGTGGTTAATCGATTAACCCCTGGTGTTAATCGATTAACACTGTGCCAGTAGGCCTGTTTTGCTGTTTTTCATGCTTGGTTTGGTATCGTTTCACTTCAAATCTTCATAGATAAGTATGATGCATTAGGAGTGAGATGTTTTGGATATATGTCGCTGTTCTTGATCGTTTAATCATGATATTGGCGACGTGCATGTTCGATTTCCACTTGAATGCATGCTTATGGATGTGGTTCAAAGTGATGTTCATTTGCTTATGTGTTTTTGTGTGCATTCCCTTTTGGTTCTTGCATCTCCCATTTGCATGCTTGAGGTTTAGATGTGCTTGTGGTGGTGTTTACCCTATACTTTGTTCCTCCCTCACTTTCATTTTAATTGTGCATTACATGTTTGCATACTTGCATTTTCTTGCATTTTCTTCTTCTTCTTCTTTTGTCTTCCTTTGCCATGTTCTCTTAGGACCTCTAATGTTCCTTGTTTAAGGTGGATTTTAATAGACCTTAGGCTTGAATCCATGCATGATAACATTAGGTAGTATTCCATTTCATCCCAATCATAGGTGCACTTTGCATGAGAACATTAGGTTGAGTCTTAGTCTCCCTTTAGAGGGTCTTTCTCTTCTCATCTTTAAACACTTCAAAACATCTAATAAAGGTTAAGGATTGTTGTACGTTACGAGCCTTAAGTACTTGGGAAATGGTGATTGGGGGCCTCCTCTCAATTATCTAGAGTGTTTAGCGTATGTCCTTTGGACGATATGCGACGCATTCGCTCCTAGGTCATAGTCTTTATTGCAACATGAATTACAAACAATAATCAATGCACTTCTTCTCTAAAAAAACACAAAAACAAACTTCAAATCACTTTATCCTTCAGGATCTTAATTTGGAAAACTTTTTTTCAGAAAAATAGTGTTGTTAAACTTTGGTTCTACTTCAAACAGGCATCGTCCCTAACTGCTAGAACGGAGGTTTAACCCTACTCGGGCCTAAAACATTTTGAACCAACTGGTGTTCTTGTTAGTCCGAACTATGTTTGCTCTGATTTCTCGTACCAGACGAGAATACGTAGGCACAAGACGGCGATGTATTGGCGAGCAACCTTCCCCCACCTTCACCTGTAGTTTTCCGAACTACGTTGACTCTGACTTTTCCATTGCACGAGGGAATACGTAGGCCTAGAGCGGCGACGCTCTATCGAGTCTCTTTTCTTTTCTTTTGTCCCTGAGTCGTAGCTTAGATAGTAAACACCCTTTTAGATAGACAACAAAGCATGGATCCCATCGAGTACGACGGACGTGAGGGGTGCTAATACCTTTCCCTTGCGTAACCGACTCCCGAACTCGAGATATGGTTGCGACGACCTGTATTTTCCTGTTTTCGTTAGGTTTTCTCTGATCATTTTCTTTCCCTCTTTTGGGATAAATAACGAACGGTGGTGACTCTTCTGTCATTGTCGGCCCCTCTTTGCAGCGATGCGACAGCTTCGAAAAAGTGTTTGTATCTGGGCGAGAAATAGAAATGAAACTGTGTATATTGTGGCAGTATGATGGCTTGTTGTAAAAGGAAATAGGTGGCATTTAATGCTTATTGTAAAAGGCAATAGGTGGAATTTAATGTTGAATTGACCGGTGATAGGTGGCAAAATTTCCAAAAAAAGTAGGAATGTTTCAAATTAAAGTTGTCACAATGTATGTTTCAAATCATAACAATGATGAAAATATTAGTAATGAAAAATCCAAAGTTTAAGCATTTAATTTAGAGTTTGCATTAAACAATATAAACAAGTTATGATACAGACTTTCTCATTTGAGATTCAATATCTCATTGGGATTTAGGACATGATTAGGAGGCATATGAGATTTTTATATTGACAAAGAAGAGTGAAGTTTAAACATTGAATGTTAACAATTAACTTGTTATAGATCGAAAAAATATTGTTAAATATGTTTAGTAGTGTAACTAACTTAACATAATAAACAAAGCATACATGCTGAGTTGTTATGCTAATGAAATTTGAAAGAAAACATACTAGCAGAGACTAACTCAAAGCAAATGTATGCTGAGAGAAATAAGTTGAATAAGTATGTTGAGTTGTAGTGTTCGGTTCATTTTTATTCAATGAAAGAATGTATGATGAGTAAATAGATTTATCCCTCATCATGTTAAAGAAGTAAATGCTTTGTATTGGAAAATTTTCAACATGACCTAAGCAGCAGGGACAAATTTTCAACATGTGTATTTGTGTGCATGTTAGGGAGTTCAGTTTAATATATACTGTAATGAATCATTTATAGAAATCATTTCTCATCATATTAAGAAATGTCCAACAGATTTAAGGGAGTGTATCTCTAACTTTGTGTTTATTTGCAATGAAGTAAAATGATAGAAATCATTTCTCATCATATATAAGTTGTTGGAGAGAAGTTTGAAAAATGATAAAATTTGAAAGGTGTGAAGTTTGAAAATTTGCTCTCCCAACATCATTCAAAGTTTAGATACATTAAGCAACTATAGAAGTAGGCATCAAATCTTACATGAATAATGCAACTTTAAGCAACTTTAGAGTCACAATGCAATATGTGAAGGAGTAAGTTAAAGTGCAATAATTACAATCAGCTAAATTTAAACAGTAACATAATCATCAAAGTTTCAAGCCTCATTTTAAACCATTGAACTCATTAGTTCCTTAGTTAAAGATATAGTGCAAAGGTAAACATTCAGCAAAACAATACCTTATTATTGTCATAGGTATTAAGAAGTTGGAATTAATCCTTACATATATGGTATCAACAAAATATTATATCGCAGTAAAAAGTGAGGCTTGCAATACTCTAGGCACATGATCACTCCTTGTTAAGGTGCTTCACTTTAGTGGAAGATTGCATTGGAGTTAGGACTCCATCTTTCAAAATATCATCAAGTACAATTGCAATAACAACCATCTTAGTAGGGGTGTTGTTGGAGCTGGTTGATGGGCTCTAAGCTTTGTTAGCAAATGTGGTTGGTTGTGTAGAGAAGATTTATTCAACTGATTGGCTCAGCAACATACAAAAAAAGATGATATTTAAGTTCACTTTGAATTAAGAATGTTGTTTCAGAAATAAATAGATATATGCTAATAGAAAAGAATACCTACAATTGGTTGGTCTTGAATGTTAACTGGAACAAATGTGCCATTCTCCAATTTAGCAGGATGTGATGTATGCTGAATACAAATGAGCCACTAAATAGTCTAGATTTGCATGATATGAAAACTTTCAAAAGTATCTATCATGAATGAGTAATATCATACCTCATTTGGGTTAAGATAGTCATTCAAGGTTTTGATAATATCAACATCCTTAATGATTGCCACAATTGAGTATTGTTGGAAAAAATGTTGATACATGATTCGAAATGCTAGATCATTGTTCAATAGTTTATCAAGGTGTTCCAGATAAATATTTGGGTGATCCTCTCCAAACTAATCCACACAAAAAATATACATTGAAAAAGGATTTGAATGTATACGTCAAAATGAAAACAATACACAGGTGATAATGTCGTACTTACCGTCTTCATGAGTTGTCTTAATTCTCTTGCATTCATTTCAAGGAATGGAATACAATCCTTATCCCAAAATAAAAAGCATCCAACATGGTTATCAAATTATGATTGGATGTACAAAATTTATGTATATAATAGTGCTATTAGGAATGAAGAAATGATAGCTCACTGATCAGTGCATCTTGATGCACTTTCTTTTACTATTGTACTTAGGAAATTTTATAACTTATTTTATTATTTTTACTATTTTAGTGTGTTTTATATTTAAGTTTATATATGACTTTATTTTATTTTTCATACTTTATTTTCAACTTAAACAATTATTTGCTACATATTCACTGTGCAGACCATAACTTGAGCTACAAGAATCGAATTGGCGCATTCTAATAGGCGTTGGAAAGCTGAGAGAAAGAGCTGCAAGTTTTGTGTTGAAGTAAAAAACTTGTTTGGAGTGAAGTAGGGTATAATAATTCATTGAAGTTTCAACTTAATTAAAATAGTTAGTTTGGGCCGGTTTTTGTAATTTTCGGGTCGGTTTCCATAAGGGCCCAAGTTTTTCTTTTCTTATATTAGGATTTTTGCTGCTACAGTAACTACATGTTGCATTCACAAAAGTTTAAGGATAGGATATGAATTTCATGGAGAACTAAAGTTCATACGATTGATCTGCGGTAATTGGTTTCCGCCGATACTTTGAGGTTTTATAATTTTCAATCAAATTTCCTTTCCTTTTCAATATTCTTCTATATGTAATGTATGCTTTATTCAAGTTCTATAGAATATGTGCTGATTATTTTTGATTGATTTACATTCACTAATCTTCATCGCGTGTTACGATAGCTTTTTTGTTAGTTCTTGCAATCTTTATCCCATTTGCTTAATTCAAAAAATAAGAGTTTAAATCCATAGTGTCGATTACGCTTGTTAATTGATGTTGTATTAAAAAAGGGATTAGAATTCGCTTAAGGCATGAAAATTATATTAACCAATGATAAGTTAGGAAACCAAATCAGTAAATCAACTTATTTCATAATCACTTTTTTTAATCTCTTATTCTCAATCGAATCTAAAACCCCCTTATTTCAATCGGTTGGTCTAAATCAAGACAAGAGTCCTTGTGATATGACATTCGAGTGTCGCTACCCTAAAATACACTTTTAAATTCGTTTTTGATCTGTGTGCGACAACAAATCAAATTGGTTAGTGATTAGTTCCACATCTTTTACTCCACATGTACATTTGAATTTGATCCTAAGGGACTTGTCAGATATTTTGCAACCTAGGAAAGTCTCATAATACCATCCATATTTGGAGGCTTTGATTCTTTTGGTATTGCCAATTATTGTGGCGCAACACTACTTTTATTAAAATGAAAAACACAGTCAATAAATGTATAAGGTTATGAGAACTTCAAACGAACAAATACAACATAACTTTCCCAAATCATTGATTTAACAAATAGTCTTGACCTCATTCAACTTCCATTTTTGTCAATGGACTGTGCAACGGAATATGAAGTGTGGGTATGAGATTGTGACAGTGCATGAGAAATTTGTGTTGATCCTAAGTTGTATTTGTTCATTGAAAAAGAAAATTTTATTGTCTAAACATGAAGCAGACAAATATATGTGAAGTCTACTAAAATTGTCTTAAAACTAAAATTGTCATAAAACAAAAACTAAAAATGTCTTACTAAAACTAAAATTGTACCTGTCATACCCTAAATTTTGACCCCTTAGATATTCATCATCATTTTAGGATCATGTTTATTTGATTATCTAACCTTAACCTGTTTCAAGTTTGTCTTTGTTAAGATACAGGAATCAGGGTTCCGTACAACTGAGAATCGAGGTTTCGACGGTTAATCAGTCAACGTTTTGGATTGGTTCTCCATGAAATAAGTCTCCACATCATCAAACATACTCCAATGGATCAAGTATAAATCCAATTTGAGGTTGTTACCCAAGGATCAAGAACAGTGCAGTTCAGGATACCCGATTAGGGTTTTCGATAAGGAAAAATCAACTGTAGTTTGACTTTTGATTTAAAAGGTGTTGCAATGGTGGGATAATGGTCCATAAAGTTCATATGGCTTGGTAAAGTCTAATCAATAAGTTTCAAGGCCTCAAAAGACCCGGAGCATCAACAGTCGACTCGGTAGTCACCGATCGATCGTTCGGTTGACCGAAAAGTCAACTCTTCACTCATAAGGAATTTGACCTCAAGGTGAGAATCAAAAATGTTCCTAATGACATATTGCACCTACCCATGAAGTTTCATGACCATTGAATCAAGGATTGAGGAGTAATCGAAAAATCGGGAATTAGGGTTTTGAAAGAGGCAAGACCATAACTCCTTAACCACACATCCAATTGAGTTGGTTCAAAGCTCAGTGGAAAGCTCTTGCCAAGTACTACAAAAGTCCCAAAGTGGTCCATGAGCAGAAAATGCATAGATTTGGAGTTATGACCAAATTCATTACAAGAGGGAAAAATAACAGAAAAAGTCTAAGTTATTTCACTTTTTAGGCATGTTTTTCAGCAACTTTGAGAGGTTTTGTTGACCTAGTTCCATTGGGAATCAGAAGTTCATGAAAACATGAAAGTTGTAGAGCTGCATGAGGGCTTTCCAAAATATACTAGAACTCCTCCATAGCCCTTATAAGTTGAGAGTTATGAATTCAACAAGATGAGGTTTCAACACTTGAGTCCAACATTTTCACTTTTTCACAAACTCACCTTTTGGTCACTTGAGCTATTCTCAGCCCTTGGATCATGTTTCTATCTAATATTTAGAGGATATGAGGAGAAGAAATGCAGAAAATGAGGAGGTTTGGTGAGTCTTGCAAGTTGGAGGCAAGTGGCATTATTTTAATCAAAGAAAAGGAAGAAAGAGAAACTTTATGGAGATCTTGCAGCAAACAACCCTCCTACTGCCTAGCCACACTTCAATCACTGTTATGTCATTCATGCCACTTGAGTAATGCATCAGCTTGAGCCAAAGACTTGAATTTGCAGCTGCATCAAAATCTCAAGCAATATTACTTTTTCCAAACTCCCACCAAAAGTGCCAAGTTACCAATCTTCCCCAAGCCTTGCCTTGCTTATAAATAGAGGTTTCCTCTATGTTTAGAGGCACATGAGAGCACTCTACAACCCAAGAGAAACTCATTGCTCTCCTACTTCCTTGCATTTTCTTACAAGTGAAGAAAACCACCCTAAAAATCTCAAAAAATCTGTCTTGAGCAAAACAACCTCCAAAACCATTTTCACTCAACCAAAACCACCACAAACCATCCACACAATCCACAAATGATGTGTGGGAGGTGTTCAAACCTTTAAACCAGAAAAATATTCATTTTCCCAAAAGTCAACTTTCAACCAAGGAAAGTTTGAGTTCATACTCAAAATCTGCCAAAACACATACCAGGCCTGTTTTGATCTTTGTAAACCTCCAAACACCTTAGGTTTATGGTATACCAACTGCCCATAACCTAAAATATTATCATCATAACCTATTTCAAGCTCTGGTCCAAAAATCCACTTGTTTACTTCAAGTGCAAGAAAGGCCACCATTTTCACCAAGGCATTGGATTTGGATTTCATTTGGAATGACTCATCAGAATAATGAGGACCAAAACCTATTTTTGATGTCTTGATGCTTGTAACTGTTATGAGATGTGCTTTTAGCTTGATACTTTGCCTTGTGTTTGATGTGTGTTTGGTTAATTTCATGAGTACTTGCGTCTTTGTGCCTTGTGTTTTCTGTTAAAAAACCAAACTGCCCGATGACTTTGTTAAGATTACAACTGTTGTATGCATTAGAGGTATTAGGAATGATTTGTTGTTTTGTGCTAGCCTTGTCATTTTGTAAAACTCATGCCTGCTGCCAACTGCTTGAATTCATAACACTACTTTGTCAAGTTTATGCTTTGATTGTTTTTTTTTCAACTTTGTCAAGTTTATGCTACCATGATGCTTTGATCTTTTTTAAACTTTGTCAAGTTCATGCTGCCATGATTGTTTTTCAACTTTGTCAAGTGATGCTGCTTTGATTACTTCCCATTTCTGTCAAATTTGCATTTGTGATTTGTTGGTAACATGCCTTGTTGGGGCTAACTGTCATATTAACTACTTGCTGTTAGCATGATGTTCTTGTTAGAAATATGTCTAGGTTCTTGTTCCTATGGTTGTAACCATCCCTTTTCAAGGTTTGATTGGAATTTGATATGTTTGGCATGATTTTATTTTGAGGACCAACTGCTGTTATGTACATAAGTTCTTTACATGTTGGATCCAATTTGTTAATTGCTAGTCCATGAGCACATATTGCTAACTGTCAAGATGGACCATGTTGCTTGAACTGATACAAATTTCCTCAAGATGTTTTGCTTTTCTAAAGGCATTGCAGATTTGCATATGTGTGGTTTGTTTGAATTTTACTTTTGCTTGCCATATGTTTTGCTGTCATGTTTCTGTTTTCTGCTTCAATTCATGTGACATCATTGTTGTTAAGTTCTTGCAAGATGTTTGATGTGCATGAATCACTTTGTGTATGATGTTTATGTAAGCTGCATCATTGAACTTTTACTCTTTTGCCAACAAAGCATTTTAAGCATGATTGTTCACATCATGACAGTCCACACACCAGTTTTAACTTGGAGCTGCATTTGCATGATTTTTGCATCCAAATTCCATGAACAATGTATTTAAGACTTGTGCATACCATTACATAGCACTAATCCTTGCTGTCATGAGTTGTAGCTACCATTTTGCATTGCATAAGCTTAAAATTGCATTTGCATTCGAGTTTTGAGTTGTGTACCTTATTTGGAAAAACTGAGATTACCATTAAATTCCTTGTGAAATTTCACATAGGATAGGCTAAAATTTTGTTAAATTTGGTTGAGTTTTGATTGATTTATGGTTTTGTCGTTTTCATGTTTTGGCTTGTTCTTATGTTCATCTTGCCTTGCCCAGATTTCACTTGCTTGTTTAAGTATTTGTTTATTTTGGGGTGGCATAATACTTGGATATATCGCCACCCCAGTGGTTAAGCCTTCACTTTCACATTGCCTTGCACTGCCTGAACCTGGGTTCGATCCATAGTGGAGATCAACCCTTTTATTTATTTTCATATTTGCCATGTTTTCAATATTTTGGTCTTTCTTTCCTTCCAATAAATAAGCGCGCGCCTTGGCTCACTTGGTAAGGTTTTAAGTTGGCAGCCATGAGGTGGTGGGTTCAACACCCACCAGGCGCCTCTCTCTTTTTTTATCACTATTTCCTTTGTTTTTTATTTAATTGCCTTTAAATTTCTAAAAATCATAACTTCATCATTTTTTGTTATTTTTGATTGGTTCTTTTTGCAACTATCTCGTATTTGTGCATATTTTCATGTGATACATTAATATTCTAAAAATCTCATTTTTGAAAACAACTTTGCATTGAAAATGTTCATGCTTCTTTTAGGGTTTTTACCCTCCTAATCATTTCAAACTTTTGATTTATTTTTCTTAAGTTGGTTGTTGTGATGTGAGTTCTATGTCTGTCAACCTTTGTGTATGTAATTTCAATTACTTGTTGCTAGTGGGCATTATGTTTGATTTCCATGTAATATCCCCATGAAGTTGACTTATTTGCATTGGTCGTTACCTTCATCTTTGTCAAGATATGTTTAAGTCTTTATCTTTCATTGAGTCTTGTAAGAACTCATCTTTGCTTGCCTATTGTAATACGCTTGCATGCTTTGGTTGTAACCATTCATCCTATTTGACGTACTTGCTTATTGTAATATGCTTGTATATGCTTGGTTGTAACCATGTTTCTTGTACTCATCATGTTTGTTTATTGTTTATGCTTTGTTAAGTTTATTTCCCCAAGTGATGGAACTCTTTAGTTCTCATCCAAGTTGCCTCCCCTTCTATCCTTCCAAAGGAAAGTCTCTCTATTGACCTTTGGGTCATAGATAGCTCATCACCCTCCCTTGAATTTGTTAAGTCATCCATACACTTAGTTAAGTTAGAACCTATCCATTGGACTTTGCTTAAGTCTAAAAAGCCTACCCCTTGTTAGGAGTGCTCTTTCAATTAAGAACTTAGATAGAGTTTGTTAACTCTATGTAAGAATCATGGAGATGATTACTTACTTCCCTTTCTTGAGTGTTCAACTTAGATTTAGAGAGTTTCCTTAAACTCTACACAAGCATTGTAATGTTTGTTCCCCTTTGAACCTTGATCATAATCAAGTGTTCTTCAACCCTAGTGAGGTGAACTACGATTGCTCTGATTCTATCCTAGTTAGGATACATAGGCAGAGGACGCGACGTCTTTGCGAGCAAACTTAGAAACTATCCTTAGGTCTTAACCTACACCTTTTACCCAATCCATAGCAAACTCTTAGCAAACTCAGCATACAAACAAACAAAAGGTTCCTGTAGAGTACTACAGATGTTTAGGATGTGAAATACCTACCCTATGCATAACCAACCCCCGATCCCCGAATCTCTTAGCGTTGTTGTTACATCGTGCAAAAGGTTCTTTCTTTCTTTAGACCTTTCCTTTGGATAAATTAAAGTCCGGTTGTGAATTTAAG
The DNA here is from genome assembly GCA_963859935.3 of Lathyrus sativus. NCBI lineage: Eukaryota > Viridiplantae > Streptophyta > Magnoliopsida > Fabales > Fabaceae > Lathyrus > Lathyrus sativus. Next base: position 276,902,947 of record OZ012739.1, read on the forward strand.
AATTAAAGATTCAAGTTAATCAATAGCTTGGTATCACGATTTTCACCGCAACAGAAATGGCGACTTCAATGGGGATAAACTTAAACTTGAGGGTTTAGCCTATTTTGTTTGATTATGTGCTATATTTGTGAATATTTGCTTTACCTGTATATTTGTCAATATATTTGTTTGTATGTTGGATATTGGGTACTTTGAGTGGTGAGGCGGTCCTATACCCGGACTCGAGTGCAATTTTGATAGGATGGTGGTATATTCAAGGAGGCTTATAGGGAGTTGATTCCCGACCAAGCTAACTTGAGAAACCACCGCTCAGTGTAGGCCCTCTTGAGAGTTTAGTTTTGTTGAACGAGTATTCGTGAAAACAATACTACTTTCGACGAAGGAGCCCATGACACTGTGGACTTTTAGATTTTATTCTACCCCACTTTGGCCTTACTAGGACGTAGTGCAATGGCTATAAGGAAGTATTTCTAAAATAGTTGATACGCGATACTACACTTGGATGAGACTCTCTTGAGAATATTATCGATTACTAAGTGATTTGGGAAGTTGATAATATCTGAAAGATGGGTTGTTGACTCTGAGAACCGTTTAGCACCCTGCTCTACAAGTTTGAAAATCCATATTACACACCTTTTGGGATGGGTAGACCATGAATCCACGCTCGTGTCCTCTAAACCTAGGCTTGTGTTTGTGTGCATATATGTGATCTTTGCATTTGCCTATGTTTGTGCATTTTTGCATTCATAAACATCATATCATAATGTTTCATGGAACTCAGACTATTGTTTGTAAACATCAAGGTTGTTATCGACAGTAAAAGAAAGAAACCTTGAAGTACACTTACAAGAGTCTTAACTTGGATGACCTAAAGAGGTTGAGTACCTTGGTGACAGATCTAGAGGGATTCAAGAGTATATATGGGAAAATGTTGTCGTTGTTGAAGATAAAGATGGATAATGGACTCCTCTCCATGCTTCTCCAGTTCTATGATACAGTCTATCATCGTTCCACTTTTCCCGACTATCAACTAATACCCACACTAGAGGAATACTCTTATTTGGTTGGATTGCTCATTCTTGACGAGTCCCCTTTTCCAATCATGGAGAAAGACCCTACGGAGAAAGATATTGCTAAGGCTACACGAAGCATGGAAGCACAAGTATCAAGTGGTTGTCGAAGAAAATGTAGAATTTCATAAACAACTATAGTTGAAGAATGAAGAAGTACTCTCTTGTAAGAAGAGGAAAGCATCAGATGATTTATCTTCACTTATTCCTCAGTCAACTCCGTGGAAGATAATTGTGGATAAGCTTATTCTCGAGAAGTCCCAGATGGAAGAAGAGATCAAGAAGCTCAACATGAAGCTGTTAGGAGAATCTCATTAGGACTTTTGTTAGCTTTTATTTAGCTTTCTGTTTAAGACTCTTGTAAGAAGTACCGACATGTCGTATTTCAAACTATTGGTTAATGAAAAGAAGTTTTGGTTTATCTTGAGTTCCATGAAACTTTTTGCATTGCATGAGTATGTCGTCACATTTGCATTTACATTTTCATTTTTCAGCCTTGAGTCTCATCTTCCTCTTCCTGTCTCTAGAGGGATACCTGGCACGCATTCTGGACCAATGGAAACGATGAACGAGCTTTTGAAAGGACAAGAAGCCTTGAAGGAGGAAATCAGGATCCTCAAAGGTCAGATGAATTGGGTTTTGGAGACTTTGCAGAATTTGATGAGGAATGAGGGGTATTCTCACCCTATAGCGCCTGGAGAGGTTGTGAGTCCGTCACATCCGGTGACTCTTCCAGCTCAAGGATCTCCTAAGTTTCAATGGTCAGACCGTCATCAACTGCGTAGGCCCGCCGTACAAAGACCAAGAAAGCCATAAATACATTTCACTTTGCTACCAATGTCATACAACCAGATATTGCCAGAATTGATCAAAGGTGGATTGATAGTGCCAAAGGAGATAAATCCAGTGATCCCTCCATACTCGCCAGGCTTTGACGTCAATGTTCGATGTGACTACCATGCTGGGGCACAAGGGCATTCAACTGAAAAATGTAAGGAGCTCAGGAACAAATTTCAGAATATGCTTAACTCCGATATGATCTCATTCACACATCAAGGCGTTCAAATTAACAATCCTTCACCACTTCATGTTCCTCCTTCATGCCAAGGAAACACACCTGAGGAAAATGCTAGTCAACCAGCATTTGGGCCTGCGCCAAAACGTCATCCTTGTCAGGTGGTTACCAAAAGAGCATCTCAGCATTCATTGGCTGCTTCCCCTCAAGGTTGTCGAAGCCAGAACATGAATAAAAAGAATCTTGTCAAAAGGAACAGGGCATGCTACAAGTCAGTTCTTGTGCCGCTAAGTAAGCTTTATCCGCTACTAATTCAGAATTTGTTGGTGACTCCACGAGCTCTTAACCTTGTGCCAGGACCATGGCATAATGCAAACTTGACTTGTGAGTTTCACAAAGGGGCTGAAGGACATGAACTAGACACTTGTTTGGCGTTAGGATATGTTGTGCAAGAGCTAGTCTATAACAAAGATCTAATATTTGAAGAAGATCACCCAGAAGTTAAATGCAAGTACCATACTGGGACAATGGGGCATCTGGTGGAAGAGTGCAAAGGTTTTGGGTTGAAGGTGCAAAGCTTGTTGGAACTGTTAAAACCTCAAGAAGGTAAACCAAGTGCCAACGTCTCAGCTCTTGAAGCAAAAGGCAAAGGACCTATGAGGCCTCTCAGGGTTCTATATCACAAGGAGCATGTGGTTGTTGAAGGTGTTTCCCTGCTTAGGGCCTGAAATTTGAAATTTTGTTTTATCAGTTTTAATTCCCTAAAGCTGGCAGCTGTAGACTATTTCAACATTTTGTTGTGTTTTCTTTGCATTTGAATTGCTTGTAAGCTGTTGTTCATTTGAATTGGCAATATTTAATGAAATGTTTGTGCATCTTTTGATTAAGTCCATTCATTTCACTCTTTCTTTTTCCTTTCATTGTTATGAGATGACGAAAAATACAAAAATTTCTTTTCTTTACTAAACTGTTGTTTAAAGCAAAGATTAGGGAGGATGATGAAAACTATATCCATAACTGCTGTTGATATGCTTACAAATTAACTTTGCCGATGATGTAAGACATTGTTTAAATCTCTAAACATTGGAGAAATAAGGAAGATAATCCCTCGTTAACCCCTTCGAGCCTAGAAGTAGGAGTTTTCTTTCTTTACAAAAACAAAAACCTTAAATGTCAAACCTGGGGCGGGTAATTCTCGGTTAACTTGAAGATACGTGCATACAAGACACTTTTCATATAAAAGTGGTGCATTCAGGTTTTTCCTTCGTACACAACAAGCAAGTGTTGAAGTTTAAAAGACAATGATGGTTCGTCGTAGCCATTAAACTAGGTAGTCACCCCCTTTCTGAAAAAAAAGAAGAAGAAGAAGAAGAAGAAGAAAAGAAAATTGAAAAGCCCGCTAAGTCAAAACCTATGAAGGAGACTTGGCAAAAATGGGGCATCCCGTTGACTATATATTCGAACAAAACAGTTCAGACAAAAGTCAGGGATAACAAAAAGGAGGAATCCTGTAAGAGTCATCACTCTTAAAAAAAATCCTCAATTAGCAAAAAGTTATCAAATACTGTAAGGGAGTTGTGACTACCTTAGATTTGTGAATCATCACCAACTATCATCAGTTCAATTCTTAAAGCCTATGAGAACCTGAATGTATAGTTTGAGTTAACTGAGCGTAGGATTGGAGTTCATCATGGAGAGTGGGTGGGACAAATAAATTTGAGCCTTTATCCTTTGTTTCATGAACCGTGAACCATACCACGTTACAACCCTTAAAAGACCTAATTGAGGTAAGGTTGTTTTGAAAGCATATTACAGCAAGGTTGGAGAACCTGACTCCTAATGATCTTTGATGCTTGTGTGTGTTAATTACTTTATCCATCATCCGTAAAATGTTTGGATCACTTTCACTTTGATCACTTGATCACTCCGCCGTGTGCGTTTCATCAAAAATTGTTTCCAAAAGTTTGCATAAATTTTTGCATTAAAATTGCCAATTTTTAATGAATAATATTGTTTGCTAGACAATCCAATGTCAAAGGAATCCCAAAAAACGCTGTCAGCTAGGGAATTGGATTTGATAAAGGAAGCTCGGCCTAGGGCAACTAATGTGAAGGATTGGTTAATCATTTGTCACAACGTTCAGCTAATCAGAGCTGACCAAGTCGAGATTAGATTAATCTCTCAAAGACCGTTAAACCGGGGCGGTTACGTCGAGATTTGTGAATCTCTCCAAGAGTTTGAAGATATTGAAGCATCTTGTATGTCAATTCTTCTGCAAAATCCTCTTGATGATTCCTTCCCGTAGACCATGTATTCTGGGGCAGAGAAGTTTGGAGATCATTAGTTACAAGGGTTGTTACTCGTTGTGATGATCATTATGCAAGATAAAGTACAAAGCTATTTGGTTCATGTGGCGTCTTCTGTCAGTTCCCCAATAAGTTGCTACTTCAGTTGATATTGGAAGTTTCCCATGGATTCCTCCTCCAACAAAGAAATCGGACTCATTATGCCAGACCCTCAGGTGAAGCATGACGTTATATCCTGAGTGGAGTACTATTTTCCCCAAAGAAGGTCGTAACCTTGAAGTAGAGCTGTGTGATTTTACATGTTCATCCCTGGGATGGTCCATCTGGTAAAGTTGGCTGGGTATCCGTGTCGAGATGTTTATTTCATCTCCTGTTGTTTCGTCTGTTTTGTCAGCATAAACATAAGTATGGCATAAAGCATATGCATAGCATCTGTGCATTTTTGCTATCTCTGGTTATGACCTGTTCCTGTTTCACTTTGGTGTTTTTCACCAAGTAGCTGGGTGTGTTGTCTCTCTCCAATAGAGTTGTCAGCCCCTAGGCATAAAGTGCCCGCCAATTCTAATTTCCCCATAGAGTTCAATCCTCATGGATGATGGTTGTTTCAGTTATCTTTTCCATGCCTGGATAAGATAAATTCCCATTTGAGTTCAATTCTCAATGGTTGGAGTCTTGTTTGACCGTTTCTTTCTAGCTTGTTCCTAGATTGAACTTTGATCCCTGGAAAGTGGTTTCCAAATCTATGTTGGGCGTACATTTATCGTGCACTGTGTCCCCCAGGAAGAATCTTTTACAGATCCTATTCGAAGAAAAATCTTTCTCCAGTAGTGTTGTGGTAACGACCTCTCTTTGGATTTTATGCTTAAATTAAATAGCATATCCTTGAGGAGTTGAGGAATTTCTTTTGGTTATTTCTCCTTGTTTGAGAAAATTTGGCTTATAAAGCAACTACCCCACATCTTTTGGTGAGATCCCTAGTAAGTCCAGTGGTGACTGGCATTTCTTTTAAAGTCCAGTGGTGACTGGCAGCTTTCTTTTAAAGTCCAGTGGTACCAGGCAATTTTCTTTTAAAGTCTAGTGGTAGCTGACAGCCTTCTTTTAAAGTCCAGTGGTAACTGGCAGCTTTCTTTTAAAAGTCCAGTGGTAACTGGCAGCTTTCTTTTAAAGTCCAGTGGTAACTGACAGCTTTCTTTTAAAAGTCCAGTGGTAACTGGCAGTTTTTCGCTAAAGTCCAGTGGTGACTGGCGTTTTTGTTAAAGTCTAGTGGTAACTGGCAGTTTTCGTTCAAAGTCCAGTGGTAACTGGCAATTTTCTTTTAAAGTCCAGTGGTGGCTGGCGTTTTGTGTTAAATTCCAGTGGTGACTGACATTGTTTGAAAGTCCAATTGTCTTTGGCGATCTTATCCCATTTTGCTATTACTATGCAAAGTCTGTTATTTTCTCTGTTTCTTTTATGGTGTTTCTTGAAGATCCCGTTCGAACTCTTTGTTATAGGAAACTCCTCATTTGGTTATCACCAGTTAGGTTTGCGTCTCTGATTTCTTTCGTTTCCCCGGTGGAGAATTGCCTTCTTCCCCAGTGGAGTGTGTGTTTCCTTTTCCCCAGTGAAGAATTGTCTTCCCCGGTGGAATTTACTTCCCCTGTGTGAAAGATTCCCTTTGAGAAGCATCTTTAGTCATGTTTGAACTATTCTGCTTGTTTTGCCTTGGATCTTTCCCCAATGTGTTGGATCCCCTGTGTGTAGTTACTCGTTGTATTGTCGTTCTTTTATCTTTGCTCGTGTGTCTGCATCGGTCTTGCATTCAGGCATCATTTAGATTCATGGCATATTTGCATTTGTCCTTTTTCATACCATCGGATCTAAGGGACAAAAATTTTCGTTTGTTATATTTAAATACCTGTCACTACGATTCTATGAGGATTGTCATCTCTCATCGTCATCTAGTGAAAATATTTAAATAGGGGCAACTGTCATACCCTAAATTTTGACCCCTTAGATCTTCATCATCATTTTAGGATCATTTTCATTTCATTATCTAACCTTAACCTGTTTCAAATTTGTCTTTGTTAAGATACAGGAATCAGGGTTCCGTACAGTCGAGAATCGAGGTTTCGACGGTTAATCAGTCAACGTTTTGGATTGGTTCTCCATGAAATAAGTCTCCACATCATCAAACATACTCCAATAGATCAAGTATGAATCCAATTTGAGGTTGTTACCCAAGGATCAAGAACAATGCAGTTCAGGATACCCGATTAGGGTTTTCGATTAAGAAAAGTCAACTGTAGTTTGACTTTTGATTTAAAAGGTGTTACAATGGTGGCATCATGGTCCATAAAGTTCATATGGCTTGGTAAGGTCTACTCAAGAAGTTTCAAGGCCTCAAAAGACCCGGAGCATCAACAGTCGACTCGGTAGTCACCGATCGATCGTTCGGTTGACCGAAAAGTCAACTCTTCACTCATAAGGAATTTGACCTCAAGGTGGGAACCAAAAATGTTCCTAATGACATATTGCACCTAACCATGAAGTTTCATGACCATTGGATCAAGGATTGAGGAGTAATCAAAAAATCGGGAATTAGGGTTTTGAAAGGGGCAATACCATAACTCCTTAACCACACATCCAATTGAGTCGGTTCAAAGCTCAGTGGAAAGCTCTTGACAAGTAATACAAAAGTCCCACAGTGGTCCATGAGCAGAAAATGCATAGATTTGGAGTTATGACCAAATTCATTACAAGAGGGAAAAATAACTTTGAAAAATTCTAAGTTATTTCACTTTTTAGGCATGTTTTTCAGCAACTTTGAGAGGTTTTTTGACCTAGTTTTATTAGGAATTTGAAGTTCATGAAAGCATGAAAGTTGTAGAGCTACATGAGAGCTTTCCAAAATGTACTAGAACTCCTCCATAGCCCTTATGAGTTGAGAGTTATGAATTCAACAAGATGAGGTTTCAACACTTGAGTCCAACATTTTCACTTTTTCACAAACTCACCTTTTGGTCACTTGAGCTATTCTCAGCCCTTGGACCATGTTTTCATCTGATATTTAGAGGATATGAGGAGAAGAAATGTAGAAAATGAGGAGGTTTGGTGAGTCTTGCAAGTTGGAGGCAAGTGGCATTATTTTAATCAAAGAAAAGGAAGAAATAGAAACTTTATGGATATCTTGCAGCAAACAACCCTCCTACTGCCTAGCCACACTTAAATCACTGTTATGTCATTCATGCCACTTGAGTAATGCATCAGCTTGAGCCAAATACTTGAATTTGCACCTGCATCAAAATCTCAAGCAAGATTACTTTTTCAAAATTCCCACCAAAAGTGTCAAGTTACCAATCTTCCCCAAGCCTTGCCTTGCTTATAAATAGAGGTTTCCTCTATGTTGAGAGGCACACCAGAGCACTCTACAACCCAAGAGAAACTCATTGCTCTCCTACTTCCTTGCATTTTCTTACAAGTGAAGAAAACCACCCTAAAAATCTCAAAAAATCTGTCTTGAGCAAAATAGCCTCCAAAACCATTTTCACACAACCAAAACCACCACAAACCATCCACACAATCCACAAATGATGTTTGGGAGGTGTTCAAACCTTTAAACTAGAAAAAAATTTCATTTTCCCATAATTCAACTTTCAACCAAGGAAAGTTTGACTTCATACTCAAAATCTGCCAAAACACATACCAGGCCTGTTTTGATCTTTGTAAACCTCCAAACACCTTAGGTTTATGGTATACCAACTGTCCATAACCTAAAATATCTTCATCATCGCCTATTTCAAGCTCTGGTCCAAAGATCCACTTGTTTACTTCAAGTGCAAGAAAGACCACCATTTTCACCAAGGCATTGGATTTAGATTTCATTTGGAGGCTCCAAGGTTTTCCTTATGTATTTGCTTGCTTGGAAGTCTACAAGAGGTTGGTAGTTACTATCTCTTTTTCTAACTGTTATGAACATGTTCAAAATGCATTAGTTGTTACAATGTGTTTTTAATACAAGTACAATTCATGTTGAATCTGCCAAGATTGTTGGTTTTGCTCATCAATATGCATATTTGTTCTCATGATCATCATACAATATGTTATGTGGTGTTGTTGTGTTTTTAACTTTGAAACTCTCAAGTGGTATTATATGTCATGTGCGAATATATGAGGGAATGTTGGAAACTGTCATGAAGGAGGGGTGTTTGTTTTGACTCTGTTCAGTTTGTGAAAGTTAACTTGCTTCTGTTACAGCAACCATTTTTATATCATGATCCTGTTAGTTAACATTTTGATTTGGAAACCCTTACATGCTAGATCCATGTGATGTTTGTTTTGTTGAAAACTATCTTGGTTTTGGTTCTGCAGCAGTCTTGTTCTTGCATTTTTTTAGCCTATGTACACTTATCAACCAATAAGTCATTTTTGGTTCTACCATATTTTGAGATCATTTGTGTGTTTGAACTTGGTCTTTAATGCATTTTGAACTTTCTTGTAAGTGGTTCTGCCTCATTGAATTTGCCAAAGGTTGTTGGAATGACTCATAAGAATAATGAGGACCAAAACCTATTTTTGATGTCCTGATGCTTGTAACTGTTATGACATGTGCTTTTAGCTTGATACTTGCCTTGTGTTATGTTAAGTATGCCTTTATATTGCTTTGAGCTTTGCCTTGTGTTTGATGTGTGTTTGTTAACATGAGAGCTTTGTTACCTTGAATCATGTGTTATGTTTGGCACTGTGATATTTGCATCAGTTGGTGTTTTCATTAGATTTATATGGCATGATTGTATTCAAGCTTAATGAGTTCATATCTTGTTAAAGTTGTTACCTACCATTGTCCTTTATTGCATATGTTTGTTAACATGAAGCATGATACTTGTTGGATTCTGTTTGCTAGAAGTTGGTTTTGTTTCATCCCTTGCTTCACCACTGTCATCACATAGGCACTAGGATATGGTTGTGATTGTACCATGTTTTGTTCACATATTTGTTTACCTTGTCAATTGTGTTGAGCCTGTTTGTCTTGAAACCATTTGGTGTGAATCTTCCTTGAACTACTAATCAGCCTCTTTGGTTAATTTCATGAGTACTTGCATCTTTGAGCTTTGTGTTTTCTGTTAAAAAACCAAACTGCCGATGACTTTGTTAAGCTTACAACTGTTGTATGCATTAGAGGTATTAGGACTGATTTGTTCTTTTGTGCTAGCCATGCCATTTTGTAAAACTCATGCCTGTTGCCAACTGCCTGAATTCATAACACTACTTTGTCAAGTTTTTGCTTTGATTCTTTTTTTTCAACTTTGTCAAGTTTATGCTACCATGATGCTTTGATCTTTTTTAAACTTTGTCAAGTTCATGCTGCCATGATTGTTTTTCAACTTTGTCAAGTGATGCTTCTTTGATTACTTCCCATTTCTGTCAAGTTTGCATTTGTGATTTGGTGGTAACATGCCTTGTTGGTGCTAACTGTCATATTAACTACTTTCTGCTAGCATGATGTTCTTGTTAGAAATATGTCTAGGTTCTTGTTCCTATGGTTGTAACAATCCCTTTTCAAGGTTTGATTGGAATTTGATATGTTTGGCATGATTTTATTTTGAGGACCAACTGCTGTTGTGTACATAAGTTCTTTACATGTTGGATCCAATTTGTTAATTGCTAGTCCATAAGCACATATTGCTAACTGTCAAGATGGACCATGTTGCTTGAACTGATACAAATTTCCTCAAGATGTTTTGCTTTTGTAAAGGCATTGCAGATTTGCATATATGTGGTTTGTTTGAATTTTGCTTTTGCTTGCCATATGTTTTGCTGTCATGTTTCTATTTTCTGCTTCAATTCATGTGCCATCATTGTTGTTAAGTTCTTGCAAGATGTTTGATATTCATGAATCACTTTGTGTATGATGTTTATGTAAGCTGCATCATTGAACTTTTACTCTTTTGCCAAAAAAGCATTTTAAGCATGATTGTTCACATCATGACAATCCATACACCAATTTTAACTTGGAGCTGCCTTTGCATGATTTTTGCATCCAAATTCCATGAACAATGTATTTAAGACTTGTGCATACCATTACATAGTATTAACCATTGTTGTCATGAGTTGTAGCTACCATTTTGCATTACATAAGCTTAACATTGCATTTGCATTCGAGTTTTGAGTTGTGTACCTTATTTGGAAAAACTGAGATTACCATTAAATTCCTTGTGAAATTTCACGTGAGATAGACTAAAATTTTGTTAAATTTGGTTGAGTTTTGATTGATTTATGGTTTTGCCGTTTTCATGTTTTGGCTTGTTCTTGTGTTCATCTTGCCTTGCCCAGATTTCAGTTGCTTGTTTAAGTATTTGTTTATTTTGGGGTGGCATAATACTTGGATGTATCGCCACCCCAGTGGTTAAGCCTTCACTTTCACATTGCCTTGCACTGCCTGAACTTGGGTTTGATCCATAGTGGAGATCAACCCTTTTATTTATTTTCATATTTGCCATGTTTTCAATATTTTGGTCTTTCTTTCCTTCCAATAAATAAGCGTGCGCCTTGGCTCACTTGGTAAGGTTTTAAGTTGGCAGCCATGAGGTGATGGGTTCAACACCCACCAGGCGCCTCTCTCTTTTTTTATCACTATTTCCTTTGTTTTTTATTTAATTGCCTTTAAATTTCTAAAAATCATAACTTCATCATTTTTTGTTATTTTGTATTGGTTCTTTTTGCAACTATCTCGTATTTGTGCATATTTTCATGTGATACATTAATATTCTAAAAATATCATTTTTGAGAACAACTTTGCATTGAAAATGTTCATGCTTCTTTTAGGGTTTTTACCCTCCTAATCATTTCAAACTTTTGATTTATTTTTCTTAAGTTGGTTGTTGTGATGTGAGTTCTATGTTTGTCAACCTTTGTGTATGTAATTGCAATTACTTGTTGCTAGTGAGCATTATGTTTGATTCATTTGATTTCCATGTAATATCCCCATGAAGTTGACTTATTTGCATTGGTCGTTACCTTCATCTTTGTCAAGATATGCTTAAGTCTTTATCTTTCATTGAGTCTTGTAAGAACTCATCTTTGCTTGCCTATTGTAAGACGCTTGCATGCTTTGGTTGTAACCATTCATTCTATTTGACGCACTTGCTTATTGTAATATGCTTGTATATGCTTGTTGTAACTATGTTTCTTGTACTCATCATGTTTGTTTATTGTTTATGCTTTGTTAAGTTTATTTTCCCCAAGTGATGGAACTCTTTAGTTCTCATCCAAGTTGCCTCCCCTTCTATCCTTCCAAAGGAAAGTCTCTCTATTGACCTTTGGGTCATAGATAGCTCATCACCCTCCCTTGACTTTGTTAAGTCATCCATACACTTAGTTAAGTTAGAACCTATCCATTGGACTTTGCTTAAGTCTAAAAAGCCTACCCCTTGTTAGGAGTGCTCTTTTAATTAAGAACTTAGGATAGAGTTTGTTAACTCTATGTAAGAATCATGGAGATGATTACTTACTTCCCTTTCTTGAGTGTTCAACTTAGATCTAGAGAGTTTCCTTAAACTCTACACAAGCATTGTAATGTTTGTTCCCCTTTGAACCTTGATCATAATCAAGTGTTCTTCAACCCTAGTGAGGTGAACTACGATTGCTCTGATTCTATCCTAGTTAGGATACATAGGCAGAGGACGCGACGTCTTTGCGAGCAAACTTAGAAACTATCCTTAGGTCTTAACCTACACCATTTACCCAATCCATAGCAAACTCTTAGCAAACTCAGCATACAAACAAACAAAAGGTTCCTGTAGAGTACTACAGATGTTTAGGATGTGAAATACCTACACTATTCATAACCAACCCCCGATCCCCGAATCTCTTAGCGTTGTTTTTACATAGCGCAAAAGGTTCTTTCTTTCTTTAGACGTTTCCTTTGGATAAATTAAAGTCCGGTTGTGAATTTAAGAATTAAAGATTCAAGTTAATCAATAGCTTGATATCACGATTCTCACTGCAACAGTACCATAATGTTATTGTCATAAAACTAAATTTGTCTTACTTGGATTCAAAAGAATGAAATGGGGGATTTTCCAAATTTATGTGAAGTTTAAAGCCAGACCAAGCGTTAGAAAGGATTGGTAATCTAGATGTTGTACCATAGATTGAAAGATATAGTAAGAGTATTGCTTCAAAACAGAAATAATACAGGAATGAGTAAGACGACTTGTATAACGTGGCAAACCTGTATTTTTCTTACATCAGGCATGTGTTAAGATAATAAGCATTGGTCCTGTACCGATGTTAGAGTTATTATAGTTCATGAAATGTTTCCCAAAATCTTCCCATAAGGCATCTTCAATAATATTCCCAGCTTCATCACGTAAAGTGATATTGGCGCACGATTTCTTACCACCACTGGCCATTTGTGTCTTCATAACATCTTGTAGAACTTCAATAACGTTTAAAGCATAATAAAACAATATACAAAATAATGTTAGCAAGAAAAATTGACAATGTGCCAATCGAGTTATGAAATCAAACAATGATATTAGAAAACATGAGATTGCATAGTAAAATATTACCATATAACAGATCATGTTGGTAATTTTCATTGAGAAAATATTCAACAAGCTTAATTTGAATTGGTGTGGCGGTATTTTGGGTATGTTAAGCTTCATAATAGTTATTCCTCCATTGAAGACAAACTTAAGGTTGTTGAGACATACTTTGAGTGGGTCATCATTCAGAATCGATTCTCCATTATATAGATAATAAGTTTCATATTCCATGAATTGTTCATTCCAATCTTTAAACTCCCGCTTAGTAACATGAATTTGACCCCCCTGAAATGTTTGATAAATTAATGTCAAACAAGCCATTCATACAGAGTAAATGTAAACAACTATTACCTTCCCATCTTAAATGACCAATTCGAGATGTTGTTGTTCACTTTTCTCCTTAACAACCAAAATGTGAACAACTCTCATATGCATTTTCCAAACCTGATTTCTTTTGACCAAGTCCTTGATGAGAATAAGTGTCCTTGACATTGTTGAGAACGAAGGTTGTATAATGCAGAAAAAACAGAATCATTCTTAAATGCTATATAAATTATTGAGTACAAATCAGTCTTCAATGAGTCATACTATAATGGTTGACAAGTTAGAGTAAAATGAAAGTGAGAAACATATGTCTGAAACAATAATATACTCAATCCATCAACAACAAAAGACAAAATCAGATACAATATGTTAAAACACTTGAACAAAGAAAATGAAACAAACGTTTTTAAACCACATGAAGAACATGTTTAAGATCCATGTAAGCAAAAGACAAAGAACCATGTATGAAGCTTACGAATTTGTTGTCTCTAACATATACAGAATAATCATAAAAATCATTCAACCATATCGTGAAAAACCAAAACAAAATATATGATAGTGAAGCGATAGGTATATTGTCATACATTGAAGAACACGAAAACAAAATTTCTCTATCATGTTAAAATTAAGAATTGAACAAAATAATGTCGTAACTTGCAAAATAAACAAAATTTATTGGTTTTTTTTTTCTTTTCAGAAACTAAGTTCAAACGAAACTAAAAATGTTGGAACATCATAAAGAAAAACATAATGAATGAGTAAGAACCTAGGAGAGTTTGGAAGAGAGAGAGAGAGAGAGAGAGAGAGAGAGAGAGAGAGAGATGGAGTTAGGCCAGGTTGAAGTGAGTACGAATAATGTGTGTGTATGAGAGAGAGTATGTGAAAAAAAAATAGTGTTTTGGTGAAAAAGTTCACTTTGTGAAAGTGATTAATCACAAACAAACATTTGTTAGTTAATAAGAGGAGAGAAGCGATAAAAAAATGTATAAGTTGATTATCATGAGTCTTTTTTAAAGTGTAATTTATTTGGATGTGAAGAGCATATTAGGAAGTTAATGCCATTCTAATCCTAATCTATTGATACTTGAAATCGATTAAGTAAACATGTGTATTACAACTAGAGGTGACAATGAAATCCATTTAGATAATATTCATCCAATTTATCCAATAATTTATCCATTCAATCCATCCATAAGATAAAAAATAATTTAATGGATTTGATCCAATCCATCCAATAACTCATATGGATGGATTCAATCCATCCATCTCATTTTATAAATCCATTAGATATTATGTTATCACTTATTAAATTAAAAATTTTTAAATTCATTTTTTGGATGAATGGATGTCCATCAATTAGAAATATGTTAACGGATGAATTAGATGAATTTTATCTTTTAATGGATGAATTGAATTGAACTTTTATTAAGAGAGTGTAGTGAATTGTTAATGGATTGCTTTGATTCATCCATTAATAATCTAATCCATATCCATCCGATCCATCCATTTTACCACCCCTAATTACAACTCAAGAAAGATACTAACCTCTGTTGCAGCAAACTTCATTGTCTCCCACACTTGAATTCACCTCCACTGTACCATTCAAATTGACCCTTTAAATTCCTCTAAATTACAACTACCCAATTTTCTTCTTCTTCCAATGGAGAACCACAACAACGACACCGGTTCGGTCCTTTCTCAGCGACCCGATTCGTTTGGTCGGTTCGGCCGGTTTGGAGGCAAGTATGTCCCTGAAACTCTCATCCATGCTCTCACCGAGCTAGAGGCTGCATTCCATTCCCTTGCTACCGATCAAGACTTTCAGGTTCTCTTTTTATTCTTTTCACTTTCTCATATTAATTAAGTGTTTACAATATAAATGCTTATTATATAAGTGCTTACGAATAATTCATTTTTTTACTTCTTTGGTACTAGTTTTGGAAGTTCTAGTTTTCAAGTAGTAGTCCTTTGTAGACCGCTTATCTCATGTAGAATCCACATTTGTTGAATTGCCTTTGGACCTCAATACCCATTTGGGCAATTCATAAAACTCAATGGATATCTTGATTCTTGAGTGACTACGTTTGGTTCTGCCGTAAAAAAATGATTTTAAGTGAATTTATTTTGTAAAATTGATTCTAGCTAAAAATGTGTCAAATGTAAAGTGACTTATCTTTGGATAAATTTATGTTAAAGTGAGTTGAATCACTATTAAACTCAAAGTTATAAATTCTATCTTCAAGTAGAATCATTCTGGAGGCCGGATCAATTCTATTTTAGAAGAATCAAATATTTCAAAATCACTCCAAAGTCGATTCTACACATCTAGAATTGCTTTTGACTCTTTCAAAAGCCAAACCAAACATACATTAAGCGCAAGTTCGGTTTTGCGGTGAAAAAAATTGATTTTGAATGAACCAATCATGTATAATTGATTTTGGTTAAAAGTGAGTTGAATTTAAAGTGATTTATGTTTGAATGCAAAATTGAGTTGAACAGTAAATTTCAATGTAAAAATCACGTTTAAATTCAAAAGCTACAAATTCTAGCTTCAAGTATCAATTCTACTTTAGAAGAAATAAACTCTTCAAAATCATTTTAAAATCAATTATATACATTTAGAATTGCTTTTGACTCTTTCAAATATTTATGATTTTTGCAGAAAGAGCTAGATGGGGTTCTGAAGGACTATGTAGGTAGGGAGAGTCCTCTTTACTTTGCTGAGAGGCT
This sequence comes from Lathyrus sativus, assembly GCA_963859935.3. Classification (NCBI taxonomy): domain Eukaryota; kingdom Viridiplantae; phylum Streptophyta; class Magnoliopsida; order Fabales; family Fabaceae; genus Lathyrus; species Lathyrus sativus. The sequence goes on from OZ012739.1 coordinate 276,918,920, forward strand.
GACAGAGCACTACAAGCGGGATAACGGAGAAGGGCCTCACGTGTATCTAAAGAGGGAGGATCTCAACCACACTGGTGCTCACAAGATCAACAACGCGGTTGCTCAGGCCTTGCTTGCCAAGAAGTTGGGGAAGAAGAGGGTTATTGCTGAGACTGGTGCTGGTCAGCATGGAGTTGCCACTGCAACTGTGTGTGCTCGGTTTGGATTGGAATGTGTTGTTTATATGGGAGCTCTAGATATGGAAAGACAGGCCCTTAATGTGTTTAGAATGCGCCTTCTTGGTGCCGAGGTGTGTTGGTTAGCCAATGGCTACTTGGTTTGAGTTTTCGTGCGAATGGATAAATGAATAATCTTCTAATGGCACTGACTGATTCGTGTAGTTGAAATTAAACATTAGGATTAGATTTGGCTGTTCATCTTACAAGTTTATTAGTGTGTTTATTCGTTGAGCTTGATAATTAGGTAAATTTCCGATGTAGGTGAGAGCCGTACATTCAGGAACTGCCACGCTGAAAGACGCTACATCAGAAGCTATAAGGGATTGGGTGACTAACGTGGAGACAACACATTATATTTTGGGTTCCGTTTGCGGGCCACATCCATATCCTATGATGGTAAGAGAGTTTCAAGCAGTGATAGGGAAAGAAACAAGAAAACAAGCATTGGAAAAATGGGGAGGGAAGCCAGATATTCTGGTAGCATGTGTTGGCGGTGGTTCAAATGCCATTGGTCTGTTCCATGAATTCATCGACGACAAAGATGTTAGGTTGATTGGAGTGGAAGCTTCTGGATTAGGCCTCGAAAGTGGCAAGCATGCCGCTACGTTAACAAAAGGAGAAGTTGGAGTTTTGCATGGAGCAATGAGCTATCTTTTGCAGGATGATGATGGACAAATAATCGAGCCTCACTCTATTAGTGCAGGGTAATTCATTGTGTTGATATTCGGTTAACATTTCTTGTTGTCTTTCTAGATTTTGGTATTCCGATTTTCATTTCTTGTTTTCGTTGTATAGGTTGGACTATCCCGGGGTTGGACCAGAGCATAGTTTCTTGAAAGATGTAGGGCGGGCTGAATACTACAGTGTCACTGACGACGAAGCACTCGAGGGTAGGATATTGTCTATCTCAGTTTCTTATGAAAACAGCTTATAGATTATATGAAAACAATTGGGTTTAGTTTTATTATTTTAGTATAGAAATAGCTTATGCATAAGCACTTGTATGAAAAGCGCTTGTGCTATAGACATTTATTTTTTCTACTAGCTGCGTGCAAGTTTGTACCTTGTTTTTGTCTCATTTGTGTACTTTTGTATTTGCAGCGTTTAAGAGATTATCTCAGTTGGAACGCATAATTCCGGCTTTGGAAACATCTCATGCTCTGGCTTATTTAGAGAAACTATGCCCTACTCTTCCAAATGGAACTAAGGTTGTGGTTAACTGCAGTGGTAGAGGGGATAAGGATGTTCAAACTGCTATCAAGTACTTGAAAATTTGAAGCTATATATGATCGAGTCTCCATGCGGCATAGTTGAACAGTTCAGCTTTTGATTGGCCGTATTTTTATATTGAGATTGTTCTGAAGTTCTATGAGTTTGAAGAGGATCGCTCATGAAAAAGCTCGTTTGGGAATTGTTCAGTTTGTGGAAACCAGTATATGGCTAGGAATTTTCTAAATGGTGTTACCATTACCAGACATTGAAGGATACTGTCATTGTTTTATTGTAAGAATAAAAGGTAAAACAATTTCTGTTTTGTTAAAGTAACAAAAAATGTAGAAAACTGTAAATGCATTTTGGTTCAGTTGGTTAGGATTTATATTCATATTCAAATTCTACTACCTATGATACATATGTAAGCTGCATATAAGCTTGTTTGGGGTGATTGAACTTATTTGTTTGCTTATTTCGAATTGATGAATCTATCTCCTAGTCACGATGAAGGTGGCGTTTAGGTATATCAATATTCAGTAATTTTGTAATTTTTTCTCTATCTCTGACCAGATATCCTCTCATTTAAATAATTTACATATCATTCATATATCAAAAAGTTAAACTAAAGTTAAAAGTTAAGAGATAATTAAGTCACTCAATTCATTCACGCTTAGCCTGTGATTCTTCTTAGAGACCTTCTTATCATGGAGAGGAATCTTTTGATTACTTTGTTGCGAGTAGGGATAACAATGGGTTTTTATGGACACGATTATTAGTCCTAGTTATCTATCTCAATTGATAAATATGATATTTGTGTCTACTCTATATTTGTGGGTATCTTAAAATTCACAATAGTATTTTTAATGATTATTATGGATTTTAATATATTTAGGAATATTTATGGGTATTTATAATTACTACTCTTTTCATTCTCTTTTATAAGCAAATTTTAACTTTTTAAATTCAGTTAATAAATAATGTATTTGGAATTTATATATGTTAGATGCATTAATTACTTAATAAATTTAAAATGTTAAAATTTGTTTATAAATAGGAATGGAGAAAGTACTAATTAAACAATTAAAAAAATGGTGTATTCTTTTTTATTTATTTATAAATATATTAAAAGGAAAATACTAACGAATATTCTATGGACACTCATTAAGAACCAACAATAGTAATTTTATTAAAAGTTTGTGGAGTCACTGCATTAGAAATTGAATTGTTTGACTTTTGTTGCTGTGAGAATAGGATATCAAATTATTAATTAATTTGAATCGCAAACCTTTAATTCACAACCGGTCTTTGATTTATCCGAAGGAAAGGTCAAAGAAAGAAAAAACCTACTTTTTGCATTGTCAACAATGCAGGGAGAGATCTAGATAAGGGGTTGGTTAAGTCTAGGGAAGGTATTAGCACCCTAAACTTCTGTAGTACTCTACAGGAATCTCTTGTTTAAAGTTTACTATTTTGCTTGATTATCTGCTTTAGGGTATATGCTAAGGGTTAAAGGTGAAAGAGAGACCTAAGGGTTAGTCCTAAGTTTACTCGCCAAGATTTGCATCTTGTGCCTACGTATCCGAGGTAGGGGATGGAATTAGAGTAATCGTAGTTCCCCTCGAAAGGGAGGTTAGAAACTTCTTGACTGTGGTCAAAGTTTCAATGGGGAATAAGCATTCTTAAGGAAGCGCTTACGTAGAGTGCGGCGACTCCAATCTCTACGTTGTAAAGAGTTGAATTAAAAAGGGTAAAACTAGGTATTCCACGGCGGGAAACCTAAAACGGAGTGCGGCGACTCCTTAACCTAATGCTAGGGTAAAGGGTAATTCGGTCTGCGGCAGGGACGCATATGCAATTAGGGTTTGAGCGGTGAAAAAGTCAAAGGTAAAGGACTATTGACGCGACGGTCAAACGGTTAGACCTATTCCTTCGGAAGAGATTTAACGGTAAATAAAATAATGAAAATACGATTAAGCGGCAGTATGAAAATACGGGAAAGGTACGAAAACGGTAAAGGAATTGCACAGCGACGATATCCTCGCATAAATTACAACCCAAAGAAAATAAAATGTGGAAAGTAAGGGAATTGTAAAGCGACAATATCCTCGCGTAAATTATAACCATAAAATGAAATATAAAAAATGAAGTATTATAACAGTATAACTGAGAAAGCAATGAATGGACCGACATAAAAATTATACGAGAATAACCGGCAAGATTCAATGTGAAATTGAAAGCGCAACGTTAGACGATTTTAAGAAAGGGATTTAAACTAAATGAGGAATTTACAAAAAAAGAGCTTGAATTTAAAATGTTAATTTTTAATTTTGCCTAATTTTAATGGATTAATAAAAATCTTATTTTTTCAAAAGAGGTTTTTTCAATTGAGGAATGTTGAATTTTAAAGAAATGTTCTAATCAACTTTTAAAAAAAGGTTTCTAGTTAACTTTAAGAAAATGTTTCAAAAAAGGGGTTTTAATTTTAACAAAGGGTTTTGAGTTTGTTTTTTTTTTAAAACAAAGGCTTTCATCTTCAAAAAAGGAGTTTTAATTTAAGAAAGATTTTAATTTTAAAAAAAAGGGTTTTAACTTAAGAAATGTTTTAATTTAACCTAATTAAACTAAATTGTAAAATAAAAATAATAAAAAAGATTTTAACTTTATGAAAGGTTTTATCAACCTAATTAAACCAAAATATAAAGTTAAAATAAAAATGAATGAATGGTTTTAATGAATCTAATTTCTTTAAACTATAAAAATATAAAATAATACTAATAATAATAATAATAAAACAATGAAATACAAAAGAAAAAAATAATATAAAGCAATTGAAATAAAAATGGGGGAGGGGGCGACGCAGTTTCTCCATTGTTATTCTTTTGAAGCTTTTCGTTCATTCCTTCCACCATTCTCGTTCTTCCCGGTAGGATTATGAAAACACAAAGTAAATGAAAAAAAACCTGTTAGTATCAAAATTGTTCACCATTTTCGCGAGGTTTGAAGTGATTTGAGTTGGTTCTTTTTCGCCTCTTTTTTCTTATTTTTCTGCTGATTGAACTTCCCTTTTTCTTCCCCCTTATGGATTTCCTTTTTTTATCCTCCTTCTGGATTTTCTTTTTCCTTCATGACGAATTGATGGTGAGGCTGCTGTTTATATAATACTTGTTTGCTTGGGCATGGGCATGCTGGTTGTTGCAATTTTCATGGCTGATTTGTTGATTTCTTTGACCTTGTTTTGCTAAAATTTTGGGAAAGTTGTTTCTGCTGGCTTTGACCCCATTTGGTTGCAAGGATTTTGGAAAAGTTGTTTCTGAACTTGGATATCCATTTTTCCTCGATGGATTTGGATATCCACTTTAGTTCTATGGATTTTGGATATCTTAAGATTTGTTTGGCTAAAACAAGAAAAATCACTTTTCCCAAATAAACACTTTTCCAAAAAGCACTTTTTCTCTCTCTTGGAAACAAATTGGACAGATTATTGTTGGGTTCGAAAAGTCGAAAGTTGAAGAATTGGACGCGGAGATAATTAGGCTTTTTAGGAAATTAATTAGAAATTAATTTGGAATTGTAATTGTCTTTGCACATTGTAATAAGAAAACATAGAATTTAAATAAATAAATTCTATTTTTCGTACTAAATTGAATTTAATTCCTGGTCAAATTTCTCTGCGTAAATTCACCCGCTTACCCTCAAGCAACTAAATTCGCTCGATTACGTTGCACCGATCAAAATCATCCGATTAAATTCAAACGAATAAATTCCTCTGATGAAACTCATCTAAATAAATTTGTCTGATTAAATTCATCAAATTAAAATTATCTGATTAAGCTTTGACGTTCCAAACCCCAAATTCGACAATTAATCATCTAACAAGATTTAAATCTTACGTAACTGCTGAGTTCAAATATGTCCCTTTTGCCCTTCATAGATTAAATCGCACACAACGTGATTTTCCTGCAAATAAAACCAACATACTGGACAAACTGGTTAGCGGTCAGTTAAAATGCGATGCAGAATGAGATGAGATGCAAAAAGAACCTAATAATCTAAGGGTAAAATTTGGGGTGTGACAATTGCTCCTATTTAAAAAACTTCACCGGATGATTTGAGCGACGTAGACTCGAGAAATCATGGTGATAGAGATTTAAATACAGATAACCTAAAATTTTGCCCTTAGACGCAATGCTATGCAATGCTATGGACAAAATGAAACGAACTATAATGCTAACAATGTTATGAATCTAATATGATGTGTATGCTAGAATGATAAATGCAAGAATGCAGACGACACTACGAACAACCCAGACTAGGGAATACAAAGCATGGGGGAAACAACACGACACTGGGGAATTCTAAAGTGACAGCCAACTGGTGCGAGCACGACCGATTATCATTTTAGAAGGAACGGTAAGAATGGGATCCTCAATGGAGATGGCACCGGCGAGACGTGTAACACCCCAATTTTTAGTAATTATTTATTAATTAAATTAATTGATTAATTATGTGATTTTAGGCCTAATTGAATTAACTAATTTATGTGATTTATTTGATATAATTGAATTAGTTGATTTATTGAATTTATATAAATTATTTGATTTATTTGAGTTGTTTGGATTAATTGAATTATTGGACATATTCGAAATAATTGATTTAATTTTATTATTTAACTTATATGATATATTCTAATTTGTAGAATAATATAGAATTGATAGATTAATTGATTGGGCCTATTTGGGGGTGTGAATAGACATGAGTTATTAAGCCCATTGGAATTACTAGGTTAATTAAAATTGTGAGAATTATATAAAATAAGAGAATGGGATAAAAGAGAATAGAAAGAAAGAAAAGATAGAAAGGAGAAAAGAGGCAAAGAGAGGAGTGGAGAAGAAGAGGAGGAAACTCAAGAGAAAGAGCAAAAGTTCAACAAATTCAAGGTAAGGGTGAGAAACATTATTATTTGATCAATGTGTATGATTATGTATGAGTTGTGTTGGATTTGTTGGGTGTTTTTCTCTATTTTCCATTTCTAGGGCAAATGAGTTAAATCGATAGAATTGAGTTTTGAACGGTTAGAATTCAAAATAAATTGCATAGTTTAGTCGCGTAACGTTTAGCCGTGATTATTGGATTTCGTTTGATTGAATTTGGTTGAGTTTGTGAGTTTTGACATTTTTGGATAATTGAGGGTTTGAGATTTGAGTGAAAATCGGACGTCGTAGAAATCGTGTTTAATGGTTCTAATTCATTGCTATATGTTAGGTGAGTATGAGTATGTGTTTGTTTCGAAAAAAAGAATTGAATCGGTCGGATTTTTGGGCGAAAATGCAAAATCCCGTAGCAGTGTTTAGGCAAAATTCTGGTTTTTCGGAAAACTTCAAAAATTCATAACTCTTGAACCGTAAGTCGGTTTTGACCCCCGTTCAAAGCGTTGGTAAGTTAACGAGATTATCTTTCTAGAAAAAATGTCTTTGAGGCCTGTACCTGGTTCAATTATAGCAGAAAATTGAAAACATATTGTTGTGTTGATTTTTACCGTCGCGAATGTGTGTGATTGATGTGTTATTGTGCATAATACTTTTGTTATATAACGTATAGCTTGTGCATGTTGTGATATGATATGTTGTGGGTAGCCGTATGGCGTGAATCATAGATGGTGGAATCGATTATGAAATATAGTCTTTTGACAAATATATGCGTATTGTTTGCATGTGAAGAATGCATGAGAATATATTGTGAATATGTGTGCATTGTTTGAAAAGGTAATGAGGTTGAATTATGAATGCATATTTGTTGTATCCGATTATTGTGAATTAATGCATGAAAGCATATTGTAAGATATGCGTGCATTGTTTGACAAATATGTTGATAAAAAGTATGAATACTTGATTATATGATATGTTGTGTGTGCAATCTTGTTTAATTCTTGAAGGGAGGAATTATGTGAATGCATGGGATTAAGACGTGTGATCGGTCTTAAGTGCATTTTGTTGTTGATTGCATATGCATCATTTAGTCAAGAGGCAATGTTTGCTAGTTTCGTGGAGGCTGGTGACTTGTCCCAAACCTAGAGCGGGGTTTGAAAGCTTAGGGAACGGGCTTTTGTTGTTATCGGTCTAGGGAACGGACCCGGTTTAAGTGTAAAAACCGAAAAATGATAACAAGTGTTGGTACCACATGGCATGAGTTGCATTGAGTTGCATTGAGTCTCATGGAATGAATATATGATTGTTGTATGAAGTTATGCATAGGTGTATGTACATGACTTGTGTAATTGTGAACTATGGATATGTTTGATGATTGCCCATATTTGCCTATATATATATATATATATATATATATATATATATATATATATATATATATATATATATATATATATATATATATATATATATATATATATATATATATATATATATATATATATATATATATATATATATATATATATATATATATATATATATATATATATATATATATATATATATATATATATATATATATATATATATATATATATATATATATATATATATATATATATATATATATATATATATATATATATATATATATATATATATATATATATATATATATATATATATATATATATATATATATATATATATATATATATATATATATATATATATATATATATATGCTTTGTGAAGTATATAATGAGTTATGATGAAGTATGGTGAGAATGGTGGAATATGCGTATGTGCATTACTTGTGTAATTGAGAGTTGTGAATACGTGATCATTGTATGAAAGTATGCTTATGAACATGAATTGTTGGTTTGAGAATTGTGAATGTGTAATTGTGAATTAGTGAGTAAACATAATATGTGTATGTTCATGTGGAATGTTGAGATTTATGGATACGTGCATGATGAATATGCTTGGTGATTATCCATATTTGATTATATATATGTTGTATTGTACATGATGAGTTATAATGAATTGTGGTGAGAAAATGTGGAATATATGTATTTTGTGCTTGTGTATTTGTGTATATATAATTATATGCATTGTTATTATGATAATATTTCTCACCCTTCTGTTGGAATGATGTCCTACATGACATCGTGCAGGTATCAAGGAGTAGTATTGCTCGTAGTTACGAGGTCGCTTTTGGTGTAGCCGTTTAGTGATTTAATTATGTTGGGTCGAGTCATGCTCTGGTCATGTAACACTGGGATCGCTTGGGGTGTGTTTAAGATATACATTGTGTACTCTATAAACGTGTTTATATCCATTGGGATATTATGATGTTGGCCTTAGTGCCTAAGTGATGTTGTTTTATGTGATAAAAACAAATGTTTCTTTTATGAAAATTGTGGTATAATTGAATCCGCTGCTACATGCAAAGTGAAGTTTTGTAAAGCATAATTTTATATTGAAATAGTAATGAGCATGACAGGTGGTTTTGATATTTTGAAAGTTATGTGTAATGCCCTTTTGTAAATGCATGGAAATTTACTCTGATTATTCATATATTATCCGTGGGGTTTAGAAGGGTGTTACATTAGTGGTATTAGAGCAGGTCGGTCCGTCCGGCCAAGTTGTCTAATGTTGGTTGTTCCCTTGTATGCGACACGTGTGTTAAAACACTGTCGATACATGTTTGTTGTCTAACCTTTGTCTACAGAAGTGGGAATGATCTAAGTGGGGGGAGAAACTGGTGCTTCTCCAAGATGCTGCAAGTGTGGAGTTGTAGCTTAGTGTATAGTTGAACGCTCTTATAGTTTAGTAAAGACGGTTTATGCTCCATTATGATTGTCGACTGTCTATTAACAAATTGAGGAACTGATCACCCTTAATCTCTTGTTGATAGTAGTTGGGATTGTGTTAGATGGGATAGACGTGTCTTGCAAGCTTAAATGGCGTGAGCAGTGAATTGTTTGGAGTTAAGCCAAGTGCTGAAGAATTGTTTTGATGAGTCGGCGCAGGACAGTGATGAGATGTTTCATTTTGATGGAAATTTTGAGTGTTAAGGAAAGTGGGAAGTTGGCGGTTTGCCGATTAATTGTGGTTGTCTGGAAGTTATTCTGACAAGATAGTGATATACAGCCAGGATGTGAAGTGGAGTTGTGATTGACTTAGTTATGGGAACTAGTCCGATATTAAGAGCTCTATATTGTATGTCTATTTGGATAGTCAAGGAATTAAACTGATTAAGTAGTTTTGAGACTTGTGTCTGGTGTGTGTGTGTGTTGTGGCAACAGATTGTGAAGTCAAGTATATAAAGGGTGGATAGTGACTTCTGGTGATTATTAAAGGAAGTAAGATGTGGGATACTATATCGGTAATTGGACTTTAAACATTTTAAGAGTTGGAGATGTGTTGAATGACCTTCAAATGGTGACGATGTTGTTTTCGTATTTTCTCCTAATGGGAGAACCGTAACTCGGAATAACGTCAGATGAGAAGCGTTGGAAGTTATTACAATAATCTATATGATGGTGAAGTAGTGACATGGAATTAAGTTATTTACTGATGGAATATGTTTGGATGTTGTAGTAAGTGCGGAAAGTGCGGTTCGTGTTTTCGCCATAACTCACAGATTGAGTGTCCGTTTGGCATGGGATTCTCCATACTTAATTGAGTGAGTCAATGGTTGGGTAATCGATGATATTTGGATATACTCGAAGAGTATAGAGGATCATGTTGAGCATCGGGAACTTGAGTTATCAGTGTTGGAGAAGAAGTAGTAATATTCTACTGTGAAGAAAGTTTAAGGAATTGTTAGGAAAGCTGTCAACAGCTCGTGTATTTGTTTTGTCGAATCCGACAAAACAAATTGTTGTATTTTGTGATGTTTGGTTGATATGATTGGGGGATATGTTAAGTACAACATCAGCGAGTTTTGGTTATGCTTTAAGGCAACTTAAAGTACATAAGGGAATTATCTGACAAGTAATTGGAGTTGGTTGTTGTTGCGTGTTTGTGCCGGAGTTTGGAAGCCTCAATTGTTTAGTTGAGATTTGAGATGGTTGGTGATCTTAAGAACTTAAGGTATTTGTTGATTTGAAAAAGAGTTGAATATGGTGCAGAGGAAATAAATAGGGACTTTTGAAGGAGTATGGTTTTGGGTTGAATTACCATTCGAGTGAGACCAAGTGGTAGCAGAGGTATCGAATTGGAAATTTCTGTATATACCAATGATGATGGTAATGAGTTAGAACTGATGAAGCAAATTCGGGATATGAGTTTGGTCAGTGAAGAAAATATCTTAGGGAGTTAAGCTTTGTATCTTGAGACTGACTATAGGTATTCTTGATAAGATTCGAAGAAGTCGAAGTTCTAATTTGAGTTAATAGATTGATTGAATTTAATGAATTGAAGTCGAAGAGCTGATTTTCGGATTGATGAGAATGGTACCATGAGATGTCATGATGGAGTGTGTGTTCCAAATAGTGTGAGTTGGATAAGAGTACTCTGGAAGAAGAACATTGAGATAGATGGAGAGAGAAGTGGTTGAAGTGGTATGTGCTGGTTTGACTTATCGGAAGTCGAAGTGTGAACATCAGAGGTTGTTGGACCTGATACAACTGTTGAATATTTCTAAATGGTATGGGATAGTATTCCCATGGATTTTGTGTCGCGTTTTCCGAAGAAATGTGAAGGGATATGATTCGACTTGGGTGGTTATGAATGGATTGGCAAGATTAACTCATTTCTTACTAATGAGGATGAATCATTCTATGCTGAAGCTAGCTAAGAGGTATAGTGAGGAAGTTGCGGGGTAGTATGGGTTACCGTCGAATATTGTGTCAGATGAGAATCTGAATTTTCGTTGAGATTTTGAGAAAGTTGTAGACGCTTTGGGTGTCATGTTGAAGTTGAACTCTGTCTACATCCATGGACGGAATGGACAGACAAAGAGAACTATCTAGTATGTAGGGGATTTGTGGAGAGCTTGTGTGTTGGATCAAGGTGGATCGTGGGATAGCTAACTATCGTTGCTTGAATTACCTACAATGACAATGATCATTCTAGTATCGGAATGATATTGTATGAGGCTTTGTACGGTAAGAGGTGTAGGAATCCTTTGCGTTGATGTGTGCCAGGCGAGAGTGTTGTACTCGGACCTGAGATTGTGCAAGAGACGACTAGAAAGATTAAAAGGACCCAAGAAAAGACGTGTTTCGAGAGTTACAATAGTAACTGGTGTTGGTCGAGCTTGAGGTCTCGGAAGCACCCACTGTGTTTTGTTGATCTGTATCAGAGTGGCGCAGCGGAAGCATGGAGAAAATAGCATGTTAGATTGTTTTACCGCTGTCGCTTGTGGGGATTGCATGATGTGTTCATGTGTCTAAGTTGAGGAAGTGCATTGATTCAGATGGATAGTGTACGAGTAAGAGAGGATTTGATTGTTGAGACATTGCTAGTTCAGGTTGATGAACGAGAAGCAACTTCGAGGTATAGAGATTCCTTTGGTGGAGGTAGTTGGGAGATTAGGATGCGAGAGTCGTATCCAGAGTTATTTGAATCAGGTAACATTTTCGAGGACGAAAATTCCTAAAGTGGGGGAGGGTTGTAACACCCCAATTTTTAGTAATTATTTATTAATTAAATTAATTGATTAATTATGTGATTTTAGGCCTAATTGAATTAACTAATTTATGTGATTTATTTGATATAATTGAATTAGTTGATTTATTGAATTTATATAAATTATTTGATTTATTTGAGTTGTTTGGATTAATTGAATTATTGGACATATTCGAAATAATTGATTTAATTTTATTATTTAACTTATATGATATATTCTAATTTGTAGAATAATATAGAATTGATAGATTAATTGATTGGGCCTATTTGGGGGTGTGAATAGACATGAGTTATTAAGCCCATTGGAATTACTAGGTTAATTAAAATTGTGAGAATTATATAAAATAAGAGAATGGGATAAAAGAGAATAGAAAGAAAGAAAAGATAGAAAGGAGAAAAGAGGCAAAGAGAGGAGTGGAGAAGAAGAGGAGGAAACTCAAGAGAAAGAGCAAAAGTTCAACAAATTCAAGGTAAGGGTGAGAAACATTATTATTTGATCAATGTGTATGATTATGTATGAGTTGTGTTTGATTTGTTGGGTGTTTTTCTCTATTTTCCATTTCTAGGGCAAATGAGTTAAATCGATAGAATTGAGTTTTGAACGGTTAGAATTCAAAATAAATTGCATAGTTTAGTCGCGTAATGTTTAGCCGTGATTATTGGATTTCGTTTGATTGAATTTGGTTGAGTTTGTGAGTTTTGACATTTTTGGATAATTGAGGGTTTGAGATTTGAGTGAAAATCGGACGTCGTAGAAATCGTGTTTAATGGTTCTAATTCATTGCTATATGTTAGGTGAGTATGAGTATGTGTTTGTTTCGAAAAAAAGAATTGAATCGGTCGGATTTTCGGGCGAAAATGCAAAATCCCGTAGCCGTGTTTAGGCAAAATTCTGGTTTTTCGGAAAACTTCAAAAATTCATAACTCTTGAACCGTAAGTCGGTTTTGACCCCCGTTCGAAGCGTTGGTAAGTTAACGAGATTATCTTTCTAGAAAAAATGTCTTTGAGGCCTGTACCTGGTTCAATTATAGCAGAAAATTGAAAACATATTGTTGTGTTGATTTTTACCGTCGCCAACGTGTGTGATTGATGTGTTATTGTGCATAATACTTTTGTTATATAACGTATAGCTTGTGCATGTTGTGATATGATATGTTGTGGGTAGCCATATGGCGTGAATCATAGATGGTGGAATCGATTATGAAATATAGTCTTTTGACAAACATATGCGTATTGTTTGCATGTGAAGAATGCATGAGAATATATTGTGAATATGTGTGCATTGTTTGAAAAGGTAATGAGGTTGAATTATGAATGCATATTTGTTGTATCCGATTATTGTGAATTAATGCATGAAAGCATATTGTAAGATATGCGTGCATTGTTTGACAAATATGTTGATAAAAAGTATGAATACTTGATTATATGATATGTTGTGTGTGCAATCTTGTTTAATTCTTGAAGGGAGGAATTATGTGAATGCATGGGATTAAGACGTGTGATCGGTCTTAAGTGCATTTTGTTGTTGATTGCATATGCATCATTTAGTCAAGAGGCAATGTTTGCTAGTTTCGTGGAGGCTGGTGACTTGTCCCAAACCTAGAGCGGGGTTTGAAAGCTTAGGGAACGGGCTTTTGTTGTTATCGGTCTAGGGAACGGACCCGGTTTAAGTGTAAAAACCGAAAAATGATAACAAGTGTTGGTACCACATGGCATGAGTTGCATTGAGTTGCATTGAGTCTCATGGAATGAATATATGATTGTTGTATGAAGTTATGCATAGGTGTATGTACATGACTTGTGTAATTGTGAACTATGGATATGTTTGATGATTGCCCATATTTGCCTATATATATATATATATATATATATATATATATATATATATATATATATATATATATATATATATATATATATATATATATATATATATATATATATATATATATATATATATATATATATATATATATATATATATATATATATATATATATATATATATATATATATATATATATATATATATATATATATATATATATATATATATATATATATATATATATATATATATATATATATATATATATATATATATATATATATATATATATATATATATATATATATATATATATATATGCTTTGTGAAGTATATAATGAGTTATGATGAAGTATGGTGAGAATGGTGGAATATGCGTATGTGCATTACTTGTGTAATTGAGAGTTGTGAATACGTGATCATTGTATGAAAGTATGCTTATGAACATGAATTGTTGGTTTGAGAATTGTGAATGTGTAATTGTGAATTAGTGAGTAAACATAATATGTGTATGTTCATGTGGAATGTTGAGATTTATGGATACGTGCATGATGAATATGCTTGGTGATTATCCATATTTGATTATATATATGTTGTATTGTACATGATGAGTTATAATGAATTGTGGTGAGAAAATGTGGAATATATGTATTTTGTGCTTGTGTATTTGTGTATATATAATTATATGCATTGTTATTATGATAATATTTCTCACCCTTATGCTGGAATGATGTCCTACATGACATCGTGCAGGTATCAAGGAGTAGTATTGCTCGTAGTTACGAGGTCGCTTTTGGTGTAGCCGTTTAGTGATTTAATTATGTTGGGTCGAGTCATGCTCTGGTCATGTAACACTGGGATCGCTTGGGGTGTGTTTAAGATATACATTGTGTACTCTATAAACGTGTTTATATCCATTGAGATATTATGATGTTGGTCTTAGTGCCTAAGTGATGTTGTTTTATGTGATAAAAACAAATGTTTCTTTTATGAAAATTGTGGTATAATTGAATCCGTTGCTACATGCAAAGTGAAGTTTTGTAAAGCATAATTTTATATTGAAATAGTAATGAGCATGACAGGTGGTTTTGATATTTTGAAAGTTATGTGTAATGCCCTTTTGTAAATGCATGGAAATTTACTCTGATTATTCATATATTATCCGTGGGGTTTACAAGGGTGTTACAAGATGGCCTCCACTGGGGAATATCCAAGAGTAATTATGCAACGGATTCAAGCACGACCGACTGGCACTCTAGGATGACAAGGTAACACAGGATCCACACGGCGGTAGGACCAGGTAAACGACAAGTGTTGGAGTTTTCGGGAAATTACTTTAAACGAAGAGATCGAGCAGGATCTTCAGGAATCATCGGAAAATATACAGGGAGAAACAAACATCAGAAACATCCAGAAGAACATCAAATGAACTCTGAAACCCACCAGAGACGCTCGAAAAAACATCGAATAAACTCTGGGTTGTATCTAGAAACAAAATGAAAACATCTATAGGAGCATGCGATGAAGACAAGTCTCTGAAGGTACATCTAACACATTCAGGAAAGCATTAAATGTACGGGAAGAGTTTGAAGACATATTTGGAAGAACATCAGATAAGCAACAAAGGAGTTCTAGAAGAACATCAGAACCAAGACTTTATCTGGAAAAACATCAGAAAGAGAAACAAATCCGGAAAAACATCGGATAGATTCTGGAACCACATCAGAATCAAAAGGAATATATGGAGAACCATAAGATAAGTTCTGGAAGAACATTAGAACAAAGACTCAATCTAGAAAAACACCATAAAGAGAAACAAATCCGAAAAAAACATCGGATAGATTCTGGAAAACCATCAGAATCAAAGGAAAATATCTGGAACAACATCAGATAAGTTCTGGAAGAACATCAGAACAAAGACTCAATCTGGAAAAACATCAGAAAGAGAAATATATCCAGAAAAACATCGGATAGATTCTAGAAAAACATCAGAATCAAGAGGAATATATGGAAAACCATCAGATAAGTTCTGGCAGAACATCAGAACAAAGACTTCATCTGGCAAAACATTAGAGAGAGACAAATAAAGGTGACATCCAAGAATGGAATTGGATAAAAAGGATACCAGACATCCAATAATGGTTTTGAATGAAAGGTATAATCACAATATCTGAGAGTGATATTAGGGGTAAGAGGAACAGACATATCCGGAAAAACAATCAGATAAGAAATGTCATATCTAGAAGAACATCAGATAGACACGACAAAAACTGTTTGGTAGGTGCTAAGTAAGTTGGACTTTGACCACAAGATGAGACATGACTAACGACACGACCTCGGGAGAAATGCAAATGAGGATGAAACACTCATGATATGCATATGTATAAGAATAATTCTATGATATATGATCAAATGCAAATGCAGATGCCGACGACACGAATCGACTCTTCTGATAAGATGACAAAACTGGAAAACTGATTCCTCAATACGGAGATCACTATCATTCTACTTGGGGACTAAAGATGCTACTGCTGGGCACATCTCTGCCACAATAGTAAACCGTGTCAAGTTGAGGATCCCTGTAGGAAGGATGCATAGTTGCCTGGGGATCCTTCAAGTAAACTGCCCCAGATAAAACTGTTTGTAGACTGACAATTACTTCAACTTGTCTGATTCTATAGATGATTGCGCTACTATGCCCCTGGAAGGTCTGTCCCAATATGAGTCTCGGAGTTCTGGATAAACTGATTCTGAGAAGGACTTGTCTTGAACAAATCTTGAATTGGTTCTTAGACAGGATGTAAAAGGAACTTGCCCCTGATAGGATCACCGACCAAGTTTCTCGATTGTTTGAAAATTCGTTGAAGAAAGCCAGTTTGCAAACAAAAATATTCATACAAACATGGTAATGCGAAGTTCATGCAACTTTTGAAACCAAAATCATTTTTGAAATATGAAAAATAGATTAGTCGTTGGTCAGAATGCGGTGGTTCAAGACGCTCAAAGTTTAAAACAAAGGTGTACTGCCAAAATTATTGATTTGAAAAAATCTTTTGGAGTCAGCTTACACAACCTTGCTGTAGTACGCTTTCAAAATAACCTTGCTTTAGTTAGGTATTTTGAGGGTTGTAACGTGGCCAGGTTCATGGTTTAAGAAACAAAGGATAGAGGCTCAAAACTTATTTGTACCCACCCAATCTACGTGATGATCTTCAACCCTGCGCTCAGTTAACTCCTATTATGCATTCAGGTCCCTATAGGTTAGGAATTGCACTGATGGTAGCAATGATAGTTCAGAAATCAAGGGACCTATGAAAAGGCAGCCACTACTTCCCTATAACATTTGGTTGTTTTGACATTGAGAATTTTCAGGGTAAGGGTTTAAAGGTCACCTCTTTTTATCATCCCTAACTTTTGCCTGAACTGTTTCTTGCGAAGATTACAGTCAGCGGGATGCCCCAGCTTTTCCTAAGTCTCCTTAATAGGTTTTGACTTAGTGGACTTTTAGTGTGTGTGTATATATATATATATATATATATATATATATATATATATATATATATATATATATATATATATATATATATATATATATATATATATATATATATATATATATATATATATATATATATATATATATATATATATATATATATATATATATATATATATATATATATATATATATATATATATATATATATATATATATATATATATATATATATATATATATATATATATATATATATATATATATATATATATATATATATATATATATATATATATATATATATATATATATATATATATATATATATATATATATATATATATATATATATATATATATATATATATATTTGTTATAGAAGAAAGTGACTGCCTAGCTTAATGATTATGGTGAACCATCATCGGCTTCTTGGCTTGAAAACATCTTCCACTTGTCTGTTGTGTGCGAAGGAAAATTGTGAGTGCAACCTTTATATGAAAGACGCATTGTAGAAAAGCACAACCAAGTTAACTGAGAACTACCCATTCCCCAGGTTAAGATTGCAGTTTTTTTTATAAAGAAAGGAACTCCAACTTCTAGGCTCGAAGGGGGTGACAAGGGATAACTTCCTTATTTCTCCAGTATTTGGGATTGAAACAATGCCTTACATCGGCAACAAAGTGTTGCACCCTAAAATTTGACCAACCGGTCCCCATAGCTGGTTTATGTTTCAATACATTTTGCATTCGCATTCGCATACGGCATGCATTGCATTTTTATCAGTCAGATGGATTTTATCGGGATTACAGCCCCTGGCGTTTCAGGCAGCTCAGGCCGGTTGGATTAAAAGTCTGTTGAGAATTGGTGCTCGTTCCCTGTGTTTTCAGGCCATCTCGGGGCCCGGGTTTTGCTACAGTTGCGCAATTGGGTTTTAATCGGTTTAATCGGCCTCCTGGCATTTTTAGGATTTTTCTTTTATTTTTCTGGTTTTTTTTAATGCATTTAATTGGATTTTTCTGGATTTTATAGATTTTTAATATTTTTTAGAGTTTAAATAAATTTTCTTTTCATTTTTTAGAAATTAATAGATTTTTAAAGATTTTTAGGTATTATTTTCTTTTAATAGAATAGACTTTAAAAATAAATTTTTAGATATTGATTTCCTTTTAATGGTTTTTTGAAAAAAAATAGATAGTATTGTTTTTTTAGATTTTTATTAGAGTTTTATTGTTTTTAAAAAAAATTAATAGAATAGATTAAAAAAATAGAGATTAAATGTTTTTTTAGATTTTTATTTGATTTTTGTTTTTCAGAATTAATTAGGTTTTTTAAAAGATATTTTTTTTAGATATCAAATAATAGTTTTTAGAGTTTTTAGATTTAATTAGGTTTTTATTTTCGTTTTTAGATTTTAATTAGGTTTTTTAATAGATTAATTAGGTTAATTGTCAGTTTTAATTTTGTTTTAGAGTCTAATTGGAGTTAATTTTCAGTTAATGGTGTTTAGAGGTTAATCTGAGTCTTATTGGGCCAATTATGCATTATCCAGGGTCCATAAGCCCAGAGTCAAAAGTCCAATGCGGAGGGCCACGTGTCGTATATATAGGCCTGCCACGCGTAGGACCCATTTTTCTTCCACCTCATTCTCTCTCTCCCTCAAAATCCTCCACGCGTCCCTCTTTCCACTCACCACTCTCGGCCACGTGTTGCTTCACCGTTCTCCCTCTCTCACACCTGTCCTGCTCTGACCCCACCTCACTTCTCCATTGCCACGTTTCAATCTCAAAGACTTCCACACCTCACCACACGTGGCTTCGCCACATTCTCTCTTTCATGCATGGGAGCCACTTGCCGCCACCTGGCCACCTCTCATCTCTCACCGGAAACACTCCCCGCCGGCCATGCAAGTCCGGTAGCCACCACAACTGCTCGCCGGCGACCACCGCAACCGTCGCCGGAATCTGCAACAATCACCGGAAAACGCCAGATTCCCCTAAATCTTCATCTTCTCCGATCCAAATTCATCATCTGTTGATCATTTTTCCAGAAATCGATCAAATATCAAGAACCTTCATCCGTTCTTCAAGCGATTTCCAGAATCCTTCAACCTTCAACCAAATCGCCAAAAACGTTCAATATCATCACCAGAATCGTTAACAACGCTCAACGTTCTTCATCTATTTGATCATCAAGATCCATCCACGAAATTCATCAGTTCCTCCGTCTATGTTCATCCATTACTTCCAGAAGATTTTTCAGTTAAACTTCGCGCATCTTTCAACCTGTTCACCACTACAATCTTCAGATCCGCATGCATCCTCCTTGATCTTCATAAGGTTAGCGGTGAAGTTTTTTAGCTTTCGTATCATCGTTCTTCACCGTCTTCAAGAACTTCCATCTTCAAACATGCAATCTACGAAGGGCTTCGAATCCAAACTTCAAAACCTCACCGATCATCAACTAAATGCAACAGATCGACCTTCGTCTTCA
Source organism: Lathyrus sativus (assembly GCA_963859935.3). NCBI lineage: Eukaryota > Viridiplantae > Streptophyta > Magnoliopsida > Fabales > Fabaceae > Lathyrus > Lathyrus sativus. The sequence continues at coordinate 276,938,736 of OZ012739.1, forward strand.
CCGATCTATCGCGAATCCACGATCTTCATCATTATCGCAACTCCAGAATCTCGTTCTTCAACGTGCAAGCTCCACACCTTTGGATCCGAGTTCAGCTTTCGCCATCAATGGAATTCGTCCAAGATTCTGAATCCGCTTGCAATCTCTGATCGTTGGGATTTGGTTTTGTTGTTGTTGTTGTTTGAACAGGAACGAGAGTTGAAGACGGAGAGAGGTAGAAGGAGGAAACAGCGTAGAAGCGTGAACAGTGAAGAGGAAGTTGAGAAATTAGGTTTTGCTGAGGCAGGGTTTACGTGGCTGCTGGACCGGGTCAGGCCCAACTTGATTTCCAATCCGTACACCTCCGTTTTCCTTCCTTTCCCCCCCGGTGTGTGTAGTTGGGCTGGGCCCGTTCTCTGTATCTTTGCCATATCATACCCCCATTTATGCTTCTGAACCCCCTCCCCGTTTTTGGGCATTTCTGCTGGGCTCTGGGCCCAGTTTCCTGTTTTTTTATTATTGATACACACCCCTGTAATTTCTGATGCACCCCCCTGTACTCATTTTTAATATTCTGGTATGGATTTAAATGTAATTTTCTTTTTAGGTTTTAGTTTAATAATTCCTAGAATATTAGTGAGCATATATTAGTTAGAATATTGTAGCATACTATATTTTTTAGGATTAATATTCTTTAGAGTTTTTTTAGTTTAATATTAGTTAGGCTACATTTTAAATTCTAAAATGTTAATAGTGTAGGTATTATTTTTGACATAGAAATTTAGTTAAATACTTGTTAGGAATTTTAAACAATATTTCTCTTAGAGATTTCCTTTATATCTTTAGAATAGAATTTAGGAGTTAGATATTTTTAGGAGTTTATAGATTTAATTCTTTAGAATATTTTCTAGTTGGAATTTAATTGCCGTATTTTAGAAGTAGCATTTTATTTCCATTTTATGGTGGATTTTTTCTCTTATTTTCGTTTGCATCTGACTTTATTCTCGATTTTATTTCTGGCTGGCCGTGTGACACGATTCAATTGGAGAATGACCTTCGATATTATTTCTCCATCTTGTCTTTGACACGGATAGTAATACGCTACCTCTTAGAGTTCGATTTCTCGTATAAGTCGAACCATGACGGTCTAAGCGTCACATTGTTCTTAATTCGAGCGTCATCATCAAAGATCCAGAGAGGATAAGATTGGAATGGAGCTTGCGCGTACGTCAGGAGCCCCGGAGCTGCTTCGTTCATTATCATTGTCGTATTCAAATCTTCAGGCAACCAGCGAGTGTTGTGGGCTGCATCATCAGATACAAAGGAAGTGCCAGCTGAGGAGTTCTTCTTAGGTTCTTGCGTGCGTGTCCTGAGTTCCTTCCCGTTTAGGCGTAGGCCTGCTTCCTCTTTGTTCTCGCCCCGTGCGAGTGAATCCCTGTTTCCCTTCTCTTGCCCCCTTGCAATTGAGATTCGTTTCCCGTCGAACTACGTTAGCTCTGATATCTCGTGCCCGACGAGAGTACGTAGGCATAGGATGCCGTATCCTAGCGAGCTCCCGTTTCCCTTTCTCCCTTTTTCCTTTTTCCCTTTTTCCAGGTTTTAGCTGTAGTAGGCTGAACTACAGCTGCTCTGATTTCTCATGTCTAATGAGAATATGTAGGCATAGGATGCGATATCCTAGCGAGCACACTAACAACTAACCTTTCTGTTCTCTCGCTGCTGTGCGATCGAGACTTTCCCGCTGACGACTGATTGTTTCCCTTTCTCTTGCCCTTGCGCATTTGAGACCAGACCGTAGTTGTAGTTCCCGTAGGTTCCCGTACCTCTCAAGCCAACTTAATCTCTCACTCCTGTGTGAGAACACCCTGTCTAGCCGTAGTTAGCCTGAACTACGTAAGCTCTGATCTTCCATGTTGTATGGAAGTACGTAGGCACAAGACGCGAAGTCTTGGCGAGCCAATTCCCTGTAGTTTCCCGAACTACGATGACTCTGACTTTCTCTCTTGAGAATACGTAGGCATAGAGCGCGACGCTCTAGCGAGTCAGTTTCCTTCCCGTTTAGATTTAGCAGCCGTAGATAAATTGTTTTGCATCCTTTAGACCAACCAAGCAAGCGTGGATCCCGTCGAGTACGATGGACGTGAGGGGTGCTAATACCTTCCCCTTGCATAACCGACTCCCGAATCCAGGATTTGGTTGCGATGACCATTCCTTTCCCGTCTTTGCGGTAGGTTTACTTCGAGCGTTTCCTTTCCCTCCTTTGGGATAAATAACGCACGGTGGCGACTCTTTTGTTCAGCCGGCGCCGATTTTCGTAGTAGCGACAGCTGGCGACTCTGTTGGGGACGGTAATATCCCCTAAGAGAGTCAATCCTAGCGCTTGTTTGCTCGTCTTTGGATGTTTACCTTTTGCGTGTTGTATTTTACTGTATTTACAATTTCAGCATTTCCTTATTATCTGTTGCTGTTGTGCTGTTGGGTGGTTGTTCCTTTGAGAGAGAAGCCAAAACCCAGGCTTGAGTACACACATAGATTTAGAGAGAGAGTAGTGGTTAGCCTGCTTGCTTAGCTCGCACCAGCTAGCCGCGAAATCTCACTCGGACGAGATTCTCTTTGATGCTTCTTGCCTGGCCCTTAGGGCTCGACAAGTTGTCTGACCCGAGGATTGTCGACTCTGGGAACCGATCAATTGGGAATTCGACTAAGTGAGGCCTCTTCAAGGGATGATGATGCCACACCTTCTGGGTATAGTATCATCGCTCTTGAAAGTCTGTGACGTTGATACCCGCATAGGATGCCGTACCTTGTCAGATTAGGTCCATACCCGTGAGTGGGAGGGTCTTTGCAGGAAACTTGACTTCCAGCCAACCCGATATTTTGGTCTTCTCTTTAGAGCGAACGTACTCCGTCAGCAGCGCAGCAGTATTCAGAGATTGTGTGGGGGCTGTGATCCCGTGTTTGCTGCATATTGTATTGCATTTGCATAAACGTGTTGCATCATATTGCATGTCATACTCCAGCTAGATGGAGCTCTTATCCAGCCGTTGTTTGATTTCAGAAGGTGATTACCCGGTGTTTGGCCTGAACAAATATTGATTTTTAGAAGACGACCAAGGGGTTGAGTAGATTTGAGCAGAATCGAGCAGTGAAGTCAGTTGAAGGTTATCAGTAGCTATGTCTGAAAGCAACTTCCAGTCTCCTAACACCTTGGCAGGGTTCACTATGATGACCAACCCTCTGTATGGTTCTACTTCCGAGGCTGACTTTCCGCAAGTGAACAACCTTACTGCAGACCAGCGTGTGCAACCTCCTGTTATGGACCGAGATCGACATGAGCAGTTTGTTGTCCGCAATGAACAACCTCCTCTTATCAACAGTCAAGGTGTTGTTTTCCCTGTGCCGAGTATCCGAAGAGAGATCCCAGTAGCCAGGACGGTAGACCCAAGAGCTCTTGAGTGTGATAGAAGACTCCAAGTGTTGGAAGAACAAGTTAAAGCCTTGAAGGTCAAAGATGCTGTTAACCTGAATGCTGCAGGCATGTGTCTGGTTCCTGGCCTAGTGTTGCCTTATAAGTTCAAAGCGCCGAGATTTGAGAAGTACAGAGGAGATAGCTGTCCAAAGCAACATTTGGTGATGTTCTGCCGAAGAATGACGTCGTTTGTGCAAAATGACAAGTTGATGATTCACTTCTTTCAGGGTAGTCTGACTGGGGCATCTTTGCGTTGGTATATGCAGTTAGAGAGTAATCAGATTCAATCATGGGTGGATTTAGCCAGAGCTTTTCTAAAGAAGTATGATTACAACCTAGACGTGGCTCCTCATCGCGTGCAGTTGCAAGAGTTGTCTCAAGAGAACAATGAACCCATCAGGAAGTATGCGCAGAGATGGAGAGAATTTGCCGCCAGGGTACAACCACCGCTTCTAGACCGAGAGCTAACGAGCATGTTTGTAAACTCCCTACAGGATCCGTACTGCGAAAGAATGCTTGGACTTCCGTTAAGTTTCTCTGACTTGGTAGTACTTGGAGAACGCCTTGAGCATGCCATCAAAATCGGGAAAATTCAGATTATTTCAAATGGCCAGGCTAGTGAAGCTGAATCTCTTTATGACTATCAGAACGAAGAAAGAGTTGTGATCAATGCAATCATGCCAGATGTTGAGTATCCTCGAGACGAATTGGTGAAATCTGTTGGGTCAGTATCTCCTGTACCTTGTTGTGTTGGACAGACAACTGTGCCTGGGGCACCCTATCAGGAACGTCGCGTCGCTCCTCTTGCAAATCAGCGAACTTGTGGCCGAGATTATCAGAATCAGCGTCAGAATCAGAACAGGCCTCGTAACAACTTAGAACGAAGGAATGCTCCTTCCCACCCAGTGCCTATGCCGTATAGCCAGTTGCTGCCATCTTTGATCCAGAGTTCTTTAGTGGAACCGAAAGCTCTTAAGCCTGTCCCAGAGCCTTACCCTCCTGGGTACAATCCCCACGTTCAGTGTGGTTACCATGGCGGATCCCCAGGGCATTCAACTGAAGATTGTAAAGCTTTTCAGGCAAAAGTACAACAGTTGATCGACCAAGACTGCATTTCCTTTCGAGAAGGATTTCTGTTTGTTCATACCAACTTCTCAGCTGTCTAAGCTCGTAGATTCGGAGTTTGTTTTCAAAAAGCCAGTGGTCCAGACAGGCAGACATCCTCAGCATTGGCAGTCCTCAGACTTTTATATCATTTGCATTTGTAGTTTCTTTTCTGTTAGTTACTACTTGCTGTTAAACATTGTTTGTTTCGAATGGTAATATTGATAAAGGGACTATGCATTTTTCTGAATTAATCATGTCGCTGTCGCTCATTTATTGCATTGCACTGACACTTGAATTTTATTTACTCCACCTTATCACTGTGATTAGCAAAGATTGGAGGGAGGATGACGAAACTGAATACTCATAACCGATGATCGTATGCTTTCAGATAAAACCTTGCCGATGACGTACAAGGCATTGTTTCAAATCCCCCAAACACTGGAAATATAAGGAGTTAGTCCCTTGTTAACCACTTTCGAGCCAGGAAGTAGAAGTTTTTCAGACTTTTTAACCCTCACATCTTAACCCGGGGCAGGGTAGTTGTCAGTTAGCTTGACCGAGCGTTCAAGTCTTATAAAGGAGTGTTGCCATTCGAGGACCAATCACAGTTTACGCCTCTCAAGAGGTCGCATCTCGTCAACCACAATGGTTGAACCTCACCAATCAGGAGTGAGACAGTTACAATCCTTTCGGAGCAATCAAGACAATCAGTGTCACACGAATTTGTTCCAAAAGAAAAAGAAAGAATAAGAGAGCCCGCTAAGTAAAAAGAAAAAGAAAAAGCTGGAAAGCTAATACTTAGGCAAAAATTAGGGCATCCTGCTGGACTTCAAAAGAAAAATCGAAAAGAACTCAAAAGGAGTCAGTCCAGGCAAAAATTAGGGAATCAAAAGAACAAAAAGAAAGGATATAAAAAGAAAAATCCTCGAACAAGGACAAAGTCGTGTGGATACAGACACCGAAAACGGGAAAGGAGTAACTGTCATTCCGAAAGAACCTTGTGAATTCTTTAACCGCGGTTCCTACTATTCAACATACCTCTCGAAGAGGCGAGCGCTCGAGCCAAGTTAACTGAACTTTAGGATCGGAGATCATCACGTAGAAGGGGTGGGTACAAATCATAATTTGAGCCAAATATCCTTTGTTTCACGAACCGTGAACCCGACCACGATACAGCCCTTATAAGACCTAATTGAGGCAAGGTTTATTCTGAAGGCGCATTACGGTAAGGTTGAGTAACCTGACTCCCTCTTGATTTGCTAGTCATATCCTTGTTGTATTTTTCACTGATCACGTAAGCACTATGTTTGAACTTTGGTTCATTCGTCACTCACAATCATGACACGTAAATGAGGGACAACACATTTTTTTCAAAATTTGCATGAACACTGCATTAAAATTACCATTCGGGATTAAACAATTTTACTTGCAGGTCGGTAGTTGACAGGAAGGAAATTCCACCAGGGAATAATCAAACAGGATTGAATAATTCAACAGTCTGGACCAGAATGGTGTATGTTGTGAAATCCCGCGAATCCGGAGCATTGACTTTCAGTGAGTTCAGAATCAGTCGGTCGGAGGACCAGTCCCGAAGCATCGATTGATTACGGGGCAGTTTACTTGAGAAGCAGTTGATCAGAAGCGAATCTTCTCGAGAGCCAATCAGGGGCAGTTATCCGGAATGCTATGTTTGATCAGGGCAGGTTAAGTCGCTCAACGCTCGTTCAAGGGCAAGTCACTATGTTGATAGTTGTTGAATTGAGGGAATCCTTTTGTCGTGCAAACACCGGGGCAAGCCATCGCAAGGTCGTATTGTAGCAAGGTGCTTTCGGTTCAGAGTGGGTTTTTCCAAGAACCAGATTAAGGAAAAGTCATTGCAGACAGGGGCAGATCCCCCTAAGAACAAAAGATTTTGTCGGGACATCCTTTTTGGGTTTGACGTGCAGAAACAGTTCAGATCTAACCGTCAGGGTACAGAGATCGAAGAGTCCTTATCGGAAGGTTGGTGCCGATTCAGGGGCAAGGTATTGTGAGTAGCACTATGGCTAGCTTTTCCTTTCCAGACTAAGCGCTCAGACTGGGGCATGTTGGTATTTTTGGGGCAAAATTCCGAGAAGGAATAAAGTTCATGTTGCCCTAACCGGAGGCTTTTGATGAAAGACTTGATCATTATGCGAGGTGAATCCCCCATGCAGGTCGCGCTTCATTCCCTGAAGCTGAGATGACAATGTTCCTTACTGAAGAAGGATTAAATTCCCTAGCTAGTCGCAGCCTATCCAAAGGACATTCTCCAGCAGGGTCGTTTACCCTCAGCAGAGTTTGGTGATTCCAAGATTGTAGGCTGTATTCAGATGGTGTGGTGTCCCCCAAAAGGATTCCCTATCCCAAGCAGAGTTGTTTAGCCTCAGAAGATTAATATTTCCAAACTTGTGAGCTGTACCCAGACAGTCTACTCTCCCCAGCAGAGATTCCCTTCCCAGTAGGGTCATTTATTCTCCCCAACGGAGTCGGTTAATTTTCCCCAAGAGAGTCATTTAGTCCCCAGCGGAGTTCTCTCTTTTCAGCAAGTGTTTTCTTTCCTCCCAGTGGAAATTGAAGGTTAAAACTCTCCCCGACAGAGTTAGTGGTGTGTCCTGGCATTTATTTTGCCGGAATACTTTGTGATACCCGTTCACTCCCCAGCAGGATGATATTTGTCCTCGACGGCCAAGATTGATGAAGCAAGCTTGTTAGAGCTATCCCAGCAGTTCGAGCCTGCATTTGCATCGGCATATAGTGTCATATTTGCATCCACCAAACAAAAAACGCGTAGCATTTCCATATTGTATGGAGCATTACGCCATTATCAAACATACGCATTTTGAAACATAGATCAGGTTGGTTGATTTTTTGCTTTCAGGTGTGGTTCTCAATAGGAGTATGGAGCTCTAAAAAGCTCAGATATTACCAAACAATCGAGGTCTCGCCAGGAGACGTGTGATGACATAGTTCAGTTTGTTATTTTCCCCACAGAGTTGCCAATTGAGGCGGTATTGTATCCGGCCAGCGGAATGTTTTCTTCAAGATTTGTTGCTGCGGCAGCATTTCAGGTTTTCATAAAATCAAAGTTCAGAAGTAGCCACTTGTTATCAAGACGAGTGTTTGACAGTTGTTTTCGGAATATCCCCAGCGGAGTTAGTTACTGCAGCGAATAGGAAAAGAAGCTATGTTCGAAAAGATTTCTTGTAATATAGGCAGAAGTGTATTCCCGTATTGGATAGGCGGATGAAGAGTTCCTGTGTTGTAGGCAGAAGTATGTTCCCGTATTGATAGGCGGATGAAGATTTTCCTGTGTTGTAGGCAGAAGTGTGTTCCCGTATTGGATAGGCGGAAGAAGATTTCCTATGATGTAGACAGAAGTGTATTCCCGTATTGGATAGGCGGATGAAGAGTTCCTGTGTTGTAGGCAGAAGGATATTCCCGTATTGGATAGGTGGAAGAAGATTTCCTGTGATGTAGGCAGAAGTATGTTCCCGTATTGGATAGGCGGATGAAGAAGATTTCCTGTGATGTAGACAGAAGTGTATTCCCATATTGGATAGGCGGATGAAGATTTTCCTGTGTTGTAGGCAGAAGTGTATTCCCGTATTGATAGGCGGATGAAGATTTTCCTGTGTTGTAGGCAGAAGGATATTCCCGTATTGGATAGGCGGAAGAAGATTTCCTGTGATGTAGGCAGAAGTATGTTCCCGTATTGGATAGGCGGATGAAGAAGATTTCTTGTGATGTAGGCAGAAGTGTATTCCCGTATTGGATAGGCGGATGAAGAAGATTTCCTATGATGTAGGCAGAAGTGTATTCCCGTATTGGATAGGCGGATGAAGATTTTCCTGTAATGTAGACAGAAGTATGTTCCCGTATTGGATAGGCGGATGAAGGTTTCATGAAATTTAGACAGATGTATTTTCCCATATTAGATAGACAGAAGTGTATTCCCGATGATGTAGGCAGAAGTACGTTCCCGTATTGGATAGGCGGATGAAGAGTTTGTGTGATATGAACAAAAGGATATTCCCGTATTGATAGGCGGACGAAGTGTTACTAGACCAGCGCATATGTCCCGTGAGAGATAGGCGGATGAACTTTCCTGTATCTAGACGGATGATTTCCCCGTAGGGAACATAGTACGTGTCCCATGACAAGACAGAATCGCGTTCTTATATTCGACAAAAGTATTCTCCCAGTGAAGTCATTAAGTTTATTCCAATATTGACAAAATAGTGTTGAAATCAGATATGTGGATATTGTTCCTCAAGTAGTGGTGCAGTTATTTTGCGGTTTATTTTCTGCAGTTGGCAAATTTCCGGGTTTCATTGGTATTCAACCGTCTCGTACCTCGATTGTTTGAAGGTCGTTCGCTCTTCACCCAGTCGGGTCCAAGCCGCTTGAATAGGGGCAGCTGTTGCACCCTAAAATTTGACCAACCGGTCCCCATAGCTGGTTTATGTTTCAATACATTTTGCATTCGCATTCGCATACGGCATGCATTGCATTTTTATCAGTCAGATGGATTTTATCGGGATTACAGCCACTGGCGTTTCAGGCAGCTCAGGCCGGTTGGATTAAAAGTCTTTTGAGAATTGGTGCTCGTTCCTTGTGTTTTCAGGCCATCTCGGGGCCCGGGTTTTGCTACGGTTGCGCAATTGGGTTTTAATCGGTTTAATCGGCCTCCTGGCATTTTTAGGATTTTTCTTTTATTTTTCTGGTTTTTTTTAATGCATTTAATTGGATTTTTCTGGATTTTATAGATATTTAATATTTTTTAGAGTTTAAATAAATTTTCTTTTCATTTTTTAGAAATTAATAGATTTTTAAAGATTTTTAGGTATTATTTTCTTTTAATAGAATAGACTTTAAAAATAAATTTTTAGATATTGATTTCCTTTTAATGGTTTTTTGAAAAAAAATAGATAGTATTGTTTTTTTAGATTTTTATTAGAGTTTTATTGTTTTTAAAAAAAATTAATAGAATAGATTAAAAAAATAGAGATTAAATGTTTTTTTAGATTTTTATTTGATTTTTGTTTTTAAGAATTAATTAGGTTTTTTAAAAGATATTTTTTTTAGATATCAAATAATAGTTTTTAGAGTTTTTAGATTTAATTAGGTTTTTATTTTTTATTTTCGTTTTTAGATTTTAATTAGGTTTTTTAATAGATTAATTAGGTTAATTGTCAGTTTTAATTTTGTTTTAGAGTCTAATTGGAGTTAATTTTCAGTTAATGGTGTTTAGAGGTTAATCTGAGTCTTATTGGGCCAATTATGCATTATCCAGAGTCCATAAGCCCAGAGTCAAAAGTCCAATGCGGAGGGCCACGTGTCGTATATATAGGCCTGCCACGCGTAGGACCCATTTTTCTTCCACCTCATTCTCTCTCTCCCTCAGAATCCTCCACGCGTCCCTCTTTCCACTCACCACTCTCGGCCACGTGTTGCTTCGCCGTTCTCCCTCTCTCACACCTGTCCTGCTCTGACCCCACCTCACTTCTCCATTGCCACGTTTCAATCTCAAAGACTTCCACACCTCACCACACGTGGCTTTGCCACATTCTCTCCTTCATGCATGGGAGCCACTTGCCGCCACCTGGCCACCTCTCATCTCTCACCGGAAACACTCCCCGCCGGCCATGCAAGTCCGGTAGCCACCACAACTGCTCGCCGGCGACCACCGCAACCGTCGCCGGAATCTGCAACAATCACCGGAAAACGCCAGATTCCCCTTAATCTTCATCTTTTCCGATCCAAATTCATCATCTGTTGATCATTTTTCCAGAAATCGATCAAACATCAAGAACCTTCATCCGTTCTTCAAGCGATTTCCAGAATCCTTCAACCTTCAACCAAATCGCCAGAAACGTTCAATATCATCACCAGAATCGTTAACAACGCTCAACGTTCTTCATCCATTTGATCATCAAGATCCATCAACGAAATTCATCAGTTCCTCCGTCTATGTTCATCCATTACTTCCAGAAGATTTTTCGGTTAAACTTCGCGCATCTTTCAACCTGTTCACCACTACAATCTTCAGATCCGCATGCATCCTCCTTGATCTTCATAAGGTTAGCGGTGAAGTTTTTTAGCTTTCGTATCATCGTTCTTCACCGTCTTCAAGAACTTCCATCTTCAAACATGCAATCTACGAAGGGCTTCGAATCCAAACTTCAAAACCTCACCGATCATCAACTAAATGCAACAGATCGACCTTCGTCTTCACCGATCTATCGCGAATCCACGATCTTCATCATTATCGCAACTCCAGAATCTCGTTCTTCAACGTGCAAGCTCCACACCTTTGGATCCGAGTTCAGCTTTCGCTATCAATGGAGTTTGTCCAAGATTCTGAATCCGCTTGCAATCTCTGATCGTTGGGATTTGGTTTTGTTGTTGTTGTTTGAACAGGAACGAGAGTTGTATACGGAGAGAGGTAGAAGGTGGAAACGACGTAGAAGCGTGAACAGTGAAGAGGAAGTTGAGAAATTAGGTTTTGCTGAGGCAGGGTTTACGTGGCTTCTGGACCGGGTCAGGCCCAACTTGATTTCCAATCCATACACCTCCGTTTTCCTTCCTTCCCCCCCCCCCCCCCCCCCCCCCCCCCCCCCGTGTGTGTAGTTGGGCTGGGCCCGTTCTCTGTATCTTTGCCATATCATACCCCCATTTTTGCTTCTGAACCCCCCTCCCCGTTTTTGGGCATTTCTGCTGGGCTCTGGGCCCAGTTTCCTGTTTTTTTATTACTAATACACACCCCTGTAATTTCTGATGCACCCCCCTGTACTCATTTTTAATATTCTGGTATGGATTTAAATGTAATTTTCTTTTTAGGTTTTAGTTTAATAATTCCTAGAATATTAGTTAGCATATATTAGTTAGAATATTGTAGCATACTATATTTTTTAGGATTAATATTCTTTAGAGTTTTTTTAGTTTAATATTAGTTAGGCTACATTTTAAATTCTAAAATGTTAATAGTGTAGGTATTATTTTTGACATAGAAATTTAGTTAAATACTTGTTAGGAATTTTAAACAATATTTCTCTTAGAGATTTCCTTTATATCTTTAGAATAGAATTTAGGAGTTAGATATTTTTAGGAGTTTATAGATTTAATTCTTTAGAATATTTTCTAGTTGGAATTTAATTTCCGTATTTTAGAAGTAGCATTTTATTTCCATTTTATGGTGGATTTTTTCTCTTATTTTCGTTTCCATCTGACTTTATTCTCGATTTTATTTCTGGCTGGCCGTGTGACACGATTCAATTGGAGAATGATCTTCAATATCATTTCTCCATCTTGTCTTTGACACGGATAGTAATACGCTACCTCTTAGAGTTCGATTTCTCGTATAAGTCGAACCATGACGGTCTAAGCGTCACATTGTTCTTAATTCAAGCGTCATCATCAAAGATCCAGAGAGGAGAAGATTGGAATGGAGCTTGCGCGTACGTCAGGAGCCCCGGAGCTGCTTCGTTCATTATCATTGTCGTATTCAAATCTTCAGGCAACCAGCGAGTGTTGTGGGCTGCATCATCAGATACAAAGGAAGTGCCAGCTGAGGAGTTCTTCTTAGGTTCTTGCGTGCGTGTCCCGAGTTCCTTCCCGTTTAGGCGTAGGCCTGCTTCCTCTTTGTTCTCGCCCCGTGCGAGTGAATCCCTGTTTCCCTTCTCTTGCCCCCGTGCAATTGAGATTCGTTTCCCGTCGAACTACGTTAGCTCTGATCTCTCGTGCCCGACGAGAGTACGTAGGCATAGGATGCCGTATCCTAGCGAGCTCCCGTTTCCCTTTCTCCCTTTTTCCCTTTTCCCTTTTTCCAGGTTTTAGCTGTAGTAGGCTGAACTACAGCTGCTCTGATTTCTCATGTCTAATGAGAATATATAGGCATAGGATGCGATATCCTAGCGAGCACACTAACAACTAACCTTTCTGTTCTCTCGCTGCTGTGCGATCGATACTTTCCCGCTGACGACTGATTGTTTCCCTTTCTCTTGCCTTTGCGCATTTGAGACCAGACCATAGTTGTAGTTCCCGTAGGTTCCCGTACCTCTCAAGCCAACTTAATCTCTCACTCCTGTGTGAGAACACCCTGTCTAGCCGTAGTTAGCCTGAACTACGTAAGCTCTGATCTTCCATGCTGTGTGGAAGTACGTAGGCACAAGACGCGAAGTCTTGGCGAGCCAATTCCCTGTAGTTTCCCGAACTACGATGACTCTGACTTTCTCTCTTGAGAATACATAGGCATAGAGCGTGACGCTCTAGCGAGTCAGTTTCCTTCCCGTTTAGATTTAGCAGCCGTAGATAGATTGTTTTGCATCCTTTAGACCAACCAAGTAAGCGTGGATCCCGTCGAGTACGACGGACGTGAGGGGTGCTAATACCTTCCCCTTGCGTAACCGACTCCCGAATCCAGGATTTGGTTGCGATGACCATTCCTTTCCCGTCTTTGCGGTAGGTTTACTTCGAGCGTTTCCTTTCCCTCCTTTGGGATAAATAACACACGGTGGCGAATCTTCTGTTCAGCCGGCGCCGATTTTCGCAGTAGCGACACAAAGTTTGATTGAAAGCATACTGACAACAGTTATGGGTATAATGTTTTCATCATCCTCCCTCCAATCTTTGCATATAAAAAATTTGAACAAAAAGGTGCCTATTTTAAAAGATGAAGCATAAAGATGTAAACAAATGGACGAATTGAATTGAATTAAAATTCGCAATGCTCATTTCATTAATATAAAAATACAAACATAATTTGAAGGCAAACAACTAATACAAAAGTAAGGAAAGTACAAACAACGAGAAACAAAGGCCTAGTGACTAAATCAGTACAAAGCTGAGCCGCCCTGTCTGAAACACTGGCGTTTAGGAAAATAGTCCGCTGGGGTCAGGCCGAAGCTTCACTTTTGATGCACTAGCAACATTGTACTTATAGAGAGGGTTCTCAAAGGGAGCTTGGACAGTCTGGTTAACAGTGTGAATCACAGGTCTGGGCTCGACAAAGACGGGAGCTTGAAAAACCAGTCTGACAGTCTGACCAATCATAGCAGTAGATGCAAGAGGTGGATAGTAGTTATGAGGTAAACCAAACTCTGGCCAAGTAGATGGTGGCATTTGAACATGAGGTGGATCAACATTTGAAACTTCCTAAATGACGGTTCTCTGTGGTGGCTCTCCTCTGGCAATCAGTACTTGAAGCATCTCGGTGAGCTTGGTCATGCCTGATTTCAACTCATCGATCTCCGTTCGGATTTCTGCATTATATGTCTCTTGTTCTGACATCTGGAGTCTATAGTTAGCTCTAGTCCGATATCTGTGTTGAGGAATCAGCTTGACGACTCAAAGAGACACTTTTTTTGCAAGAGAACCGAGAATGAGAAACCGGGGGGAAAATGCAATGCAAGACCTGATGCTAGTGCAATGCAATGGTTTCAAGAACTTCAACGATTGATTGCAAATGTTTTCTAAGATAAGATGGAAAATGTTTTAGACTTTAAATGTAAGACTTTTTGAATTTGCAAAGGACAGTTGAATTCCTTGAAACTAGGAATGATATGATGCTTTATGGATGTAATGCATACACACAGACACACAGACACACACACACACACACACACACACACACACACACACACACACACACACACACACACACACACACACACACACACACACACACACACACACACACACACGAGCACACAAGGGTCCTAGGTTAGAGGAACATGAGTGGAGCCAAGGTCTACCCATCCCGTAAGGTATGTACTATAGGTTAATTGTACTTGCAGAACAAGGGTTCTAAAGAAGTGCCCAAAGTCATCAGTCCATCTTTCAGATATTATCAATTTCCCGACTGACTCGGTGGTAATAATATTATCAAGAGAACCTCTTTTGAGTGTAGTATCGCGTAGCAACTATTTTGGGATTACTCCCTTATTGTCCTCGCACTATGTAACACCCCGATTCTGAATTTCCCGTTATTTTGTTGAGTCTTTTAATTTATTTGGTTAATTGTTATTTTAATGTGGAATTATATGATAATATGCTATGTGTGTATGTTGTAGTATTTTATTATTTGAAGAGTTTTTGGGAATTAATTAGAGGGTGTTTTAGATAATCCTTGATTAGTAGTTATTTTGAGAGAAATAGAGTAGAAAGAGTATAAGTGGAAAAGAGAAAGAAAGGAAGAGAAGAGAAAAGAGGAGAAAAACCTAGAATCATCAAGAATCCACTTCTAAGCTTTCGATTAATCGGATAAGGGTGTGAAACTTTATTATTCTTGCAATGTGTATGATTATATGTGTTCTTGTTGATTTTGTTTTGGGTTGGGGAGAGTTTTGCTCATTTTTCATTTTAGGGCATAATGAGTTTAATCGGTAGAACGAATGTTTTATCGGGTAGAATCCGATGTAAGTGATGTAGAATAGTCAGGGTGTGATAGACTAAGGCTATTGGAACTGATTTGATGATAATCGGTCGGTTTTGGAGAGGTTGAGGAATTCTGAACAGTGAGGAATTTCTGGTTCGCAGACACTCGCTAGCTGTTCTCTAGGAGAGCTGGTCGCGAACGTTCGTTGTGCGAGCAGTAGCGAATAGGTAGCGAATGTGTTTTCTTTAAGCGAGTAGATGGCGAACGTGGAAGGTTGTGTTTTCTTTAATGTTTCCATCCGAGGTCGGGTTTCCGACTTAACTTTGATTATTTTCTTGCTCGAGGAATCGATCATGCTGAGTTATGTTGTGCTGTGGGTAGTCGTATGGCGTGAATCCTAGATTATGAATTGTGGAATGTGTATGTGGCCGTTTGGCAATTTTGTGCAATTGTTCGAATTAAATGAAATTGCATGGTGATATTGATGTGGATGTGCATAATTGTATGTACTTGTATGATGTGAAGAATGCTTGAATATGTTTGTAAACATGTGTGCATTTTAAGAGTGTTTAGAGTCGTGTTGCATGTGTAGCATCATGATTGCATTCTTGTGTATCTGATCCCGTGTAGGATCTGCAGAAACCTCCTGTGCCCTTGTGGGGTGTGAGCGATGGTTTAGTTACTTTGATCCCTAGGAGGATCTGCAGAAACGATCGTGTACCCTTGTGGGGTATGAGTGATGGTTTATTTTGATTCCGTGGAGAATCTGCAGAACAGTTGTGTGCCCTTGTGGGGTGTGAGCAACCGGATTGTGTGCCCGTGTGGGGTGTGAGAAATCCTGAAACATCGTGTGCCCATGTGGGGTGTGAGCGATGGGTGAACATCGTAGGCCCGACGGGGAGTTACTTTGATAACGAGTGACGGTTCCATTTTGGTTCTTCAATTGAACCTGCTGAACGAGTCGGTACCACATTTGCATCTGCATAGAGTCGTGAGTCGGTCTCTATGAGTTGCATTATCATCTTTATATGATGTTTTGGTGAAATGAACATAATTGTAAATGTTTAAGTGAAATTTTATGAATTGTGAAGCATAAATTGGTGAATGTGATTGATCATGTACGTGTACATTGTGATGTGTTGTAACAAGTTGTGGTGAGAAATGTGAATTTCGTGTATGTTATAATTGTGTTTTATGATATATATAATTTTATGCATTGTTTGTTTTGATAATGTTTCTCACCCTTCTGCTGTTTTATAATGCTCTATGAGGCATTGCAGAGTAGGATGCTGGAGGTCTTTTGTGAAGCGAGTCTTCATTTCTCTTGGTCAGATGGCTCTGATATGTAACACTGGGTAGTTAGGAATTTTTTTGATTCTTTTGTGGTACATCTGCGTATGTATCTGCTGTTGAATGTTTTGTAAACTTAATTGATGAATTAAATTACTCTGAATGTTGTATAGAATGCTTATGTCAATGAAGTTATTTCAATGTTTAGATGTTTCCGCTTTATTCTAAATGTTGATACGTGGGTTTTAAGCGCTATGCTTTGTTTTTAGTTGAGATTTACCCCTTTTGTTACATATCTTTATGAGCAGGTATTATTTATGTTTCGTTTCGATGATAATGTGATGCGCCTCTTTTATACCATGTTATAATTATACTCTGATGGAATTTTCTTAAGTGCCTAAATGATTTAATTGTTTATTTTGGGTGTATAGAAAGGGGGTGTTACACACTACGTCCTATATATGGCCAAAGTGGTGTTAAGGTACTACGGTCCCCAGTATCACGGACTTCTAGCCGAAAATAGTAAGGGTTTTCACGACTATACTCATTCAACCGAACTAAATTTCAGAAGGGTCTCAACTGAGCGGTGATTCTCAAGTCATTTTGGTCGGGACTCACTCCTTATAAGCCTCGTCGAATATATCACCTTCCTATAATAATGTCACTCAAGTCCGAGTGTAGGACTTATCTCACGATACAGATACCCGAAGCAAGGTACAAGATATATATATATATATATATATATATATATATATATATATATATATATATATATATATATATATATATATATATATATATATATATATATATATATATATATATATATATATATATATATATATATATATATATATATATATATATATATATATATATATATATATATATATATATATATATATATATATATATATATATATACAAGTAGGCAAATAAAACAAATAGTAAAATAAACAAAGTAGGGGTAAGCCTTAAAAGTTAGGATTGTCCCCAGTGAAGTCGCCATTTTCTGTTGCTGTGAGAATAGGATATCAAATTATTTATTAATTTGAATCGCAAATCTTTAATTCACAAAACGGTCTTTGATTT
This sequence comes from Lathyrus sativus, assembly GCA_963859935.3. NCBI lineage: Eukaryota > Viridiplantae > Streptophyta > Magnoliopsida > Fabales > Fabaceae > Lathyrus > Lathyrus sativus. Next base: position 276,956,069 of record OZ012739.1, read on the forward strand.
ATCCGAAGGAAAGGTCAAAGAAAGGAAAAAACCTACTTTTTGCATTGTAAACAATGCGGGGAGAGATCTAGGTAAGGGGTTGGTTAAGCCTAGGGAAGGTATTAGCACCCTAAACTTCTGTAGTACTCTACAGGAACTTCTTGTATAAAGTTTACTATTTTTCTTGATTATCTACTTTAGGGTATATGCTAAGGGTTAAAGGTGAAAGAGAGACCTAAGGGTTAGTCCTAAGTTTACTCGCCAAGATTCGCATCTTGTGCCTACATATCCGAGGTAGGGGATGGAATCACAGTAATCGTAGTTCCCCTTGAAAGGGAGGTCAGAAACTTCTTGACTGTGGTCAAAGTTTCAATGGGGAATAAGCGTTCTTAAGGAAGCACTTACGTAGAGTGCGGCGACTCCAATCTCTACGTTGTAAAAAGTTGAATTAAAAAGGGTAAAACTAGGTATTCCACGGCAGGAAACCTAAAACAGGGTGTGGCCACTCCTTAACCTAATGCTAGGATAAAGGGAAATTCGGTCCGCGGCGGCGATGCCTATGAAATTTGGGATTTGGCAGTGAAAAAGTCAAAGGTAAAGGACTATTGACACGGCGGTCAAACGGCTAGACTATTCCTTCGGAAGGGATTTAATGGTAAATAAAATGATGAAAATATGATTAAGCGACAGTATGAAAATACGTGAAAGGTACGAAAATGGTAAAAGAATTGCACAACAACGATATCCTCGCATAAATTACAACCCAAAGAAAATAAAATGCAGAAAGTAAGGGAATTACAAAGCGACAATATCCTCGCGTAAAGTACAACCATGAAATGAAATATGAAAACTGAAGTATTATAACAGTACAACTGAGAAAGCAATGAATGGATCAACATAAAAATTATATGAGAATAACCGGCAAGGTTCAATGTGAAATTGAAAGCGCAACGTTAGACGATTTTAGGAAAGAGATTTAAACTAAATGAGGAATTTACAAAAAAAGAGTTTGAATTTAAAATGTTAATTTTTAATTTTGCCTAATTTTAATGGATTAATAAAAATCTTATTTTTTTTAAAAAAAAGTTTTTTTCAATTGAGGAATGTGGAATTTTAAAGAAATGTTCTAATCAACTTTTAAAAAAAGGTTTCTAGTTAACTTTAAGAAAATGTTTTAAAAAAGGGGTTTTAATTTTAACAAAGGGTTTTGATTTTAAAAAAAAACAAAGGCTTTTATATTCAAAAAAGGAGTTTTAGTTTAAGAAAGGTTTTAATTTTAAAAAAAGGGTTTTAACTTAAGAAAGGTTTTAATTTAACCTAATTAAACTAAATTGTAAAATAAAAATAATAAAAAAGGTTTTAACTTTATGAAAGGTTTTATCAACCTAATTAAACCAAAATATAAGTTAAAATAAAAATGAATGAATGGTTTTAATGAATCTAATTTCCTTAAACTATAAAAATATAAAATAATACTACTAATAATAATAAAACAATGAAATAAAGAAAAAGAAAAAAGAATATAAAGCAATTGAAATAAAAATGAGGGAGGGGGCGGCACAACTTCTCCATTGTTGTTCTTTTTGAAACTTTTTGTTCATTCCTTCCACCATTCTTGCTCTTTCCGGTAGGGTTCTGAAAACACAACATAAACGAAAAAAAACTGTTAGTATCAAAATTGTTCACCTTTTTCGCGAGGTTTCAAGCGATTTGAGTTGGTTCTTTTTCACCTCTTTTTCCTTATTTTTCTGCTGATTGAACTTCCCTTTTTCCTCCCCCTTATGGATTTCCTTTTTTTATCCTACTTCTGGATTTTCTTTTTCCTTCATGATGAACTGATGGTGAGGCTGCTGTTTATATAATACTTGTTTGCTTGGGCATGGGCATGCTGGTTGTTACAATTTTCATGGCTGATTTGTTGATTTCTTTGACCTTGTTTTGCTAAAATTTTGGGAAAGTTGTTTCTGCTGGCTTTGACCCCGTTTGGTTGCAAGGATTTTGGGAAAGTTGTTTCTGAACTTGGATATCCATTTTTCCTTGATGGATTTGGATATCCACTTTGGTTCTATGGATTTTGGATGTCTTAAGTCTTGTTTGACTAAAACAAGAAAAATCACTTTTCCCAAATAAACACTTTTCCAAAAAGCACTTTTTTAAAAAAAAATCACTTTTTCTCTCTCTTGGAAACAAATTGCACAGATTATTTCCGGGTCCGAAAAGTCGAAAGTTGAAGAATTGGACGCGGAGACAATTAGACTTTTTAGGAAAATAATTAGAAATTAATTTGGAATTGTAATCGTCTTTGCACATTGTAATAAGAAAACATAGAATTTAAATAAATAAATTCCATTTTTCGTACTAAATTGAATTTAATTCATGGTAAAATTTCTCCGCGTAAATTCACCCGCTTACACTCAAGCAACTAAATTCGCTCGATTACGTTGCACCGATCAAAATCATCCGATTAAATTCAAACGACTAAATTCCTCTGATGAAACTCATCTAAATAAATTTGTCTGATTAAATTCATCAAATTAAAATTATCTGATTAAGCTTTGACGTTCCAAACCCTGAATTCGACAATTAATTATCTTGCAAGATTTAAATCTTATGTAACTGCTGAGTTCAAACATGTCCCTTTTTCCCTTCATAGATTAAATCGCACACAACGTGATTTTCCTGCAAATAAAACCAACAGACTGGACAAACTGGTTAGCGGTCAGTTAAAATGCGATGCAGAATTAGATGAGATGCGAAAAGAACCTAATAATCTAAGGGTAAAATTTGGGGTGTGACAGTTTCTCCTATTTAAATATCTTCACCGGATGATTTAAGCGACGTAGACTCGAGAAATCATGGTGATAGGGATTTAAATACAGATAACCTAAAATTTTTCCCTTAGACGCAGTGCTATGTAATGCTATGGACAAAACGAAATGAACTATAATGCTAACAATGTTATGAATCTAATATGATGAATGCAAGAATGATAAATGCAAGAATACAGACGACACGACGAACAACCCAGACTGGGGAATACGAGACACTGGGGAAACAACACGACACTGGGGAATTCTAAAGTGACGACCAACTGGTGCGAGCATGACCGATTGTCATTTTAGAAGGAACAGTAAGAATGGGATCCTCAATGAAGATGGCACCGACGAGACGTCCTCCACTGAGGAATATCCAAGAGTAATTGTGCAACGAATTCAGGCATGACCGGCTGACACTCTAGGATGACAAGGTAACACAGGATCCACACGGTGGTAGTATCAGGTAAACGACAAGTGCTGGAGTTTCCGGGACATTCCTTTAAATAAAGAGATCGAGCAAGATCTTCAGGAATCTTCGGAAAATATACAGGGAGAAACAAAGATCAGAAACATCCATAAGAACATCGAATGAACTCTGAAATCCACCAGAGACGCTCGGAAAAACATCCAATGAACTATGGGCTGTATCCAAAAAAAAAATGATAACATCTATAGGAGCATGCGATGAAGACAAGTCTCTGAAGGTACATCCGAGTACTTGTTAGCAAATAGTTTCAAATTTAACAAATATTAATAAAACCTAAATGCACTTTTAATTCTTTTATTTTGATTTTTTTTAATTCTCATTTGAAAAAATTCAGTCTTTTGATCTCTCTATTTAATTTTTTTATGAGATTTTTTTAACCCCTTCCAATTTTGTATGTGCAACGTTTCATTTTGTGACGTGACAGTGATATGGCATTGTTAGTAGATAATTGGACAATGATAATTAATTGAGCTAATAAATTCTTTTGTAAGGCAGTGGGGTTTGAATGCACACCTTATATGAATTTGGCATAAGCAACGACTGTGGTGACGACAAGGCTTTACCCAAAATGCGAGATGCCATGGAGAATTTACACTGCTCAAATAAGGTGTTTTCGCTCTTTATTCTTTAATTTCTCTATATTGTCATGTTTAATTTTCAATTTTCGGTAATGGTAAAAATCAACTACTCCATTCGATAGGTCTTAAAAAAACCAGATTAACCAAGAAAGATGGTATCTTAGGCGGTGGAAATATCTAAATATGAAATCCAATATATACCCAGAGGAAGCGTCAAATCTCAGGCACTGGCTGATTTTTTTTGCAAGTTCAACTTTCCAGTAGGTGAAGGGCTCTTCTCACGTAGACACTATCAATGGATGACAATCTCTAACTTAAAGGGAAATGGTGTCGGAATAGTATTTGAAGGATTATACAACCTGTTAATTAAACAGACGTTGAAGTTTGAGTTCAAAGTTAGCAACAATCAGGTCGAGTATGAATCCTTCATCGTCAGCATGGTCTTCACCCTCGAAATAGGAGCTTCAAATCTAAAGGAAAAATACGACTTCCAATTGGTTGCAAATCAAACATCTGGGGAATATCAAGCGAAAATGCCCCAACTCATCAAAAATCTAAAAAAGGTATGTGACTTATCAGAATGTTTCAAAACTTTCGAGATAACCAAGGAGCGAAATTTCAGGGCAAACCTTTTTCCAAGCTCGCCAACACGAAAAGAATAGGGCCCAACCGCATTATAATTCAAGATGAACTTCCACAATACACTTCCTAAATTAGATGAACTTCCACTAGACGAGTTTGAGGTGAAGAAGATTTGTAAGTGCACAACAAAGTACACCAAGGTATCAAGGAATCTCTACAAAATGGAAAGGGCTCCCCCATGTTAAGATGCCTAGGTGAACATGAAACCACCCTAGTCCTCGCCAAGGTTCACCAAGGGGCTTGTGGCAGTCACATTGGAGCTCAAACCTTGGCCTACAAGCTACTCTAGATGGGTTATTATTATTTCATTCTGATAACGGATAGTACGACGTTCTCGAGAAAATGCAAACAATGTCAAAAGCATGCCAATTTGTATCATGCACTAGCTAAGATCCTTCATTCTGTCACTATGTCATGACACCTTAACCATTTTACCAATGGGGCATCGACATTTTGGGTCATTTCCATTGGCACCTGTCGACCTCGAAAAAAGAACGATCCTTCGCAAATGGTTGCGAAAAACAGAGTCGCCACTGAACTTTATTTATTCCAAGATGGAATAGGAAAATATCGATAAAACCTTTAAGAACATGGTCATTGCAACCACATTCTAGATTCGGGAGTCGGTTACACAAGGGGAAGGTATTAGCACCCCTCACGTTCGTTGTACTCAACGGGAACCTCTTGATTCGATTCGTGAGAAAAGTTAGGTTAGATTGTTTGTTTTCTTCTAACATAAAAGGTAAGGTAAAAGGATATTGTTTGCTAAGGGAAAAGGGGTGGTTTTAGATTAGGGTGCTCGCCAAGGATTAGGGCACTTATTGTCCTACCCTAATTTTTGACCCTAAGTGTTGCACCCTAAAATTTTCTCAACCTATTTCACTTGGTTTATGTTTCCATTGCATTGTCATTTGCATAATAAGTCATGTACATAGTCTAATCATTTGCATAGCATAGCATAACAAGTCATCTAACAGGGGATCAAGTGCCTTTCTTATCAGAAAGAGGCCCATCAAAGGGTTTTATTCAAGTTCAAGACCATCCAAGTAATCAAGAAATGACTTGAAGCTTTGAGAAGTTTGAAGGTCAACCAGTGGATTTCTCTCCCAATCTTGGGGATATGTTGAAGATCATCAATGAGTGGGTGATCCATGAATGAGGGTATGGAATGCGTACAAAGATCATGGAAGACCTAGAGGGTCATTTTGAAGATGAGACAAGTCATTGATACAAGTACAAGAGCCAGAGTTAAAGTTCAGTCAACTAGGGTTTCACCTGGGTCAACCCTAGGTCAACTGATTGATTAGGGGGGCATCAAGGCCTACTTGGAGGATTTGGAATTCATGATTTGATATGTGGATATAAGTATGGTTTTGTGCCAAGGATAGATCAAAGAGAATCAAGAAGAAGAGGAGTTACTAAATTAGGGTTTCAGTGCAAAAACCCTAATTTAGGCCTAACTTCCAAGCCAGACAAGTTAAAATGCAAGTTTCAAATGGATTCTTGATCAACATGAAACTTGTAGATCTTATCAATAGCTTTACTTTGAGTACTAGAAGTATTCAAGAAGATTTGTAGAACTCAAGTTATGGTTCTTGCAAGTTATGGGTCACCAGAGGACATTGGAATTTATCTGTGAAAGTCACTTGACTTCCAAGCAACTGTTGCCCATGAAGGAGTTTTCAAATGGATTCTTGGCCAACATAAGAGTTGTAGATCTTAATCTTAGCTTTAATTTGAGTAATATAAGTCCTCAAGAGGATTTGTAAAACTCAAGTTATGGTCATGGCAACCCAGGGGTATTTTGGGAAAGTTGAATTACAAGTCATTTTTCAACATAGGTCCAAATCTCCATCTTTCACTCTTCAAATGAAAAAATGTTCAACATGAGATGTGTTCAAAATGATGTTTTTAGGCTGGATAAAAGGTCATGAGAGTTTGAAATGGCTTTCTTCACAAAATCATAAAAATGGCCTAAAATGAAGGTATATTTTAAATGAACCAAAGTTGGAAATTGGGGTTTTTTGATCTACACAACCAAACCAAGCCATATGACATACCAATTTGATTGTAAAAGGAATTTTAAGAACATTGACATTGCCACAATTTTGAATTGAGGGTTATTTCAAGGACTTGCTTTGTAAATGGGTTACTTGAATCATAAGGCAACATTGCAAAACCACATTTCCAAGCAAATGCAAGGCTCCTTTCCATCCATACACCTCCATAATCTAATTTGGAGAGAATTTCAACTCAGAACCAAGTGAATTGCAAGCCAAATCATGAGCTGGTATGAGTGCATAGCATGACATGAGATCTCATGACATGAGATGGTGAGTTTCTCATTGGATCAACCTAGAACTTTCTAGAGTCTTCATTCACACTCTATATATGCATATGAAGTGATCCCAAGCAAGGGTTGGTGAGAACTGAAGGAGAGAAGAGAGATTGGAATTAGAATTTTCTTGTTGCAATTCAGAATCGGTTACAAGCATTTCATCCATTTCAGTCCAAGATTTTGATTGTTATAGCTTCCATTGATACTAGTGAGTGTTTCCAGATCAATTTCCAAGCAAATTGGTGGCTGAATCGTGTTCTTGCTCTTGGATTTTCTCACCTGCAACTCACTATCGGGTTCCAAGATTCAAGAGGTTTCAACCATTTCTTTTGCATACAGAAGCAAGATTGTGACTCATTGAAGGTGTATTGAAGTTCTCAAAGCTTGATTTGAAGGTTTCATACCTCTGTGCATCAAGATTTTGCAGATTGATTGATATTGGTGTGTTTCCCTCTTGGGAAGTTACTTTGTTTGTTGAGTTTTGGGCCTTTTCCTTGGATGTTGGGGCTTGTGCTTGGCTTGTGGATCTAGTGAAGGATTTGAGGATGATTGAAGACAAATAATGATGCTTAGATCTGAAGTTGCTTGTGCTTGAAGATTGTTTGATGAAGACTTAGGAGATAGGAGATATAGGGAGAGCTCTAGAGTAGACTGATTGCTTCTATCAAACATAGAGAGCTTCTTGTGCCTCTATTCCATCCTATGACACCAGGTCCCCTAAAAGAGTTCCGTCTCTCCTTAGGAGGGATGTAGAGCATGCTTTGATTAGGTAGAACCTTGAGGATACCTGTCACTTGCTGTGTTAATATCTTAGTGATTTCCCTGGGTTTTCACTAAGCCTCTTAACATCCCAACTTCATCTTTTAGTTGATTCTCTCCTGTGAGTTATTTGCATTGAAGTTGAAGACCTATTGAAGGTAAAAAGTGCATTGAGGAGTGGTGAAGATGAAGCTTGTACCTGTCAAAGCTGAATATCTGTTGAAGATTAGGGTTTTGCTGCTGACTAAAGATGTCTACTCATTAGATTCAGTGCTTGCTAAAGCTGAGGATTATTGGAGATAAGAGCTTATCTGAAGCTTGAAGATCATTGGAAAGTGAAGATGGGATCTTTCCTGTCAACCTTTTGCTGTCAATCAACTGTAGCTGCCAGAGCTAGTGCTGTTTGAGCTGTTTGCTGTAGAGCTAGTGTGGCTGTTTGAGCTGGTTTTGGGTGAGGTTTTATTTGCTGTATTGTTTGTTGATTTTCCCTTAGGTTTGAGGTGGAGCTTGTCTCCTCTTTCCTATTGTTTTATTCCTTTGCCTCGCTTGTTTTGCTGCATCTCATGCATTTTACCGTTTACTGTATATATGCTGTTTCTTTTCCGTTTATCCCCTAGGATCTCTGATTTCCTCTGTGTAGGGGGGAATTATGACAGACATTAGGTTGTAATCCATGCATGATAACATTAGGGTAGTTTTGATTCCCATTTTCAAACCCTAGGTTTTTAGACCTCTCTTCTATCTCAGAACAATTCAAAACACAGTAATAAGGACGATCGATGCCGTACGCTACGAGCCTTAAGCTATTTGAGAAAGGTTGCTGGAGGGTCACTCTTCAGTAACCTGATTGCTTAGTGTGTCACCCTTAGGGTGACATACGACGTAGTCACCCTCAAATCATAGTCTCTAGTGCGTCAGAGATTGCAAACATCATAAAAGACAGTTCTTGCGTAAAAGACTGGTAGCAAACATCAAAGTGTCATTTTTGTCCGCTTGGACTCTTAATCAGGAAAAACCCTTTCATGAGGAGATAAAAAACAGTCAGACAAGCTTGTGTCTTCCGTAGCCCGAACTACGTTTGCTCTGATCTTTCATGCTGTATGAAAGTACGTAGGCATATGATGCGATATCCTAGCGAGCAACCTTCCCCTCCTTTCCTGTAGGTAGGCAAACTACGTTGACTCTGATTTCTCGTTCCAGACGGGAATACGTAGGCATAAAGTGCGATACTTTGCCGAGTCGTTTTCTTTTCTTTTAACCCAGACCTGTAGAATAGATAGAATAACCATCCGTACTAGAAAACAAGCGTGGATCCCGTCGAGTACGACGAACGTGAAGGGTGCTAATACCTTCCCCTTGCGTAACCGACTTCCGAATCCAGGATTTGGTTGCGATGACCATTCCTTTCCCGTTTTGTGGTAGGTTTACTCTGAGCGTTTCCTTTCCCTCCTTTGGGATAAATAACGCACGGTGGTGACTCTTCTATTCAGCCGACGCCGATTCTCGCAGTAGCGACACTAAGACTCTGCTGGGGACAGGAATATCCCCTTTGCGAGTCAATCCTAGCGCTTGTTTTCCCGTCATGGGTGTCGTATAGATTTACTTTTCTGTATTTACTTTCCGCATTTTATTATCAGCTCTTTACTGTTATTGCTGCTGTGGGAAGGGGGTAATCTGTTGAGAGATAAGCCGGACCTGGGCTTGAGGTTACACATAGACTTAGAAGTAGAGAGTAGTGGTTAGCCTGCTTGCTTAGCTCGCACCAGCTAGCCACGAAATTTACACTCGGACGAGATTCTCTTTGATGCTTCTTGCCTGGCCCTTAGGGCTCGACAAGTTGTCTAACCCGAGGATTGTCGACTCTGGGGACCTATCAATTGGGATTCAACTAAGTGAGGCCGCTTCAAGGGATGATGATGCCACACCTTCTGGGTATCGTATCATCGCTCTTGAAAGTCTGTGTCGTTGAACCCACATAGGATGTCGTACCTCGTCTGCGAGTTAAGTACACACCTGTGAGGGGTAGGAGGGTCTGTTTGCAGGAAACCTTTGACCTCAGAATACCTGGTTTATCTCTGTCAGTGAGATGTGGTTACAAGGTTCATTTGAGTGGTTTGGTTTGAGATGAAGATTGGATGGTTCTCAAGGCTTCAGTACAGAGCAACCCAGTTCATCAGCATTGCACTTGGTCCCTTGTTTGCATATGCATGCGCATTTTCATAATTGCATTTCATTAACATGTATTTATGTTGCAGGTGATCATTTCCCTCTGATTCTAGTGTATCTCCTAGCCAGACATGGAGTCCCTGAAGAAGACAGTTGCTTACCGGTTGCATTCGCCAGATATCAGTTCCTTGCTGGGTTTAGTTGCTCTAGCAGATGAGAAAGCGAGGGCTGAGTTCAGAGTATCTTATGGGAGATTTCTTAGCTTGTTGTACCGATCTTCAGCATTCGAGACGACTGGGGTGTATACTTTATTGCAGTTTTATGAGCCGCAGCTGAGATGTTTCTTATTTCCTAAGTATATTCTGGCACCCACTTTGGAAAAGTATTCTGCGATGTTGGGAGTTCCTGTGTTGGACCAGATACCCTTTGTACATGTTGATGCTGAGCCTGAGTTATCTGCACTTGCTGAGATCGTCAGTTTGGACGCTTCTGAGTTTCCTGGAGGGTTGGTTAAGCTGAATGGAGCTTACGACTTTCACTTGTCTGTCCTAGTTGAGAAGGATACACAGTGCGCAAAGAGTGGATGTTGGGTTGCCTTCAGTGCTATTCTAGCTGTCTGCATCTATGGGATTGTCCTGTTTCCTAATGTGCCAGATTTTGTCGACTCAGACGCCTTCCTGATTCTTGCCTCGAAGAATCCAGTTCCTACTCTCTTGGGCGATGTTTATCATTCCATTCACTACAAGAATGAGAAACGTCGTGGCAAGAATGTTTCCTGCTGTCTTCCTCTTTTGTACAGGTGGTTCCAAGGGCACCTTCCGAAGACAGGACCTTTTGTTGATGCTGTTGATACTTTGGATTGGTCTTCCCAGTTGATGGGGCTGTCTGCGGAGAATATCATTTGGTTTGATCGGAGTATGCTTGGTACTGATGTTATATATAGTTGCAGTGGCTTTCCGAATGTCCCTTTGATTGGACGGAAAGGCTGTATCAACTATAACCCTTCATTGCTGGTACGACAGTTCAGTTACGCTTTAAGAGACGCTCCTATTGAGAAGGAGATACAGGAATCTCTGTATCTCACAGGCTTATTAGACACGGCTGTTTTGATCAGATTGAGACATGCATGGCTAACATCCATAGGAGAGGGAAAGCTTTGCTCGGTAAGAGCAATAGCAGAGCTTATGATCCTTATCTGGCTTGGATTCGCGAGAGAGCTAGTACTTCCTTGATGCCTTATCCTGCTGCGGAACCCCTGTACCTTGCATTGATTGAGGTACCTCCTTCGGAAGAGAGTGAGAAGTATAACAAATTGTTGGCTGAAAACGAGGAACTGAAAAAAGCCAATGAGGAGTTAGAAAAGGAGATCTTCCAGTTACGTCGTGAGAAGAAGGAAGCCACCTTCACTGTGAAGGAACAGACTGAGTTGATTAACAGGTTGGGATCAGAGCTGACAGAAGCAACCAACAAGAAAGAAAAAGTGGGAATAGCCTTAAACGGTGTTAGCAAGGTGCTTACTTCCAAGAAGGAACTTCTAAGCAAAGCTTATGCCCGTATCAGCAAGTGGGAAGCCTTGTGGAATACCACGCTTACCAAGAGGAAGGAGCACGAAGACGAACTGAAGATGCAGATTGCCACGCTAGAGGCACAAATTAGAGCCCAAGACGCAAAGATTGCTGAAGCGACATCACTTAGGAGTACCGCTGAGCTCAAAGTAAGTGATGTTGACGAGAAGCCGAGAGGTTATGCAGAGAAGGCCGGTGCCAAGAGGTACAGATCTGACGAGAGTTCTGACAAAGGAACCTACCAGGACGATGCCAAAAAGCTGAGGTCCACTACCGAGCGGCATGCCTTACTGATTCAGGAGCTGATCTCCCGACTAGGGCACTCGGAGACGATGAGGATATTAGAGGACGTCAGAAAGCGCCACTTGGCCTGATTTATCTTTGCCTTACCTTTGTTATTTGTACTTGTATTTGGACCATCGCCAGGCTTGTTGGCCGAGGTCTCTCCAGTTGTATTCAGTTGTACTCTTGTACTCAGCCTCTTGGCACATGTTTATATATGAGGGTTTTCTGATTCCTTGCTTGCTGGATAGGGACTCCATTGTCGTAATGGCCTTCTCTCCGAAACTAGAATCGGGGGGGAATATAACCTGTAGCATATTTACACATTTGCATCTGCATTCCTATTGCATGACCTGTATTCTCGAATCTGTATCTTATTTCCTGCATCTACAGGTTTCCAGGATTAACGAACAAAGAGTTCACCACTACTCAACCCGAAACAACTGCAAGAGAATCATGGATCAGGTCCAGGTGGAGATGCAAGAGATTCGCGAGAAGTTGAACCTGTTCATGCAGGCAATGGAGAGTATTGCTAAAGGCCAGGAGAATCTCTAGACATTGGTGCAGCCGCTGGTGACGCGGGCTAATGGGAACGGCAACAATGACCACAACTCTGTGCATGTCGAAACTCTTCATGAGGATGGTCCCCCTACTCCTGTGGTTCCTACTGTGGTGACCCCACCTGTTGTGGTTGTGAACAATGACGCTGGCGCTGGCAACGGTAACGCAGGTAATGGAAATGAGACTGTTGTTAACAATGTTGGATTTGGAGATACCAATCTGGGCGGTGGTAACTTCAATGGCGGTAATGGTTTTGGTAACAATGGATTCGGCTATAATGACCAGGGGTTTGAGTACGACAATCAGGGCGGAAAGTTCGGCTTCAACACTCAGGGTTTTGGCTATGACGGTTTTGGTAACACTAACCAGGGTTATGGTGAAAATGGTGCTGGATTGATTCCTGTCAACACTGGTTTCGGGCATGTTGGGGTTAACCATGGTTATGGTAATGGGGTACGAGGTCCCATGACTAATCAGCAAGGGTTTGGTCGCAACACTGGTTATAACGGGTACGGAAATGAAAATGTGAACTGGGGCGAAGACTGCCAGGAGGACGCCTTTTCTGGAAGAGGCATGGGATTTGAAGGACCCGTTGACAATACTCAAAGAATCAAAATGCTTGAAGAACATGTGAAAGGTATGGCTAATCAGAATTCTACCGGACTAGACATGACTACTATGGGATTGGTGCCTGGGCTGAAGGTACCACTGAAGTTCAAAGCGCCCACATTCGACAAGTATAAGGGGTACACTTGCCTTAAGGTGCATGTCTGCTCTTATTACAGAAGGATGTCCGCGTATTCGGACGACGAAAGGATGATTATGCACTTCTTTCAAGACAGCCTATCAGGACCGTCACTCGAGTGGTACATGGGGTTGGAGCCCGCTCAAATCAAAACCTGGAAGCAATTGGCGGATGCTTTCGTCCTGCATTATAAGTATAACAGTGATCTGGCACCGAACCGAGTTCAATTGCAAGGCTTGTCGTAGAAGAAAGAGGAAAGCTTTAAAGAATATGCACAGAGGTGGCGCAATATGGCAGCAAGAGTACATCCTCCGTTAGCTGAAAGAGAAATGAATAGCATGTTCATTGGGACGTTCACGGGGATATATTACGAAAAGTTGTTTAATGTTTTGTTGAGCAGTTTTTCAGATTTGATTCTTATGGGTGAGATGGTCGAAGACAGTATTAAGGTTGGAAGGTTCCACGCAGGTGAGTCTACCCCTGCAGGAGGTACAAGAAAAGCATTCGGTGGTAGGCGTCAAGGTGATTCTAGTGCTGTGTTTGGCGGCAGAGGCCGGGGTAGAGGACGAAGTCAATATGCTCAGCATCAGCAGGTCGCTAGTGTTACCATCCCTTTTCAACAACAACAACAACAACAGCCGCAGCAGCAACAACAAAGGTAACACCCTGCCCAACGCAGAATCCTAGAGGGCAAGCCCAGGCGAGTATTTGAAACGCCTCATTCAACATATGCCGAATTGCTTCAAACACTGTTAGGGTTAAAGTTGGTTGAGAAAAGGACCATGGCACCGTTAACGGGCAATCCTCCGTTTGGCTATGATGCTGGTAAGCACTGTGATTTCCACTCCGGGGCGCCCGGACATGATATTGAAGGCTGTCATGCGTTTAAACATAAAGTCCAAGACTTGTTGGACAACAAAGTTATTAACTTTGGACAGGCGGGTCCAAATATAGTACAACAGCCTATGCCCAATCATGGGGCAAACGCCATCCTGACCGAGGAGAGTTTGAATCTAGTGACGGATGTCAATGAGCTGAAGACACCGTTGGGTGAGATCAAAAGCAGGTTGTTAAAAGGGGGTGTATTCCTGGGGTGTGACGAATTTTGCTTGGATTGTTGGTTACAGCCAGAGGGTTGTAATGAGTTGAAACAGGGTATTCAGGCGTTAATGAACGAGGGAACATTGCAGTTTGATAGAACCGCAGTTGAAGAGCCTGTAGACGCATTGTGTGATGAGCTGAACGATATTGCCACAATGACGATTCCAAGAAAAACAATAACAATAACGGCGCCCGCCAGGCGTCCGACGATCACTATTACCAAAGCGGGGCCAGTCCCTTTTGAAAGTACCAAAGCAGTGTCGTGGACCTACGGGTTGGAGGTATATTGTGATGGTGAGAAAATTGAAGTAAATAAACAACCAGCTGGGGTTGTAGATAATGTGGTCGGAACAGGAGGTATGACCAGAAGTGGAAGAATCTTCACATCGCCTGAGGTAGAGGCAGAAAGATTGGCAAAGGGAAAAGCCAAGGTAGACGAGAGTGGCCCCTTGCAGATAAAGGAAAAAGAAACATCACTTAAGGATGTGGAAGAGTTTATGAGGCTCATCCGTAAAAGTGATTACAAAATCGTGGACCACCTCCAGCAAACGCCATCAAAGATCTCGATCTTGTCGCTCCTATTATATTCCGAGGCCCATCGGAATGCGTTGCTGAAGATCCTAGACACGTCATTCGTTCCTCAAGATGTTTCTGTGAATCAGTTAGAAGGGGTGATGGCGCATGTTAACGCAGGGCACAGTTTGGGCTTTATAGATTTTGATTTGACTCCAAGAGGGAGAGAGCATAATATGGCGCTGCATGTGTCAGTTGAATGCAGGGGCACGGTCATGTCCCATGTGTTAGTGGATACTGGGTCTTCCCTGAATGTGCTTCCGAAGAAAGCAATGATGAAGTTGGATGTCAAGGGGATTCTCGGCACACCCAGTGACTTAGTGGTGAGAGCGTTCGATGGAACGCGGAGGTCAGTCTTTGGATCGATAACATTACCGTTGCAAGTGGGGCCTGAAGTATTTGAAACAGAATTCTATATAATGGACATCCAGCCAGCGCATAGTTGTCTTCTTGGGCGCCCGTGGATCCATGCTGCTGGGGCAGTCACATCCACGTTGCACCAAAAGTTGAAATATATGGTGGGGGATAGTGTCGTCACTGTTTGTGGAGAAGAAGATATTCTGGTTAGCCATTTGTCGTCATTCAGATATGTGGAAGTCGACGGCGAAATCCATGAGACACCCTGTCAAGCATTTGAAGGGCTAAAGATTAAAGACAAAGCTCCAGTACCCAAGATATCAGATGTGGCAGTGTCATCGTACAAAGAGGCTCAGGCTCTAGTGCAGGCAGGCGAAACTAAGGGCTGGGGTCAAGTGTTGGAGATTCCCGTGAAGAACGACATGTTTGGGCTTGGATATCATCCTTCGTCATCAGCATCCTCTTCAGGAACGCCCAGGTTCAGAGGGCCGATAACCATCACACCGAGTGGGGTGAGCTTCGAGACTATCAACGCTGTTTCCGATTCTGAAGAAGGAGATAGCGACTGTGATATGGACGCATGGATCAAGCCATGCGTGCCAGGACAAAGTCTCTGCAATTGGTCTATCCAGGAAACTGTTCCTGTGACAACTAAACAGTAATGATTTGTTTTTTTAATTGTTGAATAATCCTGTGTCCTACCCGGGGCATAGTGATTTTGCTTAGGGCCATTTGGTTATGTACATTACATTGTTTAATCATGAATAAAGGCGTTTTTTCATATACAAATGTTGTGATCCCTGTTTTTCCTGTTTTTATCTTTTACAATAAAATGGCAACGTGGTTATTTGCTTTGTACGCGTTTTGAAGCATTTAACCATTTCCTTTGCAGGATTACTATTTCAGATGACATCTATGAACCGCCTATGACTCACTTCGACTTCGAGCACCCGGTATTTCAGGCTGAGGAAGAGATTGTCGAAGATGGCGAAGTGCCAGAAGAGCTGACCTGGTTATTGAAACAAGAAGAAAGAATCATTCTGCCTCATGAGGAAGTCATTGAGATCGTCAACTTGGGGTCGGAAGGGGTTGAAAGGAACATCCGTATAGGGGCTGCACTGCAAGGCGACGTCAAGCAGAGGTTGGTTGAGATGCTCAAAGAGTACAGTGATATTTTTGCTTGGTCGTATGAGGACATGCCTGGGCTGGATACGGATATGGTTGTTCACCGTCTGCCATTAAAAGAAGAATGCCTGCCGGTTAAGCAGAAACTACGAAGAACTAGACCAAACATGGCTGTGAAGATTAAGGAGGAAGTTCAAAAACAGTGGGATGCTGGTTTCCTAGCTGTTACAAAATATCCCTCATGGGTCGCTAATATTGTGCCAGTGCCAAAGAAAGACGGTAAAGTGAGAATGTGTGTAGACTACCGTGACTTGAACAAAGCGAGCCCAAAAGATGATTTTCCACTTCCTCACATCGATGTGCTGGTTGATAACACTGCTCAATTCTCTGTATTCTCCTTCATGGATGGCTTCTCGGGCTACAATCAGATCAAAATGGCACCAGAAGACATGGAGAAGACTACCTTCATTATGCCTTGGGGAACATTTTGTTACAAAGTGATGCCCTTCGGATTGAAGAATGTTGGGGCAACATATCAATGTGCTATGACAACTCTCTTTCATGACATGATGCATAAAGAGATCGAGGTTTATGTTGATGATATGATTGCCAAATCCCACACGGAGGAGGAGCATTTGGTTAATCTGCTGAAACTATTCAAGAGGCTTAGGAAGTTCAGGCTGAGACTGAACCCTAACAAGTGCACCTTCGGGGTGAGGTCAGGTAAACTGCTGGGGTTTATTGTGAGCGAAAAAGGAATAGAGGTTGATCCTGCGAAAATAAAAGTAATACAAGAAATGCCGATGCCTAAAACAGAAAAAGAAGTGCGTGGGTTTTTAGGGAGGTTGAACTATATCGCCCGGTTCATATCTCACTTAACCACGACGTGCGAGCCATTATTCAAGCTATTAAAGAAGGACCAGGTTGTGGCCTGGAATGAAAATTGTCAAAAGGCGTTCGACAAAATAAAAGAATACTTGCAGGAACCTCCTGTTTTGAAACCCCTAGTGGCCGGGAGACCTTTGATTATGTATTTGACGGTTCTGGAGGAAAGTATGGGTTGTGTTCTCGGTCAACATGACGAGACAGGGCGTAAAGAGCATGCGATCTACTATCTGAGTAAGAAGTTTACTGACTGTGAGTCTCGATACTCAATGCTCGAGAAAACGTGTTGTGCGCTAGCCTGGGCCGCCAAACGTTTGAGGCAATACATGCTAAATCATACAACACAACTCATTTCAAAGATGGATCCAATCAAATACGTGTTTGAGAAGCAAGCACTCTCCGGAAGAATTGCCCGATGGCAGATGGTGTTAACCGAATATGACATCCAATATGTCTTGCAAAAGGCTATTAAAGGTAGCGTCTTGTCGGAGTACCTTGCAGAGCAGCCTGTTGAGGACTACCAATCGATGAGGTTTGATTTTCCTGACGAGGATATCATGTACCTAAAGATGAAAGATTGTGAAGAACCGTTGCCGGACGAAGGACCAGAATTGGGTTCCAAATGGCAGTTAATATTTGATGGAGCTGTGAATTCCTATGGTAGCGGAATAGGGGCAATTATTACTACTCCTCATGGGTCGCACATCCCATTTACTGCTCGATTGACCTTTCCGGTTACCAATAATGAGGCTGAATACGAGGCTTGCATCATGGGTCTTGAAGAAGCTATTGATTTGCGAATCAAACATCTGGATGTACACAGAGACTCATCTCTAGTGGTGAATCAGATAAAAGGAGAGTGGGAGACACGTCAGCCCAATTTGATACCATACATGAATTATGCGAGGAGATTGTTGCCTTTCTTTGACAAGGTAGAATTGCATCATGTGCCGCGAGCAGAAAATCAAATGGCTGACGCCCTGGCGACTTTGTCTTCCATGTATAAAGTTAACTTCTGGAACGAGGCTCCCTGAATTGTTATCTCTCGGCTTGACAGGCCTGCCTTCATATTTGCTATTGACGAAGCATCTGATGATAAACCCTGGTACTATGAAATCCAAAATCTCCTGAAGAACAAGGATTACCCGGCTGGGGCATCCAGTCGAGATCAGAAGACTCTCAGGAGATTGGCGGGCAATTTCTATTTGAACCCTGACGGTGTCCTATACAAGAGAAACCACGACTTGGTGTTGCTACGCTGTGTAGACGAGAAAGAGGCGAAGTTGCTCATGGAAGAGATACATGAGGGTACGTTTGGTACACATGCTGGTGGGCATGCTATGACGAGAAAACTGCTACGGGCAGGTTATTACTGGCTAACTATGGAAACAGACTGTTTCAAGTTTGCCAAGAGGTGCCATAAATGCCAAATTTATGCGGATAAGGTCCATGTACCCCCAAGTCCTCTGAATGTGATGTCATCACCGTGGCCTTTCTCGACGTGGGGGATTGATATGATCGGTAAGATCGAGCCTACGACATCAAACGGGCACCGGTTCATCTTGGTGGCAATTGATTACTTCACCAAATGGGTGGAAGCAGCGTCATATGCCAATGTCACCAAACAAGTGGTAGCCAGATTTATCAAACGAGATATCATCTGCAGATATGGAATCCCTGAGCGGATCATCACCGACAACGGTTCAAATTTAAACAACAAGATGATGAAGGAGCTGTGTTAGAATTTCAAGATCGAACATCACAACTCTTCTCCTTACCGACCCAAGATGAATGGCGCTGTTGAAGCGGCCAATAAGAACATAAAGAAGATTGTTCAGAAGATGGTTGTGACGTATAAGGATTGGCACGAGATGCTACCTTTCGCTTTGCACGGTTATCGTACGATGATACGCATATCAACCGGGGCAACCCCGTTCTCGTTGGTATACGGAATGGAGGCAGTGATACTGCTGGAGGTTGAGATTCCTTCCTTGAGGGTTTTACGAGATGTCCAACTTGACGAGGCAGAATGGGTAAAAGACAGGTTGAATCAGCTGAGCTTAATGGATGAGAAGAGGCTAGCTTCTCTCGCATACGGTCGGTTGTATCAGAGCCGAATGAAGAAAGCATACGATAAGAAGATATGTCCGCGAAGCTTTCAGACGGGTGACCTTGTGCTGAAGAGGATTCTCCCGCCTCAAACAGATCACAGGGGCAAGTGGACCCCTAATTACGAAGGGCCATACGTTTTCAGAAAAGTCTTCTCAGGAGGAGCTTTGCTACTATCTACCATGGATGGTGAAGACTTTTCGTCTCCTGTGAATTCGGACGCAGTTAAAAGATACTTTGCTTGAAAGTGACCCGCTGGACATTAAAAAGAGAGTCTAGGCAAAAATGGGGCATCCCGGCGAACCAAAAACAGAATAAAAGGTTTGGGTAAAAGTTAGGGATAAAGTTGAAAAGATGTACACCCGCGAAGTCGAAAACCTACATTGGGCGGCTTCGGCAAAAAAGGGTATCCCGGTGAATTGAAAACCCGCAAAGGGCGATTCACGCAAAAGTTAGGGATTGAAAAAGCAAATGACTGCGGTCCGAATTCGACGCCTGCATTGCTTAGTGGGTTGGGAGCATCTGAGGGTTCGTTTATCCAACACAATCTCTTCCGAAAATTGAATACCGGGAAAGCGCCAGAGTCAGGCGAGTCATAGGAGGATCAGCTCACGATGTTTGTATGCACCAGGTTGCCGACATGTGTACAAATTCGAGTTGTCTTTGTATTTTTATGCTTCTTGTGCATATATGTATGTGTGTGTACGTAACTTCCTCTTTTCAGGAGTTGCATCCGATGTACAAAACTTTGCCTATTTAGAGGCCCAATCAATAAAACATGTTATTCAGTATTTGATACTTGTTCTTTACTGTTTTGTATGTGGAAAACGCCGATGTTTTGATGAATTTGCATGTGCATAACTTTGATGGCCCTTGCCAATAATTGCTAAAACTTCGAATTGACTGAAGTAATGTCACGGACACTAACCCAAATAGATTCGGTTGTATAGATTTGTCTTGTCTCGTTTGTGTTTTGCAGGGTTCTCGCCTTTAAAATGGACGCTCAGAACTTATGGCCCCCAGCCGGAGGTTCGTGGTGAAAGACTTGACTTTGTATGATGCTAATCCCCATGCAGGTCGCATTTCATCCCTAGAGGGATCAATTTCCCCAGCTAGTCGCAGCTTATCCCCAGAGGATATCCCCAGCCAGTCAAAATCAGTATCCCTTGTAGAGGTCGCACTCCCCAGGGAGTCGAGTATGTGAACGATCAATCCCCAGTTTGGAGGGTTCTCGCAGAGTTTAACCAAGTCATAGTTGGTTCAGAAGGATTATCCTCAGCAGAGTGGTAGCTCCGAGTTTATAAGCTGTGCCCAGACAGTGCGTTTCCTCCAGAAGGATTTCCTCGTTCCCCAGCTAAGTTGTTTCTTGCTCAGTCAGTTTACTTTCCCCAAGAGAGTCGATTCTTCCCCAGTGGAGTTACTCTCCCCAGCAGGTGTTCTTTCCTCCCAGTGGAAATCAAAGTTTAATCTCCTCGGCAGAGTTGGTAATATTGCCGGCATTTATTTCGCCGGAGGACTTTACGATACTCGTTCATCCCCCAGCATGGTGGTATTTGCTTTCAACAGCCGTGTTGAAGCAAGCGTGTCAAAGCTTCCCCAGCAGCTCGAGCTTGCATTTGCATTTGCATATAGTGTCATATTTGCATCTACCCAAAAACGTGTAGCATATCCATGTTGTACGGAGCATTACGCCATTCTCAAACATGCGCATTTTGAAACATAAGCCAGGTTGGTTAACCTTTGGTTTTCAAGTGTTGTTTCCCTTACAGGTGGAGAGAGCTCTTGCTCAGATCAATTACCAAATATTAAATGTCTCAGCATGAGACATGTGGCGATAATGTTTTCCTTGTCATTATTCCCCACAGAGTTGCTTGGTTAAGTTTCTCTTACCCCTCAAGCGAAGTATTTCTTCAAGATTGTTGTTATGACGTTATCAAAAGGTTTCGCGAATCAAGTTGTAGAAGCTGCCGCCTATGTCGAAGTAGGTGTCTGGCAGTGTGATTTCAGAAAATCCCCAGTAGTGTCCTTCTCAGATTTATTGCCATGTCAGCATTAAAGATTGAAAAATTGGACCATTATGTGTTACCCATTTGATTGATGGAGTTAGCTACTGCAAAGATAGGCAGAGAAGCTGTAATCAGAATATTTACTCGTAGCGATGGCAGTGTTATTTCCCGTAGTGATGGTGGAGTGTTACCCGTAGCGATGGCGGTGTTATTTCCCTGTAGCGGTGGCAGAGAGTATTATCCGTAGCGATGGCGGTGTTATTTTCCTGTAGTGGTAACAGAGAGTTATTACCCGTAGCGATGGCGGTGTTATTTTCCTGTAGTGGTGACAGAGAGTTATTACCCGTAGTGATGGCGGTGTTATTTTCCTGTAGTGATGACAGAGTATTACCCGTAGCGATGGCGGTGTTATTACCCGTAGTGATGGAGAGTTATTACCCGTAGCGATGGCGGTGTTATTTTTCCTGTAGTGATGACAGAGTATTACCCGTAGCAATGGCGGTGTTGTCTACCCGTAGTGGTGGCGGAGTTATTTTCCCGTAGTGATGGCGGAGTTATTTTCCTGTATCGTTGGCAGAGCCATGTTTTGTTGACAGAAGTACTTCCCCAGTGAAGTCGCCCAGGTTATTCCTATATTGACAAGTTTGGTGCTGCGCAGGCAGTTAATCAGATCTGTATCAGGTGGTTGATCCGTTGTTACCGTAACAATCAAGTTCAATTGACGAATGTTGTTCCCCAAGCAGTGGTGCAGTTTATTTCTACGGTTGGCAAATTTCCGGGTTCTTGGTATTCAACCGTCTCGTACCTAGAATGTTTGAAGGCCGTTCGCTCTTCACCCAGTCGGGTCCAAGCCGTTTGAATAGGGGCAGCTGTTGCACCCTAAAATTTGCTCAACCTATTTCACTTGGTTTATGTTTCCATTGCATTGTCATTTGCATAATAAGTCATGTACATAGTCTAATCATTTGCATAGCATAGCATAACAAGTCATCTAACAGGGGATCAAGTGCCTTTATTATTAGAAAGAGGCCCACCAAAGGGTTTTATTCAAGTTCAAGACCATCCAAGTAATCAAGAAATGAGTTGAAGCTTTGAGAAGTTTGAAGGTCAACCAGTGGATTTCTCTCCCAATCTTGGGGATATGTTGAAGATCATCAATGAGTGGGTGATCCATGACTGAGGGTATGGAATGTATAAAAAGATCATGGAATACCTAGAGGGTCATTTTGAATATGAGACAAGTCATTGATACAAGTACAAGAGCCAGAGTTAAAGTGCAGTCAACTAGGGTTTCACCTGAGTCAACCCTAGGTCAACCCTAGGTCAACTGATTGATTAGGGGGCATCAAGGCCTACTTGGAGGATTTGGAATTCATGATTTGATATGTGGATATAAGTATGGTGTTGTGCCAAGGATAGATCAAAGAGAATCAAGAAGAAGAGGAGTTACTAAATTAGGGTTTCAGTGCAAAAACCCTAATTTAGGCCTAACTTCCAAGCCAGACAAGTTAAAATTCAAGTTTCAAATGGATTCTTGGTCAACATGAAACTTGTAGATCTTCTCAATAGCTTTACTTTGAGTACTAGAAGTCTTAAAGAAGATTTGTAGAACTCAAGTTATGGTTCTTGCAAGTTATGGGTCACCAGAGGACACTGAAATTTATCTGTGAAAGTCACTTGACTTCCAAGCAACTGTTGCCCATGAAGGAGTTTTCAAATGGATTCTTGTCCAACATAAGAGTTGTAGATATTGATCTTAGCTTTAATTTGAGTACTAGAAGTCCTCAAGAGGATTTGTAAAACTCAAGTTATGGTCTTGGCAACCCAGGGGTATTTTGGGAAAGTTGAATTACAAGTCATTTTTCAACATAGGTCCAAATCTCCATCTTCCACTCTTCAAATGAAAAAATGTTCAACATGAGATGTGTTCAAAATGATGTTTTTAGGCTAGATAAGAGGTCATTAGAGTTTGAAATGGCTTGCTTCACAAAATCATAAAAATGGCCTAAAATGAAGGTATATTTTAAATGAACCAAAGTTGGAAATTGGGGTTTTTTGATCTACACAACCAAACCAAGCCATATGACATACCAATTTGATTGTAAAAGGCATTTTAAGAACATTGACATTGCCACAATTTTGAATTGAGGGTTATTTCAAGGACTTGCTTTGTAAATGGGTTACTTGAATCATAAGGCAACATTGCAAAACCACATTTCCAAGCAAATGCAAGGCTCCTTTCCATCCATACACCTCCATAATCTCATTTGGAGAGAATTTCAACTCAGAACCAAGTGAATTTCAAGTCAAATCATGAGCAGGTATGAGTGCATAGCATGACATGAGATCTCATGACATGAGATGGTGAGTTTCTCATTGGATCAACCTAGAACTTTCTAGAGTCTTCATTCACACTCTATATATGCATATGAAGTGATCCCAAGCAAGGGTTGGTGAGAACTGAAGGAGAGAAGAGAGATTGGAATCAGAATTTTCTTGTTGCAATTCAGAATCGGTTACAAGCATTTCATCCATTTCAGTCCAAGATTTTGATTGTTATAGCTTCCATTGATACTAGTGAGTGTTTCCAGATCAATTTCCAAGCAAATTGGTGGCTGAATCGTGATCTTGCTCTTGGATTTTCTCACCTGCAACTCACTATCGGGTTCCAAGATTCAAGAGGTTTCAACCATTTCTTTTGCATACAGAAGCAAGATTGTGACTCATTGAAGGTGTATTGAAGTTCTCAAAGCTTGATTTGAAGGTTTCATACCTCTGTGCATCAAGATTTTGCAGATTGATTGATATTGGTGTGTTTCCCTCTTGGGAAGTTGCTTTGTTTGTTGAGTTTTGGGCCTTTTCCTTGGATGTTGCGGCTTGTGCTTGGCTTGTGGAGCTAGTGAAGGCTTTGAGGATGATTGAAGACAAATAATGATGCTTAGATCTGAAGTTGCTTGTGCTTGAAGATTGTTTGATGAAGACTTAGGAGATAAGAGATATAGGGAGAGCTCTAGAGTAGACTGATTGCTTCTATCAAACATAGAGAGCTTCTTGTGCCTCTATTCCATCCTATGACACCAGGTCCCCTAAAAGAGTTCCATCTCTCCTTAGGAGGGATGTAGAGCATGCTTTGATTGGGTAGAACCTTGAGGATACCTGTCACTTGCTGTGTTAAGATCTTAGTGATTTCCTTGGGTTTTCACTAAGCCTATTAACATCCCAACTTCATCTGTTAGTTGATTCTCTCCTGTGAGTTGTTTGCATTGAAGTTGAAGACCTATTGAAGGTAAAAAGTGCATTGAGGAGTGGTGAAGATGAAGCTTGTACCTGTCAAAGCTGGATATCTGTTGAAGATTAAGGTTTTGCTGCTGACTAAAGATGTCTACTCATTGGATTCAGTGCTTGCTAAAGCTGAGGATTATTGGAGATAAGAGCTTATTTGAAGCTTGAAGATCATTGGAAAGTGAAGATGGGATCTTGCCTGTCAACCTTTTGCTGTCAATCAACTGTAGCTGCTAGAGCTAGTGCTATTTGAGCTGTTTGCTGTAGAGCTAGTGTGGCTGTCTGAGCTGGTTTTGGGTGAGGTTTTATTTGCTGTATTGTTTGTTGATTTTCCCTTAGGTTTGAGGTGGAGCTTGTCTCCTCTTGCCTATTGCTTTATTCCTTTGCCTTGCTTGTTTTGCTGCATCTCATGCATTTTACCGTTTACTGTATATATGCTGTTTCTTTTCCGTTTATCCCCTAGGATCTCTGATTTCCTCTGTGCAGGAGGGGATTATGACAGACATTAGGTTGTAATCCATGCATGATAACATTAGGGTAGTTTTGATTTCCATTTTCAAACCCTAGGTTTTTAGACCTCTCTTCTATCTCAGAACAATTTAAAACACAGTAATAAGGACGATCGATGCCGTACGCTACGAGCCTTAAGCTATTTGAGAAAGGTTGCTGGAGGGTCACTCTTCAGTAACCTGATTGCTTAGTGTGTCACCCTTAGGGTGACATACGACGTAGTCACCCTCAAATCATAGTCTATAGTGCGTCAGAGATTGCAAACATCATAAAAGACAGTTCTTGCGTAAAAGACTGATAACAAACATCAAAGTGTCATTTTTGTCCGCTTGGACTCTTAATCAGGAAAAACCCTTTCATAAGGAGATAAAAAACAGTCAGACAAGCTTGTGTCTTCCGTAGCCCGAACTACGTTTGCTCTGATCTTTCATGCTGTATGAAAGTACGTAGGCATAGGATGCGATATCCTAGCGAGCAACCTTCCCCTCCTTTCCCGTAGGTAGGCGAACTACGTTGACTCTGATTTCTCGTTCCAGACGGGAATACGTAGGCATAAAGTGCGATACTTTGCCGAGTCGTTTTCTTTTCTTTTAACCCAGACCTGTAGAATAGATAGAATAACCATCCGTACTAGAAAACAAGCGTGGATCCCGTCGAGTACGACGGACGTGAGGGGTGCTAATACCTTCCCCTTGCGTAACCGACTCCCGAATCCAGGATTTGGTTGCGATGACCATTCCTTTCCCGTTTTGCGGTAGGTTTACTATGAGCGTTTCCTTTCCCTCCTTTGGGATAAATAACGCACGGTGGCGACTCTTCTGTTCAGCCGGCGCCGATTCTTGCAGTAGCGACACTAAGATTCTGTTTTTTGTTTCGCATCATCTGCATGGCATATCACGCATTTCATCTATCCTAACTTTCTCTGTTTTCCCTTTGTAAGATCATCTGGCCCTTGGCCATGATCTTCTGAGATTTAAATTATGAAATCTTATGTGAGTGTTTATCATGACTAACCAGTTTATGCAGGTGCAGTATTTTCAAAGTATAAATTCTTACAGTTAAGCATCATAGGGATATGACCAATGCATTCTTATTCAAAGGGACTCTAAAGTTTCTATCTGGTTTGGAGTCCTTACTTTTAGAGTTTTTTCTCATCGATTTAGTGACTATATATCCTTAAAATCAAGATTGGGTGTTGGATTTTTATGGTACGAGGATACCTTAAGGTCAAGATGCTAGGGTTTGGGCTTGAGTCTTCATCACTATTTCAAATAGGAATATTCTGAATTAGGGTTTCATCCCTCATAGCTTTTCAAGTAATTTCTTTATCAAAGTCATTAAATGAAGGAGAACTTGTCTAAGACAAAGGATTTGGTACACGTTACAAGTCATGGTGCAAAGGATGAGGTTATGGAGTCATTGTGATTAAGGTTACTCCTTTTTCAAGTATTTGTTGCTTTAAATGCAAGATAACTTAGATTCAAGATTAAGGTATCCTTTCAAAGTGTGTTTCGAATTAAAAAAGACTAGGTGGTGTAATTTAAGTTATGGATTCCTTTTGACATCAAAGATTGATTTATAAAGTGTTGAGTTCAAATGATTCGATACAAATAGATCAAGAACTAAGCGCACTAAGTTTGGAAGGAAGAGTCGTGTGAATTTCTTGAAATGGAAGTATCCAAAATCCATGTTAAATTCATGTTCTAAAAATGCCGACCCATGTCCATTTTCAAGTTTCAAGTTACAAGTTTGAACCAATGTTTGTCCATCACCATTCAAGATTCAAGAGTGATTTTTGACAAGGAAAATGAGTTTCATCCAATTTCAAAAGAATCAAAGTATAACAAAAATGGAAGAATTAAAAACTTCATATTTAGTCCAAAATTCCAAAGTTCTATTCATAAGTCAATACTCATGGGACTCAAGCATTTAGGTTCATGAAGATTCAAGTTTTGAAACTTACAAAATTAAGATGATTCCAAAAATTAAGAATTAAAAGTTACATGATATTATGTCGGGTCTGTACACTGCGCGCTAAAGGGATATAACATTATTTGCTGGGGTCTGAATACCGCGCGAGCAAAGCAAAATCAAATGTTTGCTGAAGATACACCTGAAAACAAAGAGGTAACAACCTGGCTTATGTTTCAAATGCATATGTTTGAATATGGCGTAATGCTCCATACAAAATGGAAATACTACGCGTTTCTGAGGATGCTATGCACAAATGCAACATGCAACAGAACCAAATCAGCAAAATAAATGCTGAAAGGACAAGACCAACTCCCCCGGGGAGAGCAAAGATATGCCAATTACGATTGGACTTAAGCTGGGAAAAACAAGCCTTGAATGGCCTCCAAGAAAAGAACTTCCCTGGGTAACACTATTCTGACGAGAACACAATACACTCGGTTGGGAATCAAATCAACTCTTGCTGAGGGAAACGCCTTGGATGGCCTTCCAGAATACCACTCTTCTGGGGAACAAATGACCCAGCTGGGGACAAACAACCAACCGTTAGAATCAACACTGACCTACTGATGAAATCAACGACCCTGCAGGGGAACCACAAACAAACATTGAGATTAGCCTGCACTCTGACGGGGAAAGTAGCCCTGAATGGCCTCCTAGAATACCGAAACCTTCTAGGGTATAAAGCAAACATCTGGGGATAAACCCACTCCACTAGGGATCCAAATCCACCCTGCCGGGGATTACTCAGTGGGAAATCAACGTCAAAATACATCCCAACTGCTAAGGATGTACCAATAAACTTTCTCAAAAACAATTCCAACCCGTGGGGAAGAACCTACTCTGTTGAGGAAAGGTATACTCTGCCGACTTTGCTGGGGAATAAGCAATAAGGGAACCGACATCAACCTCTGCTTGGGAACCGAGTCAGCAATCAAACTCTGAGGGGATACAAAGTCAAACATACTTGGACTCTGCGGGGAAATAAAATTCTGACTTTGCTCCGCTGCTTGGGAAAAAGTTCCACATCTGCCTGGTGGAATGAAATCCAGTCTTGACTCTTTGGGGAGTAAGTGTATACCTATAATCTGCTGGGGATAAGCACACACACTTGACCTACATGGGGTATATCAATCTCGACCCTCTAGGGATGACTTTATTCCGCCGAATAAATCAAACCTGGATTGTTGAGGAATAAGTGCGTACAGACAATCTGCTGGGGAGAAGTGTATACACTCAACCACACACTTAACTTGCATATCCTTTCCTGTAGAAATAGACTCTTGCTAGGGACTAGGTGCATTAGGAATACTGCTGGAGATAAATGAGTCTCAACTACACACCTTCTTTCTGCAAGGATGGTGATCCTACCGGGGATACACCTCTGAAAAACTTGCCCCAAGGGTAACGACCCTGCACATGAACAAACAACAAGATATCCTGCATAATAGAAACTATCGCAGTCATCATCTGTGACATTGTTCAAATAAATCAAAGTTTTAATGATTATTGGCAAAGCCTGCAAGTTTATGTACGCAAAGTTTTATCAAAACATCGGGCGTTTTTTCGCAAACAAAACAGTAAAGCCAAAGCAAGAACAACAATTTACTGAATAATATATACTTTATTGACAAATGGCCTGTAAATAGGCAGATTTTACAACAGATGCAACCCCTGAAAAGAGGAAGTTGCGCGAAAATTTACAGAAATGCACAGAAATAAACAAAATGTCGGCAATATGGCATAGACAAACACCATGTATCGATCCATCTGTGACTCGCATGACTTTGATGCTTCTCTGATGCTTCGTCTTCTAAAGAGATTGATTCAGATGAACGACCCTCAGGTCCTCCCTCAATCCACTATACTCTGAAGATCAATATGCAAACCGCAGTCATTTGCTTTTCAAAATCCCTAACTTTTTCCTGAATTGCCATTTCGGGTTTTCAACTCACTAGGATACCCATTTTTTCCAAAGTCTCCTTTTCAGGTTTTCAACTTTGCGGGTTTACATCTTTTCTTTTTATCCCTAACTTTTGCTCGAACCCAATCTTTTTGTGGTTCGCCGGGAAGCCCCATTTTTGCCTGGACATTCTTTTTCTTTCCAGCGGGTCTCTTTAAGCAAAGTATTTTTTTAACTGCGTCTGCGTTCACAAGGGATGTGAAATCTTCACCATCCATGGTTGATAACAGCAAAGCTCCTCCAGAGAAAACCTTTCGCACGACATATGGACCTTCATAGTTGGGAGTCCATTTACCCCTATTATCTATTTATGGAGGGAGAATCTTCTTCAACACTAACTCTCCTGTCTGAAAGCTCCGAGGACGCACCTTCTTATCAAAAGCTTTCTTCATCCTGCTCTGATATAAGCAACCTACGCAATGGACGCTAACCTCTTCTCATCCATCAGGCTGAGCTGATTCAATCTGTTTCTCACCCATTCTGTCTCATCAAGCTTGACGTCGACCAGAACTCTCAAAGAGGGAATCTCGACTTCTAATGGTAGGACAGCTTCCATACCATACACCATCGAGAAAGGAGTTGCCCCAGTTAAAGTATGCACCATGGTACGATATCCATGCAAAGCAAAAGGCAATATCTCATGCCAATCCTTATAGGTTAATACCATCTTCTGCACTATCTTCTTTATATTCTTATTGGCTGCCTCGACAGCACCGTTCATCTTCGGACGATAGGGAGAAGAGTTGTGATGCTCAATCTTGAAACTCTGGCATAGTTCCTTCACCATCTTGTTATTCAAGTTCAAACCATTATCAGTAATGATTCTCTCAGGCACTCCATAATGACAGATGATGTCCTTCTTGATAAACTGGGCTACAACCTGCTTGGTAACGTTAGCATAGGAAGCAACTTCAACCCATTTGGTAAAATAGTCAATTGCTACCAAGATGAAGCGATTTCCATTGGATGCGGTCGGCTCGATCTTGCCTATCATGTCAATGCCCCACATGGAAAAGGGCCAAGGAGATGCCATGACGTTCAGAGGACTCGACGACACATGAATCTTATCAGCATAAATCTGGCATTTATGGCACTTCTTTGCATACTTGAAGCAATCTGACTCCATAGTCAACAAATAATAGCCTGCCCTCAACAGTTTTCGAGACATGGCATGCCCGCTAGTGTGCGTGCCAAAGGCACCTTCGTGGACCTCTTCCATAAGTAGACTTTCTTCCTTCTCGTCCACGCATATCAACAGTACCAAGTCAAAATTCCTCCGGTAGAGTACACCATCTTGGTTTAGATAGAAATTTCCAAACAACCTCCTCAAGGTCTTCTTATCCTAGGTTGATGCCCCTGGCGGATACTCTTGGTTCTTGAGAAACTTCTGGATATCATAATACCATGGCTTGCCATTTGAAGCTTCCTCTATCGCAAATACAAATGCTGGCCTATCAAGGTGCGAGATGACTATTCTTGGAGCATCATTCCAATAGTTCACCTTGTACATCGAGGATAACGTTTCCAGAGCGTCTGCCATTTGATTCTCCGCTCTTGGAACGTGATGAAACTCCGCCCAATCAAAGAAAGGAAATAGCCTCTTGGAATAGTTCATATAAGGAATCAGATTGGGCTGCCGAGTCTCCCACTCTCCTTTAATTTGATTAACCACTAAAGCTGAATCACCATAGGTATCAAGGTTTTTAATTCTCAAATCAGTTGCTTCTTCAATATCCATGATACATGCTTCATACTCAGCTTCGTTGTTGGTGCAGGGAAATGTCAACCCGGCAGTGAATGGTATATGAGAGCCATGGGGATTCGTGATGATTGCCCCAATTCCGCTGCCATAAGAGTTAACAGCACCGTCAAAGATGATTTGCCACTGGGAGCTTTTCTCAGGACCTTCCTCAGGTAGTGGCTCATTGCAGTCTTTCATCTTCAGAAACATTATATCCTCATTAGGAAATTCAAACTTCATCAGTTGATAGTCATCAATCGGTTGCTCTGAAAGATACTCTGACAGAACACTCCCCTTAATAGCCTTCTAGGAGACATATTGAATGTCATACTCTGTCAAGACCATCTACCACCTGGCAATCCTTCCCGAAAGTGCTTGCTTTTCAAAGACATACTTAATCGGATCCATCTTCAAAATCAACATGGTTGTGTGATTTAGCATATACTATCTCAGGCGTTTGGCAGCCCAAGCGAGTGGCTAACACGTCTTTTCCAACATTGAGTACCTGGCTCACAATCTGTGAACTTTTTACTCAAGTAGTATATGGCATGCTCTTTCCTTCCAGTCTCGTCGTGTTGGCCGAGAACACAACCCATGCTGTTCTCAAGCACCATTAGATACATTATCAATGGTCTTCCAGCTACTGGAGGTATCAGTATCGGAGGTTCCTGCAAATACTCTTTTATTTTTCAAATGCCCTTTGGCAATTTTCATTCCAGACGACCGCCTGATCTTTCTTTAACAATTTGAACATGGGTTCACACGTGGCTGTGAGATGAGATATGAACCTAGCAATATAGTTCAATCTACCCAAAAAACCACGAACCTCTTTCTCAGTTTTCGGTGATGGCATTTCTTGAATTGCTTTTATTTTTGCAGGATCGACCTCGATTCCTTTTTCACTGACTATGAACCCCATCAATTTTCCTGACCATACACCAAAAGTGCACTTGTTCGGATTCAACCTCAGTCTAAATTTCCTTAACCTCTCAAATAGCTTCAAAAGGTTCACCATATGTTCCTCCTTCATTGTTGCACCCCAAAATTTACCCAACCTTTTCTTAACTTGGTTTATGTTTCATTTCATTTCTTTCTAGCATTTGCATTGCATAGCATTTTTCATTGAACAGGGGATCAAGAGTTTGTGCATAGCAAGAGGATTCTGTTTAGAAGGTTGAGCCTAAGCAAGGGGTTTTGCTCAAGTTTTGTGGGTCATCAAATCATCAGGAAGTGGACATTGGTCTTGTGAAGGAAAGGATGGATGTATGTGGATCAACTCCTAACTTGGAGGCCAATTGAAGATCATTAGGGGATTGTGGATTCATGGTTATGGAGATAAGATATTTAGAGAGATCATTGAGTGTCTTGAAGGTCATTGTGGAGCTCATCCAAGTGTTTGTGCCAAGTATGAAAAGTTATAGTTGAAGGTGTTGCAATTAGGGTTTCATCTGGCTAGTCCTCAATCAATTGTGCAATTGAAGGAGATTAAAACTTAATTCAAAGTCTATATGGTCATGGGATGTTGTGTTTGGATATATGAGATATTATTTCAAGCTCAATTCATCAAGGACCAAGTGTGTGAGAGGTTACTAAATTAGGGTTCTCAGGGTAAAATCCCCTATTTAGTGCCTGACTTCAAGACCACCTATCTCAAGATACAAGTTTCATCTCAACTTTTGACTAACATGGAACTTGTAAAGAATGTTCTTAGATTTAATTTGAGTACTAGAAGTCCTTGATTGGATTTATAGAACTCAAGTTATGGTCCAGACAAGTTACAGGTCATCAGAGGGATATGATTTTGGTCAACAAACGTCAACCAACTTCCAAGCCATGTTTGACCTAGAAGGATGTTTCTCCTCAACTTTTGGCCAACATGAAAGTTGTAGGTCGTGATCTTAGCTTTCCAAAATGTACTAGAAGTCTTTCATCTGATTTGTAGAACTCAAATTATGAGGTTTACAAGTTAGGGGTATTTTGGGAAAGTGAGATTATAGGTCATAAAATTATAGGTCCATTTCACCAACTTGCACACTTCAAATGAAGATTTTCCCAACATCAAACTTGCTCCAAGCGGTGTTATTAGCCTAGTCAAGCATTGATAAGTCATGGTTTATGCTTGGAATGAGGATTGGATATTTGAATTTTCATGGATAAATGATTAAAGGGGCAAAATTGGAATTATGTCATTTTTTATCAATATGGTGCAAATGATTGCATTTTCTGAGTGCAAATAACATTTTGAATGCATTGGCAATATTAAATTTTGAATTTGAGGTGTGTAAGTGAGCCATTTTCAAGGTTTCTTCACTATGAAGATACATAACAAATCTCCACCATTGAGATCAATTAAGGCTCTAATCTTGACCATTCATGCTCCATGTGATACCAACAAGTGTTCCCAACCATTTTGGAGCCAATTCTGAGTGAAATTCATGCACACAAATGAGCTCCATTTTCATTTCTTTGGATTTTTCATTGGACTGTTAGAGGATAAGATTGGGCCTAATTATCATCAAGATCCATCATATATAATGTTTTGAACCTTCACAAATCATCAGAAGTGCAAATTAAAGCCAAACTGATCAGAAACGATTTCCAAAAAGCGGGAGAAATTCAAATTTCGAATTTGGAGATTGAGGCTGTTTCAAGCAAAATTGTGAATTGAGAAAGCTTTAGTGAAGTTCAGTGAACGATTATGGGCAATTATCTTCAAGCTTGAGCTCCATTTGAAGGCTCAGTGGAAGTTCTCCACTAGGTAATTGAAATTCAACATTACACTCTTAATAAGCATCAATTCACTAGCATTTTTGCATACTTGGGACGTAGGATCAATGTAGATCATTAAAATGTAAAACGAACTGGCATTGGTTGTGATTGTTACAT
Source organism: Lathyrus sativus (assembly GCA_963859935.3). Taxonomy (NCBI): domain Eukaryota; kingdom Viridiplantae; phylum Streptophyta; class Magnoliopsida; order Fabales; family Fabaceae; genus Lathyrus; species Lathyrus sativus. The sequence continues at coordinate 276,989,496 of OZ012739.1, forward strand.
GATGCTCAATTTTGTTTGGATCTGTTTTGGCGTGTTTATGCATGATCTTGCTTGTTTAATGATGCATCTGTAACCTACGTGAGCTCTAGATGCGTTTTAGATCAAATTGAAGTTGTTTTCAGGAACTTTGGATTTTGGTGTGTGATCTTGTTGCTTTCGGTTTGGGAGACTTACACATGATAAGTTGTTTTTAAGGCCAGATATGAGATCCTTGTGATCTCTAGATGAAGTTTGATATAAATTTCATGTGGAATGGTTGAGTTTTGAGGATATGTGATGTTGTGGTGGCTGCGCGTGGTGGTTCTTGGCCGGAGAAGATGATCTACAGTGATCTCCGGCCAGCTGGTTTGATTTAGGGTTGCTGGAGGTAGGGGATGACCTCGTGTCCATGTGTGGTTCGTTTGATCTGATGACTTTTCTTTCCAACGGTGGAGATTAAGACCTACGATGGTCCATTGTTGACTGATTCCATGTAACCACATTTGAATTCTTCATTTATTCGTTGGCACGTCCTTGGCCACTTGATTGATGACTTTCTGATCATGCGCTTATGAGTGAGTGTCCATGGTATGATGAGTTTGACTTGTCACACGTAATTGCCAGGATTTATTTTATTTTGTTAATTTTGCTGATGGGCCTGGGTTACGCTTGCTATGCACACCCCCTGTTGGGCCCAGTTTCTCTTTTGAACTGTGATTGATTGCTATTTGCCACGCTGATTTTCCATTTTCATTTTATTTTCTTTTGTTTTTTATTTTATTTTCTGTTTACAATTTTAATTAATTAAAATAGTTCCAATACTCCAAAAGTTCCCTAACCTCTTGAGGTTATGATAGACATTAGGTTCCTAACTATGCATGATAACATTAGGTAGCCCCCTTATCAAACTCAACTTTAAGTACGCTTTGCATGATAACTTTTAGGATTGATTAGTCTCCCATTAGTGTTCCTTCTTCTCTTCTCATCTTCAAATAAGTTTAACATACTTAATAAGGATAATGAATGTTGTGCCATGAGCCTTATACTTGGGAAATGGTGATTGAGGGGCCACCTCTCAATTACCTAGAGTGTTTAGTATACGTCCTTAGGATGATATGCGACGCATTCGATCCTAGGTTTTAGACTTTGTTACAACATATATTATGAACACTCTAATTCAAAACACTTCTTTAAAAAACACAAAAAAATTCAAACTCTTTTTCACCCTTTGGGGTTCTTAATCAGGAAAATCTTTTCACAAAAAGAGTGTCGTTAACTCTTAGTTCTACCGCAAACGGTAACGCCTAAGTCTCCAATGGTCGAGCTGCATACACCAACTGCTAGAACTATTTGTTAACCCTCCTCAGGCTTAAAAAACTTCTGAACCAACCTGTGGTCCTTTTAGCCCGAACTACGTTTGCTCTGATCTTTCGTACCAGACGAAAGTACGTAGGCACGAGACGCGATGTCTCGGCGAGCAACCTTCCCCTTTCTTTAGCCGTAGTTAGGCGAACTACGTTGACTCTGACTTTCCCATTGCACGAGGGAGTACGTAGGCACAGAGCGGCGATGCTCTGCTGAGTCAGTTTCTCTGTTATTTTTCTTTTGTCCTTAAGCCTTTAGCTAGATAGTCTCAACATACCCTTTTAGATAGACAACAATGCGTGGATCCCGTCGAGTACGACAGACGTGAAGGGTGCTAATACCTTCCCCTTGCGTTACCGACTCCCGAATCCAGACATGGTTGCAATGACCTTATCTTTCCCGTTTTCTTTAGGTTTTTGCGATCATTTCCTTTCCCTTTCTTTGGGATAAATAACGAAAGTGGCGAATCTTCTGTTTTTTCCGCCGGTTGTTTTTCGCAGTAGCGACAGCTGGCGACTCTGTTGGGGACTCTGGTTCCCTATGCAAGTCAATCCTAGCGCTTGTGTGTTTATCTTTGGGTGTTGTGTATATATGATGTATTTACTTTCCCGCATTTACTTTCCACATCATATATCATTATTGTTGTGCTGTGGGATGGGAAGTCTCATTGAGCGATAAGCCGGACCCGGGCTTAAGTACAAACCTAGTATTAGAGTGGAGACTAGTGGGGGGCCTATTTGCTTAGCAGATACAGTTCCCCATGAAATTCACACTCAGACGAGATTTTCTTTGACGACTTTCCTTCATATCCTTAGGATCGGTTGGGATTTTGGATTTGAGAATTGTCGACTCTGGGAACTGATCATTTGTGAGTCAGCTAAGTGAGGCCTCTTCAGGAGATAATGATGCCAAACCAGAAATGGTGAACGTATCATCATTTCCCGAAAGTTTGTGACGCTGATGAACACATAGGATGCCGAACCTCGTCAGTGGATAGGTCCACACCTGTGAGGGGGATTGGGTTATGCAGGAAACTTTAGCCTTCAGATTACCCGGTTCTTTGCAAGTGTGAATCTGTGTTCATGATATCAGTGGATCCTGTTGTCGGTACTTTGTTCTTGCTAAGGTGAAGCTCTGGTTCTTCTCGAGCGACAACACAACAGTCTTGATCCCTTGCTTTGCATTTGCATTTGCATTTTCATCTGCATCTCATTAACATGTATTTGTGTTGCAGGTGCATATTTATCCTTTGATTCTAGTGATCTTTTCCCGCATTGCTGTTATGGAGTCCCTGAAGAGTACGGTGGCCTACAAGTTTCCAGCTCTAGATGTTAGTACTTTGTTGAGTCTGATTGCCTTGGGTGAGAAAGCAGTAATGGAGGATTTCAAGAAGTCTTATGGGAGATTATTGAGATATGCCTGCAAGCCTTCTGAGTATGAGATTAGTGGTGTCTATGCTCTCTTACAGTTTTATGATGCCCAGTTGAGGTGCTTTGTATTTCCTAACTATGTATTGGCTCCTACATTAGAGGAATATTCAGAGCTGTTAGGGGTACCCATCCTGAACCGGATGCTGGTTGTTCATGTTGATACTAAGCCTGATCTGGCCAAACTTGCCGCTATTGTGCACCTTGAAGCTTCAAAATTGGATGGGAAGATGATCCAGAGACTTGGGATGTATGGTTTTCCATTGCCTTGCTTGATTGAGAAAGCTCGGCAGTGTGCTAAAGATGGATGTTGGATTGTGTTTAGCGCCATCTTGGCTCGGTGTATATATGGGATTGTTTTGTTTCCTCACCTTCCAGACTTTGTGGATGTTGATGGGTTCTATATCTTAGCCTCAGGTAACCCAGTGCCCACCTTACTTGGAGACGTTTATCATTCTATGCACTACAAGAATGAAAAACGAAGGGGTAAGAACGTAGCCTGTTGTGTTCCTCTGCTGTATGCATGGTTCAATAGTCATCTACCTCAGACGGGTCCGTTTGTTGCAATTGCCAGTACTTCAGATTTGTCAGAGAGATTGATGGGATTATCTGTAGAGAATATTGTGTGGTTTGATCGAGACATGCTGGGTAAGGATATTGTTTATAGCTGTGGTGGTTTTCCTAACGTTCCTTTGATCGGAAGGAAATGTTGCATCAACTATAATCCTTCTTTATTGGTGAGACAGTTTGGGTATGCATTGAGGGAGCCTCCTAGAGAAGAGGAGATACAAGAATCTCTATATCTTACTGGCTTATTGGAGGGCGAGGTTCTGGAAAGACTTGAGCATGCATGGAATAATATTCATCGGAAAGGGAAGTTAGCTTTGGGGAAGAGTAACAGCCGAGCGTATGACTCTTAATTGACTTAGATTCGTGCTAGGGCTTTGAAGTTTTTGATGCCATATCCTTCAGTTATACCACTGTATCCTCTTATGATCGAGGAACCCACTACTGTAGATATCCAGAAATACAATCAGGTATTGGCGGAGAAAGAAGAGCTGAGAAAAGTGAATGAAGAATTGGAGAAAGAGATTATCCAGCTTCGCAGTGAGAAGATAGATGCAATTCATTCTTTCAGGAGACAAACCGAGCTTGTCAACAAACTGGGTACTGATCTGACTAAGGAGACTAAGAACAGAGAACGCACAGGCCGAGACTTGAATGCCACTTATAGTACTCTTGCTACGAAGAAGGAAGAGTTGGATAAGGCTTACACGAGGATCTCCAAGTTTGAGTCAATATGGAATGCCACGCTTACTAACAGCAAAGAGCGTGAGGACAAGTTAAAACTTCAGATCAGCAAGCTGAAGGCTTAGCTTAATGCCAAAGATGAAGAGATTGCAGCAGAATCATCACGTAGACGAGACAGCGTGTGCAGGCTGAATGAAGCGATCATGAACTTTAAGGATCTCAAGTTGAGAGCTGGCTCCAAGAGACGCAGACTTGAGGCACATTTCAGGGATAGAGCTTTAGAGGATCACGTTGATAGCCTACAACATACTATGAGTCAGCAGGATTTGCTTATCTAGGGGCTAATTGCCAGGCCGGATCATCCAGAGACATTGAGGCTTTTAGAGGATTTCCGATCACATCATCCTGCTTGACCTGTTTGTCTATTTCTGTTGTAGCTTTTGATGCTTATTTTGTTGTGTTGACCATCGCCAAGCTTGTTGGCCGAGGTCATTTTCCTTATTTGTACTCATCTGGAGTTTGTACTTTGCTTGATGGCTCTTTTTATCTATATATGAGGAGTTGGTATTCTATGCTTGTCCGCAGGTTCTCCATTGTTACATTGTTCCTGGAAACTAGAATCAAGGGGGAAAGATCCCTATTGCATAAATACATGTCTGCATTTTAGCATTTTTCATGCATTTGCAGATGCACTTGAACAATTAATCTTATTTTCTCTTGTGGTTTACTAGTATTTCAAGATTGCTGACGTGACAACTCACCGGTACGGTACCAGAAGAAACCAGAAAAGGCTGATGGATCAGATGCAGGTAGAAATGCAAGAGATGAGAGATCGTATGGCACAACTGATGGAGGTCATGCAAGGGGTTGCTAGTGGTCAGGCTCAACTTCAGACTTTGGTGCAACCTCTGATTGCGCGAGTGGATAGTGATGGTGTACTGCACGGTGAGATTGCTTCTAACCCTCCTCATCAGGAAACTCCTCGGGTAGATAATTCTATGCCAACTTTAGTCATCCCTACTGCTGGAGGGGGTGGTCACGCTGTTGGCGCTGGAAATGTGACAGGTTTTAATCATGCTGGCTTTGCCAATGGTGGTAATGGTAACGGAAATGGCTGTGGCTATGGTCTCGACACTACATGTGCCATACATGGTAGTCTGGACCATACTTGGAATAAGGATAGGCAGGAAGATGTGTTTTCTCCAAGAATTGTGAATGCTGTAATACCTTCTGAGGCTGACAGAAGGATTAAGATGATCGAAGAGAAGATGAAGTCTCTTGAATGCCAAAACTCGATGGGGCTGGATATGTCTAATTTGGGGTTGATTCCAGGCTTGAGGGTGCCTCCAAAGTTTAAGGTTCCGGATTTCGATAAGTACAAGAGCACCACTTGCCCTAGGGTTCATCTGAGGTCTTATTATCATAAGATGTCTGCACATTCTGAGGATGAGAAGCTCTTGATGCACTTTTTCTAGGATAGCTTATCTGGACCATCGCTGGAATGGTATATGAGCTTAGAGCCCGCTAATGTCCATAGCTGGAGAGACTTAGTCGAAGCTTTTGTAAGGCACTATCAGTACAACAGTGATCTTGCTCTGAATAGATTCCAGTTGCAGAATCTCTCTCAGAAGAGCAATGAATGCTTTAAAGAATACGCCCAGAGGTGGCGAGAGCTTGCTGCTAGGGTACAACCACCAATGGTAGAACGAGAACTTGTGGATATGTTTGTTGCTACCTTACCAGGAGTGTATTATGAGGAACTCATTGGCAATATGTCTAGAAGCTTTTCTGATCTGATTATCACCGGTGAAAGGGTGGAGAATGGAATTAAGATAGGAAAGATCAATGCTGGCGAAGGATCCTCATCTGGAGGAGGAAACAAGAAGTGTTTGGAAATAAAAGGAGAGAGGGAGATGCTAATGCTGTATCCAGTTCATGGGGAAGAAATAGAGGTCAGAATCGACAGAATCAGCAGATTGCTAGCATCACTATTCCAGCAAATCAACAACCACAACAACAACACCGTCAGCAACAACAGCAACAACAACCTCCGCAGAATCAGCAGGGGAACAGAAGATACCAAGATAGAGGTCGGGCAGCAGGGAACAAACATTTTGATTCCCTTCCTATGCCATACTCCCAGTTATTGCAAGCATTGCTACAACTTCAGTTAATTCAGAAAAGAACTATGGCTTCTTTGACCGGACAACCACCACCTGGGTACGACGCAAATGCCCACAGTGAATTCCATTCGGGTGCTCCAGGACATAATATAGACAATTGTAAAGCCTTCAAACATAAAGTGCAAGATATGATTGATAGTAAGGCTATCAATTTTTCTAATGATGCTCCCAACGTAGTGCAGAATCCCATGCCGAATCACGGGCAGACTGGGGTTAGTGCAATTGTGGAGGAAGAGATGTTGAATTTGGTGACTGATGTTGATGATCTGAAAACACCCTTAAGCTTTGTAAAAGCCAGACTGCTAAAGGGAGGGGTTTTCCCGGGATGTGTTGAAGGCTGTGTGGAATGTTCTGTTGATCCCAAGAGAGGATGTGGATTGTTGAGAAACTGTATCCAGGAGATGATGAACGATGGATTTTTACAATTTGACCGCTCTGTTGGAAAAGAATCTGAGGATTTAGTGGTCGAAGAAAAGGATGAGATTGCGACAATTTCTATCCCGTACAAGACTGTTACTATCTACGCTCCAAATCCGCCAACGACAACTATCACCAAAGCAGGTCCTATGCCGTTTGAGAGAACTAAGGCCGTTCCGTGGAACTACGGAGCCGAAGTGTATTGTAATGGGCAGAAGACAAACTTGAATGATACCCCTGCAAGTTCAGTTGACAATCTAGTGGGTGCCGGAGGTATTACTCGCAGTGGCCGAGTCTTTTCATCGCCTGAGGTGATTGCTGATAAGGTGGATAAGGGGAAAAGACCGGTAGTGGAGGAGACTTCTCAATCTGGGGAAATAGAATCTTTGCTGAAAGACGCGGAGGAATTCATGAGGTTGATTCGGAAAAGCGACTACAAGATAGTCGATCACTTGCAGCAAACTCCGTCCAAAATATCTATACTATCGTTGCTCCTTTGCTCTGAGGCGCATAGGAATGCATTGCTGAAGATACTAAACACTGCTTACGTGCCACATGAAATTTCATTTAATCAACTTGAAGGAGTGGTGGCTCACGTAAACGTAGGCAATGGCTTAGGCTTTACAGACCTGGATTTGACACCCAGAGGCAGAAATCACAATTGTGCGTTGCACATATCTTTGGAATACCGAGGGACTGTCATGTCTCACGTGCTGGTAGATATGGGATCTTCTTTAAATGTGCTTCCCAAGAAAGCTTTGATGAAGCTAGATATGAAGGGGTTGATTTGCACGCCGAGTGACTTAGTGGTGCGTGCGTTTGACGGAACCCGAAGATCCGTATTTGGGGAGGTAACTTTGCCGATTTAGGTTGGACCTGAAGTCTTTGATGCTGTGTTTTATATCATGGATATCCAGCCGGCCTACAGTTGTTTACTAGGTCGCCCTTGGATTCATTCAGCTGGGGCTGTTACATCAACTCTGCATCAGAAGCTGAAATACATGGTTGGAGGTAGCGTTGTGACGGTATGCAGAGAGGAGGATATCATGATCATCCATTTTTCATCCTTTAAGTATGTTGAAGTGGATGGAGAGATCCATGAAACCCTCTGCCAAGCCTTCGAAGCGGTCAAGATCAAAGACAAGACTCCTGTTGTGAGTAAAGAGCCCGAGGTTGCTATGTCCTCGTTCAAAGAAGCACAAGTTGTGGTGCAAGCTGGTTCAACCCAAGGCTGGGGGCAGTTGATTGATATACCGCAGAAGCAAGACAAATTCAGTCTGGGGTACCACCCGTCATCTTCACAAAGCAAGCCGAAGTTCAAGGGGCCGATTAGGTTTACTAGCGGAGGTGTCTTCTTTGAGCAGATCAGTGCCATTTCTGATGATGAAGTGGGAGACAATGACTGTGACATGGATGCCTGGATCAAGCCATGCATTCCAGGACAGAGCTTACGCAACTGGTCAATTGAAGAAGTCATTCAAGTGACGACCGAACAGTAATGCTTTGTTTTTACAATTATTGTACTACCCTATGTCCTACCCGGGTCATAGCGGTATTTTATTTCAGGGCCTTACATGTTTATGTCTGAACATTGTTTATCAATTAATCAAAGGGCGTTTTCTCATACAAATTTTGTGATCTCTGTTTTTCTTATTTTATTTTTACCAATAAAATGGAAACATGGTTTATATTTGTTTGCAAATTGTTTGAAACATTTAACCATTTTCATTTCAGGATTCCTATTGTAGATGACACCGATCCAGAACCTTCTATGACTCGCTTCGACTTCGATCAACCGATATATCAAGATGAAGAAGAGATTGATGAGGATGAAGGCTTGCCTGAGGAATTAGCCAGACTTTTGAAACAAGAAGAGAAAATCATTCTGCCTCATCAGGAGGAAATTGAGGTCATTAATTTGGGTTCGGAGGAGGTTGTCAGAAATGTACGGATAGGGGCTGCGCTATAGTGCGACGTCAAGAAAAGACTGATCGAGATGCTTTGAGAGTATAGTGACATCTTTGCTTGGTCGTATAAGGATATGCCTGGGCTTGATACCGACATAGTGGTTCATCGCTTACCGTTGCGTGAGGAATGTCTGCTGGTCAAGCAGAAGTTTAGAAGAACAAGACCAGATATGGCAGTCAAAATTAAAGAAGAGGTCCAAAAGCAGTTGGATGCTGGGTTCTTAGCTGTGACTACCTACCCCCCGTGGGCCGCCAACATAGTTCATGTACCGAAGAAAGACAGTAAGGTGCGTATGTGTGTTGATTAACGGGATTTGAACAAGGCGAGCCCTAAAGATGATTTCTCGCTCCCTCATATTGACGTATTGGTCGATAATACGGCTCAATTTTCGGTGTTTTCCTTCATGGATGGCTTCTCCGGATATAATCAGATAAAGATGGCACCGGAGGACATGGAGAAAACTACATTTATTACACCGTGGGGAACGTTTTTTTATAAGGTGATGCCTTTTGGTTTGAAGAATGCCGGAGCAACATATCAACGTGCTATGACAACGCTCTTTCATGACAAGATGCATAAAGAGATTGAGGTTTATGTTGACGATATGATTGCTAAATCGCAAACGGAGGAGGAGCATCTGGTTAATTTGTTGAAGCTATTTGAGAGGCTTAGAAAGTTCAGACTGAGGTTGAATCCAAATAAGTGTACTTCCGGAGTTCGGTCCGAAAATTTATTGGGGTTTATTGTTAGTGAAAAAGGAATCGAGGTCGATCCTGCAAAGATAAAAGCAATATAAGACATGCCAGCGCCGAAAACAGAAAAAGAAGTCCGTGGTTTCCTGGGGAGATTGAACTACATTGCTCGGTTCATATCTCATTTCACAGCCACGTGTGTGCCAATGTTTCCCTCAACAGGGTTATTTTTGTTATCCTAGCAGGATGGTTTCTGTATCTCCAGCATTCGTTTTGCTGATTCAGTTCTGGTGCATCTGCATGCGTGCATAGCATCTACCCGAACGTGTAGCATTTCCATTTCGTATGGAGCATTACGCCATTTTCAAACATATGCATGTGAAACATAAGCCAGGTTGTTATCTCTTTGTTTCAGGTGTATCTCTCAGGTGATGGGTCTCTGCCCGCGCGGTGGCTAAACCTCAATTCATGCTATTCCTCAGCGGAGTTTTTCTGTGATCATTATCAGGGGGTGATCTTAACTTCATGTGGATTTTGATGCTCGCTTTTATTTAGCGATGGTTTGACGGTGATGTCAGAAGATTCCTAGAATAGGGTTATCCGACGGCGATGTCGGATGCTTATCAATTTTATGTTTGTCTGGCAGCGATGTCAGATGTTTATTAGCATCGTGGTTATCTGGCGGCGATGTCAGAGTTCTTTACCCCCACAGGTACTTGACGGCGATGTCGGGTGTTTCTCAGAATTATGGTTAGCTGGCGGCGAGGTCAGACTATTTTATCAGGTTGTAGTTAGCTGGAGGCGATGTCAGATGTTTATTGGATTTATGGTTGCTAACAGCGAAGTTAGATTCTCTTACTGGATTTGTGTTGTAACTGGCGGCGATGTCAGGTGCTTTTCCGGCGGCGATGTTGGAGGTTTGTTTCTGACGGCGATTTCAGGGTTCTCTTACTGGATTTGTGTTGTAACTGGTGGCGATGTCAGGTACTTTTCCAGCGGCGATGTTGGAGGTTTGTTTCTGATGGCGATGTCAGGGTTCTCTCATTAGATTTGTGTTGTTACTGACGGCAATGTCAGGTGATCTTCGGGTTTCCCAGCGGCGATGTTGGATGTTTGTTTCGGACGACGATGTCAGGTAATGTTTGTTTCTGACGACGATGTCAGGTAATGTTTGTTTCTGACGGCGATGTCAGGTGACTTTTGGTTTTCCAGCGGCGATGTTGGATGTTTGTTGCTGATGGCGATGTCAGATGGTCTTTATTTTCCCAGCGGCAATGTTGGAGGTTTGTTTCTGGCGGCGATGTCAGATATGTTGGTTTCTGGCGGCAATGTCAGATGTGTTGGTTATTTACGGCAATGTCAATGGCTTAATCAACTTTGTGATGGTCCGACGGCGATGTCAGATGCTTTATTTTTAACTGACGGCGATGTCAGGTGTGATTTACCGGTTGGATTTCTTTGAATGACTGGCGGCGATGTCAGAGAATTGTATCTTGTGATTCTATACCTGTTTTATCTAGCAGAGGTCTAACAACGATGTTAGTTATTCTACCAACTTGAAGTAGAAGTTTGACGGTGATGTCAACTGTTATTATAGACTTAATGTCCATGACTGACGGCGAGGTCAGGTGCCTGGGGGCGATGTCAGAAAAATTTAATGCAGATAATTGACGGCGAGGTCATATGCTTTTCAGACTGTGTGTCATTATTGGTTTTCCCCAAGCAGAGTTACTCGTTAAATTTCTCTTTTTCCCCAGTGGAATGTGTTTGTAATCAGAGCAGTCACCCCAAGAGGGTCCACAAATTTATTTTCTGCGGTTGGCTAATTTCCGAATTCTTTGGTATTCAACCATCTTCTACCTGGATCGCGTGAAAGACGTTCGCTTTGCACTTGTTCCGGTCCAAGTCGTTTGAATAGGGGCAGCTGTTGCACCCCAAAATTTGCCCAACCTTTTCTTAACTTGGTTTATGTTTCATTTCATTTCTTTCTAGAATTTGCATTGCATAACATTTTTCATTGAACAGGGGATCAAGAGTTTATTCATAACAAGAGGAGTCTATTCAGAGGGTTGAGCCTAAGCAAGGGGTTTTGCTCAAGTTTGGTGGGTCATCAAATCATCAGGAAGTGGACATTGGTCTTGTGAAGGAAAGGATGGATGTATGTGGATCAACTCCTAACCTGGAGGCCAATTGAAGATCATTAGGGGATTGTGGATTCATGGTTATGGATATAAGATGTTGAGAAAGCTCATTGAGTGTCTTGAAGGTCATTGTGGAGCTCATCCAAGTGTTTGTGCTAAGTATGAAAAGTTACAGTTGAAGGTGTTGCAATTAGGGTTTCATCTGGCTAGTCCTCAATCAACTGTGCAATTGAAGGAGATTAAAACTCAGTTTAAAGTGTCTATGGTCATGGGACGTTGTGTTTGGATATATGATATATCATTTCAAGCTCAATTCATCAAGGATCAAGTGTGTGAGAGGTTACTAAATTAGGGTTCTTAGGGTAAAATCCCCTATTTAGTGCCTGACTTCAAGGCCACCTATCTCAAGATACAAGTTTCATCTCAACTTTTGACCAACATGGAACTTGTAGAGCATGTTCTTAGATTTAATTTGAGTACTAGAAGTCCTTGATTGGATTTATAGAACTCAAGTTATGGTCCAGACAAGTTACAGGTCATCAGAGGGATGTGATTTTGGTCAACAAACGTCAACCAACTTCCAAGCCATGTTTGACCTAGAAGGATGTTTCTCCTCAACTTTTTGCCAACATGAAAGTTGTAGGTCTTGATCTTAGCTTTCCAAAATCTACTAGAAGTCTTTCATCTGATTTGTAGAACTTAAATTATGAGGTTTACAAGTTAGGGGTATTTTGGGAAAGTGAGATTATAGGTCATAAAATTATAGGTCCATTTCACCAACTTGCACACTTCAAATGAAGATTTTCCCAACATCAAACTTGCTCCAAATGGTGTTATTAGCCTAGTAAAGCATTGCTAAGTCATGGTTTATGCTTGGAATGGGGATTAGATATTTGAATTTTCATGGAAAAATGATTAAAGGGGCAAAATTGGAATTGTCATTTTTTATCAATATGGTGAAAATGAGTGCATTTTCTGAGTGCAAATAACATTTTGAATGCATTGGCAATATTACATTTTGAATTTGAGGTGTGTAAGTGAGCCATTTTCATGGTTTCTTCACTATGAAGTTACATAACAAATCTCCACCATTGAGATCAATTAAGGCTCTAATCCTGACCATTCATGCTCCATGTGATACCAGCAAGTGTTCCTAACCATTTTGGAGCCAATTCTGAGTGAAATTCGTGCACACAAGTGAGCTCCATTTTCATTTCTTTGGATTTTTCATTGGACTGTTAGAGGCTGAGATTGGGCCTAATTATCATCAAGATCCATCATATATAATGTTTTGAACCTTCACAAATCATCAGAAGTGCAAATTGGAGCCAAACTGATCAGAAACGATTTTCAAAAAGTGGGAGAAATTCAATTTTTGAATTTGGAGATTGAGGCTGTTTCAAGAAAAATTGTGAATTGAGAAAGCTTTAGTGAAGTTCAGTGAACGATTCTGGGCAATTATCTTCAAGCTTGAGCTCCATTTAAAGGCTCAGTGGAAGTTCTCCACTAGGTAATTGAAATTCAACATTACACTCTTAATAAGCATCAATTCACTGCCATTTTTGCATACTTGAGACGTAGGATCAATGTAGATCATTAAAATGTAAAACGAACTGGCATTGGTTGTGATTGTTGGATGATGCTCAATTTTGTTTGGATATGTTTTGGCGTGTTTATGCATGATCTTGCTTGTTTAATGATGGATCTGTAACCTACGTGAGCTCTAGATGAGTTTTAGATCAAATTGAAGTTGTTTTCAGGAACTTTATATTTTGGTGTGTGGTCTTGTTGCTTTCAGTTTGGGAGATTTATGCATGATAAGTTGTTTTTAAGGCCAGATATGAGATCCTCGTGATCTCTAGATGAAGTTTGATATAAATTTCATGTGGAATGGTTGAGTTTTGAGGATATGTGATGTTGTGGTGGCTGCGCACGGTGGTGCTTGGCCGGAGAAGATGATCTACAGTGATCTCCGGCCAGGTGGTTTGATTTAGGGTTGTTGGAGGTAGGGGATGACCTCGTGTCCATGTGTGGTTCGTTTGATCTGATGACTTTTCTCTCCAACGGTGGAGATTAAGACCTACCATGGTCCATTGTTGACTGATTCCATGTAATCACGTTTGAATTCTTCATTTATTCGCTGGCACGTCCTTGGCCACTTGATTGATGACTTTCTGATCATGCGCTTATGAGTGAGTGTCCATGGTGTGCTGAGTTTGACTTTTCACACGTAATTTCCAAGATTTATTTTATTTTATGAATTTTGCTGATGGGCCTGGGGTACGCTTGCTATGCACACCCCCTGTTGGGCCCAATTTCTCTTTTGAATTGTGATTGATTTCTATTTGCCACGCTGATTTTCCATTTCCATTTTATTTTCTTTTGTTTTTTATTTTATTTTTTGTTTACAATTTTTATTAATTAAAATAGTTCCAATACTCCAAAAATTCACCAAAAATATTTTTTATCAACTTTGAAATGTCTACTTTTTTTTTTGGATATTTTTATTTTATTTTTCCATTTTATTTTCAATTGAAAAATGAATTAAGTATTGGAATTGTTTTAGCTGGTTTAAATTGTAACATGTTTTGCTTTTGCATTTATTTTTCTCATTCCCTTTTGATCCAATGACTGAAAATTGATCCTTATCTCAACGATGAGTTGATCAATTTTAGAGGACTATTTTGCCCCTGGTTGTTGACTTTTGGATTGACTTTTGTGGCTTTTCTTTTTGCACTTGTTTCTTCCATTCCAAAGTGGTACATCCAAATGAATTGATTCTTTTGATGGTGCTTTGAGAGGAAATTTGTCTTAATTTCTTGGCCTCTGGTTGCCAACTTGTTTACCTTCTTTGTCTATTTTATTTGATATTTTTTGAGCTTTTTTCCTATTTTTGAAGTGACTTACAAGTTAGGTCATTCCATAGGACAACTCACACAAGTGCTTGACCTAGTTTGGATTGGAAATGACCTTTGTGGATCCAATAAGCTCTCAACTCTTCTTGTTTCATATTTTAGACATGTTGAGCTTGCTGTATGTTCATTTTTAGGTCTAAATTATGTTCATAGCTTGTTGTTTGATGCCTTTCTTTGTGTGCTTTCAACTTGAACTCCTAAGTGATACTTGTTTGTTTCCCTTATGCTCTTGCTTGCATTTCTTCTTGTTATGTTTTGATATTTCTTTTGAGCTCTTTTATTTTCATCTCCCTTCTGTCCAATGACCTTGGAATATCATTTAAGGTAGCTTGGTGCCTCCTTAGGAGGAATTTGAATCTTACCTAAAGTGATGAATCCATGAGGACCCTTTCTTTGTGTTTGTCACTTGTTTGTTTGTGTTTGATGCATCTTTCTCCTTCTTCTCCTCTTTTATTGCATTTCCATATGCATGCTTGGTTGAGATAAGCTTGTGGTGGCTACTTCCCCACACTATTTTCCTCCCACTATCATTCTACTTGTGCATCTTATGTGCGTATCTTCATTTGCATATGCATTCTTCTTCTTCTTCTTTAGCTTTTCTTTGCCATGCTCCCCTTAAGTTCTCTAACATCTTGAGGTTATGATAGACATTAGGTTCCTAACTATGCATGATAACATTAGGCAGTCCCCTTCTCAAACTCAACTTTAAGTCCGCTTTGCATGATAACTTTTAGGATTGATTAGTCTCCCATTAGTGTTCCTTCTTCTCTTTTCATCTTCAAAAACGTTTAACATACTTAATAAGGATAACGAATGTTGTGCCATGAGCCTTATACTTGGGAAATGGTGATTGAGGGGCCACCTCTCAATTACCTAGAGTGTTTAGTATACGTCCTTAGGACGATATGCAACGCATTCGATCCTAGGTTTTAGACTTTGTTACAACATACATTATGAACACTCTAATTTAAAACACTTCTTCTTTAAAAAACACAAAAAAATTCAAACTCTTTTTCACCCTTTGGGGTTCTTAATCAGGAAAATATTTTCACAAAAAGAGTGTCGTTAACTCTTAGTTCTACCGTAAACGGTAACGCCTAAGTCTCCAATGGTCGAGCTGCATACACCAACTGCTAGAACTATTTGTTAACCCTACTCGGGCTTAAAAAACTTCTGAACGAACCTGTGGTCCTTTTAGCCCGAACTACGTTTGCTCTGATCTTTTGTACCAGACGAAAGTACGTAGGCACGAGACGTGATGTCTCGGCGAGCAACCTTCCCCTTTCTTTAGTCGTAGTTAGGCGAACTACGTTGACTCTTACTTTCCCATTGCACGAGGGATTACGTAGGCACAGAGCGGCGATGCTCTGCCGAGTCAGTTTCTCTTTTCTTTTTCTTTTGTCCTTAAGCCTTTAGCTAGATAGTTTCAACACACCCTTTTAGATAGACAACAATGCGCGGATCTCGTCGAGTACGACGGACGTGAGGGGTGCTAATACCTTCCCCTTGTGTAACTGACTCCCGAATCCAGACATGGTTGCGATGACCTTGTCTTTCCCTTTTTCTTTAGGTTTTTGCGATCGTTTCCTTTCCCTTTCTTTGGCATAAATAACGAAAGTGGAGACTCTTCTGTTTTTTCCGCCGGTTGTTTTTCGCAGTAGCGACATCCATCTGTAACTTTGCAATCATGTCATTAACATAGACTTCGATCTCATGATGAATCATATCATGAAAGAGCGTCACCATTGCCCGCTGATAGGTTTCCTCTATGTTCTTCAACCCAAAAGGAATTACCTTGTAACAGAAAGTCCCCCATGGCGTTATAAAAGTTGTTTTCTCCATACCCTCTGGTGCCATTTTAATCTGGTTATATCCAGAAAAACCGTCCATGAAGGAAACCACTTAATACTGCGCGGTATTATTAACAAGCATGTCAATGTGGGGGAGCGGGAAATCATCCTTCGGGATCGCTTTGTTCAAGTCTCTATAATCAACACACATCCTTACCTTACCATCCTTCTTAGGCACAAGTACGATGTTAGCGACCCACAGAGGGTAGTTTGTCACGGCGAGAAATCCTGCGTCCAACTGCTTCTGGACTTCTTTGATTTTTACTGCCATGTCTGGTCTAGTTCTCCTGAGCTTCTGCTTGACAGGTGGACACTCTTCATGCAAAGGCAAGCGATGAACCATAATATCTATGTCAAGACCGAGCATATCTTCGTATGACCAAGCAAAAATATCACTATACTGTCGGAGCATTTCAACCAATTTTTGCTTGACATCACTCTGCAATGCAGCCCCTATCCTGACTTCCTTTCTGACTTCCTCAGTACCCAAGTTGACGAT
Organism: Lathyrus sativus; assembly: GCA_963859935.3. NCBI lineage: Eukaryota > Viridiplantae > Streptophyta > Magnoliopsida > Fabales > Fabaceae > Lathyrus > Lathyrus sativus. The sequence goes on from OZ012739.1 coordinate 277,006,183, forward strand.
CTCAATTTCTTCCTGATGAGGCAGAATGGCTTTGTCTTCCTGTTTCAGTAGCCTGGCTAACTCCTCAGATAGGTCTTCATCTTCCTCAATCTCTTCTTCGGCTTGAAAGATCAGATTATCAAAGTCAAAGCGAGTCATAGACGGTTCTGGAGCGGTGTCATCTGCAATGTGAAACCTGCAATGATGATGATTTAATGCTTGAAATGATATGCAAACAAGCACAAACCACATTGCCATTTTATTGTTAAAAATAAAACAAGAAAAACAGAGATCACAATATTTGAAGGCAAGAAAAACGCCCTTTGATTAATTGATAAAACGATTATTCAAACATAAAAAATTAGGCCCTGCAGACAAAGACCACTATGCTCCGGGTAGAACATAGGGCTAGACATAATTAAGAAAACAAATCATTACTCTTCTTTAGTCACTTGGATGACTTCCTTGATAGTCCAGTTGTTCAGGCTCTGACCCAAAATACATGGCCGAATCCATGAATCCATGTCGCAGTCGCTATCCTCTTCTTTGTCGGACACAACCTTGATCTGCTCAAAGATCACCCACCACTGGTGAATTGGACGGGTCCCTTGTAACACGGCGCGCTCTGTGAAGAGGAGGATGGGCTGTACCCCAATCCGAACTTTTCTTGTTTGTTGGGGATGCTCAGAACTTGGCCCCAACCCTAAGATGCCCCATATTTCACCACTGTCTGTGCTTCTTTAAAAGATGACATGGCAACCTCAGGTACTTTTTCTACAGCCGGTGCTTTCTCCTTAATTTGCACAGTCTTGAAAGCCTGGCATACAGTCTCGTGGATCTCACCGTCAACTTCGACGTATTTGAACAAAGACAAATGACTTATCATCATATCTTCTTCCCCACAAACAGTAACAACACTGCCCCCACCATATATTTCAACTTATGGTGCAGAGTTGACGTAACAACGCCTGCTAAATGGATCCATGGTCGTCCCAACAGAAAGCTATATGCTGGATGAATATCCATGATATAAAATACAACATCAAAAACTTTCGGACCAACCTGGATCAGAAGAGTCAATTCCCCAAACACGGACCTTCTGGTCCCATCAAAAGCTCGAATCACCAAGTCACTTGGGGTGCACATTATCCCTCGGGTGTCTAGCTTCATTAAAGCCTTCTTGGGTAACACATTCAGTGATGACCCATTGTCTACCAGCACGTGTGACAACACAGACCCTCTACATTCGATGGAGATATGTAGCGCCAGATTATGATTCCTTCCTTTGGGCGTCAAATCAAGATCAGTAAAGCCCAGCCTGTTACCTGCATTAACGTGTGCCAATACTCCTTCGAGCTGATTCATAGATATATCCTGTGGCACATATGTTGTATTCAAGATTTTTAAGAGAGCATTTTTGTGTGCTTCGGAACACAACAGCAACGACAGAATGGAGATCTTTGACGGTGTTTGCTGTAAGTGATCTACGATCTTGTAGTCACTCTTCCTAATCAACCGCATAAAATCTTCCACCTCCTTCAACAAGGACTCTTTCTCACCAGCCTGAGAACTCTCTTCGACCACCGCTTTTCCTTTACCCTTATCATCCTTCTCAACACTCACTTCGGGAGGTGAAAATACTCTTCCGCTTAGGGTTATTCCCCCGGTCCCTACCAGATTGTCAACAGAATCCAACGGTGAACCTTTCAGTTCTTGCTTCTGACCATTACAATAGACCTCGGCTCCGTAATCCCACGGAATAGCCTTAGTACTCTCGTAGGGTACGAGTCCAGCCTTAGTAATTATGATAGTGGGCGGCCTTGGAGGCGCAAAAATAGTGATTGTCTTGTAAGAAATTGAAATTGTCGCAACTTCATTCTTTTCTTCATCAACTATTTCCTCATCTTTCTTCTCTGACACTCTGTCAAATTGTAGAATACCCTCATCCATCAGCTTCTGAACACGACTCTTCAACTTCTCGCATCCCTCAGGATGGATCGAACACTCTGCACAAGCTCTATCACAACCAGGAAATACCCCTCAACTCAGCAATTTGTCTTTCACAAAACTCAACGGAGTCTTCAAATCTTCAGCATCAGCTACCAAGTTCAAACCCTCATCCTCAACAATGGCATTAACCCCAGTTGCCCCATGATTAAGCATGGGATTCTTCACGACATTGGGCGCATCATGAGAGAAATTTATGGCTTTGCTGTCTATAAGGTCTTGTACCTTATGCTTGAATGCTTTACAATTGTCGATGTTATGTCCGGGAGCACCGGAATGAAAGTCACATCTAGCATTAGCATCATATCCGGGTGGTGGTGCACCAGTCAAAGGAGCCAGAGTCCTTTTCTGAATCAATTGTAATTGCAAAAAGTGTTAAAGAAACTGTGAGTATGGCATCGGCGGCGCATCAAACTGTCTGTTTACTGCTGTGCCCCGATCCTGAAATCTGCGAGGAGCATAACTTTGTTGCTGCTGCTGTGGTTGTTGTGGTTGTGGTACTGAAGGAATCTTAATGCTTGCAACCTGAGGTTGCTGTTGACGGTACTGCTGACCTCTACCCTTGTTTCTGTTTTGGGAACCCGAGACTGCATTGGTTTCCCCTTCTCTCCTCTTATTGCCAAAACTTTTCTTAACTCCTCCAGCTGAGGATCCTTCACTGGCCTGAATTTTACACAATTTGATCTCAACTCTTTCTCCTGTAATGATTAGATCTGAAAAACTTCCTGACATGTTGTCGATCAATTTCTCGTAATACACCCCCGATAATATGGCAACAAACATGTCTATCAACTCCCTCCCCACCATAGGAGGTTTCACTCTGGCGGCCAATTTACACCATCTCTGGGCGTACTCTTGAAGCATTCATTATTTCTCTGAGACAGGTTCTGTAACTGGACCCTGTTCGGTGCTAGATCACTGTTGTATTGGTAATGCTTAACAAACGCCTCAGCTAAATCCCTCCAGCTTCGGATGTTAAATGGCTCTAGCCCCGTATACCATTCCAGAGACGGACCAGAAAGACTGTCCTGGAAAAAGTGCATAAGCAGCTTTTCATCGTCAGAATAGGCGAACATCTTACGGTAGTAGAAACGAAGATGAACCCTCGGACAGGTTGTCCCTTTGTACTTATCAAAGTCCAGGACTTTGAACTTCAGAGGAACCTTCAAATCTGGAATCAGCCCCAAATTTGCCATATCCAATCCCATAGAATTCTGATTCTAATAACTCTCCATCTTTTCCTCGAGCAGCTTAAACCTCCTGTCTGCGTCAGATAGCAGACCGACACCAACATCCCTCATAGAGAACACATCCTCTTGATCATCTTCCTCCCACTGAGGCGTAGTATTCCCATGCAAAGCACACGTAGGTCCCAGAATATGAACTCCTGTCTGATTTCCTCCACTCGGAGGGATAACAGTTGTTGGGATGGCAGTGTTATCATGAGGGGTAACATTGTCAGTAGTAGGAGGTATAGCAGCAGTTCCACCATGAAGCACACCACTCCCGTCAATCCTAGCAATTAACGGTTGCACCAAAGTTCTCAGCTGCTCTTGGCCATTGGCGACCCCTTGCATCATATCCATGAACTGAGCCATCCTGTCACGAAATTCCTGCAGTTCAGCCTGAATCTGATCCATAATCCTGCGTTGATTTCCCCTGGTAGCATAGCGATGAGTCACTTGGTTATCAATCCTGAAACAAGCTGAACAAACCACAAAGATAAGGTTAATAGTTTCGGAGCACCTGCAATGCAAAAATGAGAAATGATGCACTATGCAAACATGTAAATATGCGTTAGGGAAATTTTCCCCTTGATTCTAGTTCCGCGAGAATAGCAAGACAATGGGAAGCCAACAAATAAGCATAACAAACTCCTCATAAATAAAATGAGAGCCAAGAGTCAATGTACAACACAACACTAAATACAACGAAATCAAAATGACCTCAGCCAACAGATCTGATGATGGTCAAGCTACATCATAACAACAAACTACAAAGAGAGAAAACATTTAATACAATGGCGAGCATGGAAATCCTCCAACAATTCTCTCGTGTCTGAATGAGCTAGCCTGTCTACCAACCCATGGATGAGCAACTCTCTTTGGCTAATGATGCTCTGTAAGCTCTGAACATAATCCTCCCAAGCGCCTTCACCAAACACTTATTATCTTTGAGATGAGAAGAGAGAAGACACAACTAAGGGGAAACTAACTCAACCCTAATGTTATCATGCAATGTGTGTTAGAACACAGATTGGTTCTTAGTTACATCTCTATGTTTTGATGATAACACTAATGAAATTTTGTATTAGGAAATTATATACTCTAAATTTGTTCAAGTGTTTTTGCTGCAGATATTAAATTTAATATTCTTCTGAAAGCAAAAATGGATCTGAACGTTGAACTACACAAGGCTCTGAAGCGTCAGAAGCATCTATTAAAAGACTCTGAGCGCTGCCTACAGAAGACTCTGAAGCAGAAGCTACAAAAGCATCTGAAGCGTAGACTGAAGACTTTGTATAAAGAGTTTCAAGCACTATTTTTCAGAAGACTCTGATAGTACTGTTTGCTGCAAGTACTGAGGATCTGATCACCAAACTCTGCTCTAATTAATTTCACGCTAAAGCACACTTGCTGCATCACTATGATACAACAAACTCTGAAGACATCAAGACTCTGATCACTCAAGGCTCTGATGTTGATTGTTGTGAAATAGAAACTTGTTGAAGAAGATTATTCAAAGTTATATCCGTTGGTTATGCCAAACGACTCTTTCCTTTTTCATGCTAGACACAAGAACTCGGGCAAAAAGGATTTCTCTGAACGTTCTACTTCTAGGAAAGGTCAAGTGATTTGAAGACAAAAAGGCTACAACTACTTTGCAGTACACGGTCTTCAAGCTTGCAACGTCTTGGACTACTTCATCTATAAAAGCAATACTTCAACATCTTTCTACAGTTGACAGAATTGACGTACTTTGAAAAAAATTCATTGAAAAGCTCACATTCAAATCATTACTCTTTGCTGAATTTATTTCATACGTTCTTAAACTTAAGTGTAAATCACAGTTGTGATATAGCTTTCTTAGAAGCATTTCAAACACTTCTTTAGTTTACATTTAATTGTAAGAGTTCCTTGAGAAGACCAAGTTGTGGTCAGTAGTTCTTGAGAAGACTAAGACAGTTGTTCGTAGTGGTTGATATTGTAATCAGTTGATTATAGTGGATTAAGTCCTTGCGGAGAAAGGCAAATCACTCTAGATAGGGCGGACTGGATTAGTTGAGTTCAACGAACCAGGATAAAAATCATTGTGTTTTTATTGCCATAATATTTTGAAAATCCTTATTCAACCCCCCTTCTAAGTATTTTCTCACCTTCAGTTGGCATCAGAGCACCGGTTCTGTGTGTGCTATCACTTCACCGTGAACAGAAAAGATCCAGTGGGAAAACTCTTGATATTTCTTGGTTGATATTATGGTTGAAGCTTCAACATCCAATAGTAACAACAGATATGAAGAAAGGGATAGAATCAGCACAAAACCCCCATATGTGTAATGGGGAGAAGTTTGATTATTGGAAGGACAGAATAAAGAGTTTCTTCCTTGGTTATGATGCTGATCTTTGGGACTTGGTCATTGATGGTTATGTTCACCCCACTGATGGGGATGGCAAGAAAATTGATAGAAAATCTATGACTGAAGCTCAAAAGAAGGAGTTCAGAAATCATCACAAAGCAAGAACAATCTTACTAAATGCTATATCTCATACTGAGTATGAGAAGATTACCAACAGAGAAACAACATTTGATTTGTTTGAGTCTTTGAAGATGACTCATGAAGGGAACTCACAAGTTAAAGAGACCAAGGTTCTGGCGCTGATCCAGAAATATGAAGCCTTTAAAATGGAAGAATCTGAATCTATAGAAGCTATGTTCTCTAGATTCGAGATCCTCACAGCTGGATTAAAAGTGCTGGACAAAGGCTATTCAACTGCTGATCATGTGAAGAAGATCATCAGAAGCTTGCCCATCAGATGGAGACCAATGGTCACTGCTCTGAAGCTAGCTAAGGATCTGAACAAGATCACATTGAAGGAACTAATCAGCTCTCTGAGGAGCCATGAAATTGAACTTGAAGAAGACGAGCCTCAAAAGAAAGGTAAGTCAATTGCTTTAAAATCTAACAAATTTGTTAAAGCATTGCAGGTGTTAGAAGAAAGTTCTGAAGAGTATTCTTCTTCTGAAGAAGATGAACTGTCCCTGCTGTCTAGAAGAATAACCAAACTCTGGAAGCACAAACAGAGGAAGTTCAAGAACTTCAAGAAGCCAAATCAACGCAAAGAGTCCTCTGGACACAAAAGATCTGGAAAGAAGGAGGTTGTTTGATATGAATTCAAGGAACCTGGTCATTACAAGAATGAATGTCCAAAGCTTCAGAAGGAGAAGCCAAGAAGAAAGCATATGATTCAGATGCATCTGAATCTTCATCAGAGTCAGAAAGCATATAAAAAGAAAGTTCTGATGGCTACATGGGATGATTCAGATGCATCTGAATCTTCATCAGAGTCAGAAGAAGAATGTGCCAACATGGCACTGATGGCTGATGTGGAAGATCAGGATGAAGGAACATCTGGATCTGAATCTGATTCTAAATATGACTCAGAAGAGGTACTTTCTGATCTCTCTAGGGAAGAACTTATTAAAGTTTTATCAGAAGTCCTGAACAACTATAACCAGATTAAGCTCAAATGCAAGAAGCTTAAATGCTATCTTGAATACGAGAATAGTCTGTTAAAGTCATAAGTTGCTGAGCTCAAAGAAAACAATTTGAAAATGAAAAACAATTTTGAAAAAGCTCAACAAGACTCTGAATATAAAACTAAGTCAAAATGCAAAAATATTTTAGAAGAATATGACTTTAGTTTTCAGAAGTTTCTGGCTAAAAGCATAGATAGAAGCAAGATGGCTTCAATGATCTATGGAGTTAGCAGAAACAACAGGAAAGGAATTGGATATGAATCTTCCTCTGGAAAGGATTTAAATCTAATACCTGTTGATAAAATTATCATTAAGAAGACTCCCTTATACTCTCATTTTAAGTTTGGTCATCTGAATGATATTAAACACACATGTTCTAATCAGAACGTTCCTGTGTTTAAACCAAAAGTTAGTCAGAACAAACCTATTGTAAAAAGACAGAAGTTCAGACAAACTTTTAAGGCAACTAACCCAAAAGGACCCAAAAAGATCTGGGTACCTAAGGATAAGATAATACCTGTTGCAAATGTATTTAGCAGCAAAGTCGAGATGCCAATCATGGTACCTGGACTCTGGTTCCTCACGTCATATGACGGGAGAAAGGTTTATGTTCCAAAGCCTGGAGCTTAAATCTAGAGGAGACGTCAAGTTTGGAGGGAATCAGAAGGGCAAGATAATTGGCTCTGGTACTATTGGCAATGGTAACCTTCCCTCTATATCTAATGTTTTACTTGTAGAAGGATTAAAGCATAATCTATTGTCCATAAGTCAATTAAGTGACAATGGGTATGACATAATCTTTAATAAAAAATGTTGCAAAGCTGTTAGTTAGAAGGATGGCTCAATCCAATTTTATGGAAAGAGGAAGAACAACATTTATAAAATCAATCTTTCAGAACTTAAGGTTCAGAACGTAAAATGCCTTATGTCTATTAATGATGAGCAATGGGTCTGGCACAGAAGATTGGAGCATATTAATATGAGACGTATATCTCAGATTAATAAACTCAATCTGGTCAGAGGACTTCCTAAGTTGAAGTTCAACTCATATGCTTTTTGTGAAGCATGTCAAAAAGGAAAATTTTCAAAATCTTCTTTTAAAACTAAAAATGTTGTCTCAACCTCAAGACCATTAGAGTTACTTCACATTGATTTGTTTGGACCAGTGAAAACTGCATCCATCAGAGGCAAGAAGTATGGATTAGTCATTGTTGATGACTATAGCAGATGGACATGGGTGAAATTCCTAAAACACAAGGATGAATCACATTCTGTGTTCTTTGACTTCTGCAAACAAGTCCAGAATGAAAAAGATTTTAAAATTATTAAAGTCAGAAGTGATCATGGTGGCGAATTTGAAAACAAATATTTTGAAAAATATTTTAATGAAAATGGCATTGCTCATGATTTTTCCTGTTCTAGAACTCCACAACAGAATGGAGTTGTAGAGAGGAAAAATAGAACTCTGCAAGAAATGGCCAGAAACATGATCAACGAGACTAATCTGGAAAAGCATTTTTGGGCAGAAGCAATAAACACAACCTGTTATATTCAGAACAGAGTGTCTGTAAGACCTATTCTGGAGAAGACTCCCCATGAATTGTGGAGGAACAGAAAACCCAACATTTCTTATTTTCATCCTTTTGGATGTATTTGTTATATGCTGAACACTAAAGAGAATCTGAACAAGTTTGATTCTAAAGCACATAAGTGTTTCATGCTTGGCTATTCTGAACGCTCTAAAGGCTACAGAGTACACAATACTGAAACACAGATTGTGGAGGAATCTATACATGTTAGATTTGATGATAAGCTTGGCATTCAAAAGCCAAAGCAGTTTGAAAGTTCTGCAGATAGAGAAGTAATTCTCACAGACTCTGAAGGCTCAAAGGCAGAAAAGACTCAAGTGGAAGAGCCAGAAGCAACGCCAGATGCAAGTCCTTTAGCTTCTCAAATGAACAACTTGAATATTTCTGAAGAATCAAATGTTAGAGGATCATCTTCCAGAATCAAGGCCTCTCACCCAGAGGATGTGATCATTGGAAAGAAGGATGACCCTATAAGAATAAGATCCTACCTCAGATCATCTGAAGCGTCATTATTTGGTTTGGTGTCAGTTATTGAACCAACTTCTGTGGATGAAGCTCTGCAAGACAATGACTGGATAATTGCCATGCAAGAAGAGCTCAATCATTTCACAAGAAATGACATTTGGGATTTGGTTCCAAGACCAAAAGGATTCAATATAATTGGAACTAAATGGGTCTTCAAAAACAAGTTGAATGAAAAAGGAGAAGTTGAAAGAAATAAAGCAAGGCTTGTTGCTCAAGGTTATAGTCAGCAAGAAGGAATTGATTACACAGAGACTTATGCTCATGTGGCCAGGTTACAGTCTATTCGTTTACTCATTTCTTTTGCTGCACAAAATAACATCACTTTATATCAGATGGATGTTAAGAGTGCCTTCTTAAATGGGATTATAGAAGAGGAAGTGCATGTTCTCCAACCTCTTGGTTTTGAAAGTGATAAATTTCCAGAACATGTTTTTAAACTTAAGAAATCGCTTTATGGTTTAAAACAAGCTCCCAGAGCTTGGTATGAGAGATTAATCAATTTTCTTCTGGAGAAAAATTTTATCAGAGGCAAAGTGGACACAACTCTCTTCTGTAAAACACTTAAGAAATATCTATTAATTTGTCAAATATATGTGGATGATATTATATTTGGATCTACCAATGTTATGCTAGGAAAGGAGTTTGCTCAATGTATGCAGGCTGAATTTGAGATGAGCATGATGGGAGAATTGAGATTCTTACTGGGAATTCAAGTCAACCAGACTTCAAATTGCACTTACATTCATTAGACCAAATATGTAAAAGAGCTTCTGAAGAAGTTCAACATGACTGATAGTAAGATGGAAAAGACTCCTATGCATCCAACAAGCGCTCTTGGTAAGGAAGAGGTAAGTAAGAAAGTAGATCAGAAACTCTACAGAGGTATGATTGGATCTCTTCTATACTTAACTGCTTCTAGACCTGACATTGTATTCAGTGTATGCTTGTGTGCAAGATTCCAATCAGATCCTAGAGAATCACACTTAATAGCTGTTAAGAGGATTCTAAGGTATCTGAAAGGTACTTCTAATGTGGGTTTGTGTTACAGAAAATCTGATGAATTTAAACTAGTTGGATTCTGTGATGCTGATTACGCTGGAGACAGAGTTGAAAGAAAATGTACTTCTGGAAGTTGTCAATTTCTGGGAAGAAATTTAATCTCCTGGTACAACAAGAAACAACCTACAATTGCGCTCTCAACTACAGAAGCAGAATATATTGCTGCTGCTGGATGTAGCACACAGATGCTCTGGATGAAAAGTCAGCTACAAGACTATCAGATCTTTGAGAGTAATATTTCTATATTCTGTGATAATACTTCTGCTATATGCTTATCTAAAAGTCCAATTTTACACTCTAAAGCTAAGCATATAGAAATTAAACATCACTTCATCAGAGACTATGTTTAGAAGGGTATTATAAATCTAGACTTTGTTGATACAGATCATCAATGGGCTGATATTTTCACAAAACCCCTTGCTGAAGATAGGTTTAAGTTTGTTCTGAAAAATATTAGTATGAAATTCTGTCCAAAATAATATTTATCAGAAGTAAATTTCTCAGATACAAAATGTTTAAACTCTGAAGCATTTCATCTGTTATTTATTTAATTTCTTGAATTATTATTTTTGTGTGTATCTGAACTAATAAGTCTCAGAGGATCTGAACGTTGGCTAACGTTTCATTTCTCAAAGAGATTTCAGAAGCACATGCAAGCAAACACGTGTCACTCTGAATCTGAAAAGATGGCGTGCACAATACTGAAGAGACATTTGAGGTAACGTTTGAATAGTTGGTTTCTCGTTTTCCCCCCAATTGTCGGAATCATTAATGGTTTGAAATGATTAATTTCTTTTTATTAAATTCCATTAATTGTTAAGTGTGTACATGCTGAACGTGTGACCTTTGTGTGCCCTAAATTTCTTCTATAAATTCCACAAATCTCAACATTTCACACTTTTCACTCTCACAAACATGTTTATGCATTTCTGCTTGCTCTTTAGCCTTCATCTAAACCCTAAACCTTCATCATCTTCAACAATGGCTATATCATCTTCAACCTCAGCTCAGTTCCAATCTACAATGGTTGCAGTTTCTTCATCAAACATGGGTGTTGTCCCTTTTAAGGAACTTAAGAGAACTCTGTTAACACAAGTTGATAAGCTTGAAGTCTTATGTGAATCAATGGTGGAATTTGACTCCTTGGCTGATAATGGTTTTGATTTGCATCCTATCATTGATGCTCAAGGCTGGGTGAAGTACTTTAATAGATTGTTTGGGCCAGTTTATTCACATTTAGTGAAATAATTCTGGATTCACGCATTTGTCTACCCCAAGTTCATAATCTCTTCAGTTCTGGGAAAAGAGATTATAATAACTGAAGATTTGATCAGAAAACTCATTGGGTATGAAGAAACTGATGGAGTTTCTCATCTGCCAGCTGGGCGTGTTGAAATGGATGAAGTTTATGCTGAAGTAATCTCATCTGGACAAGCTTCCAACAAGTTCAAGGATCTGAAACCTGAATACAAGATCTGGGCCAAGATTTTTCTGGGCTGTATAAACCACAGAAAATCAACAAACTCTCCTGACTATGTTAACAATGAACAGATTTACTTCATGTACTGCTTGAGTCAGAGTACTAAAGTGGATCTGCCACACATTCTCTTCATGCATTTGTGGAATCACATTAATGCATCCAGAGAATCTGTCAAGACTAAGGGTCAGAAGATCAGAACTTGGATCCCTTTTGGAAGATTAATCTCAGAAATTCTAATGGAGAATGGTCTGGTAGCTTCTCTGCATAAAGCTGGAGTGAAAGAAGAACTTGCTTCAATTATAGGAAAACCCTTGAATGGGAAGAGTCTCTAAAGGCTGAGAGTTGTGGATGAACTCACAACTGCTCCTACTAAGCTGAATATTGTTGAAGTTCGTCAAAGGAGGATTCCTGTAAAAGACTTTCCTATTTTTGGTGCTGAGGAACCTAGAAACGCAATTCTTACGTACATTCAGATGTGCAAGACAGATGGAACACCTGTACCTGTTGATATTCTGATACGTGCAAGAGAACCAATCCCAGATGTTTATGAGGAGAATATGAGGAAGAGAAGACAGTTAGAGGTGGAAGAAGCTGCTGATCATAAGAAACAGAATATTGCTGAAAAACCACAGAAGATGATGAAGAGAAAAGCTTCTGGAGAAGCTTCATCTGTGAAGGTCAAGCGTGAAAATAAAATAGGTACTAAATCATCTTTACCTATTATTTCTGAAATAGCAGTAGAATTATCAACAGTTACCTCTATTCCTGAACTCCCTTTGGACTCAAACTCAAACACTTCTTTCTCAAACCAAACCCAACAGCTTTTGTTCCATACTTTGATAATCCAAGAGCTGTTATTCCATCCATTCGTAGAATAAAAGCATTCTTTCATCTCATACCTGCTCAGAAGAAACCATCTTATCCTCGCCCTCTGTTCATCATCCCAAAATTTACCATACCACCTCCACCAAAACAAATCAAACCATCAATTCTGGAAGCCTTTCTTAAACCTAAACCAAGGCTAAATGTTGATATTCTATTTGCTAATTTTATGAAAGAAATAAGGATGAATTTAGACTCTGTGAAGAAGAGATGCCTTTCAACCATGAACTCAGATGAATCTGATGCTATTTGGAATAGCTTCATGTCCAGATTCAACACTGTTGCTTCAAATCTAAAGAGTGTTTGCTCTGGTGATGCGAAGATCAGATTTGCTGAGACTGCCATAACCATGCTATGGAATTTGAAAAGATCTCCAACTTTGCTTCTTGAGGATGCACCTTCATCTTCTGGAGTGCCTGCCACTTCTGAGACTCTTGAAGGATCTGCTCCTGAAGTCGTTCTGGAAGAGAATCCTTTAGCTCTGATAATTATGGACAAATCATCTACATCTGTGGCTCCAGTCTCTGCAACTCCAATGGATGTTGACTCTGCTCCTACTCCTGCATCAGAAACTGCTCCGTCTACTTCTTATGAGATCAAGAAAGAGAACCCAAACTTAGAAGATAAGATTGTTGTGCTGGAAGCTGGGCAATCTGAGATAAAGTCCTGGATGGCAAGGCAAGATCAGAAGACTGACAACATTGAGAAGTGGATGTCCAAGCAAGAAGAATCTTCTTCTGAGATCACTCACCTTCTGAAGATGCTTCTTTCCAAACAATCTTAGATTTATATTTTCTTTATCTGATGTTCGAGCACTTGTTTGAATTTTCTCTTCTGATGTTTTGACTGTTCTATCTGACTATTTAAATGAATGAATGAATCTGAATGTTTTCTCTATCTGATTGTATCTTTTCTCTCTGTTTCCTTTTTTTTGTCTTTAAAAGTTTTTCTTTTTGATTATGACAAAAAGGGGGAGAAAATGAAATTCTGACTGTTCAAATAAACTTTACCTGAATGGAATTCAGACATATCAAATTATAACTAACGTGAATTTTTAGTCTTTCAGAACTATAATGATAAATATGACAAAATTCATTAAAAGTAACACTGAGATCCCCAGATCAAGGTTAACCAATCAGACTCTGATTCTGAAATGTTCATCCAAATCAAGCTCTAATTTTGAACTTTCAGCCTCTTATTCTGAAAAGAATACTCATGCAAAAAAGGGAAGTTTCTATTCTTTCTTAGTGTTGCACCCCAAAATTTGCTCAACCTTTTCTTACCTGGTTTATGTTTCATTGCATTAACATTTGCATAGTTATATCATTTGCATATCATGATATCATTCATATAGGAGGGGATCAAGTGTGATTCTTATCAAGAGAAGCCTAACAAGAGGTTTTATTCAAGATTGAGAAATTATCAAAGTCATCAGGAGGTGATTTGAGGGCCTAAGGGTTTAGATGTTTGAGTGTGAATCTTCTCCTAACTTGAGGATCAACTGAAGACAATCAGAGGGATGTGAAATGTTGAATATGAGAAGAGGATGTGTATGGAGCTCATAGAATGCCTAGAGGTCCATGGGAGAGCTCAATCAAGTCATTGTGTCAAATACAAGAGCCACAGTTGAGGTGCAAGCAATTAGGGTTTCATCTGGGTCAATCCTAGGTCAACTGTGCAATTGAAGAGTATCAAAGCCTACTTTTAGGTCATGGAGTTCATGAAATGATATGTTGAGGAATTTTTGGTGTTGTGCCAAGATCAATTCAAGAAAATTCAAGAGTGCGGGAAGTTGCTAAATTAGGGTTTCAGTGCAAAATTCCCTGTTTAGTGCCTAACTTCAAGACCACATAAGTCAAGATGAAAGTTTCAAGTGGATCTTTGGCCAACATGAAACTTGTAGAGCATATCAATACCTTTAATTTGAGTGCTATAAGTCCTCAAGGGGATTTATATAACTCAAGTTAAGACCCAGACAAGTTACAAGTCCTCATATGCCTCTGAAATTTGTCTGTGAAAATCATCTGACTTCAAAGCTATTTTTGACCTAGAAGGAGGTTTCACCTGAACTTTTGGCCAACATGAAAGTTGTTCCTTATGATCTTAGCTTTCTAAATTATACTAGAAGTCTTCCATATGATTTGTATAACTCAAGTTATGAGGTTTACAAGTCAGGGGTATTTTGGGAAAGTGAGATTATAGGCCATTTTCAATCATAGGTCAAAATCTCCAACTTGCACTTGTCAAATGGATTTTTGTTCAACATGAAACTTGTTCAAAATGTGGTTTTTAGGCTAACCAAGAAGTCATGATGGATTGATTGGGCTTATAGCAAGACTTGGTTTGAAATGGTTTGAATAAGGAAGATTTTCAAAGGATTAAAAGGGGGAAAATTCAAATAATTGGTTAAGTGACCAAACATGTCAAATAAGTGCTCACTTTGATTGTAAATTTCATTTTAGAAACATTGACATTGGTAGATTTTTGGGCATAGGCCAAGTTTTACAAGTTTCCATATGGTTGCTTCAAATGCAAGTTACATAACCAAACACTTCAACAATGCAATTCAGGCCATTCTACTGTTTCAATTTCGCTCACCAAGTGTTATGCAAGTGATCAGAACCTTCTGGAACAAGTTGTGAGCAAGAATACACGACTGTTGCATTGAAATTTCAAGAGCAAAAACAGAAAATGCAATTGACTGAATTGGGCTTCATTCAGGTCCAAGAAGCCCATGAAAACATTCTATATATTCATTGGATTGATTTCAGATCAATTTGTGGAGTCATTTTCGTGCCAGAAGCTGAAGTTGCAGTTGAACATTCAAGAGGAGCAAGTGAAATTGAATTTCCAGTTTGAAGCAAGATCAAAGCAAATTGAAGGTTGAAGCATCATCCTCTTGCATCATTGAACGTATCTGGAGAGTTTTGAAGGGAGAATCAAGCTCCAAGTGCATCTGTTACTAGATCTACAACAGGTTAGTAACATTCAAAATTCCACATGAATTAGCATGATGTAGTTAGATTTGAACTTGTGGTTAGGATCTAGGTGCAATGTAGATTGTTTTAGGATCAGTTTGGAAGCATTTGATGATAGTTGATCATGACATAGTAATTCTGTTTGGATTCGAATCTCTTGATTCATGAGTAGTTAGAGCAAGATGATTAGATCCTAGTGATGTAGGAAGTGTGAGGATGATTTCTGTGCACTTAGATTTGCAACTGGTGATGATTGATCTGGATGTGCTTTCTGAACATTGCTTCGTGTTTTAAAATCCATTGAGAGTTGGAACATTTGGACTAGAGATTTGAATTCCTGATGAAAAACTGAGTAGAAATGATATGGAGTTTGTGCATTTTGGTTGCCTGTACCTGTTGCCTCGCCGGAGAAGACAACCGGAGTCTTCTCCGGCCACCACATCTGCTCTCAATCCGGCCAGCCTGAATATTGAAGAAGATGAGTCCTGAGCCATTGGATCTGGTTTTGACCAAGACTTTCTCCTTCATCCAACGACCATGTTATAATCTGAGGTTTGAATTTTTGAAACCAAAACGCTGTAGTTTCACTAAATGCGCTGGCAGCTTGTGGAGCTTTGGATGTGTTGACTTGTATGCAGATCCAACGCGCGTGGTTATTTTTAGCATTTTGAATTTCTTTTATTTGATTTTTATTATTTTTAATGCATTATTGATTCTAAAAATCACAATAATTCCATTCTTGATCCAAAAATTATTTTAAAAATACGTCCATGATCTTGAGAGAATTCGTGATTTTCTGAAATCAATAAAATGCATTTTCATGCATATTTCAATTTAATTTGATTTTTCTCATTTTATGTAGTTTTTTAATATTTGCATATTTGTTCATCTGTTTTGTTGAATTTTGTTCTCTCAATTGGTGTTGAATCTGGCTTTGATTTTTTAGTATGTTTTAGGTTAGATGTGTATGCTCCCTTAGGATTTTTAGTAGATTTCTAAGACAACTTTAGCTTCTATTTTAGGTGTTAAGTTTAGAGCCTCCTCAAACTTGTGGATCCCCTTGACCTATTTCAAGTTAGGAATTGTTTAGATGACTTAGAAGTTGAATTAGGCTTTAATCTTTTAACCTAAGATTTTTCAAACATGTATGTTCCCCTAGGAAATTTATTAGAATTTTACAACTTTGTTTTCTATTTTAATTGTATTTTGCAAGTTACTTGTGCTTGTGGTGTTCTATCTTGTGTGCCTTTGCTTGTTTGGTCTTGTTGGTGACTTTGGAGCTTGTGGAGCTTGTTTTCCTTTTTGGGAGGTCTTTTGGATTTGGTGTAGCTGCTATGGATTGAAGATTGGAGCTTGGAGTTGAAGTTTTCTTCCTCTTTTAGGAGTTTTCTAGAAGCTTATAGGATTAGGGTTTTAGGAAGAGCCATTAGAACTAGTTTCTTCTTTTTTTCATGAAACATAGAATGCATTGTTTGCTTCTATCCTATCCTATGATGAAAAGTCCTCTTAAGGATGCTCCATCTCTCCTTTGGAGGGATGAGTGGCATGCCTTAATGAGTAGAACTTTTGAGGATGCACTTTCTTTTCATATTGGTTCCTGATGAATTCCTTTGGTTTTCATCAGGTTTCCTAGCATTGTAACTTGATCTCAATTATAATTTCTCTTCTTGTGGAGCTTGCTAGAGCTTGAAGATGAAGATTGAAGAAGCTTGAAGATAGGAGCTAGCTTGAAGATGAAGATTCTTTGCTGTCAATTCACTTTGCTGTCTAGAGCTGCTATTGAGTATTGAAGTTGCTGAAGACTGTTGCTGCTGCTTGGGCTGCTTCCTCTGTTTTTCTTTTGTTGTATTGTCTGTTTGCTTATGTTTCCTACATCTAGCTTTGAGGTGGAGCTTGTCTCCCCTTGCCTGTTGTTTTCTTAGGTTTGAGGTTGAGCCGGACTCCCTTGCCTCTCTTGTACTGTTGCATAGCATGCATTTTACTATTTACTGTTTACTGCTTGTTTTCTTTTGCTGTTTTCCCCTAGGATCTCTGATTTCCTCTGTGCAAGAGGGAATTATGACAGACATTAGGTTTTGACCCATGCATGATAACTGTAGGTAGATTCCCTTTCAACCATAGTCTTAGGTTGTCTTTCTCTTCTCATCTCAAAACAATTCTAAAACACAGTAATAAGGTTTATTGAAGTCGTGCGTTATGAGCCTTAAGCTATCTGGGAAAAGGTTGGTGGAGGGTCTCTCTCCAGTAATCTGGATGTTAGTGTGGTACCCTTTGGGTGACATATGAAACGTTCACTCCTGGGTCATAGTCTCTAGTGCGATGGAGATTGCGAACATCTTAAAAAAAATAGTTCTTTTGTAAAAGACTCAAACAAACATTCAAACTCTGTTTTTGTCCTCTTGGACCTTTAATCAGGAAAACCCTTTCTTAAGGAGATAAAAAATTGTCAGACAAGCTTGTGTCTTCCGTAGCCCGAACTACGTTTGCTCTAATATTTCATGCCGTATGAAAGTACGTAGGCACAAGATATGATATCTTGGCGAGCAACCTTCCCCCATAACCTGTAGTTAGGCGAACTACGTTGACTCTGATTTCTCGTTCTAGACGGGAATACGTAGGCACAAAGTACGATACTTTGCCGAGTCATTTTATTTTCTTTTTGGACCAGACCTTTGGAGTAGATAGATATACACACCCTTATATAGAAAACAAGCGTGGATCTCGTCGAGTACGACGGACGTGAGGGGTGCTAACACCTTCCCCTTGCGTAACCGACTCCCGAATCCAGGATTTGGTTGCGATGACCATTCCTTTCCCTCTTTGCGTTAGGTTTACTCTGAGCGTTTCCTTTCCCTCTTGTGGGATAAATAACGCACGGTGGCGACTCTTCTGTCATAGCCGGCGTCGATTTTCGCAGTAGCGATAGCTGGCGACTCTGCTAGGGACTCCAACGGTTCCCTATGCGAGTCAATCCTAGCGCTTGTTTTCCCGTCTGGGGTTTTGTATGTATTTATCTTTCTGTCTTTACTTTCAGTACTATATATTATTGTTGTTGTGCTATGGGTAGAGGGTTAGTTTGAGAGATAAGCCGGACCTGGGCTTTAGTGCACATAGACTTAGAAGTAGAGAGTAGTGGTTAGCCTGCTTGCTTTGCTCGCACCAGCTAGCTACGAAATTTACACTCAGACGAGATTCTCTTTGATGGCATCTTGCCTGGCCCTTTGGGCTCGACAGGTTGTTGGATTTGAGGGTTGTCGACTCTGGGAACCTATAATTTGGGATTCGGCTAAGTGAGGCCTCTTCAAGGGATGATGATGCCACACCTTCTGGGTATCGTATCATCGCTCTTGAAAGTCTGTGACGCTGATGACCGCATAGGATGTCGTACCTCGTCTGTGAGTTAAGTACATACCTGTGAGGGGTAGGTGGGTCTTTTTGCAGGAAAACTCTGGCCTCAGAACACCTGGTTTGTCTCTGTCAGTGAGAATTGGTTGTGAGGGTTCTTTTGTGGTTGGTTTGGTTTGAGGAGAAGATCTGATGGTTCTAAAGTGGCAGTACAGCACATCACAGTTCTTCATCATTGCACTTGATCCCCTGCCGCATATGCATCTGCATTTTCATGTTTGCATTTCATTAACGTGTATTTATGGGAAACTGCTCAGTTTGTTGTATCTGCATTGGAGTCCATGAAGAGGACAGTTGCTTACAGGTTGCCTTCTCCAGATATCAGTTCCTTATTGTGTAACGCCCCATATTGCTTTTAGGATTACCGACTGACCCCACAAACCAACACGGGTATTTTCAGCATGCTTTGTCCTCAATCACACGCTTTCCAGGAAACTTCCCAGAAGGTCACCCATCCCAGAATTGCTCCAAGTCAAGCACGCTTAACTGTGGAGTTCTTATGAACGGGCTACCGAAAAGAAGATGCATCTTGTTGATATAGGTAGTACCAATTAATCCTTATAAGCCTTCATTCAACCATGCAGTCCCATACCTGCATAGCCTCAGGATCCCTCTCATTCGGATGTGAATTCGGTTTTCCCCTAGAAGCTGCTAGGAGTGTCTCATTGTCATGCCTCATGACACCGACAACCACTCCCTCGCCCACGGGTGTTACATGTAACCACCGTCCTCTTTCACCTCAGGTGTTACATGCCCACCAACTTCCGCTTGGTTCGTCCCCGAACCACATCGTACTGGGAGAGGTATGGCTCTGATACCATTTGTAACGCCCCATATTGCTTTTAGGATTACCGACTGACCCCACAAACCAACACGGGTCTTTTCAGCATGCTTTGTCCTCAATCACACGCTTTCCAGGAAACTTCCCATAAGGTCACCCATCCCAGAATTGCTCCAAGTCAAGCACGCTTAACTGTGGAGTTCTTATGAACGGGCTACCGACTGATTATTCATATATTATCCGTGGGGTTTAGAAGGGTGTTACATATTGCGGTTGGTTGCTCTAGCAGATCAGAGAGTGAGGGTTGAGTTTAGATAGTCTTATGGGAAACTGCTCAGTTTGTTGTATAGACCTTCTGTGTTTGAGACGACTGGATTGTATACCTTGATGCAGTTTTACGAGCCTCAGTTGAGATGCTTCTTGTTCCCTGATTTTATTTTGGCCCCTAATTTGGAGGAGTGTTCTGATATGCGAGGAGTTCCTGTGTTAGATCAGATGCCTTTTATTCATGAGGATATTGAGCCTGAGTTGGCTAAGCTTGCTGAGATTGTCAGTTTAGATGCTTTTGAGTTCCCCGGAGGTTTGGTCAAGCTGAATGGATTTTATGGTTTTCATCTTTCTTGCTTGGTTGAGAAGGCTACGCGGTGTGCGAAGGATGGATGTTGGATTGTCTTCAATGCTATTCTGGCTATTTGCATTTATGGGATTGTATTGTTCCCAAACTTGCCTGATTTTGTTGACTCAGATGCTTTCTTTATTCTTGCCTCGAAGAATCTGGTGCCTACTCTCTTGGGTGACGTTTATCATTCTATTCACTATAAGAATGAGAAGCGTCGGGGAAAGAATGTTTCTTGCTGTGTACCTCTTCTATACAGGTGGTTTCAGGGACATCTTCCTAAGATGGGATCTTTTGTTGATACTGCTGGTAATTTAGATTGGTCTTCCAGATTGATGGGATTGTGTGCTGAGAACATTGTTTGGTTTGATCGGAACCTGCTCGGAGTGAATATTATATATAGTTGCAGTGGCTTTCTGAACGTTCCTTTGATTGGACGGAAAGGTTGTATTAACTATAACACTTCTCTGCTTGTGAGACAGTTTGGCTATGCTTTGAGAGATTCTCCAGTTGAGGATGAGATACAGGAATCTCTGTATCTCACGGGTTTATTAGATGGAGATGTTTTGGTCAGATTGAGACATGCTTGGGGTAATATTCACAGAAGAGGAAAGACACTGCTTGGCAAGAGTGACAGTCGAGCTTATAATCCTTATCGGCTCTGGATCCATGAGAGAGTTAGGACTTCTTTGATGCCATATCCTGCGGTAGAGCCTTTGTATCTTCCGGCGATTGAGGAACCTACTTCAGTAGAGATTGAGAAGTATAACAAGTTGCTGGCTGAAAAGGAAGAGTTGCAAAGAGCAAATGAAGAGTTAGAAAAAGAGATTTTCGAGCTCCGGCATGAGAAGAATGAGGCAACCTTCACTTTGAAGAAGCAGACTGAGATGATTAATAGGTTGGGTTCAGATTTGACTGAAGAGACCAGCAGGAGAGAGAAGGTGGGAGTAGCCCTGAATGGTGTTAGTAGTGTGCTTGCTACTAAGAAAGAACTTCTGAATAAGGCTTATTCTCGACTTTCCAAATGGGAATTTTTGTGGAATGCCACGCTTACTAGCCGGAAGGAGCGTGAAGATGAGTTGAAGCTTCAGATTTCCCAGTTAGAGGAGTAGTTCAGCGCTAAGGATGCGAAGATTGCTGAAGAGGCATCTCTTAGACGTGACACTGAGTTTAGAGTGAGCAACATGGTCAAAGAAACGAGGGGTTGTGAATTGAAGGCTGGCTTCAAGAGATGCAGGTTGGAAGAGTGTTTTGGCAAGGGAGCCTGTGTAGAGGACGCCAAAAAGCTAAGATCTGCTGTTAGGCGACATGCATTACTGATACAGGAACTGATCTCCAGACCAGGTCATCCGGATACGTTGAGGCTATTGGGATATGTTCGGGCGCGCCATACGTCCTGATTTATCTTTGCTTTTATCTTGTAGTTTGTTATTCGTACTTGTATTTTGACCATCGCTAGGCTTGTTGGCCGAGGTCTTTTCAGTTGTATTCAGTTGTATCTTTGTACTCTGCCTCTTGGCATTTGTTTATGTATGAGGTTTCGGATTCTGCGTTTGCTTACTTGGGACTCCATTGTCGTTATGGCTTCTTCTCCGGAACTAGAATCGGGGGAGAAATTAGCCTGTTGCATATTTACATGTGTGCATTTGCATATTCATATTGCATAGCAGGTACTTTTTTGAGCTCGAATCTTATCTCCTGCGTCTTTCAGGTTGTTTCAAGATTGACGAACAGAAAATTCACCGGTACGCTACAAGAAGCAATAGTAAGAAGATCATGGATCAGGTACAGTCTGAGATGCAGGAGATCCGGGATAGATTGGCCGAATTCATGCAGACTATGGAAGCTGTGGCTAAAGGCCAAGAACATCTGGTGCAACTGCTGCTGGCGCGAGCGGCTGGCAATACTGAATACAACTCTGTTCATGTTGAGACTCCGCGCAGGGAGGAAGTGATACCAAATGCTGGTGAGACTGGTACTGGCAACGGCAACGGCAACGATGGTAACAGAAATGCTGATAATGCTAATGGGAACGTGGAAACCAACAGGAATGTTGGTATCAATACTGGTGTAGGTGACAACAATCAGGGTTTTGGCTTTGGCAATCGGGATGGCAATGATGGCTTCAATAATCAGGGCTTCGGCAACGGAGGGTTTGGTGATAACAATCAAGGTTATGGTAATAATGGCTACGATAATTATGGGTTTGGCAATGTGAATACCAATGGTGCTGGGATGGGTCCTTTCAATACTGGCTTTGGGACGGTGGCTGCTGTTGCACCCCAAAATTTGCTCAACCTCTTTTTACCTGGTTTATGTTTCATTGCATTATCATTTGCATAGTTATATCATTTGCATACCATTGCATATCATTCATCCAACAGGGGATCAAGTGTGATTCTTATCAAGAGAAGCCTAGCAAGAGGTCTTATCCAAGCTTGAGAGGTTATCAAAGTCATCAGGAGGTGGTTTGAGGCTTTGTGAAGTTTGAATGCCTACATGTGGATTTTCTCCTATCTTGAGAGCCAATTGAGGACCATAAATGGGGTGTGAAGCATTGATTATGAATAAAAGATGTGTATAGAGCTCATGGAGTGCCTAGAGATCCATGTTTGAGTTAAATCAAGCCATTGTGTCAAATGCAAGAGCCACAGCTGAAGTGCAAACAGTTAGGGTTTCATCTGGATCAACCTTAGGTCAATTGTGCAATTGAAAAGCATTCAAGCCTACTTTGAGGTCATGGATTGATGTGTTGAGACACTTGTGGGGTTGTGCCAAGATCAAATCAAGAAGAATCAAGAGTGTGGGAAGTTGCTAAATTAGGGTTTTAGTGCAAATTACCCTGTTTAGCTCCTAACTTCAAGGTCATATAAGTCAAGATACAAGTTTCAAATGGATCTTTGGCCAACAAGAAACTAGTAGAGCATCTAAATACCTTTAATTTGAGTACTAGAAGTCCTCAAGGGGATTTATAGAACTCAAGTTATGGTCCAGACAAGTTACAGGTCCTCAGATGCTTATGAAATTTGTCTGTAAAAATCATCTGACTTCAAGGCTATTTTTGACTTAGAAGGAGGTTTCACCTGAATTTTTGGTCAACATGAAAGTTGTTCCTAATGATCTTAGCTTTTGAAATTGTACTAGAAGTCCTCCATCTGATTTGTAGAACTCAAGTTATGAGGTTTACAAGTCAGGGGTATTTTGGGAAAGTGAGATTATAGGTCATTTTCAATCATAGGTCCATATCTCCAACTTGCAAGTTTCAAATGGAAATTTGTTCAACATGGAACTTGCTTAAAATGATGTTTTGAGTGCAACCTAGTGGTCATGAGAGTTTGGTTTGGCTCATATTAAAAAGTCACTTGAAATGGCTTGAAAATGAAGGAAATTCAAATATGGAAAGGAGGGGAAAATGTGATTTTGTGCTAGATGCCTCAAACCAAGCAAGTGGGTACATTTTCTGATTGGAAATCAAATTTCAAACACTTTGGTTTTAACAGAATTTTGAGTTCAGTTCAAGTTTTGGAAGTTGCCATGTAGTTGCTTCATTTGCAAGTTACATTACCAAATCAATACACAAAGCAATTCAGTCCATTCTACCAATTCAAATTCACTCCAAATGCAATTTGCAATGTGTTGGAACCTTCTGGAACAAGGAAAAGCTTGCAAAGCACGACTGGTACATTGCACTTGAATGAAAAAACCAGAAATTGCAATGCACTGTTTTGGACTTCAATTTGGATCCAAAAGCCCATGAAACTCTTCTATATATTGATTAGAATGAGTTCAGATCAAGGTTGAACCTCATTTCATGCCAGAACCAGAGAGAGCATTTGAAATTCCACAGCTGCAAATTGAAATCGTGTTTTGTGATTCAGACCAATTCAAGCCAAATTGAGGTGTGCAAGTTCTTCCTCTTGGATCATTGAAGCTATCTGGAGCCTTTTGAAGCAAGCAACGAGCTCCAAGTACCTCTGTCAACAGATCTATACCAGGTTAGCATCTCTCAAAATTCAGCATGATTTAGCATGAGTTAGATAGTTTTAGACCTGTGGTTAGGATCTAGACAAGACATAGATCATTTTAGGCTTGATCTGGAAGCATTTGGTGATGATTGAAGATGACATACCAAAACTGTTTGAGTTCGAATCTCTTGATTCATAAGGAGTTAATGCAAGTTGTTTAGATCAGGATGATGTATGCAACGTGAGGATGATTTCTATACCAATAGTTTAGATTTTGGTGATGATCAAAATTGACATGATCTCTGAAAGTTGATTCGTATTTTGAAACCTAGCCTGATCTAGAGGATTTTGATGAGATATTTGGAATGTACGTGAAATTCTGAGCAAAATTGATATAGACTTTGTCATTTTTGATGACCTGCACATGAACCCTCGCCGGAGAAGACAACCAGAGTCTTCTCCGGCCACCACCATCCACCGTGTGAAACCTCCACTCTAATGACCTGAGATTTGGAGAAGATGAGTTGTAGACCACAGGATCTTGCCTTGACCATTGACTGACCACTCAATCCAACGCTTGTGTTTTAATCTGAGGAGAAGAAATTTTAATTCAAAATGCTGCGTATCACTAAATGTGTTGGCAGCATGAGGCGCGTTGGATCCCTTGACTTGTTGACTGATCCAAAGGCTATGGATTATTCGTGGCTTTTATTTGATTTTTATTCCATTTTGTTTTATTTTAATTGTTTGTTGATTCCAAAAAGCATATTAATTCCAATTTTGATCCAAAATTATTTTAAAAATATCCTCATGATCCTGATGGAATTTATGATTTTCTGGAATTAACAAAATGCAATTCTATACATTTTTCAATTTAATATGATTTTTCACATTTTATTTTGTTCTTTAATTTTTGCATAATTCTTCATCTGCCTTGTTGATTTTTGTTCTCTCATTTGATGTTTGTCATACCCTAAATTTGTCCTACCTTCTTCAAAATTTTCATTTGTCTGACTTTTTTTTCTTCAATTTATCTCGCTTGTACAGCGTAGCGTATTTTTCAGCAAAAATAAACATTTTCACCTTTTTGCTCAATAAGAATATGCCACGTGGCTTTCTTTTTTATTATTTATCATTATTTTGTTTTATATTTTTTTAGATATGTTAATATAATTAGAATATATTTAAAGTAGAACTTGTTTATAACTTAGAATTTTAATAGATTTAAAATAGAAGTAGAATTTTAAATTAGATTAGAATTTAGAG
This sequence comes from Lathyrus sativus, assembly GCA_963859935.3. Classification (NCBI taxonomy): domain Eukaryota; kingdom Viridiplantae; phylum Streptophyta; class Magnoliopsida; order Fabales; family Fabaceae; genus Lathyrus; species Lathyrus sativus. The sequence continues at coordinate 277,031,473 of OZ012739.1, forward strand.
TTTTTTTTTTATTTTTATTTTTAATTAAATTAGATTATATTTTAATTATAATTAGTTAGATTTAGAGTTGTAATTTAAATAGATTTAGATTTATAATTAAGAGTTAGAGTTAAATTAGAAATAGAAAATAGGTTTATTAATTTAGATTATTATTCAGAAAAATTAAAAGAAAAAAAAAAGAAATTGAATGAGAAGGACACAGTAGAAATATTTGAGAGATATTTTGAGAATTAGGATTATAGTTTGGTATGAATAAGGGATTCATCTACTGTTCATCATCATCAATTTGGAAACTTAGCCGCATGAACCCAAACGCAAAACCCTAAAAAAAACTGTCCTCCCAAAACAATCGGCCGCCACATTCTTCTTCCCTTTCATCTCAACCAAAATCCACCTCCACCTTCAGCTTCCCTCTCGCAAAACCCTCCATTTCTCTTTCACTTTTCCGGCGAAACCATATACTCAAACATCCATCGTCCCTTTCACCCCAAAACCACGTTTCCATTACCACCAGCGCAATCGTAATAACCACAAACTCACCTTCATTTTTCTCCTCACTGCGATTTCGAACCAGCCGCTGCAAAATCTTCGGCGACCCCGAGCAAGCGATAACATCAGCTATGACCCGCTCATAATTACGACGATGATAACAACACAAACTTGCCAACATTCGCATCGTTTCGCAGCAGACTCACGGCGAGTTACAACAACAACATTGAAGCAACACGGGTGACGCGGCCAGTTCAAGCAGCGAACAAATACCGCAGGTCCTTAATTCGTTTTTCGACGGAGGTAATAAGTATTTCTATTGTTGTTTTTTTGACTATACACCTCTTCGCAAGTCGGTTTTGCTTCTGTTAAAGATTTGTCGCAGATATGATGTTGACTTTGTTGCTTGTCTTATAAACGCGAGGCTTCCTGTTATCATGTGCTAAATCGGTGTTTTGCAGCCTATACCTCGCGAAGTTGTTTATACCGTTTATGAGTTTCAATAATATAAATTCTCCAAGAAAATCATCATGATGAATGTTCCAAGTGGATTTTATGGCAGTATTTGTATTTATTTCTCTATCTATTTGGTTACATAGCACCATTAATGTCTGTTGCTGTGTTTATATTTCAACTCGTAGCAACTGTATCATTCAATCTGGTGTGTAGTATATTGACCTTTTCTCTCATTTAGTCTAGTTTTTAAATATGTGTTTTGTTTTGATTATAATGCTTGAGTTAGTTTATGTTTTCGTGTGGAGCTGCTGTTGACTTTGTGCAGGTTATCAACGACATTAACTTTGAGTCCACGTCCAATAAAATCACTGGTTTGCTGTTCAAACTATAGCAACGACTATTCAACATGGCGGTAACGCTCGGATCATTTTCTCCGTAGTATTGGCTTGTCTGTTGATTTTATTATGATTTTGTTGCGTTTCTGGATTGTATTTGGATGTTGTCATAAGTTTGTAGAGGTAGTTTGAAAAAATTCACTGCTACTGTTGTTGCGTTCAAATGTGGAAAATTTGCGGAAACTGGACATATTGGTCGATGTGTTTCGCTTTGAAATTGATTTATGAGTGTGTTTGTGCTCGGTTCTCATTTTTGCGCTGAGAAACTCGTTGTGGTATAGCGAGTACCATTGTGGATTCATGGACATCTTACTGCAGTTCTGATTTTGAACCCATCATGTTTGTTTTAATTTCATTTCATATACTATTGGGGATTCTTGGCTATTTGTATTTAATATATGCAGCATTATCATGTGCATTTGTTATATTTTGTGTAAATGCTTTGGTTTCGGTTTGAACTAAATGCTGAGATTTTTGTTCTACTGCAATGTACAGAGCCTTTTGTGTTATATTTTCATGGTATTAAGCTACTGATGAGGTAACGCCTTTTGTATGCATTCGCCTTCTGATTCGGTAATGGTTTTAATTTCTTTCGAGCATGTTTACATTGTTGTTGTTCCGCTATTAAATCTTTAAGTTCGATGCCGACTCGATTTCATATATGTGTGCAAATATGTCTTAATGCTGGTTCTATTCCATTGTTTTTGTCGCATTTAGTTTCGATTCAATTTCGAGGTCGTGAAGTATAATATGCTGGTTGTGTTTAATCGCTGTTGTTGAGATCTTTGTTGAATATTGCTGGATTTGTTTTGAACTGACTCATGGATGTTTAGTGCAATTTTTATTTCCCTCTTCAATGTGAGTGTACAATGATGTTTTTTACATGTTCGCTAACCTTGGCTTTGCTTTCGTCTGTTTCATTGAAAGAAAGTTAATGTTAGACATAATAAACCGTAAGCTTCACCGTAAGCATTTTCTTTATAATATATTGTTTTATTATTTTCTTTACTTTCGTTACTTTTTTTACTGATTGTGAAGTATTGTCTAATATGGTTTGCTTTAATAATTTTGGTACTTTTTTAATACTATTTTTTATTACAACTTTGATTCCTACTGTAACTAATATTTATCACTGCTTTCATATTATTATTTGTGTTATTAGTGATTAGATAGATATGAGCCATCTAAATATTTAGAAAAGAAGTCCATTATTGCACTTATTTAGTGCACTTTTGCATAGTAATTAATTTGCAAATATTGTAAATAACTAGTGTTGATATTATTTAATTGCATTAATCCGACTCAAAGTTCATGGTTTCGGCGATTCTATGTCGATGGTGCCACCAAATATTCTTACACATTAATTGAATATCTCGCCGCATAACGAAAGTAGCGAACTCTTGGAGTCTAGCACTCCTTGAGTCCTTGGACAACCGCTCTTGAGGCGCACGTCTTGAGTTGTGGTTGTTCCGTCTTTCGGTTTTTTCAAATCTCTTTTTTTTAATTAATTGAAATTTCTTAAAGATATTTTTAATTACTCTTAGATATTTTTATAAGATAATTCAAATTATTCTTTTAAAAAATATATTTCAAAATTATTACTAAATAAATATTTTTAATATTAAAATTTTAAAAAATATACTTTATTAATTAAGTCAAAATCTTTTTCTAAGATATTAAACTTTTCTCAAAAACAATTAATTATAACTAGTTTTTATCAAAACCTTTTTACGGATTTATTTTATATATGAAAATTAAAAACATTTTTATTAATTAAATTAAACTATCTTCCTAAAATAAATTTCAAAACAATTGAATTCTTGGATCTCGCCTTCCTTGAATTTCTGAACGACTACTCTCGAGACGTACGCCTTGAGTTGTGGTCGTTTCGTCGTTTATTTTTAAGATGCTCAATTCTTTTCAAAACCTTTAAACAATTTTTTTTTAAAAATAAAATCTCGTTAGTCGAGTTATTTTCTACCTTTGATCACCATACACAACATTTTAAAGCTTAATCCTGGGCTTCCTTACAGTGATACCTATTTGATCAATTATTTCTAGTTGGTCACTTAGAAAACTAGCCCACTTTGCTAGTGCACACGTTTAAAATTAAATTCAAACCTCGACTTACCTCGAGTATTTTTCCTCAAAACTATTCTTTTCAATTAAACAATGTAGATATCGAACTCTTGAGGTCTAGCACTTCTTGGGTTCTCGAAGGATTGTTCTCAAGGTGTACACTTTGGGTTGTAATCTCCTTTTGATCTTACATTTCTAGAATACCTAGTGCACCTAGTCCACCTACGCTAATATTTCCCAAATTATTTTCTTAATTAAATCAACGAAAGAATCGAGTTCTTGGAGTCGTGCATTCCTTGAATTTGAGTATGATCACTATTGAGGCGTACGCCTTGTATGGTGTGCCATTCAAACTTTCGTTCTTAAAATACCTCCTGTAATTATTTGGATAAGTATTCACTGTCCAACAAATATATTTCATAATTAATGGAATGAAAAATGTATCGTTGGGATCTAGCATTCCAGCGATATCCCGACTAATTGATTACGAGGCCGATGTCTTGCTTATCAAATAGTCGTCATTCCTCCTAAAATTTTCAACCCACCTAACCTCGTTCCTCACCTTTGTGCGATCGAGTCTAAACCTCCCGTACTCTTATAAAACTGTACATCAAATTCAAATTATTTCTTAATCAAATTACGAAAGAACTGAGTTCTTGGAGTCTCGCACTCCTTGAATTCTTGAGTAACTACTCTTGGGGCGTACGCTTTAGGTTGTGGGTTGTTCGACCTTTTGTCTATAAAACACGCGCCCTAATTATTTGGACAAATACGGCCATTGTCCATTCAAATACAATTTCCTAATTAATTGAATGAAAAAGGTGTAGTTGGGATCTAGCATTCCAACGATATCCCGACTAATTGGTTGCGAGACTGACGTCTCGTTTATCGAGTAGTCGTCATTCTCTCTCAAAATATCTAGCCAACCTTATCTTCTTCGCCTCCGTGCAATCGAAACCTTAAACCTATTCAACCCAACTCTCTTTTCTCGCCCCCGTGCGATTGAACTTTCTCAAACACAAAATTCCTCTCCCTCGTGCGATTTTCCATAAAAAACACATTTTGGCAAGAACATTATTTAGTCCATTCTTCCGCGCATAACAAACTCGTGCTTCAGCCTCCCCTAGCGAGCAGACAAGCCAACGTTTAGCAGTTAGAATGCGACCTAAACTCTCGTTCATTCCAAACCCAAACCTTTTACCGCAGTTAGCCGAACTACGGCTGCTCTGATTCCTTATTCCCTAATAAGGATACGTAGGCACAAGATTGCGATAATCTTGCCAAGCACATTCCCCACAATCCCCTCTTTTACCCGTAGTCCCACGAACTACGAATGCTCTGATTTTCCACTTCTTATAAGTGAAGATACGTAGGCACAAGGGCCCCAATCCTTGGCGAGCACCCTATCCTATAACCATCCATTCCCCCCATAGGAGAAACCTTAGAAGAAAACAAACAAGCATAGCTAACTTTACTCTCGAATCGATCAAGAGGTTCCCGTTGAGTACAACGGACGTAGAGGGTGCTAATACCTTCCCTCTGCGTAACCGACTCCCGAACCTAGAATATTGGTTGCGATGACCATGTTCTTATCTCTTTAAAGGTTTTATCGATATTTTCCTATTCCACCCCTGGAATGAATAAAGTTCGGTGGCGACTCTGTTTCGAACGGTATTTTTCCGTGGCCATCGCGAGGTTCATATTTTTCGAGGTACGACAGATGGCGACTCTACTGGGGATCACGCATTGCCCTATGCGAGAGAGAGTCAAGCCTAACTTGACTCGATTCGAGTGTACTAACCTTTTTCTTAACTGTTTTTTTTATGCTTATTTTCTCCTATTGTTTATTTCTTGTTTTCTCTTTCTATCGTATGTTGTTTATTATATCTGCCTGCTGGATTCGGGGATAGCATTGCAAGTAAAGCTCTACACCCGAGCTTTGGAAAAAGAAGAGAGAAAACATAGTTTATAATTGGTAGTGATTAGTGTTAGTCCCCAAGGACTCGCTCCTTGTGTGCCTAGCATGAAAGCTCCTCCAGAATAGACCTTTTCGTAGATCCTATCGTAACACAGCTAGCCTGTTGCACGATTTGATTCATGAAGGGTCCATGACTCTGGGAACCACTCATAGAACCAGTTTCTATATTGGTAGTCGTGTAATGTTAATCTCCGAGGACCCGCTCCTCGTGTGCCTAGCATGAGGACTCCACTCAGGAGAGACCCTATCGTACTCTCGTTATAATACAGCTAGCCTGTTGCGTAATGTTGATGCGATCGGTGTCCGTGATCTTGGGAACCTTATCCGTCAACATAGAAGCTATCCCGTGAGTGGGTCTGTGGGTAAAGAATCTAGAACTTTCCTAGTATAGCCTGCCGGTTAGGGTGCTTTGACCTGCTTATGTTATCCTGGATCCTATTTGTGCCTGCATTGCATTTGCATATCATTTCATGTGCATCTCATCTGCATTGCATATCATTCTCCCAGCCAGAAAACTTATCCATCCTTTGTCCATAACCCGCAGTTGATTTCCCGACACCCGTATCGGACTTGAAGCAGCTTTTGGAAGAATCATGAGTTCAGAAGAGCAGAACCAGTTTGCATCAAGAGCAGATGTTGACTTGATGAAGAACCAGTTGGACCAGCTTGTGGAAGCTATGCTAGCCTTTTCAAGGAGATAAAATAAATCTCAACGGCCTATAGTCACTAAGAACGCCATACCTCAGCCCGTGCGGATTCCTGTTGAAGACCAGGTTATACAAGAGCGTCACATTATTCAGGATGAACATACCTCGTCTCATGATGTTGTTGAATACCATAGCTTCACATTCACTACACCGAATTCCCAAGTGGCAAGCTTGGTGGGGAATGTTGAACGACCTCAGGATGTTGAGTTTGCTGAAAAATGTCGTGTGTTGGAAGAGAAAGTTGAAGCCATGATGGAGCGTGATACTGCTGATCTGAATGCTTTGAATATGTGTTTGGTACCCGGACTTGTGATACCTCCAAAGTTCAAGATGCCAAATTTTGAAAAGTACAAAGGAGATAGCTGTCCGAAGCAACATTTGGTAATGTTTTGCAGAAAGATAACGTTCTATGCTCGCAATGACAAACTTATGATTCATTGTTTCCAAGACAGTTTGAGTGGGGCATCGCTAAGTTGGTACATGCATCTAGAAAGTAGCCATATCCAGTCGTGGTCGGACCTAGCCAACGCCTTTCTGAAACAATACCAATACAATCTTGATGTGGCTCCCGATCGCATGCAGTTGCAAAGCTTATCTCAAGAGGAAAACGAGTCTTTCAGAGGGTATGCTCAGAGATGGAGAGAGGTAGCTGCTCGCGTCCAACCCCCGCTCTTGGATAGGGAATTGGTGGACATGTTCATAGAGTCTTTGCAAGAACCCTATATGGAAAAGATGATGGGCAATGGGACATCAAACTTCTCTGACTTGGTTTCAGTAGGAGAACGTATCGAGAGTCATCTCAAGAAGGGAAAGTTTCACGACTCCTCGAGCATCCTAGCCAGTGAAAGTGAATCAGCTGTCAGCTCCAAAGAGGAAGAAAAGGATGAGATCAACACGATTTGGGACGCTCCCCATGCTCCATCCTCGATGCCTTATCTTCAGTACCCAATCATCTCGACTGTTCAAAGCCAGCAATCCTATGGGTCTACCTGTGTGACTCCAATCTCTTCACATGGTCAATATCCTCCTGTCAATAGACGTCCGCAACAACGACGTTACTATAATCAAAGACCAAAGAGACACCTTGATCCATTACCAATGCCATACAATCACGTGCTACCACGTTTGATTAGTAGTGGACTGATAGTGCCAAAGGGTTTAGATCCTGTGATCCCACCATATCCACCAGGCTTTGACACTAATGCACGATGTGGCTACCATGCTGGCGCAATGGGGCATTCGACCGAAGATTGCAAACAGTTCAAGAATAAGGTTCAAGATCTGATCGAGTCCAAGCTAATTTCGTTCACACCTCAAGGACTTCATATCAACATCAAACCGTCATCTGGTCAAGTGAGTTCATCAGTTCATGGCATGGAAGAAGCTGCAGAGAGTAGATATGAAGAAGGTTATCATACTGGTCTCGATGAGCAAGAAGGGTAGCTCAACTGTGATGCAATAGAGAAAAGTCCAGTTCCTCAATACTGGCAGTTTCCATATTGTTTTTTCGCATTTGTAGTTTCTTTTCTGTTATAATGCTACTTGCTTTTAGACATTGTTTCTTATTGATGTTGTTGTTAATGTGATGATTATGCATGTTTTTGATCAAATCCATTCGTATTCACTCACATTTTCTCACTTATTGCAAAAATCACAAAAAAAATTTCACTCCACTTCCTTTATCGCACTGCTGTTTAGCAATGATTTGAGGGAGGATGACGAAAACAAAATACCCATAATTGCTGATAAGTATGCTTTTGGATAAAATCTCTCCGATGATGTACAGGCATTGTTTCAATCCCTCATACACTGGAGAGATAAGGAGTTAGTCCCTAGTCAACCACTTCGAGCCTAGAAGTAGGAGTTTCCTTCAGATTGCTAAACCCTTACGCTTAACCTGGGACATAGGTAGTATTTAGTTAACCTGATTAACGCACTCGAATCACGAGGAAAAATCCAAAAGTCATGACGGTTCATCAATGACCAACGACTTGGCAGTCACAGACCCTTCAAAAGAAAATATATAATAAAAAGCCTGCTAAGTCAAACACCTCAAAAGGAGACTTAGGCAAAAATCAAGGCAATCCCGATGGATCTGACAAACAAAGTCAGTCCATGCAAAAGTTAGGGATCAAAAACAAAACCAAAAAAAGGTCCTCGAACCCTCGATAAAAACAAAATAAGATTCAGTGGCCACCCAAATCAAAAGGGGCACTGACGTCCATCAGAATAAGGTGGCTGCCATTTCAGGCAAACCTTGAATCATCAAGCTTACACCGTCAAGCTCTAAATACAGGTGCTAAATTAACTGAATGTAGGACTAGAGTTTATTACGAAGAAGGGGTGGGTGCCAAATCATACTTTGAGCCTAATATCCTTTGTTTTCATAACCATGAACCAGACCACGATACAACCCTTAAAAGACCTAATTGAGGTGGGGTTTTATTCTAAAAGCATATTTACAGCAAGGTTGCGTAACCTGACTCCTCACATGATTGCTAATCACCAGCATTGGTGTCATTATTCTTGCTATATCTTTCGCATCAGATAAATTAACACTGCGTTTGGACTAATAGTCCACTCGTCATACACTGTCACATCATTCTAATAAATGATCCTTTCAAAACTTGCATGAATGTCGCATTAAAATTACCATTTTTTAAATGAACAATTTTAAACTGCAAATTAGCACTTGACATAATAGAACTACCAACAAAGTGCAATCAAAGAAGAACTTGATCACTCATTGGTGTTGACCTAAATCAAGACTTTCTCATAACCCTGCGAATCTGGGGCAAGTCCTTCTGAGGTTTAAACCGGGGCAAACCACTACACAGTTCAGACTGGGGCAAGTTCTTCTGAGTTTCAAACAGGGGCATATTGTTGCAAAATCCAGACACTGGGGCAATCGTCGTAGACCATGTCATGGTATAAATCTTTAAGAAAAAATCTTCAAATACCTGGAGGACTGAGGCAGACTAGTTAAACAGGGGCAGTTTCCCTCCTTACTTTCAAAGTTGTTTAAGCAGACCATGCCAAACATCAGTAACTATTGAGTTCACAACAAGCGTCAAAAGCCTTGGGGCAGAGCAAAAGCACGATCAACATGCATTGGTTAATTCGCTACGCTCGTATATTCAACATGCTTTGGTTATGTCGCTGCGCTTAACATTTGCAAGCCATCAAGGCATATCAGCTAGAAGCTAGGTTCTTACAAGAACGAGTGCACAACTTCTGCAAAGGATCTAACTTGGGGCATCCGAGAGCCTCCATATCTGTCTTCTGACCATAGCATCATTAGATACCGTGTGTCGGGAAGTCAAATACTTTCACCAAATAAAGTCCACTTCTGTTGGCATCCCATAAAACTAAAAAAAAAAGTCCATTTTTATTGGCAACCAAATAAAAGTCCACCCTGCTTGGCACCTCTCCTAAAGTCCAACCCCGCTTGGCATCCCCTAAAGTCCAATTCGTATTGGCAACCACTAAAAGTCCAACCCTGCTTGGCACCACCCAAAAGTCCAACCTCGCTTGGCATCTCTTAAAGTCCAATCCTTTATTGGCAACTACCAAAGTCCACCCCTGTTGGCACCTTCATAAAACAAATCCCCTGCTTGCATTCGCATATGCATCACATATAATTAGCATGTATCATAAGCATACATAGCATAATCAGTATACCTTTTTTCAACCCCCGAGTTGACATGCCTTTTATTTCCCTCGACCCCCGAGTCGATATTTACTTTTCTTCAACCCCCGCGTTAATATGTCTTTTCTTTTCTCGGCCCCCGAGTCGATATTTTTCCTTTACCTTCGACCCCCTAGTCGACATTTACCTTCAACCCCCGCGTTGATATGCCTTTTCTTTTCTCGACCCCCGAGTCGATATTTACTCTTCTTCAACCCCCGAGTTGATATGTCTTTATTTTCTCGACCCCCGAGTCGATATTTACCTTTTCCCTTCAACCATGCAGTTGATATTTTGATTTGTTCTCGACCCCCGAGTCGACATTTACTTTTCCTCGACCCCCGAGTCGATATTTACCTTTCTTCAACCCCCGAGTTGATATGCCAGTATACCCAATAAATATTTTTCACCTTGTTTCATATAATACCAAAAAAAATATAATCCCTCATGGGAAACCAAAAATAAAGCCTTACCTTAATTCTGTTATCCGATTGCATCTTCATACGCATTGCATATCAATCATTTACATATGCATATTGCATTCCCTAACATAATTGCATTTTAGTTGCATATTTGCGCATCATAACGCATAGCATTTTTTTTGTCCCCCGCGACGTAGCATATTAGGATCCAGGTTCAGTTTGCAAGCATCTTAGTCGTTCCTCCTTCGAAGTCGGCAGTATTTCTCTGAAAAGGGTTAATACCCCCAACGTGATCAAGGAATTCTACTCCCTAGCAAGTCATTCTTCAACCATGCAGTTGATAATGATATTTCCCAGCAGCTTTTACTCGGATCTCTCCCCAAGCAGAGTTTTATTTTGAGTTTCTTGTGAACTTTTTCTGGTATCTTCTTGCATTTTCATCTTTTTTTACTCTCATGTCGGACAAATTTCGGGGTCTTCTTGTATCTAATTGACTTCCACCCCAAAATGAACGCCATGCAACAGTTCATTCTCTCAGGTTCAAGGCAATTAGATAGGGGCATCTGTCATACCCTAAATTTGTCCTACCTTCTTCAAAATTTTCATTTGTCTGACTTTTTTTTCTTCAATTTATCTCGCTTGTACAACGTAGCGTATTTTTCAGCAAAAATAAACATTTTCACCTTTTTGCTCAATAAGAATATGCCACGTGGCTTTCTTTTTTATTATTTATCATTATTTTGTTTTATATTTTTTTAGATATGTTAATATAATTAGAATATATTTAAAGTAGAACTTGTTTATAACTTAGAATTTTAATAGATTTAAAATAGAAGTAGAATTTTAAATTAGATTAGAATTTAGAGTTTTTTTTTTATTTTTTATTTTAATTAAATTAGATTGGATTTTAATTATAATTAGTTAGATTTAGAGTTGTAATTTAAATAGATTTAAATTTATATTTAAGAGTTAGAGTTAAATTAGAAATAGAAAATAGGTTTATTAATTTAGATTATTATTCAGAAAAATTAAAAGAAAAATAAAAAAAAAGAAATTGAATGAGAAGGACACGGTAGAAATATTTGAGAGATATTTTGAGAATTAGGATTATAGTTTGGTATAAATAAGGGATTCATCTACTGTTCATCATCATCAATTTGGAAACTTAGCCGCATGAACCCAAACGCAAAACCCTAAAAAAAACTGTCCTCCCAAAACAATCGGCCGCCACATTCTTCTTCCCTTTCATCTCAACCAAAATCCACCTCCACCTTCAGCTTCCCTCTCGCAAAACCCTCCATTTCTCTTTCACTTTTCCGGCGAAACCATATACTCAAACATCCGTCGTCCCTTTCACCCCAAAACCACGTTTCCATTACCACCAGTGCAATCGTAATAACCACAAACTCACCTTCATTTTTCTCCTCACTGCGATTTCGAACCAGCCGCTGCAAAATCTTCGGCGACCCCGAGCAAGCGATAACATCAGCTATGACCCGCTCATAATTACGACGATGATAACAACACAAACTTGCCAACATTCGCATCGTTTCGCAGCAGACTCACGACGAGTTACAACAACAACATTGAAGCAACACGGGTGACGCGGCCAGTTCAAGCAGCGAACAAATACCGCATGTCCTTAATTCGTTTTTCGACGGAGGTAATAAGTATTTCTATTGTTGTTTTTTTGACTATACACCTCTTCGCAAGTCGGTTTTGCTTCTGTTAAAGATTTGTCGCAGATATGATGTTGACTTTTTGCTTGTCTTATAAACGCGAGGCTTCCTGTTATCATGTGCTAAATCAGTGTTTTGCAGCATATGCCTCGCGAAGTTGTTTATACTGTTTATGAGTTTCAATAATATAAATTCTCCAAGAAAATCATCATGATGAATGTTCCAAGTGGATTTTATGGCAATATTTGTATTTATTTCTCTATCTATTTGGTTACATAGCACCATTAATGTCTGTTGCTGTGTTTATATTTCAACTCGCAGCAACTGTATCATTCAATCTGGTGTGTAGTATATTGACCTTTTCTCTCATTTAGTCTAGTTTTTAAATATGTGTTTTGTTTTGATTATAATGCTTGAGTTAGTTTATGTTTTCGTGTGGAGCTGCTGTTGACTTTGCGCAGTTTATCAACGACATTAACTTTGAGTCCACGTCCAATAAAATCACTGGTTTGCTGTTCAAACTATAGCAACGACTATTCAACATGGCGGTAACGCTCGGATCATTTTCTCCGTAGTATTGGCTTGTCTGTTGATTTTATTATGATTTTGTTGCGTTTCTGGATTGTATTTGGATGTTGTCATAAGTTTGTAGAGGTAGTTTGAAAAAATTCACTGCTACTGTTGTTGCGTTCAAATGTGGAAAATTTGCTGAAACTGGACATATTGGTCGACGTGTTTCGCTTTGAAATTGATTTATGAGTGTGTTTGTGCTCGGTTCTCATTTTTGCGCTGAGAAACTCGTTGTGGTATAGCGAGTACCATTGTGGATTCATAGACATCTTACTGCAGTTCTGATTTTGAACCCATCACATGTTTGTTTTAATTTCATTTCATATACTATTGGGGATTCTTGGCTGTTTGTATTTAATATATGCAGCATTATCATGTGCACTTGTTATATTTTGTGTAAATGCTTTGGTTTCGGTTTGAACTAAATGCTGAGATTTTTGTTCTACTGCAATGTACAGAGCCTTTTGTGTTATATTTTCATGGTATTAAGCTACTGATGAGGTAACGCCTTTTGTATGCATTCACCTTCTGATTCGGTAATGGTTTTAATTTCTTTCGAGCATGTTTACATTGTTGTTGTTCCGCTATTAAATCTTTAAGTTCGACGCCGACTCGATTTCATATATGTGTGCAAATATGTCTTAATGCTGGTTCTATTCCATTGTTTTTGTCGCATTTAGTTTCGATTCAATTTCGAGGTCGTGAAGTATAATATGCTGGTTGTGTTTAATCGCTGTTGTTGAGATCTTTGTTGAATATTGCTGGATTTATTTTGAACTGACTCATGGATGTTTAGTGCAATTTTTATTTCCCTCTTCAATGTGAGTGTACAATGATGTTTTTTACATGTTCGCTAACCTTGGCTTTGCTTTCGTCTGTTTCATTGAAAGAAAGTTAATGTTAGACATAATAAACCGTAAGCTTCACCGTAAGCATTTTCTTTATAATATATTGTTTTATTATTTTCTTTACTTTCGTTACTTTTTTTACTGATTGTGAAGTATTGTCTAATATGGTTTGCTTTAATAATGTTGGTACTTTTTTAATACTATTTTTTATTACAACTTTGATTCCTACTGTAACTAATATTTATCACTGCTTTCATATTATTATTTGTGTTATTAGTGATTAGATAGATATGAGCCATCTAAATATTTAGAAAAGAAGTCCATTATTGCACTTATTTAGTGCACTTTTGCATAGTAATTAATTTGCAAATATTGTAAATAACTAGTGTTGATATTATTTAATTGCATTAATCCGACTCAAAGTTCATGGTTTCGGCGATTCTATGTCGATGGTGCCACCAAATATTCTTACACATTAATTGAATATCTCGCCGCATAACGAAAGTAGCGAACTCTTGGAGTCTAGCACTCCTTGAGTCCTTGGACAACCGCTCTTGAGGCGCACGTCTTGAGTTGTGGTTGTTCCGTCTTTCGGTTTTTTCAAATCTCTTTTTTTTAATTAATTGAAATTTCTTAAAGATATTTTTAATTACTCTTAGATATTTTTATAAGATAATTCAAATTATTCTTTTAAAAAATATATTTCAAAATTATTACTAAATAAATATTTTTAATATTAAAATTTTAAAAAATATACTTTATTAATTAAGTCAAAATCTTTTTCTAAGATATTAAACTTTTCTCAAAAACAATTAATTATAACTAGTTTTTATCAAAACCTTTTTACGGATTTATTTTATATATGAAAATTAAAAACATTTTTATTAATTAAATTAAACTATCTTCCTAAAATAAATTTCAAAACAATTGAATTCTTGGATCTCGCCTTCCTTGAATTTCTGAACGACTACTCTCGAGACGTACGCCTTGAGTTGTGGTCGTTTCGTCGTTTATTTTTAAGATGCTCAATTCTTTTCAAAACCTTTAAACAATTTTTTTTAAAAAATAAAATCTCGTTAGTCGAGTTATTTTCTACCTTTGATCACCATACACAACATTTTAAAGCTTAATCCTGGGCTTCCTTACAGTGATACCTATTTGATCAATTATTTCTAGTTGGTCACTTAGAAAACTAGCCCACTTTGCTAGTGCACACGTTTAAAATTAAATTCAAACCTCGACTTACCTCGAGTATTTTTCCTCAAAACTATTCTTTTCAATTAAACAATGTAGATATCGAACTCTTGAGGTCTAGCACTTCTTGGGTTCTCGAAGGATTGTTCTCAAGGTGTACACTTTGGGTTGTAATCTCCTTTTGATCTTACATTTCTAGAATACCTAGTGCACCTAGTCCACCTACGCTAATATTTCCCAAATTATTTTCTTAATTAAATCAACGAAAGAATCGAGTTCTTGGAGTCGTGCATTCCTTGAATTCGAGTATGATCACTATTGAGGCGTACGCCTTGTATGGTGTGCCATTCAAACTTTCGTTCTTAAAATACCTCCTCTAATTATTTGGATAAGTATTCACTGTCCAACAAATATATTTCATAATTAATGGAATGAAAAATGTATCGTTGGGATCTAGCATTCCAGCGATATCCCGACTAATTGATTACGAGGCCGATGTCTTGCTTATCAAATAGTCGTCATTCCTCCTAAAATTTTCAACCCACCTAACCTCGTTCCTCACCTTTGTGCGATCGAGTCTAAACCTCCCGTACTCTTATAAAACTGTACATCAAATTCAAATTATTTCTTAATCAAATTACGAAAGAACTGAGTTCTTGGAGTCTCGCACTCCTTGAATTCTTGAGTAACTACTCTTGGGGCGTACGCTTTAGGTTGTGGGTTGTTCGACCTTTTGTCTATAAAACACGCGCCCTAATTATTTGGACAAATACGGCCATTGTCCATTCAAATACAATTTCCTAATTAATTGAATGAAAAAGGTGTAGTTGGGATCTAGCATTCCAACGATATCCCGACTAATTGGTTGCGAGACTGACGTCTCGTTTATCGAGTAGTCGTCATTCTCTCTCAAAATATCTAGCCAACCTTATCTTCTTCGCCTCCGTGCAATCGAAACCTTAAACCTATTCAACCCAACTCTCTTTTCTCGCCCCCGTGCGATTGAACTTTCTCAAACACAAAATTCCTCTCCCTCGTGCGATTTTCCATAAAAAACACATTTTGGCAAGAACATTATTTAGTCCATTCTTCCGCGCATAACAAACTCGTGCTTCAGCCTCCCCTAGCGAGCAGACAAGCCAACGTTTAGCAGTTAGAATGCGACCTAAACTCTCGTTCATTCCAAACCCAAACCTTTTACCGCAGT
Organism: Lathyrus sativus; assembly: GCA_963859935.3. Lineage (NCBI taxonomy): Eukaryota > Viridiplantae > Streptophyta > Magnoliopsida > Fabales > Fabaceae > Lathyrus > Lathyrus sativus. Next base: position 277,047,185 of record OZ012739.1, read on the forward strand.
TAGCCGAACTACGGCTGCTCTGATTCCTTATTCCCTAATAAGGATACGTAGGCACAAGATTGCGATAATCTTGCCAAGCACATTCCCCACAATCCCCTCTTTTACCCGTAGTCCCACGAACTACGAATGCTCTGATTTTCCACTTCTTATAAGTGAAGATACGTAGGCACAAGGGCCCCAATCCTTGGCGAGCACCCTATCCTATAACCATCCATTCCCCCCATAGGAGAAACCTTAGAAGAAAACAAACAAGCATAGCTAACTTTACTCTCGAATCGATCAAGAGGTTCCCGTTGAGTATAACGGACGTAGAGGGTGCTAATACCTTCCCTCTGCGTAACCGACTCCCGAACCTAGAATATTGGTTGCGATGACCATGTTCTTATCTATTTAAAGGTTTTATCGATATTTTCCTATTCCACCCCTGGAATGAATAAAGTTCGGTGGCGACTCTGTTTCGAACGGTATTTTTCCGTGGCCATCGCGAGGATCATATTTTTCGAGGTACGACAGATGGCGACTCTACTGGGGATCACGCATTGCCCTATGCGAGAGAGAGTCAAGCCTAACTTGACTCGATTCGAGTGTACTAACCTTTTTCTTAACTGTTTTCTTTATGCTTATTTTCTCCTATTGTTTATTTCTTGTTTTCTCTTTCTATCGTATGTTGTTTATTATATCTGCCTGCTGGATTCGGGAATAGCATTGCAAGTAAAGCTCTACACCCGAGCTTTGGAAAAAGAAGAGAGAAAACATAGTTTATAATTGGTAGTGATTAGTGTTAGTCCCCAAGGACTCGCTCCTTGTGTGCCTAGCATGAAAGCTCCTCCAGAATAGACCTTTTCGTAGATCCTATCGTAACACAGCTAGCCTGTTGCACGATTTGATTCATGAAGGGTCCATGACTCTGGGAACCACTCATAGAACCAGTTTCTATATTGGTAGTCGTGTAATGTTAATCTCCGAGGACCCGCTCCTCGTGTGCCTAGCATGAGGACTCCACTCAGGAGAGACCCTATCGTACTCTCGTTATAATACAGCTAGCCTGTTGCGTAATGTTGATGCGATCGGTGTCCGTGATCTTGGGAACCTTATCCGTCAACATAAAAGCTATCCCGTGAGTGGGTCTGTGGGTAAAGAATCTAGAACTTTCCTAGTATAGCCTGCCGGTTAGGGTGCTTTGACCTGCTTATGTTATCCTGGATCCTATTTGTGCCTGCATTGCATTTGCATATCATTTCATGTGCATCTCATCTGCATTGCATATCATTCTCCCAGCCAGAAAACTTATCCATCCTTTGTCCATAACCCGCAGTTGATTTCCCGACACCCGTATCGGACTTGAAGCAGTTTTTGGAAGAATCATGAGTTCAGAAGAGCAGAACCAGTTTGCATCAAGAGCAGATGTTGACTTGATGAAGAACCAGTTGGACCAGCTTGTGGAAGCTATGCTAGCCTTTTCAAGGAGATAAAATAAATCTCAACGGCCTATAGTCACTAAGAACGCCATACCTCAGCCCGTGCGGATTCCTGTTGAAGACCAGGTTATACAAGAGCGTCACATTATTCAGGATGAACATACCTCGTCTCATGATGTTGTTGAATACCATAGCTTCACATTCACTACACCGAATTCCCAAGTGGCAAGCTTGGTGGGGAATGTTGAACGACCTCAGGATGTTGAGTTTGCTGAAAAATGTCGTGTGTTGGAAGAGAAAGTTGAAGCCATGATGGAGCGTGATACTGCTGATCTGAATGCTTTGAATATGTGTTTGGTACCCGGACTTGTGATACCTCCAAAGTTCAAGATGCCAAATTTTGAAAAGTACAAAGGAGATAGCTGTCCGAAGCAACATTTGGTAATGTTTTGCAGAAAGATAACGTTCTATGCTCGCAATGACAAACTTATGATTCATTGTTTCCAAGACAGTTTGAGTGGGGCATCGCTAAGTTGGTACATGCATCTAGAAAGTAGCCATATCCAGTCGTGGTCGGACCTAGCCAACGCCTTTCTGAAACAATACCAATACAATCTTGATGTGGCTCCCGACCGCATGCAGTTGCAAAGCTTATCTCAAGAGGAAAACGAGTCTTTCAGAGGGTATGCTCAGAGATGGAGAGAGGTAGCTGCTCGCGTCCAACCCCCGCTCTTGGATAGGGAATTGGTGGACATGTTCATAGAGTCTTTGCAAGAACCCTATATGGAAAAGATGATGGGCAATGGGACATCAAACTTCTCTGACTTGGTTTCAGTAGGAGAACGTATTGAGAGTCATCTCAAGAAGGGAAAGTTTCACGACTCCTCGAGCATCCTAGCCAGTGAAAGTGAATCAGCTGTCAGCTCCAAAGAGGAAGAAAAGGATGAGATCAACACGATTTGGGACGCTCCCCATGCTCCATCCTCGGTGCCTTATCTTCAGTACCCAATCATCTCGACTGTTCAAAGCCAGCAATCCTATGGGTCTACCTGTGTGACTCCAATCTCTTCACATGGTCAATATCCTCCTGTCAATAGACGTCCGCAACAACGACGTTACTATAATCAAAGACCAAAGAGACACCTTGATCCATTACCAATGCCATACAATCACGTGCTACCACGTTTGATTAGTAGTGGACTGATAGTGCCAAAGGGTTTGGATCCTGTGATCCCACCATATCCACCAGGCTTTGACACTAATGCACGATGTGGCTACCATGCTGTCGCAATGGGGCATTCGACCGAAGATTGCAAACAGTTCAAGAATAAGGTTCAAGATCTGATCGAGTCCAAGCTAATTTCGTTCACACCTCAAGGACTTCATATCAACATCAAACCGTCATCTGGTCAAGTGAGTTCATCAGTTCATGGCATGGAAGAAGCTGCAGAGAGTAGATATGAAGAAGGTTATCATACTGGTCTCGATGAGCAAGAAGGGTAGCTCAACTGTGATGCAATAGAGAAAAGTCCAGTTCCTCAATACTGGCAGTTTCCATATTGTTTTTTCGCATTTGTAGTTTCTTTTCTGTTATAATGCTACTTGCTTTTAGACATTGTTTCTTATTGATGCTGTTGTTAATGTGATGATTATGCATGTTTTTGATCAAATCCATTCGTATTCACTCACATTTTCTCACTTATTGCAAAAATCACAAAAAAAATTTCACTCCACTTCCTTTATCGCACTGCTGTTTAGCAATGATTTGAGGGAGGATGACGAAAACAAAATACCCATAATTGCTGATAAGTATGCTTTTGGATAAAATCTCTTCGATGATGTACAGGCATTGTTTCAATCCCTCATACAATGGAGAGATAAGGAGTTAGTCCCTAGTCAACCACTTCGAGCCTAGAAGTAGGAGTTTCCTTCGGATTGCTAAACCCTTACGCTTAACCTGGGACATGGGTAGTATTCAGTTAACCTAATTAACGCACTCGAATCACGAGGAAAAATCCAAAAGTCATGACGGTTCATCAATGACCAACGACTTGGCAGTCACAGACCCTTCAAAAGAAAATATATAATAAAAAGCCTGCTAAGTCAAACACCTCAAAAGGAGACTTAGGCAAAAATCAAGGCAATCCCGATGGATCTGACAAACAAAGTCAGTCCATGCAAAAGTTAGGGATCAAAAACAAAACCAAAAAAAGGTCCTCGAACCCTCGATAAAAACAAAATAAGATTCAGTGGCCACCCAAATCAAAAGGGGCACTGACGTCCATCAGAATAAGGTGGCTGCCATTTCAGGCAAACCTTGAATCATCAAGCTTACACCGTCAAGCTCTAAATACAGGTGCTAAATTAACTGAATGTAGGACTAGAGTTCATTACGAAGAAGGGGTGGGTGCCAAATCATACTTTGAGCCTAATATCCTTTGTTTTCATAACCATGAACCAGACCACGATACAACCCTTAAAAGACCTAATTGAGGTGGGGTTTTATTCTAAAAGCATATTTACAGCAAGGTTGCGTAACCTGACTCCTCACATGATTGCTAATCACCAGCATTGGTGTCATTATTCTTGCTATATCTTTCGCATCAGATAAATTAACACTGCGTTTGGACTAATAGTCCACTCGTCATACACTGTCACATCATTCTAATAAATGATCCTTTCAAAACTTGCATGAATGTCGCATTAAAATTACCATTTTTTAAATGAACAATTTTAAACTGCAAATTAGCACTTGACATAATAGAACTACCAACAAAGTGCAATCAAAGAAGAACTTGATCACTCATTGGTGTTGACCTAAATCAAGACTTTCTCATAACCCTGCGAATCTGGGGCAAGTCCTTCTGAGGTTTAAACCGGGGCAAACCACTACACAGTTCAGACTGGGGCAAGTTCTTCTGAGTTTCAAACAGGGGCATATTGTTGCAAAATCCAGACACTGGGGCAATCGTCGTAGACCATGTCATGGTATAAATCTTTAAGAAAAAATCTTCAAATACCTGGAGGACTGAGGCAGACTAGTTAAACAGGGGCAGTTTCCCTCCTTACTTTCAAAGTTGTTTAAGCAGACCATGCCAAACATCAGTAACTATTGAGTTCACAACAAGCGTCAAAAGCCTTGGGGCAGAGCAAAAGCACGATCAACATGCATTGGTTAATTCTCTACGCTCGTATATTCAACATGCTTTGGTTATGTCGCTGCGCTTAACATTTGCAAGCCATCAAGGCATATCAGCTAGAAGCTAGGTTCTTACAAGAACGAGTGCACAACTTCTGCAAAGGATCTAACTTGGGGCATCCGAGAGCCTCCATATCTGTCTTCTGACCATAGCATCATTAGATACCGTGTGTCGGGAAGTCAAATACTTTCACCAAATAAAGTCCACTTCTGTTGGCATCCCATAAAACTAAAAAAAAAAGTCCATTTTTATTGGCAACCAAATAAAAGTCCACCCTGCTTGGCACCTCTCCTAAAGTCCAACCCCGCTTGGCATCCCCTAAAGTCCAATTCGTATTAGCAACCACTAAAAGTCCAACCCTGCTTGGCACCACCCAAAAGTCCAACCTCGCTTGGCATCTCTTAAAGTCCAATCCTTTATTGGCAACTACCAAAGTCCACCCCTGTTGGCACCTTCATAAAACAAATCCCCTGCTTGCATTCGCATATGCATCACATATAATTAGCATGTATCATAAGCATACATAGCATAATCAGTATACCTTTTTTCAACCCCCGAGTTGACATGCCTTTTATTTCCCTCGACCCCCGAGTCGATATTTACTTTTCTTCAACCCCCGCGTTAATATGTCTTTTCTTTTCTCGGCCCCCGAGTCGATATTTTTCCTTTACCTTCGACCCCCTAGTCGACATTTACCTTCAACCCCCGCGTTGATATGCCTTTTCTTTTCTCGACCCCCGAGTCGATATTTACTCTTCTTCAACCCCCGAGTTGATATGTCTTTATTTTCTCGACCCCCGAGTCGATATTTACCTTTTCCCTTCAACCATGCAGTTGATATTTTGATTTGTTCTCGACCCCCGAGTCGACATTTACTTTTCCTCGACCCCCGAGTCGATATTTACCTTTCTTCAACCCCCGAGTTGATATGCCAGTATACCCAATAAATATTTTTCACCTTGTTTCATATAATACCAAAAAAAATATAATCCCTCATGGGAAACCAAAAATAAAGCCTTACCTTAATTCTGTTATCCGATTGCATCTTCATACGCATTGCATATCAATCATTTACATATGCATATTGCATTCCCTAACATAATTGCATTTTAGTTGCATATTTGCGCATCATAACGCATAGCATTTTTTTTGTCCCCCGCGACGTAGCATATTAGGATCCAGGTTCAGTTTGCAAGCATCTTAGTCGTTCCTCCTTCGAAGTCGGCAGTATTTCTCTGAAAAGGGTTAATACCCCCAACGTGATCAAGGAATTCTACTCCCTAGCAAGTCATTCTTCAACCATGCAGTTGATAATGATATTTCCCAGCAGCTTTTACTCGGATCTCTCCCCAAGCAGAGTTTTATTTTGAGTTTCTTGTGAACTTTTTCTGGTATCTTCTTGCATTTTCATCTTTTTTTACTCTCATGTCGGACAAATTTCGGGGTCTTCTTGTATCTAATTGACTTCCACCCCAAAATGAACGCCATGCAACAGTTCATTCTCTCAGGTTCAAGGCAATTAGATAGGGGCATCTGTCATACCCTAAATTTGTCCTACCTTCTTCAAAATTTTCATTTGTCTGACTTTTTTTTCTTCAATTTATCTCGCTTGTACAACGTAGCGTATTTTTCAGCAAAAATAAACATTTTCACCTTTTTGCTCAATAAGAATATGCCACGTGGCTTTCTTTTTTATTATTTATCATTATTTTGTTTTATATTTTTTTAGATATGTTAATATAATTAGAATATATTTAAAGTAGAACTTGTTTATAACTTAGAATTTTAATAGATTTAAAATAGAAGTAGAATTTTAAATTAGATTAGAATTTAGAGTTTTTATTTTTATTTTTATTTTTAATTAAATTAGATTAGATTTTAATTATAATTAGTTAGATTTAGAGTTGTAATTTAAATAGATTTAAATTTATATTTAAGAGTTAGAGTTAAATTAGAAATAGAAAATAGGTTTATTAATTTAGATTATTATTCAGAAAAATTAAAAGAAAAATAAAAAAAAAGAAATTGAATGAGAAGGACACGGTAGAAATATTTGAGAGATATTTTGAGAATTAGGATTATAGTTTAGTATAAATAAGGGATTCATCTACTGTTCATCATCATCAATTTGGAAACTTAGCCGCATGAACCCAAACGCAAAACCCTAAAAAAAACTGTCCTCCCAAAACAATCGGCCGCCACATTCTTCTTCCCTTTCATCTCAACCAAAATCCACCTCCACCTTCAGCTTCCCTCTCGCAAAACCCTCCATTTCTCTTTCACTTTTCCGGCGAAACCATATACTCAAACATCCGTCGTCCCTTTCACCCCAAAACCACGTTTCCATTACCACCAGTGCAATCGTAATAACCACAAACTCACCTTCATTTTTCTCCTCACTGCGATTTCGAACAAGCCGCTGCAAAATCTTCGACGACCCCGAGCAAGCGATAACATCAGCTATGACCCGCTCATAATTACGACGATGATAACAACACAAACTTGCCAACATTCGCATCGTTTCGCAGCAGACTCACGGCGAGTTACAACAACAACATTGAAGCAACACGGGTGACGCGGCCAGTTCAAGCAGCGAACAAATACCGCATGTCCTTAATTCGTTTTTCGACGGAGGTAATAAGTATTTCTATTGTTGTTTTTTTGACTATACACCTCTTCGCAAGTCGGTTTTGCTTCTGTTAAAGATTTGTCGCAGATATGATGTTGACTTTTTGCTTGTCTTATAAACGCGAGGCTTCCTGTTATCATGTGCTAAATCAGTGTTTTGCAGCATATGCCTCGCGAAGTTGTTTATACTGTTTATGAGTTTCAATAATATAAATTCTCCAAGAAAATCATCATGATGAATGTTCCAAGTGGATTTTATGGCAATATTTGTATTTATTTCTCTATCTATTTGGTTACATAGCACCATTAATGTCTGTTGCTGTGTTTATATTTCAACTCACAGCAACTGTATCATTCAATCTGGTGTGTAGTATATTGACCTTTTCTCTCATTTAGTCTAGTTTTTAAATATGTGTTTTGTTTTGATTATAATGCTTGAGTTAGTTTATGTTTTCGTGTGGAGCTGTTGTTGACTTTGCGCAGTTTATCAACGACATTAACTTTGAGTCCACGTCCAATAAAATCACTGGTTTGCTGTTCAAACTATAGCAACGACTATTCAACATGGCGGTAACGCTCGGATCATTTTCTCCGTAGTATTGGCTTGTCTGTTGATTTTATTATGATTTTGTTGCGTTTCTGGATTGTATTTGGATGTTGTCATAAGTTTGTAGAGGTAGTTTGAAAAAATTCATTGCTACTGTTGTTGCGTTCAAATGTGGAAAATTTGCTGAAACTGGACATATTGGTCGACGTGTTTCGCTTTGAAATTGATTTATGAGTGTGTTTGTGCTCGGTTCTCATTTTTGCGCTGAGAAACTCGTTGTGGTATAGCGAGTACCATTGTGGATTCATAGACATCTTACTGCAGTTCTGATTTTGAACCCATCACATGTTTGTTTTAATTTCATTTCATATACTATTGGGGATTCTTGGCTGTTTGTATTTAATATATGCAGCATTATCATGTGCACTTGTTATATTTTGTGTAAATGCTTTGGTTTCGGTTTGAACTAAATGCTGAGATTTTTGTTCTACTGCAATGTACAGAGCCTTTTGTGTTATATTTTCATGGTATTAAGCTACTGATGAGGTAACGCCTTTTGTATGCATTCACCTTCTGATTCGGTAATGGTTTTAATTTCTTTCGAGCATGTTTACATTGTTGTTGTTCCGCTATTAAATCTTTAAGTTCGACGCCGACTCGATTTCATATATGTGTGCAAATATGTCTTAATGCTGGTTCTATTCCATTGTTTTTGTCGCATTTAGTTTCGATTCAATTTCGAGGTCGTGAAGTATAATATGCTGGTTGTGTTTAATCGCTGTTGTTGAGATCTTTGTTGAATATTGCTGGATTTATTTTGAACTGACTCATGGATGTTTAGTGCAATTTTTATTTCCCTCTTCAATGTGAGTGTACAATGATGTTTTTTACATGTTAGCTAACCTTGGCTTTGCTTTCGTCTGTTTCATTGAAAGAAAGTTAATGTTAGACATAATAAACCGTAAGCTTCACCGTAAGCATTTTCTTTATAATATATTGTTTTATTATTTTCTTTACTTTCGTTACTTTTTTTACTGATTGTGAAGTATTGTCTAATATGGTTTGCTTTAATAATGTTGGTACTTTTTTAATACTATTTTTTATTACAACTTTGATTCCTACTGTAACTAATATTTATCACTGCTTTCATATTATTATTTGTGTTATTAGTGATTAGATAGATATGAGCCATCTAAATATTTAGAAAAGAAGTCCATTATTGCACTTATTTAGTGCACTTTTGCATAGTAATTAATTTGCAAATATTGTAAATAACTAGTGTTGATATTATTTAATTGCATTAATCCGACTCAAAGTTCATGGTTTCGGCGATTCTATGTCGATGGTGCCACCAAATATTCTTACACATTAATTGAATATCTCGCCACATAACGAAAGTAGCGAACTCTTGGAGTCTAGCACTCCTTGAGTCCTTGGACAACCGCTCTTGAGGCGCACGTCTTGAGTTGTGGTTGTTCCGTCTTTCGGTTTTTTCAAATCTCTTTTTTTTAATTAATTGAAATTTCTTAAAGATATTTTTAATTACTCTTAGATATTTTTATAAGATAATTCAAATTATTCTTTTAAAAAATATATTTCAAAATTATTACTAAATAAATATTTTTAATATTAAAATTTTAAAAAATATACTTTATTAATTAAGTCAAATCTTTTTCTAAGATATTAAACTTTTCTCAAAAACAATTAATTATAACTAGTTTTTATCAAAACCTTTTTACGGATTTATTTTATATATGAAAATTAAAAACATTTTTATTAATTAAATTAAACTATCTTCCTAAAATAAATTTCAAAACAATTGAATTCTTGGATCTCGCCTTCCTTGAATTTCTGAACGACTACTCTCGAGACGTACGCCTTGAGTTGTGGTCGTTTCGTCGTTTATTTTTAAGATGCTCAATTCTTTTCAAAACCTTTAAACAATTTTTTTTTAAAAATAAAATCTCGTTAGTCGAGTTATTTTCTACCTTTGATCACCATACACAACATTTTAAAGCTTAATCCTGGGCTTCCTTACAGTGATACCTATTTGATCAATTATTTCTAGTTGGTCACTTAGAAAACTAGCCCACTTTGCTAGTGCACACGTTTAAAATTAAATTCAAACCTCGACTTACCTCGAGTATTTTTCCTCAAAACTATTCTTTTCAATTAAACAATGTAGATATCGAACTCTTGAGGTCTAGCACTTCTTGGGTTCTCGAAGGATTGTTCTCAAGGTGTACACTTTGGGTTGTAATCTCCTTTTGATCTTACATTTCTAGAATACCTAGTGCACCTAGTCCACCTACGCTAATATTTCCCAAATTATTTTCTTAATTAAATCAACGAAAGAATCGAGTTCTTGGAGTCGTGCATTCCTTGAATTCGAGTATGATCACTATTGAGGCGTACGCCTTGTATGGTGTGCCATTCAAACTTTCGTTCTTAAAATACCTCCTCTAATTATTTGGATAAGTATTCACTGTCCAACAAATATATTTCATAATTAATGGAATGAAAAATGTATCGTTGGGATCTAGCATTCCAGCGATATCCCGACTAATTGATTACGAGGCCGATGTCTTGCTTATCAAATAGTCGTCATTCCTCCTAAAATTTTCAACCCACCTAACCTCGTTCCTCACCTTTGTGCGATCGAGTCTAAACCTCCCGTACTCTTATAAAACTGTACATCAAATTCAAATTATTTCTTAATCAAATTACGAAAGAACTGAGTTCTTGGAGTCTCGCACTCCTTGAATTCTTGAGTAACTACTCTTGGGGCGTACGCTTTAGGTTGTGGGTTGTTCGACCTTTTGTCTATAAAACACGCTCCCTAATTATTTGGACAAATACGGCCATTGTCCATTCAAATACAATTTCCTAATTAATTGAATGAAAAAGGTGTAGTTGGGATCTAGCATTCCAACGATATCCCGACTAATTGGTTGCGAGACTGACGTCTCGTTTATCGAGTAGTCGTCATTCTCTCTCAAAATATCTAGCCAACCTTATCTTCTTCGCCTCCGTGCAATCGAAACCTTAAACCTATTCAACCCAACTCTCTTTTCTCGCCCCCGTGCGATTGAACTTTCTCAAACACAAAATTCCTCGCCCTCGTGCGATTTTCCATAAAAAACACATTTTGGCAAGAACATTATTTAGTCCATTCTTCCGCGCATAACAAACTCGTGCTTCAGCCTCCCCTAGCGAGCAGACAAGCCAACGTTTAGCAGTTAGAATGCGACCTAAACTCTCGTTCATTCCAAACCCAAACCTTTTACCGCAGTTAGCCGAACTACGGCTGCTCTGATTCCTTATTCCCTAATAAGGATACGTAGGCACAAGATTGCGATAATCTTGCCAAGCACATTCCCCACAATCCCCTCTTTTACCCGTAGTCCCACGAACTACGAATGCTCTGATTTTCCACTTCTTATAAGTGAAGATACGTAGGCACAAGGGCCCCAATCCTTGGCGAGCACCCTATCCTATAACCATCCATTCCCCCCATAGGAGAAACCTTAGAAGAAAACAAACAAGCATAGCTAACTTTACTCTCGAATCGATCAAGAGGTTCCCGTTGAGTACAACGGACGTAGAGGGTGCTAATACCTTCCCTCTGCGTAACCGACTTCCGAACCTAGAATATTGGTTGCGATGACCATGTTCTTATCTCTTTAAAGGTTTTATCGATATTTTCCTATTCCACCCCTGGAATGAATAAAGTTCGGTGGCGACTCTGTTTCGAACGGTATTTTTCCGCGGCCATCGCGAGGATCGTATTTTTTGAGGTACGACAATGTTCTTTCTGGCTTAGATCTTTTAGTATGTTTTAGGGTAGATATTCATGTTCCCCTAGCATTTTTATTAGAACTTTAGAACAACATTAGGTTCTGTTTTAGGTATTGAGATTAGGACCCTCCCAAAATTGTGGATCCCCTTGACCTATCTCAATGTAGGAATTGTTTAGATAACTTAGAAGTTGATTTAGGCTTCAATATTTTTACACTAGTTAGTTCAAACATTCAGTTTCCCCTATGAAATTAATTAGAATTTTACAACTTCATTTTCTATTTTAGTTGTATTTTGCAAGTGGCTTGTATTTGTGGATTCCTCTCTTGAGTGCTTTGGATTGTTTTGTTTGGTTGGCTGCTTTGGAGTTGGTTTAGGCTTGAGTTCGTTTTGGTGGAGCTTCTGGATTCATTGAAGATGCTTGGGATTGAAGATTGGAGCTTGGAGTTGAAGGCTTTTCCTCTTGGGGAGTTTTTTTTAAGGAGCTTAGGAAATTAGGGTTTTAGGAAGTGCCTTAGATCTAGTTTTGATTCTTTCTTCAAAGATAGAGTGCATTGTTTGCATCTATTCTATCCAATGACATAAATTCCTCCTTAGGAAGCTCCATCTCTCCTTAGGAGGGATGAGTGGTATGCCCAAGTGAGTAGAACTTTGAGGATACCTTTCATTTGCAATGTTGAGTTCTTAGTGATTTCCTTTGGTTGTCATTAAGTTTCTTAACATTATAACTTGATCTTGATGATTAATCCTCTTCTTGGAGTGTGCTTGTTGGAAGTTGAAGATGGATGAAGCTTGAAATAGAAGCTAGCATGAAGATGAAGCCTTTGTTGTCAATTTTTGCTGTCAAAGCAACTGTAGCTGTTTAGGGCTTGCTACTGCTGTTGTTGTTTGTTGTAGGAGTTGGGTGCTGCTGCTTGGGCTTCCTTCTCTGTATCTTTTTCTTTTCTCTGTATTGTTTGTTGGCTTGTGTTGCTTGCCCCATAAGTTTGAAGTGAAGTTGATTCACTTTTCCTGTTGTTTTCCCAGGTTCGAGGTAGAGCAGGACTCCCTTGCCTCGCTTGTATTGCTGCATTGCATGCATTTTACTATTTACTGTATTTGCTTGTTTTCTTTTGCTGTTTATCCCCTAGGAACTCTGATTTCCACTGTGCAAGAGGAAATTATGACAGACATTAGGTTTTGACCCATGCATGATAATATTAGGCTAGTTTCCCTTTCAACCATAGGCTTTTTAGAGCGTCTTTCTCTTCTCATCTCGAAACAATTCAAAAACACAGTAATAAGGATAACGCGTGCTGTACGTTACGAGCTTTAAGCTATTTGAGAAAAGGTTGCTGGAGGGTCACTCTTCAGTAATCTGGCTGCTTAGTATGGTACCCTTAGGGTGACATGCGACGTAGTCACTCTCAGATCACAAGTCTTTAGTACAGTACAAGCTACAGACAACTAAAAAATACTTCTTTTTCGTAAAAAACTGAAAACAAATTTCAAATGTCATTTTTGTCCGCTTGGACTCTTAATCAGGAAAACCCTTTCGTAAGGAGATAAAAAACTGTCAGACAAGCTTGTGTCCTCTGTAGCCCGAACTACGTTTGCTCTGATCTTTCATGCTGTATGAAAGTACGTAGGCATAGGATGCGATATCCTAGCGAGCAACCTTCCCCTCCTTTCCCGTAGGTAGGCGAACTACGTTGACTCTGATTTCTCGTTCCAGACGGGAATACGTAGGCATAAAGTGCGATACTTTGCCGAGTCATTTTCTTTTCTTTTTAACCCAGACCTGTAGAATAAATAGAATAACACACCCTTAGATAGAAAACATGCGTGGATCCCGTCGAGTACGACGGACATGAGGGGTGCTAATACCTTCCCCTTGCGTAACCGACTCCCGATTCCAGGATTTGGTTGCGATGACCATTCCTTTCCCTCTTTGCGTTAGGTTTACTCTGAGCGTTTCCTTTCCCTCTTATGGGATAAATAACACACGGTGGCGACTCTTCTGTCATAGCCGGCGCCGATTTTCGCAGTAGCGACAGCTGCTAATCAAGAGCTTGGCAATCTGAGGTATGACCCCAGGTTCTTCCAAAGTGGTCATGGTCATGGTCGTAATGCTGCTTATGACGGATATGGTAATGAGGGTCCGTACTGGAACAAAGATCGTCAGGAAGATGCCTTTTCTGGGCAAGATTTGGGTTTTGAGGGTCCCGCTGATAATGATCAGAGGATTAAAATGCTGGAAGAGCAGATAAGAGGTATAATCAATCAAAATTCTGCAGGTTTGGACATGGCTACCATGGGGCTGGTTCCTGGGCTGAGGGTGCCATTGAAGTTCAAAGCTCCCACTTTCGATAAATATAAAGGGGATACATGCCCACGGGTTCATGTGCGTTCATATTACCGGAGGATGTCTGCTTACTCTGATGATGAGAAGATGCTTATGCATTTTTTCCAAGATAGTTTGTCGGGACCATCGCTGGAATGGTACATGGGACTAGAGCCTGCACAGATCGGAAGTTGGAAAGAATTGGTTGATGCTTTCGTTAGACATTACCAATACAACAATGACCTTGCGCCAAATAGGGTCCAGCTTCAAAGTCATTCACAAAAGAATGGGGTGAGTTTCAAGGAGTATGCCCAGCGTTGGCATGATCTGGCGGCAAAGGTCCACCCCCCTATGGTTGAAAGGGAATTGATTGATATTTTTGTTGGAACATTCTCTGGGATATATTATGATAAATTTCTCAATTGCTCGATGGGTAGTTTCTCTGACATGATACTCATGGGAGAACGGATTGAAAATGGCATTAAAATTGGTAAGATTCAAGCCGGTGAATCGACCTCAGCGGGAGGTGCAAAAAAGGTCTTTGGTGGTAAAAGGCAAGGAGACGCCAGCGCAGTGTATGGTGGTCGAGGACGAGGTAGAGGTAGGAATCAGTATATTCAACAACAGGTTGCTAGTGTGACGATCCCTGTACCTCAACAACGACAACAACCATAACAACAGCAACAACAACAACAACAAAGGTATAATCCTGCTCAGAGAAGGATCCAGAATGGGAAGTCAAAGAGGTTATTTGATACACCTCCGTCAACGCATGCAGAACTGCTTCAGACGCTGTTAAGTTTGAATCTGGTTGAGAAGAGAACGTTGGACCCACCACAGGAGCGCTTCCTTACGGGTATGATACTAGTAAGCAGTGTGAATTTCATTCTGGGGCACCTGGACATGATATCGAAAGTTGTCATGCTTTTAAACACAAAGTCCAAGATTTGATTGATAGTAAAGTCATTAACTTCAGTCAGGATGGTCCCAACATTGTACAGAAACCAATGCCGAATCATGGAGCAAATGCTATTCTGACAGAAGAAGATTTGGATTTGGTTATGGACGTAAATGATCTGAAGACACCTTTAAGCTATGTTAAAAGCAGATTGTTGAAAGGAGGGGTCTTCCCCGGATGTGACGAGTACTGTTTGGATTATTGGACCCGACCAGAGGGCTGTTTTGATTTGAAGAGAGGTATTCAGGCCATGATTGATGAGGGAACTTTACAGTTTGACCGCACTGCTGTTGAGAAACCTGGTGAGGTAACATGTGAAAAGCAGGGTGAGGTCGCAACAGTTACAATTCCAAGAAAGACTATTACGATATCAGCGCCCGTCAAGCGGCCAACTATCACGATAACGAAAGCTGGGCCCGTTCCTTATGAAAGTACGAAAGCCATTCCATGGAACTATGGGTTGAAAGCTTTTTGCAACGGGGAAAAGATTAATGTGGATAGCCAGCCAGCAGGGGCAGTGGGCAGTCCTGTTGAAGCGGGGGGCATGACCCGTAGTGGTAGAATCTTCACTTCACCTAAAATCGAGGCTGAAAGGATTGCGAGAGGCAAAGCCAAATGAATGAAGGAGGACCCTCCCAGTCGAAAGAGAAAGAAACATCGATCAAATATGCAGAAGAGTTTATGAGGTTGATTCGCAAAAGTGACTATAAGATTATGGAGCACTTGCAGCAGACGCCCTCCAAAATTTCAATACTATCTTTGTTGCTTTGTTCTGAGGCCCATCGAAATACCTTGTTAAAAATCTTGGACACGTCTTTTGTACCTCAGGAAGTAACTGTTAATCAGCTTGAGGGGGTACTGGCGCATGTAAATGCCGGACACAGCTTGGGATTTACTGATTTTGATTTGACGCCTATAGGTCGGGACCATAATATGGCTTTGCACATTTCAGTGGAATGCCGAGGCATTGTTATGTCGCACGTTCTTGTAGACACCGGATCATCTTTGAGTGTGTTACCGAAGAAGGCTATGATGAAGCTGGATGTTCGAGGAATCATATGCACGCCAAGTGACTTGGTCGTGAGGGCTTTTGATGGGACCAGGAGGTCGGTGTTTGGGTCCATAACGTTGCCACTCCAGGTCGGGCCGGAAGTGTTTAACACTGTGTTCTACATCATGGATATACATCCAGCTTACAGTTGTTTACTTGGGCGACCATGGATACATTCTGTAGGGGCTGTGACGTCCACGCTACATCAAAAGCTTAAATACATGGTCGGGGACAGTGTTGTTACTATTTGCGGAGAGGAGGACATTCTGGTTAGTCATCTTTCGTCATTCAAGTACGTCGAAGTGGATGGGGAGATCCATGAGACGCCATGCCAAGCCTTTGAAGGGTTGCAGATCAAGGACAAGTCTCATGTTCTCAGCAAAGGGCCAGAGGTGGCCATGTCTTCGTACAAATACACTCAGGCAGTGGTTCAGGCTGGAGAAACCAAAGGATGGGGCCAAGTCCTAGAAATTCCTGTCAAGATGGACAAGTTTGGGTTGGGGTATCGCTCGACATCTTCATCTTCCTCATTAGGCGTGCCAAAGTTCAAAGGACCAGTGGTGATCACTCCAGGTGGAGTCTGTTATGAAACGATTAATGCTGTTTCCGATGCTGAAGACGGAGATAGTGACTGCGATATCGACTCGTGGATCAAGCCCGGCGTGCCAGGACAGAATCTGTGCAACTGGTCTATCCAGGAACTTGTCCAAGTGACTACAAAACAGTAATGATTTGTTTTCTCGATTATTGTATAATCCTGTGTCCTACCCGGGGCATAGTGATTTTGTTTTTAGGGCTACCTGCTTATGTGTGTACTTTGTTTAATCATTAATAAAGGCGTTTTTCGCATGCAAATTTTGTGATCCTTGTTTTTCCTGTTTTTGCTTTAACAATAAAATGGCAACGTGGTTATGTGCTTTGTTTGCATTATTTGAAACATTTAACCATTTTCATTGCAGGATTCATATTTCAGACGACACCGATCACGAACTTCCTATGACTCGCTTCGACTTCGAGCACCCGATATTTCAAGCAGAAGAAGAGATTGTTGAGGATAACGACTTATCAGAAGAGCTGACTCGACTTTTGAAACAAGAAGAGAGAATCATTCTGCCTCATCAGGAGGAAATTGAAATTATCAACGTGGGGTCTGAAGAGGTTGTCAGGAATATACGGATAGGGGCTGCACTGCAGAGTGATATCAAGAAAAGGCTTATCGAGATGCTTCGAGAGTATAGTGATATCTTTGCTTGGTCTTACAAAGATATGCCTGGGTTGGATACTGATATGGTGGTTCACCGTTTGCCATTGCGTGAGGAATGTCCGTCGGTTAAGCAGAAACTCAGAAGAACTCGACCAGATATGGCTGTGAAAATTAAGGAGGAAGTTCAGAAACAATGGGATGCTGGTTTTCTGGCTGTCACAACTTATCCCTCATGGGTTGCCAATATAGTACATGTACCAAAGAAAGATGGTAAGGTTCAGATGTGCGTGGACTATCGAGATTTGAATAGGGCGAGCCCAAAAGACGACTTTCCACTTCCTCATATTGATGTGCTGGTCGACAACACCGCTCAATTCTCCGTGTTTTCCTTCATGGACGGCTTTTCGGGCTATAATCAGATAAAGATGGCACTGGAGGATATGGAGAAAACAACTTTTATTACCCCGTGGGGAACGTTCTGCTACAAAGTGATGCCCTTTGGTTTGAAGAACGCCGGGGCAACATATTAGCGAGCTATGACAACACTCTTTCATGTCATGATGCATAAAGAGATCGAAGTCTATGTTGACGATATGATTGCTAAATCCCAGAAGGAGGAAGAGCATCTGGTCAATCTTCTGAAATTGTTCAAGAGGCTTAGGAAATTCAGGCTGAGGCTGAATCCTAACAAGTGCACTTTCGGGGTGAGATCTGGTATGCTATTTGGGTTTATTGTGAGCGAAAAAGGAATTGAGGTTGATCCTGCTAAGATAAAAGCAATACAAGAAATGCCAACACCGAAAACAGAAAAAGAAGTTCGTGGCTTTTTAGGGAGATTGAATTACATAGCCCGGTTCATATCTCATCTAACGGCCACGTGCGAGCCATTATTCAAGTTGTTGAAAAAGGATCAGGATGTGATCTGGAATGAAGATTGTCAAAAGGCGTTTGAAAAAATAAAAGAGTATTTCCAGGAACCTCCAATATTGATACCCCTAGTAGCCGGGAGACCATTGATTATGTATCTGACGGTTCTTGAGAAAAGTATGGGTTGTGTTCTCGGTCAACATGACGAGACCCGACGTAAAGAGCATGCGATTTATTACTTGAGTAAAAAGTTCACAGATTGTGAGTCCCGCTACTCAATGCTTGAAAAGACGTGATGTGCGCTAGCCTGGGCTGCCAAACATCTGAGACAATACATGCTAAATCATACAACCATGCTAATTTCAAAGATGGATCCAATCAAATACGTGTTTGAAAAGCAAGCACTTTCCGAAAGGATTGCCCGATGGCAGATGGTATTGACAGAATATGATATTTAGTGTGTTTCTCAAAAGGCTATTAAAGGTAGCATTCTGTCAGAGTACCTAGCTGAGCAGCCAATTGATGATTACCAGCCGATGAGGTTTTATTTTCCTGACGAGGATATCATGTACTTAAAAATGAAGGACTGTGAGGAGCCGTTGCCTGATGAAGGTCCAGAGCTGGGTTCCAAGTGGCAATTGATATTTGACGGTACCGTCAATTCATATGGAAGTGGAATAGGGGCAATCATTACTACTCCCTATGGGTCGCACATCCCATTCACTGCTAGATTGACCTTTCCAGTTACCAACAATGAGGCCGAATATGAAGCGTGCATTATGGGGCTCGAAGAAGCTATTGATCTAAAAATTAAAAATCTTGATGTGTACGGAGACTCTGCTCTAGTTGTGAACCAGATCAAGGGAGAGTGGGAGACTCGTCATCCCAATCTGATATCTTATATGAATTATGCAAGGAGGTTGTTACCTTTCTTTGACAAGGTGGAATTGCACCATGTACCACGAGCGGAAAATCAGATGGCAGACGCTCTCGCGACGTTATCTTCAATGTATAAGGTTAACTTCTGGAATGAGGCTCCCAGGATAGTTATCTCTCACCTTGATAGGCCCGCTTTCATATTCGCCATTGAGGAAGCTTCCGATGGCAAGCCGTGGTATTATGATATCCAGAATTTCCTGAAGAATCAAGAGTATCTGGCTGGGGCATCCAGTCGTGATCAGAAGACTCTTAGGAGATTGGCTGGCAACTTCTATTTGAATCCGGATGGTGTTTTATATAAGAGAAACCACGACTTGGTGTTGTTGTGGTGTGTGGACGAGAAAGAGGCTAAGTTGCTCATGGAAGAGATCCACGAGGGTACATTTGGTACACATGCCGGCGGACATGCAATGACGAGAAAGTTATTACGAGCCGGGTATTATTGGCTGACAATGGAAACAAATTGTTTCAAGTTTGCAAAGAAGTTTCATAAATGCCAGATTTATGCGGACAAGATTCATGTGCCTCCGAGCCCTCTGAACGTTATGTCATCGCCTTGGCCTTTTTCCATGTGGGGAATTGATGTGATTGGAAAGATTGAGCCCACGACATCCAACGGACATCGTTTTTATCTTGGTAGCTATTGATTACTTCACCAAATGGGTTGAAGCGGCATCGTATGCTAATGTTACCAAGCAGGTGGTAGCCAGATTTATCAAGAAGGATATTATCTGCAGATATGGAATCCCGGAGCGGATTATCACAGACAACGGTTCGAATTTGAATAACAAGATGATGAAGGAATTATGCCAGAATTTTAAGATTGAACATCACAACTCTTCTCCTTATCGGCCCAAGATAAATGGTGCTGTTGAGGCGGCCAATAAAAACATAAAGAAGATTGTTCAGAAGATGGTGGTGACCTATAAAGACTTGCATGAGATGTTGCCTTTTGCTTTGCACGGTTATCGTACGACGGTACGCACATCAACCGAGGCAACTCCTTTTTCACTGGTATATGGTATGGAGGTTGTCCTACCATTGGAGGTTGAGATTCCTTCTCTGAGGGTTTTGCGCGATGTCCAACTTAATGAGGCAAAATGGGTGAAAGATAGATTGAATCAGCTCAGTTTAATGGATGAGAATAGATTGGCTTCTCTAGCATACGGTCGGCTGTATCAGAGCCGAATGAAGAAAGCTTATGATAAGAAGGTGTGTCCTCGAAGCTTTCAAACGGGCGATCTTGTGCTGAAAAAGATTCTCCCACCACAATCAGATCACAGGGGCAAATGGACTCCCAACTATGAAGGTCCATATGTCGTTAGAAAGGTTTTCTCTGGAGGAGCCTTATTGCTATCCACCATGGATGGTGAGGATTTCACATCCCCTGTGAACTCGGACGCAGTTAAAAAATACTTTGCTTAAAGAGACCCGCTGGACAGAAAAAGAGAGTCCGGGCAAAAATGGGGCATCCCGGCGAACCATAAAAAAGGAATAAAAAGTTCGGGCAAAAGTTAGGGATAAAATTGAAAAAAGATGTACACCCGTGAAGTTGAAAACCTGAAAAGGGCGATTTCGGCAAAAAAGGGTATCCCGGTGAACTGAAAACCCACAAAGGGCGATTCACGCAAAAGTTAGGGATTTGAAAAAAGCAAATGACTGCGGTCCGAGTTTGATACTGCATTGCTTAGTGGTTTGGGACTACCTGAGGGTCGTATATCCAAAACAATCTCTTCCGAAGATCGATCGGGAAAGCGTCAGAGTCAGGCGAGTCATAGGGGGACCAGCTCATGGTGTTCGTCTGTACCACGTTGCCGACATGTATAAAAATTTTCGTTGTATTTATGTGATATTTGTATTTTGCTTGTGCGTAACTTCCTCTTTTCAGGAGTTGCATCCAGTGTACAAATTTTGCCTATTTACAGGCCTGTTATCAATAAAGCATATTATTTAGTATTTGATGTTTGTTCTTTACTGTTTTGCTTGTGAAAAATGTCGATGTTTTGATGAACTTGCATGTACATAAACTTGCTGGCCCTTGCCAATAATTGCTAAAACTTTGAATTGACTGAACGAATGTCACGGATACTAACCGGGATAGATCTTGTTGTATAGATTTGTTTCATCTCGTTTGTGTTTTGCAGGGTTCTCACCTTTGAAGCAAACAGTCAGGGAATTTGCGTTTCCCCAGCCGGAGTCCTGTGACATAGTGATGGTATCACTCCTCAGCAGATGGAAGTCACATCTTATCCCAGAGAGATTTGAGATGGCATTTATCCCTACTGGATGTGGGTTGTCATCCCCAGAAGAGTATTCCCCAGGAAAGCTGCCAAGAGAGTATCCTCAGTGGATCTGGATGTCCCCAACAGAATGTGCATTCCCAGCAGTGAGTATGTACACAATCAATCCCCAGCATGGGTAACTCCTGCAGAGTATAACCAGATCGTCTTTGGTTCAGAAGGATTACCCCCGTGCAGGGTTGTTTCTCCTTCTCCCCAGCAGGGTGTTTTTCCTCCGACAAGATGAACATCCTCAACAGAGTTCGTAATTTCAAGCCTGTGAGCCATTCCCCAGCAGGATGGTTATCCCCAGCGGAGTTGGTTGCACCGTTCCAGCATTTATTTTGTTGGAATATGTCTGTGATACTCGGTTATCCCTGGCGGATTTGGTTTTGTCTTCAGCATTTATTTTGCTGAGGCGCCTCTTGGCATCTTTGCATTTTGCATATATCATCATATTTGCATCTACCCAAACGCGTAGCATTTCCATGCTGTATGGAGCATTACGCCATTGTCAAACATACGCATTTTGAAACATAAGCCAGGTTGGTTAACTCTTTGGTTTCAGGTGTTATCCCTTGCAAAGGAGTGAGATTCTTGCTCAGAAGGATTTCTAGATATTCAAATTCTCAGCGTGAGATAGGTGATGATAACGTTCGTCCCCTAATAGAGTTGCTTGGTTAAGTTCCTCTTCGGAAATATTCCCGGATTGCTGTTACGTCAGCATTAAAAGATTTCATGCCTTAAACTTTCGGAGTTGTCACTAGTGATTTCCCCGGTGAAAATTTTCCCCACAGAGTTGTTCGTTTAAGTTTCTCATATTCCCCAGCGAAGTATTCTTCAAACGTATTCGTGTTGACGGAATTGTTACCTATGATCGACAGAGATCATTATCCGGGTTGACGGAATTGTTACCTGTGATTGACAGAGTTTGTTATCCGTGTTGACGGAGTTGTTGCCTGTGATTGACAGAGTTTGTTATCCGTATTGACGGAGTTGTTGCCTGTGATTGACAGAGTTTGTTATCCGTGTTGACGGAGTTGTTACCTGTGATTGACAGAGATTGTTATCCGTGGTGACGTAATTGTTACCTGTGATGGACAGAGATTACTATCCGTGTTGACGGAATTGTACCTGTGTTGACAGTGACTGTTAACTGTGGCTGACAGAGATCGTTATCTGTGATTGACAGTGATTGTTACCCGTGCTGACGGTGATTTCTACCCGTGTTGATGGAATTGTACCCGTGCTGATGGTGATTGTTATCCGTGTTGACGGAATCGTACCTGTGTTGACAGTAATTGTTACCCGTGTGGACAGAATTATTACCCGTAATGGACGGAGTTGTCCCTAGTGGAGTTGCCAGTGATTATTATTTGTGTAGACAAAGATCGTTACCTGTGATTGACAGAGATTGTTATTCGTGTTGACGAATTTAGTCCAGTTGTGGACGGAGTTGTACCCATGTTGATGGAGTCTCTCCTCGTATTGACAAATTTAATCAAGTCATGGACAGAGTTGTTTCTTGCAAAGTTAATTCGATCCCTATGGCGTCACACAGGGGGTTGATGTTGAAGTCTAAAGTTTTATCAGATGTTTGATCAGTTGTTGCCGTAACAACTGGGTTCAGCGTAATGGATGTTGTTCCCCGAGCAGTTTTCGCAAATTATTTATGTGGTTGCCAAATTTCCAGGTTTCTTGGTATTCAACCGTCTTCTACCTCGATTCTTTGAAGGCCGTTCGCTCTTCACCCAGTCGGGTCCAAGCTGTTTGAATAGGGGCAGCTGTTGCACCCAAAAATTTGCTCAACCTTTTCTTACCTGGTTTATGTTTCATTGCATTAACATTTGCATAGTTATATCATTTGCATATCATGATATCATTCATATAGGAGGGGATCAAGTGTGATTCTTATCAAGAGAAGCCTAGCAAGAGGTTTTATTCAAGATTGAGAAATTATCAAAGTCATCAGGAGGTGATTTGAGGGCCTAAGGGTTTAGATGTTTGAGTGTGAATCTTCTCCTAACTTGAGGATCAACTGAAGACCATCAGAGGGAGGTGGATTTTTGAATATGAGAAGAGGATGTGTATGGAGCTCATAGAATGCCTAGAGGGCCATGGGCGAGCTCAATCAAGTCATTGTGTCAAATACAAGAGTCACAGTTGAGGTGCAAGCAATTAGGGTTTCATCTGGGCCAATCCTAGGTCAACTGTGCAATTGAAGAGTATAAAAGCCTACTTTTAGGTCATGGAGTTCATGAAATGATATGTTGAGACATTTGTGGTGTTGTTCCAAGATCAAGTCAAGAAAAGTCAAGAGTGCGGGAAGTTGCTAAATTAGGGTTTCAGTGCAAAATTCCCTGTTTAGTGCCTAACTTCAAGACCACATAAGTCAAGATTCAAGTTTCAAGTGGATCTTTGGTCAACATGAAACTTGTAGAGAATCTCAATACCTTTAATTTGAGTACTAGAAGTCTTCAAGGGGATTTATAGAACTCAAGTTATGACCCAGACAAGTTACAAGTCCTTAGATGCCTCTGAAATTTGTCTGTGAAAATCATCTGACTTCAAAGCTATTTTTGACCTAGAAGGAGGTTTCACCTGAACTTTTGGCCAACATGAAAGTTGTTCCTCATGATAGTAGATTTCTAAATTGTACTAGAAGTCTTCCATCTGATTTGTAGAACTCAAGTTATGAGGTTTACAAGTCAGGGGTATTTTGGGAAAGTGAGATTATAAGCCATTTTCAATCATAGGTCAAAATCTCCAACTTGCACTTGTCAAATGGATTTTTGTTCAACATGAAACTTGTTCAAAATGTGGTTTTTAGGCTAACCAAGAAGTCATGATGGATTGATTAGGATCATAGCAAGAATTGGTTTGAAATGGTTTGAATAAGGAAGATTTTCAAAGGATTAAAAGGGGGAAAATTAAAATAATTGGTTAAGTGACCAAAACATGTCAAATAAGTGCTCATTTTGATTGTAAATTTCATTTTAGGCACATTGACATTGGTATCTTTTTGGGCATAGGCCAAGTTTTACAAGTTGCCATATGGTTGCTTCAAAGGCAAGTTACATAACCAAACACTTCAACAATGCAATTCAGGCCATTCTACTGTTTCAATTTTGCTCACCAAGTGTTATGCAAGTGATCAGAACCTTCTGGAACAAGTTGTGAGCAAGAATACACGACTGTTGCATTGAAATTTCAAGAGCAAAAACAGAAAATGCAATTGACTGAATTGGGCTTCATTCAGGTCCAAGAAGCCCATGAAAACATTCTATATATTCATTGGATTGATTTCAGATCAATTTTTGGAGTCATTTTCGTGCCAGAAGCTGAAGTTGCAGTTGAACATTCAAGAGGAGCAAGTGAAATCGAATTTCTAGTTTGAAGCAAGATCAAAGCATCAAACTAAACAAGTTTTGAAGGGAGAATCAAGCTCCAAGTGCATTTGTTACTAGATCTACAACAGGTTAGTAACATTCAAAATTCCACATGAATTAGCATGATGTAGTTAGATTTGAACTTGTGGTTAGGATCTAGGTGCAATGTAGATCGTTTTAGGATCAGTTTGGAAGCATTTGATGATAGTTGATCATGACATAGTAATTCTGTTTGGATTCGAATCTCTTGATTCATGAGTAGTTAGAGCAAGATGACTAGATCTTAGTGATGTAGGAAGTGTGAGGATGATTTCTGTGTACTTAGATTTGCAATTGGTGATGATTGATCTGGATGTGCTTTCTGAACATTGCTTCGTGTTTTAAAATCCATTGAGAGTTGGAACATTTGGACTGGAGATTTGAATTCCTGATGAAAAACTGAGTAGAAATGATATGGAGTTTGTGCATTTTGGTTGCCTGTACCTATTGCCTCGCCGAAGAAGACAACCAGAGTCTTCTCCGGCCACCACATCTACTCTCAATCCGGCCAGCCTGAATATTGAAGAAGTTGACTCCTGAGCCATTGGATCTGGTTTTGACCAAGACTTTCTCCTTCATCCAACGACCATGTTATAATCTGAGGTTTGAATTTTTGAAGCCAAAACGCTATAGTTTCACTAAATGCGCTGGCAGCTTGTGGATCTTTGGATGTGTTGACTTGTATGCAGATCCAACGCGCGTGGTTATTTTCAGCATTTTGAATTTCTTTTATTTGATTTTTATTATTTTTAATGCATTATTGATTCTAAAAATCGCAATAATTCCATTCTTGATCCAAAAATTATTTTAAAAATACCTCCATGATCTTGAGAGAATTTGTGATTTTCGGAAATCAATAAAATGCATTTTCATGCATTTTTCAATTTAATTTGATTTTTCTCATTTTATGTAGTTTTTTAATATTTGCATATTTGTTCATCTGTTTTGTTGAATTTTTTTCTCTCAATTGGTGTTGAATCTGGCTTTGATTTTTTAGTATGTTGTAGGTTAGATGTGTATGCTCCCTTAGGATTTTTAGTAGATTTTTAAGACAACTTTAGGTTCTGTTTTAGGGGTTAAGTTTTGAGCCTCCCCAAACTTGTGGATCCCCTTGACCTATTTCAACTTAGGAATTGTTTAGATTACTTAGAAGTTGAATTCGGCTTTAATCTTTTAACCTTAGATTGTTCAAACATGTATGTTCCCCTAGGAAATTTATTATAATTTTACAACTTTGTTTTCTATTTTAATTGTATTTTGCAAGTTACTTTTGCTTGTGGTGTTCTATCTTGTGTGCCTTTGCTTGTTTGGTCTTGTTGGTGACTTTGGAGCTTGTGGAGCTTCTTTTCCTTTTTGGGAGGTCTTCTGGATTTGGTGTAGCTGCTGTGGCTTGAAGATTGGAGCTTGGAGTTGAAGTTTTCTTCCTCTTTTAGGAGCTTTTTAGAAGCTTATAGGATTAGGGTTTTAGGAAGAGCCATTAGAACTAGTTTCTTCTTTTTTTCATCAAACATAGAATGCATTGTTTGCTTCTATCCTATCCTATGATGCAAAGTCCTCTTAAGGAAGCTCCATATCTCCTTTGGAGGGATGAGTGGCATGCCTTAATGAGTAGAACTTTTGAGGATGCACTTTCTTTTCATGTTGGTTCCTGATGAATTCCTTTGGTTTTCATCAGGTTTCCTAGCATTGTAACTTGATCTCAATGATAATTTCTCTTCTTGTGGAGCTTGCTAGAGCTTGAAGATGAAGATTGAAGAAGCTTGAAGATAGGAGCTAGCTTGAAGATGAAGATTCTTTGCTGTCAATTCACTTTGCTGTCTAGAGCTGCTGTTGAGTATTGAAGTTGCTGAAGACTGTTGCTGCTGCTTGGGCTGCTTCCTCTGTTTTTCTTTTGTTGTATTGTCTGTTTGCTTGTGTTTCCTACCTCTAGGTTTGAGGTGGAGCTTGTCTCCCCTTGCCTGTTGTTTTCTTAGGTTTGAGATTGAGCCGGACTCCCTTGCCTCTCTTGTACTGTTGCATAGCATGCATTTTACTATTTACTGTTTACTACTTGTTTTCTTTTGCTTTTTTCCCCTAGGATCTCTGATTTCCTCTGTGCAAGAGGGAATTATGACAGACATTAGGTTTTGACCCGTGCATGATAACTGTAGGTATATTCCCTTTCAACCATAGTCTTAGGTTGTCTTTCTCTTCTCATCTCAAAACAATTCAAAAACACAGTAATAAGGTTAATTGAAGTCGTGTGTTACGAGCCTTAAGCTATCTGGGAAAAGGTTGGTGGAGGGTCTCTCTCCAGTAATCTGGATGTTAGTGTGGTACCCTTTGGGTGACATACGAAGCGTTCACTCCTGGGTCATAGTCTCTAGTGCGATGGAGATTGTGATCATCTTAAAAAAAACAGTTCTTTCATAAAAGACTCAAACAAACATTCAAACTCTGTTTTTGTCCTCTTGGACCTTTAATCAGGAAAACCCTTTCTTAAGGAGATAAAAAATTGTCAGACAAGCTTGTGTCTTCCGTAGCCCGAACTACGTTTGCTCTAATATTTCATGCCGTATGAAAGTACGTAGGCACAAGATGTGATATCTTGGCGAGCAACCTTCCCCCATAACTCGTAGTTAGGCGAACTACGTTGACTCTGATTTCTCGTTCCAGACGGGAATACGTAGGCATAAAGTGTGATACTTTGCCGAGTCATTTTATTTTCTTTTTAGACCAGACCTTTAGAGTAGATAGATAAACACACCCTTAGATAGAAAACAAGTGTGGATCCCGTCGAGTACGACGGACGTGAGGGGTGCTAACACCTTCCCCTTGCGTAACCGACTCCCGAATCCAGGATTTGGTTGCAATGACCATTCCTTTCCCTCTTTGCGTTAGGTTTACTCGGAGCGTTTCCTTTCCCTCTTGTGGGATAAATAACGCACGGTGGCGACTCTTCTGTCATAGCCGGCGCCGATTTTCGCAGTAGCGACACTTAGTACTCAATTCAGGGGGAGATTCATAATCTCAGGGGGAGTTATATTTACCTTTTACTGAACAAAATTTCTTATGATTTTGTCATCATCAAAAAGGGGGAGATTATTAGAACACAGATTGGTTCTTAGTTATATCTCTATGTTTTGATGATAACACTAATGAAATTTTGTATTAGGAAATTATATACTCTAAATTTGTTCAAGTGTTTTTGCTGCAGATATTAAATTTAATATTCTTCTGAAAGAAAAAATGGATCTGAACGTTGAACTACGCAAGGCTCTGAAGCATCAGAAGCATCTATTAAAAGATTCTGAGCGCTGCCTACAGAAGACTCTGAAGCAGAAGCTACAGAAGCATCTGAAGCGTAGACTGAAGACTTTGTATGAAGAGTTTCAAGCATTGTTTTTCAGAAGACTCTGATAGTACTGTTCGCTGCAAGTACTGAGGATCTGATCACCAAATTCTGCTCTGATTAATTTCACGCTGAAGCACACTTGCTGCAACACTCTGATACAGCAAACTCTGAAGACATCAAGACTCTGATCACTCAAGGCTCTGATGTTGATTTTTGTGAAATAGAAACTTGTTGAATAAGATTATTCAAAGTTATATCTGTTGGTTATGCCAAACGACTCTTTCCTCTTTCATGCTAGACACAAGAACTCCGGCAAAAAGGATTTCTCTGAACGTTCTACTTCTAGGAAAGGTTAAGTGATGTGAAGACAAAAAGGCTACAACTACTTTGCAGTACACGGTCTTCAAGCTTGCAACGTCTTGGACTACTTCATCTATAAAAGCAAGACTTCAACATCTTTCTACAGTTGATGGAATTGATGTACTTTGACAAAAATTCATTGAAAAGCTCTCATACAAATCATTACTCTTTGCTGAATTTATTTCATACGTTCTTAAACTTAAGTGTAAATCACAGTTGTGATATAGCTTTCTTAGAAGCATTTCAAACACTTGTTTAGTTTACATTTAATTGTAAGAGTTCCTTGAGAAGACCAAGTTGTGGTCAATAGTTCTTGAGAAGACTAAGACAGTTGTTCTTAGTGGTTGATATTGTAATAAGTTGATTATAGTGGATTAAGTCCTTGCGGAGAAAGGCAAATCACTCTAGATAGGGTGGACTGGATTAGTTGAGTTCAACGAACCAGGATAAAAATCATTGTGTTTTTATTGCCATAATATTTTCAAAATCCTTATTCAACCTCCCTTCTAAGTATTTTCTCACCTTCAATGTGCTCCTATAATTGAGATTAAGAATGGAAATTCTATCCTAATGTTAGCATGCTTGGATTGAACACTTAATGTCTCTCCTACTCCTGAGGGACTAGGAATCCTAAGGGATCATGGCAAAGAAAAACAAGTAAACACAAGATAAATCAATCACAAATGAAAAGGAAGAAAGGGATGCAAACATGAAATGCAACACAAAGAAAAGAGGGAGGAAAAAAGTGTGGGGAAGCAGCCACCACAAGCATATCTCAATCTCTTGATAACAAACAAAGAGATGCAAAACAAAAGAGGAATGCAAGCAAAATAACTCAAACAAGTCCAAGCAAAAGTGAGATGAACTGGGAGAAGTCACAACTGTAACGCCCATTTTAATTAATCTCATTTTCGGTGTCATTTTCATTCTTGGTGCGTGCTTGTGTGGATTTTTGGTTGTGGATTAAGTTCCATAATATTCGAAAATATGATTAATAATGATAGTAATATGATAATTAGTAAGGTGTTACTAATATTAATATTAATATTATTTATAATCATATTAAGTAATATTATCAGAATAAAGTTTATTATTAATTGGGATTTTGGAATAAAAGAAATATGAGGAATTAATATTATTATGAGTTATGTGGATTAAAAAGAGAATTATTGGGATTAAGGGCAAGCTTGTCATTTGTGGAAATCAGAATTGGAAGGAAAGAAAGGAACGCGTACGAAGAACACGGAAGGAGAAAGAGAAGCTCGATCGTGAAAGCAAGCTAGAGCAAGCAGAACTCGTGAAGATTTTGGTACTTCATCAACATCAGAACTTCAATTAAGGTAGGGGGAGAATTTAACGGTCAATGGGTTTTTACATGAAAATTGGTAGAAGGGGAATCCCTAACCCCATGTATGAACATATTTCATGTTGATGATGATTTGATGACAAGTTATGTTGCTGCATGTGCTTAAATCTGTTATGATCATGGATATTATGGTGGGATTGTTGTATAAATTCGAGGATTTGTTATTGGATGAGTTTGGGGATTTCAGAGTTGGAATGACTTTGAGTCAGAATCGAGGTATTCGGCTAGGACCGAGATTTTATCGGATGAATTAGGCATTGGTTAAGTGGGATATCGGTAGGATGTGTGGCCGATGATTTTAGAGTAAATTGGTGAGATTGGAAGAGAGGGGAAACTGCAATTGTTGCTGAACAGCAGAGTTATTTTTCTGAAATCGTAGGCTTTCGCTAGCCCTTCGCTAGGGGCTCGTGTATCGAGTTTGGGCAGTGGCTGGTTGGGTGTACCCGCTAGTAAGTTTGTTGAGCGAGGTAGTAGCGAACACTTCCAGTAGCTCAGAAGTGTTGTTCACGAGGGGGTTTGCTAGGCGAACGTGTAGAGAACACTCGCTAGGAGCTCGCGTAGCGAGGAGGTAGCGAGTGTAGCAGAATTTGGAATTTGAGGGCTGTGTGCAGCTGTTGGCGCTGAGTGTGATTGGCCTGATGTGCCATGATATTATATGAGGGTTAAGAGTATGACGAGGGGCATGAGGGCTGTGTGGCCGACGTTTGTCGCAGTAGACATAATCAGAGGATTATGTGTTAAGTATGGATATGTGTGAATGTGTATGTGAGGCGGGTGCACTATGTGTGTGCTATGTGTGTCAAGTGTGCACTGTGTAGGCTTGATGTATGATATATTTGGGTCAGTAGGACCAATATGCCTTGTGTGCATTGTGTGTGATATGTCGTGTGGGGATCGGATCCATGGGATCGACGCACTTCGTGTGCTTGTTATGTATGTATTTTATGATGGAGTGGATCAGTAGGATCGGTACACCTTTCCGCGTTGTGTTATATGCTGTGTGAGGGGTGGATCAATAGGATCGGATTGCACCTTCTGTGCTAGATGTATGATGTGTGTGATTGTGATATATGGTGAGATTTGGTCAGGGGACCGTATATGTTGGTTATGTGTGTGATTGTGTTGAGTGCGTGCATTGGGGTTATGCATGGAATATTACATTATGATGCTCCTATAGTGGAGGGGTGATGGCCAGGTGTCCATCGATATTGCTGATGTGCTCCTGTGTGGAGAGGTGATGGCCAGATGTCCATTGATGTTGTTGATGTGCTCCCTGTGAGGAGGGTGATGGCCAGGTGTCCATCGATATTATTGTTGTGCTCCCATTGTGGAGGAAGGTGATGGCCAAGTGTCCATCGGTGTGGTGTGCTCCCTGTGTGGAGGGTTGATGGCCAAGTGCCCATCGTTGATGTGTGCTCCTGAGTGGAGGATTGATGGCCCGGTGCCCATCGTTGTTGTGAGTCGGTACCGCATATTCATGGGTTGTGTGGGGGTGCATGTGTTGCATGATTTTATGTTGAGATTGATGATGGGACAGTAAGTCCAGATGTGTTGTATATGAAATGATATTTATATGATTTTTTGCCTTTTATTTCATGTACAACTATACCATTATTATTTGATCGTGAATCTCACCCCCTTTGCTGTTGTTGTGGTCTGTGCTTCTTCAGAAATACAGATAATCCAGGTGTTTAGCTAGCTTGGATTTTGGTGTCTTCGTAGGACTACTCTGATACGTAACACCGGGGCCTTTTTGGGAGTTTTATTGGTTACTGTTGATTTTGTATTCCCCTGTGGCGTATCCTGTTTAGTGATGATTGTTAATGATACTATATATGTTTTGGGCAGTTGGCCAATTTCTGTACGTATGATGATGTGGATGACATGGATGATGTATAAATGTTATCTTGATTTATGACAGACTATATATATATATATATATATATATATATATATATATATATATATATATATATATATATATATATATATATATATATATATATATATATATATATATATATATATATATATATATATATATATATATATATATATATATATATATATATATATATATATATATATATATATATATATATTTTCCGCTGCAACTTTATTGAAAATTAATTTGGAAAAATGATTTATGGAATTTGTTTGGAAACTGTGACATCCCGTTGTGGGGAAAACTCTGATGTGTGTTCATTTTAATTGTTTTATTTTGCTTTTGGGAAACGGGGTGTTACAAGTTGGTATCAGAGCAGGTCGGTCCGTCCGGCCAGTGTAGTGTGTTGAGTCTGTCTATAGGATAGAGTGTAGTTGTTTTCTGTTAACCTGGATTGTTGTTGTGGAGCAGTATGGCTGGGAGGAATGACGCGGCATTGGCTTCGATGATGCAGGCGATGGCACAAGTGGTGGCCAATCAGAATCTGGCTGCGGGGGCTCAGTTTAGAGATTTGACGCAGTTGAGCAACAAGCCACCAAAGTTTGAAGGTGGGATTCTGGACCCGGTAGCTGCACAGAAATGGTTGAAGGCAATAGAGAAGATCTTCAGAACCATGGGGTGCAGTGATGAGCAGAAGGTGAGGTTTGACACTCACATGCTTGAGGGAGAGGTCGAGGCTTGGTGGGATAATTGTCGTCAGAGGATGGAGGCTTCGGGGACTCCGATTACTTGGGAGGTCGTTCGGTCTGGATTTCCGGAGAAGTATTTTCCAGAAGATATCAGAAGTGCTAAAGAGGTGGAATTTTTAGAGCTGAAATAGGGAAGTATGTCTGTGGCCGAGTATGCGGCTAAGTTTGAGGAATTGGCTCAGTATTGTCCCCATTACAATACTGAGGAGGTTATGACTTCGAAGTTTCTGAAATTTGAGAATGGACTGAGGCCGAAGATCAAGATGTGGATCACGTGTCAGAAAATCAGGAGCTATCCTGAGTTGGTGAGTAGAAGTCGGATCTATGATAATGATAACCGTGCGAGGATCGCACACTCCAAGGCTGCAAGTGACCGTAAGGGTAAGCAAAGGTTTGGCGGTACTCCTTACAGTGTTCCGACTGGTAAGGGGAAGTTCAAGGGTGCTGTTGATAGGAAGCCCAGAGAGGGTAGAGTGTTTGCTGGTACGAAGTGTTTCCGGTGCGGTGGCATGGGTCATCGTGCCAATGATTTTCCTCATGAAGCAAAGAAGTGCTTCAAGTGTGGGAAGTCAGGCCACGTGGTGGCGTATTGTAGGACTAATATGCCTACTTGCTATAATTGCAGCGAGAAAGGCCATATTAGCACGCGTTGTGAGAAGCCGAGGAGGCCTTAGGCGCCTCAGGTTACTGGTAAAGTGTTTGCGGTTGTGGGAACTCAAGCGGCGGACGGAGAGTGTTCGATCAAAGGTACTTGTTTTATCAATAACATTCCTTTGACTGTTATGATTGATATGGGTGCGACCCACTCGTTTATCTCTGTTGATTGTGTGAAGAGGTTAGGTTTGGTGCCGACTACTCTTGAGCGGCGGATGACTATTGAAACTCCCTCGATTGGTTCAGTGACTACTTCGCTAGTGTGTTTGAAGTGTCCACTGACTATCTGTGGCCGAGACTTCGGTGTGGATTTGATTTGTTTGCCACTGGGTGGTTTAGACGTTATACTTGGTATGAACTGGTTGGAGTTCAACCGAGTGTACATCGATTGTTTCCGGAAAGTGTTATTGTTTTTGACTCCAGACGAGGAAGTGTTGGCAGATTCCTTGTCCGGGAAGGAATTGAGAACCTTGTTAGAAGATGAAGCCCAGGTGTTTGCTTTATTTGCATCACTGTCTGTTGACAATAAGGCATTGTTGGATGAGTTAGCGGTTGTGAATGAGTTTTCGGAGGTGTTCCCGGATGATATTACAGAGTTGCCTCCGAAGAGAGAGGTTGAGTTTAGTATTGACCTTGTTCCTGGTACGAGGCCTATTTCTATGGCGCCGTACAGGATGTCGGCAGTGGATCTAGCCGAGTTGAAGACTCAGATTGGAGAGTTGCTGGATAGAAAGTTTATCAGACCAAGTGTGTCGCCATGGGGAGCTCCAGTATTGTTAGTGAAGAAGAAAGATGGTAGCATGCGGTTGTGCATCGATTACCGTCAGTTGAACAGGGTGACCATCAAGAAAAAATATCCTCTTCTAAGGATTGATGATTTGATGGATCAGTTGGTGGGAGCTCGTGTGTTTAGTAATATTGACTTGAGGTCGGGTTATCATCAGATAAGAGTGAAGGAAGGTGATATCCAGAAGACGGTGTTTAGGACTCGATATGGACATTACGAGTATGCAGTAATGCCTTTCGGAGTGTCTAATGCGTCGGGTGTGTTTATGGAATATATGAACCGTATCTTCCATTCTTACTTGGATCAGTTTATTGTCGTGTTCATTGATGATATTCTGATTTATTCTAAGACTGAGGAAGAGCATGCGAAACATTTGAGGATTACTTTGCAAGTGTTGAAAGATAACAAGTTGTTTGCTAAGTTATCAAAGTGTGAGTTCTGGTTGAAAACTGTGAGTTTTTTGGGCCATGTTATTTCTGGTGATGGTGTTTTTGTAGACCCATTTAAGGTGAGTGCAGTGTTACAGTGGGAACCGCCGAAGACGGTAACAGAGGTTAGAAGCTTTTTGGGTTTAGCTGGTTATTACCGAAGATTTATTGAAGGCTTTTCTAGATTGGCTTTACCGTTAACTCAGTTGACGAGAAAAGATCAAGTGTTTGTGTGGGATGCTGCTTGTGAAGAGAGTTTTGAGGAGCTGAAAAAGAGATTGACTTCAGCGCCGGTTTTGGTGTTACTGAATCCGAGTGAGCCTTTTGTGGTATATTGTGATGCGTCTAAGATGGGATTAGGCGGAGTTCTTATACAGGATGGAAAAGTGGTAGCTTATGCTTCGCGGCAATTGAGGGTGCATGAGTGGAGCTATCCTACTCATGACCTTGAATTGGCTGCGGTGGTTTTTGTTTTGAAGATCTAGAGACACTATTTGTATGGTTCGAGGTTTGAGGTGTTCAGTGATCACAAGAGTTTGAAGTATCTGTTTGATCAGAAGGAGTTGAATATGCGACAGAGAAGATGGTTAGAATTTCTGAAATATTATGATTTCAGTTTGAGTTATCACCCGAGGAAAGCGAATGTTGTTGCGGATGCGCTGAGCAGGAAGACAATTCATATGTCGACTTTTATGGTAAAAGAGATGGAGCTTATTGAGCAGTTTCAGGATTTAAGTATGGTTTGTGAATTTACTATCGATGGTGTGTTGTTGGGTAAATTGCAAGTGAAGAATGATTTCTTGGACATGATTAGAGAACATCAGAAGTTGGATGTGAAACTGGTGGATTTGATGCGAGAGGCCAAAAGTGACTCCGATAATGATTTCAAATTGGATAGTGCAGGTGTGTTGAGGTTTTGGGGTAGAATTTGCATGCCAGATAATGATGATCTGAAGAGGTTGATTTTGGACGAGGGACATTGTGGTAGCCTGAGTGTTCATCCAGGAGCTACGAAGATGTATCAGGACTTGAGAAAGTTGTTTTGGTGGTCGGGCATGAAGAAGGACATTGCTCGTTATGTTTATGCTTGTTTGATTTTTCAGAAAGCGAAGGTGGAGCATCAGAGACCTTCTGGAATGATGCAACCGTTAGAGGTTCCAGTTTGGAAGTGGGATTGCATTGCTGTGGATTTTGTTACAGGTTTTCCGAATACGGCAAGAGGGTTTGATGCCATTTGGGTGATCGTGGATCGACTTACGAAGTCTGTACACTTGGTACCGATCAGTATTAGCTTTCCGTTAGAGAAGCTTGCAGAGATTTACATTCGGGTGATTGTAAAGCTGCATGGTGTGCCATTGAGCGTTGTGTCGGATAGAGATCTGAGGTTCACTTCTGTGTTTCGGAAGAGTTTGCAAGAGGCTTTGGGTACTGAGTTGAAGCTGAGTTCAGCTTATCATCCGCAGACGGATGGTCAGTCGGAGAGGACTATTCAGACTTTGGAAGATTTATTGCGGGCTTGTGTGTTGGAGAAAGGTGGCACGTGGGATACTCATTTGCCCTTGGTTGAGTTCACGTACAACAACAGTTACCATTCCAGTATCGGGATGACACCGTTTGAGGCTCTTTATGGTAGGAGGTGCAAGACTCTTTTGTGTTGGTATGAGTCGGGTGAGCGTGTTGTGTTGGGACCAGAGTTGGTGCAGCAGACTACTGAGACAGTGCAGATGATCCTTGAAAAGATGAAAGCATCTCAGGATCGGCAGAAGAGTTATTATGATAACCGCAGGAAAGAGTTGGAATTTAGGGAAGGTGACCATGTATTTTTAAGGGTTAACCCAGTGACTGGTGTTGGACGTGAATTGAAGTCCAAGAAGTTGGATCCGAAGTTTATCGGACCTTATCATATTTTGTAGAGGATTGGTGTTGTGGCATGTAGGGTGGCGTTGCCGCCGGAGCTTTCGAACTTGCATGACGTGTTTCATGTGTCGCAACTTCGGAAGTATGTACCCGATCCGTCACATGTGATTCAGAGGGACGAAGTCCAAGTTAGAGAGAATCTAACTGTGCAGACGTTGCCGTTGAGGATCGAGGATCGCAAGATGAAGCGACTCAGAGGGAAAGAGATATCGTTGGTGAGAGTGGCTT
Organism: Lathyrus sativus; assembly: GCA_963859935.3. Lineage (NCBI taxonomy): Eukaryota > Viridiplantae > Streptophyta > Magnoliopsida > Fabales > Fabaceae > Lathyrus > Lathyrus sativus. The sequence continues at coordinate 277,083,533 of OZ012739.1, forward strand.
GGGGAGGTGTTGCAGGTGGCAGTGTGACCTGGGAATTGGAAAGCAGGATGCGCGAAGCGTATCCAGAGCTGTTTCCATCAGGTATTTTCGAGGACGAAAATAATTAAATTGGGGGAGAGTTGTAACGCCCATTTTAATTAATTTCATTTTCAGTGTCATTTTCATTCTTGGTGCGTGCTTGTGTGGATTTTTGGTTGCGGAGTAAGTTCCATAATATTCGAAAATATGATTAATAATGATAGTAATATGATAATTAGTAAGGTGTTACTAATATTAATATTATTATTATTATTAATCATATTAAGTAATATTATCATAATAAAGTTTATTATTAATTGGGATTTTGGAATAAAAGAAATATGAGGAATTAATATTATTATGAGTTAAGTGGATTAAAAAGAGAATTATTGGGATTAAGGGCAAGCTTGTCATTTGTGGAAATCAGAATTGGAAGGAAAGAAAGGAACGCGTACGAAGAACACGGAAGGAGAAAGAGAAGCTTGATCGTGAAAGCAAGCTAGAGCAAGCAGAACTCGTGCAGATTTTGGTACTTCATCAACATCAGAACTTCAATTGAGGTAAGGGGGGAGAATTTAACGGTTAATGAGTTTTTACATGAAAATTGGTAGAAGGGGAATCCCTAACCCCATGTATGAACATATTGCATGTTGATGATAATTTGATGACAAGTTATGTTGCTGCATGTGCTTAAATCTGTTATGATCATGGATATTATGGTGGGATTGTTGTATGAATTCGAGGATTTGTTATTGGATGAGTTTTGGGATTTCGGAGTTGGAATGTCTCTGAGTCAGAATTGGGGTATTCGGCTAGGACTGAGATTTTATCGGATGAATTGGGCATTGGTTAAGTGGGATATCGGTAGGATGTGTGGCCGATGATTTTAGAGTAAATTGGTGAGATTGGAGGAGAGGGGATACTGCAGCTGTTGGTGAACAGCAGAGTTATTTTTCTGAAATCGCAGGCTTTCGCTAGCCCTTCGCTAGGCGAATGCCTGGCTTGCGTTCGCTAGGGGCTCGTGTAGCGAGCTTGGGCAGTGGCTGGTTGGGTGTACCCGCTAGCAAGTTCGCCGAGCGAGGTAGTAGCGAAAGAAAGTGGTGATCGAAGAAGTGGTGATTGAAGAAGTGGTGATCGAAGAAGTTAAGGAGTTGTTGCAAGTTCCCACACCATTACAACAAGTTCTTACCAATGCTCTTTCAAATGTCAATGACGAAGAAGAAAGAGAGATTGAAAAGTGTTTGCGGGAGCTTGAAGAATTAGAGGAAATCCCGCCGTTGAAAGAAAGGGTGGAAATCTTGAAAAAGGAAAACAACGAAAAAGTCAAACTTGAGTTGAAATTGTTACCATCTCATCTTAAGTATGTTTTCCTTGATGAAGAGAAAAACAAGCCGGTGATCATAAGATTGGATCTAACCATGGAGGAAGAAAAAAATTAATTGGTGTTTTGAAGAAAAGTTAAGAGGCATTGGGTTGGACTATTTCCGACTTGAAAGGTATAAGTCCATCCTATTGCATGCACTGAATATTCATGGAGGAAGATTTCAAACCGGTAGCTCAACCACAAAGGAGATTGAATCCTACCATGAAAGAAGTGGTGAGGAAATAAGTTGTCAAAATGTCGGATGCCGACATGATTTATCCTATTTCCGATAGTCCGTGGGTTAGCCCAGTTCAAGTGGTGCTGAAGAAAGGTGGAATGACGGTTGTCTGTAATGAGAAGAATGAGTTGATTCCAACAAAAACTGTAACGAGATGGAGGATGTGTATCGACTATCGCAAGCTCAATCAAGCTACAAGAAAAGATCACTTCCCTCTTCCTTTCATGGATCAAATGCTCGAGAGACTTTTCGGTCAAGAATATTATTGCTTTTTGGATGGACACTCAGGGTATAATCAAATCATTGTCAACCCGGAGGATCATGAAAAAACAACTTTCACTTGTCCTTTCGGAATCTTTGCTTATAGGAGGATGTCGGTTGGCTTGTGTAATGCACCAACGACTTTTCAAAGGTGTATGCAAGCTATGTTCTCAGACTTGATTGAAAAGACTATCGAGGTGTTTATGGATGACTTCTCAGTTTTTTGTCTGTCATTCGCTTTGTTTGAAAAATCTAGATGTTATCCTGGAGAGGTGTGTGGATACTAACTTGGTGCTTAATTGGGGAAAATGCAACTTCATGGTTACGGAAGGAATTGTGCTTGGGCACAAAGTTTCTTTGAAGAAACTTGAAGTTGATAGGGCTAAAGTGGAAGTTATTGAGAAATTGCCACCAGCTCTGAACATGAAGGGAATCCAAAGTTTTATGGGTCATGTAGGATTCTACCAAAGATTCATCAAAGACTTTGCGAAGAGAGCAAAACTATTGAGCAACTTGCTCAACCAAGATAAGTCTTTTCTTTTTGATGAGTCTTGTATGACAACTTTTGATTCTTTAAAACAAAGCCTAATCACTGCACCCATAATCGTCGCACCAAACTGGAAAAATGATTTTGAACTCATGTGCAAATTTCATGAGGGCTCGTGCATGCCAAACATGGAAGACAACACATGGAATGAACCAATGAGTCGGTACTGCATGCATGGTGTTGTGTTGCATGGTGTTGCGTTGCATATTTGCATTATGATGTATTATGTTGATTGGTGGACTATATGTCGTGTTTGGTGAATGTTGGGTGATGATTGATATGACTGTTGTAGTTACTACCTTTATTTCATGTATGTAATTACCGAAATATTTTGATCATGTTTTCTCACCCCTTTGCTGTTGTTGTGGTCTGTGCTTCTTCGGAAGTGCAGATAATCCAGGTACTTAGCTAGCTTGGATTTGTGGTGTGCCAGTCGAGTCTTAGGATGCTCTGATACGTAGCACGGGACTTAGGTGTTTTAGTTGTTTTGTTGAACTTATTTCTTTTCCTGTGACGTATCATGAATTTGATGTATTTCATTATATGGATAATTTCTGTTGTATTTTGGTGAAAACATTCTAATGAAGGATGTGTTGGATTTTATTATGTGATATCCCACTTAGGGTGGAAGAACTCTGATGTTTATTTATAATGTTTATATTTTAATTGATTTGGGAAGTAGGGTGTTACACATGTCGCCTAAAGGGCATACACTAAACACTCTAGAAAAATGAAGAGAAACCCCCACTTATTATTTCTCATGTACTTAAGGCTAGTAGCGTACAATATTTGTCATTCTTTATTAAGTGTCTTAGAGAAGTTTGAGATGAGAAGAGAAGACACAAGAACACTAAAGGGGACTGAAAACCATAAGGTTATCATACAAAATGGTCCTAAGGTCAGGATGAAAGGGAAATCTATCCTAATTGTTATCATTCAAAGGATTGAAAGCCTAATGTCTCTCATACTCCTACCTTAAACAGGGGGACTAGGAATCCTAAGGGGTCATGTGAGCAAACACAAGTAAACAATAACCAGCTCAATCAAAGTTGAAAACAAAACTAAAAGAAGTCTCAAAAGAGAGAGAGGATGAAGAAGGAGAAAAGTGAACAAGGGACAAAATGCATATGCAAACAAGATATCAAACAATCAAAACCAAATTCTCAATCACAATCATATCCAACTCATGCAATGCAGACAATACACCTCAAATCATATCATAGGTACATTATATGTCCAAGCCACACTCAAGATGTGAAAACCAAACACAAAGGTAAGGCAAGGCAAACAATGAGAGCAGATGACCTAGGAAGCAAAGTAGGGCAATCACAAAATGATCAACAAAAAGGACATCCAATCATGGATACATAAGGGAGATCCCTTAAGTTTGAACAAAGTCAAACTTCAAAGTGAATCCACCATCATATACATCCACAAATGAAATATCAAACCAAGTGAATATCAAAGATCCAAATGTCTTGAGGCAAAGTCAAAATATCACCCCAACATAGATCAAAGATCATTTATTCACTTATTGGTAATTTAAATCAAAATTAAATCAAAATAAAAAAGGAAGTAAAAACCCTAAAAGGAAAAGAGGAGATCAAGGCATGAGTGAAGACTCAAAGGCATCACCATAGGTCTAGGACCATCATAGGGTCATGTGAAAATTTCTTCAACATTTTAAAATGCTCAAAAGTAATTTTAAACTAATTAAAATCAAGCAAATAAATCAAAAATACATGAAATATACCAAAACAGAAGATAAAAATCCAAGAAATCACCATAGGTTCAAAACCATCATAGGATCATATGAAAATAATTTCATAATTTTAAATGGCTCAAAAGTATTTTAAACCAATTAAAATCATGCAAAACAAATAAAAATCATGAAAAATACCAAATTGCAAAATAAAAATGCATAAAAATAAGAAACAGAAAGAGAAAAGTAAAATAGAATTTTAGAAAAAAGTTTGGTATTTTTCTGATAAAAACTGAATTTAATATGAATTTTTGAAAATAAAATGAATTTAAAAACAATTTAGAAAAAGAAAATAAAACAGAAAAAACAATATGCGTTGGATCTCATTTCATTAAATGACGTGGCTGATCCAAGGATCAGAAAGCGCACATCCACAATGGACACAAGTCAGCTCGCTCACACAGATCCAAGCAAAGTCAAACACAACAAGATTAAAACGCGTGGCAAAGTAGACGGTTGGATCATCATCTTCAATCTCCAGCTCTCTGAAATTTGCAGAGGGAGTTCAAATTTGATGGATCCCTCAAATCGTATCCATTGGTGCTCATAGTGGTATCATTTGATCCGTCTTTCTCAGACGATGTCAACCATATTATTGCGCCAAATTTCTTTAAACCAAAGCTCAAGTAATTTGAAAAAAACCATAACACGATTCAAATGTGATTTTGAAAATTCACCAATAAAACTCAACTACATATGAAATTAAGCTATCCAGACAGCATCAGCACACCAAGGACTACATTTTAGCAACAATTTTGAGTCAAAATGGTTGAGAATTATACCTGTTGAAGCTCTGAAAATGGAGTTCCCTAGCTTGATAATATAAAACAATTAAAATAAGTGTAAAAATATTTCAAATTATTTGCTTAAATAATAATAATTAAATATAAAAAGATTGTTTAATTTCTTAGGCAAGCAAGCAAGAGTAAAAAAAAATGGCAGGAAATATTGAATTCTTTTAGCTCATTGAATAGAAAATATAATGAGTAAGACACATTTAAAGCCTTTAATTTTTGTCACGGGAAAGTAGAATTTGTTAGTTATAAGATAAGATTTTTGTATCATCAACAAGTACCAGTGGTCTAGTGGTAGAATAGTACCCTGCCACGATATAGATCCGGGTTCAATTCCCGACTGGTGCAAAGTGTTGGAGCGGTGATGAATAATCTGTGCTTACATAGCATGTATGGGAACACGAGAAAGGAGAATCTGATTCAAATATTGAAGTTTAAAATCAACTACGTAAATATTCCAAAACAGCCAACAGCCCAATAAATTTTAAAAAATAAATTTATCGAATTCTTGACTCTTGAACTAAAAAATAAAACAACAATAAAACAAACATAAATTAAAATGAAAAAGCTAATAACATAAATTAAAAGGCATACCTTGAGTAAATCAACAATCCAACAAACGAAAATGGAAATGAGAAAGCTAATAACATAAAATAAAAAGCATACCTTGAGTAAATATGGATGAAGGTGAGAGAAGAAGGTGGGTGATGAAAATATAAATTCAACTCAATTGCTAGCAGTGATAAGATTCGATTGTCGGGACACACAAATTTTATAGATATTTTACTATCTCATAAGAGGAAGGTGGAGAGAAACCGTTTTGGTTTTGTTTATTACCATAATGTTTGTTATTGCACCAAAACGATCCAAGCATTAGAATTTTGTTTGGTTTGGTAGTTATATGGTGTGGGCGGATAGTTCTTGTGAGGTATGAACACGAGAAAGGAGAATCTGATTCAAATATTGAAATTTAAAATCAACTACATAAATATTCCAAAACAGCCAACAACCCAATAAATTTTAAAAATTAAATTCATCGAATTCTTGACTCTTGAACTAAAAAATAAAACAAAGTGTTGGAGCGGTGATGAATAATCTGTGCTTACATAGCATGTATGGGGAGCTAAAAGAATGCAAGATTTCCTGCCATTTATTTTTACTCTTGCTTGGTTGCGTAAGAAATTAAACAATCTTTTTATATTTAATTATTATTATTTAAGCAAATAATTTGATATATTTTTACACTTATTTTAATTTTTTTATATTAATATATTAAAAAATAAAGAGCATTTTTAATTTGTTAATTCAACTCAATTGCTAGCAGTGATAACATTCGATTGTAGGGACACAAAAATTTTACAGATATTTTACTATCTCATAACAGGAAGGTGGAGAGAAACCATTTTGGTTTTGTTTATTACTATAATGTTTGTTATTGCACCAAAACGATCCAAGCGTTAGAATTTTGTTTGGTTTGGTAGTTATATGGTGTGGGCGGATAGTTCTTGTGAGGTCTGAACACGAGAAAGGAGAATCTGATTCAAATATTGAAGTTTAAAATCAACTACGTAAATATTCCAAAACAGCCAACAGCCCAATAAGTTTTAAAAAATAAATTTATCGAATTCTTGACTCTTGAACTAAAAAATAAAACAACAATAAAACAAACATAAATTTAAATGAAAAAGCTAATAACATAAATTAAAAGGCATACCTTGAGTAAATCAACAATCCAACAAACGAAAATGGAAATGAGAAAGCTAATAACATAAACTAAAAAGCATACCTTGAGTAAATATGGATGAAGGTGAGAGAAGAAGGTGGGTGATGAAAATATAAATTCAACTCAATTGCTAGCAGTGATAAGATTCGATTGTCGGGACACACAAATTTTATAGATATTTTACTATCTCATAAGAGGAAGGTGGAGAGAAACCGTTTTGGTTTTGTTTATTACCATAATGTTTGTTATTGCACCAAAACGATCCAAGCATTAGAATTTTGTTTGGTTTGGTAGTTATATGGTGTTGGCGGATAGTTCTTGTGAGGTCTGAACACGAGAAAGGAGAATCTGATTCAAATATTGAAATTTAAAATCAACTACATAAATATTCCAAAACAGCCAACAGCCCAATAAATTTTAAAAATTAAATTCATCGAATTCTTGACTCTTGAACTAAAAAATAAAACAACAATAAAACAAACAGAAATTAAAACGAAAAAGCTAATAACATAAATTAAAAAGCATACCTTGAGTAAATCTACAATCCAACAAACGAAAATTAAAATGAAAAAGCTAATAACATAAATTAAAAAGCATACCTTGAGTAAATCTGGATGAATGTGAGAGAAGAAGATGGGTGATGAAAATATAAATCTAGAGAAGAAAATGAGAGAAGAAGGTGGAAAGGAAAATAAAATGAGAGAATAAACGTTTATGTATCTCTAATAACATGATGGGAAGAGAATTTGCATGTATTAAATAGACACATCAGCGGCGTGGAAATCACGTCACAGATGAAAAGTATTGTTGTGTTGTGACTTGAATAACACGCTGGTAAACCTGCAATGATAGAACAAACACAAGGTATACGACGTGGAATACATGACACCAATTAAAAGGTGTCAGTCAACCAGCAAAGCAATCAATTTCAACCGTCAAAATTTTCCTGTCAATTTTTTTATTTTTGAAAAGTATGTCTTGACGTTTTTTCCACGCCACAAATTTATTTTTTGAAAATTTTAACCTTCCCCAATATGAAAATTGTAACGCCCATTTTAATTATTTTGTGTTTCTGTGTTATTTTGTTTTTTGGCATGTTTGTGGGAGTGTTTGAGTGCGACCGTGTGTAGCCCTTAAGTTGGAATTAATTGATAATTTTGGACTTTAAGATTAATAATAAATTATTAATGATGATGATGAATTATTGAATAATGGTAATATTATTAATGTTATTATTATTAATATTATTATTATTGATATTATCATTATTATTAATACTATTATTAATAAATGGAATAAAAGAATTGGAATAATTGGAATTAAGGGGTATTAAGGGCTGTTTGGTAATTTGGGAAAAAGGAATAGAAGGCAAGCACGTTTGGAAGAAGAGGAGAGAAAAACACGTTTGTGAGAAGAGAAGAAACACGGTCAAGAGAAGGGAAAATTGAGGAAGAAGAACTAGAGAAATTGGAGCAAGAAAAAGCTAAGATCATCATCAGAGCAAGAGTTTTCAGCATTCGAACGAGTTATCGAGGTAGGGGGGGGGGGGGGAATCGGGTCAATTTCGGTAGTTGCATGAACATTAGGTAGAAAGGGATTTCCCTAACCCCATTAGGTTTTGATGATGATGTGGTATGAATGTTTGATTCTGAGTTGCTGGTAGTGTGTTGATTCTATTGCATGTGATGAAGTGTGATTGTTTGGGTGATTTGGGGGTTTCGGGTAGTTCGAAGTTTTAAGCTAGAAGTGACTATTTTGGTATAGCCGAGAGTTTATCGGGTGAAATAGAGAGGAGACTCTATAATTGAATTGTTGCATGTTGTTCTGATATTGTGGGAACTGAGTTGAGGAGAATCGGGCGAGTTCAGAGAGTTTCGCCGACTCTGAGCAACAGAATTGTTGAGAATTCGCAGATGCTCGCCAGCTGCTTCGTTGAGCGAGCTGGTAGAGAACCTTCGCCAGGAATTCGCTTAGCGAATGAGGTAGCGATTGCTTCCAGAATGCCTCTGGTTGGCTTCGCTAGGGTGGTCGCGGAGCGAGCGTGTAGCGAGCATTCGCTAGGCGAGGGAGCCAGCGAGCATGACAATATTTTGTGTTTTATGATGTCCTGTTCTGTTTTCTTGTGTTTTGAGACCCTTGATGGTCGTGCTTGAGAGTGAGCTTGAGTTTGGTCTGTGGAGAGTGTAGGTGCGATATTGAAACGTGATTTCCATGACAGTTGAGTAATTTTAAATATTTGAATTAGTGTGTGAATTAGTGTGTATCATATATGTATGATGTATGAATGTGGTGATGTGTGAAACACGTATGATGTATAAAATGTGATCAGAGGATCGTATGCACGATGTGTGCTTGTGTTTGCTGTGTGCATTAGTGTATGCATGTCATGATGCATGTTTATGTGCTCAGGGGGAGCATGGTAGGGATAGATCGTTGCTCAGATGGAGTGTATGCGATCTATCCTGAGTTTGATTATGATGTGCTCCTGCATGGAGGGTTGATGGCCAGGTGCCCATCGTTTACGCTCGGGGGAGCGTGGTAGGGATAGATCGTTGCTCGGTGGAGTGTATGCGATCTATCCTGAGCTTGATTGTTTGTGCTCCTTGGTGGAGGGTTGATGGCCAGGTGTCCATCGGTGTTGTTGGGTCGGTACCGCATATCATCGGTTGAGTTGCATGTGTTTGCATTGTTGTATATGTTGTGTTGGTGTGGGACAGTAGGTCCGAGTTTATGTGTGTGAATTGATGATTGTGAGTTACTGCCTTTTATTCATGTACGTATTTACCGTTATATTTTGATCGTGATTCTCATCCCTTGCTTTTGTTGTGGTCTGTGCTTCTTCGGAAGTACAGATAAGCCAGGTGTGTAGCTAGCTTGGATTGTGGCGAGTCGAGTCGTAGGGATGCTCTGATACGTAACCCCGGGGCTTTTTGGGAGTTTACTATTTATTTGATGATTTTGTCTGCCCCTGTGGCATATCATGTTCTGTTGGACCCGTTGTGATGGATGTATCTTGTATATTTTGGGCGTTAGCCGTACATGATGAATATGACGTTTATGTATGTGATGTGAATATATGTATATATTTTTGCTGTTTAATTATCGAAAATTCGTTAATGAAGATGTTTTGTTGATGTTTATTTCTGTGGCATCCCATTGTGTGTGTAGCAACTATGATATTCGTTTACTTGAATTGCATCTATTTGTATTTTGGAAAACGGGGCGTTACAATCTGGTATCAGAGCAGGTCGGTCCGTCCGACCAGTGTAGTAGTTGAGTCTGTATGTAGGATAGAGTTGGTTTGTTTTTCTGTTAACCTGGCGTTGTTGTTATTGAGCAGTATGGCGGGAAGGAATGATGTTGCGTTGGCTGCAGCCATGCAAGCGATGGCGTAGGTGGTTGCTAATCAGAACCACGTTGCGGGTGCGCAATTTCAGAGTAATAAGACGCCGATGTTTCAAGGAGGAATTTTGGACCCTGAAGCGGCGCAGAAGTGGCTTAAGGCGATTGAGAAGATATTCAGGATGATGGGTTGTAGTGATGAGCAGAAGGTGAGGTTCGGTACTCACATGCTAGAGGTTGAAGCAGAAGCTTGGTGGGACAATAGTCGCCAAAGATTAGAGATTGCTGGAACTCCAATTACTTGGGATGTTGTTCGCACTGGTTTTTTTGGAGAAGTATTTTCTGGAGGATATCAGAAGTACTAAAGAGATAGAATTTCTAGAGTTGAAGCAGGGCAATATGATCGTGGCTGAATATGCAGCTAAGTTTGAGGAGCTAGTGCAGTATTGTCCCCATTACAATACTGATGGGGCGATGACCTCTAAGTGTTTGAAGTTTGAGAATGGGTTGCGTCCTGAAGTCAAGATGGGAATAGCTTGTCAGAAGATCAGGGATTATCCTAAGCTGATAAGCCGAAGTAGAATTTCTGACAATGACAACAGGGCGAGGATTGCGCATTACAAATATGCTAATGACCGTAAGGGTAAGCAAAGGTTTGGTGGTACTCCTTATAGTGTTCCTACTGATAAGGGGAAATTCAAGGGTGCTCATGATAAAAAGCCTAGAGAAGGGAGATCGTTTGCTGGCGGGAAGTGTTTCCGGTGCGGTGGCACGGGCCATCAGGCCAATGATTGTTCTCAAGAGATGAAGAAGTGCTTCAAGTGTGGTAAGCCAGGCCACGTGAAGGCTGATTGTCGAGTTGTTATGCCTACTTGTTATAACTGTGGTGAGAAGGGCCACATCAGTACGCATTGTGAGAAGCCGAAGTCGTCTCAGGTGCCTCAGACTAGTGGCAAAGTGTTTGCGGTGGTGGGAACTCAAGCTGCGAGTGAGGATCATTCTATCCAAGGTACTTGTTTCATCAATAATGTTCCCTTGTCTTCTATGATTGATACGGGTGCTACCCACTCGTTCATCTCTGTTGATTGTGTGAAGAGGTTAGGTTTGGTGCCAACTACTCTTGAGCGGCGGATGACTATTGAGACTCCCTCTATTGGTTTAGTGACTACTTCTTTTGTGTGTTTGAAGTTGCCGCTGACCATTTTCGATAGAGACTTTGGTGTGGATCTAATTTGCTTGCCTCTTGGTAAGTTGGATGTTATTCTGGGTATAAACTGGTTGGAGTTCAACCGAGTGTATATTGATTGTTTTCGGAAGGTGTTGTTGTTTCTCTCCCCAGAGGAAGAAGCATTGGCGGATTCTTTGTCTGGTAAGGAGTTGAGAGTCTTGTTGGAGGATGAGGCTAAAATGTTTGCTTTATTTGCAACATTGTCTGTTGACAGCAAAGCGTCACTCGAAGAGTTAGCGGTGGTGAATGAATTTCCTGAAGTGTTCCCTGATGATATTACGGAGTTACCTCCGAAGAGAGAAGTTGAGTTTAGCATTAATCTTGTACCTGGTACGAGGCTTATATCTATGGCGCTGTACAGGATGTCGGCAGTGAAGTTGGCCGAATTGAAGTCTCAGATTGGAGAGTTGTTGGATAGGAAGTTTATCAGGCCAAGCGTGTCACCGTGGGGAGCTCCAGTGTTGTTGGTTAAGAAGAAAGATGGTAGTATGCGTCTGTGCATCGATTACCAGCAGTTGAATAAAGTGACCATCAAGAACAAATATCCTCTTCCAAGGATTGATGATTTGATGGATCAGTTGGTGGGATCTCGTGTGTTCAGTAAGATTGATTTGAGGTCGGGTTACCATCAGATTAGAGCGAAGGAAGTTGATATTCAGAAGACGGCGTTTAGAACTCGATACAGACATTACGAATATGCAGTGATGCCTTTTGGAGTGTCGAATGCGCCGGGAGTGTTCATGGAGTATATGAACCGGATCTTCCATTCTTATTTGGATCAGTTTATTGTTGTGTTCATCGATGATATCCTGATTTATTCTAAATCTGAGGAAGAGCATGCACGAAATTTGAGGATTGCTTTGCAAGTGTTGAAAGATAATAAGCTGTTTGTGAAACTGTCGAAGTGTCAGTTCTGGTTGAAGACGGTGAGTTTCTTGGGGCATGTTATTTCTGGTGATGGTATTTCGTTGGATCCATCCAAGGTGAGTGCGGTGTTGCAGTGGGAACCGCCAAAGACAGCGACAGAAGTTAGAAGCTTTTTGGGTCTGGCAGGGTACTATCGAAGGTTTATTGAAGGTTTTTCTACTTTGGCTTTGCCGTTGACTCAGTTGACAAGAAGGAATCGAGCTTTTGTGTGGGATGCTGCTTGTGAAGAGAGTTTTGTGGAATTGAAGAAGAGGTTGACTACGACACCGGTGTTAGTGTTACTGACTCCGAGTGAACCGTTTGTGGTGTATTGTGATGCGTCTAAGATGGGATTAGGCGGAGTTCTTATGCAGAATGGTAAGGTGGTAGCGTATGCTTTGCGACAACTGAGGGTGCATGAGCGGAGTTATCCTACTCACGATCTTGAGTTGGCTGCGGTGGTTTTTGTATTGAAGATCTGGAGACATTATTTGTATGGTTCGAGGTTTGAGGTATTCAACGATCATAAGAGTCTGAAGTATTTGTTCGATCAGAAAGAGCTGAATATGAGGCAGAGGAGGTGGTTGGAATTCCTGAAGGACTATGATTTTAGCCTAAGTTATCATCCGGGAAAGGCTAATGTGGTAGCCGATACTTTGAGCAGAAAGGCGATTCATATGTCGGCTATGATAATGAAAGAGATGGAGCTTCTTGAGCAGTTCAGAGATTTGAGTATGGTTTATGAGACTTCGGCAGATTGCGTGATGTTGGGCAAGTTGCAAGTGAACAACGATTTCTTGGATATGATTAGAGAAGGCCAGAAGCTTGATGTGAAGCTAGTAGATGTGATGTCTGGAGTGGGAAGAGACTCCGATAGTGATTTCAAGTTGGATGGTTCAGGTGTGTTGAGATTCCGAGGTAGGATTTGTGTGTCGGATAATGATGAGTTGAAGAAGTCGATTTTGAATGAAGGACATCGTAGTGGTTTGAGTATTCATCTGGGAGCTGCGAGGATGTACCATGATTTGAAAAAGATGTTTTGGTGGTCAGGTATGAAGAGGGATATAACTCAGTTTATGTACGCCTGTTTGACGTGTCAGAAGTCGAAAGTGGAGCATTAGAGACCCTCTGGATTTTTGTTACGGGTTTGTCGTGCATAGCGAGAGGATTTGATGCCATTTGGGTAATTGTGGATTGGCTTACGAAGTCTGCACATTTTGTGCCGATTAGTATCAGTTTTTCGTTGGAGAAGCTGGCAGAGATTTATGTTCAGGTGATTGTGAAGCTTCATGGTGTGCCGTCGAGTATTGTGTCGGATAGAGATCCGTGGTTTACTTCATAGTTTTGGAAGAGTTTTCAAGGAGCTTTGGGTACTGAGTTGAAGCTGAGTTCAGCTTATCATCCGCAGACGGATGGGCAATCAGAGAAAACTATTCAGCCGTTGGAGGATTTGGTGTTGTGGCTTATAAGGTGGTGTTACCGGCTGAGCTTTCGAATTTGCATGACGTGTTTCATGTGTCGCAACTTCAGAAGTATGTTGCGGATCCGTCACATGTAATTCAGAGAGACGAAGTGCAAGTACGGGAGAATCTTACCGTTGAAGCGATGCCGTTGAGGATCGAGGATCGTAAGATGAAACGACTCAGAGGGAAAGAGATACCCTTGGTGAGAGTGGCTTGGGGAGGTGCTGCAGGAGGCAGTGTGACCTGGGAGATGGAAAGCAGGATGCGGAATGCGTATCTAAAATTGTTTCCATTAGGTATTTTCGAGGACGAAAATAATTAAAGTGGGGGAGAGTTGTAACACCCATTTTAATTATTTCGTGTTTCTGTGTTATTTTGTTTTTCGGCATATTTGTGGGAGTGTTTGAGTGCGACCGTGTGTAGCCCTTAAGTTGGAATTAATTGATAATTTTGGACTTTAAGATTAATAATAAATTATTAATGATGATGATGAATTATTGAATAATGGTAATATTATTAATGTTATTATTATTAATATTATTATTATTATTGATATTATCATTATTGATATTATCATTATTATTAATATTATTATTAGTAAATGGAATAAAAGAATTGGAATAATTGGAATTAAGGGGTGATAAGGGCTGTTTGGGAATTTGGGAAAAAGGAATAGAAGGGAAGCACGTTTGGAAGAAGAGGAGAGAAAAACACGTTTGTGAGAAGAGAAGAAACATGGTCAAGAGAAGGGAAATTTGAGGAAGAAGAACTAGAGGAAGTGGAGCAAGAAGAATCTAAGATCATCATCAGAGCAAGAGTTTTCAACATTCGAACGAGTTATCGAGGTAAGGGGGGGGGGGGGGAATCGGGTCAATTTCGGTAGTTGCATGAATATTAGGTAGAAGGGGATTTCCCTAACCCCATTAGGTTTTGATGATGATGTGGTATGAATGTTCGATTCTGAGTTGCTGATAGTGTGTTGATTCTATTGCATGTGATGAAGTGTGATTGTTTGGGTGATTTGGGGGTTCCGAGTAATTCGAAGTTTTAAGCCAGAAGTGATTATTTTGGTATAGCCGAGAGTTTATCGGGTGAAATCGATAGGAGACTCTGTAATTGAATTGTTGCATGTTTTTCTGATATTGTGGGAACTGAGTTGAGGAGAATCGGGCGAGTTCGGAGAGTTTCGCCGACTTTGAGTAGCATAATTGTTGAGAATTCGCAGACGCTCGCCAGCTGCTTCGCTGAGCGAGCTGGTAGCGAACCTTCTCCAGGGGTTCGCTGAGCGAACAAAGTAGCGAGTGCTTCCAGAATGCCTCTGGTTGGCTTCTCAAGGGTGCTCGCGGAGCGAGCGTGTAGCGAGCATTTGCTGATGCTTCGCTAGGCGAGGGAGCCAGCGAGCATGACAATATTTTGTGTTTTATGCTGTCCTGTTCTGTTTTCTTGTGTTTGGGGACCCTTGCTGGTCATGCTTGAGAGTGAGCTTGAGTTTGGTCTGTGGAGAGTGTAGGTGCGATATTCGAACGTGATTTCCATGACAATTGAGTAATTATAAATATTTGAATTAGTGTGTATCATATATGTATGATGTATGAATGTGGTGATGTGTGAAACACGTATGATGTATAAAATGTGATCAGAGGATCGTATGCACGGTGTGTGCTTGTGTTTGTTGTGTGCATTGGTGTATGCATGTCATGATGCATGTTTATGTGCTCAGGGGGAGCATG
The DNA here is from genome assembly GCA_963859935.3 of Lathyrus sativus. Lineage (NCBI taxonomy): Eukaryota > Viridiplantae > Streptophyta > Magnoliopsida > Fabales > Fabaceae > Lathyrus > Lathyrus sativus. Next base: position 277,098,908 of record OZ012739.1, read on the forward strand.
GTAGGGATAGATCGTTGCTCAGATGGAGTGTATGCGATCTATCCTGAGTTTGATTATGATGTGCTCCTGCGTGGAGGGTTGATGGCCAGGTGCCCATCGTTTGCGCTCGGGGGAGCGTGGTAGGGATAGATCGTTGCTCGGTGGAGTGTATGCGATCTATCCTGAGCTTGATTGTTTGTGCTCCTTGGTGGAGGGTTGATGGCCAGGTGTCCATCGGTGTTGTTGGGTCGGTACCGCATATCATGGGTTGAGTTTCATGTGTTTGCATTGTTGTATATGCTGTGTTGGCGTGGGACAGTAGGTCCGGGCTGATGTGTGTGAATTGATGATTGTGTGTTACTTCCTTTTATTCATGTACGTATTTACCGTTATATTTTGATCGTGATTTCTCACCCCTTGCTTTTTGTCGCTACTGCGAAAAACGAGGATGGAAAAACAGAAGAGTCGCCACCTCTCGTTATTTATCCCTCAGAACGGGAAAGGAAACGATCGGGAAAAACCTGACGCAAAGGTATAAGACAAGGTCATCGCAACCATTGTCTGGGTTCGGGAGTCGGTTACGCAAGGGGAAGGTATTAGCACCTCTCACGTCCATCGTACTCGATGGGATCCACGCTTGTTGGTTTGTCTACGGGCGAAAAAAACAATCTATCTGCGGCTGCTAAAGCTAAAAGAAGAGAAACTGACTCGATAGAGCATCGCACTCTATGCCTACGTATTCCCTCGTGCAATGGGAAAGTCAGAGTCAACGTAGTTCGAAAAACTACGGGGGAATTTTGCTCGCCGTGACACCGCATCTCGTGCCTACGTACTTTCACGCAGCGTGAAAGATCAGAGCAAATGTAGTTCGGGCTAACTACGGCTAGACGGGGTGTTCTCGATCACACGGGGTGAGAGAAAGGATTGACGATACTAACGTATGCATTCTAGCAGTTAGGTGTATGCTGCTCGCTCGACGGAGACTTAGGTGTTACCTGTTTGCGGTAGAACGAATGTAGTATGTCGGGTTTTACAGGTATGGGAACCTACGGGTTCTAGAACTACGGTCTAGTCTCAATTGCGCTAGGGAAAGAGAAAGGGAACATCAGTCGTTAGCGGGAAAGTCTCGATCGCACGGCAGCGAGAGAACAAAGAAGTTAGTTGTTAGTGTGCTCGCTAGGATATCGCATCCTATGGCTACATATTCTCGTCTGGTACGAGAAATCAGAGCAGATGTGGTTCAGCCAACTACAGCAAACGGGGAAAGGGAAAAAAGGAGCTCACTAGGATATCGCATCCTATGCCTACGTACTCTCGTATGGCACGAGAGATCAGAGCAAACGTAGTTCGACGGGAAAATGAGTCTCGATTGCACAGGGGCAAGAGAAGGGGTCTCAATTGCCTGAACGCGAGAGAAAAGGGTTTCGATCACACGGGGGTGAGAGCAAAGAGGAAGCAGGCTTACGCCTAAACGGGAAGGAACTCGGGACACACACGCAAGAACCTAATACGTAGGAGCGAGTACGTCGTATATTACCCAAGGGACATATACAAAACACCCTAAACGATTGAGGGGAGACCGCTCGATTGCCATTTCCTACATATCTAACGCTACAGCTCACAACACTCGACGGTTGCCTGAAGACTTGAATGATGTTGAACGAAGCGGCTCCGTTGGCTCCTAACATGCGCGCAAGCTCCATTCCAATCTTCCCCTCTCTGGATCCTTGATGAGGACGCTCGAATCAGGAACAATGTAACGCTTAGACCGTCATGGTTCGACTTATACGAGAAATCGAACTCTGAGAGGTAGCGTATTGATGTCCGTGTCAAAGACAAGATAGAGAAATGATATCGACAATCATTCTCAAATTGAATCATGTCACACGGCCAGCCAAAAATAAAATCGAAGATAGAAAAGAAATGAGGAGAGAAAATCACTAACAAATGAGAATAAATTCTACCCCTAAAATTAGCAATTAATTTCTAATAGAAAATATTCTAAAGAAAAACATAAGTAAATGGCATAATAGAAAAATAGTGTGGAAATTCTATCCTAAAGTACTATAATATTCTATAAAGAAAATAGAAAAAATCCTATACTAATATCTATATATCCTATAATATGCTAAAAATAATAGAATATAAATTCTATAAAAAAATATGCGTAATATTCTAACTATGAAAATAATCCCTAAAAGAAAATAGGAAAATAAAACTAAACTATTACAATCAATCATCAAATACAAGGGAAATTGAAAATTGAAAGCGGAGGGGGGTACATTCTGAAAACTGGGGGGTAAGGCAGAAAAAATAGGGCCCAGCCCACAATATACTAACCCAAACAATAAAAAAAAGAAAAGACAAAGGCCAGGGGGTGCGCCAGGAATTCAGGGGTGTGATATGAAATTCGTTGGGCCCAGCCCATCTGAGAATCCCTCAGCCAAAAACACAAGTGATGGGGGGTGTAGCGTGGAATGCAGGGTGCGGATTGGAAAAAAGAACTTGGGCCCAATAGTCCAGCCCACCGACCCTTTTCCTCTTCCATTCACTCTCTCCTGAAACGCTAGGATACTCTTCTCCCTTCAGCCGCCGCCGCTGACGTTCACCCTCAACCTTCTCCATTCTCACCGTCTCCAATCCGTCAATCTCCATTCACAGAACTCCTCCCCTCAACTTTCTCTCTTATCTTCCTCACCGTTCTCTTTTCCATCAAACTTCTCACGAGCTCAATCTGCAACCTATAAACCCTAATGAACTAACAAAATCCTCCACCTCAAAACTAAACAAGATGAAGCTGATAATTGTTCTTGCTGAGGATCCATAAGATTTTCATGGAGAAGATGAAGATTTGTAGTTAGTTACGGAGATCTAGAGATGGTTCACGGGATCAACTGATGTCTCACTCGTCCGTTTCAAGAATCATTTGGAGAAAGATCCATGAAGGCTTGAAGGAGATCTGGAAAAAGCGTTTCAACTGTTATCGTTGAGTTTATTCGCGATCTTGAAAGCTGTTGACGAATCTTGGAACTGATGTTGATGATTATGGAGAAATCAGTCATGAAGATGAAGATCTTGCATGAACACGGTGTAGATCTGGAATTTTCTGATGAACGGATTATGGTGATTTCTAGAGATGATGAATGAACGTTCTTGAAGGTGACAAGATTCTAGAAAAACGGCTACGTTCTGATGAGGATGAAGATTGGATGAAGACCAGTGATGAATCTTGTGGTGTTTCTTGATGAACTTTTCTGGAGATTGATGGATGAAGATGAACAGAGGATGGTGTTCTTGAGGATCTTCACGAAGAAGATGAATATCTGCGAATTTCTGGAGAAATTGATCGGAGAATGAAGAATGTGATGCATTTTCCGACGAGTTGTTGGAGTTATCGGTGACGGTTACAGGGTCTCCGGTGAGAAGTTGCGGCGAGGTTTGATTTCACCGGTGAGACTCCGGCCATTTGCATGGCCGACGACGAGGAGGAAGTGGTGGGGACACGTGGCGACGTGCATGGAAGGGGAGAGGACGAGGTGGCACGTGGAAGCCATGCGGAGTGATGGTGTGAAACATGGACTGTAAGGTGGTGGAGAGAGAATGAAACGCGTGGCACCCCTTATATACTGACAAGTGGCAAGTTCTGGACTAACGGGCCTCCAAAAACATGGACACCTGGCCCACGAAATGGATAAAACCTGATCCAATTAACTGACTCCAATTAATGCAAGCTGATTAACTGCTAATGATGATTAAAATGATGATTAATACCTAATTAAACCTAAACGAAAAAATTAAGACCTCAATTAATTCTGAAACGGAAATTAATGCTAGGTAATAAAAAAAAACTGCCAATTAAGACAATTAAAAAATGATTAATACTCCATTAACATCTAATTAATCCTAAAAAAGAAATTAAAATCCAATAACTTCTAAAACGAATAGAAAAGAAGTCTATTAATTTTAAAACAAACTCAATTATCTAGCAATTAAAATCTAGAAACTTCTAAAAGAAATTCAATTAATATCTACCAAAGGGATTAAATCTATAAATTGCTAACAAATTCAAATAATATCTGTATTAAAATCTAAAAAGAGTTAGAACCTATTAATTTCATAAAAAATTTCTAGGAAAAGAAATACTCTATTAAAACTATTTAAAAAAAACACATTTAATATCTAGAAAAATCAATTAAATATATTAAAATCTATTTAAAAATTCTAGAAAATAAGGGAAAATTCTAAAAATGCAAGGAAGGCGATTAAATCGATTAGAAACAGATACGCGACTATAGTGAAATAAACGGTAAAAACCGGACACCGAAATGTCCTCAAAAACAACAGCAAGAGCTGAAAACACCGGGACGGGCACAAATTCTCAAAACAAATCCTCGTTTATTCGAATTGGCCTGAAATGCCAGGAGAGGCTGTAATCCCGATAAAATCAATCTGACTGCAAAAATGCAAGGTACACGGTATGTAAATGCAGAATGCAAAATGAGTCGAAACATAAGCCAAATGCGATAATTGGTTGGTCAAATTTTAGGGTGCAACACTTTTGTTGTGGTCTGTGCTTCTTCGGAAGTACAAATAAACCAGGTGTGTAGCTAGCTTGGATTGTGGCAAGTCGAGTCGTAGGGATGCTCTGATACGTAACATCGGGGATTTTTGGGAGTTTACTATTTATTTGATGATTTTGTGTGCCCCTGTGGCGTATCATGTTCTGTTGGACCCGTTGTGATGGATGTATCTTGTATATTTTGGGCGTTGGTCGTACATGATGAATATGACGTTTATGTATGTGATGTGAATATATGTATGTATTTCCGCTGTTTAATTATCAAAAATTCGTTAATGAAGATGTTTATTTTTGTGGCATCCCGTTGTGTGTGTAGCAACTTTGATATTCGTTTACTTTAATTGCATCTATTTGTATTTTGGGAAACGGGGTGTTACAAAAACCAGACGCCTTTTTTATATATTTTTTGAAAAGTATGTCGCGACGTGTTTTACATGCCACCAATTTTTTTTTAAAAAAAATTCCAACCATCCCCATGTGATAACCTGACTTCTATTATTTAATTATTTAGAGCATATAGCAATGTGATAAACACGTCGCAACACCCCTTTTTCGTCACATGTTTATCACGACGCAAAATCATGTAATTGAGGGCTTGTTTTCTTGTAGTGTTCTTAGGTTCATAACCTAAAAACTATTTATTATACAACCTCGTTTAAACTAAATTCCAATCATGCAAATGGACAAAAAAACTAGGTACCTAAGCATGACCACTTCCAAAAGCCAATTGTGTGCACCTGAGACTTATTATTTGTGCACTTGAGACTGATTATTTGTTTCTCTTTTACAGTGAAGTCTCGAAAGATAGGTTCCAGTGGATGAAATTGAAGTGATTTGTGTCAAGTATGACTAGGCGTGACTCTAAGGCAGGTCAATCATAGGACCACAATGTAAATTTACTACTTGGATGAAATGGAAGAAGGTTTAGAAGTTAAAAAATGGAAAAATTACTCAAATAAGTATCTTACTAAATAAGAAGAAGAAGAAGTCTAAACCAATAGTAAGAGTTCCCTCCATTTAAGAAGTACACTACTACGGAAAACACATAGAATGACGGTTGCGAAACACATATAATGGCGGTTTCAAGTTTGTTGTTAGGTAGCATGTTGTTGCGGTGGAAATATGATATCAAACTATTAATTAGTTTGAATCACAATTCTTGATTCACAACCGCTCTTTGATTTATCCGAAGGAAAAGGTCAAAAGAGGGAAAACCTATTTTTGCATCATAAACACAATGCGGGGAGAGACCTAGCTAAGGGATTGGTTAAGCTTAGGGAAGGTACTAGCACCCTAAACTTCTGTAGTACTCTACAGGAACCTTTTGTTTATTGTATGCCTTTTATTTTTATTTATTATCTGCTTTAATATATATTGAGCTAAGGGATAGAGTGACCTAAAAGACCTAAGGGTTATTCCTAAGTTTACTCGGCAAGACACCGCATCTTGTGCCTACGTATCCTGGATAGGGAATGGAATCAGAGTAATCGTAGTTCCCCTCGAAAAGGAGGTTAGAAACGTCTTGACTGTGGTCAAGGTTTCAAAGGGGAGTAAACGTATCTTAAGGGCACGCTTACGTGGAGTTTTGAAACTCCTATTTCTATGTTGAAATTGTTGATTGAAACTAGGGTTAAATTAAATATTCCACGGCGGGAAACCCTAAAACAGAGTACGGAGACTCTTTGACCTAATGCTAGGGTAAAGGGTATTTTCGTCCACGGCGGGACACCTAGGCGATTAGGGTTGAAATGGTCAAACGTTAGGGTTATTGACTCGGCGGTCAAACGGCTAGACCTAATCCTTCGGAAGGAACATAACGCTAAATCATGCAAAACATGGCAAAATATTATATGGCAGAAATAAAGTGCGGAAAGTAAAGAAAGCGTCGCGACGATCACTCGCGTAAATTACAAATCCCCAAAAAATGCAAAATAAAATAAACCGCGACCATGGCCTCGCGTAAATTACATCCATGGAACAAATTAAAAATATGATAATGAAATATTTAATTAATAATAATCGGAGACCGACTAAAACCTAGCGGAAAACAAATAGAGAACGTTAGTGAAAAAAAAGTTAGGCGGAAATCAATGACAAATAATAAAGCAGTTAATAATGAAAGAAAGAAAATGCAATTGGGAAATTTATTATTTTATTAATTTTGAAAAACTTTATTTTTAATTTCTGAAAAAAGAAATTTAATCTTAATTTTGAAACAATGGTTTTTAATAAAAATGTTTTAGTTTTAATTTTTTTTAAAAGGATTCAATTTAAATTTTTTTTTAAAAAAGAAGTTTTAGTTTTAATAAAAAACAGTTTTAATTTTTTATATTATAAGAACAGAGTTTTAAAACAAGGTTTAACTAGCAAATATTTTTTAATTAAACTAACCATTTATTATGACATAATTACAATTTAAAGAAAATCAGAATAATAATAATAATAAGAAAAAGAAAAAAAAGGGAAAAATATAAAAAATATAAAAAAACAAAAGGGGAAAAGTAGGCTTCACGCTGAAGCATTTCAATCTTTAGGTTTTTAGAAACCTTATCTTCTTCTTCATCACGATGGCGGCGTCGTTGCAGCTCCTTTGAGCTTTGCTCCATTCTTGCATGGCCGGAAATGATTTCCCTCCTTCTTCTTCGGTTTGTTCCACCTGAAAACAACAGAAAAACTTTGTTATTGACAAAAAGAACTGCTCACCTCGTTCGGGGTTCGAAGCGGTTCGCGGTGGTTTTGCGCCGTTTTGTGGATTTGCTGACGCTTTCCTCTTCTGATAAGTCGTGAGAACGGCCGCCGTTTTTTCCTTTTGTGTGCTCTCCCCCTTTTCTCAAATGCAACTCATGTTTATATAGGTAACAAATTAGGGTTAACTCTAACCTAATGCCCACTTTAAAACCCAACTTAAAGAATTAGTCAAAACTAAATAAAATTTAAACAAATTAAAACAAACTTAAAACCCTATTTATTTACTAAACATTAAAAATATTATAAAAAGAATAAAATCTTTTCTAATATTTTTAATTTTATGATTTTTGGATGTTTTTATGAATAATATGGAAACAAGTGAAGAAATAATATTTTTTAAAAAATAATTTAAATAAAATACGAAAATAATAATTAAATAATAAAAAAAAATTTGTTATTTTTTTTATGAAAATAGAGAAGTTAGAATAAAAATAAAAGAAACAAAACAAAAAGTGAAGAAGGTGGGATTCGAACTCTCGACCTCTCACACTCACAACTCCTTACACACGGTCTCTTGCTAATTGTGCCATTTTATTCATTCGAAATAAAGTGACACTAGAAACTATGTAAAGGTAGGACAAATTTGGGGGTGCAACAGATGCCCCTATTTAAATAGCTTCACCGGATGATTTGAGCAGCGGAGACTCGAGAAATCGCGGTGAAAGGGATTTAAATACAGATAACCGAAAATTTGGCCCCTAGATGCAGTGATATGCAATGATATGGACAAAATAACACGAACTATAATGCTGACAATGCCATGAATCTAATATGATGTGTATGATGGAATGATGAATGCAAGGATGCAAACGACACGACGACATAGGGGACAGACGCGACGAGTAACTACACTGGGGAATACGACGCACTAGGGAAGAAGACTCGCGGTAGTGACAAGGTAACATAGGATCCATACGGCGGTAGGACCAGGTAAACGACAGGCGCTAGAGTTTTCGGGACGTTCCTTTAAACGAAGAGATCGAGCGGGATCTTTAGGAATCATCGGAAAACAAATACCAGGATAAAAAAACATTAGAACTAATCAGAAGAACATCAAAAGAATTATGAAAGATAACGAGGATATTCGGAAGAACATCGAATAAACTCTGAAAGATAGAAACAGACGTCAAAGACACTCGGAAGAACATCGAATGAACTTTGAAACACAACAGAGATACTCGGAAGAACGTCGAATAAACTCTGAAACACCACCAAGACACTCGGAATAACGTCGAATGAACTCGGGAAAATAGAGATTAATATCAAAGACAATCGGAAGAACATCGAATGAACTTTGAACCACACCCACGACACTCGGAAGAACATCGAATGAATGTTGGGTTGCATAACATGACAACATCTATAAGGGCATGAGATGAAGCCAAAGTCTTTGAAGGTATACCCGAAACATTTAGGGAAACACTAAAAGTACGAGAGAAGTTTGAAGACATGTCTGGAAGAACATTAGATCATGAACTCAAAACTGAAAAAACGTCAGAAAGAGCAACGTATCCGGAAAAACATCGGATATGAGACATGTCGTATCTGGAAGAACTTCAGATAGACACGACACATAATTGTTGATAGGTGCCAAGTAAATTGGACTTTGACCATAAGGTAAGACGTGAGTAAAACACGACCTCGGGAGAAGAATGCAAATGGGGATAAAACACCCATGATTCTAGGTAAATTGAACTTTGTCCACAAGGTAAGACACGGGTAAAACACGACCTCAGGAGAAAAATCAAATGGGGATAAAACACCCATTATTTGTTTCTCTTTTACAGTGAAGTCTCGAAAGATAGGTTCCAGTGGAATAAATACAGTGAAGTCTCGAAAGATAGGTTTAGAAGTTAAAAACTTGAAAAATTACTCAATAAATTTACTACTTGGATGAAATGGAAGAAGGTTTAGAAGTTAAAAACTTGAAAAATTACTCAAATAAGTATCTTACTAAATAAGAAGAAGAAGAAGTCTAAACCAATAGTAAGAGTTCCCTCCATTTAAGAAGTACACTACTACGGAAAACACATAGAATGACGTTTGCGAAACACATATAATGGTGGTTTCAAGTCTGTTGTTAGGTAGCATGTGATTGTATGTATGGCGAATTCAAAAGGCTTTAAATGTGTTTTTACTCATTATATTTTCTATTCAATGAGCTAAAAGAATGCAAGATTTCCTGCCTTTTATTTTTACTCTTGCTTGGTTGCCTAAGAAATTAAACAATCTTTTTATATTTAATTATTATTATTTAAGCAAATAATTTGATATATTTTTACACTTATTTTAATTTTTTGATATTAATATATTAAAAAAATAAAGAGCATTTTTAATTTGTTAATTCAACTCAATTGCTAGCAGTGATAACATTCGATTGTAGGGACACACAAATTTTACAGATATTTTACTATCTCATAACAGGAAGGTGGAGAGAAACCGTTTTGGTTTTGTTTATTACCATAATGTTTGTTATTGCACCAAAACGATCCAAGCGTTAGAATTTTGTTTGGTTTGGTAGTTATATGGTGTGGGCGGATAGTTCTTGTGAGGTCTGAACACGAGAAAGGAGAATCTGATTCAAATATTGAAGTTTAAAATCAACTACGTAAATATTCCAAAACAGCCAACAGCCCAAGAAATTTAAAAAAATAAATTTATGATCTCTTGACTCTTGAACTAAAAAATAAAACAACAATAACACAAACAGAAATTAAAATGAAAAAGCTAATAACATAAATTAAAAGGCATACCTTGAGTAAATCAACAATCCAACAAACGAAAATGGAAATGAAAAAGCTAATAACATAAATTAAAAATCATACCTTGAGTAAATCTGGATGAAGGTGAGAGAAGAAGGTGGGTGATGAAACTATAAATCTAGAAAATAAAATGAGAGAAGAAGGTGGAAAGAAAAATAAAATGAGAGAATAAACGTTTATGTGTCTCTGATAACATGATGCGAAGAGAATTTGCGGGTATTAAATAGACACATCAGCGGCGTGGAAATCACGTCACATATGAAAAGTATTATTGTGTTGTGACTTGAATAACACGCTGGTAAACCTGCAATGATGGAACAAACACAAGGTATACGACGTGGGATACATGACACCAATTAAAAGGTGTCAGTCAACTAGCAAAGCAATCAATTTCAACCGTCCAAATTTTCCTCTCAATTTTTATTTTATTTTTGATATGTACGTTGCGACGTGTTTTCCACGACACAAATTTATTTTTTGAAAATTTTACCCTTCCCCAATATGAAAAGCAGACGCCTTTTTTATAAATTTTTTGAAAAGTATGTTGCGCGCGACGTGTTTTACACGCCACAAACTTTTTTTAAAGAAAATTCCAACCTTCCCCATGTGATAACCTGACTTCTATTATTTAAATATTTAAAGCATATAGCAATGTGATAAACACGTCGCAACACCCCTTTTTTGTCACATGTTTATCACGACGCAAGTCATTGAGGGCTTGTTTTCTTGTAATGTTCTTAGGTTCATAACCTAAAAAATATTTATTATACAACCTCGCTTAAACTAAATTCCAATCATGCAAATGGACAAAAAACTAGGTACCTAAGCATGACCACTTCCAAAACAGATTCCCCTTGGCCTTTTCCATCCCCTCCATTATATCAACATAAAATTTCAAAACCATGTCAATGTGTTGTCTTTGATGATTTGTCACGAGCACTTTATTCTCCTTATCCTTCTTTTTTCCATGATAAAATATTTGAATCACATTCTCCTTTCTCGTGCTCAGACCACACAAGAACTACTCACGCACACCATATAACTATCAAACCAAACAAAATTCTAATGCTTGGATCGTTTTGGTGCAATAACAAACACTATGGTAATAAACAAAACCAAAAAGATTTCTCTTCACCTTCCTCTTACGAGATAGTAAAATATCGATAAAAAGTTAGTTTCCCTACAATCGAATATTATTGCTGCTAGCAATTGAGTTGAATTAATAAATCAAAAATGCTCTTTATTTTATTAATATATTAATATAAAACAATTAAAATAAGTTTAAAAATATTTCAAATTATTTTCTTAAATAATAATAATTAAATATAAAAAAGATTGTTTAATTTCATATGCAACCAAGCAAGAGTAAAAATAAGTGGCAGGAAATATTTAATTCTTTTAGCTTATTGAATAGAAAATATAATGAGTAAGACACATTTAAAGCCTTTAATTTTTGTCATGGGAAAGTAGAATTTGTTAGTTACAAGATATGATTTTTGTATAATCAACAAGCACCAGTGGTCTAGTGGTTGAATAGTACCCTGCCACGGTATAGATCCGGGTTCGATTCCTGGGTATTGCAAAGTGTTGGAGCTGTGATGAATAATACAGTGATGTTGGTAACATCACTTCTTCTGAAATATTGGATGAAAACTATGCCTCCGATTTTTTTTTTACTCTTGCTTGTTAATTCAACTCAATTGCTAGCAGTGATAACATTCGATTGTAGGGACACACAAATATTACAGATATTTTACTATCTCATAACAGGAAGGTGGAGAGAAACCGTTTTGGTTTTGTTTATTACCATAATGTTTTTATTGCACCAAAACGATCCAAGCGTTAAGTATGATTAGGTGTGACTTTAAGGCAGGTCAATCTACTTGGATGAACTGGAAGAAGGTTTAGAAGTTAAAAACTTGAAAAATTACTCAAATAGGTATCTTACTAAATAAGAAGAAGAAGAAGTCTAAACCAATAGTAAGAGTTCCCTCCATTTAAGAAGTACACTACTACGAAAAGCACATAGAATGACGGTTGCGAAACACATATAATGGCGATTTCAAGTCTGTTGTTAGGTAGCATGTGATTGTATGTATGAGGAATTCAAAATTCTTTAAATGTGTTTTTACTCATTATATTTTCTATTCAATGAGCTAAAAGAATGCAAGATTTCCTGCTATTTATTTTTACTCTTGCTTGGTTGCCTAAGAAATTAAACAATCTTTTTATATTTAATTATTATTATTTAAGCAAATAATATGATATATTTTTACACTTATTTTAATTTGTTTATATTAATATATTAAAAAAATAAAGAGCATTTTGAATTTGTTAATTCAACTCAATTGCTACCAGTGATAACATTCGATTGTAGGGACACACAAATTTTACAGATATTTTACTATCTCATAACAGGAAGGTGGAGAGAAACCGTTTTGGTTTTGTTTATTACCATAATGTTTGTTATTGCACCAAAACGATCCAAGCGTTAGAATTTTGTTTGGTTTGGTAGTTATATGGTGTGGGAGGATAGTTCTTGTGAGGTCTGAACACGAGAAAGGAGAATCTGATTCAAATATTGAAGTTTAAAATCAACTACGTAAATATTCCAAAACAGCCAACAGCCCAAGAAATTTTAAAAAATAAATTTATGATCTCTTGACTCTTGAACTAAAAAATAAAACAACAATAAAACAAACAGAAATTAAAATGAAAAAGCTAATAACATAAATTAAAAGGCATACCTTGAGTAAATCAACAATCCAACAAACGAAAATGGAAATGAAAAAGCTAATAACATAAATTAAAAATCATACCTTGAGTAAATCTGGATGAAGGTGAGAGAAGAAGGTGGGTGATGAAACTATAAATCTAGAAAATAAAATGAGAGAAGAAGGTGGAAAGAAAAATAAAATGAGAGAATAAACGTTTATGTGTCTCTGATAACATGATGCGAAGAGAATTTGCGGGTATTAAATAGACACATCTGCGGCGTGGAAATCACGTCACATATGAAAAGTATTATTGTGTTGTGACTTGGATAACACGCTGGTAAACCTGCAATGATAGAACAAACACAAGGTATACGACGTGGGATACATGACACCAATTAAAAGGTGTCAGTCAACTAGCAAAGCAATCAATTTCAACCGTCCAAATTTTCCTCTCAATTTTTATTTTATTTTTGATATGTACGTTGCGACGTGTTTTCCACGACACAAATTTATTTTTTGAAAATTTTAACCTTCCCCAATATGAAAAGCAGACGCCTTTTTTATAAATTTTTTGAAAAGTATGTTGCGCGCGACGTGTTTTACACGCCACAAACTTTTTTTAAGAAAATTCCAACCTTCCCCATGTGATAACCTGACTTCTATTATTTAATTATTTAAAGCATATAGCAATGTGATAAACACGTCGCAACACCCCTTTTTTGTCACATGTTTATCACGACGCAAGTCATTGAGGGCTTGTTTTCTTGTAATGTTCTTAGGTTCATAACCTAAAAAATATTTATTATACAACCTCGTTTAAACTAAATTCCAATCATGCAAATGGACAAAAAACTAGGTACCTAAGCATGACCACTTCCAAAACAGATTCCCCTTGGCCTTTTCCATCCCCTCCATTATATCAACATAAAATTTCAAAACCATGTCAATGTGTTGTCTTTGATGATTTGTCACGAGCACTTTATTCTCCTTAGCCTTCTTTTTTCCATGATAAAATATTTGAATCACATTCTCCTTTCTCGTGCTCAGACCACACAAGAACTACTCACGCACACCATATAACTATCAAACCAAACAAAATTCTAATGCTTGGATCGTTTTGGTGCAATAACAAACACTATGGTAATAAACAAAACCAAAAAGATTTCTCTTCACCTTCCTCTTACGAGATAGTAAAATATCGATAAAAAGTTAGTTTCCCTACAATCGAATGTTATTGCTGCTAGCAATTGAGTTGAATTAATAAATTAAAAATGCACTTTATTTTGTTAATATATTAATATAAAACAATTAAAATAAGTTTAAAAATATTTCAAGTTATTTTCTTAAATAATAATAATTAAATATAAAAAAGATTGTTTAATTTCATAGGCAACCAAGCAAGAGTAAAAATAAGTGGCAGGAAATATTTAATTCTTTTAGCTTATTGAATAGAAAATATAATGAGTAAGACACATTTAAAGCCTTTAATTTTTGTCATGGGAAAGTAGAATTTGTTAGTTACAAGATATGATTTTTGTATAATCAACAAGCACCAGTGGTCTAGTGGTAGAATAGTACCCTGCCACGGTACAGACCCGGGTTCGATTCCCGGCTGGTGCAAAGTGTTGGAGCTGTGATGAATAATATAGTGATGTTAGGTAAAAAAATAAAGAGCATTTTGAATTTGTTAATTCAACTCAATTGCTAGCAGTGATAACATTCGATTGTAGGGACACACAAATTTTACAGATATTTTACTATCTCATAACAGGAAGGTGGAGAGAAACCGTTTTGGTTTTGTTTATTACCATAATGTTTTTATTGCACCAAAACGATCCAAGCGTTAGAATTTTGTTTGGTTTGGTAGTTATATGGTGTGGGCGGATAGTTCTTGTGAGGTCTGAACACGAGAAAGGAGAATCTGATTCAAATATTGAAGTTTAAAATCAACTACGTAAATATTCCAAAACAGCCAACAACCCGATAAATTTTAAAAAATAAATTTATCGAATTCTTGACTCTTGAACTAAAAAATATAACAACAATAAAACAAACAGAAATAAAAATGAAAAAGCTAATAACATAAATTAAAAGGCATACCTTGAGTAAATTAACAATCCAGTGATGTTAGGTAACATCACTGGATGAATAATACAGTGATGTTAGGTAACATCACTGGATGAATAATACAGTGATGTTAGGTAACATCCCATGTTCTGAAATATTGGATGAAAACTATGCCTCTGAGCTTCAACTTTTTACCACCGATTCTGTTGGAAACACCGATTCTGTTGGAAACAAGCCAATTGTGTGCACCTGAGACTGATTATTTGTTTCTCTTTTACAGTGAAGTCTCGAAAGATAGGTTCCAGTGGATGAAATGGAAGTGATTTGTGTCAAGTATGATTAGGTGTGACTCTAAGGCAAGTCAATCTACTTGGATGAAATGGAAGAAGGTTTAGAAGTTAAAAAATGGAAAAATTACTCAAATAAGTATCTTACTAAATAAGAAGAAGAAGAAGTCTAAACCAATAGTAAGAGTTCCCTCCATTTAAGAAGTACACTACTACAGAAAACACATAGAATGATGGTTGTGAAACACATATAATGGCGGTTTCAAGTCTGTTGTTAGGTAGCATGTGATTGTATGTATGAGGAATTCAAAAGGCTTTAAATGTGTTTTTACTCATTATATTTTCTATTCAATGAGCTAAAAGAATGCAAGATTTCCTGCCATTTATTTTTACTCTTGCTTGGTTGCCTAAGAAATTAAACAACCTTTTTATATTTAATTATTATTATTTAAGCAAATAATTTGATATAATTTTACACTTATTTTAATTTTTTTATATTAATATATTAAAAAAATAAAGAGCATTTTTAATTTGTTAATTCAACTCAATTGCTAACAGTGATAACATTCGATTGTAGGGACACACAAATTTTACAGATATTTTACTATCTCATAACAGGAAGGTGGAGAGAAACCGTTTTGGTTTTGTTTATTACCATAATGTTTGTTATTGCACCAAAATGATCCAAGTGTTAGAGTTTTGTTTGGTATGGTAGTTATATGGTGTGGGCGGATAGTTCTTGTGAGGTCTGAACACGAGAAAGGAGAATCTGATTCAAATATTGAAGTTTAAAATCAACTACATAAATATTCCAAAACAGCCAACAACCCAATAAATTTTAAAAAATAAATTTATCGAATTCTTGACTCTTGAACTAAAAAATATAACAACAATAAAACAAACAGAAATAAAAATGACAAAGCTAATAACATAAATTAAAAGGCATACCTTGAGTAAATTAACAATCCAGTGATGTTAGGTAACATCACTGGTTGAATAATACAGTGATGTTAGGTAACATCACTGGATGAATAATACAGTGATGTTAGGTAACATCCCATGTTCTGAAATATTGGATGAAAACTATGCCTCTAAGCTTCAACTTTTTACCACCGATTCTGTTGGAAACACCGATTCTGTTGGAAACAAGCCAATTGTGTGCACTGAGACTGATTATTTGTTTCTCTTTTACAGTGAAGTCTCGAAAGATAGGTTCCAGTGGATGAAATGGAAGTGATTTGTGTCAAGTATGATTAGGTGTGACTCTAAGGCAAGTCAATCTACTTGGATGAAATGGAGAAGGTTTAGAAGTTAAAAAATGGAAAAATTACTCAAATAAGTATCTTACTAAATAAGAAGAAGAAGAAGTCTAAACCAATAGTAAGAGTTCCCTCCATTTAAGAAGTACACTACTACGGAAAACACATAGAATGATGGTTGCGAAACACATATAATGGCGGTTTCAAGTCTGTTGTTAGGTAGCATGTGATTGTATGTATGAGGAATTCAAAAGGCTTTAAATGTGTTTTTACTCATTATATTTTCTATTCAATGAGCTAAAAGAATGCAAGATTTCCTGCCATTTATTTTTACTCTTGCTTGGTTGCCTAAGAAATTAAACAATCTTTTTATATTTAATTATTATTATTTAAGCAAATAATTTGATATAATTTTACACTTATTTTAATTTTTTTATATTAATATATTAAAAAAATAAAGAGCATTTTTAATTTGTTAATTCAACTCAATTGCTAACAGTGATAACATTCGATTGTAGGGACACACAAATTTTACAGATATTTTACTATCTCATAACAGGAAGGTGGAGAGAAACCGTTTTGGTTTTGTTTATTACCATAATGTTTGTTATTGCACCAAAACGATCCAAGCGTTAGAGTTTTGTTTGGTATGGTAGTTATATGGTGTGGGCGGATAGTTCTTGTGAGGTCTGAACACGAGAAAGGAGAATCTGATTCAAATATTGAAGTTTAAAATCAACTACGTAAATATTCCAAAACAGCCAACAACCCAATAAATTTTAAAAAATAAATTTATCGAATTCTTGACTCTTGAACTAAAAAATATAACAACAATAAAACAAACAGAAATAAAAATGAAAAAGCTAATAACATAAATTAAAAGGCATACCTTGAGTAAATTAACAATCCAGTGATGTTAGGTAACATCACTGGATGAATAATACAGTGATGTTAGGTAACATCACTGGATGAATAATACAGTGATGTTAGGTAACATCCCATGTTCTGAAATATTGGATGAAAACTATGCCTCTAAGCTTCAACTTTTTACCACCGATTCTGTTGGAAACACCGATTCTGTTGGAAACAAGCCAATTGTGTGCACTGAGACTGATTATTTGTTTCTCTTTTATAGTGAAGTCTCGAAAGATAGGTTCCAGTGGATGAAATGGAAGTGATTTGTGTCAAGTATGATTAGGTGTGACTCTAAGGCAAGTCAATCTACTTGGATGAAATGGAAGAAGGTTTAGAAGTTAAAAAATGGAAAAATTACTCAAATAAGTATCTTACTAAATAAGAAGAAGAAGAAGTCTAAACCAATAGTAAGAGTTCCCTCCATTTAAGAAGTACACTACTACGGAAAACACATAGAATGATGGTTGCGAAACACATATAATGGCGGTTTCAAGTCTGTTGTTAGGTAGCATGTGATTGTATGTATGAGGAATTCAAAAGGCTTTAAATGTGTTTTTACTCATTATATTTTCTATTCAATGAGCTAAAAGAATGCAAGATTTCCTGCCATTTATTTTTACTCTTGCTTGGTTGCCTAAGAAATTAAACAATCTTTTTATATTTAATTATTATTATTTAAGCAAATAATTTGATATAATTTTACACTTATTTTAATTTTTTTATATTAATATATTAAAAAAATAAAAGAGCATTTTTAATTTGTTAATTCGACTCAATTGCTAGCAGTGATAACATTCGATTGTAGGGACACACAAATTTTACAGATATTTTACTATCTCAGAACAGGAAGGTGGAGAGAAACCGTTTTGGTTTTGTTTATTACCATAATGTTTGTTATTGCACCAAAACGATCCAAGCGTTAGAATTTTGTTTGGTTTGGTAGTTATATGGTGTGGGCGGATAGTTCTTGTGAGGTCTGAACACGAGAAAGGATAATCTGATTCAAATATTGAAGTTTAAAATCAACTACGTAAATATTCCAAAACAGCCAACAACCCAATAAATTTTAAAAAATAAATTTATCGAATTCTTGACTCTTGAACTAAAAAATAAAACAACAATAAAACAAACAGAAATTAAAATGAAAAAGCTAATAACATAAATTAAAAGGCATACCTTGATTAAATCAACAATCCAGTGATGTTACGTAACATCACTGGATGAATAATACAGTGATGTTAGGTAACATCACATCTTCTGAAATATTGGATGAAAACTATGCCTCTGAGCTTCACCTTTTTACCACCGATTCTGTTGGAAACAAGCCAATTGTGTGCACCTGAGACTGATTATTTGTTTCTCTTTTACAGTGAAGTCTCGAAAGATAGGTTCCAGTGGATGAAATGGAAGTGATTTGTGTCAAGTATGATTAGGTGTGACTCTAAGGCAGGTCAATCTACTTGGATGAAATGGAAGAAGGTTTAGAACTTAAAAACTTGAAAAATTACTCAAATAAGTATCTTACTAAATAAGAAGAAGAAGAAGAAGTCTAAACCAACAGTAAGAGTTCCCTCCATTTAAGAAGTACACTACTACGGAAGACACATAGAATGACGGTTGCGAAACACATATAATGGCGGTTTCAAGTCTGTTGTTAGGTAGCATGTGATTTCATGTATGAGGAATTCAAAAGGCTTTAAATGTGTTTTTACTCATTATATTTTCTATTCAATGAGCTAAAAGAATGCAAGATTTCCTACCATTTATTATTACTCTTGCTTGGTTGCCTAAGAAATTAAACAATCTTTTTATATTTAATTATTATTATTTAAGCAAATAATTTGATATAATTTTACACTTATTTTAATTTTTTTATATTAATATATTAAAAAAATAAAGAGCATTTTTAATTTGTTAATTCAACTCAATTGCTAACAGTGATAACATTCGATTGTAGGGACACACAAATTTTACAGATATTTTACTATCTCATAAGAAGAAGGTGGAGAGAAACCGTTTTGGTTTTGTTTATTACCATAATGTTTGTTATTGCACCAAAACGATCCAAGCGTTAGAGTTTTGTTTGGTATGGTAGTTATATGGTGTGGGCGGATAGTTCTTGTGAGGTCTGAACACGAGAAAGGAGAATCTGATTCAAATATTGAAGTTTAAAATCAACTACGTAAATATTCCAAAACAGCCAACAACCCAATAAATTTTAAAAAATAAATTTATCGAATTCTTGACTCTTGAACTAAAAAATATAACAACAATAAAACAAACAGAAATAAAAATGAAAAAGCTAATAACATAAATTAAAAGGCATAACTTGAGTAAATTAACAATCCAGTGATGTTAGGTAACATCACTGGATGAATAATACAGTGATGTTAGGTAACATCACTGGATGAATAATACAGTGATGTTAGGTAACATCCCATGTTCTGAAATATTGGATGAAAACTATGCCTCTAAGCTTCAACTTTTTACCACCGATTCTGTTGGAAACACCGATTCTGTTGGAAACAAGCCAATTGTGTGCACTGAGACTGATTATTTGTTTCTCTTTTACAGTGAAGTCTCGAAAGATAGGTTCCAGTGGATGAAATGGAAGTGATTTGTGACAAGTATGATTAGGTGTGACTCTAAGGCAGGTGAATCTACTTGGATGAAATGAAAGAAGGTTTAGAAGTTAAAAACTTGAAAAATTACTCAAATAAGTATCTTACTAAATAAGAAGAAGAAGAAGTCTAAACCAATAGTAACAGTTCCCTCCATTTAAGAAGTACACTACTACGGAAAACACATAGAATGACGGTTGTGAAACACATATAATGGCGGTTTCAAGTCTGTTGTTAGGTAGCATGTGATTGTATGTATGAGGAATTCAAAAGGCTTTAAATGTGTTTTTACTCATTATATTTTCTATTCAATGAGCTAAAAGAATGCAAGATTTCCTGCCATTTATTTTTACTCTTGCTTGGTTGCCTAAGAAATTAAACAATCTTTTTATATTTAATTATTATTATTTAAGCAAATAATTTGATATAATTTTACACTTATTTTAATTTTTTTTATATTAATATATTAAAAAAATAAAGAGCATTTTTAATTTGTTAATTCAACTCAATTGCTAGCAGTGATAACATTCGATTGTAGGGACACACAAATTTTACAGATATTTTACTATCTCAGAACAGGAAGGTGGAGAGAAACCGTTTTGGTTTTGTTTATTACCATAATGTTTGTTATTGCACCAAAACGATCCAAGCGTTAGAATTTTGTTTGGTTTGGTAGTTATATGGTGTGGGCGAATAGTTCTTGTGAGGTCTGAACACGAGAAAGGATAATCTGATTCAAATATTGAAGTTTAAAATCAACTATGTAAATATTCCAAAACAGCTAACAACCCAATAAATTTTAAAAAATAAATTTATCGAATTCTTGACTCTTGAACTAAAAAATAAAACAACAATAAAACAAATAGAAATTAAAATGAAAAAGCTAATAACATAAATTAAAAGGCATACCTTGATTAAATCAACAATCCAATGATCTTAGGTAACATCACTGGATGAATAATACAGTGATGTTAGGTAACATCACATCTTCTGAAATATTGGATGAAAACTATGCCTCTGAGCTTCAACTTTTTACCACCGATTCTGTTGGAAACAAGCCAATTGTGTGCACTGAGACTGATTATTTGTTTCTCTTTTACAGTGAAGTCTCGAAAGATAGGTTCCAGTGGATGAAATGGAAGTGATTTGTGTCAAGTATGATTAGGTGTGACTCTAAGGCAAGTCAATCTACTTGGATGAAATGGAAGAAGGTTTAGAAGTTAAAAAATGGAAAAATTACTCAAATAAGTATCTTACTAAATAAGAAGAAGAAGAAGTCTAAACCAATAGTAAGAGTTCCCTCCATTTAAGAAGTACACTACTACGAAAAACACATAGAATGATGGTTGCGAAACACATATAATGGCGGTTTCAAGTCTGTTGTTAGGTAGCATGTGATTGTATGTATGAGGAATTCAAAAGGCTTTAAATGTGTTTTTACTCATTATATTTTCTATTCAATGAGCTAAAAGAATGCAAGATTTCCTGCCATTTATTTTTACTCTTGCTTGGTTGCCTAAGAAATTAAACAATCTTTTTATATTTAATTATTATTATTTAAGCAAATAATTTGATATAATTTTACACTTATTTTAATTTTTTTATATTAATATATTAAAAAAATAAAAGAGCATTTTTAATTTGTTAATTCAACTCAATTGCTAGCAGTGATAACATTCGATTGTAGGGACACACAAATTTTACAGATATTTTACTATCTCAGAACAGGAAGGTGGAGAGAAACCGTTTTGGTTTTGTTTATTACCATAATGTTTGTTATTGCACCAAAACGATCCAAGCATTAGAATTTTGTTTGGTTTGGTAGTTATATGGTGTTGTCGGATAGTTCTTGTGAGGTCTGAACACGAGAAAGGATAATCTGATTCAAATATTGAAGTTTAAAATCAACTACGTAAATATTCCAAAACAGCCAACAACCCAATAAATTTTAAAAAATAAATTTATCGAATTCTTGACTCTTGAACTAAAAAATAAAACAACAATAAAACAAACAGAAATTAAAATGAAAAAGCTAATAACATAAATTAAAAGGCATACCTTGATTAAATCAACAATCCAGTGATGTGACGTAACATCACTGGATGAATAATACAGTGATGTTAGGTAACATCACATCTTCTGAAATATTGGATGAAAACTATGCCTCTGAGCTTCAACTTTTTACCACCGATTCTGTTGGAAACAAGCCAATTGTGTGCACCTGAGACTGATTATTTGTTTCTCTTTTACAGTGAAGTCTCGAAAGATAGGTTCCAGTGGATGAAATGGAAGTGATTTGTGTCAAGTATGATTAGGTGTGACTCTAAGGCAGGTCAATCTACTTGGATGAAATGGAAGAAGGTTTAGAAGTTAAAAACTTGAAAAATTACTCAAATAAGTATCTTACTAAATAAGAAGAAGAAGAAGAAGAAGTCTAAACCAACAGTAAGAGTTCCCTCCATTTAAGAAGTACACTACTACGGAAGACACATAGAATGACGGTTGCGAAACACATATAATGGCGGTTTCAAGTCTGTTGTTAGGTAGCATGTGATTTCATGTATGTGGAATTCAAAAGGCTTTAAATGTGTTTTTACTCATTATATTTTCTATTCAATGAGCTAAAAGAATGCAAGATTTCCTGCCATTTATTTTTACTCTTGCTTGGTTGCCTAAGAAATTAGACAAACTTTTTTTTATTTAATTATTATTATTTAAGCAAATAATTTGATATATTTTTACACTTATTTTAATCTTTTTATATTAATATATTAAAAAAATAAAGTGCATTTTTAATTTGTTAATTCAACTCAATTGCTAGCAGTGATAACATTCGATTGTAGGGACACACAAATTTTACAGATATTTTACTATCTCATAACAGGAACGTGGAGAGAAACCGTTTTGGTTTTGTTTATTACCATAATGTTTGTTATTGCACCAAAACGATCCAAGCGTTAGAATTTTGTTTGGTTTGGTAGTTATATGGTGTGGGCGGATAGTTCTTGTGAGGTCTGAACATGAGAAAGGAGAATCTGATTCAAATATTGAAGTTTAAAATCAACTACGTAAATATTCCAAAACAGCCAACAACCCAATAAATTTTAAAAAATAAATTTATCGAATTCTTGACTCTTGAACTAAAAAATAAAACAACAATAAAACAAACAGAAATTAAAATGAAAAAGCTAATAACATAAATTAAAAGGCATACCTTGAGTAAATCAACAATCCAGTGATGTTAGGTAACATCACTGGATGAATAATACAGTGATGTTAGGTAACATCACATCTTCTGAAATATTGGATGAAAACTATGCCTCTGAGCTTCAACTTTTTACCACCGATTCTGTTGGAAACAAGCCAATTGTGTGCACCTGAGACTGATTATTTGTTTCTCTTTTACAGTGAAGTCTCGAAAGATAGGTTCCAGTGGATGAAATGGAAGTGCTTTGTGTCAAGTATGATTAGGTGTGACTCTAAGGCAGGTCAATCTACTTGGATGATATGGAAGAAGGTTTAGAAGTTAAAAACTTGAAAAATTACTCAAATAAGTATCTTACTAAATAAGAAGAAGAAGAAGTCTAAACCAATAGTAAGAGTTCCCTCCATTTAAGAAGTACACTACTACGGAAAACACATAGAATGACGGTTGCGAAACACATATAATGGCGGTTTCAAGTCTGTTGTTAGGTAGCATGGATTGTATATATGAGGAATTCAAAAGGCTTTAAATGTGTTTTTACTCATTATATTTTCTATTCAATGAGCTAAAAGAATGCAAGATTTCCTGCCATTTATTTTTACTCTTGCTTGGTTGCCTAAGAAATTAAACAATCTTTTTATATTTAATTATTATTATTTAAGCAAATAATATGATATAATTTTACACTTATTTTAATTTTTTTGTATTAATATATTAAAAAAATAAAGAGCATTTTTAATTTGTTAATTCAACTCAATTGCTAACAGTGATAACATTCGATTGTAGGGACACACAAATTTTACAGATATTTTACTATCTCATAACAGGAAGGTGGAGAGAAACCGTTTTGGTTTTGTTTATTACCATAATGTTTGTTATTGCACCAAAACGATCCAAGCGTTAGAGTTTTGTTTGGTATGGTAGTTATAGGGTGTGGGCGGATAGTTCTTGTGAGGTCTGAACACGAGAAAGGAGAATCTGATTCAAATATTGAAGTTTAAAATCAACTACGTAAATATTCCAAAACAGCCAACAACCCAATAAATTTTAAAAAATAAATTTATCGAATTCTTGACTCTTGAACTAAAAAATATAACAACAATAAAACAAACAGAAATAAAAATGAAAAAGCTAATAACATAAATTAAAAGGCATACCTTGAGTAAATTAACAATCCAGTGATGTTAGGTAACATCACTGGATGAATAATACAGTGATGTTAGGTAACATCCCATGTTCTGAAATATTGGATGAAAACTATGCCTCTAAGCTTCAACTTTTTACCACCGATTCTGTTGGAAACACCGATTCTGTTGGAAACAAGCCAATTGTGTGCACTGAGACTGATTATTTGTTTCTCTTTTACAGTGATGTCTCGAAAGATAGGTTCCAGTGGATGAAATGGAAGTGATTTGTGTCAAGTATGATTAGGTGTGACTCTAAGGCAGGTGAATCTACTTGGATGAAATGGAAGAAGGTTTAGAAGTTAAAAACTTGAAAAATTACTCAAATAAGTATCTTACTAAATAAGAAGAAGAAGAAGTCTAAACCAATAGTAAGAGTTCCCTCCATTTAAGAAGTACACTACTACGGAAAACACATAGAATGACGGTTGCGAAACACATATAATGGCGGTTTCAAGTCTGTTGTTAGGTAGCATGTGATTGTATGTATGAGGAATTCAAAAGGCTTTAAATGTGTTTTTACTCATTATATTTTCTATTCAATGAGCTAAAAGAATGCAAGATTTCCTGCCATTTATTTTTACTCTTGCTTGGTTGCCTATGAAATTAAACAATCTTTTTATATTTAATTATTATTATTTAAGCAAATAATTTGATATAATTTTACACTTATTTTAATTTTTTTTATATTAATATATTAAAAAAATAAAGAGCATTTTTAATTTGTTAATTCAATTCAATTGCTAGCAGTGATAACATTCGATTGTAGGGACACACAAATTTTACAGATATTTTACTATCTCAGAACAGGAAGGTGGAGAGAAACCATTTTGGTTTTGTTTATTACCATAATGTTTGTTATTGCACCAAAACGATCCAAGCGTTAGAATTTTGTTTGGTTTGGTAGTTATATGGTGTGGGCGGATAGTTCTTGTGAGGTCTGAACATGAGAAAGGATAATCTGATTCAAATATTGAAGTTTAAAATCAACTACTTAAATATTCCAAAACAGCCAACAACCCAATAAATTTTAAAAAATAAATTTATCGAATTCTTGACTCTTGAACTAAAAAATAAAACAACAATAAAACAAACAGAAATTAAAATGAAAAAGCTAATAACATAAATTAAAAGGCATACCTTGAGTAAATCAACAATCCAGAGATGTTAGGTAACATCACTGGACGAATAATACAGTGATGTTAGGTAACATCACATCTTCTGAAATATTGGATGAAAACTATGCCTCTGAGCTTCAACTTTTTACCACCGATTCTGTTGGAAACCAGTCAATTGTGTGCACCTGAGACTGATTATTTGTTTCTCTTTTACAGTGAAGTCTCGAAAGATAGGTTCCGGTGGATGAAATGGAAGTGATTTGTGTCAAGTATGATTAGGTGTGACTCTAAGGCAGGTGAATCTACTTGGATGAAATGGAAGAAGGTTTAGAAGTTAAAAACTTGAAAAATTACTCAAATAAGTATCTTACTAAATAAGAAGAAGAAGAAGTCTAAACCAATAGTAAGAGTTCCCTCCATTTAAGAAGTACACTACTACGGAAAACACATAGAATGACGGTTGCGAAACACATATAATGGCGGTTTCAAGTCTGTTGTTAGGTAGCATGTGATTGTATGTATGAGGAATTCAAAAGGCTTTAAATGTGTTTTTACTCATTATATTTTCTATTCAATGAGCTAAAAGAATGCAAGATTTCCTGCCATTTATTTTTACTCTTGCTTGGTTGCCTATGAAATTAAACAATCTTTTTATATTTAATTATTATTATTTAAGCAAATAATTTGATATAATTTTACACTTATTTTAATTTTTTTTATATTAATATATTAAAAAAATAAAGAGCATTTTTAATTTGTTAATTCAATTCAATTGCTAGCAGTGATAACATTCGATTGTACGGACACACAAATTTTACAGATATTTTACTATCTCAGAACAGGAAGGTGGAGAGAAACCATTTTGGTTTTGTTTATTACCATAATGTTTGTTATTGCACCAAAACGATCCAAGCGTTAGAATTTTGTTTGGTTTGGTAGTTATATGGTGTGGGCGGATAGTTCTTGTGAGGTCTGAACATGAGAAAGGATAATCTGATTGAAATATTGAAGTTTAAAATCAACTATGTATATATTCCAAAACAGCCAACAACCCAATAAATTTTAAAAAATAAATTTATCGAATTCTTGACTCTTGAACTAAAAAATAAAACAACAATAAAACAAACAGAAATTAAAATGAAAAAGCTAATAACATAAATTAAAAGGCATACCTTGATTAAATCAACAATCCAATGATGTTAGGTAACATCACTGGATGAATAATACAGTGATGTTAGGTAACATCACATCTTCTGAAATATTGGATGAAAACTATGCCTCTGAGCTTCAACTTTTTTCCACCGATTCTGTTGGAAACAAGCCAATTGTGTGCACCTGAGACTGATTATTTGTTTCTCTTTTACAGTGAAGTCTCGAAAGATAGGTTCCAGTGGATGAAATGGAAGTGATTTGTGTCAAGTATGATTAGGTGTGACTCTAAGGCAGGTCAATCTACTTGGATGAAATGGAAGAAGGTTTAGAAGTTAAAAACTTGAAAAATTACTCAAATAAGTATCTTACTAAATAAGAAGAAGAAGAAGTCTAAACCAATAGTAAGAGTTCCCTCCATTTAAGAAGTACACTATTACGGAAAACACTTAGAATGACGGTTGCGAAACACATATAATGGCGGTTTCAAGTCTGTTGTTAGGTAGCATGTGATTGTATGTATGAGGAATTCAAAAGGCTTTAAATGTGTTTTTACTCATTATATTTTCTATTCAATGAGCTAAAAGAATGCAAGATTTCCTGCCATTTATTTTTACTCTTGCTTGGTTGCCTAAGAAATTAGACAAACTTTTTTTTATTTAATTATTATTATTTAAGCAAATAATTTGATATATTTTTACACTTATTTTAATCTTTTTATATTAATATATTAAAAAAATAAAGTGCACTTTTAATTTGTTAATTCAACTCAATTGCTAGCAGTGATAACATTCGATTGTAGGGACACACAAATTTTACAAATATTTTACTATCTCATAACAGGAACGTGGAGAGAAACCGTTTTGGTTTTGTTTATTACCATAATGTTTGTTATTGCACCAAAACGATCCAAGCGTTAGAATTTTGTTTGGTTTGGTAGTTATATGGTGTGGGCGGATAGTTCTTGTGAGGTCTGAACACGAGAAAGGAGAATCTGATTCAAATATTGAAGTTTAAAATCAACTACGTAAATATTCCAAAACAGCCAACAACCCAATAAATTTTAAAAAATAAATTTATCGAATTCTTGACTCTTGAACTAAAAAATAAAACAACAATAAAACAAACAGAAATTAAAATGAAAAAGCTAATAACATAAATTAAAAGGCATACCTTGAGTAAATCAACAATCCAGTGATGTTAGGTAACATCACTGGATGAATAATACAGTGATGTTAGGTAACATCACATCTTCTGAAATATTGGATGAAAACTATGCCTCTGAGCTTCAACTTTTTACCACCGATTCTGTTGGAAACAAGCCAATTGTGTGCACCTGAGACTGATTATTTGTTTCTCTTTTACAGTGAAGTCTCGAAAGATAGGTTCCAGTGGATGAAATGGAAGTGCTTTGTGTCAAGTATGATTAGGTGTGACTCTAAGGCAGGTCAATCTACTTGGATGATATGGAAAAAGGTTTAGAAGTTAAAAACTTGAAAAATTACTCAAATAAGTATCTTACTAAATAAGAAGAAGAAGAAGTCTAAACCAATAGTAAGAGTTCCCTCCATTTAAGAAGTACACTACTACGGAAAACACATAGAATGACGGTTGCGAAACACATATAATGGCGGTTTCAAGTCTGTTGTTAGGTAGCATGGATTGTATATATGAGGAATTCAAAAGGCTTTAAATGTGTTTTTACTCATTATATTTTCTATTCAATGAGCTAAAAGAATGCAAGATTTCCTGCCATTTATTTTTACTCTTGCTTGGTTGCCTAAGAAATTAGACAAACTTTTTTTTATTTAATTATTATTATTTAAGCAAATAATTTGATATATTTTTACACTTATTTTAATCTTTTTATATTATTATATTAAAAAAATAAAGTGCACTTTTAATTTGTTAATTCAACTCAATTGCTAGCAGTGATAACATTCGATTGTAGGGACACACAAATTTTACAAATATTTTACTATCTCATAACAGGAACGTGGAGAGAAACCGTTTTGGTTTTGTTTATTACCATAATGTTTGTTATTGCACCAAAACGATCCAAGCGTTAGAATTTTGTTTGGTTTGGTAGTTATATGGTGTGGGCGGATAGTTCTTGTGAGGTCTGAACACGAGAAAGGAGAATCTGATTCAAATATTGAAGTTTAAAATCAACTACGTAAATATTCCAAAACAGCCAACAACCCAATAAATTTTAAAAAATAAATTTATCGAATTCTTGACTCTTGAACTAAAAAATAAAACAACAATAAAACAAACAGAAATTAAAATAAAAAAGCTAATAACATAAATTAAACGGCATACCTTGAGTAAATCAACAATCCAGTGATGTTAGGTAACATCACTGGATGAATAATACAGTGATGTTAGGTAACATCACATCTTCTGAAATATTGGATGAAAACTATGCCTCTGAGCTTCAACTTTTTACCACCGATTCTGTTGGAAACAAGCCAATTGTGTGCACCTGAGACTGATTATTTGTTTCTCTTTTACAGTGAAGTCTCGAAAGATAGGTTCCAGTGGATGAAATGGAAGTGCTTTGTGTCAAGTATGATTAGGTGTGACTCTAAGGCAGGTCAATCTACTTGGATGATATGGAAAAAGGTTTAGAAGTTAAAAACTTGAAAAATTACTCAAATAAGTATCTTACTAAATAAGAAGAAGAAGAAGTCTAAACCAATAGTAAGAGTTCCCTCCATTTAAGAAGTACACTACTACGGAAAACACATAGAATGACGGTTGCGAAACACATATAATGGCGGTTTCAAGTCTGTTGTTAGGTAGCATGTGATTGTATGTATGAGGAATTCAAAAGGCTTTAAATGTGTTTTTACTCATTATATTTTCTATTCAATGAGCTAAAAGAATGCAAGATTTCCTGCCATTTATTTTTACTCTTGCTTGGTTGCCTAAGAAATTAAACAACCTTTTTATATTTAATTATTATTATTTAAGCAAATAATTTGATATATTTTTACACTTATTTTAATTTTTTTATATTAATATATTAAAAAAATAAAGAGCACTTTTAATTTGTTAATTCAACCCAATTGCTAGCAGTGATAACATTCGATTGTAGGGACACACAAATTTTACAGATATTTTACTATCTCATAACAGGAACGTGGAGAGAAACCGTTTTGGTTTTGTTTATTACCATAATGTTTGTTATTGCACCAAAACGATCCAAGCGTTAGAATTTTGTTTGGTTTGGTAGTTATATGGTGTGGGCGGATAGTTCTTGTGAGGTCTGAACACGAGAAAGGAGAATCTGATTCAAATATTGAAGTTTAAAATCAACTACGTAAATATTCCAAAACAGCCAACAACCCAATAAATTTTAAAAAATAAATTTATCGAATTCTTGACTCTTGAACTAAAAAATAAAACAACAATAAAACAAACAGAAATTAAAATGAAAAAGCTAATAACATAAATTAAAAGGCATACCTTGAGTAAATCAACAATCTAGTGATGTTAGGTAACATCACAGGATGAATAATACAGTGATGTTAGGTAATATCACATCTTCTGAAATATTGGATGAAAACTATGCCTCTGAGCTTCAACTTTTTACCACCGATTCTGTTGGAAACCAGCCAATTGTGTGCACCTGAGACTGATTATTTGTTTCTCTTTTACAGTGAAGTCTCGAAAGATAGGTTCCAGTGGATGAAATGGAAGTGATTTGTGTCAAGTATGATTAGGTGTGACTCTAAGGCAGGTCAATCTACTTGGATGAAATGGAAGAAGGTTTAGAAGTTAAAAACTTGAAAAATTACTCAAATAAGTATCTTACTAAATAAGAAGAAGAAGAAGTCTAAACCAATAGTAAGAGTTCCCTCCATTTAAGAAGTACACTACTACGGAAAACACATAGAATGACGGTTGCGAAACACATATAATGGCGGTTTCAAGTCTGTTGTTAGGTAGCATGTGATTGTATGTATGAGGAATTCAAAAGGCTTTAAATGTGTTTTTACTCATTATATTTTCTATTCAATGAGCTAAAAGAATGCAAGATTTCCTGCCATTTATTTTTACTCTTGCTTGGTTGCCTAAGAAATTAAACAACCTTTTTATATTTAATTATTATTATTTAAGCAAATAATTTGATATATTTTTACACTTATTTTAATTTTTTTATATTAATATATTAAAAAAATAAAGAGCACTTTTAATTTGTTAATTCAACTCAATTGCTAGCAGTGATAACATTCGATTGTAGGGACACACAAATTTTACATATATTTTACTATCTCATAACAGGAAAGTGGAGAGAAACCGTTTTGGTTTTGTTTATTACCATAATGTTTGTTATTGCACCAAAACGATCCAAGCGTTAGAATTTTGTTTGGTTTGGTAGTTATATGGTGTGGGCGGATAGTTCTTGTGAGGTCTGAACACGAGAAAGGAGAATCTGATTCAAATATTGAAGTTTAAAATCAACTACGTAAATATTCCAAAACAGCCAACAACCCAATAAATTTTAAAAAATAAATTTATCGAATTCTTGACTCTTGAACTAAAAAATAAAACAACAATAAAACAAACAGAAATTAAAATAAAAAAGCTAATAACATAAATTAAACGGCATACCTTGAGTAAATCAACAATCCAGTGATGTTGGGTAACATCACTGGATGAATAATACAGTGATGTTAGGTAACATCACATCTTCTGAAATATTGGATGAAAATTATGCCTCTGAGCTTCAACTTTTTACCACCGATTCTGTTGGAAACAACCCAATTGTGTGCACTTGAGACTGATTATTTGTTTCTCTTTTACAGTGAAGTCTCGAAAGATAGGTTCCAGTGGATGAAATGGAAGTGATTTATGTCAAGTATGATTATGTGTGACTCTAAGGCAGGTCAATCTACTTGGGTGAAATGGAAGAAGGTTTAGAAGTTAAAAACTTGAAAAATTACTCAAATAAGTATCTTACTAAATAAGAAGAAGAAGAAGTCTAAACCAATAGTAAGAGTTCCCTCCATTTAAGAAGTACACTACTACGGAAAACACATAGAATGACGGTTGCGAAACACATATAATGGTGGTTTCAAGTCTGTTGTTAGGTAGCATGTGATTGTATGTATGAGGAATTCAAAAGGCTTTAAATGTGTTTTTACTCATTATATTTTCTATTCAATGAGCTAAAAGAATGCAAGATTTCCTGCCATTTATTTTTACTCTTGCTTGGTTGCCTAAGAAATTAAACAATCTTTTTATATTTAATTATTATTATTTAAGCAAATAATTTGATATATTTTTACACTTATTTTAATCTTTTTATATTAATATATTAAAAAAATAAAGAGCACTTTTAATTTGTTAATTCAACTCAATTTCTAGCAGTGATAACATTCGATTGTAGGGACACACAAATTTTACAGATATTTTACTATCTCATAACAGGAAAGTGGAGAGAAACCGTTTTGGTTTTGTTTATTACCATAATGTTTGTTATTGCACCGAAACGATCCAAGCGTTAGAATTTTGTTTGGTTTGGTAGTTATATGGTGTGGGCGGATAGTTCTTGTGAGGTCTGAACACGAGAAAGGAGAATCTGATTCAAATATTGAAGTTTAAAATCAACTACGTAAATATTCCAAAACAGCCAACAATCCAATAAATTTTAAAAAATAAATTTATCGAATTCTTGACTCTTGAACTAAAAAATAAAACAACAATAAAACAAACAGAAATTAAAATGAAAAAGCTAATAACATAAATTAAAAGGCATACCTTGAGTAAATCAACAATCCAGTGATGTTAGGTAACATCACTGGATGAATAATACAGTGATGTTAGGTAACTTCCCATCTTCTGAAATATTGGATGAAAACTATGCCTCTGAGCTTCAACTTTTTACCACCGATTCTGTTGGAAACACCGATTTTGTTGGAAACAAGCCAATTGTGTGCACCTGAGACTGATTATTTGTTTCTCTTTTACAGTGAAGTCTCAAAAGATAGGTTCCAGTGGATGAAATGGAAGTTATTTTTGTCATGTATGATTAGGTGTGACTCTAAGGCAGGTCAATCTACTTGGATGAAATGGAAGAAGGTTTAGAAGTTAAAAACTTGAAAAATTACTCAAATAAGTATCTTACTAAATAAGAAGAAGAAGAAGTCTAAACCAATAGTAAGAGTTCCCTCCATTTAAGAAGTACACTACTACGAAAAACACATAGAATGACGGTTGCGAAACACATATAATGGCGGTTTCAAGTCTGTTGTTAGGTAGCATGTGATTGTATGTATGGGGAATTCAAAAGGCTTTAAATGTGTTTTTACTCATTATATTTTCTATTCAATGAGCTAAAAGAATGCAAGATTTCCTGCCATTTATTTTTACTCTTGCTTGGTTGCCTAAGAAATTAAACAATCTTTTTATATTTAATTATTATTATTTAAGCAAATAATTTGATATATTTTTACACTTATTTTAATTTTTTTATATTAATATATTAAAAAAATAAAGAGCACTTTTAATTTGTTAATTCAACCCAATTGCTAGCAGTGATAACATTCGATTGTAGGGACACACAAATTTTACAGATATTTTACTATCTCATAACAGGAAAGTGGAGAGAAACCGTTTTGGTTTTGTTTATTACCATAATGTTTGTTATTGCACCAAAACGATCCAAGCGTTAGATTTTTGTTTGGTTTGGTAGTTATATGGTGTGGGCGGATAGTTCTTGTGAGGATTGAACACGAGAAAGGAGAATCTGATTCAAATATTGAAGTTTAAAATCAACTACTTAAATATTCCAAAACAGCCAACAACCCAATAAATTTTAAAAAATAAATTTATCGAATTCTTGACTCTTGAACTAAAAAATAAAACAACAATAAAACAAACAGAAATTAAAATGAAAAAGCTAATAACATAAATTAAAAGGCATACCTTGAGTAAATCAACAATCCAGAGATGTTAGGTAACATCACTGGACGAATAATACAGTGATGTTAGGTAACATCACATCTTCTGAAATATTGGATGAAAACTATGCCTCTGAGCTTCAACTTTTTACCACCGATTCTGTTGGAAACCAGTCAATTGTGTGCACCTGAGACTGATTATTTGTTTCTCTTTTACAGTAAAGTCTCGAAAGATAGGTTCCGGTGGATGAAATGGAAGTGATTTGTGTCAAGTATGATTAGGTGTGACTCTAAGGCAGGTCAATCTACTTGGATGAAATGGAAGAAGGTTTAGAAGTTAAAAACTTGAAAAATTACTCAAATAAGTATCTTACTAAATAAGAAGAAGAAGAAGTCTAAACCAATAGTAAGAGTTCCCTCCATTTAAGAAGTACACTACTACGGAAAACACATAGAATGACGGTTGCGAAACACATATAATGGCGGTTTCAAGTCTGTTGTTAGGTAGCATGTGATTGTATGTATGAGGAATTCAAAAGGCTTTAAATGTGTTTTTACTCATTATATTTTCTATTCAATGAGCTAAAAGAATGCAAGATTTCCTGCCATTTATTTTTACTCTTGCTTGGTTGCCTAAGAAATTAAACAATCTTTTTATATTTAATTATTATTATTTAAGCAAATAATTTGATATATTTTTACACTTATTTTAATCTTTTTATATTAATATATTAAAAAAATAAAGAGCACTTTTAATTTGTTAATTCAACTCAATTGCTAGCAGTGATAACATTCGATTGTAGGGACACACAAATTTTACAGATATTTTACTATCTCATAACAGGAAAGTGGAGAGAAACCGTTTTGGTTTTGTTTATTACCATAATGTTTGTTATTGCACCGAAACGATCCAAGCGTTAGAATTTTGTTTGGTTTGGTAGTTATATGGTGTGGGCGGATAGTTCTTGTGAGGTCTGAACACGAGAAAGGAGAATCTGATTCAAATATTGAAGTTTAAAATCAACTACGTAAATATTCCAAAACAGCCAACAATCCAATAAATTTTAAAAAATAAATTTATTAAATTCTTGACTCTTGAACTAAAAAATAAAACAACAATAAACCAAACAGAAATTAAAATGAAAAAGCTAATAACATAAATTAAAAGGCATACCTTGAGTAAATCAACAATCCAACAAACGAAAATGGAAATGAAAAAGCTAATAACATAAATTAAAAATCATACCTTGAGTAAATCTGCAATGATAGAACAAACACAAGGTATACGACGTGGGATACATGACTCAATTAAAAGATGTCAGTCAACCAGCAAAGCAATCAATTTCAACCGTCCAAATTTTCCTCTCAATTTTTTTATTTATTTTTGATATGTACGTTGCGACATGTTTTCCATGACACAAATTTATTTTTTGAAAATTTTGACCTTCCCCAATATGAAAAGCAGACGCCTTTTTTATATATTTTTTTGAAATGTATGTTGCGCGCGACGTGTTTTACACGCCACAAATTTTTTTTTAAAAAAATTCCAACCTTCCCCATGTGATAACCTGACTTCTATTATTTAATCATTTAAAACATATAGCAATGTGATAAACACGTCGCAACACCCCTTTTTTGTCACATGTTTATCACGACGCAAAATCATGTCATTGAGGGCTTGTTTTCTTGTAATGTTCTTAGGTTCATAACCTAAAAAATATTTATTATACAACCTCGTTTAAACTAAATTCCAATCATGCAAATGGACAAAAAACTAGCTACCTAAGTATGACCACTTCCAAAACAGATTCGCCTTGGCCTTTTCCATCCCCTCCATTATATCAACATAAAATTTCAAAACCATGTCAATGTGTTGCCTTTGATGATTTGTCACGAGCACTTTATTCTCCTTAGCCTTCTTCTTTCCATGATAAAATATTTGAATCACATTCTCCTTTCTCGTGCTCAGACCACACAAGAACTACTCACGCACACCATATAATAACCAAACCAAACAAAATTCTAATGCTTGGATCGTTTTGGTGCAATAACAAACACTATGGTAATAAACAAAACCAAAAAGATTTCTCTTCACCTTCCTCTTACGAGATAGTAAAATATCGAAAAAAAGTTAGTTTCCCTACAATCGAATGTTATTGCTGCTAGCAATTGAGTTGAATTAACAAATTAAAAATGCTCTTTATTTTGTTAATATATTAATATAAAACAATTAAAATAAGTTTAAAAATATTTCAAATTATTTTCTTAAATAATAATAATTAAATATAAAAAACATTGTTTAATTTCATAGGCAACCAAGCAAGAGTAAAAATAAGTGGCAGGAAATATTTAATTCTTTTAGCTCATTGAATAGAAAATACAATGAGTAAGACACATTTAAAGCCTTTAATTTTTGTCATGGGAAAGTAGAATTTGTTAGTTACAAGATATGATTTTTGTATCATCAACAAGCACCAGTGGTCTAGTGGTAGAATAGTACCCTGCCACGGTACAAACTCGGGTTCGATTCCCGGCTGGTACAAAGTGTTGGAGCTGTGATGAATAATATAGTGATGTTAGGTAACATCACCTCTTCTGAAATATTGGATGAAAACTATGCCTCCTGGGTTCGATTCCCGGTTGGTGCAAGCTTCAACTTTTTACCACCGATTCTGTTGGACTGCAATATTGGATGAAAACTATGCCTCCTGGGTTCGATTCCCGGTTGGTGCAAGCTTCAACTTTTTACCACCGATTCTGTTGGAAACAAGCCAATTGTGTGCACCTGAGACTGATTATTTGTTTCTCTTTTACAGTGAAGTCTTTGTCTGGATTTGTGTCAAGTCTGATTAGGTGTGACTCTAAGGCAGGTCAATCATAGGACCACAATGTAAATTTACTACTTGGATGAAATGGAAGAAGGTTTAGAAGTTAAAAACTTGAAAAATTACTCAAATAAGTATCTTACTAAATAAGAAGAAGAAGAAGTCTAAACCAATAGTAAGAGTTCCCTCCATTTAAGAAGTACACTACTACAGAAAACACATAGAATGACGGTTGTGAAACACATATAATGGCGGTTTCAAGTCTGTTGTTAGGTAGTGTTCTGGTCTGGGCCCAACCTCGGTCCAGCCCAATACCACGCACGGCCCAATAAGGGAACTGGCCACGCCGGGCACGCGCGTCCCACAGGACGGGCAGGGCACGCCCCCAGCCATAGGCGACGCGTCCGACAGCATCTCAACGTCCTCTCTTATCGGCCGAACAGGACACACCCCTGTGCGTCGAAGTGAGACCTTTGGTTCCTCCACATCCTCGCGTTCCCCTCCGCGGGGAGAACAACGCCTTCCGGGGAACCTCGCGAGTTCCCCTCCGCGAGGAGAACGACGTACCCGACGCACGTTCTCCACGTGCTCCCCTCCGTGGGGACACGTCATCAACCAACTGCCCACTTCCGAAAGAGCAGGTCAAACCCACTTTCCGGAGATCAAAGAGCAGTTGGACTAGGGAGAAGACCACGTCCTGGTCTTCACTACGCCACGTAAGCCCTAGCAGTCACCTAGGTTGGGCCTGGCAATCCAGCCCAACGCAAGTGACCGTTGGCCCAGCGCTGGGGTCTCTCTATAAATACCCTCTTCCTCAAGAGGGTCAGGTAACACACTTCTTACCCCTCTTTCTGTAATTCGCCATCGCTCGACCCAACTTCTCACTTTGGCATCAGAGTGTTTTGCAGGTACACCCCCCTTCTCTTCCTCATCACCGGCGAGCAAGCAGCAGTCCAACAGAGTGTGGCCAGCCAGTGATCCCCTTCTGATCAGGTCAGATCAGTGGCGCCGTCTGTGGGAACAGAAATTTCCCCGTTACTCCGAGCAGAAAACCAAAGTTTCACCAACACTCCACGAT
The DNA here is from genome assembly GCA_963859935.3 of Lathyrus sativus. Taxonomy (NCBI): domain Eukaryota; kingdom Viridiplantae; phylum Streptophyta; class Magnoliopsida; order Fabales; family Fabaceae; genus Lathyrus; species Lathyrus sativus. The sequence goes on from OZ012739.1 coordinate 277,136,312, forward strand.
CATGGCTAGCCCACACCGCGACGGCACTCCGCACGACCTCGCGCTCAACGTCGCCACCAACGGAAACAAGCAGCCAGAAATGACGCGTCTGGCGGAAACTGACGAGAGGGACGGCCAAACTGCCTCGCCGTCCTCCGTAGAGCGGCCCCTTCAGGCCGACCACCGGCCCCCAGGCCCGCCAGCATTCCAATCTGTTCCCATCCCGGCGGGAGCGGACCCGACATTGGCCGTCCTCTTCGGGGCCATCAACCAGACGAACCAGCTGCTGGCCCAGAAAGACGCGAGAATTGGAGCATTGGAACGCGTCGACCCTCTGAGGTACCCCCTACGGGAAGACCAGAACGGAGGTTCGAGGAGTCCCTCACCTCGACCCAGAAATCGCCGGCCACGGCTGAAGAGGCACCGCGCACAGGTAGCGCGAGAACGCACCAGGTCCCCAGCAAGACAAGTTCGCGAGAGGAACCAAAGCACCGCGGCGATCCCGACCGGGGATCCCCGAGGCGAAAACTCAGGCAGGAGGTCGAGAACCCGAAGCCAGGGCCCTATTTTGAACGGCTCGTCTCCCCATCGATCCACGGCACCCAGCGACGAGGACGATTACCGCACCCCGCTGTCCCGAGAAATCATGGCTGCCCCCATACCCCAAGGGATGGAGAAGCCACTGACGCTGTCGACGTAAGACGGCACCTCCGACCCGGACGATCACCTAGAGGACATCGAGGCCATGCTCGACTACTGAAACGTCCGGGGAGCTATCAAGTGCAGGCTCTTCCCGACGACTCTGAGGAAAGGCGCCATGACCTGGTATAAAAGTCTGGAGCCCGAATCATTTACGTCATGGAGAGTCTTAAAGGACCTGTGCTCCAAACACTTTACGGCGTCCCGACGCCACCCGAAGACGGAAGCCGTCCTCGGGGCGATCATCCAGGGCCCCGACGAACCTCTCTGAAAGTACATCGAAAGATTCACTCGAGAAGAGGTGCAAGTGACGACGTCAGATGAGATGAAGCGCTACTTAATGGAACAGGGTCTACGCCACGACTCCAAGTTCTACGAGGCTGTAGGCATACACCGGCCAACATCCCTCCAAGACTTCCTCGACAGAGCCGCGCATTATATCCGGTTCGAAGAAACACAAGCGGCCAACTCCGCTCGAGACACCCGAGACAGGGAGTCCCCCCGCGGGCACCGGGACGACGGAGCCTCGAGCCATCGACGGGGAGGGGACCGCCGCCGCGAAGACCGCCCTCGCGAGTCCCGCGAACAACGCGAACCGCGCGGCCCTACCGGCCGATTCACAGAGTACACGGCCTTAGTCGCTTCCCGCGAGCGCATACTGGCCGAATGCGCCAAAACCGAATTCGTACAGGGAGGTGTCCGTTTTCCGCGACCAACACCCCCCAAACCCAACGTGGACAAATCGAAATACTGCCGATTCAACAGGAGCCACGGGCACGTGACAGAAGACTGCATTCATCTCAAGGACGCGATCGAAATTCTGATCAAAGACGGTCACCTGAAGAGATACACCCGAGGAGGCGAACCACCGAGGCAAGAGGCCCCAGAGGCCAAGAAGGTCGAGGAACTTCCCTCACCAGAGGACAACAACAGGCTCCAGGTCGCGCTGTGTGTCAGCCGCCCCGAGGATTGGTTCGAGGACAGAGAATTCGGTCTCCCCGAAGGACCCGACCTAATCGACGAGCCAATCCGACCAACCAGCCGCTGTGAATACTTCGCCAGAGCCATGGTCATCTCAGATGGAGCCACGAGGAGCCTGTCCGTAGGATCCGTGAAGAGAAAATTCGACGAGCTTATCGCGAACAACTCCGGTAAAATGAGCACGCTCGAGAAATTCCAAGGCCGATCCAACCCGATCACATTTTACCTCGAAGAACTCCCCGGGGGATCCCCCAACTCCAACATACCTCTGCTCATCCGTGCACGAATGGCGAACTTCGACGTCAGGCGCCTCCTCATCGACGGCGGAAGCTCGGTTGACATCATGTACGCCCACCTGTTCACAACTCTCTACCTCGACGAATCCAACCTTTCCCCCTACGTAGGCTCCGACCTTCAGGGGTTCAACGGGACGACGACGAGAACTTGGGGGTACGTGGAACTGAAAGTCACCTTCGGAGAAGAGGAAACAGCTAGGGAAATCAGCATCCGCTTCTTAGTCATCGAGTGCCCATCCCTCTATAACTGCATCCTGGGCAGGACAACGATAGCAGAACTCACCGCGGTACCCTCTACCGTCCACCTGAAGATGAAGTACTACACAAGACGGGGGGCCGTGGTGACCCTTAACGGAGACATCGAGGCCGCCCGAAGGTGTTTTGAGGCCGCGCTGAAAGGCCTAGACTCCATCGCTCCAGCGACCTAGAGGACAACTTCAAACACAACACCAAAAGGCGAACCAACGAAGCTAGTCGGATCCGTGGAACTCGACAGTCGCTTCACCGACGAGCCCGACCCCGAAACGAAGACCAGTGAAGTCAACGGGCAGCCCTCACACCCAGCGCGCCCCATCCCGAACGGAGAATTCGAACTCATCCCTCTCGGGGAAGACACGAGCAGAACCGTGAGGATAGGTGCCGGACTCCCAGACCTCGCGAAACGACAGCTCCAAGCCTGCCTCCGCGAGAACGCCGACCTCTTCGCTTGGAGCGCCGCGGAAATGCCCGGACTCAACCCCGAGGTCGCCTGCCACCAGCTATCCATCAACCCGACTGCAAAGGTCGTTGTGCAACGTCGGCATCGCCAGTCCCCCGAAAAATCGGCGGCAGCCGAAAAAGCTGTAAAAGACCTCCTAGAGGCAAACTTTATTTCGGAAGCCCGGTATTCAACCTGGCTGTCCAATGTTGTACTTGTTAAAAAGAATAATGGAAAATGGCGCATGTGTGTTGACTATACTGATCTCAATCAGGCATGTCCTAAGGACGCCTACCCCCTCCCCAACATCGACAAGCTCGTCGACAACTCTGCGGGCTTCAAGCTCTTGTCCTTCATGGACGCATACTCGGGGTACAATCAGATCCCGATGGCCGAACACGATAAACAGAGCACGACCTTCATGACGGCGTCGGGCAATTACTATTATAACGTGATGCCCTTCGGCCTCAAAAATGCTGGGGCCACATACCAGCGGATGATGAACCGTGTCTTCCACGATGAAATCGGCGACATGCTCGAAGTATACATGGACGACATGATCGTCAAATCTGGCACGGAGGACGACCACATGGCACACCTCCGGAAGGTCTTCGAGACCGCAAGGTCGTGCCGCATGCGCTTCAACCCGGAGAAGTGCACCTTCGGCGTCTGCGCCGGTAAATTCCTCGGCTACTACTTGACCGAACGGGGGATCGAAGCCAATCCGGAAAAATGCCACGCCTTCTCAAATATCACCACGCCCACCACGAAGAAGTCCATCCAATCCCTCAACGGCGTGCTCACCTCCCTTTCCCGGTTCATTGCCAAGTCCGCCCAGCACGCCCTCCCATTCTTCAAACTGCTCAGGAAGGAGACCAAGTTTGAATGGACAGACGAATGCGAGCAAGCCCTTTGCCACCTCAAACGCGTCTTGTCCGAACCACCAGTGCTGACGCGTCCCGTGACGGGCGAAACCCTATACTTATATCTGGTCGTGGCTAACGAAGCCGTCAACGTCGTCCTCGTGAGCGAAGCCGGGGAGGGCCAAAAGCCCATCTACTTTACTAGCAAAGCCCTCCACGGCCCCGAAATCCGATACCAGCTGATCGAGAAGGTCGCCCTAGCCCTCATCACAGCAGCGTGCCGACTCCGACATTATTTCCTCGCACACGCCATCGTGCTCCGCACTGATCAGCCCATCCGCCAGCTCCTCGGCCGCCCCGACATGGCCGGACGCATGCTAAAATGGTCACTAGAACTCTCCGAGTTCGACATCACCTACGAGGGCCGGCACGCCATCAAAGCTCAAGCCTTGGCCGATTTCGTCGCCGAGATGACCCCACCACCCGACCTCACCGCCAGGAACCACATCTGGACCATTTTTGTGGACGGCTCCTCCAACTCCACGGGGAGCGGCGCCGGCATCGTCCTCGACAACGACGAAGGCACCCTCATTGAAGTCTCTCTCACGCTGGCCTTCCCGATGACCAACAACGAGGCCGAGTACGAAGCGTTTCTGGCCGGCCTTCGCTTGGCGTCCGACCTGGGAGCCAGGGACATCCGAATCTACACAGATTCCCAGCTAGTCGCTTCGCAAGTCCGAGGCGAATGTCAAGCGAAGAACGACAACCTCGCCGAATACCTCGCACTCATCACCGAAAAAATGCGAGGTTTCGACACAGCAGAGATTCAGCACGTCCCTCGCGAGCAGAACACCCGCGCCGACATCGTCTCCAAACTGGCAAGCACCAAAAAGCGAAACGGCCACAAGTCGGTCATCCAAGAAGTCTTGTCGCAACCGAGTACCAGCGCGACCACTACCCCCCTCGACATCAACACCGTCGGGGATACTGACTACTGGATGACCCCGTTCCACGCCTACCTCAACACCGACCACCTTCCGGCCAACCCTGGAGAGGCTAGCACAACCAGACGACGCGCCTGCTCGTACGTTCTCCTCGAAGGAAGGTTGTACCGCTGAGGCTTCGCAATCCCACTCCTCAAATGCATCGATAAGTCCCAGAGCGCAGCCGTTCTAGAGAAAATCCACGAAGGCATCAACGCGCAGCACCTCGGCGGAAGATCCCTAGCACGAAAGGCCCTACGAGCAGGCTATTACTGGCCATCAATGCAATCGGACGTGAAGGAACACGTCAAACGATGTGACAAATGTAAACGACACGGGGACATGCACCTCGCCCCCCCAGCCGACCTCACATCCCTCTCATCTCCATGGCCATTCGCCTGGTGGGGGCTGAACATCCTCGGGCCCTTCCCCTTAGGATCCTACCAAAACAAGTACCTCATCGTGGGCGTCAACTACTTCACCAAATGGATCAAGGCCGAAGCTCTGGCCAAAATCACGGCCCACAACATACTCCAATTCTACAAACGCAACATCCTCGCCAGATTCGGGTCCCACTCGCCATCGTCACCGACAACGGCACATAATTCACGGACAAAAACTTCCGCGACTTCGTCACCAAACTCGGAACCAAACACCACTTCGCCTCGGTCGAACACCCTCAGACAAACGGCCAGGCAGAATCCGCAAACAGGGTCATACTCAGGGGACTCAAACGATGACTCGGCGACACCAAGCGAGCATGGGTCGAAGAGCTCCACAACGTCCTCTGGGCATACCGCACCCCTCCCCACTCAACCACGGGGGAAACCCCATTTCGCCTCACGTATGGAACCGAGGCCGTGATACCCGTCGAAATACGCGAACCATCCCGACGAACGGAAGCTCCCCTGGGCACCGACGACAACGACGACGCCTTAGGAGAAGAGCTCGACCTCGTCGAGGAAATCCGTTCAGGGGCAGCCCTCCGAGAAGCCTGGCTAAAGCAGCAAGTCACACTTCGCCACTATAGCAAAGTCCTAAAATGCGACTTTCAACCGGGCGACTTAGTTCTACGCAGAAACCAGAAAGACTCCCACGAGGGCAAACTGGCTGCGAATTGGGAAGGCCCCTACCGAGTCCGGGACAAAACGGAGCACGGGGCCTATTACCTCGAAAACCTGCACGGTGAACAAATAGCTCGACCATGGAACGCCGCAAAGCTTAAGCAGTACTACAGTTAGCACATTGCCTATGACGACTCATCGTCCCGGCCACTAGGGGGAGACATGGTACCACCGCACTCCCACGCGTCCACTAGAGACCAAAGAAAAGCAAGCCCTGCCTCTTGTGTGCGTGGGCAGACGGCCTTGCTCGGCGGGGAACACCTCGACCGAGATCCCTCGCCGCAGTACCAAAATCGGCAAGACACCCAGCTCACGATGGGACGTCCACGCCACGGGGAGAACTACCCCCGAAACGGCCCGGCCACTCCGCCGGCCAAACTGGCCGGTTCCCTTCACCACCGGTAACAAGTTTGTCGAGCTAACACCCGGACAGGCCCAGAGCATATCGAGGCATGCACATCAAACATCATTCAAGTAAACAAATAAATACGAAAACCGAGCATAAACATCATGCAAATACCGAGCGCACACTTAGAAAATTCACAAAAATATATATTAAGCAAAAGCGGGCACCAACCCAGTAGTTAATATTACACAATCAGGGCACGCAGGCCCAAAGGAAAGCAAGTTACAAAATATCGGCACGCAGGCCATAAAAGCAACGAGCACGCAGGCCCGACAACCTATGCTACTTCACCCTCCTGATCAGCAACCACGGGGACCTCCTCGGGAACGACAAGCTCGGGGTCGACCACCTTCCCACCGACGATCTCGTGATACGGCCCGATCCCATCCACGACCAGCGCGACGCCGGGGTTGACAACTTGGATCTGCGCGACAACGCTCTTGAACCCGACCTCGACGGCCTCCAAACAATCACCTTCCAGCACCCGAATCCGGGCAACCAGATCAGCACGGGTGATCAACCGCTGGTCTTCCTCTGTCTCGTCCTCGGCCGGACGAAGCGCCCTGTCCAGGACTTCCATACGAACTCTCAGCACCTGCGCCTCGGCCGTTGCCGCCCCCAGCTTCTCCTCTAGCGAGGTCACTTTCCCCTCAGTGCCCTCCGCTCGTTTGCGCTGGTCAGCAACATCTTTCTGACTCTTCTCCAGCTCCTCAGTAAGCTTGGCCAGACGCGACTGTATAAAGGTAAGGTCCCCCTGCAATTTGGACAACTCGGCGGCGGAGCAGCCCTCCTCGTTCAGCACAAGGGCCGTCGTGAACGTCCGCATCATCGCAGCCAAATCCTCCGCCAGGATACGTCGACGAGACTCTCGATCGACCTCGCGGACAGCCTTCACCTCCCCAGCAGAGACGGTAGGAGATCGAGCACCATGAAAATAGCCCGAATGCTGATGGCAAGGCGGGACGACACCCTCCTCGGCCGAGCCGGCCGTCAGATCGATCAAACCACTGGGCTCCTCGGATCTCGGCCTTTTCGCTGCTCCCTGAGACGTAGGAGACTGACTCCCTTGAGGCGAAGAAGACGAACTCTGCCCTCCCGGCGTCACAGCCTCCTGTCCGACCAATTGACTCACCCGCATCTTCGGGACCACGACATTCCTGGAAGCGCGCAGCATCTTCACTCGCTCCTCGACAAAAGACACGTTCGCTGCAAAAACAAAGAAAGAGTTAGCATCGGCCAGAACACCCGACCACGGGGAAAAAAGAACATCCCTACCTAGATAATCCAGAGTGGCCGCCCCAGTGGCACAACCGAGCAGGGTCTTAGTGTTAATCAGCCGCTTCTTGGTTCGCACGTTCCCCTGCGCGTCGAAGATGTACCGACCATCAGGCGTCACCAGTTTCGACAGGGGAAGAGCCCGCACAAAGGCAACTATTTTCATATAAGCGGCCATATCTTTCTCGTCGAGGGTCCCCGCTCGTACGATATACCTATCCGTGCCATGGTTGAAGTGCTTCGCGGTCCATAACAGATGTATCTTGGGAAGCCACGCGAGGAACCGCTGGCCATCCACCATTCGCTCACCCTCGATGAAAAGAGTATCCGAGCCTTGCTGAGTGATCGGTTTCACGAGGAAGAACCGACCTTTGAAATCTTTAACGGAATCGCTGTACGTCTTGAAGAGCTTGGTCGGCTGCTTAAATGATCGGTGGATTTCAGTTGTGTTTTCAAACGCTGTTTGTGGTTAATTTCGCAATGTTTTTATCTGTTTTTCGAAGCTTTAGTTGTCATTATCTGCATTACTCGTAGTTGTGTGTCTTTGAGTCTTATTTTTAAGTTTATGTTACTTTTGCCGCTGGTGCGTTTGATTTGGTTTCTTTTAGTGTGTTTTTGACAGGAATGGATAGCATGACAATCGCACCACATTGGGGGGCAAAGAAAAGTCGAAAAAGGGAAATCAGAGCTACAACACGGGTACCCGTGTTGCACAACACGGCCCGTGTCATGGAGGACACGGTTGGCAGACACGGGTGGACCAAAGCAGAAGAAAAGAAGACTCAGACTTGCAACACGGGTGCCCGTGTCATGCAAAATAATGCCTCATAGAATACGATTAAGATTAAGATTAAAATAATGCAAAATAATGCCTCATAGACTCAGACTTCCAATATGAATACGATTAAGATTAATGCAAAATAAAATATATCAAGGTAAAAACATAGTTCTCATAGAATAATTAAACAAAAGTCATTACATCGCACTTAGGACCACCCCCTAACAACTTGGGGTTTAGCTGCTCATGTTCTTGGTAAACATAAAAGTAATTAGAATTAAAAAGGAGAAGATCATTACAATGCAAGTTGAAATCCTTGGATCATCAATTGCTTCCGATTTTGATCGATCCTCTGTTTCCAGCCGAACTCTCCTCTCAGTTGTCAATCCTAATATCAATTCAAAAAGTGTCCCCTACTTTCTAAAATGTGCCTCTTATATCTAAATTCAAATTACATCGCGAAATGTCTCAAATGCCCTTCAAAATAGGTTGACAGCAAAAAATCAGAAAAACAGAGAAATTTCACTTTCAGTGGCCCTGACACGGGCCGTGTTGTGCAACACGGGTGGCCGTGTCAGGCTGCTGACTTTTTCAGGGCGTGTTCCTCTCCAAGGGCTGCAACACGGGCCGTGTTGCATGACACGGGCACCCGTGTTGCAAGTCTGAGTCTTCTTTTCTTCTGCTTTGGTCCACCCGTGTCTGCCAACCGTGTCCTCCATGACACGGGTCGTGTTGTGCAACACGGGTACCCGTGTTGTAGCTCTGATTTCCCTTTTCGACTTTTCTTTGCCCCCCAATGCGGTGCGATTGTCGTGCTATCCATTCCTGTCAAAAACACACTAAAAGAAACCAAATCAAACGCACCAGCGGCAAAAGTAACATAAACTTAAAAATAAGACTCAAAGACACACAACTACGAGTAATGCAGATAATGACAACTAAAGCTTCGAAAAATAGATAAAAACATTGCGAAATTAACCACAAACAGCGTTTGAAAACACAACTGAAATCCACCGATCAAACTCCCCCGAACTTGAACTTTTGCTTGTCCTCAAGCAAAAAGCTCACCAACCCGAACTTAATCTCTTTTTTTCGTAACGGGACCGTCCATAGAATTGTGAGTTACGGTGATAATACTCATACTTGATTTTCTCATTCCAAGTCCCCTAGGATTAATCACGGCTTTTCCCTCAAAACAGGTAACATGCAAACACTAAATTGTGGTAAACCACAGACCTCAGTCTCCCTATGGGTAACCTCTCCGACTATGCTTTGTACTTAAGTCTTCTTTTTCGATTTTCCTCCCTTTCATTCGGACAATCACTATACGACTTTTATGATTTTCCTCGTGTGCACAAGATTTATCAATGACATATTTCTTTTTCTGGCACTGTTATTCTTTTTGAATGGCTTTCAGGTTCGACCGCCGTTGGGCTGAATAACCGGGTGAGGGTTACCCAACTTAGAAGGATTAGTCGCCTAATTGCCCCTTTTTTGTTTGTTTTTTTTTTCTCTGTGCCTTAACTCAATATTTTTTATTTCCCTTGCACACACGATTATTTTTGATGGAGCCTGATTGTCGAAATAAACTACTCAGGGGTACTTCTCAGATCAAAGCACTATGGTACAAATCTACACGTCGAACTCGTTCCTATTTGGGAAACCCAGGGTGTTGGCCTTTTACCTAACTCTCAAGATTATCTCGCTTTCATCCTCACGATTATTTTCTGAGTATTCTATATACTTTCTCATCACCTCACTCAACATCTTCACTAAACAGTTCCCCAACCAACAATTTTATTCATTTTATTAGCTCAATGTCAGGGGGGTCTTCCTGTGGATCGCCATCATGTTCTCAAACTAACACTGGAAATTAAATAAACAAATAACTGCAACCGAATTGAAGACACACAAATAACATAAACATAAACATAAAAACACAAATAAACTACAAATAAAATACCCCCACACTAGAATTCAACAGTGTCCTCACTGTTGGAACACTAGTAGCAGAGGACTCACAGGGTTCATGGTTGCGGAGGTTGGTCGCGCAGCATCATCTGCCGCATCCATTCATGCATCTCACCAATCAACCTGCTTTGTCGGATTTGTTCGTTCCCTTGTCTTGTCTGCTCCTCGCCTTGCCTCGTCTGCTCACTTCGGAGATGGCACATCTCATTCTCCATCCAATCCCATTCTTTTTTAGATAAGCTCCAAGAGCCTGAGCCGGATTCCTGATGGGGTGAGAATCGAGTAGGCGGTATAGGCACTTCTTCTACCTGATCACCTTCATCCTCAAAGAATTCTGCACCTGTACCATCATAAAATTGGTCTTCTTCATCCTGCAGGGGGCTCTCATATAGCCAGTTATTCACATTTTGAATACTAATAAAGTCAGGGGCAGGTAAAGCAAGGAGATGACTGTTTCGGCTTACCAAGGAGTAGTAATTATCAAAGACTCGAATCATACCTTGGGTAGTCAGTGTGGCAAGATCTGTTTTTGTCTTACCTGCAACAGTGGGTTCCTCTCTCAAGAGAGCACCGTGGCCAAAGTGATTCGCGATTTGAGTAATCATACCGCCTACACTTATTTCGCCTGAAGGTGCATTCGCAACCCTCTTCAGGTGATCAACTGCAAAGGCCGCTACATTAATGAGTTCTTGATTTGCCATGCCGTACATGAAGTACAACTCCCTCTGAGTCGCCACTCCAGTGTTGTCCCCCCTGCCGAACAGTGTATATGCCAATCCCTTTTGAGCGTACCTGAAACAAGGGTTATAGATACAAAAGGCTTTTGCCGCTTTCGCGACATAATCAGTTCTGCCTGTAATAGCCTTCCAGAAGTCCCCTGCACTAAAATTTCCCGGAGGGGCTCCGGGACCAAAATTGGGGAGCTTCAGAATATCTCCCAATTCGGCTATGGTCAGGCTATGGTCAGTATCAAATAACCTAAACCTCAGTGTACCATAATATTCTTCCTCCACCCCTGTCCACCTGTGCTTCAACTGAAATTCTAAAGTGCTCAAGAATTCAACAGTTATGCGCTCATAAGTTGGCGCTTCTAATTGCATAAATTCTAACATACCCAGAGTGTGAAACATCCTATGGACCTCTATTCTCAGCCCTAGATTATCAAGTGTAGTGTTACAGATATACCTTGTGGGCGCGAGCTTACGCTTGATGATGTTAGAGTACTTTTTCTGATGATCCGGGTCTTCAAAGAGTATGCCGTGAGGGTTTGCCATACGGTGTGCTCTCTTTCTGGGGCGCGAAGTTTCCGCCACTGCTTTTCTGGTATCTCTACGAGGAGGCATTCTTAACCTGCAAAACACAAACAACATAGATGGTTCGAGAAATTTCGAAATCACTGTTAGTGAAAAACGCAACCGTAGAATTAATCACAATGATGAGTAGAATGTTTTTTGTGAATGACGGAAGTGGTTCCGGTGAGTGGGTGTGGTAGATAATGAAGCTTTTGTGGAGAGAGGGTTATGGAGGTTAAGGGTTTTGTGAGGGAGAAGAAGGAGGAAGATGAAAAAATGATATGAATTGTGTGGTGGGTAATGATAAGTGGGGGTTAAAGTGGTGGGCCCCACGGGGTAAAAATTGAAAAATCTGAACGCGCCTTGCAACACGGGCCGTGTTGCACAACACGGGCACCCGTGTTGCTCCTCCTGTAACATATATTTTTTTTCAAAGTCACGCCTCTGCAACACGGGCTGTGTTGCACAACACGGGCACCCGTGTTGCTCCACTGCTCCACATTTTTCCAAATTTCGCATCTCTGTCATGCTGGGCCTGACACGACCCGTGTTGTGTAACACGGCCACCCGTGTCAGGGTGCTATTTTTCAACCTTTTCCTCTCCTCTGGTCTCTGACATTCTTCTTTCACCGATGAACTACGAGTTGATCAAAACCTGTTAAAACAAAAACAAAATGAAAGCGTGAATGTGAAATACGTGGGTTGCCTCCCACGAAGCGCTTCGTTTTACGTCGCCTGGCTCGACGGTCCGTCATCGTATCATGTGAGATGAACGACATCGTTTCGATCTTTCCGCTGTCCCTCGTAGTAAGGTTTCAGATGCTGACCATTTACTTTAAAAATGTCTCCATTTGCTGGATTTTTCAGCTCGACTGCTCCGTGCGGAAACGTCTTATGTACTACGAATGGTCCCGACCATTTTGATTTAAGCTTTCCCGGAAATAGTTTCAGACGGGAGTTGTACAAAAGTACTAATTGTCCTTCCCGAAATTCTTTCTTCTGAATACGTCGATCATGCCATTTCTTTGCTTGATCCTTGTACATTTTTGCATTCTCATATGCCCGGTTCCTGAATTCCTCTAGCTCATGGAGTTGGAGGGTTCTAGACTCTCCTGCTCTGGTGAGGTCTAGGTTAAGGACTTTTGATGCCCATAATGCCTTGTGTTCTAACTCTAGAGGCAGATGGCAAGCTTTACCATAGACCAGTTGGTAAGGGGACATACCAATGGGTGTTTTGTATGCAGTGCGATACGCCCAGAGAGCGTCGTCCAGTTTTACTGCCCAGTCCTTACGGGATGCACGCACTGTTTTCTCTAATATCTGTTTGAGTTGTTGATTTGACACCTCGGCTTGCCCGTTGGTTTGAGGATGGTACGGAGTAGATATTTTGTGCTTCACATTATACTTAAGGAGTAACTTTTCCATGAGATGATTTAGGAAGTGAGTTCCTTCATCACTTATAAGGGCCCTTGGTACTCCAAACCGCGAAAATATGTTCTCCTTCAGAAACATGACCACTACTTTAGCATCATTTGTTGGTAGTGCCACTGCTTCTACCCATTTCGAAACATAGTCAACTGCTACCAGTATATAGTGTTTTCCAAATGATGGTGGGAATGGTCCCATAAAATCAATCCCCCAAACATCAAACAACTCTACTTCTAACATGGAATTCTGCGGCATCTGATTTCTTTTCGAGATATTTCCAGTCCGTTGACATCTGTCGCATTCCTTAACTATGTTTTGGGCATCCTTGAACAAAGACGGCCAATACAACCCTGATTGGAGGACTTTGGCTGCGGTGCGGTCGCCACTGAAATGCCCTCCATAATCTGAATTATGACATGCTTCCAGCACCTTCCTTTGCTCGTTTTCCAGAACGCATCGTCTGATCAGTCCATCCACCCCTTTCTTGTAAAGAAACGGGTCATCCCATAAATAGAACCTGCAGTCATGAACAAACTTTTTCCTTCTGTTAGAATCAAAATCGTCGGGTATGAGACCCCCGACTAAATAGTTGGCGTAATCCGCAAACCAAGGAACACCATGAATAACCAGGATGTGTTCATCAGCAAACTCATCCTTTATCGGGCGCTTTTCCTCGTTTTCTTCAATCGGTGACATTCGCGAGAGGTGATCAGCTACAGTATTTTCACATCATCTCTTATCCCGAATCTCCACATCGAATTCTTGGAGAAGAAGGATCCATCTCAGCAGCCTGGGCTTCGACTCCTGTTTAGCAAAAAGATATTTTAACGCAGCATGGTCAGTATAAACAATCACTTTAGAACCTAACAGATATTGCCTAAATTTGTCAAAGGCATACACCACCGCTAGCAACTCCTTCTCGGTAGTTGCGTAATTCATCTGTGCCGGGTTCAAAACGTGACTCGCATAGTAAATAACATGCAAAAGCTTCTCTTTCCGCTGCCCCAATACAGCCCCTACTGCGATGTCACTGGCGTCACACATGATCTCAAACGGCAGCGACCAGTCTGGGGCTATCACAATTGGTGCTGACACTAACTTATTTTTCAGGTTCTCGAATGCATCAGCACATTCCTTATTGAACACAAACGCTATTTCCTTGACTAACAAGGACGTCAACGGTTTAGCTATCTTGGAGAAGTCTCTTATGAACCTGCGGTAGAACCCTGCGTGACCCAAGAAGCTTCGGATACCTTTCTCGTTTACGGGTGGTGGTAACTTGGATATTACTTCCACTTTTGCTTGATCAACTTCGATCCCTTTGTGTGAGATTTTGTGACCAAGGACGATGCCCTCTCTCACCATGAAATGACATTTTTCCCAATTCAGGATCAAGTTACTTTCCTGACATCTCTACAAAACAAGTGACAGGTTAGTTAAACAATCATCAAATGATGATCCGAAAACCGAAAAATCATCCATGAAGACTTCCATATGTTTCTCGAGCATATCCGCAAAAATGGAAGTCATGCATCTTTGAAACGTGGCCGGAGCATTACATAACCCGAATGGCATCCTCCTATAAGCAAAAACTCCGTACGGGCATGTGAAAGCTGTCTTCTCTTGATCCTCCGGCGCAACCGCGATTTGGTTATATCCGGAGTATCCATCTAGAAAGCAACAGTAATCGTGACCAGCCAATCTTTCTAACATCTGATCAATAAAGGGCAACGGGAAGTGATATTTTCTGGTGGCTAAATTAAGTCTCCTATAATCAATGCATACCCTCCAACCAGTGACGGTACGCGTAGGAATCAACTCATTCTTGTCATTAGTCACCACAATTGTACCTCCTTTCTTAGGCACCATGTGAACAGGGCTCACCCATGAACTGTCTGATATAGGATAGATAAGTCCAGCATCCAGTAATTTCACCACTTCCTTTCTTACGACTTCCTTCATAACGGGGTTCAGTCTTCGCTGGGGCTGCACAACCGGTTTATGGTCCTTCTCCATAAGGATTTTGGGCATGCAAACTGTAGGACTTATACCCTTTAAGTCTTCGATCTTCCAACCAATAGCACTCTTAAATTTTTTTATAACCCCAATCAGTTGTTTCTCTTGGACACTTTTCAAACTAGAGCTGATAATGGCGGGACACTTTTCCTCAGTGTCTAGAAAAACATATTTGAGATTTTCCGGTAGTTGTTTCAATTCCGAACCTTTAGGTTTTTCGTCATTACCCTCCAGCGCTATAGGTTGCCGTAAGTCCTCCCATCGGTGTGGTCGGGATCCCCTTTGGAATGGTCGAGTGTCCAACATTTCGACTACCTCTCTATCATTCTCATCTACTTCTTTGTCTTCCTTAAAGATTGACATGCTTAGCACTCTCTCCAGGGGTAGTTGGGTCACACTCTCCAAATGTTCGCTCTCTACGACTTGTTCTAGCACTTGTATGTTGCTACTGGTACCACGATCCTGTTTATGCTTCATGGTATTACTAACATCAATTTTTAACTCCTCGTCATATACTTTCAAGGTCAGGGTGCCGCCTTCCATATCTATCATGACTCTCCCGATTTCCAAGAATGGTCGGCCCAAAATTAACGGCATTTCTTCATCTTCCGGCATCTCTAGGATCACAAAATCAACCGGAAACACAAACTTATCTACCTTAACTAGTACATCTTGAACCACTCCATATGGCCGCTTAACTGAATGATCAGCAAACTGGAGGGTCATCCGAGTGTCTTGAACTGCACCGATATCCAACTTTTTGTAGATGGACAAGGGCATGAGGCTAATACTTGCTCCCAAATCAATTAAAGCTCTGTTGAATGACCTATCGCCAATAGTGCATGGGATAGTAACAACTCCACTGCCTTTCTTCTTGACCGGAATCTTCAGACCCTGCAAAATAGCACTACAAGTTTCCGTTAGAATAACAGGTTCAGACTCACTAGTCCGCTTCTTAGCAATGATGTCCTTCATGAATTTTGCATAGGTGGGCATTTGTTCTAGTGCTTCCAACAACGGAATGTTCAGCTCCAACTTTTTAAACAGCTCCAGGAACTTCTCGAAATTCTTCTCTTGCTGTCCTTTCTTTTTATTTCTTGAGGGGTATGGTAGCTTGATCACCAGTTTCGGTTCTATCACTTTTTCTTTAGTTACCGGTACCGGTGTCACCACTTCTTCCTCGACTATTTCATTCTCTTTAATTTCCAGCTCCACTTCAATCATCGGATCATTTAGTTCCGGTTCCTCTTCTCCTACTTCCTTGGCTTTTCCACTTTTTGTTACTACCGCCTTAATTTGGTGGTGATCCTTCGAATTTGGTACTGTGGCACTTGGAAGTGTACCCGGCGCTTGTGAACTTGCTAGCTGTTGGGCAATTTGACTCATTTGTACTTCAAGATTCTTTATGGATGCTCCAGCATTCCTGAAGTTACTCCTTGTCTCTTCTTGAAATTGAGAACTTTGGGCGGCCATTTTCTCAATGGCCATTTCCCAATCAGCTTTTCGAGGCGCTTGTGGTTGATATTGAGGTTGGTACGGTGTCTGCTGGTACTGCTGTGGCTGAGGTTGATACGGTTGTTGGCCTTGAACAGGTTTTTGTACATTTCCTTGTTGGTCTTTCCATGAGAAGTTTGGGTGATTTTTCCAACCAGGATTATATGTGTTGGCGTAAGGATTGTTCTGCCTCAACATATTAATCTGTTCCACTTGCTCTTGAGTTGCTACACAATGCATTGTAAGGTGTGGTCCACCGCATATTTCACAAGGTGCTGCTTGAACTGGCTCAACCTGTGCCACTACCTGAGTTTCCACATTCATTTTCTTTAACCTTCTCTCTACCTCAGCTGTGATCTGATCCTCCATTTTAACAACCTGGTCTGCCAGCTTCAGATTAATCTTACCTTCCGGTTGGTTAACCGTGCGATCATACAACTCAAGGTGCTCGTTAGCAGCGATTGCTTCTATGATCCTTCTGATTCCTGTGGCCGTTGAGAAGTTGGTTGAGCCACCGGCAGCAGTATCTATGAGCTGTTTCGTTTTGAGTCGTAATCCATTCACAAAGTTTTGCATCTGCTCAGTGGCGTCCATGTTATGAGTAGGACATGGTGTAAGACACCTCTTAAATCGCTTATATGCATCCCCTAAAGATTCTCCTTCTTTTTGCTTGAAGTTGACAATGTCATATCTTTTCGGATGAACACTGAGGCAGGGAAATACTCATTCAGGAACGCAGTTTCCATCTCTTGCCATGTTGTGATACTCCCAGCGGGAAGCGAGTAAAACCATTCTTCCGCATCATCAGTGAGTGTGAACAGGAACATAACTAATCTCTTGGCCTCTTCGGAATGTCCTTCTATCTTCAGCGAGGTGGTGGTTGTAAGTAATCTTTGAAGATGTTTATTTGCATCTTCGTTGATTCTTCCGGCGAACAGCTTGCTCTCCAACTGACGGATGGTGGAAGGGTGTAACTGAAAATGCGCAACATTCACCGGTTGATTCACAATGGTCATCCGGTTCGGTTGAGCATTGGCCCCTCCATAGTCTCCTAGAAGTCTTTCAGGCTGAGGTGGATTTCCAGCCATTTGAACAGTCTCAAGTGTTGTCTCTCTCTCTTCGTAGTCGCTCTGCACGGATATAATTTCCTATATTTCTTCCAGTATTTTAACTTTAGCTAATCTCCGTCTTTCGTGTAATGCTCGTTCTGGTTCTGTATCAAAAGAATATTTAGCTGAGGCCTGACCTCGCATACACAATTAGACAAGCGTTAGATAATACAAACGGATAAAAGTTATGCAGTAAATAATAAAATTTTAGTCGCAGAGCAACAAAATTTCTTTTGGATTCTAAAAACAATGTTAATTTGGCAGTCCCCGGCAACGGCGCCAAAAACTTGATCGGGAAAATAGCAAGTGTACTATTTTTACCAATTGTAGTAATAAGGGAAAAGTCCCAAGTATCGATCTCGAGGACTGCGTAGTAATTAACGGAATTTTTAGGATTCAATTGAACAAAAGGTCTAGAGGTTTGTTTGGTAGCAGAGTAATATAACAAGTAAATACGGACTTAATGAATCAATCTAAGAACGGTGTTAGGGGAGTGGAGACGATGCGAGTAAAGACCCTGTATGATTATTCTACTATTACTAGTTATTAACCTTAATTTATCAGTTGGCCACTTTAGTTGCCTTAATTCCTTAATGAAAACCCTTTGATGATTTTCCTGTACACTAATTCCTCAGTGTCCCTGAAAAGCATCAAGCAATAGTTCCGACCATAAAATACGTGATATGGGATATCCTCATTCCTAAGCAATATCGACCGTGATACTATTTTGCAAAAGTGTTAGGTTGACTTTCCAGACTAAAGCCTAAGCACGACTCGAATTCTACTTTCCAATATGAATACGATTAAGATTAATGCAAAATAAAATATATCAAGGTAAAAACATAGTTCTCATAGAATAATTAAACAAAAGTCATTACATCGCACTTAGGACCACCCCCTAACAACTTAGGGTTTAGCTGCTCATGTTCTTGGTAAACATAAAAGTAATTAGAATTAAAAAGGAGAAGATCATTACAATGCAAGTTGAAATCCTTGGATCATCAATCGCTTCCGCTTTTGATCGATCCTCTGTTTCCAGCCGAACTCTCCTCTCAGTTGTCAATCCTAATATCAATTTAAAAAGTGTCCCCTACTTTCTAAAATGTGCCTCTTATATCTAAATTCAAATTACATCGCGAAATGTCTCAAATGCCCTTCAAAATAGGTTGACAGCAAAAAATCAGAAAAACAGAGAAATTTCACTTTCAGTGGCCCTGACACGGGCCGTGTTGTGCAACACGGGTGGCCGTGTCAGGCTGCTGACTTCTTCAGGGCGTGTTCCTCTCCAAGGGCTGCAACACGGGCCGTGTTGCATGACACGGGCACCCGTGTTGCAAGTCTGAGTCTTCTTTTCTTCTGCTTTGGTCCACCCGTGTCTGCCAACCGTGTCCTCCATGACACGGGCCGTGTTGTGCAACACGGGTACCCGTGTTGTAGCTCTGATTTCCCTTTTTCGACTTTTCTTTGCCCCCCAATGCGGTGCGATTGTCGTGCTATCCATTCCTGTCAAAAACACACTAAAAGAAACCAAATCAAATGCACCAGCGGCAAAAGTAACATAAACTTAAAAATAAGACTCGAAGACACACAACTACGAGTAATGCAGATAATGACAACTAAAGCTTCGAAAAACAGATAAAAACATTGCGAAATTAACCACAAACAGCGTTTGAAAACACAACTGAAATCCACCGATCATTAAACGAGACCCATCCCTGGAGGTCGTTCACCGAATGGCGCTGTAAGTGGAAGATGCGAAAAAACAACGGCACCGTGGGCTCCACCTCGAGATAGAAGCACACCACCTCGAAGGCACGGATAAAGGCCAAGGCGTTGGGGTGCAGTTGGGACGGGGCCAAGCGTAACCAATCGAAGAGCCCCAGATGGAAGGCGGAGAACGGCAACCTGAGCCGAGCCTCTTTGAAGTAGAACTCGTGCATGGGGAACATCCGCCGCCCATATCGCGAGCAGATGCGATGGTGCTCCTTCGGGCGGTACACCTGCCAATGTTGCGCCTCCCCTTCAGGCGTGTCCTCGACGGTGGCATAGACGTCGGACGCATCGGCCACGAAGCAGGACGGGCTGGACAGCGGCTCTTCGGCCACCCATTCCTCGATCGGGATGACACGCTCGTCAAAATCCGGGACCTCGGGTTCGTTATCTTCGACCATCGTCCCCGGTACCAAGGCCGACATATACACCTGTAAAGCAGAGGACAACGGTGAATTCGATAGCCAAGATCAAATCCACCCTTCCACCGCAAGTAAAGTGAAAGGGCGACAAAGGCCAGAGAACGGCGAGCAAACAAGCGCTCCTCCCCGATCATCCTTGGGGCGTCTAAGGGCCAACCCACCATCCCTCCTCGGGATGTTCATCGGAAAAAGCGCGCGTCCACGGGGCATTCATCGGAGAAAGCCCCCGTCCTCGGGACATTCATCGGAACAACCGACTCTCCCCGGGGTATTCATCAGAAAACCGCCAGATACGGCGGATCTTGCGTCCCTCCTCGGGGCATTCATCATGCCCCGGCCACACATTCTAATAAAACGGCGTAAATAAAAGGAGAAGAGAAGGAAAAACTCACTTGTAACGGCGGCGAACGGGAGGAAGAACCAAACGGTGCAGCGGCGATCGACGGCAACGGCGGACGAGCAAGGATCTCAGAGCTTCGCAGGTAAAACAGAAAAATGAAAAGTAGAAAGATGAGCGGGGACCCCCATATTTATAACCCGGTGCGGGATTCGAAGCGACACTAGGCTCATTAATGGCATAGGGTAGCCGCCCCTACGACCGCTTAACGCGCGACGCGTGGCGGCAACCTGACAGTCACGCCCCTTCACCTGCTTTCACCTCGCTCCACCGGCGACGGGAGACCCCCGCGCAAGCGCCCGTTCCACCGTGCACAAAACCCCGACGAACCTCCCGTTTCGCTACCTCTCTCCCCGACACAGCGACCTTAAGTCCTCGCTCTTTCCCAGAGCTTCGACTTGGGGGGCTCCTGTTCTGGTCTGGGCCCAACCTCGGTCCAACCCAATACCACGCATGTCCCAATAAGGGAACTGGCCACGCCGGGCACGCGCGTCCCACAGGACGGGCAGGGCACGCCCCCAGCCATAGGCGACGCGTCCGACGGCATCTCAACGTCCTCTCTTATCGGCCGAACAGGAAACACCCCTGTGCGTCGAAGCGAGACCTTTGGTTCCTCCACATCCTCACGTTCCCCTCCGCGGGGAGAACAACGCCTTCCGGGGAACCTCGCGAGTTCCCCTCCGCGAGGAGAACGACGTACCCGGCGCACGTTCTCCACGTGCTCCCCTCTGTGGGGACACGTCATCAACCAACTGCCCACCTCCGAAAGAGCAGGTCAAACCCACTTTCCGGAGATCAAGGAGCAGTTGGACTAGGGCGAAGACCACGTCCTGGTCTTCACTACGCCACGTAAGCCCTAGCAGTCACCTAGGATGGGCCTGGCAATCCAGCCCAACACAAGTGACCGTTTGCCCAGTGCTGGGGTCTCTCTATAAATACCCTCTTCCTCAAGAGGGTCAGGTAACACACTTCTTACCCCTCTTTTTGTACTTCGCCATCGCTCGGCCCAACTTCTCACTTTGGCATCGGAGTGTTTTGTAGGTACACCCCCCTTCTCTTCCTCATCATCGGCGAGCAAGCAGCAGTCCAACAGAGTGTGGCCAGCCAGTGATCCCCTTCTGATCAGGTAGCATGTGATTGTATGTATGGGGAATTCAAAAGGCTTTAAATGTGTTTTTACTCATTATATTTTCTATTCAATGAGCTAAAAGAATGCAAGATTTCCTGCCATTTATTTTTACTCTTGCTTGGTTGCCTAAGAAATTAAACAATCTTTTTACATTTAATTATTATTATTTAAGCAAATATTTTGATATATTTTTACACTTATTTTAATTTTTTTATATTAATATATTAAAAAAATAAAGAGCATTTTTAATTTGTTAATTCAACTCAATTGCTAGTAGTGATAACATTCGATTGTAGGGACACAAAAATTTTACAGATATTTTACTATCTCATAACAGGAAGGTGGAGAGAAACTGTTTTGGTTTTGTTTATTACCATAATGTTTGTTATTGCAACAAAACGATCCAAGCGTTAGAATTCTGTTTGGTTTGGTAGTTATATGGTATGGGCGGATAGTTCTTGTGAGGTCTGAACACAAGAAAGGAGAATCTGATTCAAATATTGAAGTTTAAAACCAACTACGTAAATATTCCAAAACAGCCAACAGCCCAATAAATTTTAAAAAATAAATTTATCGAATTCTTGACTCTTGAACTAAAAAATAAAACAAAAATAAAACAAAGAGAAATTAAAATGAAAAAGCTAATAACATAAATTAAAAGGCATACCTTGAGTAAATCAATAATCCAACAAACGAAAATGGAAATGAAAAAGCTAATAACATAAATTAAAAATCATACCTTGAGTAAATCTGGATGAAGGTGAGAGAAGAAGGTGGGTGATGAAAATATAAATCTAGAAAATAAAATGAGAGAAGAAGGTGGAAAGGAAAATAAAATGAGAGAATAAACGTTAATGTGTCTCTGATAACATGATGGGAAGAGAATTTGCGGGTATTAGATAGACACACCAGCGGCGTGGAAATCACGTCTCAGATGAAAAGTATTGTTGTGTTGTGACTTGAATAACACGCTGGTAAACTTGCAATGATAGAACAAACACAAGGTATACGACGTGGGATACATGAAACCAATTAAAAGGTGTCAGTCAACCAGCAAAGCAATCAATTTCAACCGTCCAAATTTTCCTCTCAATTTATTTATTTATTTTGGATATGTACGTTGCGACGTGTTTTCCACGACACAAATTTATTTTTTGAAAATTTTAACCTTCCCCAATATGAAAACCAGACGCCTTTTTTATATTTATTTTTGAAAATTATGTTGCGCGCGACATGTTTTACACGCCACAAATTTTTTTTAAAAAAAATCCAACCTTCCCCAGTTGATAACCTGACTTCTATTATTTAATTATTTAAGGCGTATAGCAATGTGATAAACACGTCGCAACACCCCTTTTTTGTCACATGTTTATCACGTCGCAAATTCATGTCATTGAGGGCTTGTTTTCTTGTAATGTTCTTAGGTTCATAACCTAAAAAATATTTATTATACAACCTCGTTTAAACTAAATTCCAATCATGCAAATGGACAAAAAACTAGGTACCTAAGCATGACCACTTCCAAAACAGATTCACCTTGGCCTTTTCCATCCCCTCCATTATATCAACACAAAATTTCAAAACCATGTCAATGTGTTGCCTTTGATGATTTGTCACGAGCACTTTATTCTCCTTAGCCTTCTTCTTTCCATGATAAAATATTTGAATCACATTCTCCTTTCTCGTGCTCAAACCACACAAGAACTACTCACGCACACCATATAACTACCAAACGAAACAAAATTCTAATGCTTGGATCGTTTTGGTGCAATAACAAACACTATGGTAATAAACAAAACCAAAAAGATTTTTATTCACCTTCCTCTTACGAGATAGTAAAATATCGATAAAAAGTTAGTTTCCCTACAATCGAATGTTATTGCTGCTAGCAATTGAGTTGAATTAACAAATTAAAAATGCTCTTTATTTTGTCAATATATTAATATAAAACAATTAAAATAAGTTTAAAAATATTTCAAATTATTTTCTTAAATAATAATAATTAAATATAAAAAAAATTTTTAATTTCATAGGCAACCAAGCAAGAGTAAAAATAAGTGGCAGGAAATATTTAATTCTTTTAGCTCATTGAATAGAAAATACAATGAGTAAGACACATTTAAAGCCTTTAATTTTTGTCATGGGAAAGTAGAATTTGTTAGTTACAAGATATGATTTTTGTATCATCAACAAGCACCAGTGGTCTAGTGGTAGAATAGTACCCTGCCACGGTACAGACCCGGGTTCAATTCTCGGCTGGTGGAAAGTGTTGGAGCTGTGATGAATAATATACTGATGTTAGGTAACATCACCTCTTCTGAAATAGTGGATGAAAACTATGCCTCTGAGCTTCAACTTTTTACCACCGATTATGTTGGAAACAAGCCAATTGTGTCCACCTGAGACTCATTATTTGTTTCTCTTTTACAGTGAAGTCTTGAAAGATAGGTTCCAGTGGACCGATTATGTTGGAAACAAGCCAATTGTGTCCACCTGAGACTGATTATTTGTTTCTCTTTTACAGTGAAGTCTTGAAAGATAGGTTCCAGTGGACCGATTCTGTTGGAAACAAGCCAATTGTGTGCACCTGAGAATGATTATTTGTTTCTCTTTTACAGTGAAGTCTTTGTCTCGAAAGATAGGTTCCAGTGGATGAAATGGAAGTGATTTGTGTCTTTTTTACCACCGATTCTGTTGGAAAGAAGCCAATTGTGTGCACCTGAGACTGATTATTTGTTTCTCTTTTACAGTGAAGTCTCGAAAGATAGGTTCCAGTGGACCGATTCTGTTGGAAACAAGCCAATGGTGTGCACCTGAGACTGATTATTTATTTCTCTTTTACAGTGAAGTCTCGAAAGATAGGTTTCAGTGGATGAAATGGAAGTGATTTGTGTCAAGTATGATTAGGTGTGACTCTAAGGCAGGTCAATCATAGGACCACAATGTAAATTTACTACTTGGATGAAATGGAAGAAGGTTTAGAAGTTAAAAACTTGAAAAATTACTCAAAGAAGTATCTTACTAAATAAGAAGAAGAAGAAGTCTAAACCAATAGTAAGAGTTCCCTCCATTTAAGAAGTACACTACTACGGAAAACACATAGAATGACGGTTGCGAAACACATATAATGGCGGTTTCAAGTCTGTTGTTAGGTAGCATGTGATTGTATGTATGGGGAATTCAAAAGGCTTTAAATGTGTTTTTACTCATTATATTTTCTATTCAATGAGCTAAAAGAATGCAAGATTTCCTGCCATTTGTTTTTACTCTTGCTTGGGTGCCTAAGAAATTAAACAATCTTTTTATATTTAATTATTATTATTTAAGCAAATAATTTGATATATTTTTACACTTATTTTAATTTTTTTATATTAATATATTAAAAAAAATAAAGAGCATTTTTAATTTGTTAATTCAACTCAATTGCTAGCAGTGATAACATTCGATTGTAGGGACACAAAAATTTTACAGATATTTTACTATCTCATAACAGGAAGGTGGAGAGAAACTGTTTTGGTTTTATTTATTACCATAATGTTTGTTATTGCCCCAAAACGATCCAAGCGTTAGAATTTTGTTTGGTTCGGTAGTTATATGGTATGGGCGGATAGTTCTTGTGAGGTCTGAACACGAGAAAGGAGAATCTGATTCAAATATTGAAGTTTAAAATCAACTACGTAAATATTCCAAAACAGCCAACAACCCAATAAATTTTAAAAAATAAATTTATCGAATTCTTGACTCTTGAACTAAAAAATAAAACAACAATAAAACAAACAGAAATTAAAATGAAAAAGCTAATAACATAAATTAAAAGGCATACCTTGAGTAAATCAACAATCCAACAAACGAAAATGGAAATGAAAAAGCTAATAACATAAATTAAAAATCATACCTTGAGTAAATCTGGATGAAGGTGAGAGAAGAAGGTGGGTGATGAAAATATAAATCTAGAAGATAAAATGAGAGAAGAAGGTGGAAAGGAAAATAAAATGAGAGAATAAACGTTTATGTGTCTCTGATAACATGATGGGAAGAGAATTTGCGGGTGTTAGATAGACACCCCAGCGGCGTGGAAATCACGTCTCAGATGAAAAGTATTTTTTTGTTGTGACTTGAATAACACGCTGGTAAACCTGCAATGATAGAACAAACACAAGGTATACGACGTGGGATACATGACACAAATTAAAAGGTGTCAGTCAACCAGCAAAGCAATCAATTTCAACCGTCCAAATTTTCCTCTCAATTTTTTTATTTATTTTTTATATGTACGTTGCGACGTGTTTTCCAAGACACAAATTTATTTTTTGAAAATTTTAACCTTCCCCAATATGAAAACCACACGCCCTTTTTATATTTTTTTGAAAAGTATGTTGCGCACGACGTGTTTTACACGCCACATATTTTTTTTTAAAAAAATTCCAACCTTCCCCATGTGATAACCTGACTTCTATTATTTAATTATTTAAAGCATATAGCAATGTGATAAACACGTCGCAACACCCCTTTTTTGTCACATGTTTATCACGACGCAAAATCATGTCATTGAGGGCTTGTTTCCTTGTAATGTTCTTAGGTTCATAACCTAAAAAATATTTAATATACAACCTCGTTTAAACTAAATTCCAATCATGCAAATGGACAAAAAACTAGGTACCTAAGCATGACCACTTCCAAAACAGATTCGCCTTGGCCTTTTCCATCCCCTCCATTATATCAACATAAAATTTCAAAACCATGTCAATGTGTTGCCTTTGATGATTTGTCACGAGCACTTTATTCTCCTTAGCCTTCTTCTTGCCATGATAAAATATTTGAATCACATTATCCTTTCTCGTGCTCAGACCATACAAGAACTACTCACGCACACCATATAAATACCAAACCAAACAAAATTCTAATGCTTGGATCGTTTTGGTGCAATAACAAACACTATGGTAATAAACAAAACCAAAAAGATTTCTCTTCACCTTCCTCTTACGAGATAGTAAAACATCGATAAAAAGTTAGTTTCCCTACAATCGAATGTTATTGCTGCTAGCAATTGAGTTGAATTAACAAATTAAAAATGCTCTTTATTTTGTTAATATATTAATATACAACAATTAAAATAAGTTTAAAAATATTTCAAATTATTTTCTTAAATAATAATAATTAAATATAAAAAACATTGTTTAATTTCATAGGCAACCAAGCAAGAGTAAAAATAAGTGGCAGGAAATATTTAATTCTTTTAGCTCATTGAATAGAAAATACAATGAGTAAGACACATTTAAAGCCTTTAATTTTTGTCATGGGAAAGTAGAATTTGTTAGTTACAAGATATGATTTGTGTATCATCAACAAGCACCAGTGGTCTAGTGGTAGAATAGTACCCTGCCACGGTACAAACCCGGGTTAAATTCCCGGCTGGTGCAAAGTGTTGGAGCTGTGATGAATAATATAGTGATTTTAGGTAACATCACCTCTTTTGAAATATTGGATGAAAACTATGCCTCTGAGCTTCAACTTTTTACCACCGATTCTATTGGAAACAAGCCAATTGTGTCCACCTGAGACTGATTATTTGTTTCTCTTTTATAGTGAAGTCTCGAAGGATAGGTTCCAGTGGACCGATTCTGTTGGAAACAAGCCAATTGTGTGCACCTGAGACTGATTAGTTGTTTCTCTTTTACAGTGAAGTCTTTGTCTCGAAAGATAGGTTCCAGTGGATGAAATGGAAGTGATTTGTGTCTTTTTACCACCGATTCTGTTGGAAACAAGCCAATTGTGTGCACCTGAGACTAATTATTTGTTTCTCTTTTACAGTGAAGTCTCGAAAGATAGGTTCCAGTGGACCGATTCTGTTGGAAACAAGCCAATTGTGTGCACCTGAGACTGATTATTTATTTCTCTTTTACACTGAAGTCTCGAAAGATAGGTTTCAGTAGATGAAATGGAAGTGATTTGTGTCAAGTATGATTAGGTGTGACTCTAAGGCAGGTCAATCATAGGACCACAATGTAAATTTACTACTTGGATGAAATGGAAGAAGGTTTAGAAGTTAAAAACTTGAAAAATTACTCA
Organism: Lathyrus sativus; assembly: GCA_963859935.3. Classification (NCBI taxonomy): domain Eukaryota; kingdom Viridiplantae; phylum Streptophyta; class Magnoliopsida; order Fabales; family Fabaceae; genus Lathyrus; species Lathyrus sativus. The sequence continues at coordinate 277,163,490 of OZ012739.1, forward strand.
AATAAGTATCTTACTAAATAAGAAGAAGAAGAAGTCTAAACCAATAGTAAGAGTTCCCTCCATTTAAGAAGTACACTACTACGGAAAACACATAGAATGACGGTTGCGAAACACATATAATGGCGGTTTCAAGTCTGTTGTTAGGTAGCATGTGATTGTATGTATGGGGAATTCAAAAGGCTTTAAATGTGTTTTTACTCATTATATTTTCTATTCAATGAGCTAAAAGAATGCAAGATTTCCTGCCATTTGTTTTTACTCTTGCTTGGGTGCCTAAGAAATTAAACAATCTTTTTATATTTAATTATTATTATTTAAGCAAATAATTTGATATATTTTTACACTTATTTTAATTTTTTTATATTAATATATTAAAAAAAATAAAGAGCATTTTTAATTTGTTAATTCAACTCAATTGCTAGCAGTGATAACATTCGATTGTAGGGACACAAAAATTTTACAGATATTTTACTATCTCATAACAGGAAGGTGGAGAGAAACTGTTTTGGTTTTATTTATTACCATAATGTTTGTTATTGCCCCAAAACGATCCAAGCGTTAGAATTTTGTTTGGTTTGGTAGTTATATGGTATGGGCGGATAGTTCTTGTGAGGTCTGAACACGAGAAAGGAGAATCTGATTCAAATATTGAAGTTTAAAATCAACTACGTAAATATTCCAAAACAGCCAACAACCCAATAAATTTTAAAAAATAAATTTATCGAATTCTTGACTCTTGAACTAAAAAATAAAACAACAATAAAACAAACAGAAATTAAAATGAAAAAGCTAATAACATAAATTAAAAGGCATACCTTGAGTAAATCAACAATCCAACAAACGAAAATGGAAATGAAAAAGCTAATAACATAAATTAAAAATCATACCTTGAGTAAATCTGGATGAAGGTGAGAGAAGAAGGTGGGTGATGAAAATATAAATCTAGAAAATAAAATGAGAGAAGAAGGTGGAAAGGAAAATAAAATGAGAGAATAAACGTTTATGTGTCTCTGATAACATGATGGGAAGAGAATTTGCGGGTGTTAGATAGACACCCCAGCGGCGTGGAAATCACGTCTCAGATGAAAAGTATTTTTGTGTTGTGACTTGAATAACACGCTGGTAAACCTGCAATGATAGAACAAACACAAGGTATACGACGTGGGATACATGACACAAATTAAAAGGTGTCAGTCAACCAGCAAAGCAATCAATTTCAACCGTCCAAATTTTCCTCTCAATTTTTTTATTTATTTTTTATATGTACGTTGCGACGTGTATTCCACGACACAAATTTATTTTTTGAAAATTTTAACCTTCCCCAATATGAAAACCAGACGCCCTTTTTATATTTTTTTGAAAAGTATGTTGCGCACGACGTGTTTTACACGCCACAAATTGTTTTTTAAAAAAGTTCAAACCCTCCCCATGTGATAACCTGACTTCTATTATTTAATTATTTAAAGCATATAGCAATGTGATAAACACGTCGCAACACCCCTTTTTTGTCACATGTTTATCACGACGCAAAATCATGTCATTGAGGGCTTGTTTTCTTGTAATGTTCTTAGGCTCATAACCTAAAAAATATTTATTATACAACCTCGTTTAAACTAAATTCCAATCATGCAAATGGACAAAAAACTAGGTACCTAAGCATGACCACTTCCAAAACAGATTCGCCTTGGCCTTTTCCATCCCATCCATTATATCAACATAAAATTTCAAAACCATGTCAATGTGTTGCCTTTGATGATTTGTCACGAGCACTTTATTCTCCGTAGCCTTCTTCTTTCCATGATAAAATATTTGAATCACATTCTCCTTTCTCGTGCTCAGACCACACAAGAACTACTCACGCACACCATATAACTACCAAACCAAACAAAATTCTAATGCTTGGATCGTTTTGGTGCAATAACAAACACTATGGTAATAAACAAAACCAAAAAGATTTCTCTTCACCTTCCTCTTACGAGATAGTAAAATATCGATAAAAAGTTAGTTTCCCTACAATCGAATGTTATTGCTGCTAGCAATTGAGTTGAATTAACAAATTAAAAATGCTCTTTATTTTGTTAATATATTAATATAAAACAATTAAAATAAGTTTAAAAATATTTCAAATTATTTTCTTAAATAATAATAATTAAATATAAAAAACATTGTTTAATTTCATAGGCAACCAAGCAAGAGTAAAAATAAGTGGCAGGAAATATGTAATTCTTTTAGCTCATTGAATAGTAAATACAATGAGTAAGACACATTTAAAGCCTTTAATTTTTGTCATGGGAAAGTAGAATTTGTTAGTTACAAGATATGATTTTTGTATCATCAACAAGCACCAGTGGTCTAGTGGTAGAATAGTACCCTGCCACGGTACAGACCCGAGTTTGATTCCCGACTGGTGCAAAGTGTATTTGTTTCTCTTTTACAGTGAAGTCTCGAAAGATAGGTTCCAGTGGACCGATTCTGTTGGAAACAAGCCAATTGTGTGCACCTGGGACTGATTATTAAGTGTGACTCTAAGGCAGGTCAATCATAGGACCACAATGTAAATTTACTACTTGGATGAAATGGAAGAAGGTTTAAAAGTTAAAAACTTGAAAAATTACTCAAATAAGTATCTTACTAAATAAGAAGAAGAAGAAGTCTAAACCAATAGTAAGAGTTCCCTCCATTTAAGAAGTACACTACTACGGAAAACACATAGAATGACGGTTGCGAAACACATATAATAGCGGTTTCAAGTCTGTTGTTAGGTAGCATGTGATTGTATGTATGGGGAACTCAAAAGGCTTTAAATTTGTTTTTACTCATTATATTTTTACTCTTGCTTGGTTGCCTAAGAAATTAAACAATCTTTTTATATTTAATTATTATTATTTAAGCAAATAATTTGATATATTTTTACACTTATTTTAATTTTTTTATATTAATATATTAAAAAAATAAAGAGCATTTTTAATTTGTTAATTCAACTCAATTGCTAGAAGTGATAACATTCGATTGTAGGGAGACAAAAATTTTACAGATATTTTACTATCTCATAACAGGAAGGTGGAGAGAAACTGTTTTGATTTTGTTTATTACCATAATGTTTGTTATTGCACCAAAACGATCCAAGCGTTAGAATTTTGTTTGGTTTGGTAGTTATATGTTATGGGCGGATAGTTCTTGTGAGGTCTGAACACGAGAAAGGAGAATCTGATTCAAATATTGAAGTTTAAAATCAACTACGTAAATATTCCAAAACAGCCAACAGCCCAATAAATTTTAAAAAATAAATTTATCGAATTCTTGACTCTTGAACTAAAAAATAAAACAACAATAAAACAAACAGAAATTAAAATGAAAAAGCTAATAACATAAATTAAAAGGCATACCTTGAGTAAATCAACAATCCAACAAACGAAAATGGAAATGAAAAAGCTAATAACATAAATTAAAAATCATACCTTGAGTAAATCTGGATGAAGGTGAGAGAAGAAGGTGGGTGATGAAAATATAAATCTAGAAAATAAAATGAGAGAAGAAGGTGGAAAGGAAAATAAAATGAGAGAATAAACGTTTATGTGTCTCTGATAACATGATGGGAAGAGAATTTGCGGGTTTTAAATAGACACACCAGCGGCGTGGAAATCACGTCTCAGATGAAAAGTATTGTTGTGTTGTAACTTGAATAACGCGCTGGTAAACCTGCAACGATAGAACAAACACAAGGTATACGACGTGGGATACATGACACCAATTAAAAGGTGTCAGTCAACCAGCAAAGCAATCAATTTCAACTGTCCAAATTTTCCTCTCATTTTTTTTATTTATTTTTGATATGTACGTTGCGACGTGTTTTCCACGACACAAATTTATTTTTTGAAAATTTTAACCTTCCCCAATATGAAAACCAGACGCCTTTTTTATATTTTTTTTGAAAAGTATGTTGCACGCGACGTGTTTTACACGCCACAAATTGTGTTTTAAAAAAGTTCAAACCCTCCCCATGTGATAACCTGACTTCTATTATTTAATTATTTAAAGCATATAGCAATGTGATAAACACGTCGCAACACCCCTTTTTTGTCACATGTTTATCACGACGCAAAATCATGTCATTGAGGGCTTGTTTTCTTGTAATGTTCTTAGGCTCATAACCTAAAAAATATTTATTATACAACCTCGTTTAAACTAAATTCCAATCATGCAAATGGATAAAAAACTAGGTACCTAAGCATGACCACTTCCAAAACAGATTCGCCTTGGCCTTTTCCATCCCCTCCATTATATCAACATAAAATTTCAAAACCATGTCAATGTGTTGCCTTTGATGATTTGTCACGAGCACTTTATTCTCCTTAGCCTTCTTCTTTCCATGATAAAATATTTGAATCACATTCTCCTTTCTCGTGCTCAGACCACACAAGAACTACTCACGCACACCATATAACTACCAAACCAAACAAAATTCTAATGCTTGGATCGTTTTGGTGCAATAACAAACACTATGGTAATAAACAAAACCAAAAAGATTTCTCTTCACCTTCCTCTTACGAGATAGTAAAATATCGATAAAAAGTTAGTTTCCCTACAATCGAATGTTATTGCTGCTAGCAATTGAGTTGAATTAACAAATTAAAAATGCTCTTTATTTTGTTAATATATTAATATAAAACAATTAAAATAAGTTTAAAAATATTTCAAATTATTTTCTTAAATAATAATAATTAAATATAAAAAACATTGTTTAATTTCATAGGCAACCAAGCAAGAGTAAAAATAAGTGGCAGGAAATATTTAATTCTTTTAGCTCATTGAATAGAAAATACAATGAGTAAGACACATTTAAAGCCTTTAATTTTTGTCATGGGAAAGTAGAATTTGTTAGTTACAAGATATGATTTTTGTATCATCAACAAGCACCAGTGGTCTAGTGGTAGAATAGTACCCTGCCACGGTACAGACCCGAGTTTGATTCCCGGCTGGTGCAAAGTGTATTTGTTTCTCTTTTACAGTGAAGTCTCGAAAGATAGGTTCCAGTGGACCGATTCTGTTGGAAACAAGCCAATTGTGTGCACCTGGGACTGATTATTAAGTGTGACTCTAAGGCAGGTCAATCATAGGACCACAATGTAAATTTACTACTTGGATGAAATGGAAGAAGGTTTAGAAGTTAAAAACATGAAAAATTACTCAAATAAGTATCTTATTAAATAAGAAGAAGAAGAAGTCTAAACCAATAGTAAGAGTTCCCTCCATTTAAGAAGTACACTACTACGGAAAACACATAGAATGACGGTTGCGAAACACATATAATGGCGGTTTCAAGTCTGCTGTTAGGTAGCATGTGATTGTATGTATGGGGAATTCAAAAGGCTTTAAATGTGTTTTTACTCATTATATTTTCTATTCAATGAGCTAAAAGAATGCAAGATTTCCTGCCATTTATTTTTACTCTTGCTTGGTTGCCTAAGAAATTAAACAATCTTTTTATATTTAATTATTATTATTTAAGCAAATAATTTGATATATTTTTACACTTATTTTAATTTTTTTATATTAATATATTAAAAAAAATAAAGAGCATTTTTAATTTGTTAATTCAACTCAATTGCTAGCAGTGATAACATTCGATTGTAGGGAGACAAATTTTACAGATATTTTACTATCTCATAACAGGAAGGTGGAGAGAAACTGTTTTGATTTTGTTTATTACCATAATGTTTGTTATTGCACCAAAACGATCCAAGCGTTAGAATTTTGTTTGGTTTGGTAGTTATATGTTATGGGCGGATAGTTCTTGTGAGGTCTGAACACGAGAAAGGAGAATCTGATTCAAATATTGAAGTTTAAAATCAACTACGTAAATATTCCAAAACAGCCAACAGCCCAATAAATTTTAAAAAATAAATTTATCGAATTCTTGACTCTTGAACTAAAAAATAAAACAACAATAAAACAAACAGAAATTAAAATGAAAAAGCTAATAACATAAATTAAAATGCATACCTTGAGTAAATCAACAATCCAACAAACGAAAATGGAAATGAAAAAGCTAATAACATAAATTAAAAATCATACCTTGAGTAAATCTGGATGAAGGTGAGAGAAGAAGGTGGGTGATGAAAATATAAATCTAGAAAATAAAATGAGAGAAGAAGGTGGAAAGGAAAATAAAATGAGAGAATAAACGTTTATGTGTCTCTGATAACATGATGGGAAGAGAATTTGCGGGTTTTAAATAGACACACCAGCGGCGTGGAAATCACGTCTCAGATGAAAAGTATTGTTGTGTTGTAACTTGAATAACGCGCTGGTAAACGTGCAACGATAGAACAAACACAAGGTATACGACGTGGGATACATGACACCAATTAAAAGGTGTCAGTCAACCAGCAAAGCAATCAATTTCAACCCTCCAAATTTTCCTCTCATTTTTTTTATTTATTTTTGATATGTACGTTGCGACGTGTTTTCCACGACACAAATTTATTTTTTGAAAATTTTAACCTTCCCCAATATGAAAACCAGACGCCTTTTTTATATTTTTTTTGAAAAGTATGTTGCGCGCGACGTGTTTTACACGCCACAAATTGTGTTTTAAAAAAGTTCAAACCCTCCCCATGTGATAACCTGACTTCTATTATTTAATTATTTAAAGCATATAGCAATGTGATAAACACGTCGCAACACCCCTTTTTTGTCACATGTTTATCACGACGCAAAATCATGTCATTGAGGGCTTGTTTTCTTGTAATGTTCTTAGGCTCATAACCTAAAAAATATTTATTATACAACCTCGTTTAAACTAAATTCCAATCATGCAAATGGACAAAAAACTAGGTACCTAAGCATGACCACTTCCAAAACAGATTCGCCTTGGCCTTTTCCATCCCCTCCATTATATCAACATAAAATTTCAAAACCATGTCAATGTGTTGCCTTTGATGATTTGTCACGAGCACTTTATTCTCCTTAGCCTTCTTCTTTCCATGATAAAATATTTGAATCACATTCTCCTTTCTCGTGCTCAGACGACACAAGAACTACTCACGCACACCATATAACTACCAAACCAAACAAAATTCTAATGCTTGGATCGTTTTGGTGCAATAACAAACACTATGGTAATAAACAAAACCAAAAAGATTTCTCTTCACCTTCCTCTTACGAGATAGTAAAATATCGATAAAAAGTTAGTTTCCCTACAATCGAATGTTATTGCTGCTAGCAATTGCGTTGAATTAACAAATTAAAAATGCTCTTTATTTTGTTAATATATTAATATAAAACAATTAAAATAAGTTTAAAAATATTTCAAATTATTTTCTTAAATAATAATAATTAAATATAAAAAACATTGTTTAATTTCATAGGCAACCAAGCAAGAGTAAAAATAAGTGGCAGGAAATATTTAATTCTTTTAGCTCATTGAATAGAAAATACAATGAGTAAGACACATTTAAAGCCTTTAATTTTTGTCATGGGAAAGTAGAATTTGTTAGTTACAAGATATGATTTTTGTATCATCAACAAGCACCAGTGGTCTAGTGGTAGAATAGTACCCTGCCACGGTACAGACCCGAGTTTGATTCCCGGCTGGTGCAAAGTGTATTTGTTTCTCTTTTACAGTGAAGAGAAACAAGCCAATTGTGTGCACCTGGGACTGATTATTAAGTGTGACTCTAAGGCAGGTCAATCATAGGACCACAATGTAAATTTACTACTTGGATGAAATGGAAGAAGGTTTAGAAGTTAAAAACTTGAAAAATTACTCAAATAAGTATCTTACTAAATAAGAAGAAGAAGAAGTCTAAACCAATAGTAAGAGTTCCCTCCATTTAAGAAGTACACTACTACGGAAAACACATAGAATGACGATTGCGAAACTCATATAATGGCGGTTTCAAGTCTGTTGTTAGGTAGCATGTGATTGTATGTATGGGGAATTCAAAAGGCTTTAAATGTGTTTTTACTCATTATATTTTCTATTCAATGAGCTAAAAGAATGCAAGATTTCCTGCCATTTATTTTTACTCTTGCTTGGTTGCCTAAGAAATTAAACAATCTTTTTATATTTAATTATTATTATTTAAGCAAATAATTTGATATATTTTTACACTTATTTTAATTTTTTTATATTAATATATTAAAAAATAAAGAGCATTTTTAATTTGTTAATTCAACTCAATTGCTAGCAGTGATAACATTCGATTGTAGGGACACAAAAATTTTCCAGATATTTTACTATCTCATAACAGGAAGGTGGAGAGAAACCGTTTTGGTTTTGTTTATTACCATAATGTTTGTTATTGCACCAAAACGATCCAAGCGTTAGAATTTTGTTTGGTTTGGTAGTTATATGGTATGGGCGGATAGTTCTTGTGAGGTCTGAACACGAGAAATGAGAATCTGATTCAAATATTGAAAATTAAAATCAACTACGTAAATATTCCAAAACAGCCAACAGCCCAATAAATTTTAAAAAATAAATTTATCGAATTCTTGACTCTTGAACTAAAAAATAAAACAACAATAAAACAAACAGAAATGAAAATGAAAAAGCTAATAACATAAATTAAAAGGCATACCTTGTGTAAGTCAACAATCCAACAAACGAAAATGGAAATGAAAAAGCTAATAACATAAATTAAAAATCATACCTTGAGTAAATCTGGATGAAGGTGAGAGAAGAAGGTGGGTGACGAAAATATAAATCTAGAAAATAAAATGAGAGAAGAAGGTGGAAAGGAAAATAAAATGAGAGAATAAACGTTTATGTGTCTCTGATAACATGATGGGAAGAGAATTTGCGGGTATTAAATAGACACATCAGCGGCGGTGAAATCATGTCACAGATGAAAAGTATTGTTGTGTTGTGACTTGAATAACAAGCTGGTAAACCTGCAATGATAGAACAAACACAAGGTATACGACGTGGGATACATGACACCAATTAAAAGGTGTCAGTCAACCAGCAAAGCAATCAATTTCAACCGTCCAAATTTTCCTCTCAATTTTTTTATTTATTTTTGATATGTACGTTGCGACGTGTTTTCCACGATACAAATTTATTTTTTGAAAATTTTAACCTTCCCCAATATGAAAACCAGACGCCTTTTTTATATTTTTTTTGAAAAGTATGTTGCGCGCGACGTGTTTTACACGCCACAAATTGTTTTTTAAAAAAATTCCAACCCTCCCCATGTGATAACCTGACTTCTATTATTTAATTATTTAAAGCATATAGCAATGTGATAAACACGTCGCAACACCCCTTTTTTGTCACATGTTTATCACAACGCAAAATTATGTCATTGAGGGATTGTTTTCTTGTAATGTTCTTAGGTTCATAACCTAAAAAATATTTATTATACAACCTCGTTTAAACTAAATTCCAATCATGCAAATGGACAAAAAACTAGGTACCTAAGCATGACCACTTCCAAAATAGATTCGCCTTGGCCTTTTCCATCCCCTCCGTTATATCGACATAAAATTTCAAAACCATGTCAATGTGTTGCCTTTGATGATTTGTCACGAGCACTTTATTCTCCTTAGCCTTCTTCTTTCCATGATAAAATATTTGAATCACATTCTCCTTTCTCGTGCTCAGACCATACACGAACTACTCACGCACACCATATAACTACCAAACCAAACAAAATTCTAATGCTTGGATCGTTTTGGTGCAATAACAAACACTATGGTAATAAACAAAACCAAAAAGATTTCTCTTCACCTTCCTCTTACGAGATAGTAAAATATCGATAAAACTTTAGTTTCCGTACAATCGAATGTTATTGCTGCTAGCAATTGAGTTGAATTAACAAATTAAAAATGCTCTTTATTTTGTTAATATATTAATATAAAACAATTAAAATAAGTTTAAAAATATTTCAAATTATTTTCTTAAATAATAATAATTAAATAAAAAAAACAATTTTTAATTTCATAGGCAAACAAGCAAGAGTAAAAATAAGTGGCAGGAAATATTTAATTCTTTTAGCTCATTGAATAGAAAATACAATGAGTAAGACACATTTAAAGCCTTTAATTTTTGTCATGGGAAAGTAGAATTTGTTAGTGTCGCTTCTGCGAAAGTCGGCGCCGGCTATGACAGAAGAGTCGCCACCGTGCTTTATTTATCCCAAACGAGGGAAAGGAAATGCTCAGAGAAAACCTAACGAAAAGAGGGAAAAGGAATGGTCATCGCAACCAAGTCCTGGATTCGGGAGTCGGTTACGCAAGGGGAAGGTATTAGCACCCCTCACGTCCATCGTACTCGATGGGATCCATGCTTGTTGTTTATCTAATAAGGGTTTGATTAATACTATCTAGCTAAAGGCTTAAGGACAAAAGAAAAGAAAAGTGACTCGGCAAAGTATCGCACTTTATGCCTACGTATTCCCGTCTAGAACGAGAAATCAGAGTCAACGTAGTTCGCCTAACTACGGGTAAAAGGGGGAAGTTTGCTCGCCGAGATATCGCATTTCGTGCCTACATACTTTCATCTGGTATGAAAGATTAGAGCAGCCGTAGTTCGGCTTACTACGGGGAGACTAGTTTAATCCTAACGTTATCATGCCAAGTTCGTCCTAAGGTTGAAGTTTGCAAAGGGGAAAACTACCCTAATGTTGTCATACATGGTTGCAAAGCCTAATGTCTATCATATTCTATCTTCAACAAGAAAGAATGGAGCTCCTAAGGGAAAGGCAAAGGAAGCAACAGAAAACAGATGAAATAAACAGCATACAGGAAATGCGGATTCATAACAGTAAACATGGAATGCAAGTGAGGGAGCAAGTCATCTCAACCTCAAGCCCATAATTAATGGGAAAATGACCTATTTTAAACATGCAATCTTGGCCACAGGCGATTATAAAGTGATACGAGGCAATAAAACCTACGAATGACATACGTATACTACGATTTGGAATCATAACGCGCTATCATGGAAATATGGAACCTAATGGGAAATTATGTATGATAAAACCAGCCAATCAATGATCTAAACATCCTATATAATGTCTATAATGAGTAATAGGAACCCTAGCGTTCATCACACAAACAATTCGAGACCGTTGGAGCCGAAATGAAACCAAAGTCCGTTCGAATGTCCAAATTACAAGTCCGAATACAAAAATATAAGAAAAATAGAAAAAGGTGCTAAAAAATTCAAATAAAAATCTCCAAAGCCCTACATCAAGCCACAAACCAGGGGTGAGAGATACCACAAAAATATCCAAATAGAAATGGCCAAATAAGATGAAAACATTGCAAGATATCTCATGTATACCAAAGGAAAAGTTAAAATGGAGCATGTTAAAGAAAGCATCCAAAACCAACTAAAATGGTACAATAAAATTCCCACAAAAATATATCACAATACCTCAACATGTGTATGAGATCCCTTCAAAAGGATAGGCCAAAATATGTAATTTTGATGGGTCAAAGAAAATTCACAACATGATAGCACCAGCATTGCTATTTTTTTGACAACTAAAATGTAAAAAAATCTAATAAAATGAAGAAAAATGGAAAAAATATGGTTCCAATTCTATAAAATTCTACACATCTTAAATATTACGCAGAAAAAAATGGGGATCAAAAAGACTAATTTTCCTATTTTTTATGATTATTTTAAGTCAGCATATAAAACAGAAAAATAAAAGAACACATAAGTACATGAATATATAAAGGAAAATGAAAATAAAGTGAAATAAAATCAGAAATGTGCAGGCTAGGATTCGATTGGGGTAATGGGGGTTGGCTGGCTGAGTTGGCGCGCCACCTCAATTAATGAGGTGTGATGTGGCTGTGCGTGTGGCGCTTGCATGGAACGATGAGGGGTGTCGGATTAGATGACCGGTCACCCAAATGGAGGGACGCGATTGCGTCTTCTTCGTTGGAATTTTCTGCATCGTGAGCAGCCCCCCACCGGCCGGAATTCCGCCAGTGCTCTTTCTCCTCCCCTAACTCTTCCATTTCTCAACCAAATGCAACGTTTTTTAGACCAATCTTGTGGGATTTTTCGAGAGGAATTCAAATATACCATTATTTTCCCTTGAAATGGCCTCTAACTCAAAAACCGTATATGAATCTCAAACTTTCAAGAACACTAAATTGTCATAAAAATCATATTTTTTGTACTAGAATCCATGTAGGAGATGAGAGCAATGTAATGCAACAACAATAATGCAAGAAAGACTCATAAATCATGAGTTATGGTGAATTCTTTATACCTCCGAAAATGACTCTTTTGAGCTTCAATGGAGCACGAATTTCCTTGGAAAGTTATGTAGAAACCTTCAATAATTCTTGGTAGAGGTATTAGGATCAAAGAAAATGCTTGGATTGGTGAGGAAATTAAAATCACTTTTGCACTTGGAGCTCACTTTTTCATATTGATACAACCATGGAATTGCACTAAAAACTTCTCAAAAACTGATGGAATATTTCTATGAAGTATATTGAATTAATTGGTAATGAGAAAGGATCAAAAAATGGAGAGAAAAAAAAGGATTGAAAAAAAGTTTTTCAAATGTAGAAAATTGTGGGAAAATGAAAAAATGGTGGAAGAAGAATGTGAGAAAAAATGATCATGGAAGATAATTTTTGTCTTGATCTTTGGTTTTTATATTCCTTGCATCATAAGGAAGGTTTAAGGCCCACAATAGTCCTTTGTTTCTAAGCCCAAGCCCAAGATCCATTATGTTACTTGAATTGTAAGAAATCTCGAAATAGGTCATGAAAAAATGCTTCAAATGAAAAATGTAAAAGTGCCATTGTTCTTAAAATGAGGTTTCCACTCAAAATAAGTACAAATATGGACTTGTTTGATTAAATTTTGAAGAAATACCAAACTATGCCTTTTTACATGTTTTCACCAAAATGACTTTCATCAATCTTCAACCATGAGCTAGCCCATTAAAACCTTGAGGTTTAGTTGACCAAATGACGCCATTCGGAGCAACTTTCATGTTGGAAAAAAGTCTATTTGAGTTATGCAAGGTATTGAACTTGACCTATATTTTATGACCTGTAATCATAGTTTCCCAACTCATTGATAATCTTTAGTTGGCCTCTAAGTCAGGAGATGAACCCCACACAAGCATCTGAACTTCTCAAGGGCGTGAACCACTTCCTGGTGACTTTAGTGACTCCTCAAGCTCGAATAAAACCTCTAGATAAGCCTATCTCGATGTATATCACACTTGATCCCCTGCATAAATGCTAATGCAATGCTATGATAATGCTATGATGATGTTATGCTAATGTAAAAACAAGAAGGAAAAGGTTGGGCAAATTTTGGGGTGCAACAGCTGCCCCTATTCAAGCGACTTGGACCTGAATGAGTGAAAAGCGAACGACTTTCAATTAATCAAGGTAAAAGACGGTTGAATACCGAAAGAACCCAGAAATTTGCCAACCGCAAAAATAAACTACGAACTCTGATTGGGATAGAATCTCCGAAGAAACTGAACATAATGAACATCTTGAACATCCCACCAAGGGAAAGAGAAACTTAATCAAGTAACTCTGCTTCAGGAAATACGTCACTGGCCATGGTCTGAACACCACATGGGCCAAAGGACAATCTTTCGAATCGTCGGAATCTGAATACTCAACGCACGATAGGGCCACATCAAAATCTGTCGGAATCTGGATACTCAACGCACTGACCGGAGCCTGGATGCTCGACGTAACCAGTGATTTCACTGGGGATTTACCGGATCTTGGATACTCGACGGACGAAGCAATACATCACAAATTGAACATTTACCGGAATCTGGACATTCAACGGAGAGAGAGTATTATCGTAACACTTACTAGGATCTGTATACCCAACTGCCTTTATCGGAGTCCGAACACTCAACGGACAAAGCAAAACGTTACAAATTGGAAATTTCACCGGAATCTAGATATTCAACGGAGGAGCCGGAGCCTAAACACTCAACGTAACACATTGGAGTCTGAACACTCAACGCAAAAAACCGGAGTCTGGCAACTCAATGAAAACACACCGGAGCCTGGAAACTCAACGAAGCTAACAAACTGGAGCCTGGATACTCGACAAAGCAACATCGGAGCCTGGATACTTAATGAAGATAACCAACCGGAGTCTGAACACTCAACGAACGAAGACGCACTAGAGCCTAGATACTCAACGAAGCAAAACCGGAGTCTGAACACTCAACGAAAACACACCGGAGCCTGGATACTCAACGAAGCTACAAATCGGAGTCTGACAACTCAACGAAGTAGCAAAGCGGAGCCTGGATGCTCGACGAAAACACACTGGAGCCTGGATACTCAACGAAGCTACAAATCGGAGCCTGGATGCTCGACGAAAACACACTGGAGCCTAGATACTCAACGAAGCTACAAATCGGAGCCTGGATGCTCGACGAAACAAACAAATCGGAGCCTGGATACTCAACGAAAACACACCGGAGTCTGAACACTCAATGAAGCAAACAAATCAGAGTCTGAACACTCAACGAAGAAAACAAATCGAAGCCTGGATGCTCGACGAAAACACATCAGAGTCTGAACACTCAATGAAGTAGCAAACCGGAGTCTGAACACTCAACGGACGAATACGCACCGGAGCCTGGACACTCAACGAAGCTACAAATCGGAGCTTGGATTCTCGACGAAACAAAACACCGGAGCCTGGATACTCGACGAAGCAACTAATCGGAGTCTGAAAACTCGACGAAAACATAAATCAGAGCCTGGATACTCAACGAAGATACAAACCGGAAAAAGAATACTACAAATACTTATCAAGATCACCTTACAAAATCTTTACCAGAGTCCGGATACTCGACGAGAGAAAGCATCAATACAAACTGGAGATTACCGGAGCCTGGATACTCGACGGAATAGCCACGAACACTAATAGGGGTCTGGACCCTTGCTTGATTTTACTGGAGTCTGAACACTCAACATATTGACCGGAGCCTGAATACTCAACGTAAAACTGATGTCTGAATACCACAGCTCCATGCTGGGGAGAAAAACTCTGAACAACTTTGGAAGATACGATCTCAACTCTGCTGAGGGGTATACTAACAAACCTGGAGTTACAAATTTTACTGGAGATGAACAAATCTCTGCTGGGGATGAGCAACTCTTGCTGAGGGACGGAGTAAAGGTCCTGCATGACCTCTCTGGAACTCATCTTACACTGTTAGGGTCGCGAATGACCTGCTAGAGGATATTCCACACATGCCTGGTGGGGAGAAATCTGACCTCGACTCGCTGGGGAACAAACCCATACTCATACTCTGTGGGGATTAGAGGTACGCCTAACCAACTGCTGGGGAATGATCTTTGATTGTTGGGAAAATGAGCTTCATCCGAATCTCTCTGAGAATTTTCCCTAAGCGTAATGGCCCTGCCCCAGTCTGATTCTTGGGAAGGTCTACGCTGAGAAGAAAATAGCTTGCCATGAGACGACCCCGAGATGGCTTGCCCCAGAATCTGGACTGTGAGAGGATCCTTGGTTGAATAGTTCGGATAAGCTCTAGAGGTATGGAGAAGAACAAATTCTTTTCCTCATAGGGTGGCATGCCCCAGCCTTGCAATGGCTTTGCCCCTGATTGACTAGTTTGTGGAGCGGTACCCCCGATTGCGAGAGATTTACCAAATCTCGACCTGATTGCCCCAGATTAACTGATTCTTGGATGGCTGACCTTACTGGGGGTTATTTGATAATAGCTGGCCACAACTCAACGGAGTATTCAGGCGTTCTACATTCTATCCTGATCAAACTTTCCACTGTGGAAACTTTCCTACAGTCGAGCGCTTACTCGCAAGTAAAACAAGTTGTTCTGCATAAAAGATATATTAAATGCAATGCATATGACAATTTTTTCTTCAAAACCCAATCCTGTTCACCGGAAAAATTTATGACATATAATGAACGAATCAATTATCAAAGTGTCAAAATTAATACAACGCTGTAAGAGGAATCCTTTTTGGACTCAGTTTCGATGCGATCTTTACCGAAGTATGCTCTCGAACTAAACCTATTTCCATTAGGACTTTTGAAGGTTGTAACGTGGTCGGGTTCACGGTTAACAAGGAAGGATATAAGGCTCAAAATTCATTTTAGCCCACCCATTCTCCTTGATGTTCTCCAATCCTATGTTTAGCTAATTCGACCTTAGCGTTCACCTTTCAAAGGTGGAATGATAGGAGTGATGGTTCGGGAAATCACATGCTTTCTGAAGTGACAGTCATTCCCTTTCCGTCTTCGTAGTGCCTGGCGTCACACGATTTCGTTCTTGCTTGAGGATTTTTCTCTTGTAATCCTTTTCGTTTTTTTTTTCGCTCTTTCCGTTCCCTAATTTTTTCCTGGACTAACTCTTTTGAGTTTCTGATTTTGAAGTCCAGCGGGATACCCTGATTTTTGCCTAAGTCGCTTGTTCCCAAGATTCGACTTAGCGGGCTTTTTCTTTTGATTTTTTCTTTTTGAACAAATCATGTGACATCGGCTTGTCTGACTTGTTAAAAGAAATTGTGACTGTTTCACTCCTTATCGGCAAGGTTTAACCATTGTGGTCCTTTAGGAACGACCTATACATGTGTGATTGTTCCTCGAACGGACACTCCTTTCGCAATTTGGATGCTTGGTCAAATTAACTGACGCCTACCCTGCCCCAGGTTAAGATTGAGGGTTTTTCATTTTCAGAAAGAAACTCCTACTACAAGGCTCAAAGGGGTTGACAAGGGATTATCTTCCTTATATCTTCGGTGTTTTGGGATTTGGAACAATGCCTGTATATCGTCAACAGGTTTTTCTAT
Source organism: Lathyrus sativus (assembly GCA_963859935.3). Lineage (NCBI taxonomy): Eukaryota > Viridiplantae > Streptophyta > Magnoliopsida > Fabales > Fabaceae > Lathyrus > Lathyrus sativus. The sequence goes on from OZ012739.1 coordinate 277,180,302, forward strand.
CCAAGAGCATACATTCGGCAGCTCATGCATTCTTCGATTTCGTCATCCTCCCCGGATTCCACTTAAACAAGCGTTTGAAATAAAAGAAAGCAATAAAGTGAACACGAATGGATTAATTCAAAACATGCATATTTATTTCATTATCAATATCAATTGAGAAATGACGAGTTTTACGAGCGAAAATTGCACCTAGACAGGAAAGAAACTACAAATGTAAAGCAATGACATGCAAAATGCAGATTGCCAGCCTCTGAGGACTGGGATTCTTGTATCTTGACTTGTGGGCGACTCAACCGCTTCCGACTTGTCCGTGGTTTGGCAGAGGATCCTGTACCACGTTGGGCGCTTCATGCGAGAAGTTTATGGCCTTACTGTCAATCAAATCTTATAGCTTGTGCTTAAAAGCCTTACAATCGTCAATGTTGTGCCCGGGTGCCCCCGAGTGGAATTCGCAGCGGGCATTTGCATCATAGCCAGGTGGTGGTCGGCCTGTTAGAGGGGCCAAGGTTCTCTTCTGAATTAACTGCAGTTGTAGTAACGTCTGAAGCATATGGGAGTACGGCATTGGCGGCGTATCGAATACTCTATTTGCTCCCCTCGAATTTTGGTACTTCCTGTAGCCCTGTCGATTCTGCTGCTGTTGTGGTTGTTGTTGTTGTTGTTGTGGTATCGGAATGATAACACTTGCAGCCCGATGATGATAACACTGATCTTGATATCTACCTCTGCCTCTACCCCGAGAGCTTGATACAGAATTAGCGTCGCCTTCACGCTTCTCATTTCCGAACGCTTTCTTTCCTCCACCTGACGAAGGTACTTCTACGGCCTGAATTTTCCCAATCTTGATGCCGTTTTCTATACGCTCACCAGTGATGACAAGATCAGAGAAACTCCCGGACATACAGTTGACGAGCTTTTCATAGTACATCCCAGATAACGTCGATACAAACAAGTCAATCAACTCTCTCTCTCTACCATTGGGGGTTGCACTCTGGCTGCAAGCTCACGCCACCTCTGGGCGTACTCTTTGAAAGATTCCTCGCTATTCTGGACGACATTCTGAAGCTGGACCCTGTTGGGAGCAAGGTCACTATTGTACTGGTAATGCTTCACGAATGCTTCAGCCAAACCCTTCCAACTGCGAACCTGAGAGGGTTCCAAACCCATATACCATTCGAGCGACGACCCTGACAGGCTATCCTGGAAAAAGTGCATGAGCATCTTCTCATCATTTGAATAGGCTGACATTTTTCTGTAGTATGAACGTATGTGCATCTTTGGGCAAGTGACACCTTTGTATTTATCGAAGGTAGGAACTATGAAATTGTACGGTACTCGTAAATCAGGGATCAGCCCTAAGTTGGCCATGTCGAGCCCCATGGAGTTCTGATTTATTATATTCCTCATCTGTTCCTCCAGCATTCTGAATCTACGATCAGCTTCAGCAGGTAGCTCAGCACCCACATCCCTCATAGAGAACACGTCGTCCTGACGATCTTCATTCCATCGTTGGTCCCTATTTCCATACCCTGCGTAGGCGCCCTCCGGACCATAGACGTTTCGATTGACGGTGTAACCATACCCAACGTTACCGAGACCATGGTTAGCAGCACCAGGTCCAAACCCAGCATTATGAGTACCATTACCACAACCCAAGTTAACAGTATTACCAAGACCTGTGTTACCAGCATTACCCAATCCTGCATTACCAGCAGCATTACCCAGACCAGCATGGCGGACGCCAACATCACTACCATTCCCGGCCCCTGCAGCAGTTGGGGTGCATCCGGTAGGCACAACAGTGGCGTTAGGAATTTATGTATCGTTGCGGGGAGTATTAGCAGCAATACCTCCGTGAAGAACTCCATTAAGATCAACTCTAGCTACCAGGGGCTGGACCATTGTTCTCAGTTGCTCCTGTCCTTGAGCCATACCTTGCATGACTTCCATGAGCTGAGTCATGCGATCCCTCATCTCTTGTATCTCAGTCTGAACGTGATCCATGGCTTTCTTGAGATTGTTTCTAGTAGGATACCGGTGAAGTCTCTGGTCAGCAATCCTGAAACAACTCTGAAAAGACAACAGAACATAAGAACGAGGCTTAAGAAGGTACCTGCAAAGACGAAGAAAAATATGCAAAATGCTAACAATGTATATATGCATATGGAATATTTCCCTTGATTCTAGTTCCGGGTGAAACACATGACAATGGAAACCCCTCAGACAGCAATAGTAAAAAACTCCTCATATACAGATGGAAGACCACATAGGTAGTTACAAGCACAAGTATCTGAGCACGAATGACGGCAAGCGAGATAGCTAGAATCAAAGGGAATATGCACCTGCAATGTTAATGCAATGTCATGTAATCAATGCAGATGAGAAATGCAAAAATGCAAGGATGCTATAGGGGATCAAGGTAGTCGTGTTGTGCTGTAGCAATAATAATCCGAAGCTGATTGTGATGTAGCTTGAGAATAACCAGAGCTTCGCCTTTGCATAACATATATCACTGCATGACATAGATCACTGATACTGAAGACCTCTGATATCAAACCCAAAAGTTCACACTGTAGAGAAAACCGGGTGATCTGGAGCTATGGTTTCCTGCATAAGCCAATCCCTCTCACAGGTATGGACCTATCCACTGATAAGGTACGGCATTCTATGCGTTCATCAGCCGCACAGACTTTCAAGAGCGATGATACGATACCCAGAAGGTGTGGCATCATCATCCCTTGAAGCGGCCTCACTTATCTGAATCTCACTTGATAGGTCCCCAGAGTCGACAATCCTCGGGTCAGACAACTTGTCGATCCCTAAGGGCCAGGCAAGAAGCATCAAAGAGAATCTCGTCCGAGCGCAGATTTCGCGGCTAGCTGGTGCGAGCTAAGCAAGCAGGCTAAACACTACTCTCTACTTCTAAGTCTATGTGCAAACTCAAGCCCAGGTCCGAATTATCTCTCAATCTAACCCTCTACCCAACACAACAACAATAATATAGTACTGAACGTAAAGGCAGAAAGGTAAATACATACAAAACCCCAGACGGGAAAACAAGCGCTAGGACTGACTCGCATAGGGAACCGTTGGAGTCCCCAACAGAGTCGCCAGCTGTTGGGGATGACCCAGACAGCTAGGAAGAAAAACCTAAGGCGAGACTCGCATAGGGAACCATCGCAGTCCCCAGCAGAGTCGCCAACTGTCGCTACTGCGAAAATCAGCGCCGGCTATGACAGAAGAGTCGCCACCGTGCGTTATTTATCCTGCCATTTATTTTTATTCTTGCTTGGTTGCCTAAGAAATTAAACAATCTTTTTATATTTAATTATTATTATTTAAGAAAATAATTTGATATATTTTTACACTTATTTTAATTTTTTTATATTAAAATATTAAAAAAATAAAGAGCATTTTTAATTTGTTAATTCAACTCAATTGCTAGCAGTGATAACATTCGATTGTAGGGACACAAAAATTTTACAGATATTTTACTATCTCATAACAGGAAGGTGGAGAGAAACCGTTTTGGTTTTGTTTATTACCATAATGTTTGTTATTGCACCAAAACGATCCAAGCGTTAGAATTTTGTTTGGTTTGGTAGTTATATGGTATGGGCGGATAGTTCTTGTGAGGTCTGAACACGAGAAATGAGAATCTGATTCAAATATTGAAGTTTAAAATCAACTACGTAAATATTCCAAAACAGCCAACAGCCCAATAAATTTTAAAAAATAAATTTATAGAATTCTTGACTCTTGACTAAAAAATAAAACAACAATAAAACAAACAGAAATTAAAATGAAAAAGCTAATAACATAAATTAAAAGGCATACCTTGAGTAAATCAACAATCCAACAAACGAAAATGGAAATGAAAAAGCTAATAACATAAATTAAAAATCATACCTTGAGTAAATCTGGATGAAGGTGAGAGAAGAAGGTGGGTGATGAAAATATAAATCTAGAAAATAAAATGAGAGAAGTGTCGCTTGCGCGAAAATAAGGTGCCGGCATGACATAAGAGTCGCCACCTTTCGTTATTTATCCCTCAGAGCGGGAAAGGAAACAATCGGAGAAACCTGACGAATAAGGGTAAGACAAGGTCATCGCAACCATTGTCTGGGTTCGGGAGTCGGTTACGCAAGGGGAAGGTATTAGCACCCCTCACGTCCGTCGTACTCGACGGGATCCTCGCTTGTTTGTTTACTTGGACGGGTTGGTTATAATCTATCTATCTATCAAGGCTGGCTGAAAAAGAAAAGAAAAATGACTCGGCAAAGCGTCGCACTTTATGCCTACGTATTCCCGTCTGGAACGAGAAATCAGAGTCAACGTAGTTCGGCTAACTACGGGTTATGGGGGGAAGGTTGCTCGCTAGGATATCGCATCCTATGCCTACGTACTTTCATCTGGTATGAAAGATCAGAGCAAACGTAGTTCGAGTAACTACGGGTTATCTCCTAGAAGAAGTGTTTTTTTATTATGTTTGCGATCTCAACCGTACTAGAGACTATGACCTGAGAGTGAATGCGTCGCATGTCACCCAAAGGGTACCATACTAAACATCCATCCTCAGATGGCTTAAGGCTCGTAATGTACGAAAGAAATCATTCATGATTACTGTATCTTAAACTGCTTTGAGATGAGAAGAGAGCAGGCCCAACTAGGAGGGAGACTATCAAGTCCTACTGTTATCATGCCATGGATTCATCCTATGGTCGAGGTTTGAACAGGGAACTCCTAGATGTTGTCATGCATAGGTTTCAACCTAAAAGTCTATCATCAAATCCTCATCAGAGGAAATGAGAGTCCTAAGGGATCATATCAATGATACACCAAAACAGACAAAAGCATCAGCTTTAACAGTAAAATGCATGCAATGCAAGTGAGGGAGGAAATGTGTGTGGGGCTTCAGCCTCCACAAGCTCGTCTCGACCTCAAGCCAGTCATGAAATAACAGTAATCATACTGAAGATAAACAACATGCTATCAAGCAATAACAGATAAGGGAAATGAAGTGCCATCAGGCAAACAAACACACTTGAGAAAAAATCATCTATTCTCTAATCCTAACCCCAACACAGAATCTAATCAAATCTAAGCAAAGCCCTAAAGCAAAACCTAACCAAAAGAAATCAATCCCAGTCTTCAAGCTTCAGAACAAGCTTACCAAAGAAAGGGAGCTAAGTAAGCAGACTCATAATGTCTTCCTCAGGAAAGCACTAGGAGGTGTATACTCAGGAATCATATCCTACGTGGCTCAACCACTGTGATCAGTTTACATTCCTCCTCAGGAGGAATTAAACTCACAAGCAGGCTCCAACATCACTGGATATTTAGGAAATCCTATCTGAACTAGTGGAACTAAGTGGATAGACCCATAGGACCTTCCTCAGGAAAGTACTAGGAGGCTTCCACTTAGGAGTTGTATCCTATGTGGCTCAACAACTGTGATCAGTTTACATTCCTCCTCAGGAGAAATTAAACTCATAAGTTGGCTCCAACATCATTGGATACTTGAGAAATCCTAGATAAACTAATGGAACTAAGTGAATAGACCCATGGGACCTTCCTCAGGAAAGTACTAGGAGGCTTCCACTTAGGAATTGTATCCCATGTGGCTCAACAACATGTGATCAGTTTACATTCCTCCTCAGGAGAAATTAAACTCACAAGTTGGCTCCAACATCATTGGATACTTAAGAAAGAGGTGAGAAGAAAGAATGAAAGTCATTCATAGTGCCTTCCTCAGGAAAGTACCATGAACTTCCTTCAAACTTCAGGATCTCAAACCTCACAGACAGGGAACAAGCCAAGCTCTGGGTCTCTGAGTCTTGATCTTCAATCTTCTCTCCATGATGCTCTCCAACAAGATCTTCAAGACAACACAAGCCCCACAACAAATTCCCCAAAAACAACCCCCAGAGATGAGCAGATAACCACAGAACAGATAAAACCAATAGGCAACTTCAGAAAATACCTAAAAATACTAAACCAAGGGGGGAAAATCTAACAATTATTCACAAGGGACCTACAACATCTACCCATAACATCCACATGGGCCTCTACCCAAAAATCAAGACAAAACTATTTAAAGAAAATGAATTTCTTTACCTATGCACAACCTAAACCCTAATTAGGATACCCTAATGCTACCCTAATTAAACTAATCAAAATTTAATCTAAAAATCAAGAATTAAATCCTATGGGGAACTATGGTTCAATATCTAATTACACAAAAAAGAATGAATTAAAAAGACTAAAGGAAGGTCCTAAAACAAATTCCACAAAATCATGCACAAAATTAATCCTATTTTAAAAGCTATTTAAGAGAAAATCAATGAAAAATACTAAAATACCATACAATATTCTAGCAAAATTCTAGGGGATCCTATTTAACTACCCTTAAGTCTCATATATTCCCCATAGGCTAACTTGTCCTAAAAACCCCAAAAATAAAATGTTGAAGTTCAAGTATACTACTTAAAACCCTAATTAAACTATCCTAAGTTCAATTATCTAAACTAATCAAAATTTATTCTAAAAAATCTAGTAATAAATTCTGGGAATACTACAATTCAATATTAATCACCACAAAAATGAATGGGCAAAAAATCTATTTCTAAGTGTAAGAACAAAAATCTACAAGATCATGTATGAAATAAAACCTTCAAAATATGCATTTTATTTGTAAAATATGGAAAAAAATGCGAAAAAAATGTAAAATGCAATTTTTATATTTTTTTAATTTTCTAGACATGTTAAGGAAAATGTTAAAAAAAGAATGAGTTAATAATATGCATTTTCCATTTAGTTATGAATTTTTGAAGTTTAATAAAATCTAGGCCGCAAGATCAAAGTCAAGTCAACAATTGAGATGAAATCCAAGGGTTGTGGTTCATCTTCTTCAAAGAAACCCTAACCTTCATGAAAACTCCATTTCATGCATGAAACTTCCAACGATCCGTTCTCCCTCCTCAAGCCATGAAACAGCACGAAATTAAAACCAAAAATGATCCTCTTCTCGCCCTCTACACAACCATGGCTTTATCTCATCTTGAAACTCTCTCTAACATTCAAACCGACAACAACAAGGCATGGGTACCACCATGAAACCTTACTTTTCAACTCTAACAAACCTTGAAAATAATTATACCAATGTGTTCCTCTTGCTTCCATGAGTATACTAAACTATAACACATGCATTAAAACCTCATATTTCAAGCTTTCTTGATCAACCAAGAATTGATGTCACATTTCGAAACTCCATGGATTGACCTTAAACTCACCATAAATGATCCTTAAGTTGTCTCTATCATGAATATCACAATAACTAGCCCTAACCATGCATAATTATGGTGATTCGAATCAAAACGTATTCTTACCAATTGGATATGGTGATGGTTGCTATGCCTTGTTTCAGCCCTTGCCAATGGTGCCAAATGATCTTTATATGATGGTGATGATGCTGGTGAAGAGAACTCGTGTTTACACCTCTTGAAAATGCCAATTTGAAGCTTCACGCCTGTTGGAGTGATGGAGAAGAACTCATGATCCAGCCACGATTTGAGGTGCCTTTTTCTTGCTTTTCAATCCACAACAATGGAGAATGATGATGATGATGATAGCTAGCACAAACAATGGAGTTTGGGAGAGATGGGAATCAAAATGCAATTTTGGAGTTATGAGATGAAAGTATGGTTTGCAAGCAACTAGAATCACCAACCATGGCATGATCTCACCCTTGGGTATTTATGGAAGTGAAAGGAAAGATCTAGAACATATGAGAAGCTTCCAAGGAAGTCCTAGAACTTCTCACGTAATGAGAAATTCAAAAATACTATTTTTAGTAAATCTCATAAAACTCATGATAAGTCTTCAAAATACCCTTATATGAGGTATACATGTGAGAACAAGGCATTTTATGCAAAATTAAGGCTTTGGCAAACAATTTCTCATGGTACCTTAAAGTGCAAGAAACAAATTTACAAAGGAAGTCCAATTTTTAAGCCTAAACTCAAAAATGTGGATAAACCATTGTTTCCAAAATGCTGTTTCTAATCAAAATCATCTATCATATGCCCCATTTTGGATTTGTAGATCTCTCAAATCAAAATTCAATTTCAACTTTTTTAACTTATAAACCTTTTTCAAGTCATTTTGACCATTTTAAAATATCCATGCTCCAAGCTTTTTCAACAATTAATGACCTTCTTTCTAGACTTAAAATCACATTTTGAACAACTTTCATGTTTTGAGTTTTTCCATTTGAGGCTTGGAAATAGGAGTTTTAGGCATTGGCTAAAAATGACCTGTAATTCCAAATTACCAAAACACCCCTGTCTTGCACAAACCATAAGTTGAGTTCCACAAATCCTATCAAGGAATTCTACCACTCAAATTAAAGCTAAGAAGATGCCCTCCAACATTCATGTTGACCAAGAGATCACAGGAATCATCCTACTAGGGCAAAAGTTGTCTGCAAGTTGGGTGACTTTCAAGGACCCAGATTCACACACCTCAGCTGACCTGTAATTTGTCAAAACCATAACTTGAGCTCTGTAACTCCTATCAAGGACTTCCACAACTCAAATTAAAGCTAAGAACAAGCTCTACAACATTCATGTTGTGGGGAAGATGAGATATCAATCACATCTAGAGCTAAAACTGCCTGGAAGATAGGGATCAAATTAGGGTTTTTTCACTGACAATCCTCAGAAACCCTAACTCAAAACTTCTCAAACTCTTCAATCATGATGAGTTGGTCTAGGAATCCTCTTTATAACATCTCTATGCATCATTCCATGATCTAATGGCCCTTGGATTAGATCTCAACCTTCTCCAAATCTTCAGCTGATCTAGGGTTGACCCAGTCAAAACCCTAATTCTACCATTCATGGTTGAATCTTCTGAACTCTTGCATAATGACTTCTCTGGGCTTCATGATGGCTATCAAGACATCTCATAGGCTTTCTCAAAACATCAAGTTCATTCTCAAAGTCTCAGAATCATCTGAGGGGCACCCACAACTCTCAAGCTATGAAGCACACAACCCTGGTTCCAACCAATTCCTCTAAAGATCTCTTGAACTGTCTGATGAAGGTATCAACTTTCAAACACTAGATGGATAAATAATTGTTGGTCAAATTTTGGGGTGCAACAGCTGCCCCTATTCAAACGGCTTGAACCTGACTGGGTGAGAAGCGAACGGCTCTCAGCCAATCAAGGTGCGAGACGGTTGAATATTGGTAAACCCGAAAATTTGCCAACTGCGCGAGCACACGGTACTCTGCGGGGAACAAATCTTCTAATATTGCAACGCTAGCTGCACGGCAACCAGCTGGAGAAATACTGATCTGACATCGCCGCCAGTTATCCTCGTTAACTTCTTCTGATATTGCCTTCAGACAACCACAGCACCCAACATCGCCGTTGGAGAAAATACAATACTGAACAACTCTGACCTGGGGTTCACCCCTGGTAAATGGAACTTGCGTATTTGGAGCTACTCTGCTGGGGATGAGAGACTCAACCAAGCACACTCTGATCTGGGGTTCACCCTCAGAACCATAACGAACATCCAAATATTACTGCATACTGAGAAACCGTGGAAGTTCAACACTACAGATATATGAAACCCTGGCCCCTGGCCACTTCCAGCTTCAGCTAGAAAAGATCTTTAAGTACTTCTGAATATGAATGAAACCCTGGCCCCCGCCCGCTCCAGATCCGCTGGAGAATCTTCAAGTATTTCTGAAGATAGATGAAACCCTGGCCCCCGGCCACTCCAGATCCGCTGGAGGATCTTCAAGTATTTCTGAAGATAGATGAAACCCTGCCCGTCGGCTATTCTAGCTTCAGCTAGAAAGAACATCCTTGGCCTTCAAGGACGTAAACTTTGCCCGTCGGCAACTCTGCAGGAGGTATCTTCGACTTCAGTCTGAAGAAATGGTCCTTGGCCTTCAAGGATACATGGATCTGCCTTCAGGCAACTCCGCCTCTGCTATAGAGCATCCGAGACTTCAGTCAGGGATATACTTCGGTCTTCAGTCCGAAAAATGAATCCTAGGTCATTCATGACCTTGGGGGATAACCTTGCCCTTAGGCACCTTCGCTTCAGCTTAGGAAATCTGTGACTTCAGTCAGAGAAATGGTATCCTGAGCCATTCATGACTCTACGGGGATTCAAACACTTTGCCTTCAGGCAAAACTCCGCTTCAGCTGGAGAAACATCTTCGACTTCAGTCAGAAGAAATATCATTCACTTGATCGCAATCAATCATCTCCTCAGGACAACTGACTTGGTCTTCAGACCAACACGGATCACCTTGCATACACAAGCTTTGGAACCTTGTCTTCAGCCACACGTTGATTCATCAACAAGGACATCTGAGCTCACAGGAACCTTCTGATATCGCCCTCAGGCGTTTACGAAATCCATCTTCAGATTAGACATCGCTGTTGGAGCAGACATATCACGCTGCTAAGGACTTCAAGAATCATCTTGAACGAACAAATCCGTCGGGCACCTTCAAGAATCATCCTGAACTGATAACCATTCTGGATACTTCATTCTGCTGGGTATTCCAGGAATCTTCCTGGGCAAACCTTGCTGGGGGACGCTACCGGGGAGCTCAAGTATCATACTAAGCAAACAACTCGGGAAGCTGCACTGAGGTCTTAAGAATCATCTTAAGCAAATGGCCCTGCTGAGGAGTTCCAGAATCGTCTTGAACTGCCTTCGTTGGGGATCTCAAAAATCATCTTGAGCGAGCGACTGTGGGAATTACACCGGGGTCTTGGGAATCATCTCAAGAAATCGACCTTGTTGGAGAGAATGTCAGGAATCGTCCTGAGCAACTAGTCTCTTGGTGGAACACCTGTAAAACAAGGATGATAATGACCTAGATCATGCTTATGATGCATATGCTTCTGCGCTACGCCCCACACGGTGGGAATGCTATGCGTTTATGCTAAATGCCATGCAATCATGCGCGATGTTATGCAGCGTTAAATGCTATGCAGTGTTTAAATGCTATGCAATCATGCACAATGATGCGATCTCGTCCGCAAAATAAATGCTGGGAGGAGGAAACCCTTTTGTCAAGGAGCCAAGAACTCAGGTAGAGGAATCATCCTGCTGAGGAGAACGTGGACATGCCAATATCAATCGGCCTCCGTCTGGGGAATTGATCTTCCGGTTGACTGTTGTAGGGCGAACAATCTTCAACTGACTGCTGCAGGGGAACGAAGCTCTACGAGAACCTGGACCTGCTGATATCAATCGCGAGAATGAACTGCGCGGCCGTCATGGCTAACTCTTCTGGGGATGACCACTCTGTGGGGAAACAACTTCAGCTGCTCAACACTCCATTGGGGAAAACCAATCATGATCTGATCAAATTCCAAGGATTCGGCCCTCTTGGGCATCTGCACACTCGGCTGGGGAAGGAGAAATCATTCTGCTTCGCTGGAGAGGGTGCGACTCTGGGGAAACACAGCATTAGTTGTTCAACATCTGCTAGGGAAAACCCACTCATGGTCCCAACTGCTTCCAAGGATTCTGCTTTTCTGCGGACTCAGCCGGGGAGAGAACTCATTCTACTTCCCTGGAGAGTACGACTCTGATGAGGAAACCCAATTTCGCCGGGGAAGAAAGAATCATCTGACTTCGGGGGAGAGTACAACTCTGCAGGGGAATACAACATCAGTTGTTCCAACACTCTACTGGGGAAGAGGGAATCATCCAACTTCAGGAGAGAGCATGACTCTGGTGGGGAATCTCAATTCCGCTGGAGACTTCAGTCTGGCACCATCAGTTACTGCATCCTTCGGCATACGAACAGCTTCCTACAAGACTTGCACTTGTGACCCGGTGCTGGGGAAACACCTGCTTCGGCGATTTTACCGGGGAAAACACGAGCTTCGGCACCCGAACATTTCTATGAAACCTGCACTTGTGACCCGGTGCTGGGGAAAGACGACATCATTCTTCGGTGCTTGGCTCAGCTGATGGGGTGACGCTTCTTCAGGATGCGTCTGCTTGGGGAAGAGAATCCTCTCCGCCTGGGGAGATATCACAATGCTCACTGTTCTGATTCTGATTCTATGGAGGAGAGACTACTGAACTCTGCTGGAGAAGGAGGACTCGCTCCGCTTCGGGGATATCAATCCTGGTCTACTGAGGGCAATCTTGACCCTAATCTGATAAGGGATAAACGCCGTCCCAATCTAATGCAGTCTCAAACTGTACAGGGGGAACAACCTCAAACCGTACGTCTCTGCTGAGAAACAATCCTGATTCAACAACGTCGACACAGGGAATACAGGCTACCAATCATGGAGTCAAGTAACAGGTTATGCTGTAGGATAGCAATCCAATGACCGCAAGGCTTCTTCATAAGGTTCAGGTTTTGGCAGGGTAATGACACGATTCCCCGATACTCAATTCTTGCTAGGGTGAACAAACTCATTTGAACAACTTGCCCCAGCGCACTTCAACTTGCCCCAATCCGACTCTCGGGAAGATTCATTCTGAACAGAAAACAACTGGCAACAAAACAATCTTCAGAGGGCTTGCCCCAGCATCTGCACAACGGAAGGATTCATCCTCCACCGATCAACTCTCAGCATGGTCGGCTTTAATATCTCTGAAGTAGTTTGCCCCTGAGCGAGCGATGAGCGACTCAACATGCTCTGATCGAACACCGGAGGGATCTGCCCTTAAATTGCAAGAATTCTGGATAACTGCCCCTGATTGGGTCTCGAGAAAATTCACTTCCGATCAACCACTTCTTGCATAACCTGCCCCAAAATCAACTGATGCTCCGGGACTTGTCCTAGGACAAACTGATTCCAAGCTCACTGGAAGTCAATGCCCCAGATTCACAGGGTTCCACAGCACGCCCTTCTGATCCAGACCTCTGACGATTCAGTCCTGATTGACTATTCTCTGTTGAAGTCCCTTCATGTCAGCTACTAACCTGCAATTAAAATTGTCTATTCACGAATGGTAAGTTCAATGCAGTGTTCATGCAACTTTCGAAAAAATGTTGTACTATCACTCATTTACGTGTCGTGCTAGTGAGTGACGAATGAACCAAAGAGTTCAAACGTAGTGCTGATGCGATCAGTGAAAAATGCAATAAGGATATGATTAGCAAATCATGAAGGAGTCAGGTTACTCAACCTTATCGTAATGCGCTTTCAGAATAAACCCTGCCTCAATTAGGTCTTTTAAGGGTTGTATCGTGGTCGGGTTCACGGTTAGTGAAACAAAGGATATCTGGCTCGAATTATGATTTGTACCCACCCCTTCTACGTGATGTTCTCCGATCCTAAAGTCCAGTTAACTTGGCTCGAGCGCTCGCCTCTTCGAGAGGTGTGTTGAACATTGGGAACAACTGGTTAAAGGATTCACAAGGTGTTTCAGAGTGACAGTTACTCCTTTTTCGTTTTCGGTGTCTGTATCTACACGACTTTGTCCTTGTTTGAGGATTTTTCTCTTTATATCCTTTCTTTTTCGTTCATTCATTTTTTGATTCCCTAATTTTTGCCTGGACTGACTCCTTTTGAGTTCTTTTCGATTTTTCTTTTGAAGTCCAGCGGGATGCCCTGATTTTTTGCCTAAGTATTTGCTTTCTCAGCTTTTCTTTCTTTTTACTTAGCGGGCTTTCTTTCTTCTTTCTTTTGGAACAAAGTCGTGCGACACTGGTTGTCTTGATTGCTCTGAAAGGATTGTAACTGTCTCACTCCTGATTGGTGAGGTTTAACCATTGTGGTTGATGAGGTACGACCTCTGGAGAGGAATATGATGTGATTGGTCCTCGAAGGACAACACTCCTCTATAAGACTTGAACGCTCGATCAAGCTGACTGACAACTACCCTGCCCCGGGTTAAGATGCGAGGGTTTAAAAATTCTGAAAGAAACTCCTACTTCTTGGCTCGAAGTGGTTAACAAGGGATTCTCTTCCTTATCTCTCCGGTGTTTAGGGATTTGAAACAATGCCTTATACGTCATCGGCAAAGTTTTATCTGAAAGCAGTACGATCATTGGTTACGAGTATTCAGTTTCATCCTCCTCCCTCCGCTCATTGCTAATCATAGTAAGAAATCGGAGTAAATAAAATGCAAGTGTCAGTGCAATGCAGTAAATGAGTGACAACGACATAACTAATTCAGAAAAATGCATAGTCACTTTATTAATATTACCATTCGAAACATACAATGTTTAACAGCAAGTAGTAACTAAAAGAAAAGAAACTACAAATGCAAATGGTAAAAAGTCCGAGGACTGCCAATGCTGAGGACGTTTGCCTGTCTGGACCACCGGCTTCTGGAAATAACCCTCTGATTCTGCGAGCTCAAACAGCTGAGAGGTTGTCACGCACAACCAAGACCCCGTCCGGAAAGGAAATACACCCTTGGTCGATCAATTGTTGCACTTTCGCCTGGAAAGCCTTGCAATCTTCAGTTGAATGCCCCAGAGATCCACCATGGTAGCCACACTGAGCATGAGGATCGTACCCTGGAGGGTAAGGCTCTGGCACGGGCTTGAGAGCTTTCGGTTCCACCAAGGAATTCTGAATCAGCAGTGGAAGGATCTGGCTATAAGGCACAGGCACTGGATGGGAAGAAGCATTCCTTTGTTCTAAGTGGTTGCGAGGTCTCTTGTGATCCTGGTGCTGGTATTCCTTCCGCCCAAGAGTAAGAGGTCGTCGTTTCTGCATGGCAACGATCTCTTGTTTAGGCGCTTGCGTCCTCGAACTTGATCCAGGTAGAAACTGCGAGCGAGGCGATTCAGTCACCAAAGGTTGAGGGACGTATTCAAGATCCTTCTCAGCTTTAGGCAAGGGAATGGAATCATTCACCTCTTCTGCAGGATACGGGATGAACTTTCCCGATGCTCTCATGCCGCCCGGCACAAGCCTAATTGTCCTCGAGTCAATAAGGTCTTGAATCTTATTCTTGAGAGCCTTACATGTTTCAACATGGTGCCCCGGTGCTCCTGAGTGGAAATCACAATGTATGTTGAGATCAACGTCTGGTGACCCGTCATCTGGTGGATCCGAGGTCCGAAGCTTGAGAACACGGTTCTGAACCAACAGTGGCAACAACTGGGCATAACTCATAGGTAGTGGGTCCACAGCTCTATCAAGTAGCTTCTTCTTTTGACCATAACCTTCAGGGTTATTCTGAGATGCCTGGCGCGGCTGCTGACGAGACAGGCCTCGAGCTTCATGCTGTGTAGAGGACCCACAAGGTCCATTTGGCTTCGGCACGGGTGGCAACGACGGCAATGGGGGAAGCACTTTGGTCTCCTCCTTGGGTGCCTGACCACTCTCCATATTTAGCATACTTCTCACCACTCCCATGAGAAAGCTCAACTGATTCTGCAGCTGCTGATTCTCTTCTCTGAGTACTTGCTGATCCAGACGCACTGCCTGTATGTCATTCATGACCTGCCCCAGCTGGCTTTGGATTTTCCCTAACTCAGCTTGTACCTGCTCCATTAGTCCAAGTTGCTCGATTCTGAGTCAAACCTGCAAACACAAGGGTTAGAAGACAAGTCCCGGCTTCTGTCATGCAAGATGAATTATGCTAATGCCATGGGTGTCTGTACGTTTAGGAGATCACCCCTAGTTCTGGTGTCAACGTGCCAACATAGTGTCAATGCAATGATAAGACTGGATCCATTCATGGAAGAAAATATCTCATATTGCTCGGGACACCAAGATCAGGGTACGAAACGCGCCTGCAGCACAGACACATGCTAATGGGATGCAAAAATGGATATGCAAACTAATGCAAAATGCAGGCATGCAATAAGATATCCAGGTAGCTGCTGTGGAGATTCGGTATCAACAGTCACTGATGAGAAGGAAACCCCGGTGTAAAACCACTGATCTGATCTGCTGAGAATAACCATCTGATAGGATCGAGATCAAAATTCTGCTCTGTCAAGCGTAAGTGCCTGATAATAAGGACCCGGGATGTATGATCAGAAAGCGTCCGCTGATGAAGTCTTCAGACCCCAAATCAAAAATCTGCCCTATCTGGAACAAACACACAGCTGCTGATGAGATCCTCAGACCCCACTCAAAATCTGCCCTATCAAGAACAAACAGCAACTGCCGATGAGATCTTCAGACCCCATTCAAAATCTGCTCTATCCGGAACAAACCTCTGATGACAATACTCTGATCGGAACCTGCTCTATCAAGAACATATCCGCAACTGAGAACCCAACATAACTGATTCACTGTCAAGAAAACCAGGTAGTCTGAAGGTATAAGTTTCCTGCAATATCCCAATCCCCCTCACAGGTATGATAGACCTAATCCACGGACAAAGGTACGGCATCCTATGCGGTCGTCAGTGTCACAGACTTTCATGAGTGACGATACGATTCCCAGAAGGAGTGGCATCACCAAGTCATGAAGAGGCCTCACTTAGCTGACTTCCAAATGATCGGTCCCCAGAGTCGACAATCCTCACGTCTGGACTCCCCTCAGATCCTCAGGACCGGAAAGGAGCACCTCTGCAAGAATCTCGTCTGAGCGCAGATTTTCGTAGGGAACTGTGCCTGCTCAGCAGACAGGTTCGTCTACTACTTCTCCGCAACTATATCTAGGTGTGTACTCAAGCCCAGGTCCGGCTTCTCACTCATAGTAACATCCCTCTCCCACAGCAGCACAGATAATCATATCAAACTGGAAATAAAATGCGGGAAATAAAAATGCGGGAAATAAAATGCGGGAAGTAAAAATGCGATAAATAAACGCAACCCAACAAGCAAACACACAAACGATAGGATTGACTCTCATAGGGAACCGGAGAACCAGAGATTCTGGGTTCGGTCCCCAACAGAGTCGCCAGCTGTCGCTTGCGCGAAAATAAGGTGCCGGCATGACAGAAGAGTCGCCACCTTTCGTTATTTATCCCTCAGAGCGGGAAAGGAAACGATCGGAGAAACCTGACGAATAAGGGTAAGACAAGGTCATCGCAACCATTGTCTGGGTTCGGGAGTCGGTTACGCAAGGGGAAGGTATTAGCACCCCTCACGTCCGTCGTACTCGACGGGATCCTCGCTTGTTTGTTTACTTGGACGGGTTGGTTATAATCTATCTATCTATCAAGGCTGGCTGAAAAAGAAAAGAAAAATGACTCGGCAAAGCGTCGCACTTTATGCCTACGTATTCCCGTCTGGAACGAGAAATCAGAGTCAACGTAGTTCGGCTAACTACGGGTTATGGGGGGAAGGTTGCTCGCTAGGATATCGCATCCTATGCCTACGTACTTTCATCTGGTATGAAAGATCAGAGCAAACGTAGTTCGAGTAACTACGGGTTATCTCCTAGAAGAAGTGTTTTTTTATTATGTTTGCGATCTCAACCGTACTAGAGACTATGACCTGAGAGTGAATGCGTCGCATGTCACCCAAAGGGTACCATACTAAACATCCATCCTCAGATGGCTTAAGGCTCGTAATGTACGAAAGAAATCATTCATGATTACTGTATCTTAAACTGCTTTGAGATGAGAAGAGAGCAGGCCCAACTAGGAGGGAGACTATCAAGTCCTACTGTTATCATGCCATGGATTCATCCTATGGTCGAGGTTTGAACAGGGAACTCCTAGATGTTGTCATGCATAGGTTTCAACCTAAAAGTCTATCATCAAATCCTCATCAGAGGAAATGAGAGTCCTAAGGGATCATATCAATGATACACCAAAACAGACAAAAGCATCAGCTTTAACAGTAAAATGCATGCAATGCAAGTGAGGGAGGAAATGTGTGTGGGGCTTCAGCCTCCACAAGCTCGTCTCGACCTCAAGCCAGTCATGAAATAACAGTAATCATACTGAAGATAAACAACATGCTATCAAGCAATAACAGATAAGGCAAATGAAGTGCCATCAGGCAAACAAACACACTTGAGAAAAAATCATCTATTCTCTAATCCTAACCCCAACACAGAATCTAATCAAATCTAAGCAAAGCTCTAAAGCAAAACCTAACCAAAAGAAATCAATCCCAGTCTTCAAGCTTCAGAACAAGCTTACCAAAGAAAGGGAGCTAAGTAAGAAGACTCATAGTGTCTTCCTCAGGAAAGCACTAGGAGGTGTATACTCAGGAATCATATCCTATGTGGCTCAACCACTGTGATCAGTTTACATTCCTCCTCAGGAGGAATTAAACTCACAAGCAGGCTCCAACATCACTGGATATTTAGGAAATCCTATCTGAACTAGTGGAACTAAGTAGATAGACCCATAGGACCTTCCTCAGGAAAGTACTAGGAGGCTTCCACTTAGGAGTTGTATCCTATGTGGCTCAACAACTGTGATCAGTTTACATTCCTCCTCAGGAGAAATTAAACTCACAAGTTGGCTCCAACATCATTGGATACTTGAGAAATCCTAGATAAACTAATGGAACTAAGTGAATAGACCCATGGGACCTTCCTCAGGAAAGTACTAGGAGGCTTCCACTTAGGAATTGTATCCCATGTGGCTCAACAACATGTGATCAGTTTACATTCCTCCTCAGGAGAAATTAAACTCACAAGTTGGCTCCAACATCATTGGATACTTAAGAAAGAGGTGAGAAGAAAGAATGAAAGTCATTCATAGTGCCTTCCTCAGGAAAGTACCATGAACTTCCTTCAAACTTCAGGATCTCAAACCTCACAGACAGGGAACAAGCCAAGCTCTGGGTCTCTGAGTCTTGATCTTCAATCTTCTCTCCATGATGCTCTCCAACAAGATCTTCAAGACAACACAAGCCCCACAACAAATTCCCCAAAAACAACCCCCGGAGATGAGCAGATAACCACAGAACAGATAAAACCAATAGGCAACTTCAGAAAATACCTAAAAATACTAAACCAAGGGGGGAAAATCTAACAATTATTCACAAGGGACCTACAACATCTACCCATAACATCCACATGGGCCTCTACCCAAAAATCAAGACAAAACTATTTAAAGAAAATGAATTTCTTTACCTATGCACAACCTAAACCCTAATTAGGATACCCTAATGCTACCCTAATTAAACTAATCAAAATTTAATCTAAAAATCAAGAATTAAATCCTATGGGGAACTATGGTTCAATATCTAATTACACAAAAAAGAATGAATTAAAAAGACTAAAGGAAGGTCCTAAAACAAATTCCACAAAATCATGCACAAAATTAATCCTATTTTAAAAGCTATTTAAGAGAAAATCAATGAAAAATACTAAAATACCATACAATATTCTAGCAAAATTCTAGGGGATCCTATTTAACTACCCTTAAGTCTCATATATTCCCCATAGGCTAACTTGTCCTAAAAACCCCAAAAATAAAATGTTGAAGTTCAAGTATACTACTTAAAACCCTAATTAAACTATCCTAAGTTCAATTATCTAAACTAATCAAAATTTATTCTAAAAAATCTAGTAATAAATTCTGGGAATACTACAATTCAATATTAATCACCACAAAAATGAATGGGCAAAAAATCTATTTCTAAGTGTAAGAACAAAAATCTACAAGATCATGTATGAAATAAAACCTTCAAAATATGCATTTTATTTGTAAAATATGGAAAAAAATGCGAAAAAAATGTAAAATGCAATTTTTATATTTTTTTAATTTTCTAGACATGTTAAGGAAAATGTTAAAAAAAGAATGAGTTAAAAATATGCATTTTCCATTTAGTTATGAATTTTTGAAGTTTAATAAAATCTAGGCCGCAAGATCAATGTCAAGTCAACAATTGAGATGCAATCCAAGGGTTGTGGTTCATCTTCTTCAAAGAAACCCTAACCTTCATGAAAACTCCATTTCATGCATGAAACTTCCAACGATCCGTTCTCCCTCCTCAAGCCATGAAACAGCACGAAATTAAAACCAAAAATGATCCTCTTCTCGCCCTCTACACAGCCATGGCTTTATCTCATCTTGAAACTCTCTCTAACATTCAAACCGACAACAACAAGGCATGGGTACCACCATGAAACCTTACTTTTCAACTCTAACAAACCTTGAAAATAATTATACCAATGTGTTCCTCTTGCTTCCATGAGTATACTAAACTATAACACATGCATTAAAACCTCATATTTCAAGCTTTCTTGATCAACCAAGAATTGATGTCACATTTCGAAACTCCATGGATTGACCTTAAACTCACCATAAATGATCCTTAAGTTGTCTCTATCATGAATATCACAATAACTAGCCCTAACCATGCATAATTATGGTGATTCGAATCAAAACGTATTCTTACCAATTGGATATGGTGATGGTTGCTATGCCTTGTTTCAGCCCTTGCCAATGGTGCCAAATTATCTTTATATGATGGTGATGATGCTGGTGAAGAGAACTCGTGTTTACACCTCTTGAAAATGCCAATTTGAA